>OY978445.1:26002308-31002308 GCA_963854805.1 Plagodis dolabraria | reverse complement strand
GATATCTCACACTGCGATCCCCAAGACGCCTGCCAAGCGTGGGGATCATGGCAAACGCCCCCATGTTGGAGGAGGCTGTGTTCAACAGTGGACAATTCGGCTGATGCAGTACAGTAATATAATATAATCAAACTGAATGCAAAAGCTCTTTCGTGCCATAAGGTATAAAGTGAACAATTCAATAAAGGATGATACATAAAGTAATGTGTTTACCTTTATGATTTTATTCACACAATATTTCAAATAACTCTAGAAAATTTTCCAATCAAACAAGCCTGAGGGTTTCGTTAAGCTATCCGATCCCCGGACGACACGTTATTATACCTTCTACCCGTCAACCTTGTACCTTTGTGCATTCTACCTTAGCTGCAACCAAAGACGCCTTAGACGGAGCTAATAGGCAATTTGTATTGTATAGCGACGATATGCTTCAGGATATACTGACGTAGAGTCACGAAAATAATAGTGCACCTTGGGAAAGGTTTCCTTAGACAAATTGGAGTGAGAAAGCTTGAGAAAGTCCTGTATTTTGATGTTTTATCAATACTTTCGTGTGCCTTTGATTTTCTTTCTTGCTATGGAAATTATAAAAAGGAATATTTGATTATATACATATGTATATAGGTTTTGTTGTTCTAGTTGATGTCAATATACTACTAGACTAGATTTCATTTGGAAAGCAGTTGCCCTAACTGTGTGTTCGATGGTTAACGAGATAGACAGTTTGGGAATCTTTGCGATTTGGACAGTTTGCGTGTTGGCTTGTCTATGTAATTGACGGTATGCGAGTGGGACAGATAGCGTGTTGGCCTGATAGCTTCTTTTTTTTACTGAGAACGGACGGAACGAGAGGGTTATATGGGTGGGGTTAGATATTATTTGTTTGTGTATTAACATTTATCTCGTAAGCTACTAGGACAATTTAAATGCGGTTTTTTGCATTGAACCACTATCATTTATGTATATTACGGCTACAGACCACAAGGGGCTCTGCAGTATTAGAATAATCGGTGCCTGAGACACGGTAATGTTATCAATACAGTATGTTAGCTCGGCTCTATCGTTGAAATAATTACCTACAGCCGCACTGTACGTAATGATGCGATAGGACTACCCGCCTCCAGTATTTTAATTACATTGAATTGAATTAAATTTGAAGCGCTCGTAGCCAAGTTTGCTTAGCCATTCTGAATCGATCAGCAAAGTTAAGCAACGTCCGCCGCGGTCATGACTTGGATGGGTGACCGCTGGTGACATTACTACTGAGCGCTTCCGTGCTTCGGAGGGCACGTTAAGCCGTCGGTCCTGGTTGTTGTCTTAGGATAGCAGTCGTTACAGCATGGTGGTAGGGCACTTTGCAAATGCCCGCCTGGCTAGCTACCACCCTCAAGTTGAAAATCTGTCGCCAAGCACCTAACGGTGTGTTCCGGCAGCTGTCCTTGAGAGCCAGTATCTCTAGGTTAGTTTGAACAACATCCTCGACCACATCATCACTTACCATCAGGTGAGATAGCGGTCAAAGGCTAACCTATCAAGCATAAAAAAAAAAAAAAAAAAACATTTGTCTACTTTGTGTTTCCATTTAGTTTTGTGATTGTAAATATACTTTTTTTATATAACCAAATAAAATTCTTTGTGAAATGAACAGGAAGTGTTCACTAAAAATGCGTGTTGTTTTTTGAATAGTAGGTAGATTTTACTAAAAACCATGTTTATATTTGAATAAAAAATCAGTCTTAAAAATTTGCGAGACGCGAGGCGAAAAATATTTGTGAGACGTACGAAATGCTTTATTATTAAATTTTAAAGTATAAAAAATCTGCATTTAAATATATAGCTTATCAGTACTAATATTATAAATGCGAAAGTAACTCTGTCTGTCTGTCTGTTACGCTTTCACGCCAAAACTACTGGACCGATTTGAATGAAATTTGGTATGGAGATAGTTTGAGACCCGGGAAAAAACATAGGATAGTTTTTATCCGACTGCGCAAAAAGAGGTTAATGTTTTCGCGCGATAACCGACATACGCGCGGGCGGAGCCGCGCCCGGAAAGCTAGTAACTACCTATTTCACTCATGCCAATCACTTTCCTTTACTCTATTCACTATTTTTATTAATCGAGACATTTATTTTTCGGTGCATTAAAGGAAAAACTTGTCCATTAAAAAGACACACATTATGTACCGTCAACTACGTAAACTATAAAATAATTTTACTTACTAGTAAGTAAAATTATTAAAAATTATTTAAATACATTGTGCATTTAAAATAGATCAATATGGCCTTTTACAACATGTTATTTAAATGTTATTCTCGAAGATATTTACAGTTTTTTCAGTATCAGCATTGCACCCGTGCTAAGCCGGGGCGGGTCGCTAGTAATACATAAAAACAACAAAGAGTAAGTTCCTAATGCCATTAGGTGTGTGTTTAATAATAAAGACTACCGAAAGAACTAATATCTAATATACCTAAATACCATTATTCAGTGTCACCCTAAAAGTTTTTGAAGGACTGTATTTAATTGCACTAAAATATTAAATAGCAAACACGTATGCCTTAAGGGATGTGCATTTACATCTCTTTCTATACAAACATACTTAATTTCATCATATTAAATACCAAAAGTTCAAATTCACTGAAATTGTTCATGCATGTCTTTGAACCAGAATCGTAACATGTATATACTCGTATGCTGTTGTTTTTCCAGTTTTCTGTAACACTTAGTAAATTTGTATAATTCAGAGAAATTAATTTGTGAACAAATCTTTATTTTCAAATCTAGAAATAAACTGGCTGACCCGACAAACGTTATTTTGCCATATAGGCAAAAACAAATAGTATAATATACCTATTTGAAAAATAGTTTACGTCCTATTCTCAGGCCTACTGGGCATACACACAAAATTTCATCAAATCGGTCAAGCTGTTTCCGAGGAGTTTTATTACAGACCTGTGACAAGAGAATTTTATATATTAGAGAGATAATATACATTAATACTGTCATAACCAAAGCATCAAGGATAACAAAGAGCAACCATAAGGCTCAAGGATATGCGTTTAATATATCACCGAGTTTCAACTTGTATTAAACATTTCGTGAAACTACGTTCGTATGATATCCCTTAACTAAATGATATAGCACAATTTATATATGTGTCTTTTGCGTAACGATAGGCTGGCATAATAAATTTTGTAGAAGCGATAATAAACTAATAAAAATCAATGGCACTTTGTAAATTCGATTTTCAACAGACAATTGTTTGTGAAGTATATTCAGAATTTGTGAACAGTCTAAAGATTTATAAGTCTGCAGACTTACAAACGAAATAATATATTGGTAGGATTGAGCATGGTTTATACAAAGTCAGTTGGCTGCCAGTCTCACTGGCATCCAGCGCTGGTTTGGTATTAGCCTCTTATAAACATGGTACCAATATACTACGATTTTTTGTATGATTGTGACGCGATTCATGTTTTGAATATGATGTTATTTATTGGGGGTAGAGTAAACTTCCAAAGTGGTTTTATTAAAATTTCATCAAAACTTAACAGTCAATTAATTTAAAAATGTATACTTATAAGATGTAATGGTTAAAAGTATTTTAGGCGAATAACAATGATCTTATAAATATATATTAGGTACTCGTCCTAAAAACAGCTTACAAAAAATTAAAAAAAAATCTTAACCAAAATCCAACACTGTGTTTTTCAGACCATGATAATGTGAGGTACTGACCTCACATTGAGTTAAATCGTACTGACTTCAACAAGTTGTATCACACTTTTCAAAGTTGGTGGTCGCTTCCATTTTTTTTTCTTTTTTTCATGCCAGTGACATCCTCCCACATTTCCTGAAGCCCAGGAATTATATTCACTCCTTCACGAAATAGTTTAATTAATATACATTACATATTAAATAATACAATACCTATACAGTCAAAATACAACATACAGACAAATTCATAGTACAATTGCAAAAAAAATAAATAGTGCTGAAATGTTTTTTAAACATTTATTTTGAAACATCAGTCAAATTCGTCACGAAATATTTTTTCTTAAGCCTGCACCGAGGCAGCGATACGTAATTGTGGTTCGTTTGATCCCTTGCTGTATCTTTATTTCTTAATTTTGAGTTATGTAATTATTAAATATTATATTTCAGGATTCATTCAAGAAATCATACACTGTGGAAACACGATTACTTAAAATTTTCTCGATAGAAAATAAACCCAAAGTTACATCTAAAAAACGAAATAAACCCTTAGTACGGCGTAAATACTTAACGGAGAGTCATCCGTATTTAAATAATAAAAAAAACAACATGTTTTCTACAACGTATACACATTACATTTTTCAAATAGGTATTTGTTTTTATCATACGGAGAAAATACTAAAATTCACGCATGTTCCGCCCATTTTATTCAGAGCCGCGTTGCTTTGTCCCTACCCGCTTTTGTAATTCTTCGGCCGTCGGACGGGGACGGATGCTGTTGCCGTGCCTTACTTACGCACACAAAGCTCGGTGCGCCCTTAACCCTTTGCGATCATAGTTCCCGCGAGCCTATAAGCCTATACGGACTATTATGGACCAAGCGACTGTGGCGACGAAAACGTGAGCGGGGAGTTGTTCCACAAATGTTGTAATATTTGACGCGTCCCTGGACCCTTATCAGTGAAAGTCACATTTTTAGAAAGCCAATGAACTAGGCTATTGTAATATCTATAAATAACATGTTTTCTTATGTTTGTTTCATACTCTACGGGCGTTTGAAAAAAAATTCGTTTGTAAAATAGGCTGCCGGTGACAGGACCGCTCCAAAATAAATTTACGATTATGAGCACAAAACACAATAAATACATAATTCCTGTTATGTATATCGATGATATAAACACTCAATAATAAGACTTCAACTTGACCACAAGAAATATCCTGAAACGACTGGTTTCGTCTAAACAATACGAACCGGACCAGCGGCGCAGCGGCTTGTCACAAAAGAACGTTCACTCGTATAAAACACTGTTCACCATCGACGAGAGTTGCAATTATCATCCAGGTATGCAATAGTACATTATGAAACAAGTGCGCGAAGTTGTTTATTACAATCGAGACGGGTTTTGGGCCTGAGATCGAAAATCGCAGGCCTAAATGTAGTAGAGATTGTAATAAACAACGCGCACGAGTTTCATACGACGTTTTTCAATACACTTGCGAGGAACGAATACGAAAATTTCGATACGAAAATATTTTCTTGATCTTTTTTTGGTAGCAATAATAATCTGAATAAGAAGGTTTATAAATCTTCTAAAGTTCAGTAGGTAAAACACTCTTTGGTTTGTTTTTATATGAAAAACGATAATCTGATTAAAAAGGGTTATAACTAAATCTTGTAAAGTTCTACTTTAGTAGTTAAAACTCTTTGGTTTTGGTTTTTATATGAAAAACGAACGGAACAAACTACCATCTCCTTGGTGAGAAGTGTGGAAACGTTGTTTTTTTTTTCTATTTAAAACAATTGCGGTAATGTAGGTAAACAAAAAGCACGAATGAGTAATAGACTATATTATGACACTAAAATCGGTGCATTTAAAGGTTTGTTACTAGCGAGTGTGTTGAAAATACATTTATATAATCTCATTCGGTAATATTCTAATTATGAAATGAAATACAGACCTTTATTGGCATATTTTGTATACATACTTCTTTAAGAAAACTAAAAAATGAAATTAAAGCATTATTGTTCTAACAAAACAATGCTTTAAAACAATGTTTTAATTATTAAAGTACAATGTGTCCCGACCAAGGAGGTTTCAATTCAATTTAAGTACACATTATCTGTGGTGAGCGCGCTGCGCGCGCAAAGCGCTGGTTTTTATTTTGCATTTTATTTAATGTAGCCATGAGATTAAATAAAGTAGTGTATGCAACTGCATATAATAAGGTATTAAAACACTCGTGTAATCTTATTTTGAAACGAGCCGCAGGCGAGTTTCAAAATAAGATTACACGAGTGTTTTAATACCCCCTATTATATGAAAGTTGCATAAACTACTATTATATAATCTCATTCGGTAATATTCTAATCATGAAATGAAATACAGAGTTTTATTGGCATATTTTATATACACACTTTTTTAAGAAAATTAAAAAAATTAATTAAAGCATTATTCTCCTACAAAACAATGCTTTAAAACATTTTTTTAATTATTAAAGTGCAATATGTCCCGACCAAGGAGGTTTCAATTCAATTTAAGTACAGATTATCTGTGGTGAGCTCTATTATAATATGACAGTGGCATAAACTACTATTTTCAGATATTTCACTTTGACATAAAAAGTATGTACTCCATTGATTTTAATGGATTTTTTAATTGAGACCACCTTCGAGGTAAACGCTAATTAACTATAATATAATCAGTTAATAACTTTTAACAGATTATGGTGAAATATCTATGAGACCAATCTGAATGTATATCCTTTGAAATAAAATGAGTTTCACTTAATTGGCTTATAAGACAGTGTTCTGAGGTAACAGACAGCAAAACTGCAATCCGCGGAGCATTCCTTGCAAAAATATGCGCGTGTAAAGGTAATAAAAACCTAAATTACATTTACATATTATTGGAGTAAAAATGTTACATTTACAATATATTGTATTAAAAATGTTCCTTCGATTTCGCGCCGTTTAATTCGTTTCAGCAACAAAATAACTGTACTCCAATAATTTATAAACGTGATTTTCGCCTAGTACGCGATAGTGCTTGTATATATTTATAAAATATTATAAAATACATAATAAATATATTTAGAAATAAATATTATAAATTAAATAACCGAATGGAGAAACTCCTTCTTTTTTCAAATTGGCTAAATGGGTATAACGATTTGGTAGACAGACCTAAAGAACACATTTGTGACATATTGTGCTGTTTTCTTTTTTATATCATCTAAAAATCGTAACACCATTAAAACACAATCTTATTTTTTCGAATGCTACGTATTGTTGGCAAAATAAAATAACAATAAGTTTTTTTTAACCAATAATCAAAATTGATACAATATATGAACAAGAGAAGAAACGGCACTTGTTTTAGTGGAAGAAGAAGATAATTATAGGTAAGTTAATGATTCTTAGATTCTTAGATTCTTTATTGCACACAAACAGTACAGACAGAAAATAATTATAATTATAAAATAAGCTCGCCTTTGTAATTATAATTACAAAGGCGAGCTTAACCCTAAAAGAGTTTTCTTCCAGCAAACCTTAGCGTAGAGAGAAATGTTAATTGTAGGTTTCCACTGTGTACATAAAATAAATAATCAATAGGCATATATATTTTCATTTAAATATTATGAATTGTAATTTTTATATAATAAAATTTAACATATATATTATTGTATATAATAATTAACTAAAATATCAACTATACTAACAATACATATAATAAATACAAAATACATACTTTATAACAAAATAAATACCAAGTAATATAATTACACATATAAAATATATTTATATTATACAAATTATATACAAAGATAGTACTCTTTCAATTTAGTTTTGAAAACATCTAAAGAGAGGCTAGCACGAATCCTATGGGGAAGTGAATTCCAAAGTTTTACTGATTTAACAGTTATGATGTTAAATTTGATGATAATAATTCAGGTCATCAACACCAAACTACTTAGACTCCAAATTCATCGTCAAAATCAACTTAAATCTAAAGCTAATCGAATCCATCCCGCCTAACGATTCAATATTTCACTTTATAAAAATTCATAAAAAAATAATGTCCGGACATTTATCAAGGCGTTGTTTTCTCGGAAAAAAGTTTACCTCGGAGGTAAATCCATCATTCTATAATCGATTGTTCGCTGAACGATGAATTATTCGCTAGAAAATCTAGCTGGAGTAGCATCGTTTTATACGGGTAGCGGTATTTATGCGCCGTTTTCAGGCGGTTTTCGAAAATGCTTTGTAGAGGTATTAGTGTTAAAAGCGCTAAATCCTTTGAAAGCTGGGGCGGTGAGCCAGAATGTTTCTAATCTCATTTTTAATTAGTTTGTGTGGTTTCTTTCAAGGGATATTTGCCACGTTTTGGGTTATGAATTATTGTTTTGATTGACTACGTAACGTAGAATGTTTCTTTTTATACGACTGCTCAAAGTATGTTCTCAGGGTTCATGTATGTATGTATGTAGGTATGTTTGTGAGTGTCTTTATTCCACCATAACTTCTAAACGGCTAAACCGATTTAAATGTATGAGATATCATTAGATTCGTCTTGATAGCGCAAGTTACAGAAAGAAAAAAATAAAATACAAACTGTTGGATTCTAGACGCCATTTTGTGAGAAAAAGAAATTTTATTCAAATCCCTTCGTGTGGCGTATCATAATGAAGGGCTTTAAAAACAATTCCATAAATATATTACTTGCAGTTTTAATTTCGATGGAACGATAAAACGTTTAATAAAAATATATAATATGCCGTCGGGTTTTTCAATTTTTTAAATAATTTATACTTAAAACATTAAAAAATAATTAGAGAAAGACCGTCGTTTACGTTCCTTCTCGCAGAAATATGTAGGTGTGATATGCAAGTCCTTATGGATTTTTTTCCATAATACAAATAAAGTCTTGCATTAGCTATGGACTGCCTCGCAGCAGGTCCATGGTTCGAATCCCGCCACGGGCTTGAGCTTGGGCTTTGTGGAAAGGCATTTTGCAAATGTCCGCCTGGCTAGTGTCCGCCCTCATATAGAAAATTTGTCGCCAATCACCTAACGGTTCCGGCAGCTGTCCTTGAGAGCTAGTGATTCTAGGTTAAACCTGTTAATACTTTCGAACACATCATCAGTTACCATCACGTGAGATAATGGACAATTACCTATAAGCAATACTATAAAAGTCAGATTAAAGCTTGAATAATAGAACCTTCAGAACTATATTTTCTTCTAGAAGTAGATCCAAGCATGTACATAAAATTAAAAATGTATACCCTGAAACTAAATCCGAATGAGTAGTAGACATGACAAATAAATGGCTACAACAATTATTATTTTAACTGTAAAAAAATAACATTTATGACAGTAATTATATTTTTTAAATAACTGGGGCTTTGGAATCGAATTAAAACATATCGAATTTTTGATCGAATTGTTTCTAAACTTGATGCGGAAGTCGTGAGTAATTGGCTATATGAAAACTTTTTTCATCCGTTCATTTGGTTTAATGAACCGGACAGGAAAGCCTTTGGGACAGTGAGTATTTTTAGGCAAAGTAAGTATGAGAAAGTTTACTGTTTCTTTGATTTCAATGTTTTCAAGGATATCTGATGATTTGATTGTTACTACCATTTATTTGTATTTCCAAGTCATATTATTTTTCAATATAAATGGTACTATGATTGGATTCTTGATTTGTATTTAATAGATAGCATGAGACTCGCACTCTGTGGTATATCTAGAAACTAAAATATATCTAAGTAGTGCAACTTGGGTCTTGAGACAAATTTACATAGGTATGTTTTTGGGGAATACGGGAGTGACGATATGACTTTTCAATATCATAATATATTATACTCCTTTTATGCATCTGATTTGTTTTTAGTTTAATCTATCTTTTATCCAAGCCACGGCTAGATGTACTACCATTTAATCTTGATTAAAGTACGATGCCATACGAGTACTTGTACTCGTATGGCATTATTTCGTGTCATAATGTAGCTTATTTTGATACAGGCCAAGACATTATGAAAAACAACTTTCTGAGCTACTTTGTGTTTACAAAAGAAATAAGGAAAATAAATAAGTTTTTTATGAACAGTATTGTGACAGTAGAAGTAAGTCTTCGAAAACGTGTTGTTTGCGACTTAAGTCAGCGCTTTTATAAAAACATGCTTAATATTACAAGATACAAATAAATATCGGTGAAGATTTATTAGAGACTACAGGCATCAAAAAAATATTTCCTGTGCAAAATATTCTTAATTCTTAAATCATAACGAAACGCAAAATGTAAACACCAGCGAGGTTCATACCTGGTAGCGATCAGACCCTTAGGTTAAGAGTCATTCTTATTGCTCATTCTGAGCAACCTGTTTGCGCCACTTGAGATATTATAGCATAGGTATCTTTTTCACTACTACCCGCATTTTTTACATAAAATTTTTGCTGCGCGGTATAATTTTGGTCATTTTTTGTCAAGGACGTGGACATGTATGTTCGTCAAAAATACCATCAGCACTATATTCTATAACCAATGCCGCGTATTATGTTCATATGCATGTAAATATATCAATCGAAAAATAAATATAATGAAGCAAGAAAAGAAGCTCTCCAGAGACCAGAGGGCAATCATCCAGGAGGACTCATGTGGAAGAGTATATAAGGACAAACTCCAAGGAGCAAGGCCCTTAAGTTGACCCGTATCTTTAAATTGTCACCAACCTATGCATCTCCCACTGGCTATGTACGGCTCAGCTGATCAGCGGCTCCACTTTATCTTGGTAATGTGTCCTCGATAAAATTGGTCCTGTCATTCTTAATCACCGTTCTATTGTGCATTTAGATATTGGCCTGAGTACTCGCCTTATAGGAATAAACATTTTAGATGAGCAAAGACAAGCATAAAGTCTTTCTTAAGTAATTGTGTGCGATTTTGTAATAAAATTCCTGAAGAAATTATAGTTATCACAAAAGGAAAATTTAAGCTGTATGTAAACAAGGTTTCAATCAAAATGGCGTATTAAATTGTTATAACTATAAAATTGGTGATTATTTAGGAGATAAAAATGCGTGGGACATTCAACCTTTCAACCTCTGATAAGGCACCGCCAGTCACCAATGTAATACAAAGTGCAACATTTTGTAATTGACCTTCATAATAGCTTCTAAGACGCCCTAATTGAATAAGTGATTTTGATTTTGTATTTTATAGTGATTTTTATTTAATAATGGCCTGATGCGTGACGATGGTAAAAGACCTGACGGCATGACTCTGGTTCCGTGGAAGTTAGGACGGGCTTTAGTGTGGGACGCTACTTGCGTGGACACTTTAGCTCCGTCACATCTTTCTGAAACCAACGTGAGGGCTGGCGCTGCGGCTACTTCGGCGGAGCAACTCAAGCGGCGCAAATATGCTAACCTCGGTATGAGTTATATATTTGAGCCGTTTGGTGTAGAGACGTTGGGTCCGTGGGGACCGGGAGCTCATCGTATTTTCCAAAACCTATCTGAGCGCTTGGTCGATGCGACGCGTGATCAAAATGCTGGCAAATATTTGGCTCAACGAATAAGCATTGCAATTCAACGGGGCAATGCTGCCAGCATGCTGGGCACGCTGCCAACTGGGAGTGGGCTACAGCATTTGGACTGCCTATGAGTATGCTATGACTTGTAGTTTGTCTAAGTGCCTTTATTGTAGTAGGTGTAGTGTTGTATATAGTTCATAGTATTATGTTTAATAAAGGCATACTGCCTTTTATAGTTGGATGTGGTGTTTATTATATGAGCAGTGTATTAGTTGTATGAGCCGTTTGGTGTAGATACATTGGGTCCAGAGAGGCTCAATTCTTTTCCAAATTATTATTTAGAGCACTTGATCAATGCGACGGGTGATCAATATTCTAGCACTTATTTGTTGCTTTTTCTCAACAAATAAGGTTTGCCGTTCAATGGGACAATGTCGCCAGTATGCTAGGCACGCTGCCAACTGGTAATGGGCTGAAGCACCTGTGGGCCTGCAATGGCCTTTATGTTGACTAGATGCTTTCGTTGTAGTAGCTTTAATGTTGTACTCGTATGTAGTTAGTTTTGTGTTGTTCCTTATATGTCATGACTGACTTCTATGACTTTGTTTCTAGTTGACGCCGATAATTATTGAACACTAAGGAAAAGTCTTCGTCTTAATCACCCTAAAAACGATCCAAAATATTGAAAATTACGTTACCCGTAAAAAATGTCAGCGATGGCGTAATTTACAAGAATATTGAGTATCGTTCAAAATTTAAAAACACGCGTCCTTCATTAATATTATCCGACGTAGCTACAAAATCAATACAATGTTAAAATTTTGTTTTTGTCGCCGAAGATATGGTTCTCTTTATCAAGGTAACACTGACTGACGTCTTTTTTTATGCCTGATAGGTTGTTAGCCTTTGACCACTATCTCACCTGATGGTAAGTGATGATGTGGGCGAAGATGTTGTTCAGGCTAACCTAGAATTACTGGCTCTCAAGGACAACTGTCGAAACACACCGTTAGGTGCTTGGCGACAGATTTTCTACTTGAGGGTGGTAGCTAGTCGGCATTCGCGAAATGCCGTACAACCATGCTATAACGACTGTCATCCTAAGACAACAACCGGGATCGACGGCTTAACGTGCCCTCCGAATCACGGAAGCGCTCAGTAGTAATTTTACCAGCGGTCACCCATCAAAGTCATGACCGAAGCGGACGTTGCTTAACTTTTGCTGATCGTTTCAGAATGGCTAAACAAACTTCGCTACGAACGCTTTAAAAAATTATAGCTAGATTCATTTGGCGATATACCTAATCAATTACCAAAGAAAAAGAATTATTTTTTACTAGCTTTCCGGGCGCGGCTCCGCCCGCGCGTATGTCGGTTATCGCGCGTAAACATTAACCTCTTTTTGCGCAGTCGGATAAAAACTATCCTATGTTTTTTCCCAGGTCTCAAACTATCTCCATACCAAATTTCATTCAAATCGGTCCAGTAGTTTTGGCGTGAAAGCGTAACAGACAGACAGACAGACAGACAGAGTTACTTTCGCATTTATAATATTAAGTACTGATAAGTAACTGATATTTTAGAGCAATAAATTTACTGATGTGCCATAAAATTTTGTAGTGATGGCCGAGCGGTAATAGCTATGGTGAGCCGTGCCGTGGGTCCATGGTTCGATTCCCACCGCCGGCTTCAGCTTCACCGCATAGTAGAAAGGCATTTTGCGGACTCTCGCCTGACTAGCTACCACCCTCAAGTAGAAAATCTGTCATCGCCAAGCACCTAACAGTGTTTTCCAGCTGCAGCCCGTGAGAGCTAGTAAATTGCAGGCACATGAGACTTAGCAACTGTATGTCTAAGTGTGACGGGCGCAGTGCAATTCGTCACTCGTGATGAAATGCATGTGTTACAGGTAGAGGTTAGTCCATTAAAAATAAGATGGGACGAGCGCTTTTTCCGTAACAATTACATAAAGAAATATAGGACAGACAGACACACATTTTACTATAGCAAAATGTTTCCGTATTACGTCTGTACACCCACGGCCTTGCTACTAACATAACCTAATTACAAACTAAAATCACCCACAGATACAAATCAGAAATGATCAAGGGTTTCCCACATTTTTCATTATTTTATATCACATGTGATGAAGAAATCCTCATAGAGAAACATGAGTGATGGCCGCATATAGTGCACACGCATTTGATTACTATTTAAGCAAACTCATCGACCTTTCGCCCTCTCTATTTCGCGTCAGAGAACAGAATAATATAGGGCCCATAATTATGTCATCTGCGCTAGGTTTTATGGCCGTCGCCACGAGTGCCCTATAAACTTGGACGAACAAATAGGTATAATGTAAGTTTAGCTATGTAGGCTAAAAAGAAGCATTTTGTTAAACTATCGCATTTAGGATGTGTCGGTTAAGAGAGACACTTAAATATATTTGTGAAAATAAGGCAGATTTGGATCCTTATGCTTGTGCTTATGACGAACAGATTTTTAATATAGATGTTATGAAAATGCTCACAAAAACTATACAGCTTCACAAGGCTTTGCAATTGCACCCGTGTGATTTTTATGTAGTAAATTCAAAATGTACACATTTATTGGTTAACGTAACCTCTAACTATCGTATTTGATCACTTATTTTTTTTATTAAATTTAAGTAGATAATATTTGATCACTTACATTTTTTTCTTAAAATTAAGGTGAAATGATTTTTTTAATAACTCATTACATTGATTATGTACGAAACTACATTACAAATGCATTTTTCAATATATTTGACGCTGTTATGAGTTATTTATGGGACCATGTGCATTGGAGTTCAATAACTTTTTCAATAACAGCAATATTGTTATAAGCTCTCATACAATTATCATGAAAATACAGACTGGTTATTGAAACTTACTACTTTTGCAAAAAAACTGTAAGAATATTGAACTTTCGGTCACAGACGTGAAATTCCACACAAATACACAAACAATTTCCAATAAGAAATCATACTAATATGTAACTAAATACGGTTACTACAAATAAAACTGTTACTAAATACGGTTTCATATCCCCGTGAGTGGAGATGTACTCATATCTAAAAACCTACATTACGCGAGTTTAGTTTTGGTCTCGTGTGGCAAGCTTGTTACAGCACCAAACTCCAGATGTTACTGAAAATTTCTTTTTAATGAACAAGGGCTGACACCCAAGGCGTCAAGGTTCTAAATGGACGGTGCTTAAGACTTACGATGCTTAAGACGATGTGAAAAATGTCACTGAGGACGTAGAACGGATAGACCTCGTTTCGCATGCGGGTGAGAGATATTTTTCAATAAATTTAAATAAATGTAAGTCATTTAAAAACAGAAAATATATTTACGGTATTGCGTCAAATATATACCTATTGCTTTATAATAATATATATTTAACAGTTGGTTATATATATTTTTAGCATCAGAAGTGGTATTGAATTAAAAAGCAACAACAATTCTATAACCTAAGAATAATTTACATGTGATTACTGTTTTGTTTTACAATAGAACTAACATTACCTAATCAAACAGCCATCAATTCAAAAGAAATTAACACGATAAATCTCTTAAATGACAAGGCTTACAGCAAATAGCACCGAGCATCCATCCAACAACCTCACTCCACCTCACTCTACGAAATCTCATAGTCAAAATGGCCAAACCACGGAGCCGTATCTACAGTCTATGGTTGGGTGACGTTACGATGTGGAGCAAACCGTCATAGATTATGGTAACAATATATATAATATATATGTAGATATATATATATATATATATATATCTACAATATGTAGTACAATATGTCTATATATATATATATCTATATACATATATATTATATATATTGTTACCATAATCTATGACGGTTTGCTCCACATCGTAACGTCACCCAACCATAGACTGTAGATACGGCTCCGTGGTTTGGCCATTTTGACTATGAGATTTCGTAGAGTGAGGTGGAGTGAGGTTGTTGGATGGATGCTCGGTGCTATTTGCTGTAAGCCTTGTCATTTAAGAGATTTATCGTGTTAATTTCTTTTGAATTGATGGCTGTTTGATTAGGTAATGTTAGTTCTATTGTAAAACAAAACAGTAATCACATGTAAATTATTCTTAGGTTATAGAATTGTTGTTGCTTTTTAATTCAATACCACTTCTGATGCTAAAAATATATATAACCAACTGTTAAATATATATTATTATAAAGCAATAGGTATATATTTGACGCAATACCGTAAATATATTTTCTGTTTTTAAATGACTTACATTTATTTAAATTTATTGAAAAATATCTCTCACCCGCATGCGAAACGAGGTCTATCCGTTCTACGTCCTCAGTGACATTTTTCACATCGTCTTAAGCATCGTAAGTCTTAAGCACCGTCCATTTAGAACCTTGACGCCTTGGGTGTCAGCCCTTGTTCATTAAAAAGAAATTTTCAGTAACATCTGGAGTTTGGTGCTGTAACAAGCTTGCCACACGAGACCAAAACTAAACTCGCGTAATGTAGGTTTTTAGATATGAGTACATCTCCACTCACGGGGATATGAAACCGTATTTAGTAACAGTTTTATTTGTAGTAACCGTATTTAGTTACATATTAGTATGATTTCTTATTGGAAATTGTTTGTGTATTTGTGTGGAATTTCACGTCTGTGACCGAAAGTTCAATATTCTTACAGTTTTTTTGCAAAAGTAGTAAGTTTCAATAACCAGTCTGTATTTTCATGATAATTGTATGAGAGCTTATAACAATATTGCTGTTATTGAAAAAGTTATTGAACTCCAATGCACATGGTCCCATAAATAACTCATAACAGCGTCAAATATATTGAAAAATGCATTTGTAATGTAGTTTCGTACATAATCAATGTAATGAGTTATTAAAAAAATCATTTCACCTTAATTTTAAGAAAAAATGTAAGTGATCAAATATTATCTACTTAAATTTAATAAAAAAAATAAGTGATCAAATACGATAGTTAGAGGTTACGTTAACCAATAAATGTGTACATTTTGAATTTACTACATAAAAATCACACGGGTGCAATTGCAAAGCCTTGTGAAGCTGTATAGTTTTTGTGAGCATTTTCATAACATCTACATTAAAAATCTGTTCGTCATAAGCACAAGCATAAGGATCCAAATCTGTCTTATTTTCACAAATATATTTAAGTGTCTCTCTTAACCGACACATCCTAAATGCGATAGTTTAACAAAATGCTTCTTTTTAGCCTACATAGCTAAACTTACATTATACCTATTTGTTCGTCCAAGTTTATAGGGCACTCGTGGCGACGGCCATAAAACCTAGCGCAGATGACATAATTATGGGCCCTATATTATTCTGTTCTCTGACGCGAAATAGAGAGGGCGAAAGGTCGATGAGTTTGCTTAAATAGTAATCAAATGCGTGTGCACTATATGCGGCCATCACTCATGTTTCTCTATGAGGATTTCTTCATCACATGTGATATAAAATAATGAAAAATGTGGGAAACCCTTGATCATTTCTGATTTGTATCTGTGGGTGATTTTAGTTTGTAATTAGGTTATGTTAGTAGTAAGGCCGTGGGTGTACAGACGTAATACGGAAACATTTTGCTATAGTAAAATGTGTGTCTGTCTGTCCTATATTTCTTTATGTAATTGTTACGGAAAAAGCGCTCGTCCCATCTTATTTTTAATGGACTAACCTCTACCTGTAACACATGCATTTCATCACGAGTGACGAATTGCACTGCGCCCGTCACACTTAGACATACAGTTGCTAGGTCTCATGTGCCTGCAATTTACTAGCTCTCACGGACTGCAGCTGGAAAACACTGTTAGGTGCTTGGCGATGACAGATTTTCTACTTGAGGGTGGTAGCTAGTCAGGCGAGAGTCCGCAAAATGCCTTTCTACTATGCGGTGAAGCTGAAGCCGGCGGTGGGAATCGAACCGTGGACCCACGGCACGGCTCACCATAGCTATTACCGCTCGGCCATCACTACAAAATTATATGGCACATCAGTAAATTTATTGCTCTAAAATATCAGTTACTTATCAGTACTTATAATATTATAAATGCGAAAGTAACTCTGTCTGTCTGTCTGTCTGTCTGTCTGTCTGTCTGTCTGTCTGTCTGTCTGTCTGTCTGTCTGTCTGTCTGTCTGTCTGTCTGTCTGTCTGTTACGCTTTCACGCCAAAACTACTGGACCGATTTGAATGAAATTTGGTATGGAGATAGTTTGAGACCCGGGAAAAAACATAGGATAGTTTTTATCCGACTGCGCAAAAAGAGGTTAATGTTTACGCGCGATAACCGACATACGCGCGGGCGGAGCCGCGCCCGGAAAGCTAGTAAAAAATAAATCTTTTTCTTTGGTAATTGATTAGGTATATCGCCAAATGAATCTAGCTATAATTTTTTAAAGCGTTCGTAGCGAAGTTTGCTTAACAATTCTGAAACGATCAGCAAAAGTTAAGCAACGTCCGCTTCGGTCATGACTTTGATGGGTGACCGCTGGTAAAATTACTACTGAGCGCTTCCGTGATTCGGAGGGCACGTTAAGCCGTCGATCCCGGTTGTTGTCTTAGGATGACAGTCGTTATAGCATGGTTGTACGGCATTTCGCGAATGCCGACTAGCTACCACCCTCAAGTAGAAAATCTGTCGCCAAGCACCTAACGGTGTGTTTCGACAGTTGTCCTTGAGAGCCAGTAATTCTAGGTTAGCCTGAACAACATCTTCGCCCACATCATCACTTACCATCAGGTGAGATAGTGGTCAAAGGCTAACAACCTATCAGGCATAAAAAAAGACGTCAGTCAGTGTTACCTTGATAAAGAGAACCATATCTTCGGCGACAAAAACAAAATTTTAACATTGTATTGATTTTGTAGCTACGTCGGATAATATTAATGAAGGACGCGTGTTTTTAAATTTTGAACGATACTCAATATTCTTGTAAATTACGCCATCGCTGACATTTTTTACGGGTAACGTAATTTTCAATATTTTGGATCGTTTTTAGGGTGATTAAGACGAAGACTTTTCCTTAGTGTTCAATAATTATCGGCGTCAACTAGAAACAAAGTCATAGAAGTCAGTCATGACATATAAGGATAAACACAAAACTAACTACATACGAGTACAACATTAAAGCTACTACAACGAAAGCATCTAGTCAACATAAAGGCCATTGCAGGCCCACAGGTGCTTCAGCCCATTACCAGTTGGCAGCGTGCCTAGCATACTGGCGACATTGTCCCATTGAACGGCAAACCTTATTTGTTGAGAAAAAGCAACAAATAAGTGCTAGAATATTGATCACCCGTCGCATTGATCAAGTGCTCTAAATAATAATTTGGAAAAGAATTGAGCCTCTCTGGACCCAATGTATCTACACCAAACGGCTCATACAACTAATACACTGCTCATATAATAAACACCACATCCAACTATAAAAGGCAGTATGCCTTTATTAAACATAATACTATGAACTATATACAACACTACAGCTACTACAATAAAGGCACTTAGACAAACTACAAGTCATAGCAGACTCATAGGCAGTCCAAATGCTGTAGCCCACTCCCAGTTGGCAGCGTGCCCAGCATGCTGGCAGCATTGCCCCGTTGAATTGCAATGCTTATTCGTTGAGCCAAATATTTGCCAGCATTTTGATCACGCGTCGCATCGACCAAGCGCTCAGATAGGTTTTGGAAAATACGATGAGCTCCCGGTCCCCACGGACCCAACGTATCTACAGTCTATGGTTGGGTGACGTTACGATGTGGAGCAAACCGTCATAGATTATGGTAACAACATATATAATATATATGTAGATATATATATATATATATATATATATATATATATATATATATATATATATATATATATATATATATGCTAAAAATCAAGTTGTATATATAGATATATATATATATATATACAACTTGATTTTTAGCATTTTCTGCCTCAAACTGCCACAATGTGGAACCAGCTTCCATGGCAAGTATTTTCAAACTGATACGATTTAGGACACTTCAAAAAGAGAGCATATTCCCGAATTATTTTGAATTTATGAAGATTATTTTGTAACTAAGCATGTTACTGTATAGTCTGTTTAGGCTTTTCGATTTACCATTTTCAATATTTATAATGGCATTACCAATGTAGAAAGACAGAAAAATGATAACGCATGTCTTTGCGCCCGTCTGGTTTTCATTCACTTACATTCATAACGGTTTTCTTTCCAGCTGTTATTTAAGCTTTCACTTCTCAAATTTTATTTTACTTATAGGATACTAGACAAACTTAACTTATAATCACAGACTCTGAAGGAGAGCAGCCAAAACACGCCGTGGATGTGCAGCGACGGAATTTCTACCATGCGGTAAAACTCAAGCTCGTGTGGGGCTCTCACCATGAATCTTGAAAGCAAAAGTATTTACGTACTGTGCACTAAATTGTACAACCATTTAACAGACACAATAAAAGCTATGACGTTTGTCAAATTTTAAAACAATCTAATGAAACTATTACTGAACAAATGCTATTATACAAATGACAAATTATACAATTCAATGATAAAATTCTTGACATTTCACCAAAATAATAATTATTGCATAGTGTCAATTACAATAAAATTAATTGTATTACATATACCTCTATAATATTGTACGCCTGAAAAGGTGGCTGTTGATACTTTTATAATTTTGGCCAACACGTAACACACCGCTGACAATAAACGTTTATTTTAAATTTTGAATCCCTAAAGTGCCAGTCCGTAGCCACCATCTGGATATCTGGACACAATAATGAATCGGTGATAGCTCATGTCATGAATAAAAGAACATTAATGAGTAAACTTCCACAAAACCTCTCACCCTTTCCAACTCTTGACAGAAATCAGAATAATAGGAGCCATAATTATGTCATCTCCGCTAGTTTTATGGCCTCTGTCGGCACCATAGTGCCTATAAACTTAAGCTAACAAATGGCAACATTCTACGTTAACAATGTACTTACTCTCGAGGCTGCAGGAGCAGCATTATTCAATGTTTGTATTATATCAAGCTATATAATGCAGCTGTAGCTTATTTTTTATATAACTGCTATTTTACCGATTTCAAATGTTTCTGTGTTGTTTCGGATCTCTAACATCGACGAAAGCTAAAACTATCTTCGCTTCGGCGTGTCCCTTGAATAGGCGAAATTTGTGAGACACACTTTGGTCCCGTGTGGGGCGAGACTTTTGCTAACCGGGCTCAATTCCGGCTAAAAGGCATGAAAATGGTATAGAGTCTTTTTTGGTCCCAGAGTAGAGTAGACAAACTAAAGATATACGACGGGTACATCAAGTTAAATTTCGATTCAGTAAATATAGTTGAATACTAACTTGAACAGGTGAATACTAGTGGCATTTACTACTTATTATAAGAATTTTCTAGAAGTGAAGAAGTATTTCAAAACATAAAGTTTTAGAAGCAATTTTAACATAAGTAACAATCGACTTGAAACATATAATACGCGTTATTGTGGATAAAACTACTTACAAATACTACTCGTCAGAACTCACTCAAATTGAAATGGGACTCCATGAATGAAATCAAATTTGAAATGGGACTCCATGAATGAAAGCTGGTGCCACCAGCTTTCGAATAAAAAAAAACATCAAAATCAGTACACTTTGTAAAGAGTTACGAGGTAACACACAAAAAAATACAGTCAAATTGAGAACCTCCTTTTTTCGAAGTCGGTTAAAACAAAGGGTTTAGGAATGAAAAGAACGACATGGTAAATTATAATGGAAAGAGATATGTGAAAAAGAACAGAAGACATACATAACTGATTAAAAATCCATATGTTACAAGATTTTGAAGATATTCACAATATTGAAAAAAAATTAAACAGGTGAGGAGGCAGTCCCAAGAATACCAGGTGGTCCAGCAATTATTCAATTGCAATTGGGAACGAAGCAAGGAGAAAAGAAGACAAGTAAAATAATGCAGAGAAAAGTGAACGGCAATTTGTGAAGTGTTAGTGGACTCTCTCTAAAGGTGCTGCTCTTTACGTGTAAACTTTCAAAGTTTTTTCTACAAACTGAGACGTGCAAAATCACTATTAACTATCTATATATATCTGTCTCAATAAAAGCTCTAGTCCGTGAGTCTTTTTAAATCCTAATATAATCTACACTAAATAGTAAACAGAGTCGCTTCCCGCATTCTGTACGGACGTATGCTTAGATCTTTTCAACTGTATTGATGCGGTTTTTTTAGTAGAAAGAGTAATTTGAAATGAAGGTTTATATGTGTAATACATGCATAATATAATAGAGAAACACTGATAATTTTAGAAGTTCCTAATGAGATGATGTAAATAGACACATTTTTTGCGCTTATTTTGCAAATGCTGGCTGAACCCTACGAGATAGATCAAAATAATGTACCACAGTATTGTACACCTTAAAAAGGTCTACCAAAAGTCTTCAATGGTATCTTTACTATTTACGAGATTTAATAGCTCATTGACGATGCAATTTTAAGCAATACATCATTAATTCTCATCCAATTAAGTACCTTAAATACATTGTGCATTTAATATAGACCAATATGGCCCTTTACATCATGTAATTTAAATGAATATTTTCGATGATATTATACAGATTATTTGGTATCAGCATTGCACCAGTGCGAAGCCGGGGTGGGTCGCTTGTAATAGTACGAGTATAATCAATACCTCTCGAACGAAGTCGCGCGAGGACCAGGTATTAAGATGATTTCTTTAAACCTGCATAACGATGTGCAAATCCTGGATCATCTACCAACATCATGAAGAAAATTTGTTGCCAAACGCTAGCACATCTATCTGCTATTCTTGTGAAATTGTGGTCAAAGAAGGCTATAAGCGTACATAAAGCCAATAAGCAGATACATAAAAAAACGTATCTGAAAGTTGCCACAGACTATCAAACATTCTAAAGGTCGCTGTTCTATATGAGATATGAGTTTCAAAGTAACCTCTACAAGTATAGAGGTTATCTAAAAGACTTCGATTTCATAGTTTGTAACACAATATTCAAATCAGCAGATCTTTATGAGAACTTGAACTCTGAAAGTTGGCTCTCTAGTCTGTCTTAACGTCATATTTCGAAGAATCCATATAACAATATCGAAGCTATTTTGTAACTGAACTGAAAATATTGAATATATAATGCAGTGTGATAAAGATATTTTACAAATAATGACCGAGCATAATATTATATCAAGACTACTTACTATGATTATCATTTTTTCTGTGATTCTATAATAATTTGTGTACATTTTATATCAGCGTCTTACCAACATAAAATTCATTTATTTCGCCAATATGAAGTTTGCTTTGCTGTTCTTAACCGATCAGCAAAGTTAAGCAACGGTCATGAGTTGGATGGGTGACCGCTAGTGACATTATTACTGAGCGCTTCCGTGCATCGGAGGGCACTTTAAGCCGTCGGTCCCGGCTGTTGCTTTAGGATGGCAGTCGTTATAGCATGGTGGTAGGACATTTTGCGAATGCCCGCCTGGCTAGCTACCACCGTCAAGTAGAAAATCTGTCGCCAAGCACCTAATGGTGTATTCCGGCAGCTGTCCTTGAGGGCCAGTAACTCTAGGTTAGCCTGAACAATATTTTCGACCACGTCATCACCATATATTTTACCATGAGGTGAGATAGTGGTCAAAGGCTAGCCTTATATGCATATAAAAAAAACGCGTCGCTCCGTTACACTAGTTACAGTGTCATCCTTTATTACAAATTTGAATACTTTTCTACTAAACTACTAAAAATTGAGAGTAATAATTGGACTGATTACATGATTGGAAATCCATCTTCTTATATTATATCGATTGAGGAGCCACACTAAATGTAACGTATGTTTTTTTAATTTCAGCCGAACGAAACGTGTAGGTACTTTTGCATACACAAGTACTACTAAATGATACTAAATTTACAGATATATTGATCCATTACTTTCGGAGTTCGAGGTGGCTTCTCAATTCAGATGTTAATTTGAGGAGCTACTTTTAAATTTATATAACTTTTGATGTGTTATACTACAAATTCTAGAATTTTTCCTAAAATATATTTAGCTTTCCTACTAAATAAGGGTATAAGTTTAATTTTAAAATCTGAAGTGTCTCCTCAATCCATACGGACATGCTTGTTAAGCCGTTGGTCCTGGTTGTTGTCTTAGGAAGGCAATCATTATAGCATGGTTGTAAGGTATTTAGCGAATGCCCGTCTGGCTAGCTACCAGCCTTAAGTAGAAAATCTGCCGTCAAGCACCTAACGCTGTACTGGCATTTGTCCTTGAGCTCTAGTAATTTCTAGGTTAGCCTGAACAACATCTTCGACCACATCGCTTACTATCAGGTCAGACAGTGGTCAAATGCTAACCTATCAGCTATAAATAAAAAACAAATGAACTCAATACAGAAGGCAATGCCCCTGGGGGTGTCGGGTTAGAAATGCAACTACCCATTTCATCCCGTGGGTGTCGTAAGATGTGACTAAGGGAAAAATACTGGAAGGTGGGTAGCGCCTTTTAAAGAACTGCCAACACACACTACGATCTCCAAGACGCCTGCCAAGCGTTGGGATTATGGCAAGTACCCCCTTAATAGGGGAGGCTGTGTTCAGCAGTAGACGATCCGGCTGTTACAGTACATAACAGAATACAGTAGTACAGAAGTCAATAATACGGTTTTAGTAAGTAACAAATTTAATTCTAACATAAATAAAATCACGCCTCTTTCCCGTAGGGATTGGCAGAGACCACAGATTTCTTAATTTGAAACAGACTTGTTAATACTGTCATATTTTAATATGAATATGTTATCGTTAAAACGCCATTTTTCTATGTTTTCAGTCAGATTATGTCAAAAAAAGTTACACAATTGGGTGACTGATGTCGTCCCTAGTTTCATTAAAAAGAAATAGGTCAAGGCATAGACATATAAGCCAAAGCATCTTCTTCCAAAATGTCATACTTCGTATCTCATACACGCACAGAATAAATAGTAGTCACTTCTCATTGTAAGGACCGTTTGTTCAATACAAAAGGCACGCCGCAGGCTTTATTGCTCACATGTGGCATGTTTTATTTGGTGTTTTGTTTATTTGGACAGATGTGGGTAAAGATAAATTTTATTGTTTGTACTGGCTTCTGCTTCGGTGCTGTGATTTGCTTATGTATGCGTGAAGACTTGAGAGATATCAAACGCTTGTATTGTTTTATGCGGTTAAGTTAATACATTGTATTAATGGTATGTTAGTATTGTTGTAGTTATTGTTTGATTAACTCAGTGCACGTGAGATTTACTTTATATGAGGGTTATTTCAGTTGTTTAGGCTGTGGCCTAATATATAAATTATGATCGAAACGCATTACTTTTTGACCAAATTTATAATAGTGTGGTTTTTTTTTTTTTTATGCTTGATAGGTTAGCCTTTGACCACTATCTCACCTGATGGTAAGTGATGATGTGGTAGGATGTTGTTCAGGCTAACCTAGAGTTACTGGCTCTCAAGGACAGCTGCCGGAACACACCGTTAGGTGCTTGGCGACAGATTTTCAACTTGAGGGTGGTAGCTAGCCAGTCGGGCATTCGCAAAGTGCCCTACCACCATGCTGTAACGACTGCTATCCTAAGACAACAACCGGGACCGACGGCTTAACGTGCCCTCCGAAGCACGGAAGCGCTCAGTAGTAATGTCACCAGCGGTCACCCATCCAACTCATGACCGCGGCGGACGTTGCTTAACTTTGCTGATCGATTCAGAATGGCTAAGCAAACTTGGCTACGAGCGCTTCAACGGTGGTTACGGTGTCGAAACGATAACCGCTTATTTGCGTATCAGTGTTATTGAACTATTATAATAATATGTAGGGACGATATTATTGGAACTGCAATATATTCATATCTGATAATCTATTAAAGTTTCCAAAGATATACCTATATAAACTTATATAGGTGAATGAATATACGTATGTTTTATTTTCCGCTAATTTCTCCGAAACTATATATTAGATTGTAACTACCAAAAAATCAATTTATATTATTATTTACATAAATATAATGGACTTCAAAAAACAAATCAACTCAAAACTTATGAGTCCGTATCGGCTACTGAAAGTGATTCAAATTATTCCGAGCTCATATTTTCATCACATGTTTCGTTGTCACATTTTAATGAAGTTGTGGCAGCAACGACTATTATCATTTCAAAAAGTACCCAAAAAGTTTTTTTTTTTTTTTTATGTTATTGTGACGGTACAAGCTCTAGGTCCACCTGATGTTAAGCGGTTACCTCTGCCTATAACAGATGCAGTTCATCGTTCAAGTGACGAATTGCACTGTGCCCGTCACCTTGAGACATAGTTGTTAAGTCTCATGTGCCTGTAATTTCACTGGCTCTCAAGGACTGCTGCCGGAACGCACCGTTAGGTGCTTGGCGACAGATTTTCAACTTGAGGGTGGTCGCTAGCCAGGCGGGCATTCGCAAAAAGCCCTTCCACCATGCGGTGAAGCTCAATTAAATGTACTGTGCAGAATTTACTTTTACATCCGTAAGCTTTGTATGATTTAAACAACTGGTTTAATATGACGTTTTAATTTAGTTTTCGACAGCAGTCACAGTCGAGAGTATTACATTCAAACCACAGATAAAATATACAGACATATAGTTAACGTTTTTGGAAGGTACACAGAGTAAATACTCTGTGTACCTTCCACAGACGAAAATAAGTAAAATTTAAGGTTCTGCGACGCTCAATTAAGTATTTAAATATTTATCAATGAAGGTCAATTAAATATTTTAATATTGAAATAATCTATACTGTACTGCCACGTTCAGCAAACAAAATTGTACAGAGCCACTGCGAGAAGAACGGGCAAGAAACTCGGGGCCATTCTTTTAAACGTCTCTTAACAAAGTGTTACTTACTATATACATTTTATTAATACTTTCACTGGTTTATTAATCATTCATTAAAATATAAAGTCATTGTTTACATAAACAGATAATTTTCAATATATAATAATTGATAAGAACCTTTTTAGCATACCCTATTAAGAACCATTAGGTACATTACATATAAACGAGTTTTGTCGTTATGCAATATCAGAAAAGAGAATAATAAATTACTTAACTTTACCAAATCTTGATCGGGCAGCACTTTGTTGTTTTTAAGGCAATTTAAGGCAAACACTTTGAGTATACCTTATAACACTTCAGGAGGTACGCTACGAAAGTACCCAGCTAATAACGAGACACAAATTAAATTCAAATTGTTTATTGACATAAAAACGAATTTACATATATATGTCACAAAAAATAATTTTATAATTAATTAAATCTAATTTCTAATTACACATAAAATTACAAATACAATAATCAATTAATTCATACAATTTCAAAAATGTCTATCAATAAATAAAAATAATAAGTTACAAATCAATTAAAATATCATCAAAGTCAATTGAGTTATCATGCTCCTTGCACCTGTCCAATTGATCATTTAAACTTTCACAAGATATCAAAAATTGTTCTACAGTTATTTTCCAGTTGTCAAATAAAACATCAAAATCAGAATCAGTTATCATCATCATCAACAACGGTTTTTTACATCGTATATCCTTATATAACCTAACTTAAACCCAGGAGAATCTACTTTTAATCGTATCAATCGTTTAGTTTATATTTTCCTAGCAATTCCAAAGAATCTTTATTCCGGCAGCATACGTTCAAATCTTATTACCACAAAACTAATTCAAAGCTACAAAGATACGCTACCCACATAATTAAGTAAAGAACTCAGAGAAGCCCTCAAGAGTCTAAAATTTTTGAACAAACTTTTTTATTTTGTTAAAGGTTTTTCTTCCTTTCCCTCAAAAGCTTTCAAGTAATCTAAACAAGTTGAAAAGGTAAACCGCAAACACTTGCCAAATATATGTTTTTGAAATCTCTGGTGGTCCTTATTTACGAAGATACATAATGATATTTTACAATGAGTTAAACACCGCCGAGACAAAGTGATTTTTCTCAAAGAATTGCAAGGAAATACATATTTGTTTTGACTTCACTGGAAGTGGGTTTTCCCTCGCTGATTTGGTTTTTGATCTTAAATCTCGTGGAGTGCAATCAATATTAATTTCAGTTCTGGGACCGTCGGATTCATTTTCACCTATCTTTATTATCAAAGTAACACAATCGAGACGAACTATTTGCTCTATCACCAAATCATTTATTATCTACCGTGTCCATTTGTAAAATGCATATGAAAAAAAAATTACCATGTACAAAGATCTAAATTCAAATGTCAACTCAGCATACCTGGCATGAATTTCCACAAATTGCGTCTTTTGAATTTGGAACACTAAACTAATTAGTTATGATATTTTCCTGTGAAAACTCGTTCATCCTCATTGCAATTATACAATAAAACCGCTAGCTCTTGTGTGTCCTTAAAAAGCATACTTCACGTGCTCTTTTTTAAATTATATTGTATTATTATTATATTATGATTATTTTATTTCCGCGCATGTTTGAGAAACATATTTATATGACAAAAATTTAGCAAAATAATCTTATTATAAACTGGCGGAAACATAAAAAAGTTTATTTTTTATGTACCTAGTGTCACTTGCGCTTTCAAGGCAAATCTAACGGTATATCATATATTAAAATCGGCTAAGCCGTTTATAAGTTACGATGTAATAAAGAAACAAACATACATAGGTACATGCACCCTGAAAACATAAAACTCCTTTTTTAAACGGTTTTGTAAAAACTATTTCAATATCATCAGAGACTATGAAAATTCCTACGAATAAATGTATTATTTGTAGGAAGATCCGGTGGTTTATTATGTTCAATTAAACTATTTTATGAAGTACTCGTATAATTTGTTATTTTTAAGTAATTAATTCGCAACATTCATATGCCTAGATTTTGATTATTCGTTCATATAATCTATTCCAAACGTTTCTTTAGATGCAACGGAAAGCTAGCCGAACTTGGTGTTAAAAAAATACATAGTATATGTAACAAGAGGAAGAGGAAAAAGATAAGACAAAGGAAAAACAATGAATTAAATCCACTTAAGATAATAAACACATAAATCTTAAATATCAGCCTTTTTATATTGTTATTGTGACTGCTCGTGTCACCCCTGATTTTAAGTGGTAAACTTTTCCTATAACGAATGTATATCTTCACAAGTGATAAACTGCACTGCGCCTTTCACCCTGAGACATACAGTGAAGTCACATATGTGCCTGTAATTTCTTACTCGCTCTAAAGGAATGCTGCCTGAACACACTGTTTGCTGCTTGGCAACATATTACATGATGGTGATAGTTAGCCAGGCGAGCATTCGCAAAATGCCCTTCCATTATGTGGCTCAAACTGGAGGTAGGGATCGAACCTTGAACCTGCGATAGAGTAGTCCATAGTTATTACCGCTCCGCTATCATTGCTTTACATTTCATTTCACTTGTAACTGAGTCCTTTGGACTCGATAATACCGCCATGATAAGGTTTGAAGGTCGCACTTATCTAGCAATTTTTTTTTGTTTTATTCATTTTCCACAGACTCCAGGGTCCGTGCCATTTTTGAAGTTAACAGATAATTTATTGAGTAGGTAATTACATTAATACGGGGAGCATTCTTACATACTAGGGGGAACACAATTTTAAGGAATTCACTATTACTAAACAGTTGCAAACAGATTTGCACTGGCATTCCGAACAGACCAGTGTCCAGCAGTGTCAAGCAGCACTCGTTCACGAGTTGACTCGCGTGCCAGCCATCGTCCTCCTCAACCATTTTTGAGGGAAGAGGGCGACCCGACACACGATGCCACCGCTTGCCAACACATTTTTGTGAGCATGACTGTTCCGAATGCCTGCACGAATTCGCTTGCTAAAGGGGGAGAAAACTATATCTAAGTACTAAATTTAACGCATAACAATAAAAAGTGGACTTTGAAATTTTCTTACTCTGCCTCTCTGACGTCCATTCCCACCAGGGCCTCTATCACCACACTGTTGCGATCTCTGATTGCCATCTTCAGGTTATAATCGCGGATATCTTTGCGTCTTGCAGCATTTATTTTATACCAATATATACACCCGTATAAAATAAATATTATCTAGCACATTTTGCGTCACACCTTGATGAAAATATACTTTATTTTTACTTTGACGTACAAAATAATATTACTTTGATAAGTTCTATTGACTATGTCTCAAAGGAAAATAAGCATCAAACAGATTTTTATTTAGTACCCCTATAATATGTAGTCTTTGCCTTTCCGTAGTAGTTCTCCTGAGCCGGCCGGTAGCCCTCGGGGTACCCAATGTGGGTATATCACAGGTTTAAGCCATCCTAAAAAGTGTTTGTACCATTTTGATGTTCCGTACCCAAAAGCCGTAAAGGAGCCCTATTACACTACGCTGTCTTTCTGTCTTTCCATTCGTCCATGTGTCACGGCTCTCTTTTTTGAAGTAAATTTTAAGATGAAATTTAGATATATTATGTAACGTTCTGTTACACCTAATATATTGCTGACCTAGGCACGAATCCCTCAGAAGCCTATTGATGCGTTGTTAGCAGTATATGTCTCTATATCAACGTTGGCATACAAAATGAAATGCTCAGAATTATTGTGATAACTCCAGGAGTCACCAGACTCAGTTCTAGTATTGTACAGGTGGAACCTCTGCCCAAATTAGTAGCAAAAGTGATTTGCTAGAACTTGCAAGTCATCGTGTAAATATAATAAATAAATAAATGTGTGTGTGTGTGTCCTGACCTACTTAAAAGGTCCACACAACAGTTCTAACGTTGACCTGGGTATTATATATATTGTAGATTTTAATAGAACTAAAAGAACAATATAATTGTTCTCGAAGCCATTTTTTCGAAATCATTTTTATGATTCTGTAGAGAATTAAGACGGGACCCTGTTACTAAGACTCCACTGTTCGTCTGTCTGTCACCTCTAGGCTGTATCTCATGAACGGTGATAGCTAGACAGTTGAAATTTTTACAGATGACGTATTTCTGATGCCGCTACAACAACAAATACTAACGCGCACGTGAAAACTAAACAAATATAGGTTAATTGTAAGGGTAAACAACTCGAATTAAACGTTTTATTGTTCTATTGATAGACTGCAACTTGTATATATAAATGGAGTCGATTCGTAAAAACCTTTATTTTGATACCCCACTCGATAGGTTTGGATGACATAAACCTCTTTATCTCACAATATGGTGTCTAAAATCCGTTTGTATTTTTTATGTGACTATTATTATTTGCGCTATCAATACAAATCCAACGATATGTCATATATTAAAATTAGCCGTTTAGAAGCTATGGTGGAATAAAGAAACTTACAGACATACATACATGAAACCTCAAATAATAATACTCCTTATAATGGGCATTCGTTTATTAAAATAGTTATAATATAGTGTTTAATAATTTCATAGGGGAGTGTTGGTTCCAACACGGTATGGGAGTGAAAGTTGGATATGGCAGAAAAAGCATGAAAGTAGAATAAATGCAGTGGAGATAAGAGCAATGAGAAGCATGATTGGAGTTAAACGGATATGGACTAGTGTGATAAGAGAACGATGTGGTGTGAATGAGGATGTAGTGTCAAAAATCGAGGAAGGTATGTTAAGATGGTTTGGACATGTAGAGAGAATGAATGAAATGAGATTGACTAAACAGGTATACGTGGGACAATTGAACGGAAGTGTGGGAGGGGGAAGACCTAGGTGTTCACCGAGTACGATGAAGTGAAAGAGGATAAGGAGGTTAAGGATCGTAGCAAGTGGAAATCTGTTATTTCTGCCTTACCCTACGGAAAAGAGGCGTGAATTTATTAGGCGTTAACGGATACTACGTAACACAAAAAATATGATATTTATCTTAAAAGTTCCAAAACCTGTATAAAATAAATAATGAGACGACCCAATTCCCCTAAAAATATAAGGATGCTATCGGATTTCGTCGCCTTAATTTTGATAAAACTCAGCATGCTTCCGAGCTGATATTTTAAATCCATCAATAACGGCTCGAATTACGTAACACTCTAAAGAATAGCGGAACACTTAGACCATGACGAAACTCCAGTAAGGGCATTTCACTTATTCGCTTGCGTTGTCTACTTGTGATAAGTTTTCAACGAATTAATGGTCAATACATGAGTGCCTGCTTGGTTTTTCGGGAGGGCCGTTGGAGACCCCGAAGAGAGTGCCATGAAACAACAGACTACGTGTGATTCGGAGTCGGACAACGGAGGGTTTATGCCAACATACAATATCTACATGTGTGGTATATACATATATATATATATATGTATTTATATATGTATATGTATATGTAGTTGTATATATATATTATATATATTACTGAAATATATTTAGAAATATGTCAAACAATTTTTAAAATCGCTTATCACTTCTTCAAACTCATAAGGATGATACTAGTAATTTTAATAAATTTACAAAAGAGAAAAAGAAACGTAAGTTTGATATCGTAGTCAAAAATGATTGCCTGTTTTGTGAGTGAGGATTTTAATTCTAACATTGTATTTTTTACATCAACGCCTGTCCCGTTCTGTTAATCCCGCTTCTTGTGGTTTTGTAATTATAACATTTTTCTTTACGTTGTCGTTTTGAATAGGATTAAAATTTCTGCTTTTTTCGAATGGCCCGCATAAGTCACCTGAATATTTATTTGTAAGTCTAAATAATGATAAAGTATTCGTATAATATCTAGTCTGTTCTTTTTATATACTTACTCATATTTAAAAAAAAGTATTAGTCCTACTTAACAGGTATGCGACAAAATGAGGCATTAGGCGTAAACGTCTTATTTCCATGTGTACTGCAAATGCTGGTGGACGGATTAGTGGATGACGTCATCACCTGCAACAATATTGCTATGGCAGAGCGGCTTAAGTTGAGGCGATGTCAAACCATTGCACATTAGATAAGTGTGCATGGACCATTAATGTAATTTTTGCGGAAATTTTTGTTGTCACATCCATTCTCTAATACCCATTCTGTCAGTACGTCGTGCTCAAAACTGATCATTAATCGAGACTCCTTTCCCGTGGAAGTAATTCCTATTTTCAATGGAAAATGAATTGTTTTGTAACAGAGTCGAACAATGCAAGCCGGCAGTCCATTCTATTACACTTGATAGAGGATTAATTACAACGTCGTTTGTCTTCTTATTATTTTCTTCGAAACACTTCTGGCTGGAGACAGAAATGCCAAATTTCCAATGTTAATTGCTACACAGATGCTATATTTACTGCCCGCGGCTTTGTCTCAGCTTTTTAGTATAATCAAGCATTGGGTATCGGTGTTTCAGTAACAACATTTTTTATGTAAACTAAAAATCAAAATGTCTTTATTCATTATTAAGGTGAAGGGAACAAACACAAATAGACTCTATTGATAAGAAAAATTACGCATAATTTTTTGGAAACTGCATATTGAATGAAAACTATTCTAAATAATAATAAAAAAGAAGAGTGTTAAGTGTTGAGTGATAAGGAATAATATTACCAAATCATAGGTTAGTAATATAGTGCGGCACTTGCGCCACCCACATTTTTTAAAGATTATTCATATCAAAATCCATTACATCCACATTTAATCAAATTCATCCCTAATTAGGGGAGGAGGGTAATGTTCAAGCTTTACCTCTCCATGGTAGGTAATTTTGCGAAGGCTCGTCTAGCTAGCATCTACTACCCCCAAACAGAAAATCTGTCCCTAAACTCCACACCGCCTTATGCCATGGTCAAAAGCTAACCTATGTATTGACTATGACCGATCCGTAAAATAAAAAGGCATATATAATTAAAAAAATAAAAAAAACACGCAAATAATTTATTTTATTAAACCGTTTTGTCGTTCCATTGAAACAAAAATTGCAAGTTATATATATTAAGTAATGGAAACGTTTTTTAAAGCCCTTCATTTTGATGTCTCTCTCGAAGGGTTTGGAATAAACGAATGGTTTTTCTCATAATAATTGGGCCTCTAAAATCCACCAAATATTTTATCATGATTTTTATGTAGCTAGTGTCACTGCCGCTATCAAGACGAATCTAATGATATCTCATACGTTAATATCGGTTAAGCCATCAGAAGTTATCGCGGAATAAAGAAATTACAAACATACATTCATACGTGAACCCTGAAAACCTAACACTTCGTTTTATGAGCAGTCGTATAAATAGATATCAATTAATTTGAAAAATTAAATATTAAATAAAAAAAATGTTTCTTCCAACGCCAAACTATTTGGTGGATAATAAAATAATATAGGATTGGATGACATAATTTTCCAGTTGTACTGATTACAAACCAGACTACTAACTCGAATTGATAAAATTTCTATGGGAACAATCGCATCTAATAAAGAAGAACTTTCCGAATTAAAGTTATAAATAATAACCAAGTTAAAAATTATGGTATCCTAGGGTAGGTAACAAAGGCGTAAAAATACAACCGAATTAAAATCCTCCTCTTCATATACGAGTAAGTATTGTAAAATTGAGCATTCACATTTTTATTTATTTAATTACAGCTGATACCTTTTGTCCATGAAGTGATGATATGATCAAATATGTTCTTCAGGCTAACCTATAAATAGCAAGCAAACTTAAATTAAATACTACCAACAAAACAATTCCAGTAAGTATTATTTCTAAAATATACCTTTTAAAGTACATGTTTAAGTAGGTCTAACGTGAATTTAATGTTTAAACTTTCGTACCCATTTGAAAGTTTCCAAGATACGTGTAAACTGGCGACTATGAAATACAGTTTTAGTTGTTATTGAGAACATTCTGCAAAAGGTAGGCATGATTTTGGTGTGATTTTCAAAAGTATTGGTTAATGAATAGATTCAGGTGACACTTTGCGGGAACCCATATTTAATAATAATATATATTACTGATGAAAGAACTGATGTTTGTCTAGATAAACCTAACATTGGTTTTTAAGACAACAATAACCATTATATGTAAATTTCTTTTGATTGATAAATAAATTTAAAAAAAAAACTTTTTCAATTAAGTGTTTACTCGTTATTTATTAATATTTTCTTAAGATACTTTTAAAAATACTTTTAAAATATTGGTTATTTAGCAAGAAGTACTTTTTAATTTTATTGTTTTATTTGTGTGAAAAACTATATACTTATATAATTCATATAGTTTTATACAATTATAGAGATAAATAATGAATTAGCATGCAAATTTTAAAATTTTGTATCTAACTATAAAGGTTTTTGCACAAACATTTAAATAAATTCTAAATAATAACACAATCTTTTTTTAATTTTCATCGTAAGAATCATAATTCAGCGCATTAACGATCGATCAATGAAAATAAATGACATAAAAGAAATGTGTTGACCAAAAAATTACAATTTATAAGGCCAGGTTCAGGCCTGTCGCCTTCTCACATCAAATTGCCAATGGTGTTAAATCCGAATTATGCAATAAAGTGCAAGTTTGTTTTTGTGGTGGCCTCGCATATTCATCAAACGATAGCATTACTTTCTTTCAGATTTTGGTGAATAGTAGAGTAACGGCATAGAACATATAATAATACTACGTAGTAACGGCAAAATTTTGAATCCATTTACTGCTGGGTGCTCTATTAATGTTCCGTAGGTACTAGAAGTGCTTTCGTATGGAGTTCTAATATTACACAAGCTATAATTAACGTGGAGCACCGTGTGGTGCCGGGCAACAATGTCAATATGTGTTTTATGCATTAACGTACACACTATCATCACGCAAATGTATCCAAATACTCACTATTCCTATCATTACACCTATCCAAATACACGTCTCATATCATTACTTAGATGTATCCAAACACCCACTTTTCATATCATCAACACTCACTTATTATATCACTACGCAGATGTGTCCAAACACCCGCGTTTTATGTTATCATGCAAATGTATCCAAACACCCACTTTTCATATCATCACGCAAATGTATCCAAACACTCACGTTTTATATCATTATGCAGATGTGTCCATACACCTGCGTTTTATATTATCATGCAGATGTATCCAAACATCCGCGTTTCTTATAATGACGCAGATGTATCCCATATTAACACCCATATTTTTTTCATATCATTACGCAGATGCATTCAAACATCCACGTTTCATATCATCATGCAGATGAGCCCACATTGTGCCAGATATATTTTGATCCCCTGTAATAGGGGCATGACTCAGCTTTTCACTCCCTACTGCTTCTGAAAATTAATTGACAGCAAAACCCAATCACCCAACCTGGGCATCGAAGCTAGGATCTCGAGGCACCAAAGCGAAGTTTTACTCCAAATAATCATCAAAGCAATTTCACAAAATCCAGTATACAAAAAGATTTGATTAAAAACACGTACATTTTCACTATTTCTACATACTGGAGTCTATCTATGAACCTTGATATTTAAAGTAACATCATGAACCATGCAACTAGATTTGAAAACAAGCTCAACGGGTTCAAACAGAAAAGCTAAGTAAAAAGTAAAAATTACACAGAGGCTTCCTAAAAAAAAGAGAAATGCAACGAATAACAAGCCTGAAAAATAGGCTGCAAATGGACATGCCGTTCAACGGTATTTTTAGAGGAAGCCTTTATTTGACTTGTTTGTATGCATACCAAGATGATTACTTTTGCCACTGTTTGTTTTTGAAGTTCAAAGCAGTTTGTCCGTCCGTGAGTCCATCCTTTTAAGCCAGTCGAACTTTACACACAATATATATTCTGTAAAAAATATAGTTGTCTTTAATCACAGGTTCAGTGACCATTTATAATATTTACAAATGTTCTAAGATATTCTGTTTATAATGTATTTCTCGTAGGAAGATTGCGTGGGTCTTAAATAATCCCATAGATAAAACTTTAAGATTATTAATAAGTTCAATAAAAAGATATATCATATTACATATACGGTTTCTTGATGCCGGACCGCTTGGACGATAGTTAGAAGATGTGTTTTGAATACTATTACTAAAATAACTAACAGAACTAAGGGGTAAATTGATGAGAACGCGTGTTTGATTGCGAACTGGTGAATTTGGTCCGCGGGCTGTGCCGCGGGTGCGTAAACTGCACTCGCGGCAGAACTCAGAGTTTAATGTACAGCTTAAACTTGCTTGTACATATCACATATTATATAATTTCGTCATTGTGTCCTTTCCTCGCAATTAAAATAGCTTGTTCATTAAAGCCATGAGCCACGGCTTAAATAACAACCCCCGCGTTTGTGTCAGGATTTTTAACGTCACGACTAAGATGAGATTTTAAAGCGCTCGTAGCGAAGTTTGCTTAGCCGTTCTTAATCGATTAGCTAAGTTAAGCAACGTCCACCGCGGTCAGGAGTTGAATGGGTGACCGCAAGTGACATTAATACTAAGCGCTCCCGTGCTTCAGAGGGCAAGTTAAGCCATTGGTCCCGGTTGTTTTCTTAGGATGGCAGTCGTTATGCATGGTGGTAGGGTATTTTGTGAATGCCCACCTGTCTAACTACCACCCTCAAGTAGAAAATCTGTCGCCAAGCACCTAACGGTGTGTTCCGGCAGCTGTCCTTGGGAGCCATTAATTCTAGGCTAGCCTGAAGAACATCTTCGACCACATCATCATTTACCATCAGGTGAGATAGTGGTCAAAGGCTAGACTATCAGCCAGATAAAAAAATAACATTACAAAATTAAAACGAGAGCAAAAACTATAGTCATGTTGTAATGGACCCGCCCGTGCTAAGTGACCCATTTAATTATATTACTATTACTTCCTTTGACGAAGCTCTTGAAGTCTCTGCTGCCAAGGACTTGTCCGCTGAAATTAATTGTGTCCTATCCTTTGTTTACCATTTACCAAGGATACCTTGCGTATTGTTGTTCATTTGTTAGTGCTAGCCTATCAGATATTTAAAAAAAAAGAGATGTTTTGTGCACTCGTTGTACAATGATACAATCTACTACTTTTTGCTATGAATAAGATTTTCACAAAATTAGCAGTTTTCCCGCCTAGTATTAACAAATTAATCACCGTACCCATGACAAGAACATACTTAAAAACATGTCTAGTTCATTGCCAATTTTACTGTAAATACTTGTTCCTTAGAAGAAGAACAAAATAGCAAAGTAGGTATCACGAAACCACCCCAATTATTTGCAAATCCACCGGAGCACCCGAAGTGACAGACCCAACCGAGCGATATGATTTACTACGCCCTTTTTATTTGTAATCCAATACTATGTGTCCCATAAATACGCTAACTAACAAAATATCAGATCAAGTCACACTGCCTACACTATAATTCTTACCTTAAAAATGAAACCGACTTCAACACTCAAAAATGTGAAATAACTTCATGAAGTCCGTACCATGATAGTTCAAAAGTACGTATTATCACAATATTGTTCGCATGATACCTACTTCGACAAGTTATTTCACACCTTTGAATGTTGAAGTCAGTTCTATTTTTAGGTAAAAATAAATCTTTCTTTTCCTCTCATCAAGATAGGAAAGTATTGTTCAGTTATTGGAGTGCCTCAAAAACAACTTGACCGATGTTCATGAAATTTTAATGGGACTACACGACATATAATAAAGAGAATTATTAAAATCGGTTTACCCAGCCATAAGTTCTGAGGTTTTTTTATGCCTTATAGGTTAACCTTTGACCACTATCTCACCTGATGGTAAGTGATGATGTGGTCGAAGATGTTGTTCAGACTAACCTAGAATTACTGGCTCTCAAGGACAGCTGTCGGAACACACCGTTAGGTGCTTGGCGATAGATTTTCTACTTGTGGGTGGTAGCTAGCCAGGCGGGCATTCGCAAAATGCCCTACCACCATGCTATAACGACTGCCATCCTAAGACAACAACCGGGACCGACGGCTTAACGTGCCCTCCGAAGCACGGAAGCGCTCAGTAGTAATGTCACCAGCGGTCACCTATCCAACTCCTGACCGCGGCGGACGTTGCTTAACTTTGCTGATCGTTTCAGAATGGCTAAGCAAACTTCACTTCGAGCGCTTCAAAAGAGGTAACAAACATATTAAAAAAAACAGGCGAATTGAGAACCTCCTTCTTTTTTTTGAATTCGATTGAAAATAGACTTTTATTTCACAAATTATTAAGTTATATAAGGTGCATACATGCAAGTCATTCAACTGATTGTAGGAGGTCACTTTTGCCTATGAAATGTTATCTTTGAAACATACTTTACACCAAAACGCATTAATCTAGGCACCCACCTCCGTTACCCACTCTTTGCAGACAATAAATGTTTCCTATACATCTTATGTAAATAGAACCTTTTCTATCTTTTTCTCGTCCTAGGGTAACCTTCTGCCTGATAACGTAACCTTGTAGCAATAAGATACTTTAGTAGCTATCATATTTGTGGCTAGCACTATTTAAAGTGTTATTTAAATATTAATTATTATTAATTCGGGCTACGGCTAATCAGTTTCAAGAATCCTTACGCAGCATTCACAAGATGTGCATTGATGTTTGCTGAATAAGCCCCGTCTAGTCTAAGGCTGAAGCGGTAAGGGGGATGCACAACTTCTCCCTCTCCCAAGAGAGAAATTATCGGAATGTTTGATTTAAGGACATTACTGATAATGTCGTAAAAATAAATATTATGAAATAAAAGGATACTCACAACAAGTATACAAAAACTTAATATTATGAGATCTAATAGTTGTAGGATACAATTATCAGTCAAAAGAACTTCCTTTATAAACATGTATCATAAGTGGCGACTAAGGGACAAATAATAAAAGGTGAGAAGTAGCGCCTTCTGAAGAACTTTACAACTTCTACTGTGATCCCCAAGAATCCTGGCAAGCGCGAAGATTATGGAAAATTCCCCCAAGGGAGACCTTGTTCAACGGTGATGATGCGATCTAAGACATTTGGTCTTAATCAATAAAACCAATTCCACGTGCGGAATACATGTGCACATAAAAAAAAACTATAAAATTGTTCTCGGGCCGAAAACTGAGCACCGCGTTAGATTACCTACAGACCAGCAGGTCTTTAGGTAGTCTATCACTTAAAAATATAAAAAAAAATATTAATAATCTTAAAATATTAATTATCTTATAATATTTTTGTGTGTTCCGTACTGAAATATGGGACCCTATTATCAAGCTTTAACAATCCGTACGTCTGACATTGAAAAGGTTGCTTATTCTGAAACACAACAGGTACTGTAACAGCCGTATCGTCCACTGCAGAACACAGCCTCCCCTATTAAGGGGGTATTTGCCATATTCCCCAAGCTTGGCAGGCGTCTTGGGGATCTATTTTCAAAAGAAACATAACAGGTACCCAGTTCAAATGTTAACAGAATTTGTTTGAATATGAAATACTTCCTAAGTACGGGAAATGTTTTAGTTAATTTAACATTTTTGTGTTCGCTCTATAAAACTACATTCATTCTATTGAAAATGTTTATTATCCACAGTTTCTGAGTAAACCGACTTATCGGACACGGTTGAAGGTAAATCATCTCATCCTTCGAGTAAATAAATTGACTGTTACAATTAATATGTCAGGTTTATGAGTTATATGCTATCGAGATATCGAACCAAATATACAGTTTTGAAAGGAGCCTTAGAAACATACCCACTATGATTATATTGTTACCTAGTTTTGGGTCACGATTTTGTCTTTATGGGATACATTTTATATCTACTATTTGGAGATATAAAATCTAGCCAAGTTTTCATTTAACCAATCTGTGGTTAAATGAAACTTAACCAAAGATTTTTGAGAATTTGTGTGTTCTCAATTTCCATTTTTATAAAATCTAGTGATGTAAAAACAGACAATACAATGTTTTAAATGCCTTTCTTTTTTTTATGCCTGACAGGTTAGCCTTTGACCACTATCTCACCTGATGGTAAGTGATGATGTGGTCGAAGATGTTGATCAGGCTAACCTAGAATTACTGGCTCTCAAGGACAAAAAAAATAAAAAAAAGAAGGGAGGTTTATAACACACACATTTTATTGTATATGTACATACGCGCATATTTTTTTATTACATCAAATGATTTTAATTATACATTTTGGCTTGGTATACTTCAAACTGTTCCCTTTTTTAACTTCCTTAACTTTGACCTAAAAAACTGTTGCGAGTTTTGTCCATAGTTATTATTTAGTAAAGGACTCGCGTAATATTTACCGGATATTGCTCCGACCAGTTTCGAACTTATTTGAAGTTCTTCGTCTGGGAGTCACGATTGTGCCCAGCGTCAAGCGCGGGCCTCAGCGCGTAACTGGCGTTGAGACGGTTGCGCCGCAGCTGTCAAAGTCAGAATTTCTCCATCCGATCTGTCGCTTCTGTCACTGTGATTGTCACTGTCGTTTTTTTGGGTAAGGGAATGTTGACACACTACACTTGTACTATCCTCTTCGCGGTTCCACCGTTGCTTAACTTTGCCCAAGAGTATTTTAGAATATTTACATACATATTAGGTGTAACTTTGAACTATGGTAATTTACCATTATATTACGGGTGAGTACCATATCTGACGGTGCATGCATCAACGAAAAAAGCTGTGCTGTACTGTATCAACTGAATTGTCCACTGCTGAACACAGCCTCCCCCAATATGGGAGACACCCACGAGTAGACATGGGGGGTGGCATTCTAGCCCAGCACTTTCCGGGTTTTTTTTTTCCTGAATGAAAATGTATGGCGCAGTTTCCAAGGTCTGCGACAGATCATCGCGGCCATTGTCATATTGTCGCGCGCGTCTGCCGCACGCGATCATACGTGCGCGGCTGCGATCGCAATGCTCGGAAATGAACCCTAAGATTCCTCGTAACTTTCATGAAATCAATCGCGTAAAAGATCATCAAATTCTACCAACCGCACAATATTCGTTGCCATGGAAACTAAAATGGATCAAATTTAGCGCTGAAAATGTTTTCACGGAAACTGAGTTCAATAGATACCGACATTTGATGTCCTATTTGGTTTAGTTAAACGTGTTTTGTATTACAAAAGGTGAATCGGCACTTAATTGTACCCGTGGGGTGCCGGGCTAGAGTGTTAACCCCCACCCCATTGCTACCTGTGGGTGTCGTAAGAGGCGACTAAAATACCGGGTAGCAGCGCCTTCTGAGGAACTGCTATCGTTTAATGCAATCCCCAAGACGCCAGCCAAGCGTGTGGATTATGGCAAGTCCCTCTACTGGGCGAGGTTGGGTTCAGCAGTGAACAATCCACCTAATATAGTACAGTATCGTAAGAGTCGGTAGACCTTACAAACTTTTTTTTGAGATAATTAAGTGTAGTTTGTTGCTTCGGTTATCTCGCAAATACACGACATCATGAAGCTGAATGTTCGTTAATTAACTACACATTTTTCGGAAACGAATTTCCAGACCACAAATTACACTTTCTGAATTATTTTTCAAATAAAATGGAAGGCAACCCAAACCAAATTATTTGAGAATCTAATATTCAAGGAGTAAGTGGGCACCTAATAACAGGTTCAATCTGGATAGATATCCAGATTGAACCTGTTATTACGCACGAAAATACGTTTGGCATATTTTAACCTTTGAGTGATTTTTGTTTTTGTATAAAACATGTGTAATCTATGACATAGGCGGAAGACGAATTAGAAATGATAAAAATACGGGTTTTGAGTTTAACATAGGACCTAAATACTAAAACGAAAGTCATGTTGTTGGCTGGGAGTTACAAATAACTAACTGCAGTTATTTGCAACTCCAAAACATCTGTCAAATTTCTCTCGATTAACATAATGCGCTGCTCTCATTTTCAATCTCCCACAAACAGCCTTGTTTAACACCTACTGCCCAACACATTGCTTCTTCTTGTTTCTGCCATCATCGCAAGCTATTTTTTATTTTTCTAGTGGCCTTTGCTTTTTGTCTAACCTGATGTTCAGGCTAACCTAGAAGGACTGCTAAATATGGATTGACATAGCATTTGGCAATCTACTCATGAGCTAGTAGCTAAAACAATCTCTCTGGTCATCATAGGGAAGGCGATAAGAGACGTACGGCTGCATTAATAATCACTTTCCACCAAGCGAGGTGAAGTATTTTTTTTTATGTTATTCAAATTCAAATTCAATTTATTTGCAAGAATGTGAGTAATTATTTAAACAATACAGTAAAGTTATTAGTTAACTGTAAACAGATCTGCACATTCCGCCATATTTGGCATGCAAAAGTGAAGGTCCAAGCCTTGCTTATAAACTAGATTATGTACTTACATAGATATACTACGAACGCTCGTTATTGTGACGGAACAAGCTCGAGGCCCACCTGATGTTAAGCGGTATCTCAGCCTATAATAGATGCATTTCGCCACAAGTCACGAATTGCCCTGCGCCCGTCACCTTGAGACATAGTTGTTGTCTCATGTGCCTGTAATTTCACTGGCTCTTAAGTCACGTAACTTAGCAATATAATAATAATATACTCTTCTTATCTTGTATGGATAAACTATATAGTATAGTTTATCCGTACAACTGCCCCAAAGTTGCCGTAGAGTTCTATTCCATACCTATACGACGTTAAAGATAACTCAGCGAAAAAAAATACACCATAAATCTTAGATGTGAGTTGTTACTGCTCTTTGACACACAAATAAATATAAACTTTGACGCACACAAAGAAACTTGGCATCAGAACGCCGGATGGCCCTAAAACTAAAGCCAAAGCTATTACAACAAGTACTTGGGTTGTCCTGTGTTGTTTAAAAAGACATACGATGACACTTGATTGGATAAAAATAGGAACATTATGGTCATTATATCATCCTACGAATACGTGCAATTCTCATCTATACTACTATCCCGCTGTAGCTATGTCTAGTATATGCCTACGTCTACGCCTACGTAGTAGCTGCGTCCATCAAGCTACTATCGCGTTATATTCGCGTAGGTCAACACTACAACTACCCAAGTGTAGGTATACACAGATAAAATCTTGTCGACATTAAATTTACCGATATATCAGATTTCACTTCATACGGTTGTTAAAAAAATAAAAATGCCGATTAACCTTTCAGTAAGAATTCCAAGTGCACAACACACAGAAAACAGTCAACACGACTTTGACGTTTAACCGAATTTGGCGTGGTTTTTTTCGGTTTCAGTTTACTTGAAAGACGCCACTCCGAAGCTTGTTGACTAGCTTACATGTCAAACTCTTAAACCCACGTCTCGTCACCGGTAGCAATGCGGTTTGTGAATGTTGGGTTGAAATTGACTCATTCTAGTATTTCCTCAGCGAAAAACTAGAAAATTTAAGACAAATTCTTTATTCGATGTTTTGTCCATTATTAATTGCAATTTACATTTTATTGCATATACACTGGATATTGTAATATATATTACTAAAATGAGCACTGTATTTAATCTTAATAACAAATGCAACTTAAACTCCACCCCAAAATGGAAAACAGTTGTGCCAATCTAACAACAACCAAAGAAAGAACTTGGAACCATAAACAAATCAACCATTCCCGATACCTACATTTTGGACTGAATGTACTTGTATTTTATTTATTAGTATTTTATTTGTCAGTACTATAGCAATTTTATAACTATTACGAAGACCAGAGCTTCTAAAGAGCAGTAGATATTGATTAATTAAGTTTTTCATTAATTATTACTAAGCTTTCTATAAAGTCTAGCTCACCAAAACTTAATCATTGTTTAATTAAATTTACCACGAAGCCTTTCATTTTTATTAGCCATATTAAGTTGAATAGCTAATGCCGGTCTTCTTCTAATCCCTAAGGAGCAGCAAACACAGATCCTACCTTCAATATTAAGGCCTAAGTTAAACCTAAACCAATTTCATGACTATAACTTAGAGTCACTTAACTAAACCTCTGGCACTCCCGTCCGTAACGATATTAACTTGTTAGGGACAATTTGGCTAACTTAGCTAAGTGGCTAGGTCTGAGCTGTGTACGCAAAGCTCTATTAATATTAATTCTATATCTGATATCAGATTTATATTGTGTTATCTTCTACTTCCTCCTGACCTCATCCAATACTAAGTCATAATATAGATGTATTTTTATAACTTGCTTTATTGTTCCATAACTAAGCACTTCCGTGCTTCAGAGGGCACTTTAGCCGAAGGTGTCGGTTGTTGTCTTAAGGTAGCCATTATAGTGGGGTCACTGGTGGAGTGTCGGTGGATTTTCCACCAGCTTGCACGGCCCCACACGTCTGGTGGACGGCCGTGGTGAGCAAGTTTGCCCCTCCAAACGGCGGAGGCCCGGTTGGGTTCGGGCCTACCGTTGGGGTGAGATGGTGACTTAGCAGTCACCCCATCTTGCCCCACGTCGGTGGAGGAGTGCTCATGGTAAGTTTTAGTGGGTTTAAGTCCCACACATCCAATAAATTTTGCCCCAAATTGGCACGGAACATAGCGACTCCACGCGTGGGTGCTGCTTGACTCGAGAGCTTAAGTATCCACGCACACACTTAAATTAATTTGTGTGCGTGCACGAAACAATAAGCTAATTAGTGCCAGCAGTCTATTTTCACCATAATATGGTGCGAGGGTCACGTGGATACTTTGACGAAGCAACTTAAGCTGCGCAAGTATGCTTTTTTTGGTGGTGGTCACATATTTGAGCCGGTGACATTAGGTCCATGGAGCTTATCTTATTTTCCAAAATTTGTCAGAGCGCATGGTCAGTGGGACGCGTGATCAAAATTCTGGCACCTTTTAGGTTCAACGATTAAGTAATATCCCAACGGGGCAATGCCGCCAGCATGCTTGGAACGCTGCGAACTGATAGTAGGCTGGACTGCAAATTTATAGCGTTATTATTTATACTTATCTGCTCTTTCCTCATTGACTGAGAGACATGATAAAACAGCAGTAGTGAAAATCACATCTTTGCCTATCCCTTTGAAGATATACATACATACAGGCTTGACAATGTTTATCGTTCTATACAAACCTTCAAGTAAACCTGTGTTTATTGCCACTGGCTGTACGTGTGAAAACATTTTAGCAAACAAAATCGCAGCAAACAAATTTCGGCAAACATTGAACACCGAGTTAAAAGCTTACCCCCTCTCCGAGCTTACCAAAAGCCTTCAATAACCCCTACCGTTTTGCCCGAAGTTTAACTTTATTTGGGTCATCTCGTATGACCTTGAGCTTATAAGCTAGGATTGGGTGAATTTGTGGTTTCCCTAATTTCTGTAAAACAATGGTGATAACATTTAAGAATATAATAAAAGTAAAAGTTTGAAGTATTGAATGTTTCAAACTTTTGCAATGGGCGTATTTACAAACAATTCTAGGATTTTATTCGAATATTTTTTAGCAAAAGCGCAGATTGTCAACAATTTGATAATCACAAATAAAACATTAAATAATATTTAAATAAAACACTTAAAAATATAAAAATATATATCTAGTGACGATAGAGACATGTCTCGATCGTGCGCTCGGTGAGTCGAGACCTCTTGAAGATGCTTCGTTTAGAAGCGAAACTAGTCGGATATTCTTCCTGTTAGGCTGCGTGATGTTTGTGACGTCACGCAGATAACAGGAAAATTAGGCGGAAGTGTCTCTAGATATATATTTTTTAAGCGTTTTATTTAAATAAAATTAAATGTTTTATTAAGATACTTTTAAAAATATTTGTTATTATTAAATATAGATTACCGCAAAGAAACGCCTGAATCTATTCAATACCTTATGTCAACAATTTCTATTTATACGGTATTCGACTAAAATTTCATCCATAATTGATACAACGGTAATCGAGCGCTAAAGTTTGTGGTAATTGTCTGCTTACTATGTTTGATGAGAGTAGAGGGCTGTCCCCTAACACCTTCGTAGATACATAGACTTCTATAACTCTTAGCTTGATACTGCTTCAATTTCATTAAATATGATTATATAAATCCATCTTGAGAATTGATGAGGTGAGGAGTTCTACGAGTATATCCTTCGTCAGATGTCGTAAAAAGTGACTAAGGAAAATAATGCAATGAATGAGCAACACGTCGCTACTCATATCGTCTTGAGCACAGTGTTGCTGCAAATTAGGCGTTTTCTTTACTACCGTCGCCTTCCCAAACCGAAAGGCATCGAGTATAACAGCAACAAATGTCCACAACCAAAACTTTCAAATATATGTTCATATGTTCTGCGTGAAAAAAATGTGTGCAATAAAAAAATAAATAAATAGAGTGTTATAAAATTAAAAATGTATATTAATAATTTATATGTAGCCTTGTAAATTTTAGAATCGTGTCCCTAAATTTCATGTTTTTATTTAATTAGGTACCTTATTAGTGAAAGTACTTACTTAAACTAAAATAATTATTAACAGTGCTTTAACCAATTACCCAACAGTAAAATTATTTTAAATGAATAATATAAAAGCGCTATAACTTCAAAGCTCTAATTAGAAAGGCTGATTATACCTGGCCCTTCTCTCATCAACACCATCCGACGCTTTGTTACTTTTTCAAAAGGGATGCTACTTTTTATAATAATTCTCTAGCTGGGAATTCATCACGGGAATAATTACACTGGGTTAAGACCTAATATCTTCGGTTGGATATGTCTACAGTGTTAAAGAAATTGCAATGTTTGTTGGTTCTAATTCTTATAATTTTGGACTCACAATAGGTTTTACTTCAAAGAAGCTGTATTGCCATACTTTGGCACTGGAAATGTACAACATCTAATTATATTGTGCATTTCATTTTAAATAATTATTATTTATGCGCAATATTTTGAAATTAGAAATATGGAAATATGAATAATCAATAATCGAGCTCACGTCCCTCAATTTTATTCGCCGGGTGCCTGTGGGGATACTAATTCAAGTCTCGCTTCGTATAAAAAAATAATTATTCAAAAAAAATTGTAGTGTAATATTCGCTTAGCACGCTATTGCGTTTGTTATCATTTGCGTGTGTAATCATATTGAGAAATAATAATAATCAAGTTAAAAAAAACTACACTTTTACTTATTTTAAAAATCTCAATATTGACACGGTTCTTTTTAGTAGAAAACGGGATGACATTCACTAAAAACTTCAATGCTTTGAAGTGAGTGTCGTCTTAGGTTTTTGCGATTATTATACATAGTAACTAAGCAAACTTATTCGGTTTAAATCGCGTATCTTTATTATTATTTTCGTCCAGACGTTTCAAACACTACTGTTGCCCATAAACTCAAATTTCTAAGTGAGTATATGCGCAATAGATAAATGAATGAATATTATATTATTCTTCACATTATGTTTGACTGCTAAATCTACCTGCATGCCTTTGTATCTCGAATGTTTGTACGCCTTTTTAAAGCAAAACATATGGATCTATTACTTTTATTGAACATAAATGCATTACTGTGTATTTACCCATGATTATGTAAATAAAATTATCTTTATTTTTATCTTTAATAGTAATTGCTTATTCATGTCCCTATTGGTACCATATCCTGAGATTGCATGTCACTAAACAGAGGCACTTAAATGAAAAGGAAACTTTGGTTCCAACACCGAGAAATGAACAAAAGATCAACTTGGACTTGATAACTGTAAAAAATATTCAAAGTTTGAAATGAGTTCGCAGTGGTATTGTTTTAGAAGTGCGAAGTTTGGTATTTTCCCACAAATTAATTAGCATTGCAATTCAATGGGGTGGCTGCTGTTGAACGTCTGATTCAGGGAACATGGTAAAAGCTAACAAACTCCTTTTAAAACTAAAAGGATACATACACTTCATCTTTACTTTATACCTAACTAGCTTTCCGGGCGCGGCTCCGCCCGCGCGCATGTCGGTTATCGCGCGAAAACATTAACCTCTTTTTGCACAGTCGGATAAAAACTATCCTATGTTTTTTCCTGGGTCTCAAACTATCTCCATACCAAATTTCATTCAAATCGGTCCAGTAGTTTTGGCGTGAAAGCGTAACAGACAGACAGACAGACAGACAGACAGAGTTACTTTCGCATTTATAATATTAGTACTGATTTATATAATTACATTCAATCAATAAGTTACATAATTATATATTTATAGTAGACTAGCGACCCGCATCGGCTTCGCACGGGTGCAATTTTGATACTAAATATACTATAGAATTTCTTTATATACAACGTCACAGCTTATATTTTTTTTTATTTATGGCTGATAGGTAAGCCTTTGACCACAATCTCACGTGATGGTAAGTGATGATGTGGTGGAAGATGTTAACAGGCTTAACCTAGAATGCTTTCACAGCTTTTTTGGCATTAAACAATACAACTTATACATACTTCCTCCTGAATCACAGTCTATTAAAAAAAAATATGTTGCGTATATAGTTTTAAAGATTTAAGCATACATAGGGACAGACAGCGGGAAGCGACTTTGTTTCATACTATCTAGTGATATGACCAATGGGGTGCTGGCATAGAACGTTACCCCCTATCTCTCCTAGTGGTTTGTCTGATAAGGAAATTTTCAAGTAATAGACTGGAGTGTGAAACCGGCGTCCGGTAAATACAATAAGCTTGCTCGCGATTACGTAGGTAATATATTATACAGTACAATGTTATGTCACTAGCTACCTAATTACTGCTTTGGACAAAAAAATACCAAAAGCTTAAGAAGACTTTTTTTATAGGATTGTGACCGAATAAGAACGAGGCTTAGTCGGTGTTAAGCGGTTACCTACGAGTATAACAGATCCATTTCGTCATAATTGACGAACTGCGCGCACACATTCCCTGGAATAGTTCACAAAGAGTTCTATTGCTACTTATTCAAACACATTTGAAACTTATCATACAATTTTAATCCATAGTTAACTAATTATTCAGTAGAATAATATCAGTATCTAAGTCGACAATTTTATTTTAAATGTTAGTATATTCTATAAAGAAGTGTTAAGGCTTATTTATGAGTAATAATAATGTAAATTCCTTACTTCCTTTCCGTGCCGATTTTGACAACGACAGCGGTTTATAGTATTATATTGGGCCAGCTGTTAGAACCTTTCACGAGCACGATAGGGTTGACCAGCTGTCCCTTTTGTTTTGCTTGCGCAATAGGAAACAATAGTAATACTATTCACGGAAGTATTCCTACAGTCCATTTATACAACTATTTTTCATATATAAAAGGAGATATTTACTTGAATGCAGCGTTCTTTAGCAACCAATTTTTTCTATGGGAATTTGATGGAACAAACACGACGCCCGTCTGATGTTAAGCGGACTAACCTCTGCCTATAACAGATGGGTTTCACCACAAGTGACGAATTACACTGCACTCGTCACCCTGAGACATACAATCTTAAAGTCTTATGTGCCTGTTATTTTATTGGCTCTCAAGGACTGCTTCCGGAACACACTATTATGTGCTTGGCGACAAATTTTCTACCTGAGGGTGGTAGCTAGCCAGGTCAGCATATGCAAAATGCCCTTCCACCATGCGGTGAAGCTCAAACCGGTCCATAGCTACTATCGCCCAGTCATCATTACTTTTAAATTAGCACAATTACTCACAAAAACGCCTAAAGTCAAAGCTCTTCCAAAACAAGACCACTACAAGAATACAGAAATGTACCTACCCACACAAGTATAGTGAGATCAGTTTAGTTGTGACAATATTGTATACAGCTCATCTCAGCTAGTTAATATCTGTATCAGCCGGATCGTCCACTGCTGAATCCAGCCTTTCCAATTGTGGGGGGAGGGGGGTTTTGCCATAATCTCCACGCTTCGTAGGCTCCTTGTGGATCGCAGTGAAAAATGACAGTTCCTGAGAAAGCGCTGCTGCCCACCTTCTGCTGTGTTACCTTTAGTCGCCTCTTACGACACCCACATAAAGAGATGGGGGGGCGACATTCTAGCCCGGCAACCCACGCTTCTTAATTAGCACAATTCAGCAACAAAACAGCCTAAAATCAAAACTTTTCCAAAACGAGACCACTATACAAGAATTCAGAAATGTTTGAAGCGCTCGTAGTGATATTTGCTTAGCCATTCTGAATCGATCAGCAAAGTTAAGCAACGGCCGCTTCGGTCATGACTTGGATGGGTGACCGCTGGTGACATTACTACTGAGCGCTTCCTTGCTTCGGAGGGCACATTAAGCCGTCGGCCCCGGTTGTTGTCTTAGGATGGCAGTCGTTACAGCATGGTGGTAGGGCACTTTGAAAATGCCCGCCTGGCTAGCTACCACCCTCATGTTGAAAATCTGACGCCAAGCACCTAACGGTGTGTTCCGGCAGCTGTCCTTGAGAGCCAGTAATTCTAGGTTAGCCTGAACAACATCTTCGACCACATCATCACTTACCATCAGGTGAGATAGTGGTCAAAGGCTAAGTCAAAGGCTAACCTATCAAGCATAAAAAAAAAAGAAATACAATCAGTTCAGTTGTGACAACAATGTCTACAAGCAAGTATCTCAGCCACTAGTTATAGTATACGTCAGAAAAAACCTCTAATTAGTATGCTTTAGGATCATCTTTTTACCTCAGTTTCTAACTAAATAGCTCACAAAATTGGGCCACTGCATGAAATCATATATGTATACCATACGCACACAGACAAAGCATGGTCAGTTCATTTTCACCACAGACAACATGGTATTATACGAAATCCGTTTATCTCAGCGAGCAGTCGCGGCCGCTCATGCGCGGCATTGCCTCCTCAAGTAGAGTATTAACCGCGATAAAAAACGGCGTAAAAATATCGGCCGTCGGAGAAAAGCTTGGAGGAAAACGGGAAGAGTATCTCAGGCTTTCTTTTTGATACTAAGACCACGTCATCTATCCGTCTGGCTGTCCTTCTTTAAGGGCTTTTCTTTTGAACCGTAATAGGCAGCCGATATAATTAAAGTGGAAAATTTCATTATCACGGTATTGGTTACGTATCCATAATACATATAATAATAAAAATACAAATATATAAAGCCAGATAAAGTAGAAGTTGAAGCACTCGTATCGTAGTTAAGCTTAGCCGTTCTTAACCAACGTGACCAATCAGCAGTGGTCATGAGTTGGATGGGTGACCGTTAGTGGGCTACTGAGCGCTTCCGTGCTTCGGAGGGCACGTTGAGCCGTCCGCGTCGATCCTGGTTGTCTTACGCAGTGGTTACAGCATGGTGGTAGGATATTTTGCTAGATACCACACTCAAAAAGAATATCTGTCGCCAAGCGTTAGGTGCTTGGCGACTAATATCCGACAGTATGTTCCAGCAGTTATCCTCGAGGATCAGTTATTATGGGATAGTCTGTATAAAATCGTTATCACTTACCATCAGGTCATGGCTAGGCTATCAGTAATATATAAAAATATGGGGCTCACATTCTGAGGTCTATGAAAAAAAAATGTACTGTAAAATAATCGATTATTTTTACTATCCATACATACAGTACCTGATTCTGACACACCCCTTGACTAGTTTACATTAAACTAGCTTTCCGGGCGAGGCTCCGCCCGCGCGTATGTCGGTTATCGCGCAAAATCATTAACCTCTTTTTGCACAGTTGGATAAAAACTATCCTATGTGTTATACCGGGTCTCAAACTATTTCCATACCAAATTTCATTCAAATCGGTCCAGTAGTTTTGGCGTGAAAGCGTGACAGACAGACAGACAGAGTTACTTTCGCATTTATAATTATTAGTACTGATAATGTTATGTCTTATATTAAATTTTAATGACTATAATCATACCAAGTTTCACGATGCTTACCCGTACCAACGGGTAAGCTTCGTTTGTGCCATAGTTGCACAAGAATAGAATAGAATCAAAAATACATATAAATTAAAGTTAATTCGTAAAATATAGTACAAAGGACAGAAGAATGATTTTATAAAGTGTGCCTGCTAGATTTTGCCAAACATTAATTTCAATTAATTACAATAATTTCCTGGTGCAGATATTGGCCATCGCGATTCAGCGTGGAAATACGGCGAGTGTGATGGGCACTTTTGCACCGGGAGTGGTCAGGGGAGGGTTATTAGATTCATTTAAGAATATTTTGAAATTTAGTTTGGACTGTATATTATATTATAAATATTATTGATAATATTAAAATTAATAAATACTTTCAACCTACTACAAAATTACAATGATGATTATTATATATTAACATTTGAATTATTTAATCAATGATGGTTCTTTTTTCTGGTTACTATTTGTATGTCAAAGCATGCATAGTTTTTCCATACTACCCGCAACGAGCCGCCAATGATGCTTCGCTTCGCCGCGGCTGACCAGTACCACAGAGAGTCGTCGTTGGACCGCGCCCCGCGCCACACACCACGACGGTGTCACATTCTTAATAAAGTTAAATAAGTGCAAATATTGCCTCACCGCACCGTAATATTTTAATTACCTATAAGAACTGTTTCACTGTTGCTACGTGATATATTGTGCCGTGCGTGGAAGGTAACCGCACCGCGGCCTCTGCAAGGAGACTCCGACTACGGGAGATGGTGGAGAAAGCTGTATGGTATGTACATACATTTTAGTAGCCTCAATTAAGAACCTCCTTTGCGTTTGGGAATCTCTTTGTGTATAGGACCCCCTGCTCAAGGCTTCAATTACCTACACTTACCTACTATAAACAACTACCGAACCAGCCCCTACCCCGCGCGGTGGGAGTTCCTTATTTTTGAGAAAAAATCCTTTAACTAAGAAAACCCACCAAATATGTTACATAAAAAATAACCCATATGAGAATCTCAAGTCACAAAAAGGTGCCATCTTATCTTAAATTTAATCCGCGTGGGCGTAGCGATAGCTTCCTTTAGATTGTGGAATGAGCTCCCCGCCGTGGTTTTCCCGAAGGAATACAGCATGGGGTTCTTCAAAAAGTCCGTGAAGAGATTTCTTCAGGGTCGGCAACGTGCGAGTGTGCCCCCTGGAGTTGCAAGCGTCCATGGGCTACGGTAACTGCTTACCATTAGGCGGGCCGTACGCTTTCTTGCCACCTTAGTGGTATACAAAAAGTCAACTTATATGGTTCAGCTCAAGTCCCCACAGTATCACAACAATCGGGTCATTGTCTCGACGTCCCGGTAAACATCGGGACCGCCGCAAACACTGCATTAACACAAACAATAGCTCCGGGCCATGCCAGCCAGACCTGTTTTGTTTCACCCCCACCGGTTGTACTTCATTTATTAAGAAACTGTTGAGGTAACCATCCATTCCATTGTTCTTGGATATTCGTTTGTTTTTTGACGTGGGTACGTCTTAAAATGGCATCCATAGGGACGCAATTCAAAAAAACTAATGATAACAAAATCGGAGAATACAGTTTATTATTGCAGCTACATATTATCTAATGAATAGTTTAGTCTCGATCGTGCGCTCGGTGAGTCAAGACCTCCTGAAGATGCTTCGTTTAGAAGCGAAACTAGTCGGATATTCTTCCGGATAGGCTGCGTGATGTTTGTGACGTCTCGTAGATAACAGAAAAATTAGGCGTAATTGTCACTAGATATAATTATATTTTTATACTATTTTAAGTGTTTTATTTAAATATTATTATATATATATTAGATACTTTTATTATTAGCTTATTTGAATTGAAAATATTTGTTATTATTAGCTACATATCTATCATCCCCATCCAAATTTCATTTACAACACTCACTGGATAGCTAATAAATCAAAGAATTGATTACGCTAAGTGAGGAGTTTAACACGCGCGGCGGAGTTAGGAGCCCGCCAATTGGAGACGTATTCAGTTATTCACGTACAACAAACGGCCGTGTCCCTAACACAGCCAGGCCCAATTTTTTTTCTAAAGTGGCTTATACTTACTGTTTTGACAGCGCTTTCTATACAGACTTAGGGCCTGTTTCAGAATGTTCTAATAAGTTCCGGTTTTACTACCTAGAACATATTTAATAAATAAAACACTATCTTTGCGTTTCACACTCATCGATTTAGCCTATCCATCGGTGAAAGCTTGAAACGCGCTACATGTCAACTGTCATTTTTATCATTCAGTTATTTTATGTGTTGCATAGCAACCCGAAACTTTATTAGGACATTCTGAAACGGGCCCTTAGTTTCATTTTATTTAAAATACCAAATGTTCAGTAGTGTTCAGTGTTTAGTGAAACTTTGCACCTTGGACCTAATATCTTATTATATCTTAATATTCTACTATTAAGTTTATCTCGAAAAAAGGATTTCAATACAAAAAGACTTCTCGAAATATTTTTGAAATACATATTTTTACGGAAAACTGTTTTTTTTTATGCTTGATAGGTTAGCCTTTGACCACTATCTCACCTGATGGTAAGTGATGAAGTGGTGGAACGTGTTGTTCAGGCTAACCTAGAACTACTGGCTCTCAAGGACAGCTGCCGGAACATACCGTTAGGTGCTTGGCGACAGATTTTCTACTTGAGGGTGGTAGCTAGCCAGGTGCGTATTCGCAAAATGCCATAACACCATGCTATAACGACTGTCATCCTAAAACAAAAACCGGGACCGACGGCTTATCGTGCCCTCCGCAGCACGGAAGCGCTAAGTAGTAATGTCACCAGCGGTCACCCATCCAACTCCTGACCGAGGCGGACGTTGCTTAACTTTGCTGATCGGGTCAGAACGGCTAAGCAAATTTCGCTACGAGCGCTTCAAACATCAAAAGTATAATATTTTGAGTCTCGAATCTCGTCGCATCTCTCTTATCACTACATTTCTATAAGTACTCTATCTTATGTAGGGTGGTCGATACGACCATACTGTTTCGCTAACAACGAAATATAATGTAACGTTTTGTCAAAATTGTGCTTTCGATTTTATGGTTTGTCGCCTTTTTAAAACAAATCTCGTTAGTTAATCCCGTAGGTTCAACAACCTAATCAATAAAGAGTACCTACTAATACTTAGTACATTAGTACTTAGTATTAGTAGGTAGACTCGCTTAGTATTAACTAAACGAGTCTTCAATGAGCGTCAAAAAGTTTGTGATTAAAATCAGCTATAAAATATATATTAATTTGTTATATAGCCGCAAACAAAAGAACCTTTTGTTATTCTATGCGAATTCGGCACACGTCGATATTAAGCGTTTAAATAAATTAATTTAATATGTGCCTAAATCAATCTTTCATTTTAAATAAAAACTAAATATAGTCTAATACACATCAATAGTCTAACTTTAAGAATTCTGTAGTGATGTTACGTTTAAAATTTGAGCAATTCAATCATACTCGTACATAGTCGTAAAATATACGTATGATTTCAATACTCAAATTCTTCATTAAACTAAATTCTCAATACATTGAAAATGAATATATATTTGATTGTATTAATAAATGCTTATTTTATGTATCAGTGCGTTTTCAATAAATATTAGATTAATCGTTGGAGCGTTCAATTTTATTGGGAAATCTTTGCTTCACAAAACAAATTATGAAGGCATATCAAAACGCAATCTAATAAATAAACGTTGCTAGCGCTTTTATCGGGAGCATATTTGTTGAAAGAATGATTTGAATTTATGTAACTTTCTGTTTCATTTGTTATATTATTTTGTCAATATTGTTTGTGAGATTTGACAAATACGTAGGTTTTTAATGATTCAAATTACATCTTCTACCACAAAATCAGCACGTAAGCTAGTCAAAAGATAGTCAACTTTTGGTAAGTGATAATGTGATCGTGGACAGTTAACAGACTCTGAAGGACAGGGGACAACGGCATGCCATCATCTAAAAACTGCCATTGTACACTGCGATCCTCAAGAACCAGGAATGGCACGGCAGTTCATAGCTATAACTGCTCGGCCATTATTGCTTCAGTTAAGTGCATTTTTTAAATATTTCTACCCACAAATTGAAATAAAAGCGTGGTCACACTGCACGCAAACAAAAAGTACTTATGAAATTGTTAGCGTGTTTTATCCGCTAAGTTAATATTTTAAAATTAATTATGAACTTGCTTGGTGCAGGCAAAGCGGAGTTAACACTTTCATAATGCGACCTTCTTACTTATTTTAACTAGGGAATGTAGGTATAAGTTGTGTACAAAGTTGGCTTTATAATTTTAAGGAGAACACGGATATGTGCTTTGGGACAAAGACGGTTATGAAAAAAATATATTTAAGAGTTTTGTCAGTGAAATATATTCTTATGCCTAGGAGTATACTCAAAAACGTATTTATCAGAAGAAAAATGTGCTCTTAGCTGTTTTAACAATTCAAAAGTGTTAGATAGTAAGTCAAGATAATAAATATCATCATCTTTTGAACGTGTACTAGAAAGTCACAACCCCCCCATCACTTCAGGTGGGTGTCGTAAGAGGCGACTAAGGGATATATACCAGAAGGTGGGCAGTAGCGCCTTCTGTAAACGCGATCCCCAAAACGTTGTTATGGGGAGGCTTTTGTTCAGCAGTGGACTTTTTCAGGCTGATGATGACCATTCTAATTCGAACACTCCAAACTCACATTTTGATGGTAAGATTTTTATAAGTTTTTATTACATCTTTTACAGAGTAGATATTATTAAATCGATTTAGTTTTTTCGGTATCTATACTAAAACGAGGTTCTACTACTAAGCCTCAGCTGACCGTCAGTCCGCCCGTCCGTCCGTCCTTTGAAGGGCTGTATTTTTATTATGTATCCGGTTGAAAATTTCAAAGATAATGTTTTAGTATGGTGGATTGTCTTACAAATAAGAACAATAACATAAAGAAAAAAGTCGGGTATAAGAACGTGCTTTTTAACGTTTTTTTCTTTTTGGTCCATAGTTAATACATACAAAAGACAAATGTGGTATGATACCAATACGAATACCTGATTATATTATGATGAAATGTATTACAAGAAACAATTAAATCTGGCTAAGTGAAGGTCAAACCCTGCTAAGAATTTTTAACTATAATACAAAATAACGTTTTTATGGTATATTCTGTGTTAGTACGGAACCCTTGGTGTCTGAGTCCAACTCGCACATGACTGCTTTTTTATATTTGCTTAATTCAATGATATTCTGATTACTGGATACATAATTTCACTTGTATACGATTATGGTCACGTGGTATTCAAGGTCGGCTAAGTGAAAATCGTGAAGTTTGTTGTTTAAATGTTTCATATGATTTTTACGAGTTATAAACAGGAATTTTTGTACATTTTTTCATAATAAAAAAAAAATCTACTTAATGAGCTCTATTACAGTGTTGGAGATCATAAACGATGACACTCTACTTAATTTTTCTTGCTCACAATTATGCTAATTTTCCGCTGAAAAATATTTGTATTATAACGTTAACTAAATATACTTTTATTAAAAAAAACTTTAAAACATTTTTAATTTATTATAAATCACTTGATATAAAGTGTTAGGTAAGTAACTAACAAAATGTTTGCAACGGATTACTTATTTTATAATGTAACAATTAATTTATAATATAATTATAAATTATATGTATTGTTCTCATGTAAGTGACTTTTGTCTTTTTTGAGAATAAATGTCTTTAAACCCAAACCCAAATCCAAATCTTGGTTTCAGACAGACGAGGATAAGACTCCGTTCAGGCCTTTGTGTACAAAACCCTAAAAAAACACACAACATAATATGTAATATACACATACTTACGAATTACAATATTAGGTTGAACTAAAAAGCAAATTAATCACATTGTTCGCTTGACCCTCCAAAAATCGATTGCAATTTGTGTGCGAAGCTCAAGGGAGTTGTCTTATTTGTTACCTAACCTGCAAAGTTACACTCCATTAATCCTAAATTAGCTTTACAGGACATCAAGCCGTTTTGAGTAATTTCATCCCCAGAGTCTACCTTTGTATATTTGACCACTATTTCAATTGTTGGCATAATGTACTCGAGGATATTAAACTGGCTAATCGTAGGATGGGAATTGGCTCTTGGAAATAGTAGCCGCAACTGACGGTTGAGTGCTTGGCAACAGATTTATTTATTTATTTATTGGTCATCCAACAGCCTGTTAACAATTTTAAATAAACATTTTTAGAAACATAGGGCCAATTATAGGACAACAATTTAATACACGTATAACAATATAATAGAATAATTTTGACCATAATCTCTTAGTTATTAAATAATGAGAACATAAAACTTTATCCACATAAGACAAACGTTACTCTCGAATTTGTTTACAAGTTAAAAAAACAATAACAAATTAGAAAAAAGAAAACAAAAGTCGTAATACTAAAAAAAATATCATTTTAAGGCGCTCCTGGCCAGAAAACGCCATACAAGAATTAACTTTTCTCAAAGAAAAAACTCGGTTATTAAACTCAAAAAAATATATGTTATTTTTAAGCATATTCTTGAGTTAATTCATAAATCTGATACACATAATAAATAACTTCACTCGATAAAAAAAAATCCTAAAGTTACCTCTATTTCGAATTTAAAAACGATTTTTGTCTCCCTTTTTACCAATCTTTAATTTTAAATTATTTTTTAATGCATTACTAAATATTAAAAGAAATTAAATCATAAATAAAAATGTTAAAAAGTTATCATGTTAATTTTATATGATTTTTTAACATGAATTCATGGTATCAGAGCTCGCTCACTTGACCGCCAGTGCGCTCGCAGAGCTCGTCGACGTAGGACCTGTGTCAATTTTTGCGACCTACGCAGCGCCACACAGAAAAAGATCAAATGAATATCAAACACAACAAAATAAAACATGCTCTGGGCTAACTTTTAGAAAATCGACTCGTTACGCTTATTTTTATGACTTCCTGATTGACGGTGAATGACAATAGATTTCGTAAGTAGTGAAAGTTAGTATGGTGAAAGTTATAGTATGTGTGTTAATATTAGGAAAATGGTGTTTTTTTTACAAATAAATGGAACCAAGTTCAACATTGAAATCTTTGAAATAACTTGTCGAACTCGATACCGTGATGGTTCCAAAGAACCTATTATCACAATATTGTGCGCATGGTACCGACTTCAACAAATTATTTTGTACTTTTGGGTGTTGAAGTCGGTTCCATTTTTTGGTATTATTTTAATGTTTAATTTTTTTTTAAATAAATCTAGCTGAATGCCTATTATTTCGTACCCAGTGTCTAAGACAATGAAGTTAATAATCAAAGCCCAGTGTATAGGTACACACTGGGCTTTAATTATTAACTTCATTACTATTATATAATCAAAACTATGCTAGGTATATTATTTTCATTATAGATTTACTCCACCCTTGTTTAGCTTTTATATGATAAAAATAATATAAATTATAAATTAGAATGTTAGTATGTGTGTTATTAACCGATTAAAAAAAATACCTAAAAATGGAACCGACTTCAACATCCAAAAGTATAAAATAACTTGTTGAAGTCGGTACCATGATAGTTCCAAAGTACCTACTATCACAATATTGTGCGTATGGTACCGAGTTCGACGAGTTATTTCGTACTTTTGGGTGTTGAAGTTGGTTCCATTTTTTGGTAAAAAAAAATTGAATCTTTTTAGTGACCCTTGCTACTCACGGGATCGATTGTGATTTATTGTCAACGACTATATTATCAAGATAGGTCAATATGTTTCAGTTATTGGAGTGTAACTCAAAAACGACTTGACTGATTTTGATAAAATTTAAATGAGACTAGACGACAAGCATCAGCTTTCAAACAAAAAATATTTTTTGAAATCGGTTCACCCAGTCAAGAGTTACGGAGGTAACAAACATAAAAAGAAACAGACGAATCGAGAACCCCCAACTTTCTTGGAAATTGGTTAAAAAAGGGGGAGGTTCTCAATTTGTCCGTTTTTTATGTTTGTTACCTCAGAACTTTTTACTGGTGAACCGATTTTGATGATTTATTTTATTTGTATGTTGATGCTTGTCGTGTGATCCCATTTAAATTTCATCAAAATCGATCAAGCCGTTTTTTGAGTTACACTCCAATAACTGAAAGGATTTTTCCTATCTTGATGATATAGTCATTGCCAATGAATGACAATCGGTCCCGCTAGTAGCAAGGGACACTAAAACGTGTGAAGATTTGTTTTTACCGAACCTACTTCAACACCCAAAAGTGTGAAATAACTTGTCGAAGTCGGGACCATACGCACAATATTGTGATAATAGGTACTTTTGAACTATCACAGTACCGACTTCAACAAGTTATTTCGCACTTTTGAGTGTTGAAGTCAAGCCCATTTTTCCTAAAAAAATATTTTTTTTATGCGACATTACATGAGTATTGAATTTGTTAGTAAATTTGAGTAGTGTTTTTTTTATGATTATAGAAATAATAAGTGACATTAAGCGATTTTTAAACTGGATGGATATAAATTAAATTATAAGTAAAAACATAAATCTGGCTGTATGGAAACTCATGTCACGTCACGACCATGGTACGCGATGTCACACCCGTGATGTGAACAAGTTTTTTGATAACTTTCTAGGTTCAATAAGCTTGCTAAAATGCAATGAAATTATTGTTTTTATATCTAGTTTTAGCCGAATGTCTAGTATTTTGTACCCAGGGTCTAAGATAATGAAGTTAATAATCAAATCTGTACCATATAATTTTTAGTATAGATTAACTCCACCCTTGTTTAGTTATTATATGATAATAATAATATTTATTATAAATTCGAAAGTAAGTATATGTGTTAGCTTCTTAACCGACTTCAAAAAAGGAGAAGGTTTTGAATTCGTCTATTTTTTTAAATGTTTGTTACCTCAGAACTTTTTACTGATAAAACGATTTATATGATTCTTTTTCTATTTGAATGTTTGTGGTGTGGTCCAATTTAAATTTCATCAAAATCAGTCAAGCCGTTTTTGAGTTACACTCCAATAACTGAAAGGTTTTTTCCTATCTTGATGATATACTCGTAGTTATTACCAATGAATGACAATCGATTCCGCAAGTAGCAAGGGACACTAAAAAGGGGGAAATTTTTTTTAACTCGAAAATTTTACCTACTTTAATACTCAAGGGTGTGAAATAACTTGTCGAAGTCGGGACCATGTGCACAATATTGCAATAATAGGTACTTTTGAAATATCATGGTACCGACTTCAACAAGTTATTTCGCACCTTTGAGTGTTGAAGTCAAGCCCATTTTTTTTATCCTCCTACCTCCAACACCGCTGGATGGATTAAGATGATATAACGTATTCTACTTTTCATCTCGATTTTCCGAACGGTTCCTAAAGGACCGGGAAAACCAATTTTGATTAATGGAATCTAGTTATGTTGTAATTGATTATTTGAAACTATATCTAACTCGTGTAGTTTTTAACGCAATTTGCGAACCATATACTATTAATATGTACACAATGGTTAATTAAGGTTATTAAATTGTTATCACTATTGTTAGGTCCAATGCCAAAAAATATGAGTTTAATTTATTCTGTTGTATTTCTTTATATTTGTTATCTGGGTAATCCTCAACTCAACTGTAATAAAACATATATTTAGATTTTTTTTATGTATATCATTATCACACATAAAAACCCTTTACATTTTCGCAAGCTCATTGAACCTAGGAAAATATTAAAATACTAGTTCAAAGTCTCAGGTGTGACATTGAGCACCATAGTCGTGACGTGACATGAGTTTCCATACAGCCGGATTTACGTTTTTTACCCATAATTCAATTTATATCCATCCAGTATTAAAAATCACTTAATGTTACATATTATATCTATAATAATAAAAAAAAAACTCAAATTTAGTAACAAATCCAATACTTATGCAATGTCTAAATATAAAAAAAATGTTTACCGAAAAATGAAACCGACATCAACACTCAAAAGTGTGAAATAACTTGTTGAAATCGGTACCATAATAGTTCAAAAGTACCTAGTATAACAATATTTTGCGCATGGAACCGACTTCGACAAGTTATCTCACACTTTTGAGTGTTGAAGTTGGTTCCATTTTTTGGTTTACATTTATTAAAACTTTTTTCAGTGATTCTTGCTACTTACTGGATCGATTGTCATTCACTGTCAAAGACTATATCATCAAAATAGGAAAATATTTTTCAGTTATTGGAGTGTAATTCAAAAACGACTGATTTTAAAGAAATTGATACTTTTCGTTCGATTTCATTTAGAAATCACACGACAAGTATTAGCTTTTAAATAAAAAAAGTATTATCGAAATCGGTTCACCTTGTCAAAAGTTCTGAGGTAACACACATAATAAAAATATAACGAATTGCAAACCTCCTACTTTTTGAAATCGGTTAAAAAGCTTTGCTATTATGAACTGAATGTGTTAGAAATATGTTAAAAATTTTACCTTACAATTTTCATAAACTATTTTTATATAGTTACTTAAAATTAATTTATCAATTTTTAATTCCAAATAACATTTTGATTTATTATAGTGCGCATATATAGACTCATTATATCTAAATATAGTATCTGTTGCCCTGTTTTGTGACTTATTTTTTTTAGTTTTACGGCATATGGTTCTACTGTATCTTCAATAATAGACACTATCTGGCAAATTTTATTTTTATTTCTGGCCAATTTTGCTAGAAGGCACATATCTGCCTGAAGATGGTTGCCTGGATGAGCGATGATTATGAAGTAAGAATTTGTACTCATTGACTTTGAATTGAGCACTCTGTAAAGGACAGCTTTATGAAATTTATTACAATGGGGCTCCTGTCACAACCAAGACAATTGATACATATTTCTAGTTTCAAAATGCTCTCTATAAGCGCTCAACTTAACACGTATCGTTTTGGATAATATCTTTTTTATTAAACTTGCAAAACAGTACATTAGAATGAGCTAAAATTATATCAAAATATTGTGGAATTTGGTTTTATTTTAAACGCACGACATAATTCTTTGAGATTTGTTATTATGTTGAATACATGGTCTGAAAATAATAATTTAAAAAACTTAACGAAAACTAAACGATTCTGTCTCGACCATGGGCCTTAGCATGTTCTATGAAAACCACGGTTGTGACGTCCATGGACGTGAAATGTTCGCACCATGCAATAACCACAAAGATTAAACAAAAATAGCCATCTTAAAACAATCACTAGATTCATTGTTATTAAACACACCATATTAATAATAATCTGCGTAGACATATTCATAAATACATATTTTAAGAGTGACGGTCTTGACAGCATAAGGGTACTCGTTTTACAAAATAACTAATATATAACTTATTCTTTCGAAGCTATATTACTCGACGCCTTTAGTTAATAGGACAACTGTGACAGACAGACTTGTTACTGAGTTCTGGGAATCTCACATGACATGGTTGTGACATTTAATGTTTTCTTTTAATGAAGTTTATATATATATATATATATATACATATAAAATTAAAGTAATATATATAATATAAACTATTGGTAATATTATTATATTTTAAATATAATAATATTACCAAATTACCATTTGTGAATAGGTGCATTAAACGGCTTTCTCTATAATAAAAATATAATAGAACCTTAATATATTAATTTAATGTAGTTCTCACAAATAAAAATATTTTTCTTAAGAATGATAATTTACACATCTAAAATAACCGTAGGTACACAATGACCCTAACATCCTGTATAGATATATAAACACTACTGTACTGATCGAACCCTTATACAGGACCCGATTATTTTTCCGGCGTATGTACCAATACACGACAAAAGTTAATTCCATTCTAAAATGTCATAGGTACTGAGTATTGACGTGATCTCCGTACGTAGGTAGGACTGTACTGTACCTTACCTGGAAAGCTAAAAGCGTGCGCGCGGCACATCGCACACAACTTTGTGTCGCGTAAATGAATACGTCGCGCTCGAATAAAATACCTAAAGTCCGTGGAAAGCCTCGCCTTAAGCAAAAAACTCGCTACCTAGCCGCCGCCTCACCGATGCGATGCTTATCCACCTTAATATCCACCTTAGGTGATAGCTAGCCCACATTTACTTCTAGACAAGCGATCGCAAAATGCAATACCGCCACATGATTAACGCACATACAGACGCGCTGCAGAAGTCATCGAATGCATTTATAAATACGTTGCAAGGCGTAACTGCATTTCAGAATTAATTCGAAGATATCGCCACATGCCGCTCCTACGGTAAGTTATTGTGACGGAACAAGCACGAAACCTACATAATGTTTTAAGCGATATCCTCTGCCTATAACGGCTGCATTTCATCACAAGTGACGAGTTGTACTGCTCCCGTCACCCTGAGACAAGAAATTATTGTTAATTCTCATCATGTGTCTGTAATTTTACTGGCTCTCAAGGACTTCTCGAAACACACAATCAGGTGCTTGGCGACAGATTTTCTACTTGAGGCGACAATTCGCAAAATGCCGTTCCACCATACGTTAATGCTCAAGCCGGCAGCGTGGATCAAACCATGGACCTGCGCACCTCAGTCTATAGCTACAACCGCTCGTCTATCATTGCTTAAAAAAATATCATGTTTACCTTCTACACCTTATGCGATAATTAAATACCGCTCAGAACACGTAAACAACTGCATGAACTTAGTATAACTGACTGCATAACTTATTAAATTATGCATTAACGGCCTTCTGGCAAAACATGGCTATAAACCGTGCCTGCAGAATATCCAAAGCACAAAACAATTACACAGAAAATTGATTTAATTATCTTTTTAAAAAACCATAAACACATACATAATAAGCAAGCTATACACTGCTATGTCGAAAAGTAGACAGTAGTATTTCTCAAATATTTTTTTCCAAGTGCTAGCACAAAATCAGGAAGTCAAAAAGAGAATATTGAAATATTTTATTGAACTATCCTTGTCGTGTAGTTATTCGCTGGACCCTTGAAAGGGTGATCGCAAGGGTCCCTGCGAAGCTCGGGATAGGTCGTTATTGGTCACCTAACCTGCAAAGTCACATTCCATTAACTTTCCATAATTAGCTTTAGCTACATTAGGCCCTTTCAAGAGATTTCACTACAGCTATATTAGAAATAGTGCAGTTCACAGTAAGTTTTAATTGATTTTACAAAATTTAATTTCGGCTCAAATGTGATAAAGGTAGACGTGACTGTACTAGACGTGTCTTGAAAAACAATTAGAAATTTAATTATTCAATTTGTTTTTGACAGTACTACATATATCTGAATCAAGAAGCTTTTATTACGTTGTTTTTTATTTTATTTTTGACGTTGGTTAGCCATTGCCACCTGATTTATTTGTATTCAATTTTATTCTTTTTTTTTTGTACAATGGATCATGAATCCGAAATAAAGTCTATTACTACAAAATATACATTACTAGCTTTCCGGGCGCGGCTCCGCCCGCGCGTATGTTGGTTATCGCGCAAAAACATTAACCTCTTTTTGCGCAGTCGGATGAAAACTATCCTATGTTTTTTTCCGGGTCTCAAACTATCTCCATACCAAATTTCATTCAAATCGGTCCAGTAGTTTTGGCGTGATAGCGTAACAGACAGACAGACAGAGTTACTTTCACATTTATAATATTAGTACTGATTTAGCGCGCTGTGCGCTTACTAAAACGGTCCACGTTTATTTAGTTTTAGGTGAGACTTTGTCTTTTTAACCGATTTCAAAAAAGGAGGAGGTTTGTTTTTTATATTTTAACCGCAGAACTTTTTACTGCGTGAACCGATATTGATGTTTCTTTTTTATTGCTGATGCTTGTCGTGCAGTCCCATTTCAATTTCATCAAAGTTGGTCAAGGCGTTTTTGAGTTACACTCTAATAAAAAATTTCAATCTTGATGATATAGTCATTGCCAGTGAATGACCATATAACTAGCAAGGGACACTAAAAAGGGGTAAATTTTTAACCCTAAAAATGGATCCAATATCAACACTCAAAAGTGTGAAATAACTTGTCGGAGTCAGTACCATGCACATAATATTATCATAATAGGTACTTTTTAACTATCATGGTACCAACTTCAACAAGTTATTTCACACTTTTGAGTGTTGAAGTCTGTTCCATGTTTAGGTATACAATTTATTCCACACACAAGCGGTGTTTATGTTGTTGGAGAATGGGGCCACATATGATCAACGTAGTTTCAAACTATAACACGATGTCGTGGCGTATTCGACTTGGCTCCTGGAATGTCACAGGAAGTCACCAGACGATATATATTGCCTCAGGCACGTGGCAAAAATGAGCGAGAAGGACCTACCTTCAGAGGACCCGCTCGTCACTCCGTCAAAAGAAGCCTATCACTAAACACACCCTACAAATGATTAATTGATCAATTAACAGATGATAAGGATTTTATGTAAACGATACGCTCTTTGGACCATGATGTTGTCTGCCCGCCAACAGCTTGCTCATCCATCCACTAAAGGAACGCACGGCGTCCAAAATAACGGTCACTCACACAAAAAACCATTGTTTATATATGCACTGATATATATATATAGCAATCCTTTGCTAGCACATCCGATCGCCGCGACCGGGAATCTATCTAACTCCGTTTGTTTCGAATAAATGTATTACGTACGAATTCATTCACAATATATCGAGATAACACAGATACAAGATTCACCACCGCGCGTTCAAAAACTGATTGCATTGTTTACCTGTGTTTACTGAACATCGCTCAGGAAAGTGTTGTTTGTCTGTGTGGAAAAGTGCTTTTTATCCGCTATCGTGGAAATATTCGAACCATTATAAACGGAGCAAAATTAATTTCCTTGAAATATAACCAATTTTAGTAATTTTACTTGTGATTTTTTATATAAATTAGCACAAATTTACAATATTATTTCACTAGTTTTTCTTGCACCTAGCATTTTTCTTGCCGGAATGAAGGGAGAAATTGTGTGTTCAGCAGCAATTTGGCAGGAAAGTTATTTAGTATCTCATACCTTGGAAACCTTTTGTACGCTCAGGATTCTACATTTTTAACCTTTGGCTTCGTTCGTCATTCAATTCTTACGTATACCAGAAACAGAGGAGCTGTGCCTTCTGAGGATTATGGCAAATCCCCCCTTAGGTTGGGGAGGCTGTGTTCTGTAGTGGACGATTCGGCTCAAAACGCCACAAAATGTTACACTGAGAAGAAACATTAAACTGAACACAAAACAATAACAACATATCCATACAGAAGTATCCCGATGAAACAGTATTTTCTGAGTTGCTTAAGGAGTTGTGTAATCAATCATTTTTATTATAGCGTCATCAAAATTACAATAAATAAAATACATGTGTGGGAAATTCAATTGAGCTCTCTGCACTTTGTCAGCTTTCTCGTTACCAGCTATTCTCACATGATCCCTCATTCAAAACATGCGAATATATCTACATAGACCTTATTAAAAGACCCAAAGCGAATCACTCCTGGCAAAAAGCACAAAAGAGAACATTGGCAATATTAAAGCTGAAGGTAAGATTTATTCGCCTGTTTTGTTTGAGGGCCGCTGGTAATGAAAGAGATAACGAGCTTGCAAAATCAGTGGCTCTCACAGACGCCTTCCAAGACTATGACATAATCCGCGAAGAATCTATCTGGAACTGGCAGATCGGTACGAGATCTCCAGCACAAGTGCGGTCACAAAAAGACCTCTACTCTAGGGAGTAGAAGTCTTTTCGTGGCTGCACTTGTCTTAGCCACGAGTTTATTTGCTGTCTATTTGGTCTGACTTTCATGGGTTAGGGATACCCTGATTTTCATCACTTTAAAGATGAACTCCTGTTCAGAGGATCAATATCTGGATTCAGAAAAAATATATGTCACGATTGGACAGCAACAAATCTGAAAGGTTTTTCATAAAAGCTTGATAAATAAGGTAAAAAATACTCTGAACTGCAACTGTCTTAAAATTCTATTTTTAAATTCCTCCTCTATGATTGGAAATTTTTATACTCGTATCTAACTTACTCTTAAATGTCACCAACCTTCACAAGACTGAACTGTAGACCATGTTTAAATCGGACAATCGCATCTATGTGATAAATATTATTTTCTCTAATATACGCGCTGTTTGGACAAACAAAAAGTCGTAACCGTCACATTGAAACTTATATAATTATAGTTTATTTTAATTATTCGTCATAAGCTAGAAATGGACCTGGATCGCCTTGTGTATCATCAAAAAATGTGTCCCAAAAATACTTCGAAATCGTTATCATAAAAATATATTATTTATCTTAAAAGTGTTAAGATTCTCTCCACATTAAAGTGAAGATTGCGTCCATCTGCACTGTCTCAGGTCAAGCAAGCTGCTAGTTGAAGTTAAATTGGCCAATTAAAAGTTGTCCGAGCGTCTCAAAGAGAGCTCCTATATCGAGCGTCTCCACTAGATCTATCATTGTGTTTTTAACGTTTCACAGAATAGGTGTTATGTGTCTCTTTAGTTAATAAATAAATGACAGGTGTTTTTTGGTAATATTGATTTTGTACAATAAAGGTAGAAATACAATAAAGGCAGAAAATCGATAGCATGAACAATACACCAAGAAGCAAAATTTGCACACGGACTTTACTGTGTTCCGCTTTATAGAAGAAGGAAGACCGGATTGATAGACATGAAAAATATTTAGAACATTCACGTTGAATAGAATAAACTACTTTTATGAATACGAGCAGAAGTGGTATTTCTTTCCTATTTTGTTCGCCACTATTTAACGTACGTGTATAGAGGTAGGGCATTTTGCAAATGGCCGCCTGACTAATAACATCCTCAAGTAGAAAATCTGCCATACCTAACGGTGCGTCCATCTAGCGAAAAAAATCTCTAATTACATGATTTGAGTTAAGCAGATATGTGTTTTTGCTAATATTTTATAAATGGCTGGACACACAAATAATGAAATACCATACATATTTATACGATATCATGAATGCACTAAAATCAGCTAAACTCAAATCATCAAATTTGACAGTTTTTCGCTGGGAAAACGCACACAACGGTGTGTTCCGGTAGTCGATCTTGGGAGCCAGTAATTCTTAGTTTACTATATTTTTTTACGAACTATATACAACGCTACAGTAACCACAATCAAAGTATTTAAACAACCTACAAGTCCTTGCAGACTCACAGGCAGTCCAAGTGCTCCAGCCCACTACCAGATGGCAGCGTGCCAGCATGCTGGCAGGCTGCTATCTGGTTTGCTTGAACAACATCTTCCAAAGCATCATCATTTACCATCAGTTGAGATAGTGGTCAAAAGCTAGACTATAAGTTATAAAAAAAACTACGCCGTAGACAGCTACTGGAAATTAGTAAACAATACCTAGCACTCCTGAAAACAAAGTAAGACATCATCTTAGCTTGTAGTAAATATTGTAATAAATATCTTAAGTAAATATCATATTCTCTTGTTATTGATGTGTTTATGAAGAAAAAGGAAGTGACTGTGTCTTTGGCTAAGCTCCAACGATAGACTACAGGCTCAGTTAGTTAGTCTATACTGAGACTACATTTGGAACAAATTTGAACAGTAAAGTTTTTTATTACTCCTTCTTATCCTCTTAACCAAAATAAAAATTTACAAAAATTAAACCGACTTCAACTCTAAAGTCGGTACCAAGATAGTTCAAAAGTACCTCTCTATTATCACAATATTATCCGCATGGTGTCGATATTTGCGTATTTCACACTTTTGAGCGCTGCAGTCTGTTTAATTTCTGTGTAAAAAAAATTAACACGTTTTAGTGCTACTTCCGGGATCAATTGTCGTTAACTGTCAATGACTCTATCATCAAGAAAGGAAAATATTTTACAGTTATTGGAATGCAACTCAAAAACGGCTTGACCGATTTAAAAAAAATTAAATGATACAAATACAAAGATTTTAACTAAAAAATCATCAAAATCGGTTCACACAATCGAAAGTTCTGGAATAACTAATTAAAAAAAAATGCTAATTGAGTACCTCCTCCTATTTTGGAGGTCGGTTAAAAAGATGCTAAAACTTATGTAAAACTATTACAAAATTAAAACGAAAGGAAAAATAATAATGTGTGGGATTCGAACCCGCATCATCCTTACAGCCCTAGTAAGTTGAACTATAGATATCGCTTTATACTATTCTGTACATATTGGACGAGGAATTTACTATGAATCGTTTAATTCAAAATATAGGTACATGAACCATCACGCGCGTAAACATTTACAATAAATTGCCCTTAAGAATAATGAATCATTCACTACGCTCCTTTATACTTGAGCTAAGTAAATTGTTACTCGGTGGCTGTTGTTATAATCTAACTGTATATTTTGATGCCAAATTTTAATTTTAATAATAATTTTTAATGTTGAATGTTTTGAAAATTTTGTAACAATATATTTTTTATTTTTCAGTTTTATTGACATAGGTATGAAAATTTATGAATTATAACATACATTTTATATTAATATCATTCCCATTTATACTCGTATATACCAAAATTGTAATTTTCATTGGGAGTTTAATACTAGAATGATATTGAATTTTTAAAAATATAGTATCGATTTATTATGACGTTAATGACCTTGCTTCATTTAATGTAATATTTATTATAAGCAATTAAAAACAATAAATATTACCATGTCAGATTGATGAAGTATGCTAGGACAATCTTATTACAAACTAAGATCTTTATTGTATCATATTTCTTAAAAAAAAAATTATCATTTTCATATCCCCATGGGACGAAAGGATAAATTGGTCATATGTTGTGTCATATAATTAGCTTAGCAGTTAGAGCATACATCGGCCATAGGGGTGGATGGCGCGAGCTTTAAATTCAAATTCATTTATTTCGAGCTACTTAGGACTCGTATCATAGACACAATTACATATTTATACAGAATTTAAAATTATAAAAAATTAAATTGTAGTATAACTAAAATAATAAATAATAATATATTTTTTTTATTATTGCTGATAGGTAAGCCTTTGACCACAATCTCACCTGATGTTAAGTGATGATGTGGTCCAAGGTATTAACAGACTTAACTTAGAATGACTGGCTCTCAAGGACAGCTGCCTGAGCACACCGTTCGGTGCTTGGCGACAGATTTTCTACTCGAGGGTGGTCGCGGGAGGGAGGAGCGGCCGAGTTCCAGGTGACTGGTGCAAGGCTGTGATTGTGCCGCTATATAAAGGAAAAGGGTCGCAACAAGACTGCAAGAATTACCGCGGAATCAGCCTCCTCAGCGTCGTCGGTAAACTATATGCGAAAGTTATGATTGAAAGAGTGATAAAAGAGACAGATGTGAAAGTATGGGATGCACAAGCAGGGTTTAGAAAGGGAATGGGATGTACGGATCAGGTTTTTTCTTTACGATGCATAGCCGAAACATGCTTGGGGAAAAGCCAAAAGGTCTATTGCGCTTTCGTAGATTTAGAAACGGCTTATGATAGGGTGAGTTGGCATGAACTGTGGTCAGCGTTGTCTATGCATGGGCTGAATGGTAACCTGATCCAAGCGCGGAAATCCCTATATGAGGATTCCAGTGCTTGTGTTAGGATAAACAGGACCTGCACTGATTGGTTTAACATCGAAAAAGGTGTTAGACAAGGATATGTAGCGTCACCGTGGCTGTTCAACTTATTCATGGATAATTGCTTGACAAACCTGAAAGACAGTGAATGTGGATTAAGAATGAACGAGTTACTTACTCATCAAATGTCTTCTCTATGCTGACGACCAAGTGATACTTGCGTCATCAGTAAAAGAGGTACAGGAGATGGTAAATGTTATGCATGAGGCGTTAGAAAGAAAGGGAATGAAACGTTAATAAGAGGAAAGTTATGTTGTTTGAACGAGGTGATGGAGTGACCGATTGCAATTTTGTGATTGGAGGTGAAAAAGTGGAACAAGTGAAAGAGTTTGTAAACTTGGGATCCATGTTTACAAAAGATGGAGAGTGTGAAAGTGATATAAAAAGGAGAGTGAATGCTGGAAACATGGTTAACGGAGCATTGCACGCGTTTATGAACAGTAAGAAGGTGTCTAAGAAGGCTCGTCTGTCTGTTCATGCACATACATTAGTGGGAGTCAAAGTTGGGTATGGCAGAAAAAGCATGAAAGTAGAATAAATGCAGTGGAGATGAGACATTGAGAAGCATGATTGGAGTAAAACGGAGTGACAGGATAAGGAATAGTGTGATAAGGGAACGATGTGGTTTGAATGAGGATGTAGTGACAAAAATCAACATTCCATGTGCTAAAATCTGATGTTATGTATCATGTAAGTACCCATGTTTTGAGCAATAAATATATCTTTATGTTTATCTAAAATCGAGAAAGGTATGTTAAGATGGTTTGGACATGTAGAGAGAATGAATGAAATGAGATTGACTAAACAGGTATACGTGGGAGAAGTGAACGGAAGTGTTGGAAGGGGAAGACCTAGGCGAACGTTCCGAAATCAGATAGAAGATGTTCTGAAAAAAGCCCAGGTCAGGAGTACCCTAAACCGACGCTTATGTATGAAAGGATTGATGAATATAGATGAAGCGAAAGAGATATGTAAGGAGCGTAGAAAGTGGATATATGTGGTAACTGCCTACTCATATGGGAAAGCCGTGATTTTATGAATGTATGTTTAATTATGTAATTTTATATGCGGAGGAGGCGTCATTGCAAAAACAAAAACATTAAAATTGTGTAAAACTACACGATAGTGAATTCACGAACAACTTGTTCCAAACAGTTACTAAAAGAGTCACAAATTGTTTTCAGTGCTATATTGAAACATTCAAAAATATTCGCGCGGTGTTTAATGCACCGGGATGGAGAATTTTAATTAAAATGTAGTAAAAACCAATGCTGTAAAACATTAATGGCGTGGATACTTCAGGAGAGATACGCAATGTGAGAATCGTTGTTGTGATGACTTTATTTATATTGTTATTGCGAAATTGTGATGTAACACATATGAATGTTAAATAAATACCTTAATCAAAGGAAGCACCTCGTTTGCACAATCCCTACTCTTGGCAATTGTTATTTTTTTTTTTGCCGACTTCCAAAAATTCTTTTTTGGAGGCGCTCAATTCGTCTGTGTTTTTTTTATTTGTTACCTCATAACTTTTCTCTGGGTGAACCGATTTTGAGAGTTCTTTTATTGATTGAAAGCTGATACTTGTCGTTTATTTCCATTTAAATTTTGTCAAATTCGGTCAATCTGTTTTTGAGTTACACTCCAATAACTGCAAAATATTTACCTATCTTGGTGATATTAGTCGTTGACAATGAACGACAATCGATCCCGTAAGTAGCAAGGGTCACAAAAATAAAATTTTGTTGTATTTTGTAGCTCCGTCTTAGTGGGCAACACCACAGTATCAGATATTCGACCTCGACGCTGTTGTTTGCAAACATTACTGGGCTTAGGTACGTAGTATTACTATTATGTTATATGGTTTAGGTTCAAAGGTCACCATCAAAGTGAATTTACTGGTTGAATGATAGGAAATAACGTATTGATGTGACAAATGCAAGGTCAGGCAGCGCGAGATTAGAAGCGTACAAGCTTGACGGTGACCATCAGGCGGCCAAGTTGCCCGAATATAGACAATAAGGGCCCAGAAACTCCCTTAATACCTCTGGCTATGTAATTAGACGCACCGTTCCCTGATCGCAGTTTCTTCACGCCTAACTTGTGTATGCCATTTTATATAATGACATGTATTCTCGGCTCCTCAGAGACCTTTCCGAAGATAAACCGAGCAAAGATAAGGAAACAACGAACGGTATTGGATAATTAATAGACATTGGTGCTCAGTTCCGCTTATCTTAGCTATTAGGGTACCGGTTTTATGCGAAATGGTTCTTGTACAATCCTTAACATGTTCATATTTTAACAGTCAAAGTAAACGTTAACATTTCAGATGTTATTAGTTGAATCAATGGGAAATCCCATTGTCAAAATAATTCCGTCCAGATGGCGCTAAGTGTTTGTTATCTATAACAGGGCAGTTTGTAGGGTAATTTTTAAACTCTTTTTCAATAAAAGTTTCTGTGTCGCATCTAAATGTCAAGAAATAGAAGTATACAAATTTTTAATGGTCCTGGAAGAGAGAGTCAATAACACCCTACAAATATGTCTTATGGGTTAAAAAACGTACGTAATACATTTCTGAAGAAATTTTAGGTTTTTTTGATACAGTACAATGATCTATTATTTTTATTGTTGAATGACTTTGTACACAGAGAAAGCCGAAAAAGCACAAACGGAGTTCTGCACAACACAGGTGGTGGATTACGAGACTATTACTACTCCGAATATAACTCCGAAATAGGTGGAGCTAGTGGTATTGAATTCAGTTAGTTATAAAGAGATACTTCTATTAGACTGACTAAACTGATCTGATGGTAGATTTGAGATCCAATTACTGAAAATGAGAGATAGGTGGTGCTTAGAGCATATGGCCTTTGGACACAAATATTCTTAGACAATACAGTATTAACTCAAATATTTGAAATAACTTAATAATCTGCAATATTTGAAACAGTTTTTTTCGGTTCTGAAAAATGCTTATTTTGAGTTGATGCACTATTAATCTAGATCACTGCTAGCAGTGCGATATTTGTTTATGTCCACTGCAAACTTGTTAACGTTATTGCTTCCAGTCTCAACGGTCTTCAATTTAAATCCAAGGTAAGATTAGTAATGTGGAGGTATCTCACATATATAGTATAGGTAATTATGTATTCTCGTATATGACACATACAACGAAGTTTTTTATTTGACGAATAAGTAGAGCTGCCTAAATGAATTTTTAAAAATAACACAAAACACAAAAAATTAACAGTCTGGCGCCGTGAAGCTATTAAAAGATAAAAACAAACGCATTCAAAATCTATTCTTGATTTTATGGCCACTCGAAAGCGAGACTCACAAAAAATTTGGGTTGGAGGGTTTTTTTTGTGAAGCTTGGCAAAACTGCAAACCGTGGGAAATGTGAAGGGTATTGTTGCGAGGGTGTTTACTTAACCGACCCTGGAATTAACCTATCATAGAACAAATGATCTGTGGCTGTTTTATTTTATTTTAGATCAACCAATCGATGACGATGGGGGTGTTTCCTTACATACAGAGAGGGGATGGAATTCTGACCTTGCAAAGACGAAGAGAGGAGACAGGACGAACATTAACGGATTAGCGCTGGTTTAACGCGGAAGTCAGTTTAAAAACTGCAGTAACTTCAGTGTTTTATTATTATTTGATAAATTAACAACTTGAGTTTAAATTCAGTGATATTAGAAGACAATCATTCGGTAAAGTTGATAAATCCTATTCTCAACATACTATAGAGTTAATTCTAGCAATAAATTTAAAATTACACCCAATATATATTTTATGGAATTTCAGAGGATTTGTTGTAAGGAAAATTAAATTAAATTGAATAGTCAATTTATTAATGATAGTATTAAATCGTATTACCTTATTGAATACATATATCTTATTTGCTACATACAATTAGTATATTCATGTCAAAGATATCACTTGTTATGTTGAAAATTACATATGGGTATGGTTTTATTTTGTAAATAACTGTGTGCATGTTAATGTTAATTGATTTTGCTAATACTGTGTAATACGACTTAAGAGGTTTTCTTTTATTTCGCTATTCATTTATTTCCTCTTAAATAAAGTCTAGGAAATGAATAGCGGATCATGTGATTAATATATATATGTATTTTATAGATACATATATATGTATCTTTCATGATTTAAATAATCAAAGAGTGTCGCTTAAATACCACAACAACTTTTAAGATCATTATAATAAAATTAATATGATCTATATTAAACTTATTTTATTTTATGATTAAGAACCTTTCCAATCAGATAGAATATAATATAATATATTAAGAATAATTGAATCTACAGTAAATTAAATGATTATTTGAATTCTAGCCATTGAAATAGTAATCCACACTTAATTAGATCTTGAGATAAATTTATAATTTGTTTTGATAAATAATTTACGATAGTTTATTTAGTTAATAACAGTATAATAAAATAATATTTTGAGAAATAATTATTTAGTATAGCAGAATATCCTTGAGTATAGAGTATTTTTAACTATTCTAGTACAAAGATAGTAATATAACATAAATTATTTTATTAGGGCTATAACGTAGTATCTAATCTAGATAGATAGGTCATATAATTTCCAACACAAAGTCCTGCGAGCTGACAGTAAGGGGAGAACGAGTCCAGTTCCTGACCTTCAACAGGGAGTATATTAAAATAAGTACAGTAGACAATTCCATTAACTCTAAACATCTATATTATATCTTTAGGACTATGATAGGGAATAACTGCAAAACGATATCTTAGGAGAGCGTGCTTTTTTACAGTCTTATATTTTAAGGCCTATAACAAGAATATGGGACCTAGATTTCACAAGTCATTACATGGTTGTGCCTAGAAGCGGCAGTACAATACGTCACAATACACGTCCTCTCATCTGAACCGACCTATAGATTTCTATAAGCCTGGCCAGGCAAACACAAATTTTGTGTTGAATCACGTGATATTTGAGATATACATAAATCCATGGTTTTAAAAGGGCTGATAAAATATACAAATAGCGCTTATTTCGCTATAAGAATAAATAGAGCTCCTCAGCTCATGATAGGTTAAAAGGTTGGTTCCGCCCTGAAAACACTTCGGTGTACGCTAAGTCGCGTTGTAGGTTTCCCAAGACGTTAGTTGGACTGGTTTCTATGGGGGAGATGATCTTTCCTCTCACATAAAATTCTGCATTTCTATATTGAATCTTGCCACTTGCTAAGGATGGTCTAATTAGAAATAACTCTTCCATATATACCTTATAAATCAAACGCATACACTAATATAATTAATTTAATTAACTATTTTAATTAATTTACTTGTTGACCTCTCTTATTTAAAGCAAGCCAGGAGGAATATGAAAGTGATTATTTTATGGACATTCGGCCTATGTACTGACATAAAACTTGTGTAAGACATGAGTGATGATTTACAATCACATTAAGTAAAGCTCTCCTATGATTTCGTATCTCTGAATCAAGTAATCCTTTCTCAATATATCATAACTCTTAACTTAGACGATCACACTAGCCTGTACCACCACAGATGGTGCCGGAGACCAGAATTTTCAACTACGCATCGATATAACGATACGATTGAAATAGAATCAGGATTATACAACGAAAAACACAACGTAGAAATAAATTATTGAGGAAGTCAGGTTTTTTTTTCTCAGAGATAATAGAATTAAAATAGGAAATTTATTACATTTTCAGAGATCGCAGCAGAGGAGAATTGTCTTGCATGAGCATTATTTTATACTACTAACTACTGTACATATACATTTTTATTGAAATATTACATTAATTTACAGTATCTGCATAAATTTTGTGTATATTTCCACAGATTGGTTAAAGGAAAACAACTCGCAACATTAAATATCACTTCTTTATAATATAAAACGCGAACGATATAAACTCCGCACTTAACATCTATTTAGACTTCTTTAAAACATTATGGCAGAGAGTAGAGGTAAACGTACGAAATGGAAACGCGGATTAAATAACGAAATCAATACGGATATATCAACGGAACAAGAGACTTTAAATAACTCGACATTACAATTACTGTTAGCTAAGATGAACGAGTTCCAAGAAAAGTTAGAATTACTAAATCCCAATAAGAATGACATGAACCTGGCGAGCACTTCGTCACGCGAAACTGTTAGTATTGCATCTGAGGAATGTAACGGAACTCCAATACCAAATCAAAATATTTTTGTTATACAACCAACCATTAGCAAACCTATTTTTGACGGAAAATCACAAATAAATCCTATAACATTCTTAAAAAGAGTTAAGAAATATATTAAGTCATTAAATGCGTTTGATCGCGAAATTGACATTGTATTAGAATGCGTCACTGGACATGCTCGGAAAATCTTAGAATTATATTCAAAGAACTGGAACACGTTTTCCGATTTCGAAGCTGATTTTAGACAAATTTATTGGACAGATCAAATACAAGAATCAGTACGATACAAAATAATAAGAGGGGAGTATTCAATTAATTCAGGTATCTCTATGAGTGAACATTTCGCCGAACAAACAGAGACGTTGCAATCTTTAACAATAGCATTTAGTGAAAGGGATATTGTAAATTCTTTAATGAGACATTACTCCGTAGATGTTCAACAACTATGGTTTACTAGACCTGATGAACCTACGATTATAAATGGGGCTAATTTCCTCAGAAACTTAGAGCAGAATATTGTTTTAAGGCATCATACACCTACGAGATACCATAAAGATAGACAACCTATACGTGGAGGTCACCCAGTAACCGCTGTAATGACTGCCGGTGTATGGAGAAATGGAAGGAGTTCGTTTAGAGGCAGGGGATTTCAGAGAGGAAGAGCTGGGTATTGTAGGAACTATAATAAAGGTACATCACGTGAGAATGGAAGACAGAGTGTAATGAGAACTGCGATTGATTTTGTTAAGGAAACTGGTGCTACTAATCCATCAAAGTCTGGGGGCGGGGAAGTTCAAAAAAACTAATATCCCTGGCACGTACGAGTCCAAATTATGAAAATGTATGTGTTGAAGGGGAAGCTAGGACTCCTGAGCGTTGTAAACAAAATGTGGCTTATAGAATTCTCACGAGATTAGGTTGGAAGGCGGGAAACCAATTAGGAATAAACGGACACGGATTAGTACGACCATTGAAAGAGGTCAAACGGTACGATAGTAAATATGAATCATTTGTGAGTAGCGTAGGAATCCTATTGGAAAACCGATTTGACGAGAATGTGGTTTGTGAGGTGGAAGGAAGTACATGCGGATTGTGTACTAAGAACGATAAGGCAATGTATGCGTTATTCCATGAGTTAGACGATATAGAAGAACAAATGAATGACTACTCATTACCAAAATTGCCTGAGGTATGTATGTGTTTGTATGGCAGAATTATTAAATATGTCATAGTTGACACAGAGTCAAATTAGTGGCATTACAAGCGAAAAATATCATTTCATTATAGGAGAAGGGTGTATTACGATACCAACTATACAGGCCCAAGGAGCATTTGGCTCTAGGAGCACAAGTACAAACCACTTATTATTGATAGAGATTAATTTAGGTGATTTTTATCTAGGTGAAATCTCAGTACATTTACCTAGGTCGTTCATATAAGGTATGAATGAGTCGAGTGATCTAGACGTCCGGTGCAAAATCGGAGGATTCGGGTTCGATTCCCGCTCGGAGCTTACAATTTCATGCTCCAATTATTTGTAAAAACGAGATATGATTGATTGAAACGGGTAAGAGGCATAATAAATTGTGGAAGTTAAGGGACACTGACTATTGAACATTGGGATTATAAACAAACGTTAGATTGAACTCTGGGTACTAAATAATAAGGTTATGGGGGCGTGGCTAACGCCATGACTATTAACTCTTTATAAAAAAAATGTAAATAACCGACAGAGCTTTCCAACTCGTATACCGAGAAAACCTGTAAGAACGATTGATGGGTGTGGTAAATTGTGAGGATGAAAGAACAATTAGTATAAGAACATTTGGGGATACGAACTAACGCTAAATTAAACTCCAATTGAGAGATAAATAATTGCGATATCGAAAGGTTGGGGGGCGTGTCGAAATTCAGTGAATGATGTACGTGGATTCTGTATGAACTATTATAGTGATATCATAGCATATACGATAGGAAACCTAGATTTATACTTAGATTTATTACAATAAATACTAGTAAAATTAGAAAGGGTGGATCGACGACGAAGTATGGGTAATGTGATTTTGTAATAAATCATTAACAGATGCTGGAGTACAAAGATTAGGAGCGTGGTGACGGACTTTCTACTTGAGGGTGAAGATCTAGCAGTGGCAGGATTCGAACCATGATGAAAAAAAAAAAAACCATGGACATGCTGTGCAGCAGTCCATAATCAATGTCACTGAGCCATCATCACTGCTTTATTTACGTTGGATTCATTATATTAGTAGGTTTGATTTTACCATTTAACATGTCAAGGATCGAGATAATGTAGTCGCAGATGTATTATCAAGACATATAAAGGGGACCACAGATATAATAACAAATAAATCTGTTGGGCCTGAGATGAATCTATTTAAAACACAGTTAGGGAAAAGAATAAAACAAAATTGTAAGGATATTCGTGAGCTTCAAAATAACGATACAAAAATTCGTGATATAATTAAACGCATGGAGGACATAGGTACTGCGGAAAATAAATACTTTATATTAAAGGAAGGAGAACTGTATCAAATAGTTACGTTATTGTATATGTTCTTGACGAATTACAGAGGGAATTGATCTTAAGCATACATGAAGAGATAGGTCATTTTGGACGATACAAAGTACATGCTTTAATGAGATCGCAATATTATTTTAATATGTCTCGTAAAAGAGGATAGTTAGTTAGGGCGTGTGAAATATGTCAGAAGTCTAAACGAGCCTTGGAAGCACATACAGGGCCTATAAAAATGGTAGTTTCGATGGACATAAGTAACAAATCAAAATTATGAATTAGAAACATTACAAGGTATTCGCGAACAAGCCAGATGTAACATACTTAAAACCGCAAGCCAGCGGGAAATACAATACAACAAAAATCATAAACTGGTCCAATTCGAAATAGGGGATTTAGTTAAATTAAAAATATATACCAAATCGGACGCTAATAGAAAAATAACACAGAAATTTGCACGCTTGTTCGAGGGACCGTATATTATAGGTGAAATCCCATATAAAAATTTATATACCTTAGTAGACCCTGAATCAAGAGAGATAAAAGGAAATTATAACGCAATACATCTATTTAGGTATTACAAATAATTAATGACAGACGTAAATTTTCTAGTTTAGTCCAAGTGAATAACATGCAACAGAAATTAATGAGAGATGTAGTATATCAGTCATTTGATAAGAGATATGTGGTCAAGCATAATACGTGTAATTAGAAAGGAAAATAGATGACAAAAATTATGTCAATTAAAACAAATTTATGACAACATTTTAGTATCTATTTGGGGGCGTTTATGTGGAGGTATCTCACATATATAGTATAGGTAATTATGTATTCTCGTATATGACACATACAACGAAGTTTTTTATTTGACGAATAAGTAGAGCTGCCTAAATGAATTTTTAAAAATAACACAAAACACAAAAAATTAACAGTCTGGCGCCGTGAAGCTATTAAAAGATAAAAACAAACGCATTCAAAATCTATTCTTGATTTTATGGCCACTCGAAAGCGAGACTCACAAAAAATTTGGGTTGGAGGGTTTTTTTTGTGAAGCTTGGCAAAACTGCAAACCGTGGGAAATGTGAAGGGTATTGTTGCGAGGGTGTTTACTTAACCGACCCTGGAATTAACCTATCATAGAACAAATGATCTGTGGCTGTTTTATTTTATTTTAGATCAACCAATCGATGACGATGGGGGTGTTTCCTTACATACAGAGAGGGGATGGAATTCTGACCTTGCAAAGACGAAGAGAGGAGACAGGACGAACATTAACGGATTAGCGCTGGTTTAACGCGGAAGTCAGTTTAAAAACTGCAGTAACTTCAGTGTTTTATTATTATTTGATAAATTAACAACTTGAGTTTAAATTCAGTGATATTAGAAGACAATCATTCGGTAAAGTTGATAAATCCTATTCTCAACATACTATAGAGTTAATTCTAGCAATAAATTTAAAATTACACCCAATATATATTTTATGGAATTTCAGAGGATTTGTTGTAAGGAAAATTAAATTAAATTGAATAGTCAATTTATTAATGATAGTATTAAATCGTATTACCTTATTGAATACATATATCTTATTTGCTACATACAATTAGTATATTCATGTCAAAGATATCACTTGTTATGTTGAAAATTACATATGGGTATGGTTTTATTTTGTAAATAACTGTGTGCATGTTAATGTTAATTGATTTTGCTAATACTGTGTAATACGACTTAAGAGGTTTTCTTTTATTTCGCTATTCATTTATTTCCTCTTAAATAAAGTCTAGGAAATGAATAGCGGATCATGTGATTAATATATATATGTATTTTATAGATACATATATATGTATCTTTCATGATTTAAATAATCAAAGAGTGTCGCTTAAATACCACAACAACTTTTAAGATCATTATAATAAAATTAATATGATCTATATTAAACTTATTTTATTTTATGATTAAGAACCTTTCCAATCAGATAGAATATAATATAATATATTAAGAATAATTGAATCTACAGTAAATTAAATGATTATTTGAATTCTAGCCATTGAAATAGTAATCCACACTTAATTAGATCTTGAGATAAATTTATAATTTGTTTTGATAAATAATTTACGATAGTTTATTTAGTTAATAACAGTATAATAAAATAATATTTTGAGAAATAATTATTTAGTATAGCAGAATATCCTTGAGTATAGAGTATTTTTAACTATTCTAGTACAAAGATAGTAATATAACATAAATTATTTTATTAGGGCTATAACGTAGTATCTAATCTAGATAGATAGGTCATATAATTTCCAACACAAAGTCCTGCGAGCTGACAGTAAGGGGAGAACGAGTCCAGTTCCTGACCTTCAACAGGGAGTATATTAAAATAAGTACAGTAGACAATTCCATTAACTCTAAACATCTATATTATATCTTTAGGACTATGATAGGGAATAACTGCAAAACGATATCTTAGGAGAGCGTGCTTTTTTACAGTCTTATATTTTAAGGCCTATAACAAGAATATGGGACCTAGATTTCACAAGTCATTACATGGTTGTGCCTAGAAGCGGCAGTACAATACGTCACAATACACGTCCTCTCATCTGAACCGACCTATAGATTTCTATAAGCCTGGCCAGGCAAACACAAATTTTGTGTTGAATCACGTGATATTTGAGATATACATAAATCCATGGTTTTAAAAGGGCTGATAAAATATACAAATAGCGCTTATTTCGCTATAAGAATAAATAGAGCTCCTCAGCTCATGATAGGTTAAAAGGTTGGTTCCGCCCTGAAAACACTTCGGTGTACGCTAAGTCGCGTTGTAGGTTTCCCAAGACGTTAGTTGGACTGGTTTCTATGGGGGAGATGATCTTTCCTCTCACATAAAATTCTGCATTTCTATATTGAATCTTGCCACTTGCTAAGGATGGTCTAATTAGAAATAACTCTTCCATATATACCTTATAAATCAAACGCATACACTAATATAATTAATTTAATTAACTATTTTAATTAATTTACTTGTTGACCTCTCTTATTTAAAGCAAGCCAGGAGGAATATGAAAGTGATTATTTTATGGACATTCGGCCTATGTACTGACATAAAACTTGTGTAAGACATGAGTGATGATTTACAATCACATTAAGTAAAGCTCTCCTATGATTTCGTATCTCTGAATCAAGTAATCCTTTCTCAATATATCATAACTCTTAACTTAGACGATCACACTAGCCTGTACCACCACAGTAATCATTTCCCTTGGCGAACAGTTCGATAATTATAACTCGACTCAGGGCCAGGGGTAATTAGCTGTGACTACAATAATTACTCCGGGGTATCCGAAGGCAATTAAACTGAAAATAATTCACATATGTCTACAAACTTCGCTAATGAAGTTTTGATTTCACATTCTAGCTTTGCAAACTTTGAAGTTGTTTTATGTATAGAAGAAGTTGTAATTGGAAGCGCAATTAAATATGTTTTGTTAAAACTTACAAGTTTTGATGCTTAATAAATTAAAGTAACGCAAAGTGACTTTTCAAATATGGTTGGCATGGAAAATAATTTATAAATATATAATATTATTGTTTCTAAATATAATTTGGTGGAATAAGTTATTATTTATATAGTATAATTATACAACATGAATCGAATAAATGATGATAACACTATATAAGCAGAATACAAGAAGCTTACTGTAACAGCGGGAACGTGTACTGCTGAACACAGCCTCCCCCATAAAGGGAGTATTTGCCATAATCCCCACGCTTGGCAGGCGTCTTGGGGATCGCAGTGTAATTTGGCAGTTCTTTGGAAGGCGCTGCTGCCCGCCTTCAAGTATTTTTCACTTAGTCGCCTCTTATCACACCCACGGGATGATATGGGGAGGAGCAATTCTAACCCGGCACCCCACGGGGCTACGTACAACACAAGTACACAAGAAGCTTATTGATAAATAATTATCCTAGCCATCACAGGTATTACAAAGAATGTTTTTATCAAAAACAAAATATACTAATAATTGTTTTTGTTCACTAACAGTCTGATAGTACTTGTAATCATATTTAGAAATATAGAAGGCGAGGAGCGACATCATAACGTGAGTTAAGTGTTTGAAAAATCACTACTCTCAGTCAGATGAAGTCTCGTATAGTCTGGTCAACGATTGCACTGTCCCCTATCACGGTTAAAATAATAAAATTAGTGCACAAACTTTGCGTCTATCTAGCCGGTCTCGATGGCCGAGCTGTAAAGGCACAACATTAGTTAATTTATCACATTCATCCACATCATCAGATGAATATCGGGGCCTGACATTGTGTGCGTATAGCATAATTTTATTTATATTTCAATATAAATAAAATTGTGATGAACTCATGAATAATTATTATAAGAATATATTGTAGCAGTAGAATTTTTTGTACTAGTTGGTCTAGGAAAGAACTCCTACCATACCTAATTCTAACGCCAAACACGGTATTGTATGGGTGCTGGTGAAATTACAGAAACATCAGACTTAACAACTATATGTCCCAGGGCGCAGTGCAGTTCGCCACTTGTGACGAACTGCATCTGTTATAGGCAAAGTTTACCGCTTAACACCAGGTGGGCCTCGTCCTTGTTCCATAATAAAAAAATGCACCCAGTTATGCCTACTACGTACAAATATTTACGAAGTACTTAAGTTTCCACAATTTTTTTACTAAGTATAACAAAACGTTTCCCTATATTCCTGAACGTATGTTTTTAATGTTTTTTAGAATGCAAATAGGTTGGTAATATTCGGGTTAATTTAAGAACACTAATTCGCGTCCGGTACTGGAGAGGGCTACTTTCAAAGTAAACCTGCATAAAACCGACAAATGCGGGTTTGCGTCCTGCCCGGAACACAAAAAAAATTATACTCTTAATTTTGTAAATGAGCTTGAAATCATAATGTAGAAATAACTATATTATATTTAAAATCAATAAAACATGTGATTTAACTTAATTTCAGTTGTTAATCTTCTTTGAAGATACTGATTTACTTCCAAGTTCTGGTTCCTGCCTTCATTGGATAAACCAAAATGTAGCTTAAAAATAAACTTATCTTACTTACTATTCAGTACTCAGTACTCAGTACGTACAAGGAGCTAACTAAAAGTAATTTAATTTACCGTAATAGAACATAATATTCAACTATTAACTGGTCACGCATAGGCAGTTTCCCTATTTGCAGACGTCACGATATTTCCCGAAGGGCCTTATCTAGTCATTGCTGATAAGGGTTGCCTTTAAGGGCTCAATCAAAGTTCACGAGGTCTAAACCCGCCGAGCTCTTGAGGAAGATGTACCAAATATCAACGGATTTTACCAGCTGCAATCTGAAGTGAATGTACTTAATCTGTACAACTAAAGTATTCCGAAATGGTTCGGCAGTTTATTTGAATAGCATCTGATATAAATATATATATATATATATATATATATATATATATATATATATATATTTTTTTGTTTTTTTTTTTAAATTTCTGTATGCCTTTCACCACGATCTCGATCGTGATAATGTGTTCGAAGGTGTTGAGAAATACTACTGTGTCTAGTTTTCGAGATAGCAGTATTAAGCTTGCTTATGATGTATATCTGTTTAGTATTTTTAATGGCAGAAAAAAATGAAATACCTAATTTTATTAGTAATTTTTTTTTGTTCTGATTGTTACAACATAATTATCCTACATATCTAACAAAGCATAGACATTCTACGGGCGCAGTCCATAAGTATTTTTTTTTATTCCTGATAGGTATGCCTTTGGCTACGATCATGCCTATTTGGCTCATCGAATAAGCATTGCAATTCAACTGGGCTGGAGCATTTGGACTGCCTGTGAGTCTGCCATGACTTATAGGTTGTCTAAATGTTTTTACTGTAGTAGCTGTAGTGTTGTATTTAGCTATGTCACTTGGTGGTAAATGATGATTTGTTTAGCAGTAATTTAACTTTCTACGGTACCCAGTACGCATGCAGTAAATATGAAAGTGCTTGCACAAATTCAAATTCAAAAACATTTATTCAATTTAGGCGTCTACGACGTTCTTATGAAGGTGAATTACAAATTTTAATATTGAAATATTCTACATTGTACTGCCACGTTGAGCAAAAAAATGTATAGAGCCACTGCGAGAAGAACGGGAAAGAAACTCGGGGCCATTCTTTTAAACATCTTTTAACAATGTATTATATACAATATTTGTATATATCGTATATATAATACGATTATTACAATATTTTTTTTAATAAAGTAGGTGACAGGTGATAGCTTGGCAGAGGCGGAACTTTCCAAGCATCTTTGTCGTTTAAGTAATCACAGACTTTGTAGTATGATTTCTTAATCGAAATATTTTTCACATGCAACTTGAATTTTCCTTCTGTGAGCTTTGTAACATGTTTGGGAATTTTATTATATAACAGCACACAACTGCTTTAAGGCACATTATCAGATATTTGTCTGATACTGTGGTGGTACTTACCCAGATAGGCTCTTGCTGAAAAACCTACCATCTGATAAATATACCTTGCGGAGAAGGGTATATTGAGTAGGTACTAAGAAATTTACTAATTAACTTAATAGATTCACTTGTTGCCATGTTCTCCGAGGTCAAAAGCCTCGTGAGTTCCATCCCTTCAATGTTCAATCAAAGTTCCCGTTAAGTGCGTACTTTCTATGATTGAGTAGAAGGAAGTAAAGTTTAATTTCGTATAACATGTGTGGGCCAAATTACGCAGATTCATCTTGAGGGAGCTTATTTCAGCTGTTATGATGTTGGGGTGAGTTGACGCGTGAATAATGGCTTTTTGTTTTTCAATATTTCTTGAAGCGTGATTCGGGGCTGTTTTAATTAGGATTCTGTGAGAGCTTGTTTGTGAGTAGATTTTTTTGGTCTAGAGTTAATAACTAAGCTTTATCTATCGAAGCGTCAAATGTTATGTACGCCACGTACAATTTTGATGCCATGATGGCCTAGTGGTAGTGAGTGTAGACTCCCGCGCGGACATCTATAGTTCGAATCCTGCTGCAAGCTTTTGCGGGTTCCAAAATAAAATACTTAAAATCTACTGTAAAAATGAATTAAAAACAATTTTTTGCGTTGGGTGTAAATTATTTGTATTAAACGAGTGTTTTATTATTATTTTGTCGTTCAGCGCTATCAGAGACTTTTGATATACTTACCTATTACACGCTAAGGTATGTTGCAAATTTAACTTTGTTAATTCGCAATGTATGGGGTGTGGTAAACTTAAGGTGAAAATTTGTAAGACTAGGTTCCACCGTTGTAGACATTCTATCGCCAAGAAACCGAGAGAGTGTTCCAGAGCACTAAATCTAGTGTCACCACCAAGGAGGAGACTTATTTAGAGACTGCGGAGACGCCTGTGTTCCTCTTAATATGTTCATGGAACTCTCTCATCATGTTCTGATCCGATCGCCAACCGGCATCATGGTGCATTCCTAGGATTTTTTGCTAGATGGCAGGGCAGCCTTTCGCAAGTGGCTAGCAAGCTACTTGGGTCACCAAATATCTCAAACCGTGCTATTCTTTGGAGCTAGTCGCCAGACTCGGTACCAAGACGTAACAGCGCGTGCGGACTCAACTGACAAGCAACTGTGTAGACCCGACTCTCACTACGATTACCCCTGCCTTCATTCCGAAACACGACTGGGTCATAGGATGGCTGAGACTGGAAGGTGGTAACTGGCCGCGGCCTAAGCCTTCCCAAAGTTTTGGTCCCTGCTGAGCACTACCCAGGGGTCACGTGTAAGGATCACGGCACCATGAACGTGACGTCAAAAACGCCATGTGACCCAGCCTGAACTATTTTGGTAGCGTTTCGATTCCATACGAAGCATATTCATCTTCTTCGTGTTTAATCTATAATAAAGATATTATTACAATTGTGCTACACGGAGCCCTTAGATTCGATTGGAACCTAAAATTATCATATCCGAAGCGCTCGTAGCGGAGCGTGTTTAGTCGTTCTTAACCGATTAACTAGGTTAAGCAACGTCTGCTGCGCGACTGCAAAGGGTATTAATGGCAGTCGTCACTCTCAAGTAGTATAACTATCGCCAAGCACCAAACTTTGTTCTGACAGCTGTCCTTAAGAGACAGTAATTCTATGTTTGGCCAAAGAACATATTCGACCACATCTTCACCTACCTATCAAGTAAGATAATGGCCAAAGAGCTGTCAGCAAGAAAAAAATCAGACATCTGGCAAAACGTGAGTATTCTTAACCACTGCCTATCACAATTACTTATTTTAAGAGCTTTAAACTTTCCATTCCAAGTGGGAATTGAAGCCGTGTCCCCCACCCTGACGTTATACACTGGATGCCTAAACCACTGGTCGGGGCTGACTCGACTGAGCCGAAATTTTGTGATCTATAAGATAAGAGCTATTTTATTATCATAGGGGACGGCATGGCCATGAACCGAACTATCTGCACGTAATAGTACTTGTACATAATATTTAGAAACTACTGCCTTCTGCTATAAAGTATGATGAGATGTTATATGTGGCTGTAGCTATGGTAAGGGTAAATAAGACATTAAGTGATTCTCTATGTAACCTACGATCACTAAGTATCTCAGATAAAATAACTAAACTGTAACACCTCTATTCTCTCGCGCATAATATCTTCATAGCCGTTATTCTTTCAATAACATGATGCTAAGTCCCTACTGCATTAGTATCGGATAACACGACCTCCCACTTAGCAGGTTTCTTCGTTCGGATAAGGGAATATTGAAGGGATAATACCAGAGATAAAAAAGATACTAAAAACACTGCGTTTGTTTTTATTTTCAAGGATTTTCTACTCTTCGGAATATTGACAACAAATCGTTAACGTTTCAATCGATTTTATCACTTTCGAAGAGATTATTGGTTGGCGCACATTATCCCTCCTGGCACTGATATTACCTCATCTCAAGTGGTTCAGTGTTCTTTGTATAGAACTCCATTAATACAATACAGTGTATTTGTTAATTATTTTGCCCAGTGATCATGGAATTGTCATAATAAATTAAGTGTCTTCGAAATTGATACACTACATCAGATCAAACTAGGTAACTAACAAGTTCATAAGTACTTTTAATATTTTAAATTTTGTAATGATGCATACTCTACGGATTACATTACAAATAAAGGAAAATGTAGTCATATGCGGGATACGAACCCGTGCCATCCACCCCTATAGCCGGGGTATGCTCTAAGCCATCATGACATAATATTATGACTCGTTGCAATTTCGTAAAGTCGATACTTGCCGCATCGCTAGTATCGCAACCCGCCAATTTCTGCTGATTAAACCGGTTGTTTCGTTTTTAAATTTTGCACAAAATGTGTTCTAGAACTGTTAGAAACATTTTAAATAACGTTTCCGAGCCCCGCAATACACACTTACCAACTCGCAGCGCCTATTGTTAATGAAAAGAAATAATATAACCTTATACGAATACTACTCGGATATTTTAGTTTCACAATATAATAAGAAACATTGTTTAATGATATATTAAATCAAAAGCTTAGTTAAGCTACTATTTCAGTGTTATCTCTCAAAGCCCAACTTGTTAGTAGGTATATGTTGTACATAGTGCATAAAAAAATATTTAAAATGGAAATTATTTTTGATCTTTATTTATATTTATTTGTTTATTTATGATTTTTAAAATTCACCTGTTGTTCAGGTACAGGACTGGTAAGCCTTTGACCACAATCTCACCCGATGATAAATGATTATGTGGTCGAAGGGTTAACAAGCTTAACCGAGAATTATTAGCTCTCAAGGACAACTGTAGGAACACACCATTAGGTGGTTAGCGACAGAATTTCCACTTGAGGGTGGTCACCTACCAGACAGGCATTCGCAAAATGCTTCCATATGGCCGAAGATTAAATAGTCTAGTCGTTGCTAAAACAAATTGTTAGGTATTAAGCGACAGATTTTCTACATGAGAGTGATAGTAAGGTAATCATTCGCGTAATACTCTATTAACATGCAACATAGTTTCTAAAACTCGTGAGCGGTTAGTGACTCGACTCGGGACTAGTAAGTACCTACTCGTATGAATGAGGAGAGGCGAACTTTGATACGGTGTCTCTGCGATACGTAAACTTTCACCTTAATAACAGCACTTTAATCAAGACTCATCTTACTCGGCTCATCTTTTATTAAAACAATTATATATATATTGTTTGGTATAACGTTAGCAACAGGTGTATAACAATTTTAGAACTCAACTTTCTACCAAATCTTTATTCCTTAACGAGCACTGTCAATCCTATCTATCAAACTACCTTCATCCATTCCTCAATTTTCCTGAACTGACCTAGGGGGTAAATAGTAAAAAGTTGTTGACATCAAACCACCACGCGATCAAGTCGAGAACTCCGTAAACTTTCCTCAAAATGTTGCCAAAACAACGTGTTAAGGACATATACCCGCCAGCCAAAGCGTGAACTTTTATATAAACTCAACTTGTTATTAAAAAAAAAACTCGCATGTAAATATAGTGTATTATTAGACCTTTCGTTTCTGTCTTAAATTCTTTTTCTTTTGGACTAATAATTAAAATTTTATTATATAGCGTTTAGTATATAGCACTCTTTTCTAGGAATTTGAGCCAGTTATTCGTAGCTCCAGATTTATTTAAAAAGTATAGTACACATGTATAAATAACTTCCCATTATAGAAAGTTCATTATATTGCCCATGTTTGTGGGGCAATAGAAATATTAAAAACATGCTTATTTTTCTTGAAAGAGATGCTTAAAGTTAGGTCTTTCTTTTATCTAAAATTACGAGTTTTTGAGCTAGTGTAATTTCAAAACTGTATAATTTAATGAAAATCTGATGCACCACAAACTTATATATTAGGGTAGTGATTACGTAGGTAAAAAATTATTGAGTTTTATTCGCTATTATTAAAATGAGATTGGAGCTGCGTTTTGTATGGGGGCGTTCGTCTAAAATATACCCATAAGCAACATCAGCCACAACTTGTCTGTACTTTTAGTGTAGATTTTTTTTAAGTTGTTGTGACGGATCAAGCGCCAGGCCCACCTGATGTTAAACGGACTAACCTCGGCCTTTAACAGATGCATTTCGTCACAGTTACAAATTGCACTGCGCCCGTCACCTTGAGACATAGTTGTTAAGTCTCATGTGCCCTTAGTTTCACTGGCTCTCAATGACTGCTGCCGGAACCCACCGTGAGGTGCTTGGCAACAGGTTTTCTACTTGGGTATAGTCGCTAGCCAAGCGGGCATTCGCAAAATGCCCTTCCACCATGTGGTGAAGCTCACGCCCGCGGCTGGGTCCGAACCATGGACGTGCTGGGTGGCAGTCCATAGCCTATGCCGCTGAGCCATCACTGCACTGCGGAGAGGCACACCTTCGTGAGTGAACAGGTTAGTGTTGACCCGGACACGCTAACGACTACCCAATTTTATTTCATCTCATCATATAGGCACAATATAAAATTGCATTCCCAACAACACATTAGCAAAATAAATTGCCCAAATTATACCTCACTTCAAAAACTTTTAAATCCCAAAAGAAAACCTTTTAAAACTCCGACACCTACCAAACCACACAAGCTCGTTTCCAAACTCGTGAAAAGCTTATAAAAAAGTTTGCAATACGATCTCATTAATGGAAATCTTAACGATTTAGCTTGAGAGGTGACAATCAAGTTTCTTGAGGTGTTTGAGGCTATCTAATAGAAAGTTTTCAAGACTTTTTCTTTTTAACCAACTTTCTTGAAAGGAGGAGGTTCTCAATTCAAAAGCACATTTTATTTTGTATGTACGCGATTATTCCTTCAAACGTGATTGATTTTCATATTTATTATTTGTTGGGTACTTTCAAATTTCATCAATATTAATTTTTCATTAACATATTGAATATATAATTGCGTACCTGGATGATATTATGATAAAATTAATGTAATTTCTTTCTTTCTTTTCTTTCTTTATTTATTAATTACAACGCCTGTCAATTACAAGCAATTACAAGCACATGATAATGTGAGGTTAAGTTTTGAATCAGCTGTTATATGACTTTGTATTTTATAAGTAAATTTTATTTCATTTTTGAAGCAGTGATGACTCAGTGGCATTGGCTATGGACTGCCGCGTAGTAGGTATATGGTTCGAATCCCGGCACGGGCTAGAGCGTCACCGCATGCTGGAAGGGCATTTTGCGAGTATCCGCCTATCTGGCGACATTCAAGTAGGAAATCTGTCACCAAGCACCTAACGGTGTGTTCCGGCAGATGTCCTTGAGAGCCAGTAATTTTAGGTTAAGATTATGTTCCTGTGCCTGTTAAAAAAAAAGAGTTAGAAGGCGGTTCCGTTTTAATATAAAAACACTAGGTAATTTATTTCAAGCACAATGTAGCCAAATATATATAACAATGGAAAGGCTATAGAATCGAGTGTTTGAAAAAGCACATTCTTTAGGTGGGGTCTTTCAGGCGTCCAGGGGATCGCAGTGAAGAATTCTTCAAAAAACGCTGTTGCCCACGTTTTGGTTTTTTAAAGTTGAGTGGTTTAGGCAACCAGTGTATAAAACCAGGAGAACGAGTACGAATCCCACACGAGCTCTAAAGCATTGTATAAGTTTTGTTTCATTTGTAAATATAAAATAATTATTTGGTGTGCAAGTTAAGTTATTTGGTGCGAGTGCTTTTTCTGAGAAAGCGAAGGATTCTAGAGTTGAACCTCAAGCGAAGCAAATTCTGAATGAAATCCTGAGCGTACCGACAGAATCAAAGTTATGTGACGCGAATTATATTTGTTGCCGAGACAATCACACAATTTTTCACCTCACTACAGCGAAGAATACGCTAGGTGTAAGAATAACAGCTTAATAATGCAGCAAAATTCACTAAATATAGCAAGTAAATTAATATTTCTGGCACTTTTGTATAGGTTTGAAATTCAAAAACTTTTCCATGCTAGCTGATAAAAGGCTCTTTTTGCGCAGATTTTGATGATAAGCAATAACTTTCCGAGCTTGTGAGGTAAAAACTAAATTTTGTATTTTTTGATGATTTCAAGGGCCTGAATTTCATTGACCCCACAAGATTTTCCTGAATGTCTTTTCACCGATTGATTTGCAAACTATCGTACTTTTGGATACAATTCTACATATTGTATCGTACATCGTATCTTTCATCTAAGATCATACGTCCGGTATCGCCTGGTTAACTATTCCACAGCAGAATAGTGAACGACGTGGGAGATCCCACGAATACAGTTAAAAAGCTTCCAAGCGCTCGTAGCCAAGTTTGCTTAGCCATTCTGAATCGATCAGCAAAGTTAAGCAACGTCCGCCGCGGTCATGACTTGGATGGGTGACCGCTGGTTGGGCATTACTACTGAGCGCTTCCGTGCTTCGGAGGGCACGTTAAGCCGTCGGTCCCGGTTGTTGTCTTAGGATAGCAGTCGTTACAGCATGGTGGTAGGGCACTTTGCAAATGCCCGCCTGGCTAGCTACCACCCTTAAGTTGAAAATCTGTCGCCAAGCACCTAACGGTGTGTTCCGGCAGCTGTCCTTGAGAGCCAGTAACTCTAGGTTAGTCTGAACAACATCCTCGACCACATCATCACTTATCATCAGGTGAGATAGTGGTCAAAGGCTAACCTATCAGGCATAAAAAACAAAAGGCTAGCCTAACAGCTATAAATTAAAAAAAGCCGACGTTAATGTTTTATACAGTTTTGTGAGTACTACAGATAAATATTTTTCACCGTGAGCTCATAGTATATTGTAGTGGTATGACTATTTCATTTATACCTAATAACTAATATTATAAATGCGAAAGTAACTCTGTCTGTCTGTCTGTTTGTCTGTCTGTTACGCTTTCACGCCAAAACTACTGGACCGATTTGAATGAAATTTGGTATGGAGATAGTTTGAGACCCGGGAAAAAACATAGGATAGTTTTTATCTGACTGCGCAAAAAGAGGTTAATGTTTTCGCGCGATAACCGACATACGCGCGGGCGGAGCCGCGCCCAGAAAGCTAGTACCTAATAATTATGTAGTTAATCACTACAACATATGTGTCATCGAAAAGTAATTATGACAATTTCCCACAACTGTGTTTTTCTTTATTTTGTTTTATGTCAATTTGACCGGTATCGCTCCACCCAGTTGTGTCTAAAACTTTTCAATCACAAAGGTAACAAGGAACTCAGTGGTTGCCAAACTTTCACCGTTGCTCCACTGGCATAATAGAGGCAACTTGCCAATTAGAATGGTGATCCGGTAGTTATGACTTCGAAATTGTGGTTTCCAGGCTGGCTCAGTTGAATCCCACTTTGATTATACGAGACTTTGTACTTTACTTCGATGTTTGATTCAATTTTAGCAACATTGAAGCTACTGTAACTGTGATCAATGCAAATTTATTGCAGGAAAAATGTGATCGTTGTAAAATCATCGGGCTTGAGATTCACTGCATGGTGAGAGGGCATTTTGCGAATGCCCACCTGGCTAGCTGTCATCAAGTAGAAAATCTGCCGCTGAGCACCCAATAGTCTGTTCCGGCAGCAGTCCTTGAGAGCCAGTAAATTTACAGGCACGTGAGACAACAAATGCGCAGTGCAGTTCGTCACTTGACGAAAAGCATCTGCTATAGGCAAAGTTTACCGCTTAACATCAGGTAGGCCTCGTGCTTGTTCAGGCACGATGAACTAAATAAAACTATCTACCTCCTATCCCACTCATGTGAGGTCGAAGCATGCTTCTATGTATCTTACAACACAAAGACATACAGGGAAAAAAATTAAAAAAAAACTCTAAATATTTGTTAGGACTAGCAAAAGTCAACTCTAAGAGGTTGTTAGCATTTTACCAATAACCTTGTATAATATGGGTTATTGGTGACGAAGATGCCACCAGCAGGCATGAAGAGCATGTAACATCCTAGTTTCTATAAATTATGAATACTTTTAAATTCCTAAGAGATAACAAAAGATATACGCGAGACCGTAACTAGCTCCGACCGGTTCACCGACTTCCCCTCACCTCATGCGGCACGGACTCATACGGCGATCGCATTCCTTTCGGCAGTCTACGCTAGCTACCGCTCGGAAACTAAGTACGATTAAACAGTAAATCCTTAAGTAAACATTAGCTCAAAGTGGAGTTGAATCCAAGTTATTGTTTCTCAGCTATATCATAGTGTTATAAGTGTGTTAAGCTCCATACTGGGTAAGTGTTGTAATACTGTTACTTTCACTTTATTTAGATCTGAATACGGAATTTCTAATTACCCTCATCATGATAAATAAATACTAATTATTTGTAATGTTAGTGTAGACTGTAGAATAACATTTTTAATGTGTTTTCTATATTAATATAACCATCAATGCTTAGCTGTAGGTATCACCCATACTGCGTATTGTCATGATTATCATACCAAACTATTTAATTATCCGATGTCAAGTGTCTTACTTGTAAAACTATTGAATGTATCTATTTCCGTATTCTTCTACTATAATATCATTTTATCATCTGAATAAACCATTCATGTAAACATCGCCTGGACTGCCTCATCTGATCACTGCTTCACACTACTATGCCTGCGCTATGCTATGACGTGTTGTTGGATGTTGCAGTCAGGATGTGAAATCTGGACAGCTCATAAATCACCTGAATTTATATTACAGGGTTTTAATACCTGCTATACTACCCTGCCTAGAGCAGGCAACAACCGGAGTAGTCATCCGAATGTGTGCATCACACTGGCAGGACCGCTGACAAGTGGAGGTCACGGGTGACCCTACCCTGGAATTCCAACTTCTAGCCAGGATAGTAATTTCCTAAAGCGTCTTGGACTTATTTAGTGTGTGTGAACCCCGTGCTCTGCCTAAAGACTGTTTTTTATTAATTATATTTTTTCTTATACATATAACTATAGTAGTTTTACTTCTTTGTGACGCCTACCCGTGACAAGCAGAGTACTTCAAAGCACTACTGCTTCGAACCGTTGCATTCCTAAGTAAGCTAAGTGTCTCTGCCTAAGCTAAGTATGATATATGATATAGATATTTTAAAATATGTGCTCGCAACGCAAATAGCCGCCTCCAATGGAGGAACATCGCTAGGCGTGCGGCTGCTTTGGAAGTGAGCGGCGTCGACGAGATGCAACCCTGTCCATCGACAGCCACGACCACTCTGCCAAGAGTGTCCGACTAAGAAGATTTTAAAATATGCAGAGATACTCAGTAAAAAAAAATTATAAATAGGTTGATGTTTGCTATTGAAGTCGGTGCTCGGCGGTGCAGTTCCTACTGTGTACTTTAATGTAATTAGTTCATAGCTCAATTACCATATTATTAAAACTAATTAAGACATAACTTGACAACATCTAGGGCGGTGTCACATCAGTATATAATTTCACACAACAACACACTGCAATGCTTATTCATTGATCCAAATAAATGCATTTTGATCACGGGTCACGTCGACCAAGCGTTCTGATACGTTTTGTAGAATAAGATTAGCTCCCAGCCCCCACGGACCCTCTATACCAAACGGCTGAAATATGTAACCGCTACTTGCGCCGCTTGAGTCGCTCCGCCGAAGTAGCCAAGGCTCCGGTCCCGTAAATATGACGGCGATAAAGTTTCGCCGCAAGAAGCGCTAAGGGACACACTTAATTCCATAGAACCAGAGTCATACTATCAATATATTTTATCTATTTTAGTCAGGCATAAGACCATTCGGTTCGAGAACAGCTGCAACACTAGTCTTAGTTAAAACCTGGCGGACAATATCGTTAAGACTGGCGCGGCGGGAAATTTCGAGACCGATAACCAGCACTTCGAAAGTCAAACAGGTGGTGCTTGAGTTTACCACACTGGCAGTGATGCAATATTTTCCACCTAAACGTCAGCTAATAACGAGACAAAAAGTGTATGAATCATCAAAAAGTGAGTGGTGAAATATTTCATCCCAATCAATATTACGGAGAAAACTGCGGAATCGAAACACTTCCTAAAGAAAGCTACAAAAACATCTAAATATTGAGTAGCTTTTTGACAAATTACAATACTCTCATCTTGTATAAAGTTTCAAGAACTCATTCTTGTACAAAGTTTGTTGAATAGATATTTGTTTCAGATTTTAAAAATCAAACAAGCATATTTTTGTGTACCAATAAAGTGTTAAAATAGGTAGTGGCAGCTTGTTTCGTTGTAGTAAGACGGATCTATCATATAATTAATACTGCAAGCAATGTAAGCAAGTAGCAATAATAACTCGCTCATAAATTTAACTCTAGTATTAATAATTTACCGAACTAGTGCGGCTCTTTAATAGGCTAGACTTTGATCATCATTTCATGTTAAGTGATGATGTGGTTATTCAGGCTAACCTAGCATAACTTTCTCTCAAGGACAGCTTAGCTGCTGGAACAAACCGTTACATGCTTGGCGATACACTTTCTACTTGAGGGTGGTAGCTGGAAATTCCCTACCACCATGCTGCAACAACTACCGTCCTAAGACAACAAGCGGAACCGACAGCTTAATGTGCCTTCCGAAGCACTGAAGCCCTTAGTCATCTCGTCATCTCGAGGGTGATAGCTGAAAAACAGTCTTTGCTCTTAGAGCAATATTATTCGCTGAGCTATGACCTATTTTTTATGCTGCTACATACACGTACTTTTATTTAGTTTTTTGGAAGTGATCCCTAGCTATCTTGTTTAACTAGGCAACCATTAAGTATAATAAGACTTTATAAAGAATGTTTCAAAGATTGTAGGTTACAATATTTATTTTATATTAGGGATTAGTCAAGAGTACCGTTGTCTGTAAGCTGTATTTGAATGTATATGTGTATTGGAGATACAAATAAATGATTTATCTATCTTAGTAGTAATGTCACAAACGGTCACCCATCCAAGTCATGACCGCGACGGACGTTCCTTAACTTAGTTGATCGGTTAAGAACGGCTAAGCAAACTTCGCTACGAGCGCTTAAAAGTTTTTGTGGCAATAGTTTGGTCCATAAAGAGCATCGAATAGAAAAAAATTGCAAAAAATCACTTTTGTGGTTCGGATAAATTTAAAGAAAAACAAAAAAATCTAAACTGTTCTGAGGAACTTTTCGTATGCCTGCACACACCTGCAGCTCAATTTCGCCATCGGACGTCCCGACAAAGCATGATGTTTCATCAATTTCATGTCAACGCTCGGAAGTCCATTTTCACGGCATTTTCTACCTCGCACTGCCACAATATGGAACCAGCTGTCAGGCGAAGTATTCCCTAACAGAGACGATGATCACTTACAACCAGCGTGAGTTTGATAGCCGTAATTACGAGAACTCCAATAATTCAGCCAAATATTGAATAATAATGGAATTATGTTGAGTATTGGATGTATAATTTTGTTAGCTGATAACATATTGTTTTGTATTAATTTCATATAATGGTGGGCTGCTAAAGTACAATGACTAGGTTCTCATTAAACGTGAAATAGTGGTCAAAGGCTAGCCTATCAGTTTTTAAAATATTACATAGTTCGGTAAACGATTAAACAATCAAACTACTGCTTCTAGAGTTAAATTTATCACAAGTTATTAGTTCTACGGACTTTATCAATAGTTTTAATTATATGATAATATATTACAAGCTGCCACTACTTATTTTAACACTTTTTTGGTAGCTACATAAAAATAAGACCCTGAAACAAATACCTATTCAACAAACTTTGTACTTGAGTATGAGTTGATGAATGAGTTCTTGAAACGTTATACAAGCTGAGAGAATTGTAATCTGTCAAAAAGGTACTCAATATTTAGATGTTTTTGTCGCTGTCTTGAGGAAGTGTTCCATAGTATTTTTCCATAATATTGATTAAGGTGAGATATTTAACTCAGCTGTGAGGTCGGCATGACATTTATTTCTCTTTCAAACTGTATAGTTGTCAAAACATAAAAAAAAGATGGGGAGTGAGGTTTTGTAAATTGATTGCACTTTCTCCGAAATATAGTCTCTAAAACCTCGATAAGCTGGCAACATGTACCCATATTAATATTATAGATTGTGTAGCATAGCCCATACTAGCTCATCGTCAATAATCAGCTATTTTGTTTGATCTCAATTTTAGCAGAACCGCATATTAAAATTAACATTATGACTCTTCCAGTTTTCAGCCAAATATGTTTTTAGACTTATTTATATCTCTCCCGCAAAATGCATGTTTAAAACGCCATATCTCTGCATAACAAATCACTGTTGGTAAACCACAAAACTTGTCTAATGAGTTTAGTTTCTTATTGCCGTTTACTGAGTTAACGCTGCTCTCCAATTTCAATTTGTAAGAAACTTCTACAGTTCTGCAATGTTAAATCTCTTGTTACGAATAATTAGTTAATAGAAGAACCATAATACACTTGTGAAGTAGTGCTTAGCAGTATCTACGGAGGTTGAAAACTAAGTATTACTGAATATAATAATATAATCTTACAAGCCACTGAAGTGTATGCCTACTTACACAAATAAATCTTTGGGATCAGAGGTAAGTCCTACGTCTTAATTAATACTACACGGCATACATAATAGAAAACAATTGCGTGTGTGTTGGTTTAAACCACTAATTTTCGAAACGGCTGAGCTGTTATAATTTTTTTTTCATACAATTCTTAGATCGTCGATTAAGAGTAGAGCGCACGGAGTGCTTTCTATATTTTATATGCCAAGTGTTCCAACTCCGTGAAATTTTGTACGTATATTGCTGAGACTAAAATGTATGCTTCTGGTTTGCTAGTTTTTTCGATTTTTTATTTATTTTATCCCTATACGTCAAAATAACAGTTCCCATACAAAACAACTTTTCGAATTATTTAAGAAAATTTAATTTTATGGATAGCTGGCACACCAGAAGCATAGATATTAGGCTTAAGGACATACATGCAAAGTTTCACTGAGTTTAAGCACTAAGTATTCAAATATGACAAACTACGTTTCTATGGTAAGCGCCACGAGCATCAAAGGATAATTTTATCCCAATATATTAATCAATGCGCACTCCTTCGGTTCTCAAAGGCGAATGGAAATAAATTCCACGCGGGTGAAAGCTAGTATCCTATTTGTGTATACCTACTATCCAGGCGAAATACATTCAATGCAATTTTTTTGATCTTCAAATAGCTTGTAAGCATCTGTGGACCCGTTGAAATTAAAGTAAAATGATAAATTTTACTTTGTTTTTTTTTTATAAACATAAAAAACAGTTCACCTCTTCAGACACTGTTATTAAAATATAACATTATAGAAAATCTCTATCTGATACTTAAACAAAAATCTCGTAAACAAATAAGCCTTCATAACAAACAAGACTTTTAATACACACAAACCGCGTTATTTCCTTCCTATTTCGGTAAAAGACTTAGAAAAAAGCAACGGCACCGCCTCTGGAATCCAATAAGCTTCGGAGCGACATTAAAATATTGAAAGGAGACGAAAACTTCTCTAATAAAAAACGTTCCATTTGTTAAAATGAAAAACGAGGCGCTGAGCTGAGTACGGTACGTCTTTATAGAGTAGGTGTAGCACACAAGCTGACTTGCTAGTTTCAGAGCTGCTAGGAATTGGAGCCAGATGAAGTAATTTGTCATTCACAGTGTACTTGATAATATTTTAGCTAATGGGTCTTCGATTCTTTTTTTAAATCTTATACAACCATGTCACATATTGGTATGCGATGATGTGGTCGAGGTTGGTTTACGCTTTAACTAAAAGGTAACTTTCAAGGTAAGCTACCGGAACACACCAAGTGATGGCTCAGCGGCATTGGCTATGGACTGCCGCACAGCAGGCATGGTTCAAATCCCGCCACGTGCTGAGCTTCACCGCAAGCTGGAAGGACATTTTGCGATTGCCGCCTGGCTAGCGATCACTTTCACAGCGATTCAAGTAGAAAATTTGTCACCAAGCACCTAACGGTGTGTTACTGGCACATGAGACTTAAAAGCTATGTCTCAAGGTTACGGGCGCAGTGCATTTAGTGACTTGTGTCGAAATGCATCTGTTATAGGCAGAGGTTAGTCCGCTTAACATGATGTGCACCTCGAGCTTGTTCCGTTACACATAAAAAAATCTTCAGGCGCTAGGCGTTAGATTTGTTACTGAAATTGGTAGCTACATAGACAGCCGTGCATTCAAAAAAATCCCTATCAAAATGTATACTATGAAACTACAAAGAACTACCGACTAATGAAATAGCGTTGAGAGTGTGATTTCTTTTTATAACACGCAACGAGCGCCTAAAAGCGGTTTTGTGTTGCAGAATCCATGATTCCCTAACGCACCGCCAGGGGCGCTGTGCCTTTGCCGTACAAATTAGCTCTGCTTATTGCGAGAAAAACTCGCAGTAGGCCCTGATCTTTCCGATTATATTTCAACCCAGATCCGGGAGTATTTACTTATTTTGGAATGCAAGAGACGCTTGCGTATATCGCTTTACATTCCTCAGGTAAGTTCAAATTTATTAGTTGAAGAGATACTCAAACCAACATACGCTAGTCTACACATCACCTATCTCGCGGGCTACATGTATATAATATATTTTATATGCCATAAGAGACAAGCCTACTACTATCTCCCAGGCAAAGTTTAGGATAACCTACTCGTTCTTTTGTGCATTTCACGTGAGAGGCGCTAGGAGCAACCGCTTCAGTTCAAGGCGCGAATTGAAACGAACCTCTCTTTTTCGGATGCACCATTAATCTGAGCTCTCTTTTCGGGTTTTTGATTGCAATTCACGTCAATAAAGAACTTGAAATGGAAAATAAACCAAAACAAGAATATAACAAAGTTCAATATTAATCGCGCTGTACTGGCAAATACTTGTCCGAAATTACGCCAAATTTTAACCATATCGATAAGGTTGCCCGATATAAAAATTTTCAACATGGATTGTTATGGATATTATACTCGTAATTGGTCACATTTTAGCGAAAATTCTTTAGCGTTGAAATGTTCCAAAAAATCTATTTTTTTTTTGCTAGCACCGATTTGTTGCCAAAATGTCTGTTTAAATTATATATTATTACTAATGTATATATACATATCATACATATTAATATAGGTATTAGTAAGACTTTCGTGGACTAAATTTATGTTTATACATTTAGGTTAAATAGCATTATTTGACTAGCCCAGACCTAGACGTTTCAATCAAGTTAATTGTTCGTGGTCACGTGGAGCTGATCCGTGAGGAACTTTTTTCCGAATCCATATAATGTTCTTATGAAGAAGGTTTCACCTTTAAAGGTCCTAAATCAGGAAATTAACGCCTTAAAAATGTAGATTGATTTATTAACGTGATTATAGTCGGACTTTAAGTTCTTACCTTAAAGAGCTGCTTGATTTTCTGTGTAGCAAAAGATAAGTCTAGATTATTTCCTACATTATATTCACCACTAAGGATGTGTGACCTCCTTTGTAAAACGTTTTATACAGTGTCGTATAGTCAAACTGGTAGAAGTTAATGAACTTTATAGCTTCGGTGTATTTGTCCAACCTCGGTGAACGTCAGAAACTGGGCGCAAATAATAATTAAACTTGGTACAGTCACTTCTAGTTTGGGCAAAGATGCAAAACGGATCCATAACAGGAAAACTATTAAGTATGTACTTATTAGATTTCAGCATATTAAGACCCAATATCGCAAATCTAGGGCTTAATTAATACGCGGATAACTTTATACTATAAACCTTTAAATTGTGATAGGCCTTTGCTATCAAAGAACGTCAAGTCTAGTAGATATTAAATTTGTTGGATTCTAGTCGTGGAAAAGAATAATCTTAGGTTTGCACCTTTATGATGTGAGAGCAACTTGGACAAAGCAGTGGTATCTTTTATCAGCTGTAGCGAAAAGGCCATATTTGATTTTAGTTTTTTGGAGCTATACTGCCGAATTCGACAGTATTTTTTTTTAATCTTGGACGGGACTCCTTAGGCTCCTGCATTACTAAAAAATCAGGCAGCCATAGCAAATGATCTAGTAGGATACAGTTCCTTTGCTATAGCTGCCTGATTTTTTGATACTGTCTGATGTCTAATTTAAGAAAAGTCTATTATATAAAATACAGCGTTATCATTGGACATCTATGGTGACAAAGATCTATATATTGTTGATTACATAAGTAGATTACAGTTATCCTTGTATACATTTACATATTATTGGACTACAACATTTTTGTCCCGGGCGGGATCGAACCCGTGTCCTCCGTTTTTACGCCGGATGCCGATTCCACTCGGCCACTGCAACATACTCGTGCGACCCAAAACTTTATGCTCCAATTGTATTACTTCAACCGTTTTAGGGGACGGTACGCGATTTGTAATGTATAGATAGTAGATAGTAATGATAGTGCTTGTAATCATGTTTAGAAATTATCAATATAGGTATATTTCGTATAATATACACTAGTTTATTATAGCTTATTGCACTCACATGGTGTTGGTAGTATGTCTCTTCTTACAACACAATGAATAACACGGGAACATATTAAAAACTAGGAACGTAATTCTAAGTTAGCAAACACTACAGAAAACAACACAATGACATATCTGTTAAAAAATAGAAACTTTAATTTATTGACCGGCGGCCGCGTAACAACATGAGTATGTTCTCTTTGGTAGTATATACGCTGCCTTTCTGGTAATTAGTGCGTAATCTCAGTAAAGAGCCTATTCTTAGTGCACCCAATGTTCAGCTGCACCCCACTCACATGGGCGTAAAGGGTAACATCCTGCTTATTAGTCAAACATTTCTTTATGGTCGCATTTAATGAAATCTAACAAGAGGATACAAAACAATTATTATACGCCTAAACCGGTCACTGAATACTTTTAAATATTTAGAGTGATATTATACACCATAGATTTTTGTCTTTATCTTGATTCAAAATGCCATAAGAATGAAATTATCTCTACTTTTTTTTTTATAACGGCGGTATGCCTTTATTAAACAAAACACTATGAACTATATACAACACTACTGCTACTACAATAAAGGCACTTAGACAACCTACAAGTCATAGCAGACTCATAGGCAGTCCAAATGCTCCAGCCCACTCATAGTTAGCAGCGTGCCCAGCATGCTGGCAGCATTGCCCCGTTGAATTGCAATGCTTATTCGTTGAGCCAAATATGTGCCATCATTTTGATCACGCGTCGCATCGACCAAGCGCTCAGATAGGTTTTTTTTTCTCTACTTATATATACTAGTTTCATAAAAAATATGTTTTACAGTTAAACATTGAAGTAACCGTTAAATCTCTACAAAAATAAAGGTGAAACTTTTGCACGTAACTTAAAAGATCCCCTATCAGAGCGCAAAGAGACATAAAAGACTCGTCAAAGAGTAGTTTAGCTTAATTCCTGCGTCAATGTCTAAGTCTAGACAAAGATGGAATCCTTAAATAGAATGTCTAGACGACATTGCTCCGCCGTTCTATGAGAAGGAATTGGATAAAAAAATTATATTTATTGTGTGATTCCAAAATAAGATAATTTGACCAGCCTTGTAGACCTGATTGGGGTTTAAGGTCATAGCTCCGGTCGTCGTATTTGTTATTCATTCAGTCCTATTCATGATTCAGTCTTGCTCATCCATAATGAAATTAGGCATTCATGAGTAATACGAGTAGTTATTACGTAGATATTTTACTATATCCCCATAATTTTATTTAGATACTTAATAAGTGATGGTTATATAAAAGAAGGAGAAGGGTATCGGAAATTATTCAATTACTAATATATATGTTTTGTATTCACTCCTTTAATGGAACCCGGCTGTGGTCTGTGATGGCCAACATGGACACGCTCCGTTAGCAACCAGACTTCCTTCTAGCCACATTGCCTTCAGTGCGCGTTACAGTATTATACTTTAGCTGTAGGGTATTTCTTCACGCGGATAAAATCCGTAACAAGGCTATTCACCGAAAATCATCGACGTAGCTTTCAGAATTTGCAAGTTTAATTTCACAATGAGCAGGCTACATTGCGCCGACAAATTGATAGCTGATAAGGAAGAAAGGTTCTCGAATTGTTACCTCATGACACCGGAAGATATAGAGTTGGTAGGCCCCCACACAGGGAACCGATGGATACAAATAAAACAATAGCTGTTTATCGTTTATATTTGTTCAACAGTGCACGTCTTACGGCTGATGATGATAATTAAATCACAGTCAGATCGCGAGAAGTGAACCGATGCTCAATAAGGGAATTTTCACGACATCGACATCTAATAAGGAGGCCATGAAACAGCATTTTTAAACCAAGACTATACGGCTTACAGCCACAGTATATAAAATAGCTCAATATGTATATCTACTGTGGCACAGTCATTATGTGTGAAGAAATGGACAACTAAGTGATAAGGTCGTATTTTACGTACTACATACTAATTTACCACAAAACATTATTTTCGCAAGTTTTGACGCTCGTAGTGAAGTATGCTTAGCCGTTCTTAACTGATCAACTAAGTTAAACAACGTCCGCCACGATCGTGATGGGTGTTCGCTAGATACATTACTACAGAGCGCTTCCGTGCTTCGGAGGGCACGTTAAACCATCGGTGCCGGTTGTTGTCTTAGGAAGTCAGTGGTGGTAGGACATTTTGCAAATACCCGCCTGGATAACTACCACCCTCAAATAGAAAATCTATCGCCTAGCGGTGTGTTCCGGCAGCTGCCATTGAAAGTCAATAATTCTTGGTTGGCCTGAACAACATCTCCGACCACACCACTTACCTAGGTGGAATAGTGGTCAAAAGCTAGCCCATCAGCAATATATAAATAAAAAAATACCTATGAGTTTTATTTCAAAGACGATTGTCAATTGTACTAATATTAGGTCTGACATATATTGTGTATATATCTTACCTGTTTTAGACGTAGCTTTGCGAATGGAAATACGCAAAAGAATATAGGTAATCAGTAGTATCAAATCATAGTTTCCGAAAAAATTGTACATCAAAATATACCCTCCTCCACAATCTCGCCTTAATTTGCTTGCGAAGGCAAGAAAGGTTTTTTATCTTAAAGGCTTCACCTACGCGAAGGATCAATTCCTATAGATAGTTTATAAAATTCTTCTTAAGTTAGAAGAACATAAATAGACTGAAACTCCTTAATTAGGACTAAAAGTTAGTGTTCAGCATCGCTAAGTTAGTTACACGTTCCGGGCTCAAGCTGTTATCAAAGTTTTGCAGAGATTAGTAAAGAAGCAAGATCCCTGGTGCTGTAAATAGTTTGATTGCTGCCTGCTGGTAAATGTTGATAGTGATTGAAGAGAGTAAACGCATTGCATGGTAGATGGTTCTTTTTTTTTTATTGCTGATAGGTAAGCCTTTGACCACAATCTCACCTGATGGTAAGTGACGATGTGGTCGAAGGTGTTAACAGGCTTAACCTAGAATTACCGGCTCTCAAGGACAGCTGCCGGAACACACCGTTAGGTGCTTGGCGACAGATTTTCCACTTGAGGGTGGTCGCTAGCCAGGCGGGCATTTGCAAAAATGCCCTTCCACCATGCGATGAAGCTCAAGCCAGCGGCGGGATTCGAACCGTGGACCTGCTGCGCGGCAGTCCATAGCCAAAGCCACTGAGCTATCACTGCTTCAAAAAAATTCTATAAACCAGGTGTCGGAATACACTGGTGGTAGTTGGAGTCTAGTTGCAGTTTCTTCAGTCCAGTTGTAGGTAGTTGGAGTGACAGATTCAGGGTGGTAGTTAGCTAGCCAAACAGACAATTTAAAAATGCCCTATAACAATGCCAGGGCGCTGAGATCGAACCTTCGCTCTTCAAATACCGCCTTTACAGAAGCTGTGAAGTACTCTATTCAATATTATTATATTATTCATAAAAAGGACGGTATGCGTCTTGAGCAAGTATGTATACTGGTGGGAATTACAGCAGCGCAACATATTCTTTTTTACCGACTTCAAAAAGAAGGAAGTTCTCAATTCGTCTGTTTTTTTTTATGTTTTTTTACCTCAGAACTTTTGACTGGGTGAACCGATTTTGATAATTCTTTTTATTTGAAAGTTGATGTCGCCGAAAGCATGTCGTTTGGTCCCATTTGAATTTCATCAAAATCCGTCAAGCTATTTTTACACTCCAATAACCGAAAAATATTTTCCTATCATGATGATAAAGTTGTTGACAGTGAATGACAATCGATCCCGTAAGTAGCAAGGGTCACTAAAAAAGTGAAAAAAAATTAACCATAAAATGGAACCAACTTCAACACTCAAAAGTATTAAATAACTTGTCGAAGTCGGTACCATGCGCACAGTGATTGTGATAATAGGAATGAAACTATCATGGTACCGACTTCAACAAGTTATTTCACACTTTTGAGTGTTGAAATCGGTTCCAATTTTTGGTTAAAATTTTTATTATGTTATCGTGATGGTAGAACCACGGTTCCACGGTGTTAAGAGATTACCTCTGTCTATAAACAGGTTCAGTTCGTCACAAGTGTCGAACTGCACTGCACCCATCACATCACCCTGAGACATACAGTTATTAGGACCTATGTGCTGTAATTTCACCAGTACCCATACCCTTTAAACAGGAACACAGAAACGTTAACACTGCTGCTTGGCGCTTGAAATAGGTATTCATAAGTAATAGTTATTACGTAGATATTTTACTATATCGCCATAATTTTATTTAAATACTTAATAAGTGAGGGTTATATAAAAGAAGGAGAAGGCTATCGTTAATCATTAAATTACTAGTATATATTTTTAGGGTTCCGTACATAAAGGGTAAAATCGGGACCCTATTACTGAGACTTCGCTGTCCGTCCGTCCGTCCGTCTGTCAGCAGGCTGTATCTCAAGATCGGTGATATTTTCACAGATGATGTATTTATATTGCCGCTATAACAACAAATACAAAAAATTTACCTAAGTGCGAGTGGGACTCACGCACGTTGAGACTGAAATAGGTATAGTAAATTAGTAATCTGCCTCAGTAGTTTGTAACAGTGATAGCTCAGTGGCTTTGGCTATGGACTGCCGCGCAGCAGGTCCATGGTTCGAATCCCGCCGCGGGCTTGAGCTTCACCGCATGGTGGAAGGGCATTTTTGCGAATGCCCGTCTGGCTAGCGACCACCCTCAAGTTGAAAATCTGTCGCCAAGCACCTAACGGTGTGTTCCGGCAGCTGTCCTTGAGAGCCAGTCATTCTAGGTTAAGCCTGTTAACACCTTAGACCACATCATCACTTACCATCACGTGAGATTGTGGTCAAAGGCTTACCAATCACCTATAAAAAAAAAAAAAAAAAAAAAAACAAATTTGTAATTTTATCGAAATAATTACTGAGGCACATGAGATTTTGAAGCAGTGATTGCTCAGTGGCATTGTCTATGGACTGCCGCGCAGCAGATCCATGGTTCGAATCCCGCTACGGGCTTGAGCTTCATTGTATGGTGGAAGGGCATTTTGCGAATGCCTGGCCACTCTCAGGTAAAAAATCTGTCGCCAAGCACCTAACGGTGTGTTCCGGCATCAGTCCTTGAGAGCCACTGAAATTACAGGCACATGAGACATAACAACTATGTCTCAAGGTGACGGGCGCAGTTCAATTCGTCACTTGTGACAAAATGCATCTGTTATAGGCAGAGGACGGGCGCATTGCATTTCTTCACATGTGACCAAATTGTAAAGTCGATGTCTTGGCGCTTATGCAAAAAAAAACATTTCTATTAGGTTTGCAGGTATCCGTGAACGAACTTGCCGTTGTACACGTTTTTGTAATTGCAAGATGTAAAAATTGTTTAGTCAGAAATAGGTATGTTAGACGTGCCTGTGCTTTTCATAATTGCAAGCTCTGAGTCGATATCTTTCATTTGCCTTTTAGTAGTCTAAGAAATAAGAGTATTTCCATATAAAAGTAGCTGTAATAGTAGTATTTATTACTTAAGGAGTGGGTTTATAGTGTAAATAATCTGTATTTTCTAAAAGTTTTTGGGTATAACTGTACTTTTTTGCATATAATGGAAATTTAAGTCTAGTTTTAGATCAGTTTTATGCATATTTGTAACTTTACATGACTGTTTCTTAATAAAATACCAATGCATCTTATAGGCAGAAATGACCGCTTAACATCAGATGGGCCTTTTGCTTGTTCCATCACAAATACATAAAAATAAAGTTTAAAATAAATGTATTTTTTTTGACATACAATACACGAATAATTAACAGTCCGACAATGTCGATAACAATAATAAAAATATAACACGCTCTAAATTTATTACAATAATTTAACAAGGTTTATTTAAAAAAGCGGAAGCCAAACTTATTTACAAATCCGGTTATTCATTGCAGCTTCAACCTCGTATATCAAAGTATTGTCGGGGAAAAATGTTTTTACTAAAAATAAAATGTTAAGCCGAAAAATGTTCGATGCCTAACGCTTCAAATATACACACAGTGTATTTACTTAATTATATTAAATAAAGAATACAGCCGATAGAGAATTTGCCGTTGAGTTGAGTAAACAATGCTGCCTGAAGCTATGCCTGTATTTTTTTTTATAATTGGCTACGGAATATCTATTAAAGGTCGAGCAGGTTTTTTGTGTAACTTAAATGGTTATGGAATTGGTTTTTGTTAGAAATTACATGCATACGTAACATCATACCAGATTCCCGGATGATTAGCCAGAAAAAACGCTCATAGTGAAGTTTGCTAAGCCGTTCTCAACCGATTAGCTAAGTTAAGCAACATCCACCGCGGTAATGACTAGGATGTACCGTGAGAGACTAAGTTGATGGCTTGATGGCAGTCTTCACAGCATGGTAGTAGGACATTTTGGTAATGCCTGCCTGGCTAGCTATATGATATATATGATAAGCCAGAATAAGCTCTCATGATAAGTGCATAAATCGCCTAAAGATTTTCGTCTATGCAATGATCTACAAGCATAAGTACTTTATCTAGAAGTTGCTCATTGTTTTTGGTTCAACTCCATTCTCAGAATAGTAACACAATGAAGGCCAAATCTCGTAAAATTAAAGCGAAGTCAGAGTAGAGGTAGTCACTTTGTATCAAAACATAATCTGATGAAACTTATATTGTATACGTTACGTATACGTCTAAACCCTTCCGGGGATATATAGATGTCAATATCCTGAAATTATGAAACCTAGATGCCTACATCTAAAAACCTTCTGTTTTTAATTGCATTAATATCTGATGATCAGTACTTACCTAATTGATTTTATGGTGTATTTGGGTGTTTATTTTCCAAAGAGTCCAATCTTATCTATTTAATGAGTCTGCGTTTTGGTTATGACGTCATCGATTGTACAAATAATGGAGTTTTATAAATAAGGAAATTAATTTGTTACCAGAAAGGGCAGAGCTGGCACTGATAGTGGATTATAATAAAACAGTAGGGACAAACTTATGGCATAATAAAGCAGTCGCAACAACATATCGTCGCGGCCCTTCCAAGCTAGCGTTAAACACATGCTCTTCGAAAACTCGAGCATGTACAATAATGAAAATAAGGTCATCAAGAATGGAAACGAACTTACAATTGGTAACATTTGTACTTTATAATCCTTTGGTAAGAGGCATCACAAGCACTAAGCAAAGTTTAGATTCTTACTAAGAAGAGGACACGAGTGCAAGCATGCGAACGATACGATTTCAAAGGGTACACCTAGTGCCCCTAGTGCTGAGTTATACGTACTCACTTGTCTTTCTTTGTGATTGAGAATGAATGATCAGTGATCGTGTGTGCACTCGCAAGCAGCCGCACGCCACTACCATTTGATGCGTGTCTAAAAACCTAACAAGTCACTTATTTGCTGCGATGACTGTGTCACTGATCGACTGCTTCAAGCGAGTATCGTTCCATATCGTGCTCGCGTGCAATCGACTTATAATCGCCGATTGTGTAGAGGAGCCATAAGAGTCAGAGTTCGAGATTGTACCTACTAACTGCATTCAATCTCATAAAATTGTTATCGGATCGCGCTGCGACGCTGTAGAAAGCATAAGTAGCAGTTAGTATTACGTAAGAATGTATAATAAAGTTGTTTAAATAAAAAGGAAATTTGAGATCATTTTTGTTCATATATTTTAACTATTGCAATAACTCATGCTCCGCGGGTTACGTAACAAAATTACGATAGGAAAAATTACAGTCCTGCACATGATTGTAATTTTAACTCTCGTAATTTTGTGATTATTTTTGTTCTGTTTGTGGACTAATATCAAACATTCTTGAATCTATTTATTTGGAGTATTAATAAAGCCATGGAGCTGACACGATGGCAAGACTATTCAGTACGAGTTTAAGTTGGATTGAGATACAATGCAATGATTTTGGGATCAAGCGCTCTACTAGCATGATCAGTTCAGTATTCTGTTTGAACTAATTGATTTAGCATTCTGCAAAGTGCAGTGAAATAACAAAGTTTAGAACTGTTGTAAAAGTTTAGTAAAAAAAAGTGTTTCATTATTTAACCTAAGCCCCCATCTCGCATATGTATTTGTATCCATACTGTTTGAGTTTAAAGATTAACAACCAAGTTCAAGGGTCAGGATTGGTAATAGTTATTGAATCCATTATGCGTAGAAGATTGAGCAAGCAAATTAATTTAAATTTATTCAACACTAAACCCAACGTAGCTAATACATTCACTGAAATTTCAATAAATACGAATATCTATTGTCTTCGTGGTCCCTATTATTTTACTTTAGATAAATCTTAATAGAGAACCAGGGACGGGTCCAGATTAAGTGACCCAAGGCTTTCACTAGGTACTAAAACAGATGCATGGACGTCAGATCACTGGGTTTTAAACCCCAATAACTTGAACTGAATTTCATAATATGCAGAGGTTCGTTCAGACGGAAAGCGGTCACGCGTTCCACGTTCAGCTTTGTATTTCTTTGTACGGCGTCTGATGAATGATACGTATTTCAAGTAGGTACGTAAGTAGGTTGTAACCAGGTGGGATGCTGGGTTAGAGTGTCACCCCCTTTTCCCCCTATTTCTTCTCGTAGGTGTCGTAACACTGAGGAAGCGCTCGTAACGAAGTTTGCTTAGCCATTCTGAACCGATCAGCAAAGTTAATCAACGTTCGCATCGGTCATGAGTTGGATGGGTGACCGCTGGTGACATTACTACTGAGCGCTTCGGTGCTTCAGAGGGCACGTTAAGCCAGCCGTCGGTCCCGGTTGTTGTCTTAGGATGGCAGTCGTTATAGCATGGTGGTAGGGCATTTTGCGAATGCCCGCCTGGCTAGTGACCACCCTCAGGTAGAAAATCTGTCGCCAAGCACCTATCGGTGTGTTCCGTCTGAACAACATCTTCGACCACATCATCACTTACCATCAGAGATAGTGGTCAAAGGGTAACCTATCAGGCATAAAAAAGGTAAAATTACCAGAAGGTGGGAAGCAACGCCAAAACAAAGCAAACAAAAATTTTTACTACTCCAAACCACCGAGCAAACTACGGAAGTAATTCAGTTATTACTCTTATCGTCAACAATTACAGAAGTTACTTTTATATCGATCCATTTTCAAGTCTCAAAAACTTATTCAAAAATGAAATACGGAATCGGTCCCATGCTGTAAGCAGAAACACTTTACCCTTATCAGCACTTGTTACCTACAGCACGGTAATATTATCTATATATTACCGTGCCTATAGTATCTCCTCCCACCCACACCAGCTCACAAACAATCACATATACAAAATCCTATGCATTGGTTTCATTAGGTATAACTGATTTTTTAAAAATGGCAAATGTTACATATAAATTTAATACCAGTAACTTATATTATAACACCATTTATTGTTTAGCACTGTACGAGTAAAAACATTGTAAGTACTTGACAGTATGGATATTAGGGTAACCTGTTATTGGGCTTTTTTTTAGTACATGTAATTAATTATATATATTTGTAAACGCTGTTGGTTTCCTGAATAAATAAATAAATAAACGCCTGCTGAAGAACTAACAACTTCTAGTACAATTCTCAAGACGCCTAGGAAACGTAGGTGTTATGGCAAAATGCCCTAATGGGGAAGACTTTGTTCACCGCTGGACGTTCCAGATGATGAAGTGGTGATGGAGGCACGGTGTCCTTGTTCTTATTAACCACAGTACCCTTGAATGCGTGACCGCTTTGTCCGAAAATACCTTAAATAACAATAATTATTACCCCTATCTGCTAATTTAGTTATATTCATTACCAACAATGAAAAAAGTATTATATTCATATCTCCAGTAAGCAAACTTAAGAATTTTAATACGTGCCCTGCCTACCACAGTCTGATATAAATTGTAAAAATAAATAAAGCGGTATTCCACGAAATTTTAAAAGCAATGAATGATTTTGTAAAAAATAATTCTTGTGATTTTGCATATTTAATAACCACCGCGCGGTTTTCCAACCGTCTGAATTATGTTAAAATTATCAGAAATTGCTTATTTTTTTTCAGAATAAACTTGTTAACGGTCAATCCGTAATCAGAAATCCATATTAAATGATAACAAAAAGTTCAAAGTATTCTTTCAAAAAATTTACCAACTTTATTTTAGAAAAACACTTTAAATATGTATCTAGAGACATATCCGTCAAATATTCCTGCTAAGTCTACGTGACGTCATAAACGCCACGTAGCTCAACCGGATAAAAATTCCACGCATTTCGTTTCTTCACGAAGCATCATCAGAAGGGCATGACTCTTCGAGCGCAACGATCTTGTTTCGTTCACCCAGTAATTTCACAGGTTATAATGCCCTTAACGTGACAGTATTGACCACTGCAAAGTAGAATATCTGATGCGTTGGGGCCGACAAAGACGAACTTTTATTAAGGATACCTAGCATGTCGTATCAGAGATTTGTGAATTGTATTTAGAAAATGCAGAGTGCTGAAAAGACACCAAAAAAACCAACAATCCATGCATCATGCAAGATGATCAGTTATTCCAGAAATAACCATCCTATAAAATAGATCACATTTCATATATAAACCCATACCGCCATAAACGCTTTGCTTAAAGAGAGCAAAGCAACGCTGCGCTGTCTGAAATATATTGAGCCTTGGGGTACACTCCCCTGTATGGTTCACTGTTAATATTGACATTAAAGTCAAGCTTCACTTGGTATATTATATTTTAAGTTCTATATTTTTTTATATACACAAAAACAAACTTGTAAATTACACTTTTTTTATTGTTGATAGGTAAGCCTTTGTTGACCACAATCTCAGTAAAGATGTGGTCAAAAGTGTTAACAGGCTTAACCTAGAATTACTGGCTCTCAAGCACAGCTGCCGGAACACACCGTGAGGTGCTTGGCGACAGATTTTCTACTTGAGGGTGGTCGCTAGCCAGCTAAGCCCGCGGCGGGATTCGTATCATGGACTTGCTGCGTGGCATTCCATAGCCAATGCCACTGAGTCATCACTGCCTAAGAAAACAATCGCGAGTTTTATCCATATAAACTTATTAGGTTACTGTTTAACTGGTTGGAATCTTTCCGGTAAATATAACGCTGGTCCTAGCCGGTTTATAAGTTAAATATAATGAAAAGGCTACATGTGAGTTTATATACACCCACTGCAAAGTGAAATATATACTCAAGTATTTTAATGTTATTCTATAATTGTACAACTGCGTCTATTCTATAGGGTCCAGTCATATCGTAATTACTCAATAAAAAGCTTAAGGCTACAAGGTACATATCCTCGAGTATTAAATATTATCCTTCTAGATCGTAAATTTTCCGTAAAAATGTATGTATACCTTCAAAATCATTTGTTTTCTTCTGCATGGGAATTCTGTATTTCACATTTAGAGATAGAATAAATAATAAAACTAAAAACTTCTGTAAACGTCTCGCAAGACTAAGGGCCCGTTTCAGAATGTCCTAATAAAGTTTCGGGTTGCTATGCAACGCATAAAATAACTGAATGACAAAAATGACAGTTGACATGCAGCGCGTTTCAAGCTTTAACCGATGGATAGGCTAAATCGATGACTGTGATATGCAAAGATAGTGTTTTGTTTAATAAATATGTTCTGGGTAGTAAAACTGGAACTTACTCGAACATTCTGAAACAGGCCCTAAGTAGAAGAACACAAAATCAATTCGTTACTTATTATCTGATAGTTTAGCCTGTGACTACTATCTCACCTGATGTAATTAATAATGTGGTCGAAGATGTTCAGGCTAACCTAGAATTACTGGCACTCAAGGATAGCTGCCGGAACACACCGTGTTTGGATTTCACATTGTTCTTCTAACTGTATAATAGCCATTTTTGTTACCAAAAACGTAGTGTGTTTTGATATTTATAAGTAGAATACCTATAAAATTTAACCGCGTTCGTCTGGACCACCGATTCTTGTTTTATAGCGGTAATTTCGCTGATGTCCCAAATACAATAAATCTGATAAGTAACTGTCGATATTTCTCAAGAGAGGCGATGACACACTTAGTTATTAATGTGGAGTGTTTACGACTTGGTTTCCGTTGGAATTGTGGCAAATGATGTTAGGTGGAATAGAAGCAAATAACTTCGTTTCTAGGTTTATGGATTCATTTTTACCAATTGTTATGATGTACTATGTTTAATCTAATCTTTGATGCTCTTCTTAACGGACATAATTTTTAACCGACTTCCAAAAAAGGAGGAGGTTCTTTATCAAGAAAAACACAAGACACTTTTTTTATGTGTGACGACGCATAACTTTTTACAGAGTTCTTCGATTTTGATAATTTTTTAATGAAAAGAGTATACCTCTGAGGTAGTTCAATATAAATTTCATCAAAATCATTTAGATACTTTTTAAGTTACACTCAACTTGCTGAAAAATGTTTAACATACCTAGATGACTTGGTAGTTGCAAGTTTGGTCAATGGTGACCAGTATTTTAGGTGAGTAAAAATAGATCGTTTAAACAAGTAATTATCACTAAAAAGGGTGATATTTTTTTTCCACAAATGGAACCGACTTCTAACACTGAAAAGTAGGAAATAATTTTTGAAGTTGGACGATGAAAATGTGATCTCAGCATCTCAGCAGTTTTGAATCAGCATTGGACCGACTTTAACAAGTTATTTCATATTTTTCAGTGATAGAGTCAGTCATGTATTTCCACACTGAAAATGTAACTAATGTTTTTATTAATTGAATAGGAGGGCAAACGAGCAGGTGGCTCACCTGTAAGTGATCACCGTCGCCCACAAACATCCGCAACACGAGAGGTCTCGAGGATGCGTTGCCGGCCTTTAAATGATGGATAATGTGCTAGACTCATGTTTAATTTTCATATAGACAAAAAACAAATATTATTACCTAATCTGTGGCACGTTGGCTTTGAGCATTATAGCGAATACAACCGCGGTTTACTTCATTCCAAACACTTCTTTTCATTTCAAGTTTGCTTGTAAAGAATGACTGACCATATAATAGTATAATAGTATAATAGGTACACGAAACAACCGTTTTGTCGTGCCTAGTATAGCCGTTCATTGATTTCGCATAGTATCCGTGCGTGTGGGTGTGAATGAAGTACACACACCGCGGTCAACTAATAACTATGTATTATTCGGAGACCGTGGTTGTCTTTGTTATCATTCTCAAATCCAAAGTGTTTTTTTTTTTATATTGGGTTTTGTTCGTTTTCCACAGACCACAGAGGGTCCGTGCCATTTTTAAAGTTAACCGAGAAATTTATGAAGCAATTACATTGCTATGGGGAGCATTCTTACATACTTAGGAACACAGTTATAAGGGATACTTATTATACTCGTATACTATTACTAAACAGTTGCAAACAGATTTGCACAGGTATTCCGAACGGACCAGTGTCCCCAAGCAGCACTCGTTCACGAGTTGACTCACGTGCCAGCCATCGTCCTCCTCAAACATTTCTGAGGGAAGAGGGCGACTAGACACACAATGCCGCCGCTTGCCAACACATTTTCGTGAGCATGACTGTTCCGAATGCCCGCGCGCATCCGCTGTTAAAGGGGGAGAAAACTATAACTAAGCACTAAATTTATACACGTTACTAAAATTATTACGCGACCGCTCTCCGAACGAACCGTCCAATAGCATAATTTGCGTCGTCAGCGTAGTTCGTTAAAGTGCCACAGCTTAGATCCTTACGTAACAGTTAGTACTTATTTAATTAGTTGTAAAACTGAACCAGTTTATCATGAAAAGTACTAACTATATTAGGGTGAAGTTTTAATCCTAGCACGATATATTTCTTATAAAAATCGTAAATTGAATTATTTTGGCTCTGAAATAGCTTCTGACAGTAACCAGAAACAAAATTGTCGCTCTTCGAAGCACCACCTAGTTTGGAAACTAGAACTTAGATTTCGACAACCGACAATAACAGCGTGCAAGCAATTTTCCGGACACTTCACAGAATGGTCGGTTGCTCCTTGTTATTTCTCGTGAGTAGTTTACGTTTCTGCATCCGGCTAATATCCGGCAATTATATATGTTCCCTCTTTAATAACCGTACTTAAGAATCTCTTTTAGCGTTATGAATTATGGTAGCTATAACGACTGCCATCCTAAGACGGCACCCAGGACCGAGGCTTAACTTTTTTTTATTCTTGATAGGTTAGCTTTTGACCACTATCTCACCTGATGGTAAGTGATGATGTTATCGAAGATGTTGTTCAGGCTAACTTAGAATTACTGGCACTCAAGGACAGGTGCTGGATACACCGTTGGGTACTTGGCGACAGATTTTCTACTTGAGGGTGGTAGCAAGCCAGGCGGGCATTCACAAAATGCCCTACCACCATGCTATAACGACTGCCATCCTAAGACAACAAGCGACACCGACAGCTTAACGTGCCCTCCGAAGCACGGAAGCGCACAGTAGTTATGTCACTAGCGGTCACCCATCCAACTCATTGGTTCGGAACGGCTAAGCAGACATCTTTCTCTACGAGCGGTTCTATTTATTATAAACTAGCTTTCCGGGCGCGGCTCCGCCCGCGCATATGTCGGTTATCGCGCAAAAACATTAAACTCTTTTTGCGCAGTTGGATAAAAACTATCCTATGTTTTTTCCCGGGTCTCAAACTACTTCCATACCAAATTCCATTCAAATCGGTCCAGTAGTTTTGGCGTGAAAGCGTAACAGACAGACAGACAGAGTTACTTTCGCATTTATAATATTAGTACTGATTTTCAGACCTCCAAACATTCACTTTGAAAAGCAATCTAACCCGCATATCCTTATGTCTGTCAACCTGAGGCGAGAATTTTGTGCTAATAAGGTGAAATTACAGGTTTAATGTTTGCTGAGCATGTGATGGTGCTTAAAAATTCTATTGATTGGAAATAAAGAGGGGTAGCGACATCATTACGAAAGTTGTGCTAAAACACTTCTTCATTATACAGATGAAATCTAGTAGTCTGGTTGATAGCAGTTATGTCCTCTATGGTGGATAAAAATCAAATAGAATGTAAAATTTGCCACTGTATTATTGGTCTTGGTAGCAAATATCGAAACGTTAGTTGAGCGTATAGCCAAAAATGCGGGTTTGATCCTCGACAGAAGTGAAAACTTTGCGAACGTATTTGTAGACGTTCTTTATTATTTTTGTGAATACGAGTATAACCGCTGATTTATTACTGGCTGTACATTTCCTACTTTGTCGTTAATGAGCACACCGCCTTAATAATAATTATTGCATATTTTTAACAAATGTCAATTAGTGCTGAGCTAAGAAAAAAAATTGTGCGGGGAAAACAAAATGGACCATGTTCGGGTCACCGGGTCAGGTGGTCACTCAAGTTTTATTCTAAGAAATAAAATACAGCATAGAAGTTAAACAAAAGGGTTATCTAGGGTTGGTTAATTGTTCAAAACTTGATTCATTTTCGTGACAGTTTTTGATCGGCATAAGTAGCTAAGTTCCATCTCTAGCCAAACTTTCTGAGAGCATGTCAAACTAATGTTGCGGGCAAGCCACCGACCACGCGGACTTTCCCAAATCTCCAGCTATTTGTATCTGTTACACCACATCGCCTTTCGTATAAACATGGACGTCTTGTAAGACCTACATATTCTTGAACCTAAAATATTACGACTTCTGAAAGAGAACTATGTTACATGTCAGAATTTTCTTGGACTAATAGAAATAGTTTATCTAGCTGTCATGTTGCTAAATATTAATGGGTTGTGAAATTTGCAGGTACTTAAGTATGTTGTTATTAAAATGTATTATATCTTTTATTTGGAGATAAATACAAATATTAACTCTAGGAAATATGGACATATTAATATTGGCTTAGACAATCAAGGGAGTTGTAATATTTATATTTTGTGAACAGGTTTCTAATACAATCAGAACTGATAGAAATTCTCAGAAACTTCCGATTATCATTCCAGATTCTTTATTGCGTTCATATTTTTGTTCACCGAAGACGGTTCAAAAACGACCTTATTTGTAATTATAATGTAATTTTCAACATCAAAGACAAGAAGGCTCGTTTATTTAGCCAATTAATCTAAATTTTTTTACCACTGTTTCAGACGCTAAACAAAAAATATCACTTACGTGTATTAAAGTATTGCTGGAAAGGAAAGCTAATTAACAACTTAAAAGTTAATATTAAAATTAGTGTAATGAATGATTATTTTAAAGAATGACAAAATCTCAATTTAGGTACGAATAACATTGAATTATGTTGCTGTGCTGAAAAATATATTGAGGGTAGAATATACGTCAATAGCATATTCTTTATGGCTGTCAACCCCTATGGATAAGCTTCTATGTTTTTAATCCTGATAGGCTAGTCTTTGACCACTTTCTAACCTGATGGTAAGTGATGATGGGATCGAATGAAATGTTCTTCACGCTAACGAAGAATAACTGGCTCTCCAGGAGCGCAACCGAATTCATCTTTAGGTGATTGGCGACAGATTTTCTTAAAATTGCCTGCTTCACAGCAGTCCATAGCCGATGCCACTGAGCAATCATTGATTCAAAAACTGAGCAAACTCCACTACGAGCGCTTCAACAGTGATCCTATGATGCCAGTCTTGCTTGGGCGTATTGGTGAAGCCTACCCGACTTCCTTAGAAGTTTGGTTTTTGTTCCACACCAGACTTTCCGTTTGGCACAGTGGTCATAGTCACCAACCCTAGAACAGGTAAACACTACCATCAGTTCACAATATAGAAGCTCCTCTTATGAATAAATATGCTCGACCCACGGTACTACTTCAATAAAAAAAATATTTTGAAGCATTTGTGGACCATGTGCAACTGGGCTGCCACACTGGTTATAATCCCATTGGCTGAAACTTCACTGGTGAATAGTGTTATGACATTTTGCATATGCTTGCCTGACTAGCTACCAACCTCACGTAGATAATCTCGTCAAGCACCAAGCGGTGTAATTAGATCTGTTATCGACTTTACTCACATTCTCAATTACCAACAGATAGAATTGTGGTCAAAGGTTAGCTAGCCTGTCTAGCTGATTAGCCTATGGCAGCAAGGATTCAATCTTCGCGCATTTTTAGGTCTTGTTTTAACCAAACAGATCATCTCAGACCATGCCTTTTTCCAGGATTTTCTCACAGAATTTCGACATCCGCAGCCAATAAGTTATAAGTTTTCAATCTGAAGTTGGGAGATGTAATTCCACCTGTCGACGGCCTAAACACAGTTTAATGGTTTTCGGGCGGTACGGCGAAAATTCCGATGGATCTGCCAAGTTTTAGGAGGCTTAGTGGGATATACAAGACGATATTGCGTCGAGCCCTGAGAGTTTTTGGAGTAACATTGTTTTATGTGTTTCTTACCTTATAGTGATTTGTTGTTTGCTGAAGCTAAGCCCTTGGAATAAGGATAGCTGAAAATTAGTATTTGCTCTAAATTTCGTTTGGAACAAACCTTATAAAACTTTTAACTTATAATTCTATAATGTTTATTTTCTTTAATGACCTGACATAGCTTACAGAATTGGCAAGTTTTAGTGGCAGTTCGAATCGGAAAATCATGTAAAGAGTTTTGAGTATAAAATATCGACGGATGTTCCTACATGGGGGGCCACCATGAACAGTACAACGATACCGTGTTGGTAAACAGAAGTATATAAGGTACATCGACGACATCATGAGAGTCGCATAAGTCTAATGGATGCAAAATAATATTATTATATTTTATCAATATAAAAAAACACAAAAATGTTATATGATGTAGTATTATTTAGAGCTTTACTGAGTAAAACACTGAGTTGCACAATAGACAGCTATGCTTGGAAAAGGTTTAGTTATAATTTGTCAACCAAAATTAGTGAGTACTTGACTCAGAATTTGCAAGTTAGATTGCAATGGGCAGGAATGTTCCTACATAGTTCAATGAACCGAAACAATGGAAAATAAAATCAAATATAACAAATATACTAACAAACATTGCTAAAAGAATAGGAAAAATGGTAAAGGTATAAAAACTACATTAATCAAAGTTTAATATACACAGAAGTTAAAATTAATAGTTACAAATATATAGAATTGATGGTAAAATTAATATCTAGTTACAAATATATTGGACGTGGATTGATGGAAACGCTCTATTGAGCCGTTCAAGGTCAATATATCTGCCTAGATATAGATCCTAAACTAAAGCTTGTTGCCATCCTGGAGCAAGCTTGCCATTACAGAATCCAAGCAAAAGGCAAAGTTTTGGGTACAGGTCCCATAGACTGTCCAACGAGTTGAACTATGTCCACGTATTTTCGTGGCGCTGAATTATTTGTAATAATTACTGGAAGATACGATCTTAACACGTTGTAATGTCTTTTAACCTCAAGGTTTCATACTAAATTGGAATTTAAACTATTACCACCCAGTACCTATGCCGTGGATGTCTCCTCTAATCTAAAAACATTACCAATTGAACCCATTCGTTGATGGTTGTTCAACATGAAGGCTCCCTACCGTTCACATTTTTGTGTCGTCAATATATTTTGTAACCTTTCTTTGGGAACGTTTTCTTTCACAACACACACACCGCCTAGCCGTTAATGCCTTTTAAATAGTTGAACCACGTTATCGTAACGGCCGCCGGAAGCGAGGAATGTATACATAACTTATTATAATGATACAATACGTGCTAACGTTGAGCTGCAAGCGCACACTCTCTAAAGCGGGGAATCTCGCTCTTCGCGCCATGCATCTCACTTCTATACCCTACAAATCACAACATGTACAATCGTCGCTGAGTGGCCAAACCAAGCTGCTGATGCAACCGTGTCGGGTCGCTGCCGATGTAACTGCAGCAATTTTATCATAACCGTGTGTCAAGATTTCCCCCAGACTGCCTTATGCCGGGAGCAATTGATTTATTAAGACCAGTGTTTTTGAAAGCAGCGATATGGCGATATTGAGCATAAACAGTTGCCATATCATAAAATAGCATTTAACATTAAAATTCAACCAGTGAACTTATTTCAAATTACGAAAATCATGGATTTTGAGTTCTATAAAATAATTGTCCGTATATTTTCCGACCTAGGCAGCCTATCGGCATTAGCTTTCGCGATCCTAATATTAATTTAAAGAGAAGAAGTATCATCTTTTTTGCGAAAATAAATTGCTTTCCGATCAAACTTTACTCATTGATCCTTGTTGGATCAGAAATGAAATTAGATCGTACAAAGAGCTCTTGAGATTCGGTTTCGCTTTGAAATACTCGAAATGCTTGACACAGTTCTGAATTAACGGTATTGTTTCTAAGATTGGTAGCACGAAGAGTAATAGTTTTATTTTAATTGGTTTTTATTTGGTAAGTTTCAGCGTGGTTTCATTTGAGGATTTCTTCATAAATATATGTTTTATATGTATATAAGTATGATTTTTGAAACTATGTATTGAAATATTTTAGAAAAGGGGGACTAGAAGTGGCATGGGTAGAGTAAGAGTAAGATTACATATGTACAAATTCATACATCATACATTTTATGGTTTGAGTTTGATTGTGATTTCTAGTTGTTATTATTATTTTCTTTAGCTTTAGTGGAGAAGTTTTCGGCGAAAAACATCCTCACGCAAGGGAATCCTACAAATAGCTGTAGTGAGTTATATTCTTAGTATATTTTATCACTTAACACTTGGTTTGCTTGAATTGCTTGAGTGGCTTTTGGGGTAAGGATGGTATATTTAAATTCGATCGATTTTAGCAAAAGATGTGACGCATGACATGCCTTTGTAATTAACGTCAATAACTGTTGAAGTCCAACCACAAAAATGCAAACTCGGAACTTTTTAAATCAGCACCCATTTCCAGATCTTGTTCCATAATTTCAACCTTGGAAGTTGGTTTATTTTTTACACGACTCCCCAATTAAAGGAGTGTTGTATTTTCTGGGTTCATGTATGTATGTATGTTTGTGAGTTTCTTTATATCACCGTAACAAAAAAACATCTAAACGGCTTCAACGATTTTAATGTATGAGATATTGTTAGATTTGTCTTGATAGTGACATTAAGTACATAAAAAACAAAATTTGAAATACTGGCGGACTTAACGCACCATATACTGAGAAAAAAAATATCATCCAAACCCATCGAATGAGGTATGAAAATGAAGTGCTTTTAAAACCAATTCCATAAATATGTAAGATTCAGTTTTAATTTCAATGGAACGATAAAAAGTTAAACTAAAATAAATAATTTGCGGTCAGGTTTTTCACTTTTTAATTACTATATACCTGTTTAATTATTTTCATAATTCTTTATATGCTAGTATATCTTTATTACGTTACTTCTTTACCCATAATCCACTGAACTAAATTTGGCTCAAAAAAATGCCTGAAAATATAGACAAAGGCCTTTTGGCCAGATTGATGACACATAGTTTCGGAAGTTACGATAATACTACTCAAGCGAAAGGGAGGATAAATTGGCTAATAAAAAATGAAGGTTTATCTCTCCCATATCTTATTACGTTTGCTCAAAAAGCCTCGCCAGATGAGTAGCAGCCCAATACCTATAACGTAGGTATCTGGTCTTGGTTATTTTATTTAAATCCTAATATTTTTTAGTTTTTTGAATGTTCGTTTCCAACAATAGGTAAATATATTCAGTTTGAATTGTCTAACGCCATCAATAGATATTAATTAAATTCCTTATTTTTTAACCATGTTCAAGGCAATTAATATAGATTATTGATTATTATTTTTTCTTATATTACAAGACCAACATATGAAATCATTGATGGAAATATACAACAGTTGATAAGAAAAATAAATAACTATCCATTTAGCCAGAAACCAAGATACCTCAAGTTTACATTATTAGATCGCTACTGGTGTTTTAAAAATAATACGAAGAGGTAAGTAAATTTTTTTTTTTATATTGTTAAGTTTGCAATGACGCCTGCTAGGTGAATTACATCCCAATACGATGGTTGCATGAAGAACGAGAGCAAGAATTACAGTTATGAGTCATTGTGTCATGTTAGCTCAATTGTTTAGAGCATACCCCGGCTAAAGGGGTGGATAGACGCGGGTTCGAATCCCGCACATGACTATAATTTTTTCTCTCGTAAAGGAGAATGTTCAAAGGCAGGTCCCCTATATGGCAGAGTGTCCTATTAAAATATTATGCTAAAATCGTTACATATTTTTTTGCTCTTCTCTCATTAACAGCGTATTTCTTTTCACCCTAGCATTAAAAGTTTTCTTAAAGAGTACATTTTTTATAAATTATTTATTTCCTGTTATTTCAAAACTAGCAACCAAAGATAATATGCACTACATTTTTTTTTATTTATTGGCAACTGGATACATAGTCCTTATGCCTCACTAAAAAATAATTGCCAACTTAGAATTGTTAGTTATTTATAGTTCCCATTTTTCCAGAATCTTAGATCGATTAAAAATACATAGCTATGATTGAATTCATTGCTATTCATATAGTTTTTTTTTACACGTTGTTAGTTTTGCCTTTAATTGAATATCTATCGACAGCGCAGAAACGATCCATACCGTAAGTATACTTATTGAATATACTATAGGTACTATTGATAGTTTATGTATGTTTTTTATTTTATTTTTATAGCCTTTGACCACTATCTCACCTGATGGTAATTCATGATTTGGTCGAAGATGTTGTTCAGGCTAACCTAGTTTGGTAGCTAGCCAGTCGGGCATTCGCAAAATGCCCTACCACCATGCTGTAACGACTGCCATCTGAAGACAACACCGGGACCGACGGCTTAACGTGCCATACGAAGCGCGGAAGCTCTCAGTAGTAATGTCACTAGCGGTCAAGCATCTAAGTCATGATTTATGACGTTGCTAACTTAGCTGATCGATTAAGAACGGCTAAGCAAACTCCGCTACAAGTCCTTTAAGATGTATATTTATAGATGCCTGGTATTCAATACAATATGGCTTTCTGTTAGGTGTGCCACCGGGCTAGTAGCAAGGTGAACGTTAGAATTCAGCGAGTATAAAATATAATAAAATAACGATTTATAGCAGCCATATATAAAAGCATCAGTGATGGTATAGCGTGGAAGCACGGCTGTCTTAACACACTCTTAAGTCAGGGAAAATCGATATGGTGTGTCTCGATTTAAAAAATGTTAACTGGCAACACTACTAATATTTACGTGCTACTGTCAAGAGTGTCAAGTCGATAACGAGCTGATAGCGTGAAAGAAAATCGTTTCTTTTGAAATGTCTATTTTATTCCAAAATGGCATCAAGTTATACACTAACCGGCAAAAAACTCACGTGTTTTGCCGGTTACTGTACTGTACTTAGTGTACTGTGCTGATTAGTTTTTTGGGTTAAATGTAAATGATTTAAGCAGATTCGCATTAGGATCTTATCAATACAAACAGGCAAAATCTTACAACTTGGAGCATGTGCGAAAAAATAGTATATTTATTGTCATATTGTCTAGAAAAAAGCAATGAATTAGAAGAGGATTGGGCATTAATATTAAATCTGAATAATTATTAAGGACCAGAATAAAGTTGTTGATACTACCTCCTAAACTATCACGTTGCGGATTTTGATACTTATGGTATCATTCGATTTGTCTAAAAAATATTATAGTCTTAATATCTAGATTATTGATAATTTTTGTAACTTAAAAATTAAATTACTCTTAAACCAGGGTAAAAATATGAAAAATGGCTACTGATCCTAAAATTAGACGTTTTTATTAACATATTAAAAAAGAAATTATCAGGACACTAAACTTTTTCAGGGGACATAAGTCTCCTAGTGAAATGGGCATTCTCCTTTGTACATTTTTTTTATTTACAATTGACAGAAAAACAAGATTGATCAAATTACAAAAAAAATGTAAGTTACGTTGCCGAAAGATAATTAACTATACTCAAGATAGACATTATACTAACACAAGGTTGATTATATGTTATTGTATTTATTGTATGTACGGTGTTGATGCTATACAACAGTGTATCGAGTAACAGTGCAAGTATACAACGAATAAAAATTCTCGAGAAGAGTTGACGTCAAGACTGCGACTCGTCATATTACTGCAGCTAAAATCTCAGCAATATATCTGTGAATTTAGTATTTGTTGTTAGAGATTAACATCATGTATTATTATGTATATGTGTTCCGAAGAATTCAATAGAAGTGAGAAACGGTTATGTAACGGATGACAAATAAAATATGGTTAACCACACCATTACGGTGACCACATTCACTGCAAAGTGTTTGAAACGTCGGGACGAAAATAATTATAAATATACGCGAATTAAACCATTTAAAGTTGTTTAACTACTATGGTTAGACTTAGTTGAGGTTCATACAAACAGAACTGCGGTTTTTGTAATGCTTTTTACTTAAGATATTGTATAAGAAAGGTACACGTTAAATATACGAAAAAAAATGTAAAGAAATTACTAAAATGTCCAGTTATATCCTGTAATCTCAGTCATAAAAAATATCTTATAATCATGTCACAGATACAGGTTGGTAAATAAACATGGATAACTTTTGTTGACTTCGTAGCATTCAAGTAGGTTGCTACGAAAGCGTAGACAGGCCGTAGATACTATAACACAGTCCTACATCCTACTAATATTATATAAGCGAAAGTATGTATATGTATGATTGTGTGTATGTATTGTATTGTTACTTACCTCGAAGACGTCTAAATAAATTTTAGTACATAGATTCCTTAGGTTCCGAATTTGTGCAAGAATTTTTATTCCAATTTAACGAGGGAGCGGGAACCGCCCGGTAGGAACTTATTATCGAAAATACGTAAACAAAGTCATGGGTGGAATAAACATAAATATAGAAGAACGCTAAATGTTGTTCTTTGACATTGCCTTTCGGAGTATTTTAAATGCTAATTAATCTTACACAATTACTAATAATGATACCCGATTAAACATTATAACCGGGTCAAACCCTCAAATATTTTGACAAGCGTCAACTAGAGGGATCATGCCTCCGTCGTGTTCGTATTTTTTCATTAAATTTATTTTTTAAATTGATAGTGTGCCTTGATCATTTGACCTGCCTGTGGGTCTGTAATGTCCATAAGATTTCCTAAATGTTTTCTTTGTAGCTGTAGTGTTGTATATAATTTTAAGTATTTTGTTGATTTATAAAAACACATAAAAAGAACGCATCTCATCTATATCATCTCCCCCCGTGAGTAACGTAAGAGGCGATAAAGGGAAAAATCCAGAGGTGGGCAACATCACCTTCTGAAAAATGGCTATCTTACACTGCGATCCCCGAAACGCAACAGTAAACAGTAGACGATCAGACGTATAAAGTACACTACCCACAGGGAAGCAGGCATACATCACTTTTATTAATGGTCCTGGTGTCAATAATTGTGCTCGTACTATACTTGTTTTTGAATCAACTTTATATCTACACATCTACACTACACTGATCATACATCTACAATAATGTTGAAAAGAGGAAAGATTGATAGTTTTGTATGCTACGAATGACCTTAAAACTACTAAACTGATTTTGATGACATTTGGTATGGAAATAGTTTGAGACCCGGGGAAGGACATAATATAATAGTTTTAATCCAACTGCTCAACAAGGTGTTAATGATTTTACGCGATCACCGACATATGCGCGGGTGGAAGCACGATGTATGTGTATATATATATATATACATATACGTATATATACCCATATATATATAAATATAGTTTCCTACTATCCAACGATATAATAAGCATATATATAAGGACGATATTAACATATCAGCAATACTGAGGGGGATGGTGTGGAACTGATTGCTGAATGTGATCCATTCATGTTTAATTTTTACATATACAAAATCAGTACCAACTATTACCTAAGGTGTGGCGCGTTGTGCTTGAGCATGATAGCAACTCACTTGGTGACAACCGCAGTTCACTCCATTCACACGTACGATTCCTAGACGATGTCAACAAAACGCTATCACTAGCACAAAAAAGCTGGTTGGCCTATATATATATATATATATAAATAGATCTCATTAAAAATACCTCGTAGAAAATAGATTTATAAAACTTAATCATCCCCTCGAATAAGTCAATAAAAATAAATATCAACTGAAAACTCATTACAGTCAAAACAACAAAATCAATAACACTTTTTAGATTGAAAAACAATTTTTGTAAAACAAATCATATCGCTCCAAAATAATTTGAAACCAATTTCCGGTTACAGCCCGCGTTCAAACTTTTAACGCCCCAACATTTCAGACCTTAAAACCTGTGATATAATTCACGACATCAATCATCAAAAGAAAATTAGGGGCTTTATGTGGATTTTAAACCAACTTTTCGATTGTTTTAAAGTTGAATTACGAGAGAAATTACTCTATTTTAACTAACTTAGCAATTTTGTTTTATTACATAAGCACCTGGGGTGTAAGTGATCAGCGCGGAAGATATAAGAATTTTAGTGATTCTGGTAGACGAGGAGTAGATTTGGAAGCCAGTAATAAAAGATGTCGTCGTTAAATAAATTTCTTGGAATGGAAATTGACTTCGGAAATTGGATTATATTAATACAAGCTTTGCCTTTGATTTCACCTGTGTAAAAAACGTATCATTACGCACCTGATGTGGTCGAAAATGTTGTTTAGGCTAATCTTGAATTACTGGCTCTCAACGACAGCTGCCGGAACACACCGTTAGATGTTTGGCGCTAGATTTTATAACTGAGGGTGGTAGCTGGCCAGGCGGACATACGCATAATGCCCTACCACCACGCTGTAACGACTGCCATTGTAAGACAAGAACCAGGACCGACGGCTTAACGTGCCCTCCGAAGCGTGGAAACGTTCTGCAGTAATGTCACTAGCGGTTACCTATCCATCTCCTGACCGCAGCGGACTGTGCAAAACTTAGCTGATCGATTAATAACGGCTTAGCAAACTTTGCTACGAGCACTTCAAAACGTATCGCGTACGTAGTGTATTATAACGTATGCGGATGATTTTTTTTGCTGATAGGCTAGCCATGGTCATTTTCTCGCCCAATGGTAAGTGATGGTTTGGTTGTGGACAACAAGCAGACTGACTTAGAATAAAAACTGGTGGAACTAAACTCCCAAAAACAACTGCTGGCACTAATCGGTATATACTTGGCGGTACATTTCCTACTTGAGAGCGGTAGTTAGCCTGAAGAACATTTGCAAAATGGGTAGCGCATATCCAATATTTTAAGCTAGTTATTAAGGTATTGAAATATAAATATTGTAACAATCCGCCTAATATTCCTGCTAAGCCGAGGTGACGTCATTAACGATGCGTTTCGCTTCTTAACGAATCATCATCAGATCGCGAATGAACGGACGGCGGACTCAGCATTCCTTTGTATCGGTACGAGCTTGAATTACTGCTCTTTTTCATGTCGTAAGCAACTGTTTGGAAACTTATGCGTTTTAAGTTATTATTACAGCAAAAATATTCGTATATTACAAAAAAAGCTAATTTTTAAGTGTATATTATGAAATGTGTCCGTCCATAATAACTCAACTGGAGTGATTGAGAGACAAAAAGAGCAGGACGTGCTATTGATATTATGAAACTACCCTTGCCAAACAGGTAGAAGTAATCTTTGTAAATTTTTCTTTACAAATACAAGAACTAATTTTTCAAGAATATAATATAAAACTCCGCATTTCATGTGTATCGGCATATTAACTGTGAACTATTTTATATTTAAAAATTAAATCCAGAGTCGTAAATAAAGTAAATTTATAGCTTTCAATGCTCAAAACAGTTTCATTTTAGTATCGAAATAAAAATTCGAAAACAATGAAATAAATCAATCCAGGATTAAGCTACCAAATAGAACAATTCTAATAAGGTAGTTGTCATCTTCCTTACCTTATCCGACATTATGTGGGGTCACTAGATTTTTTTTTTTTATAAAAAAGACGAAACAGGCAGAATATCCGCCACTTTTCAGTTGGTGTGAGCGTTATGGTAAAGAGCCCTGGTCGTTCTAATGAGCAGAAACGTTACTCTTACATATTTCGATACAAGTAGAACGTTATATGGTGATTATTATTTTGCTTATATGGCACATTTTTCCTTGAACCCCTCCATGGAATTAAACAGGATTATATAGAATATGGGATAGTGCTTGTATTCTTGATACAGAAATATAGAAGGGTAGGACAGTGTTTGAGAATGCACTTCTCTCCGTGAGATGAAGTCTAGTAGTCTGGTTGATGACCGTGCAACGTCCCCTATGATGGTTGAAGTAATGCAACTGTAGCACAAATTTTCGGCTCGAAAGAGTAAGGTTCCGGTGGCTGAAAGGAATAGGCATCCGGTGCGAAATCGGAGGACGCAGGGTCGATTCCGTCTTAGAATTTATTTGTTTATTTATTTGGAAGACCAACGGAGCCATTATGTCAAATAGAAGTATGTATATAAAGCAATGGGCCAATTAAAGGTCCCCATGAATATAAACAAATTAGATAAAACAATGAAAATAGTGTGAACTATACTTAAAGCTTTATCATGTACTTGCAATTATAAATGTTATGCTCTAATAGTTAATTCTAAATATTACATAATTATCCGAAAAAAACCCTGGCAACAACTGTCTAGCCGATCCAATGCTCGTAAAGAATAGATCTATATCTATATTCAGACGTTTACTGAGTTCATTTAAATTATTGGACGCTTTTAACAAGTATGAATTTTTCCTATAATTAGTATCAGATACCGGAACATTTATAAATGTGTTAAACCTTATGAGTTTAGGCTGTTATTTGTTAGTTGTGTGAATAATTTGTAAATGAGATATGATAGTTGACATGTTTAATCTTAAAACTGGTAATCAGTACTAATATTATAAATACGAAAGTAACTCTGTGTGTCTGTCTGTCTGTTACGCTTTCACGCCGAAACTACTGAACCGATTTGAATGAAATTTGGTATGGAAATAGTTTGAGACCCGGGAAGAAACTTAGGATAGTTTTTATTCAACTGCGCAAAAAATGTTAATGTTTTTGCGCGATAACCGACATACGCGCGGGCGGAGCCGCGCCCGGAAAGCTAGTTTTATATAAAGCTTTTCATCTCGCATATTCTGTTATTTATTTCACCTCTCCGTATCAGACCTGAAGAGAACTAACCTAAACCCGCCTACAGCAATACCTACAACCAGGTATATTTACCGACCCTAGACATGAGTGGTTATGTGAGGTCGGTACAATTTATCTTCTCAAAGGACAACAATGAGTACTACGAGAATAGTTCAATGAGATTAATGATTCTTTGCTTATGATTATTATCCAAATAGGGACATATTTCATATTTTAATTCCTTTTGTGATAAAAGCTGCCTTATCATTAACAGAGTTCAAAAGAAGTAGTTAGGTTCTCAATTTGACTGTTTTTTCTGTGTACCTCATAACTTTTTTCAGTGTATGTATATAGCGATATAAAGGTTTTTTTTCTATATTCGAAATCTGGTGCTTGTCACTCCCATTTAAATTTGAGTGAGATCTGAAGAGTATTTGAGTTATTCTTAATAAGTGTTCAATGTTTGAAATCGGATTTTTCTTGTTAATATTATTTTAATCGGCGGTATGCCTTTATTAAAAAAAACTGCGACCACGGTAGCCATTGGAACAACAATTTCTATTTTATGCCAACAGCGTGGTTATAGTTTTATAATAGTAGATGTATATTTTAAGGGCAATCTGTATAATTCACGTACTCTTTACAATACCTAGGCAATGTATGAAATATTATGAAAATTATTGTCCATTACATTACTTTGCCTAGGTAACGTATACAATTCCTAGGGATTGTATAGAGTACCAGCTGTTGCACCGGCATTGTATAAAATAAATACATATATCTTGGTCTATATTTATCAATGTTAACCAGCCTATAAATTGACGGGCAAATGAAACATATACATACTATAAACTTTATTGATTAGGGTGCGCCTTAAAAATAATCTTTATGAAAAGGGTACGTACCAATAACAGTCAAATCACAATAAAATTATCGTGAAACTTAAAAATCTAACCTAACCATTGTTGCCTGCCGCCCGCACTTCCCCTCATCTTATACCTACATTACCGGCTGCACATTCGGTCTTGTATAGATTACCTAGGCAAAGTATAAAATAAATAATATTCCATTCATTACCTACACGTTTTAGGTATTCTATACATTATCTAAGTATTGTATAGAATACCGGATTATACAGATTACCGGTAACATATACATAGCATAAACTTTGTAGTCTATCTCGAAGTCTAGGGAAAACCTCCAAAACATGTCATGTTCCGGGCCCTACAATATACAACAAGCTCCCAGGAGAAGCAACCACTGCGCCATACTTGGCGCGGGCCTGCTTTAAGTCTCGCCCAAAACGTTGGGTTATTGAACATATTGTTGTATAGCTTTGACTTTTTTTAGGATAATGAGTAAATGTTTATTTCAAGGAATAATATAATCTTCACCGGTGGTACAAATTGTATTGTGAACTTTTAATTTTATTATTCATCATCATCATCAGCCGGAGGACTTCCACTGTTGAACAAAGGCCTCCCCCATAGAGCGCCACAAAGAACGGCTATTAGCCGCTTGTAACCATTGGCTACCATCGACTTTCACGATGTCGTCAGTCCACCAAGTGGACCCCCACTAGGTGGATTTTATTATTATTAAGTATTAATTGTATGATATAATTTTTATTTAATGTGCTAAATATCCGATATAAAACGTGTAAACAGATCTTGACCTTAATTTTGTTGTCCCAACGGCCACCAGTGATCACAGTTTTAGAGGTGGCCATTAGGAATACAACAGTCACTCGAGTGCAGTGAGTACATCAATAGTTGAATCATTACCGTCACCTTAGTGCTAAACAATTTTTTAACAAAAAATGGAACCGACTTCTACACCTAAAAGTGTGAAATAACTTGTTGAAGTCTGTACCATGATGGTTCAAAAGTACCTGTTGTCACAATATTGTGCGCATGGTACCGACTTCGACAAGTTATTTCACACTTTTGGGTGATGAAGTCGGTTCCATTTTTTGTTAAAAAATTTTTTCAATCTTTTTGATGAAATTCAAAATGGGACCAAACGACAAGCATCAGCTTTCAAACAGAAAAATAATTTTCAAAATCGGTTCACCCAGTCAAGAAATCTGAGGTAACAAACATAAAATAAAAATACAGACGAAGTGAGAACCTCCTCCTTTTTTGGAAGTCGGTTAAAAAGCAAATCATCGCCCTTATTCGGGGATTGGCAGAGGTTTATTGTTTTTTTAATGCTTGGTTAATTAAATTATTTAATATGAATTATTCGTAGTTGATGGGTTACCCTTTGAACACTATCTCACCTAATGGTAAGTGTTTTTTTTTTATTGCTGATAGGTTAGCCTTTGACCACAATCTCACGTGATGGTAAGTCATGATGTGGTCGAAGGTGTTAACAGGCTTAACCTAGAATGATCGGCTCTCAAGGACAGCTGCCGGAAGACACTGTTAGGTGCTTGGCGACAGATTTTCAACTTGAGGGTGGTCGCTAGCCACGGTGGCATTCGCAAAAATGCCCTTCCACCATGCGGTGGAGCTCAAGCCCGCGGCGGGATTCGAACCATGGGCCTGCTATGCGGCACTCCATAGCTGTGGTCAAAAATGTTTTTCGCCTCTGCCTCCACAGGAACATATAGGGGGAAGGGGGATGACGTCTTGGAGATCGCAGTATGAGATGGCCGTTTTACAGAGGGCGCTACTCTCTTCTGGTATTGTTCCCATCGTCGCCTCATCCCCCATGGGAAGATAGGGGGGAAGGAGGGTGTGAAGCAACTAGGTCAACTGTGATCATGAGTTGAATGCGTGACCGCTAGTAGCATTACTACTTCCATGCTTCACAGGTTACGTTAATTCGTCGGACTTGGTTGTTGTCTTAGTATGGTCAAAGTCAAAATCAAAGCAGAATATCTGTCGCTAAGCAACGGTGTGTTCAGCTGTCCTTGAGAGTCAGTAAATTGTAGGTTACCTGGAATAACTTTTTTAATCACATCATCATTAACCATCAGAGATAGTGGTCAAATAGCTAATCTATCGTCTATCAGCAGTTAAAGACAAGTCATACCCGGGCATTCCATATGGGAGACCGGACTGTTACCGAAAATTAACAGTAAAACCCAATAATAGGTACCCGACCCGTAGAATAAACTCGTAATCTCAAACAGTTTTCTATTTTCAGTAAATCCAAGAAAACTCATCAGCTATACCAATCATATCTTCGTGGCTATAAACCAATAAAGCGTTTTATCTGAACGCTATTTGCCGCGTCATCGAATACAATTCGGTTGTTATTTAACAATAATTGGGTATCCGATGGCAACAGCGGTCTCAGCCATTGGACGTAATAAACTTACGTGATTCCATATATAATATTTTTGTACGGATATCGTCAATCATGCACTGAGAATGGCACTCAATGATGATACAGTCGGAAAAGGTTTTGAGTCATATGATATTTTTTTTCTAAATTATTGCCAATAGCAATCTAGGCATCTTATTGCAATCCTCCTTTAATGGAGGAGGCTCTGTTCAGAAGTGGGCAATCCGACTGATACAATATAGTGCAATAATTTGTAAATGTATGTTTTTTTACTCGACTTCTCAAAATAAGGGGGTTATGTTATCGTTAGTTTCGTTATGACAGTGCAAGTGACATTAAGCCCATCACACTGAGACATGTGCCTATAATTTCTCAGGCATTGCCATCCTACCATATCATAACCTATCCAAATGAAATTAATGAAATTAATGAAAATTCGATTCAAATGAAATGTTCGAAAAATGTAGAATATTCGTTTTTTGCCACACAAAAAATATATAAAATGAAACAACGATGGCAACCAATACACAAGAAGAAAAATAACAACATAAAAATATTTCTAAACTAAAATAGAGGGAAAAGAAAATAAACTGTACTGTGTGAGCCGAATCGTCCACTGCTGAATACAGCCTCCCCTATGTAGGGGGTATTTGCCATAATCCCCACGCTTGGCAGGCGGCTTGGTGATCACAGTGCAAGATGGCATAGTCCTTAAAAAAGCGCTGCTGCCCACCTTCTAGTATTTTTCCCTTAGTCGACTTTTACGACACCCACACGGGAAGAAATGGGGAGGTGCAATTATAATCCGATCCGGGTTAAAGAAAATATGATTCGATATAAATATATAATGTGAGCAAAAGGAGTAAAACTCAGCATAAAGTCCGTACACATATTATTACACAGATGCACAGACGCTGTTTTCAGTAATCCAATAATTTGAAGCAGTGATAGCTCAGTTGCTTTGGGTATGGACTGCCGCGCAGCAGGTCCATGGTTTGAATCCCGCCGCGGGCATGAGCTTCACCGCATGGTAGAAGGGCATTTTTGCGAATGCACGCCTATTAAGCTAGCGACCACCCTCAAGTTGAAAATCTGTCGCCAAGCACCTAACGGTGTGTTCCGGCAGCTATCCTTGAGAGCCAGTCATTCTAGGTTAAGCCTGTTAACACCTTCGACCACATCATCACTTACCATCACGTGAGATTGTGGTCAAAGACTTACCTATCAGCAATAAAAAAATAAAAAAAATCCCCTGCGATTAATAAATAATCAATTGCGTTTCGTACTTTAAAGTTATGGATATCGTTTTTTTTTTTATTATTCAATAACCTTAGTAGACATGACCTAATTAATTCCAGTTATGTTCTCGTGTTCATCGCGCTGATACAAGTAGATCATAACTCATCTATTAATTGGCCCAAAGGCCCAAAGTTATAAGACTCCGATTTGTTAATTTTAGGTAGTCAGTTTTCTGGGAAGGCATCAAGTTTATATAACCATAATTTTGAAGGTACCCTCAACTTTGGTTTTTAGAGCAGGTATAACAAGTCTAGTCTAGTCTCAGCACGCGATAGTGCTTGTAATCATATTTGGAAATATAGAAGGGTAGCGACATAATTGCAAGAGTTAAGTGTTTGAAAAAGCACTTCTTACGATCAGATGTAGTCTAGTATTCTGGTTGAGCGTGCGTCGTCACCTATGACGGTTAAATTAATACAATTGGAGCATAATGTTTCGGCTCGGAAGAGAAGGTTCCGGTGGCCGAGTGGAATAGGCATCCAGTGCGAACTCGGAGGAAGCGTGAAGGTTTCGATTCCCATCCGGAACAAAAATAAATATATTTTTGATCCCCAAGTCGCCTGCCAAGCGTGGAGATTATTGGCAACCCCCCTTAATGTGAGAGGCTCTGTTCAGCAGTGTACAATGGCTGATACAGTACAGTAATTTATAATTGTGATTTTTTTTTGTGACTAATATAGTGCTTGTATATATTTAGAATATCTAGTCTAATTTATTAAAACATCCGATACTAAAGAACAAGCCTAAAACCCGTTAGATAATTACGACTTGGTACTGATGAAGGTAAATTGCCACTAATAACCTAGACGCCCCCGCCTGTATAAGCTCTAAAAGGTTTCAGAAATAGAATTTTACCTTTCCATCAACTAATTATTTTCAAAAATAAAGCCGCAGTCAAAAGAAATTTATTCGTCGCAGACATAATACCTAAGCAAGCTTAAATAATGAAACAGAATTGTTTTTCATTCAAATTAGACTTTAACTAATTACTATGTTTCTAGCGTATTGTCCTCTCATTATCTCAAGTAATTATGTGTTAGGCAATTTATTCTTGATAGGTATACAAGTTTCAGACAGTACCAGAAAAAAAATATTATTTTAAGTTTTGTGTCTCGTAGTAAAAGACAATGCCTACTCCGAGCCAAGAGCACCCGCCGCGGCAACACTGGACCGCGCCGCGCTCCCTTTGAATAGAGTTTTGAATATTTACAGCGGGCAAAGTAATAAAAAATATTACTAATACATTACAGGCACAAGAGACTTTTAACATCAGGTGGTCTTCGTGCTTACTTATATAGTCAAGAACATATAGCAGAAGCAACCCCAAGCATTTTTTCCAATAATCTGTATACATATATTATTGTGGCGGAACAAGCACAAAGCCCACTTATTAAATTAAACGGTTACCTCTACCTTTAACAGATGCATTTCGTCTAAAGTAACGAACTGAGCTGCGCCCGTCCTGAGACATACAGTTGTTAAGTTTATTTTACTGGATCTCAAGGATTGCTGCCGGAACGCACTGTTTGGTGCTTGGATAGATTTTTTGTGCTTGGATAGATTTTCTACTTGAGGGTGGTAGCTACCCAGGCCAGCATTCGCAATATGCTTCACCGTGTCAAATAACTAAATTGCTAATATAGCTAGAAGTGTTAATGGCGCACTGAGCTATTTAGACGCGCTGCGTATATGTGCGTAAGTAAGGCACGCCAACAGCATCCGTCCTCGTCCGGCGGCCGAAGAATTACTAAAGCGGATAGGGACAAAGCATCGCGGCTCTGACTAAAATGGGCAGAACATGCGTGAGTTTGAGTATTTCCTTTGTATAATAAAAAAATACCTATTTGATAAATGTAATGTGTATACGTTATAGAAAACATGTTGTTTTTTTTATTATTCAAATATGGATGACTCTCCGTTAAGTATTTAAGCCGTACTAAGGGTTTATTTCGTTTTTTAGATGTAACTTTCGATTTTTTTTCGATCGAGAAAATTTTAAGTAATCGTCATTCCAAAGTGTATGATGATCCTTAAATATATTATTTATTAATTGCATACCTCATAATTAAGAAATAAAGATACAGCAAGGGATCACACGAACCAGCATTACGTATCACTGCCTCGGTGCAGGCTTAGTAAGAGATAGATAAAGTTATTTTATGTTGTTCATGTTTACTATCATGAGTGAAGACGTGGTAAAAACATAGAATAACGTGATCGGTTACGAAGTGTAAGAACTTTCAAAACTAAAAAAAAATATTATTAGGTTTATAACAAAGGTAAAGCTTTGTTTGCTTTGCATTGGTCGCTTAGAATGATTAACGAATACGTCGAAACCAGCGCCGCGTGGCAGATTGCTGGATGTTCCGAGGCAGGTACATTCATTCACAAAATAGTGATCTTGAAAATTGTGACATCAGAAAAGCCAAAATCAGCCATGTGCGAATCGAGCCTCGCTTATTTAGGGTTAGTATGCTACAGTCCGTATAAGCAAAATGTATGTTTGTTTTGATCCGATCTTAAAAACAAAATTATAAGCTAGCAAATTCAGTATTGGTTAATTAAGTAGAGAATGTGTCACTTAACATACCAAATTTTTGATTCCCGCCTAGTTTAGTTTTTAGATAAACCCCGCGACAAAAATGGACTAAAATAGACAACTTAGACGAAATCGCACCGAGGCACTTGGCTCTTTAAGGGCTAGTCGAAGTGCAGGCAAAATTATGTACCATCATTCAAAACGTTGAGCCACTTTTACCGCTCAGTGTACAACCGGCCATCTCATTACCGGTCGCCGCAGGTACCGTATCGTATCTGATTGACATTACATACTGCAGCAAATCTATCTATTAAGCAAGTGAACCTCAAAGTTCTAAATGTTGCCAAATCAGGTTTTTTTCAACTGAAAATCCTGGAAAACTGCACTTTCAATCAACATTGTAAAAATTATATCATACCAGCGTGGTAATTTGTTGTTTGTCTTTCGAAATAAGCGTGGAAAAGTGCGTTTTATAGACTAGCGTCAAAAAGGATCTAGAAATTGGAATAAAAGCTCCAGAAAAATTAATGAATTTACTTCAAATATAAATTTTAGTAATTTCACTTAAAAATTTTAACCCCCAATTAACTAAATTATTAAAGCTGTTTTTCTTGCACTTCACAAATTCTTCGCTGGAGTGAGGTGAAGCATTGTGTATTGCGCTCGGCAGTAAAGTAATTTTGCGTCTCTTACCATTGAAACCTTCGGTATGTTCAGGATTCTATATTATGAACCACTCGCGAACTCAGGTTTCAATAAAAGTACTCTCGCCAAATGAGTACATTGCAGCCATGCATATCGATTACTATGATAAGTGTAACTTATCATGATTTGACATTTAAACTGAATTAAATGATATTAGGTACATTTTGATTGAATAATATTCGATTTTGGCTCCATAGAGAGCCAAATCGTTATAACAACTAATGCTTTATAATGGATTCTTACACTCAATGACAGGAAACTTTAAAATATAAAAATAGATAACTTTTTTAATCGAATCAGTAGTTTATATGCTTAAAAATACAAGTGGTATTATAAGTGGCGATATTTTGTGTTTTTAGGCATGTAGGTAGAAAACTTTATTTAAATTGCCATGTTGGAGCGCGCATTGACTACATCCTTATTTCAGCGGTAATTTGTATGACAAAATTACTAATTTACGAGAAGAAAAATTATAGTCATGTGAGGGATTCAAACCCGCATCATCCACCCCTCTAGCCGGGATATCTAGCCAACTGAGCTGCCATGACAATGACTCATTACTCTAGTTTTTCCCCTCGTTGTTTAACCATCGTATGGGGATGGATCATACATTTGTAATTTTGTAATGTAATCCGCATAACATATATTAAAAAGGTCATCATCATTCTCATCAGCCGGAAGACATCCACCGTTGAACAAAGGCCTCCCCCATGGAGCGCCACAAAGAACGGCTATTAGCCGCTTGTAACCATTGGCTACCAGCGACTTTTACGATGTCGTAAGTCCACCTAGTGTATTAAAACGGTAATTTGTTGATTTTATTCACTAGCAAAGATCTGTATATCCCGAAAGAGTTAGCCATAGGTCAAACACCAGAATGATATAACATTATCTTTTATTCTTTGCAATAGAGGTGAGCCTATATAATGTGAAAATAATAGTACCTAGACTTTTTTTTTATTGCTGATAGGTAAGCCTTTGACCACAATCTCAACTGATGGTAAGTGATGATGTGGTCGAAGGTGTTAACAGGGTTAACCTAGAATGACTGGCTCTCAAGGACAGCTGCCGGAACACACCGTTAGGTGCTTGGTGACAGATTTTCTACTTGAGGGTGGTCGCTAGCCAGGCGGGCATTCGCAATAATTCCCTTCCACCATGCGGTGAAGCTCAAGCCCGTGGCGGGATTCAAACCATGGACCTGCTGCGCTGCAGTCCATACCCAAAGCCACCGAGCTATCACTGCTTCAAAATGACTACTTTAAGTGACTGTAGCACTAAAAGTAGTCCGCAGGTATACAATACAACAAAAAACTTGAGATATCACTAAACCACAATAGATTCTACAACATTATTACACATGAGGCGATAAGGGAGCCGAGAGTGAGTGTGCATTGGGTTCAATATTAAAATAGCCCTGACAAAAACACGACGATTTTTATTGACTGAATAAGTATCCATAGTCAAATTGTGGATCTAATGTACTAGATACAAAAGGAATTCAAATTTCTTTATCGTTTTAATAGCAATAATAATCTGATTAAGAAGGATAATATTAAATTCATCGAAAGTTTTAACTCAGTAAGTAAATTCCGTGTGGTATGTTTTTATAAAGAAAACGTATGAAATAAACAACATTTTTTTATGTTATTGTGACGGAACAAGCTCGAGGCCCACTTGATGTAAAGCGGACTAACCTCGCCTATAACAGATGCATTTCGTTACAGTCACGAATCGCACTGCACCCGTCACTTTTAGACATAGTTGTTAAGTCTCACGTGCCTGTAATTTCACTGGCTCTCAAGGACTGCTGCCGGAACACACCGTTAGGTGCTTGGAGACAGATTTTCTACTTGAGGGTGGTCACTAGCCAGGTGGGCATTCGCAAAATGCCCTTCCACTGTGTTGTGAAGCTCAAGCCCGCGGCGGGATTCCAACCATGGGCCTGCTGCGTGGCAGTCGATAGCCTATGCCACTGAGCCATCATTGCTTCCCACTGAGTCATCATTGCTTCATAATCTTTGGTGCCTAACGTGGAAAAGTTGTACTCCAATAATTCTTCGCTTAGCACACGATAGTGCTTGTAATCACAATATTTAGAAATGTGGAAAAGTTGTTTTATTTTTTGCTACATAAACCATAAGTGCAGTAGTAAGGCGGACCCGGGTCGACATATTTGATCCCCAACGTGACTGTTTTTGCCGGATATTGTATACTATTTTAACAAAATATAGTTATATTAGTCTCTCGTTGTCACGGTTGTATATTCCACTACTTGTTATATACCAATAACCATACAACTCTACAAACGTATGCATGAGAGAATTGCTAGCAATTAACACGGACTAATACGGCCTACGCAAATAGGATAGACGCGTGTGACGTAGCATTAATGGAATAGTCCCTGGTCATCATCTAATTACAGCTTCAATTAATTCTAATACCTTATTAGCTAGTTTCTAATTTACAAATCGTTAAACATATACCATTTTGGAGGCAATGATATCGGTAATACTACTAAGAAGTAAAAGATGGTGTTGAAGCGCTCGTAGTGAAGTTTGCTTAGCCGTTCTTAACCGATGAGCTAAGTTAAGTGACTTGGTTGGGTAACTGCTGACTGTAACATTACTACAGAGCGCTTCCGTGCACGTTAAGCCATCGCTCCCGGTTGTTGTCTTAGGATGGCAGTCTTTATATCATGGTGGTAGGGGGGTTTGCGAATGCCCGCCTGGCTAGCTGCCACTCTCAAGTAGAAAATCTGTCACCAAGCACCTAATAGTGTGTTTTGACAGCTGTCCTTGAGAGCTAGTAATTCTATATCTCTTCAACAACATCTTCACGTATTATCAGGTGAGATACCTAGTGGTCAAAGGCTAGTCAGTTAGGTATAAAAACGATAATAATATGTGTCTTAGTTGTTCTACGATCACTGGTCTGTGGTTCCGTACCCAAAGGGTAAAAACGGGACCCTTTTACTGAGACTTCACTGTCCATCCGTCCGTCCGTCCGTCCGTCTGTCACCAGGCTGTATCTCAAGAACGGTGATAGCTAGACAATTATTAATAATTGTCTAGCTATCACCTCTCTAGCCTGTCAAGCTATCTAGCTATCAAAGGTTGAAATAAAAATTTAACCTTATAATTATTATTACCAACGGGATATTTACCGTGTTTTTGGTTAGTTATGAGCTCCCGATATTTCGCCTTACCGAAAAAACGTACTAGAAAGAGTGTAGATCGGTTCGTCTGCTCTTAGTGCCTACCATCCACTCGCATAGACTTCAGTTTACTCGTGATCATGGCGCTTGCAACAGCGCCGAAATATCGGGAGCTCAAAACTAACCAAAAACGCGGTCAATATCCCGTTGGTAATAATAATTATAATGTTAATGACCGTGACAGTTTAAAAACTCATAAATTTAACATGTTATATATAAAATTCATTGATACGTATTAAAATTTGTTATTTCTTTATTTTATGTAAATAGGTATACATATTATGTATGAATATTATAACTTATTAGGACCCGGCTTGAACCAGCGTTATATTTACCGGAAAGATTCAGTTACGTGCTAAAGCCCGTGCTCGTCGCTTCAAGCAATCGTGACTTCCAGACGAAGGACTTCAAAACCGTCCGGAAGTGGTCGGAATCTTTGTGGTAAATATAACGCGGTTCTTCCCGGTTCCTAATTAGTTTATATGAATAAAACAAGCGATAGTTTTCAAAGTGAAATACGTATAACACCACCTTGTTTGTAGACTGTTAGGATGCTAGGTAAATGTAAAGATTAATATATAAATCGAAAATAATCAAGGCGTCATATTCAAATATTTTTGTTTGTAAGGTGACTTGTTTCTGCCAATAAATAGACCACTAAGACTTGATTTTTAGCATTTCTAAAAAGTGATAAAAAATAAAATTGATATAAGATTAACCATATTTATGTTAATCTTATATCAATATCATTTTATAAGTTTTTTTTTTTTGGTTTTATTCATTTTCCACAGATTCCGGGGTCCGTGCCATTTTCGAAGTTAACCGAGAAATTTGTTAAGTAATTACATTACTATGGGGAGCATTCTTACATACTAAATGGAGGAACACAGTTTTAAGGAATATACTATTACTAAACAGTTGCAAACAGATTTGCACTGGCATTCCGAACGGACCAGTGTCCTCAAGCAGCACTCGTTCACGAGTTGACTCGCGTGCCAGCCATCGTCCTCCTCATTTTACAAGTTTTATATAAGCGACTTAGCTTGCAAAACAGAATATTAATTTTATCATTGTTTCGCCAAGGACTTAATGTAAACTAGATTTGTAAACATTTGTTTAAATTTTATAATTGAATAAAAAAATATTTTAGACTCACATTGAGTGGGATAATATTTTTATCCCACTCAATAATTATAATGCAAATGCACTCAATAATTATAAAACATGTATTTTTAATGCAAATATTTTATATCAGAACTTATTCGTACTTATAAAAGTTTACTTGTCCCAACACTTGGCGAATACCCAACATTATTTTATGGGATTGTGGCGGAACACACGATGCCTACCTAAATTTAATCGATAACCTCTGCATTAACATATGCATGTGACGAGCTGCACTGAGCCCATCTCCGTAAGACATACAGTTGTTATGTGTCATAATTTCTTACTGGCTCTCAAGAACTGCCGCCGGAAATCACTTCAAGGTTTTTGGTGACAGATTTTCAATTTGAAGGTAGCTAGGCTGACATGCATTCGTGAAATTGCCTTCCACTATGTGGTAAAGCTCAAGCCGGGGCGGTGGGAATCGAATTGACTTGCACGGGAGTACATAGCTATTTACCACTCGGCCTATTTACTTCTACGGAAGTGCACAAGTAACATGTTAGAAAGTGTACTAGTGTATTAATCAATTGGAAAATATGTTTGTTAACGTGCCACCTTTTTTGGGTTTTCGTTTTCGTATTTCGTTATATTTTATTATATTTCTAATGCCATAGACCAAAACAAAAGTGTTGGTATGTCCGTATGTCATGGAACACAAGCACTGTCTGCAACTGTCGTATACGGAATGAACAACAAATCTGATTTAGCTATTTTTAATAATAAATGATTGACCAAAAAAAATATTGATAAATATTGGATTAGAAATGTAATTCGAATGATTATCAGATCCATTTAATATATCCTTTAAATCCTAGAAATTGAATTCCCAATATGTAGAATTTCCATAATGTTTAGTTCCCAAAATATAACCCATAAAATTATGTTTAAGTACATTCATAATATCTAAAGCTATCTTCTACGTAAATTACTACGTACTTTCTAAATCTTTTTGCAAAAAAGGAACCGACTTCAACACCCAAAAGTGTGAAATAACTTGTTGAAGTGGTACCATGATAGTTCAAAAATGTTGAGATATATGGTATTAATATTTAAATAAGGCAGTAAATGCACACTTTCCTAATGGCAACATTGGCTAGGAAACGGAAGCCAACCATTTTGTTTTATATACCAATAGAGTACTTCGCTTCGATCTATGTCGTTGTTCGTTCTGTTCGCTCCCTTGCTGTTTTGTAACTAAATAACTTTTACTACACTGCTAAATAAAACAACTCTGTCTGTTAATTTAACTGTTTTATTGTGATACTATCTATTCTTGTAGATCTGTAGAATCTATTTTTGTACATCAAAGTAGGTATATAGATAAGATATTAAATAAATTTAATATGGCTCAATCAAACCCCAGTTCTATTCCATGTGATCCAAATGTAAAGCTAGATAATTGTGTTGGTTCTAGTAAAATAGGAGACATTCCCTATAGAGAAGCTATAGGTTCACTTATGTTTGCAGCCATTGGTAGTAGACCTGATATATACTATGCCGTCTGTACCTTGAGTAGATATCTCAATAATTATAATAATGTTCATTGGGGTGCAGTTAAGAAGTTATTTAAGTACTTAAATGCTACTAAAGATTTAGGTATATTGTATAAACCTAGTGATAGCAACTACATAATGTACTGTGACTCTGATTTTGCAAATTGTAGTTTAACTAGAAAATCTGTAACTGGATATGTTTTTTTGATGAATGGAGGTGCTGTCACTTGGAACTGTAAAGTTCAAAGATGTGTGGCTTTGTCCACAACTGAAGCCGAATATCTGGCAGCATGTGCGGCAACGAAGGAGCTCTGTTGGATTAAACAAATTCTTATGACAGCTGGTCATAAAGAACCTGATTTAAAATTGCTAATTGACAATAGAAGTGCTATTGAGCTCATTCGATGTCAAAACACTTTTCATAGAAGAACTAAACATGTAGATGTTCAATATCATTTTGTAAGAGAAAAGTTCATGAATGGAATGTTTGTCATTAAACATTGTGAAACTACAGAGCAAGTAGCAGACATGTTCACTAAGGCTTTACCTAAATCACAGTTTCAATACTTGCGTAGTAAGTTAGGCATGATGATGTAATATCATATTATTAGGTATAATATAGTTATTGTAAAACTTGTAGATTAGTCAAGTGAGCATTTCGTGGGAGTGTTGAGATATATGGTATTAATATTTAAATAAGGCAGTAAATGCACACTTTCCTAATGGCAACATTGGCTAGGAAACGGAAGCCAACCATTTTGTTTTATGTACCAATAGAGTACTTCGCTTCGATCTATGTCGTTGTTCGTTCTGTTCGCTCCCTTGCTGTTTTGTAACTTAATAAATTTTACTACACTGCTAAATAAAACAACTCTGTCTGTTAATTTAACTGTTTTATTGTGATACCCAATATACCTTAACAAAAAGTACCTACCTAATATCACAAAACTGTATTGAATAGAGAACCTATCCTTTTTTGGAAGTCGGTTAAAACAGACCCATCTTTTTGCTTGACGCCCAATAAAAATAAATAATTAAAGTTTGGAATTGTTATTAAAATCATTTTGTAAAGCATCTTTTTTCCTTTTTATTATAGATCAAATGAGTATAGCCCAAAAATAATCGAACAAATATATCTCATCCGCCCAACAAAACTATCCGTACACAGAACAGACGATATTTCCGATAAGGAAAACGTGCATTTCACGCGCACCGACCACGTTATTATAACAAAGAAGCAATATTTTATAGCAAAACAAAAAGAGAGCAGTATTCCATCAGCATTGTTCATTTCACGACGGCACGGTCAATTGAACTCTTTGTCCTTTGCCTCGCTGCTACTGAGTTGCCGAACGATTGGAGGGACACGTTCCGTAGTTTACTCTAAAGTATATTAAGGTACGGAACTTGTTAGTAGTGACACAGATTAGATAATAGTATCTCTGCTGGTGCATAGTTTCATGAAAACAGTGAAGTGAACTTACGCAAATTTGTCGCATAGTATTTGCAAACTTCTCGGGCTAATTTCGTGTTGTACTAACTTGTTTTCTTGTTGCGTTACGAATTTGCATTGAAGTCATAGCGGACCGAAATTTTGGAGGATGAAACTTGTGTTTAAGCGGTGTTTTTAACATCTTCTGACTCACATAGGCTTTAATAGAAATAAACTTCATAATATGTAAATGTTTTCTAATCTGTGGGTATATAAGAATGTAACTGGAGAATATCCAGTTATCAAGCTAGCCACTTCAGTCCATCTGATAGACTAAAGTGGCTAGCGCTGTCCCAAATTGCAAGTATTGGATGCTGTTTAGAATCGTAACGGATTTTGCTCGTTCGATACGAATACTATGTAAAGAACACTAAGTATATATCGACAACTACACAATTAACACTCAAAATCTTGTAGAATGTTGTTTATACGTTGACTGAGCTGTCAAATTGTTGTATAGCATGACCTGCATGACACCATCTGAAGGCCCAGCATGAACTGGAGACTTATCTTCCTGGGGAGAGGATACAAATCTTATCAAACCATTTTGTCTCTCAAAAGTTGTTAAAATCAATGATAGGCTCGTCATTGCTATTTTTTTCTGTCTGACAAATTATTAGCATTATTGACATGATGTTAGGGCAAATGGTTGCCTAGCAAGCTACTCACATGAATACAAGCCAACACCTAATGATGAATTTTGTAAAATCTACTTCGTCCACAATCATCAATTTGTTTACTATATAGGTGGTATAGTGTTAAAAAAATTTTTCAACAAAGGCATAAAGATACTAATTTCTAAAATTGTATATGTTTTTGTAAATTCGCGTTTGAATCATAGCTCAGTATCAAACTTTTACTTATTTTAGGCTTTTGCAAAACATCTACTGCAATTTAATTTCATTCAATTAAAGCAGCAAGAAACTCATCCATTTACAATTAGTCGAGAACTTTGCCATTCGTGAGGTGCTCATTATAAGTTTCATTGCATTGCAGTAATGTCACTAACTACATTGCTTTTCAAATTGTCTTACGCCGTGTCTACATGACGAATACGCACAATTTGAAGCGCTCGTAGCGAAGTTTGCTTAGCCATTCTGAAACGATCAGCAAAGTTAAGCAACGTCCGCCTCGGTCAGGAGTTGGATGGGTGACCGCTGGTGACATTACTACTGAGCGCTTCCGTGCTTCGGAGGGCACGTTAAACCGTCGGTCCCGGTTGTTGTCTTAGGATGAGAGTCGTTACAGCATGGTGGTAGGGCATTTTGCGAATGCCTGCCTGGCTAGCTACCACCCTCAAGTAGAAAATCTGTCGCCAAGCACCTAACGGTGTGTTCCGACAGCTGTCCTTGAGAGAAGATTAACCTATCAGCCATAAAAAAGTGCTTTTGAGCTAATATATCTACTGTTGTAAAGATGTTAGTAAGGCCAAGCCTGGCTCACTCCGTACTTAGGTACAAAGCTACAGGTACGTCGGTATCCATCCGGACCGGATTATTCTACGGTGTGTACCACGTCAGAAGGTATCAGAGTAAAGCGTGGCTATGCGATAGAAAGAGAGACGCCTTGTAGGTGAATATAAACATTAGGATGGGCTTGCTTCGCGAGCTGAAGTACACTTTATTGCTTCACAACTAGAGTTGCTAATTTATTGGAATGACGTTGCAGAGCGGTCCTTCTGGTCTTTTTATTCTGTGATAAGGCTGTTGTAAGACTAAGGCGTCTTGGTGCTAGAAAACTGCGGCCAAAACTCGATGTGCTGTGAAAATTCAGGCTAAGCTTTAAATCGTAAGACCGCGTATTATTGGGCCCTTACAGTCCCCATACTAGAATGAGCACTGATTTAAAAAGCGAACTCATTTTACAGAATACAAAAATCTCTTGTGCAATGCAGAGTTATATACTCAGATCATAGAAACATTGTCTCTATGATCTGAGATAGATAGATAGATAGATAGATAGATAGATAATTCTTTATTGTACACACCATTAAATTACAAAGTATTAAAATATGAAGGCTTACAATCAAGTGTTACAATGGGCGGCCTTATCACTAACAGCGATCTCTTCCAGGCAACCTTGGAATGGAGAGGAAATACAGGAATCATAAGACGGGGGTGCAACAAACGAATATAAAAAGTGAGGTTAAACAAACTATGCTAACTTAAAATTTAAGCCAAAAAATAAAAAATATTTTTATCAAAAACAGACAGATGACCTAGATACTAATAATATACATACCATAAATACTAATAATACTCGTAATATACATATTTCAATACTCTGTCAGACATACACAAATATAATAAATTATATTCATATATATCTATATACATACACAGACACACTATACAATACAATATGCCTTATTATGCTATTTGCGAATAAGTACATGTACATTTCGTATACATATCCTACCATTGTGATGATAAAGTGCAAGAGATCAGCAGTTTGAAACAGAATGGGTGTTATTACTCGGACAAGTAAAACTTTTTGACTTGGCTTTTAAATATGGATAAAGATTGAGCTTGCCTAATAGAAATCGGTAATGAATTCCACAGGCGAACAGCTTTGACAGAAAAAGATTGGTCATAGAATATTGTGCCATGTTGAGGCATACTGAGGGAGAGGTTTTCTGATGACCTTAAATTGTGAGCATTTGCATTGTGAAGGAAATTAAAACGTTCCTTAAGATAGCGCGGGGTCAAAGGATTGAACAAAATATTGTAAAGGAGAGAGAGTATGTGAGCATTCCGGCGAAGACGTATAGGGAGCCACTTGAGCTTAGATCGAAATTGAGAAATGTGATCAAATTTGCGCAAGCCAAATATAAATCTTATGCAGAAGTTTTGAAGACGCTCAAGCTTATCTAGCTGTTCCTCAGTGAGATCTGGATAGCAGACATCAGCATAATCGAGAATAGGGAGTAAGAGAGATTGAACTAGTGCAATTTTAGTAGTAACAGGAAGAAAGTTGCGCAATCTCATTAAAGCGCCTGCAGTGGCATACAATTTGCGACTAGTCACTTGCAGCTGAGGAGCCCAACTCAAGCAACGATCGATAGTCAATCCAAGATTTTTTACAGTTGCACTATAGGGAAGGGGAACTCCATCTAAATAAACAGAAGGAATAATAGACCAGTCCACCCTTGAGATGAACCGTGAACTTCCCAGAATTATCACTTGGGTCTTGCTTGGGTTTATTATAAGTCCAAATCTTTTGCACCATACAGTAATGCATGTTAAGTCGTCATTTATAGAATGTATGGCGTCAGATAGCTTGTCGAGAGGTGCTTGAGAATAGATTTGAAGATCGTCTGCATATAAGTGGTAGGATGAAGAAAGATTTTGTGAAATTGTGTTGATAAATAGTGCGAAAAGGAGAGGAGAAAGAACGCCGCCCTGTGGGACACCTGCAATTGAGTTGCACCAGGAAGAGAATTTCTCTTTGCAGCGTACTCGTTGCTGGCGCCCAAACAGATAACTATGAAACCAATCGAGTACTGTTGGAGATACGTTAATTGAACGTAGTATTGCTAAAAGTATGTCATAATTAGTGATTAAACGAACTTACCTTGTAAGTGAAGTTCTATCATAATTATGCAGACTTCATCCGAAGAGATTAGTAAATTGGTAAGACTGGTAGTAACGCTCAGCGATCGCCATTTCCTGCACTGTATTTGAGATTTTATTTTGATTTTTGTTTGTCACTGTCATGTGTCATCTGTCAAACCTTACTAGTTCGCTCATTAGATTCAAACCTTCATATAGTTCAGAGCTACATGTAATATTTCACAAGTTGGGTGGGTATATCTTGCAGTCATTGAAAGCTAGATGGGGTGGGTTGCTAATCTCTTCGGATGAAGTCTGCATAATTATGATAGAACTTCACTTACAAGGTAAGTTCGTTTAATCACTAATTATGCTTAACTTCATCCTTCGAGATTAGTAAATTGGTAAGACTGGTAGACTTTTAGAGATATTTGTGAAATATTACTATTGAAATAAAATACAGGTTTTATTTTAATTATCAACAAATTTATATTTTTTGATAATCAATAAGAACAAAGTAACATAAATATTATTTTCTTGTTCCAACATCATTAATAATAGCACGGCCAAATGATTCATCAACACAATTACTTATAGGCCTATTGTAAAATTTGAAAAACGTATTTGAAGTAGCACTCCAGCCAGCCGTCCTTCTTATTACATCAAGACTAATGCCTAGGCGGTGAGCGCTTGAGGTAGTAGCATGCCTCACGCTGTGCGTGCCAAATATTGCTGTTGGTATGCCGGCATTGCCAAGAACCCCCCGAATCCATCGACTCAGAGTCTGGCTGGAGACGCCCTTGTGAGGTTTTTTAGCACTAACAAACAAACGTTTTTCGTTCCCGCGCAGGAGCACTGTTTTATTTAAGTAATCTTTTAAGGCTTTTCCAGGGCATATTTCTGGTTTTTGATTGAAAAATGGTAAAATCAGTTTTGGTTGTGAGCATCCAAATCGTGAGGTCTTTATGAAATCGGGTATTGTTATGGATACTTGGGTCACAGAAAATGAAATATTGTTAATATTAATTTTCGACAGAGTTTGCACTCTATGAGCTGTTACTAACATTAATAGTGTAGCAAGCTTTTTAGTTAACATTTCAAGTGATAGATTTTCATGTGGATATAATTTTTCTAAGAAAGTTAGAACTATCGATGAATCCCAAGTAGTTTCGTATTTAGGAGTAGGAGGCCTAGATCGAAATATGCCCTTGAAAAGTTTTTTCACATCTTGGTCTAATCCAACATGATCTCCTACGATCAAAGATAAAGCCGAACGGCAAGAGTTGAGAGTGCCATACTGGGCGCCATCATTGTACATTATAGTTAAAAAAAAAGGTAAGTATTTCAGATATTGTAGCTGAATATAAATCGACCTCATTTAGTAAACAGTAATAATACCATTTTTTTATGTAAACATCATATTGTTTAAGTGAAGTCTGGGAAAGAGATGCCATCATAACGTCTAATGATAGTGGGGGAGTACGTCTCTTTAGGAACGCTGTCCGGATAATATTGCTGCAGCCAGGGTAATTCGGTTGTGCATGTTCCGAGTGCTGGAATGAGGACCAATTATCGCATTATCATTTGGTTTAAATATAAGCATCTCAGAAACTATTAAATTTTTGAAAATAGGAAACCATGGCTTTGTTGGCCATAGCGGTACAACTACAATTCCTTTAGCCTTTTCTGATGTTATTTTGCGTAGTACTCTCAAGATAACAGAAAATGGCGGAAATGCGTAGAAGAAAAAGGGTGTCCAGTTAATTGTGAACGCATTAATGGATCACGGTGCCATGAAATGAAGGTATCGCATTTATTATTAATTCTACTTGCAAAAAGGTCAATCTCTGGACAACCAAAACAATTTACAATCTTTCTAAAGGCATTGGACGATAACTCCCATTCAATATCTGGGTGGATTCGTCTGGATTCACCATCTGCTTCTGTATTGTCAACTGACTTGATGTAAGATGCGTAAACGTATAAACTTCGCTTTTCACACCATTGCCAGAGTTTTTTAGTTATATCTGTAAGATGTGGATATTGGATACCTCCCATGCGGTTTGCATAAGAGATGGCGGTTGTGTTATCTATTCTCAACAGAATTTGACGTTTTGTAAATTTTGTTGCGAAAATTTTTAACCAAAAGAATGCTGCTAATATTTCTAGGTAATTGATATGGAGTTTTCGTTCTGTTTCACTCCACAGACCACTGGCTCTATGTTCTCGACAAGCAACCCCCCACCCCGTAGTTGAGGCATCTGTAAAAATCTCCAAGTCAAAGGTGTCATGTTTAATTTTGCTAACAGAGTGTTTGATTGCATGTTTCCACCAGGTTAAATCCGGCACTAATATTTCAGGAATGTTCATGTACGCATCATAGTTATCATTATTCTTTCGTAAATTTAAATATTTTATACGCTCAAACATTTTGGTATATAACCAACCATATTCAATAGCTGGACAAGCCGAAATAAGTAGTCCAACAAACCGAGCAAATTCTCTTATTTTACATCTATTTGTTAATAATATTTTATTGATTTCATTATTCAAGAGGTTTACTTTTTCTGGAGGTAGTTTGACTTGGAGGTTTTTAGAGTCAATAATGTATCCAAGAAATAAACAGCATTGATTTGGGATAGAAATGCTTTTATCCTCGTTTATAATAAATCCTAAGGACATTAGAAGTGTCCTAGTTTTTTTGACATTTTCCAAACAAAGTTCATATGATTTATCTATTAAAAACCAATCGTCTAAGTACAGGGTCGATAAATAACCTGCAGACCGCAAAAATTTAGCTACTGGCTTCATTATTTTGGTAAATACGTATGGAGCAGAGCTAAGACCGAAAGGTAGGACATTAAATTCAAATAATTCCTCATTCCACTGGAAACGCAAGTACTTTTTATGATCAGGATGGATTTTTACCAAATAGTACGCATCCTTTAAATCGAGTTTTGCCATAAAACTGTCTTTTGAAACTAATTTTATTGCTGTTCGGAAATCTTCCAGTTTAAAATGATTGGAACCAATAAATATATTTAACTTTTTTAAGTTGAGAATAAATCTTGTTTTGCCATTCGGTTTTGGCACTATGAACGTACTTGACAAGAACTGTCCATCACACGGCTGGCATTTTGAGATAGCTCCAATCATAAGCAATTCATTAATTGCTTCCCTAAATTGTGCTTTCTCAACTACTGATAAAATATTTACAGCTGGTATATCATTTTGGAACACAGGCCGTGAAAAGGGAATTTTATATCCTTGAATATATGAAAGCACGACTGGATCACTAGTAATACAAGTCCATTTTTCATAAAAATTAGCTAACCTGCCAGCGTAATTTACCGTTAGTGACGTTGACAGTACGGGTTCTAGCGGCGGCTGTGGGTGGCTGTGCGAACGGGACGTTGATTGTAGGACTGTCTGGAGGAGTTCGCGAATTGGCTCTTCGTTGTCGTCGAGTTCGGTGGATTTGCTGACTTCGTTGGCTGCTTGCGTGGTGGGTAGGCACCCTTCCAGTTTTTTGAAGTACTTGGCTGATTTTGTTTGTTGGTACTTAGCTTAGAAGTAGAAGGGGGTTTTAATTCTGCCCCAGATTTATTTATCGCTTTAGCGGCTTTTAAGGTTTCTGACAAATTATGTCCAAATAATAAGTCATCAATCTTTGTACTTTGAAGCGAATCTTTCATGTCTTTCTTTACAGAAAATATAACATAGTTACGTCTTGTTATGCTATCATTGTGTTGGCAATCACATAATGCGCGCCCTGTGTCCATAAGAGTGCGCAATACTTCAATGTTTTTATCTTTCGAAGAAAGTATAAGAGTTATTGCCTCTCCGAGGCTTGCTATTGCTGTGGCCATTAAAGTTTGCTTAGATGCAATAACTTTATCACGTTTGATAACAGCTTCGGATAAGGCAGCTTTAACTTCGGGATTTAAGCCCGGCGCTCCAACGAGCTTACAATTTGTTGGTACTAAGTACCTTTCTGTAAGTTCTTTACGGTCTTCTTTAGATAAACCAGTAGTAGTTGTATGTTCGAAGCGAAGGGCGACATCCTTTTGGATATTTTTTCCGAATTTTCCGGTTTTAGTGGGATCAACTCCAAGGACTTGAAGTATGTCGGCGTCCAACTCCGATGCATTATCTTCTAGATTTTCTGGGATTGTGTCATAAACGGGCATAGCAGTATCAGGCTCCTGTGGAGCGATGGATACGCATTTAGTCGGACTTGATACGACGGAGCCTTTTGGTGGCAAAGACAGCATATGGTCTAGATCGTCTTCAACAGAAGCGTGGCGTGGCAAAGCATTATCTGGAAAAAACGTATTAAATACGTTAAAACCATTGTGCTAGTGATATACGCATAGATAACTTAGTGAAGAGATAGTCCCAAAAACTACCCGCAACACTTTTTGATAAGTTTTCTGCCCTAACCACACCTTCATATTGTGAAATTGCTAGCTCACTCGTAAGAATCAGCATTAATAGTGAAGAAGTAGCCCCATAAGCTACCTACAACACCATACAGTGGTACGAAGTAGCCCCTCAAGCTACCCACATTACCATAGGCAATATCACAATATTTTCTTAAATCACTTTTGGTTATGAAAAACACTTACCAGTAGGTTCCGACACTTCCGACTGTGAAGAATCTGGTGATGAAGATGAATTGGATAAAATCCGGCGACGACCACGTGCTAACTTCCCACTACGTTGTTTGGTAAAAATCGCGATCTCTTTTTCGATTTCTTTCAGTATTTTGCGCAAACTATCGTAATCTTCGGCACTTCTTTTTCTTTTAGGCATATTTCTTTTTTAAGGAAAGGATTTCAGAATATAGCAAGATTTGAATTAAATTATTAAGTTGATCGGGTATAACGCGTGCAAAATGGCCGAGCACTGAAGCGCGAATGAAGGTTTGAATCTAATGAGCGAACTAGTAAGGTTTGACAGATGACACATGACAGTGACAAACAAAAATCAAAATAAAATCTCAAATACAGTGCAGGAAATGGCGATCGCTGAGCGTTACTACCAGTCTTACCAATTTACTAATCTCGAAGGATGAAGTTAAGCATAATCAACTGTGTTGAAAGCATTACTGAAGTCCAACAATGTGAGTACAGTCATGTTTCCATTTTCCATTGCAAAGCGAATGTCATCAGTAATCTTTACTAGAGTACTGACAGTACTGTGCCCAGGACGGAAACCAGATTGGAAGGGATTAAGGAGCTCACGACTGGAAAGATATTTGCTAATTTGACTGTGAACAAGGCGCTCTAGAACCTTAGATAAAAATGGGAGAATGGATATGGGACGATATTCGGAAAAAGATTTGGGGTTAGGTTTTTTGGGTAAAGGAATGATTTGAGCTTCCTTCCATATGGTTGGATATATGCCGTTGGTAATAGAATTATTGAAGTACGATATCAAGGATTGGGACGAGCATATTACGACTAATTCCATCGCCGCCTACAGCATTGGACGTGACAGAAAGTAAGCTCTTCTTAACGTCACAATCGAGTACTCGATTAAGAATAAAAGGAGAGCAGTCAGGAATTGGTAAGGACGAAAGATATTTAATCGTATTTGATTTTTCAGAAGCATCAATATGAGACGTTGAAGAGAAATGGAGATTAAGAGAATCTATATTTAAATCGTTAGGAATACAATCTTGACGAGATTTACCAATTCCAATAGACCTAAGAAATTGCCAGATCTTTGCTGGATCATCGTTCGGGCAGCTAGGGCGTTCGGATAGCCTATCAGTTCCAAAAATAACACTCACAAACGCTACAAATGATCACACAGGGCGTTCGGATAGGGACTTCGTGAGCATAAATATCGTTTTCGCTCACCGTTCGGATAGCTTTGAAAACGCTACAAATGACAGAGAAAAGTGCTATTTTTGACCCACGTCTTACCGTGGGATCGTTGTGATCGTTTTTTGACAGCTAACATTTTATGAGAAATATTGTTGTTCCTATCATAATAAATAGAACTGGCGATGCCTCCGGCAGATTTAATTACAGACCTATATCTTTGCCTTCAGTTGTTGCACCTATATCTTTAGCTGCAGTTCCAAAAAACGTTATTTTGGGTTTCAGCGGTTGTCAAAATAAGTATAAGACGTTCGGATAGCATACAGTCATTGGTGGTCAAAAATAGCAGAAGCTTCTTTCCGAACGCTAAGATACAAATGCCACTTTTGAAACTGCTACAAACGCAACCGAGCCAAAACGAACGCACCAAGCAAACTACAAAATTATAAAAATATTTGTGTACAAATGTTGTACGTACCCTACTAACTACGTAAATATAATAAATAATATCAGGAATTATTTGTAAAAGATACAGACATTGAGGGTAAACCTATTGAAAAACGTTAACCATACCTAATGAGCTGCTAAAACAAAGAAAACCAACACTGAAACAGTTTGATTTACTTTTTGCTGGTTGCAGGAGCTCGCCGACTTTTTGGTGGAGCCGCAGCTTCTCTTGCTCTGCTGGTGGCGACTGTAGATGCAGCTTTAGGCGCCGTGGGCACAGCAATCTTGTCAAGCTCCTGGAAATTGCTTATCCGGTGCCGCGCACCTTCGGAGTCTATTATGAAGATAAACCCATCCTTTGTCCAGCACTTCTGGACACCAAATCTCTGACGGGCTGACATAAAAGTGTCGTGACGCGGTTTAGTCAGAAACTCAGACAAAGTCATACTTGACCCCTTCAAGCCGGCCTTGGCGTACCAAATCCTGTTTTTCACATCTAGATCACGCAGCTTAAACAGGATTGGTCTGGGCTTGTCAGGGGCAGACGCACGACCCATTCGATGGCAGCGACTGATGTCCGTAGTTGTAATGTTTGGGACTTTCATTTGCTCAAGTGCCTTGACCACTATTGATGCAGTATCTTCATCCTTTGGGCGGTCAGCTTCGGGAACTGTTCGACGCGTGCCTCACGTCGGGTCAGTTCCCGAAGCTCTGGAAGGACGGGCGATTGTGCCTGTTGCGGAAGGAAGGGCGAGACGCCGACTCGCCCGCCGCATACAGGCCAATCGTGCTGCTGGATGACACGGCGAAGCTGCTGGAGAGAATCGTAGCTTCCCGTGTCATCCGGCACCTGGGGGGAACTGGGCCTGAGCTATCAGAGGCCCAGTTCGGATTCAGAGCAGGGCGGTCGACGATAGACGCCCTGCTTTGGATCAAGGGGTGGACGCAGGACGCGGTCAGCGGGGGGGAAAAGGCGTTGGCTGTCTCGCTGGACATTGCCAACGCCTTCAACAGCCTACCGCACGGAACAATACGGGAGGCACTCCGCTATCACGGAGTGCCCCTGTATCTGCGTGGGCTGTTGGCTGACTACCTCCAGGACCGCGAGGTCCTGGTGGAGGGACGCGACGGTCTGAGGCGCCGTCGCGTGTCCTGCGGGGTTCCACAGGGGTCGGTGTTGGGACCGCTCCTGTGGAACATTGGCTACGACTGGGTGCTCCGCGGCACGTTTCCCGCAAGTATGCGGGTTGCGTGCTACGCGGATGACACCCTAGTCGTGGTCAAGGGGAGGGACCTCAGGGAGACGGTGCGGCGGACCACGGTGGCCACGACACTCGTGGTCGGCCGCATACGTGCCCTGGGGCTGGAGGTCGCCCTCTCCAAGACCGAGGCCCTAATGTTCCATGGGCCTCGGGGGGGACCCCCTCCAGGAACGCGGATAGACCTGGACGGGGTCCTGGTCCGGGTTGGGACCCAGATGAGGTACCTGGGTCTCATCCTGGACGGGCGGTGGACTTTTGGGGCCCACTTCACTCAACTGGCCCCAAAAGTCATAGGCGCCGCTGCCGCCCTTGGGAGGCTGCTGCCCAACGTGGGCGGCCCGAACGCCACATGTCGTCGCCTGTACTCCGGAGTCATCCGGAGTATGGCCTTGTACGGGGCACCTGTCTGGGTGGACGCCCTCGGTCGCGCCAATAAGGCCCTGCTGCGACGTCCGCAGCGGGTCATCGCGACGAGGGCGATACGCGGGTACCGGACGGTGTCCTGGACGGCGGGATGCGTGTTGGCCGGTGATCCCCCCTGGGAGCTCCAAGCGGAGATCCTCGCCGAAGTGTACCACTTCGTGGCGGCGAGGAGATCCCGCGGGGAGCCTCCAGCGTGGGAGGAGGTCACGCGCATGCGACGGCGGGCGCGGGTCGCCCTGTTGAGGCGGTGGACGGAGGACCTGGCTCCACCGGTCCCTGGACAGAGGACGGTGGATGCCATTCGCCCGGTCCTCCGGAGGTGGGTAGGGCGGCGATTCGGGTCGCTGACCTTCCGATTGGTGCAGGTGCTATCCGGACACGGATGTTTCGGAAGGTATCTGCATCACATCGCGAGACGGGAGGCGACCCCCGCCTGTCACGAGTGTGGAGCGCCAGAAGATACGGTTCTCCACACGCTGGAGGAGTGCGCCGCGTGGAGTCCCATGCGGCACGCCCTCACAGCGGTCATAGGCGCAGATCTGTCGCTGCCGAGCGTGGTTAACGCTATGCTCGGCAGCGACGGATCGTGGCAGGCGGTGGTCTCTTTCTGCGAAGCGGTGATGGCGCAGAAAGAGGCCGCGGAGCGGGCGAGGGAGGACGACGTCCTCGCGGACCCGCTCCGGCGTAGACGAACTGGGGGGAGGAGAAGGCGATTCGGGCGCCTTCTCGCTCTTTCCTAGTGCTGTGCGGATCATCGGTGGAGAGTCGGGGGATTCTCCACTGGCTTGCACGATCCCACACGTCTGGGGGATGGCCTTAATGAGCCGGGTCATCCCTCCATTGGCCGGGGCCCGTCATCGGTGACGGGCCGGTCGCCGGGGCGAGATGGTGACTGCTAACGCTACCCCATTTCGCCCTACTAGGCGGCAGACTGCTCATCCTCAGGGTTTTTAGTGGGTAACCTCACTTACTACCCCCCCGTGGGGGTAGTAAGGCCCTTCAGGCGAGGACTCCCACATAACCACTCCACTCCCCCCGGGGCGGGTGGTATCCATAAAGGATTTTCCCGGGTGAAAAAAAAAAAAAAAAACAAAAGTATCTTCATCCTTAGCCTCAGGGACACCATGAAAGAGTAGAATTTTACGGCGGCATCGCATCTCCATTGCATCCTGTTGTTGGACAACAATACCCAACTGTTGTTGGAGGCAGCTAAGTGCGGTCATAATAAAAGTACGAAATGCTGTGAAATCTGCTGATAGAGCTGCTACAGTGGGTGTGGAAGATATGGCTTGCAGCTCACCTTGATATGAGTCCATTCGCTGAACAAAGAGGTGCTGAAGCTCTGCTACAGTTTTTTGCATGGCATCCATTTTGCCTGTAGTGTCAACTTGTAGTACTTAGTGCTGATAAAAGTGAATTCTTGTGTGATTTAAGTATGGATAACACTCCCCGACAGGTATTGTTTACTGTATTTTAATTATACATAAGATTTTGGTAGTTATAAACTGTTTAAGTATTTATTTTGATTAATATAAAATGAGTAACTTTTTGATTGATGCTTATTTCACGCCTGAGGTTATATATGTAAACTATTTTTGAAGTAGTTATAACCAAGCGGCAATGTCAGATGGTTGCTTGAATCCCACTACGGCGTTCAACAGAATTGGGTTGGGTTAAGATACTTGTACCTCTTACTACGTTTAGAAGCGCTCGTAGCCAAGTTTGCTTAGCCATTCTGAATCGATCAGCAAAGTTAAGCAACGTTCGCCGCGGTCATGACTTGGATGGGTGACCGTTGGTGACATTACTACTGAGCGCTTCCGTGCTTCGGAGGGCACGTTAAGCCGTCGGTCCCGGTTGTTGTCTTAGGATAGCAGTCGTTACAGCATGGTGGTAGGGCACTTTGCAAATGCCCGCCTGGCTAGCTACCACCCTCAAGTTGAAAATCTGTCGCCAAACACCTAATGGTGTGTTCCGGCAGCTGTCCTTGAGAGCCAGTAACTCTAGGTTAGTCTGAACAACATCCTCGACCACATCATCACTTACCATCAGGTGAGATAGTGGTCAAAGGCTAACCTATCAGGCATAAAAAAAAAAAAACGTAGAATACTGTTGTGATCATGCGTTATTCTATAATACCTGATAAAATTCTTGATTCCAAACTAGGTCCAACTTTTACGCGACTACTTGCATCAGCAAGGGTATATTATTTGCTGTGGAACTCACATAATTTATATTATGTGCTTACTACATATAACTAAATCTAACAACACGCCCATCATTGTCTAACTACTAAACAGACAGACGGCAACGGATTTTATACTGTTTGTGATTACCACGCTCCTACCTCACCCAAATGCACCTTTAGTTACTATAACCATCACAGACTCGACAACCATACAACTGCACACGAATGAGTGGTCGCTGTGTAACATACTTACTCCTACATATACACCCAAGTATCTTGTTGCACTTACCTGACTCGCTGTTTACCTAGCTACAAGCACACATAGATACATCAAGGCACACGCTCACATCACTACACGTCACAGCACACTAATAAAGCTTCGGTCGCACACTAATAAAGTACCGCAATACTTTATACTACACAGCTTATTCACACATCCTCTAACATGACATCCTAGTATATTAAATTTTAGCAGCATCACACTAAACAAAAAAAAACTATTACACATACATTCTCATGCTCTTCACACATTCTAATATCTATACTTCCTTACTCAAAATAATGTTACTAAGAACTTTTTCGTACATGATTTGTAATTAGCTGTTATAGGATTAAGTAGAATAGTATACCTAACTATTACCATGTCTATTTTATATTTCGCAATTGATAACATCAACCAGTTTTAGTAATAACTTTCTTTGCATATTATACATAACCTACCCACAATATTTATGCCAGAAAATGTTGAGTTGTCTATACTTACCTAGGTATTAGTAACTTTAACTTATACCGTAACTTTTTCGTGTCCGTGGAGTGGATCGCTGGTGACTTGTAATACAGGTTTTTCTAAAAACCTACCTCAGGCACCAGTCTTCCACAAAGCATGATCGAAGACGTTTTATCATCTTTGCTTGTAATATGTAATATTACTATAACTATGTAACAGTTATAGTACTTACTAGCTAGCTAAAATACCTTTTGTAAAAACTGTGAGATAACCTTTGTGGAAGAAAAATAAATGCTACTTATTATTATTATATTATTATCATAATATATGTTTGTTTTTGTATGTTATTCTTCAAAAAGAAAATAAATCACACTATAAGCTCATGTAAACTATAGCTTATTTCAGGAATCACACGTGTTCCCGTAGCGAGCGTGAAATAGTAATTTCTCGCAAATTATCACGCGCTTGTCGCGATGTCACCATTATGTTCTTTAGATGGCGCTAGTGTGAAGCTCTCATTAAAACTTTCACACACACTAAGCTCAAATTGCAGAACTATCGCGAAACCCGAAAACGATTATTCGGATAATGTAACTTATGCGATTTGCCTGTCTACATCAAGGTGAGCTTAGTCGATTCTTTACTGCGAAATTTAATTACTTACTATGTTTAGCTTATGAATAAACTTCAGTAATCACTCAATAGAACTCAATAAAATTAAGCAGTGCGCTGTAATTTGAAATTCGAGTATATGATAGTATTTACCATAAGATGTAGCAAAAACATGTATGTTGTAGGTAAAGTTGTCAGCTTATGCAATAAACACCCTGGGTAGAAGCGTGTCAGATAGCCTTCCCCACTTTTGCAGCAGTTTTTTTGACTTTATTTATCGTAAACGCTTGACATCGAATACTCTAATATGGTTCCAAAGGATGGTTCCAAAGGAAGACCAGCGCTGGCTAGCTGACCAGCTTTGTGCTGATTAGGAACCAATTTGTGTGCACTTTACTATGTAAGTATTTTTAATTTATTACTAAGTGTATTTTAATGTCCCGTCATTGTTTGTGTTACATATAAAGCAGTTTTCTTTCTATCTTTCTCTGTGTACCCTTGGTGTGAGATGCAACAGGGGTCGATACACTTGTGATGTTTCACTTTTCCTCCATGCACCTCTTGCGGCAGTTATGGCAGTGGTAGCAGAAATCCTCAAAAGGCGGAAACACGAGACTCACTGATACTGCAAAAGTGTACATTTGGAGTAGAAACAAGTCCGTAATGTCAAACTAATTTTAGAAAGCGTCTGGTAGGTCAAAGCAGCTGACCTACCGAACAATTGACCAAAGGGCTGGCGTAGGCAGCCATGTCTTAATGTCTTTGGATACCCGTGGACAGTAACCTGAGTTCTGTTTGGTACTTTTGGTTGTTTCCTGGTAAATATAATTCCAAATATTCTTAAAATTTACATTTTTACACATCATAGCGCCAAAAAGTAATTACCTATTTTATGTCTTCGATGCGGACTGTATTATGTTAGGGAGAATAGTACACACAGCAATAAAAGAGGAGAATAAAGAAAGACGAGGGAATGCAAGCCTACCAGATAATCCAGGATCAGTCAGGTAGTAGAACGGCGCGATATATCACACGCGGGCGGGCACGCCACGCGGTCTTCTTCAGCAGACACTGCAATCCTTCGTTTCACCTCTTATCACTGATGGGCTAGCACATGCTGTCACTAGGAATTTAAAAATTGCGCAATGATCTGGGTTTAAAGTTTATTTGTACATAATTTATAATATTATTGCGCAGCGATATAATTAGTCAGCTGAGCTGGCGGCGGGTGAGTTCAATACTAGTTTCATTTCTTCACGCTAGATGGCACTAGTGCATTATACCAAGGGCGGCAGTTTTGCTTGCATTTGAAATGGTGAGGATGTATGGGGAAAAGGAATGTATTATTCATATTAAGGCGTGACCTTATTTATGTTTTCTGGTGTTACCAATACAATGTCATGTTTAATAACCTAAATATAATCCTAATCATAATTGTTGTAAATTAAACGCAAGTTCGTCCAAGACTGATTTTATTGGAGGTACCCACATTGCATTTACATAATATTTATACTAGCACGATAAGAGTTAGTATATAGACTTATAATACACACGACATCTTCCCCCAACATTTTTTTTTACATATTAGAAGTGTACTTATCGGTTTCTATTAAGTATGTAAAGGTTTAGTGTTAATATGGATACAAAATACAAATATTATAATAAATTGTGCTATTATTGGTAAGTTACTGATATTACAAAGTAGGTACAACCAAAAATGCAATTTTAAGCTGGGACAGTTACTATACGCATCTTAGTTACTATAATGACTGAAGATAACATTTTATAAAAACTAGTAATCTCAAAATTATAGGTACCTTTCTTCAGATAATTACACGATTTACACAAGTGATTAAGTTCATGAGTTTATATTCGAGGAGGTGTTTACAAATAAAAATAAAAATATAAGGTCATTGTTGTGAATTTACAAGTGTTTTTAGAATTTACAATTCGTATCAAAACGTACAGTTTTTAATAAAAAACAAGACTGCTCTTCTATTTCATCTGAAACCTTTTCTGCTACTGCGTCCGTCAATGGGGCCCTAGAAAGAGCGTACATGCCAAAAATAAATATTTTCCGGGCTTGTAAATAACATTAAAATCATAACGCTGAATTCTTAACACCATTCGCTGAAACCGCGCCGGGACCGAATCTAAAGACTTTTTAAATAATGATTCGAGCGGCTTGTGATCAGATTCTACAGTACCTTCGTGCCGGCCGTACACGTACTGGTGGAAGCGTTCTAAGGCATAGACTATAGCCAGCAGCTCTTTTTCTATCTGAGCATACCTGCATTGCGTCTCACTTAGAGTGGCAGACGCGAACTCGACCGGGTGTCCACACTGCAGCAGCACCGCCCCCAGCGCCCGCGTGCCGGCGTCCACGGACAACAGCACCGGCTCGCGCGCCGAGTACAGCCGAGGCAGCACGGGCGCGCTGCACACACACCGTTTTAGCACCTGCACTGCATTGTCATGCTCTGACCCCCAAATCCAGGCTAAATTTTTTTTCAAAAGACTAAACTGTAATTAACTGAAATTTTGACAGGTAATTGACCATACTCAAAAATCACTCCAACGACGAACGTTCATTAGGAACAGGCATATCCTCAATCGCTCTAATTTTGTCTTGGTCAATTGACACGCCCTTCGCGCTAAATGTGTGTCCAAGGTAACTAACCTGACTGACTTGAAATTCACATTTGTCTTTGTTGAATTTGATACCTACCTCGCGCGCTCTTTCTAATAATTTCTTAAGACGCTCATCGTGCTGATATCTAGTGACGTTATCAACAAATGAGTCTACTCCTTCGATTTCTTCTAATAACTGACGCACTTTAGAGTGAAACACTTTCGAAGCACAGTTTATTCTGTAAGGTAGAAATTGGTATCTGCCACATGGGGTACCCAAAAGTGCAGAGGTCAGCACTGGCATAGTCGAAATCAACCATCCAGAACCCTGAGCGGGCATCCAGTTTACTGAACACCTGCGCGCCTTCTAGCTTAGTCGCTATGTCAGTGAGCGTTGGCAATACTATTTAACAATGGTGAATTTTATAAATAAATAATTCACGCCAACATGTGCATTTGCTAGCAGATGGCAATAAAATCAATTTCTTAATTAAATAATTATACAAAAATAATTTTAACTTTCTTATGGCTCTAGATTAAAACTAAAATCGTCCACTCAAAATATATTAATTAAAACTTTTTAAAAGTAAAAAATAACATCAAGTATTTATCATCAATTCACCGTAATTAAAAGTTCAATATCCGTACGGTATAATCTTACTCTCTAGTATATTTTCCTTACTAATAAAACCGTCAGTTTTAATAAATAAGAAGAAGGAAATTCCGAGACCTGAGATCAAAAGCTGTTATTTGAGAATTAACTTCCATTTAAATTAATCGTGAGATAACTTTCTGTGTCAGTAAATAATAGCACCTACCAATCCGTTTAACACGTGGATCTGTGTGGTGCACACCTCTCGACTGAAATATTTTTTTTACATTTCTAATCTCGTCAGTTTTGGAAAGTTTAAAAACTTCGACAAAAAATACCCATAGAATTATCGAACCTGCTCAAAAATTTACACGAGAAGTGGTTGAGAAATGCAAACTGCAGACGAGTACAAGTGGACATCCATCGAACAGACATATTTTGCTCAAGCTGAAACCGAGACGCTTCGCGTTTCCCAATGTTTCTAAATTTACGGTAAAACACATTATATTTGTGCAAATGTATGCTAGATTACGTAATAGGCTCGTATGGTCAGTGACTACGCACACATAGGTATGCGTGTAGTAGTGAAGCTTTCATTCTGTACCGTTCTTTGTTCTTTTTAGATTTCACTGGACTTAAGAGAAATAATATCCTAATTTCATTTCTCTCAATGCACCCCGACTTTATAACGTACTCTGTACCTACGTGCACACAGTAGTTCCATAGTCAAAATCATTCATTCAATTTAGTCGTCAACGACGCTTTTATTAAGGTCGATTACAAATTTTAATATTGAAATATTCTACAAAGTACTGCCACGTTCAACAAAAACAAATGTATCGAGCCACTGGGAGAAGAACTAACAAGAAATTCGGGGCCATTATTTTTTAACGTCTTTTAACAATGTGTTGCTAACTATACTATAAAATTATTACATTATTTGTTAACGTTGGTACTTCGTATTAACACCAAAAGTAACTTTCGAACCTAAGTGTTGAAATTTGTATCTCATGTACCTATGTATATTACCTCACTTTCGTAGTTCGGGAACCTATGTATTCATATTTACTCTGTACCTGTATAACTCGTGTCAATAAAAAATATTTGTATTTGTAACTACAATATATCATTTATAAAAAAAAAATACCGCCCTACACAGGGTTATAAATAATATATTAACAACCTCTTAGGGTTGACTTCTGCTAGTCCTACCAAACATTTTGAGATACTTTTTAATTGGTATTGAAATTTTATTTTTTATATTTTTTTAATAATATTGTTTGTGTTTTAATGCCTACTGTAATGGCAGCAATTCTGTTGTACACTCACTAACTATACTATTTTAAAATATCTGATTTTAGTTTTAGTAATCCTAAAAGTTATTCTGCTGTGACATCGAACTAAATTTAAAATAGCGAAATATCTATCCTGAATTGAATTCATTCTGCCGCTACTTAACGCTAGATGGCGCACCATTCAAGTTGTTTTACAAGACTTTTTTGTCTGTAGTACGTGTTTCTTATCTATAGGGCTTTGTTTACACCACGGCATTACTACAGCCTGATTATGTTCCTTACACTTTGAATGACATTACTATCGATAGTTACTATATCTGCTAATTAAGTAATGAGTTTAGGTTAGATATACGCTTAAGTAAAAAAATAGGTCCTAGGTATAGAATAAACCCACATCCAGGATCAAGGCATACTGAAGTCTGGCACTGTGCCTGATAGAAGACAACTAGCTCATCCCCTATTTAAACACACCATCCCTCCGAGTAATACAGGCATAACATGATTTTGTAAATCCAAGTCTGCTGTTACCTACCTACAAAGCTTTATCTCTAGTTATGCTCCAATAGAAGAATAATCTCGAAGATAAGAGTTCTTGAGAGAGGCAACCACAATATAGCCGCATACTTTATACAACTGAGAAATCCGTGAATAAGATAAAACAGCCAAAATAAAATAATTGCAGAACACTTACAGCGTTAGTCAACACCAATTTTGATGGTGATTAGTTTTAGGTTAAACTGTCAATGGTTCCACCTAATCTGACTAATGTATGGTACAACAGAATAGCAAAACTGCACATTTTACTAAGTTTAGTAATTTTAATAATTTTAGAGTTAATTAACTATACGATAGCACCAACAGAATAAGGAATGTTCATTTGACATTTCTAAATCTAATTTTACTAAATTTTAGTTAGTTTGGTGTCAATAGAATTGCGACCAATGGCGCCCGCCGCGGCAACACTGGACCACACCGTGCTCCTCTGAATAAAATTTTGAATATTTACGTCGAGCAAAGTAATAAAATTTATGAAATAATACATTACAGGCACAAGACCCTTCTAAAACCAGGTGTTCCTCGCACGTATTCAGTCAAACAAGTAAAATCATCTCAAAATGTTTGTTAGGACTAGCAGAAGTAAACCCTAAGAGGTTGTTAGCATTTTTCCAATAACCCTGTATTACAAGGACAAGGGTAAGAAACTAGGGAGATGAAGTAGGCTTCACTGTACTCCTGTACTCTAGAGAAATAAACTCGTTCAGAGTACATTGGTATACATATACGAAGAAGTATCCTAAGCTCTTCTTACGTACCTACTTGGAATACGTGTCATGATTCGTAAAAAGCTTTCGGCGAACTGGCTACCCCTATTTTTCGCCTGAACGCTCTAACGCCGATTGATCCTGAATTTATGTTCCCTCTGTGGAAAGATCTTAGGGCCTTAATATAGGACATATTTTATAAGCCATCTTCTAAAAGGGAAGATTGGTGTTTGGCTCGGGAGTTACGATTGCTTGTAAGTCGAAAGTTACACGTAAAGTCTGGCATCAGTTCAGTCCGTGACCTTGATTAGAATGAAACAGATGCCAGATTGATAGAACGATAATAGACGAACAATCAGATTGACTAACAGTCTGAACCGATTGATTTTAATTAAATGATTTTAACAAAAAAAAAACTAGGTACCTTGCTCATTTTAGGTTCCAAATTGCAAAAACCCATTAGGTTCCAAAAGAAACAAATAACTATTGGTTTGTTTTGATAAGATCTACTAAAATTATACTATAATTCAAATTTGTTGTAAAATTTAATGATTTTTTGAGAGTAAATTTCAGATGCTTTTAAATCATTCACAGGGCAAAAAAAAGTTTTTTTATGCGATTATGATGTTCTATTTGAGGGTGGTATCTAGCCAGGCGTGCATTCGTAAAATGCCCTTACACCATGCGGTGAAGCTCAAGCCGGTGGTGGGATCTAATAATGGACACGTGGCACCGCAGTCAATAGCTATAACCACTCGGCTATCATAGCTTCAATAATAGATTCAAATAAAAAGTGTTGTTAAATATAATATTATATATATATAAACAACTAACTAATAAAATACTGGACTTACTTATTTTTGAAGCTCCGGATAGTCCGTACCTAGCAACAAAGGTCAGTTCAGCTTTATAAATATAAACGACCATTCTATTCATAAACGCACTCTTGACCTCATATCGCCTTCACACTTTTATAACCAAATTAGTTGCACATTATAAATACGCGGAAGTCTCGTACTACTCGATTTGATCGTCTGATTATGCCACGTATCTGTAAGTTGTGAAATGCTCTTCCACCTGAGGTATTCCTCAGGTCTACAATCTGAAACGCTACAAATGAGGCTTAAATAGAGTATCCTATATATGGTAGGCAACGCACCAGTTCAACGGTGTTCATAGGCGGCAGTGATCACTTACCATCAGGTGGAACGCATATATGTTTGGCACCATTCATATTAAAAAATAACATTTCAAGGTTTGGCGTCTAACTGTTTTACCTCTTTGCAGGTTTATTATAACAAAAGATGCAAAAGCCCACGGTGAAATTCTTCTCGTAAAAATGTTCCTAAACAAAAACATGATTCTACGATCTTTTACAAACCCGCGGCGGTCCATTTTATGAAATAATAAGAAATTCTCGTTCATCAAATGCTAAAAAAAATTGTAATTTACCAAAACTTTCCAAAAGGGATACAACTCAATTTATATTTTTTTTATTTGTTAAATTAATAGTGCGCAAACACGAATTACACTATAATGATATGAAATTATATTGTTACATATACAAATAAATAATTAATACAGTTAAAGATAATTATTGAATCTCACTCATAACCCAAATTCTGTGCAAATGGTGCTACAGAATAAAGTATATCAATTAACTTGAAAAAATAGTTAAACATAAATAAATACAAAATGTCAAATAAAATATTAAAAATACTAATTTCTCAATTTAAAATCATAGCTGCCTGTGTACGAGCCCAATATCTAATGTCGATGTATGAAGAGGATAGCCCTTTAAGCTTGTATAAACACATTAGTACTCTTTTTTTTATTACATTGATCAGTTCAATGAAGTTCAGTATTTTATGTAACTTATAACAGTTTTAATGCCCATGTGTCATACTGGAACATGGAAGAGGAAAATTGGTGTTTTACTATATAAAAATTGGGGATTGGAACTTCATTTTGAGCCACTTGTTGTAGTATAATATCTAAAAAAACTATACCAAACGATGAAAAGGTGGAGTAAACTGGTTAATGGCGTTTCCCCTTAAATGTATAATCTGATACTATTTGGTTGGTCACATTCAGACCTCATCATTGAACTATATATACTAGACGCGACATCTCAAGCGAAAATAGTCGACCGGTGCAAGTGTGCTGGCCGGCATACTCTCCTCCACAAGCAGTTGGGCACTAGTAGAAATTACACGCGCTTTACGTTCGAAAATTGTGTATTCAAAATACAAAATTGATAACACACAATATTCGCACGTAAAGTACATGTAATTTTTATGAGTGCCCAGCTACGTGTGGGGGAGAATATGCCGGCCAGCATACTTGCATCGGTCGACTATCCTCGTTTGAGATGTCGCGTCTAGTATATATAGGTCAATGGACCTCACTTGTAAAGACCTTTATGATTTAAAAATTCACCGTAACTTGTGAAAGAATAGACACAGTACTCATCGATATGTGCTCTGGTCTCTATAGCCCATATAATTATACTGCACAGATGCACAGGAAATGAACTGTTGAAAAAAACAATTTAAAAACCTCTTCCATCATTTTTCAAATTAATTTATTTGGGGAAACAAACAGTAACACACTACGGGCTATAATTTAAGTAGTGATGATGTTTCATACAAAGAATTATCAATTGTAGATAATTTCGCAAGTCTTGGGACGCGATCACAATATTTTAAGTCACTTTTCGTGTTTTAAAATTTTCATTATTATTATATTAAAAATGTTCTAAATTAAACCTTATTCCAATGTAATAAGTGACTCGACAAACGATTTGACGTGAACCAGAGATGCATAACAACTAAGCTTTTGATTTCATTCTGAGGTGTATTCCTAATTTAACTAAGCCAGTTGAGGGTCACAATGGAAACTCAGAAGTGCTGAGTTCGATCCCCGAGCTGAACAGAGTAGGTATAATAAGTGGGTTATGTAATAGGTGTATCAAAAATATTATCTATGCACATCACACACAGGCGTGTGTGATGTGGTGTAGTGTGCGAAAATTTACCCGGTGGATAGCTATGGGCTTGCCTACTATTTATTGCATACAAACCTATTTAGTGTTATGACACGGCCTACCCCTCCGGGGATGTAACGGTGATAATATGATGATTAATATCTGTATCCAATAATAGTGACTAAAAAAATAAGATTGTTATATGCTCAGCTAATTGGTAGTCCAATTTGGTGTCTTAGCGTAGCAGTCTTGATACTACAATATTAGATATGTATGTATATACACAATTATGCATATATACTACAATATTATGTACTTACTATATTATATTACCCGCATAGTGGAATAATGCACTTGCTATGTTTGGTTGACTTCGCCACGCTCGAGTTTAAAATCTGTTAGTTGAATCTTCAAATGACAAGTATTCATATCGTACTATTGGTTTCCGTTCTTGTTCAGGCACAGAGGTAAATAATATATTTCACTTTGCTAAGTATAATCTATATTATTCTCAACTGAAGTGCCCCAGAACTTTTTAATAGTTCTAAAAGAAAGTATAAAGTAACTCACTTCGCACTGTCTGCTCTCAGGAACGTCAAAACGCTTCGAAAGAAACTACAATAAATACAGACGTATTCAGGATTTAACATGGGGATGTTATTGCCGATTAGGTAAATCTATTAGTTCAGTAATAATTTGTAAATTTATATAAGTATGTAGATGGAAAGTCAATTAGTTCTGATGATGGTTCCTGAAGAAGTATTTCGGTTGATGTGTTCTAAATACTTACATATTTTTAGAGTTTAATAGTTACAGCGATTTGCCACTGATATTGAATTATTTTGTTTTTGAGCTCTGTGAAAAAGCTTACAACAAAAGGAACATTTTTAAACCTTTTAGAGTTAATTTTTTTCTGCTAAAAGTAAACTAGATGGCCTTAATTAAAACACGTTGTGATGTGATAATTTATTGTTCCATTTCGATAAAAATAATTTACTGTTGAGACTTTTTGCCTTCAGAGGATAGCAATAGACCAAACGAAAGTGGTAATCCCTGGTTTATAATTATAAACTTTTTTAAGTAGTAGACGACATTATATTTCAGCTAAGAAATTCCAAGATAGGCTTGTTATGAGACTCTCAGCTTATAAATACCATCGTAGGTGACGAACATGTCGCATTGCCGAAAGTTATGACCAGTGCCCCCTACCTGCATACGTACCTTCAACAAACTTATAACTCAACGCTACTTCAGTGAGTTGTCAAGTCTACAAACAGTTAGCAGTTCCTCCCCTAACTTCGATTTCTTCTAGAGTTCACTTCTTCAATCCGTTATGAGTTTCCTAACTTATTCCTCACTTGATTTTATTGCGCGATTTAGGCTATTTATATATTTTAAGAATGTTATAAACGCATAGCTTATGAAACATTTGATACGTTTAAAACTGGCCATGCGTTGTCGCTTTACGAAACGATACGATAACTCGTTATTGCACTCCAACAAAAGTAATAAACGGTCAAATGCGTGTCGGGCCACGCACAATGTAGGGTTCCGTAGAAGCCCGTTATCATAATATAGAACGAACGATTCTATAGTTCTTTATTCTTCTCCACTTTCTCCCTGCTACATTTAAGAAATAAGAGAACGATTGCCGCCAAGTAATTATTTGAATTGTAATTCGAAAATTAAACAAAATTCGTTTGTGAATTCTATAGGTAGATACTCGAATGAAAACGTAACGATAGCGCGATTCAGAATCCGTTGGTACATTGTAAGAATTTAAATATCATTTAATTCATTTTCTGTAGCTTAAATAATTATTCAATTCTATTCTAAAATAGTTGATATATATATGAAAAGCAAATAAAAAGTATACACCGATATATGCAAGTAAGCTTATAAATGGGCTATTATACTTTATAACTAGTCTGGCCATAAATACTGTAACATAAAAACTTTTCAGCTTTAGAATTCTTTATAATTTGGAGCGTGATTATTATTTTAAAATTTTCTTACGATTTCGCGCCATTTCATGTATTATTTCGTGTTCATTATCAAATAACAATATGAAATGAGGTGTTAAAGAAAATAGGAAAGCAGTATTCGCCTTGTACAAAGTAGGTATTGAGCCGTCACATCAGTCATATTCCAGACACTTCAAAAGCTTGGTATCTGCCGTATGTTCGAATATAGTAATATCAACAGATACAACAACACTTCCTCTATCGAAGACCATAAAATATCAGGACAGCCGCGTGTCTTAGAACTACAAATTAATGATGTTAAAGCTAGAATTGGTCAAAATCCCATTAGAGAGCAAAAATATTATGATAACTCAACAATAATCTTATTGCGAGAAATTAAGATTCCCGCTAGGAAAATGTCGCGTATTATAAAACAAGACTTGAAGCTCGGTGCTTATCGTCGATATACAGTACATGCCCTAAATTAATATTTGAAATTAAATAGAGTGCCTTCCGTTGCGATACGCAAGTGAAGAGCACAGAAATATTGTCTTTACCGATGAAAAAATTTACACGATTGAACAACCTACAATCAGCAAATTGATGATGTATGAAATGAAGTGATCGACGACAAGCCTTGGTACGACAGGAACAGATAGCAAACACTTCTAGTGTACGGCGAGGATGAGGTCCAAAAAATACTTTATACCTAAATAAGTCGAATCTTTGTACTGTGTGTGTGTATATACCATATCTATATCTATACTAATATTATAAAGAGGAAAGATTTGTACTTTTGTATGCAACGAATAAACTTAAAATCTACTGGACCGTTTTGGATGAAATTTGGGATGGAAATAGTTTGAGACCCGGGAAAGGACATAGGATAGTTTTTATCCAACTGGACAAAATTTGCGCGATAACCACAATACGCGTGGGTGGAGCCGCGGCTGGAAAGCTAGTCTATTATATTTGACATAGGGCATAGCTATTGTTTTATGATTTTTTATTTTAGATTAAGTTTTCAATGCCAGTTTTTACCGCTTATAAACAACCAACTACTTCATCTTAGTCACTTAAAAGGGTTTATGGTATAGATTTTATATTTGGAATAAATTATCCAACACCCAAGTTCAACGACTATTACTGCTAAATTAATAAAGTTATCTCAACCGCTACACTTTTCCTATAAAGTTCATAAAACGCACTATCTGCTTGAAATTTTTTAGATTTTTAAAGCCAGCAGTTTAGATTTTAGAGGGGGGGGACGCCCTGCTGGATCAAAAAATTGTACTTTAAAGTTTAATATTTCGTAAATGGAGCATTAAATCGAAAAACATTATTAGCAACCCCTAAGTCATTTTAAAAGGCCTATTCAACCATACCAAAAACGAAGATATAGACGACGAAAAAAAATTCATCCCCACATCACATGTATAGGAGGTACCTTAAAAAAAAATATTTTTCTTAATTTTATTTTACCACTTTGTCGGCGTAATTGATTTACATATCCATACGAAATTACAGCTTCCTACTACTAACGGTCTCTTAGCAAAACCTCGGACAGACGGACAGACAGACGGACATGACGAAATTATAAGGGTTCCTTGTCAGGACTACGGAACCCTAAAAAGTGAACAAAACATTAAGAAAAACAATGATTAACATATAAAGCAATAGAAGTTAAATGTTAGTGTTAATTTACAAATAAATATCATTAAATATGTAAAATGGCAATACAATCGGTGGTCTTATCGCTAAAGCAATCTTTTACAGACAACTTTTGGATGGACAGGGCAACTAACTTATGAACGGTAGAGTGTATCAAAGAAATCAGAAACTTTAAAATAAAATAAATCCAATACGCATACAATATATATGTATAAAATACATATACCTTACATATTTTTTTATAATTTGTATTTTTTACATATAATATATAAGTATAAAATACATATACCTTAATAAATACAGACCGTACCTGTAGCGTTTGAGATAATATATTTTTTTATTAAAATTATAAAACATATTATAATAAGATTACAATTTCGATAAACATGCATTAAGGCATTTTGGCTCGTTGTTTTTTTTTCCTCTCAGTTTTTAGTACTTATATATGTACCTAATCAGAAAAATAAATTGGTTTTTATTTATATCATTTTTTTGATGCAATACATAGTCATCATAGTTAAGTGTTATTATGGTTCACAATTTTATTGGCTCCTGAACGTTTATGCTAGCCTAATACATTTTTGTATACGAGCTAAAATGTATTATAATTTACTTATACCTTAAATTATACCTTTTTCACGTCTTTGGCTTACCTAGTGATGATTAAATTTAAGGTGAAATTAGTCTCAAAAAGGCTAATTTTGTATTTTTTTAGAAAGAGTGTGAGCTTTACAGATATGAATTAAATACACAAAATTTTAGAGGTTATGACAAATACGATGCCAAATCGGAAAATACGATTTCGCTTTGTAAAAAATTCATGAATACAGCCTAAAATTTGCTCTGTATATAATCTAAGTTTCAGTTTATATAGTAAGTCGTATCAATACAAATTTTATTTCTAATTATTTCATAGCAACCATGTGATAAAGTATACCTGAAAGTTATTTTCCGTTTTTAAAAAGCTTTTATAAAAACGGAACTACGCCCTCAGTCTGGCATTGTTCAAAGACCACTTAGTAATAGGTAAGCTAATGTGACTTGTAATTAAATTCATTTGTTTACCGTTACCATTACCGTTAATGTGTAGTCTATGGGTAATTTTAATGTAATACAACATTAAAATTACCCATAGACTATAATAAAAAAAACCTTTATAATTTTTTTAAAACTTTCGTTAGTAGTACACATATTTAAATAATATTGTCACCATTTTCATATAAGTTAAATCAGTCGACTTTATTATTGCTGGAGTGGATTTAATAAAATTTAGAAATTAATAGATACAAAATTTACTGATTGACTGACTGATTATCTAATTAAATTAACTCGATTGGCTGCCTGGGCGACAACACAGATACCCTCATATAACCTCGGTACATACATATTTCGTAAGGTTCGGAGGGATTTTTGGCTTTTACCATATAAGTTAGTTCTGTTTATCAAATTAGTTGATCGAATCAGCTCGCAATATAGTTTAGCGAAAAATTATTGAATATATATTCCATATAACACAACTAGTTGTGCATACTGATTGGTCTAAAAGGAACTCCTCCGAGTGAAGATTCCTTTGTAGTTTCGCGGTAATCTGTTACAAATAACTCGTTGTGAGTTCGGTTATCAAGACAGTGCAAGTTTCCGAGCATCTTTTGAAGCTTATGGCATCTTTTAATCCGGAAAAGCTTCCGGCAATATAAAAGGTTAAAAAGGAGCTGTAAGCCTTTTTTGACCGACTTTTGAAGATTTCTAGATAAGACTAATAAGATTACAGACATTATACAACGGTATACCATGCGCATTGTAATACCGTTGTAGAATGGGTGACCGTTGGTGACATTACTACTGAGCGCTTCCGTGCTTCGGAAGGCACGTTAAGCCATCGGTCCCGGCTGTTGTCTTAGGATGGCAGTCGTTATAGCATGGTGGTAAAGCATTTTTCGAATGTACGCCTGGCTAGTTACCACCCTCAAGTAGAAAATCTGTCGCCAAGCACCTAACGGTGTGTTTCGACAGCTGTCCTTGAGAGCCAGTAATTCTAGGTTAGCCTAAATAACATCTTCGACCACATGAAATAGTTTTCAAAGGCTAGCCTAAAAATAAAAAATATCAAAATAACATCTTATATGATATACAAAATGTGTTACTCTACTATAATATATATACAATACGCAAAATTAATGTAAGGTAATACATTATAGCTCCCACTTCAAGAGGAAAATCCTCGAAACTGACGTTTCGTTTTACCCTAGTTTCTCCTCCAAAACTTACCCGATACTTTTTTGGCATAAACATTTGAAGTTGAAGTATATCTAGGCCCATTTTATATTATTTACATGAAAACACTTTTCAAATTTGTCAGAGTCCATTTCGTGATTTTCAAGGTCATATACTCGTATTCTTTAGTAATAATTGCTTGATATAAACCAACCCACCCACCGGTCTAGAATGCCACATCCTACCTCCAGCTCTTCCCGTGGGTATCTGAAGCGGCAGCTAAAGTTAAAATACCAGAAAGTGGGCAGCATCTACTAGGTAAATTTTTTTCATATTAAATGTTATACACTAACCAGCAAAAACACTCACGTTGTGGATCGAGTACGTCGACCCGGGCTTCGAACATGTCAGATGCTCATCATCAGGGCGAGTGCGCAGCTGTGTCTGTGAGCTGCGAGCTTCCGGCGGGAGTTTGATTAATAGCAGATAAGTATAAGCACTTCTTTTTACACATCCTATTGTCTAGCACCAAAAGCAAAATATCATTGTAAAATTAGTCTATAGTGGACTAAAATTCTGCAAAAAGTCTTTTGGTCCCTGGCATTTGCTAGTTCAATTGAATGACTATTATTTAGATAGAGAAAAATATATTTAAAAAATACAACGTTTTGGCACTATTTCCAGGCTAGAGGTTGTTTTATAACTGGTTAATTTATATGTTCCAGGTTAAATAATCTGAAGTGCAGCTGTTTTAAAATATTTTTTGGGAACTCCTTGACCATACTAAATTTTCTCATCAAATTTGTGCTAAAATGAGGCCAATTATATCCATAGTTAATTTATATTGAAAATGTTTGAATCGCACAATCACATCCTAGTGAAAAGTATTAATTTCTCTAATTTTCGCGCATTTCGGACATTCAAAAAACCTTTATTAAAATCATCTGTTGTTTTTTTTCATTACACGCTCCTAATTGATCTACATGGCCTCCTTAAGATATTGTATTTTACCTCCAATCTCAACTTCTCTCTACAAAACCTCGCTATATGTATGTATACAGGTAAAGTAATATCTCTACGCTTTTTCTTTCGATCCTGTTTTTCGGTCTGAATAATGAACACAACAGCATTCAATATTTTACGCCTCCGCGAAAAAGGAGAGTACAAAATAGGTCGTAGGCATGTCAGTCTGCCTACTATACCACGCTGAAGCTTTTATCGACAGGTCTGTTTTTAAGCTCCGTGTGTTATTTTTTATATTGACACTGTATAAATCACAGCTGACAGAAGACGTATAAATCATCCTATTTGAAGTTTGATCGTTAATTTATACGCAGCGGTCTGGGAACGAAATTAGTTATCATGCCAAAAACAGTGTTCAAACTTAGAGATATTTTGAATCTAGGTACTTGAGGCTAGGAAGTAGGTTGTTTTTTTTTTAAGTAGTCTGTTAAACCATGATAAGGATATCAAAAACACAACATAATTCAGTAAGAATATTTTTGATCCATCGCCATATTATGATGGTTAAGACGAACTTGAAGACAAATTAGAGTTATGAGTCATATGTCATGTTGGCTTAGCGGTCAGAGCATACCTCAGGAATAGAGGTGGAAGGCATGGGTTCGAATTCTGCACTTAACTATAATTTTTCTTCACATTGTAATTTTTTAAATATTTTTATATGTTTTTATAAAGTAATGTTGCCGATAACACCACCTGCCTTGAAGATGCTTTTCGCTGTGGGCATATAGACAGCTAGATTATATTTCTTGTGTCATAAAGACGCTGCTGGTAGAGCCTTTCATATTTTAACCGTTCGGATAATGACTGTGGAACGAAAGAACTTATTGTAATCATGTTTGGAATATCATATTTCTGTAAGGATGGCAATCGTGGCCAACTTTCTTCACGCACAGGCGATCTTGTGCGTCTTGCATTTTGTTTAAAGAAAGTTGATGGTGTCATGAACTTATATAGAAAGAAGTTCTGAATATACTGTATTCTGAATATATATGAATTTGGCGTCATGTTTCAGGTTTTAGAGTATAGCCTCTACTAACACTTCAATTCCAAAGATGATAATTTCAGATATGACTACAGAATAGGTTCAGACACCGTCCTGTTGTGAAATTCCGTTAAACTTACTATAGTTACTTCGCATTTATTTCATCCTTGGTCTAAACACGCATTTTTTCGCCAAATATGTTTTAGTTCCTGTAACGAAGTACTTACTGAACCTATTGTTAGCTACGGGATTTATTGTCATAAGATTACCTGATTATAACCCAGGCAGATAATATAAGACCTCGAGAATTGTGAAAGTGATGCCGTCCGTATTTTAGGCAAATTCCACGAATTTCAGATGAAGCTTTTCAAAGTATTATTGAACAAAGATTACTCATAAAAACTTTTAAAGAAATGCTTTTAAAAAAAGCAAGCTCAATAAAATACTAATGTAAATCAATAAACAAGTTATGCCTATTGACAGTACCCAAATCATGACAAATATTCCTATCCTCCGAATGTGTTAAAAAGAAAATAATGCCGCAACTTTTTCCCGGCGCTATGTTCAGAAACTTGGCATTCCGCGACATAAGGACTTTTTAACTTATATCCGGAGTTCGCGAAGTTGTACACGGAAAAGTCACTTTTTGTGGGATTTATCATTTGTTTGGGAAAGGGTGAAATGTTACTGGAGCAAACTAGTATTTATTCTGTGTTCGAATCATGCGGTGGAACTTGAAAGAGTTCGGAATTGGAGAACGATAAAGTTGCGTAAAGATGAGGGCATTTGAGCACTTGTAGTTTTACAGGCTTCATTTAAAACAGAGACTTGTTTTATCCATCTACTTTCTTTTATAGGGCAACAAGTGACAGGAATGTGACAAGCTCGATATTCCAAAAATAAACAAAGAGCTTAGATCATTCCACACTAATTAAGAGTACCGCTAAAGTGTGGAACACCCATCATTGTTTTCAGATAGATAATATTTGGAAGGTCTTCAAATACATAGTGAATAGGTCACTGTCTAAACATGCTCCCTCTTCGACTGCGTCGTCGCTTTTCACAGGTGCTTGGCGACAAATTTTTCACTTGAGGGTGCTTCTTACCAGGCGGGCAATCGCAGTAATCCCAACGAACATGCGACAAAAATCGAACCATGGACTTAATGCACAGCAGTCTATAGTTCTTGCCATCGCTGCTCCAACTGTTAGTAATTTTTTATACTCAAAAATGGCAGGACTGATGTGTTCCACTGTGAAGTGTAGTAAATACAATGTCGACATATAATGTTTCGTGGCAAACCATGATATGAACTCCTCAATGAACAAGATCAATAAAAGCAAGGTTTTGCGAGAAACTTTTTAATATGATAAGGGACTTACTCTATCAGTCTAAATATGTGATACTAAAAAAGGCTTTGTTATAACATCTCTGATGGCCAAGTTTTTTATTGCGTTGGAATAAAGTTTAATTTAAATAAATTTCGCAGAATTTAAAATATATTTAGCTTGATGCCTCAATATTTCATAAATTAGTTCCAGAAAACACTGCCATTTACAATGTACTACAGGGCACTTCTTTACAATGTTTTAAGGTTACTCGTTTGGGGAAGAAAATACTATTTTTTATGTATGAATTATAAGGGAACTTAAAAGGGTTGGGGTATAAAGGTCATTTTTTCAGTTGGCATTAAATATAGATACAGTATGTTAGTATATGTGTGTAGAAAACAAGCTCTAAGACTTCTTTGTTAGAACAAAATCTTTAGGTCTTATCGTTCAACTCTATACTACTTCCATGAATAATACATTTGAGATTTTATTTGAATTGTAATCCCTAGCTTTAGCTAATATACAATCTGAGCTCACCAATCAGTATTATATGGGATCTGTATTGAAGTTCGATAACAGTGCACTGTTTTCTGTTGATACGTACCTGAAAAGTAAAAAGTCATCGATCAACAACTAAATAATAATGATATCTCAACAACAAATTATTACTAGGTACGAGTATATTGTATTGTCATGTAGAAAGCGACGAGCCCCAGTACGGAACTGTGCCCCGTAAATGGTGATAACCATCTCGTGGAAGCAAATTTGAGTGTCCAAATCCGAACTTTAATTAAAATGTATTTGTCAAAAAATCCAATAACTTCGTATACGTACAGACCTATTCCTCACAAAGGCACGCCCTTTTTTAACCGACTTCCAAAAAAGGAGGAGGTTCTCAATTCGTCTGTAAATTCAGATTCAGATTCTTTATTCTCCTTATTATAACAATGATCCGTTATATTAGGTGTATTTTTATGTTTGTTGCGCATTTGTACGGATAGACTCCTACGTCGTAGGTCGTACTACGTCTTTGTGTAGGTGTAAATATTAATGGTACACACAGTAAAACATTAAAAAATACGAAACCAACGTCCTACGCCGAAAACTATGAAATATTTTGTGGAGGTCGGTACAGTGCTGTTTTAAAACACCGACCTCAAATTAGCATGATCCGACTTCCACATGTCGTTTCATTCTTTTCAGTGTTGGAAGTCGATTCCGTTTTTTTACTCATAAAGGCAGCTTACAAGATTCACTCGCCTAAAATATTTAAACTGAAACTCGCCTAAAATAGTGTTCATCGTCGACAACAGCAAACACAACTAAATCATCCAGGTAAGCGAATACATTCTTCAGTTACTTGACTTTAACATAAAGTACTCAACTGACTTTGATGAAATTTATATTGGACCAACTTTTCTAATAAAAAAAATTATCAAACTTGGACGACTCTGTAAAAAGTTATGCGTGGTCATACATTAAAAAACATACGTGTCAAATTGAAAACTTCTCATTTTTGGAAGTGAATAATGGAAACTATATTAAAAAATATAGAGGCCTAAATATATAGCCTTTGTGAGTTGATAGGTCTGTTTTGCATAGAAAAAAAATTTACAGAATTTGAACCAAATCAGAGATTGTACAGCACCCGCTTCCAAAGCATGATTCGTGATGGGGCAGAACGGTATTCTGGGGTCACGGGTCCAGTTCCGATGGAAATACTTTTTTCCAATAATTTAGCTTGGTACTAAGGCACTTTGCGAATGCCTCCGTGCTAGCTACCACCTTCAAGTACAAAATCTATCGCCAAGCACCTAAAGATGTATTTCGGAAGCTGTTCTAATAATTCTTGGTAAGGCAGAACCACATTTTCGATCACATCATCGCTTCCTATCAGGTGAGATAGCGGTCAAAGGCTGACCTATCAGCTATAAATAATATAATGTATTCTTTTGTTTATGAATTGGAAAAAAGTACGTTTCGCTGAATATGTGTCAATACAATATCAAGTAATATAACTTTTTATACCAATCGTATAGACAGATATTATCATATAAAGTTATATGATAGTTATAGTTATATTTATTGAGTACTTAAAACACGATATGGATTTTTACATTTTAAAATATCCATATTTTACAAATAAATTGGAATAGGATGTTTTTATACGATAGAACAGTATTCTGTGGTTGAGGATTACTTTTTTTCGGTCCAAAATAATATATTAGATGTGCTTTGCTTAGTGAGTCTTCGTATAAGTATCAAATAACATTAAATTATTATACCAATCGTATAAAAACTTAATATCATTCAAAGTTATATATAAATGAGTAACGAAATCACGATATGAGTTTTACTGTGAAAAATATTCTCTACAAAAATGCTGTAGGCGAATCCTTAACTAGGTTGGGTGTGCCTAATCTCGCAGATCAGGACCTCAACCACACTATAGCCTCTTCAACCTCTTCAATACGCCTCACCGTATGTGGGAAAATGATGTTTTAATATTATATAGTTCCCATCTTAATCAACAGGACTAGCTGCTTCATATTATTTTGAATCAATTATAGCTCAGCGGTTACAGCTATGGACTGTGGTACCGCAGGTCCATGCATCACCACAGCCGGCTTGAACTTCATCGCATAGTAGGAGGGCATTTTGAATGCCCGCCTGGCTAGCTACCACCATATAGTTAGAAACCTGTCGCATAACTGTCGTAGCCGCCACTTGCGTTTACTTATTACCATTTAATTCATATAACTTTATTTTCCGTTAAATTGATCGGAATCATCATCAATCGAAATAAACAGTGAAGGATGCGTGCGAGGAAAAGGATCAAGTTTCACAAAATCCACGTTTCGCATACAAATTCAAATTCAAAATCATTTATCCAATTTAGGCGTCTACGACGTTCTTATGAAGGTAAATTACAAATTTTAATATCGATATATTCTAAAGTGTACTGCCACGTTCAGCAAAAAACAATTATAGAGCCACTGCGAGAAGAACGGGCAAAAAACTCGGGGCCATTCTTTTGAACGTCTTTTTACAATGTGTTATATACAATACAACACAATTATTACAATATTTGTTTAAATTACTATACCCATGATTACTCATATAAATCTTTACTAATACAATTGTTTTGGTATTCAAACTTTTAAAACATTGAATATGCTATATAATTTTATATTAAAAAAATATCTGGTTGTCCTCTCGCGGTTATACGAGGCATTTGTGAGATATTCAAGGTCATAGTACAATGCTAAAAAAAAAATTTATGACAGCCGTGGCAGCTGGCCTAGATTTAATGCCAAAAAATTAATCGGCTAAGGTTGTGAGGAGAAAAACGGGCAATACGAAACGTTTATTTCATGAATTTTGTTCCTATACCTCGCCCGCGTCCTTCCCTCATATGAAGTAGGAAGATGAATTATCTGCAATACAATGAAGCGAGGCTACCCTTTCAACCTTGATATATCGCTTAGAGCTACGAACTTCTACAAGGCCGATGAACTCTAGCATTACCTACTAGCAGGGAGATCTACGCGTACTTAAGTTTGATAGAGTTAGGAGACAATCAAATCGGCGGTAAAATTCGAACCAGGTACTCTTTATCGGTTATTAACTACGGAGATAACGTATTTTAATCAATTTTGAGGCGCTTAATATTTCCTATTAATGTCTTAAGGGTATCTAAAAAAATGTCTCCTAATTTACAAGGTTTAGTTTTGGATTTGAATCTATAACCGGCTTATGTCCTCAACCAGAACGTAAAGTAACGGTCCATAAAGATCTACCTACGTAATAATTGTTTACGAGCCCAGTCACAGCAAAACCTCTCAAGTAAGACTAAGTTATCACTAATTCATTAAAGCTAAAATATCGTTTAGTGTTTAATAATGTACGTTCTTATTGAAAATTCGGAAGCACCTCTAAATAACAAAGCCTCAATTAATAATCAAGCCACACACCAGCAGCTATTTATTTTACGTCTCAACTTTACGATATTAATTGTGGATTTCGTAACGTTCAGGTCGTGCAACGGCGGCTGTAAAATGAGGACTGACAGAATTTACCAAAGCGGTATTTTTAATCAGTGTAAACACATTATCATGCTGGAAATACATACATATTATAACAAAATTTTATGATATCAAATCGCCAAATGAAATTTCATAAAGTATTATGTAGTGGCTATGCTATTGAACGCAGTTTTTAGGGTCATTTTCTCAAAGAGCAAAACGGCGCCCTATTTCCTATTTCATTAAATAGGGTGCGGTACGTGAAATGATTTCAGACTAAAATTACATACATAAATTACATATCAGCACATTAATAAAGGATCCTATGGAATCTCTAAGGGATCTTTTTAAAGAAATTGATATATTAACTTTACCGAGTCTGTATATATTTGAAAATATTATGTATGTTCGGAAAAATTTGAGTAAATTTAAATTAAACAGTGACAACCACGATTACAACACTAGGAACAAATATAAATTAACGGTACCGTGTTTTAGATTAGCAAAGACAAATAAAAGGTCCTTTTTAGGTAATTGTGTGCGGTTTTATACTAAAATTCCCGAACATATTACAATGCTCACAGAAGGAAAATTCAAATTACACGTGAAAAACATTTTGATTAAGAAATCCTACTACACAGTTTGTGATTACTTAAACGACAAAAATGCTTGGAAAATTCCACCTCTGCCAAGCCATCACCTGTCTTCTACGTAATTTAAACAAATATTGTAATAATTGTATTATATTGTTTATAACAAATTGTAAAAAGACGTTTAAAAGAATGGCCCCGAGTTTCTTGCCCGTTCTTCTCGCAGTGGCTCTATAAATTTTTTTGCTGAACGTGGCAGTACAATGTAGAATATTTCAATATTAAAGTTTGTAATTGACCTTCATAAGAGCGTCGTAGACGCCTAAATTGAATAAATGATTTTGAATTTGAATTTGAATTTGATTGAAAAAAATTCAATAAATAAAAATTTGCGTCTATCACAGTCATCATTACTTATTTACTACTCGTATTATTGTAACATGGTATCAGTACTAATATTATAAATGCGAAAGTAACTCTGTCTGTCTGTTACAACTGCGCAAAAAGAGGTTAATGTATTTGCGTGATAACCAACATACGCGTGGGCGTTGGTTATCACGCCCGGAAAGCTAGTATCTCATAAAGTTAAAACCTGAACTATAAGTATATTATTGAGTTAGTTTTTTACTTTGGATACAAATAGATAGAGTAATAATTTTTTATACAAGGTGAGAACCTAATATCCTAAACTAACTTGGCTTGCTGTTTTCGATGATCTTAATATGTGTACAGCACGGTGAAGTTATAAACGACCAATAGAAAAACAAACATTAGATATACATATATCGCATCATACACATTACTATTTTTGTATCATTATATTTTGTAAAACTATCGGCAAGTATCTAATGCAGTGTTCCGAGAGTTAGTACTTCAGACCTAATATGCTGCTAATATATTCACTTCATAATCTACCAACAGGTATCATCAAGGATAACATTAAGAAATAATTTTCAAATAACACACATATTTACATAGCGTTCTATAATTTTACATAGTCCCATATATTGTACCGCTTTTAGACTGAACTTTAGGTTATAGAATCCAAGCAGTAAAGTTCCCTGTAATGAAGGTACTCCAGAAGGGAGGGTCATCTTGGAATTATGCCGCGATCCCTTGTTAATACCCTACGAGGCTACGAGATCCTCTATGAAACACCGCTCCACCAAGTAATAAAACTCAAGAATCCATAATAAAACATATTTCAGACGTGGAATTCTGTATAATTTTGTTTCATTCTGTGTATTGCATAAATTTAAGTATTATAATAAGTATGTACTCTATTAAGTAAGTCTCTACTCGACAAATGTAAGAATTATTTTAAAATATGTTCTCGTCCCAACATATCTACATAAGTTTATGCATTTCAGTTAAGAGCTTTTACGGTCACAAGATATCAATATAATTTATTAACATAAGCTGACCTATTTTTTGTGTCCATTTTTCTTGTCTGTTCTTTTATGCTTATCGAAACGCTATAGAATATGTGACGGTATTCTGCTACGCCCCTCAATTTTACTATAGACCTTTTTCAGCTAGTAACTCTTTCCTATTCTACGCTTTTAGTTCCATAAAAAGCATATCAAGTCGTGGTCGACCTTATGCCTTATTACCTATTCAACAATAATGCCTTATGAAGGAATGAAGGTCTAGTAAATCGATAGGGACCAGATGTTCTCCCTTTTTGCTTGTCACGTTTTTTTATCAGCACCTCCTTTGTTCAGCGTAGTCATTCCGAAAAATTAGAATTGAATACGAAATAGTTATGCCCTAGAAAAGTCGATCCAGATGTTTTTGAAGCTAGACGTTGGTTTGAAGTTTCGGACTAGAAATTAAGAAATTAATTTTATATATTTTACGGAATCCTCGTCATTCATTAATCCAGGACACTTCGCTTATGTTTTACCAAATACAAAATGAAAAATGCTAAAGATGAGCGGGTTTATATCTAAAAAAATAAGGTTTTATTGACCATCTAAGGCATAGCAAAATGTACTCTTCAACAATACTTATTAAAAAGTTTGACTTATTAAATAATGTGCCTTTTTAAATAACGAAGATCAGTTACATTGTCTGTGATTATATTATTTTAGATAATAGGTAGTTATATTATGCTAGAGTCCTGGGAAGGCCATGCTGTGAATAGGTAGTAGTATAATTTTAAATAATATAAACCTATTGATTTATACAAATTTGCGAAAAAACACGTCATTCCTAAAAATCCTAAAATTAATAAGTAGACAGTAACTAATATATATCCGAAAATATTACGACAAAAGCAATAAACTAAATATAACTTTTTGTGTCATGAAAGAATGCATAATAGCATTTCCTTAATTTAAATTAAATCTTCGTGAGTTTTACACATACCTATTTAAAAAATTTACAATAACTGGCAAAAACCCTCACGTTAGGAATCAGATGGTCATCATCAAATACGAACGATCAGATGCTTGAAATACTCGACGTATTCAATCCCTAACGTGAGTGTTTTTGGCGGTTATTGTTTAATGTTTAAATTTACTTAATTCTTTATTGAAAACAATTTAAACTTTTTAAATAATCTACTATCATCAATTTAGTTATACTACCAACAATAATTCTTACCAAAATTTTGATCAGAGCGCTAGGTCGATGCGACGAGTGTTCTAAATGCTGGCACCTACTTGGCTCAACGAATAAGCATTGCACAGCAATCCAATGGGACAACGCTGCCAACATGCTGTGAACAATGCCAACTGGTAGTGGGCATTTAGACTGTGCAATTGTAAGGTTGTCTGAATGTTTTAGTTGTAGTAGCTGTTACGTTGCATATAGTTCGTTTTGTTACGGTAATAAAGGCATACTTCTGGAAAAAATATAAATATGTTTGGAAGGTCATCCATAGCATTAAAGTACCACATCTATTTAACATATGGGTAATATTACTATTTATACCAAAAGCCTTGTGTTGCGGGGTTAATGGTACAGAGTAACATATCGTCGAATCAGCTTAGCATAGGTTTAAGTGTAGTGTCCCGAACCGCATCGTATACAATGGGTCAGGTTAAGTAATGCGTACCGGTTTCCATCAATCTCGACCTGTTTCAACAAAGTACATGATTGAAGCATATATTATAAACAAAACCAACATGTCTCAGGGAACCTTTATTGCTACGGATTTTAATAACTAGTACGTAACTAAAGCCCTGTTCATTGCCATTGACCTGTATATACTTGACGCGACATCTCAAACGAGGATAGTCGACCAGTGAAAGTATGCTGGCCGGCATACTCTCGTCTAGTATATATAGGTCAATGTTCATTGCACGTGTTTTTCTCGAAACACTACACAAAAGACAAAACAAAATTTGGTTTCTATTCCATCTAGTATCCAACAAGTTTTTGTTTCGACCACATTGACACACACATTTTTGTGTGCGGACAAAACAAAAACTTTGTTTTATGCTTCCCGAGGCTTATATGTTAAATATGCATATATATTACCCCAGAATGGGTACAGGAACCGCTCGACTAAACAAGTTATTTTCTAGATAATTTTTCATGGGATAGTAGGACAAACTAGTTGGCGGACATCTTCAATACCAGAGTTTTCAAAGATTCGTTGCCAGTAAACGACGAACATAAAATGTACGCTTTTAAGATATGGGTTATTATATTTTCGGGTTACTCTGTTGAAGTCGAAACTTCATTTTTGTTGCCAAAAAATATATTACGAAGACTTTTTTTGTACTTTTTAGTATTTTTAGGTTATATAACCTAAAAATACTGACACTTTGATATTTTTAAAAACAAATGTTCCTTACCTGAACATTAGGGAACATGTATATATATTTATGAATTCAGTTATTTGGGCAATGTAATTACAGTAATATTTTTGTTAATCAGTCCAGCCGAACAGATATTTTCCAAACTAAATATAAATATAATATTTATATGCTACAAGCAAATACTGCTACGTACCACAGGTATGCATATAATTATACAGCCATAATAATTTATTAAAATTTGCCTTCCAATATTAAGCATTTAAATGGTTTACAATATTATAAAATAATAAAATTATGTTTCCTAGGAAAACGCTTTTTTACCTTGAATAAATATTTTTACGCTTTCTTCTCGAAACCAAATTTAATAATGCTAAAACTGAAAATACGTGTTTTTGTCAGATCAGAACTCATCCTAACAGTGAAATGTTTTCAAAAACAACAATAAAAACTACAACGTACGTGTTCCCGAAAATAAGTAATTTTTTGTGAGTTTTTGTTGATTGCTTCATTAAAATACTTGGCATTGGACACGGCTTCATGTTATCTAAACAGACAGTTTGTAAAGAGACAAGAAAAAAAAGAGACAGTAAAAAACGCTAAGTAAAACTCCTGTGGCTGAATTTAAAAGTTAATGGAGTTGAAATTGGTACAAGTTGCTGTCTAGGAAGACTTTCACAGTCTTATTGAAAGAAAGAAGAAAAGTTATTTGTTTCTAACATTAAATTTCCGAGAAATTAGGCTTATATTTCCTTTTTGTTTAGCTATAATAGATTTGAACAAAGCAGCGGTATTTATTTATTATTATTATATATTATTTATTATTATTATATTATTATATATTATTATAGCGGTATTTATTTATTTATTTATTTATTATTATGTATTTATTTATTTATTTCCTATTTGCTTGGCTATAATAGATTTTAACAAGCAATGGTAAGGTATTGAATATCAGCTTGGAAACTTCTATCTAAAACTTAGTGGCCATTATACGTATAAATTACTTAACAAGTATAAATTAATTAAAAAAGTGGAAAACCCGACTGCAAAGTATTTATTTTCGTTAAACGATTTATCATTCCATTGAAATTAAAACTGCAAGTTGTATTTATTTATGGAATCGTTTTGTACAGCTCTTCATTTTGATACCCCATTCGATGGGTCAGAAAGAAAAATATATTTTTTGTACTCACAATATTAGTCTAAAATCCGCCACTTTGTTTTTATATTTTTTTTATGTACCTAGTGTCACTTGGTTTATCAAGACGAATCTAACGATATATCTTATATCAAAATCGGTTCAGTTGTATAGAAGTTATCGTGGAATAAAGAAACTCACAAACATACATGCATACATGAACCATGAAAACATAACTATCCTTTTTTTGGGCAGTCATGTAAAAAAATATTGATATTTGAATTGACCGCCTCAATGATCGAGTGCCAGAAGTCGCTTTGATATCTCGAACACCTGTTTTTAGTACCTGGGTCGGAGAGTTAATATTTTTATCTGTATAAATATTTTATATCAAAGATATTTTTAGTACGAATCTGGCATCTGTCATCTGTTACCTTAAAATAAAAAATTAAGCCAAGCATCTACGGTGTGTTCCGGCAGCTGCAGTTCAAGGTTCCACTTGGGATCTAGTTATTCTAGGTTTAGCGTGTAAACACCTTCGACCACATCATCACTTAAAATAAGGTGAGATTGTGGTCAAAGACAATTATTGTTTTCTTTGGATTTTTCCCGACCAGCTACTGTGCAACTGAACAAAGAGCTGCCAATTTAATTGAATTGGCCACCTAGGAAGTCAATTCCCTGATTTCGGTAGCTTTGAAGATGAAATCCTCTTCAGAAGATTGGTTCTTACTTGAATTCAGAAAAAATAATAATTTTCCAACAATTTTGCAATATATCCGTGCTTATTCATAATGGTTTGATTAATAGGTTAAAAAAGAAAATCTGAGTGCAGCTGTTTTCAAATTATGTTTTGGAATTAATCAACTAAGAAAATTGTAAATTTGGATAATTGCATCCATAAGTAGAGTATTATTTTCACTAAATTTCGCATATTTTGGACAAACAAAAGGTCGTAGGCGCCACGTGCAGCTCGCATTGAAATAAACTCTATTTAATTCAAGTTGTGTTTTATTATCTGTTTACTTGCTTGTAATTGATCTGAATATCAATATATTTTTATTAAATATAAATTTTCGTTAAATGGTGGCTAAGTACACAGTATGACTTTGTCCAACCGACTGTTCTATGCTTGTAAATACCAGGTTAGTCCTAACTTTTGCTTTTTTTTTTTTTATTTAATTTTAAATCTACACTCCACAGACTCCAGGGTCCGTGACTTTTTTAAACTATGACATAATTTATTAGTAAACAAGAAATATGAAATAGGAAACATGCAACATTCCAAGGGGGAACAGTGTTAAAAGTTTTTTTTTCTTTTTTTTCCGTTAACGTCATTAGCACCAGCATCCAGAGCAGACCAGTATCCTCTAGCAGCACCCGTTCACGAGTTGACGCATGTGCCAGCCATCGCCTTCCTCAACCATTTTTGAGGGAAGATGGCAACTCGACACACAACACCGCCGCTAGACAAAAATGACCGCTCCGGATACCCTAACTTTTGCTTTATCTATGTTATTTAAAGACAAACTTGGCAAATAATTTAGTACCTCTCTAGCAGTTTATTTACCCTCATAATGTGTATTAAGTTTCGATAGCGGTATAGATATTCGGCGGCAATAGCAGGTAACAAGTTATCACGTAAACTATGTAAAGGGTTGTTAGCGCTTACAACACCTGCGCATTTCACAATACTTCCGATAACTTTGTGCGACAATGCATAAGCGGAAGCGGGTTATACCTACTGAATTTTTGAAGTGACTAATCTGCTACAATTGTATCTCTTATACTAAACTCTATCATACAAGTGTAGCATATAAACATTGGAAAATTAGTTTAGTTGTAATTAAAAATTAAATAAGTTAAAATCAATTATTCGAGCAGCGTAACGTATTTATATTAGGCGTTATGGTTATTAAACTAAGAAGCTTTTGTCACAGATTATTTAATAAATTTTGATCATTTTTATTTATGGCGTGAACGTACGTATTTTGAGACGAAGTGTATATAAGCGAAATAGAGAACGTTTAAATAATTAATTGATAGATTTAGGCGTTAATTTATAGACAACCATAAGATAATAACTGATATAAAAGAGAAAAATAATTACAAACATTTGAGGAATATAAAACATAACAATATATCTAGTGAAAATTCCCCCTATTTTTCTTACTAAGCCAATCTAGTGTAACACCACGTAGCCTAACCACGCGTTTCGATTTTACACGAAGCATCATCAGGAGGTCTTGAATCTCCAAGCTCACGATCAAGAAACTTTTCTCGATTTTCTTAGAATATTTTAAATCTTATATATGAAGAACACGGGTGTTTGAGCGTGAACTTACTATGAGTCGATATCGCTATCGACAATGTTTCGGCTTCTACCGGAAGCCTTCCTCAGGATTTTGAGTGTGGTACGTCCACCGCGGCCGCGTCACGCTTCACACCGTGTTCTTCATTTATTAGATATAAATATGAGCGTAAGTTTTATAATATGAATATTTTAAATATTAGTTATTAAATTTAACTAAATATGTTCTGTATTATTTTTTTATTACTTATTCTGTCTTATTTAACTACACTGTAAAGTATATATTGTATATTTAGTAATTAAAACGGTGTCGTTCAAAAAAAGTTGGCCAAGTGGGAGTCGACTTGCGCACGAAGGGTTCCGTACTATTAGCTATACAACATTAGACTTCATATTTTAACCTTTTTTTGGTTTTAATGTGCGCGAGTCCGACTCGCATTTGGCCAACTTTTTATATTTGTTGTTATAGCGGAAACAGAAATACATCATCAGTGAAAATTTCAACTATATAGCTATCACCGTTCTTGAGATAAAGCCTGGTGACAGATGGACGGACGGACGGACAGCGAAGTCTCAATAATAGGGTCCCGTTTTTACCTATTGGGTACGGAACCCTAAAAAGCGGGGGACCCTTTTGCCTTCGCTACATACGGGCGGAGAACATATCTCAGCCCTATCTATATATTACCTTCTGAACTATAAGAGATAGCCGGTTGAAATTTTCATGGTATGTGTTATAAGGACTCGTAACAAAATGAATTATGTAATTATTATTTTATAAATAGATACAAAAAAGACATTCTATCGTTCCGCGCGGCACCATCTGTATGCTGGCTTGTGGTGTACTTGGCAGTTTAAATTTACGAACACGTTAGAAGCTCTTCACAATATTTTTATTTGGTTGTACCTCCGCTGCAAACTTCTCACTTGCGTCCTCATAAACTAACGATACAAGTTACGAACTATCCGCTCCGTGTTCTTACAGTGAACTTCAGCCATCGTATGAGCATTAGCGAGCGCTGTTTTCTACTAGTTTACTGGTTCTAATATCGAGCACATCTGTATGTTTTGTTCTGAGAGTTTACTCGTGTTTTAGACGTATTTTTAAATGGAAATACCTCCAGCTTTACGATCTTTTATTTGGCATTTCTTGTATATAAAGAAGAATAAAAAAGTTTCTATTTTATGTGTCATTTAAATTGGAAAGTCTAGCAAAATGGTAAATTAAGAAACATTAGTTCATGAAAAATTTGAGCACAATGTTGTTGTCTTAGGTTTTCGCGATTATTACACTTAATTTAACAGCTTTATGCGACTTACATCGCGTAGATGTATATCATACGATTCAAACACTTCGCAGTGGTTGTGGTCACGGGGTGACTGTGTGTTACCCACAAAATAAAAATACAATAACCATGAGCGGGTTTCCACCCACGTCCTATAATTTCTCAGACAAACCTACAGTAAATTCACAAAGCCTATAAATGTTGCTCAGTCACATCCCCGTGTTTTTTTACAGCTTAAAGGCTAGCCTTTTACAACTATCTTCACCAGGAGGTGAGTGTTAAGACTTTTGATTCAGTACCGTAAGGGTTTATGGTACTGAATCTTAAGGACAGTTGCTGGAACAGACCACTAGTAATTTGATGACAAAATGTCTACTTGAGGGTGGTTGCTAGCTTCACTCGTATTTCCAAAACAGCCATTCGTTCGTAGGGTACGAACTTGTACGGTGGTTTGATCTTTTCTGCATAGGGGAAGGACCTTTCGCAAATGCTGGCCTGGACCTGGAACATACGTAGAAAATATATTGCCTACTCCAAACGATGTCTTCTAGGAGCTAATCTTCTATGACCATAATATCATTGCACTTACTGATGTATGTAAGCTTTAATACTTAAAAGACTATGAAAATATACGACTATAATTACTTTAGGAACTTATCCTGTTCAATGCGGATAAAATTAACGCTTACTGAATTAATAGTACATACAATTAAAACAAAACGTGTTCCTTTAATGTACCTGCCCTTGATGATCTTACGCGCATATCATTCGAAAACGTCTTCACAAAACATTGCGAAAAAAGCAACAAAAGAAAGAAGCAATTCAATTAAGACCAACATGAAAAGAAATTATACAATTTTCTGTTTTCGCAATTTTGCAACAGTTCATTGCGTAGTTAATATTTTCTATTTATCATGCTTGTAGCGAGAGATGAAACTCAAATGTTGTGCAATTAAGTATAGCAGTGCGACCGGCCACTGCTAATTGTAGCTCGGAAATATGCTAAATTCAGTCGCCCTCGTAAATGATATTAAAACTGTTGAAGGCCTATTTCGCTTAACGATCTGGTAACGAAAATAGAAAATGGATATCAACACAGTTTGCCAAAAACTTAGTCGCTTTGTATTTGCATTGAAGAAACTAAGACAAACAGTTTCTAAAGAAGCAGCCCTAACTTCTTACCACGGGTACGTATCATCTGTCCTCAGCTACGGTCTTATATTGTGGGGTAACTCAGTAGAGTCAGAGAGGGCTTTCATAATGCAAAAAAGGTGTGTGAGAGCTATAAACAAGGCATGGTTCATGGACAGTTGCAAACCATTATTTAAACAATGCAATATTCTGCCACTTCCGTGTATGTACATCAGGGACTTATGTATTTTCGTTAAAACACATCCGAAATATTTCAAAAAACGAAATGAAATCATGCTGAGGCAAAAACGTGCCAAGTTCACAAACCTGAAGCACCACGCTCCGACACTAGTGTGCGTGCCGGCGCGGACCGCGCCCCGCCACTGAATCGACGCACACACCGACGCGCGCCCCACCGCCGCGCGCCTTTATAAGCCGGCCGCCCGGTAGTCAGAGCTCACACACAATCAAACACCGAGCTCGCCGGCGAGCTCGAGGCAAAAACAAGGTCACGATAAATTGCTCTCCAAATAGTCAAAGAGTATTATTCAGTAGGGCCCAATTGTGCAACACTGCAGTTGCACAGAGGCATTTTGCTCCGATCCCCCCCATGTCTCTCGACAGCGAGACAAGCCGAGGTCCGAACCACAGTGGTGCCCTTGAGCTCGCTGTCAACCCCTCCTATAGTAGCGGTACGTTTTCGGCGTCCGCAGGAGACGGAGGTAGAAAGCGCTTTTCGCCTTCTACGCCCGTCTCGGGAGAAGTGCCTTCGGCACTTCTCCCTCCCGGGCTATTGTAGGGCCAGGCCCTCGCCCAAAACCCGGTGGAGCTGGACGACCGCACAGGCGGTAGCCAGCATCTATGTCCTCCCTAAAAAAAAAAAAAAAAAAAGTCAGAGCTCAGTCTGCTGCACGCAGCCCTCGCACCCGCAACGGGAAGTGGTCTGTGACAGTCGGCGCCTTAGTCACGCGGTGGTTTAGGTAACGGTCGGATGCATCGAGCAATTCGGACATTCGCACCACTCTCTATGCCACTACCTACATAGTGTACTTCAGTAAAACTTTCGTGGTACTGGAATAAACCCGTAATTGATTTATAACGAAGTTTTTTCCTTAATTCACCCTGGAAACGACGTTATAAACTGGCGCTCAACGTAAAGGCCAAGAAGAAGGCCAGCCCTACTCAACGAAGATACCCGAGAAGAAAAATGAAAGAAGAAGATCACGACAGTATGAATCTCACGAATGAACAATTTGAAAAACTCTTGTCAGTGATCGGCTCGCAGCGACGACGCTCATTCGCCGCTTGTAATGTAGTCTATTCTGGAAAGAGGGACACGGAAGCCGTGGAGACCTTCCTTGCCGGAGCTACGGTCTACAAGTCTATCGAGCAAATAAACGACGAAGAAGCCATAAGAAGCATCCCATTGATTCTGAAGGATGAAGCGGCAATTTGGTGGAACGGCATAAAGGAAGATGTCACCACTTGGACAGAATTTCAAAATAGGCTTCGTCTAGCATTCGCTCCAAAGAGACCAGCCTATCAGATTTATCAAGATATCATTGGTATCAAGCAAGGTGATGGAGAGCTAACGGAGACATTTGTAACCAAGAAACGAGCCCTGTTCGCACAGCTGCCAGAAGGCCACTCAGAAACACAGCAACTTGACATGTTATACGGGCAGGTCAACTATAAAATCCGCGCCAAACTTGCACGTGAGACGGTGACAACTTTCGACGAACTTTTGAAAGCGGCTAGAAGTGTGGAACGTCTATTAGCCGAAAAGCAAGCGCAGCCTCAGACGCAGCTAACTACCACAGGTAAGAACAAGGAAGCTCCGCCCAAAAAAGCAAAATGTGGTTATTGTCGTTTCCCCGGTCACACTATTGAGAACTGCAGAAAGAAAGCTAGAAACGAAGGCGTAGCAACTAGTAGTGGGAGCACGACAACGACTGCAATTAGGTCATCCACACTAGGAACGCAAGTCCCATCACCGTCCCAGGCTAAGTTTAACTGCTATGGGTGTGGTACTCCAGGAATGGTCAGATCAAAATGTCCCACTTGTAACGACAACAAGAAACCAACGACAAATGCCGAAAGGGAGATCAGCTTTTGCTCCATTGATATCAAGATGGACTCTCGGCCAAGGCCAGTTATTGGAATCGGTGTGGATAAGATTGCGGGAACGGCGTACCTAGATTCCTGTGCCAAAACTAGCGTAGCATCCTACGGCCTATACCAGTGTCTGAGAAGTCTTGGGTATCGCTTTGGAGAAAGACAACTGTCGGTGACATTGGCAGACGGTACGAAGACATACAGAGATGTACTAACGGTAAGAGCACCTATTAATCTCTGCAACCGAATTGTGCCCACCACATTTATTGTGTTCCCAGAATCCAGAGAATCTCGTACATTGCTGGGAATAGGTTTCATACAAGATGCCGAAATGGTTTTAAACATACCACAGATGACGTGGCACTTTGTTGGAGAACCCGACATTGTCTATGAAATGCAGAAGGAGGACGCTACGGAAACGTCACTGGCGCACGTAGAAGCAACGCCTGGTTCCAGCCCTCCCATACGCAAGTGGTTGAGTGAAATGCGACTTCCAGAAAGGATTTCATCTCTCTCCAGTACTCCATCAGACATGCATGAGATTGCTGAAGTCGTCATTTCAAATGGAACATGTGAACCTGCTCTTCCACAAGCGAGCTCATGTGCTGCGATAGACCTCCGTATGGCAAAAGTGAATGTGGAACCAGCACTACCTGAGACAAGTGCATCAGCCAAAATACCATACCGAATGATACCGATAGATGCATCTACGCCTCCCAAAAAGCGAAATCGAACACTATTCGATGGGTATTCACCCAGCCTTGTTGATTTTATGTATCGTGATGCCCAGATGGCTACGCACGGCATTGAGGTGGAACTATCACCACACTCCCGAAAACTTTTTCCAAGTGATGACAACAGCGACGACACAAGTGATGACGTAGAGATTTGCTTGCTATCAGTGGAAGATGTAACGTCGGAAATCTTGGATTCATCGCAAAAGGCTCAACTCATGGAAGTTTTAAAACAAAACCAAGAAGTGTTTGGTGATAGTGACATTCCAACTAGCCTCGCTGAACATTGCATCGATACTGGATCTCACAATCCAATTTCGGTACCTCCATATCGCCTGTCACCACCTAAGCGGAGCTTACTTAAGAAAGAAATTGCCAAGATGCTGGACGCTGGTATTATAAAGCCTTGTTCGTCACCTTGGTCCGCGCCCGTAATTATGGTACCAAAAAAAGATGGTTCAGTGCGAGTCTGTGTCGATTACCGTCGCTTGAACGCTATTACGGTGCCTGATATTTATCCAATTCCTCGAATCGATGACATGCTTAACGCAGCCAAACCTACGCCATATATGACGACCTTGGATTTACGAGCTGGGTACTGGCAAGTAAAAGTCAAGGACAGCGACCAGGATAAAACGGCGTTTATTACACCGTTTGGAGTTTATAAATTTACCCGAATGCCGTTTGGACTCTGAAATGCACCTTCGACATTCCAGAGATTGATCGATAGGGTACAGGTCAGTCTAGAAGACGTCAAGATGCTCGCTTATCTCGATGATTTGATTATATTTTCCGAGACCTATGATGAACATCTAAAAGATCTGGACAAAGTTCTTAGAAAGTTAACCGAAAGTAACCTTCGGGTAAATTTCAGCAAATGCAGATTTGGTTGCTCAAACATCAAGTACTTAGGTCACTTCATCACCCCAGATGGTTTGAAGGTCGATCCCACCAAGGTAGCAGCCATAGTTGAATACCCATCGCCGAAAAACCTGAAACATTTGATGACGTTCCTTCAGACGTGTTCATGGTTTCGACGTTTTATACACAACTTTTCAAAAATCAGTGAACCGCTTACTCGCTTAACGAAAAAGAAGGCAGTGTGGAAATGGACCGATGAACAAGAGAAAGCATTTCATGAATTGAAAACTCGTCTCACTACTGCCCCGATACTTCGACAAGCAGACGAGACCAAGCCATATACAATCAAGACAGACGCTAGCAATTATGCACTTGGAGCTGTTTTAATGCAGGGGGAGGGCGAGGATGAACGCCCTGTTGAATTTGCCAGCAGATTGCTTGATCCCGCAGAAAGGAATTACTCTACCACGGAGAAAGAAGCACTTGCCGTAGTTTGGGCAATAGCAAAATTTAGAGGATACATAGAAGGACTTCCGATCACGGTTGTGACTGACCATCAAGCATTGAAATGGTTAATGTCATTACGATCTCCAACTGGACGACTTGCCAGATGGGCATTGCAGATACAAGCTTACGATATCACTATAAAATATACTCCAGGAAGAACGAATGTGGTTGCAGACACCCTTTCAAGACCCATTTGTGATGAACAATCAGTTAAAGATTGTGGAATATGCAGCATAGTCGTAGATATGCCACAGCGATCCCCATCTGAAATCAGAGCTGAACAACTGAAAGACGAGCACATAACCACCATCGTGGCCGCCCTTGAGGACGCAGAACGATCTGAAAATGCTATCTATTGGAGCGGCAAAGGATTTGTTTTAAACAATGGGTTACTGTACCGATACAACCCTACCGAAGACTCGGAAGAAGCTCAACTTGTAGTACCGCAGCATGAATGGGTCAACGTCCTCTCTGTCTATCACGATAATCCCTTAGCAGGACATTACGGTGCAGATAAAACATACCAGCGCATCTCAAGACGATATCATTGGAAGGGAATGAGGAAATATATCGAAGCGTATGTCAAGAACTGTGTTCCGTGCCAGCGATATAAGCCATCAAATATGAAACCAGCTGGCTTGCTCCAAACGACGCCCATCAACCAACGGTTCGAAACCTTGGCCTTTGATTTATTCGGACCTCTACCTGCGACAACCAGCGGTAATACTTGGATTTTCATTATAGAAGACATAGCTACTGGCTGGGTCGAACTTTTTGGCATACAAACTGCGAGCGCTGAAAACTGTGCAACTAGCCATTCTCGTCGCAGATGACCATCGTACCTGGGATGACAAGCTCCCCAGCATACGTTTTGCCATGAACACGGCCAGTAGCCTCGTTACGGGATATACCCCAGCGTACTTGACATTCGCCCGAGAACTTCGAACACCAGACGACAATACTCATGATCTACGGCAAATCATACTATCAGAGAATTTTGTACCCGAAATAACTCCGAAGCTTCTCCAACTTGCGAATACGTTGAAAAGAACTCGAGAAGTGCGCGAAGATAAAGAAGAACGCAGGAAGCAACAAGGAGACAAAGGTCGACGACAAGACCCAGGTTATAAGCCTGGTGAATTGGTCCTAGCTACAACACACCCTGTCAGCCAGGCCGCTCGAGGAATCAGCTCTAAATTCTGCCCTCGACGAGACGGCCCCTATATAATCCATAATCGCCATGGTGTCTCTTCCTATGTTCTTTCAGATCCCACTACACCTGACAAACCTCTTGGCGTATATCACACTTCTGCATTGACTCCATATCAAGGCAACCCCGATCTACTGCCCGCTCCAGTGCGGCCCCTGAAGAAGCGTGGCCGACCACCAAAACCAAAACCAGCCCCAGGTTCAACGCAGCCTGCGCGTGGACGTGGGCGGCCTCGGAAGATCAACACCCAACGCAACCCTCCTGACTGTCCGTTCGTCGGGACGCCGTCACTTCCAGAGGGGGAGGATGAAGCACCACGCTCCGACACTAGTGTGCGTGCCGGCGCGGACCGCGCCCCGCCACTGAATCGACGCACACACCGACGCGCGCCCCACCGCCGCGCGCCTTTATAAGCCGGCCGCCCGGTAGTCAGAGCTCTAAAACCCGGTGGAATTTAAAACCCGGTGGAGCTGGACGACCGCACAGGCGGTAGCCAGCATCTATGTCCTCCCTAAATAAAAAAATAATAGTCAGAGCTCAGTCTGCTGCACGCAGCCCTCGCACCCGCAACGGGAAGTGGTCTGTGACAGTCGGCGCCTTAGTCACGCGGTGGTTTAGGTAACGGTCGGATGCATCGAGCAATTCGGACATTCGCACCACTCTCTATGCCACTACCTACATAGTGTACTTCAGTAAAACTTTCGTGGTACTGGAATAAACCCGTAATTGATTTATAACGAAGTTTTTTCCTTAATTCACCCTGGAAACGACGTTATAAACCTACTATATCAACCTCCCTGCCGTAAATATATTTATAAGAGAAATGTTTTTAATATGTGCATAGTGGTGTAGAATCATTTACCAGAAGATATTAAAATCTTGAATGGTAATGTTTTTAAAGCTAAATTAAATAGATGGCTAACTGACAATTGTTTTTACAGCATGAAAGAATACTTAAACTTCACTAAATGATGTAAATCTAATTAATTATTTTCATAATGCTAATTGATATTATATTGATATGACATTTTAAATAACTTAACTTATTAAATTAACAAAGAATATTAAAAATTTGCACGCCTGCTAGCAGGCTGAATACAGTGACTAACATTATTATATACAACCTTAAAATGTAATTTGATTATGTATTCTGGCAAATAAACATTTGAATTTGAATTTGAACGGTTTATACAAATTTTAAAATTTATTCGTTGGTCGAGTGGGCATATATATCTTTTAGATCTCGAGATACCTGTATCGAACAGAACCTAAATTGGAATTTTATGATACCCCAGTGGCAGTGGCTATGGACTGCCACGCAGTATGTCCATAGTATAAATCGGCATTTTGCGATTACCCTCAAAAATTTTCTAAATCAGTCGCCTAACGGTGAATTGTGGCATCGGTCTTCAAAAGCCAGTAATTTCAGGTAAAACCTGTTAACACCTTCGATCACATCATCACTTACCGTAAAGTGAGATAGTGGCAAAAGTCTAAAACCAACAAAAAAAATAAATAGCTCTTTGGAATTGTGCCCGGCAATAAGCTCATAGCCTCTACATTGGATCATAACATATCTGTCAAAACCTGAGTATGTAGATGCTTTCTGCCTAGTCCTTTGAATATTCCAAGGCATGATGATAATGTTGATTTCTGTAACCTAAGCCAGGTATTGGAGCAAAATGAATTCGACCATCGGTCTTCATTGCTTGCACAGAACCTTAAAGAAAAACATTCAGCTAACATGCAACTTCAATCCTGATGATTTTCAAATAAATAATAATTTCACGAAGATTTTATCGAAGATCGATAATTCGCATGGCGAAAACAATGGTGTCGTGCAAAATACTTAAATGTGTTAAACGGCTTGTAGTGGTTGTAATACAATTACTTATGAAATAACATTAATAGGCCAGAACCAGAGACAGTTAGGCCAACCAAACATATTTCGTAACTACAGATCTATATTAACAGAAATACCTTTTTGCGTAGTCATTAAAAGCCAACATAATTCCCGCTCATGAAGTTTTCATGAGGATAAAATACAAAAATATATAATTATGTCACTACTAGTTTTGGCCCATGATTTCACCCGCGTAGACATTGATGAAAGATTTTAATATTTTTATTTTTGGTATAACGCATGCTCAGCGGATAACATTACAAAACTGACGTTTGTAGTACAACGTAAGTTGAACTATAGATGTCGCTCCATCCCAATACGATGGTTAAAGAGTATGTTTTAGATGGATCATGTCATATGCACGCTTTTGCAAGAACCGAATTGATATTTACGCAAACGACCTTGAGCGTACACATATTCATATCAGCCCAATAGTGAGTACTGTTGGCGTAATTTGGACCGGTCCCTTAGAATGATATCCCGTCAAGCAAAAGAAAATAGAGAACCAAACATAATCAATCAGTTGGGAATGCAAAATTTATTATTAATTGTGTACAGTTTTCAGGAGAAAATCCAACGCTTTGTTATCGTTATGCTAAATCGTGCCAGCACAATTATACCAGATTAACCTGGAGATAACCAGATATTACTCGCTACAGAACTTACTAAGACTTGAATGTACGACCAACTAAACATTATGTCGTATTAATTTATACACATTAACGATATTTAGTGAGCAAGTTACATAATGTTAGTTTCGAAAATGTCCCCGTTATACCCACGACGATAATCCTCTAAATTACTCCCACTTTCCTTCACGTTCAAACCCAAGGTTCCGAACCTCCGAACTAGTACTTACAAGTTACAACATGTTTGAGATTCAAAATCGTGACCGGTAGATGGCAATAAGCACGCCGCCTATTACATTGGACCTATGCGGGCAGGCAAAATGTATGTGTCGACGACCAAAAATAATCAAATATGGATTGCTTGTTCGTTATTATAATACATATTCATTAATTTTAATTAATTCAATATAAGGTACGTATTTATTTTATAAGTATTTACTATTATGAATCAATGTAATAATAACTTTGAAAAAAATATGTATTAATAATATCGAATAAGCTACATCGTTTCTACCATAGGCACAGCCTTGGGTCACTTCTCACTTAACGCCATCTATTGGTTCAATCTTTACTTGTATCGTTCACTTTATTTCCTCGATAAATATCACTTGCTGTCGATATATATGTATGTATGTGTATATATACATACATATATATATATATACACACATGTAATATATAGTAATGTCACTAGCGGTCACCCATCCAACTCCTGACCACGGCGGACGTTGCTCAAGATAGCTGATCGATTAAGAACGGCTAAGCAAACTTCGCCACAAACGCTTCGAAAACCCAGTACATTGCACATTATTGTATTTCGTGCCCACTATCACTGCAAAGTGTTCGAAACGTCGAGATAAAACGGATATAAAATAAACAATACTTGATTCATTTCAGTTTGTTTAATTTATATGTTACAACTGCAAATTTCTCGAAATAAATCCATTATAGTCAATTACGTAAACGTTCTTCATTCTTTTGGCGCGCCCAGCAAAAAAGGGTAATTATAAAGCCACTGCAAGATGGACGGCCAGGAAACTAGGGGCCTAATGAATTCAAATGTCTTTCATCAATGTAATATAAGAAAAGTACACAAAATGTATTTTCTTTACTTAGGTGGTAGTTATTGGCATAGTCGAAATAGTAGTAAGCTCTTTAAATAAAACTATTTTCACTTTCTACATGAAATTTTGCCTTTTAATATTTATTTTTTATATAACTCATACAACAATAACGCATGCTCTGCGGCTTAAAATACAAAATGATATTAATCCATCCCAATACGATGGTTAGAACGAGGGGAAAAATTTGACAATGACTCATAACTCTAATTTTTCCTAAGCTTAGTCTTTCAGGGCATATCGCGGCTATAGGGGTAGATGACGCGGGTTTTAATTCCGCTCATGACTAAAATTATAGTCTATAATTTTCCTCTCGAAATTTGTAATGATTTTTTCCTTTTGAGCACTATCTCGCTCACAAACACACAAAAATATTATAACTTCTCACGCCCGTTAGTTCTTGTTTATTCCCAGTGTAACGGTGCAGAAAAGCTTGTTATTGAAGCACAAATGCAATTATTTTTATACATAGTTCAATGAGGTTCAGTTTGTAATATATTTAATGTAGTAAGTTTGCATGGGTCATTCTTTGTATCCATACATTAGGGGTATTATTAAATAACCAGACTTAATGATGTCTGTGTCTTTATGACAGCAGTACATAATTAATTGTATTTTGAGAAGCATTGTCGAATATATGCTTAAATTTTTACTGAAGATTGATTGTTGAAAATATCATAGGTTCCTTTCCTCTGAGGAAAGGAACCTATGAATATGGAAAAATATCATAGGTTCCTTTCCTCGCAAATGAGGCATAAATCCAAGCTTGCATATCGTGCATAAAAGTCATTTTATCCTCGACTTAAATATTAGTTCTGGCTTGAGCTGTTCAATGTCTCTGGTAAAATTTAATGCATTCGTACAATCAATTATTGATTTGCCTCCGCTAAGATAAAATCTTGGCGTTTTAAAAAAATGTGGAATGTATATTTTTCACCAGCTTAATTTCAATGACTTAGTTCGTATATTAATTACCAAGAATCACTGTTTTAGTATTAGATTGAGTACATTTTAATAAAGAAGCTATTTAATTTACTTTGGTATCCTAGCTAAATGAAAAAAAAACTTCCTAGACTCTTCTAGGAAGTTTTCTTAATCAGCCTAAAATCATACCAAAAAATCATCTTGTAAGTACACTCGGTTATATTTGAATTTAAATGGCTTGTAAATTCTTGATGTGGATACCTGAACGCGTAATCAGAGGGACTTTAAAGACTCACATATCATGAAAAAAATTTACTCCCAAGGAAATTAGCTTAGTTGTTCGCATTCAAAGAAATAAGCTATATACTATACTACCCGCACATGACTATAATTTTTCCTTTCGTAAATTTGTAATTTTGTAAAATAAGCTATATAACTTATCAACAGCCACAACAACAACAAATGTCATTTGCACAAAAACCTCCCCAATTAGTGGGTGGGTTGGCCATATTCTTCAAGGAGGTGCCTAAGGGATGACAGCGATAAAAGGAATACTTTAAATCCCATACAAAACCCACCATGCTTGCTTTTGAAAACTTGCCCACTAGTTAGTAAATGATTCGTGGTCAAAGATTGTGTGGTTGATCGTCAAAGGCTACTTATATAGGGAAGGAATGCGATTATGTACCTATTTTATCTCTTTACTATTTAACCAAAAAATAGCGAGTTTAGGTTCTACCAACCATACAGATATAAAATACTATTTTTTCTTTTCTGTGCTATCAATATAAACGCTAACCCTCCTTAGATTCCTAAGCCTCAAAAAACTCTGGCCATTAAATTGAAGCCATAAATATCGATCATATGTTCTTGTGACTTTGTTTTTGTTGCTTTTAATATATATTATACGTTTCTTGATGTCCTGTGTGTATTCAGAGAAGACATATTGTATCAACAATATATACAATGGGCAAGGGTAGAAAGATGATCAGTCTCTCAAAACGAGAATCATGTTAAATTTTCCATTGATTTAATAAAATTTAAGGAGGATACAAAAACATTTACTGCTGTATGATTATGGTTATAAAGCAACACGGAGTAGCGAAAGATCTTATTGCTCCTATCATTTTCCGTGAAGAAATCTAATACCTACTGTGAATACGTATCAATACCTTTATTGATAAACATTACAAAAGATTGCAATGTTGTGTGGTATTTATTAGCCATAAACATGGCCACCAGTTTCAATCTGAAATACAAATGAAACGTTTCGTCGAGGAAAATAACCCATAAAAATAAAGCATCAAAACCTAAATCTATAGGAGGTATGGATTAACATTGGCTACCCCATATGTGAAGTTCAAACAGCCTGTGCGAATACAATACCATTCCATTCGGTAGATGTGTTGTTGAAACTGTTTTGGCCGGAACACCACCGCGCCGCGTGGTGGTTCCTTTGATATTCAATTACAGCTTGAGGTTAAGGTCATTTAATATTTTGATATATTTTCTGTTACTAGTTCTCAGAATTCTTGATAAAGTACACTGTAATTGGAACAAATTTTTACGCAAGCATATTATTTCTTTCCTATTGGTATGAAACGAAACATTATTGATTCGATAGTGTTTCTATGATTTGGAAGAATATTTTGTGAATTCCTGCAAGGCTAGCTGCCGCCCTTCAGTCAAAATACGGTAGCTTTGAACCTAACGATGTGTTCCGAGAGCTTTTTCAGAGTCATTTCATAATCTTGTTTAGGTTTATTTACTTCTAGCTTTCCGGGCGCGGCTCCGCCCGCGCGTATGTCGGTTATCGCGCAAGAACATTAACCTCTTTTTGCGCAGTTGGATAAAAACAATCCTATGTTTTTTCCCGAGTCTCAAATTATTTCCATACCAAATTTCATTCAAATCGGTCAAGTAGTTTTGGCGTGAAAGCGTAACAGACAGACAGACAGAGTTACTTTCGCATTTATAATATTAGTACTGATTTATTATAATAGGTTATTTTGTGAATTCCCTTCCTGGCTAGTTTCCACCTTCAAGTACAAAATCTATCGCCAAAAACTAAGGTAACACGCTTCCACACGTCGTCTCTCATATTTTCAAATTCGTTTATACCATCCCCAATACGAAACTAGAGAGTTGACACAATACCATTAGGTATTGTGGTTGAATATATTGCACAACCTAAGCTTTGAATAGTAACTGGCTTTTAGGGACAGCTGCTGTAAGATACCAATAAGTGCTAGACGACATATTATTATCCATTTGGGCATGGTAGATAGCAAGGGAAGCAGCCCCGGTACTAACGGGTGCAGCTGAAACCTACCTTTAGTTACACCTTCAGTGGGGCTGACCAGCCAGACAATCAATGCACATATTATAAACATGATGCCGAAAGATTTGAATATATAATATTTAAATCTTTCGGCATATTTGTGTAACGTTCCGTTACAATGACAATGACTATTATAATGTGGCTTCATAAAAGTATGTTGCAGGCGTATTGCAATAAGGTTTTAAATCGCATACACGAAAAAGATCAAACGCTGTAAGGACAAAAAAAAACAATAATTCTTCATAAGTTTAAACAGTCCTAATCCGGAAACTTTCGATTACCCGCATCACTAATCCGTACCCAAATCCTAACAACCATCGGATATATATCGTACCTTCATTTGAACCCCCAATCCTCGAAAATCCAATCAGCCGAACTATTCCCAGTCCGTTCAGCGAAAAACTCCGGTCCTAAACAAACGGCGGCAACGTTACTTAGCAAAAAGCGCTTCATTGGCTTCATTAAAATTCGTTGTAGTGTCTTGGGCATTCATATTTGAAGAGGACGATATGACGACGCGTATTCTTGCTTTGTGAAGTCCGTGGGAGGAATATTTGAAATGAGAATCGTATTGTAGTTTGCATTTTTTATATTGGAATAATTTCGGGTTTCTTTTGTGTCACAAGCAATGGACAGAAAATTTTGAACGACTCGGGCTGGTAATAAATTTATATTATTATTGTCGGATGGTGACCACGAGCGAAGGTACTGTTGTAATATTTATAATGTTCAAAAACTGAGGAGGTAATCTATTCAGACCGTTTGTTTATTTAAGGCGCCGTAGGTATTGTCTACCCTGTGGGGTGCCGGGTTAGAATGTCACCCCCGCATTGCTACATGTGGGTGTCGCAAGAGGCGACTAAAGGAAAAATACCGGAAGTTGGGCAGCAGCGCCTTCTGAGGAACTGATATTTAAACTGCAATCCCCAAGACGCCTGCCAAGCGTGGGGATTGTGGCAAATATCCCCTAAACAGGGGAAGCTGTATTCAGCAGTGGGCAATCCGGCCTATACAGTAGGTACTGTCTATCACAGCCAATAATCTCCGACTCTACTGAGAACAAGTAAATACATGTTAGTCACTTACCATCAGGTGAGATAGTGGTCAAAAGCTAGCCTAGAAGCAATAAATAAAACGTCGTTTGACAGCGTTTGTAGGTCAAATATTTACTTACCTTGAGATCAATGTTTGTCTGTCTATCAAAAAAAAATACGTCGCATAACCTACTTCACAAATAAGTATACACAAAACTGAAATACATAATAATATCAGATTACTCCATTCTGGGAACAGAATATTATACGTTGGAACTTGTACTTACATATAAATTGCGTAAACAGGAAAACATGGCACAGATTAATGAAGCGCTCGTAGCCAAGTTTGCTTAGCCATTCTGAATCCATCAGCAAAGTTAAACAACGTCCGCCGCGGTCATGAGTTGGATGGGTGACCGCTGGTGACATTATTACTGAGCGCTTCCGTGCTTCGGAGGGCACGTTAAGCCGTCGGTCCCGGTTGTTGTCTTAGGATAGCAGTCGTTACAGCATGATGGTAGGGCACTTTGCAAATGCCCGCCTGGCTTGCTACCACCCTCAAGTTGAAAATCTGTCACCAAGCACCTAACGGTGTGTTCCGGCAGCTGTCCTTGAGAGCCAGTAACTCTAGGTTAGTCTGAACAACATCCTCGACCACATCATCACTTACCATCAGGTGAGATAGTGGTCAAAGGCTAACCTATCAGGCATAAAAAAATAAGAAATAAGATTAGATAAGAAGAAAAAATAAGATTGTAAACTCAGTTAAGTGGGAATTGGACTTGCGTGGTTCTGTACTTGCTGTACTAAACGTAAATAATGATCATCGAAGTACATACTGTGTATTCTCTTAAATTTGTTTTTTTTTAGATCTTTTCTATAAACTATTCGTGTAGACCATATTTCGTTTTGGCTGATTGTATCATATCGACGCATGAAAGCCAATAATTGTTTAGCAACATGATGGCAACTTTACACTAGAGCATTTAAAGTTTATATTTTTGAAAAAAAAATCGTCATATATACAAATTATGTATATACTATAATGTCCATGATTGGGTAGCCTAAGTTGGACGTACTTACCTAATTTCTACTCAATAATCCAGTCATGTCAAGATCAAAGTCAAAATCATTTATTCAATTTAGGTGTCTACGAAGCTTTTATGAAGGTAAATTACAAGTTAATGTTGAAATATTCTACAATGTGCTGCCACGTTCAGCATAAAAAATGTATAGAACCACTGCGAGAAGAAAAGGCAAGCAACTTGGGGCCATGCTATTCAAACGACTTTCAATAATGTGTTACGAACTATATAATAAAAATTATACAATATTGATTGATATTGAATAGACATACAGACAGACACACAAGAGTTTTATTTTTATTATAAAGGCGTGGAATCTAAAATATAGGTATTTACCAACCTTAAAAAAGTATATTATTTCGATTCACATCACAACCGGCCCACGTTTTATGAAACGCCTCCAAACATTATACAAGACAAATATCTATTTTGGAAGAAAGATAAACACAAACAAAGCTATTTTGTTAACAGACAATACGTAAACAGATTTCCTACTCAAATGAAGACTAGCTGAACTAATAAAACTTCACAAAACACACATCGTTGCCAATTGCTTTAAAAGTAAAACAAAACGCAGCAATTTCAGAAAAGGTGACATTTAAAGAATATGTGGTGCCGGATGAGAATGTCACCTCCCCATTTCTTCCTGTGGGTGTCGTAAGGGGCATCTAAGGGACAAGTGCGCCAAATGAGCAGCATGCCACTTCTCACATGGATGTGAGTAGGGTGCCGCGTGAATTAGATGCTGTACACTATCTTAGTGCCGTATATACATATTATTCGACAATTGTTCTTGTGTTTCATCCATGGTTTCATCAGGTATGTTAGAGAAAAAAAATTGTATGACCGTGAAACTGTACCCGATGAATGACAATAAGCTCGCCCCTTATTACATGGGACCAAACCAAATTAGCCCCAAGCGAAATGTGGGTGTTTACACACCTGTACATACCCCTTCGGGGAATACAGGTATATACATACAGGTATGTGTGTTACAAAATCTATTGTCAAATTCCACCAAATCTCTTGTTTTGAAATTTTCTTTACCCTCTGAATAGTTTTCGGAAAAATCATTTACAGTGCAAGCTACTCGTTTGTAGAATGCCTTGCCTCTGCCAGTTCGGCAGCAAAATCCCTCAACTTATTTTAAAAAAATGGCTAAGGAGTCCAGCTACTACCTGTCCAGCTTGCCCTCAAACTACTAAAATCGTTATTATATTACCTGTTTGAATTATATACTATAGGTATTATTTATGTAATTATATTTAATTTTACGTTTAATATTTTGTATAATATACTGTATTTATATATGTAAGTAATTTAGTTAGGTATACATATTTTATTTTATATATATGTATATATACATATGTATATGTACATATATATACTATATGTAAGTATTCCTTGTATAATGTGTATTGATTTTATTTCATTTTTTTCTGATTTCTTTGTTGCACACTACCGTTCACAAGTCTTCGTTGTCCTGTCTATCCATAAGTTGTCTGTAAGAGATAGCTTTAGCAATAAGACCGCCGATTGTATTGCCATTGTACATATTTAATTAGGTAATATATTTGTAAATGAACACATACATTTAACTTCTATTGCTTTATATGTTAATAATTGTTTTGTAAATGTATTGTCCTCATTTTTCTTTTGTTGGTATGCAATAAAGAGTTATCGTATCGTATCGTAAAATTAAAAGACACTAGAAATAGGAACATTAAATAAAAAAGGTATGATTTGAAATAACCTTATTGAATGTAAACAAGATTACAGTACTTACTACACACAAGTTGCCATAGTAATGACTTGTTCGAAGTTTTTGAAGCGCTCGTAGCGTAGCTTGCTAAGTCGTTCTTAACCGATCGACCATAGCAACGTCCGCCGCGGTCATGGGTTGGACGGGTTACCGCTGGTGACATTACTACTGAGCGCTTCCGTGCTTCGGAGGGCACGTTAAGCCGTCGATCCCAGTTGTTGTCTTAGGATGGCAGTCGTTATATCATGGTGGTAGGGCATTTTGCTGGCAGCCTGGCTAGATACCACCCTCAAGTAGAAAATCTGTCGCGAAGAACCTAACGGTGTGTTCCGGCAGCTGTCCTTGAGAGCCAGTAATTCTAGGTTAGCCTGAACAACATCTTCGACCACATCAACAATTATCATCAGGTGAGATAGTGGTCAAAGGCTAACCTATCAGGCATAAAAAAGGCACTTCTAAAATAATTATTGACGTAACGACACGCTAAGCCTAAATTTAATGTCTAAATTATGTGATTTTTTATCTGTCTATCTTGCACTCTAAGAGTGAAGACCACCTGAGGATACTTCGTGTAGAAGTGAAATTGCGTCAAAAATTCTTCCAGGTTAGCTACATGGCGTTTACGACGTCACGTCAGCTTAACAGAAAAGTTAGGTGGAATTGTTACTCGATATATTTTTATATTAATTGAGTGTTTCTCTAAAATATTTAAATAATATTTGTTTAAACATAACTCTTTCCTATATTTTTTTATAAATGTACATATTTATTTTTTAAGCTATGAAGTGACGAGACGAGATAAACGGTGCCTGATGGTAAGCATCACGTCCGCTCATAAACAGTTGCAGTGTCATTGCTCTGCACACTGCACTGCGCTCGTCACTCCGAGACATCCGTTCTAAAGTCTCGTTTGCCCAGTAATTTCACTCGCTACAGTGCCCTTCATACCTAAACACAATGCAATACTGCTTTCAGGCAGATACATGACACTGCAGTGGTACCCGCTGAAACGGCCTCTTGCTTAAGGGCGCACCGAGCTTTTTAGGCGCGCCGTGTATGTGTGCGTAAGTAAGGCACGCCAACAGCATCCGTCCCCGTCCGACGACCGAAGAATTACTGAAGCGGATAGGGACAAAGCATCGCGGCTCTGACTAAAATGGGCGGAACATGAGTGAATTTGAGTATTTCCTTTGTATAGTAAAAACAATTACCTATTTGAAAAATGTAATGTGTATACGTTATAGAAAACATGTTGTTTTTTTTATTTTTCAAATACGATTGACTCTCCGTTAAGTATTTACGCCGTACTAAGGGTTTATTTCGTTGTTTAGATGTAACTTTGGTTTTTTTTTTCCATCGAGCAAATTTAAGTAATCGTGTTTCCAAAGTGTATGATTTATAGAATGAATCCATAAATATAATACATATTAATTACATAACTACAAATCATTAAATAAAGATACAGCAAGGGATCAAACAAACCACAATTACGTATCGCTACCTCGGTGCAGGCTTAAGAGACCTACCACCTAGTTGCTGCCTGTTTAGCACCACCCAGGGACCACGTGTAGGGAATCACGTTCAAGGGTACTCTCCTACGGAGGCGGGCAGCTCAGCCCCATCAAATATACCAGTATAATTCCATACATATTTACGAATGTTTTTTTTTTATGCCTGGTAGGTTAGCCTTTGACCACTATCTCACCTGATGGTAAGTGATGATGTGGTCGAAAATGTTTGTTCAAGCTAAGCTAGAATTACTGGCTCTCAAGGACAGCTGCCGGAACACATCGTTAGGAGCTGTATATTGTATAGTTTTTTTTCAAATCAGTGGAGAAGTTTCTGATTTATAATATAAGAGAGACCACCCACTAAAATTGGGGTGTAATTGTAGACCGGCACTAGTTACAGCTTTCGATGCCCAAAGCGTCATCATCAACATGCTTTGCGCATCCAAAAATGTTTAAAGCGCATCAAAAGACATTGAAAATTCCACTTGACGGTGAAAAAAAACAGATAGAGTGCAATATTTACGGTTTATCGGTCTCGTAGCGTAATTGGAATCGCGCCCACCGCGCTAAGCTGGAAAATGCGGGTTGAATCCTGAGAAAAGAGTCTTTTGAGCTTCATAAATTCTGTGGTTTCGCATTAAACACGATTTAACAGATTCCGATCAAGGAAGAAGCGCAATCTAATGATACTCAGAATAAGTATTTACAAAACAGAATTCCTGACAGAAAACAGGTTGTCAAACTTTCAATGATTTAACATTAAAAACAGCAATACTGAGAACAGTGAGCATAATCGCATTTCCCAATAAACTTTGCAAAGCAATATGGGCGTGCAAGTGTATTAAGCAGAATTCTTGTTCCATTGACTTGGTCTGAGCTCTCGCCTCGGTGGAAACGTTTCTAGTGCCCATTATACGAGTTTTGAATGAGCAATTTAACTTCGCCCGCTGGAAACTCAGATAAAGTTGGTAAAAATTGATAGGACAACATTGTTGAGCGCCAGGTCGTAGCACATTGTCACTATTTGCTAATCTGTGCCGCTACGACGAACTGTCAATAATTTTGTAGAATCTACGTAGAGTCGTAGCACTAATGTAACTATGACCTAAATATACGTCCTCGAAGAACAGTACCTTAAAAACGAGGACATACTCGCACTTAGCCAGTTTTCATTTAGAATATCTTGGAGCACAGTGCAGTGTAAGGCAGGACGAAAACACTGGAACTGGGACTGTAACGGACAAGCATGATGCATAACTTCTAGCGGGTGCATGTCCGCCTCATCATTATGTAACTTAACAAAAATAAAAGTCCTTTGTCAGAAACTCCAATAAGACTTGTGGATTTAAAATCCACGGCACCCACCTGACGTTAAGCTTCATGCTTGTCCATTACAGTTCCAGTGTTCTCGTCCTGCCTTACACTGCACCTTAGTCGTCACTCCGAGACGTTAGTTCTTATCGCCCTGTAGTTTAACTGGCTATTGACCTCTTCACGCCTAAACAAGACAGCGTTTGCACACTACTGTTTCAAAGCAGAATATCTGATATTGTGGTGGTACCCACCAAGACGAAATCTTGGTAATTTGAATAAAACAACATTTATAACAAATATTTGAAAATAACGAGTTCTTATATAAAAGAATTAATATTTTTATTCTGATAATTTATATAATCTTCTTATTAATATTATTGCTCTCAAGAATTTCTCGATCGTAGGCTCGAAGTGTAAAGACCTCCTGAGGATGCTTCGTGTAGAAGCGACAGTCGAAAATTATTTCAATTTGGCTACGTAGCGTTTATGACGTCAAGTCGTCGAAAAGGAGGCGGATTAATGTCACTAGATATATTTTTATATAATTTGTTTTTTTAATATTAAAGAAATGATTTCTAAAAATATTTTTAAATTGGGGTTTCGCAAAGTAACGCCTATTCATAATAATATGACAATACTTGTATGTTTTCGCACCTGTGTCTACTCTACTGGGCATATAAAGAAACACCTAGTCAATAATGCAAACATTACCTTTCAAAGCTGAACCGTCAAATCTTTTGTGTGAATGTAGACCCTCACACCAGGGCGGGCGGCGCTAACGAACTCATTCACGCCCGTATTGAGCCGCCCGAAGATATGCCCTCTCAAAGTGAACAAAAGTTTGCAATTAAAGTTGCACGCAACTCCTCTTTTAAAACCTCAACTCGTTCGTCGACTTAATTAGGTTTTCAGGTTTTCGTATATTGTTTGTTGTTTTTTGGTTATGCGAGTGTGCTCGTCTGTTCGTGATCTGGCGCTGGGGTATACGGGCACTGGATTATTGTTTTGATTCTGTGTTATGTTCATTGAAATCTGGTGAAAACTTTTATATGAGGAACGATGTTAGAAACATTTTGGTTAGATTTAGAGCAGTTATATCTCTGATAATCAGTTTGTTAAACTTTCCTAATTCAACTTATGTTTCATTATAAAAACGATCGTCGATTTCGCGCGTTCATTTTTTTATTGTATGTTGCTTACGTTGAACAATCCGATTTTATGCATTTTTTATATATCAGTTCTGGCTCGGAATAAATATATTAGTTTATATCAAAATAACAGTTTGACTTTCCTCGAAGTAATGATCAAATTGCACCGTGGTCACATAAGGACTATAGAATCGAGTATCATCGTCATCGGAGAAATGAGAGCGACTACAATTTTTCATTCAACCACCGTTTGAGAATAAAAGTAATTATTTTTATTAGTATCACTTTGACACACTACATTAACATTTTAGATCTTCTCTATCCAAAATAACACAAAATACTTAGTTTACACGCTGCGAAAAATTAAGACATTGCCTGTTGCCACTTTTTTATACCTGATAGGTTAGCTTTTAACCACTATCTCACCTGATGCTAAGTGATAATGTGGTTGAAGATCTTATTCAGGCTAACCTAGGATCACTGACAGAGTTTTTAAGAATTAAAGCCAGTAGAATCTGTCACCAAACTCTTAACGATGTTGTTCACACCGTTACCTACTTGAGGGTGGTAAGGCAGGTGAGCATACGCAAAATGCCCTTACCACCATGCTATAAAGACTGCCACCGTATAACAACCGGGACCGACGGCTTTATGTGCCTTCGAAGCATGAAAGCGCTCAGTAGTAATTTCACTAGCAGTCACCCATCAAAATCATGACCGCGGCGGACGTTGTTTAACTTAGCTGAATGGTTAAGAACCGCTAAGCAAACTTGGCTACGAGCGCTTCAAAACTTTCAACTTTCTTAGAACAGTATTTTAAGAGACATTTTTTTTAACCAGTCAGAATATTCTCGATGGAAATTTGTGAGCTTCTCAATTTCAACCGCTTCCATAAACCATTTTTTGAAAATTACTGCCGTTTAATAAACATATATTTTGGTCAAAAGACCCGACTGAGTGATGTAAATTTCTTGAAAAAGTGGCCGAAAACATCAACATGCAAGGATTCTAATAAAATATTAATGTAGCATTTGGCTATCCATATGAAAACTAGTAAGAAATGTTAGCAAAACCATGTCCGTAAAAACCACTGTAACTCAAGAGCTCAATCTCAACAAAACAAGAAAAAAGTTAATACCTAGTTATGCTCTTCATAGCTAGAAGTTCACAGCAGTTGCTGACTGGACAACCACCAACCAGCCAGCATAGAACTATAGACATCGCTCGGACTGTTTGAATACATTGTTTGTGCATCTCTTTAATGCTGAACAGGTGCAAGCCAACAAAGCTATGGAAAAGTTTATCCAACTATGAATAATAACGTCTTTCATTTCTTCTGTCAGTTGTGCGTACCTACTTTATTGTGCAAACAAGATTATGTACATCAGAGACTGGTTTTTATTTATGTTTGCTATTTGTTAAAGTGCTGACAAGTGCGAAATGGCTTTACCTGAACAAGCTTTCAGCAATATATAATAGGTATACTAACTATATCATATAATTACATTATAATATATTTTGTAAATGTAAGCAAATTATTTTTTATTTATTTGTGAAGGAATAAGCACGAGGCCCATGTGATGTTATGCGAACTAACCTTTTTTTTTATGCCTGATAGGTTAGCCTTTGACCACTATCTCACCTGATGGTAAGTGATGATGTGGTCGAGGATGTTGTTCAGGCTAACCCAGAGTTACTGGCTCTCAAGGACAGCTGCCGGAACACACCGTTAGGTGCTTGGCGACAGATTTTCAACTTGAGGGTGGTAGCTAGCCAGGCGGACATTCGCAGTGCCCTACCACCATGCTAAAATCATACTCTCTGCCCATAGATATAATGCATTTTCATCACAAGTGACTGAGGCAATCCCCGGAGACATACAGTTGTTAAGTCTCATGTGCTTGTCATCTTACTGGCTCTCAAGGAGGCTGGAACACACGGTTAGATACTTGGCGACTGATTTATTACTTAAGGGTGGTAACTAGCCAGTCAAGCATTCGCAAAATGCCGTTCTACTATGCGCTGCCGGGATATAATTGCACCAATATCTGTTTGCAACAATTGTAAGAGGCGATGAAGGGGAAACTACCTGCACCATCTTTTAAAGAACTGCCATCTTCCACTGTGATCCCCAAGACGCCTGCCAAGCATGGACATTAGGCAAACTCCGTCTTACTCCTTTACATCACCTTAATTCAACATTGCTCAATGGTAGACTATGGCTGCTGAAATAAACTATATTTTTAAATATATAAAAAAATATTTTAAAACGAAAAAAAACATCTCAAAATGTTTTTTAGGACTAGCAGAAGTCGAACCTAAGACGTTGTTAGCATTTTACCAATAACCCTGTATATTCAACTTAGTGTTGGAAGGGGAAGACCTAGACGAACGTTCCGAAATCGAATTGAAGACGTTTTGAAAAAAGGACAGGTCAGGTCAGGAGTAAACTAAACTGACGCTCATGTATGAATGTAGATGAAGCGAAAGATATATACAAGGATCGTAGCAAGTAGAAATTAGTGGTCTCTGCCTACCCCTACGGGAAAGAGGCGTGATGTTATGTATGTATGTATTCAACTTAGAGAGCATTATCATGCATAGGAAAATCCATTACCCACATTTTAAATTAGATTAGTTTGCTTTCCTTGCACATCAAAACACTTTTTATTAAGTTTTACGATTTAACAGCAGAAATATGATATGAAAGTGACATTAAAAGGGCTGGCCGGTCGCGCCCGTCCCGTAATCACGTCAGGTCAGTGTTTCGTTAATTAGTGTATGACATGACATCTTTTTATGACATATTTTTATTTTGGTTAATTATTATAACTCACGTCCGTGGGTTGATATTAAAAATATTATACTGCTTCAACATTCCGTGGTCACGCACCTTTCTCAATAAGTTTAATTTAGTTTTAATTTAGGGCCTGTCTCAGAATGTTCAAGTAAGTTCCGGTTTTACTAATATTTAATAAATAAAACACTATCTTTGCGTTTCACAGTCATCGATTTAGCCTATCCATCGGTTAAAGCTTGAAACGCGCTGCATGTTAACTGTCATTTTTATCATTCAGTTATTTTATGTATTGGTTAGCAACCCGAAACTTTATTAGGACATTCTGAAAAAGGCCCTAAATATGTCAAAACGCTAATCTGTTTTTTTTTTGTTTGTTACTTCAGAACTTTTGACTGGGTGAACCGATTTTGCTAATTATTTTTTTATTAGAAAGCTTCCAAATATGTATATGTTAAAGTCGGTTCTATTTTTTGGTGAACATTTTTTTTGGACTAGTTATATGCAACAATCAATCAACGTTGCTTTAAAGTCGTTTGTTATTCTTGTAAAACGTTTTTGTAGCATTGTTTCTTTTGTTTTATTAGCCACCTGCTGACAGATGAAGCTATATATTCCGAGTGAGTAAACCCTTGTTTATCTTGCTATTCGCACTCATTAGTGCTGATTCGGCGTTCGCCGTAAATCTGCCTCGCGAGGCAATAATTGGATTCAGCCGTAATTAGTGGGCGTAATAACTTTTAACAGGATTAGGTGTTTCTGCCCTGTAAGTTAATGTTGCGATTTCGTTAAGGGTGCTGATCTAAGGATGATCTGAGGAATAATACGCAGTAGGTTACGAGTTTTGGTGTTGATAGAGAGTTTACTTCACCTACGTCATGCATACGGCCAAGGATTGTTTATTTTGTAACTGACTTTTAAAAAAAGGAAGTTCTCAATTCGTACCTTTTTTTACGTTTGTTACCAACTTTCGACTGGGTGGACCGATTTTGATGAAAATTGGTTTCCTAAAAATTGGTTAGACCTATTATTTTTAACACTCCAATAAGTGAAAAGTGTTTTCCTATCTTGTTGATATAGTCAATGACAGTGAATGATAATCGATCCCGTAAGAGGGTGACTTAAAAGGTTTTATAAAACATTTTTCACAACTTTTATTGTTGAAATCGGTTCCATTTTGAGGTAAAAAAAATATTAGAGACGGTCAAGTCGCTCGCTGATGGTAAGCGCCACACCTGTCCCTTACCAATTTTCTCGTTTTGCTTGAGACTGCACTGAGCACGTCACTCCAAGACGTTGTGATGTCTCGTTAATCAAGTAATGTCACTTGCTAGTCTCCTGCACGCCTAAACATTGCAGTGTTTGCACACTACTGTTTCAAGGCAGAATATCTGACATTGCGCATTGATCACCTTGCTAAAGATGCCTATCTCAGAGTGAATAATATTGCCAGCGTCTATTTGCTGATACATAAAATGAGATTGTCTTGTATTCGAGTATCTTAGTTCTAACATACTATTGCCGTATTTTTATAGCCAGCTATTCCTTGATCATAATTTCACCCGAAAGTGTGATGATGCAGTCGAAGATTTTAGGCTTTCAAGGATAGCCACCGAAACACACCATTCGGTACTTAGTGATAGATTTGTACCTGAGGGTCGTAGCTATCCAGGCGGGCATTTGCACAATACCCTACCACCATGCAGAAATTACGAAGAAAATAAAAATTTTGAGATTTGAACGCGTAACTATCGGTCTCTGGGCGCAGGTCACTTAACCAGAAACACAGGTTTATTGGTTAAGCGTTGAATTAAGTATATATTATTGCGGTTTAATTATTAATGTCATTCACTAATCTCAATGGCCGTGCGGTTAAAACACCTGGTGCACAAATAGCGGGTTCGATTCCCCTTTTAGAGCCATATCAAAGATCATTAAGAACCAGTATTTTAGGTTAGCCCAAACAACATCTTAAACCGCACATATCTTTTACCATCTTTTATCATCAGGAGAGATAAAGGTCAAAGGTTAATGAAGATTAACCTATGGCCATCATATAAATAAAAAAAATTAAAAAACTTATTTAAATATTGCCACTTGGGTGTGATGGCACTTCTGTGTTTTAACTGACCATGTTCAGGGACGAACCACTCGATGCGAATATATTATGCTGTAATTTGTAAAATTAACACATTATTAATTTTACCACAAAATTACGTGAGGAAAGATTGTATATATTTTTACTTTTGTAATGTAATCCGCGGAGCAAGCATTATTGAAATTCTCTAAAAGTATTAATTTAGGTATAATTGCCAGCATGCTGAGTACGCTGCCAACTGTTAGTTTTTTTTTATGCTCGATAGGTTAGCCTTTGACCACTATCTCACCTGATGGTAAGTGATGATGTGGTCAAAGATGTTAGTAGAGGATTTGGACTACCTGTGAGTCTGCAAAGACTTGTAGGTGGTCTAAATGCGTTTATTGTACGCTGTAGCTGTAGTGTTGTATACAGGGTTATTGGTAAAATGCTAACAACATCTTAGGGTTGACTTCTGCTAGTCCTAACAAACATTATGAGATGTTTTTTTGTTTAGATTTTTTTTATGTGTTTTTGTCTGAATAAGTACGACACCACCTGATGTTAAAAGTATCTTGTGCCTGTAATGTATTATTTAATATATGTTAATGCTTTGCTTCAAGTAAATATTCAAAACTCTATTCATATGGAGCACGGCGCGGTCCAGTGTGGCTGCGGCGGGCGCTTTTGGCTCGGAGTTGGCATTAAAATACAATTATTATTTCAATACAAATAAAAACATTTTAAAATGTTTGCAGAAATCAACCCTAAAAGCTTGTTAGCATTTTTCCAATAACCCTGTATATAGTATTTTTTAATAAAGGCAAATTATAATTAATTGAAATTATGTTTCGTCTAGAAGTTATTTAAACGCGCGATGACACTGCCAGTCCCTCCTCAACGAGAGTTAATTAGCTTAATTAATAAACCTTCTTCATCATTCCCTCTTCCAAGCTAAAAGGTTCATTGAGATGACGAGAATGAGGTCAGTGGGGTTTTATGACACCGAAAATAATCACATAAATTGACTTGTTTTGGAATGAAAACATCTTAAATACTAATCAAAATTTAGCAAATAATCTAAGCATGGCATAATTTGTATTAGTTGCTTAGTTAAACATGTGGGTGCATGTGTTTTTATATAATAATGTTGTATACCTCAAACAGTTGGAACATGGTGAACGAAACCTTGTTAACAATAACAACTGTAATTTAATTTTACCCATGTTTAATCAAATAAGGAATTTGAATTTGAATTTGTAAGAGGTTTTGCTTTGGCGAGTTTAAGATTGAAAGGGAAGCATGCGTTAAGGTATTAAAAAATCATGTAATTGACGTTTTGTATTCATGTTTTCTTCCAAAACTGAGATGGTTTAATAATTATTATTCTGGAAAAAAATCTAGGGCAGCTGTAGACACGAACATATTATTAATTTTTTCAAAAAAAAAAATTATGTGATTTTGACGGAGGAATTTAGATCCCCATGCCATCTGGTGTTAATCGGACTAACCTCTGCCTATAACAGATGCAATTCGTCACAAGTGACGAGCTGGTAAGTCTAATGTGCCTGTAATTTTACTGGTTACAAAAGGTCTGCAGCTGGAACACTGTTAGGCGCTTGGCGACAGATTTTCTATTTGAAGGTTACCTTCAAGTATAAAATCTGTCAAGCTAGCTAGCTAATCCAGCATTGGCAAAGTGCCCTTACACCTTGAATTTTGTATGTCACCTGTAATTTACTGGCTCCTTAGGACTGCAGTCGGAACACACTGTCAAGGGCTTAATAATAATAATAGTTTATTATGCAAAAAACAGGTACAGGGATCAGACAGAAGACATGAATTTTAACAATAGATGAGTAGCATTTGTCAATTTACTATAGATAATACAATGCAATAAAATAGCTAACATAAAAGTTGTCTTACATCACACTAGCCCCCACACTAGCCCTACTACTAACATTGTAACGAAGCTGCACAAAAAGAACCAATTTTCGGATATATGAACATATTAATAAACGAAAGAAAAATAGGAATCAACAAAATAATAAACATATTATTAGAAAAATGTAAGCTTAATTGAATTATAAAAACAAATTTGGAACATGCTCATTACAATGTAGGTACCTGCTTTGCGACAGATTTCCTACTTGAGGGCCTCCTGGTTAGCTACCAAAATAGCCAAGAGAGCATTCGCAAATGGCCTTCCACCATGAGGTGGAGCTCAATTGGTATCGAGAGAAGAACCTGCAGCACGGCTCATTATTACTACCGCTCGGCCACCATCACTACTTCAAAATCTTGTGATAAATAACTACTAACTAATATAAGATTAATAATCTAGATGGTACTCTCAGAAAGTAATTACTTTGTCTACTAACGGAGTTACTAGAGAAGTGTGTATTTTTGGAAAACGTTATCCATCATCCATCTCTTTTCATGAAGTGAAGTTTACCCAAGACGAAAACGTAATCAATTTTTTTTTTTTTTTTTCGGGGGCTTACAGCTGTAGTTACAAGATAATATATATATACATAAGGAGAAGCCACTTAAAAGCCTCCGCAAATGACAATGATATATAAGATGATTAAACAATGCAATAAATAAATAGCAGGTAAATTATGCACATCTACAGTTATCAGCTAACAATTAATCTAATGCCCAGGGCAGGTGTAGGTCGCAGATAACAGGGTGCTTGTTGACGCCACACTGCTTGTGAATAGGTCAATGGAGGGGTGTACTTCAAGAGTATTATTAAGATCAGTTGCGGGACGTAATAAAAATGAGTTAGCTCGATAGTTGGTCCGTGCGAATATAAAAACTTATTATATCAACCTCGGTTTTATAAGGACATATTATAGAAGAAATGTGTATAATATGTGTATTTTAGTATTTAATAAGTTCACTGATACTTTGAAACAACTATATGGATAAATCTTTAGAAAGAGGCTTAGTAAGTGGCTATTGGATTGTCTTTTATAGTGTAAAAGAGTATTTAGAATTTCAAGGGGTTAACTGACAATGTTTAATTTTAGTAATAATTATTTCGACTTGACAATACATTTGCACGTCTGCTTGCAGACTGAATACTAATGCGGCACATTTGTACAACAACTTTAAATGTAATATCAAATGTTTTTATTCTGGTAAATAAATTATTTGAATTTGAATTTAGCAAGCTGTGATAGCTCAGTGGCATTGGCTATGAACTGCCGCACAGCAGGTCCATGGTTCGGATCCCACCGTAAGCTTGAGCTTCACCGCATGGTGGAAGGGCATTTTGCGAATGCCCGCCTGGCTTGCGACCACCCTCAAGTAGAAAATTTGTCGCCAAGCATCTAACGGTGTGTTCCGGCAGCAGTCTTAAGAGCCAGTGAAATTACAGGCACATGAGACTTAACGACTATGTCTCAAGGTGACGGCCGCAGTGCAATTCGTGACTTGTGACGAAATGCTTCCGTTATAGGCAGGGCTTAGCCCGCTTAACATCAGGTGGGCCAAAAGCTTGTTCCGTCACACTCACATTAAAAAAAAATAACGCAATCGAACTTTATCAACTGATAACAGGGGCCTTATAGCACATGAATAAAGAACGGTACAAAATGAAGGCTTCACTACTACACGCACAACTATGTGTGCGTAACCCATCACTGACAAGACATGCGGGAGTTGCAGCGACAACAGCGGCTTCCATTTGGGTGCAGAACCGGTTTAAATCAGCTCGGTGAGCGGACGACGTTGTCTTAGCTTTCATTCTGTATCTTTTATTATTCGTGTACTTATCTGTCTATCTACAGGGTTATTGGTAAAACGCTAACAACTTCTTAGGGTTAAATTCTTATTATCTTATTATTCTTAGAGTTAAATTTGAAAACAAAAATAAATATATTTTTGTTTTCAAATTATTTTTTTTCATTTTTAATGCCTGTTTTTTAATGCCTGCTCCGAGCCAAGAGCGGCAACACTGGACCGCGCCCAGCTCCCTTTGAATAGAGTTTTGAATACTTACATCGACCAAAGTAATAAAAACTAAGAAATAATACATTATAGGCACAAGATACTTTTAACATCAGGAGGTCCTCGTGCTTATTCGGTCAAAAACGCATTAAAATAACCATAAAAACAAATTAAAAAAATATAATAATAATAATTATCTCAAAATGTTTATTAGGACTAGCAGAAGTCAACCCTAAGAGGTTGTTAGCATTTTACCAACAACCCTGTATACTGGTAACACAAATAAACTTTATTTTGTAATTGGAACTCCATCGTGGCAGCCTCCTTGAGAGCCAGTAATTCTAGGTTAGCCTGAACAACATCTTCGACCACATCATCACTTACCATCATGTGAGAGAGTGGTCAAAGGCTAACTTATGAACCATGACATAAAAAATGGCTTTGTAAAAATGTAGTTCATTTCCACGGATTTAGGAAGGGAGTTCATTTCCTTTACAATAATTACCCTGGTTTAGATGCAACTAAAGAACCAAAATATAAGTATAGTAAGTATAGTATATTATTTTTAGTTCGTCTTATCTCGTAATTGAATTCTCTGTCGCCTCGAAGTTATCTCATTAGCTGGATAGGTAGTCGTCGCCGTCACTGCCCCGACTCCTCAACGAGGGTTAATTAGTTTTAATAGCTTCTCCTACTTCATTATCGCGCTACCGCTCGGCCTTCCTGAAAGATATATGTATATATTTTAATTGCACTTGACCACATTATCGCCTAATGTTAATAAGTGTAGATTTATTTATTTATAGGCTAGCCTTTTGACCACTATCTCACCTGATGGTAAGTGATGATGTGGTATAAGATGTTGATCGGGCTAACCTAGAAATACTGGCTGTCAATGTCAGTAAACTGCATGGCACACCTAGGCTACAATAGAAACTTTTTTTTTATGTTTTTGTGACGGAACTAGCTCGAGGCCCTGATGTTAAGATGACTAGCCTCTGGCTATAGCAGATACATTTCGTTACAAGTCACGAATTGCAGTGCGCCCGTCACCTTGACACTGTTGTTAAGTCTCATATGCCTGTAATTTTACTGACTCTCAAGGGCTGCTGCCGGAACACACCGTTAGGTGCTTGGCGACAGATTTTCTACTTGAGAGTGGTCGCTAGCAAGGCGGGCATTCGCAAAATTCTCTTCCACCATACGGTGAAGCTCAAGCCATGCATTGTCCATAGCCAATGCCACTGAGCCTTCACTGCCTCAAAACTGACTCCCAAGAACAGCTGCTGGAACACACTGTTCAGTTTTAAGTGACAGGTTTTCTATTTGAGAGTGGTATGGCCAGGAGGGCATTTGTCTTATGCCCTACCACGTATAAAAGTTACGTATTGAGAATGAGATCAGTAAGGTTTTCTATGGGATTAGTTGGTCAAATGCACTGCGGGCCTCGCTCATTAGAGTTTCGCATTGAAACAGCCCGTAACAGAAAAACGTTTGTCTAAGCTACAAAAATACAACAGGCCATATAAGTCTGTCTTTTTATGCTTGTTAGAAACAGAGAATTACCACACTGTTATAAACTATTAGACTATACAAAATTTTATCCCGGGCGAGACTCAAACCCGCGTCCTCCGATTTCCCACCGGATGCAAAACCACTCGGCCACCGGAAAATACTCTTTAGAGTCGAAGCTCAAGTTTTATTACTTTAACCGTCATAATATTGATGGAGCGTTTTTTGTGCTCCATTAATTTGTAAATCTAATTTTCGCTTAGCACGCGATGATATTAATTAGTAATCATATTTAGAAATATAGAGGATTATGTTACATATTAAATATCAAAACCTCAGACAACTTATTAGTTTAATTTTTGAGATAGTCCAGTAACATTTTGTTACTGGACTTAAATTATCAAGTTTGACTTACTTTGAAATATTAAAAAATATCTGTTTCTACCCTTTTCAATGAGCTCTAGGAGATAAAACCCCACATATTATTGCGGAAACGAAAAGATTTGGCTACCTTCTCATGTATACTTATTACAGCCCCCCATAATAATAATCTAATTGAATTTCTAAGCCCAGATGCATCACTGGGGCAATGCTGTACACATAATATACAAATTATTATTTTAGTAGCTTTAGTGTTGTTTAAGAGTTCGTAATATTTTGTTAAATAAAGGCATGACGTAAAAAATAAATACAAATTTTTAATAATGTCCATTTATTAGCCAGAGGCTCCAACCGAACAGGCTGTGTTCAGCAATAGACGATCCGTCTGATACAGTAACCTAGTATAAATCTTTTGGATAAAAAATATACTTATAATGCAATATAAATATATGACTCATACCTATGTTGAATTTATTTTCGTAGCTGCACTGAGCAACGTCGACAACGACCCGACCTTCTCAAAAAGTGCTCATTGATATTTATTTATTTATGCATTCAGAGGTTTTTGCCTTCTCACTCTCCCGCAGTGCTCCAGGTGATTACAGTCAAGAGTTAAACAATCGATATAAAATAATAATAATAATAACGGGCTGAAGTCGGTTCCATTTTTCGGTAAAAAATATATTTAATTTATGTTTAGTGATAGGTTGTGACCAGCAAGCTTCAATTCATTATACTTATACGTAAAACGTCTATTATTTCTGAACCAACCCCTGCGCCCTTGCACAGTTTTAAAGTGACGGACGGACAAGCCACCCACCCTGATAGTAAGCGTCACGACTTATAATTACAGTTGCAGTGTTACCGTCCCAGTTCTCCTAGACACTGCACTGTACGAGACGTTCATTCTTATGTCTCGTTCGGCGAGTAATTCCACTTGTCACAGTGCGCTTTACGCCATGTAGTGTTCGCTTACAATTCCTTCGAGGAAAAATATATGACACTGTGGTGGTAGCTATCTAGGTGGACTGTGGCTAAAGATACCTACCACCGTAAGGCGATAAAATTGTGATGGTGGTTATATGTATTTAATATATTTAGCGATAGAATAAGTAAAAAAGAAATTAGAAAAAAAAACAAAATTAATTGATGTAGAAAAAGAACAAAAATGCTAAAATGGAATGGTGCAAAACATCTTTGTCGGCAACAAAATAACAGATGGACCAAGAAAGTAACCGAGTTGACCCCGCGAGATGGTAAGCGAAAAGAATAGATGGAGAGACATCTTTTCAGAAAAATGTGGCCCCGCATGGGTATATGCAGATGGCGCGGGATTTAGGGGAGGCCTACGCCAGAGAGGCGACTATTACTTAGAATATAATTGTTTGAGTAAATTTTAATATTTTTGTTTCTAATAACGCACGCTCTGCGGATTATATTACATTGTCATGTGCGGGATTCGAAATCGAGAAAAAAATATTTGCTCTCGTAAATTTGTAATTTTGTAATGTAATCCGCAGAGCATGCGTTATTGCAAAACATAGAAATATTAAAATAGAGACATAGGTATTATGTGATAACATCATAGTATTACTAGGTGTAAGCTAAGAACAAACCCAAATCGATGTTTTGGATATAGCCGTTTGGCACGTAGGTACATACTAATTATACTTGAGGGGTCAAAGCAACAATATTAACCAGCAGTTCTTCTGATAAACTGCCATCTTACACTAAGATCCCCAAGACGCCTGCAATGGCGACCGATATCGGACGATGATAACAATTTTTTTATGGCCTGGGTTAAATGGTATGGATCGCACAAACATGTGGTTCCAACAGGATGGCGCCAATTGCCATACAGCACGGGAAACATAAAGTTATTGGATGAGAAATTCGAAGGCTTCGTCATCTCGCGTGGTGGCGACATCAACTGGCCACCAAGATCGCATGGCTTAACACCGCTCGACTACTTTCTGTGGGGTTACGTTAAGTCTAGTCTATGCAGAAAAACCACAGTCAATTGCCGCCCTGAAGACCAACATAACTCGAGCTTTCGTGAAATTGAGCCCCTTTTATGCAAAAATGTCATCCAAAATTGGTCCACCGGGATACACCACCTACAGCGGAGTCGCGGCGGCCATTTGGCTGAAATTATATTCCATACATAATGTCAGCGAACATTCTTTAAAATAAAATAAAATTTGTGGCAATAATATCACAATAGATTTTTTAATATTTCTAAATATGATTACAAGCACTATCGCGTGCTAAGCAAAAATCATATCAAACAAATTATTGGAGTACAATTTTTTTTTTTTTTATTTAGATTTTATTTTTTAAGTTCGAGCGCTATTAATGAAAAACCCTTTACTTATACAAATTGTATACATACATGTCTATTATTATCATACAGCTTGTAAAGAGAACTCGAAGGGCCTGTACAAAAATATCTTCACTCGAGGGCGTTCTTTGATCTCATGCTTCTGCTTTCGCTTGAAATTTCTGCGCAACAGATGGTTGATTGCGAAGAGCTGCGATTGGCCTCGACAGTTGTTAACAGCGCCATCTTTGAGAAATTCTTTGAACTAATGCCATGATGAGTATTGCAAGTATAAAAAAATAAGTATAAAACACTTTTAGACTAGCCGTTTGCCGTATTGAAATAAGTTCGAAATACATGTCTGCAATATATATTATGTAATCATTTTGCGAATGTTCGCCTGGTGTTCTAACACCCCTAGGTAGAAAATTTGTTGCCTAGCATGTAACGGTACGATCCGGCAGCGGTCCTTGATAGCTATAAATTCTAGGTTTAGGGCCCTTTTCAGAATGTCATAATAAACTTTCGGGTTACTATGCAACACATAAAATAACTGAATGATAAAAATGACAGTTAACATGCAGTGCGTTTCAAGGTTTAACCGATGGATAGACTAAATCGATGACTGTGAAACGCAAAGATAGTGTTTTGCCTAATAAATATGTTCTGGGTAGTAAAACCGGAACTTACTCGAACATTCTGAAACAGGCCCTTAGTATGTTAACTAATTAGGCTGCCTAATGAGTTACTCTTTTTAGGGAGATTTAGAAATACTAAAAATAGTATTCGACAGTTCAGTGAAATTACTAAGTCTTACAGTTTATTATTGTGCATAATATTTATAATGAACAATATTTTATGTTAAAATGGCATTGTATACATAAATAATACTTGTTGTGGTCTTCGTCATGGGTCCGTATTATATAACCGTTCCTTGGTTTAGAGAGTTCTAATTTATTTCAAAAGACGTTTGTGTTTTTTATTACACATGTTTTTTAATAATATATGGGCCTAAGTATAAAATGTTTTAGCACGACCAACACTAAGATAATGTCCATTGTATGTACTTTAGTTAATAAATATATAATTTAAAATGTAAAAACATATCTTGCCAGGAGTTCTATGAAACATTGCCGAATTTTGTGACGTTATATAAAAATGGATTCATTATTTCATATTCAAATTATATAACGAGTAAATACCTGATTGAATTATTGTTAAATCAAGCCAAATAATTAGAACCTTTTTATTAAATAATATTCTATTATTCTTCCCAAAAAATTAGAGACTTACCTTTTGATATAATTCTTTTAGAAATAACCCTTTATTCATTGTCACATAGTTTGTCTTAAGAAGTAGACTTAGCATTGCTTATCTGTTAAGAAATCTATGTCCTGTTCCGAGTAAAGTATTTGGAAAAAATATGCTTAAACAACTTCTAGCCCACTTTAATGAGAATAATAATATTGAATGAGAATCAGTTTGGTTTCACAAAGAACAGATCCACAACAGATGCAGGTGTTCAATTGATGTCAAATATACTTGCCTGGGAGAGCACATGATGCTTTTGCCGTATTTTGTGCTCTTTCTGAGGCATTCGACTGTGCAGAGCACCGCACTCTGATTCGTAAACTATCACATTATGGTATTCCTGGAAAAGCTCCGAACCTTATAGAGTCATATCTGTCAGACAGGCTACAGAAGGTTGGAATAAATGGCAATACTTCTTCCGGGTCTTTGGTAAGAATAGGAGTACCGCAAGGATCAATTTTAGGACTTTCTGTTTTGACTGCATATATTACTAATCAGTAATATATGCAGTCAAAACAGAAAGTCCTAAAATTGATTCAAAATCTTCATACAAGGCAATCGCCTTGTGTGAAGATTTTGTAAATTATGTTCAGTATTTTTATAGTTAATTGTATTATTTTAAGATTAACAAATATTAAGTTGCTGATTTGTCTTTTATCGAATGTGTCAATTACCAGTAAGCCTATTGATTAATGGTCTAAGAGCCCGTGAACCCCAGACCTTCGTTATTTTATAAAAGCTGAAAGTTTGTTCGCGCATGCTCCCAACACAGGTAAGAACGAAGGCCCCTTATGAAATTTGGGTTGCCCTGGCTTTGGCAGGTAAACAGTACTAAATGTGTGTAATATACAAATCTAGTTTCGTCAAATAATCAAGAGAAATTTTTTGGTATTACCTTTAGAATATTATTAAAAATCATATTATTCATTACCAGACACTTAACATCATGGCAACCCCTTGCCAGACACTCTTAATGTTCAGGACATAATAATTCTACTTACTCGTACGTTATAGTGTAATAGCTGATTTTTATACATGATACTTATATAATGAGTAGATGATGTTTTTTTAGTAGCCAGACATTTTTGATAGTTCCAACCCCCTGCCAGACAAGCATGTAGGATCGAGCGCGAGGTAGAATATATATGTGGGTGCGAGTGAGATGCGCTTGTATTGTTTAATATTTTGTACATGCGTATATCAGTAAAAATAATATATGCTATTTTCAAAGATTAATTCAATATTCATAATTAATTACAAGAGTAATATTACTTATACCATTACTTACGTTGTAATGAAATTGCAGATTTTTAAAATAATAGGTAGTTATTAGATGATTTTTCTTCCTTAGTCAGATATTTTTTTATATTTTCAACCTCTATGCAAGACAATTAATTAAAAATAGATTCGTGATAAGAATGACTTGTCTAATTAAGCTTATTGGCCGATTTATGTGATTATTAATTGATGTAAATTTTAAAAATATCTTCAGAAATGACGTTCGTTCTTACTACTACTATAGAAATTATTGAAAATTTTAATTTCTGTCAGTAAATAGTTAAAAAGAAAAGCCAAATAAAAATAATTTTTAAAAATTTGATTGAAGGTAGATTAATGACACTACAAGTTATGAAGGGTAAAAAAATAGATCGATGATACGACATATTATTATAGTGTATAATAGATACTGTTAATTCATTCGCTATCATAATTATCATTAATGTTAATAACGTTAATAATGTTAATGTTAACGCTGCCCGTTTTTTATTTCCATGGCAACACTGCCCGTGCGCGCACTAGGGACGACGTTGTTGACGCGAGCCTTCATCCGGGTTGAGACATTGCAAAAATTTCTAGTGTGGCTTATAAACAGCTTTTTTGATATTTTCGTCAATTTACACAGTATATCTTTATAAATTATAGCCTATGTGTTATTCTGATGTATAAGCTATATTATTGTAAAGTTTTATTCAAATCCGTTCAGTACTTTTTGCGTGAAAGAGTAACAAACATCCATACATCCATACACACTCACAAACTTTCGCATTTTTATATTAGTAGGATAGGATATCATACACTACGTAGCATCCACTAATTATATTGAATTCACTTAATAGTTTTGATAGATTCGGAATATCCAATTTTAATAATAAATAAGGAATATTAATTAAATAAAACTTCAAGATAGTAGTTCAAGATAACGTATTATATTATTTTTGTTGATGTAAACATGTACTGGGCACTCAACAATACATGCGCAGTAGAAATGGCAGCTCCGCGTTCAAGGATCGCAATAGACCTAACTCGCCATTTCACTCGCACCCACATATATATTCTACCTCGCGCTCGATCCTACATGCTTGTCTGGCAGGGGGTTGGAACTATCAAAAATGTCATCTACTCATATATACTAAAAAAACATCATCTACTCATTAAATAAGTATCATGTATAAAAATCAGCTATTATACTATAACGTAAGTAGAATTATTATGTCCTGAACATTAAGGGTGTATGGCAAGGGGTTGCCACGATGTTAAGTGTCTGGCAATGAATAATATGATTTTTATAATATTCTAAAGGTAATACCAAAAAATTTCTCTTGATTATTTGACGAAACTAGATTTGTATATTACACACATTTAGTACTGTTTACCTGCCAAAGCCAGGGCAACCCAAATTTCATAAGGGGCCTTCGTTCTTACCCGTGTTGGGAGCATGCGCTGACAAACTTTCAGCTTTTATAAAATAACGAAGGTCTGGGGTTCACGGGCTCTTGCTCTATAAGTACTATGCTGCCTTATGATTGGTCGGCCCCACCTATCTGGATATCTTCCGATGACATGTTTAGCTGGGTGGGGAGAACGATCGTCTAAGTCAGTATGTCGGTAGAACTCGATGGCGTAACATCTATTACAAGTGTATTCTTGATGTTAATAATTTACAGTGTGATTCTGTTTATATACGTTATGACCAATTACTGTGTGAAACATAAGTGAAATGTATCAAAGCAGAATAAAGTGCATCAAGGTTTGTATTTGAGGTGTTTGATTTTATCACACTTGCATGGTCAAAGATTTCTGTGATATTGTTTTATTCGCAGATATTACCTCTCTGATTTTTAAAGTAGATAGAAAAGATAGTGATTAGTTTATTAACTAATTCATGTATCTAAATCTATGATCTCTAAATGGTTCACCGATAGTAATCTTCTCTTTAATTAAATAAGACTAAATGTTTAAAGTTTTCATTACCAAAATTGTTACTTTTGTTGAACGTAACATTAAGTTTGGCCCAGTTAAACTCTCTTTTGACAATGCAACAGTCGTTCTGGGAATCAAAATGGATTCAACTTTACAGTGGGATCCACATATAAACATGATCTATCCGGAAGACGTAGTTCTGCTGCATATGCAGTTCGTAAGATAAAACAGTTAACAGACGTAGCTACTACTAGGTTTTTTACTTCGCGTACTTCCACAGTATTATGACGTATGGTGTATTGCTGTGGGGAGCTGCTGCAGAGATAGAGACAATTTTTATTTTACAAAAGCATGCAATTCGTGCCATATAAGAAATGGATTATAGGGAATCTCTGAAAGATATTTTTAAAGAAATATTCATTTTCATTTTACCGAGTCTTTATATATTTGAAAAGGTACGTATGTAAAAAAATGTGCTAAATTCAAATTAAATAGTAACAGTCAAAATTATAAGACTTGGAATATATATGAAATAGCGGTGCCAGGTTTTACACTAGCAAAGACAAATAAAAGGTCCATCTTAGGTTATTTTGTGTGGTTTTATAATAAAGTTCCCAAACATATTACAACGCTCACAGAAGAAAATAATACAAGTTGTACGTGAAAAAAAAGTTGATTAAGAAATCTTACTGCACAGATTGTGATTACATTAACGACAAAAATGCTTGGAATGTTACGCCTCTGCCAAACTATCGCCTGTCACCTACGTAATGTAAACAATTATTTAATAATTTTACTATATATTATGTAACACGTTGTTAAAAAAACGTTTAAGAGAATTATGGCCCCGAGTTTCTTGCCGTTTTTCTCGCACTGGTTCTATACGTTTTTTTTGCTGAACGTGGCAGTTAGTGTCATAAAACTGCTTTTCCTGTCACGTACATCTTGCCACCATCCGGGTTGCCGGCATCCTTTAATTTCATTCATGTTATGCCTACCACGCGCGTGAAACGCGGATTGACGACACGCACAACACTGCAAATGAAGTCTTTGTCCTGCGTTTGACCAGGATTGTTCTATCACCCGCATGCGGTCCGGATCCGCGCGTTGACGAAATACACATGACAGGAAAAAACCTTTATTATAACAAATACAAAAATTAATAAAGGACCTAAATTAGGATATATGATTTCCTAATTCAAATAGGGATATTGAATACGGCAACTCTATTAACTCGATGGCAACACGGTCTCTTAATTACCACACCACTCAGGTAGGAACTCTTTGAAATGGCTGAATTAATTCTGTTGAGCTAAGTCACAGGCGTAAACTGGTAATTATAAAGACGTTTAAATATACTAACTGCCTACACAGAGTTGAAATACATAGAGTAGTTATATCCGAACACCACTGCTCTAAAAGCTTACTAGAATTTACCTATACATACCTATGCACATGAATATGCAGTTTATAATGACAAGGAAAGAACGTTCAAATATTATGCATCATATCTGTTGTTAGAAAGAGATAAATAAGCAATTCGTGTTACCACCGAACCGCCACGAGACGTTACGATCACCATTATGGTGCGATCTCTTTCACTCTTTCACACCAAACGATACACATATCTCGCTTATCCATTTCATTGTCTTTAGTTGTTAAGATAAAACAAAATGATGATATTTTCTATTTCAACAATAAAAGCAATAATTACGCGTGAAAAGAAACAGTTTACTTATCTCTCACAGTGCCTGTATAATTGGTGCAGAGTCTAAAGACACAAGGAAGGCATATTGTCCACAGATTATCCCTAAAAAAACACGATTAGCGGCGATGTTTTCACCGGACGCTCGGAAGTGCAAGACTGGTAGTAACTCAGGTAATTACCCTGAATTCGTCCAGTAAATATTGTGGGCATACAACTCATCTACAGGTAAAAAAATCTTAGACTGCCTATTATAAGTTTAGTGTTAATTAGCAACATTTGTGTTCTTATATTAAGTATGAGATGGCGCATTACCTCATAATTAATAATCAGGCAATTAATATAGACATAATTATTTAATTATGTATCTACGTGGTAAATACGCTATGCGGTACGGGTAATTCTATCCATTTCGAGCTCACCTACTCAAAATACTTAATTGCTAGAAATATTTGCTTATTTACGTATTTACGTTAGTTAAATTTTAAATCTTCATGTTAAAAGACAAAGTGCACAAAGGTCTAACGGTAACGGTCCTAACTAAATTGCTCTAATGAAATAAACTGCAATATCCTTCAGCCACCCTTCAGAATATTATTGAATAATAAGTGCGAATAGTGCAGTAACAAGTTTTCACTGCTGCACGGCACACATTATTAGTTGTTAATAGTCACATAAATACCTACCTCACCATTGTAAAGTTATACATAAATTATTTCATTATTACAGAGAAATTAAAGTTAGTCTTTTTGTAATATGGCAATATTAGCACAGTGAGCCATCGCCCTGCTAGCGGTGTCATGGCGGTTTGACTTGTTAGAGAATTTTTGCGATAACATAAAAGTTCATGTGCATCATAAGAATATAATCCTTGATATTCTCGGATTCCACCATATAGCAATCAGTTAATAATGCGCGAATACAAAATAGTCGTGTTAGGAAGCGGAGGCGTGGGAAAGTCCGCTCTGACAGTGCAATTCGTACAAGGCATCTTTGTCGAGAAATACGACCCCACCATCGAGGACAGCTATCGGAAACAGGTGGAAGTGGACGGGCAACAATGCATGCTCGAGATCCTGGACACTGCGGGCACGGAGCAGTTTACGGCAATGCGCGATCTTTACATGAAAAACGGCCAAGGTTTCGTACTAGTTTATTCAATCACCGCACAATCGACGTTCAACGACCTGCAAGACTTGCGAGAGCAGATCCTGCGAGTGAAGGACAAGGATGACGTCCCCATGGTGCTGGTTGGCAATAAGATGGACTTGGAGGCAGAACGCGTGGTGGGAAAGGAGCAGGGCTCCAACCTTGCTCGCCACTTTAACTGCGCTTTCATGGAGACCTCCGCGAAGGCAAAAATACACGTGAATGATGTGTTCTATGACCTAGTGCGACAGATCAACAAGAAGTCTCCCAAGAAGGAAGACATAAAAAAGAAAAAACCCATTTGTGTTATTCTGTAAGAGCGGTTGGAGCCTCATGTAGGTATAAAAATATTTAATAATTTGAAAGACTTCTCGTTCCCGGATTTGGCTCTCGACTATTCCCAAAGTTATTAGGTCGGGTGTAGAGCATTGTTGCTTGAATATAAAATACCTGTAGCATTTGATGAAAGTGCATTTGTTGTGGCTCAGATATGGCACAACTGGAACTACGCAGTGTGCAAACTTCTATTTTGCTAACTCTTTGGTCTATATTTTTGTATAGTATGAAGTTCAAAGATTCGGTGTTTTGTGTATGTTCAGTTTATATATCAGTTTTTCTTGTATCATTTCACTTTATTACCGAATTTAGGTCTAGACAATGATTCATTAATTGTATATCAAAAAGGTATTATTTCCCTTTGTAATATGTGAATGCGATAAGGTATTGAAAGTTATTGTTATCAATTCACTGTCTTACTACTTATGTGTGTATACATTATGTTAATTATTAGGAGATCATGAGGAGAGTGTCCTAGCATTCCATAAGACAATACCTGGATATTTATTTATAGGTGTTTCCATTCCATACTAACCAACATGTATAATAAAATTATATATAAAGCATGCTCTTCTCATGAACTCTAATCATTTAATTTTTCTATCACAAATGTGAAGAATCTAGTAATATTAATATTTAAACAGTGTTAGGTACAGACAGTTCTCTGTCAATTAAACAGGAAAATGCTTGGAATTACCATGAAAATTATCTTCCAAGGCCATTTCAAACAAATACGCGACAATGAATTTAGTCACTTAGTGTATATTTTAAGAGAAGCAAGAAAAATCTATTTTTGCCAATGTGTGCCTACTGTACAAATGAAATGCCACTGTCTGGACCTAACATGATCCTTTCTTTAAGCATTAATGTAACTAAAATGCAGGAGCCCAATATTTGTGAACAACTCAAGTTGTGAACAGGCTCTCGGCTCCAAGGAGACCTAGATTATGTGCCAGTGGCGTGAACCAGTGGGTAATGTTTAATAAATTAGGATACATTAAATTTTTTCAGATATATTATTGTCTTGTTATGTAATTAAAATGTATCGAAGGAAGGTTAATGTGACACAGTTTAGAGTTTGGTATCTTGTAAGAATAGTGAGCCTTAGGTGATTGCACCCTTGACTGTAGTCATACCCGCGTCCCGCCCCGTGAGTGGAAGCCAGGGGGTGCCATTCACTGCGGACTGTATACCCCCACTTGTGAAGAAATCTTTAAAAAGAATTATCGTTATTGTAAATGAATAAATTTTTATTATAACTGGCTCATTGATAAATTAACAACCTGTTTCGCTAATAGACCCTTGTTAAACGTAAAATAATTATATAGGTGTTCAAATATTGTTATGCGATTAGATGTTTCTACCATTCTTTTATGTTGTACTCGTAAGATTTACTGCACAAGGATATTGGTAATGACTTGATCTGAGTTGAATTATATTTTTATATATATTGTGCAAGAACTCGTGTATATTTTTATCTCTCTGAATCAATAATCGACATTGTACAATAACTGTTCATTTCTTTTTTTTTGCAAATTTATCAATAAAACCAATTTTAAATATGAATATTTGGGGTATGTTTTGTGCAAGTCCCCCGCGTTGCTTGCCGGTCGCGGCGCTCCCGTGCCCGTGATGTCAATCGAGGTCGGCGGTCGCGGACACGGCGCAGGCGGCAGTGACTCATCGCGCCGCGCACCGCCCCCACACAATCAAATAAACATCAATTGCCGCGTTATTTCAACGGAATCCGATTAATTGAAACAACTGCACATCATCTACAAACTATTTTATTGAAGTGTAAAAAAGTTACATAAAATGTGTTCCATTTGGTACGTTACAATACTGATTCAACAATAGGTACAAACACGTTAAAAACATTGGCAGTGTGACGTGGCGGGCGTATGTCGACATTCTAGTAACATAAGAATTGACACAGTCCAATGGTAATGAACACAATACGCCTTAACTTAGTCTAAGCATGACCTGATTAAACGATCTATTCTATGATGCTAAACAAGTATCAAATTACTCTGCATTTTACTTTATACACACCCCATGATGTGTAACAAGGTCTAATGCATAGATCGAGCTCACTATGAGGCGTGTTTAGAAAATAAATTAAATTATAACTACAATAAAGTGGAAATTGATGTTGAAAGCTCGAGAGAGTGCGAGTATAATCTACATACAATTGAACTCTAGGGTAAAAGTGCCGCGGCATCGCGCCGGCATATAGATAGTGGTAATGAATAGTGTGTTGACAATTTTTATCGAGCATTTAGAGGCCTACTGCTTATTTGTAACTTTATGAGGCCATCTAGACTGAGACAACAAATAAATTTATTACTTTTAATATTGCTATCTATTATTCTGCAAACAGCCCAAACAACTTTAGTCAGTTATCGATATACTGCGCGCTGCGTTCAACGTTTCAAATTCCGATAAATGGCCATAAAATTACAGTGATAAGCATTATCCTGCTATTTATTTACCTATGCTTACTTTAACAGTGATAATGACTAACTTTATACCTACAGTATGATCTGTGAAAGATGATACCCATATTTTGATTTTCTGATGTTATTCTGTAAATAAGAATGTCATACTTAATCATGATAGCCCTTATTTATAAGGCGAAAATTTAATTTAAAATTATATACCTATTTCTTAACAATTTTATTTTGACTTCAAAACTTAATGTCTATATAAATATGGACGGTTATTTACTCTTAAAAGTGACTAGAATAATAGAGTATTATATTCTGTAAATACATGTTACAGATATATAAATAAATTTGACAATATTATCATGTTCCCACACACAATGTAAATAACATTAATTATCATATGCGTCATTATGTAAATATCAAAACATGTTGGGTATAATGTGCGTTAAAATTCATTGTAACTTGTGCTGTTTTAAACTTATATTTTATTAGCAATTAAACTCTATTATTCAATGAGAATAGTTTTAATTGGTGTGAGAAGTTTTTAAGTCTACATCAGTCATTAAAACCAGACTAGAAAATGACTGAGTCATTGTATAAAAAAAACACTTCCTGCTAATTTCCTAGCGATCTTTGCGCCGACCTCAGAGCGACGCTGATGATTAGTGAATCACCGCTACGCTCAAGAATTCATGATTCACTACTGTTATCAAACAAATCATTTATACTCGAGTCACCTTTTCTCGCTACAGTGAATCCTACAAAGTGCTAACCTCCTTCCTCTATATAAAATCATGGAAATTTGAGCAATGTTAAAGTTCCGATCTTTGGTGCCTTCTTGATTCGTGCCTTAGCGTAGACTCGATCCATTTAAAAACTCTTCCTACATGCCAAGCCATATAAAGTGTCGTCGTTCTAACAACATTCAAAAAATTAACATACTTTTTATATTATTATACTTGTTCTTAAAACTACTATTCCAAATAAGTTAAAATAATGGCCGACTAGCACTATCGGACTTATACGAACTCTTCGACATTTAATTCAATAATCATGCCTATTGGAAAATTCAAGCTTACCTATCATTAAACTGAATTTACTTAGTGGCAACACTTGTATGTACCAAAGCTAAGAGGAGGCTACGAGACATACTGGAACATTAATTTGGAAATCTAGTGTTAAAAATGTATATTATTATCTCACTAAAAATAAATTAGTAAAAAATGAAAAGTTCCTCTTTTGATATATAGAAACGGAAATCTGTTCAATTTTGATCAGTTTTATAAACATTCATATTTTAAAAACAATTGTACAAATGTCTGTTATACCTATAAAAACATATAAGACTACATAGGCATAGTATATATTTCGAAAATATGTTTAACACAACCAAAGCCAACACAAAACCAAGTTCCTGCGTTGCTTCACAAAAGCATGTCTTGCTTGGGTCTTATCAAAGCCCCCTATCTCTCGACTTTTGTGATCGCAAACCCTACTCATCCAAGCATATTATCTATAGTTATTAAGTAACACAATCTAGGGTTGTTGCTACGGGTTATTTGGAAGAATCGTAGCTGTCGTTTAGCGGCGGAAGACTGTGGGTCAGTGTGCTGTCCAACTTCCTCGCTTCGTGCTCCAGTGTGTATGAATCGAGTGCCGGGTCCTGTGAACGAAAATGAATATTATAATAATGTACTTTGAAAGCTGAAAGTTAAGAAAAGATGAGTCGTTATTTTCGGAATGTCCTTATCGTTGCACCAACTTGGCTAACATCCACACCGAGATAAATAAAAACTCAATGTGAAAAGTTTCTCGAGTGGTAACCATATTACATCGGAGGACGCAGAGTTGGTAGGCTCTAGGCGGACTGACGACATCGTGAAAGTCGTGGGTAGCCATTGGTTAAGCGGCTAATAGCCCTTCTATGGGGGAGGCTTTTGATCGACAGTGAACGTCTTTTACGTTCGTTCGAAACATTTAGGGTTTAAAAGTTTTTCTGCTACATTTTCATGTATGCCCCATTGAAAAATAATTTACATAAGTATATGAATATATAGTCCCGCGACATACGGACGGCAGTTTCACAGGGATTCGTTTTCACTATTTCGCACGGAAGTCTAAAACATTGAAATACTATTATTACTGACATAAGCTTCACCACATGGTGGCAGGGAATTTGGCAAGGGGACTGTAAAAAAATGTCGCGAAGCATCTAACGGTATATTCCAGAAGCTGCCCTGTCAGTTCACATTCAAGATTAAACCTGTTTACCATCAGGTAAGGTTAGCATATCGGCAATGAAAAGAGACTAATAGGAGGTTATGCGCCAATTTTCAATTAAAATAAATCGTCAAAAGTTTCGAGTATAATATGAATTAGAAATTGTGTTATTTTATCTTTCTATACGTACTGAAGCAGCGTAAAGTATGTCACATCGCCATTTCGGGAGTTCATAGGCCTGATTAAATGCCATGGATATGAATTCCACCGGCATGAGTGGGCGATCGCCCTAAATATGGCTCGACGCGACGCCTTTTACATAAAGTACATACCTATTTAGAAATCATGCAACCACTAGTTTTGTAGATGCGAAAAGTTGCGTATATAAGTATAACGACGCACCACTGTTACGGCGTGGTGAACAGATGTTACGTGGTGGTAGGGCATTACGCGAATCCTCCCCTGGCCACCTACCACACTCAGGTAGAAAATATGTCCAGCCCTAACAGTTTTTTCCGGCTGCTGTCGAGGTAACAAACATAAAAAAACAGACGAATTGAGAACTTCCTCCTTTTTTGAAGTCGGTTAGAAAAACATACCTGCCAACAATGATTTTAAATAAGTAACAGATTGGCACTGTTGCTAATGTAACTAGAGAACTTTTGACTGAGTGAACCGATTTTGATAATTCTTTAATTTATATTTGAAAGCTGATACTTGTCATTTGGTCCCATTGAAATTTCATCAAATTCGGTCAAGCTAATGAATAGATTCAGGCGTTACTTTGCGGAAATCCATATTTAATAATAACAAATACTTTTAAAAGTATCCTAAAAAACATTAAATAATATTTAAATAAAACACTTAAAAAAGCATAAAATTATATATCTAGTGACAATTCCGCCTAATTTTCCTGTTATCTACGTGACGTCATAAACATCACGCAGCCTAACCGGAAGAATACCCGACTAGTTTCGCTTCTAAACGAAGCATCTTCAGGAGGTCTTGACTTACCGAGCGCACGATCAAGACTAATTATTAGTCTCGATCGTGCGAAGATGCTTCGTTTAGAAGCGAAACTAGTCGGGACGCCTTTTAGGTCTTGACTTACCGAGCGCACGATCGAGACTAATAATTAGTCTTGATCGTGCGCTCGGTAAGTCAAGACCTCCTGAAGATGCTTCGTTTAGAAGCGAAACTAGTCGGGTATTCTTCCGGTTAGGCTGCGTGATGTTTATGACGTCACGTAGATAACAGGAAAATTAGGCGGAATTGTCACTAGATATATAATTTTATGCTTTTTTAAGTGTTTTATTTAAATATTATTTAATGTTTTTTAGGATACTTTTAAAAGTATTTGTTATTATTCGGTCAAGCTGTTTTTGATTTACACTCCAATAACTGAAAAATATTTTCCTATCTTGACGATAAAGTCGTTGATAGTGAATGAATTCGATACCGTAAATAGGAAAGAGTGAAATATTTTTTTTTACCAAAAATGGAGCCATCAATACTCAAAAGTGTGAAATAACTTGTCGAAGTCGGTTATTCACACAATATTGTAATAGGTACCTTTGAACTATCATGATACCGTCTTCAACAAGTTATTTCACACTATTGAGTTTTGAAGTCGGCTCCATTTTTTGGTCAGTATTTTTTTTTAGGTTTAGTAAGAGAAAACGGGACCCTGTCACTAAACTTACGCACTACGCTGTCAGATTTCTCTCCTCCTCTTATAATGAATTATATTTTATCATGTGACAACATTCCCGAATCCTCTTTTTTTATTCAATGGCAAAGTGTGAATTAAATCAAAATTGTACCAACTAAATAGCTTATAACATATTTATTTTTCGTACCGTATTTTTTTTCTTATGCTTGTATATTAACGAATGTGTATTCTACTCAATGAGCTTGGGACGACGAATGCTATACAGTTAAAAAAAACTTTTTATTACCGATTGGACTCACAAAAATCTAACAGATTTTTATAAAAGAATTCAGTTCTTTTTTTATTCCTGATAGGTTAGCCATTGACCACTATCTCACCTGATGGTAAGCGATGATGTGGTCGAAGATGTTGTTCAGGCTAACCTAGAATTTCTTTTCCTAGGTTTTAGGTTCAAAATAACTAAATTTTAGGTTTGTTACACCTTCCCTTTTCGAGTCGAAGACCCATGACATGGGTTGGTTTCTGGTAAGGGACTGGAAGTAAAGGCTCTGCCAGTCTCCGAGTCCTTCTCCAAAATGACGGACGACGGAATGCCGCTGGGTTCTTTAGTAGGTATTTTTCTCAGCATCAAAAAAAATATAAGGGAATCGTATGTACTGGAAGGGAAAAACAGGGCCCTATTAATTATTTTTTGTTATTTGGTAGATACCAGGATATATTGCAAACTGGTGCAAAATACCTTTTGTTTTTAATACAATCCAACGGTTTCTATTTACGGCTAAATACATCATTATCGCCGCATCGACAATAATACCTATGTTTAAAGGCGATAATTATCCAGGCGAGCATACAAAACACCATACCTCTATGCAAACAAAAATTCCTTTGTACGAACAAGGAAAACAATAGCAAAGCAAATATCTACGTGCCATTTCAGCTAGCACGTCATTGCTTGTGGCCACTTAGTTTTATGACGTCATTGCGATTCCTCTACATTAATATCTTAATTCAGGTTAATTACTGAATCCTCATTAATAATAGTACGAGTATCGTAAGTATATAAATGTTGTTAAAAGAAAAACACGGATATCTTAAGATACAATTGTTATATATATGAAATGGATCCTAGGATCCATTGCTGCATCCAATGGATCCTAGGATCCATTTCATATATATAACAACTAGCTTTCCGGGCACGGCTCCGCCCGCGCGTATGTCGGTTATCGCGCAAAAACATTAACCTCTTTTTGCGCAGTTGGATAAAAACTATCCTATGTTTTTTCCCGGGTCTCAAACTATTTCCATACCAAATTTCATTCAAATCGGTCCAGTAGTTTTGGCGTGAAAGCGTAACAGACAAGACAGACAGACAGTGTTACTTTCGCATTTATAATATTAGTACTGATTTGGAATCCATGAGAGATCTTATTAAAGAAATTGATGTTTTAACTTTACCAAGTCTGTATATATTTGAAAATATTATGTATGTTCGTAAAAATTTGAGCAAATTTAAATCAAACAGTGACAATCACGATTATAACACTAGGAATAAAGATAAAATACCGGTGCCAGGTTTTAGATTAGCAAAGACAAATAAAAGGTCCTTCTTAGGCAATTGTGTACGGTTTTATAATAATTTGCCCAAACATTACAACGCTCACAGAAAGAAAATTCAAGTTGCACGTGAAGAATATTTTGATCAAGAAATCTTACAACACAGTTTGTGATTACTTAAACGACAAAAATGTTTGGACTGGTTCGCCTCTGCCAAGCTAGCGCCTGTCACCTAAATAATGTAAATAAATATTGTAATAATTTTACTATATAATGTACTTAACACATTGTTAAAAAACTTATGAAAAATGTTAAAAAAGAATGGCCCCGAGTTTCTTGCCCGTTCTTCTCGCAGTGGCGTGTAGTATATTTCAATATTAAAATTTGTAATTGACCTTCATAAGAGCGTCGTAGAAGCCAAAATTGAATAAATGATTTTGACATTGTTCAATTTTCTGTTAAAATTGATAAAAGATCGTGAAACAAGAAAATTACGTCTAAGGATCACGATTTTGCCAACCATGATGAAAGATACACGTAAAAAAATAAATATTATCTTTCTTTCATCACTGTATAAGATGAACTACCGCAATTTAAAATTGACATATCGACGGGTGCAATACTATTTGATATATTTTGTGAAATTTTGTATTGTATTGATTTCCAGGTAGGGTAATTATTATTCTGAAACTAACGCAGTTTTAAGATTCATTGAAATCGATTCCTTTGAGGTTTTTTTTCCATTTCACGTAGCTTAAGAATTAGACACGAAGGTCCCACTTGATAATTTCACCCTTTAAAAGTATCTACTCGTATATACGAGATCTAGACATGTATATACATAGTTCTCTGTATAACTAGTTAATCTAATAGTTCAAAATATGTAAATAGCGAGCCAGATCTAAACAGAAACACAAACACTTTTGTCATTCATATTAATAACGGGCGACATTTATTGTCATTGATATTTTTAACATAACAATGCAATGCCATTTTTTGGATTGTTTTGTTAAATATATACCTAACAATAGATCACTACAACATATCCAGGAATGAAGACTCGATGGAACGATTAGTGGTCCAGGGTCAGGTAGCAGGAAAGAGAGCTAGAGGCAGATCTCCCACCCGCTGGACTGATCTGATCAAAGCAGCAACACAATCATCCATATCAGAGTGCACGCGCAATGCTACCAACCGGCATAAATGAGAAGCATTGCCAGATGCATGATCACTGTTCACTGACAAGAAAACTGATGACGTTGAAGACCCACCATGTACCACCATCTTAACAACCCCCACATTGTCAAGAGTGTCCGACTGAGAAGAATACATCACCGATAGATTTAAAAATAATGCTTCCGATAATAATAAATTAAATTGAATGCATACATATATAAACCCATTGTGTATAATCCCGCATTCTATAAATTTACCTGGGTATCCTAATTATACCAATGGTTAACTAGTTCAAGGAATGTAAATAATAAAATTTTCCCCTATACAGTCTCAACACAGGACAAGTGATTCGAATTTTAAACAAACTTTTGGAATTAATCGACTGTGGACAAATAAAAATCATATAACTTGTTCATAAACTAATTTACACCGATACATGCAGACATATTTAATTTACGTAGATTAAAATCATATATTGCACATTTTCGTTTTTCACTTGCTTAATCTGAATGGAGTTACGCGCTGAGGCCCATGTTCGTCGCTTCGTGCAATCGTGACGCCCAGACGAAAGACTTCAAAAAGTCCGAAATTGGTCGGAATCTTTCGGGTAATTATAACACGGGTACTGGCCGTTTCGCCGTCAGCGTACCTACGAGACAGTCCTGAGCGAGTCAGTAGTGTACCTGTGAGACAGTCCTGAGCGAGTCAGTAGTGTACCCGCGAGACAGTCCTGAGCGAGTCAGTAGTGTACCTGCGAGACAGTCCTGAGCGAGTCCGTAGTATACCTGCGAGACAGTCCTGAGCGAGTCAGTAGTGTACCTGCGAGACAGTCCTGAAGGAGTCAGTAGTGTACCCGCGAGACAGTCCTGAGCGAGTCCGTAGTATACCTGCGAGACAGTCCTGAGCGAGTCAGTAGTGTACCTGCGAGACAGTCCTGAGCGAGTCAGTAGTGTACCCGCGAGACAGTCCTGAGCGAGTCAGTAGTGTACCTGCGAGGCAGTCCTGAGCGAGTCCGTAGTATACCTGCGAGACAGTACTGAGCGAGTCAGTAGTGTACCTGCGAGACAGTCCTGAGCGAGTCCGTAGTATACCTGCGAGACAGTCCTGAGCGAGTCAGAAGTGTACCTGCGAGACAGTCCTGAGCGAGTCAGAAGTGTACCTGTGAGACAGTCCTGAGCGAGTCAGTAGTGTACCTGCGAGACAGTCCTGAGCGAGTCTGTAGTGTACCTGCGAGACAGTCCTGAGCGAGTCAGTAGTGTACCTGCGAGACAGTCCTGAGCGAGTCAGTAGTGTACCTGTGAGACAGTCCTGAGCGAGTCAGTAGTGTACCTGTGAGACAGTCCTGAGCGAGTCAGTAGAGTACCTGTGAGACAGTCCTGAGCGAGTCAGTAGTGTACCAGTGAGACAGTCCTGAGCGAGTCAGTAGTGTACCTGTGAGACAGTCCTGAGCGAGTCAGTAGTGTACCTGTGAGACAGTCCTGAGCGAGTCAGTAGTGTACCTGTGAGACAGTCCTGAGCGAGCCAGTAGTGTACCTGTGAGACAGTCCTGAGCGAGTCAGTAGTGTACCTGCGAGACAGTCCTGAGCGAGTCTGTAGTGTACCTGCGAGACAGTCCTGAGCGAGTCAGTAGTGTACCAGTGAGACAGTCCTGAGCGAGTCAGTAGTGTACCTGTGAGACAGTCCTGAGCGAGTCAGTAGTGTACCAGTGAGACAGTCCTGAGCGAGTCAGTAGTGTACCTGTGAGACAGTCCTGAGCGAGTCAGTAGTGTACCTGTGAGACAGTCCTGAGCGAGTCAGTAGTGTACCTGCGAGACAGTCCTGAGCGAGTCTGTAGTGTACCTGCGAGACAGTCCTGAGCGAGTCAGTAGTGTACCTGTGAGACAGTCCTGAGCGAGTCAGTAGTGTACCTGTGAGACAGTCCTGAGCGAGCCAGTAGTGTACCTGTGAGACAGTCCTGAGCGAGTCAGTAGTGTACCTGCGAGACAGTCCTGAGCGAGTCTGTAGTGTACCTGCGAGACAGTCCTGAGCGAGTCAGTAGTGTACCTGTGAGACAGTCCTGAGCGAGTCAGTAGAGTACCTGTGAGACAGTCCTGAGCGAGTCAGTAGTGTACCAGTGAGACAGTCCTGAGCGAGTCAGTAGTGTACCTGTGAGACAGTCCTGAGCGAGTCAGTAGTGTACCTGTGAGACAGTCCTGAGCGAGTCAGTAGAGTACCTGTGAGACAGTCCTGAGCGAGTCAGTAGTGTACCAGTGAGACAGTCCTGAGCGAGTCAGTAGTGTACCTGTGAGACAGTCCTGAGCGAGTCAGTAGTGTACCAGTGAGACAGTCCTGAGCGAGTCAGTAGTGTACCTGTGAGACAGTCCTGAGCGAGTCAGTAGTGTACCTGTGAGACAGTCCTGAGCGAGTCAGTAGTGTACCTGTGAGACAGTCCTGAGCGAGTCTCCGAGTGCGGAGCGCAGTCGCTGCACGTCGCGGGCGGCACGTCCGCTGCGCGTCACGTACGCTTGACGTCTCCGGATCTCCGCCGCCAGCTGGCCTCGGAGCTGAGACGCCTGCAAACAAACAGCATGTATTTCATTTTTATATTTTGACACCCACGTGGAAAGCACAGCAATACATTAGGAACTTCAAAGAAATGTGTATATTCACTCCTACAAGGCCAGCTACGCATCCTGGAGACCTGTGGTGTTCCAGATGTCCAAAGGCGACGGTAATCACTTACAAGCACGTTTGCCTCCTATGCTATACAAAATAAAACGAACACTTAATAGTAAAGTTATATACTTCTGTTCTACTTCGCGCAGTTGAGAAATTACAAATACCAGTGCCGACCTCACTGTGCGTGAGATAAGGTCTGGAATAAGTACCTGTACCTAGACTCTAGAATGATGATTTGATATCTATAGACAACCTTCTACGCCTCTAAAATTATCTCTCTCTCTCTCTGTCTCTTTCGGTATCTATTCGCATCGCCACCGCATCAATTTGAATGTATTGTGTTTTGAGCTATGTTTGTATATAAAAAGTTTTTTATATTGACCTGGTTCTCGAGCCGCATGATCTGGTGTCTATAGGAAGCCTCCCTTGCCTCCAACATACGTTCCGCTTGCAGCGCCGCCTGCCGGTATCTGTCGGCATCACCGCCGCCAGCGCCGCCGCATGAGCACCCATTCTTCAGGTCGGTCAGGTAACGGCTGCGTGCTAGAGATAGCTCTGCTTCCTGTCGAGATTCAATTATCAGTTATACGACTGATCGTAACATTTGGCAATAGGCACTATATTTTTAAATGTGGACATCATCATAAAGACTGAATCCTAAACAACGAGGAATAAAGAAAAATGAACATTCTCGGGATCGACTCTGTTAAAAATGAATAAGTAAAACCTAATTTGTAAATGTCTGAAACAATGCATTTAAATGGAATAACAACCTAAAAGTATTTTAGTTTGCCGTGGCAAGTGCCCAGGCAGGACTGAGAGTATACCACACAAGTCACTTCACTAACGTCGAAATAATTACTTATATGCGCTTCTGGGGTCATTCCACATACCACACTTTTTTTCCATGGACATTCGCAATACCAAAGATGATCGAAATAATTACTTATATGCGCTTCTGGGGTCATTCCACATACCAAACTTTTTTTCCATGGACATTCGCAATACCAAAGATGATCGAAATAATTACTTATATGCGCTTCTGGGGTCATTCCACATACCACACTTTTTTTCCATGGACATTCGCAATACCAAAGATGATCGAAATATTTACTTATATGCGCTTCTGGGGTCATTCCACATACCACACTTTTTTTCCATAGACATTCGCAATACCAAAGATGATCGAAATAATTACTTATATGCGCTTCTGGGGTCATTCCACATACCACACTTTTTTTCCATGGACATTCGCAATACCAAAGATGATCGAAATAATTACTTATATGCGCTTCTAGGGTCATTCCACATACCACACTTTTTTTCCATGGACATTCGCAATACCAAAGATGATCGAAATAATTACTTATATGCGCTTCTGGGGTCATTCCACATACCACACTTTTTTTTCCATGGACATTCGCAATACCAAAGATGATCGAAATAATTACTTATATGCGCTTCTGGGGTCATTCCACATACCACACTTTTTTTTCCACGGACATTCGCAATACCAAAGGTGAATGCATTGCCGGCTTTGTAGGAGACAATATACTCTCTTTGTGAAGGCTTGTAAGTCAAAAATATACCACATTGTAGCAGTGCAGGGGTAGAAATTCCGTGAGAATCACAGGGTTATCACAATTCTTTTAACATCATGTTCTGTCGGGATGTCAGATGACGAAATTTAGCTACATGTATTACACCGAACGGTTCCTAGGAACACTCCAAGTGATATATACGGTAAAAGATGCATAGCGATCCAACATACTCTACGCAGTAGAAAGGGTCGAGCCGATCGAAGAGAGCTTGATCGTCGACGATTCTACTCGATCTGCGTAGAAAACTATATTTTCTTTGGAAAACTAACAGCTAGTTAACAAAATATAATACTTATCTATGAACTTATGGCTAATTCAAAGTTCTTACTATTGATTGCACTATACTTAGTACACCCACCTTATCAGCTAATTCCTTCTCCATACGTCGGATCTTCATCTTGAGCTCTCTGTTCTCAATCTCGAGGAAACTGAAGTCCGTGCTACAGTATTTGTTATCCTTGGTAGGAATAGAGTCTTTGTAGCAACGGGACGAGTCTTTCGTTGAGTCTGGACCTAGGGATAATAATATACTTTACAACAAGTTGGTAGGCTAATTCACATTATCGATAGATATCACTCCGCACAAGACCGTTATGTACCTTAAGGTTACACTGGATTACTCCAGCATAACCTGGAAATGTGGACTTCAAAGACGTCACACGTGTTTTCTGTCTCTATCTTTCGGATGATCAACGTATATAAACCAAACATTGGTACGGTTTCGTTTTATATACGGTTTACGTGTGAAAGGGATAGCAAACATGACTAAAGGCTAATGAGCTTCACTTCATTATAAAGCTTAAGACGCATCCTCCAGTCAATATAAATAATCTTTTTAGTTTAATAATAAAGAATTATATGTCAAATTCTAACTATGACTCATCGTCACGGTAGTTCAGATTGAAAAATAATGTATAGGTCGCTGGAATGGACCCGCTGATAATTTTATGTTTCGTTGTAATTTTTTAAGCTTATTATCAGGTGTTAGGCAATTAAATGCTACATATTTACATTCTATTTTATAATCATATACATCACAATAAAAGCATAAGAAGTTCCGTTTTCACACAGTGATTGGGTCCCAACTAGCATATAAGGCAAATATTTGAAAAGGTCGTATTTATTTATCGACTTTAAATTTCGTAACAATGTTTTTTTTTTGTGCGCCTATTAGCGCTTATTCCTAGTGTCTAAAGAAGGCGCGTTTCTTACAACGTGTTTTTCAAAACATTCATCAAAACTTTGTTCCCGAAATACGCACTGTACATTTTATTGGTATACGTAGTATTACTTGCTCAATTATAAGTATTGATTCATTGCCAGCGCCCCGTCACCCTCTACCCACGCGGGGGGTAAATGTGTAGATGCTTCTAAGCCTCGGGAAGCATCATACGAAGTTTTTTGTTTCGACCATAGACAAAAGTTACGTGTCTTTGTGTCAATCGTCACAACAGACGAGAGCCAGTAATTCTAGTATAGTCTAAACACAATATTTTACCACATATTCACATATCATCAGGTGAGATATTGCTCAAAGGCTAGCCAATCGGAAATAAAAGAAAAAGATATTTCATAATATAACACAAAAAGCCTCAATGTTTTAGTATATAATACGGGATAACTCTAGCGAGAGTGCTAAGCGAGATGTCAACGCGGGCTTCCTGAGCTCTCCTTGAAAAAGACCACCGAATGTGGTTGAAACTATAGTCGACTGATTCACGTGAGTTATCCCGTATTCTTTATTAAAATTAGTGAAAACCACGTTAGTTTTTAAAATAAAAAATCCTCAATGTTGTTACTCACCCGAATCCAGATCTGAGTAATAGACCGACTTCTCTGTCCTATCGTGGCTCTTGGACCTCAGGACGGAAGGTCTCATCCTTCTGTCCGCTTCGAGTTTCCTGAGGGTGTCCTGCAGAGCGTCGTTCTTCGCTTTGAGTTCCGAACGTTCGCGTTGTAAGGCGTGTAACTCGCGCTCTAGTTCGCTGTCGCTACTCTCTTTGCCGTCCCATGTGGTCATGCGTAGCTGGGATTCTAGACCAGATCTGTAGTTGATATTATGTAACTTAATACAAATAGTGTATTTATACTATAAAAGAAACCATTTAAGTATACGTAATTACCATATACACTCAAGAAGGCTCACCCATCCACAGTTAATTATTGATGCACATTTTCTATGGGTAGGTCTAGTGTGAATTAGACTTCAAAGTCTTGGTGTAAATGCTGACGGCACATAAAATAAAACAAGTACTATATGATCGCTTGGGTAGACATTAGTAGTACTTGCAACTACACTCGAAAAATATGGAGGGTGCGCGCCTTCGTGAGTGGAAAGGCCATCTGATAAATTATTTACAAAATGTACATATAAATAATATTTATATGTACATTAAAATACATACAAATAATATTTATATGTAAATTAAAACTCATCTGTACATTGCTGAACACAACCTATACCATAAAAGGGGGTTTTGCTAACCGCTAAGCTTGGTAGGCCTCTACCTTCTAGTATTTTACCCTTAGTCGCCTCTTACAACACCCTCGGCAAGAGATTGGAGGTGACATTCTAGCCCGGCAACTATACAGTTTATATGTATATTAATGCATATTTCCAAGATTCTTTTGAGTGTTTTCATCGTGTTCATACAAAATCAAAATTGAAGTAAAACACAGATGTCAGCGTGCTAGCGCTAACTATGTTAGCGTCATCATGTACAACCGTATACATTCATCGTTGAACAAAGTCCTTCTCCATAGGTTTGCGATAGTGAGAAGTCTTGGAGATCGCAGAATAAGACGGCAGTTCTTCAGAAGGCGCTGCAGCCCACCTTCTGGTATTTTTTCCTTTAGTCACCTCTTACGAGACCCACAGCAGAAAATAGGGGGGGTGCCCTATTCTAACCTGGCACTGCACGGGCAACATATAGTGTTATAGTTAAATCCTGTGTAATATTTAACCCGTCTCTGAAACGTTTGTCAAAGCAATAGTTGACTGGCTACATACTGTACGCGTATTGGTCGCCTATCGCGTCATTGAATATCATTGACCAATCAGCGGGGAGTATTTAGCCTGTCAACTGGAGGTTAGAAACGTCTTTCTCTTGTGAATACAAGAGAAAGACTTACATAATTTCATAGGCTAGGTTAAGGCTGTAGTGGCTAGCCGATAAAATCATAGACTACAAAGTGCAGTGCTACTGTACATCATCGAGAACTATACACCAGTCAGTTTGGTTGTTTTTATTCACAACTACAATAATAAATCTATATACAAAGAAATCTAACGGTAAACAGTTTTTCAATGGCATCTGACGATTTACTTAGGTGTAAAACTTTCTTTGCTAATTTATAGAAACTCAGAAATGACCCGCGTATTTGTTTTTTACTTCTGAATAAGAGAAGGGGCCGTTAGTTTCACTACACAAAAGTATACCTTATTTTATACTACAAAAAAACAAAATTGCATTAAATAAGTTAAAAAATGCAGTATAAAATCCATACAGTTTCCTTTGTGGTTCCTTGGACGGTAAAAGCCTGGGTAATAAAAAGGCAAAGAAATTATTCACTACGAAAATAGGTTTTAGATGTTATTATTTGGTATTATGTTTTTTTTATACAAAATTTCAAATCCATTATAAAACAGCGCGCAACAGTTATCAAATGAAAGTTTCACTCTTGTCGGTGGAGTATTTTCCAACTTTCTCTGTCTTCAGATAGTTCTTTGACTTCCTTGTACGACCCAACGTTTAGGTTCAGAATTTATGTGGTTAAGTTTAAGGCGGCGAAATAAAGTAAGTTTAAATTTTGGATATCCCGCCATTTATGTTAGCGGTCACCTTAAGCACAAAACCTCCAAGTACTATTCTTTTTCTATATCACCCACAATTTGTACTAACAATATCGTATCTTTACGCAAACAAATGATATATGTGCAAAATGATTAGTTAATGAGTTAAAAGACATAATAACACCAAAATATTTTGACATTGTCAGGCAAAGTTTGATTTGACAGGCCGTTGTCTCTGAAGACTGTCACACTTTAAACAAGCATTGTGGTTGTGAGAGCCCAACTGTGAAGAATCCAGATTCTGGCAATTTCTATTGTCGTTTCATTCATAAATTTTTCCTCACGGCAAAGCTTGCAATATCTTGTGTCTCAATATCCGTTTAAACGATCCTAATTTGGCAGAAACATCGCTTACCATGAAGTTATCATAGCTTCGGAAATAAATAGTTTATAGGACTATATACTCTAAATATACTACAAATAAAGCTTACCTTTGTACTTCAACATTGGCCAGTTGGTTGGTGAGTCTATGCACTTGGTCTTCCAGAGTAGCGTTCAGCCGCTTCAGCTCACCGAGAGCTGATTTGGCGCTTTCTAACTTCTCGGTTAGGACGCGACGCTCGTTCTCGCAACTCGCTGAAAATTATACAATCAATTGATTTAATAGAATCATAGAATTAATTCAATTGTATCGTCTTTGAAATGAAGTGCATCGGATAAAAATACAAGTTTCTCATCCGCAAAGTTTGCTTGGAGCATTTTTTTCTAAAGACTTTCAAGCGCATCCTGCTCATTATTCTTCACTCCGGCATATTTTCGATTGATTTCGCTAAAACCGCTCATTACTAACTAAATGATCATCCACTCTGAGGGCCAGTAATTCTAACTATATGACGAAATGCATCTGTTATAGGCAGAGGTTAGTCCGCTTAACATCAGGTGGGCCTCGAGCTTGTTCCGTCACAATAAAATAAAAAAAAACAATTTCGAGTCCGATATCTTTGGGTCAAAGTTTTGCACAAAATATCTAAACTTCAGGTTTGTAACTCATAACGTAAACGATCTAGACACCCGTGATATGGATCAATGAACGGACGAACGAATAAGGAAAATTTTACTTACAGCAATTCTTCTGAAGCTGCCTCAATTTCTCAAGCGCATTCTGCTCGTTGTTCTTAGCTTCGGCAAGTTGTCGGGTGACTTTGCTCACTTCCGACCTGAGCTCGCTCTCGGCGCTGGCGGCCTTCTGTAGCGAAGTGGAGAGTTGTTCGACGGTGCCCTTCAGTGAAGTGCAGCGGTCTTCTAGTTGGGTGATCGTACGGGTGTAGCCTTCGCAGCGTTCTTGCAGTTTCTGGAACGGACATATAGCGGATATCATTTGATAACAGTTATTTGTAAAACCTCAAACTCACAAATCAGGCGGTAATAGTTACGTTTTCATTGCTATTATTTCGCCCTAATGTTATGCTTGATCACGTAATAATAGTTATTAGTAATAATTTATTATTTACATTTGTTAGTAGTAAATGTAATTTTTAATGTTTTTTACCGTTTTAGGGGTAAGTTATGGAATCATATGCATTTTTTTTTCAAAGATTTTTTAATTTAATACGAGGAATATGAATCAAACTCGTGAATACCATGGTGCCAAACCTAGCTATGAGCATGAAAAAACTGTTAAGTTTTGGATTTTCCGGCAAAGACGTCACTTTCCTCTAAAAATACTACCTAGCAATCGAACGAGGCAATGCTGTCAGCCTGGTGGGCACGATGCCAACTAGCATTGACATGGAGCATTTGGACTGCCCGTGAGCCTGTAATGGCTTGTAGGCTGTCTAAATGCTTTCATTACTTACCATGTCCTCCAAAAAACATTAAATAAATAAAACCGCTGACTCTTGAAGACGGTGTATTCCAGCAGCTGTTATTGAACCAACATGTAGAGTATGATATGGAGGAATCCGCATAATATTCTAAAGTTAGACTGATAGCCAATCAAATATAAAACAAGCCTTGCATTAGTTTACCTTGAGTGCCTGATCTCTGTCCCGCGCCCCGACGGCAGCTCTCTGAACGTCTCCTTCCAACTGCGCGCGGCGGACGTCCAGCCGCGCAGCGCGGCCTGATACATAATACTGTTACATCACTCATGCTCGGAAAGAAGGTTTTATTTAACTCAAAATACGTAAGGTAAATTCCATTACCCTCCCTAGGGACAATGAAAATAACTCTAAACAGGTAGGTGAATTGAACGTGGCTGTTGAACAGAATTTTGTTAAACAGCAAATAGGTTTAATGTAAGGCTGGCAAGCATATTGATCAGCGCTTCGGTCGGTATTTTCTAGCATCCATCATAATAAGTGGAGTAGTCAACTCCAATGTAAGTTATCAATTATTACACCTTCTAACTTTGAGCACTAAACTATCTAATTGTTGCAAATTACTTCTCCAATCTGGTAATAGTTCGCCGCGACCAGAGACTACCCTGTTCTCTATCCTAATCTGACTGAAGTCATGCAAAAAATAGTTTCAAGATTACATATTCACATTATTGAAATGTATCCAGTCAATGAGCGGAAAAACTTCACGTCCTACTTCCCCGTCCCTTTCTACAAGTCACGAAAAAGGTTGGCACACTACCAACCGTATCTCGTGAAAATTCGTAAAATTCGCTCTAGAATCGAATGCTTCAAACCCTTGTATGGAACTCTCTTCCTACTTGGTTTTCCAGAGAACTACAATCTAAGCTCTTTAAGGCTGGAATAAATAGGTTTACTCTAGACCGATGAGCTCCATCCTCGGCCATCAGGCGAGCTACTAACAGGCGAGTTGGTGTATTGTAATACTGTAAAATAATCGATATTTACCTTCAGCGGCCGCCAATGCTTCCCGCAACTGTCCCACTTCTTGCACCCTCTCGGCTAATTGTACACGCAGACTTTCAGCCTTATTCTGTTAATTACCAACAATATTTTTAAACTTTCGCCGATCAATTTATTATTCAAAATAAGACTAAAAGGTCTATTCGCGCACACAGTTGATTAAACGCTCTCATTTCAAAATGCAGACACCCATTTCTTCAGTTGGATCGAATCCGCGGTCGTGAAATTCGTTCGAATCGTCGAAGTTCGCATGGTGGTAGGGAAATTTGTGAATGCCCGCCTGGTTAGCTACCACCCTCAAGTAGAAAAATCTGTCGCCAAGCACCTAGCAGTGTGTTCTGGCAGCAGTCCTTGAGAGCCTGTAATTCTAGGTTAACCTGAACAACATCTTCGACCACATCATCACTTACCATTAGGTAAGATAGTGGTCAAAGGCTAACCTATCAGGCATAAAAAAGTAGGTAAACATTTTATATCAGCCGGACCGTCCGCGGCTCAACAGAGCCTCTCCCATAAACTGAAACCGGCTAGATCTCGCGTTATATTTACCCAAAAGATCCGAAACAATATCGGATGGTTTTGAAGTCTTTCGTTTCGGAGTCACGGAGTTTGGCCGGCGTCTTATGGATCGTAGTGAAAGGTAGCAGTTCCTTAGAAGGCGCTGAAGGTGGGCCCTTCTGATAATTTACCCTTAGTAACCTCTTACCACGCCCACGGGACGAGATGGGGAGGTGGCATTCTGATCCGGCGGCACCCCACGGGCAAAAATGAATCTATGACGTCATAATAATTATGAGAGCGATTAGACTTGTTAAACCTTCTTTGAAAACGATCCTTTTGTTGTTTTTACCTCGTTTTGTACTTTTTCTTCAGTAACAGAGCTGAGAGTAGCCTCGAGGCTGGTGATCTTGTCGCGCAAGTTGCTGATCTCCACAGCCTTGGACTGGGCCGATTCATTCTGAAAGTCATGGACGAAACACTCAAAGGTTATCTAGTAGGCATCGCTTTCAGCAATGACACAAAACACTTGTTAAGTTTATATAAAGTATTTGCTTTAATCGATTAGACATGCTTTTGCATTGCTAAAGTTTTGACCCAGTACGAGATAGGGTTGGGAATTGTATTTAAATGATTCGATTTTATCTTTTGAAAAAACTCAGGTTATTGAAATTCTATTACTTCTACTAGGTTCGATATTTCTCAAAGGTTTTCTGCAAAAGATGGAATTTCAATATAATCCAATAAAAAACCTGATCAAGAAAAACACTTTGAAGCAGCGATGGCCCATTTTAAATGACTATAGGCTGCAACACAGGAGCACCATGGTTCAAATCGGTAGTACATTTTTCTATTCTCGCCTTAATAGCTACCTCATTAAAGTAGAAAATATGTTGCCAATCACCTGCGGCAGCTGCCCTTGAGAGTAAGTAATTATAGTTTTGTCTTACATAATTACTAAAAAAAAAGGAAAATTTTAAAAATTGTCTGAACCAAAGACTCGGAACAAAATGGCTTTCTTTATTCCCTATTTGAACAATCTACTATTATGATTGTACATCCGTCTATAAAAATGTTCCTGCCTTACCAAAGCATTCAACTGCGCCTCCTTCTGTCCAAAAGCAGACTGCAGTTTGGCTTTCTCTTCCTGCAGGCTGCGGAAGTTGGTGGTGACCGATTGCAGCTTGTCTTGACCCTTCCCTTGCTGTTCGCTCGCTTCTTTGAGCTGTTTCTTTAGCATGTTCATTTGAGATTTGTAGTCATCCTAAACAGTGAAACAATGTTTTTAAAATGTATTCATATTAACGGTAAGTATTGAAAACATTTGCGTGCGCTCGAAGTCTCCTGATTATCCTTCATAAGGAGACTCTTCGAGCGCCTGATGATGCTTCATGTAGAATCGAAACATGTCGAAAACTCTTCAGGATAAGTTACGTAGCGTTAATTACGTCACTTCGGCTTAGCAAGAAATTTAGGCGGAACCGTCGCTAGATATTTCTTATATTTAAGTTGTTTCTGAAATCTTAGTAAGTTTCAATAAAAATAAAAAAACTTGTTATTTTCAAATTTGTTTCGATTAATCAAGTTGTCCAGATAATTGGTGGAGTTCTAAATAACATTAAACAAAATAATAATTGGACGACACGAGACTACTTGATGAAGTGAGTAGATAATGGAACTGACACAACGACGCTTTTTACTGACTTCTAGATAATAACAACACAAGAACAACTCGACATTCAGGGAAAATAGTGATCGTATAAGCCTACCTTAATAACCTTAACCTTAATAATACCTTTTCTCGTTCAATCTGACACACGTCATGCATCAGGTTACGCATTCCCTTCTTGATCAGTTCCGGATCCACGTCGATGATTTCGTTGCGGTCTTCGGAATGATCGCGCCCTGAAAATGAAAATAATACTGTCTGAATGATTCTGTCAAAGTTTCAGAGAGTTCTCAGCAAAAAACTATTTTGTTGCTATTATAGATGTTTAACATCTGAGTTGCCTTTTTCATGCGGGAGAGCTAAAAATAACAGAATTAATCTGCAGTTTAAAAGGTTTGGATTATAAAAGTGCCATGAGCTCTATTGATGTATGAAGAAAAAAATTTTGAGAGCCAGTGAAATTACAGGCACATGAGACTTAACAACTATGTCTCAAGGTGTCGGGAGCAGTGCAATTCGTGACTTGTGACGAAATGCATCTGTTATAGGCAGAGGTTAGTCCGCTTAACATCAGGTGGGACTCAGGCTTGTTCCGACGCAATAAAAATCGCCAAAAAAAATTAAGACTTGCTGGACTCTCCCACAGAAAAGAGAAAGCAATAGAAAGGTGAAGGGGGCGTGGCCCGCGAGCCTAACATACTCCTAAACAGGAGTATTTACGTCAACGGACTATAACGCTACTGACAGTCGGCCTGCGGTTAACGCGCCGCATGCATCTCCGTATATGTATATGAAAATGTCGCGTTGTGCTGTTATAAATTGCAGATTCAATAGCGATGTCACAAATGGAAAGAAAGTAGGAATATCCTATCACCGGAAAACATAACAAGTTGTTCCTAAATGTTTTATATTTCGCTGATGAACAAAGTCGGTGCAATCTGACATATAGTGATTGATGATTTTTTTTATCGACATAATGTTGTCGATAAATTGTTAGTCACTAAATGTCACCTCATTCCAATATCTAATTTGGAACTTTCTTGTTAGACCTACAAAAGCAATAACCATCTGTTCCTCTGCTTTTAGTGCATATAGAACTTTTATCAGGACGTAAAAATACACGTAGATCAGAAGGTTAACATCAATTAAATTAACAAATTATTCAAATATTTTCAAGAACAAACAATTTTTCAAGGTTAGGATTTCAACTTAAACTCTTGTTTTGTGGCTCGTTTAGGCACCACCACAATTTCGCCAATGGCACGTAGTTAGATAGACCATCAAACGAAGGAGATTGTTTAGTTTTAATGAGTTATGTCCGGTGAGAACTGGCCAAAGCAAAATTGGTGCTGAAACATAAGATTTATTCATCTGTCTTAAGATTAGTTCATCTGTCTACTGGACGAACACAAATACACACACCCTCACACATACATACTCACACACACACCCTCCTACACACACACACACCCACAAATTTACTATATATATAGGGGAAGAGGGGAAATATAGAACACCTGGGAACAACTTTTGGATAAGTTATATAATATGTACTTAGAGTGAAGAGTTTATTTTGGGACAACAGAAGAATATGTGATTCACATTTTTCCTTCGTCCAAACCACATTCACAGAGGGAGTTATCCCTAATCTTAAGTTTGGCCAGGAAGACTGGGTTATAGGAATGGTTTAGACGCAGATGGCATATTGTAGAGGATGTCACTTTAGCAGCTTTTTGGAATTTTGAGAACCAGAGTTTATGGGGAATCTCAGGTTGAATATATATAATTATATTATTTAATATATTTAATATATATAATTTATAGAATTTACTTTTTAATATTCTATAAATTAGCCATTTCTGGTACCAAGGTTTTTTTAAAGATGGTTTTAAAGTCGAACAGATATCTAGCGAGAAAAGTTGGGGAAATGTCCTTGAGAGTCTGTATGAATGGCATTTGTAGCACAAGAGTCAGCTGATTCGTGGCCCACTATAACGGCGTGACCAGAAATCCAGGCTAGGATAACATTTATGCCGTGAAAGCTACATTCGAAAATGGCATTTTTTTTTTTTAAATTGGGAACCTAGATTTGTAACGAAATGAGATCGCAAGAATAGATTGGAGGCAGCTTTTGAAGTCTGAAAATATGGTAGTTTTGTTCAGATTGTGTGATATATAGATCATTTTAAGTAAATAAGTTACGAGAACTGATAACTAACTATTCTTTATGTATTCCTAGAACATCCTGAAACTTGTTAATATTTGACATTTTTAATAACCACTACACTAAAATCATGTTTTATATGTGTTCATTCTGGACTAGCCAATGACGAACCATCCTGTCTAAGTTCAGATTGGCTGATACGTTGTAGCGGAAACTCCTGATTGGTTTTGGTAAATATGGCGGGAAGTTTCATGAAGAGGCGACAGACACTTGGTGCCAGTCATTGCTATAAAACTAATGTCTCACCGTACTGAGCCTCTCTCTGTCTTGATTCTTCACAAGTGACTTCCGCATCGAGACCTATTGCTGATTAAGTTAATTGTTCTATTATTTATTTATTTAGTGTAACATAACTGCTGTTCACGTGTTGTGTAGGGGTTTAAGTTTGTTAGCTTTGTTCTTCCTAAATAGTTTGCCCATTTGATTATATCGTTGCGAACGGTAACTATAAACTTATACAGAATTAATCCATGTGAACCTAATGTATTATGTTTATTAAAGTGCTCAATGTGTTCCTATAAATGTTGTATCTTTTGAGTTTACCTTATGATTCCCTTTTCGTAGAAAATCTAGTAAGATACTTAGTTAGTTAATTACTAACTCAATATATCTCAATCATACTAACTCAACTAATAGTACCTTATTACATGGAATCGCATCCTGCAAAACATCTTATAAGTTATTGAGCCTATATATTTTTGCTTAAATAACTGCTTAAATCTTGGCAAATCTCACAAACTCATCTGCAATTTACCTCTTGTTATATATACCACGACTTCGATCTTGACCTCGCCTTTTATTTTTATGAACCCCTATCTGTGCCTATTTCTAATACCACCCTTTACGCGAATTTCATGTGTTTGTAATAATTTTACTACAAATAAACAAGCCTATAACATATTATATCGAAATTAAGCTGTGCTTCGCAGTAATAGCTTTATTTTATTTTTATCGTCTTTTTCTTATTCAGCATCTTCATTGCTGAAGGTCGTGTCTAGTCTGAAGAAGTGTTAATCGCTCGATGTACTATGCTCGTCCACATGCTTCTGTTTTCAGCGGTCTTTTAAGCTTTTGGCATAGACATACTAGTGAGCTATATGGTTCAGTCAAGACGCTTACTTGCCTGTCATTACTACATATTCAAATGATCATATAAAACCGCATGAAAACTTATTATAGCACAAACGCACATCACATTAACGCATCTCCTATAAATCGTTTTAGGTCGAAGGAAAAGTTTATCGACAAAATGTACTACATCACTGGCTGGGATACCACTTTTTGTACCGAATAAATAAATAAAATAACATCAAATTTTACTAGCTAACCCAATAATTATATTCTCATAACCATTTTTTGTGCAGTTGTCAGTGAACTACATATTTTTCAATTGTCTTTTCTCAGATTTTATCAAGGAACGATTTTAAAATTGAAATCATACTTGACTGAGCTGAGACTGCACAATTACTGTACAGATATTGTCAACTGGCAACTTGCGATAGCTTGACAAAGTTCACAAGAAATTCAAACTTAACACTCCTTAGATAAGGTGTATTTTCAACTGTTATAAATTGGCTTATTAAACGTTTCAATTGGGTAATAATGGGACTAATCAGGGAATCGGATTGTTTGTAGTGAACAATGAAGATGTAATGTCACGTATCATTTACATGTGTTGAACTGGCTACGCTCGTTTTCTAAGGAAACTGACATGGCTGCCACTCTAAATAGTATTTATATCTCTATGGGACTCTCCTGTGTGGCTGTGTCTCTACCTCTGTGTCTTGAACCACACCCTTGATCATTATGATAATTAGGTAACAATGCTGAACAATGATAGTTAATGATGATTATGACTTACTGGACTCACCCCTATGTAGACCATATATCCGGCTAGGACTTGTAAAGCGTTTCCTTGCGGCTGTATTTAGACTGTCATTTTGAGGAACTATACCATAAGATCATCTAGCTACCTAACAATGATGGCCAGTGAAAATGAATGATGATGACGACTTATTAATCTCTCCTGTGTGGTTGTAGGACTTCCCAGGAGTTTCTTTGTGGCAAGGTCGTGTTCAACAAAATGGTAGTATGGATATATTACCATGTATATACTACCATTTTGTTGATCACAACCATGCCACAAGAATATCCTGGGAAGTAGCTACAACCACACAGGAGAGTTCATTATCCTACCTAAAATAATGAACAATGATAATGAATGATGGCGATGACTTACTGGACCCACCTCTATGTGGGCTATATCTCCGGCTAGGACTTGCCAGGCGTCTTCTAGCGGCTGCGTGCACACTGCCGTCCGGTTGAACACCACACACTCTTCTAAGTGCGTGTGCGATAGAAGAGAGTTTAGCTTCCGTTTCGCGTTTGCTGCCTTCACATTGTGTGAGAGAAGCTTCGAGTGCGCGACAACGCCCCTCGCTGCCTCCCAAACGAGCCTTCAATTAAATTGTGACATTAATAACACAGAAGTGGTGCAGCAACTATTGTCAACGCGAGATACGCTTAAAAATGCAGTTTAACCCATGTAGGTACAGTGGTAACATAGTGATTATTAGCTTTTAGCACTCCAGCCCGGGAGGGGGTCTTTTGGTGTACCAAAACTCGCAGTTTTTGCTCGCAGCAAAACAGCAACTTTTGGAATAGATAAATCTGACACTAGAAAAAAAAACGCAATAACTTCTTCATATCATACCATAGTTTACACCTATGGCTAAAATAAAAAAGCAGTTTTGTATGTGTCGTGCCTTTATATCCCTTACTTTGCTCAGTAGTCTATCTCAATTAAAATTAAACAATAGTTCCTAATGAAAGGGAAAATTTAAGTGGCTGCAGTCTGCAGATTTAAAGTAAGTTTTGTTCGTGAATAATCTTTTCTCATGCTCCCAGTAAAAAAGTAATTTTGCTGCCAGGACACTAAACCCGCCCTTTTCATGCTGTAGAGATGTACATATTTATATTAAGTGAGGCAAGTACTTTGAGCAAGTGCAAAATGAAGAATGCAGCGGCATGAAATTAATCGGTTACAACAAACATTAATATTTACCTTTAACTCTTGTATTTGTTGAGTAGCATCAGCGAGGCAAACTTCAAGATTGTGCTTCAACTCCTCCAATCGACGCTCCTTGGATCTACAGTCTTCCAGACGAAGTACGAGTTCCTGTATTATAGACAATTGTACAACGATAATATATGATAACTAAAAATTCAGTTGCTTTTTTAGGGACGGGACCCTATTACTGAGACTTCGCTGTCCGTCCGTCCGTCAGTCACCAGGCTGTATCTCAAGAACAGTGATAGCTAGACAGTTGAAATTTTCACAGATACTTAATGTATTTCTGTTGCCGCTATAATAACAAATACAAAAAGTTGGCCAAGTGCGAGTCGAACTCGCGCAAGTTAAAACAAAAAAAAAGGTTAAAATATGAAGTCTAATGTTGTATAGCTAATGATACGGAACCCTTCGTGCGCGAGTCCGACTCACACTTGGCCGATTTTTTATTTCTAGCACATACGAGGCAGTAATACTCTTTGTGAACGAGTTCGCCCTTATGCCTATTTCTCCCGTCATGCATGTAATGTTCGCATTATTGTGTTCCGGATTGAAGAGTATGGGTGCCGGTCAAATTACAGGCACATGAGACTTAACAAGTTTATATCTGAGGGTGATGGTGCGTGACGGACTGCATCTTTTATAATAAGGTTCCCGAATATATTACAACGCTCACAGAAGGAAAGTTAAAGTTGCATGTGAAAAATATTTTCATTAAAGATATCCTTCTAGTACGGGAGATGACTGCCTTGCCCTTTCATTGTACGTACGAATTTGCTGCGCTCGCACAATGAAATGGCAATGTCGTGCCCGCTACAGTGTATTATATAGTTATGGCAAATTGAAAAGTTTTTGGACAAATAGTAATATCACATATTGAATATTTTCAAGTATGCGGACTTGATTTTTGAAATGGGATTGTATGGTTCTATCCGAAACTCGTAACACATCTTGATAGGATTGCACACAATCCTATCAAGGCAAGGTAGAATTCATGTTTGTTACAAATTTTTGCAGAACTCAAATTTCCTATTAAGTAGCTATAAATATAAAATTTTTAAAATAAATAATAATATTAGGTCACAAATATACATACATACACAATTAACACAGTGAGATACTTATGTCTACTAGCATCAAACACCTAACTTCCTCTCCGCCAAAATGACAGATGAGGCCAACATGCCTAGCTCTATTAGGGTTACAAAATTACAAATATACTACTGGTAATATTTAAGTCATCTGCGGAATCCCGCAGATGACTTCGAATTCGCGTCCATCCACCCATTAAGCCGGGGTATGCTCTAACCAATTGAGCTAACATGACAATGAGTAAATTTTTTCCTAGCGTTCTTTTAATCATCCCATTGGGATGGAGCGACATCTATAGTTCAACACAACTAACTACAACTATAGGAAAAAAAATAAGTTAGGACTCATTGTCATGTTAGCTCAATTGGTTAGAGCTTACCCCGGCTCAGCGTTGCCAGATGTACGATTTAAATCGTATTCATACGATTTTATACATTTATTTTGCATGTACGATCCAAGGGCAGAAAGAAATCGTACGTAAACATACGACTTTTTAGATTTCATACAACCAGACTTATGATTCAGTCTTTTTTGGATAAGAACATCCCACTAGATAATGGAAAGCTGAAGGAAAATTTACCGGATATCTTCATATTAAAATGTGTATGTCATTCGGCTCACCTATGCGCATCTGAAGCATGCAAAGAACTTCCTCGTAGGTGCGAAGACTTGGCACGAGAAATTTATAATCATTTCAAGCTTAGTTCAAAAAGACAATGTCAATATAAAGAATTTCAGAAGTTTCTAGATGTAGAACCACACAAAATTCTACATCCACCTCAAACAAGATGGTTGTCCCTTAATGCCGTTGTTGAACGCATCTTGGAACAGTGGGAACCACTGAATTTTTTTTTTACAAGCACGTGGTTACAATTAAAAATAATTTCAACGGAGATAATCGTTCAGAACTTGAATGACAATTTCATAAAATTATATTACAAGTTTCTGGCGTGGATTTTGCCCAAGTTCACTGCATTTAATAAATTATTCCAGTCAGATAGTGCTGTAATAATCAATCTTAATGATAAAGTTCGGGACATGTACCGCGACATTTTGATATATTTTATGGAGAGAGAATATATTAACAGAACTGAACTTTCTTATGTTGATATAGATTACCAAGAAAAATATCTTGCCGATCGCCAAATGTATTTGGGTATAAAAGTAATGAACGATGTAACAAGTGAGGAGTTCACTGGCCACCCACAAAAGTGCACAGAGTTTTTCTACCGTTACCGCAAGTTTTTAATAACAAGTGCTCATGAAATAAAAAAAACGGTACAACTTGAATGACCCTGTATTATCAAAATTGGAGGTTATCCATCCTACCAAAGCTATGTCAGAATCGTACAGAAACAAAGTAAGTACTTTGTTACCTCTAATGAACATTGTGCCTCGGATTGTAAGCGGTGAAATAGGGCAAAATGTGGATGACAAATGAAGAAGATTGCCCACGCTTATAAACCAAGTTGATATGACTCTTCCACCAGACTAATTTTGGGCAGGAATTTGCGCTTTTGAAGATTTTAAAAATATAGCAAAATTCCTGCTCAGGACTTAGTATTCCTTCCGCACTCTAACGCAGATTGTGAACGCTGCTTCAGTTCAGTCAATCTTATAAAAACAAAGATCCGAAACAGGTTGAGCAATGAAACACTAAATGGCACACTTTTAGCTAAACAGCATATTAAGCGTTATGGGTGTTGTGTAGATTTTTCTCCAACACGAGAAATGTTAAATAACATGAATAGTAAAACCCTTTACGGGGATAAATAAAGACTTAAAAGTGTGTGTTTAAATTGATTATTTGCTTTATTAATATAATAAAACAGAGGTTTTGAAAACGTACTATTTTTTTTAGCCTTCTTAGATAAAACGATTTTTTATTTACCCATCGTACGATCGCCCATTCAAAACGTCTGGCAACACTGCCCCGGCTAAATAGGTGGATGGACGCGGGTTCGAATCCCCCACATGACTTAAACTTTTCCTCTCGTAAATTTGTAATTTTGTAATGTAATCCGAGAGCATGCGTTATTGCAAACATAAAAATGTTTTAAAAAAGTATAGACCTGATCTCTGGCCCGACACGCCTCCTCCAGCTCCGCGCTGCGTTGCCTGCTCGCGTTGAGGTCTGCCCTCGCGGCGGACAGCATGGCCTCCAGCTCGGCGCCGTGACGTCGCGCCGCCCCCGCGTCCCCCGCGCACCGCTCGCGCTCCTCGCTCTCGTTCTGTAGTCTGGAACAATACACACAGGTCATCCTCGCCCCAAGCTAACCAACCTCTGAACTGGCCTTGGGATATTGAAGTCTTCAATTATAGATGAATTGGTAGTATATACAGGGTTATTGGTAAAATGCTAACAACCTCATAAGGTCGACTTCTGCTAGTCCTAACAAACATTTTGAGATGTTTTTTTCAGTTTTGAAAGGACCGCGGCAACACTGGACCGCGTCGTGCTCCCTTTGAATAGAGTTTTGAATATTTACATCGAGCAACGTAATAAAAAATAGGAAATAATACATTACAGACACAAGAGACTTATAACATCAGGTCGTCCACATACTTATTCCGCCAAAACCAAAAATAAAAAAACACAAAAAAAATAGTTTTATTTCTTTCTGAACAAAAAAAAGTTCATCTCAAAATGTTAGCATTTTACCAGTAACCCTGTATTAGTACATTATAATATAAGTGCGGTAAGTTGACAATTACAGCCGAGGCGATATTGATACAAGAAAGGAGAGGCTGTAATTAGCAAAGCGCACGTATATCATACGACATTTCATAAAAATTTTGCAAGGAAATAAATAGAACTCGGACTTTCTTAAACGAACAAATCAAAATAATATTTTGTGTTTTGTTATAAATAAATGCTTGTGATATATGATCAAAATTAATGAAATTACGGAATTAAATGTTTATTTATTATATTTTATCTCCCTTATCTATTCATAAAATATTGACCACTTTTCTGACATCAAAACTCTTTGCTAAGATTTAAAAAAGTACCGTTCGTTTTAGACGGAGCATGTTGATAAACCGTGCGTTTTACATTACAATAACGCACAAGTGGAGTACATAACGAGGTACATTACGATATTGAAATTGGTGATATTAGAGACCCGTTTTTTTTTCGCGCGGTAACTGTATGTTGTTTGATCACAATATATACTTAGCCTTAAACCTTTTTGTTGTTACAAATCTGTATTACCCGGTTAAATTGAAAATGCTCTGTTTACTCGCATATAATTTGCAGTTAGGTACTAACTTTTGTAGGGTTAAATTACCCGGTTAAATTGAAAATGCTCTGTTTACTCGCATATAATTTGCAGTTGGGTACTAACTTTTGTAGGATAAAATTACCCGGTTAAATTGAAAATGCTCTGTTTACTCACATATAATTTGCAGTTAGGTACTAACTTAACTTTGTAGGGATAATTCTATTACACACTAAATAATAATAATAATATTATTATGCACGAGGGTGTTATAGTTTGGTTTATGGCGCTAAGAACGATATAATAAAGCTCACTTTACGAGCAAGGTTGTAGAAAAGGTAGATTTTCTACTTGAGGATTGTAGCTCTAGCCATGCGAGTATTTACGAAATGCCAAATGCCATTCACAAGTAACACTGACCTGGATTGCAGTTCCTTGATGTCATGATTGGCCTGTTCCAAGGCAGCTCTCTCCCTCTTCAGCTGATGTTCGGTTTGTTTCAACTGTTGTGTGACGTGCTCGCCGCCAGTCTCACACTCCTTCAGCATTGTTTGTACACGGGATAGTTCCAGTTCGAGAGATGTGCGGTTCTCTTCTAATCCTAGATAATATTACAGGCAACATTAGAATATGACATTCAAGAAATAAAGCACAAATTGGCATGTGTCTATATATTAATACTTGCGGCCAGCCCCGGCTTTGCATGGATAATTGTGACTATAAATTGGGATGTAAGCTATCCTATCTTTCAGTTTGGATCAAATTGCACACGGTGTGCAAATCATATTTAAAATCGGTTCAGTAGTTTAGGAGTCTATCGCGGACAAACAACGTGACACGTATTTTTTATATATATATACGGATTGGTAATAATGGTTCCCCCTATTTCTTCCCACGGGTGTCGTAAGAGGCGACCAAGGGAAAATATACTGGAGGGTGGGAAGCAGCGCCTTATTAAGAACTAACAACATCTCATCATCGAATGCCCGCCAGGCTAGCTACCACCCTAAAGTGGAATATTGGTCGCCAAGCACAACAGTGTGTTTCGGCAGCGGTCCTTGAAAGCCACTAATTCTAGGCTAGCCTAAACAACATCTTCGACCACATCATCACTTACCATCAGGTTAGATTGTTGTCAAAGGTTAGCATATAAGTTATAAAAAAAAACGACTGCATTCTCCAAGCCGCCTGCCAAGCGTGGGGATTATGGCAAATCTCCCAATGGGGAAGGCATATATGATTCAGTCATTACACTCATTACATATACAGACGTTCAATAAAATTACAGTTTCGTCTTGGTATTGTATGAATGCTTGAAGCAATATGATGGCCGAGCGGTTATAGCTATGGACTGCGGTGCCGCAGGTCCACGGTTCGATGCCCATCGCCAGCTTGAGCTTCACCGCACGGGGGAAGGGCATTTTGCGAATGCTCGCCTAGTTAGCTACTAAACTCAAGTAGAAAATCTGTAGCCAAGCACCTAAAAATGTATTTCGGCAGCAGTCCTTGAGAGCCAGTAATTCTAGGTGAGGTTAAAAAATCTTCGACCATGTGAGATATAATACGTAATAGTTACCAGCTATCTTGTGATAGGCCTCGTCCCTCGCCCTCGCGGCATCTCTCCTCTCGCCCTCGACGCGCTTCACGTGGTCTCTCAGCTCGCGGCAGCTGCTGTTGTACTTGTCGCGCTCGGCGATGCAGTTCGTCAGCTGGCGGCGGACGTCCGTCAGCTCCTTGCGGAGGCTGTCCGATTCGTTCTCCACTGGAAGGGGGGTTTTGGGGGATTTAAGAGGGGACGATGATTGCGAGGGATAGAAACAAAATTCACGATATCGACGTTTCGTATTCCCCTTGTTTTCTCCTCCTAAACTGAACCGATCCAATTATTTTTATGCATTAAAATTTTAAGAAAGAGTTATTATAATATTAATTTAAATTAAGTTTAATTTAATGGTCCTATAATATTCTTTTACATTGAAAGTTGGTGGTCATATTATCATGGCGGTAAAACGGGGCATTCTTAGTATTTTTTATACATTCTTAAGTAACAATAAGTTTTAGGGCCTGCTTCAGAATATTCGAGTAAGTTCCGGTTATACTACCCAGAACTTATTTATTGAATAAACACTATCTTTGCGTTTCACAGTCATCGATTTAGCCACCCATAGGTTAAAACTTGAAACGCGCTGCATTTTAACTGTAACTTTTATCATTCAGTTATTTTGTGTGTTGGTTAGCAACCCAAAACATTATATTATTAGGACATTCTGAAATTGGCCCTTAGTTTAAAAAGTAATTGATGCATGTACCGCAGATTACACCACAAAATTACAATGAGAGGAAAAATTTGAGTTATGTGCGGGATTCGAACCCGCGCCATCTCGCACATGACTATGCTTTTTTCACTTAAATATTAAAAATATAGGGCTGCGTCACATCGTTAACAAGTTTAAAGCTAATTGCCAAAAAATAGTCTTGTTTGTAGTACAACGTAAGTTGAACTATAGATGTCGCTCCAACCCACTGCGATGGTTAAGGACGAACGGACAAATTAGAGTCATATGTCTTGTTGACTTTTGTTGTTGGGGTATACCCCGACTATAGGTGTGGATGGCGCGAGTTCTAATCCCGCACATGACTATTATTTTTCCTCTCGTTGTAATTTTGTAATAATAAGTAGCTCAAAAAAAGGATTCGACAGGGGTAAGTCTATAGCTGGCCTAGAATTTATAAAAAAAAGATTTCTCTAGAAGCATTATCCAGGAAGAAACTTGGGAATACATTTGTATGGAGAATCGCAAGCCGCCTTCCCTGTTAAGAGCCTTTTGGTACCGTCAGCCATTCGAAGCTTATGTGAACAGGGGATCAAAGTAACTTTTTTCGGCCACTAAGTTAAGCATTGGGAGTCTCCTTAAAAACTGATCAAATTAATTTTATCTTATATAGGTATTCATTTTTGGGTCAACGGTCAACACAAAATATCAAAACTCCAGATTTTGAAGAAGCTTTATGTAACATTCCGGTTATGAGCTGGAGGCCCAGATGACAGACAGACAGGACATACTTTCTGTCTGTCCGTCCATCTTACGGCCCCCTAAAATTTGTACCGCACTTTTTCATTTGATACGTTCACAATTGTATGATTTTGAAATAAGAATAATAGCTTATAAAAACTTACATTCCTTCAATTTCCTCATGGTTTCTTGCAGCTGCGCGTACGCATTGTCGTATTTATCCTCGGCTAACGAGAGGTGAGCCCGTATCTCGGTACACTCCCTCACGACAGACTCTTTCTCCAAGTGTAGTTCCTTGATGCGGTTCTCGAGGCGGGAACAATCGTCTTCTGCTGCGGCCCTAGATACCATTAATACTACGATGATTAAAGAGCAATGCTTCGTTGGTAGATTGGCAAGATCGTAAAGTTCAGTCATGTCCCGGGAACGATTCCCAACCAAGCCACTTGTTTTTGTACTGTGGCTGTTCGATATCTACCATGGTGGTGAGATGGTAATTAATGTAGTTATATTTTTTAAACATCTTTTTTTTATCCCTTATAGGTTAACCTTTGACCACTATTTCACCTGACGATGTGGTCAAAGATGTTGTTCAGGCTAACCTAGAATTACGGGCTCTCAAGGACAACTCCCGGAACACACCGTTAGGTGTTTGGCGACAGGATTTCAAGTTGAGAGTGGTAGCTAGCCAGGCGGGCATTCGCGCCCTATTACCATGCTATAACGACTGCCATTCTAAGACAAGAACCGGAAAAGACGGCTCAACGTGCCCTCCGAAGCACGGAAGCGCTCAGTAGTAAAGTCACCAGCGGTCACCCATCCAACTCATGACCGCTGCGGATTGGTTCAGAACTTTGCTAATCGGTTCAGAAAGGCTTAGCAAACTTCGCCATGAGCGCTTCGAATATTTCTTTAAGATATAAATTGATTGCTATATATAACTAAATATCGAATTATCGATAACACTGGCAACACTAATCTCATCACAATCATCGACTATCAAATAATGGAAATTAGCGTCTGTAACCGCAGTTTCTTACAAATTGTTCTGAATGTTAGTGACACTGAATGTCAAAGATGGATTTAGTTAATAACAGTCTTACATAGTAACCGCGAGTAACACATTACATAATAGACCAGCTGGTTGACAAAAGTCCTATCAAGATTGGTTCTTCACATAAATGTATACCATATTTCTATAATCATAGTGACTTTACTCACTTGGCCTCTTCAAGTCTAGTCTTCAAAGCGGCCATTTCGTCCTTCAGTTGGTTGACAAACGTCCTATCCTGGTCGGCCCTCGCCTGCGCCTCCCGCCGGCACCGCTCGTGTTTGTTCATCTCACAGTCGAGGGCACGCTTCATGTCTTCCATACGTTCTAGAAGCGCTTGCTGCTCTTGGTGAGCTACACATATTTATATAAAATGTTAATGGTTAAAATAGATGTATTATAATTACTATACAACTTAGTATATGCAGTGAAAATAAGAATTCTTGTGATGACAATGGGTCGAATGGATAACGCCAATATTAAATGATGGCCAGCCAAAAAAAAGACGTTTTTTTTAAATTGCTCTATAGAAATGAAATGAATGAATGAAACGAAGTTAGTAATAGCAGCCATGACTGTAGGGTTCATCCTATTTTCCCATACGCTTAAAGAGAAGCACTGTTAAAAATTGCAAAGTTGCGTCTTCGACTTATCCATAATCAATTCTTTCCGTTTATCATCCTCAACTGGTAGCAGTCTATCTTGATTTAGTATCAGTAGTAGTGCCTAAACAGTATTTACTGCCGCTTGTCTGCGCTCGCTTCGCTCAATCACCTTTTAGAACTTACACATATTTTATAATGTCTCTGAATTTTCTGATAGTGACGCAGAAAGCTTATTTCTAAGAACGAGCAGAATAATTTCACTAGGCGTGCTCGCTTCGCTTCATAGTCTAATTAAAAGTAAAAGTTTAGTAAGTATAATCTTACCCATAAGCAGTGCTTGCTGTTTATCGTTCTCAGCTCGTAGCATCGCTTCATCATGTTGCAATATAAGTTGATCTCTCACAGCAAGCAGTTTTTTCTCACGCTCCCGCGCGCTCGCTTCGCTCGATTCCTTTTCGCTCGTCAGGCTGGCAATAGTTTGGCTAAGTTTGTGCTCGAGTGTTTGGCGGAGTTGTTCCTGGGGATGAAAATATAACAAAATATATTTATCATTTGAAGTATATTTTTTAGAATTGCTTATGTTACAAAACCAAATCTAGTATAACCAAATAAATTTTCAAAGAAATTATACGCCTCAATTATATTGGTTCCAAAAATATTCGAGAAATGCACCTAAATTAAAAATGAAATCTAAAAAATCTTCGGTACATGTATTTGTATACTGTCTGCCCAAATTTTTAGACGTTTCCCAAAAAGTCAGCTCGAGAGTATATTTAGGCATTTGTGAACAATATGATGAGAGTGAACAAGAATCTAAGTCCAAACAGTTCTACTAAAACTAGTTGGACAAAAACCGTAAAGATATCTACTCGCTAGCACGATTAAACAAATTCGACCTTAAAAAACAGACTTATCGAGACTTAAGAAGCACGAGTCCCAACTGGTTTTCGGCTAAATACCAGCTCGAAGCCTTGGACTCCATAGACGATCGAGCAAAGAAGCTCATTGGTGACGATGCGTTGGTGGAGGCTAGACTCCAAAGCCTGGAGCATAGACGCAAAGTTGCCAGTTTATCGGTGTTTTACAGGCTTCACTTCGGAGAATGTGCGATCGATTTACACAACCTCATTCCCTCTTCTCATTTCTTTCTTAGGACAACAAGACGCATTGGAACACGGCATCCATCCATGGTCGATATCCCGGAAATACGCACAAAGTGTTTTAAATCCAGTTTTATAATGCGTACGGCCGAAGTATGGAACACCCTACCAGCGTCTTTATTTCCGGAAAGATATAATCTGGAAGTCTCTCTATGCTCTATGCCTGATAGGTTAGCCTTTGACCACTATCTCACCTGATGGTAAGTGACGATGTGTTCGAAGATGTTGTTCAGGTTAACCTAGAAGTCTTCAAGATCAGAGTAAATAGGTATCTGCTAGGCAAGTATGTTCCACCGTCGACTGCGTCGTCACTTTCCATCAGGTGAGACAGCGGTCAAATGCTTGCTTATCTAATTTAAAAAAAAAAAGTTTTAGGCGGTAATTTCTGCCTATAACAGATGTATTTCGTCACAAGTGACACGATAAACACACACTGACTTGTTCTATTTGAAATATGTTATTGAAGTGTGCAAGCAAGTAAGGTATACCTTTTCTTCCTTCAGCTTGGTGATGTTCTCAGCGGTGGTCCGGTTGATGTTGGTGATGATCTGTTGGTACTCCGCCTCTTTCTTCCCGGATTGCTGAGACATGGAGTTGCGTGTGTCGCGCAATTTCTTCTCACTGTTATCTAGGTCCTTTGTCAAACGGGTTATTTGGCCTGAAAATCATTATTTTTAACTATATTAGTTAGTAAGGGCTCTTTCAGGATCATATAATAAAAAACCTTGAAGAGACTTCATAAATTAGTACAGTCGAAATAACGTTAAGGCCCAATTTCACTAAACTTGGATAAAAGTATAGGAAGATAACATTAACCTCTAGTAGTTCTGTACCTCTGTACCTGATCTTTTTGATGTTCACGAAATCCAATGCCCATTTTTGAATGAATGATATAATACTACTTTAGAAAGATAGCACTGTATTTGCATACGTTTGCTTTTATCCGAGCGACATCCAAATCTGACGTAGTAACTACAAATGTAATACCGGTTATGTCAATGCCATTTGCGTAACGTGTGCGTCTTTATTGCTTAGCATCCCTATTTTAACTGTATAATTCAAACTCTCTATAATTTTTAGACCTATATAATTGGAGGTGTCTGAAAAAAAAATACAATTAAAAACTCTTGTATTCTTGTTTCGTTTTACAAACAAAAATGATGGATAGCACGATTTCACATATAAGGAATAGTGGTTAAAATTAAGTAGTCGCCTAGTTGGTTAGAGCATTAACCGATTATCTAATTTTTTGTACAGATTTTGTCAATATTTATTATGAACAAGCTCAGAGTCACTCAACGAGGTATATTAGCTTTGCTCGTAGTTTGCGCGATAAAATCCGACACGTGGATATTCGCCAAAGAACCAGTCACCGACACAGCTCTCAGAATTTGCAAGTTGAAGTGGCAATGGGCGGGCCACATTGCTCGACGAATTGATAACCGATGAGGAAGAAAGGTTCTCGAATGGTTACCACACTACACCCGAAGCCGTGGAGTTGGTACATGACTGATGGCATCGTATAAGTCGCGGGTAGGCAATGGTTACAAGCGGCTTGCAGCCGTACTTTGTGGCGTTCTATGGGGGAGGCCTTTGTTCAACAGTGGACGTCATCCGGCTGATGATGATAATTATGAACAAGTGTTACTAGGCGTGCCTGAGAGAGGTATTAACCATTTGTTTTATATTATAACTTATAAGTTACCTTTGTACGCCTCTTGCTGCACCAAAGATTCCTGCAGCTCATGTTCAAGCTTATTCCGCTTATTATCGGTATCCTCCAACATATTAGCGGTATCGAATAACACCGCTTCAAGCGCATCCTTCTCGGAGCGAACGCTCGCCAACTGCTCTTGAAGGTGGTGCTTGTCTTTTTCAAGGGAGTCGATTAAAATCTGGAATATACATATTGATGGTAAGTCCAATAAGCCCATTGTACAACAATTTGTTTATGTGTCTGTAACTGTAATTTTAATATCTATGAATGCAGTTTAATTTGTTTTCTAAATTCAAATAATGTCTTGTTCAGTAAATGATCCATCTACAATATTTAAGGTACTTTCCCTCCATGTGACACATCCGTGGGACGCCTTGTATACTTGTAGAACATACCTGTTTTTCTTCACCATCTTTAACATGATCCTCTAGATTCCTATTAAGACGGCCGATAGTTTCGTTGGCCTGCTCCAGTCGTTGTTGCAGACGAATTATCTCTTCGTTGAGCGTGTCTTTCTTGCGAACCATTGCGGTCAGTTGGGAGCTCAGCTCACCTCGCTCCCTAACAATAAGTTTGGCTTATTAGAAAATAGAAGGTTTCTTTTCCAAATTTTTTTCGACTTAATCATCACAAGTCTGTGACGTTTGTACTGGTCACCAAGTTCAGTTTAACAACACAAAATACAGTACATATTTATTTAAAAGGAAGTTTAATGAATCAATACATTCTTGAATTACTTTGCGGATATCCATATTTAATAACACAAATATATAAAAAATGTTTTAGGAAAGCATTCGATTAATAATAATAATAATAATGTTGACTCGATGATCATTGTCCCGATAGTCCTTTCAGCGAACGGCCTAATAGCGAAGAGCCTCGACCAACACCTCAAGAGGCTCTCACTAGACGGTTGGATCAAGGGTTAGATGCAGAAGGCAGTGATACTCGGCACGACACGCATTGTCCGAAGATTCCTCTCTCTGTAGCCCTAACCGCTGGTAGCTTGGGCCCTGCCCCGCTGCCGGCAGCATCCTAATTTTAAGTTTTTTATAATATTCGTTTCTTTTTAAAAATATATGTATATTGTAAAAAAATTAAAATTATGTTATAAAATAAATGACGTGAATAATAATAATAAATCACTTTAATTCAGGTATCATGCCCCATGTACAAAAAACATATTCGTTAATCAAAAAGAAATCAAATTAAGCATTACACAGAATTACATAAAAATTTGAACAATTGCACATATAAGAATAATTAGAACAATAGCTTATTAATATATATAAAGGAAAAAAGAAAAATATTTAAAAATACAAAATTATTATTACAGTATCTACTGACAATTCCGCCTAATTTTCCTGTGGAGCCGACGTGACGTCATAAACGCCACATACCCAAACCCGAAGAATTTACAACGCGTTTCGATCCTACACGAAGCACCATCAGGATGCCTTGACTATTCAAGGGCACGATCAAGAATAATCTCTTGAATCTCAATAAATCTTATCTTGATCGTCCGTCCGAAGAGTCTAAGGTATAAATTTAATATTGTTTTAAAATATTTTTAAGATACTTGTTATTGATGAATAGATTCAGGCGTTACTTGCAGAAATCTATATTTAATATTAACAAATATTTTTAATAGTATCTTAAGAAAACATTAAATAATATTATAATAAAACACTTAAAAAAGTATAAAAATATATATCTAGTGATAATTCCGCATAATTTTCCTGTTAAGCCTACGTGACGTCACAAACGCCACGCAGCCTAACCAGAAGAGTATTCGACTAGTTTCGCTTCTAAACGAAGCATCTTCAGGAGACTCACCGAGCGCACGTTCGAGAACCATCAAGTTTAGTTGTTAAATTGTTGACTTATGTAGCGATGTTAATGCCATCTTTTTTATTTAAATTTAAAATCTAGTTAATGCAATCTTTCATCACACTGTTTTCATTTTGTATACAAGTGACCACATCGGACTTTCACCGCAGACTGCGCCCGCGTTGTTTATCACTGACAAGTGATCAACATTTCAAAATAACTTCCGGTCTGTCATTACGAAGTAATATACGTACGCTAGTATAGATACGCTTCCGATGCGATACTCGCCACGAGTTTGGACAGAAGCAACGGAAAACCATGCAAATAACCCCACATTGACGGATATTTTGCATCATATAAAGTAGACAATATACTCTATTACTCCACAAGTATGTTCTTAAGATTATCAATTGACTGACCTCATAACTTGCCGAAGTTCCAACTCAACTTTCTCCCTCTCGGACTCCAAGAACTTGATCTTCTCGCACAAGGAAGCCTTGTCCGCTTCGAGTTCCATGCGAGTTTGTTCCGCAGCGAGTAACTCTTTACGCAGGGAGTTGAGATCTCCTTGCTGTTCCGACGATTGGTTCGAGAGACTTGATCTTTCTTCTTCCATCTAAGAAGTGAAAAAACATATTAAACGACGTTTCGATGCTACGATACTAACAATCAGCACACGAAATCAGTTCTTTGGGAAAATAAATGCTTTTAAGTTTTTCGTGGAAATATTTATTGTATAGTTCAACCTGTTTCGCACTCCTCTCACCCCAAACCACCTAACGTTGACTTACAAGTTCCCGCAACTCACTTTTGCTACTAATTTGGGCAGAGGTTCCACCTGAAGGGTATACTGGTACTGAGTCTGGTGACTCCTGGAGTTATCACAATAAATCTGAGCACTTAATTTTGGAAGTCACCGTTTATATAGAGAAAAATACTAATGACAATGCGTAAATAGGTTTGTGAGGGTTTTCAGCCTTAGGTCAGCAATATATTAGGTGTGACAGTTCACTGGCATGTATACACTAATAGGTTGCATTTAATTATTTTTTTATGTTATTATGACTGAGCAAGCTCGATGCCCACCTGATGTTAAGCGGACTAACCTCTGCCTATAACAGATGCATTTCGTCACAAGTCACGAATTGCACTATAGTTGTTAAGTCTCATGTGCCCGTAATTTTACTGGCTCTCAAGGACTGCTGCCGGAACACACTGTTACGTGCTTCGCTGCAGATTTTCAAACTGCCGCCAAGCGTTATGAAGTAACTCTTTTGTGGTCTCAAATGATACATTGCTTTTGAATAAGGCAGTGAAAAATTTTTTAATGAGTCTAATTACTTATGCTTTTTTTTTTAACCTTAATAGGTTAGCATTTGACCACTATCTCACCTGATGGTAAGTGATGATGTGGTCGAAGGTGTTGTTCAGGCTAACCTAGAATTGCTAATGCTTCCTTTGACTCAACGTACATAGACCATCTTGACCATCACTTTGAAGTGTTTACAGTATTTATTTTTAATTTATTACTATTCAAGAAGATGACTGATTCTGAGAACTTATTTACAAGTCTCCACACCTAGAAGCTTAGTAATAGTATAAACAATTATTGTGGTGATTTAAACTTGCAAAACAAACTGTATTAACACGACGATGTACAATACCGTGATATAAAAAAAAACATTAACATATTGCATAAAATCAAATGTGTACACATTTTTTTTTCATATGATTATATGCACTATCACACGCAGATCAGATATACTATATCAGATGAAGTATAGTAGTGAAATAGTTGAGCTTAGGCGAGCCAGTCTCGACAGTCGATTCGAACAGCGTTCATTTCACGCTCGATATAAAAAAAATGCTCTAATAATTTGTACGTCTATACTCACATGCTTGAGATCTTCTTGCAACTTCTTCTTTTCACAATCAAGGTTCCTTAGATTCGCCTCCAGCTTTTCAACCAAGTCTTGAAGGTCGCCCCTTTCCATTAAAGTTCTTTCTAACTCTATTTCAAGATCACCTAGAAAAAGTAATACTAGAGTAAGATACACAAAGAACCTAGCAGTATGCTGTTAATTTTTTCACCTAGCTTTTACTGTATATATTTTGCTATTACTAGCATTTACTGTACCAGCCTGGCTGTCCACAGTTGAACTCAACCTCCCTCATTAAGGAATGGTTTGCCACAATCCCCACGCTTGGCAGGCATTTTAGGGGTCGCAGTGTAAAATATCAGTCCCTCAGAAGGCGCACCGTCCGGTATTTTACCCTTAGTTGCCTCTTACGACACCCACAAGAAGACATGGGGGTGACATTCTAGTCAAACCACGAAGGCTGTTACATGTCTCAATATACATTGTGTTTAGTAATTATACAACTTTAAACAATCAAAATGTGTAATAATCGCGAAAACATAAGACAACATTATTCATTGCGTTATTTTATCGATAACCAAATGGAAGTATCTCTCGTCAGCGATCTTTCTTCTGTAAAGAGTATCTTTTGAACTTACTTCTATGTTTCTCCATCTGCGACAGCAAAGCGTCTGATTCCAACTTCTGTTGATCGAGAAGATCCCTCGACAACGCAGTTTTGTTCAACTCCTCTCGTACTGATACTAACTCGGAGCGGAGACGAGACGAACGCTCTTCTTCGTTCCTATTATTGAATAAGAATCAGTACTAATCAGTACTAATATTATAAATGCGAAAGTAACTCTGTCTGTCTGTTTGTTACGCTTTCACACAAAAAAAATCTGGACCGATTTGAATGAAATTAGGTATGGAAATAGTTTGAGACCCGGGAAAAACATAGGATAGTTTTTATCCAACTGCGCAAAAAGAGGTTAATGTTTTTGCGCGATAACCGACATTCCGCGAGGGCGGTGCCGCGCCCGGAAAGCTAGTTCAATAATAAGTAAACCAAAACTATATCTAAACGAATCAGAACCTTAGCCAGGCCTAGCTCACTCCGAACTTTACGTGCAAAGATACAGGTACATAGGCGTCCCGTCCGAACGAGATTATTGTACGGTCGTGCCGTGTCATAAGAGATCAGTGATATGATATAAAGAGGTATATGCGATATAAAGAGAGACGGCTTGTAGGTGAAAATAAAATATATTAGATACTTTGCGAGGTGTTGTGCACTTTATTGCTTCGTTCTAGAATCGCTTATTTATTGGAATGGCATTGGGAAGTGATTCTTCAGGTCTGTTCTGTGCATTAGACCAAAATCTATAATTTAATTAACGACTTGTGGCTCAAACTTTACTAATAGGATATTAGTATAACCTACTGTTCGAAAATATAATACCTACAAATGCTATAAATGATCACATTGTGCGTCCGTTTTAAGACATTCTAGGCAAAACCTCCTACCAACCATCATCAAGTACAAAATATGTCATCAAGCACCTAACATGTGTTCTAGCCGCAGTCCTTGAGAACCCGTAAATTAACAGGTACATTAGGCTCAACATCTGTATGTCCCAGGGTGACAGACGCAGCAGTTCGTCACTTGAGACGAAATGCATCTGTTATAGGCAGAGATTACATCTCAGAGATTACATCGGCAGACTTAACATCAGGTGTAACTCATGCTTGTTCCATCATAATCACATAAAACGCGAGCGCGCATTCTTTGAGAATGACAGCTTCTATTATTATTATTAGCTGTCATTCTACTTATTATCTGGCGGTCAATTTGGGACAAATCATTGATGAAAATAAATCGCAAAATTATCAAGATCGAGAAAATACGAATGCCGACATTGAAGCTGCTACAAACGCTTTCGTCTCATATAGTACGCACTATGGTATCTAAAATATAACACATAAAATAATGAACAAGCAAAGTGTTTAGAGGATCTTAACTTCTCTTGTTTAGAGCTCTTAAACGGATGAACTGATTTTAGTTGTTATTGTTTGTAAGGTGACTCGAACGTGAGTTCTTAAATATCTTTTAAGAAAATCTGTACAGCCCCTAGAAGATCATCAGTTTTTCCTAGTTGTTGAAGGGCGAAGGTAAACAACTTCCACCATCATTTCGAGATTCGGTATTAAATTGGGTATAGTACATTACTGCAGCGGCCAGCAAAGGAGGCATTGATGGACGAACGTGTAATTGTGGCCCGAGGCGAAGCCGAGGCACACATACGTAAGTCCATCAATGCCTAGTTGTGACCAAGGCTTGTATTGTGATTTTCTCAAATAATGCGCGGAAATTAAAACAAATTAGTACCTAGGCAGAATTTTTTATTTGAAGATACAGTTTATGAATTTTGAAGTGGACTTTCCAGGGATTAAGTTTGGTTTGGGATAATTCTAAGGAGATGAAAAAAGAGGTGCAGAATTTTAGGTGGCGTTGAATTAAGTTCATCAGACTCATTGTCTTCACTTGAACTCATTTTGTCGAAACTATTACTTTTCAAATTCAATAACTATCAACAAACAACAATAAAATTGCCTGCGTTAAAGTGTTCATTTGTTTTTTTTTCAATAAACAGCGTTCTATTTGCAAGCCATATCGAAATTTATATAAAACCTTTGATAAGTTACCTCCTTGGTTGCCATGCTTCGAAGTAAAAGATCGTTCCATTTTTAAATTACACGACAGACATGAGTTTACTATGCAATTTATATGGCCGCTAGACACGACATATATAGATTTTCATACATTTTTTGCCGGCCGCTGCGCACATGTATTTGGCCAGTACAACAATTTCGATTTATCTCGAAGAAGGTTGTCAAAATAATGCTCACATTTCCAAACATGTTTGAGAAAAAGTATTCTTAAGTTTGTGATGCCGAGATCTCTATCTGTTATGAGAAAGAGCGTTAATTATTTCCGAACATGAAACTGACTGCAATATATTTAACATAGTTTTGAAATATTGTTATTTAACTAGTAAAAATCTGAGCTTTGTAAGCGTTTACTTTAATACCTGATTCTAGTGGCGCTATCTAGTATTAAGTAGATTAAATACGATGTATTTGAGTATTGAGTGTTGCGGCGAAGTTTTCTAAAGGATGGCATTAGTAGTACAATAACATTCTACCCAGTGACTACAAAATTATTTGTTATTTTTTTTAATTGTTATAAAATTACATTTTTTGACAGACAAAACATCATAGATGTGAAGTTAAATTACTATATTAAAGCACAAATCAATAGGCGTGATAGTTTATCAGTAAAGTGTGCCACAAAATGTTCAAGTTGTAGGATAGTGATAGGGCTCGTATCGCTGGCCCTAATAATGTACACACATATATGCATGCTAACGTTTCTAAGCGGCTCAGCCCTATCTCGTACTTTTCAACAAAGATTTGACAACCCGAGTTTTTAAACACTTATTTGAGTTTACCTTAGTATAGATTCTCTGTTTGCAGCCTCCCGGTGTAGATGGTCGATTTCGCCGTTCAGATTTTGTTTCTCCGTTTCGAGCCCCTCTATAGCTTTCTCCAGACGAGAGTTTATCTTTTGCAGTTTCTCGTAGTCTGACGTCAGAGATTCCACCTACAAGACAAAAAAAAACTTAGTTATTATTATATTCATTTGACATTTCTCAAAGATGCAGAATGATTGGTCTGGTTATGTAAAATGGGCTTCTGTCACTGTAAAAAGGTAAACTTCAAGTTATACAATTAAAATATTGCATTAAAAGAGGTCAAATACTTATAGTAAAATCACCTACGATCCTACATAGATGCCAGGAACCTAAAAACATCAGATGCGTTTCACAAGATGTTTTTAAAACAATGTTATAGGGAGCAAGACTATTAACATCTACCTGGCATAGTCCCAGGCTCCAGTCTGATGCCGATATCCAGTCTGATGCCCTGTATAAAAACCTATACTATCTCTTGCTCCGACCCCGGGATCGATTGGGTAGGGAACTCGAGGTTTCTGCAGTCATGCCACTGTATAAACGAGACAGTCTAGTCAATACCATAAATTAAACTATAATTGTGTAAAGAATATACTGGGCAATCTACCGACTGGGAGCAATTGGACTGCTTGTAGGCATGTAATGGCCTTAACATTGCCTAAATGCTTTAGTTGTAGTAGCGTTTGGTGATTATAGAAGAGTCAAATATGTACCATGGCATTGATTTCCACTCTGTTTCGTTCTAGATTGTTCTTGTCCATTCTGAGCGCTTCAACTGTCTTCTGCATCGACTCTTTCTCTTGCACTAGCTGGTTGATATCAGTGTTGGCTTGGTCAAGTTTACCTATAGGAAAAATATAATATGTACTGCAATTTATCAAAAAGGACTAACAAGCTAATAAGTCACAACGATAGAAAAAAATAGTAGTACTAGTGGAACTTGAATTTATGCTGTCGTCGTTTATGCTTCATATTTAGAACAATCGTATATCCTACTGTTAGGAAAATAACACCCACAAATATTAATTTGATTTTTTGTGTGCAATTTATAAATAATTCAGATTATACATTGATACTAGAAAGATATGAGTTACATAATGCCAAAATATTGATAGCTTAGCATTATTTTTAGTTACACTAGCCCCTAGTTTCTGGAACATTTGTCAAAAACTGAACGCTTATTGGTCGATGGTATTCTATGACGCGATAGGAAACCAATGAGCGTTCAGTATTCAGTCTGTCAGATGATCAAGACTGACAACCGTTCCAATGATGGCCGTGCCGCAAGTCCATGGTTCAAACCCCAACTCCGGCTTTAACTTCACCACATGGTGGAAGGGCATTTGGCTCTCGCCTGGCTTGAAGCTTGGCGACAGATTTTCTACTACTAAGTAGAAAATCTGTCGCCAAGTACTCCACAGTGTGTTCAGTAGCCCTTGAAAGCCAGTAAAATTACTGTACAGCCACGTGTGATATTTAACAACTGTATTTCTATATGACAGAAGCAGTGCAATATGAGTTTTTAAAGTGTCACAGTCATTTACACAATATGACGATGAGCTCTCGCTCAAAATCAATCAAAATATGGTAAATATTGGTTCCTTATAATAACTATAGAAGCCTCAGTTTCGCCAGTTCGTCACTTGTAGCGAAATGAATATGTTATAAACAGAGGCCATCGGAATACTATAAAAAAAATGAAAGTCGGGGATAATTTATGTTTGCTACTAAGTTACTTTGATTGTGACTTTGATCGTTATAGTGATTTTACGGGCTGGTTTGTAACGACCATACCCCCGGGAGAACACGCGTTCCATGGTCATATACTCAATGTGCTACAACCTGCTTAATCGTGAATGACAAAATATCTCACCAGTCAAGTCCTGCACTCTGTTCTCAAGCGAGGCGACGTTCGCGTCGGCGACCTCAGCATGCTTTCTACAGGTCAGCAGTTGCTCCCTACTGTTCTGTAGTTTCACCTGAAATACAGTATTGGTATGTTAAAAACACATATTTATAGGTCACGAATAATGATTTACTACGAGCGCTGAGTATCTAAAACGCGGTGTGTCGAGCCTAAAACCAAACGGGAGGTAGTCATGTTGAGATTTAGGTCCGTTGAGTTAAGGATCAAAAGCAAAAATAGACTTTTGAAACTTAGACCCGTCAATTTGCAGTTCAAGACCGTTATCGATCCTGTCAGACTAAGGATCCGTTTCAGAATGTCCTAGCAAAGTTTCGGGTTGCCAACAAACACACAAAATAACTGAATGATAAAAATTACAGTTAACATGCAGTAGATTTCAAGCTTTAACCAATGGATAGGCTAAATCGATGACTGTGAAACGCAAAGATAGTGTTTTATTTATTAAATATGTTCTGGGTAGTATAACCGGAACTTACCCGAACATTCTGAAACAGGCCTTAGTCTCATATTAACCTATGTGCATCGTAGATAACTGTAATAATAATAATAATAGATATAACAATAGACAGGACGATATCGTCCACTGCAGATGCCAAGAGGTCACTAAATGCATCTATAGCATCAGCTTCAGATCAATCTCAAGTTTGAGATGCATTTATTGATACGAGCCTTAAGGCCATTGATTTTTAGTTAAAGAGTGAGATACGATATAAATTCTAAAGAGGTGAAAAAAGAGGTGAAGAATTTCAGGTGGCGTTGAATTAAGTTCAACACACTCATTGTCTCACTTGAACTCATTTTGTCGAAACAATTACTTTTCAAATTCAATGACAACAATAAAATTGTCCGCGTTAGTGTTCATTTGATTTCTTTTTCAATAAACAGCGTTCTATTTGCAAGCCAGATCGAAATTTAAATAAACCTTTGATAAGTTACCTCCTTGGTTGCCATGCTTCGAAGTAAAAGATCGTTCCATTTTTAAATTACACGACAGATATGAGTTTACTATGCAATTTATTTGGCCGCTAGACACGACAGAGATTTTCATACATTTTTGCCGGCTGCTGCGCGCATCTATTTGGCCAGTACAGCAATTTCGATTTATCTCGAAGAAGGTTGTCAAAATAATGCTCACATTTCCAAGCATGTTTGAGAAAATATATTTCCGTATAATGTGGTATAACTCCTTTATTTCTTAATTTGAATAAGATAATTATTATTCCAAGGATATCGTACATATATATTAAACATTTCGAATTCAACTTGCTTACCTGTTACAATAATTTCACTGGATTGCCAGGACTGATCAGTACCAATCCAAGGCTTGCACGAGCTATCATTATGCCGTCAATACGGGAGTGTTTACTTGTGTTAACTGAACTCTCATGTGTGTACTTACAGGTAAGACGTTGCGTGTGGACGGGACATTAGGCACAACGCTATTTTGACACACTGCGTTGAATGGACGCAGCAAGCATACTTTTTATAAACATCAGTTGAGATCACGTTTTGTTTTTTTTTGGCCCGATAGGTTATCCTTTGACCACTAGCTCAACTGATGGTAAGAGATTATGGTCGAAGGATGTGTTTTAGGCTAACCTAGAATTACAGGCTCTCAAGGACTGCTGCCGGAACACACCGTTAGGTGCTTGGCGACATATTTTCTACCTGAGGGTGGTAGATAGCCAGGCGGGCATTCACAAAATGCCCTACCACATGCAATGCCCTGCCACCATGTACAGTTTACAGGAAGGTTTAGGAGGTCCTGTATTCACGTTAACCATGAGCAGTTGACGAGAGGGTACTATAGTTAGTACACAGACCTGCAGTTCGTGTATCTGTATCTGGTACTTGTGCAGCGCCGCCTGCACCGCGGAGATGGTGCTCTCCGCGAATGCAGTGGCGTTCGCCGTCGACGATACACCGCGCTTCGGGGATCGAGACAAACTGATCAAAAACATAGATAATACTTTATCATTAAATCAAATCAAATACAATAGATTAAAGTTTATTTGTAACATAAAAAATAACACATACAATATTTAACCTGACGTATTATAGGTATACAGTATCTAAATACATCATACATTTGGCTAAATGGTCCAATTTTCTACAACAAATCGGTTCCAACTCAGCATAATGCTAGTTGTAGTCAAATCACACCACACAATATAATACATCTACTCAATATTATAAAGAGGAAAGATTTGTATTCTTGTTTAAAAACTACTATAAGTCCCTATTTGGATGATATTTGGTATGGAAATAGTTTGAGACCCAGGGAAGGACATAGGATAGTTTCATGTGTACGCCTTTCCAGATGGGAATATTATTAAATTTATTGTTTTTTTTTTGTCAGTATTTCTGGGACCGTTTTTATAGCCAGTTACAACCTACACCATGGAAAACTACTGAATAAGTCATTTGACACCTCATAAATAGCTGAATACATTGTGATCTCATTTAATAATTTCTATCGTTTACTTTAATCGAATCTACGAGTATATGAAAAATAAAATATAAAACTACAAAAATGATACTTTGTCACACATTAATATCGTGCACAGAGATTGCAGACAGTAGGTACGCGAGCTCAGACCAAATAAGACTTCTTATTTTTTTATAATATGGGTGACAAATAACCAGACGGCCCGCCTGATGGTAAACGTTACCGCCGCCTATGGACATCTGCAACACTAGCTGCGCTGCCGATGCGTTGCCCGCCCAGAGAGGAATTTGTAGATTATTTGCTCGCTTAGAGGATATATGTTCTGTAAGATGTTTCATCTGCGCTAAATGAAGTTAAAGGCCTTTGCGCGATAACCGACTGAATTTTGGATAGATGAAGTATTAGTCATACATTGCTATAAGTCACCTATCAGCGAGTTATATATTATATAAATCTCTACGAGTCGTTTATGAACGCACGAGTTAAATCTTGGAATATTGATCATGTCGCGTGATCGCCCACACCCATTGTTACAACTGACCTGTCACTGCTTATGCGCCGGCGTGACGTCACTCTCTGAGCTATGCGACTACGCAAGTAGTACTTTTTCTTTCAATATTGATCCCGTTGAATCCTTTATATAGACATTTAAGGACCTATGCTAAATATTTTATTAGAATCATTATTCACCAGTTCCTAAGACAGACCTGTCAGCGAGGTGCATATATGCACCGGCGCGGCGGTGTGACGTCAATCTCTGATTCGTGCGACTCCGAAATAACATTTTCTTTCCATATTGATCCCGTTTCATCATTGATATAGTTATTGCCAAAGATTTTACTGCAAGCTTTACCCATACATTTTTAAAACTGACCTGTCAGCGAGGTGCATATGCGCCGGCGTGACGTCACTCTCCGAGTCGTGTATGAGCGCACGAGCCACTTCCTCCAGAGCCGAGCGCATCACGTTCGCCTCAGAGCAAAGCGTCTCTGCGCATTCGCAACGCTCTTCCTGCGCAAATGAACACTCAATTAACATTAATTTATAAAACAATAAAGATTAACAATTGTAAATGGTTATTTGACTTAGTTATATCAAGGTGGTATGAGACGGATTACTGGAATGAATGTACACTCGATTGAATGCTTCATTTTCCTTTCATTCTATGTTCAGGCGGCTTAGCTGGAATGACATACATTCACCTCGTAATTTCAGTCAACATATAACTAAATTGTGCGTCATATAAACACATAACTGAATTATGTGTCTTGGAATTCGTTGAATTTATGTTTATTAAATAAGGAATTAACACAATAGTGCAAATAAAATGTCGACAGTTCATATTACCATGAACTGCAAAAATAAATGTATTTGCTTCAGATACTTTGTTGATAGAACTAGCCGATGAAGCTCTAAATCATATTAAATCATCAGCGAATAGGCAAAATATTTGATGAACTTCCAGAGACGAATCACTAAGCATTCCATGGATTCATCATGCGGGTGCCGGGTCCATAGCGTTGCAGAGGAAGAGGCTAGAGGGGCCTGGGGCTTACAACCCAGGAGCAGGGTTAAGAGGCCTCTTTACGATATATCAATGCTCCCCTTCCCGCTCGAGCCTCCTCCTCTACCTAACCAAATTTGGTAAGATCCTACTAATGCCGCCTTAGATGCACGTTCTAGGATGGAAGTTACGGTTGTTCTTGGCAGGCCAAGGTCTTTAAGTAGGCTATATAGGGATTTCGCTGGTATACCCCTTGCTCCAACTTCTACAGCATATAAATTAACCACATAACCGTTTTTGGTTAATTCATTTGTTAGGTCATAATATTTGTTTGTTTTTATTGTGTGGTCTTTAGGTATGTTCGTTTCCCACGGCACAGTAAGTTCTATAGAACTATGGGTTTTAAATTTTTTGAGTTTAGAAATATGTCTGGTCTGGAAGACGAAACACCAACATCCTCAGGAATTTTGTAGTGTTTTTCATACGTGTCCATCAAAAGAGTCCAATCGGGAGCTGCGCCTATAATGGAGTAAGACTTGGATTTAGATTTTGTAGATGACCCTTCTTTTACAAAATCGACGTGTCGTTTGATCATGGTCAAACCTTTATTTGCTCTAGCTACCGGGAGACTCAACGCTTCTCGTATGATTTCTCATATGATTTCGAGGCTTATTGCTCCATTAATAACGAAAGTTAATCGACTTTTCACATTACTTTCGTTTGCTGCAGGCCTTGAGATAAAATGGCCGAATCAAAGAAAACGTTCTCTCTTTGTTCAGACTATTCATTTTTATTTCATTCAGAGCAGGAGTGAATGATGCCAAATCAAAATATTCAACATTGTATGATCGATTCATGAATTCATTATCACTCTTGTTTCACTTGGTGTTCAAGTGTTTCATTTCGAGTTAAATTTCATACAGAAATAGTAAAGTAATATTGATATGTAGTCCATCCAAATATTTAATACATAATCATCAAACATCAAACTATTACCAATGAATTATGTAATAATTAAGTGGTTGCTGCATTACACCTTCTACTCTAGCGGAACTTGAACCTGCAACCCCAGAATAAAGTTTTGTAGCAGTACCAATTATGCTATGGAAGCAGGTCCATTCATTTAGAATGCAAGTTTTTTCTGACAGTGTTGAAATCTATCCAAATAATGTGAAACTACTGCTGGCTGGTAGGTTGATATTCGATCACCACAACATTAACAACATATTAAAGGAGAAACGTGTTTGAAATCGATTTACTTTAAACATTTAACTAATCAAAGCTAACAATCGGTATTCTAACTATTCTAAGAAGATAAATTTGATTAGTTAGAGCCGGTCTCAATTCAATCCAATGTTATAAGCACACAAGCGTATTATACTTAATACATACCAATCCCTGGAGTTCAGACAAGAGCCGCTGTATACGTGCATCTCGCTCCCTCAGCTCGGATATGGCGGTATCGCGTTGTGATGTCATATCCCGTAGATCTACGCGCATGCTCTCGACGGTGATGTTGGCAGAAGGCTGACCGGCGAAGGACTGTTGTTGGCCAGGGAAATGCCCGTCCTGCTGCGGGCAGAGACAAAGTTATTTTAAAGAGATAGCCCAGATAGTATGATTCAATACTTTCTTCTTTGGGCCAAAAGCTTTCAAAAGTCCGGGAATTCCAGGGACGGGCAAATGGCGGCCCGCGGGTCAAAACCGGCCTGCGGCATGATTGAGCCCGGCCCGTGATCACAAATGGCAATATTAATATAATACACAAATTATTTCAAGAATTCCTCCCGTCTATAAAATCACATTGTCCTAAAACTAAATATAATGATTGAAGTTCAATAATGAATTTCTGATTACACAAATGCTCCACCAACTTGCTTGCATGCCTAATTAAATTAAATTAAAAGTATAGGAAGGGATATCTATAATTTATTAACTACTCGTGGGCACAGATGGTGTATGATGGTTTTCCTGTATTCTTTAATTACTCACAAGTTTTCCTTTTGGCAGTCAAGAAAAAATTTGTCAAGTTCTTTTATTATTTTAAAGACTAGGCCGACTGCAGGAAGTAGGTATATCTCTTGAGAGCTTGTCATGCTTTTCATGAGGTTCATTGTCATTTTGTTTAACTGTTTTCCAATATCTTAAAGAGCAAGTCATTACGATAATTAAACTTTAAACGGTTTAAATCGCGTATATTTGTCATTATTTTGTCAGGACGTTTTTTATTTTCTGATTAATATAAAAATTTCTGACGGTAGACCAAATAATTTCTTAATAACTCATGTGACAAATAAAACCAATTAGTCACCCCGTGATCACAATCACTGCAAAGTGCTTGAAACGTCGGGACAAAATAATGACAAATATACGCGATTTAAACCGTTTTAAGTTGTTTAATGACTGTGTGTAACAGTCGCGAAAACCCTAAGACAACATTAGCATGTCATTAAATTTATTAAATTTTTCTCTGAAGTTATATCTGAAAACTTTTGCTTTAGTATTTTGCATAAATTACATTTTTTTTTTTTTTTTTATTGCTTATTGGTAAGCCTTTGACTACAATCTCACCTGATGGTAAGTGATGATGTGGTCGAAGGTGTTAACAGGCTTAACCTAGAATGACTGGCTCTCAAGGACAGCTGCCGGAACACACTGTTAGGTGTTTGGCGACAGATTTTCTACTTGAGGGTGGTCGCTAGCCAGGCGAGCATTCCCTAAAATGCCCTTCCACCATGTGGTGAAGCTCAAGCCCGCGCCGGGCGCGATTCGAACCATGGACCTGCTGCGTGGCAGTCCATACCCAAAGCCACTGAGCTATCACTGCTTCATGCCATTACATAAAACTTTTATTCAACAGTCATGACATCAAGCATTGGAGGGTATATAATATGTTTCCATAAGGGGGAGGTGCAATTCTAACCTGGAACCCCATTGAAATTATTTTAGTTTTGTATATATTTAATTGATTGCTATGTACACCTTTATAAGTGTTATAAGAATTAAAACAACTCTGTTTTATTGTGCCCTACCTTATTCAAGTGTTCTGTAGAAAACTTTAAGAAATAGAACTGTACCTTAGCACCAGTACAGCTACCACCACACTGATAGCCACCAGACTGGGGACAATATACTGGCTGGCCACTGAAGCCACCAGACTGACCAGCAAAACCGCCAGTCTGGCCACCAAATCCACCAGACTGACCGGCAAAGCCCCCAGCCTGGCCACCAAATCCTACAGCGGGTTGGGCAGCAAAAGCATTGATGGAGTAGCCACTAAGTGTTCCTACGAGCTCCCTAACAGAGGAGTCCAGGTCATTCTTAACACGGTACAGGTCTCGTTCGGCAGTGGATTGGAACTCAGAGAAGAAACGTTTCACGGAGACCACTTCACGCCACAGGCTGAGAAGGCGGTTGTGCTCAGATGAGTAGTAGTCATTGAAGGCCTGGAAAATACAATATAATTTTTAATTCTTGCTATCATTCAATTTGTGAATTTTTAGATTGTATGTTGATTTATTGCACTGAGAAACTAAAGTAATAACAGGGTAATTATCAATCATCATCGAGGTCATCAACAAAATGTAAATCCAAGCCTCAACCATGGTTCCCAGCTGTATAGATAGTATAGATAGATAGTGGTTTCCCACCGTTTCTTTTACAATGTAATTAATCTCATGTTGACAGCTGTGAGTCACCTTTGTAGTGTATTAATTTTCACCAGGTCAAGATCTTTCATTTAAACAACTCTTTTCATTTAAACAGATCTTTCATTAGCAGTACTTTTTCATTGTGGTTTTTTTTGCAATCAAGTTTATGAAAGAAACCGTTTTCTCTTGATATACATTTTTACCCGATGACTTATTTAGATGAACACATACCTGTTCCTCATCCTTCCACTCATCTTCTTTGACCGCCATCTCATCTCGCAAAGCTTCCCAGTCATTAGTAAGCTTCTGCAAGTCCCCTGTCAGGGCTTCGTTTAGATGGTGTGACTCCTCAAGCTGGTCACGGAGCAAATTGTTCTGAGCAACAAGCTTCTCACATCTATAACATAATGACAGATTTAATATTTGGCTTTAGAAGTTCTTAGTGCATAAATAATTTTCTTTTTCTTAAAATGTGAGTTGCAACTTAACGAAGAGCCTATATAAAGCTAAACATACTTTTTCAATAAAGGAATAAAGGCAATTACAATCTAGTGAAGCTATTCAAATATTATGTGACTGCACATTCTATAATTGAAGCTGAAAGCCATTCCCTTGTCCAGGATTGGAACATATATTCAATAATGTCACAATCATCAAGATCCACCTAGTTAATGGTAATACTGGTGAGAATCATATTAGCACAGATGACTGACCATTATGTAGGTAAGAAATAAGGCACTGTTAAATTTAAAATCCAATTATTTACTTCCGTTTCTCCTCGTCTAGGCGACGCAGAGCGGTTTCCAGGTCGTTAATCCGCTCATCTTTTCTACTATCCGAACTCGTCGTCGAGCAAGACGGCAGAGCGGCCGGCGCCGGGAGAGCGATGGTTGACTTGGACACCGGCGAACGGTATGAGTCGCGCGGCGTTGTCTCCAGCATCTGGTGCTCTAGCTCCGAGCATCGCTGCTTGTATTGGAGCACCTAGGAAAATATGATAGGACATAACTTTCGTCAGCCGAGCAAGAATGTTCTGTAAATTTGTTATTGTTTTGACTCTTTTGACTTGACTTCATAGTGCTGTGCACTGGCGTATTGTGACAATTATGCCAATGTCCGTACATGCTAGTGTCAAAAATAATGTGCAGTGTTTATTGTTATGAGAAAGGTTTACAAGGGAGAATCAGGTAGAATCCACCAGATGCTAGGAGGAAGAATATCTATGATCTTCCTCCTAGACCAGATGCTTTCCAAGTTTTAAAATTTCCAAGTGATTGTTGTTGTTGTTTGACTTCCCAATCCCAGTTATTTTGACAGTGATGGATGACAGTCAAGTAGGAGTGCCCGATATATATATAATAACAAAAAATATCGATATATGATATTTATCGCTCACGATATATCGCTTCCACCCGATATTATCGATATTTATATCGATACATCAATCGATATTATTCAACCGATACAACACCGTAACTCACTTGACATATTTGACCAAAACCTTTACATTTTCAAAAGCGATGTTGGCAAAGTTGTTTTTTATGGCAAATTCATCGATAACTGCTAACATCACTTTAATTTTATAATTTTCAATTAACTTTTAACAGTATAATATAAGTACATACTACTAATTATGCTGATCATAATGTGTACACATATTTAGGAATATAGTCCGGCTCGTAAATGTTAGCCTATGTGTTCTTTTAGTGATTGTATTCTGTTTTGTGTATCAATATAAATAATTAGATACTGATTTATGAATGGCAACTTGAGTAAAAATAAAATGTTATACCATGAATTGTGAATAATTAGCCTTCGCAGTCACGGAGGTTTTACAACAAACAGCATTTTTTATGCTAGGTCTAGAGAAAAAAAATTATTGGGAATTAAAAAAATTAAAGTTGATTTGTTTCTTTACCCTAGCTGTTTTACATATATCAACCTGTCAAAAACTTAATGTTAAATAAATAAAATTAAATAATGTTAAATAAATAATTAAATAAAATTAACTTAACGTTTGGTATTTGGATGACGGAACCTTAGGAGGCGATGCGAACACGGTTTTGGATGACTTGCGATTACTTATAGACGATTTTCGTGTTATTGGCCTTGAACTAAATTTTTCTAAATGTGAACTTTTTGTTTGTGATACTTGTCCGGATAAAGTTTCGATTATTGAAAAATTCAACTTACTTGCGCCTAATATAAAATTAGTAGAAAAAAGTTCGCTTCGTCTTTTGGGTTCACCGATTCTTAATGAATCTTTATCACCATTTGTCGAAGAACAAATTCAAAAGTTTAGAAATGCTTCTAGCAGATTATCCAAAATTAACGCCCATATGGCTTTTACAATTATAAGATTTTGCCTTTTCGTTCCTAAATTTACATACTATTTAAGATGTTGTCAGCTGTGGCAACACAGTGAGCTTTTGTTAAGCTTAGACAACTTAGTAAAAGATACGTTAGTGTCGGTTTTGAATGTTGAGATGGATGATAGGGCTTGGGTGCAAGCTTCCCTCCCTGTGAGGTTGGGGGGCATAGGGATACGCAAAATTTCTAGTGTGGCATTACCAGCTTTTTTGTCTTCTGTACACAGTACACACAAATTAGTAGAAAAAATTCTTGCACGATCTTTAGGCTCTTTCGATGTAGCATATCTGGCTGAGGCCAAAAACACATGGAGACTGGCTTGTCCAAATACTGAATTCCCAAAAATGTTGTCATCTCAGAATCAGTGGGATCGGCCCCTATGCGAGCTAACACGGAAAGATCTTTTAAATACGTGTTCTAGCATCGCAGATCGTGCTCGTATTCTCGCTGTTTCTGTGTGGGAATCCGGTCTTTGGTTACAGGCCATTCCTTCTTACAAAACTGGTAGCCTTATAGATCCATCCGCTTTTCGTCTAGCTATTAGCTTACGCTTGGGTGCAAGGTGTTGTGTTGCACATCACTGCCAGTGTGGTACTGCAGTTGATCAACTCGGTCACCATGGCCTCTCCTGCTCTCGAAGTGCTGGTCGAATTTCCCGCCACGCCAGCCTTAACGATATCATTCGCCGGGCTTTTACCAGCGCCAATGTTCCAGCTATTCTCGAACCGAATGGTCTGATGCGTGACGATGGTAAAAGACCTGACGGCATGACTCTGGTTCCGTGGAAGTTAGGACGGCCCTTAGTGTGGGACGCTACGTGCGTGGACACTTTAGCGCCGTCACATCTTTCTGAAACCAACGTGAGGGCTGGCGCTGCGGCTACTTCGGCGGAGCAACTCAAGCGGCGCAAATATGCTAACCTCGGTATGGGTTACATATTTGAGCCGTTTGGTGTAGAGACGTTGGGTCCGTGGGGACCGGGAGCTCATCGTATTTTCCAAAACCTATCTGAGCGCTTGGTCGATGCGACGCGTGATCAAAATGCTGGCACATATTTGGCTCAACGAATAAGCATTGCAATTCAACGGGGCAATGCTGCCAGCATGCTGGGCACGCTGCCAACTGGGAGTGGGCTGGAGCATTTGGACTGCCTATGAGTCTGCTATGACTTATAGGTGTCTAAATGCTTTTATTGTAGTAGCTGTAGTGTTGTATATAGTTCATAGTATTTTGTTTAATAAAGGCATACCGCCGGTAAAAAAAAAAAAAACCTGTCAAATATATGATATTATAAACTAGCTAAATACAAGAAAATATTTTTTTACGATATATCGAAAATATCGATATGTTTCTCCGATATATCGTAATGTATCGATACAGCACTACGATATATACGATATATACTTAGATATAGTATATCGAAAAAAATATCGACACTTTTATTGTTTGAAACTGTAGGGATTACAGTCAAGCCATGACAGATAGTGCATTCGTATGATTTTGCAGTTTCAATTGGCACCTAAAAAGAAGCATTCAAAAGCATTTTTTATAATTTCGCTACTTTCGCGATGTATCATAACATCGTCTTAGCGCTTAACAATCAATGATACCTGCTAAATCGAACAAATTATAATACTTCATGCCAATATCTGACATTCTCAAAAGATAACACGCGCGCATAAGTTAATTTTGAAATATGAAAACATTATAATGCGATCTTCCATGCAAACAAAGCGAACAGAAATACCTACATGTCGCCTCAGACCGAATAAAAATTATAGGAAATTAATAATATTTATGGACAAAACTCGCGACAGTTTTTTTTGCTCAGAAAAAATAAAGTTCACTTTTATACAGCCATTGAACCACGTGTGGCCAATGTTAACACCAGTGACACAGTGAACAGAACTGAATGTGAACCCTTATGGAGAACAAAATGTATCTGTGACACTTTAGTTGGGTTTTATTATTATTTTCTTCATAGAAAAAGGTGAGACCAGAAATAATATTTAAATTGTAAAATACCTTTGACTGGAGTCTAGATACCAACGCAGCTTGTCCCTGCTGCGCTCGCCGATAAGCATCAAGACGACGCCGATGATCAGCCGCCTCACCCGCCAACCTAGCGCGTAGCTCCTCGTTCTGCCGCCGCAGATCGCAACCCACACTGCCTCCTGGCGAGTCCATCTCTGGTGGACTATCCAGTGACTTCTAAAAATTATAGTACCGAATAATAAATAAGCACATATTCATTGTATTTCTTGACAAACATTTAAACAGCGCCTGCAAAAAATGCCATAGCAACGTAGTAACCCCAACCCTAATGGAGTTAGACAGGCGTTATTATATATATTAAGTAAACATCTCATCGCTTCACGTTTGACATATTCCAGATGAAAGGCGCAGACTGTGGTATTTAAACGCTAAATCTTCATCAGATATGTTTAGTCTGAGAAGCTTATGTACTTACATACTTGATCCTACATATAACTGGAGGGTGCACTTTATATATATAATGAAGTCAAGTTAATTGTTATAATGGTGTTAGAAAAACCTAGATGTCGTTAGGTCTAGAAATTTCTAAAGTCTATTCCTGCGACATAGAGATATACTTTATATAATTTCGATAATCATACGTAAGTATCCGAAATAGACGCGTCGACGGCAGCAGCGGCATGTTTTCGGTAAAACAATTGGCGTGGGCATAATTTTTTTCCCGTTGGGTAATTGTTATAAAAAATTTCATCATAATTATCATCATCATATTTATTGCAAATTAGAAGTTTTATTATATTCGTCATTTTGCTAAGATATTTTACTAGGCGGTAACTATACAAAGGTTTCCTGGGGTCCATTTTCCTGTGGGAATCATAAAAAGCGATAAAAGCGATACATTCCAATGGCGATGAATTCCAATTGGTAGGCAGCTGCCACTTCTGAAGATTGCCATCTTTCACTGCTCTGCACTGGTTCCCACGACGCGAGATTATGAAAAAACATCCCTAATGGGGTCGGTGACTCTGTGTGTGTGAGAATGACAGAATGAAAGCTATACCGGCGTAGTCAGGTGAGAAATAAAAAAGACTGATGATGAGACGGTGCAGCTCAAGCCTGAAGGATTCAAACCATTCGCCGCTGACCCTCAAACCCACTGCGCTATCATCAGACGTCCTTACCTCCTTCTTGAGCCGTTGATGTGGAAGAGTTGTGGGTGCCCGTCTGCCTATCGGCGCGCGGGCGCTCCGCGGTGTAGTCAAGCAATCTCTCGTTGGCAACTGAGAATCAAACAGACGAAAGTTTATATGTAGATTATAATACTACTATTCTCTTTTTATATAAGTTATTTCATTCAATGTTATTGTATTATATTAACGACGTATTGTCGCCACCACTTGTGTGTTCCAGCAGTTGCCCTTGAAAGCTATTTCCCATTCTAGATTCACCTGATGAGTTAAATACAATCAGTTGGGTTGTGGTCAATACCAATATACTTATTTAGCTGCCATATGAAAATGCGTTGTTTCCACCAACCTTCGCCTACGAATAATATTTATTCGTGGACACTATGTACAAAAAGAATACCTAGTTACTTTAATACAGAACAGTTCTGTATCTTTAGTGAAAACTAAATTAACTTAGTTTGGTCACTTTTATATAGTTATTCTCTATGTAAAACACATTAAATATATAAAGATATAAAAGTTTTATTGGCCCTTTTATATTTTTTATTTACAGGCAATTCTAAGGTTCATTTAAACTTATTTATATTTCTTAAATATATTAAATTAAATTCTAATTACTTCTATGTAAATAATTGATTAAAATTTAAGAATCACTATTTTACACTTAGTACAGTTAAATACAATTTGCAGTTATCACGTTTACACTTGTCTTGTCCACAGAACAAAGATTCTAAAAGCTGTAGTGAAACATATTCTTTTAATGTGTAGAAGCGATTGTTTTCAAAAAAGTGTTTAAGTTTTAATTTGAACAAACTGTATTTTAAGGTGGTCAAGCTTTTTGGTAATTTATTATGTACATAAGTATTTTCGAATAACGACCTTGTTTCTGGACTTTAGCTAATCTGATTTTTGGTACAACCCGAATTTCATTATTTTTATTATTACGCAGATTGTAAGGTAGAACTTTTTCCTGCTTTTCTGGAATATTCCTATCTTCATGAATTTCTAATAAACAATTATAGAGAACATTACTCTGTCTATGGAGCTCAAGCTGCTTTAGAAGCAGAAATAATTGTGAAAGATCTCTATATCATCAGAGTCTATTAACCTATACCTACGTGTTTTAGCAAAAGGAACTTCATAAGTATGTAGGTACTTATAGGTACGTAAATGCCTTAGTACCTGCATGGGTTAAGCCGTGAAACGGTTATGATTACAATTAACAATGGACTGAAGTTTCGATCTCACGTAGGTAAGCCGATTTGCGATGCCTTGGACATCACTTCGATATGAGCACACAGGGGATATCCTATGTGCTCATATCGAAGTGATGTCCCGATGTATAGATTAATAGACGTCTACAAAGATCACTTTATACTTTTTTGTGAGAAAAGTCGGTTTGTGTTTTCACAGAACATTAGCTAGAATACGGTGTAAAAATGGTGTCATGACCTTAAAAGAAACCCTCTTTTTCGTTTTTCCATTCTTCATTTCCACGTACACGTGTCGAGCCGACTTGTACTCGTAAGACATTTTGCACAAAACTTGAACTAATTCAGCACTATCAGCGTACGTTTTTCACCCAAATTACACGAAAAAGACGAATAAAGCAGCGGCAAAAAAAACTACGGTCTGAGGCGAGGCAACAATGAAAATGCGGTTTTCACTGCAGGAATAGGCTGGGTAACGTTTGTAGGGCGGGAAGGAAAGCTATCGGACTTAGGAATCTAATTGCTTGCTTACAGTGTAAGTAGGTACGTCTACAGATATGAACCCCTTACAAAGGTGAACAAACCTGTCCCTATTTAGCATTGAGCAAATCAGTACAATTTCCTGCTTTTGCGGTTGAATCGAGTAATTAACCCTAGTGCTAACATGTGTGGGGAAACTTAGGGACGTTAGTTAGAGCTCTTCCTAGTTACGGAAATAGGGCAATGTAAATAGGGGTAATAGATCCGCAATCGCGGTTTTAGTATCATGCATGCATGCAATAAACTTAGCTTCATGTCCTTCCTTTATTTCTTCCTTTATTCCTACCTTTAAGTATGGTGTGCCTACATCTGAGCTAACTAGAAGTACACACAATACATAGGTATCCAGATTTAGAAACTCGGCTAGGAAAGGCAATATTATTGTTAGATTCTGTTATAACTGAACGGCTAACCTTCGACCACTATCTCACCTGATAGTGCCCTTCTACCATGCAATAACGACTGCCATCCTAAGACAACGACGCGCTCAGTAATATCAATACATTAGCGGTCACCCATCAACTTATGACCGTGGCGGAGTTGATTAGTTAAGAGCTATTAGGCCTCTACTCAATGACTGTTTAAAATAAATATTAAAAATATTAATATGCCCCGAAATTTTTCGATGTAATGAAAGTTTTCGTCAAACAAAACGAATGCTCCTTTAACTTCAACTTTTGGTTTTCTGGCTTCTGTGTTCACCACCACAATTTCGCCAATGTCACGTAGGTAGATAAACCATTAAACGAAGGAGATTGTTTAGTTTTAAAGAGTCATATCCAAGTTGGATAATCCAACGAATGCTCCTTCTTCTGACATTATTCTACGCTTGGCCAATTTATGTGACGGTAAAAGTAGGTAGTAAAAAACTTCCAACCATCGCGATCGGTCATCATTTTAGGTAAACACCACAATGATCGGAAATGGGATGCATTATGCACCTTCCATGTCTCTTAGATGTCGTCGGTCCATTTAGTGACCCTACCTACGCCTGAATTACTTTTTCCGGTTTGAAGTTGCCAGGCAGTGATCGGTTTGTCGAGATATATAACCTACATCAATCTAATCAATTAGGTACCTTGCCGCGTCTGAGGTCGTCTGCTTTTACTTCTTTGAGGAATTTCCTCGTAAGAAACTAAACACAGCTCCGATGAAACGATTTTTTTCATGTCATGAATGATAACAACTTTCATTGTTTCACAAGAGTAAATAATAAACACAATAATGTAGAAGTTAAAGTCAAAACTGCTCAGTTAAAGTAACATGAATGCTAAGCACCAATGTTAGTCTTAAGCTAGCATTGATTATCACGTTTACCCTTTCTATGTTACTATGCTAATTGCTGTGTCAACAAACACAACTCAGTTACCTCACAAAGCTCCTAATCTATGGAAGTTACATTGAACAACTTTGAACTAGACTCTAGCTAGTCCAAGCATAGACTTTGATACGGGAAGTTTCTTTATATCTTTCCATACAAAGGTAGTTTCTTTAATTTTTTAATTAGGTACCAAGTTTTCAAACTCGCTGAAATTTTACATGCTTGTCTTTGAGTCTGATATCTATGCTTCTGGTTTGCCAGTTACTGATTTTATTATATTTTATCTCTAAGTTAAACAAAAAGAAATCACAAAGTTATTTTTCTGAATAATTTCGAAAATATATATTTACCTATACGGTAAAAAGGAAAACCAGACGCATAAATATTACACCCAAAGACCAGCATCTAAATTTCACCGAGTTTGAACGAGGTGACGAAAATACATATGTTTAGAAAGCTCTATGACGAAGACAATTCACTTACGCATCATATTATCTACCACATTGTATACAAAACATATATACTTAGCAAACAAACTATTCGGTAACTTGAACCTACATTACAGCTTACGGCTAACAATCAAATTAATTTAACCTTACCTATTGTAGTAGACAAAAGAAGTTCAGGAACATGATTCACTTTTGTTTTCACTAAAAAGGCCCTTTTATTGATAATGATCTCGTTACCTAGCAACGCAATCAAAGAACTGTTTTGTTACATCTATATTGAATATATTGACGGCGCACACCATAACTTATGTTGCTACAAGTTACAAACATTTTGTATTTTTATCTTTTTATAAAGAAGTTCAAGTCATTATTAATTTTAAGTTTTATTTTAACACCTGTGATTTGCAGAAAATATACACACACAACACATGCGCCTTATTGAAAAATTAAAGCAATATTTTTCTACTTACTTTTCAGATTTTTACATTTGGGGAAAACTATTAGTTTTGCGAGTGTCCCCCATTATGAAAATTTTGTTTTCATTTTCACAAGAACTACAATTTTCACGTGTGTTTCGGTGGAAAGGTGTAGGGGCACTAAAGTTCTTTAATATTTTTATTTGAGAGGGTGGCGTGTGCCAAGGGTAACGTTATGCTTGACCGACCACCCCCTGTATTTACCAACAAGCCCTACAACCAATATGCTGATAACGATATCAATCGACACTTTTTTTTACTATTAAATCTAATAATCAATATCAACTTGGTTCAAAGTAAAACATAAAAAGGCAGCTAACTTAAAATAATGTTATATTAGTCCTAATCTTATCATAGTGAATAGGTAGTACCTATACCTTTATTACACCTATATTTTAGGAATGTGTGTAGAATCCCTATAATGGTAACTTACTTCAGTAAATTATTTTTATGTGGGGTCGGTTTGACTTTTTAACCGACTTCCAAAAAAGGAGGAGGTTCTCAATTCGTCTGTATTATTATTATTTTTTTTTTTTTTATGTTTGTTACCTCAGAACTCTTGACTGGGTGAACCGATTTTGAAAATTCTTTTTTTGTTTGAAAGCTGATGCTTGTCGTTTGGTCCCATTTTAAATTTTATCAAAATCGGTCAAGCCATTTTTGAGTTACACTAAAAAGATAGAAAAAAAAAATTTTACAAAAAATGGAACCGACTTCTACACCCAAAAGTGTGAAATAACTTGTCGAAGTCGGTACCATGCGCACAATATTGTGATAATAGGTACTTTTGTACCATCATGGTACCGACTTCAACAAGTTATTTCACACTTTTGGGTGTAGAAGTCGGTTCCATTTTTTGTTAAATTTTTTTTACAAAAAAAAAACAAGAACATTTTGTAGAAAATTGTGGTTTCGTTTGTCTGTACACTTGGCTTCCCCATCCTGACGTATACTCTTGGAATCTTCTTATTTATTGGTAGTATGCCCACAATTTTAGGCGTAAACAGTAGTCATGTTGTGTGCATATATTGCAACAACACGCCAAAGTGCTGCTTGCTGCTCGTTTGGCGCGTTCTTCTCTTCACATTTGACGATCTCCAAAAGGAAGACATGGAGTAGTCCCTAATTCTATCTATTTATTCCGCGCATTTGCAAACAAATATGAACGAAGCACAAGCAAAAGTTCTGCAGTCTTCAAATATTTATTTCTAGTATTTATTTATTCATATTTCATACATTACAACTATTCTCACAAGCGTAACCCTAATACAATATATAAGTGTAGTCAAAAAACTATAACTCGTAATATTTCATTTCATATTATTATATGTCATTCTTATTAAATAGTAATCAATTGACAATTAAATTATGATTCATTTGTGTCAGATTAAATCAAATTATCATTATTGTACTATTAAATAATAGACATGTTATATTAAACAGTAATTATTTAATTTCATTTTTAAATTATAATATGTAATTCTTATTAAATAAAATTAAGTAATTGTCAATTAAATTATAAGATTTAATTGTGTCAGATTACTTACATCAAAATATCCTTAATGTATTATTAAATTAATATGGAATCAGGCCCCTAGGATTGACGGTCATTCTCGGTAAATAAATACTAAAGTGTTGCCGATGTATTTCTTGTCTACTCTACTTCTGCAAAGCAGACATAGCGAAGAGACTTAGGAACGGGTCAAAGAAGACGATGTTCAAGTTGGCGGGTTCGGCACAGATGAACGGGAGCGAGGAGAAGGCTCATCGCTGAGTTTTTAGTGGGTATAGCAGGTACCCGCGCTGGTTCCCCCAAAAGAGCTGCGTGGTAGGTAATGCGTTTTCCCAGCTATATCGTGGACAGAGTTTAGCAAAGGCCAACAAGCGAGATAGTACAATAAGCTGACGGGCGTTTATGAAGAATGTCGAAGGAAGTAGGTAGTGTGATGTTAATGCGGTACAGCATATAATCTGGCCAAATCTAGAACGGCAACTGTAATGACTGTCAGGCCGTTTGTTGTTTGTCAAGAGCTTTTCTACTAGACAGACTAGTGTAACACAAAATGCTCATTTGGAGCTCATTGTACCACCATGTAAGAATGCTCCAAATGAGCAGAATGCACATGGACACGAGTGAGATATTGCACCATGTTATATTCACACAGCATGGCTACTTACGATTTTAACGCCGAAAGACAGCGGGTATAATGGTAGGTATCTACTAATACATTTGATATATAAAATTCTCGTGTGTTTGCAACAAAACTCTGAAACGGCTTGACCGATTACCAAAGAACTTTTGTGTGTATATTCAGTAGGTCTGACTTTCAGTAGGTTTGACTGATAATATACAAAACATAGATATTGAAACATCGTGTTTTTTTGTACGGAACCGCGTTTTGGCTGCGATGTTTTTTTAGCATAAATATAGAGGTACGATATTTGTTTTTCTGTGAAAGTTGTAATCGCAAAGGGATATTACCAAGGATTAGATAGTAGGTACTTACGTATTGTAATATTACACTTATTTGCCTAAGCTTAAGATAAGTCTCCTAAAGTAGTAAGTACCTACATACGTAGCTAAGGGATTATAGTATTTTCACTGTACAGGGTGCGACTTGTTTGTCAACAGCCTTTTCTTTACCCTTTGTGAATTAAAACGAAATGGTCTTTGAGAAATATCAGACTGAGGTCATAGGACGGTGAGACCTCGTTTCGTATGCGAGTGAGCATAACAAAACTATGCAATATCTATATAAATAACGTGACCGATTTTTTAAAAATAAATTCATATAAAAGTGTACGGTATCTGGTTGCTTCATAATAATTAGAAATAAAATTTTGTATTGATACGATTTACTACATAAACACATATTCAGTTATATTAAAAAAAATCAACTTACGGACACACATACATTTTATTTTTTAAATAAAAATGTTATATTCACACGTTGACTTCCAAGTTCCCGCAACTCACTTTTGCTTTTTTATTTGGGCAGAGGTTCCATCTGAAGGGTATTCTAGTACTGAGTCTGGTGACTCCTGGATTTATAACAATATAATTCTGAGCAATTAATTTTGGAAGCCACCTTTTATATAGATAAATATACTGCTGACAATGCGTAAATAGGTTTGTGAGGGAGTCGAGCCTATGTCAGCAATATATTAGGTGTAACAGCACGTCCATAGAATCGTCCATAGTACCCATCGAGAAAATAACCCTTTAAATCTCGTTGATAGTACCTAAAGATTATTGGCGTTGTCCGCGTTTTTCGGTACATACATATAGAAAGTAATCTATACATAGGGAAAGTGGGCACGGGCAACCTGTGACAAAGGCCACAGTAAGATAATACATCTTTTTACAATTTTGCAAGCTCGGCCACGATTACAAAAATGTACCTGATATGACAATATTTATCTTTGATCACATTATCCATATCAGCAAGTGAGGCAGTGCTGTCTTTTTTGCATTAACATGATTAACACGAGCACTTACACACATTATAGATTGAGAATGTCATGTAAATGTGATTTTGTAATCATATTCGATAACTGGAGTTATTTGGTGATTTAAATGGGTCGAAAAAACGCAATAAGCAATACTGTATCAGCCGGATTGTCCACTGCTGAACACAGCCTCCCTCACGCTTGACAGGCGTCTTCGGGATCGCAATTTAAGATATCGGATCCTCAGAAGGCGAAGCGCTGGTAGCGAAGTTTGCCGATCAGCAACGTCCGCCTCGGTCATGACTTGGATGGCTGACCGCAGGTGACAATACTACTGAGCGCTTCCGTGCTTCGGAGGGCACGTTAAACCATCGGTCCCGGTTGTTGTCTTAGGATGGCAGTCGTTATAGCACGGTGGTAGGGCATTTTGCGAATGCCCGCCATGCTTATAGCTACCACCCTCAAGTTGAAAATCTGTCGCCAAGCACTTAACGGTGTGTTTCGGCAGCTGTCCTTGAGAGTCAGTAATTCTAGGTTAGCCTGAACAACATCTTCGACCACATCATCACTTACCATCAAGTGATATCGTGTTCAAAGGCTAAACTATCTGGCTAAAAAAAAAACAAAAAAATACCCTTCTGCCCAGCTTCCGGTATTTTACCTTTAGTCGCCTCTTACGACACCCACAGGTAGCAATGGTGACATTTCTAGCCCGGCGCCCAACGGGCAAATAAGTATTACTAACTTAAAATTAGTTTCGTTTAAAGATAAGTTGTTCTGAATATAGAATAATGTAATATGTTGCTTCATCCTTTTAATGTTTTAATACTTTTACTAAATAGCGATGCAGTTGATGATTGTACACTCTTGCCTGGAAGATGAAGAAAGCTTATGAAAGGCAAGCTCTTGATTTTGATTATCTGTGTAATCCTGTCCCACAAGCATTTCGCTAGTGGATATCTGGTAGATCTGGGGATAATGATAATTATAAGAGGTCCTCCATAATCCGGTGGGGATCATCGAGTACTTTTGTGTATAATTCTTCTTGTTATCAATTCTGTTAAAATATTAATAAACAATAGAGCCAGGCCCTGTGCTGGTGCTCAACACTTTAGTCTTATCTCAATTAGTAGGTAAGTGGATACTAATGCATGATGAGTCTATGGGCTCGTCTCTCTTTCGTCGAAAGTTCCTAAGTTGGTACTTAGCCGAGCCGTAAACAAATGTCGTGAAAACAATTAGGTCTATCTGACTGAACTTGTGCTTTTTATAAAATAAGCACTTGTTCTGATGTGATACTTCATCTTTGTGATAATTAGCACCCACTAACAGTTAGCAGCGTGCCCAGCATGCTGGCAGTATTGCCGCATTGAATTGCAATGCTTATTCGAAATTTCTCGTTCCGTAACTAATTAGAGACCCATGACATACAGAAGGACAGACAGACAGCTAGGGTTCCGTTTTGCCCTTTGGGTCCGGACCTCTAAAAAGCTAAGTAACACTAGCAAAGATACGTTAGCGACGCATGTCAGCAAGCCCATGGGGTCGCTGACCGATATCGTCATGCGGTTGATAAGGAATGACACGAGCAAAATTGTAGATAAATTATAACGAAATTATCAAATTCTAATGTCGTGTCTTGGAATATTTTTCTAGTTGCTATTGAAACAGGGGGATAACGATTGTGCGCTATGCTTGATAGCGGGCCTTAGCCTTAGGATTAGCCAATTTATAAAGCAGTTACGTCACATTCATAAATACCTTCTTCTGCCTGCCCTTGTTCCACGATAAGTGTGGTCGGCACAACATAAACTTGTTCTTTCACTTCGTTGTACCTATTGTCTACCTTTCATTAGTACTTCAGTACTAATATTATAAATGCGAAAGTAACTCTGTCTGTCTGTCTGTTACGCTTTCACGCCAAAACTACTGGGCCGATTTGAATGAAAAAAAAAATCATATTTGTATGTGGTGATTTTAATGTAGATATTTTATTGAAATCTAAAAATAAGACTGATCTTATTTCATTGTTTAAGTCATTTAATTTGAAATTTCTGTTCTGTGAGCCCACTAGGATAACAGACACTTCAGCTACCTGTATAGACAATATATACTCGAACTATAAGACTAAAAAAAAGTCAATAATGAAGGGTGTTAGATCTGATCATGAGGGCCTGGCAATTAGATTTGATGGAAGCAGAGAAACAGCGATGTATGAAATTGAACATAGGCCGTTAACAACCAGTAGGCTAGAAATACTCAGTACCAATATAGAAGCTAAGCTTGGCATTACAAGTTTTTCTCATAGTGACCCGAATGACATTTATAATAGTTTATTTTCTTTAGTAAATATTGAGTTTCAAAAAGTTTGTCCAAAAATAAAGAAACAAGTAAATGGAAAGTTGAAGTTTGGTGATTGGGCAACTACAGGTATTCGAAAAAGTAGAGATTATTTGTTTGATCTGTATCGCAGGAAGAATTTGACATCCTGCAAGCAGTTTCGTGATTATGTTAGGAACTATTCAAAAATGTTTAAGTCTGTTTGCTTGTGTGCTAAATCTCTTTTTATTAGAAACAAAATTAGCAAGTCTAAAAATAAAATAAAAACCATTTGGAAGACTATAAATACTGAGACCTGTAAAAATAAACCTAGTGATTCTACATATGTCTTAAATGTTGATAAAAATCAAATATCTGATCCAATAGAAGTGGCAAATATATTTGAAAATTTTTTTTCTAACTTACCCCTAGAAGTCTCTAAGTCATTAGATGCATGTTCCGGTGTAGCAGAAACTCTGCTAATACACAATTTTCCCTTCAAATCGCCGGACTTTTCTTTCAGACACACAACAATATTTGAAATTATAAAGACATTTAAAAATTTAAACATTAACAGTACCGAAGACTTGTGGGGTAGTCAGTTAACGTAGCAGAGTCTATAATATGCATTATTGCACCATATTTAAAAACAATATTCAATCTTTGTGTTGACAAAGGAAACTTCCCCGACTTAATGAAACAAAGTAAAATCACTCCAATTTTGAAGTCGGGGGCTACATCTGACCCTTGCAATTACAGACCTATTTCTATCTTACCTGTTTCTTCAGACCTATTTCTATCTTACCTGAGTAAAGTATTCGAAAAAATTATGCTCAAACAACTTCTATCCCATTTTAATGAGCATAATATATTGAATGAGAATCAGTTTGGTTTCACAAAGAGCAGATCCACAACAGATGCAGGTGCTCAATTGATGTTACATATACTTAAAGCCTGGGAGAGTTCACAGGATGCTATTGCCGTATTCTGTGACCTTTCTAAGGCATTTGACTGTGTAGAGCACCGCACTCTGATTCGAAAACTTTCACATTATGGTATTCGTGGAAAAGCTCTGGATCTTATAAAGTCATATCTGTCAGACAGGCTACAGAAGGTAGAATAAATGGCAATACTTCTTCCGGGTCTTTGGTAAGAATAGGAGTACCGCAAGGATAAATTTTAGGACCTTTTCTGTTTCTAGCATATATAAATGATCTGCCTTGTATGGTTAAACATTTCTGCGATATAGTTTTATTCGCAGATGATACCTCCCTGATTTTTAAAGTAGATAGGAGGGATAGTGAACTTATTCATGTAAATAATGTGTTATCTATGATCTCTAAGTGGTTCGCGGCTAATAATCTTCTCTTAAATTCAAAAAAGACCAAATGTTTAAAGTTTTCTTTACCAAATGTTACTTATGTTGAACCAAACATTAAGCTTGGCCTAGAAAAACTCTCTTCTGACAATGCGACAGTCTTCCTGGGAATTAAAATGGATTCAACTTAACAGTGGAATCCACATATACATGATCTATCCGGAAGACTTAGTTCTGCTGCATATGCAGTTCGTAAGATAAGACAGCTAACAGACGTAGCTACTGCTAGGCTCGTTTATTTCGCGTACTTCCACAGTATTATGTCTTATGGTGTATTGCTGTGGGGAGCTGCTGCTGAGATAGAGACAATCTTTATCTTACAAAAGCGTGCAATTCGAGCCATATATGAAATGGATCCTAGGGAATCTTTGAGAGATCTTTTTAAAGAAATTATTATTTTAACTGTACGAAGTCTGTATATATTTGAAAATATTATGTATGTTCGTAAAAATTTGAGCAAATTGAAATCAAACAGTGACAATCACGATTATAACACTAGGAATAAAGATAAAATAGCGGTGCCAGGTTTTAGATTAGAAAAGACAAATAAAAGGTCCTTCTTAGGAAACTGTGTGCGGTTTTATAATAAATTGCCCAAACATATTACAACGCTCACAGAAAGAAAATTCAAGTTGCGTGTGAAGAATATTTTGATAAAGAAATCATACTACACAGTTTGTGATTACTTAAACGACAAAAATGCTTGGACTGGTTCGCCTCTGTCAAGCTAGCGCCTGTCACCTACGTAATGTAAATCAAGTATTGTAATAATTTTACTATATAGTATGTACTTAACACATTGTTAAAAAACGTTTAAAAGAATGGCCCCGAGTTTCTTGCCCGTTCTTCTCGCAGTGGCTCTATAATTTTTGTTTGCTGAACGTGACAGTACAATTTAGTATATTTCATAAGAGCGTCTTACTTAGGTGTTCGATTAAGAACGACTAAGCGCTTTATAAACTTCATTTACAAAGAAAGCGATAATCTGTCACACTTAACGCATCGACAAACTTTCTTGAAGAATTGTTGTCATAGAACATATTATAATAATACGTGTTATCACAATTTACGAACCATTTCCTTGCGGGAAGTAGAAAGAAGTAGGTAATAATTATCAAATCAAATCATTTATTGCAAAATTATGTGGTTTTACATGCAGGTCTTGAATAAACACAACTTATAGGTATCACATAATTACCCTATTTGGGTGTAGCAATGTTGGTAAGGAGTGGGCCGGTCTATTTATAATGATTATTATACTACATTATTGTTCAAGGAATTCGTCAAGAGTAAGTATGGTACCTAATTTATACCTAAACAATAAAATTATTTCCGTCGTAGACGTTTGACATAATATTTATATGTTTAAGCAGATACTTATCTTTTTCCCTCTAGATAAAACAGGTAAAGACATACATATGTAGATAAGTACCTATATACGTATAATATAATGTATATAATGTACTAATGAGTAGTAGGTATCTACTTGTTAATGTTGGACTCGTACTTGTTAGAGTATTATACCGGGGGGTTTGTCTTTATGTCCTCCCGTATATCACGGGTTTCGAGCCCGTAGGGGAAATGAGATACAAATTAGAGAACAGTCACATGAGACTTAAGAGTGCGCTCAATGCCAGGAAAAAACATGTTTCACCCCCGCTTATTCCATCACACGAAAGTCGAAAATTGCACGTTTTAGTTGATGATTGAAGTGTAGGGTACAGTTTTTAGTAATTTTTTATGTAATTGTTCCAAATATAAATATGTAATAAAATAATTAACCGATTATTCGAGTAAAACATTATCTATTGACATAATAAATAAAGTGGGGTTGTCGCTGATAATTCTGAGCATTCGCAGTTTCTGTTATTTTTTTTAACTATGCTATATGAGGTTTTTCAAACTTCTTTTCGATTACTGTACTTCTACAAGATTATCCCCTGCCTCCTATATTTAATTGTAATATTTACGTTATTTACCATCAAAAAGTGTGTCTGAAAAATGTTCTTTTGCGTAATTGGCATTGGGCCCACCCTTACAACTTTTTGTCAGGGTGATGGGCAAGTGCAGTTCGCCACTAGTGACTAACTGCATCTGTTATAGGCGGAGGTTTTCACTTAAAACCAGATGGGCTTCGTTATTGTTCCATCAAGAAGCATAAAAATACATTATGGATTGGGTTAAATCTTGATATTTAGTGAAAGGTGTTGAAATATATAATTTAAAATTCACCTAAATATTTTTTATAACATGAACATATTTATGTTTACATGAGAAGATCGCCGAATAAAACATGTCCTAGCGGGCATTAACTGAAAAATATTTTCCTATCTTGATGATATAGTCGTTGACAGTGAATGACAATCGATCTCGTTAGTAGCAAGGGCCACTAAAAAGAGTGAAAAAAATATTTTTACCAAAAAATGGAACCGACTTCAACAAGTTATTTCACACTTTTGAGTGTTGAAGTCGTTTCCATTTTATGGTTATTTTTTTTTGACAATGTATAAGTACATACCAATAGATATAAAATCTAAACAAGTGTTGATTTTTTTGCAAATGGTTGATTATTTGTTATACCTTAATAAACAATAAAATCCAATATTAGAAAAAATTGTTAAAGATTTGGTACCAATCCCAATTCAAAATTGCATGATGGTGCATTGTGAATGGCCACCTGGCTAGCTACCACACTTAAGTACCAAATCTATTACCAAAGCGCTTAACGTTGTCCTCTGGCAGTTGTCCTTCTGCTGGCCGTTGCTGCCTGCTGGCATCTTTAAGTGCTTGGCAACAGATTTGTCAACAATAAAAAAAATATTATATGGGGTGTGTGTAGAAAGATGATGGTTATGAATTATACTAACGATATGGTGCATTGCAGGGTATATTTTAATACCACGCAAGATAAAGGCAACTGCATGCATTTTTTTATCACAAGCATATTTATATGTCAATGCATTCGTGCTGATTGTTGTTTATTCAGCTCTATAAATAAGAACAACTATCAGTCTGACCTCGAAACAAAAGTTAAGTAAAATTTTATCATCGTAGCTGTGAATGTATACATACATTCACAGCTACGATGATAAAATTTTACAATCAGAGTGTAAAAGTTCCACTGCCTGGAGCTAATGAAGATATATTGTCTTTACCACGGCTAGTGAGAGCTAGTGTGGAGAAAGACTGCATGAGAGTTACGGATGATCCGTAAATAATGTGTTAAGCATACGTAAAATCTGCTTCTTTTTTTTTTATACTGTACTGGGTAGCACTTAACCTCTATCTCATCTGATGTTAAGTGATGATGCGGTCGATGATGGAACGCGCTTACCCAGAATATACCTATTCACTCGCGTTTTGAAGACCCCCATATTGTACACACAGACTCAGGCAGGGTATTCCATTCCCTAGCGGTTCGTATAATGAACGAAGAAGCAAATCGCTTTGTTCGGGTAAATGGAATATCTACCATATAGCGGTGGCGCTTCGGAGTATCCCTGGATGTCCGGTTAAAGAATGGGGATGGCGGAATCATATCATGTAGTTCTTTGGTCTAACTTATGTGTTTGTCTGAGATAAACAAAACATATTATACAAGATATCATATCTTTGTTTTGTTCCTCTCAGAAATTAAACAAGATTTGCATTGAAAAAACACCGAATTCCAAAATGTATTTGATTTCTGTACTGAGTAGTTATTGATGTTAGTAAAACACTATTTCAGATTTTGATTGTTGATATAAGTATTGAATTTATTATTTTTAGCTAGCTAATTCCCCGTTTTGTTAAGCTTTTGTACAATCTACGACTAAATCGTCAATTATCAGGTAAGACAATATTTTCCTATCTAAATAAATATATCCTCCTGTGGGATGCCGTGTGAGTTGAATATAGGAAATATTGAACCAAATGAGCAGTATGAGAAGGATCTTCAACATTCTCAATAGGTTGTTCAGACAGGCTGGTCCAAAGACTGAAGCCTTTTGAAATTTCTGGCACTTTGCTTGTATCTGGAAGGCACACTCGCTTCGCTCGCGCATTTCTCACTTTCTCTGTTTCACATTTCCTCCTTTGCGCACCATATCGCACCATATATCTATGAAGTCATGATTTATTCATAGTAAGTATTATATTATTTATAGTACAGTCATAGAACATATTATATACAGTGACAAAAATTTTGCAGTTTATAATTGCACTTTTAATAGTTTTAGACATTTCAGTACTCAATCATTTTTATAACAGATGCAAATTTGAAATATGTTACGTTTATAAAATGGCACAAAATGGGAAGCTATGGATATGACGATGAAAACAATATGCACAAAAACGATTGTACCAATGTTATGTATAACATTACACAAAATCATAACACGTCTCCCATGCGTTTCATAATTAGAAAACCAGATATTATGCGAGTTAAGGTATTGTCGTTTTTACGTTATATCTGCGAATTGCCCAAAATCTATTACAAAATTCAGAATAGTAAAGCAATAGGTACCTGTGACGTGACATGACATGACATGACAACCTGATAGGTAAGTAAAAGTAAACTAGACTATGTTTTATAGCATAGGGGAGTGCAACCCCTGTGCAAGGAATACCTAGTTGTTTTGCATTTTGTGTTTTGAGTCGTGCATATAAGTCTCTGACACTTTTGATTAAAATACTGCAGTAAATAAATCGGAAAAGAAACTTTAGTGCTGCAATTATTTTATGTAGTTTATAGTTGCGTCTTTAAATATGTAAATAACCTAATTTTTGTAGTTTAAAAATTACTTGTTTGTTTATTACAAAAAAATACTTGTTAATTGCTGGTTTAATAAGTATTTGGAAGTTATGTAATAATAACAAAGCAATCTATACAGCAGATATTTACTGCAGCTGCTATTTTTCTGCATTTATTAGATTTTTCTTCCACCCTATTTACAGTTTTTTTTATTTGTGAATATGCACAATCGTCTGCTAAGCGAAAATCACATTTACAAATTATCAATGCACATTTTTTTTGTTCGAGGTGGGAATCAAATTCGTCTCCTCCAATTTTGAGCCGGATACCTCAACCACACTGTCGAGTGTAATTTTTCTATGTTAGGATTTTAATATTATATTTTGATGTTTGTTTTAAATGAATTCAGTGCTCAAAAAGTACTATAACATATCTCATTGTAATCATATATTTTTATAATTATTAACCTAGGTACTTTCTTTTATGTGTGTAATTAAACCACCTCTGTTAGTAAATAAAAGAACGTCGTATGACGACTGTCCTATTTAGACAATGACAGATGGTTTAATTCAAGGTTTTTATTATTAATGTGTAATACGTTTTCTCGAAGTTATCTAAGAAAACTTCGAGATTGTGACGCAAGTAAAGCGAGGGTGTACCATCGCAAGCTATAACTCGGTCATTGACTTCCGTAATCTTATCATCTCTAGCAATGTTATTGGTGTTTGAATTCAAAATATTATGTCTTGGTAAATTACAATGAATTCTAATGATTATTACAATTGTATTGGAATAAATTAATACATATTAGTTAGCTTCAACAAACCATGTTAATTATTACACACAACTAGTACAAGAAATGGTCAGTAACTCGAAGACGGAAAAATATATAAGGCTTTAGTATGCCAAACTTATTCGTTATTTTGAATCACAACTAAATTTACAGAAACAATATATTGTGTTTGTTCAACTTTAGCAAATAAAGTAGAATCACCACTTCTGCTTGCTAGCTTACAAGCGTTTAGTTAAAGAATAATCATTATATGGAATTCTCATTTCACCATAATCTTAACGTGCGTGTTCATGGTTATAAACAGTTAAGTTATTACAAGTTACAGTGAAATTACATCAGCGTAGCTCAAAGTCAAGCGAATCCACGAGTATTAGCCGAAGTTACAGTGAAATTATACAGCTTTAGTTCTCGGGAATGTTTATTTGGACCTCGCGTATTGTGCGTGTCTATTTCGCGGGGAACAGCTAACTGGGTCACAATAAACGTTTACGATCAAAATGATAATCTGGTAAATAATGAAACGGTGATGGTACGACACGGCTGTGTTTTGATGGATTGTGAAGGTATAATGTAACTAGGCATGCTGTACTGCCTATTGATAAGAATCATTGAACTATGAGAAATATAGTCGGTTCAAGTTTCCGCTCTAACTTCTGGATTCATAGAGCTTGGCTCAGAGCTGTTTATCTATTATTAAGAAAATATATATATATGAAGGAACTAAATAATAGTAGAGGAGAGAACCTTTAGTAGTTAAATTCCCTAGTACTTTTTTCAAGTAGAATATACCCATATATCGTAGGTCTGAGATTACGAATCATAAGAACCTACAATAATGAATAATGATAGTTGCTATATATGCCATTGATATTTATATCTATACATATAAAGTAGTTATAAAATACAGAAACATGAAACATGGAATAGGCAAAGTAAATAACAATCTATAGCGCATCTGCAATATCTCACACAAACTTTTTACCCTGTGGGTCTAATTTAGCAATTCTGCGAGCAAATTAGAACCATTCAAGAAGTTATTTGGCATTTCGCTCGGAATCCAACAGGCAAGCCTCTTGTGTTTAGCCGCTTCATTTCGCGTGGCGTGCAGCTTCGCTCATTAGTGTCAAAACTGCCAAACTTTGGTTCGACAACGAATTACTGGTTATTACGAACCGGATCATTGTTAACGTTATTAATGGAATTTTAGTTGGTTGATTAAAATTATTTGTTGTTTTGAATTAATTTAAAATTTGCAACAATGAAATTTAGACAGTTTTTAACACCTTTATAACTTTATTTGATTTCAACATTGATTTGAATTTAAATGTCAAAAAATCTTTTTAAGACATCACATTTAACTAATCAGAATTAACACCTTGTTATCGAAAGCGAAATGATATTTTATAAAACACATTAATCAATAAACTTATGAAAAAATGACATTGAGATGTTCCTTTGTTCCGTCATCCCGTTTGACGCCTATTTATTACGTATATCAAACGGGATTTAATTATTAAGTATACTTAGTAGTACCTACTCAATATACTCAACGCATGAGATTGATGTCAAAGATTATTCATATTGGACTTATTTACGTAGGGTCTAACTTAAAATCCATATTTTAAACTTTATTATATTTGAAAGAATTTTTTGGTCTAAATCTGGCATACCAATCACCAAAATCCTTTACATAAAATTGCCGTGAATAAAAATCGTTCATTAAATCTACATTTCCGCGGTTCGTGACGTTCTCGCATGTCGCATCCCGACTCGCGAACTTCCCGCCCATAAATAACGTTTTATGTCACGTGTCAAAGCGGCCATCTTGGTTTCCCGGTAAAATCCGGCAAAGATAAGTTTACGGGTGACCATGTCCCAACACTAGCCTTGTACGCGCTACGGCCTTGACATAGAGTTTAAAATCTGCCGTAACTTTTTTTCGGGTTGGCGAAAATTTACTGACACGTTTATAAAAAAATGGAGGCTCGTCTCAATATCGATTGTGCCAACTGGTGCTTACCGCCGATCTCGATTCGTTGGCAATCGGTGGGCAATCGAGTAGATTACTCGAATTGTAGCATCGAGTGACTGAATGTAACTTCCGTAAGACACTTTTGTTGTTTAGTTTGGCATGATAATCGCGCCAGTAGTCGTATCGCAGCTATCAGCCATCTTATCTAGGTAAAGCTAAAAGACAACTTACTAAGCAAATATCGTGATTATCTATTTTCACTGCGATGACGATGTACGGGACTGCGACGGCTAACACGGCTTGCTATAGGAATGTGAACCGTTGACGACAAATATTTACACGATACATGTAAATGAACCAAAATACTACCTACATATAAAGCTTAAAATCTACGAGCAAGAACATCTAGGCATAAAAACCTAGGAGCATTTACATATTTAAAACATTTTATGATGATTCAATGCAGATTCATTTTACGTAGGTACGCTATGAGGTAGATACCTGCTACGTCGTAAACGCTGTATGTAGCGACCAAGCTTTGCTACACGGAAGTGTAGCACGGAAATAAAAATAACGTAGGTACGCACACGTAATTTATTAAAGTAAAGTTTTGTATTGTAGAACTACAGCGACAAAATGTAGTCATATTATAACAAAATATTGGTTTAACGAGTAAGCATTGTAAACAAATGAGGTAACTGGTCGTGAGCTAGAGCATTTGGACTGCGCTTGAAGGCCTATCGCCGCAAAGTTGCTCTTATGGTGTTCGTTGCAGCTACCTACTGTGTTTATTTTGGATTGTATAGAAAAGAGCATGTGGTAAGCGAATTTTAAGATGGAATTAAGTTGTAACTATGAAAGATAAGGAATAAGTACTTATATAATCAGTACTAATAATATTATAAATGCGAAAGTAACTCTGTCTGTCTGTCTGTTACGCTTTCACGCCAAGACTACTAAACCGGTTTGAATGAAATTTGATATAAAAATAGTTTGAGACCCGGGAAAAAACATAGGATAGTTCTTATCTAACTGCGCAAAAAGAGGTTAAAGTTTTTGCGCGATAACCGACATACGCGCGGGCGGAGCCGCGCCCGGAAAGCTAGTTATATATATAATATATAAAACAGGGGAAAGTGGCAGCGGTTACAGAAAAGTTCAAGAATTGAAGAAACTAGCATGGATTAAATTATTAATATATTATATATTATAAATTTATATTATTTATTATAAATTATTAATTATCATTTACACTTCGATAACGAGAAGAGTATTCCGTATGATATAGACGGATATAGGGGTAAAGGTAGGCCAGAGAAGATACTGATGGACTGCGTGAAGAAGGATAATATTCACATGTAGAGTAAACATTTTAAAAAAATACTCCTAAACACCGATTATTGTTCAATAGACTACAGACAGTTAGATACAGACAGGAAGAGAATATTTCACACGTAAAAAGACATTGTAAAAATACCCATAGGGAAACAGCAATCCGTGTTTATTAACTACAGCACATTATATTGATGCGAAATAATAAAATAACAAGCACCTACTCAAATTCAACTTTCGATTGAACTTCATCAGGCCTTCAGTTGACCACAACAAAAATGTGTGTAACGCGTGCTCAATACTTTATCAATGGTTCACATTCATATGGTTTTCTTTTAGTCGAGTCGGTGTACACATATAAGAACGGCTTATTGCTTTTGTCCCTTAACTTTTCGCCTCCATTTTTACAATTGCGTGCTGTGTTGTTAGCGAAATTATATCTTCTATATGTTCTCGTACAATCACAGTCAACAGATTATGTATGAGTCTGCAAAGGAAACACATACTAATTAAAAATTAAAACAACTGGACAAGTGCGAGAAAGTTAGCGCGGGTTCTGTACGGACTTAATGTACATATGTAGAATTTAGATTTTATAATTACGTTTTCTGGCTGTCATTACAGAGCTCTCACAGTTTTTTTTAATTCAATTAGTTCCATACCTAAAAACGACAATTTTATTTTATTCGGAGATTTTAATATCAATTACCTACTTGTACAATAAGTAATAACAGCAATACGAATAAGTTTAGTATTTTTATTATCATATTACCGGAATAAAATATACTTAGAATAGATAGTGTCTAAAACTACGTATTTCACAAAACTATTTCGTAAATTATAATTATGATTTGCAGACTGTTAGATGGGATTATATCATATAAATAACAGTCTTTTATCACGGCGTCCTAATTCTTTTTGACATCCATGCACCTGTTACATGAGTGATTATCAGAGATCATTCCTATCCCTAGATCACAGTTACCTTCAAACTTTAGGTAACTGTGATCCAGGGATAGAAACATGAGGAAACTACGTGATGAAGGCAGCAGACTATTATGCAGAAATATGCAGCAAACTACTATAGAACTAATACTGACATTAAAATCCACACTAGACAAAGTACTTTTCCATGAAAATTGGCATGTTTTAAACGAAATATTAATAATAACCTCAGCAACTCTAAGAAACTTTATAAAAATCTAAGAAATACTCTATTATCTAAAAATATACGAAACTGCCATCTTTTTACAATAACCCTGACATTATTAATAATAATTATTTAACTATACCAGGTGGCTCAAATACTTCTATTTACTTTTTAACTTTCTTTGAAGATCATAGGTTTAGTGATGCTGTGTTCCATATCAATAAAATCAGCCTTGACCGACTGATTAACATAATCAAAAGTTTGAAATCGAATGCTAAAGGATGTGATGGTATTAGTTTGGATATGCTAATAATGACGTTTTCAAATGCGATAGATATTATGTATAAATAGAATTCGTCCGTTACCAAAACATTCTAATCCTGTTGACCCAAGGGATCTAAGACGAATTAGTATTTTACCGCGTTTATAAAAAAATTTGAAACAGCGTTATGTGCACAGTTAACAGATTTCATTGAAACGAATATTATTTTGCCTGAAGTAGAATCGGGATTTAAAAAAAGACGTAATTCTACTACCGCATTACTCGATGTAACTGATAGCATACTTCGTGCTGAAGATAAAGCAATGTCCACACTAGTGGTATTTCAAGACTTTTCCAGAGCGTCCGGTTGCTTAAATATATATAATAAATTAAATATACATACTCTCATCGAAATTAAGTTATCTCAGTATTCGTTACCAGTACATGAGCGTTGATCGTGCAGTATGCTGATGGCTCTGCGTTGATATCGAAAAAGCTCGCTGTAGATAGAGGAGTGCCACAGGGCCACATATTGGGACCTATTATTTTCATCTTGTACTCTGCTGATATCGCAACACGTTAAAAACTGCAATTTCCATATCTACGCGAACGACATTCAAGTACCTACAGATTTCCTGTAAGTCAATTGATATTGCTAGATCAAACTAAACTCAAACTCAACGAAGATCTTATTAGAATAGCTGCTTGGTGAAGCAATAATTAGTCCAGATTAAAGTAAATATTTTATATTCGGCAGTATCCACCAGATTACTAGTAACTACTAATTTGCGAGTGTCATTCTTGTGAGTGAACCCATTGAGCGTGTATACATGTATAACCCGGAACTTAGGTTTACTATGGGCTATGAACTGTGGTTAAAAAACACATCGGCAATTGTATTAAGCATTGCTTTTGTACGATAAAAATATTGTACCATATTAGGGCCTGACTACCTTATCCAATTAGTACTTCAATTGAGTAGAAAATTTTAGTCCAAAATAGGTCTAGACAAAAGTTGAAACAAAAATTCCACAACGCTTGAGCCTGTTTTTGCTTTGACATTCCGTTGAGGTCGCATTTGTTAACAAACACATACTTTTTAAATATAGCATCACCGAAAACTTCACATGGGTTGTCTACTGTTCGGTGTCATAAAACATAAAGAACCGACTTATCTAAGTATATGCTAAGTTGTCATATAGATGTTACCTATAAGTAGGCAAGCCGCAAGTCCCTACAGTTCAGACAATGCTCAACGCAGCTTAGAACAGAGCAACAGATCAGCCGCCTTCAGAGGAAGTTACCTTTAAGCCGCGTCAACATCCCTCCGCAAATAGGGAACATGCAAAGTATAGGTACATGGATTTAGACTAAAGTGAGTATCTTGGACTTTCTCTTTGTAAATGTTTTCTTTGTGTGTATAAATTAAACTCACTGTACGTGGCCTATATCGTGCGTGATGTCACCTGCCGTTCCCAACGGAAGACCAGCGTTGATACGCAACCAGCATTATGCTGAGTCGGCTTGTGGCAAAAACGTTATTAACCTACTTTTAGTTTTATGTTTGTATATTATTTTTATTTGTTTGTTCTTGCCACAAATTACGTTATGTCTATGTGTTGATACCAACATCTTCATAAATTATAGGTAAAGTAAACCACCGAAATTGCTCTGACGAAAAGTTAGGTCGGACAAACTTTGCAGAGGAATAGTTATTTGTTATACAAGAGTGCAAACTTGCTTTTTAACCGAGTGTTCAATTTTGATGACCGAGCAAGCGAAGGATGCTAAAATTGAATCACGAGCGCAGCGAGTGATTCAAAATTAGAATCCTGAGCGTTAGCGAGGGAATCAAAAGAGCACGAGGAGAGAAATCTTTGCACTCGAGTGCAACACGTAACTTTTCATTCCACCTCAGCGAGGAAATGACTAAATGCAAAAATTGAAAAAGAATACCAAGAAGGTTCCGAGTCTGAGTTTTTAACAAATTAAAAAAAGTTGTATGATATATTCGGCACCATAGAGGTAGCAGTAAATAGGTTTAATGTTTTTTTTAATTCACAAACTTAGTGCACACGATATTCTAAATTCAATTTACTTTATCCTCTAGAGAATAAAAACAGCTTTTCCACTCAGATATTGAAGATTAAAAATACTCTTTCCGAGATGGTGGGATGAAAAATATATTTTCTCATAATAACTAGTAGTAATACCACATCAACATCTAAACAGCGTTACCGATTTTAATGTATGATATATCGTTATATTCGTCTTGATAGTGCAAGTGACATTAGATCCATAAAAAACACTGGCGGATTTTAAACACCATTTTGTTACATTTTTACAAAATGAACGGCTTTAAAAAAGATTTCATAAATATATATAAACTTTAAAATTCTGAAGTCAATGGAACGGTAAAATATTTAAAGAAAATAAATAATTTGCTTAAACTTAAACTTAATTTTTTTTTTAACAAAACACAAGCATTATGATGTAATTTTTATGGATGCTTCGTGTAGAAGCGAAACGCATCGAAAATTCTTCCGGTTTGGCTGCGTGACGTTTGTGACGTTACGTCAGCTTAACACGAAAATTAGGAATTGTCACTATATATATATTTAAGTAATTTATAAAAATATTAATTCAATGTTTCCTTAAAATATTTTTTATTATATACTTGTTACATCTAATTTTCCAATTACATCTTCAAAAAATTCGGTGTTGAAAATTTCAAAATTGGACTGTTGAGTTCAAGTTAAAATTATATATTATTTTCTCTAATTTTCGCTCATTTTGGACAGTAAAAGGTCGTAGCCGCCACGCGCAGTGCGCATATTAAGTTTATTCAACTTTATTTGAATTCAGGCTTTGTTTTATTTAGCTTCTAATTGATCTGAATAAACTAAAAAGCAGATTGCCTAACTGTTTATGTCTTAATAGTGCTTGAAAATGTTAAAGCTTGGGTTAAAAAGGATCTTGACAGATTGACATTGACGGGTGGAGAACAAAGTGATAGTTTTTCCTTTTGAATTACGGAACCTTAAAAACGAAAGTCGACGCGCACGCAGTTTGTTCATGTGCTTATATCGCGACCTTAGCCTCGAAATGGTATCACAGATTATATAAGTGGTATTCACACTGACACGGTACCAATTCTGTTTCTCACGTGCTCATGAAGCAGGGAGGGTCAGCTTTATCCACGCGCTACTTTATTTACTGACGGAAACATACAAGGACACGGACATGTAAAAACAAATGATTGTTTTTCTGTTTGTCTCTTTTAGTGGGTACTTTACCTACTAACTTTCGCTTTTATAATACCTATTAAAGGGAACTACATAGTGTGATGTCATCCTTATAATGTCAGTATGAATATAAATTGAAACCTAACATAACAAAAAACTAGACTTTATAAAATCTAGATGTCTTAAGTGGCGTACAGCCTTAAGATCCTATTTTATTAAAATTTTCAGCATTTGGCACCAATGAAAGTACATCCTCGCATTTGCGACAATGCCCAGCCCTATTTCACAAACTTACCTTCTTCTGAACCTTTTAAGCCCAATGTCAAAATTAAACCTAGGACCATCCGGTGCTGGAAAGTAGGTGTCAGATGACGCCATATTGTAGGAATGTGACATTCTTGGATTTTTACAGCATTGAACTTGACCAAGTTCGCATCACCCCAATCAGAGTCTCCTTTCAGGGACAAGTTCATGCGCTCAACCAAGGCCAGACACTCCTTGATAAGACCAAGTAAATCTAAGCTTCACTGGATCATGCATCAGACGTGTAGCACTATAGTGCTGTGTATCAAAAGTGCCGGGTTTCAGCAGGTCCTTAATTTGCAGCAGAAAAAGCATAGCAGAGATTACGGAACCTTATGAAACACCAACTGTTCATATGAGCAGCCTTCAATGGATATTCGATTTTACCTCAATCATACTTCTTCGTCACGAAAATTCATATCTTGCAACACTTTAACAACCTCCCTAGTTTATCGCTTTCGTCCATAATTCTCAAATTCATATACATTATTCTCCTCTCTGTATTCTCTTTGTCTATACAATAAACATTTCAATATGGAAACTACCAAAAGCACACTTTTCTAATCATCACGACCGAAATTCCCCAACCGATGAGTTTTTTTCCATGTCAAACCGGAAAGCAGCCGACCCTACAAAATATAAAACCATGCGACGCTCTCGTGATCCGGTGTAGGCAAACTTAATGTATGAAGGCATATAAACTTGCTAATTGCTACTAATTAGAGATAACTTATCGCCTATTTTCTATTTACTAGCGTTTAATACATTCTAATCAATAGGATAATTAGTCTTCGAGAATATTAGTTAAATAAACAGATTTCTGAGATTGACAGCGGCGCCAATATGCTAATCTCTCACATATCAACAGCTGGAAGGTCCATCGTTGAAAAATGGACTGCCTCACAATGGGAGTTATAATCCCCTCGCAAGGTAGGCGTCTTGGGGATTAAAGTGTAGGACGGTAGTGTTTCAGAAGGCGCTGCTGCCTTCTGACCCACCTACCAAACATATTTTGTATGGCATCTAAATTCTGACTGTGTTCCACAACAGCTGCTGTGGAACACATTTTTTTTTTTTTATGCTTGATAGGTTTGCCTTTGACCACTATCTCACCTGATGGTAAGTGATGATGTGGCCGAAGATGTTGTTCAGGCTAACCTAGAATTACTGGCTCTCAAGGACAGCTGCCGGAACACACCGTTAGGTGCTTGGCGACAGATTTTGAACTTGAGGGTGGTAGCTAGCCAAGCGGGAATTTGCACAGTGCCCTACCACCATGCTGTAACGACTGCCATCCTAAGACGACAACCGGGACCGAAGGCTTAACGTGCCCTCCGAAGCACGGAAGCGCTCAGTAGTAATGTCACCAGCGGTCACCCATCCAAGTCATGACCGAGGCGGACGTTGCTTAACTTTGCTGATCGATTCAGAATGGCTAAGCAAACTTCGCTACGAGCGCTCCTAAACATCCTTGAGAGCCTTCACCTTAAAGGCAAAACGGAGGCCTATGAGTGATTAGTCCATCTTTTAATAAGTTCTTTTTCCTTGAGATAGATCTCAAAAACTATTAAGAATCCCAAATTTCCGTATATTATGTTGACATATCTTCAGTTTAACCAACAAATTACTGCAAATGCCGAAATAGTTTTGAATCTGGGTCAAAACTAGCAAAGATTTTACTCCTTTTATGGACTGTACGCGTTGCTCTAAAAGAGTATAAGGCCTGACTAGCAACCGGCCAATTTTTCATAGTAAATCCTCGTGTTGTATGGTTCTTGGTTTATTCTTTGACGCTGCGACGCGACGGAACAAGGAATCGACGTAAAAAAAAAGGAACAGGTTATCAATTTAACTGTTTTTTTTTTGTGTCTGTTAATCTCATAACTATGGAGAAGGTGGAGTACCCGCCGGGAGTGCCAATTTAGATGACTTTTTTTACATTCGAAAAATGGTGCTTGGCATGTTGCCCCATTTAAATTTGAGTGAGATCTGACAAGTATCTGGTATTTGAGTTTACTACACTAATATCATAAATAGGAAATATTTGTATTTTTTGATTTTTGTATACTTGCATTTTGCATGCAACGAATAAACTTAAAATCTACTGGACCGATTTGGATGAAGTTTGGTACGGCCAGAAGCTAGTCCCTAATAATGCGTATATTGTTTGAAGTCGTATGTTTTTGCTAAAAATTTTTTTGTTGTGGTTCCACTCTCGCATTCCGGTGAAAATATAGTAATTTCAATAGAATTCATAATTCTTACTACCATTTTTTAAATTCTTATCAAAATCTTTTTTAATTTCTTTATTCCTTTAGGTACTTTATTACTGAGTAGTAATAACGTACATAATTTGAACTTTGCACCCGATACAGAGAGGGCAAAGCTCCCGCCATAGTATATATAAAGGAACTAATCTGTGGCATAGAACCACAGATTATTAATAGTTAGTATCAATGCAATAGAGTCGTCTAAATACAGTCTGTTTCCGCTGATAAACAGTAAGGAGATAAAATCTAAAAAAAACTTGAATGCAATGAACTGAATTTCCTTTGATGTAGAATTATTGTAGAGCACTCAGTTCATTGCATTCTGTTATATAGGTACAGACTTCAAAGAAGAAGGAGGTTCATATTCATTTTTTTTCGTATAGCTTTATTAAACAAAATACTATGAACTATATACAACACTACAGCTACTACAATAAAAGCATTTAGACAACCTATAAGTCATAGCAGACTCATGTTCATTAATATGCATTTTTATGTATATACCTACTATATTTCATCAACTTATTGTGAACCAATTAAGTTTTCTTTATAAGTTTTTTTTTTTATGCCTGATAGGTTAGCCTTTGACCACTATCTCATCTGATGGTAAGTGATGATGTGGTCGAGGATGTTGTTCAGGCTAACCTAGAGTTACTGGCTCTCAAGGACAGCTGCCGGAACACACCGTTAGGTGCTTGGCAACAGATTTTCAACTTGAGGGTGGTAGCTAGCCAGGCGGACATTCGCAAAGTGTCCTACCACCATGCTGTAACGACTGCTATCCTAAGACAACAACCGGGACCGACGGCTTAACGTGCCCTCCGAAGCACGGAAGCGCTCAGTAGTAATGTCACCAGCGGTCACCCATCCAAGTCATGACCGCGGCGGACGTTGCTTAACTTTGCTGATCGATTCAGAATGGCTAAGCAAACTTGGCTACGAGCGCTTCGTAAGTTGGTAAGATTACTCGCATCTCCATGTTGGTACATATTTTTTCGTGTTGTAAATGCCTTTGAGCATTCTTTATAGCTTTAGTATATATCGAACTAACTCCAACTACTCTCACAGCAGCAAGAGGCCCACCGAGTAAGTACCTTTGGGGTTTTTACTCGTCCGCATTTGGCGAGAACACGGGATCGCTTTCGCAAACGACCACGAACCTGCCGCGGGCACTCCATTGCGACAAGCCAGGATACATAGCATGCTATTACTACTTCGGGGACCAAGCCTGCAAGTGGGTTGCAAATATTGGTCCCAATTAAGTTTCATCAACTCTAATCAAGTAGTTTTTAATTAGCTGAGATATTTTCCAATACCTGGATGACTTAACAATTATTACTACTCAGTAGGCGAGTGACACAAACAATCATATAAGCATCATCACTACATAATAGCGTGAAAAAAAGCGTTTGAATCAGCACTTCACCGACTTCCACAATTTATATTTTTAAACTCGATCTCAACCTCTTAAAAATTTAAACGACCTCAACTCTTTTATACTATATAATAAATATACTTCGAAACATTATAATAAATAGAATTTCCTAAACAGGGGTTGCAATACCGCTCTTTGTTTCATAAAAATATATATTTTTGATAACCACATTGCATCATATTTATTCTAGAAACAAAATATTTACCGCTATTCATAAACTAACGCATAATTTTAATCTAGATAAGACGGAATCACCACGGCCGGCCGTGCAAAGTCCAGCAGCATATCATATTAGAGGAAATGGAACTTTTCGGATGATTATAATGTTTTGCTACTAAATAGGTGTGTACAGCATGATGATTGGGCCACTGTTTACTGGTTTTAAAACTAGTTCAATGTTATAATTGGTTTGATATCTCCTTATCAGTGTCACGACCATTAGAATATCTAATAATCAACGAAGTAGCTGAAGGCACCCCTTCATTAAAAAAATATTAATTAGGTACGAGTAATCAAATAAATTGTGTTAGATACTCGTATTTGTATTTATAGATAAGATTATTTAAAATAATTAAACGTGTACACATTGTGAAAATAGTATCTTAAAATAAGATTAGGTTTGTTTAATACCCACATTTTGTCAAAAAAATTTCAGTGACCTTACAAAAAACCACAAGGGCTCTTTGAATGGCGAGAGATGATAACCATTGGGCCAATTTTCATATTAATTATTTTATTTCTTAGCTTTGCTTTTCAACAGAGTCACAGGTTTTTTTAAACATTATGATATGACAAACAAGCAAGTAGCAATTCAAAGAAAGACTTGAAAATATTCCAGTATAATTTTAATTCCTATAATGGTAGCCAACGCACCAGTATTGCTGCGGGTATTACAGGTGGACCGTCTGCTTGTTTGTCACCTTTAAGAATAAAAAGTTCAAATAATATATTCCTAATATGCTGTATAATTTAATATTTAAATTGATAATACATATGTTTTGCTCAATTATTTTGTTTCGTATATCGATTTAATGTGCTACATACGAGTATAATAATCAATATATTTTTTAGGCTGGAAACTGATTGATTATCGAACTGGACTGCGTTTGTATCACATTATGAATACGTAATTCTTAATGGATAAACGCGCTGTGTTCTATTCCTGTATATTATAATGGGTGTCCCACGGCTAAGCCACACTGAGGGGTCGTACTTGTGATAATATATTAAAGATAGGTAGATAAATTACCTGGAAGAAAACTTCATTTCGTGGTTAAAATATATTATGTAGGTAAGGAATGCATTTTTAAATCGCCGGCATCTAACGAGAATCGTACCCGTCCGAAATGTGAAATATTACCATATTATGACAACGCTCGTAACGGTTACCTAATCATAAGGAGTATGTTTTCTAAAGTAAATTATTTTATTTAAGATATATATGTATCCTCAATAAAAGAAAGATCATAATTTTACTTTAAGATGCTATGTTATTTTATAATAAGTATCCTTATTTATTACCGTAAACTTATTTTAAAATATTAATATTAAAATATTAATATTTTAAAATATAGGTACGGTTATCATAAAATAGTTTAGGTACATCTTATTTTTTCATATTTCGGGCGCGATCGATTCCAGTTTGTTTTTAGTTTGGTGACTTTAAGTTAATGCAGTCTTGCATATTTAATAAAATGAAAGGAGTCTCCCTTCAGGGAATGTCCTATGTTCAATATATAAGTTCCCTCCGTGTGTCGTAACCGTGCTATAGTAGGTAATCTTACTATAGCTTGTCAAACTTGAACACTAAACATTTGCGTTAGCGTTTCGCAGCCGCTCCCGTGATAACGTAACATTAACTGATAATGCAAAACGCCCACATTCAACCTCCTGCCTACATGGCACCATGGCATCATGTGCCTTATAGGACTAATGGCTTATTCGAGTCTACAGCATAGAATAGAAATATATCTACAGTTAGTAAAGTAAAATAACTCCATATCTTCCCGTAGCAGTCGTAAGATCGGAGATGCGACGAAGGGAAATTTCAGAAGGCACTGCAACCCAACATATATATACTATATCTTCTTATACGTACCAACACAGGTCAACTTGGAGTCGCCGCACGATTTGTCAGAAAACCGTCTAAATAACTAGAAGAAGCAACACCAACGCGAGCTGCATCCGCGGTGTCGTTTAAGTTGTAGATCACTTCTTTTTATTATCTTCTGTTGTTTAGCCGTTCTTAGCCGATCAGGCAACGTCCGATGCGGTCATGAGTTGGATGGTAAAGCGCTAGTGGCAATACTACATGTGCGCTTCCGTGCTTCAGAGAGCACGTTGAGCCGTCGCGTTGGTCCTGGTCGTTATAGTATGATCGTACCCTTAAGCATCCAAAGGCGTGTACCGCAGCTGTCCTTGAGAGCCAGGTGAATTCTAGATAAACCTGAACAACATCTTAGACCTCATAATCACTTGCCATCAGGTGAGATAGTGGTAAAAGGCTGGCTTATCACAATATGAATAAAAAACAGTTTTATTGAGCACATGTTATAGATATGCTTTTTATTACAAAAGAAACTGATAAAAATAGTAAAAACAACTGAACGCGTTGGTGTGTGCGTAACTAAATTAATAAAAACAATAGACGTTTAAGAATAGAAGGTTAACTCAGGCAATAAACACATAAATCAAAAAAATGTGCATAATTCTGCAAACAATTTAATTTGAAAATTAAAATATACCCTTTTTCAATAACGATATATTAACAAGCATGTCAGTTAAAATCTGGAGCATTATTCACCAATACGTAGGGTCCCGGGCTAGAATTTTACCCCCATATACTTCCTATGGGGGTCGTATGAGTAGATTAACGGAAACGTACCAGGTGGGCAGCAGCACATCAAGACTACCATCTTACACTGAGATCCCAAATACGCTTGTCAAACGTGAGGATTATGGCAAATCCCCCGCTGAATGTGGAGACCTTTGTTCAACAATAGACATTATGTTGATAAGATAAGTGTGCTCGGCTGGTTTATTTCGCGTACTTCCACAGTATTATATCTTAAGGTGTATTGCTGTGGGGAGCTGCTGTTGAGATGGAGACAATCTTTATCTTACAAAAGCGTGCAATTCGAGCCATACATAAAATGGATCCTTTTTTTTATTGTCATGAGGAAAATGCATTTACGCATACACACCCGCCGGGGAGCAGGTCGTTATGTCGGGCTCAGGGTCAATAGGGACCCCACTACCGACTAAAAACCTCATGGTGTTCCGCCGTCATCGACTAGGCAGGGGACTGCGGGGTCACTCGCGCTCTCATCCGCAGCCCCCACATATAAAATGGATCCTAGGGAACCTCTAAGGGATATTCTAACTTTACCGAGTCTGTATATATTTGTAAATATCATGTATGTTCGCGAAAAAATAAGTAAATTTAAATTAAAGTGACAATCACGATTACAACACTAAGCATAAATATAAAAAGCGGTGTCAGGTTTTAGACTAGCAGAGACAAATAAAAGGTCCTTTTTAGGTAATTGTGTGCGATTTTATAATCAAGTTCCCAAACATATTCAATGCTCAAAATGAAACAAATTCAAGTCGCACAATAAAACATTTTGATTAAGAAATCCTACTACACAGTTTGGACAAAAATATACGTGGAAAATTCCGCCTGTGCCAACCTGTCACCTACGTAATTTACACAAATATTGTAATAATTATATTATATTGTATATTGTTAAAAGACGTTTAAAAGAATGGCCCCGAGGTTCTTGCCCGTTTTTCTCGCAGTGGCTCTATACATTTTTTTGCTGAACGTGGCAGTACAGTGTAGAATAATTCAATATTAAAATTTGTAATTGACCTTCATAAGAGTAAATGCCTAAATTTTATAAATTTTTTTGAATTTGTATTGACCTATGAATTGTCACTTATCTCTAATCTCTACAGATCGGTAATTATTTAAAACAATGGAATATCTTGATTATTCTGTGCGCATTCGCAGCAGCCGATCTGGAGCAAAACCTTTTTTTAATTTGATTGTGACGGAACACGCAGCCCACTTGATGTTAAGCGGTAACCTCTGCCTATATCTCTATAACAGATATTTCGTCAAAACACAAGTTTCGTCGACGAACTGCACTCTCAGATATAGGTACAGTTGTTAAGTCCCATGTGCCTGTAATATCACTGGCTCTTAAGGACTGCTGCCGGAATACACTGTTAGGTGCTTGGCGACAGATTTTCTACTTGAGGGTTTTTTTTTTTTTTTTTTTATGCCTGATAGGTTAGCCTTTGACCACTATCTCACCTGATCGTAAGTGATGATGTGGTCGAGGATGCTATTCAGACTAACCTAGAGTTACTGGCTCTCAAGGACAGCTGCCGGAACACACCGTTAGGTGCTTGGCGACAGATTTTCAACTTGAGGGTGGTAGCTAGCCAGGCGGGCATTTGCAAAGTGCCCTACCACCATGCTGTAACGACTGCTATCCTAAGACAACAACCGGGACCGACGGCTTAACGTGCCCTCCGAAGCACGGAAGCGCTCAGTAGTAATGCCCAACCAGCGGTCACCCATCCAAGTCGTGACTGCGGCGGACGTTGCTTAACTTTGCTGATCGATTCAGAATGGCTAAGCAAACTTGGCTACGAGCGCTTCAGAAAAGCGGTAGCTAGCCAGGTAAGTATTCGCAAAATGCCCTCCCACCATGTAGTGAAGCTCAAGCCAGCGGTAGGGCTCGAACCATGGACCTGCAACACGGCAGTCGGCAGCTATTACCGCTCGTCCATCATTGCTTCAAAAATCTACAAAACTTTTCATTGCCTTTAAATAAAACTCAATACTATTTACTAACAATTAACTACTCGTGATATGTTATTTGTAACATGTGTCCTTCCTCCATACGTACTTACCTACTCACAGTTTAATTTAACTTTATCTACACCAATAGCAGACAATATTAACAAATAATCAGAGCACAATATTTTCAAATCGAGTGGGAATAGCTTAGTATGCCTAGTGCATAAATTCATTATATAGAAATAAAAAAAAATAGCATTCAAACTGCTGTAAATAAAATTTCTTTGTTGTAATTAGTATTTAAAGCTTATTTGAAAAACTAACAGATTTGTCTTCTAACATTGAAAAACATATGATAACTTGGGGAAGTCAGTACCATGCTAATTCAAAACACTCTTAGCTCACATTTCTCTCCACACACACACTTCCCCGTCACCTAGGTGTAGCCATATTGGTGAATATTTTTGAGTGTTGTTGCTTAAAAACTACTAGATTGATGTTAATAACTATATTATGTATATTACATTGTATATACAGATTCGACATGAAAACCTACCCCCTTTTTTGGAAATTATGGGAAGAAAAATTCTATACATAAAAACTTCTTTACATAGGTTCTAGAACTAATGCATAGACTTCTAAAAATGCATAGACAGCTAAGTAGGTACGAATATATACTCTGCACTGCGAGCATCGAAATAGTTTTTATTAATTTATTTTGATTATAGTGTTTAGGTATATCCCCGTTGTTACATTCAGGGCCAATTTCACCAACATAGTATAAAACTATACGAGGATGACTTTAATCCCAATAACCAACAAATTAAAATAGACCTTTGTCATCTTATTGTGTTCAATGATTAAGCAGTATTTTAAATTTGCCATGATGGTTACTTTTACAAAATTTGACACCAGGCAGACTGCTGAAAAGGAAAAAATCTAATCCAAGATTAAAAAGTATACCTACCGCTGAATTTGGTGGTATAGCTCCATAAACTAAAGACAAATATGGCCACTATGCTACTGCTCATAAATATAATACATACTATTACTATTTCCACGCTGCTGCAAGATGACATAAAAGTCTAAAGCAAATAGTTTTCTTTTTCTGAGATAATAATTATAAGGATAATAAAAATATAATTATATTATACCTTTTAGGTACTCTACCCGTGGACAGTGAACTGAGCTCTGTTTTGTACTTATGATTGCCTCCTGCTAGAAAACAGAGTTCACAATTTTTATGTACCTACAACATTTTTACTTTGAAAACTATCGCGAGTTTTATCCATATTAACTTATTATTAAACGGCTAGGACCCGCGTTATAAGTTCTTCGTCCCGCGTAAGGTGCGAGAAGCTATCGAAATATGTCGTCATCCCAACTTCAACCGGGATTTGATGGTGGAACATACCGCCGGCATGGAAAACTGTTCTGAACATCTGTGACTCTAATATTGTGCGCCTAGATCGTGAGACTAATACAGTTAGTGTAGTGTGTCATTAACCCTATTTTATCAATAACAGTGACAATGACAGTGAGACAAGTGACAGTTCTGACGGTGACTTGACAAATGCGGCTGAGCCGCAGCAGACAGCGCCATCGCAACGTCAGTTACGCGCTGAGGCCCGTGTTCGTCGCTTCGCGCAATCGTAACTCCCAGACGAAGGACTTCAAAACAGTCCGAAACTGGTCGGAATCTTTCCGGTAAATATAACGCGGGTCCTAGCCGTTTAATAATAAGTTAACAACATTTTTAGGTCATAGATATAGTTAAATTATTTATTTATTTATGTGTTGGTTTTCTTTTTATTTAATGTGAATAGACAAGAATTCATCAAATTTAATATCTGCGTCTGGGTTTGAATTTCTATGACATCGAGAGCCTAGAACTTGTATAAAGTGAGACGAATTACTTAGCATTCCATGGATTCACCGCGCACCGTGCGGGTGCCATGTCCATAGCGTTGCAGGGGAAGAGGCTAGAGGTTCAAGTATTAATATTTAACCATAAATTAGTGAAATTGGGCCTTAATAACATGAAGTTATATTCTTACATTATTGATATTACGATTACTGAATTAATCTGTATTTATCTAGACCAAGAGACTGATAAGTTGATTTGGATCGAGGTCGTCTACGATATAAATGTCTGGATAGCTGTAAAGATAAACGATTTGTTTACTTACTTGTAGACAAATATTTTCACTGAAGTGCCTTTTGGACGTAAATATTATTGAATTGTTACTAAATAGCCGCCACGTTGCAGGATACCTCATGAGGAAGAGGTATAGAAGGTTTTATTTATTTGTTCATAAGCTAGCTTTCTAGCAGGGAGTTAGGAGATTCCAGGCCGTAACCGAAAGGTGGTAACTTCTTTTTAAGTTATTCTTAATTCTATCCCGATGGAATAAGCTATAGGCTCCCCCTGACGGTTCCTGCCATAGGGTATAACCCCTACCTACCCGGCACCCCGTGGTGTGCCGGGTTAGAATGTCACCACCCCATTCCTGCCTAGCGTGGGGATTATGGCAAATTCCTCCAATGGGGAGACCTTGTCCTCACAAAATCAAATCGAAATGTATTTATTTCAGGTAATTCAAGTTCTACGGTGGACTTTTCGGTGATTTTTATGTGATGATGATGATGGTGAGATAGCTATATTTAAGCATTTGCAAATACCCTGTACCACTACGAGTTGCAGTTGCTTTCTTCCTTTGTCCGTTTATTTTCCGTAGTACAACCAATAAAGTAAGCGATTGAACAAAGACCTTCGTAGGTATATAGATTTTTATTTCCTGTAGTAGTAAGATGGTCACAAAAAACCCCTGTTGGTTGGTAGTACGATCTACGAGACTGCGCTGCGAGTCAAGAATCAGGCATACAAAATCGATCATACGGAAAGAAAACCTCACGGTAGATCCGAACTTCCGATAAAACACGATGGCATGACTATTGGTTATTCACTTACTCATTCCTGAACGAAACTCCAAAGATTTATGTTCCCAATCTGAATTTATATGCTGAAGCAGTGAATAGAAATAAGGGTGTAGTGTACAGCTCGTAGGATCTTCAAACAAAATTGTATGGACTTATTATATTAGTGCCAGACCTGAATATTCTATATTATTGATAGCGTATCGTGTGTATTTGATGCTGGATATGGATAGTTTTTAACCCAATATACCGAATTCTTTACAAAACTACAAATTTACGAGATAAAAAAATTACAGTCGTGTGCGGGCTTCGAACCCGCGTCCATCCACCCGTATAGCCGGGGTATGCTCTGACCGATTGAGCTAACATTATGACATATAACTGAATTACTAGCTCTGTGGCACAGGTTAGCAAAATTTGATAAATTTGCGAAGTGAAACACATTTTTCCATAAGTATAAAGTGTAATAGGTGGTAATTTTAGTGTTTTATTTTCTGCTCCTAATGTAAAGGCAATACAAATTTTAAAATCTTTCAAATGCAATAAAAAGTTTTGATGTTTTTGTACATTTTGTAGGTTTTAGATATATAGATAACTAGCTTTCCGGGCGCGGCTCCACCCGCGCGTATTTCGGTTATCGCGCAAAAACAGTAACCTCTTTTTGCGCAGTTGGATAAAAACTATCCTATGTTTTTTACCGGGTCTCAAACTATATCTATACCAAATTTCATTCAAATCGGTCCAGTAGTTTTGGCGTGAAAGCGTAACAGACAGACAGACAGACAGAGTTACTTTCGCATTTATAATATTAGTACTGATTCTTTACTGTTACACCACTACTAAAATACAAATTTGATTCCTACGAAAACTTATTTTTTAAATGTGATTGTTACGGAACAAGCACGAGGGGCTCACCTGGCGGATTAACCTCTGCCTATAACAGTACACTGCGCCCGGCCATCAGTTGTAAAGTCTCATGTACCTGTATTTTGTCTGGCTGCTTTAACTGCTGCCGGAACACACTGTTAAGTGCTTGGCGACAGATTTTCATGACGATACTTGAGGGTGGTAGCTAGCCAGGCGGGCATTCGCAAAATGGCCTTCCACCATGCGGTGAAACCTCAATCCGGCGATGGGGATCGAACCAGAGACCTGCGGCACGGCAGTCCATAGCTATAACCGCTCGGCCATCATTGCTTCAAATAACTCAGATTACAGTGTACTTTTAAGTAAGTACACTTTAGTTTTGTCAATGATTAAAGAAATATAAATATTTTGATATTATTTCCCCCATATATATCCTGAGTTGTATTACTTTTAAAATAATTTGATATTTACATGTACGCTACAAAATATCTGCTTGTCCCATGATTACGTAGAATGAAGTGTAGAATGTAGATGAAAGTGATGATGATGTAAGTATGCTATGTGGATATATATTTCAAGTTTTTTTGCACATCGGTTCAGCCGTTCAGAGTGAAGGAATAACAATAACAAACAAACACCCTCACAAACTTTGTGATGTAAACTCACAATAAACGAATGAGTATTGATTGAAAACCCAAGATAAAACCTTTGAATTAAACTATGCGATGTAAAATGATACTTGAAATGCTATTTTTACGTTCAGACTGAGCAGTAAAAAGGTTACGTTTACTTTTAAAAGAGGTTTGTCATAATTAAGTAACTTGAAATGATATACCAATAAAAAGTAAATATCAATAAAAAGTAATAGGCAGACTGACAAAAATGTCTTCGTATCTGAAGCCGTGTATATTTTATAAGCTTTTATGAACTTCTTCCATTTGATAAGAACTTACAGCTATGAATTGAGAAAGTTTACTTGTCTTTTCATTTAGTCTTGTAAAAGAAAATGTTTTATGTGAATGATTTGACATTTTTGTTACAGTTTGGGTCAGGCAGTTCAATGACTTCAATTAAAAATTCAGAATTGTATACATCAACGTATGATTGGATTAGAGTAAATTAAATTGTTAGATCCTTTGGAGCGCTGTTAGCTTATATTACTTAGTCGTTCTTAACTGATCAACTAAGTAAAGCCACATCCGCTGCCGTCATGAGTTGGATGTGTGAACGCAAGTGCATTACTACTGAGCGTGCACGTGTTTTGGAGGGCACGTTAAGCTTTCGGTCCCTGTTACTGCCTTAGAATGGCCGTCGTTAAGGCATGGAGGTAGGGCATTTTATCGATGCCCTAAAGTAGACAATCTGTCACCAAAAACCTAACAGTGTGTTCTGCTGTCCTTGCGAGCCAGGAATTCTATCCACAATCACACTGAGATTATATATATTTTCATCTCATTTACTCACACATGTAAGGAAATGAGTTATTCAGTCTTTTGCCTAATCACTACGGTCTGATATAGCGTTCAATAAAACGTGATGAAAAAATTGTTTCAACAAATGATAAAATTGTTTTATCAAAATGGGTGTTCCGTTCAGGCAATGTTCCTAATTTTCATAAAAAAATACCCTCAGAGATAAGACCCATTTCTGCATGCATGGGTTAATCAACAAACACAAGAGTCGAATTTGGGACGATACCAATCCGCATGAGATCCAAGAGCGTCCAATGCATCCCGAAAAATACTCTTTTTGGTTTGGTGTGGATTTTGGGCTGGCGGCATCATCAGTCCATATTTCTTTGAGAACGACATTGGCCTTTACGGAAACGGCGAACGCTATAGGTCGATGATTAATTCTTGCGATGAAACTTATTTTGACCAGAATTGCAACAAGACACCAACGGGATATGGTGGACGGCGCTACTTGTGACACAACTCATATCACATTGGACATTCTACACGAGCAATTTGAAGCATAACACATGGAGGTGATGTGAACTGGACTCCGAGATTGTGCGATTTGACCCCGTTAGACTTTTTCTTAAGTTGCAGGTACAAAAATTACTTTAATTTCGCCTATAAATTGCTTAAATTTCATCTCTACTCGCTCTTATACATTATTGGCATAGAAGAACACACTAACGCTCTGTTCAACCTACGCATATTAGTGTTGCCACCTAAAAAGATGTCAGGTTTTTTTTTGTTTGCATAGCAAGTACTTATTATAATAGCACTACACAGACAGATTGTCTGGTAAGTATGTCCCATTATTAAAAAAAACCGGTCAAGTGCGAGTTACTCGCGCATATTTTATGATTTAACTAAAAATGTACCTATGCCTTTCGCAATTTTACTTTATATGTGCTATAAGACGTTGCTTCGTACCAAATTTCCAGATTCTGAGTTTACGGGAAGTACCCAGTAAGTTTTGATTCATTGTGAGTGTCGAAAATTTTCGGCATAAACGGCTGTATCTTTTGATTTCATTGGCTTAGAAGTTTGATTTTTTCACAGCTCCATGGGACAGTAGACTTGAGTTTTTGATTTGAATTTCAGCTCGATACCTCCACGCGTTCTTGAGAAAAAGGGTCTTGACGGACAGATGGACAACTAAGTGACCCTATAAGGGTTCTGTTTTTTCTTATTTCCCTAAAAAAATCTAAAACCCTAATAAGTTACAGCTCAGCTAATGCTTTGACATACAAGATGAACAGCATGCACCATCAAGCATGCTTACCAAAATAAAAAATAATAATTTAAGAATCCGACCGGACTAACATACAATAATAACACTACGAAATAACTGATTGAAATCGGTACCATTCTGATTCAAAATACTCTGAGCTTCTATTTCCATGCTCCGACATCCACAAGTTATTTCTTACATAGCAGTTTAGAAGTAAGATCCGTAATCTTTTTCTTTTCTATTTTTCAGATATTCATACTTCATACAAGGTCAGTTTTCGCTTACACACAATATATAATATCAACTCAGTATATAAGAGTTGCTATAACCATATTGTTGTCTTAGGTTTTCGCGATTGTTACACATAGTAATTTAACAACTTTAAACGGTTTAAATCGCGTATATTTTTCATTATTTTATCAATTAGTCACCCCGTGACCAAGATCACTGTAAAGTGTTTGAAACGTCGGGATAAAATAATTAAAAATATACGCGATGTAAACCGTTTAAAGTTGTTTAATTACTATTGCTATAACCATGTTATCTAGGACATAATGGCATATTATACTTTTTAAAGATAATTGTATGTAACTTGACAATTATTAAGCCCCATAACCGATGTAGATGACATTTAAATAGCACCAACTTTGAGGCATACCTCAGGTGTACCCAACATAGAGGAATCATCTCGAGTGTATGATTGTAGTAAAACAATGCTTTGTCAATTGTCGTACATAAAAAATAAAAATTATACACGTCGTGTTGAGAACCTGAGAAGTCAGTTTTAAAACATATAGCCATGCAATTTTAATTCAAACCCACCATTTAGTCTGGTTCAGTTTCATGGTACATAGGTCATTTAAAAGATTGCATACATAAATAACTATAAGTACTTAGGCACACAGCGTTATTGATAAACTAAAAGTTTGTTTGTTTGCCAATGGGAGTCCATTCCCGATCGTTAAAACTTTAAGGCTAGACTTACCGGCATGTCTCCCGTGAAAAGCCCGCGCAATCCGCCCTCCGCGCCAGCCGCCCTACTGCCGCGAGAACCAAACCTCCACTGTGCCAGCTCACCACCTGCCTCCATCCAAACCTTCCTCGCGTGACTGACATCTTCAACTGCACCCTCATCAATTTCAACCCTATCTTTACCTGCACTACGGTCTACCATTGATTGCGTGCCATCTTTATGATTTACATTCGAATTTGACGAGCCTTCGACATTGTCTTCTATCATTTCAATACTTGTCACAACTTCGCTAATACCAACTCTGTTTTCATCTGCAGCACGGCCTATATTTGTTTGATTTGGACCGCGAAACTTTACCTTCAGTGAATTTATAAGTGCCTTTCTGGCCTTTTCATATTTCATTCTTGCTTGGTCTTCCTTCCATTTCTTGAGCACCGTATCTTTTGGATCTTTTGATTTATTCAGTTTGAAAGTCACCTCTTTTTGTAGAGTCAAACTATTAGTGCTTGTGGACTTGTCTTTGAATTTGGGCTCGATATGATGGCTGTGAATATTTTGTGAGCTTGGAGAGTCACTGCTGCCAAACTCCTCCCACCATTTCACACCTATTTCGTCTATGGGGGCCCTTGACCTTGCTGCGTGAGGGCAAAACGGTTCTTCAGCCATAATATTGAACTTATATACTAAAATACTTCTCTAATCCGCATTTGCGGCAAACTCCTGAAAAAGTCTAACCACAACTGCTTTTGAGCCCGGTATGTAATTATTTTGCAAGTCAGGACCTTTTCAAAAATAGCAACAATAGCTATATTGTATAGTTGTTATTAATGATTGGGTTATATCCTGTACGTACTCGTATGTAGGTCAGTAAGCAAAGTAGTTGCCCATACGAAATGCAAGTCATTAGCAATCAATTACGTACATATCGATAAGTCCTGAATTTCGTTTGTCACAAAGCTAAAATTATTAGAAAATACTACATAATCTTTCAATCATAAACAGAATCCTGCAAAAATGTACCTTCTGTACAAAGAAAGTGTTAAAAAACTCGCACTATGATAGGTACCCACAGGTCACATTGCGGTCAAATACTATCCTATCAACAAAATAAAAAAATGTTAGCTGTTTGTGGAGCGCTAATACACGTAAATTATCCCTAAATGTTTTCAAAGACTCACAGTGTATTAGGTAAAATGTATTGTAAGCTTCAGGGCTTATTACCTGAACTTAATTATTGTACTTTATATTACACCGATTTATTAAAACACACCAAAAATTCGTCCTGTCGGAATCTATGGCGCTTATGACATCACATCTGCTTAGCAAGAAAATAAGGCAGAATTGTCAATAGATATATTTTTGAGTGTTATTCTAAAAGATTAGTTTGATGTTATCTTAAAATATTTAGAATATACTTGACATTATTATATACTGATTTTCGCAAACTAACCCATAAATGTATTAGTTATAATATCTTTTTTGATTAATTTTATATTAATAATGGATCTTTTCTAATAAAATATACTGCACCGGAATCAGTAAAACCGTTTTGAAAAGTTAATACCGGATGGTCACGAACCTGTTCTGCAATAAATTAATTAGTATCATTGCATCACACTGTTTGCACGATAGATACAACCGAGTATATAAACTACACACTGAGAAATATACGAGGCTTGATTTTTGTTACTAGGTTTATCTTGTGACCGCCGTCAACTACATCACATCGACAACCACTAACAATACGTCCAAAATCCCCCCGCTTGGGAGTCCCAGAGTAAGATGTCACTTTTTCAGAAGCAGCTGCTGCCCACCTTGCAATATATTTTCCGTTGTTGCATCTTACGACTCCTACAGGAAGATAGGGGAATGTAATTCTAAACTGCCACAGAGGACTACATAACTTTCTGTATCAGCCGAATCGTCCACAGTTAAGCATAGCTTCCCTCATAAAGGGAGGTTTGCCATAATCCCCACGCTTAGCAAGCGTCGCAGACATCGCAGTTATAAAAGTTCCTCAGAATGCGCTGCTGCCCGAATTCCGTATATTTTCCCCCCTTTAGTTCCCTTTTACGACACCCACGAGAACGAAGGGTTTTATTTTAGCTGATAGGCTAACTTTTGCCCACTGTCTCACCTGATGGTAAGTGATGATGTGGGCGCAGATATTGTTCAGGCTAACTTAGAATTGCTGGCTCTCAAGAAAGTACACATTCTAGGTTTGTATTATTTATATAGCCGTCCACATCATACAACAATTTGTCCAGGGCAGTGATGGAGCTTTCCACGATTCTGCGGTGCCACACGCTGACTGCTTCCACATGACCATGGCGAAAGCGTACCGCGTCTTTGGGGTGCATAGTGTCCAAGCGACGATAGCAGGTATAGATTAAACTGTCCATATATTCGACATTGCTGCGACAGACACGGTCAGTCGTTTATAGATTAATTACTATCCAATTATTTTATTCAATTTTATACAAGGGTCATCATCATCAGCAGGAAGACGTATAATGATGAACCAAAGCATCGGTCATAGAACGCCATAAAAAACGGCTATGAGCCGCTTGTAACAATTGGCTGCCCGCGACATCTACGAATTCGTCAGTCCACCTATTGGAGGGCCTCCCAACTCTACATCTACCGGTGTATTGTGGTAAACACTTGAGAACATATACAGGTTAGGAGATAGGGATAGAGATACCTCTATCGGTTATCAGTTCGTCGCGCAATGTGGCCTACCCATTGCCCCTTCAACTTGCAAATTCTGAAAGCTACGTTGGTGACTTTGATTATTCGGCGAATATCCAGGTTCCGGATTTCCTACTAGAGGCTGTCTATTACTTGCCATCATATATGCCATGATATACATCAGGTATAAGATATATTATAAGCCGCGAGCCTAACAAAAAGCCCTGCTCATATGCTGTGAAGCTCAAGGTAGTACCTACTAATCTACTAGCTATATGATTAATAGTGGTTCTCGGTAGTGCTACTTAATGTTTGTAGTCTATCCACGGACCCCGCGCATGGCATTCAACAAACAATGCCTCTGGGCTGTTACCACTTCAAAAATATTTACCTAAAATCTTACGCAATCCAATCATCACTAGGCTAATTAATGCTACAATAAGTTCAAGGGTTATACGTATAGTTCCGATAACGTCTAGATCGTATTCAGAATCCGGGACCTTATCAATGGGACTTTGATCATTGATAACATAACTGCGAACTTTTGGTCAAATAGTATTTAAAAGTAAATTTAAAAAATGTTTATTAATATTGCCTTATTGGATCCCTGTCATTTCCTTTTTTCGGCAAATTCTTAATACCAAAGAATATGTTATGATCCTCAATTTCACAAAAATTCTCCTTCTAACCGCCATGTTCAGAGGACCCCCAGACAAATTTGAAAAGTTTTAATATAAAAGAAAGTTAAAACAGCCTAGATATACCAAAATTCAAAACACTAAATGAAAAAGACTGCATTTAGACAACTCTAAAGACATTCAGACTGTTAGACACACTAATTACATAGATCTACTGATCTAAATCAATTACCAAGCAGATTTTTTTTATCGGCGGTTATGCCTTTATTAAACAAAATACTATGAACTATATACAACACTACAGCTACTACAATAAAAGCATTTAGACAACCTATAAGTCATAGCAGACTCATAAGTAGCCCAAATGCTCCAGCTCACTCCCAGTTGGCAGCGTGCCCAGCATGCTGGCAGCATTGCCCCGTTGAATTGCAATGCTAGCAGAATTTAGCATTGTATAATGAGATTTACACAAACAAAGCGCTTAGCTGTTGCCACTCGTTGTGGAGTGCGCACTCACATCGTTGCTTACTATTTCTCTCATTTGTCGCCAAACGAAGCACAGTATTATTTGTAATTTTGAAGCTCTTGTAGTGGAGATTGCCTTGTCGTTCTTAACCGATCAAGGTTATGTAGCATCCACCACAGTCATTACATGGATGGTTAACCGTTGGCGTTTTCATTATTGTTAGTGAGTTGTTCCGTTCTTCAGAAGGCAGGTAAAGTTAAGCCTTTAAGTTTCTCCTGGTTGTTAGTAGGACTAGTCTGTAGGGCGATAGTTGATATATTACGGAGGTAGGGCATTTTACGTAACTATTTACTCATAGAATATAATTATTTGTATAATAATTTAAGATTTATTCTTGTAAATCTGTTTCTGTAATGTTGGTGTATTTCTATAAGTGTTATATATCTATCTATATGCATAAAATAATACTGATTAGCACCAATTCATATATAAGGTGGACATAAATTCATCAACAATACTGCGGGGGATAGTGTAAAATCGATATCGGAATGTATTCCGCCCATGTTTAATTTTCACATACAAAAAAATCAGTATAACTATTTACCAAGCGCGGCGCGTTGCCTTTTAGTATGACATCGAGAACCACAGTTTAATCCATTCTCACACGTACGAACGCTACCCGATGTCAATTAGACATTATCACTATGGAAAACCAGATAGATGAAGCTGTTTCACGTACCTACTCTGACGACCGCGAAGGCCTTACTGGCCAATCTAGCTAGATTGCTGAATGCTTTGCATAGTCGCCAATCGATTAAACTCTTCTAAAGATAAAACATTTTACTTACCTACATTCTTTTTAATTTACGTAGGTACGTACTGTATTGTGTTGCAGCTGCTTAGGTATGCCGTATTGTGTTAACCGCTACCGCGTCGGGCGTTCTTTTGTCGCAAGCCGCCAAAGACCGACTAGGCAGAACAGGTACACAAAACAGCTGTCTATTGTTCTTAATTAGCAGTTCAATAATAAGCAGTTCATTGACTTCGCGTAGCAAGTCTCTATTCGCGTGTGTGTGAATAGAGTAGATACACCGTGTTCATAGGCCGCGGTTGTCCTTGCTATTATTCCCAAAGCCAACGTGCCACAGCTTAAGCAATAGTACAGATTTTGTGTATGTGAAAATTAAACATGAGTGGAACACATTCAGTTATTGATCCCAAACCATCCCCCGCAGTATTGTTGATGAATTAATATCCACCTTATATATACAATCATTACGAATTTACGAATTAGGAAGCTTATTAAAGAATTATTGACAATAATTAAAAATATGAAAGAAAAATCTACACCTGACATTATATAATTAATGATTGTTTAGACAAAGGAATATTTCCTGATTGCCTTAAGCAAGGTAGGGTAATCCCGCTTTTCAAAAAGGGAGATTGTACAGAACTAGGTAACTATAGACCAGTTTGAATACTGCCAATAATTTCTACAATTATTGAAACAGTCATCAAAGCCAGAATATTAAAATATTTTGAAGAAAATTATCTTTTTACAACATCACAGTACGGATTTCGTGAAGGTCGATCAACAGAGATGGCAATTAGAAAAGTTATACATTACGAGTATATTCTGGAGGCTTTGGATGGGTCACAAAAATGCGCTAGTATTTATTGTGATTTATCCAAAGCTTCCGACTGTTTAAGGCCTGATATATTATTAATAAAACTGCAACACTATGGTTTCTATGGAGCCGAATTAAATATGTTGCGTACATATTTAGAAAATCGTAGTCAGATTGTTTCATTAAATGGAGTTAATTCTAAATTAACTACAGTAGACATAGGGGTACCACAGGGGTCAATATTAGGGCCTGTTTTATTCCTTATATATATATATTAATGATGTCGTCCATGCCATGCCTGATGGGACTTATGTCAGCCTATTTGCCGACGACACTCATGTTGGCATAAAGGACAAGAAATTCGAGAAAATATAAATAAAAATTATAGAAGCACAAAACATTCTGAAGCAATGGTTCAATGCAAATGGGATTGTACTAAACGAAGGAAAAATTATTTTTCCTTCGTTTAGTACAATCCCATTGTTATGCATTATCAATCACGCAAAGATATTGTATAGAATCCTGCAGTAAAAGATAATGTCTTCTTAGGATACACTATTGACCATACTATTAATCATGCAAATCATATAAATAAGCTATGTAAGAAGTTAGCAAGTGCTAACTACGAGCTAGTGAAATAAAAATCTATATTAGATGAACGAGCTATGATGTCGGTGTATTACGCATATCTTCACTCTATTATTCGATATGCGATTAGTGTATGGGGCAATGGTGCGGATATTATAAAGTTTAAGAACCCAAAATAAGGGCCATAAGAATAATATTTGAATTAAGAAAACGTACCTCTGCATGAAAATATTTTCAAATACACAAAATTATGACAGTAGTTTCATGTACATTTATAATTGCCTATTGGAAATCTATGACGGGTAGGAACATCTTATGACAAAACCGCAGCACGCATACAACCTCAGAGAGCGGAGTAGACCGAACGAAATACTAATGACACCAAAAGTACGATTAACCACAGTGAAGAAACAAGGAATATGGATTAAAATATATTTGTTTAACAAATTGCCCCATTCTGTAGCTAACTTACATGCAAATGATTTTAAGAAAATAATTAAACAGTTCTTCGAAGCCACACCATTTTACTCACTAAAGGAATACCTACTTGCAAACTAATTTGACTGAATCTTAATTCTCGAATTAATGAATTTGTATGTAAATATTGATTTTTATGTTACTTGGAATTGTAATAAAATTTATAACGACATTTTTGATATATTTAGCTTATACATTTAATTATTTTTGACATCTAATTTAATGAATTTATAATATTGTACTACATATATTGACGTGCCCAGTGTAACAAACGCAGTTATAAGGTCAATAAATGAATCTTATCTTATCTTATCTTACTTACGTTCAAATGGTGGTGAGGTATTTCACGAATGCATGCCATACCACACTCCGGTAGAAGTTCCGTCACCAAGCACCTAAGTGGTGTCTTCCAGTAGTTGTCCTTGAGAGCCAATAATTCTAGATTAGCGAGAACAATACCTTCAGGCGAGGTAGTAGTCATAGACTTTTTTTTTGAGGGGGGAAATGCCTTCGCACTGCCCCTCCACCACGGGGGTAGTTGAGGGTGATGTGTGGGACTTGAACCCACTAAACCCCCCCCCGTGAGCAGTCCTCCGCCGAGGTGGGGCAAGACAGGGTCGCATTAGCATTAACCATCTTGCCACAGCGGCGGTAGGTAGGGCCTCTCCGCCTGTGTAGGGGCGACCTTGCTTACCAAGGCCGTCCCCCAAACGTGTGGGACCGTGCAAGCCGGAAAGTAGTCAAAAAATCAGAAAAGTTTTGTTTTAGTAGTAAACTTTTTTCCACGACGCATCAATATCCAAAGCAAGCCCTATTCTCTGATGATTGAAGGGTGCCATGCTAAAACTATTAATATAATAAAAATAAGTGCTAATCATGTTATTTTTATTTACAAAAAAACTAGTTTGTTGATGCATTCCTTTTGCTTATTTGTAGCAATACAGTATGCCCAGGTTCTTTTTCACGAGAAATTTTACTGTTACTGTTAGTTACGGGTAATATGCTCGAAATCAAACTAAAAATGCTACTGTCTACATGAAGAGAACTTTATTTAGCCAAGTGTAAATCGTAGTGCTGGACTGTTACCTTCTCTATAGTAATACCTCCTAAGTTACAAAATTACAAATTAACGATAGGGATAATTATATACATGACTATAATGTTTCCTCTCGTAAATTTGTGATTTTGTTATATAATCCGCAGAGCATGCGTTATTTCATAATTAAAAATATTAAAATTATGGGGTTGCGTCATTATAGCTTATTGCAAAATTAGTCTTGTTTGTAGTACAACGTAAGTCAACTATAGGTGTGGTTCCATCCCCATAAGATGGTTAAAGAACGATAGGAAAAATTAGAGATTAGCCAGTTTTTTGTGATACATTAGATTTAGCACTATTATTTTACCAAGCGTATCGCTGGTTCGTGTTACCGTTTTTACTATACAGACAAAAAAATTAAGAAAATAATAACACGTTTCTTTTAGTCCCCCTCTTATTTGAACATATTGTTACTATTTTGATTTGATAGGCAATCTGTCATATTAACAAAATATTAACCTATTATAAAAGATAAGCTTTAAAATGAAGGAAACATGGACTGAGAAAGCTGTATTACTCGTATTAGCACATTATTATTACAATATTTTACTCGTAACTCTCTGATAATATTAGTACATTACTGCAGCGGCCAGCAAAGGAGGAATTGATGGACGAACGTGTAAATGTGGGCCGAGGCGAAGCCGAGGCACACATACGTTAGTCCATCAATGCCTAGTTGTGGCCAAGGCTTGTATAGTGCTTTTCTCAAATAATGCGCGGAAATTAAAACAAAGTAGTATCTAGGCAGATTTTTTTATTTGAAGATACAGTTGTTAAATGTACAATCAGTACTAATATCAGTACTAATATTATAAATGCGAAAGTAACTCTGTCTGTCTGTCTGTCTGTTACGCTTTCACGCCAAAACTACTGGACCGATTTGAATGAAATTTCGTATGGAGATAGTTTGAGACCCGGGAAAAAAAATAGGATAGTTTTTATCCGACTGCGCAAAAAGAGGTTAATGTTTTCGCGCGATAACCGACATACGCGCGGGCAGAGCCGCGCCCGGAAAGCTAGTTTTCAATAAACAGCGTTCTATTTGCAAGCCAGATCGAAATTTAAATAAAACCTTTGATAAGTTACCTCCTTGGTTGCCATGCTTCGAAGTAAAAGATCGTTCCATTTTTAAATTACACGACAGATATAGATTATCGTAAATTTTTGGCCGGCCTCTGCGCATGTATTTGGCCAGTACAGCAATTTCGATTTTTGTCGAAGAAGGTTGTCAAAATAATGCTCACATTTCCAAGCATGTTTGAGAAAATAATATAATTGATATCTATATTAACAATAACAACACTGATCGTTTAGTATTAGTATATACCATATATTTAATAAGCGATAATTAAAAGTCAAGGATGTTGCCGTCTCAAGATATCGATGCGAAAAAGAAATGTTGTTCCGCTCGTCACATTCGTATCTATGCCCGTTATTGTATTCCCGCCAAAATGCCTTCTCGAGTTGTCCGCGTAGGCCGCCAGGTAGCGCTTTTTGTTCGCAATCGCCCATCGATAGCAGCACTCCAAAATTCTTTTTAAAAATCAGCAATGTTGCCAACACGGCCATTCTGCGCGGTGCCGGTCCCTGGCACCTCACAAATTCTAATTAAATATCTAAAAATAGAAAAACGGATTGTTAATCATGTAAAGGCAAAAATAAAAAAAAATGTAGTGATTATTACAACCATATATAATTGAGTTCATTTTCATTTTGATCTAGACAAACCCGCACTTATAGGGAGTTTACCGCACATAAGTGTCTTGGTTAGTCCTACACCTTGGAACTAGTTGTTTTAAAGGGCATTTCGCCACACTTAAACACAACACATTCGCATTTTTCGTTGGAACCAGGGCGTTTCACCACACTTAAATGTACCAAGTTTGTTTCAAAATCTCATGAACTCAACCTTTATCAGGCTACAATAAATTCAGGATAAGTCATCCACAAAATCTCTTTAAAACGTTACTACAAATTAAAATATCCAAATTACTATCGTAAAAATAGAAATAATATGTTTAAAATTTCATACCTCACTAATTTTTATTGCCAACACGTAAATTTATGTGTATATTATGTAGTTAGTTAGAATCCCAGTCAGCAATCTAAACTGAAAGTACTTATTATTAACCACCAAAAAAGCGAAGAAATCCAAAGGCATGACACTAGTGCAATATAGTGTTTAATATAGGTACCTAACTATATTCAACAAAAAATATTATACCTACCGTAGTATCGATACGATACGATACATGTCACCAGTACAAAACCTGTTATGTATGTAAAAAGAGGTATTAGACTGAATCTCAATTATTATATTTATATATTTTCTTATTTATTTTTGAATTTAAGTTATCAGATATTTTGTATTTTTTTTTTTTTTTTTTTGTTTTGCTATTGTCAATTTCGTATAACTTATTGTATATTGTTAGTTTTTGTTTGTAGTATGTAATGTGTTTCATTTCAAAAGCATTTTGATGTGTAATTTATATACTCGTATTATATATATTCATATAGGGCTGTTGTCGAAAACAACCTCCGTGACGTCACAAAGCCGGCTCCAACGGAAGACCAGCGCTAGTTTTACACTAGCATATTATGCTGAGTTGGAGACCGTTTTACGACATGTAGCGAATACCTTATTAATTATTTTATTAGTCTATTTATAAAATATTTTGTATTTGTTTCATTGCTAATGTTGTAAAATGAACTAACATAATTCGAATTCTGTTTGGAAAAACCTTGTAACAAAACCGGTGTGGATAAAGGAGTTAAATGAGAAGAATGCTTCTTTACTATTGATTCTGATATAAGCGAGCAGCTACTGCCGGTATCAATAAACGCATCATTTTCAAGTTCATTAACGATTATTCTTTTTACAAATTTACTTCTCGGGTCGGAGGTAGACACAAACTTGTTTCTTCTTTATCTACTTTGGTAGTATTCTTTTATTTAAAATAACACATGTACGCTAAATGACCCCTTTTACCACAGTAGTTACATTTATTTTTGTCACATTGAACTTTCCTATGATTTCTACCACAAAGATAACACTTAATTACCCTTCAACCATGAGTTTGACTTTCCTGGCTATTAGCATAGAGAAAAATTAGTACTTTTCTCTATGCTATTAGTAATAACACATTAGCATACGTATTTACTGGCATAATTGAGCAATTCGTCTGGAAAAACTGGCGGCCGATTGGGATAATCTAAGCAAATTGTTACGTATTATGGTTTAACATGTTTGTTTTGTACTCTTTAGCTTAAAGGTGCGACCATGAAGAAAAACTATATTAAACTATAAATAAAAAAAACTAGCTAAACTATCGCATGCAGCAAAATTACTGGCCTCTATAGAAGCTGCGATACTGCTGTCACCTATATTTCATATAATAATCGAGATAACGTCTTGCTCCGTAAAATTCAAAGAAACGATCAAATTTACATTTTTGCTCAAAGTAAAATTCAGAAAGCGACTGATGTTCATTCGGCTTTTACCGATTACTTCTCTCAACAACTCTAACATATTTCTCCGTATTTGAAAACTATCCGACAATTTTTGCTTCCACTCTAACCAGTTCCACGCAGGCCATTTATTGTCTGTACGCAAAAGTGAGCCGTACCACACCTTAACAGACCCTTTCAATTTATTAAGGGCTTGATAACGTATCATTTCGTCAGACCATGCAAAAGTTTGACAATAGGAATGTATGATAGTAAGCCAAGTTTTGACGTCGTCTCTTAGAGGGTCGAACTCAGGTATAATACTGTTCAAAGAGAATTGGTTTGATGTACTCCCAGTTCCACTTTTAGTTCCTTTCGGTACCTTATTCGTCCGTTTAGCTGGAGGTGATTGTGTCCTGGTACTGCTGGAGCTGTCAGACCTAGAGGAGGAGCTCGTACGCGCTCGCTTCCTTTTCCTATGGGACTTGCTGCGTTTACCCATTGTACGAAGGTTCTTGTCACTTCTGATATTAACAATAACAACACTGATCGTTTAGTATTAGTATATACATATATATTTAATAAGCGATAGTTAAAAGTCAAGGATGTTGCCATCTCAAGATATCGATGCGAAAAAGAAATGTTGTTCCGCTCGTCACATTCGTATCTATATTCTATGCCCGTTATTGTATTCCCGCCAAAATGCCTTCTCGAGTTGTCCGCGTAGGCCGCCAGGTAGCGCTTTTTGTTCGCAATCGCCCATCGACAGCAGCACTCCAAACTTCTTTTTAAAAATCAGCAATGTTGCCAACATCTGATTTAACGGTTTATGCCATCATCCCCACGCTTGGCTAGCATCTTGAGGATTACAGTTGTCAGTGTAAATTTTTCAGAAGGCATTAGTGCCCACCTTCCTCTGTTTTTCCCTAAGACACCTACGTTACGACACCCACGGAAAGATATGGGGCATAAAAGTACCCAGCACCCCACGGTGCACCTGTGCCTAAGTTTAATTGTAAGTTTAAGCTAATGTACCATATTTTTATTTGGTATTTCAATGAACAATTTATTGAAATGGTAGACACTTAAATATATAAACATATAAACCTTATTAAATATATATAAATTATTAAATATATAAACGTATACCTAGAATGCTATCTCAACAAACTTAATAATAACTTATTGCAATCTTAATTCCGTTTCACCCTGTTCCTTCATATCTCTGGGCATTTAACGAGCTAATTAACTTATATAATAAAACGACAAGATAAGTTGAAAAGGTAGAGTCAGACTGTAGTGACGGTATAATAAAATATATTAAAGGGTGGAAAGAGGTGAAACTTCTAATACTCTCTGAAATTTGTTCAGTACAGTACAGAACTTGGATTTTTTTGCCTTTTAGATAATCAAGGTACAAAGGGTTAACTGACCGGTTATTTCTCCATAAAAAAGTTGAAGAGTGATTACTCCCTTATGTGAGGTTTTAGGTCTAGACCTACAGAGATAAATAATAGAGATAAATCGACGACATGTTCTGGAACTATGCATGTCGTCGATTTATCTCTTCATTGTCTAGGTTTGCTAAATTTGTAAAATGATAATGATTTTGAATGTTGTGACGATCGAAAATGTACATGAAATATTTCGAGACTCATAACTTCGCAGGTTTTCACGGTGCACAACTGACTTTACTTGCGACGAGTCCGGTGGAGTGCCAACAGCAGTGGAGTGATGATGTGGTCGAAGATGTTGTTCAGGCTAGTCTAGATTTACTGGCTCTCAAGGACAGCTGCCGGAACACACCGTTAGGTTCTTAGCCAGATTTTCAACTTGAGGGTGGTAGCTAACCAGGCGGGCATGGCAGCTATAACGTCTGCCATCCTAAGACAACTATCGGGACCGACGACTTAAGGATGACTCACGCTAGACCGTGCCGGGTCCGAGCCGAGTGTCGGCCGGAGCACGGTCAACTAATATTACCTATATTACGTATGGACACACTCACGTTATACCGAGCGGCAACCGAGTGACGGCCGACAAACGGACAACGCTCGGAAACAACTCGGTCCCGGCTCGGCTCGGCCACGGCCCGTTGCATGAATACAGTGCCGCCGAGCTGCGCCCGAGCAGTCGTAGTGGTGCTATGCAAGTGCACTGTCGTTTTTGTTCGACATTGAAAAATGAACAACGAACGTTTGTTAACTACGTATACCGGCTAGAACTCACGGTGTTTAGTCGTTATCTCCAACCGGTGTTCGAGCGGTCGGGGATAACGACTAAACACCGTGAGTTCTAGCCGGTATACGTAGTTAATAAGTATGTCAACTCACGTTAGTTTTTATGAAAATATAACGAACGTTTGATTGAAGCTGTGAGGAAATATCCAGCATTATATGATATGAGCGATGGGAAATGTATGGACTCCAATTATAAGTCTTCACTATGGTTCAAAATAAGCAAAGTATATGTAATAATAAGCAAAGTATATTTTATACTTCGTATTAAATGTCACGTCAGGGTTCGCGAAAAGAGTGAACTATTTGTTGTGACGTCATCAGAGCGCCGAGCGATTCCTTTACCGCTTGATTGACGTGGAGGTATAAAGTTTAGCAGTAAGATCAAGTTATTATTACTATAAGAGGTGAGACTTGGCCCCCTGGTCTGTCGACTGTCCAGCTGTATGTTACAGGTCTTCAGCTCGTTAATGGAATGTAGATGACAAAGCGCTGTCATCGCTGACAAAGTCGATCTTAATCGATCAAATAAGTAAAACAACCTCCACTGCGTTCATGACTGGGATGAGTGACAGCTAGTGGCAATATTACTCAGTGATTCTGTGCCTTGGAGTGCACGTTAAGTCGTCGGTCCTGATATATATCTTACAATGGCAGTCATTATAATAGGGCATTTCGCAAATACCTGCCTGGCTAGCTAATCTTATGCCAAGCAGCTAACGTGTGTTCGCTTAGCTATTCTTAAGAGCAAATTTTTTTTTTTTACTAAAGTGGATGCACACTCCATTTCCTTGGAGATGAAATTTTTTCAGATTCTTCAACGTCCAGTGCGATCGCAATAGCCGATAATTCCATATCGTCAAAATTCAACATGATTGTAGTCTAGTTACATCACTATTTTTGCTCGGGCGAGTATACTGCATCACGGCGCATCGGTTATTGCTCGGTCGAGGCCCGTCTTTGTAATTACAGGTATGGGACCAGCTCGGTGACCGTGCTACGGCCGACACTCGGCTCGGACCCGACACGGTCTAGCGTGAGTCATCCTTTAACGTGCCTTCCGAAGCACGGAAGCGCTCAGTAGTAACGTCACCAGCGATCACCCATCCAAGTCATGACCGAGGCGGACGTTGCTGAACTTTGCGATCGATTCAGAACGGCTAATCTAATTTATCTGTGCCACATAAGAAATCATTTAATTTTGTTATTACTATAGCTGTCAAATTGCGTTTGTTGCCGAGGCTGACGTTTTGATTTTAAATAGGCAAATTGTCAAAAAATATGAGAAGCTCGTGTTAATAAATATGAGGCAACATTTTTGTTCGATTAGTGCATATTTCTTGGAAATCGCGTAGAATTTTGATAAACTTGGTCCAGTGCATCGAATAGGTCAAAGTATGTAAGATCATCGTCTGTCTACATTTTGTTGAATTTTATATTTTAATTTGAATGCACTACAGTTAAAATTTCCATGCAGACTTGTTATGTCCACCGATGATTACCCAATTATATTTAAACATTTATTTGATAATATCTACTATTTCACAAATTTTAAATACCTGCTTTTTGGTAGATAAGTAAGGAAGGTTTTTTCTCCAATTGTTACTTTTAAATGAACCGCATAGCTACTATTACTGTACCTATCGGCTATTGACCAAGAGTCCTTCTTGTTGAGTAAGGAAATGCCTTCACTAATCCGCCCCGTTGCTAAAGGGGGTGCTTCTGAGTAGAACAATCTACTAAAGCCCCTGCGTGAGCAATCAGCCGCAGAGGTATATCGAGCCTCTGTGCCTGTAGAGGGCGACAATTCTCACCAAAGCCACTCACGTGTGTGGGTTAACCAGTGAAAAGTTCTCTACTTTTCACTATGGAGAAGGAAGGAGGAGGGCTATCTGCCTCCTCCTCGTCCTCATTCGTCATTGCCAGAGCGGGTCAGCTTGCACATCATCTTCTCTGACCTGCTCTGCAATTTCTTTTTGCGTTATCTCCGCTTGCAGAAGGAGACCACCACCTGCCACGATCCCTCCCTACCTAGCATGGTGTTTACCACGATCAGCAGAAAGAGATATCCTTCAATGAGCGCTGAAAGCGCATGCTGCTAGAAGCCCCATGCGACACACTTACGAAGTACCGTATGCTCCGGTGGCGCCCCTCACTCGCCGAAGGCTACAGTCAGGCCACATAAGGCCCTTTTTGCGATCTGATGCAGATATTTATCGATACATCCACGTCCGGAAAGCACCTGCAACAATCGGAAGGTCAGAGAATCAAACCACTGCGTTACCCAACACTGAGGACCGAGTGTCACGTACTTAAAGACTGATGGTGCATCTACTGTCTTCACCTGGGAACTCACCTCGGGTTCTTGTCACCGCCACGGAGTGGTACATTTCGTGAAAGTGCAAAAGCTTATGCCCTTGTTACAACAGCAAGAAATGTTACCCTCCGTAATCTCTCACCCTATACGAATAAATATGTAAAGATATGTAAGTCAAGCTCAGCTAAATAGCAGAACGCAAATCTTACCACGGCGGGCAGGGGTTTAAGAAGTGTACCCTGCGGCGCAACAACATTAAATTGACGCGACCAATCGGATGCAATAATTTCTATGCGCCAAATTAATTAACCAATCCTATTGAATTGTGTATTGTTTCCAATTGATTGTGCGATTTTTGTCAACTGTCCAAAATCAAAGCGGCAACTGCGTATGAGAGTAATTTTATTTACTTATACATACGTGGCTATCCACTTTTGAAGTTTCCTCCACCTTACTCAAACATGACTGAGACATTGGTTGAAGACAATTTATTTAGCCAAATGAAATATACAAACCACACGACCCCAATCAGAACGAAAATAGTTAATAACTCATAAATACAAAAAATCATTTTTTTTCTACATATATGAGAATATAAGTACCGAGTAAAGTGGATTAAGTAAAAGATTCAGATTTTATTTGGACATTGTAAAACAAGCAATATATTTTGTACCTATGAACAGATATCAATCATGCATTTAAAACGTGTTGTAACATTGGCAGCAGATGATTTGTAACGTGCTTTTTATCGGCGTTATCGTTACACAGCTACGACGTAGCTGCTACGGCGGCAGCTACGGCGACAGGCAGCGTTCCGTTACGTATGTAGTACATAACAAACATGTTTACTGTATTTTTTGCTACGTAATTGTGACCGCACTCTGCACGCATTTCCTATGTTTCTTGTCCTCGAACTTTGTTCAGTACCCTTTGTCCGAGCCCAATCATAAAGACATTTATTATGTTTACCGTTACTATACAATTTTAATTATTTGCAGGGTTATATGGTTATAATACTTTAAGGAACTGTTTAAAAAATGTTATTGCTTATTTCCTGTGACATAGAATGAAAATTCGTGACTTATTCCGCAACACCTGATCTGCTTTAAATTATTATTATGCCGACACAAATCTAGCTTAAACTGCACTGAAATTGTCGACAGTGTGAGTAGACCATGAGTCAAATTCAAAACAATAAATTCGTTTTTAGTACCAAAGACTTGTACTTACAAAGATTTTTTCGAAGATCGAAGTGAATTTTTCTACCCTTACATTGGACTTAAAGCATGTGGCAAAACGTTGGTTTTTTAAGACACTTTCACCTACCCCTCCGTGGATTTAAGGCTTATATATCTGTTGGATACAATAATACTAATACACGTATATAAACGTACGCTATTGTGTCAATCCATCAGTTATGTACTACCTAAATGTAGAAATTAGGTACGAGGGAGTTCAAAGTATAGGTATAATATCTCGTACTAGGTAAACAACTTTCATTCGAACGATAACATGTTTCCTCATTTATTATGTTGTCTCCTTGAACAACGCTCTCAAGATATTTTAGTGAGTTCCGTAAGAAGTGCCAGTAATTTCTGGTATTTATTTGTTTACCATACAGCAATTAGGTCGAGTCGTCTGGTCTCTGTGGACTTTGGACGTCTGGAGGCAATGCACTGCGCTTCGAGGGAAAATCACCGGGACCCTATCTTTATTGCCTTGACAGGACCATGTTATCTACTGCTTTAATTAATGAGTATAAAAGACACGAAGTCTGTACGTGGAAGACAAATTAAAACAATAAGATAAAATATCCCTCTGTGTTGTTAAACGTTATTCAGTTTATTTATGGCACAGAAAAACAATAATTGTTGTCCCCGATAATACGAGGTAAAAGTTACGTCGTTTCCGAGGAATATTCGTATAAATTGAGGAAACTCACATCTACCACAGTAAGGGTGAGTTACTTTTTAAAACCTGGAGGGGCTCCACAATCCATACGGATATTCCGAGGATGTGTTCAATATCAGACCATACGTGAATGTAACCAGGGGTAAGCATTATATATTATTATATTGTATTATGTATTGTAGTATGTATTAGTGTGTGTGTAACGTTAATTACAATGCTGCTCCCTAATAATATTACTGACGAATTGTATTAAGACTATATTACACAGTTATGTATATATGTATGTAATTCGTAAATACAGTTCCAATCATAGAACACGTTATAAACAAACCCTTTTTTAATGCTTGATAGGTTAGCCTTTGACCACTATCTCACCTGATGGTAAGAGATAATGTGGTCGAAGATGTTGTTCAGGCTAACCTAGAATTACTGGCTCTCAAGGACAGCTGCCGGAACACACCGTTAGGTGCTTGGCGACAGATTTTCAATTTGAGGGTGGTATCTAGCCAGGTGGGCATTCGCAAAGTGCCCTACCACCATGCTGTAACGACTGCCATCCTAAGACAACAACCGGGACCGACGGCTTAACGTGCCCTCCGAAGCACGGAAGCGCTCAGTAGTAATGTCACCAACGGTCACCCATCCAACTCATGACCGCGGCGGACGTTGCTTAACTTTGCTGATCGATTCAGAATGGTTAAGCAAACTTCGCTACGAGCGCTTCAAAATCCCTTGTAACAAATAGAAAAGAAACTGATCTCCACAACACAGGGAATCCTAGTGTGGAGACCAGGGACTATAAATAAATTTAATTAAGTATACTTTTATTTGCTAATTTATTTTTAATAAATAATGTACCTACAATGATTTAGTTTTAAGAATGGTAACATTATGGTTTTTTAAATAAATATATTAAATAATAATATATAGACATTTATTTCATAACATAATTTTTTTTACAATATTCATATATAAAAAAGAAACAAATATTATAAAAAAATTATAACTACTAGGGCCCAAGCTACTAGCGGTTAGGGCTGCAGAAAGAGGAATCGCCGTACAATGCGTGTCGTGTCGAGTATCAATGCCTTCTGCATCTGACCCTTGATCCAACCGTCTAGTGAGAGCGTCTTGAGATGTTGGTCGAGGCTCTTCGCTATTAGGCCGTTCGCCGAAAAGACTATCGGAACAATGATCGTCGAGTCAACATCCCACATGGCGGTTACCTAGTGAGCCAAGTCAAGGTACTTGCTGACTTTGTCCTTCTCGGCCTTCACAAGGTTCTCATCATGTTATTATTATTATTATATTAATCGATTAAGTTATTGTTTCGCCGTAAAATTTAATTATTGTTAGTCTGTGAATCGCAGTGTGCGATGACAGTTCCTCTGAAAGCACTCCTGCTCTCATTTTGGTATTCCTTTCCCTTCGTCACCTCTTACGACATCCACAGGAAGATATGGGGAGGGTGCAATTCTAGTCCAGCACGCCACGCCACGGGGATACTACTACAGTAAGATATAAAGCAGTTGGTCGCACCATTGCACTAGCTTGCCAAGTCAATGAAGTGAGTACACATACTGAGGGTAGGTTATAACCGAGTACCTCTCCATGTGCGTGGTTCAGCTTCCACCACCTCGTTTAGACCTGGCTGCACCTGGAACATCAATTTCATGACATTGACGACTACTTGAAATTATCCGAATATATTAAACTAGCTTTCCGGGCGCGGCTCCGCCTGCGGCTATGTCGGTTATCGCGCAAAAACTTTTGCGCAGTTGGATAAAACTATCCTATGTTTTTTCCCGGTCTCAAACTATTTCCATACGAAGTTTCATTCAAATCGGTCTAGTTGTTTTGGCGTGAAAGCGTAACAGACAGAAAGACAGAGTTACTTACGCTTTTATAATCTCATATTAGTACTGATTATAGTTGACATTAATACAACACATAAAATAAACTATATGCACCGTATGCTAATAATGATTATTGATAGAATTACATTGATTAATTACATTAAATAGCAATATGTTAAATGATAATTTATAAAAATATTAAATTGTACATAGCATGATTTTTTCCGATTAAGATTTTAAAAGATATTAATATGTAGTTATCCTAAGGAATAATTAAGTACATGTTTGTATTATTTTATTAGTTTCACACTTTTAATAAGAGATATCAGTATTTGTTTGTAACTCTTGCGCATCACTTAAAGTGACTAGCAATAACTTATTATGTTAATGATATCTAATCACGTGTGATGTAATATTTTGTTATGTGTTGCCCTGTAACAATGGTCTTATGAATAAAGTTTTGTATTTGTATACGCACAAAACGTATTTCACATTTAGAGATGAAATAAATACATAACGAAAAACTGGCAAACAATAGGCACAGGCATCCCAAATTCCGAGTTTTAACACTTGGTATATTTAAAATAGTACGAAAGTACGTTTCTATGGAAAGCCTTCCACTAACCTTAAGTAATTATTTGAAAACAGTTGGTATGTGATGCATTAGTTCATTAGGAGGCTCTAATATTACAAGTGTGGCTAGGCCCCCAAGGTGAAGCTAAGAGAACCCGAAGTACTCACTATTCTTAGCGGTCGAAGTAGCAGGTGGCGGGGCTACTCGTCTAACCCGCTTCAGGGAGACCTACGGCGGCGTTCAATACAGCCGCTGGAACACACCGTTAGGTACAATAAGGCGACACATTTTCTACTTGAGGGTGGTAGCTAGCCAAGCTGGCCTTCGGATATTGCCCCATGACCACGCTATAACGACAGCCATGTTAAGATAAAAACCGGGACCGACGGCTTAACGTGCCCTGGCCGAAGCACGGCCCAAGTAGCACAAAACTGCATTATAAGATGTCACAAGAGGTAACATCGGTAACTTTAGCACTTATGAAGAGTTATTACAGTACACTCGACCTGCAATAGGTGAAAAGTGAGCTTTCACTTGAATAAGAACGTTATTATGTATCACGGAGACCACACTGTAACATTCGCAGTGTTAATATAGGTAACAAGTTCAATATTATACAGCTTTAAGCAATTTAAAGGATTTTTGTGGACTATATTCTGAATTAAAGACCACAAGTGTACCCTTAGACCACTTGCATTTTAAGAAAGAACACGTGAGCTACTAGCTATAATGTAATCAGTTATTCTGTGGCTTCAAATAACAAAGATATAATGCTTTTTGCTGCACACAGTGGAACTAGTGTAATGTTAATCAGCTTGTTACACGCGATCGTATAATAGCTCTTATTAAGCCCACATGATCACTATGGGTGAACATATATGATGCTAAGTTAAAGCAAACTGCTCTTTATTAGCTCACATGTTACCCATAATCTCAGTGAGAGCTGAATACTTGTACTAGCGTTGACAATTAATCTACTAGTGCCGTTAAATAAGACTTTGAAGACTTTTTTATTCAGCGCTTCGTAAGTAAGTACCTATAGCTAATCGTGTCGTTTAAGATATTGTGATATGTGGAAATATAAAAAAGGGCTAAAATTCCTGCAGAGTTTAGTAGTTCACTGATGATTACTTAGTACAGCTATTTGCGTACACGTTGCCCAATATCAAGCTTTACTGACTTGTTTAACACAAGAACTACTCGTAACAGCTCGTTACTGATTCATGTTCCATGAGTGGACACTTAAACAGCTCCTGCTGTTTGATTGTGGTAAATAGAGTACACATTGCTTGTCTGCCATTTTTTAGATTATAACCGTGTATACAATATAATAACAATTTGTTTTTGTTTAGTCAACGGAAATAACAACAGAATTTGAATAGAAAATGTAATGATTTTACACGTAAGCAGCCTATTGTCAAATTATAAAGGAAAAATAAAAAGATTTTTTTTTTATAATAATATCATAAATCTATTTTATACTATAATTTTCAAGTAGTTAGTGATATTTTGAGAGCGCGTGAAAATTTTCGTCTATAATTATATAGTATTTGACAATAAACTCTCTTTCCCGTTCGAATTTCATGCACATGGAGAAAAATTATTAAAGTTTTACTTGGCGATAATAATTTGCCTATTTCCCACAAACACATTACAAAATGGTTCACACAAAACATCAAATAATAATAAAGTAGTAGGGTGAAAATTATTTACAATTTTGCCACTTGTGAATTGTCAGCTCCATAAAAGAGTTACTAATTTCCTGGAGTGTACTTTGTGCTGAAAAATAGGTAACAAGTACTCTATTATTCAGCCCTTGTGGTGTGTAAAAGGTAAGACATACCCTGATAATCAGTCATTATTCAGCTCTTAGGGCGACTGTTACCTTTAATAATGCTCAAATAACGTTTATATAGTGCGGGTTAGTTGAATAATGTGGCTGGTTAGCAACATTATTCAACTAACGGCTGATTAATTTGTGCCCAAATCAGAGTTATATTAGCTGAGTAGGCGCCTCTAACGCTCTTATTCAGCAGGTTTTTTCAGCAGAAGATTCCATTGTGAACAGTGATTCAGCTCCTAGTCAGTGCTTTTGTGCTACTAGGGGGAACGCTCAGTATATAGTATGACCACAGCGGGATTGCCTAACTTAATTGACAACTTGGGAAGCTACGCTACGAGCATTTGAAATAAGAAAATCTGTTACCAAGCACCTCACGGTGTGTTCCGGCAGCCGTCTTTGAGAGACAATAATTGTAGGTTAGCCTGAATATCATGTTCGACCGAATCATCACTTATCATCACGTAATAGTATTCAAAGACTAGCCTATCCTAAACCAAGTTAGGTAAGTCTTTAATATCTATAAAAAAATTGAATAAATAAAAAAGAACTCGTGAAATGAACTATTAAAAAAAAATTGGCCTAGTACGAGTCGGACTCGCGCACGAAGGGTTTCGTACCATTAGCTATACAACATTAGACTTTATAAAAACAAATACTTTTAAAAGTATCTTAAAAAAACATTAAAATAATATTTAAATAAAACACTTAAAAATGCATAAAATTATATATCTAGTGACAATTCCACCTAATTTTCCTGTTATCTACATGACGTCACAAACATCACGCAGCCTAACCGGAAGAATACCCGACTAGTGTCGCTTCTAAACGAAGCATCTTCAGGAGGTCTTGACTCACCGAGCGCACGAACGAAGACCTCCTGAAGATGCTTCGTTTAGAAGCGAAACTAGTCGGGTATTCTTCCGGTTAGGCTGCGTGATGTTAGTTTAATACGGGTAACATAAATAAAATAAAAAAATATAGTTAAATTTGCTTTGTGTGTTATGACAGAAATATAAGAAATCAAGGGTTTTGAAAGCTAAGATTGGCAAACAAACCCCGAGGTTTTGCCTGGACTAAACCTGCAAACAGCTCTCAATAAGCGAGAAGAGGAAAACTGATTGTGTGCCTTTTTACATCCAATTCTAATTGTACAAACGACAATAATTTCTTCATCAACACTAACGTCTTAAATATAAGGTAAATACATTATTTGATCATGTGAAACGATAATATATATTATTATGATTTTTATAGTTATGACGACTAATAACGAGTTCCTACATGATTGCAATAAAGAAAACATTAAATTTAATATATTATTAGGTACATAGGCATTACTTACAGAGACTTAACATACCGATAAATGATTGATGAAACTGTGGTGTCTAGATTTGTTAAAAAAATCTTTTGGTTACACTTTTTGAATGTTTTTGTTAAAGATTTTTTTTTCCCAAGTCCAAGCAATATTTTATTATTTTGTAAATATAAAAATAATAAGTAAAAATAAAAATGATATATTTATTATTTACTAGCGGCTTGCATTCTATTCTATAGTCTACTAGCGGTCCGCCCCGGCTTCGCACGGGTAATTGCGACTATAAATTTAGATGTAAGCTATCCTATATTTTTATTTGGATCAAATTGCACATGTTGTGCAAATAAAAATTAAAAATTGGTTCAGTAGTTTAGGAGTCCATCGCGGACAAACAACGTGACACATATTTTTTATATATATAAGGATTAGGATGTTCATCGGGATAAGGTAGGATTCTAACGGTGAAATAATTTTTAAATCACTCCCTTAGTTTTTAAGTTAAATCGTTACATACCTACAAAAATACAAATCTTTCCTCTTTATAACATTAGTGTAGGTAGAAGTAGATTTAAAACGGCATAATAGCTAGTTAAGCACATAAGATAAGCAAACAAGCTTACAACATTACAACCAAAGCACCATTTTGTGCTACGAGAGGGATTCGAACCCACGACCATCCGTCCCTATAGCCGGGACTCCTCTGCCAATTGAGCTCTCTTAGTGAGTGAGTCATTGTTGTCATTGAGTAGATTTATCCTTTCGTTCCTGTTGTTTAACCGTCGTAAGAGGAAGGAGCGACATCTGCAGCCAAACTGTTTACATATAATATTTTTTAAATATTTGAAGATATTGAAAATACCCATGAACAGTGACTGACTACTTGCAGATTGTCAAAACTGCGTATGTGCTAACGTTCAAGGCTGTGGTACTCAGACACATACCAGACAAATGATTAGACTTTATCAAACGCGTGCCCGCTCAGTGGTTTAATTATTATCATTGATTTGTGTCCCAAAAAACTAAATTATATCTTATTAGTAAGAAGTTGCGTTTGTAATACGTAATAAATGTAAGTAAGCTTAGTTACTATTCGAATTCAGAACTAAAACAATATTATTCATTTCTTAAAGTCTTGGCTGAAAATCAACGTAATGTCATGCGCATGTCTTAGACATAAGCATTACGCTGAGACAAGGCTCATTCTATACTAGTAGACATCTTACTACCGTAATAATTTTTAAGATTTTTTATATTAAAACTTTATAGGATTAATTTTACAACAATTTATAATTTTGTAGTATTGAACAAACTTCTTTTCTTTCTTCCTATTACAAGGTATATTTTGCAGATTTTACGGAAAGAATAACGTTGATAAAGTAGGGAATAGACTAGAATAAAATAAAAAAATAATATAACAACTAAATATGGAGTGAATGATAATTACATCGAGTTAATACGATTTAAAATAATAAATATTTATTATTTGTTTACTTATTATTTATTTAGATAACATAATTCAGTTAGTACAAAACTAGTAGTAGTAGAGGTAGGTATCGTCGAAGAGATACTGAGTAGTAGCTGAAATAGTAGATTGTTATACGAGGGATGAAACAGACTAAATAGGTATTCACGCGAGGTAAACACTCTGCTTTTCAAATATGGTTAAAGTAAATAAAAAAAATATTGGTTAAACAATTATTAAAATGAAATAGGGTGGTGTCTTAGGTTTTCGCGATTAATACACATAGTAATTAAACGACTCTAAAGGGTTTAGATCGCGTATATTTGTCCCGACGTTTTGAACACTTTGCAGTGATCGTATCACCCCGTGACCACGTTGTGAAATAGGATGGATTTTTATGAGGTTCAAGTACTTTAAAATAAAATATTTTATAGAACAATTAAATTAAGGAAACATTAAAATCTTAGTTAACAAGTTCCTACATTGGAATTGCATCATTAGTAGAAGCAATAATAAACATCAGTAGTTATAAACAGCTCAAACAGTAATCAAAACACACATTTGCACATATAACATCATCTTACACAATTTTATTTCAAACACTAAATCTTTCAAGAGGATTTACAAAATAAGAACTTAAATTTATGGATCTAAAACAGAGATTTTTATAGTAGGTCGGGAAATATCTTTGTTTTTTTCAGCAAGGATTTATTATTACGAATTATAATTCAGCAACGCCGAGGAAAGAGGAATATCTCAAGGCGACTTCTATATATTTTTATGTATATATTTTTACTGAATCAGCCAATCTTTTTAGAGTATACCCCCATATTTGACTCATTTTAATTTTATCAATATCGATCATGTAGTTTTGAAGTTTCACTAATTTAACTGAAAAATGTTATTGCCAATAAGCCTTTCACTCATGGAGAATGAAGGGGGGTATTCTTCCATGGTTCCAAAGAAAAATTTTGTTTTTTTTTTTTTAAATCTTGGTATCCAGTAATTCTAGGTTAAGCATGTTAACACCTTTGACCACATAATCATTTACCATTAGGCGACTTTGTAGACAAAGGCTTATCAGTAATAAAAAAATATGTGATTGTAACTCATATCCGATGGGACCAGCATACAGAAAGTGACAATATATCTTGGAAGCAGCGTGTATCACTGAGATGAGTGAAAATAATTAGAAAAAAAAACGGTGAACATCACTGAAAAGTATGAAAAAACTTGCGCAAGTCGTACCATGAAAATGTGAGCCCAGTGTTCTGAATCAGCATGAGCACCAACTTGCACAAGTTATTTTATACTTTTAAGTGTTGGGTGACGGATCCTGGTGCCGGTTTTTTATAAAGAAAACATGGGAAATAGTAATCTATTTCCCTATTTTATAATATAAGGTTTTGAGTTAAAGATATTATTATTAAGTAGTTTTTCACCATTTCTTCAGATCCGACATTTATGTAATGTTAAAGGTGTTTGGCTTCGGGGTGGAGCTATCCCAGCGCTGCTGGTGCTAGGTGACGAGGTCCTAGCGTGCTAGAAGATGGTGGGCCTACTTCGTCGTCTGTGATCGCATCATCAGCATCAGCACCATTGACCTATATATTAGCTACATACACCATTAGCCGGCATCTCTCCCCCACACGCAGTGGGGCACTCGTAGAGATTACACGCGCTTTACGTTCGAAAATTGATAATACACAATATTCTAACGTAAAGTGCGTGTAATTTTAACGAGTGCCCAGCTACGTATGGGTGAGAGTATGCCTGCCAGCATATTTGCACCGGTCGACTCTCGTTTGAGATGCCGCGTCTAGTATATATAGGTCAATGATCAGCACTTGTATACCGTGCGTGACAAACAGTACTGACCGTGTCGCATTCTTCGATCCCCGTGTTTTTGCCGGTTTAATATTTAAATATTATTATTTAAATAATATGTGTGAAACTCACGAGAATTTCATTTCAATAAAAAGCACTATCCCGCGTAGAAAATCGTATTCACAATTTTTTTAGAACACAAAATTTCTCACCTCTTGTGGGAATCGAACCCACCTCTTCACAACCCAAATGTCATTTACCAGTTGGCATTGCCCCGTTGAATTGCAATGCTTATTCGTTGGGCCAAATAGGTGCCAGCATTTTGATCGACTTCGCATCGACCAAGCGCTCTGATAAGTTTTGGAAAATACGATGAATTCCCGGTCCGCACTCCCCGGACTCTACACCAAACGGCTCAGATATGTATTTGGTGTGTTCCGGCAGCTGTCCTTAAGAGTCAGCAATTCTAGGTTAGCCTGAACAACACCCTTGACCACATCATCTCTTACCATGAGGTGACATAGTGGTCAAAGGATAGCCTATCAGCTATAATTAAATAAATAAAAATCATTACCGAGACGTTAGCACACTTGCGCCGTAAGCACATAAATTTAACAGTTATTTTAATTATATTTATCAAAATACTATACGAATTATACACAATACTAAAGCTACTACAATAATAGCATTTAGACAACCCAAGACATTGCAGACTCACAGGCAGTCCAAATGTTATATATAAATAAATATATATACATCTGCTGTTGCTCATTTTCTGCCAGATATGTATTATCGTTAATTACAATATATAATAGCACTTAGCATTACACGAACCCGAATTAGGGCATTATGAATGAAATTCAATTATCTTTATGTCGGAATCATCACTTTGCACATTTCATTTGAAACACGAACAAACATTGTTCAATATGTACAAATAGTATTAGATAATAATAGGTTTGGGGTCAATTTTGCCTACTATTTGTCTGATAGGGAATGAAATAGATATCTTTAGTAATTGGTTATTAAGTATTTGGAATTTCTATTGAGTAGCAGGGGCTGGTGAGGTGACACAAGCTTTATTCCTGTAATTCGTAGATGTTGTAATGTCGAATATTTTCGTTGATTTTACACAACCATGATTCTGATTATCTCTGCATGAAAAGAGTGAAACAGAAATAATGAAAATGTAACTGTTATTCTCGGCATTAATGTATGGTTTTAAGGGTTAAATAATGAAGTCCCATGACTTCATTAACAGAATTATTATTGGTCTTTCGTTACATTCCGGCGAACCATATGCCTCGAAAAAATATCGACCTCAAATTTAAGACAGTGGAAAAGGCTGTCATCACTCCTCGACACTCGCATACGTTCGCACTTCGCAGGTTGCGTTCACTAGGCTGGGGAGCCTAATAAACGCACTTCAAAATAAAAAAATTATAATTTTTGAAAATGATAAAAGCGGTCAAAACTCTTGTCGATACGAGTTTTCACCGCCTACTGCGCGACGCACCGCTTGCGGCCAAATGAACCACGAGCGATGTTTATTTGTAAATTAAATCATAGTTGTTTACACATACTTAGGTAAAAAAAATATGCTAAATACCACATTGCAAAGGAAAATTTTGGAAGCAGTGATAGCTCAGTGGCTTGGCTATGGACTGCCGCGCAGCAGGTCCATGGTTCGAATCCCGCCGCGAGCTTGAGCTTCACCGCATGGTGGAAGGGCATTTTGCGAATGCCCGCCTGGCTAGCGACCACCCTCAAGTAGAAAATCTGCCGCCAAGCACCTAACGGTGTGTTCCAGCAGCAGTCCTTGAGAGCCAGTGAAATTACAGGCACATGAGACTTAACAGCTATGTCAGTTGACAGACGCAGTGTAAGTCGAGACTTGTGAAGTTGTGACGTAATGCATCTGTTATAGAAATCTGACAATGCATCTGACCTCGAGCTTAATCTGTCACAAAAACATTTAAAAAAAACATATTATTATTTATTAGCTGTTATTTTATTTAATATGTTCATCTGTCATATTAAACAACTCCTACAGGAAGATATCTGCGGTCCAAACCAGAGCCCGGCATGCCACGTTGCAATTTGGTTGGTTCACTCTTGAATATTCTTCTCTTCCGCTCCTTTTTTGACATTATCCCTTTAAAATCGGTAAATTATACTTAGAACCATCAAATAAATCGTAATCCTATCTACACAAAATACTGGAGTCCAAGCATTTAGAACGCGTGATGCTATTGATTCTATGATTCATATTTACTGCTAATTTAAATATCCTGCTGACCATCCTATTTACCTAATTAATCACAAATATTTCCACTGCGATAATATTATAACAATCAATTTTAGGTAAATAATAAATTTCTTAGAGTTTTGAGTAGGTTTAGACCTACGTATGTAATGACTCCGATTTAGGCTTGAATCATTGACCTATATATACTAGACGCGTCACGCGACATCTTAAACGACGATATTCGACCGGTGCAAGTATGCTGGCCGGCATTTTTACGAGTGCCCAGCTACGTGTGGGGGAGAGTATGCCAGCATATTTGCACCGGTCGAATTTCCTCGTATGAGATGTCGCGTCTAGTATATATAGGTGAAAGGCTTGAATGAACTAGAAATATGACAATAACTTTTTGTCAAAGTTTATTATAGGGCTATCATTATAGGGCTATCATGAGTATTTGTATTGCCGAAAGACGAATATGTTTATTATATTATATGCACCTACCAATATACTTACTCGTTGACTACTAAAGTGTATCAATCACACTAATCATTATTAACAATATCACATCACACTAGAACACTCATATTATAATTGCGAAAGTTTGTGAGTGAGTAAGGATGTCACTGTGCATGTTTAATACTCCTTTGCGCTAAGACAACTGAATCGATTTGGATGAACCTTGGAACATAGATAGTTTCACCCTGGATACAAACAGAATACTTTCATCATTATCTAAGTGGGTAAACCGCAGTAGCTTCGGCCCGCGTTTTCACACACTCTGTTTATATTTTTCAAATCAAATAATTTATTTGCAAGAATACAATAATTTGATTTCTAGTGTAAAATGCTTTGTTTCTGTATTCTGCCTGCAAGCAGATGTGCAAATATTTAAGGCTAATGCTAATACACTAAAAATATTAACAATTTAATCAAATTTCTCGGTTTTTATGTATATTAATAAGTATATTTGCTTTGTAGCCAGATATACTTTGTTGAAATTATTACTGTTAGGCTAGCCTTAGTGCGAATGAGAAGAAATGTAGGTTGGCCTAACCACATAAATGCAATGCAGTCACAGTTCCGGCACCGTATAAATATTCATATCTAGTTCCAGTGCAACTCAGTGATACCACAGATCGCTGTTGCAATGGCACTGTGGAGTGTGTCTTCAAAGCAAACATGTCAGTGAGTTCCCAATATTTTTGCGGATCTCCAGGCTTGGTTTTCGATGTAATAACGCAGAAAAAACAGATAAAGACAGCAATACAAGCATGTCATACGCACACTAATGTGATCCAATCAGGAGACGTGGCGTCGCCTGATTTCACATTGCCATGTTCGAGGTACGAGTGCCGTTTTTCCAGATTTATATTAGTTTATTGCGTAAAACTTATTATTTTCTGTATAGTATGGCTATATCAGAGGCTATATTTTGTCCCTGTAGTTAGTATACCTACTGTATATCGCATATATCTGTTACATTTAGAATTACTAGATAGGTACAATATAAGATTAATATAAATAAAACTACAACACTAGATTTAGTATTTAACTGTTCGTACACTGAAACTAACTAGAATCAATGTGGTGTAGTAGATGTAAACTTGCTTTAAAAACATAAAATAGTACTACATTGTACAATTTGTACACCGAGGGGATTAAACGATCTGTTTTTGTTCGATAGTAGGTAGGTGCAGCGGAAAACTCGAGAACAGAAATAGAACTTTCTCCCGGGTACCTAATACATAGTGCTTTCTACTGCACCTATGAGGAAAATAAAATCACTATAAGTTGTCTCGTATTAGTCCCGACCCGAGACTTTTCAGGAAGTAAATGCTTTATGACTTCTTGACCTGTATTTTTTATTTCTGGTGGCGTTACCAAATGGTCACTTTCACTATTATATGACATTATGGAAAATTATTTGGAATAATTCAAAGCGTAGGTACTGTTAAATTATCGAAAAACAAAATTAAACAAAACAAATAAATTGGTGCGCTTATTTTTCGTAGTGCAACGATAGGTTGCCTACCTCCTTTCATTGAAAATCAATTACGAAAAAACTCCCACCTCAATTTTTCTTATTATTTGATTTAAAAAATTCTAATTAGTTGAATTTTCATACAACATTCCTTCACTGCTAAAGAGGAAAGGAATGAAATTCCATATAAATTTTCCCGCCGGAGGGAGGGAGAAATTGCGAACTTTATACCTAACACGTTTTTGAACGAGCAATGAGACACTTTCTGAGTGGGTGTGGAATATGAAATGTGAAAAAAAAACCTATTTCTATTCCCTACTTCAATAAAATCCACGATATTAATATTCCAGAACCTCTGTTTACTATAACAACTCTCAAGTAATAATTTTCCGTACAATGTCGCTAAGCATCCCTGTGCCGAGCCAACACGACGTTATCTGGTTGTTAGACTAGATAAATAAATATAGGTATACATAGGAGACTTCGACCGGGCGGCCACGCGCTCCCTGACTGATACCTGATCTACAGATTAAATAATAGTTCTATACACTGTCAACCCACAGACTTATGAGTATGTACCTACTAACTACTTAGCTGTAATATCTTCAATACAATATTTATACGTACTCTGTGAGCTTGACGACCTTAAAACTGATTTTTTTATTTACTTTTGGTATTTATTTCTTTAAAGCATCGCTCATTTCCGCCATATTAAAAAAAACATAGGTAACTCTAGAATCGGCTCACAAAATCTTGTTCACAAAATCCGGACACACATAATAAGACATGCTGAAACGGAGCTTCTTTGTCTTGTCAAAATCTAGTTCAGTTCAGTCAGTCAGTCATGAAAAAACTTATCGCCGAATTTTTATTGCATCTATTTCTTAGTAGATAAGTAGGTAGGTACCAAATTATCTATTTTTGTAATGCCATACGAGCTCTTGGTGGCAACTAGGGCAATATGTCATTTGTGTGAACGTCAGATTTCAAAAAGTTCCGTGTGTTTGGACTACTAATAATGTTAATAGAATAACAGTAATTCTAGGTTATGAACATCATCCTCAAACACATCATCACTTAACATCAGGTGAGATAGTGGTCAAAGGCCAACCTATACGGCATAAAAAAACTCCAGTACTACTAACAAACATATTTATTCGTAGCTCCAGTAGGTAACTGAGGAGTTTCATGTACCTAACCTACTTACAGACATTTCGGAAACAAATTATTAATAAAAAATAACAACACGTAGAATAATATAGAAAACCAAGCGAAAAAATCTGGTATAGCCAGTGTCACTATGGATGACAAGCTAAGATTTCGTTGTAATAAAGCAGTCACATAGGTAAAGTACCTAGGTACTTGAAACCTAAAAACAAGACTCAGTCTCTTTCTTATTAGGCTATAAAACAAGTTTATTTAGGGATGTACCTAGATCCTCCTTACTAAATATTTCCCCAGACATAGTCACCTACTCACCTAATGTGCGCGACTTGTAAATAAACAAAATAGAATACATATTGATAATTATAATTGACAGGATCGAAATGATTAGGTACATACACGTGCCTATTGAATGTTCGCTAACAATTTTTAATTAAGTATCTATTAGGTACGTATCTATAATTTTGTAATGGTAGATAATTAGATGTTATATAATAGTTGAATAGGCGTACCTTTTTAGAGGTTTTATAAGAGGAAACGGGATCTTATTTTTATTGCTGATATGCTAGCCTTTGGCCACTAGGTATCTCACTCACCATATGGTAAGTGATAATACGCTAGTATTCAGGCTAACCTAGGGCTGCCATCACCTAAACCACCGATACCGGACATAATCTTAAAAAACCCCGGACATTTGGGTGAAATTGAGTTTTTTTCCCGGACGTCCCATGAAAACAAAGTTCATGTTTTTTTTTCATTGATACAGCTTCTTTGCGCAAATACATACAAATACTACAGTGCTACAAACATAACTATTCACTCTTCTCTTTCTTAGACAATCTGTTGATATAAATAATGAGGAGCAGTGTTATTTGGCATCAACTTGGAAATAAATTATTATTTTTGGTTTAATAAATAATCAAATAACTATTAGTACCTAGTTAAAAACTACAAACTACATAGTATCAAAATTTTTGAAGTCATCTTGTTTGTAAATTTAACGTAAGTTACAAGTTTAAGTTTTGACGAGCTCGAGATCATTTTACTTTACAAAATTACTAATACCTACGAGAGGAAAAATTATAGTCGTGTGCGGTCCCGTGTCATTCACCCTTTTAGCCGGGATATGCTCACATCTGACCGACTGAGCTAACATGACAATCGTTACAATGCTTATTGTCATATTAGCTCGGTCAGTTAGAGCATACCCCGGCTAAAAGGGTGGATGACGCGGGTTAGAATCCCGCACATGACTATGATTTTTCCGCTAGTATTTTTGTAATTTTGGAATGTAATCCGCAAAGCATGCGTTATTGCAAACATAAAAATATTAAAATCTTTTTACTCATTTCGGTATTTTCAGATGTTCAAATTTTTGTCCAAGCGATTTTTCTTTTCCAACAGGAATTTCGAAAAGTCAAAGCAACTCAGGTCCTTCAATGTATACTTTGTTTCGATCAGAGAAGAAACCGTGTGTTCTTTTAGTGAGTTTTTCTCCTTCATCCGTTGAGACGAAACCAGCGAATAAACTCACAATGTAACTTGAGTTGCCAACTAATATCAAGATTCTCATGTTTTCCGCCAGATTTAACTACATGTTTTAGCGTACGGTAATGATAAAAAGCGTTTAGCGTAACACCCTAGAAATATTCTAGACTTAGCACCAAATGCGCCAAAACGGCAACACAGTGAGTGAATGATCGGGGTGGGCGATGGTTGAGCGGGCGGCGGCGGCGCGGCGCTGGGGACGTTCTGTTGTTGTAGATTTTGCAACGCCGAAATTAACTTTTATGATGTTTACGAGTGAATATGCATATATGCAGTGCCGGTGTTTCAATACGTAAACCCCGGACCCCCGGACGCCCTTTAAACTAGGACAAATCCGGGGAAACCCGGACGGATGGCAGCCCTAGGCTAACCTAACATGACTTCCTCTCAAGTATAGCAGCCGGAACAAATATCTATTTAATAGCTTGACGGTTTACCTGATAACCTGAGGGATTTCTGATGGTGGCTGTAGCTAGCCACCATAATATAGGCGGGCTTTTGCAAAATTAAAACAGTTGGTTGCAGTACATAACGATGTTTACAAGAATAGCAAGTCTTTACCGCCTAAATACCGTGCACAAAAACTCGTATACCTACCTAAAACCTTATTCATAGTGCTGTCCACATGCATCGCGTTGCCTGAAACTAAACCCGTGCAATCCCAGTTAACACAAGATACGTGATAACGATTTAAACAGCACTTTTCCACGCAGATTTCGAATCATAAGTCATAACACATTTTTAAGCTTGTGAGGTAAATATAAAATTTCCATGTTATTAGGCTCGATCCCGGGTAGGACAGCTATGGATATTTTCTACTAGAGACATAGGTACTCAGTAGCAGTCCAGAGTGGAACAGTAACCGGTAGATACCAATAGGTTTGCCTACTATTACAGACTACTAAATCATGCAGGTGAAACGTGGGTGCCACCAGGCATCTGCATACCCCGTCGGGGATATAGGCATGACTAAGTTGTTGTGTGTTTGTAACCTGAGTTTGCTCGGTGATATTCGGGGAATTTTCTCGTAGACATTTATCAATTTGTCCTATAAATGGGATTTCCTCCCTGACTCCATCCCTCTTTGGGTTGACGTCAGGGAGGCATAAAACCAAAGCCAAATCTTATATTATGCTCTCTGGAATATAAAAACGACCTTGTGTTGCCTTAACTAATAATTTTAAATTTTTAATATGTTTTGTGTTGTTGACATATCTGTTTCAACAAACTGAAGAAATGAAGTGAAACCGGGGCGGAGCTAATCTCCCTGTATTGGAAGCTTTCAACTATATGTCGAAAGTATTTAGAAACTTATTACAGTTTATAATTTTTATTTGCTTTATTTACTACAGTTTTTGTTTTGTTTTTTTGGAGCATGTCAACACAGACAGTTCCTTTGCATTAGGCATACTCTCGTTTTATAGGCATTTACTTCATCATTAAGTTACTGTACTGTATCAGCCGGATGGTTCACTGCTGAACACAGCCTCCCCCATTAAGTGGGGGGGGGGGGGGGATTTTCCAAAATCCCTATGCTTGGCAGGCGTCTTGGGATCGCAGATTAAGATATCAGTTTCTCAGAAGGCACTGCTGCCCACCTTCAGGTATTTTCACCTCTTACGACACCCACAGGTAGAAATGGGGGGGTGAAATTCTAACCCGGCACCCCACGAGGGATTAAGTTCATTAAGTTAACTAGGTCCTTATCCACTCTTTAACCAAAAACTTTTTTTTATATATAAGCTGTGAACAAGACAGGCAAACACCTACTTTTTTAAATAACGGTCTATTGGAGTGCAGATTCTAAATATGTGGTTGTTGTTTTTTTTTATTATGTTGCCTAACAGATACCTACTTATTTACTCTCTTCTTGAAGCCTTCCAGATTATATCTAACTATCCGGAAATAGAGACGCTATCTCATAAATATAGTCACCGTTTAATGACTGACCGTGGAATCCTGACGTCAACTCTTCTTTGGAATTCCCTCATTGGTAGTATACCCTCATGGCTTTCGGGCAGGCTGGTAAAAAGCCATTTTATGTGCCGAATGTACAGCAACACCCACCTCGCATCGACGTGAGTAGGGGCATGCAGCTCATTAGGCTCATATAATAGTATTTATATTCTGAAGTGGGAAACTCTACGTAACGAGATGAAACCTACTTGTCGGTTATGCCACCTTATTAAAAGTACCTAAGTATTGTTTCATATTATAAAAACCGCGGCGGACGTACCACACTCAAAATCCTGAAGGATTTCGGTAGAAGCCGATACATTGTCGATAGCGATATCGACTCATGGTATGTTCACGCTCAAGCACCCGTTTCTTCATATATAAGGTACCTATTGTTATTTACCTGCAGGAAAATAAAAAATAATATACAAGTACTTACGTTTTTTATAATTATTAGACCGTGGGATGTCGGGCCAGACTGTAACGCTCTATATCTTCCCATGAGTGTTGTAAGAGGCTACAAAGGGTAAAATACCGGAAGGTATTTTACCCTTTGTCAGGGGGCAGCAGCGCTTTCTGAGGACCTGCTATCTTACACTGCGATCCCCAAGACTCCTCACAAGTGTGGGGATTATGGCAAACATCCCATTAACGAGGAGGGCTGTGTTCAGCTGTAGAACAATCAACTGATACTGTATTTACACGACTTCCAAAAAAAGGAGAGTTATTACACGACTGCCCAAAAAAGGACAGTTATGTTTTCAGGGTTCATGTATGTATGTTTGTGAGTTTCTTTATTCCACCATAACTTCCAAACGATCGATGTAAGAGACATTGTTAGATTCGTTTTGACAGTGCAAGTGACACGAGGTAGATAAAAATTTATAAAAAAAATCTGCCGGATTTAAGACGAAAGAAGTGCCCGCCTGGCTAGCGACCACCCTCAAGTAGAAAATCTGTCGCCAAGCACCCAACGGTGTGTTCCTGCAGCCGTCCCTGAGAGCCAGTGAAATTACAGGCACATGAGACATGTCTCAATGTGACGGGCGCAGTGCAATTCGTGACTTGTTACAAAATGCATCTGTTATAGGCAGAGGGTACCTTACGCTTGACATCAGATGGGCCTCTAGCTTGTGCCATCACAATAACATAAAAAAAAATAAAAAAAGACGACCTAAAATGAGATTAAAAAAATGTTTTTCTTCCAAACCTATCGAATGGGGAACCTATCATAATGAAAGGCTTCAAAACTCGATTCCAGAAATATATATATATTATGTAGTTTTATCTTAAATGGAACGAGAAAACGTTTAACTAAAATAAATAATTAGCAGTCGGGTTTTTAACTTTTTAATTATTTTTTTCTCTATATACATATTGTTACGTGTTTCAGATACTATTTACTTCTATCTGCCCCCACAAACGTCCCCCATACGGTGGCAGATGAAAACACTGGACATCGGCCCCCAGACACTCCATGTCAATAGTTCAAAACAACATTGATTAGTTCCGCAACTAGAAAACATATTCCCTAGCATGTTTTGATCGGTCTCCCCGATCAATATTAGTTTGTATTGAAACGATATAACATTATCTACATACATAATTACGTACCTACTTAAATTTAAATATCTTATACGGAATTGAAGTCAAGAGTATAAGGTTTTAAATCTTTCCGGGGAAGTTTTTGATTTTTTTGAAACGCTCGTTGCGTAGTTTGCTTATCCGTTCAGCTAAGTTAAGCTTTTTAAGTTGACTTGGGTATTGGGTGACCGCTAGTGGCATTACTACTGAGCGCTTCCGTGCTTCGTAGGGCACACAGGCCGTCGTCGTCGGTCCCAGTTTTTGTATTATGATAGCAGTCGGGTAGGGTAGGACATTTTGATGAATTTTCCTACTACCCTACAATTATTGTAATATGTTTAATTGCGTGGATGTTTAATTTATCAAAGAGTATGTGTTGTGTATTAGTTAAAAATCTGTCGGAATATCACCGCACAGTGGGAAGTTGCTGACAGCTGTAACACAGGTTCGACCTAGCACAGCTGTCAGTTTTTACTCGTAGCTATTGTTTAAGTAAGTTACTTTCTATGTTATTATTTCAAGCATGTATGTACGATTAGTGTAGTAGGTATAACTGGAGTTTTGATAATAAATTATTCTACTGACTGAGGTAGGTAAATCTGAAAATTTGCAAATTATTATTACGTAGTCAATAGCAATATTTTCTTCTGAGATTTTATACCAGGAGAGATATTATAATTACCTACTAGGGTTGCAGAAAGTTTCAGTAGGTACCTACTGAGGTATCTAGACGCAGCACGATTTATGCACGCAGTCCTGTTTGTCGTTTAATTTAACCTGTTATGAGTGTGTGTTGCACTTGAAGATAACGCTATCGCGTCCGGGTCACCGCCGCGCCGCGCCGCTGCCTGTCCAGATATCGCACTTTTCTTTTTGCTTCTTTTCCATTGACAACAATAATCATCGATCCAAAGGTTATCAAATATTTAAATAATTGCCTTTCTATTTTTGTATGCTTTTATATAGCATAAATAGAAGAAGATTTCAAAATAAATTTAAAAAAATCGAAATGTCATTTGCATTATTGCAGTAGAGTCAAGCTGGGTCAAATAATTATGAACATAATTTTATTATTATTGAGCACATTTTATTTCTTATTAAATAAATATGACTAATGTTACATTATTTTTATGATCACTTAAAATTATCTACTTAGTAGTTACAAAACAGTCATATCCTCGGGATCACTTGTGCTGCTTGCAAGCGAACCGAGGCGACAACAAGAGAGCGCATACTACACTACACCACGGATAGATAAAGAGCAAATAGTATTTGTATCAGCGACCGTGGGGCGCAGAGCTTCCAATCCAGCACTGTTCAGGTACTGAGTGGCTTAATAAATAATTCCTTATAGACCACGACGATGTTCAGAGAGGTACGTTTGGCGGCGTCTTGCATGGCTCCGGCGACGGTAGCCGGCGACCCTCGGGCGCGCGCGACTGATAATACGCACAGTAAGGTAGCGGGTCCCAAAAGGCGAACAGAGCCTCTCGCGTGTCCAGCACCGTGTCCAGCAGCTTGCCTACTGAGGCAGAGTGTCCACACCTCGTCGACGAATTTTGGCATAAGTATGGCAACGAAACTCCAACCCGAGCACCAATGGCCACCAACCTATTCGCTTGCCCGTTCGCCGGACTCTCCTCCCGCACGAGCCTGAACGACACATGCCCGGTCATCGGTCTCGCCGGGGCCAGGTAAGACACGAAACGCTTCACCCACTCGTGGGCCTCGTCGTCCTTTTGGGGCACCAATCCTTTCCTTGCGGAGTCCACGCGGCATGACACGTTGTTCACAGCACGCGACTCTTTCAGAGTAGTGCAAGTGACGATTCTCTCTCCTTTGGGCTCCCTTATAATAACCCAGGGTTTCTCCGCGCTGATCTCACGCGGGAATCGGAATTGATTCCTGTCTTCGGGCATCACGAATCTTAGACGATCTCGAGCGCCACGCGCGCCTGCACTCGCAATGAAGTGTTTGCCTTCTTTTGAAGCTCCGCTGTCATACCAGGCTCGCACATCGTCATCGTTAGCCACCACCCAAAATTGTGGGGTGGCGAGCCCTGCGGCGCGACTAACACGCATCAGCTCCAAAGGATCGTCCAAGGTGACGACGTCCCGCGCGCATGGCACGAAGCACTGGCATCCGATCACTTCTAGATGAGGTTTGGCAAGTGCATCATAGTAAGCAGGAGTCGTGTTGCTCACAGGCACATAAAACACTACCGATTCTGTTTCGACGATTTCTCTAAGGGCTCGCGCGTACGCAAGGGGGTCGGCTGGGTTTGGCCTAGGGACTGTGTAGAACCTGTGCACTGCCGCAGAATACTTCAGTAAAGCAAACTGTCCCTCTGTCTCGAAAGCCACAACTCTAGCGCCAGCCGAGTGGAAATTTCTGGCCAAATGTAACGCTTGTACTGAACTTCCGCCGCTGATAAGCACCGTTCTGGGCTGTTTGGCGTTTTTCGAGTTTATGAATCTCCCAACGGCTTTCAACACTCCTAGCGGACACTGTATGCACTTCCAAAATATGAATAGCGACGCTGCGATCCATAGCGTAGGTAAAACGACTAGTATTTGTTTCCAGGCTGGATGAGAGACGAAGCCAAGCAGCGCGAAGAGCGGCCGAAGAAGCTGACGGGGTCCCCAGGTAAGGATTCGCACTAGTGTCGGTAGGGGCAGCGGGCGTTCTGGAGAGACCGCGCGCTCCTCCGGGATGAGCGAAAAGGTGGAAGAGAAGGACCGGCGCAGCGCTGTAAAGGGCGGCGGCTGGTGCGCACAGCGTTTAGCGCGTGGAGAGAACACGAGCTCCGAGTTGGAGCGCGCCAGGCGGCTGAACTCGGGCGCACAGGCCGGCATCGCGACTGGTATAAGAATGACGCGCGCGCACGCTCCCACAGCATATAAACTGCCTCGTTATCGGCCGCCGCCCGCGCACCACGCTCATCTTTGTACCCAATTAACGATTACTTACCTATTTAAAAAATAAACAAGCAGAAATGGGAAGTCGTTAAAATCCGTATTAATATTCATTAAAATATATATGTATCTGTCACCACAACACTAAAAAGATATCTTGCGGGTAAATAATTAATCAGACTTTTTTTAATGACTGACATATATTAATCCAATTTCAACAATCTCTACATATATTTAAATACAACAGTTTAACTACTTAACTTTAACCATAATCAAATAGACTAGCATATTACATACGACAATGAAATAAAATAATAGTTGATATGTACACACTAATAAATCTACTTCAAGACATAGAAAAATAAATCAATATAGTCTCTTCAAAATATAATTATACAAATACTTTAAGAAAACATTTAGTGAATATTTTAATTAAATACTTATAAAATATAACGCGATCGTGCGCTCGTAGAGTCAAGACCTCCTGAGGATCCTTCGTGTAGAATCGAAACGCGTTAAAAATTCTTGCAGTTTAGCTGCGTGGCGTTTGTGGCGTCACGTCGGCTTAGCAGGAAATTAAGGCGGAATTCTCACTAGAATTGTTTTATATTTTTTAAGTGTTTTATTTAAATAATAATTTAATATTTCTAAGGGCCTGTTTCAGAATGTTCGAGTAAGTTCCGGTTTTACTATCCAGAACATATTTAATAAATAAAACACTATCTTTGCGTTTCACAGTCATCGATTTAGCCTATCCATCGGCTGAAGCTTGAAATGCGCTGTATGTTAACTGTCATTTTTAACATTCAGTTATTTTATGTGTTGCATAGCAACCCGAAACTTTATTAGATCATTCTGAAACGGGGCCTTCATATGATTACAAGCACTATCGCGTGCTAACCGAAAATTTTATTTTACAAATTATTGGAGTACAAAATTGTATGCCCAAGGCGGGAATCGAACCCGCGTCCTCCGATATCGCGTCTGATCCCTAAGTAATACAATTGGAGCACGAAATTTCGACTAGAAACGCCGAGTCCAGGTGGCCGAGGAGGTTCAGGCATCCGACGCGATTTCAGAGGAAGCGGATTAAATTCCCGCCATGAGCATAAAATTTTGTACTCCAATAATTTGTAAAATATAATAATTTAATGTTTTCTTAAAATATTTTTATAATATATGTCATTATCAAATATGGATTTCAGCAAAGTAACGCCTGAATCTATTCATTATCTTCAAAATATGTTCTACTTCATCTGTTTATTTTAATAGAAACTTCAAATAAACTTCAATAACAACACTCTAATAAACAAAGTACAATGTCTACTACTATTTCATTATAGAAGTTTTAATAATGCTACATTGACACAATCTGAGTACACTGACAGAGTCCACTCTGAAGCAGACTCATGTTGCTTATTTAGATTCACTGTCGAAATGATACAAGTAACATCAGAGTCATCACCCGAGTGGAATCTGTTAAGTATACTCTCATCATGCCAATGAGACTTAAGCTTCTATCAGCATCTGCATTCCAACATCCAAAACTCTGTGTGAGACTAAGCACACTTTACAGATTTGTAGAATACTACTAGATATACATATAACTTTTATCAATAGCTAACAGTTAAATAAATAACAGTTTAACCAATAGCTTTGTGATGCAATACATAAAACATCCTAAACTAATACATAGGACAACAAATCTAAAAATATATGAGTCCTACAAATATATCTAATTGTTCATACATATTTCTTTGGCATCTACTTTATAGACAACAATAAATATATATGTTTATCTAAATAATAAGTTCAATGATAATGATTATATTGGAAACATGTCATGCACTTCTAATTAATACTAGATTGACAGATCATGGAAGACACAACATTATAGATAATTGATACTGAAAGTTAATATGTAAATAAATATTCTATAATTTATTTAGACAGATAGCAGATCTTTTAAGGTAATTCAACATTTGAGTGAAAACTATGGATATATTTATGTTAAAAAATGTAAGCGATAATAATTTACGCAAGGCAAAACGTGATCTTTCTATCCTTACTGTTTCAATAATATACCATAAAAACTAACATTCTAGATCTCATGAAGTCTTCCGACAGAAGCCGAAATATTGTTGATTGTGATATCAACCTTTTGTAAGTTATTCATGCTATAACACCCATGTTAAATTTATTTTTTCGATTATAGTTTTGACTTATGCATGTTAATCTATAAAGATCAAGTGCGTGAATTCGCACACTCATTAACATGTACATGTATGAATTGGCTCTATCTTCAAAGACTGACGCGTAAATTTATTTTTCTACCATTTACATAAGGACCAACGTAATAATGTCAAGCAGGATTTATCTTACTGTTCATTATCATTTGCTTGAAATTAAATATAGCAGAGTTTTTAGAAATGTGGATTTCTTCATACATGTGATCTAATTTAGCTGTCTATATCATTGATATTATTATTTATTTAGCCAGGCTCGACTGCTTTAACCCAAGCTTTTTATCATACAAGTTAACAATTGACATTTAAAAAAAAGCATAATACACAATTTTTTCCAGTACATATAACCATATTTTCACATGAAGAATATCATCCTTCACATAAATATAATTAAATAAACAATATGTTGTGACAACATTCTACAGTAACTTATAAAACATAAAATGCAAACATACATCACTTTATTGTATACAAAACAAGTCACAATAATGTAACTGAAAAATTTGATAAACACACTGTAAAAATGTAATATGAAAGACGTACACTTGTTGTACAACACCCTTGAAATATTTATCAACATAATGTGAAGATGTTTTTTTCACCTTTACAAACTCATAACTTATAATCAGTAATAATAATACATGTCAGACATGTGTTTACATGTAGTGTTTATACAGCAAAGGGCAAATCTGTCTCTTTCAATTCAATTGAGCCATTCTTACAAACTATATGTAACTCATTTTGAGGTTCTTTTTCATATCTAAACCTTTTTGGATGTCCATCATCCATAAACCTCCCCAAATTCATAATTTTTTCATCTACTACTATCTTCTCAGCTATAAGATTAGTTGATGGCAAATTTTGCAATATATCAGGAATGAGTACCTCTACTTTCCCTTTTTCATGTATGAAAATACTACTTTTGTCTGTCAACTGAGATGCATGCATGTACACCTCTCCACTTTTTAATGAAGCCTGTAGGTTACCGCTAAACCCTTTGATGTGCAAGTTGCCCTGTTTTATAACATCTATTGTCACAGCTCTGTGTAAGTGATCCAAATGAATATTACCCATCAAGGTTGTGAAATGTGATATGTCACTGTAACAAGATTTCACTGCTATTTGTCCTCCATGTGTTGTAACATTCAATGAGTTGGCCATGACATTATTACAGCTGATACCAGCATTCAAACCTGTTTTCAATTCAATGTGGCTAGCTTGAAGCCTTCCCTCTGATGTGACCACTCCTTCTGCACTCTCTACTTTGATGTTCTGCGCTTTTAGGTCGGTAACATTAACAGCTCCTTTCTGCGTTTTTACGATGAACTCTTCACCTTCTAATTTAGAAAAATGGACTGATGCGTTTTCGGTTGCTGTCACTTGAACTTTTAACTGATATGGTACCTGGATTATGCATACATCATTCCGGTCTGAATTTGTGTTTTTGTTAAGCAATTCTAAACGCTTAGACGTCTGTTTCACTTGAAAATCACTTGTATCTTTCCCCTGACTGTACAGTGTCATGGTAAGCTTGTTGTGCGCCTTCAGGTCGTTCACGTCGATCGGCTGCACTTTCACATGTATAGGGCTTTCAATGAAAATACTCGTATTGTTGTCTATTGTTTTTTCTACCGTACGAACTACATGCAAATTCTTTATATCAGGTAGGTTACTAAAATCAGCTACAGTTAACCTCAAAGTTTTGAGGCACTTATACAAGACCCGCGGACGCACTAGAGAAAACATTTTCGTTATGTTTACCACTTACAATGGCTATTCAACATTATTTTTTCTATTTTAAACTAATTATTCCAAATTGAACTTATTCTTTTGACAGATATCGGTAATCAGTAATCACTAATCAGTTGATCACAGACACAAACGGAATACTCTAGGGGTGCGTTCTTATTTGTCGTCCGACGACGTCCGACGACGCCCCGAGCGTTTTTATATGCCCGGGGCGATCGTCCGATGATCATCCGGAGCGTTCTTATATATCGCTCGACGACGCACCGGTCGCCCCACGAAATCGGTGGATAAATATCGCCCTGACGTTTCATTTGACAGTTGGGACTTGATTTTTCTTTGTTTTAAGTTACTTTTTGTTTACGTAGACTTCTGTTTACAAAATTTTATTATTATTATTGTTATATTATGTATGTTTGTTTTAGTTATGTATTCTGGAAAAGTACATAATTGTAAATACATTTCTTCTGAGTCAGTGAAACATTTTAAGTAGTGTTCTTGATACAGATATGATAATATGATACAGAGCCGTTCTTAAAAGGCGGACGACGAGCGTCGCTCTTAAGAACGCACCCTAGGGTGCGTTCTTATTTGTCGTCCGACGACGGATGATCGCTCCAAGCAGAGCGACGCTCGTCGTCCGCCTTTTAAGAACGGCTCTGTATCATATCTGTATCAAGAACACTACTTAAAATGTTTCACTGACTCGGAAGAAATGTATTTACAATTATGTACTTTTCCACGACACACAACTAAAACAAACATACAAAATATAACAATAATAATAATAAAATTTTGTAAACAGAAGTTTACGTAAACAAAAAGTAACTAAAACAAAGAAAAATCAAGTCCCAACTGTCAAATGAAACGTCAGGGCGATATTTATCCACCGATTTCGTGGGGTGACCGGTGCGTCGTCGAGCGATATATAAGAACGCTCCGGAAGATCATCGGACGATCGCTCCGGGCATATAAAAACGCTCGGGGCGTCGTCGGACGTCGTCAGCCGACAAATAAGAACGCACCCTAGGGAAACCTATGATCACATTGATCACAGACGACACGGGACCGGATTGGGGAGTTAGTACTATAATCTGTGATCTTCATAATTATTATGAAGATCACAGATTATAGTACTATAGTAAAGGACTGGAGAAGTGGAGACTATAATCTATTATAGATTATAGTCTCCACTTCTCCAGTCCTTCTCCGTTCCGAACTTAGATAAAGAAAGGTATAGACTGCTGGTAGCTCCATTTCACTCCCACAAGAAAGGGATACAGTATTAAGTTATTATATGTAAAAGAAAAGGACAAAGCTCTACTATTGCTATTGTCAGTGCGTGCCCGTTTTTTCAAGGCCATCAACATATGTAGCTCAACAAACTTTGACAGTCATGGCATCTTTGTGAAATTTACTTTGGCACGTTTCTGCATAATTAATTATTATAAAAGTGTTTTTTGTTGTTGTTTATAAACTAATATAAACCTTTATTACGATGCGATGTGTAAAAGCGATAGTGAGCGGAAAATACCAGGATTGTACTTTCATATGTAAGTTTAACATTTTGGTTATTGTAACAATGTTTTGTGTTTTAAGTTTTTTATGTCAGTAAAGTACTGCCAGTTTTTGTCATAATAACACTGGTTAAAAGGCTTAAGATCACGATTCAAAATAACGTTTATTTAAATACCTAAAATTCAGTGTTGCTAGTTTCGGGTCGTGCATTTACCCCTTTGTCCGTCTCTAATTATATAATAGATAATATTCAATTATTTGATCCAATCATTTCATTACGTAATACCTATATATAATTTAAATTTTGTCTTATATTATAGTTTTCCTTATCATCCTGATATACGAAAAAAATGGAGTGCTGCATGTAGTCGATATCAATGGGTTCCAAAACAGAGTTCCAAAATTTGCCGTAGACATTTTTAATGCGGAGCAAATATTAAGAAAATAAATTAATAGACCCACCAATAATATGATCTAATAGAAAAGTAGGGTTTTAGATTATATATAAGTATTCAGAAAATGAAGTCTGAAAAAGGTTTACCGAAACGTAATCACTTCCAAGATTTTAAATTTGGTGCCCTTGTACAAAATAAGCCAGAGTCACCTGGAACGTATTTTTAGCTTTAGTCGTGCCAATGGCTGATTGAACAATAACCCAATGGAATTGTATTCAAAAGCGCATATAAAATTCTAGTTATACACGGAGATATAAAACATATTACTTCAGGAAATTGCATCCCCTTGGAAAACATAAACATATTAACGTTCGGTGAAAAGCGGTACGAAAAGAAAATTTACTGAATCTGAAGAAAATTACGAGTCATAATAAAGTTTACCAGTTATCGATAGTGACTATGACTACTTGTAGACTCCTCTACTTTCTTTGTATACACAAGAATTCATTGAGTACATAGCCGGATTTGTTGTTAAAAAAAAACTAACTGTGAGGAATGCTTCCTACCTTTAATATCGGATAATTCTTCTTCTTCTTCTTCTTTAGATGGCTTTTAAACGCAGCTTGGCGTTTTTCTGCCGGTGTCAGAGTGTGGCCAATGTACGGTTTAAATAAAGAATGCGCGGTTAATTAATAAATAGATAATTAGGATTAGTTAATAAACCAAAGATAAAGGCTTAGAAGTATTTAAAAACTAATAATAACATCTATAAACGAATATTATTGGACTTAATAAAATTACATAAAATATTTATAAACGGTGTAAATACATATGAGAGAAGACATTTGAAGTTAACAGGTCTAGGGATATCAGGACTTAAAACATCATACAGAGAATAAGATAACTTAGGACAGCAAAAGAAAATATGATCTAAGGTTCCATCTTCAAGGCCACATTCACAAAGAGAATGGTCCCTGACCCTAATTTTGGAAAGGAAAACTGGTGAGCAAACATGTCCCAGGCGCGATCTGATTATTGTAGAGGTAACCATTTTATTAGACTTTTTATATTAAAAAAACCATGGCTTAGTAGGTATATCTGGCTGAATGTATCCATAATGTCTACCTTTAATAATTCTTGTCCTATTCCAAATTTCAGACCTCTCTTCAGATCATTTTATTTTTCTTGAAGATTTCTTTCCGCTAAAGTGCGTAGGTCTCTGGAAAATCCTTTTGAATACGTGTCCAGGCCTATTTCAACGGCTTGCTTTGCATAATAATCTGCATTTTCATTTCCCTCAATACCACAGTGACCTGGAATCCAGGCAAGGGCTACCTCGATTCCAGAAGAGTGGCATCTGTAAAGGATTTCTCTAATTTTTAGGTTGGTGTGTAAGAGGTCTTTAGACCTAAATGGGAATTTATTAATCAAACAACTTAGAGAGTCTGAAAATATTATAGATTTAGTAATAACAAATACTTTTAAAAGTATCCTAAAAAATATTAAATAATATTTAAATAAAACACTTAAAAAAGCATAAAATTATATATCAAGTGACAATTCCGCCTAATTTTCCTGTTATCTACGTGACGTCACAAACATCACGCAGCCTAACCGGAAGAATACCCGACTAGTTTCGCTTCTAAACGAAGCATCTTCAGGAGGTCTTGACTTACCGAGCGCACGATTGAGACTGAGACCTCAAGTCAAGACCTCCTGAAGATTGTCACTAGATATATAATTTTATGATTTTTTAAGTGTTTTATTTATATATTATTTAATATTTTTTAGGATACTTTTAAAAGTATTTGTTATTATTAAATATGGATTTCCGCAAAGTAACGCCTGAATCTATCCATTTATTATAGATTTATTTAATTTACGGGATTCTACATATTTGACGGCTTCTAATAAGGCGATTGATTCACCAGAACATACAGATGAATAAGGAGGACATTTATGACTCAGAACTATCCTGAATTTAGGAATCCAAACCGCAGAACCAGTCGATCCATTATCTGTTAACTTAGATGCATCGGTGAATATAGCCATCCAATTCGGCCATTGACGATTCATAGTATCATGAAAAATTTTATCAGCTCCAGGGGAATCTTTGTCAATACCAAAATGTAAGAGAATATTTGGTCTATATATTAAACAATCGTAGGGAAAACTAAAAAGAGGATGTATAGGAAATTGATATAACGAAAAAGGCATACTTGATAGTTTATTAAAAGAATTTAAAAGACAAGAAGGGTCTTTATTACGCCAATAGTCTGAAGACCTAAATAGAATAGAAAGACAGTGAAGTCTATTCAAAATTGGATGAAGAAAAAATTGAGCAGCTTGAAAAAAGAAACGATCACTGAGTAATTGTCGACGAAGATAAAGAGGGGCTTCAACACATTCAACTTGAAGAGCATTTATAGGAGAAGATTTCATAGCACCAGAAATTATACGAAGATATTTGTATTGGATTGAATCAAAGGATCTTAATGAGATTTTACTGCATGGTTCTAAGAGAAATGAAGCATAATCCAAATGGCTTCTAATGATGGCATTATAAAGAAGTTTTTGACTGTATGGATGTGAACCCCACCAAACCCCAGACAAAGCACGAAGAATATTTATATTCTTTTCACATTTATTTCTTATATAGTCAATATGGCAAGAACCTGATAACTTAGAGTCTAAAATAAGCTCTAAAAATTTTGCTTGATTACTTACATCTTGGCACATCTTGGCCCACTGCTTTTCATTTCTTTTATTAACGATTTAATTGACAAACTTGGTAGTCCTTGTTTATTATATGCTGATGACCTTAAAATATACTCCATGATACGTCATATAAACGACTCCAAAGCACTTCAATCTGATCTATTTGCTATTGATAATTGGTGTCAGGACAACCTTATGTTCCTTAATGTCAAAAAGTGTTTTGTTATAACATATACAACTAAATTAAATAAAATTTGCTTCAATTACAAACTTAAAAATCACATTTTAGAGAGAAAAGCAGTGGTGAAGGACCTTGGTGTGATATTTGATGAGAAGTTAACTTTTCAAGACCACTATGATTATATAGTTAATAAAAGTATTCAACTTTTAGGCTTTATCTGCAGAATCACTAAAGACTTTAAAAAACCCCGTAGTTTACTTTATCTTTACTATTCACTTGTCCGTAGCGTCATAGAATATAACTCGGTCATTTGGTCTCCGTTTTATGATGTACACATAAAAAGAATTGAACGAGTACAATCAAAGTGCCTTAATATACTGTGTTACAGACTAGGTCTGAATCGAAAATTGCGGTCATATGACAAAAAATTATGTGACTTTGAAGTATCGTCACTAGAAATACGTCGCAAATATTTTGATTTTATCTGCTTGTATAAAATCATTCATTCAAAAATTGACTCTTCTTCTCTTCTTTCTCATATAAATTTTAATACAAAAACTAATTCTCGCTATCCACATAAAAATATTTTTTCAATACAAGTGTATAAGAATAATACTTCGTACTACAATCCAATGGTCAGGATTTGTCGCCAATACAACGATGTATTAGTAAACCATCATCGCAATATTGATGCATTTAACGACAAGTTACCTAAATTTAAAAAGGATGTCTTTGACATTCTTCATAAACTTTATAGCTAGTAATGTTGCAGTGCAACTATATGTAAATGTATTTGTAACCTAATTATTATATTTAAGTATCTAATTTACCTATCAGTTCAGTTATTTAATACTGCTGTATTATTTTGTTCATGTTGTGTACACATATTTTGGAATAAGATCTAGACTGATAAATGTAACTCTGTTATTTAGTAACGTATTGATTTTATTCTGTTTTGTGTGCCATAAATAAATAAATAAATAAATAAAAATCACCGATATAAATTTGAAGATCAGGAATTAATTTATTCCTAGAAAAAAATACCACTTTACTTTTATCTGAAGCTAAGGATAGTCCATGATTTTTTAACCATTCATTGAGATACATAAGAGCTGTATTAAGAAGCGATACCAAATCTGACATAGAGCCAGAAGCATAATATAGAGCTATATCATCAGCATATTCCAGTATATCACAAAATGAATCTACACTTTGATGTAGGTCATAAGTGTATAAATTATATAATAAAGGGCTCAAAACAGACCCTTGAGGTAAACCCTTCCAAATCAACCTTGGTGAAGAAAGTGTATTTTGGAACCTGACAGATATAAGTCTACCTATTAAGAGACTACATATAACATGAGTCATCCTCGCTGGCAAATAATTATAAATAATCTAATAATAATATATTAATTATCGGATAATTATTATGATGGATTCATTGCCAAGAAAGATAATAGAAGGTTGATCTATCCATCGAGAGGCGTAATCAAAATATGTGAACGTAGTGAAAAAATATTTATATTGCGTTCACATGAAGGTATCAGCTTTTACAATGAGAAAAACGTAATGCAGAAATTAATACTTTCATGTTTTTTGCCCAAACATTGATTGGAAATCATAGGATAATGCTATTGCAAGCAATCGCCATGAAATACTTTGAAGTAAGGATTCACCACAGTACTAAACAGTTTTTTGCACCTAACGAAAGGATTCGAAATATACACAATAAACTAGTGCCATTCGAGGGGCAGTAAATGTTTATCTCTGTTTCGCTTGATCTAGTATAAAATATTTACATAAATAAATGTTACTTGTGATTGAGGTAAAGTTTTTATTTTTGAATCCTTGATCTGTTGTAGCCTTTGAGGAACTAACATATTAAGCTATTGATATAATTAACCATAGATCTTGAATTAATATGTTACCGTAGTTTAGTAGCTACGTAATATTTATAATCTTTATATCTCAGTTCAATATAAAATAATTTATATAATATTATATTATCGCTTCTTGTCTTAGTAATTTTGGTATATAGAACTCAGTGATACCATAAACCTTACCCTTTACCCAGCAACAAGTAGATTTAAGTACCACTCCGCGGTGGAACTGCGTGGTACTATACAACTGAGTTCTATACACCTATGGTCATGTTTATAATATTTTGTCTCATGTGGCCACGCTACCCGTCTCTCTATAGCTTTCTTTACTCTATGATCGTAGTATATACTATTAACGATTGTTGCAAAAATACAATCGACTGAATCGATAATTGGGCTATTGCGCATTCGATATTCGATATAGTAGTTCCTTACCATGATTATTCAAATAACAATCGACGAACTACTATACGCACACCGCAAACCGCTATGCAATGCATGCCAGTTTGCGTCGTATGCGTGGCTGAACTACGAATGCGCGGATGGCCTCACGGGGCTGGACGGTGTTGTAACGTTTGTTATTAAGTATAACTTAAATTTGTTTACTTTAGTTGGCCTTTGGCTTATTTAAGAGCAAGTTAAAAAATTCGTTGGTGGAAATATTGAAAACGAAACTATTTTTCTTAATTCTTACTCTAGCTATTTAATCTCACTTAGTTAGAAACCCTTACATACCCATTTTCATCTATTCATAGTTTGTTATACTACATCGAACAAATGAATGTTCCTCAATCCATGGTTGATTACTAGTCAGACAATTGAATAACTGTTATCTCCAATAGCATATCAACTGTAGTTGTAAGTAGAGCCGCAAGGATTTTTAACTACTGATTTGCAGCGCATTGTACGTAAACCGCACAATCTTTTGTAAATACTAATTTAGTAGTACGTACGAGTATAGTAACTTATGGTGTGTGTGCTGCGCTACAATCGAATTAGTAGTAAATAAACGGTCAAATGCGTGTCGAGCCACAATGCAGGGTTCCGTAGCCCGTTATCATAATATAGAACGATTCTGTAGTTCTTTATTCTCCTCAACTTCCTTCCTGCTAAATCTAAGAAATAAGAGTACGATTGCAGCCAAGTTATTATTTCAATTGTAATTCGAAAATTAAACAAAATTCGTTTGTGAATTCTATAGGTCCGTTAATTAATCCGTTGGTACATAGTAAGAATTTGAATGTCATTTAATTTATTTACTGTAGCATAAATAATTATTCTATTATAAAATAGTTGATATATATATGAAAGAAAAATAAAAAGTATACACCGATATATGCAAGTAAGCTTATAAATAGGCTATTATACTATATAACTAGTCTGGCCATAAATATTGCCAGACTAGTTATATAGCTTAGAATTATTAAGAATTTTGAACGCGTTTATTACTTTAAAATTTTCTTTCGATTTCGCGCCATTTCATATATTATTTCGTGTTCATTATCAAATAGCAATATGAAATGAGGTGTTAAAGAAAATAGGATAGCAGTATTCGCCTTGTGTAAAGTAGGTATTGAGCTGCCGCGTCGGTCATATTCCAGACACTCGAAAAGCTTGGTGTCAGCCGTAGGTATGTTCGTATATCGTAATACCAACAGATACAACAACACTTCCTCTGTGAAAGACCATAAAGATCAGGGCAGCCGCGTGTCTTAGAACTACAAATTAATGCTGTTAAACCAGAATTGGTCGAAATCCCATTAGGAAGTAAAAATATTATGATAACTCAACAATAATCTTATTGCGAGAAATGAAAATTCCCGCTAGGAAAATGTCGCGTATTATAAAACAAGACCTGAAACTCGGTGCTTATCGTCGATATAAAGTACATGCCCTAAGTCAATCTTTAAAATTAAATAGAGTGCCTTCCATTGCGATACGCAAGTGAAGGGCACAGAAATATTCTCTTTACTGATGAAAAAATTTACACTATTGAAGAGCACTACAATTAACAAATTGATGATGTGTGAAATGAAGTGATCTATTACTCTGTTATTAGTGATCTAGTACCTTGGTACGACAGGTACAGCCAGCAAACACTTCTAGTGTACGGCGAAGATGAGGTCCAAAAACTATTTCATAATTATATGAGTCGAATCTTTGTACTGTCATATCTATATCTATACTAATAGAAATAGTTTGAGACCCGAGAAAGGACATAGGATAGTTTTTATCCGACTGCGCAAAAAGAGGGTAATAGTTTTGCGCGATAACCGCAATACGCGCGGGTGGAGCTGCGGCTGGAAAGCCAGTCGTCTATTAGTACAGTACAGTAGTCTATTATGTATGATGACATCATCATCATAATCAGCCGGAAGCCGTCCACTGCCGAACTAAGCCTCCCCCATAGATCGCCACAAAGGACGGCTATTAGCCACTTGTAGCCATTGGCTACCCGAGACTTTCACGATATCGTCAGTTCACCTAGTGGTATGACATAGGGCATAGTTATAGTTTTAAGATTTTTTAGTTTGGATTAAATTTTCAATGCCAGTCTTTACCCCTTATAAACAACCAACTACTTCATCTTAGTCACTTTAAAGGATTTATTCTATAGATTTTATATTTGGTACAAAATTATCCAACACCCAAGTTCAACGTCTATTACTGCTAAATTAATAAAGTTATCTCAACCGCTATAATTTTCCTTTAAAGTTCATAAAACGCACTATCAGCTTGAATTTTTTCAGATTTTTCAAGCGAGCAGTTTAGTTTTTAGAGGGGACGCCCTGCTGGAACAAAAATTTGCACTTTAAAGTTTAATATTTCGTAAATGGAGCATTAAATCGAAAAATAGTATTAGCAACCCCTATGTAATTTTAGAAGACCTATTCAACCATACCACACACAAAGAGTTAAACGACGAAAAAAAAATTCATTCCCACATCACATGTATGGGAGGTACCCTAAAAAAAAAATATTTTTCAAAATTTTATTTTACCACTTTGTCGGCGTAATTGATTTACATATACATACGAACTTACATCTTCCTAGTACTAACGGTCTCTTAGCAAAACCTCGGACAGACGGACAGACAGACGGACATGACGAAACTATAAGGGTTCCTTTTCAGGATTACGGAACCCTAAAAAAATAAACACGAACACCGTGTCAGTCATTGCCACCCGCCGCACACCGCTAGTAGATAACAGCTCGATTGTTATCGACTGAATAAAACAATCGACTAAGTCGATTAGATTTAGTAATAATCGCCCATCGCTATAGAATATATATTCTATTTGATCTATGGTATATTCTGTAGTTTTAACAAATTGTTATTTTTGCGTGGATTTTGCAAATTTTAGTGATTTTCTATTACTTTTGCGATAAAACCAGTAAACTACATACATGCTATGGTTTTGAAGCTTTTCTAGGTATACCTCTCACGTTTACGTAGAGTTTAAAACTGTTTGTGTATTACAAATGGTGCGAACCAAGCTTAAGATGAATTCGGACTTGAAATTAGCTTTCTCGCAAATAAAGCCAGTATGTGATGTCTTGATGGTGTGTCCTACCCTGGAGAGCCTGACTGCGTTCTCTACATGGGTTGTTGAGCTGAAAAAGGAGGTAGTCCATGAGCTACAGCAGTATTTATTGTATCCTCTTATAACGCGGATCAGGTGCAATGATATTCGGTGAGTATTTTAGGTAGTGGCTCGTTACGAGACATTCTGGTTTCGCAGTATTATTCCTACAACAACCAGTGTGAAAGTATTAAATTAACGGTGTTCGCGAACCAATAGATACCAATACACCTTAAAGAGACACCACAATCTGGACCTTGAAACTCATCTCGAGAATTTTGTGTTTATTTTTTATGACAAGTACCAGTTGCACACCTGATGGTAAGGTCTCACCTATACATTATAGTTACAGTGTCATAATCTTAGTTGTGCTTCACATTGCACTGTGTAAGTCACTGTTAGATATTATTTTGTATCTTGTTTGCCAACACTAATGTGTTTAACTGTGAATGGCACCAAGTCAAATTACCATTTAGTGGATTGTTCTGGATAGCTTGAATTTAGCAGAATGTTTAGTTCTTGCATGAAGTGATGAAATATATGTGGTGCGGTCATGCCTGGTGCAGCATTAAAGTTGGTAAACCCTTGTGGGAGAGATTAATAGCTTGAGTCTCAAAATACCCTTTAAATTTACACTTTGAAGGCAAGGTAGGACTTAAATTTAACATTAATCAATTTTAAAGGGAGAAGGGGAGGTGTAGAACCACCCATTGAGTGAGGACATGCTAAATCCCACATTCGCAGAGATGTGATACCTAAAAATTGTAACCACTTTAAGAAGTTGAGGCCTTATCAATGCTAATCTATTTGACCCATTGAATGCTGATGTAAGTAACAAAGTCAGTGATTTGCCATCATAAATGATTCTATCTACAAATATATATATAATATACATATATATTCATAGTATATATACTTTTCTGGTGTTAGTGACAAAAATGCTTCCCTGGATGCCAGCTTCTTATGAATATGTAAATTTGGCATCCTAGTTGTTAATAGAGTCCCAAGCTAAATGATTATATGAACCTAAACAAGGTCGATAAATTTTTGAGGATTTTATAAAATATTACTTTTATACATTTCGAGAATCTGTGCCAGAGTCTGATCGACACCTAACTGACTTTAATTATACATTGTATCTTAGATATTGGACTTTAATAATACAAAGTTTGACACTTTTATATAATAATGTTTTACAATAGAGCAAAAATTTTAAATGTTGTTTCAATAATTTAGACACCCTTTACTTTTTAACTCCTAGTTATGTGTTCAATGGCATTTGTTCGACCATAATAACATGTAAGCACTAAAATAATGTATGTTGGTTATTTAAATTTTTTCATCGCATCGCGGGCAGTCATACTAGTAACACCGTGTTAGTCATTCTTACGCATAATTTACAATAGTTTATGAAAATAGTGATTTGTTAAACAAGTGTTGCATATCATTACAAAGCTACATTAAATCCCTACATTTTTGTGCAAGTTTCACACCTAAGGACGAATAAACCAGTGAGTACTGACGAAAAACATTTCTAAATTTTTGCAAATCACTGTGATCCTGACCTACGACAACTCGGCGATCGCTGCCGTGAAGTTGTAGCTAGCTACTGATAACGCAGAGGAACCGGTATTGCGCCTGCTATTCTGTGACCGTGTTTTATTACTATTTAACACTACTAGGTATTCATTATCTGGTATCTGGGTTCTATACAATATGGACAAAATTAAGTGCAATGGCTGTAAAGCCGTTATCTTGAGTAAAAATTACATAAGTTGTCCTGAATGTAATGAAAAATACGACCTTCAGTGTGCGAATTTGTCGCCGAAACGTTATAAAGCCATGAATCAGGAGGTTAAGCGCAAATGGAGATGCGAAGTGTGTAAGTGTAAGCAACCAAAGTCTGGGAATACAAGTACACCTGTGCGAATCGCAAGTGTATTCGATCTCCCCTTGATACTTGATACTTGATACTTGATAGGCGGGCTGTTTTCCGCACCCAAGCCGTCTGCAGCGGCTCATTGTGCGTGATGCCGGGTGGCGTGCGTTACTCCAGCCACCCGATGTCGTCGAGGAAGGCTAGCAGCTCGCTGACGCCGGTGCAGGCCTCCTTGACGGTCCTCGGTGTCCCGAGGAATTCTGCCCGTTGGGGCGCTACGCTCACGCACTCAGTGAGGATGTGCGCAGCCGTTTCTTCTGCCTCCATGCACCCTCGGCACAGGGGGCTGTCTGTAACACCTATAGTAAACAGGTGTTTATTAAGTGAGCAGTGTCCCGTGATAATTCCGACGATTCGCCGGAGTCGGTCACGTTTTAGGTTGCAGAGTCTTTTGGAGTATCTCAGGTTGAGATCCGGGAAAGCCTCCTTTGACTGCCTGCAATTAGTGATACTTGCCCAGTATTCCTGGTGTTTCAATTTGGTTTTGTTTCGGATCCAGCCTCGTATTAGGCTGAACGGCAACGGGATCATTGGTTCCGGCCCTAGTGGACTAATGCTAGAGCCTCTCCTTGCTAGTTCGTCTGCCGCGTCATTGCCTCTGGATCCACTGTGCCCTTTAATCCATTGGAGAGTAACATAGTTATTTGTACTTACTTTTTCCAGTAGATAGTGACACTGTTTGGTGAGCCCTGATGTGTGTTCGTACCGTTGTAGGGCTCGTAGAACTGCTGTACTGTCAGAGAGTATTCTAATATTAAGATCAGTTACCTTCCTGCTTAGTACTGCTGCAGCTGCTTGTATTATACCCACGCATTCCGCTTGGAATATTGAGCTATGCTTACCCAGGCCCGTCGCTATGTGGATGTTCAAATCGTCAGAGAAAGTTCCTGCACCGGTGCCTGTTGTCATTTTTTAACCATCTGTATAAATTCTTACTTCCTTGGCTCCTGAGCTATCTAGCGGCTCTTCATACAATTGTATTTTGAAGCTTTTGGTAAATAAGTGTTCTTTGTGCTGTTTGTCGTAGATTGAGTTTAAGATAGGATTTTCTGTCGTAAATTCATCTAGGATGGTGGAGTGACCGGACAGACTATCCCTATCCCAGAGTTGCAGAGCTTTTAGCCTGAAGGCGGATGCTGCTGCTTCTTGCTGGACGAACAGGTGTAGTGGCGTTATTCCTAGCAGAGCTTCTATGGCTGTGGTAGGTGTCGTCCTCATACAACCTGTTATGGCCGCACATGCTAGTCTCTGGAATTTCCTCAGTTTAGCGATAGTGGTGCTTTGTGTGGTCCTGGGCCACCACACTAGTGCTCCATACGTTAGGCAAGGCTTGATTACGGTGTTGTATAGCCATAGGGTAATCTTTGGGCTTAGTCCCCATGACTTACCAATCATCCGTTTGCATTGCCAAAAGGAAATGCTGGCCTTGGTTATTTTATTATCTAGATGCTTCGCCCAATTTAGTTTGCTGTCTAATGTTACTCCCAGATATTTCACATCATCAGACAGTTTCAGTTGTGTGTTGAAAAGACTGGGTAGCTTGTATTTACCCAGCTTTTTCTTGTTTGTGAACAGTACAACTTCAGTTTTGTTGGGATTCACGGAAAGTTCGTTATCATTGCACCATTCTTCGACAATCTTTAGTGCGTTTTTCATAATGTCACAGGTCACACTAGCAAAGTGGCCTGATATGAGAATAGCAAGATCATCTGCGTAGCCCACCGTGAAAAAGCGTTGGGAGTTGAGCTTGTGGATTAAATCACCAACCACCATGTTCCATAGGAGCGGTGACAGGACTCCCCCCTGGGGGCAGCCGCGAGCCACCACTCCCGTGGTTGAGCCGTCTAGGTTTATACGTACGGCTCTCAGTTTTAGCATGTTGATGATCCAGTACACAAGCGTTACATCCACTCCGTGTCGGTGCAGTGCCGTTTTTATGCTGTTGAAGTTGGTTTTGTCAAAAGCTCCTTCAATATCTATGAAGGCCCCCAGGCATAATGCTTTGGTTTGGATGTCTCGTTCAATTCTTGACACAACCTTATGTAAAGCTGATTCTGTTGATTTACCTGAGCTGTAGGCATGTTGTTCTGGATGCATAGGAACTTTGGTTAATATGTTATCTCTAATGTACCTATCGCATAGTCTTTAGAGTGTTTTTAGTAGGCAAGACGTGAGGCTAATTGGTCTGTAGGCCCTAGCGTCTGTGTAGTCGCTTTTACCCGGCTTTGGTATAAATATGACCTTTACCTCTCTCCACCTAAGTGGAATATACTTATATGCTAAGCATGCTCTGAGGATCCGGGTGAGGTTCATATATATTAGAGTTTCTCCCCATTGAAGTAGACCTGGGAAGATACCATCAAAACCGGGAGCTTTGTAAGTAGAGAATGTTCTTATAGCCCATTTTACTCTTTCACTAGTGACCACCGTCTGCGCGACTAGCTTGTCCGCTTCAGTAGGTTCTGTATTAGGGGTGTGTTCCCAGTGAACTACCTCGACTAATTTACAACCGGGGAAGTGAGTTTGCAGTAATAGGGCATTTGTTTCTTTTGTTGAGTTAGTGTATGTGTTATCTAGTTTTTTGAGGGAGCCAATTTCTCTGTTAGAGTTGGTTGCTATTATTTTCCTAACTCTATTTGCCTGAGCATTGGACTCAATGTTTGTGCTATAGTTTTTCCATGACCTACGCCGACTAGAACGTAACAATTTTTTGTATACCGACCTGGCTGTCTTGTAGTTGTCCCAGTCGTCGTCACGGTAGGTATTCATGGCTCTGTTAAATAACCTACGTACCTGTTTTCTTTGCTTTTCCAGCGCTTTGGACCAGCGCCGATTGCCTTCCTTACCAGGTTTCGGTTGGGTCAGTGGACAAGCTTGTTCATAACAATTGTTTAGAGTGTCTGTTAGAGCAACTACAGCTAGTTCGATTTCTGCTGTACTGTTGAGTTCGGTTTCCGTACTTACCTGTTGCCCTGACAATTGTAGTGCTCTCACATAAGCTGCCTTGTCAGTTTTGCGTGGGTTGCGCGTTGGCTCAGGTGTGCTGTATTCCAACTCGAGTTCATACCTGATCCATCTGTGATCGGAGCCCGAGACCTCATTGGATACTCTCCAGTTCCGGACTAAGTCAGTATTTCCTGATGTCAAGGTAAGATCTATGATGGTGCGGTATCTGCTGTTTACAAAAGTTGGTTCGGATCCCCTGTTGGCTATAGAGAGATTGGTTGAGAATAAGAACTCTACCATTTCTCTGCCTCGTTTGTTTGACTTTTCCATGCCCCATATAGGATGGTGCGCATTTGTGTCTGCTGATATTATTAGGTTAAGTTTATTTAGTTCACAGTGTCTTACCAGATCCACGACATTCTTTGGCGGAGCATCTTCCTCAGCGGGCATGTAGGCTGATGCGACTACCAGCTCAGTGATCTCGTTGGCGCTTCTGTGCCGGAGTCTGACAGTTGCCAAGTCTCTGGAACAGAACTCTGTTAAGGGCACAGCTATCATATTACGGGGCACATATATACATGCCCTATGATTGTTACACCTGTTATCAAGTATTAACTTACCCTCCAGGTTGTTGAGACCACGCACACGCCCAGCCCTAATCCACGGCTCCTGGATTAAGGCTATGGTCTCGTTGCTGTTGTTCTCCAGCACTCTGCGCAGGTTAGCCGTTGCAGTTTCACTGTGCTGGAGATTTGTCTGTAGGACGTGACTACTTGTGGAGTTTCGGGTCACCATCATGCAGGTTACCCTCCTCCTCTGACGAGTCAGTCACGTCTACCCTAGGTACCCTCCAGAATCTTCCTCTAGGCGAGTCGACAGCTTTCTTCCCCTCCATCGGCCTTGAGGTCGACGGTTTGGGGGATGAATGCTGTGGCACCGTAGTGGCTTCCTCTATCGGGTTCTCCAGGGTGATGTCAGTTTCTGCACAACCTAGGTCTCCGCGACCGTTTCCGCCGGCTCCCGTTTTCGGTTCTGCCGTCGTTTCCGATGGCAGCTCCTCCGGTGGCTCATCTTGCAGAGAGCCGTTAGCGGCGTAGAAGCGGACGTAGACGCTCCCCAGGTTGTGTGTGAGTCGTCGTTCTCTTCCCAGCAGCGTCGGCACAATGTCCTCCGGAATTCCGTGTGTCAGGAACAGTGTGCTATCTGACTGCTTGCTGTGGGAGTATATTGTCCAGGAGTTTATTTGGGCCCATTTGTTCTGTTTGTTCAGCACCAGACCTACATCCTCCACGCCTCTCTTGCAGTCTGGGATGAAGAGGGCCGCCCTGATTCTCCTGGCGAGTTCTTTCTGGCGTTTCACAGTTACTTTCATGCCCATGAAGTCTGCTGCGTCCGCGATCATTTCCTTTATCCACTGCAGCGAAGCATCATCCTCGCACCAAAGCTTAAGGGCACCATCAGCGATGATGGGTTTGCCTCTAAAGCCGGGGAAGAAGTCGCTATTGGGGTCCCTGGCTGCATTCAGGATGCACTCTTCCAGGTACCCTTTCACTGCATTGGCCTGCTCCTCTGTCAGCTGTTTATTGTCCACGCCCGTGATTGCTACGCAGAGGTCGTTCTGGACGATGTCGGCGTAGCTAGCTGGGGTGCGGCGTGAGCTGTCTAGTTTCGCCTTTTTACTGTCACCCCTCGGCGAGACTGTATCATCCATCCGCGACCTTTTACACGGTTCCGTACGGGCTGGTGCCTGCGCGGACCTGGCGATGGCAATTGCCGCGCGTCGTTGTCGGTTCTGGCGGTTGGCGTGTTTCTTATAACCTCCCTTGCCTTTGTACTGGCCATCCTCAGCGGGCACTTTAGCAAGGTCCACTGTCGGATTGGCTTTCGGTGTGGGGGCCGTCTGCTTTCTCTGCTTGTAGTACTCACTGTTTCCAGGAGCACTAGATCTGGGGTCTCCAGCCTTAGGCTTTTGTCCATCCGTACACGCTGTCGGTCTGGGGTCGCCGGTTTTACACTTTTGTCCCACAGGACGCGACTTGCTGGGGCTTCCGGCTGTGGGCCTTTGGCTTACCAGCTGCGGTTCGGGTTTACGGTCTCCAGCTTGAGGCTTTTGTCCTACCAGATTTGCTGTCATGTGTTGTTTTCTCAGTTTTTGATTTAACTTGTGTCTTTGTTTTTTACTCAGTTTATCCCCGGGAGTTTGTTTACTCCCCGGGTTCAGAGTGGTAAGGTGGTCTCCGGCAAGCCTTTGTCCCCTGTACCCTCCTTTTTTACCTTTCGGTCTCACGACCGTCCAGTTAGCAGAACTGGTCTCCGGGGCGGCGAACGCCTCCACGAGATCCCGAACTGCCTCCCCTTGACCCTGGGGGAGGGTTTGCGATGAAAGGTTGGATTTACTAATTTGTTCCATGTTGTTTTGTAATTCGCTTTTCTGGTTCCCCACCCTCCACGGAGCCCGCACCTGGGGATATCAATGTTATTGAATATCAGGGCTACCAGTCCGGTATAGACGCAGGGGTCATGTTGTCTACGAGCCTGAGCGGTGCAAAGAGGACCGCACCAACCCGACGCAGTATTCCGTGCTCCGCCGGCTGCAGACCCCATTAACCCCCGCCTCTCGCCCGGCAGGAGCAGAAGGCTGCCCACCAATGCTGAATTGCCTAGAGTGGCTAGTCCTAGGCCCCCCGTTTAGGATGAAATTCACACCAAAGAGGAGTGTTGCGTTTTTGCGCTCAGCCTCCAGGATTGTGGCATCCACCCATACGGGCCCCCACGTACAGCATCAAAACACGTGGGTGGTCAATCCCCCCTCTTGCCATCCCTTTAATTTCGGATGGTAAGACCCCAGATACTTGACCACAGTTTATCCGGAGCGGATAGGATAGGGTAGAGTAGTGGTAGGAATTACAGTGATAGGATGGGAATCAGTAGGCAGTGCGGATGGGATAGGAGGGATTCGATCTCCCCAGTAGATGGTGCGGTTGAACCAGACTCTGGTTACATCACAGAGGAGAGGCTTCTTGAGATCATGATGTCTGAAAGGCAAGCTGTGAGAGCCACTATCGAATCGACAGCTAAGGGATTGTCCGAGCAGTTGAAGAACATTAACGTGCAGTGCACAGATTCTAAGGAATCCATATCTTTTGTTAGCCAACAGTACGAAGACCTGAAAAAGGAAATAACAGACCTAAAAAAAATTTTTGTTGCTAACGTAGCTGAAGTTAAACAACTTAGGGAGGAGAATAAAAGTCTCAGAGAGGATATAAATGGCTGTGTTAACCGCATTAGAGTGCTGGAAGAGGAAAACCTAAAGCAGCAGCAATGGGTGAGGCTGCAAAACTTGGAATTTGTCGGTATCCCTGAGGACAAGGAGGAAAATACCATAGACACAGTTATGAAAATCACTCAATTTATCGGTGCCAATATCCAACCGAACGACATCGAGTTCGCGCACCGGGTGCAGTCCCGGCGTGCCACCGTGAGTGCAGCCCACGGCCGTAACATCGTCGTGCATTTGAAGCAGCGTGCCTCCAAAGACCGCATTCTTGCAGCTGCTCGTAAACACCGCAGTTTGACCGCTAAGGACGTGGGCATCGGAGGATCAACAAAAATATTTGTTAATGAGCATTTGACAAAGGAAAATAAGATGCTCTTAAGTTCATGTAAGCAGAAGGCTAAAGAAATAAATTATAAATACATATGGACAAAAAACTGTCGCATTTATGTCAGGAAAAAAGACTCATCACCTCCAGTCCTCATTGCCTCGCAGGCAGACTTGATAAAAATTGCGTAAAATATTCTCTTGTCTGCGTTATTATTTATTTTAATATACTAAGCCACGTCGCTATTAATAACTTGCACCTACAGTACCTATTAGTTTATAATATTATTTATTTTACCTTAAATATGACAACAACTATGACACTATTCTACACACCATTCACACAATCAATAAAATATACTATATACACTCATACTCTAAATACACATATACACATAACTATTTCATCTACTTCAAACATAATGAAAACTGCTAAGCTATTTTATTATGAGTATTACAATGATAGTAGTTTTACTAAAATATGCTATAATTATATTAATATCGATAATGAAGGGATAAAATATTATAAATTGATATTGGCGTCTTTAAAACTCAATATAGCTAAAATACTAATTATAATAAAATTAAAAAACAGACATTGCTTTACATTAATGTGTTCTTTTTTAATCTTTCTACCTATTGAATTCTTTACGGTAGAACTGATATTTAGAGTAAATCCATTGTTTAAATTTCAAATTAACGTACTCATACGTAGAAGCCAGAGCTTTGAAAAGGGAAATAAGAATGCTTTCTTTTATTTTGATTTAAATGAACATAGAGGTTATATTAGCTGGCATGGCTACCCATTTTTAGTGGTTAATGATGGATAGCAATTACAAAGAACTTAAATTACTGTATCAGAATGTGAGAGGTCTGAGAACAAAAACTAACGAGTTTTATAATAATAACTTGTTATTATGTGGCTATGATATAATTATGGTAACAGAAACATGGCTGTATGATGGCATATTGGACTCTGAGCTTTGTGATAGCAGTTATATTGTATTTCGTAGAGATAGAGGTTCCTTGGGCGGAGGAGTGATGTTACTATGTAAATCGCGATTGCAAGCCCGGGCTAGACATGAATGGGAACGTGACGATCTTGAATGTTTGTGGGTCACAATACCTTCGCACATACTAGGTTCTGCTGGTGATTTACATATAGCTGTCATTTATATCCCTCCGAACCAAACGTTGATATCAACGCGTATACAATCCTTCCTTGAGACTGTCACTGCCATCAGTAATACTAATCCTCAAGATCATTGGCTAATTACTGGAGACTTCAACTTACCATGCATCGATTGGAGTTCTAGTGAGCCGATTGTACTAAAGAAAGGCTGTGTTGATGTCCAAGATGCTGCTTCTTGCCTTATAGCTCAGACATTGTTTTTGGGCCTCTCGCAACATAATAATATTGTAAATAATCATAACCATACTTTGGACTTAGTGTTTACCGATTTTTCAGTTGACATAGAAAGATGTCCATTGTCATTAGTCAAAGAAGACGTTTTTCACCCGACTTTTTCTATTAAGATAAGTGATATTTTGATACCACCTTTTAAGCCTTACCCACGCATCAAATATAAGTTCAGGAGAGCCCATTATACCTCAATAAATGAGTCGCTCACTGAGCAAGATTGGTCGTTTATAAATTTGGAATCAGATATTGAACTTATTGTAAACAAGTTTTATTTTATATGACCTTATTTCTTTACATGTTCCTCAAGTTAGTTGTTCTGGACAGAAAGCTTATCCGATATGGTACAGTAGGGCTTTGATAAAAGTTATAAAAGAAAAAACTAAAGCACATCTTGACTGGAAGTTATACAGTAATCAAATTGATTATAACAATTTCTCGGAACTTAGATTGAAACAAAAACAAATGCAATGTGAATGTTTCCAAAATTTTATAAAGTTCTCTGAAGCCAAGATCAAGTCACATCCAAAATTTTTTTGGACTTATGTGAAAAGTAAACGGCAGAATAAATCAAATTACCCGCAGCAATTATCAATTATTATTATGTATTATAATAATATTGCAGTACAAAATCAGAAAGGTATATGTACAGCGTTCAATATTTTTTTTCAAGGAAACTTTAGTGCACCTGACGGTCAATATAAGCCGTCGGCTGTTGAAATTAGTTCATATCCCAACACAATTCATACGATACATGTAACTGAACAGAATATTTTAAAATTAATTAAAGACGTAGACATTACTAAAGGTGCCGGATCAGATAAAATACCCCCAACATTTTTTGTTAAGTGTGCAAAATCTCTTGCTGTTCCGGTTGCCTTGATTTTCAATAGATGTCTCCGTGACGGCTATTTTCCAAAAGTGTGGAAACAAGCACACATAGTTCCTGTGCATAAAAAGGGACAAAAAGTATTAATTGAAAATTACAGGCCAATATCAATTCTTAATGTTTTAAGTAAGTTGCTTGAAAGAGTTGTACATACTAACATATACCCAATGATTGTTCCTCTCCTACCAACTGAGCAACATGGCTTTTTGAAAGGTCGTTCAACTGCAACTAACCTTGGTGTTTTTACTGATAGCGTAATTAGAGGCATGGATGGCGGCTCTCAGGTGGATGTGGTCTACACGGACTTTGAGAAAGTATTTGATCGGGTAGACCACATGATACTACTTCAAAAACTTTTTGAACTAGGCATCCGTAGCAATCTTTTAAGGTGGATGGAGTCTTACTTGCGCAACCGCTCGCAAGCAGTTGTCGTTGGTGGATTCTGTTCTGATTTTGTGAGTGTATGTTCAGGGGTTCCGCAGGGATCTATTTTGGGACCTCTCCTGTATGCGTCTTATTTATATGATATTGGTAGATGTTTCCAGCATGCAAAATATCTCATGTATGCTGATGACACGAAAATATTTATGCAAATTAGGAACCCGCTAGATTGTTTAAACTTGCAGTCAGATCTCGTCCGAATGGGCGAATACTTTTCTAACAACCGCATAGGTATAAATATTAATAAATGTCAGTATATCTCTTTTACTAGAAAGAAGAATTCTATCCACTTTGATTACAAAATTAATAATATTGATTTGAGAAGAGTTGACCTTGTTGTGGATCTTGGCGTAATGATGCTAAACTTTTCTTCTCAGATCATGTACAATATATTTCTAATAAAGCCTTCAAAAACCTAGGTTTTGTTTTGCGTGTTAGTCGCCCCTTCTCAGAATTAGGTTGTCTAAAATTATTATATAATGCGTATGTAAGAAGTGTGCTTGAATACTGTTCCATAGTTTGGAACCCTCACTACGTGATTTATAAACAAGGTATAGAAAAAATTCAGTATAAATTTACGAAACATTTAAATTACAGAAGTTATTTTAGCTCTGATTATTATGAGAAGTCTTGCGCACGTCATTGTTTAACTACGCTTGAGAATAGAAGAGTTCTTGCCGATATGACTTTTTTACATGGCATAATCAATGGATATATTGATTGCCTAGAACTCCTCCATAAAATGCTGTGTCTTTGCTGTCCCATGAAGCGTACACGACATACAGGCTTATTTGCAGTCCCTTGTAGAAGCACTCTCTATGCCCAAAATTCTGTCGTCAGTAGATTGCAAAGGACTTACAATAATAAATTCAGATCAATTGATATTTTTTGCAGTAGTAAATCAAAGTTTAGACATGATATACTTGAGATTCTGAGCCAAAGCTTTAGCTCTGCCTCGGAATCTCAAATGAGTGCAGTGTCATAGTATTTTATGGACATTTCAATTAAATGTTCTTACATTCACAAACACACCCACCCTTACACAAATACACACACATATTCACATAACACGTATAGTTTTATTATTATTATTTCTGTGGCTAACTGTAACTTCTCTTAAATGTTTAGTTTAACAATGTTATATAATTTCAGTAGGTGTATTATGACTGTCTAATTAAAACATAAGTATCATTTATAAAAAGTAAATCTGTAATTGGCCTTAGGTTTAAGTCAATTATTATGAAACTCTGTATTTAAGGGCTGTGGATTTTGTTAATAAAGAAAATAAAAATAAAATAAAAGTTTATTGTTTTTAATTTTGTTGAGTTAACATTTTATCAGTCTGCTTTTTTTTATCTGATGATCTGGGCAATGCAGAAATACTTTATATATATAGTCTTATAAATTTTCAGCCTCAAGACAGAAATGCATCTGAAGATATTGGAATCAGTAAGAACAGTCATGGAAAAAATTGAAGTTAACAGTTTCGAGATGTATATGAAAATGGAGACGGGACTGTTGGATATTATCTTTGACCCTGCCAAACCTGGAATGAGTAAGTTAATTTTATAGCTGATAGTCTAGCCTTTGACCACTATCTCACCTGATGGTAAGTGACAATGTGGTGGAACATGTTGTTCAGGCTAACCAAGAATTGCTCTCAAGGACAGCTGCCGGTATTCACTATTAGGTTAGTTTAAGTTAAGTTTTTTTGTTGAGTAATTTCTTGAGGGTTGAGTAGTTATTAAGTTGTAATATTTTTATGTTTGCAATAATGCAAGCTCAGGGGATTACGTAAAAACAAAATTACAAATTTATGAGATGACAAATTTAAGTCATGTGCGGGCTTCAAACCAGCGTCCATCCACCCCTTATGCCGGGGTATGCTAATAACTCGAATTTTTCCTATCGTTCTTCAACCATCATATTGGGATGGTTGGAAGTTGAACTATAGATGTTGCTCCATCCCAATGCGATGGTTGGATGGATCTGCTGGCATGTCCATGGTTTGATTCCTACAGCCACGCGCCGGTTTGAGGTTCACCGCATGTTTTCGTAATTGAACTGGCCATATATTCTAGCTAGGGGCTATATTCTATAGGATCCACAAAAAGATAGTTTTGCAATTACAAAATTAGTTTCTAATATTAGTATAATTTTGGGCATATCTATACTTTGGTGGACATTTTTTTGGTCGGGCATTCCTTCTGGTGTACATTTTTCTAAATGGGTTTTTTCTATATTTGGTAATTTTTCTAGTTGTATGTTCTTATGCTTGGATGTTTTTCTGATTGGGCATTTATAAAGTTGGATATTATTGGGCTCTTACTTGATACTTGATAGGCGGGCTGTTTTCCGCACCCAAGCCGTCTGCAGCGGCTCATTGTGCGTGATGCCGGGTGGCGTGCGTTACTCCAGCCACCCGATGTTGTCGAGGAAGGCTAGCAGCTATTATTGGGCTCTTGGACATTTTTCTTTTGTGACATTACTCATGCAAATCCTTTACGGGGGTCAGATGTTTCGATGTATAAAACGTTTCCATACTAGTTTCAGATGCATCCGAGGAAGTTAAATACAGTGCAGTGAGGTGTTTGACGGTGCTAAATATCAATATACCCAATGAATTCCGAATGAAGCTGCTCAAGAACCAAGTAGCATTGTTGGCACAAGCAGTATTTGTAGCTGTACACATTGCTAAGTTAGAGAGGCTGCGAGTTCTAAGGTAAAGATAACTAGATAAGGGGGTTTGAAAATTGTAACATGTAATATATTTACAGCTCTTCACATCCCGCTGCGTTTTCTTGAGCTTCACCGCATGGTGGAAGGGCATTTTGCGAATGCCCGCCTGGCTAGCGACCACCCTTGAGTAGAAAATCTGTCGCCGAGCACCTAACGTGGAGTTCCAGTAGCAGTCTTTGAGAGTCAGTGAAATTACAGGCACATGAGACTTTACAATTATGTCTCAAGATGACGGGCGCAGTGCAATTGGTGACTTGTGACGAAATACATCTGGTATAGGCAGAGGTTAGTCCGCTTATTGTCAGCAAGTTATAACAAAAAATTGTTATATGTTCTGCAGGTTTCATTTTCTGTCCAATTGCAGATTAGAGGCAATCAATTGCGTTACAGCGCACACAATGACTCACGCGCAGCAGACCGTGGAGTACCGCATGCCGGACGCACGGTTAGAGCTGATGGCCGTCGACAATATGCTGTCCAGCATCCTGCCTGGCGTGCTGGCCTCCTTGCAGGATGTATGTGTCTGCACTGACAACCCTACACATACTGTCATTGTGGTAAGTATTACTGTTGCAGCTGAACGTGGACTACGGCTTCCAGGAAAAACGTGGGCTGTCGACAATATGCTGTCCACTAGCCTACCTGGTGTGCTGGCCTACTTGTAGGATGTCTGGATCTCCTCTCAGAACTTAATGCATGTTGTAAGGTACATAAAAGAAGGTAGTTATTATTTCAAGTTGTAAAACAAGGGTTACATGGTGGTAAGACATTTCGCGATTGCTCGCTTGTCTAGATACCACAATCTAGTAGAATATCTGTCGCTAAGCAGGAATTCAAGTACTTTTTTTATTAATAATACACTACAAACTAAATACAACACTACAGCTACTACAACGCAAGCAATTATGCAACTTAAAGACTATTGTAGGCCTACAGGTAGACTTTATGCTCCAGCCCAATACCAGTTAGCATGCTGACAGCATTGCCCTGTTGGATTGCAAATTGATTATTCATTGTGCCAAATAGCTGCCAGTATCTTGCGTCGTATCGACCAAGCACTCTGATAAATTTTGGAAAATATGATGAGCTCCCAGCCCCCACGGACCCAATGTCTTTACGACAAGCGCCGAATGAGGTCCGCTATCAGCGGAACGTCGAGGTTTTAAAAAATGCTATTTTGGCCTTAATTTGTCCGCAAATGGACCCGAAAGTGTATTTTAACATGAATTTAGTACACAAAAGTTCAAATAACATTTACATATTTATTTACAGGCAGCTATAGAAGCCATCCATAGAATAATGTGTATACCAATGCATGACAAATATCGCGTGCAGAAACCAATCTCAACAGAGGATTTTGTGAAAGTGCTCAGGGAGAAGAAGGAAAGGCTAGAGACAGAAGTAAGCAACAGGGGTAATTAGTATTTCTAGAACATTTCAATGTTGTTTAAACTCATTATTCATCATTTATTAAATTGCTTTGTGTGTTTTGTATAACATAGTTGTTGCTAGCTTGATGCGTAGAACACGTGGAAAAATTGTTCAGTATTCATAGAACCCTAAGAAACGAATCAAAGATGGCGCCTCTTATCATTATATCTCACTTGCACACTATTATAGCAATTTGTATTATTATTATGTAGTGAGACGACTTAGGGAAAAGTGCGCCAAATGAGCAGCATGCCACTTCTAACGTAGATGTGTGTAGCGTGCTCTGTGCATTAGACGCACAACAGGGCTGTATACTATCTTAGTGCCCTCCCGGGACTTTAGGATTATAAAATAAGCTCTTGTGTTCCTGTCTTTTATATTCTTACCGTAAACATATTATTCCTAATATGTTCTTGTGTTTCGTCCAGGGTGTTAGAAAAAACAATTTATATGTGCCCTGAAAGTTTTCCCGGCTAATGGCAATATGCTCGACCCCTATTACATACAAAACCAAATTGGCGAAACGTGGATGTTTATACACCTCTGCCTATCCCTTCAGGGAATTCAAGCGTGATTATATGTATGTAAGTATTTGTTAGAAGCGCCATCTTTGATTCAATTCTTCAATTAATCGGGTTCTACCGATATTGATACCTGTAATTTCTGTTGAACAAACCGTAAGTGCTAGCCGGAATACTTAGTTTAAAAATATATTAGTTTTTCAAAATTTTGCTCACACTTAGAGCCAATAATTGCATGCAAATTCAAAGTACATACAAGAAACATTTCGAAGTTACGTTAGGGAAGTATTTTGTCAATGGATTCAACAAGTAATACCTGTAACATTTTTATGCCAAATAAATTATTATTATTATTATATTGAACCGTAACATATCATTTTGGAGATCGCTTACTTTGTTACGTTAAGCTTTCGGTCACACAGTGGGCATAATTATATATGCGGCAGATTGTCAATTAAATATAAAATATTGTCCTTGTTTAATTATTTTCTCAAACCCTTTTTTTTATTTACTCGGTGTTGTGAAGTGAATTGACTTTTGCGCGACTTGTATAACGTTTATTATATATATCTCAACGTTTCGGTCAAATTGCATTGATCGTGGTTACGGGTGGATTCGTTTCCATGATCAATCGTAATCTGTGGCCTCGTGGTCACGCCCAGTTCATCTTGATCGAAATGTTGCATATAAAACTTCATATTTTTTTAAGGTGCTACGAAGATAAAAACAAACTCTATTTGAGTTAACAATATTAATGTAATACTTAAGGGTATAATAACATAAGTAGGATAATTTTAACTTGTAATTATTTCATTAATGCCTGCTAAGCGAATTCATATAAGCCTTTAAAAATGTATTCAAAGAAAAATGAACCACGAGCGGAATTCGAAACCGCCTTAGACAGTGGAGGTCAACTTTAGCTGGTGGATCCCTTAGTTTGTAGAACCTACCAGGTCACGCTGAACTCGCCCGCGCGCAGAACTGTGCTCGAGTCTTTACTCCGTGGATATCCCACAATAACTCACGTTACTTAAATCTCTTCAGAACACCAAATAAAAGTTATTTCTTAAATGTATGCTTTGCCAATCTGCTAAACTCAAAGCCTACTGCGTAACCGTACTTATAAATATTATAAAAGACATCGTTTTCCAGTTCAGAAAAGTGCCAAAGACATGGAAAAGAGAAGCGAAGAGTGGTTCGAGATGGCGGGCGAGAAGTTGACCCTTATCACGAAGAGTTTAATGTCATTAAGGGTACATGAACATTTCAAAGTAAGGAAAGAACTCGCCATATTTTGCTACAGAGTGTTGACTGAATGTAGCACGTAAGTATTGTTAATTTGTTATCTATTTCTATCTACTTACCTAGCTGCAGAAACATTTACAAGCACAACAGCAGGAATATCCAACACCCAAATGAGTAGGTAACATTACTTCACATTTCACTCTATTACTATTCAATAATAGATACCTACACTTCACTATACAAAACGTATCATATTTGTCGCGTATCAACCAAGGCAAAGGTCTACCCACAAATCCACCAACAAGCGACATGACTGCATGAGCAGCATTCTAGTAAAGAAACGTGAACCTATGCTGCTGATCATACAATTGTAGAACCTCCTTCTTTTTGAAGTCGGCTAAAATTTGCAAAGTACTCGCTATGGTTTCAATATTAAAGAAAATATATTTCAATTTTCTTGTTTCGCTGCGAATGAAGTCTGATATCCACTGACAAGCGTGCGAGTGAAACAGTTGCGAAAATTTATGCAAACTAAAATCTTCTAAAACAATTATTATTTGAATAGCGGTTGGAAAAAATACTAAGATAAAGTACTGTAAATAACCGATTTTTATAAGGTACCTACTGTATAACTGAAGAACAGAAAAAAAGGAAGGTATAGCATAGGTTACCAAGAATGACATATTTCGTATTATATAATATCATAAGGTCGTAACCATGGTAACCTTCGTCACGTCGTCGTCGTGCGCGTGTAGCGCCTCCCTAGCTCGCGTAAGCTCAGCGACAGCTCAGACTCGATGGCGGGGTGAGGAAGGCTGGATTAGGTGGGGGGAGAGGAGTGTCCATTTTATACATAGTATTATTATATGTTCTATGGTTTTATATCATCGTTGCTGCTTGTAGCAGTATTTTTTTTTATTGACTTGGACAAGAGCGTCACTGACCCCAAACTTATATAAATTATTTTTACTTAGACCACAATCAAATACTTTCGCAGTAGGCAAATCCTGATATGGTCAAGTTAGACAGGGAACATTTGAGCAGACTAGACTCGTAAGTGAGTCTGAAAATCTGCTTCAAGTTGCTATTAAATGTCCTATTTTTTTTATATGTAGTAAATTAAAATGCTTGCTGTATCAGCTGGACTGTCCACTGCTGAACGCATATTCATAATTGCCGTAATCCTTGCGCTTGGGATAACAGTTTTTTTTGTATTGCTGATAGGTAAGCCTTTGACCACAATCTCACCTGATGGTAAGTGATGATGTGGTCGAAGGTGTTAACAGGCTTAACCTAGAATTACTGCCTTAAGGTCAGCTGCCGGAACATACCGTTAGGTGCTTGGCGACAGATTTTTCTACTTGAAGGTATCAGTTACTCTGAAAGCGCTGCTGCCCCCCCTTCTAATATTTTACCCTTAGTCGCCTGTTACGACACCAAAGGGTAAAAAGGGTGACATTCTAGCCCTGCACCTCAGGTTAAAATGTTTACGAATTATGACTTGTTCATAGGAACGGCACAAAATAATTGTAGTCTTAAAACAATATTTTTAAAAATATTGGTTGTTTATTTTAAAATACCACAAATACATACCAAATCTATGTTAGCTGTAAGTTTTACATTAAATATCAAAATACCGATATTTTTAACACAAACATACGTGGGTGACCGCTGGTTGGACATTACTACTGAGCGCTTCCGTGCTTCGGAGGGCACGTTAAGCCGTCGGTCCCGGTGTTGTCTTCTGAGGATGGCAGTCGCTTCAGCATGGTGGTATCGCATTTTGCGAATGCCCGCCTGACTAGCTACCACCCTCAAGTTGAAAATCTGTCGCCAAGCACCTAACGGTGTGTTCCGGCAGCTGTCTTTGAGAGCCAGTAATTCTAGGTTAGCCTGAACAACATCTTCGACCACATCATCACTTACCATCAGGTGAGATAGTGGTCAAAGACTAACCTATCAGGCATAAAAAAAAAAAATACATTGATTTGAATTGTGTTCTTTTTCAGAACAATGACTCATTCCATCCCACTCTGCTTGGACGCGTTAATATCTCTGTCGAAGGACGAGTATCCGGAGGTAGCGAGCTATTGCAGTAGTGCAGTGAGCTCTTACATCGCGAGCGCGCCCGAACACGCCAAACATAAGATCATGGACGGCCTCAGCGATAACTTTATAGCGCTCTGCATCAGTCTGCCCAGGATATTGAATAACATCGGTGAGTATTATTAACTTGGGATGACTTAGTAGAGAGAAAGAAAAATACTTTACTACTAGTAACAGTAGAACTCTTTGTGAACGAGTCCGTGGAAGTACTGCCGATATACCTATTTCTGTCGCGAAGCATTAACGTTCGCATTACAGTGTTCCGGTTTGAAGGATATGGATGCCGGTCAAATTACAGGCACAGGAGACTTAACAACTTTATATGTCATGCAGGGCGCAGTGCAGTTTGTCACTTGTGACGAAATGCATGTATTATAGGCAGAGGTTAACACCAAGGAGGCCTAATCCCAAAAACGAACTTTAAAGCTTCGTTTCAAAACGAAGTAACGACGAATATCGAACTTGCCCTGCCACTAAATAACTTGGATGCGGATTGTACGGACGGTCTTTGTTTCGGATTCATAAATAAATAGAATAGTGAACCGATATTGAAAGCTTTGTGAAGGTTCTTTATGGTAGACATGTAAAAAAAACACAAACCAATAACCGAAATATAATTGCCATGTTAATTGTTTGGATAATTATTTGTGTATTATGCAAAGTATTCTAAATTTTTTTTTCCAAAACCAATCATAGTGTAGATTATGTCGACGACAAAATAAAACCTAATTCGATGATGCTAAATATGAAACTGTTGGGTCATTCCACTTTCAATTTGACAGAGGGAATGCAACCATGGGTTTAAATTACCAGATAAGCCATAATGTTTTTATTTTCTAAAGAGGCAAAACGAAGATGTGGGGTGCTTGATGTTAGTATAATGCTTATTACATACAGTGTCTTAAATTATCATCTGAAATACAAATCGGCTACTGCGGCACGCCATCACAAGTGCTCGAAATAAACTGGCAATTTTATATGATATCGATCAATGTACAAATCACTGTTTTACCCGCTTTTAGTTCTCTAATTACATGTTTTCTGCTATTAACATTGTTATTTGTTTTTGGAATGAATGTTTAGGGACTAATTTTGGAATTGTAGGAAAGACCTACTTTCAATACGTTTTGTAATGAAATATAATCCTATCTATGAATATTTTTTGTATTTATTATAAGTTATGGTTTGGTGCTATATATGGCCAACCATATAAAGAGTACCGCGATGCTGCTTGGTTGCTGTGAGAGCTCTCACACTGCCTCTGGTCCGATGTCGGTGCTGGTAGCGTCAATGCTAGCTCAATATAACCGATCACGGTCCAATTGATGTACTCCGTTCGCGTCTCTAAATGTCTAAATTTAAAACCTGAAGCAAACCACGGCCCTGGGGGGAGCAAAAAACAAAACGTTATTTCAACAAATTAAATCAATCAATTCAAAAAAGGGAAATGAAACCGCTACTGCTCAGACACTCACTCATTATATTTCACACGCAAAGTACGTATAAAACAAACGTATATATGAGTCTACTCACTTCAGGCACAAAGGCACACAGCCTCTCTCCTCTCATACACACTTACATTCTACACTTTACATCTATATTATAAATAGTCAAATTAAACCTAATTCTTGTAAACCGCTTCAAGGAAATTCTTATTCACTTACTTGAAGGTAACAAGCACTTAATATGCAGTTTGGGGCTTGCTGTCAATCTATTACTCAATAAGAATTTTAATTATAGTGGGATCTAAGTTAACTATTGTATTTACTCGAATCTGTTTGGCAATAAAAAATATCTTATCTTAGCTGTGTCACCTGTTTTACCTATTGCTGGAACACCGGTGATCTCTGAGATGTGATCAGGTTTTGAACTTTAGAAAGTTCTAACTTGAAAACTTCGTTCTGGTTGTAACTTGAAAACTTCGTTCTGGTTGTAACTTGAGATGGTTGAAAGACTACAGAGACATTATCCTAGTCATCATCTTAGGCATGTAGTTTACAGTAGTGTTGGGTTCGTTTTCCCATTAAAATGGAGCTCGGATGCCAACCGATGCTATGGAAATGACGATTTCTCTCAGAGACACTAACAAATAATATGATCCCCATGCCAATGTTAAACTGGTCACAGGTAGTTAAAGTACATTTCTAAATATGACTACAAAGCACTATGACGCGCTAAGCTAAAATCACATTTACAATTGATTGAAGTACATTTGTGCCCCTGGCGGGAATCGAACCCGCGTCTTCCGATCTCTTGCTGGGAGTCTAAACCATTCGGCGGATTTCGAGCCGAAATTTTGTGCTCTAATTGTAGTACTTTAACCGTTATAGGGGACGGTGCGCGGTCATCAACTAGACTGCTGACGGAATCTGATCGAAAGGAGAGCTTTTTCAAACATAACTCTCGAAATGATGTCACTATCCTTCTATATTTGTAAATATGATTATCACTATACTGATAAGCGATATCGCGTGCTAAGCTAAATTCACATTGATAATTTATTAGAAAAAAAAATTAAAAATAATTGTGCTTTAATAATTTGTAAATGTAAGTACATTTGTTTGTGAATCACAATAAGGGCCAATTTCACCAAATTAGGGTATAACTATAAGCATCCAAAAATATATTAAAGATATTTGATTTATATGATAGACCTTCACTTGCTGATAGCTGAGGCTAGCGCTAGCCTTTGACCACTAACTTACTGATGGGGTTGAAGTTGTTGTTCAGGTTTACCTAGAATGCTTTGTCACCAGAGATGTCCAATGAAGAAAGAAGAAAGAGTTTATTTTGAACATAAGGAACACAATAGCAAAAAATAATGCATATACAATATGAAACAAGCAAAAAAATTTAGAACATTGCCGTCGTGGACCTTCCGTCCAAAAAAGGTCCTGACTCAGCATGATGCTATGGGTGAACCTACAGCGCTGGTTTTGAGCCAAGGCCTAAGTGACACACGGACATGCAATAATTAAGTACTTATATGCAAACAATATTACATGTACGACTAATACAATAATATAATCATATATATAATATTTGATTATTGTATGGGCAGGGGCCCTTTCAATGCCCGTAGTCCCACACTTTACCACGAAGTCGTGGCGTATTCGACTGGGTTCCTAGAATGTCACAGGAAGACACCAGCCGTTATACATATATCCGCGTGCAAACAAAGGGGCTTACAAAACTAACCCCTTAAAGGCTCGCTAGTCGCTCCGACGGAGGGGGCCTATATCTAAACACCTTAAAAATAGTTAATTGATCAATCAGCCGTAATTAAGGAATTATATAAGGATAGACCTGTGACCGCTGTCGAAGCACGTAGTGGCCCTCAGACAGGAACCCGTTGCTCCCCTACTCACGATGAACACCCGGCGCCCAAAATAACGGTGACCGCACCGAACACAATCACACACAAAACAGCCGCTGTTTTGAAAACCTTATACATACGCACGCCGCGTGCGTTTCCCTCGAATAAATGTGCGAACGCCGCGCCCGAGCTCTGCTGGTAACTGACCTTCAAATTAAAAAAGGTGAAAGGCCGGCGCCCGCGCCCGTCCGCACACACACATTCACAATAGATCGAGCACTCGCCCGACCTCAAGAATATCACAATTCGCGTCCGAGTGAATATGAGTACTACCCACCTAGAGATAGAATTCAACCCAACTGCATAGTTTATATTTGTTTACCGAACAATTATATTAATATCAGTACCATAGTACAATAGATAAATATAAAAATCAATACACACATATTAAATACATTAAATAAATTTAAATAGAGACACAATAAATATAAAATGTAAATATGATATTGCAGTATTTTATATTACGTAGCCTATCGACTTTTATCATATTTGATATTAGGCAGACAGCTGTGACAAAGGAAAAATAAACTAATCCAAAACTAAAAAACTATACATACCTTCGAATTTGGTGAGCTATACCACGAGCTATACTCCTTGTCCACGCTGCTGTCACATTGCCATGTCGTAAAATTACAAATCAAAGAGTTTTTTTCCGCGTCAGGAATCTAACTAATTTTAAAACATAATAATTGAGATTTGACGTTCTATGATAGAAAAAGGTTACCTCATTTTAATGGTTTATAGTATAAAGTTATCCAAATGTTAAGTAAGTGTTATCCACCGAAGGTTGGTGAAATTGGCCCTTAGTATGTTATAACCCTAGATCAGACCCGACGTTCACTCAGATATATTTCAAGTTAACGATCGCGAGTTACTCACGTAAGGAATCTTATTAGGGAAATTTGGAACATTAAATTAAAGTGTGTCTGATGTTTATATATTGTCGATATTTATCGCGTTAGGAATTTAGAAGAAATGTCAAGTAAAAATTTGTAAACATGGCAATCATATGCAGTCCCAATAAAAAAATCATTGTTTCGGTAAAATAAAAACTTCTTATAAAACGTGTCTTAAAAAAACAATATTCGGATATCTTGATATCGACCATAAGATACTAACCCACTAGAATGTATTTTTTCTCTAATGAGTGGTAACTTGTATTGCAGACGACAACCGCAAGCTGACTATGCTAAACCTCTTGCACGGATACATAGAAGTGCTATGTATGGGTCGGCCGCAGCGACTGACGGGCGCGCTCAGTGTCGCACACAACATGCAACACTTGCTGACTGCGCTGTGTGCCGCCGCCAAGCACCGATTTACTGTCCCGTGGCTCTCGCCTGCATTCAACAGAGGTACGTACAGTGTCGCACACAACATGCAACACTTGCTGACTGCGCTGTGTGCCGCCGCCAAGCACCGATTTACTGTCCCGTGGCTCTCGCCTGCATTCAACAGAGGTACGTACAGTGTCGCACACAACATGCAACACTTGCTGACTGCGCTATGTGCCGCCGCCAAGCACCGATTTACTGTCCCGTGGCTCTCGCCTGCATTCAACAGAGGTACGTACAGTGTCGCACACAACATGCAACACTTGCTGACTGCGCTGTGTGCCGCCGCCAAGCACCGATTTACTGTCCCGTGGCTCTCGCCTGCATTCAACAGAGGTACGTACAGTGTCGCACACAACATGCAACACTTGCTGACTGCGCTATGTGCCGCCGCCAAGCACCGATTTACTGTCCCGTGGCTCTCGCCTGCATTCAACAGAGGTACGTACAGTGTCGCACACAACATGCAACACTTGCTGACTGCGCTGTGTGCCGCCGCCAAGCACCGATTTACTGTCCCGTGGCTCTCGCCTGCATTCAACAGAGGTACGTACAGTGTCGCACACAACATGCAACACTTGCTGACTGCGCTGTGTGCCGCCGCCAAGCACCGATTTACTGTCCCGTGGCTCTCGCCTGCATTCAACAGAGGTACGTACAGTGTCGCACACAACATGCAACACTTGCTGACTGCGCTGTGTGCCGCCGCCAAGCACCGATTTACTGTCCCGTGGCTCTCGCCTGCATTCAACAGAGGTACGTACAGTGTCGCACACAACATGCAACACTTGCTGACTGCGATCGATCCGCCGCGGTCATGATTTAAATGGGTGACCGCTAGGGACATTACTACTGAGCGCTTCCGTGCTTCGGAGGGCACGTTAAGCCGTCGTTCCCGGTCTTAGGATGGCAGTCGTTACAGCATGGTGGTAGGCCATTTTTACCATCAGGTGAGATAGAGGTCAAAGGCTAACATACCAGGCATAAAAAAAAGAAACACTTAACTGCGATACCTCCGCTGGACTCAGTACATGATATATTTCTGAATCTAATATTCAAAGCCTATACCAGCACCTTGATGTCAACAAAGGCCCTGGATCTTATTGTGTCTCTTTATTTGAAAAACTTGTAAAGACTGACTAACTAAGTATCTTTATTATATGTTTAATAAATCACTAAATTAATCCAAACAAAATGGAAGACGGGGAATAGATTTTTGAAGCAGTGATAGCTCAGCGGCTTTGGCTATGGACTGCCGCGCAGCCGGTCCATGGTTTGAATCCCGCCACGGGCTTGAGCTTCACCGCATGGTGGAAGGGCAATTTGTGAATGCCCGCCTGGCTAGCGACCACCCTCAAGCAGAAAATCTGTTGCCAAGCACCTAACGGTGTGTTCCGGCAGCTGCCCTTGAGAGCCAGAGTAATTCTAGGTTAAGCCTGTTAACACCTTCGGCCACATCTTCACTTACCATCACGTGAGATTGTGGTCAAAGGCTTACCTATCAGCAATAAAAAATAAAAATAAAGAGCCTCAATGACAATGAGACCGATTAAAAAAAACGGTGATTTCAGTGATATTAAATCCTTATTATGTCTGAAATTTGGAAAGCCATGAAGAACACTTATGAAGTTCGCGATATCTATACAGACTTTTCCAAGGCTCGATCATTCGATACGGTTGATCATAACCTGCTCACCCTAAAGGTTGGTCATGCGGTGGTCGCGACTCGCGCATCATCCCCTATGACGGTTAAAGTTAAAGTTAAAGACATTTCGGTAGAAATAGCCGTGTCCAGGTGGCCGAGTGGATTAGGCATCCGACGCGAAATCGGAGGCCGCGAGTTCAATTCCCGCCCGGGGCATAACATTTTGTGCTCCAATAATTTGTAAAATCTATCGGTTTTTAGTTACTTGATGGCAAACATATCTCCAACTTGTCATTATTCGAGTATTCAAATTTCCAGCCAAGATTGTACCATCCGGTGTTCCCCAGGGTTCACACTTAGGTCATTTTTTTAACGATTTGTTTCTAGTTTCTAAATGTTTGCAGCTTAAAATAATTAAACTCTGTTGTATGTGATGTGATATTCCAACAGACGCGAACATGTATTTTGTAAAATAATGTTGAGTTGTAATTTGGCAGACGTGTCATCCCCCCCTGTGTTGACGTCTCCATGGTCGACCCTGGCGCAGCTGGAGTCCCCCGCGTGCCGCCGGCGGCTGCAGCAGGTATGCGCGCTGCTTGGCGGCGCCGAGTGCGCGGAGCTGGTGCTGGACGTGCTGATCGACAGGTTCCATTGCAAGCGGGAGTGCGAGCCTGTCTATATACTCAACTGGATGATATCATGTGAGTGTCCTATTCTTTTAGCTACATCATTAGAAATTATAACAAATATTCTTACAAGTATCTTACGAAAACATTAAATAATATTTTAATAAAACATTTAAAATAGTATAAAAATATATATCTAGTGACAATTCCGCCTTATTTTCTTGTTAAGCCTACGTGACGTCACAAACGCCACGCACCAAAACCGGAAGAATATTCGACATTATAGGTTAAGCCTGTTAAAACCTTCGACCACATCATCACTTACCATCACGTGAGATTGTGGTCAAAGGCTTACCTATATATTCCTTAATATTCCTTAGTCTCAGCAAAAAATAAAAGCAATATTCTATTCGAAACGGCCACCTTTACCTGTCTGACCATAAATCTATGGATTAACGCACTGTTTCCATGGGAAATTTCGCCACTGCGCACTGCACTGTGGAAGGGCTTTTGTGGGTTGAGGACTAGGCTAGATGAGGGCCAGAATGTAGCTTTGTGACGCCTTGGTAAGACACGCCCCACCAAATGTTCACTGACGCAGGATTACGACCACGATGTACCTGTCCAACCAATTGAGCAGCTTCTTTAGAACTGCTGGCGTACAGTTTATCATTTTGCTGATTGTAGGCCTCTTTAATCGTTTTTTCATCGGTGAAAATAATATTTTACTGTCCTTCACGTGCGTATCGCGACGGAGGGCATTTTGATCGTGTATATCGACCATCAGGACCGAACTTCAGGTCTTGTTTTATAATACGCGATATTTTCCTAGTGGGAATCTTCATTTCTCGCATTATTGTTGAGTTATCATAATATTTATGCTTCCTAATGGGATTTCGACCAATTCTGGCTTTAACAGCCTTTGTGTTTTGTTGGAATGCACGCGGCTGCCCTAATCTTTTGACAGATGGTCTTTGACAGGGGAAGTGTTATTATATCTGTTGATATTACGATATACGAACATACGGCTGATACCAAGCTTTTGAAGTGTCTGGAATATGACCAACGGCTCCATACCCACTTTGTGCAAGGCGATCAATGCAATCATATTTTCTTTAACACCCCATTCCATATTGTAATTTGATAATGATCACGAAAAATATGCGAGTGGCGCAAAATCGAAAGAACTTTTTGAAATAATAAACGCTTTCCTAATTCAAAATAATTATTTTTGATTAGTTGAAAAAAAGAAAAGTTTTTATATTGCAGTATACATGGCCAGACTAGTTACATATATAGTATGATAGCCCTTTTATAAGCTTACTTGCATTTATCGGTGTATACTTTTTATTTTTCTTTCATATATATTTATCAACTATTTTAGAATAGAATTGAATAATTATTTATTGCTACACAAAATAAATTAAATGACATACAACTTGTTACAAACAATATACAACTTATAGCAATCAGTTTGAGTTATGGGCACACCTGTTAAGGTGCAACCATAAACTGATTTTCAGTGAATTCCTGAACTCGGGGTATAGAGTTAACTAGAAATAAAAGCGAGTTCAAGAACTACGAATAAACACTTATATATCTGGGCACAGACAAAACAGCAATCTATGAATAGGTCTTATTTAAATGGTTAAATAACTTGTACTTTCAACCTATGCTTTACTTAAAAAAATTTTCACTTAATTTGTGGTCATTGAAGTTGTTCTCACAATAATTACTATAAATAAGAATACTTATCAGGTCCATGGTTCGAATTCTGCCGCGGGTTTGAGCTTCACCGCTTGATGGAAGGGCATTTTGCGAATGCTCGCCTGGCTAGCAACCACCTTCAAGTAGAAAATCTGTCGCCAAGCACGTAACGGTGTGTTCCGGCAGCAGTCCTTGAGAGCCAGTATAATTACAGGCACATGAAACTTAATAACTATGTCCCAAAGTGACGGGCGCATTATATTCTTCGTGAATCACGTGGAGGAGAATAAAGAACTACAGAATCAGTACTATATTATAAATGCAAAAGTAACTCTGTCTGTCTGTCTGTTACGCTTTCACGCCTAAACTTCTGGACCGATTTGAATGAAATTTGGTATGGAAATAGTTTGAGGCCCGGGAAAAAACATAGGATAGTTTTTATCCAACTACGCAAAAAGTGGTTAATGTTTTTAGGCGATAACCGACATACGCGCGGGCGGAGCCGCGCCCAGAAAGCTAGTCATTCTATATTACGATAACGGGCTACTACGGAACCCTATATTTTGCGTGACCCGACACGCATTTGACCGTTTATTTTTTTTAATGCTTTATAGGTTCGCGTTTGACTACATCCTGCCTGATGTTAAGCATTGGTGTGGTCTAAGATGGAGCACGCTTACCTAGAATAAACCTATATAATATTAGTACTGATAGATTTCCGCAAAGTAACGCCTGAATCTATTCATCATCTTTAGACGCACTGCGTAAATTATCCCAGTGGTATAATATAATTTGAAGCAGTGATGGCTCAATGGCATTGGCTATGGACTGCTGCGCAGCAGGTCCATGTTTCGAATCTCACCGCGGGCTTGAGCTTCCCCGCATAGTGGAAGGGCATTTTGCGAATGCCCGCCTGGCTAGCCACCACCCTCAAGTAGAAAATCTGTTGCCAAGCACCTAACGACAACCACAGCTACAAATCACCAGTCGCAAGCTATTTGCCGCAGCAGGATCCTTAAAAAGGTTGCGCAACTTTCTTCCAACAGCCACTAAAATTGCATTAGCTCAATCTCTTTTACTTCCTATTCTTGACTACGCTGATGCCTACTATCTAGATCTCACGGAGGAACAGCTAGATAAACTTGAGCGTCTTCAAAATTTTTTCATTAGATTCATATTTGGTTTACGCAAATATGATCACGTATCTCAGTTTCGTTCTAAGCTCAATTGGCTGAATATACGTTTTCGCCGGAATGCTCATATTCTCAGTCTCCTTTACAATATATTGTTCAGTCCTACATCCCCGCGCTATCTCAAGGAACGCTTCGATTTCCTTCACTGTTCTTCATACACGTTAAGGTCATCAGAAAATCTCACACTTGAAATCCATCCTCATACGAGTTCGTTTTATAGCAAATCCTTCACTATTCAGGCTGCCCGCTTGTGGAATTCTCTCCCTGTATCAATCAGACAAGTACCGACTCTCAATATGTTCAAGGATCAAGTTAAAAGGTTTTATTTGTCCAATTAATTTAGCACTATATTTTTGTCAATTTCTATGCTATATATGAGATAATATTATAATATGTACTATATTTTTATATAATTTATAGGTATATGTATATATCATTATCTATTTATGTATGTTGCTATGTATATGTTTATATATATATATATACATATATATATATATATGTATATTATATATATGTTTATAATTGTATCTCTTTAATTATTATAAAAACCTATATGTATGCTATTTTTTATATATTTGTTCAGAAATTACACTAAAATACGTTTTATTTTAAAATGTTTTTATGAAATTTGATTATGTATTTGGACTACACCCGCCTCTATTGTTTTAATTCGTTCAACTGCATCCTAAGGTTGCCTGGTAGAGATCACTTTTAGTGATAAGGCCGCCCATTGTAACACTATGTTATTATAATTTAATGTGTAATCTTTTATATTTCTAAATTGGTGTAACAATAAAGAGTTTTCTATCTATCTATCTAACGGTGTGTTCCGGCAACAGTCCTTGAGAGCCGGTGAAATTACAAAAACAGGTTCTCATAAACGATATGGTTTATTTATAAAAACAAACAAATATTCAACATAAATTAAATATACGTTAGAATTCCTTGTGAATGAGTTTGTCCGAGGAAGTACTGCCCACCATATCTATTTCTACCGATAAGTAGTAATGTTCTCATCTGAAGAATATGGATTCTGGTGAAATTACAGGAAATAAGACTTGTGTGTTTGTCACTTGTGGTGAAATGCATCTGTTATACGCAAAGGCTATCGCTTAAATTGGGTTTAGCGCATAGATTAATATAGTACCCCTCTAAAAATTATTTCGAAGAAAGTTCTCTTATATTTTTTTAACTTTCTATATATGTAGACAATTATAATAATTGATTGTTAGGCTCTCAATCACCTTAGACTATCCTCCGCCTTCAGGTAAGGGTCATCAGTATGAATGGGGTCAAACTTATAGGTTGTCTTCATTGTCATTAAATTTTCACTGATTCTGCTCCTAGTATTGTTAATATTCTATTTAATCATACGTGAATACGGTAGCGTACTATGATCCCAAATCACGCGGTAATAATATTACCGTGGCCAATCGGAATTCTGAGGGACTAATGTAATGTGTAAAATGTAAATAACACTAAGAAATCTTCATATTGATTTATTTTTAAAAGTCACCTCAACGTCGATGTAAGTCAATCGTCAATTCGCGGAGAATCTTGTCACTGCGTGTTAGGATTCATGACGTCTTTTACTAGCGCCATCTATTGCAAAACTTATAAAGTAGGTGAAACTTAATTATGGTTCATAAATAAGAAAGGTGTACAAATATTATATTGCTAATTATTTCAACAATACGAGTGATAGCCAATAATAGTTGTAGTAGTTGTATTGTAGTAGATTTACTTACCTAAAGGAGGTAAGCGAAAGATTTACCTCCTTTAGGATTTATCAAGATAATTATTTTGAGTATGACCTGAGCATGGCTAAACTTTTAAGTTACATACATAAATCTTAAGCCATTGTAGTGTTATTAGTTCAAACACACACAAATATTTATAAAGTTTATTCACTATATCACAATGTTAAACTAGCGTACAGTAAATAACAGATATAGAAGGAGCCGAAGAAAAACGTAAACTAATAACAACAATGAATTTAAAAAGATATTGGAACGAAGCGCGCGAATGCATCTACGATGACCGTCAAAAGTCCTCTGCGACGGGCCGGCCGCGTCCCTCGTATTGCTCCGTAGTGACTATGTTCGCATCTGTGACGCAGCGCTGGCTTCGATGCACGGCTCGTTGCATACTATTTTTTCCGCGCGGCTTCGCCTCTTATGCATTTTTATTATAATGTTTGAATATAATAATTTAGTTAATTATAATTTTGTAGTTATGTTTATTGTTAGATGATATGTTTATTTATTATAATTAATTATGTAAGCAGTGTTTACAAGGCTGCTGCATTACTCCCCCGCCGAGACCGTTTCACGGTCGATAGTAGTCTGGGAACTTTACTATTCTACCACTTCTTGTTTTTATTTCAGGTTTAGTCGTAGGTTCAGGTTCCAGTGCAGGAGTAACATCTTTTGTTATAGCAGGAGTGGCATCACAATTTACCAGGTAAGCGGGTTTTAATCTATCTATTGTCACTGTGATTTCTTTGCCTTTAACATCTATTTTAAATGTTTTCAGGTTTCGTTCCAGTACTCTGTGGGGACCAGTGTAAGGTGATACCATCGACTTTTTAGCTGGACCCTGACGAAGGAACACGAAGTCGGACTTGAAGATGTCGGCTGGTAAGTAAAATGACTTTTTTATATGCCAAGCTGCTGGAGTAGGAGACAACGTTTTTATGTGGCTGCGCAGTCGTGTAGTAAAGCTGGTAATATCTGAAGAGAGGTCATCTGCGGGAACGAAGAATTCCCCTGGAAGTCTAAGAGGCTCACCATAAACTAGTTCTGCAGCAGAAGATTTAAGGTCATCTTTCCAGGCGCTTCTTATTCCCAGCAGTACGAGAGGAAGTACTTCAGTCCACTGCGCGTTGTTGTGACACATTATAGAAGCTTTCAGCTGGCGATGAAGACGCTCAACCATTCCGTTTGCGGCTGGGTGATATGCAGTAGTAGGACAGTGTTTGGCGCCAAGAAGATTGCAGATGGACTTAAATAGCTGTGACTCAAACTGGGTACCTCTGTCAGTGGTGATTCGATGAGGACAACCGAACCGTGCTAGCCAGCCAGAGATGAATGCTGAAGCGCAGGTCTCAGCTGTGATGTCTGGTAAGGGATATGCTTCAGGCCAACGGGTAAATCTGTCGACAATGGTGAGGCAGTATCTGTAACCAGAAGAATATGGTAATGGACCAATCAGATCCATGTGGATGTGGGAAAATCGGTCTGAAGTTGAGGGAAATGCAGTGAGAGGAGAGGAAGTATGACGGGTGATTTTATTACGTTGGCAATCAGTGCATTGTTGTGCCCATTTCCTGCAGTCACGACGAACTCCAGGCCACACATACCGTTCTGATATAAGTCTGCTAGATGCAGCAGGTCCAGGATGACTCAGACTGTGAAGAGTGTCGAATATCTTTTTTCGAAATCCAGGTGGTACATAAGGTCGTGGGCTAGGCATCGAAAGATCGCAGTACAAATTGCCTTCGGGTGTAATGATCTTCTGAAGCTTCAAAGAAGAACCTTTATTCAGCAGGTCATGCAGTTCCGGGTCGTCTTCTTGCTCTTTCTCCATTGCGTGGTAGTCAATTGTTTTGATGCTTTCTATTCTTGAAAATGCATCCGCGACCACGTTGGCTTTTCCAGATATGTGTTTGATATCTGTGCAAAACTGAGCTATGTAGTCCAAGTAACGATGCTGGCGAGGAGAACAGTTATCTCTATTGGTAGTAAAGGCGAAGGTGATAGGTTTATGGTCAGTGGACACTGTAAATGTTCTCGCTTCAACCATATACCGAAAGTATTTTATTCCTTCGTAGATCGCTAGAAGTTCTCTGTCATATGGGCTATATTTCTTTTGAGCAGGTGACAGTTTTCGTGAGAAAAATCCAAGGGGTTCCCAATCTTTGCTTTTTCGCTGCTGAAGTACCGCACCAATAGAAATGTCAGAAGCGTCTGTGAACAGGGATAATTCAGCCTGCGTATCTGGATGTGATAAGAGTGTGGCTTGAGATAAGCTGTTTTTACACTCGTCAAAAGCGTGCTGTAGCTCAGGGTTCATAACAGTAGGCGTGTTTCCTTTAATGTTAGGACCGGAAAGCGCTGAATTGAGAGGGCCTTGAATTGCAGCTGCACCAGGAACAAATTTTCGATAAAAATTGAGCATGCCAAGGAATCGTCGTAGCTCTTTTGCTGTTTTTGGTGTTGGATAATCTTGAATGGCTTTGACTTTTTCTTCTAGAGGTTGAATTCCAGCTGAAGATACGTGGTATCCTAGAAATGTCAGCTCAGATACACCCAGCACACACTTTGAAGTGTTTATCAAAATGCCATACTTCTTAAGCCGTTCAAAAAGGATTTCCAGGTGTTTCAGGTGCTGGCTTTCATTTTTCGAGAAGACTAATATGTCATCTAAATACCCGAACGTGAATTCTAGTCCCTGCAGCACTTCATCAAGGAATCTTTGAAAAGTTTGCGCAGCGTTGCGCAATCCAAAAGCCATAAATGGAAATTCAAAGAGACCGAACGTGGTAGCGACGGCAGATTTTGGAATATCCTCCTCCTGGATAGGAATTTGATTAAATGCTTTTACCAGGTCAATTTTTGTGTATATCCTGGAACCAGAAAGCTGATAAGCAAAGTCATGCAAGTGTCGGATTGGGTAGCGGTCCGGTACAGTACGTGCATTCAGTTTTCTGTAGTCTCCACATGGTCGCCAGAAGTCATCTTTCTTACGAACCAGGTGGAGTGGAGAAGACCAAGAACTCTCAGAACGTCGGGCAGTTCCATCACGCAGCATCTCCTCATAGACGTTCTTCGCAATTTGGAGACGATCCGGTGCCAATCGACGAGGTCTGGATACAACAGGTGGTCCAGGTGTAGTTCGTATATGATGCTTGGTATTATGCAGTATTTCAGCTGGAGTACCTGGAGGCCTAGTGATCTCCCCATAACGACGAAGAAGTTCGTGATAAGGTGAATTTCCAGTAAAAACTTTGACAGAAAGTAGTTCACTATGTTGTTTGTGTGACTGAGGTGCTTTGACAGATAAAGATGTAAGGCTGTCCATTAGACGGTGATGACGGCAGTCGACGAGCAAACCATAGAAGCTTAAAAAGTCAACTCCGATAATAGGTTTCGAAACATCGGCTACTATAAATCTCCATTTAAAGTCACGACGTAATCCCAAATTCAAATGAAGTTCTATGCATCCGTATGTAGCTATATGTGTGCCGTTAGCGGCGAAAAGTTCATATTTCGACTTACAGCGTTTTTCATTTAGAAGCATTCTTGGATATGCACAGATGTCTGATCCGGTATCGACGAGAAATTGGAGCTTAGAATTTTTATCCGTCATAAATAGGCGGCCTTTGCAGGTGTAGCAGTCATCAACCGCCATTAGTGACTGCTTCTGGAGTTTTCCGGACGGTAGTCACATGGCTTGACACATTTATTTGCTTTTGAACCATATTTAGCATGATACCAACATGTTGGAAATTTTTTATAGCTAGATTGCGAGCGCTTATCTGAAGACGATCGTTTGTGACTATTTTGTCTAGTTCTAGAACGAGATCTCGAGTCTACATGAGCTGTCAGTTTTTCTACCTGTTTAGTCAAAGCTGCTATCTGCTGTGCCATTATATCCATGGTGCTCGATGAAGCGGCAGCGACATGATGCTGTGGTACAATGTCGTGCACCCTGTCAGCTAGGTCAGCAAGGACGTCGACTGACGAAGTTGGCTGCGCGGCTATGACTGTCTGTATGCTACTGGGCAGACGGCTCGACCAAATTGTCTTTAAAAAATCTTCCGGTACGTCACTGCCAGCAAGATGTTTTAAGTGACGAAGAAACTGAGATGGCTTTCTATCACCTAATTCCTCATGCATTAATAACTGCTTGACTTTTTTTTCTTTACTGGCAGACAATCTTTTTATTAATTCGCATTTAAGTTTTTCATACTTATCGTTTGCGGGAGGCGTGACAATTATATCTTCCACTTCTGCAGCAATTGTAGAATCCAGCTGTGATATCACATAATAAAATTTTGTCATGTCGGACGTAATATTTGATATAGCGAAATTGCCTTCAACCTGCGCGAACCAAATTCCTGGTTTTTCTGCCCAGAACGGAGGTATTCTAACGCCAACACGAAATACATCCGATGACGAAGGTGTTGAGACACGATGCTGTCCATTCTCATCTCCGCGAGCATCAGCAAATTCCGACTGCATAGTTGTAGGTACACTTTTCTTCATAAAATGTTCAACAGTGGGTCACCAAACTTGTAGTGTTATTAGTTCAAACACACACAAATATTTATAAAGTTTATTCACTATATCACAATGTTAAACTAGCGTACAGTAAATAACAGATATAGAAGGAGCCGAAGAAAAACGTAAACTAATAACAACAATGAATTTAAAAAGATATCGGAACGAAGCGCGCGAATGCATCTACGATGACCGTCAAAAGTCCTCTGCGACGGGCCGGCCGCGTCCCTCGTATTGCTCCGTAGTGACTATGTTCGCATCTGTGACGCAGCGCTGGCTTCGATGCACGGCTCGTTGCATACTATTTTTTCCGCGCGGCTTCGCCTCTTATGCATTTTTATTATAATGTTTGAATTTAATAATTTAGTTAATTATAATTTTGTAGTTATGTTTATTGTTAGATGATATGTTTATTTATTATAATTAATTATGTAAGCAGTGTTTACAAGGCTGCTGCACCATGTTATATGCTTTATCAATTTAGATTCATATTTTGACATACTGAAGTTTGAGTCCTAACTCGAAATCGACTCTGAATTTCAGGCTAAGACTGGTCTTAAACGGTCTTACTTGTGGGCTTGTTGTTTACTGTCTCTTAATCTTATGGACTGTAATGAGATGGTAGTTGGCAGGGTTGGCCCGAGCACGACTACATTCTTTGGGCACGTGCTGCACGCTGACACCTGACCAGTTCTAAGAATAGCCGAAATAGGCGTGCATGATTTAAGGATCACTGCTATATTATATATAACATGGTTACTAAACAACGCTATAAGATTTTGTCACGTAATTTGATATTGTATGCTAACTAATAAGTATTTGAATTTGTATTATGAGGGTATGTTAAGCCATCGCTCCCGGCTGTTGTATTGGGATGGCAGTCGTACATTTAATATTCTAGTTCCTTCTAGTATAGTGTATACCAAGATCCTAGAAAAGTAAACAGTATACTATTATATGATTCATTATATAATAATATACTACGCCAGGTATTACACTCCGAGACCGGATGTCGCGTAAGCGGGACACATGCATACTGTCAACACTTCTATCAACGGCTCTCATACTTTATACCTAATTTGAGGAAAATTGGGGGCAGTAAAATAACAGTTAATAGATTTCACCATTTTTTTAAATAAAGAAAATGACGTGAAATTAGTGATTTTGATTAAACAGATTAATGATTCTTGAATGAATTATGGTTATCAAGTTCGTACAGAGTGTTTGACACCAAATAGTTTGCTTATACTGGGTACCGTCGATGCTACTATAGTATATTTTTTTTAACATACGCGTACTGAGTATATCTCTCGCACATTTCCGATATTGACAGAGTGAGATGTGTCATTGCCGTCATTGGTCAATGCCTTTATTCTTGTTTTTAAAATATTGAGGCACGTTCATATTGAATACTTTTAAAATTTACTGTCGAAAAAATTACGTACTTAATTTATGCTTTAAATTTGCATACTTTGTATATTCGTAACAAAATCTTCTGTTCGCGAGTATGATATAAAACCATATTGTAATTGTGTATATATATATATATATATATATATATATATATATATATATATATATATATTGTGCATTATATATATATATATATATATATACATATAAATCAAATAATTCTACTACAATTCTTCTAATCTTAAAAATTATCATCATCCTTCTAATGAGCTTTCTGCAGATACGTCGATAATAAATTGCTCCAACATATTTTGGACATGATTGTCGACTCCGTACATTTTTGTTTCTATCTTGGTTATCAAATGGTTGAGACATGAGCATTTTTATTTATCCACTTTAGCTACTCCCTATTACAAAACAGTTCAGACTTCGTAAATTTTATAACTTTTATTATTTCCTGCCATAGCCCTTCACTTGAGACCGAACGAGTTCAATTAGGTTGAGCTCACAGTGATACGTCGGCAAACGTATGACAAGACGATTTGTTGACTTATGCAGTTATATGTATTTTGGTGTAGGTATAGTTTAGTTTCAAAGAAAGCTCAAAAATACAATATCGGAAGTAAAAACCAATTAGGTAGGTACGTTATATAACCAAACAAATTTTACATTACATACCATATTAAGTAGTTGTTCGAGGTCCACAATACCGAAGCTATTCTTTGCTAAAGACTATTTTGCAGGAAATGAAAAAATCTTCAAATCAATGCTTTTTCTACTCTTAGTCTTACAGTTCCGAATAGAAAAAAATTATATGTATTTTATTATACTCGTAGCTTACAGAAACAACATGACCCGACCACAAAGTTTGCGAATCACTGCGCATATGTGCATGAGCGAGAGCGAAATAGAAGCAAATTATATACGTGAGACAGAGACGGCGATATTTGTCAAAATGATGGAATCATAGGAAGACAACTTTTTTCATACCATTTTCTTTGATGAACATTGATTTATGTGTGACTTTCAATAACAAGTTTGAAATAATGTATTGATATTTTATAACAAAACATTCACATGAAAAAGAACCATGAACTTGTATGTTGCTACAATCATGTTATAATAAAGAGCCAATTTGGTAGTGACGCAAGCTTGTGAATTATTTTATATTGTTTGCTGAATGTTTTCGTTTGATCCCATTTAAATTTTATCAAAATCGGTCAAGCCGTTTTTTAAGTACACCAATAACTGAAAATGTTTACCTATCTTGATGTTAAAGTCTTTGACAATGAATGTCAATCGATCCCTTAAGTAGAAAGGGTCACTAAAAAGAGTGGAAAAAATGTAAAAAAAATATTGAAATGACTTCAACACCCAAAAGTGTGAAATAACTTGTCGAAGTCGGTACCATGCACACAATATAATAGGTACTTTTGATCTATCATGGTACCGACTTCAACAAGTTATTTCACACTTTTGGGTGTTGAAGTCGGTTCCATTAGTTTTAAAATGTGTTGAATATGCAGGGTCATGGTTCGATCTCTAAGTCAGAAAAGTTATTGGAGTTAAGGACAAAGATATTTTTTGTAGAAGTCTACAACTGTGCCCTGTTAATGGTTTTGGGCTCATCCCCTATTATAAAAACAAAACATATAAATGGTGTTTAGATTTTTATTTCTTAAGTCATTTAGTAGTTAATTATATCACTGTTTGTTTACCAAATAGTTAATTATCTCTTTAAATCCCGATGACATAATAATACTAGGCATGAGATCGTATGAGAAAAATCCCTTCAGACTATTAATTGACCTATGTCATTACTTTGGAAACATTAAAAAAAATAAGGTATTTGTACTAAATATTAATCATAATGACTATCTGAATACGAAAATGTTAAATTTTCATATAAAATCACTATGCAAAAATGCACTATGCACTATGATTTGAGTGATAGCTATTCTAATTCTTATTACAATCACAGTCAATATATAAGATCTTTGATATTCAAATTAGACGTCGAATTTACTTTTTTGCAGTATCGAAGGGTATTTATCAACGCGATGCGAAACCGCCATAATTCTCTTAAATTTAACAATGCTAATGTAAGTTTGAAATCCGACACGTCTGTCAGTCCATCATCAAGCTTTACTGTAGCACAGAATTTGAATATCTCACATACTAAGCAGCTTTTTCGTGAGTAACACACATAAAGTAACAATTTTACACCAAAATATAAATAGCGCGCTAGGTAAAAAAGTTCAAATACTAATAGCCTTGCAGGACCTATCGTTCAGAATTGGAGATATTAATATTGTCTGTCTAACAGAGACTCATATTAAACAAGGGTCAGAAAGTAACTTTGTTATTAATAATTACAAACTGGTGGCAAATTACTCAAGAATAAATCAACGTAGAGGCGGCTCATGTATTTTATTAAAAAAACACATATGTTGCGAACCTTTAAAAAATTTAATTGATCCAATACAGCGACCTTTTGTATACTGTGCTATTAAAATACCAGTCTATAATTTGATAGTAGGATGTATATATCGGACACCAAAATCTAATATTCAAATATTCTTCGACTCTCTAATAGAACTACTGACAAAGTTAAAAAAATTTACTAATAAATCCATTATCATTTGTGGTGATTGGAATATCAACTTACTAAAAACTGACAATATATCTAAAACACTAAATTCAATTCTTTCTAACTTCAATATTCAGAATCACATTTTAAAGCCTACAAGACAAAAATCATGCATTGACCTTATTTCAAGCAACATAAGTGAAGTAATTAGCGATACACATTATTTAGCACTCTCAGATCATGAAACGGCCCAAACCATAACTTTCTCAGCAACTTATAACAAAAATCATGCTAGGCTTACGGTCTGGTCTGAGAAGCGGCGGGATTTTTGTACAGACAACATAAATAAGTTCCAAGATTGTATTTCAAGTTTATCTTTTAGTGAGATTTTATCCGAAGTTAATGCAAACGCAGCATTCAACAGCTTTCACGACACCATACAGCTATTTTTCAATTTATGTTTTCCCGTAATTACGGTAAAAATTATTAATAAACAGAAAAAAGCCAAGTGGATCACTAAAGGAATACGTAAATGCTGTATACGTAAAATAACGTATTATCTAAAATATCTCCTGTCTTCTGCAAATAAGGAACGTAATCATAAAAAATATCTATCCTACTCAAGAGTTCTTAAAAAATGTATTTTAAATGCTCAGAAAATTAATAGTGCAAAATATATTCATAATGCATCAAACCGCTGTAAGGCAGCGTGGAGGATAATTAACGAGAATTTCAACTACAAATGTCAATCGAATGATATACAAGAAATTCAGGTAGAGGATAATATATACACTAACCCCCAAGAAATTGCAGATCTTTTTAACAAATTTTACATAAATATAACTAATAAAAACAATACAAACATTAATAAAAAAGATTACATCTCGAGGAAACTATTTGTAGATAAAACTATGTTTCTGACCCCAACAGACCCGTTAGACATTTTCAAGGCTATAAAATGTCTGAAACCTTCAAATTCCACTGGCTATGATGATTTCAACACAAAAATGCTGAAACTATGCGCCATGACTTATGTGTTCCATTAAGCCACATCATAAACTTATCGTTCTCAGACGGAGTATTTCCCGCCCGACTTAAATTTTCGATCGTAAAACCTATATTTAAAAAAGGTGATAGGTGTGATATGGGCAATTATAGACCAATAACATTAATACCTATATTGTCAAAGGTTTTTGAAAAGCTAATGTACTCAAAGTTACTAAGTTTCATTAATAAAAACTCAATCTTAAAACCGGAACAGTTTGGTTTTAGAAAGAATAGCTACACAATTCACGCTTGCTTTTCTCTTTTAAAATTAATAACCGAATACCTAGACAAAAAGATGCCTGTACTAACTATATTCCTAGACATGAGCAAGGCATTCGATTTTGTTTGTCATAAAACCTTACTCACAAAGCTAGAGAAGTACGGAATTAGAGGTAAAGCTCAGGACTGGCTACAAAGTTACTTAGGGTCTAGATATCAGTGTGTTGAAACAAGCCAAATTATAGGAAACACGAAAAAAATGTTTTATTCTTCGTACTCCCTAAACAAATACGGTGTTCCTCAAGGTAGCGTTTTGGACCATTGTTGTTTCTACTTTATATAAATGATCTGCCTGAAGCTACGAAACATCAATGTTAGAATGCGAAGCTAATAAAGCTATTCATGATGTTATTGACTGGCTTCAAAATAATAATTTATATGTTAACTTAAACAAGACCAATTTTGTTGAATTTCAAACTTATAATAGCATACCAAATAATGTCAATATTACGTATCAAAATAATATAGTAAACAATGTTAATGAAACTGTATTCCTTGGCATAACTTTTGATAAATATTGTAATTGGAAATCACATGTAAACAATTTGTGCTCAAAATTGGATAGATTTGTGTATGTTATGTACCGACTCCGACAAATAACAACCAAGGAAGCAGCCTTAACCGCCTATCATGGCTACGTCTCTTCAAGCTTAAGATACGGCATTATACTGTGGGGTTTTTCCGTTGAGGCTGACAGGGTGTTTATTACGCAAAAAAAATGTATACGATGTCTATGTGGGGCGGCATATATGGATAGCTGTGAGCCATTGTTTTAAAAACTTAAGATTCTTCCTGTGCCTTCATTGTAAATTTACGTAATAAGTGTTTTTGTAAAAAAAAAACCTGGTCTATTTGAAAAACAAAGCAATGTAATAAAAAGAGCTTGTCCGAGTAGATATCCTCATAAGTTGTTCACGCCAATTAAACGATTACAGCTGACCAAACGAAATGCTAATTGTATGGCAATTCGAGTGTATAATACTTTACCTGACAATATTAAAGGAGCTGCTATAAATGATTTTAAAAAATGTTATTTGACATGTTATTACAAAAATGTTACTACTCGATCAAGGACTTCTTAGAAGATAAAAAACTAAAATAAGTATATCTAATCTGACTTGTAATTGTTGACATAAATTTAACATGACATTTTATTTATATTAATCATAATTAGGTATTGACTTCGATCTTTTCATTTATTTTTTAAATTATATTGTATATTTATTAATATCTATGAAAAATGTAGTCAAATAATAATATATATGTGAAGATCAAAATATTTGCACACCGTTTAGGTAAAGTTTTGTTGGAACTGTATTTGAATGCTATTGCAACTCTGCAATATTGTACCGAAAACTTTAGCAAATAAATATTCATTCGTTCATTCATTCATTCAAAGAAAATAAAATAAATACTAGATCAACAATTTCTTACTGCTCAATCATCTCTTCATATATACACGCCGTTACGCGTTACCACGGTAATATTATATGGAGAATATTACCGTGGCGTTACTACATTATTTTTTTAAATATTTTCAGCGGAAGATTCGACGATAAGCATGGCGAAACGCATAATAAACGCGTACATAGACCAAGACGTGTGGTACTCCCCCATAGAGATGCGCTCGTGGGACGCTCCCCTCTCCGCGGAAGATACTCTCGATGTCAGCGTATACAACCCCAGGGCTTGGTCCAAGGAGTCTGTGCTAGGTTGGTTCACTTATCGTTCTTGAATTTCATACAGTTGATTGAAGCAATCATAGCTGGGCTGTTATAGCTATGGACTGCCGTGCCGCAGGTGCCTGGTTCGATCCCCCGCCGGTTTGTGCTTTTTGTGGTGGAAGGGCATTTTGAGAATGCCCGCTTGGCTAGCGACCACTCTCAAGTAGAAAAACTGTCGCTAAGCACTTATCGCTGTGTTCCGGCAGGAGTCCAGCCAGAAAAATTATAAGCACATTAGACTTAACAACTGTATGTTTCAGTGTGACGGGCGCGGTGCAATTCGTCACATGACGAAATGCATCTGTTATAGGCAGAGGTTCCGCTTAACATCAGGTGGGCCTCGTGCTTGTTCCGTCACAATCACATAAAAAAAAATGTTATAACTATAGATACATTACCCCCGTGCAGTGAGGGGATAGAGTCCCGCAGGGTTCACCCTGGGCTAGAATTGCTCTCTCACCCCCAATCTACCTGTAGTATATGCGACTAAAGACAAAACCCAGAAGGTGTGCAGGAGCGCCTTCTCAAAAACTGTGCCATCTTACACTACAATCCCCTAGCTGACTGTCAAGCGTGGGGATTATGTTAAACCCCTCCTTATCGTGGGAGGCTGTGTTGAGCGGTGGATGATCCTGCTGGTACAGTACAGTGCAATTTTAGATAAGGTCTTTTCCACAAAAGTCTCAATTGTCTTTTATAGGCTAACCTTTACCCCCCATTCCCATGTGATGATAAGTGATGGTGTGGTTGAAGATGGTAAACCGGATCAAACTGAAAGCTGTCAGAAAACACCGTTAAGTCCTTGGCGACAGATTTTATACTTGATTGTGGCGCGAAATTGGAGGACGCGGGTTGAATTTCGGAACAAAAATGTTTGTGCTCCAATAATAATTATGTAAATGTGATTTTCGCTCAGCAGGCGTAAGTGCTTGTTTTCATTTTTTTTTATTCTTGGTAGGTTAGCCTTTGACCACTATCTCACCTGATGGTGAGTGATGATGTGGTCGAAGATGTTGTTCAGGCTAAACTAGAATTACTGGCTTTCAAGGACAGCTGCCGGAACACACCGTTAGGTGCTTGGCGACAGATTTTCTACTTGAGGGTGATAGCTAGCCAGGCGGGCATTCGCAAAATGCCCTACCACCATGCTATAACGACTGCCATCCTGAGATAACTACCGGTACCGACGGCTTAACGTGCCCTTCGAAGCACGGAAGCGCTCAGTAGTAATGTCACCAACCCATCCAACTCATGACCGAGGCGGACGTTGCTTAACTTTGCTGATCGGTTCAGAATGGCTAAGCAAACTTCGCTACAAGCGCTTCAAAATATATTCAGAATTTTAAAAGAATCCCCCTTTCGTTTTAAAAATTTTCCTTTTACGGGATCGATTGTTATTCACTGTCAATGTCTATATCATCAAGATAGGAAAACACTTTTCAATTATTGGAGTTTAACTCAAAAACGGCTTGACCTATTTTGATCAAATTTAAATGGGACCACACGAGAAGCACTAGCTTTTAAACAAAAAAGAATCATCAAAATCAATTCACTCAGACGTAAGTTCTGAGGTGACAAACATAAAAAAACAGTCGAATTGAGAACCTCCTTCTTTTTTTTGAAGTCGGTTAAAATAATTTCACTGCCACACATTTGTCGTCATTGACATAAATGTGATTGGAGGACTTTCGCAAAATGCCCTTCCACCATGCGGTGAAGCTCAAGCCCGTGGCTGTACTCGAACCATAGACTTGCTGCGCGGCAGTCCAAGACCAATGCCACTGAGCCATCACTGCTTCAAAAAGCACTTAAGACGCTATAACATTTATACTATTAGTATGTTGTATGTATCATTGGTGTTGTGATCTCTCCCACAGATCTATACGAAGGCACAGTAGAGACGCGTTACACAGACATGAGTTACCGGTCCCCCCGCGCGCCGCCCCCCGCCCGCGACCCCCGCTACTGCGCCTCCCTCGCCGAGGTACAGAACAACCTCATGCTGAGCTGTCTGCTCACCGAGGGGCTGGGGGTCATTGCCAAGAGGATGCAGGAGGGATACGAGCCTTACTTGCTGAAGACACTCTGTTTGATTTTGGAACGAGTCGGTGAGTAATGTATAAATATAATAATATATATTATAATAAATTTTATAAAACAATACTACTCCGTTATCCTTGGAAAGGAATAGAACTGGCTCAAACTCGACTGTATGCTTACTGAGAGGCAGGGCGTCATTGCCAAGAGGATGTAAGAGGGATACGAGCCTTACCTTCCAGACACAGAGAATCCTTCGCTACCTCAGGTTTCAACGTAAGTACTTGCGCTTTATTACAACTTTTGCAGACATGAAAAACAAGTAACTATTTTGAGTAATTCAAACATTAGATTTTATTGTATCAGCCGGGTTGTCAACTGCAGTGGACAAGCAGCAGTGGCTGAACACAGCCTTCCCTGGGGTTGATTTGCCATAATCCCCACGCATGGCAGCCGTATCGGGGATCGCAATACCTCAGTAGGCGTTGCTGACCACCTTTTAGTATTTTCTCAACCTTAGTCGCCTGTTACGACACCCACGCACGGGGAGAAATGGGGGAGACATTCTAAAAGCGCTCGTAGCAAAGTTTGCTGACCCATTTTGAAACGATCAGCAAAGGTAAGCAACGTACGCCTCGGTCAGGAGTTGGATAGGTGACCGCTGGTGACATTACTACTGAGCGCTTCCGTGCTTCGGAGGGCACGTTAAGCCGTCGGTCCCGGTTGTTGTCTTAGGATAGCAGTCGTTACAGCATGGTGGTAGGGCACTTTGCAAATGCCCACCTGGCTAGCCACCACCCTCAAGTTGAAAATCTGTCGCCAAGCACCTAACGGTGTGTTCCGACAGCTGTCCTTGAGAGCCAGTAATTCTAGGTTACCCTGAACAACATCTTCGACCGCATCATCACTTACCATCAGGTGAGATAGTGGTCAAAGGCTAACCTACAGTCATAAAAAAAAAAAAAAAAAAAACACCATGCAGCCATCGAAGCATTACTGTATACTGAGCGAAAATTGATTTTTATCAACGAGATGATTAACTTGTTCGTAATTTTTCAGGCAGTCCGTTTGCGTTTCTCCAGATGGCCGGCGTGAATGCCATCAATGAAATAACGCTGGCTTGCGGTCACGACTCCGTCGGGGAGCTAATCAATTGGAACGCAGATTATTTAACGAATCAGATCACTGTTAGGCTCAAAAAAGTAAGTTTTATTATAATGCTTTTATTATAATTTATTATTTTATTATAATGCCTTATTTATAACATCAACATTTAATGAGGTATTTTTGGGTTTAAAGAACTTTATTCTCATAAGATATACATCACTTATAATGAGATACAATAAAACTAAAAAATAATAATTGTACAATTGATTAATCTGTGGTACTCGTCTCAAAGTGTAACTTGTTTTTTCTTATTTTTTTTATATTTTCAATAGTTTTTACATCATTTGGTAACTTATCAAACAGCTGTGCTCCGCCAACCATAATGTCTTCTTTCCGTGGTTAGTTCTAGACGCAGCTACTAAATTTTTATATTTGTCTCGAAGATTGTGTGTATATTATTTTATACTTAGTCGCTTGTTTGATTTAACAGCCTTAGTTGACTTTTTTATTTATTAAAAGGCATTTTTTATTTATAGCATGGTGGTAGGGCACTTTGCGAATGTCCGCCTGGCTAGCTACCACCCTCAAGTCGAAAATCTGTCGCCAAGCACCTAACGGTGTGTTCCGGCAGCTGTCCTTGAGAGCCAGTAACTCTAAGTTAGCCTGAACAATATCCTCGACAACATCATCACTTACCATCAGGTGAGATAGTGGTCAAAGGCAGGCATAAAAAAAAAAAAAGGTGTTGCATGAAGCTAACCCTTATTTAGATTATCTAGGTCTTGATGGGGATATTCCGTATGTAACATTTTGGACAGAACTTTTGAAATTGGTAATCTTAACAACTTGATGTCTATTCTGTAGATATGGTTCAACATTTTTTAAAGCAACATTATCAATGACTATATCATTTAAATTTAGAAGTAGCTTTTGGTGACTCACTGTGTCAAATGCTTTTTGTTGGTCAATAAATATACCTAATGTTATATTCTTTTTGTCGATTTCAGTTTTACTTCTAGTGACTGAGTCTATAGCTGCTGTGAGTGTGTTTCATTTTGGGCGAAAACCGTATTGTTGGTCGTTTAGTATTTTTTTCCATCAGGTAGTCGTTAAGTGTATTATACAAATTCTCTCAAATATTTTCGAGATTACGGGGAAAACTGGTATCGGTCTGTAGTTACTTGGATCAGTTTCGGATCCAGATTTGTGTTTGTGACAGCTCGAGGCCCACCTTATGTTAAGCGGTTACCTCTGCCTATAACAGACGCATTTCGTCACAAGTGAAGAATTGCACTGCGCCCGTTACCTTGAGACATAGTTGTTAAGTCTCATGTGCCTGTAATTTCACTGGCTCTCAAGGACTGCTGCCGGAACACACCGTTACGTGCTTGGCGACAGATTTCCAACTTGAGGGTGGTCGCCAGCCAGGCGGGCATTCGCAAAAAGCCCTTCCACCATGCGGTGAAGCTCAAGCCCGCGGCGGGATTCGAACCATGCACCTGGTGGGCGGCAGTCCATAGCCAATGCCACTGAGCCATCACTGCTTCGACATTTTATATTTGGTACAATTTACATTTGGGCTGATTTTGGCTACCTTAAGTGAGTCAGGGAATATACCAAGTTTCAAAGATCTGTTTATTGCGTAAACTAATTGATGACATCTTTTAGGCATTTAGTGGCTTTAGTGGTCATATCATCTAATCCAGTGCTAGTGTTAGTATCGAGGTCGTCTATAATTTTAATTACTTCGTCTTTACTGCAAGGTCTTAGTTCAGTTAATGTTAAGCCATGTGTGTAGTTTGGTCGGTACATACGATTATCAACGGTATTTGCGTGATATTTATAATGTATTTTACTGGCCAAGTCAGTCCCAATCAAAGAAAAGAATGAATTAAACAGGTTACATACATCGGTACCTTCGGAGATCAGTCCTGAATCAAACATAAGTTTTGGAGGAGCAATGCTGTTTTTCGTTTTATTAACCGCTAAAGTTTTTTTTTTTTTATACCTAATAGGTTAGCCTTTGACCACTATCTCACCTGATGGTAAGTGATGATGCGGTTGAAAATGTTTTTCAGGCTAACCTAGAATTACTGGCTCTCAAGGACAGCTGTTGGAATACACTGTTAGGTGCTTGGCGACATATTTTCTATTTGAGAGTGGTAGCTAGCCAGGCGGGCATTCGCAAAATGTCCTACCACCATGCTATAACTACTGCCATCCTAAGACAACAATCGGGACCGACGCGCGACGGCTTGACGTGCCCTCCGAAGCACGGAAGCGCTCAGTAGTAATGTCACCAACAGTCACCCATCCAACTCCTGACCGAGGCGGGCGTTGCTTAACTTTGCTGATCGGTTAAGAACAGCTAAGCAAACTTCGCTACGAGCACTTCAATACTTAAGTTGTGTTCTGAGAATAACTACTATTTTTATTTTGGGACTCCTATAGCAGCACACCCGTAAGCCTGCACCGAGGCAGCGATACGTAATTGTGGTTCATTTGATCCTTTGCTGTATCTTTAATTCTTAATTTTGAGGTATGCAATTTATATATATTATATTTAAGGATTCATTCTATAAATCATACACTTTGGAAACACCTCGTTTTGTTTCCTAGACAGAAAAATATGCAAAGTTATATCTAAAAAACTATATAAACCCTTAGTATGGCTTATATACGTAACGGTAAGTCATCAGTATATTAATTTAAAAAAAAACTACGTGTTTTCTACGACGTATAAACATTACATTTTTAAAATAGGTAGATGTTTTTATTATAAGAAGGAAATACTTAAATTCACGCACGTTCCGCCCATTTTAGTCAGAGTTTTTGATGCGTCTTGCGATGCTTTGTCCCTATCCGCTTTAGTAATCCTTCGGCCGTCGGACAGGGACGGATGCTGTTGGCGGGCCTTACGCACACACACGCGGCGCGCCTTAAAAGCTCGGTGCCCCCTTAAAAATACGTATTGCTTATGGTTGTTTAGATACTTTATATTCTTGTTCATAAGTTCTGCACATAGTAAGATTCTTTACTTGAAAAAAATCTCCGTAAAGTTTGCATGAGACTCATGACTCCAAAAATATACCATGGACGTACGGTTCATTAAATTGTTTGACTCCTAGTGGAGTCGTGGACAGGGTACGTGTTAAGCTGCTGAGGTGTAAATATATTGTACCGACGCTGGTTACTTAATGGGTAGGTTAGGAAGTTGATGATTTCCTATATGTTAGTATAATTAACTTATTGTATATTTTGTTGCAGTCGTGGGATTGTGAATCGGCACTGCAGATATTATCCGTATTGATGGAATACAGTGATGCAAATATACTCGACTGCCTGTACGGAATTTTCGAAGATGTAAGTACTTCATAACAACAGTTACAGTGTGGAGTGCGATATGGTTTTTTTTGTGTTATTGTGAGGGAGCAAGCTCGAGGCCCACCTGATGTTAAGCGGTTTCCTCTACCTATAACAGATATGTATAAGTTGCTTAGTAGTTAAATATGTAGGTGCAGGCGGTATGCCTTTATTAAACAAAATACTATGAACTATATACAACACTACAGCTACTACAATAAAAGCATTTAGACAACCTATAAGTCATAGCAGACTCATAGGCAGTCCAAATGCTCCAGCCCACTCCCAGTTGGCAGCGTGCCCAGCATGCTGGCAGCATTGCCCCGTTGAACTGCAATGCTTATTCGTTGAGCCAAATATGTGCCAGAAATAACAGATGCATTTCACAAGTGACGAATTGCACTGCGACCGTAACCTTGAGACATAGTTTTTAAGTCTCATTTAATTTCACTGGCTCTCAAGGACTGCTGCCGGAAAACACCGTTAGGTGCTTGGCGACAGATTTTCAACTTGGGTGGTCGCTATTTATTAGGCGGGCATTCACAAAAAGCCCTTCCACCATGCGATGAAGCTCAAGCCCGCGGCGGAAATCGAACCATGAACCTGCGGCGCGGCAGTCCATAGGCAATGCCACTGAGCCATCACTGCTTCAAGAGTTGTGCTTATTGGTGTTGCGTTAAATGTCCCTTCGGACTAAAGACGTTGGAGGGATGAGATCCTTTAGATTTTAGCGTAGAGTAGCATGAAAAGGTTCTCTTATACCTTAATTTTAGTCATGAATCCACCACTTAAATTGTAATATGACTTGGACACGACCGTCACTTAATATCATGACTTGTACATGACTTGAATTTGACCTTTGACTTTCTTTGCCAAAATATTAAATGTTCATTTTTATTGCTGGTGGGTAAGCCTTTGACCACAATCTCACGTGATGGTAAGTGATGATGTGGTCGAAGGTGTTAACAGGCTTAACCTATAATTACTGGCTCTCAAGGAGAGCTGAACGGAAAACCGGAACACATCGGCAGTAAGCGGCTGCCCGACCAAAAAAGTACCTGGAGTCAAAATCTTCAAATCTTTAGCATATGTATAGATAAATAATAATAATAAAAAAAATAGAATATGAAATATCAGGTGGTTGCTTTATGTATAACCATCACCAGAATATTTTTGAGATAATTTTAAATGTATATTGATAACTAAGTTGTACGATATAATGCTCTCATATGTCATCTGATATGAATTCCTTAATTGTTGCAGGTGCTAGTCCAAAGCTGTGATTTATACTACGAGAAGGATCTGCAGGCGTATCTGCTAGCGTTCCTCACCTTCGTCGAGTGCATACGGAAGTGGTTCCCCGCGGAAAAAGAATCGCCCGTTTCTCATACGAATGATCGTATAGACCTATTGGCGGAAGTTAGGTAATTAAAATAATAATTATTGGTATAATAGATATTAAGAATTTAATGAAGTAAAAAAAAAATGCTGAATACTTGTCTCGCTCCTTTAAGGTCCCACATTGCGACAGACTGTAAAATTTTTTTGGTTTTGAACAGCTTCAAAATATTAGTCAGCATTTTGTTTAGTTGTTAATTAAACAGAGGACTTGTTACATATTGTACTGTATCAGCCGGTTTGTCCACTGTTAAACACAGCCTCCCAATCAAGGGGGGATTTGCCATAATCCCCACGCTTGGCAGGCGTCTTGGGGATCACATACCATAGGGTACATACATAATTTCCGATCGCTAGCTACTTTAGTTATTAACCCAGATTAGCTTGCAACGTTTTGTTTATAAAATCTTTGAAAATCTTATGATTAATTTGTTAAATAAGTTTTAAAATAATAATTCTAAAAATACTCAAAAAACTATCGGCTGAAAGGCTATTAAGGAATCAGACGTCCTGTATTATACGGGACAGTAGGATAACATATAAGAGTAAAAGGTTGATTGAAAAATCACACTATAAACGTGCATAGTGTGGAAAATATAGATATAATCGATATTAAGAATTTAATAAAGTAAAAAAAAATGTCGCCTAAAACACAGTCTCACCAATTAAGGTGGATTAGTCATAATCCCCACGCTTGGCAGGCGTCTTGGGGATCACATACCCTAGGACACATTCATAATATACAGAAATCCCTAACTACTTTTGTTATTAACCCAGATCAGCTTGAAACTTTCTGTTTATAATTTTTTTTAAAACTTATTATTAATTAGTTATTTTATTTATTTATTTCAGGTTACACAACCCATAACTTAAATCATAACAAAAAATACATTTACATAAATACACAGAAACCAAACACAAAAAAGTAATAATTATACAATAATAAATACATGATAAAATTAATAAGACCCACAATGTAAATACAGCCAATGGCCCAACATATGGCTATCCCATCGTTCAGCGAATGTTTTTAAAATAATGTTGGAGCTGCCTCGCCATCTGCACAGAAGTGAGGCGCATCTTTTGCGAATAATGGCGTGGAATCCATCTATATGGGCCATCGCAAACATGCCAGAAGCACTGCAGTAGCGAGGCAGCCCCATCAGCACCCTAAACCCATTATTATACTGGACCCGGAGATCACTGTATGCCCGCTTTGTATACTCAACCCAAAGGCTGCACGTATAAAACGATTGACAGTAAGCTGTGAACAGCGTCTTTTTCACGTTTGGAGTACATCGTGCAAACCTTCGGGCCAACATATTACTACGTACAGCCAATGCCCTCCGTTCCCTATCAATATCCCTATCGTCTTTCATGTCTTCAGCTGCCAGTGCCCCAAATACTTGAACTGCGTTACAACATTTAGTATTTTTCCAGCTAATGTAACCTTAGGTATTGCGTACGATTTAACTCCCGCTTTGAATACCATTATCTCACTTTTCCGAGCATTGTAATTAAGGCCATGGGAAACCGCATACATTTCACAAATTGATATTAATTTTTGAACAGCACCCATCGAGGGACCCAACAGCACCATGTCATTTGCATAACTGATGTTGTTAACACAAACCCCGTCTATATGACATCCGACCTTAGTGCTACTGAGTTTCTCAATGAGGCTGTTCATATACAAGTTAAACAGCATAGGGGAAGTCAGACCCCCCTGTCTAACTCCGCATTCTAACTGGAACTCCTCCGACAGTGCATTACCCCACCTTACGCGGTTTACTTGATTGCTGTACCAGTATTTAAAAAGTGATGTTATCTCAGCAGGCAAGGTGGTTTCATCCCTAATTTTTTCCCAAAGAACTTCATAGGCCACCAAGTCAAACGCCTTTGAAAGATCGAGAAAACACGCGTAAACTGGGGTCTTCCTGTCAGTATAGTACTTCACTGCTTGAGACAGAGGATAGCGGTTTATTTTGAAATGTGTACGCAGCTGTTGGTCAAGCAGACTGTCAAGCACTTTAGCCAATATAGACGCCAATGATATTGGCCTATAGTTGGCAACTTCGAGGCGTCGCCAGTCTTATTTTTGACCACAGGAACTATAATAGTGTACATAAGTTCTTTTGGAAGGTATGAATGTCTTAGACACAGAGTATAAAACATCGCAAGAACTCTTGGCAGATGAACTCCAGCGTTTCGCAAATGCTCAATACTGAGGTTGTCATATCCTGGAGATTTGGCTCTAACCATCCCAGAAATTACGGAAGCTACTTTCCTTGCGGTAAAAACGATACCATGCTTCCCACACCTTATCTCATCCCCCGCCACAAGCCCATAAAGTTCCGTGGACCCCAAAGATGACTTTATCTTGAAATGCTCAAGAAAGGTACTCGCTATATTTTTAGGCTCATAGATTCCCCCAACGCTCAAAGGAAGAGTCACATTATGGCTAAAATCTTTTGTCTTCTGCCAAAATTTAGAAAAATCCTTATTGAAATGGTGCTGAGCCATGAGATGCATTTTAATTTGTTCCTGATTTTTCTGACACCATTTCAATTTATATTTGAAAATTCGCGATTGACACATGTTTTCGTAATAAAAACCTGAAGCAGGTTTTCCATTCATCAGCCAAACATTGAAGGACACGCGAGCCCTTTCATGAGCATCTTTTACATACTTGTTCCAACCTGTTACTTGTTGTTACACAAAATATGTTAGCAAAGCAACTTCAGTTAAAATATACACTATACTTTTGTACATATTATCCAATAATATTGTATGCTCAGAATTTGTACACATTAAATCTGCACAGTTATGAAATTGCATATCAAAATCAATATTTTTAAGTTTTTAATTACACAACTCGTGAAATTTTATGTAGTTATGTAGACTTAAACAAATTTTAAAAATATTAAAAAAAAATATCGGCTGAAAGGCTTTCAAGGAAACAGCCGTCTTATATGCGGGACAGTAGGATAACATATAAAAAGATTGATTGACAAAACATTGCATATTGACAGTGTATAGTTCGGGTTTTTTTTTTTTATACCAAGGTGGCAAACAAGCGTACGGCCCGCCTGATGGTAAGCAGTTACCGTAGCCTATGGACGCTTGCAACACCAGGGGTATCACTCGCGCGTTGAAGAAATCTCTTCACGCCCTTATTGAAGAACCCCATGCTGTACTCTATCGGGAAAACCACGGCGGGGAGCTCATTCCACAATCGGAGCGTCCGCGGAAGGATACTCCTTTGAGCCCGCACAGTACGGAACCGTTCTGGTTTCCATGTGTGAGGTTGGACTGCCCGTCGATGGCGAGAGTTGCGATGGTGGATTTGCAATAGATGAAGTCTCATCCCAGTGAAAATGTTATCAAAAACAATGTGGTGAGAAGGGTCAATCCCACGTGAAATCTGCGCGTCAGTAAAAGTCAGAACTACGTTAGCGCCCAGACCTAAATCTTTGTATTTGGGATTGCACATAGTAGTGGCACCTTGATATGGTTCAGTCCGATCCACATTAGGATATATTAGCCGAGTACCATTAACCCATGACTTGAAACCGTACCTAATCGGTTTTCCTTTTATGTGCTGTTTACAACCATGCCTACCAAAATGAGGGTCCATAGCTTCATCTACAAAACTTTATTTGTACTCATGGACAAATTCAATCTCTACGTCACATTATACAAATAAAACAAACTATTTTGTTAGAAAAAAAGTAAAAATTAAACATATGTAGACATTAATCAAAATAGTCTTAACAACTTAGGCGCGTTTTCACTAATTTAAATTAGGTAGTTAGTACAAATACGTATATCAATAGGAGAAAGATTACATACAACGAATAGAGTCAGGGTATATCTTTTTATTTTTATATTTCTGATAGGTAAGCATTTGACCACAATCTCACCTGATGGTAAGTGATGAAGCGGTCGAAGGTGCTAACAGGCTAGAACAGCTGCCAGAACACGTCGTTAAGTGCTTGGCGACTGATTTTCTACTTGAGGGTGGTCGCTACCCAGGCGGGTATTCGCAAAATACCCGTCCACCATGCACCATATCTATCCATTGCCCGTGAGGTGCCGGGCTAGAGTGTCACCGCCCCATCTCTACCCGTGGGTGTCGTAAGAGGCGACCGAGGCTAACACACCCAAAAGTGGACAGCAGCGCTTTCTGAGGAACTGATATCTCACACTGCGATCCCCAAGACGTCTGCCAAGCTTGCAGATTATGGCAATTATTATATATAATTTAACAAATGTATTTCAGGGAATATGTGAAGGATACACAAGAAGCGGAAAGGTTACTGAGTGACAGCGACTTTGAAAAGACGTCGGGCAAGAGCGTAGAAGAAATGTACAAAGAAGATTTGGAAAGGAGAGAAGAAGAATTAGATTATGATGACAGTGTCACAAGTAAGTATCAAAGTATAATCTTTAACAGCGTCTACCGTTAAAAAAAAGACTCTCTACTACTATTTTATTTAGTTCACCTGATGTTGTTCAGGCTACGGCAAACGGCTCAGGTGATAAAGTGCATATTTTTCGTATGTTATATGGTACGATACGCAGTGTTTAAAATAACAAATGAATAAATAATGTGTGTTTTATTTCAATATGTCGTTGATAAATTATTTCATTTATGTTTTATCGATAACTATCGTCAACAATAATGAAGTCTAGCTATGATGTATTGCTTAGCGAACCAATTATAACGCTTCTACTCCCCCCGCAAATCGCCAGAATTTATGGCATTTGATATCCTAGAAGATAATTTATCCAATCTTTCCAATGGGTGGTTCATCCAATGTAGCAAAAAAGTGATGAAAGTTTTTTCCATTTGTAAAAACTGACACTTTATATGAATTTGTTTAAAAAGTATCATGTCAAATACAGACCTCCTTATTTGGAAGTTGGTTAAAAGCAAGGTCCCTCTGTTGTCAATACCTCGGTCTGACATTATGCAAAAAACACTTCGTCTAAAGAACGATTGGGCTCCGAAAATTGAGCCCGCTACGAGCGCTCTAAATACCCTCTCGTTTCCGTTCCAGAGGAAAAGCCCCCGTTAGAACAGCACATCGTAGTGACAATGAGCATCCTGAAGCGCTGCGTGCACTTCGTGACGTCCCCTCGGCGCGAGAACGCGCTGCTCGCGCTGCAGACGCTGGCGCGCGGCCTGCCGCTGGTGGCGCGCAGCGAGGACGAGCTGCTGCCGCTGGTGCACGCCGCGTGGCCGCCGCTCGTGCACAGGTTCCACTCGCGGGACCCCGTGCTGCTCGGGAGGGCGTTCGAACTGTTGCTCACTATGGCGGCGCTCTCCAAGGATTTCATCAGAAATAGAACTGTCAAGTTAGTACTTACATCACTGTATCAGCTGGATCGTCCACTGCTGAACGAAGCCTCCCCTATTTAGGAGATATTTGCAATAATCCCCACGCTTGGCAGGCGACTTGGTGATCGCAGTATAAAATGGCAATTCTTTAGAAGGCACCTTCTAGTATTTTTCCCTTAGTCGCCTCTTACGACACCCACGGGATGATATGGGAAGGCGCAATTCTAATTCGGTACTCCACGGGGAGTTCTTACATACTGTAGATAAATACCTTACAAAGCAGAAGTAAGAGATATTTTAAGTAAAACGAAAATTGTATTTTTATATATCACAATAAATATCGCCTATCAATATTGTGATATAAAAAATATAACACTGTATATTATTTAAAAACTAAATGTTTTAACAAACTAACTAACGAACCAAGTTTTATCCATCTAGGTCAGTCTAAAGTGGTCAAGATAATGCAACAAATTACCAACAAACTGTGCACAATGGTGTCACAATGGTACAAAAAAAAACAAATAAATAAAGTATCTCCCCCTACGGAGACTGGTAAATACATGAGGCAAGCTCCGATTATAATTGTATTTTCTAACAAACAAAACTAATTTCGGGCGCCTGGAGCGTTAACCTCAATAAAAAAACTACAAAGCAAAATAATACCACGGATAAGTCGGTCACAGAGACAAATGTCTTCTAATCTGCCGGCGCGGCGGGAGAATTCGAATGACAGGCCAGTTGGAATGTATTTCTTTTATTAATTTCCGAAGAGGTTGTAGTACTTATGAAACGATTTACATTATTGGTACAATAGAACTATGTCACCACACTTATTTTAGAATAAGTTTTGAAAAGTACTGCGGTGGACTTGGTCAGAAGGACCTTAATTAAGCAACCCTAGCTATCATCGCTGCACCTTTAGAATAGAAAAGTTACTCATTAGAATTACTTACAGTAATGGGTGGATATTACCTTAAATTAGTTTTGTTATATTACGTCTGTGAGCGCGACTTCCTGGAGCCCCTCCTCGCGCGAGCTCAGCTCCGAGGTGTCAAAGTCAAAGTCAAAATCATTTATTCAATTTAGGCGTCTACGACGCTCTTATGAAGGTCAATTACAAATTTTAATATTGAAATATACTACATTGTACTGCCACGTTCAGGAAACAAAAATTATAGAGCCACTGCGAGAAGAACGGGCAAGAAACTCGGGGCCTTTCTTTTAAACGTTTTTTAAAAATGCGTTAAGTACATACTATATAATAAAATTATTACAATACTTAATTTACATTACGTAGGTGTTAGGCGCTAGCTTGGCAGAGGCGAACCAGTCCAAGCATTTTTGTCGTTTAAGTAATCACAAACTGTTTAGTAAGATTTCTTTAAGTATCAAAATATTCTTCACATGCAACTTGAATTTTCTTTCTGTGAGCGTTGTAATATGTTTGGGCAATTTATTATAAAACCGCACACAATTTCCTAAGAAGGACCTTTTATTTGTCTTTGCTAATCTAAAACCTGGCACCGCTATTTATCTTTATTCCTAGTGTTATAATCGTGAGTGTCACTGTTTGATTTAAAATTGCTCAAATTTTTACGAACATACATAATATTTTCAAATATATACAGACTTGGTAAAGTTAAAATATCAATTTCTTTAAAAATATCTCTCAGGGATTCCCTAGGATCCATTTCATATATGGCTCGAATTGCACGCTTTTGTAAGATAAAGATTGTCTCTATCTCGGCAGCAGCTCCCCACAGCAATATACCATAAGACATAATACTGTGGAAGTACGCGAAATAAACGAGCCTAGCAGTAGCTAGGCTCTAATATAATACTAATAATTCTAGGTTAGCCTGAACAACATCTTCGACCACATCATCACTTACCATCAGGTGAGATAGTGGTCAAAGGCTAACCTATCAAGCATAAAAAAAAAAAAAAAAAAAAAAAAAAAAAAGCTACGTCTGTTAGCTGTCTTATCTTACGAACTGCATATGCAGCAGAACTAAGTCTTCCAGATAGATCATGTATATGTGGATTCCACTGTAAAGTTGAATCCATTTTAATTCCCAGGAAGACTGTCGCATTGTCAAAAGAGAGTTTTCTAGGCCAAGCTTAATGTTTGGTTCAACATAAGTAACATTTGGTAAAGAAAACTTTAAACATTTGGTCTTTTTTGAATTTAAGAGAAGATTATTAGCCGCGAACCACTTAGAGATCATAGATAACACATTATTTACATGAATAAGTTCACTATCCCTCCTATCTACTTTAAAAATATGGGAGGTATCATCTGCGAATAAAACTATATCGCAGAAATTTGTGTTCAGGTAGGACACGACCCCTCGTGCATATCTGCTCGGTCCGGCTTTTACGAGTTTCTTGTATAACAAAAACTTCAATAAATCCAAAACAAGAACTAAGCACGTAGATCCTCTAGATGCACATATCTACGTAGGAAAACTCAGTAGAAAACTGGGTAGGAAAAAAAACGCCTTGCTGGCTGTAACAAAAGAAAACCAGACATTAGCAAAAATAATCGAATTTCACACGAAAACAATAACGCCACTGTATGAGAACAAAAATTGCTTGCATTTGAAAAGAAAGGAATGAGAATAGTGGATAGGTAGGTACTAAACTTACCTCGGCCTGAGATCCAATCCTCATCCTTTACGCTGATGAACGCTTTGCTGACACTGATATTAGGTAGGTATTTGTTTTAATGTTTGATTTGACAGTATTTGTTATTGTTGGCGCTATACACGTTGATATATGGGCCCATTAGAGTAAAGATGGGAGATTTTACCAATTTAATTTGATTAGCACTCGCGTGCGTTCACACACGTCTCTGGTATGAAGTTTTCTTTCTTTTCCGTCGTGGCGCCACCACACGGCATTGCTTGATATTGACTGGCGCGCAATTCAAATCTTCTTTCTTCAGGTCGTGGTTGGCCGAGGTGGAATGACGTTAAGGGAAAGAATCGCAAGCTTTAACAACGACAATAGAACGTGGCAAATAAACTCACCGTTTTTCCTTCAAAAACTAAAGTGTCAATCACATCATAATATGAAAACTTGATAAAAACAATTATAGTCCATTTTGGAATGCTGAAACAAACGGTAAAAACATAAAAATCGAATTTTCAAAAGGTGAAAAATTGCTACAAAAATTCTGATTGCCGACGCATCACACTCACCATGAAATGTCGTTATTAGACAAAAAATAATACTAGGATGGCATACAGCAATGGTTCCTATATTTAGGAAGCCATAATTATTTCAACAAACTTGAATTTCAAGAATTATTTTTAAAGATTACGATCGCCCGTCTTGTCCTGTCATAGGTCGGAAAGAAGATGGCGCTAGAAAAATGGGCTGCCAATATCACAAAAATAATTATTACTCTATTCCAAAATCGTGAAAACCATAGATCACACATGATCACTCGATCATAATTGAAAGAGATCAAAATACGTTCCGAAATGCGGTGGGATCGGAACCCAAGATAAATCCGAAAGAGGCATAACACTGAAAACAAAGAAAGAAATAGCTAATTTTACTAGTGTCGCATTATGTCGTGTAACGGAGTAAAACGAACGTTACAATATATATATATATATATTTTATGCCTCATAGGTTAGCCTTTGACCACTATCTCTGATGGTAAGTGATTATGTGGTCGAAGATGTTGTTCAGGCTAACCTAGAATTTCTGGCTCTCAAGGACAGCTGCCGGAACACACTGTTAAGTGCTTGGCGATAGATTTGCAACTCGAGAGTGGTAGCTAGCCAGGCGGGCATTCGCGAAATGCCCTACCACCATGCTATAACGGCTGCAATCCTAAGACAACAACAGGGACCGACGGCTTAACGTGCCTTCCGAAGCAGGAAAGCGCTCAGTAGTAATGTCACCTGCGGTCACCCATCCAAGTGACCGAGGCGGACGTTGCTTAGCTTTGCTGATCGGTTAAGAACAGCTAAGCAAACTTCGCTACGAGCGCTTCAAATTCCATTACAGTTGTAGCGTCATGTTCTCCTTTTGCTTGATTCTTTCGGTCTGTCCGTCTGTCGTTCCACGTGGAATCTTGCAACTCAAATTTGGAGCCCATCCCGATTAGCTATCCAGCTCAAGAAATTTTTAGTTTAATTCTTTTTAAGGCAGATAAAAACGCGATTTGTAGTTTTTTGTTTTATCGAAATTAATTGTTGTTTGTGTTTTACTAAGCTTGGAAAAATTGATGCTTGGCCTCCTTTTGGTAGGTTCACTGTTCACTCACAAACTGCGTTGTATGTTGTACTTATATTTTTATATTGCTGATAGGCTAGCTTTGGACCATAACATTAACTGATTAAGGTGATGATGTAACCCAATGAGGTAAACAGGCGTAAGGTGGTAACAAGTCTGTAGCAGACAATTCAAAAATTTATGTGTTTTATCACGCTTCTAGCTACTTTGGTAACCTTTTACTTGATCATAGTATACTCGCGAGATTAAATTAATGCTGCTCGAATTCTCTTGAGAAGATGAAAACAATGTCCATGATTCCATTACCCCTTAAATATAAACATAATATGTCGACACGCACCAAATGTTATCAACTCAATATGTGTCTAAAATATATTAGATTAATTAAAAAAAATGTCCTAATCTTATGATCATTAACAACAGTTAGTCTCAATGATCATTAACAACAGTGAGTCTCGATGATCATTAACAACAGTAAGTCTCAATGATCATTAACAACAGTTAGTCTCAATGATCATTAACAACGTTGAGTCTCAATGATCATTAACAACAGTTAGATGAACAAGAATCATATGAAAAGACAACCCATTCTAGATGTCAGCGATCACCTTAACCTAGAATGGATACTAGCTACCCAGTAAAGCCGGAACATACCTTTAGACGCTTAGAAGACTAGCAACCAATTCAGGCGGACATTATCAAACGCCCTATGTTTCAAAAGTAACACCAAATTAATAATTATGATTTTTAATACTGATAGGTAAGCTATTGAATATTGCGGTACCTGTAATTAAAGATGGCGCGGTAGAAGTTATAATGGAAACAGTATCTCTAGGACGCTGCTGAAACACAAGGGTTTAGTGTGTGCTGACAGATTTTCTACGTAATACGCTGACAAGTGCTAAATAGCTTTACTTGAAAAGATTTTTAGGAAAATGTATTTAGTTCAAATCACGTTTCATTAAAATTTCCTCGATAGAATAAAATTGCAATGTTGACTTGAAATTACGCTTGTAATGTAAATATCCTTATTATTTAAGTATGAATGTGTATGAAAATGTATTAATAAACTAGCAATTCCTTGTCAAGAGGGACAAGAAAAGTTACATTTTCGATTTACGGTACTACTTTTGTGTTATTAAGCTTTCTTTGCGGATTTTACCTACACTAATCGCGCTTTCATCGCGGCCTCTCTTTCACTCCTGCGCAGTCCGATAGTGACAAAATTTCAGCATTTGACAGCTTCTTAAAAGGATACGAAGTTATACTGCAACTGTAACAGATACATACCGTCAGGCAATCAGACGGGTACATTTTAATCTCCTTACTTAATAAGATAAGAAAACAGGTAACATTATTTACTTCGCCGTTTTGGATTGCGAGACTTTTTTATGCCTGATAGGTTACCCTTTGACGACTATCTCACCTGATGGTAAGTGATTATCATCGAAGGTGTTCAGGCTTTTAAATTACTGGCTCTCAAAGAGACCCATAAAATACTTGACTATACTTTATAATTTGTACTGTATTCTTTTACAGGGAAGTGTTACCGGAAGTGTACAAGTATCTGCAGAAAAGCGCCAAAGATAGTTACCTAAAGGACGCGGGTTCAGCGTACCGGAACAGCCAGGCGTACAGGCTGCAGGCGGCAGCGCTGGCGGCACTGCCGCGGCTCGCCCTCGACCTCGCGCTGCAAGACGAGCGGCTGACGGACGCCATGCTCTGTGTGCAACTGTACCTCTCCAATAAACAGCCTAAACCACTGCAGGTCAGATTACAACCATAGAGCTTTCAACTATATGGTTCGCTTCAACATAACATATCGTATAAAAATCACCCGAAGGCTTCACAGAGCTGTCTTAAAATCCGTGTTTAGGCAGACATGTTTTTAGTCCCGTGTAATGGTAGGCGAGACTATTGGAATCTACCAGGCACAGTTCCAGACTCCGGACTAGTACTGAACATTTCTTTGCCAGCGAAAGTAAATAATTTCGCCGTTAAGGTATTTTGAGAATGCATGCCTGGCTGACTATAACATCCTCATGTAGAAAATCTGTCGCTTATCCCTTAATAGGCAGGTACTACTTTATGGTAGTAGGGCATTTTTGCGAATACCCGCCTGGCTAGCGACCACCCTCAAGTAGAAAATCTGTCGCCAAGCACCTAACGGTGTGTTCCGGCAGCTGTCCTTGAGAGCCAGTATTTCTAGGTTAAGCCTGTTAAGACCTTCGACCACATCATCCCTTACCATCAGGTGAGATTGTGGTCAAATGCTTACCTATCAGCAATAAAAAAAAAACTTTTTTCTCCACAACGTATTTTCTTGATCATCTTACTAATTTTCTATCTTAGAATATTTCTGTCCTGGTAATCTTCTAACGCATCTGAAGTTTTCGTTTCACCCGTGAATGTCGAGATCCTGGCAGAGTCGCCATCTAATGCTTTAGTTGCTGCTAATAGTCAATATCTTAATTATATTAATTAAAACATCTACTTCGTTAAGTACCAGTTTATTAAATGAATAAAAGTATACTAGTAGTAAATAGTACATTGCAGAACGCGCGCAATGTGATCTAACTTTACTCGTGCGACCTACATTTATTGCGTATCCATCAATATACTTCAACGGTAAATAATCAACGTCTTTTGAAAAAGAGACCACCCTGACGCGATGTTTGAGTATTACTACACTCAAGTTTTGTTTATCAGGTCCACTGCCTGCGTAGCTCAACGTCTTAAATCAAATCCTGGTGGGGGAAATTACTAATGTTAAGAATGAATAATATTCATTCTTAAAATATGTTATATTATAACTTATATATTATAACATATTTTGAAGATTTTAGCATTTTTATTAAAATATTGCATGCTTTTAATATTGTTAAGTTTGCAATAACGCCTGCTAGGCGAATTACATTACAAAATTATAAATTTACGAGAGAAAAAAAATTTATAGTCATGTGCGGGATATGAATTTGTAATTTTGTAATATTGCATGCTTATTACAAAAATAAAAATATTAAAATTATAGGATTTCGTCATCGACGGCAAGTTTAATTGCAAAAATTGTCCTGTTTGTACAACGTAAGTAAAACTATAATGTTGATCTATCCCCATACGATGGTTAAGAACGAGATGACAAATTAGAGACATGAGTCATATGTCACGTTGGTTTGGCGGTTAGAACATACCCCGGGTATAGGGGTGGATTGCGTGGGTTCGAATCATACAACTATAATTGTTCCTCTCGTTGCGAGTTTGTAATATATTAAAGATGTTTTGATAGATATATCTTCTCTGTTTTCTAATAAGGAATCCTAGTGCGAGTATTATTAGTGTAAATAATATAAGTCATTATTTTAATGTTACTAAAAAAGGAACTCTCCGTTAGGTGCTTCGCCACAGATTTTATACATGAATGTGATAGCCAGCTAGGTAAGCATTCTCAAAATGCCCTACAAAATACCTAAAAATTCTGTTTTTTGCATGGTGGTAGGGGTTTGTCTAGCAGCTTTTCAGTAAAGAATTTTTTATATTTATTTATACCTCGAAAATGCAATGATGGTGATGCTAACAGTCCTTGAGAGCCAGTAATTCTAGGTTAACCTGAACAACATCTTCGACCACATCATCACTTACCATCAGGTAAGATAGTGGTCAAAGGCTGATCTATCAGACATAAAAAAAACTCCAAAACTTTGTTTTCAAGACATGTTCTTTAAAATTTTCTGTATAGAATAACTACGGTTGTTAAAACAAACAAATGTACGTATAGTTGTTACTATACCTACGAAATAGCTAAGCTTTTGAAAACTTGCTTGTTTTGGCCACTTTAGGTAGCATTTGGCATCAGTCTTAGCTCCATAGGGAGGTAACCTGCTGGACAATTATGTAATTTGTACGAAAAAAAATTGATTAAAACCATAAAAAAATGCGGTTTTGCAAGTATATATACATAGTATGCATTTATGTATCTAACTAAAGCTGTTCGTAACTTAAGTACATCTTACACAGTTTAGAAAAGCTTTCGTTAGTATTAAATGCGTATGTGACATGACCGCGAAACCGCCATTTTTCTATCTATGATTTCAATCAGATTTTATTCGTGACAAATTATATAATGGGACAGCTGGTAAATAATCATATATTATAATTAACATATTATATATAAATATTCTTTGTTTAATGTTCACTGGAAGTGAAACTGATTATGTACTTTCTTTCACTCTACTCAGCAGCCTTACTAATAAAGTTTTAACCACAGTGTATAGACATTGTATAATACAAAACCTGACTAATAACAATATTTCTGACCTAAACTTTGTACACAGTTGTTATACAGATGTTACAAAACCACTGAGGGCTATGCATTCCTTACACAGCCAGGGACCCTTGTTTAACGGGTGTATACGGGGTTAAGATGGCGGACTTCACTATTAACAGATGATCGGAGCTTGTCAAAGCCCAGTAACTATTGTCGAATCTGTATCTATGTAGGTAATATTCTGCGTTGTAGATTCGCTTCACGGTATAATTATTCTACTCTTTGATTCGCTAGCTTTGCATTTGTTGCTGTGATAGTGAATCGCTCGTACGTGTTCTTTTGAGAAATTAAATTTTTGTTTGTGAATTGATTACATATATTATTTCCACTATATGACCAATGGCATATAGAAGAGGAAAATCAAAGAAATCAAAAACATTGTAAAGAATGTATAGATCCATTTTTTACTGAACTTTTTTTCCACTTCTTTTTCTTAACCATTTCTTTCCATTTAATTCATCCGTTCTGAAACTAGCTGTCCGCTTATCTTCGAAAAAAAAAAATCTGGACATTAATCGAATTTTGGACATTAATCTAAAAAAACATCATAGTTTGATAAAAACGGAAGCCCTAACAATTAATTGTATGTATAATATAAATAATTAGCGAGCTAAATTAAAAAAAAATACTTTGAATAGTCTGGACAACAAGAATTTCTAAACGAATTGTTCAAAAGTTGCCAGACGAAAAACAAAAAAAGCGTTATACATCTGTGTAACTGCCCACCGCCTCTACAACGTTTATTAGTCAAACAATGGATTGACACGTGTTTAGCGCTATTCACTTGCTATTCATTGTGTAACTGTACAACGGTTTAACAGATGTGCAGGCGAATTTTTATTAGTAAGGCTGCTAGTGTTTAGCGTTTTAATTATCGGTACTAATATTATAAATGCGAAAGTAACTCTGTCTGTCTATTACGCTTTCACGCCAAAACTACTGGACCGATTTGAATGAAATTTGGTATGGAAATAGATTGGGACCCGGGAAAAAACATAGGATAGTTTTTATCAAAAAGAGGTTAATGTTTTTGCGCGATAACCGACAAACGCGTGGGCGGAGCCGCGCCCGGAAAGCTAGTTTAAAATAAGAAATAAATTATTTTGATGTTTACGGCAAATATGTCATTAGTGTTATAGATTGAAGACATACAATAAAACGAATCCTGTCCCCTGCAATGACTTACATATTATTTGTGGTTTCTATTCACAGGATACGGCGGTGAAATTCTTCAGAAGCATGTTAGAGTACGAATACGCAGCGGCGTGGTACCACCTGAGGAAGTTCTGTGACAACAGCGTGGTGTTAGAGCCGCCTCCGCTGCAGCACATGACGCTGGAGCCCATCGTCGGCACCCCTTACCTCCCCAAAGACAAGGAATACGAAACTAACATCAAGCTCATATTCAATTTTATGGTTTCCTAGAATAAATGATCATTATTAGGACTCGACTTTTATTGTTACAATTAGAGTAGTCTTTCAGATCTCAGTACGCCGTTATAGTCGTACGTATTATTGCCATAATCTTTTTATTTATATTGTTAGATGTAATTTTGTTATTGTGTACGATGTAGATGAATCAAATAAAGGTATTGAGAAAAGTTTTGTATTCATTTAGGAAGCCCTTCAATGTTTTGACGCGTATAACGTAAAATGATGGAGTTCTACACTCGCTAACTTCGCATTTAAAATATTAGTTTGATGTTCGCCGAGGTCACAGTCCTAGTTCAGGATGTTTTTGTTTAATAGTTTTTAGGCTTTTGATTTACGTGGTCATTATATTTTAATTTGATTAACATTTTATAAATGCCAATATTGTGGTATTTCCTGTATACATTGAAAAAAAAATATCCTGATCTAAAATTAGAGGTTACAAGACACTTATAGAATATTTTTTTTACAGTAGTATATTTAATAAATACTTTTATATAAAATGTTCTTACTGATAAAGAAAACAATAATGAAAAAACAGTTTTTTTTATTAAACATATGTAATTACATTTTTATAGCTACATGATTTAAATATTGGCCTATTTTCTTTCACGTATCTTATTTTAATTTCAATACAATAGTCAATGTATTAAGTGTTAATGCTGACAACAAAACATCATCATCAGCAACTTCTTCAAATTTGTGATGGTGTACGGGCTCTAGTACAAAATGTATGAACGCGCCTTAGCAGTTTTATCTTTGCACCCACAGGAAAATAGTTCCTTACATTATCTCAAATGGTTTTAAAAATACCACAATTTCACGACGACCTCGGCTCACGTATATAATCTACAGGAGTTACTTTTCAGTCCTATGAGAAAATGAAACAAGTCATTGGCAGTAATTATATTTATTTTATACAAAAACGTATTCTGTCACAGTAACCAAGTACTCCATCGGTGTTTAATGGTTAACTTCTGACGCAATCACTCACACTTTTACTATTATTGAATATAAACGCCACAAAAGAACTACATTCCGATAGTGATATTTGTAAGAATTTTGAAACTAATTGGTCTCAATCAACGTTAATTGTTCCAAATAATGTGAGGATAACAAACGTGTAACCCAAAACAAAGAAGCATATTTACAATAACGCGATTAAATTACAGTCCACACAAAATAGACCAAGATAAACCTCTATATTTTCAATGAATCACAGAAAACTAAAAAAATACACCGTATGACTTAAAAGTTTAATCCCAGAAGTCTTAGTAATTTTAAACGATCATGATTATAATATTGGAAATACATAGACTCGTAATCGGATTCCATTTAAAAAAAAAACAATTTAGATACCTATAATTTGTGGCCTTATTTTGTAATGCATTAGATAATCCATACAACGCAAAAATGCTATTGCACGATAATACTTACCGATTAGAACATAGTTTTAAACTCAATTTTATTGACTTTCAATATATAATCATTTTTTTAATGTAAGTGGGATTGTTGGTATCTTACAATTTGTATGATATTTAAGTGTACTAATTTTCAGATTTCTGTGTATTGATCAGATATTCAGTCTATTTTGTTTGGACTATTTAGAGCCTGTGCGAAAAGGCAAGAGACATCGCTTTACCTAAACAAAAGAGATTCTCATATAGCTTCCACGATGCTACTCTTCTCTTTTTGCACAGAGTACATAAAATCTTAATTGAAATGGTAACATTTCGAATGGATATATTCGTATAATTTATATACAAATAAACGATACTTATCTGCATCTTTATAGTCGTACCTATTTATTGTTCGCTAAATACTGGGTGTTACAAGAAAAACACAGTCTCTTTTACGAACCGGCGATTTTTGTGTTTATACAGAAATAAATAAGAATAATAAACCCAAAATACCATAATAACCATGCACCATCGGGGTAAAGAACTTGTTATCCATAAGGACTAAAAATAAAAAGGTATTGAATAACCCAAGCACATACCCTGTCAGTACTTGGTTGCATTTCAAATTATATAGGTAATACTTTGATCAGACCTATTCATCTATTAGTTATTTGCAATAACCACATAACTTAAGCAACGATGACAAAAAGAAAACCAGGCGCCCATAAAACTTTAACCTTATATGCTAAGTAACATTTGTATGAGCAAAATACTAAGAAAAAACAAAATTAAGTGTACCTATTACGAATATACATAAATATTTTACATTTCATAGGATATGAGATAGGAACAAATGCATTCAAATAAATAGATATTCAATGAATAAATCAATAACTTTATGATATGGCTTAAAGTTCAAGAGCTGTTGAGATCTTATGTTATTAATTAATATGTTTATGACAACATATTATTATCTGTAACTGCATAGCCATACATTGTTTCAGAATTTATTGTATTGCCGTTCACATTGAAATATCAAGTCGGCATTAGTAATTTTATAAAGTCAATAAGTTTCTTTAGTATTAAATAACTATCTAAATTATGGAATATATATAGATATTATATACTATAGTCAAAAAGAACTATTGTTAGATATAATAATTTAGTTTTAGTAGTATCTAGGAAGTTAAATTCTTTACAAGATGTCGCGTTGGAATGGTTTTTTATATTTCATTTATAAAACTCACGATACAACCACCCTTAATAAATTAATTAACGTCTAAATTGCACTAGCTACATACATATTACATTATATAGTAATTGAAAACGAAGACCTCTAAGGGCCCGTTTCAGAATATTCGAGTAAGTTCCGGTTTTACTATCCAGATCATATTTAATAAATAAATCAATATCTTTGCGTTTCACAGTCATCGATTTAGCCTATCCATCGGTTAAAGCTTGAAACGCGCTGCATGTTAACTGTCATTTTTATGATTCAGTTATTTTATGTGTTGCATAGCACCCCGAGACTTTATTGGGACATTCTGAAACGGGCCCTTAATCTGATAAATAATAACAAAATTTTAATAAAATATAACTAACCATTGCCAGACCATTGTTATGTCTGTTTTCAAAATAATAGTTTTAACTGAACAAGTGACACACAACTGTTATAGAATATTTTACACAACAACTTGTATTCAGTTAGTGGCCGCAAGACAATCGTGGAATTGGTCATTACATAAGGCGACTGACAAGTGTGTATATGAGAAGATAATTATTTACATTACCCGTCTAATTTTCAATATACTTCGAGAAGATTCGGATCCTGACCTACGAGTAAGTACGTGAGCGTTATTTACCGGAATTACGCTACCATTAGCAATCATGGTTTCTACTTATTTTTTTTTCGTTAGCCGATGTGGTACTATTTACTTATCTATTCCGTTAAGGCTGCATATCCAACAGAGATCTGCGAGGAAAATGAGCGGTGTGAGGAGAAAAACTCCCGCGGGGTGCCGGGATAAAATGTCAACCCCTAATTTTTTTCCCGTGGGTGTTGTGAGAGGCGACTAAGGGAAAAATATAGAAGTTGGGCAGTAGCGCTTTCTGAGGAACTGGTATTAAACTGCGATCACTTGTAATTATGGCAATTAATGGGGAGGCTGTGTTCAGCAGTGGACAATCGGGTCATACAGTACAGCAAGAGTGAAAAATCTTCCAATGGGATTGCTTCATTTCCCTAGCGTCACTGAGAGCTCCTCTTACACCGGTCATCTTTCTCGCACATTTCCAGCGGATATGCAGCTTTAGAGATAATATAAGGACCCCAGAACGTTTACCGTACCGTAAGCCAAGGCTTGCAAAACAGAAAAATATATGAAACCGGTAATTCCCTTACTTAAAAGCCATATGCAAAACTTGTTTTTCGATGTCGTTCTACCTATGCCTTTATTTTAACTGTTTTAATAAGAACTATATCAATTATTTAGTCTCTGAAGTGTGATATAATATACGCGGAATGCATATAACTTCAGTTATTTTTGCAATTTTGTTCAGTATATAACTTTTCTGTTATACATATAGAACCTGCTAGAGAAGGAAGTACGATTTTTAATGCTCATTGCGATATCACTGGTTATGTATGGTTTCTATGAGCGCTCACTTACGGCATAAAACATTACATGTAAATTCTATTCCGGTTACAATCCTTGTCATTACCGTTCTGGGGCCCTATTACCTGAATGTTGCCATATACAAACATCCTATAAACTGTAAGCGAAGAGCGCGAACTCCTCTATTTCACCGTCAGTTAAATCTAAAACAAGAGATAGTATTGTTTCCTTTGATCGAGTACGAATCGCCGCGAAGTATTCCTGAACACCGCGATGCACGATCACTTTGCTCGTAATATTAATTTAAGTCCTATACTTGGAGAAGTTTGAACTGTGTACATAATATGGCAGTGGCATTTCTAATCACAGACTTAACATACTATTTCATTTTAATGTCTACTCTAAACAGTACAAAAGTTTGCCCAAAAGCATACACAAACAAAAATGGCAATAATAACAGTTTATATACTAATAAAACATGCCTGTAGTTCCCCGTTGAGAATTTCAGCGGGGACGTGGTGAGGGCCAAAGTTTAAGGCCATATTTAGTTTTATCCTCACAGTGAGCACTGACGGTCAGTTCGTGCGGTACGCACCAAATGATAGTCAGCACTTGGTTGTTGGCATTTTGTATTCCACCGACCAATGTTCGGCACTTCCAGGCCAGCTCTGCCTACTAATCTGTCTTCCGATGTATTTTGGTTGACTTGGACATCTCTATGGTCTTATAGACAAGACTTCTATGTGACTTGACTCCGACTACTTTCAAGCAAATTTTACTTTGTAATTTTGTAATGTAATCCGCAGAGCGTGCGTTATTGAAAACATAAAAATATTAAAATTTTACATGTTTCTAATTATACGAGTCTAATTCAAAATAAAATAAAAAATGTGTGACTTCATTGTTTTTACTTTCTAGACCATAGATCAAACAAGAAAGATTCGGAATGTTCTAAAGTCACGATAAAGTCTACGACACAATTTGTTCTACCTAAGACAAATTATGTTTATTACGATTAGAATATAAGCGATCCACTCTTAAATTTTTGATTTGATCTATGGACCTTTACTTTTGCAATCATTATAAAAGCACACTCTTATATCAAAGAACGTACTGTATGCTACAACGCTCCCTTTCGACCATCAACTTAAAGAACACAGTTCAAATTCCCCCAACGTACGTGTTTCACCTTACAATATAGTTTTTGGATCATTTCCACGCCATTTTGAGCATTTTCCTCGAGGCGAAGTATTTGGTGCTGTATGTGGCTACGATAAGCGCCGCCAACACGATGGTGATCAGGTAGTAATCGAAATCGTCCTTCAGGAGGTCGAACGTTTTCGACGGCGCCACTCGTGTGTAGAATATATCTGAAGATCAAAATAATCAAATATTCTGTTAAAAAAACTTGTGCCCATTTTTATATTTTGTGATTCAAAAAACACGAGTATTACGATTCTTAAAGCCTTATTGATATATTAATGATCTGCCTTGCATGGTCAAAGATTTCTGTGATATTGTTTTATTCGCGGATGATACCTCTCTGATTTTTAAAGTAGATAGGAAAGATAGTGAACTCATTCATGTAAATAATGTGTTATCTATGATCTCTGGATGGTTCGCCGCTAATAATCTTCTGTTAAATTCAAAAAAGACCAAATGTTTAAAGTTTTCATTACCAAATGTTCCTTATGTTGAACCAAACATTAAGCTTGGCCTAGATAAACTCTCTATTGACAAAGCGACAGTCTTTCTGGGAATCAAAATGGATTCAACTTTACAGTGGGATCCACATATACATGATCTAGCCGGAAGACTTAGTTCTGCTGCATATGCAGTTTGTAAGATAAGACAGTTAACAGATGTAGCTACTGCACGGCTAGTTTATTTCGCATACTTCCACAGTATTATGTCGTATGGTGTATTGCTGTGGGGAGCTGCTGCTGAGATAGAGACAATCTTTATCTTACAAAAGCGTGCAATTCGAGCCATATATGAAATAGATCCTAGGGAATCTCTAAGGGATCTTTTTAAAGAAATTGATATATTAACTTTACCGAGTCTGTATATATTTGAAAATATTATGTATGTTCGGAAAAATTTGAGTAAATTTAAATTAAACAGTGACAACCATCATTACAACACTAGGAACAAATATAAATTAACGGTACCATGTTTTAGATTAGCAAAGACAAATAAAAGGTCCTTTTTAGGTAATTGTGTGCGGTTTTATAATAAAATTCCCGAACATATTACAATGCTCACAGAAGGAAAATTCAAATTGCACGTGAAAAATATTTTGATGAAGAAATCCTACTACACAGTTTGTGATTACTTAAACGACAAAAATGCTTGGAAAATTCCACCTCTGCCAAGCCATCACATGTCTCCTACGTAATTTAAACAAATATTGTAATAATTGTATAATATTGTTTATAACACATTGTAAAAAGACGTTTAAAAGAATGGCCCCGAGTTTCTTGCCCGTTCTTCTCGCAGTGGCTCTATAAACTTTTTTTGCTGAATGTGGCAGTACAATGTAGAATATTTCAATATTAAAATTTGTAATTGACCTTCATAAGAGCGTCGTAGACGCCTAAATTGAATAAATGATTTTGAATTTGAATTTGAATTTATTGAAAGGCAACTTTTGACATTGTAATCTTTGCATTAATGCCAGGTGCGAAGCGAATAAGCTCACAAAGTTACAACGAAAGGAAAAACAAGCGGGACTCGAACCCACGATCATCCATCCCTATATCATGCACATGTTCTTCCAATTGAGGTATCGTAGTCACATTTACCCCTTCGCTCCTATGGTTTAACCGCTTTAGGGTTCGAATCTACTCGTAGTTCAAATTTTGGAAATCAATATTTTTAGAGTCTTATATTTATAACAGACCTATTGTAGATGCTGTTTTTATAATTAAATAGCCCGTAGGGTGCCGGGCTAGAATGTCGCCCCCTATATTTTCCCGTGGGTGTAACAACCTATCTATGGTTAAAATTAATAAGGGCAATGTTTAATACCAGATAATGGGCAGCAGCGCCTTCTGAGGAACTTTATCTTACAATGAGATCCCCAAGACGTCTGCTAAGCGTGGGGATTATGGCGAACCCCCCTCAGTAGGAGCGAGCGTGTGTTCAGCAGTACGGCTGATACAGTATTATTATTTAGACCACCGTTCATGTATATTAAGGGTGCTGTCTGTTTTAAACTATTGGTACAAAGGCATTATCACAGCTGGCCCGATTTGAACGATATGTGCTAAACGTTTGCACGGTTGGTGAATGTGATGTCATCGATTAAATCATGACACGACGCTTACAGTACTCACGGCCCCGGGAATAGGCACCGTAAGCAGTCCGTGCCAATAGCATTCTGACTAAGCGTTGACTTAATTATAAATCTGTGGCCCAACTGCCACAACAATAGAAAAATATGATGTTGAAAATCTGAGACCTCATCAGTTGTTTTACAGGACTTAATTGTCTCCAATAAATACTCTTTACAGTTAAAATTCATTGATTTTAGTAATGGATGATACCATACGCGCGCTTTTGCTTGTACCGAGTTGATAGTAACGTAAAAGGTCGTGAGCGTGCTAATTAAAACGGACCAATCTCGAGAACTCTGAGCATGTTACCGCTGTTGGCGTAACTCGGACCGCGCTCTTAATATACTCCTTCAGGCATAGGTTACCTGAAATAAATTACTTTGAGCTATAAGACAGCCAATTTCAACACTTGGTTTTAATTTGTATTATTTTTATAAGTTTGTATGTGGTGTCTCAATGAAGTGTTATCTAATACGACTATTAACAAGCGTGAAAATTGTCAGGCATTAGGCACACTGCAAATAGCGTTTGTCAAAACTTTTCGGCATTAGGTACACGGCGAACAGTGTATGTGAAAAAATTCGGCATTTGAGCATTAGGAAAAATATTTGAGCATTAGGAACACTGCGAACGGCGTTTGAGATAATTGATGGGCATTCGACATTCTGGAACAAATCGTCTCAAAATAGTTTTAGTTAGCATTAATAAGGCAAGCAAGAGATGTGAAAAAAGTAAATCATGAGGATTTATAATTGTGATTTATTACTATATTTTGCTTTCGCTAATACTGCAAGTATTGAAGTATTGGAAGTATCTACGGACGCGTAGCATATTATTACGAAGTGTACCGATGGAATACGATACAAAACAAACAATACACTTGACATTGACAGCATTCCCCACAAAGCGACGTTCAGTATAACTGACCTAGTCCCGTAGCGAGCACCAGACTGGTGGACTCTAGTCCGGAGGGCGCGGTGTAGATATTGTTGACGCGCTGCACGGTGCGGTTGTAGTTGAGCACGGTGTCGGCCGGCAGCGGCAGCTCGGGCGCGTACGGGAGCAGCCCCTCCTCGCGGTCCGTCGCCGACGGGGACATCGGCCGCCGCGGCTCCACGAACTGCCACGGCAACTCTACTATGGCGCCCGACGACAGCGCCACTGTCGGGGACAAGTAGTGTGTTACAATACGGGGTACGGATCATACATGTGGCTCTTTACTCTAGGTGAGATGTCGCAGAGTGATTTTTATAAAACCCGGCAAGTGCGAGTTGGACTTACACACTATATATATATATTATATAATATTATATCACACTAATAAAGGCGAAAGTTTGTGAGTGTGTTTGTATACTTGGTACTTCTTCACGCTCAAAAGGCTAGACCAAGATTTATGAAATTCGGTATAGAGGTAGATGAGACGCTGGATTAACACGTAGAATACTTTTCATCGGCATCAACATTCACTATGCAACTGAAATCGCGTAGAGCCACAATATATCGGTACTTACTTACAGTATACAATTAAATCGGTTCATTTTTTAAATATAGTTGGAGATTCATTACGGGAGTATAATGATAACTGTTCGGTAAACAAAGATAAACTATGCAATCGGTTTTGAACCCTACATCGGAGCGTATAGTTTGCGCGGACGCGAATTTTGCTATTCATTGTAATCGCGAGAAGGCGATCGGAATGTGCGGGCGGGCAACGCCGGCCGCCATGTTTTAAATTTGAAGTCAGTCTGCTACAAATCTCCGTTCGGGTTAAGCGCACGCGGGCGTGCAGCAAAAATAGTTTTTACTTGCAGTCACGTATGAGTATAAAGGGATTCTAATAAGTGATAAAGGCACTGTTTTGTGTGTTATAGTGTTGTGTGTGGAGTTCAATTTCGTTATTTTGGGCGCCGGGCGTTCATTGGAAGTAAGGGAGCATCCCTACTTCAGTTAGCTACGTGCTTCAACATCGGGAGTCAGGGAGGTTTATTAGAATCTAATTCCTTACGTTAGTGGACTGCAGTCACATTGAGATAGGTGTTTCCAAATAAGCCCCCTTCGACAGAGCGACTAGCGAGCCGCTAAGGGGTAAGTTCCTGCCATTTTGTTTGCACGCGGTCATATATCGGCTGGTGTCTTCCTGTGACATTCTAGGCACCCAGTCTAATACGCCACGACACCGTGGGTACCGTACAGTAGGTAAAGTTTGGGACTAAGGGGATTGAAAAGGGCCTCCGCCCATACAATAACTCTTTATAAGAGTAACTTACGCAAGACATGTTTGTCAGTGAGCGACCGCTCGGTGTGCGTGACGGCGGCCGCAGTGGCCGCCCGCCCCAGGATGTACGCTTGCCGCTCTACCGAGGGGGCTCGCTCCATCGCCAGCGAACTGAAGCCTGCCCCCGCGGGGAGCCACCGCTCCTTGCCCTCGTATAGCTCCACGCTCGCTGTGCAACATCACAATAATTACAGTTCATCACACATGGTATTTTGAACAAATAAAAAAGCACGAAACGAAATTGAAACTGGAAGAATAGAAGGATTTGATATGACGCTGAAAATATACACGAAAATTCCCAGAAGTGACATCTAGAAATTCAAAAAGTATTGACATCAAATCAATTTGAATTATGCAAAAACAAAAAGAAAAACAACACTCAATATAATAGTGAAATGATTTCAATCAAATAGTGAAACACCGATACATTATTTTACATGCATCTAATGTCACTGGTTTTGTACATAAATCTCAAAACATAACATATTATTATGTCAATCTTGAAGGATTAGAAAGATTTTAAAGATTATTATCAGTCAAAAAATCGTTTACACTGTAATAGCACTTGGTCTTTAAAATGTTCTTTAGCTTAATTTTCAATAGGTTCGTATTTAGCTCCCATATTGATTGGGTAACTTATTCTAAATTCTTGGTCCCATATAGAAATTACTCATGAAAGTCTTTCTTGCTGAGTGAGCTCGTAGTATATACCTGTCTTGTCTATTACGTTCAATTGTGTCAGATAATAATGGAAAATGTTGTCTGTTAGATACTACAAATATGACAACTTCATATATATAGAATGACGGAAGTATAATGATTCTGTCTTATAAATTTCGGTTTACAACTTTGTATTGTCTACAGCCCAAATATTGATCTAATACAAAGTTTTTGTGCTTTAAATATGTCATCATTGTGCGTAGAAACTGTAGAATTGCCCCAAAAAATAAAGTCATACCTTAGAATTAGTGCTACAAGGCAATGATATGATGTTAGTAGTGCGTATGTCTTTACAACAGGTGCAAGTCTGTGGAGGGCATAAGATGAACTAACTGATCTTTTTTTCAAATCTTCAACATGTGCTTTCCTGTCAAATTAAATAATTAGACTGGAAGGCTCATGTTGAATCTATCATCAAATCTATGATAATTCCAAGAAATGTGGCGGTATTCACTTCACCTATTTGTTCATTAAGAAATTTTACCTCTATGTCAGATATACAATTAAGTCTCCGAGATAATACATTCAATTTGTTTTGCTGATATTAATTTTTAAATTGTTGTTATTTAACCATTTAATTATTGAGCTCAATGTATTGTTCATGTCAGTTTCATAATCGTCTCTATTTTGCCAAGCATTTGTCGCGGTGCTATCATCAGCGAATACAGTCATTGCATGTTTGGTCACTTTCATCATCATGTTTCGCAAATCATTTAAATAAATAATGAAAAGGAGTGGACCCAGGACGCTACCCTGCGGTACTCAAAACTTAACAATACGTTCACCGGAGTTGTAAGTTTCTTCCTGTTTGAATGGAACACAGGTTTTCCTAGTCAAGTAAGTAGGTAGATGATTAATGTATGTAACAAGTATGTAGGTAGAGATGTGCAGTAGATGTAGGTATACCCAGTTCGATCCGTCGATGCTTGTCGTTGTGGTAGACGTACGCGAGCGCGTTGTCGGTGTGCACGGCGAGCGGCGCGGCGCGCGCGCGGCGGTGCGCCCCCGCCTCCACCACCGCGCCCGACACCGCGTCCACGCACGTCGCCACCACCATCTCTGCAAACGTATACATATCGCAATATATATCATTACTTATAAGTAAAATACTGCACTGTATCAGCCGGATTGTCCACAGCTGAACACAGCCTCACCCATTATGAGGCGGTTTGCCATAATCCCCACGCTTGGCAGGCGTCTTTGAATTCGCAGTGTGAGATATCAGTTCCTCAGAAAGTGCTGCTGCCCACCTTCTAGTGTGTTAAACTTAATCGCCTCTTATGACACCCATGGGTAGAGATGGGGGGGTGACATTCTAGCCCGGCACACCACGGGTATAAATACAATATCAATAATCTCATAAATACAATACCGACTTCCAAAACATGAAAAGTATGAGACAATATTTCTTTTTTTACATGTGATTACGTAGTCGAGGTTGGTAAACGGAATAGGCCAACAGTTCTGGCTCTCAAAGACAGCAGTCAGAACGCACTGCACTTGGTGATAGATTTTCTACTTGAAGGTGCTAGCCAAGCGAGCATTCACAAAATCACAATATGCCCTACCATCATGCAGTCAATGAGACAAATTCCAAATAATTTATTTAATTTAGGCGTTTACGAAGTTACTCTTATGCAGGTCAATTACAAGTAATCTTGAACATTCTACTGCCACATACTTAGAAAAAGATAGTGTTATAGAGCCACTGCAGTGCAGTCGAGCTCAAACCAACGGGAGGATTGGAACCATAGAGCGTAACCGTAGTATTATGTAAAAAGGTATACTTTGGGTGAGGCCCCAATAATGATCCAGTGCGCATTTGGTACCAATAGCGCGCTCAGAACTGGTCTGAATTGTACGAAGGGCACCAAACGTTTGAACGGCTGATAGATGTGAATTCATCGATGACGGCACCAAACAGCGCTAACAGTACTAACAGCCCCGCGGATGGGCACTGTGATCACCCTATGCCAATAGCGCTCTGAGGGTTATTCGGACCAAGTATTAGATTGCTTATGAATATATGGCTCAAATGTCAAAATAGATTGAAAAGAGATAAGTTCAAAATCTAAGACTTTTTGCAGTTGTTTTACACCTTGTCATTCTCTCACTCAAGTACTCTATAACAGGTGATTTTTTTTTTTTTGCAGAAGATTATATTTTCATATATATTTATTTACTCAGAATGTATCGTAATGCAAACGGCCATGACCGTGTGTGCAAATCGGTCCAATGGTTATTGCTCTTAGCACCATTAGTACTGTTAGCGCAATTCGGACCGCACCCTCTGTCATATATATTCTGTCTACGGGTTTTTCAGTCACGTTGCAATTAATTTGCAAAAAAAAATTCCTCTAATAGTTAATATATTAAATTGATACCAGAAAGAATTATTGCACATTCATATGTTATATCTAAAAGGGTCTCTTTTTAGTCTCATACAATTAATTCTTATTAAAGTAGAGTATAACACTCGGCCGTAAACATATTCTTTCTGGGGCGACGTATATTGAATCCCTCGCTACGCTCAACATTGTACGTAACCGTAAAAGCCGCGGCAACTCAGCTCGGGATTTTACTTTCAAGTCCTTCGCTCTGCATTCAACCATATAATACCATATAAATATTATTTTACTCTATTATATAATCTGCTATAGTAGCATACCTTTGTGCAGCGGATCGGGCACGTCTACGACAAAGAGCAGTAGGTTGGGATTGGAGTACTTGTAGAGCACAGATCTGTCGCCAAGCACCGAGCCGGCCGACCGCACGCGCTCCCACATCGGCTTGCCCACCACCGACACTATACGGGCTCCGGAGTCTGCCGAGCCGCCCAGGTATATCGACCACGTCTTTTGGGCTAACACTTTCTGTGGGAATAATGTTAAGTTACAACCAAGTTTTTGTTATTATTGTGAGCCTTTGACAATAATCTCTGCCGATGTCAGGTGACGATGTAAGCGAAGATAGTAGATTGAGACTTGAGAGCCAGTTCCTATTCTAGGCTTAGCCTATATAACATTTTGAACCACATCATCAATAACCAAAACGTAAAGAGTTCCTCTATCAAAAATCTTCACGAACACATTACAAAAACCGCGAAAGAATCTTTTCGCCGTCTCGTTTTCGTTCTGCGTAATGCACGCAGAACGAAAACTTCGGTAACCCTCGCATCATCAGACTTCTATTAACAACTCTTGTCAGAAGTAAATTTGAGTACAGCGCCGTTTTCTGGAACCCACATCGTGTCGCATACACCTTCGAGAAGCTTCTTTCCTGAATTCCCTTCTGCGGTATTTGTACAAGAGGCAACATCCAGTTTTCTTTTAGGTCATTTGGGTTTTAATTCGTTGGAGTTTAGAAGGCCGTTTGAACAGCTTTCAACTACTTGTAAAATATTAAGAGGGACTAAAAGTTAATAAAGATGTAATAAGATATTGACGTTTCTGAATTACACAACATACTGAGCAGTCTGTTTGAACCAGATAAATACATCAGACACAGGCTTCTTAGTTGTAAACACAAGCTATTTGCTGTCTTGGACCGCAGCACTGTAGCCCGTTGTAGAAATCCTACGTGGACAATGTTGCATATCCGTGGCCCTATTATGTAACTTGTTACTAACAACATTTTATTGAAGTCATCGAAATATGACAGTTTCACACTTTGCTACTAACTAAAGCTGTTATTAACTGTTTAACTTCTGTAAATAACAGCGTATAGTCTCAAATGTGAATAAGTAATCGCAATGCCGCCGTTGTTCTTGGATTTCAAACACATTTTATTGGTAACAAATTACATAATTTGCTTTATCTGACAATTAATTCGTTAGTAATTATATAAATGAATATTCGTTAGTTAATATCAAATGTGAATATGTAATCGCAAATCAGCCGTTGTTCTTGGATTTCAATCACAATGTTAGTAAAAAATTACATTATTGGTAGTAAATACATATTTACATAAATAGGGATGTTTTACTACTTTAAATGAAACTCCAGGAACAACTTGCACTCACCTTGCCGTCGTATCTGAGTGCGTATCCTTGCACCTTCGCCGTATTTCTATCTGCGACGTACATAAAAAAGTTCTCCACCAGCGGCGCTGAACTCTCCGGGAACATCTGCCGAATAAACATATTTCAATATAGAAGCGCTATCCTCTTGAACGATTTTAAAATTGTCGAGAGCGGGGACATAATTACAACCGAGTTGATCATATCGCGGTCAACTCTTAAATTCGTTTCGCTTGATTTGGTGGCGTTCAGTTTCAACGGTGAAAACCGCCCTAAAGCATGAGTAAAGACTTGGTTGTGCTAAATGAACTTACGTATTTAAGACATTTGTACTTGTAATAGTCGTAATGATATTAATAAACTTCCTGTGCTAAAGAAAACTTCATTTAGTTAGTAAACTTTAAGAGTCCGTTTCAGAATGTCCTAATAAAGTTTCGGGTTGCTAACCAACCAATAAAATAACTGAATGATAAAAATGACAGTTAACATGCAGCGTTTCAAGCTTTAACCGATGGATAGGCTAAATCGATGACTGTGAAACGCAAAGATAGTGTTTTGTTTAATAAATATGTTCTGGGTAGTACAACCGGAACTTACTCAAACATTCTGAAAAAGGCCCTTAATCTCGTAAAAGATTCTCGGAAAATAATGTGAAAAATTATTATGCAATGACAGTGATATACCTGTACTCTCGTGCCGTGGCTCATTAAGAGTAAACAAAAAGCCGTTTGTGTATGTCAAAGCCGTGCAACATGGCACTGCGGCGGCCGCCCAATAAATCATTTGTCACCAATTGTCCTAGCTACAAACAATTCTTGACACAAACTGTTCTTGCCAGAAACTGTTCTTGTCACCGCAACTGTTATAAAATTTTAGCCGATGAAAGTTGTGTAATAACAAATGGGCATACCGGGAACTTTCTGGTGTCTACTACTAGAGTAAAATTGTTTGTCGGGGCGGGGCAACAGAACTCGATGCAAAGATCGTCCAATCAAATATTCGTGACAAGCTGTTCTTGTTACAAACTGTTCTTGTCAATCACTGGAGCACCTGTCATGACGTCTTTACTAACGATATAATATATTCATACCTGTACATTCTCCTAGTTGTCTAAGACAACAATGGCGTGCAGTTTTTGTTTGTCGGGGCGGTGCAGCAGGACGCGATGCAACGATCATCCAATCAAATACATATTTGTCACAAGCTGTTCTTGTTACAAACTATTCTTGTTCTCACCTATCATGACGTTTTTGCTAACGATATAATATATTCATACCTGTACATTCTCGTAGTTGTCTAAGACAACAATAGCGTGCAGTTTGTTTGTCGGAGCGGTGCAACAGGACGCGATGCAACGATCATCCAATCAAATACATATTTGTCACAAGCTGTTCTTGTTACAAACTATTCTTGTTCTCACCTATCATGACGTTTTTGCTAACGATATAATATATTCATACCTGTACATTCTCGTAGTTGTCTAAGACAACAATGGCGTGCAGTTTTTGTTTGTCGGGGCGGTGCAGCAGGACGCGATGCAACGATCATCCAATCAAATACATATTTGTCACAAGCTGTTCTTGTTACAAACTATTCTTGTTCTCACCTATCATGACGTTTTTGCTAACGATATAATATATTCATACCTGTACATTCTCGTAGTTGTCTAAGACAACAATGGCGTGCAGTTTGTTTGTCGGAGCGGTGCAACAGGACGCGATGCAACGATCATCCAATCAAATACATATTTGTCACAAGCTGTTCTTGTTACAAACTATTCTTGTTCTCACCTATCATGACGTTTTTGCTAACGATATAATATATTCATACCTGTACATTCTCGTAGTGGTCCAAGAGTACAATAGCGTGCAGTTTTTGTTTGTCGGGGCGGTGCAGCAGGGCGCACTGCAGCGGCCGTACGTTCAGATGTATCGTCTTGCCGCCTACTGGAGCTCCCGTTATTGGGTTTATACTGATTATCACGGCATTTCCAGTTTCCTAGGCAACAAAAAATATTATTAGTTATGAAGATAAGGTATTCTGAACAGGTGTCTCCTAAAAACATTCTGAAAGGGGGATTAGTGTAGATAGATTATTAGATCATTCTTAACCCTCACGCGCAAGTCGCGCAATGATATCGTCCATTTATGAATGAAATTCAATTGTTATCATTACCTATGATGCGCATGGATAGGGATAAATGTGTGTGAAGAATGTGATGAGAAATATTTAATATAAGAGATATGCGTGTAGTATAAAGGATTTTTAGGTGTTAATAATTCACTAAATTTTAATTCTCTAAACTTAGGTAGTTTTAATCTGTTCACACTAAAATCAACTAGGCTGGTGCTAATATACATTACCTGATGTTTTCCCACGATGGTAAGGCGCGCGTCATGCGGCGGGTACCGCGCTGAACGCTGTGTGAACACCGCCACGCCCTCTGTGTCCAAGTTGGGCTCGTAAAACCGCCACAATATGTCGCCCGATAAGTTGTCCATGCCGAATATCTGATAAAATGAAATATGGTGATGAGATTTGATAAAAGAAATACTCTTGTTTTGAAGGTATTATGAGTGGTCTATTTGGGGATCTATTAATGAGACTCCTTTGTCTGTATGTCCGGCCGTATGTCATGGGTCTCAAAGTCGTACGTCATACATATATATATAATATACCATATTTGAGGTTTTCCTTCAATCATATTGGCCATAAAACCAATTCCATCAACAACAAACAATGTAACATATTGAACTATGGTCTGCGATTTTCTGCATGTGAATTATTAATTATCTCGTCTTTCCTCCAAGCAACAGATTTGCAAACCACTCGTTGGTTTGACAATACGCTGATCGTAGATCTATTGTCATATTATATATGCTCTTTTTGCATATTATTTCGTCTTTCCATGTTACTTCTGTTTTTTTTTATCGAAGTGAGAAATCACAGCTACAAGGTGTTTTACATGTGAACTTATTCTACTTCTTCGGGTCACCAAGATACAAACCCACATCTTATCTTATATTATGATATCAAGGTCATTTAGCAGCAATTTGGTTGCTAAATGACCTTGATAGAGAACTTTAGAACATATAAATCAAATAATTCTACTACAATTCTTGATATCTTAAAAATTATCATCATCCTTCTGTAGAGCTTTCTGCAGATAGCAATTTTAGCATTAATAGCAATATTATTATTGATAGCAATTTTGTTGGTATAACATTAAGTATTTTTTTATAGCTGATAGCAAGCCATTAACAACTATCTCACCTGATATTTCTAAATATGATTAAAAGCACTATCGCGTGCTGAGCGAACCCTCCTGTACGTACGGAACAAAACATATTGTACTCCAATAATTTCTAAATATCTCACCTGATGCTAAGTGATGATGCGTCGTTTAAGCAAACCTATAGGCTCTCAAGAACAACTTCCGGAACACACTGTTAGGTGCTTGGCAACAGATTTTCTACTTGAGAGTGGAGCTAGCCAGGCCGGCATTTGTAATGCCTTACTACCATGCTATGACGACCGCCATGCTAGGAAAACAACTGAGTTAATTTGCCGGAACACGGAAACGCTCAGTAGCAAATGCACTAGCGGTCACCTATCCGAGTAATTTTAACATTGCTTAACCTTGTTGATCGGTTAAGAACGACTAGGCAAGCGCTTCATTAAGAGCGCTTCAACATTTAGCCACTTTGTTTTCATTGCTGAAAATGGGACTCGAAAACCTCAAACTTAGTCAGTCTCAGTGACTTACCTTACCAACATCGGTAACCAGCACGATGATTTTGTGTAGGTTGAAGTAATCCCTGACAAGTTGCGTGGGCTCGTCTTCGGCCGATATCTCTCCTTTCTGCAGGTTCTGTATCAATGTCTGCAACTGCTGCAGCTGGGTTTGAAGGCGACGGGAGAACGCCAGCCAGATTGAACCTGGGTATATATAGACGTTACGCAAAGAGCGTGACCATCCCTTGCGGTGACAAACGTTGGCGGGGGTGATGTACTCAATGTGTTCTAGGTCTGTATTAATAAACTAATGTCAGCTTTTGTTATGCTCCTAAGAGACATCATAAGATGGTGAACTATTTAAACCAAACTTAAGATGATATTTGAGACATTTATATGTCAGACTATTGGCTGATACCACAAACTAATTTCAGGATTTAACAGTTTCACTGCCAGCCAGATTGTGAGGATAGAAGCCAAACTGATTTTTTGTTTATATTTAGCCTCTATGACATCAATTATAAGACAAAAAACTGTACTGAGTAACAGTACCAAGCCTATCCCGCGCCAGTGTGGAGCCAGTCCTTCGCCCCGCACTCCACGCCAGCGCAGGCAAGGCAGCAATTTCTAGACCCTAAAAGAGCGGTCTCGAGGTGGTTCCTTAGGCTCTTATTAATACATGCATCTCAAACTTAAGATCGATCTTAAGATGCAGTTTTAGACAGATGTTCCATACTCTAAACATCAAGTGCATTTCTAAATCGATTTCAACTTTGAGGTTGAGGTTTGAATTTGAATTGAGCTTAGAAGGTAAGATCGGTCGGAGATCACGACTAGGAACGGCTTATTAATACGGACCTATATATTTTTGGTGTATAGCGTGACGCGTTTCCCTTCCCCGCTATTGTTTTTCTATCGCTCCAAGAGAAGGTCATGTCCTAACATGGAACTCCAACACAGGTAGTCTTCCAAGTTTCCACTAATAAAGACGCGCCCCAACATTTTTTTAGTATAATACCAGCAACTAAAACTGCCTACGCAAACGATCTGTATGACGAATAACTGTGTGTACCATTAGCATCTACATTACACCCACACTAAGACAAATGTGTACAAGCGGGACCTACCCATACAAATACGCATCAATAATTTACCATAGAGTGGCGCGCCTTCCCCTAAACTGGGGTCTTCTTGTGTAAGTAGAATATTAATGGTGATGGATTAATTTTTAAATACTTAATTTTAGGATATTCCTTTGTGAAGGATTCCCATTACGGAGTACGAATTTCAAAATGAAGATAATTTCATTGCTATTCGAATTACACAATAAGATCAAAGATCTGTAACATCCTATGTGCAAAAGTGAACGCGATACTATATGACATGACGCGTATTGACTATAAAGTATGTTCTTTTGTACTGGCCAAGACTAGAAGATTATGTTGTTTTCTTGAAGACTAGGGGCCAATTTTACCAAACTAGAATAAAATTATACGACGATTACTGTCATCTATATAACTAACAAAATATAATACAACTTTGTCACCGTATACGCTCAATGACGTAACAATATTTTAAATTTGGCATGGCATTGTGTGTTATGAATTTGACAGACGGCTGTAGCAAAGGTAAGAAATCCAAGATTAAAAAAATATATCGTCGATTTTGGCGGTGCAGCTCCTTAAACTAAAAACAAATAAGGACACTTTGCTACATCTGATAGTACGCACTATTTCTATGTCCACGCTGTTGTCACATGTCACAACATTTATATACTATATTTGTTTCTTACACGACAGAAAGCCATCAAATTCAAAAAATGGCACTAGGTTCGAATTTCTATAGCTAAAGCCTATCACATTTTAATGGTCTTTGCCCTGTGGTATAAAGTTATCCATGTATTAACAACTATGTCTCAAGGTGACGGGCGCAGTGCAATTCGTTACTTGAACGATGAACTGCATCTGTTATAGGCAGAGGTAACCGCTTAACATCAGGTGGACCTCGAGCTTGTTCCGTAACAATAACATAAAAAAAAAAAAAAAAAAAAATAAAAAAAATAAAAAAAAAAAAAATTAAATCCTAATTTGGCGAAATTGGCCCTATATAAATAATCAACTTTCGATTGTCCAAAATGATTTGAAATATTTTATTGTCACATCACTTCGTTTCGCTTGCACGATCGCATATAGGATGGTTACAAATCCAAGTATTACATTGTTAATTACGCAAGGCGTGTTAAGGATATTTTTTGCCGTGAACATTAATTCGCTACCGGGTGACGTAACACAAAACGCCATAGAAAACAGTGTAAATACCCCGCCGAAGAAGAGCTTTAGTGTAGCTAGTATTAAATAAAAAAAAAAAAACTATGAGTTGCTTATTTTCGAGGATGTCTCATCATCACAATTAAGCATTATTGTATGCATTTGATACAATATGCACAATATATAGCAATTAACAATCGAGCGCTTAGTAACACATAATATAACTTTACGGCCAGCGCACACCAAGAGCAGAGCAGAACAGAGCATTTTCTGAGACAACTGAACAATTTATCTTATGACAATTATAAACAGTTCAATATTAAATACACGTCCAAACTTGGTGTTCAACCATGCCAAGTTGATTGCTAAGTCCCAATCAACCATATTGAACACGTCTGCCAACGTCGGATTTTGGCATCAATCTGGTCATGCACGCCCGACTGGCAACTCAGAGCATGCTCACAGAGGGGCGAGCATGCCGCCTGCATGGTCGAGCAGTCAAATTTTGCTCGACCATGCGCGAGCATTTTGCAGTTCAGTGTGCGCTGCCGTTAGACCTGATTTACATGCAACAAGAAGAAAAGTGCAACAAAATTAAGGCAAGTCTAGAAATCACACATAGAAATTATAACATTGATTATTATTTAAAAAAAAACTCGATGTTCAGAGGATTCGGAGTAGGTAAAACACAAATATTTTTACTTAATACACAAACCATCTGTAAAATACTTACTATACATCTTGGCAGCTGAAGAACAAAGAAATTGTCTATGAATATAGATAAAAATAACATATCTTGATAGAGGATGTTGTTGTGAGCATCAACGCTAGAATTACGAGTAGGTGCAATATGCACATCAAGATATACAAAAATATATAGAATGCATGTACTGTAAACTGTATCAGCTGGATTATCCACTGCTAAACACAGCCTCCCCCATTACTTATTTGGGGATTTGCCATAATCCCTACGCTTGGCAGGCGTCTTGGAGATCGCAGTATAAGATAGCAGTCCCTGCTGCCCACCTTCTGGTATTTTAGCTTTAGTCGCCTCTTATGATACCCACAGGTAGCAATGGTCAATGGTCCTTCTGCTTGACACTCCACTGCGTGCGTGACTCCGAGGCGGAGCAGTGACGGTTCAGTGGCATGGGCTATGTACTGCCTGCTATGTACGCAGCAGGTCTATAACGGTGTGTTCCGGCAGCAGTCCTTGAGAGCTTGTGAAATTACGGACACATGAGACTTAACAACTATGTCTCAAGGTGAGGGGTGCAATGCAATTCGTAATTGTGACGAAATGCATCTGTTATAGGCAGAGTTTAGTCTGCTTAACATCAGGTGGGCCTCGAGCTTGTTCCGTTACAATAACATTAAAAAAAACATGTCTGTTCAAAACGCTGTCTCAATTGCCCAGTGATTTCACTTGTTACAGTGCCCTCAGCACTGTTTGCAAACTACTGCTTCGAGGCAAAATATTGACACTGCAGTGTTATCCATAAAGACACTCTTGTAGAAGGGCCCTATCACCTGGTATGAGTACTTGAGCAATTTCTTAGCCAATTTATTAAGTACGATTGGTACCATTCATAAAGATTGAAATGAAATAAAATGTAAGAGAACAGTCGAGGCATTAACAAGAGCTTTAAAATATACTTGTTTTCTTGTTTCATGTGAATTATGTATTCTCTTCTCTTGATATGACAGCAATATGAAATATTTATAATATGGTGCATACTGTAGTTAACAAATATACCTTTACTCAGGCACCACCTACACGGCAGTTTTATTGTCAAACCATTTTCGACCTTGTCTCAACTAATACAATTCATAATATCGCTTGAAAGACTTGCACTAGTCCGCGCCCGCGGCCCCTCTTTTATACAATTATTTCATCCTATATTATACGTTATAGTGACAGACACAAAGTCGAAAATGATTTAACAGTGAAACTTATGGCTGCTACTTTACCGGCCACTGCCACTTCTGCCTGAATAAATCCTTATTTTCATCATTCATCATCATTCCTGAATAAAGACTATTTTGACAGCGACACTGACCTTCTTTCTGATCGAATTCCGATTCAATAGCCGCGTCGAGGTCCGAGACGGGCAGATCGACAAACTCCGCCGCCACCACGTTAGCTAACGCTTCTTCTCGTGTCCAAATTACTCGACCTATAATACAAAAATCACATAAAAACACAGAAACATGAGATCAAGGGCCATAGGGTGTATGGTTTTTTCTAATGCCTGGCTAGCTACTACCCTCAACTAGAAAATATGTTGCAAAGCACTTAACGGTGTGGTTCGGATGCTGTCCATGAGTGCCAGTAATTCTATATTAGCCTCACAACACACAATCAACAATAAAAAAAAAACAATTATAGTATATAATTAATATATATAATGACAGTTATACATACCACCTTGTTGCATCAAATGTGTGGCATCATCGGCACCAGTAATGAGTAGTCTGCACACATTGTCTCGTGCTTTCGTGCATAGAGCGGCCGATATCTCAGGCTCGGGTATCTGCAGGTGGCGATCGACAGCCTGTATCTCTTCTAACTCTTGTCCTGTTAGTACATTGTGAGCGGTCAATGTGAACCCCTGAAATGTATAAATAGGTAATCAAAATATTGTTCAATACTGTACTAAACTTACAAGATATATCTTTTTACCAGATAAGTCGGTCAGTGAGTCTGTCTTGGTTTGTACCTATACAGTGTCAGATTTTCTAAGTTGAAGCAGTAGTGTCTAAACTAATACACACTGTGTTTAGGAGTGAAGAGCACTGTAACAAGTGCCATTGCGAATTCAAAATCAATATAAAGCAGACAATATCTGGCATGGCCCATTTGTAGGTCGATAAACCGACTCGGAACTTAAGAGGGTCGCTGCTGGTTTAATATGACCAAACGGGGTTTCTCTGATGTAGGATTATTAGGATCCAATATAGTTGTGGTGCTACGCAGGACATGCATCCCTTGCTGTCCTGCTCTCGGTTCCCAATGTTTGCAATTTGGGTGATGAGGTCTCTACACTTGGGGTGTCAACAGTCCAGTACTGGCAGTCATCCATCTAAATTTGAATCGTCGAGAAAAATTTATAGAAATAGTTTTACAGATAGCAACACAAAATCAGAACTCAACTACACTTTCACTATAGTTTAAATCACACAAACACAGATGTCGCTGAATAAATTGCAAACGCTCGGTTTGTAACTGAAATACGAGAATATTCACTGTTTGCGCGCAAACGTTGTTAACCGATGACCAATCGCGCTTATAACTTCTGCTAATTGTCAATTTGCTTCTTCGCAAAATATCCTTCTCTTCAATTATCAAAACAAAAAAAACTACATTATAAGTTTAATTTCAAGGCATTCTGCTGTGAACAAGATTCTAATCACACAACAAAAATCTCACCATTCATCTGTAAAAATTTGAGTTTGACGTTAGTGCATGCTGGTCTCCCTGTTTTATGTGAACGTTATAAGCAGCCGGAGGTGACGTCATAGACAACATCATATTGCTATCGTGGCGTAAGTTAATAAGATCAGCACGTTAGGAACCAACCAAAAAAAAAAAAACAAATGTTGGCGTGCAAACAGTGCAATTTGTGCATATTTGCGTGTCTTGAATCGCAGGGTTTGTCATCCTGCAGGATCTGGTTACCTTAACAGTGTCACTCCAAGTCTGCAGCAACATTGTCCCACTCGCTCCATCCACTACGGCAACACTAGCTGTCGGCTCTTTCACCCTCATCCCCAACACGTCAAACTTATTGTCCCTCAACAACACAATCCGTTCGTCATTCAGTACAAATCCTGGGATGATACTGTTCCCGTCTAAAGGTCTCAGGTTGATCTCGTTTGTTGTGGTGATAATTTCAGATATTGGTTTGTTGATGATCACAACAGCATTGGACGTTACGTCGAGAGATATTAGTAATTGGTCGCTTGTAGGCCCCGACACACAGGTGTAGTAGGGAGGGGAGAGGACACATCTGCAAGAATTTACATTACTAAATTAATGCCAATATTCTTTATCTTGGGGGAGTTGTAACAGGGAACAAAAAAAAGAAAAAAATACCAGAAGGTGAGCAGCAGCGCTTTCTGTCTTTCTGCGATCCCCAAGCCCAAGACGCTAGCCAAGCGTGGGGATTATGGCAATATTAGCATGGTTGTAGGATATGCTGCGTAAGCTTCTCTGGCTTGCTTGATAGCTAGCTCGAAGCCTAAGTAGTTAATCTGTCGCCAAGTACCAAAGGGAGTGTTCTAGCAAGTGTTGAGAAAGATGTGTTTGAGTGTTTGATTACTAACAAATGACATAAACTTAAGTTCGAAAAATTTGTTAAGAACTTGTCACCATTCCAGATTTCTTGTGTATACATGAAGAAATTTGGTCAAAGGTGTTAAATGGCTAAACCTCTCAATGCAGCTACTGTAACCGTTAGGTGCTTGGCGACAGATTTTCTACTTGGGGGGCATTTGAGTAATGCGCTTCCACCATGCGGTGAAGCTCAAGCCTGTGGCAGGATTCGAACCATGGACCTTCTGCGTGGCAGTCTATAGCCAATGCCACTGAGCCATCACTGCTTCAAATATAAAATACCTGCCTGATAAAAAGCATCATACCTGCATATAACAATTTGGTATTAACTTTATGAATAGCCCGAGAATGGCTGAATGAATTTCAAAATAATGTTGTTTATAGATTTTTCATAAGTAATAGAGAAAATCCAGAGATCTTGATTTAAAAGTAATGTGGGCACAACCGCAAGTGGAAACTAGTAATTAGCACAACATTTTTTTTATAACTTCTAGGTAGTTTTCGCCCACTTTGACAAACTGTTTCTTACTTGCCCAGAGCAGGCAACCACACTAAGAAACCATTATATGACATGTGTTCATCATTGGTTAGATACCTGCTAAACTAGATTGCCAGTTTAATTAAACTACTGATAGGCTTATATTTGTGATAATTATGCTATATAAAAACTATTGTTCAAATGTAAATGTTTAGCAAGGTACCCAAGGCACAGGGTCTGCCCAGTATGGGATCCATTGATATTCTTATTAATTTTAATGTAAATTCTTATTATGTTATTTAGTCATTATTAATCTTTTAGAAATTAAATTATTCTTATTCAAATATATCCCATTGACATATACATTTTTATAAACGTCCATATTTAACAATGAAAAAGTAGAAAATTCATAATAATACAATTAAACATATTCACCCATCATTTAGCCACTGTGCTGGTAACCTCGATGTAGATCCTCTATTGTTTCCTGACCACAAATTATACATTGTGACCTCTATGTGCGACCCAAAGAAGGGTAGCATATGGACCAGCATGCCCTGTTGTACCCAGAACTCAGAGAAGTCGGCAGTTTCATCATTCTGGAGAGCCAGGGACCATTCCCATAGTAAGATTCCTGAAATTGGTCAGTAATAATATAATTTTTAACCACCATCAGTTCTCCTAAAAGGAGAACTGATGGTGGTGGTAAGTGGTCACTGTTACAGGCCTTTAAATTATGGTCATCACATTACAATATGTGCATTGAATGATTACTTTATACTTTTTTATACCAGATAGGTCTAGCCTGTGACCACTATCTCACCTGATAGTAAGTAATGATATGGTTGATGATGTTGTTCAGGCTAACCTAGAATTATATTACCTTATGCCACTGATATGTCAGAACTGTGCAGACTTTCTCAATGGCATGTCTGCTGCAAGAATATTAAGGTGGATACAAAGATATTAATCTATGTCAGCAAATTTCAGCCTTGAAAGCAGCCTTTAGTCTTTAAATTGATGTCAGCCTAGAAAGTTCCAGAATACTTTTCTTAAACAATTTTTCAATTATTAAACAAGTAGTTAATGTCTCTATGAATCTTATAAAATAGTGAGTTCCAACAGATACAATCACTCCATATGGAGATCACATAAGCAGTCTTGGTACTGTAATAAGAGGTCCATGTCCTTAACAAACTAATAGCTAAAAATTTTGGAATATATTAATATTGACCTTGTAAGCCCAGACTTGAACATTGTTTTTGGGGTCAAATTCTGGAAAGCATTCCTGGTGATCAAGATCATAATTTTCAGTTAAATATTGTTCATCATGTATGGGAGATGAGGATTATTTATATGTATTTATAATTTTGACTCAAAGTCTGTATAATTAGCTGGAAGATGTTTCAGTTAAATTAATTTTAACAAAAAATCTCAGTGCACCTTTTAGCCAATGAGGAATAAGAAAATATTGTGGATTCTTACCTGTAGTGGAGTCCCATCCACGGACCAAATAAGGGTTGGATCCTGACACTGACACCAATTTGTCTGTGACATGCAAGAGCTGAATGTTGCCGGTGGAGGCACTCTCGAATACATGACGCCATACCACTTGACCTGTGAAATTGTGGATATACCTACAATAAGCTATACAAGGTCTATTAATTGTTGACTTATCATGATAATGTAGGGCCAGACATAGTCTGCTACTACTGTGGTAGACATAGAAATTATTGTTGAATCTAAATAATCTATTTACAATATACTAAGTACACGTCAGATCTGTCATGATTAATAAAAACATATCTTTTAATGAGTGCTTTGTCAAAGAAAATTATGGAGTACTAGGTACATGTCCCAAGTTAATATGGATGAAGTGCTTTACAAAGATTATTAGATATTTTACTAATAGTCATAAAACCTTACCAACGCCGGGTAGATGCATTGTTGGCGGATACACTCAATAAAATCAATTACCTGTCTTCAAATTCAGGGCAGCCAAAACATTCTCTTCAGTAGCAACAATCAACTTTTTCGCCGTGGAAACTGTATCGAATTGGGCGAATTTGATTCTCCCAACATAAGACTGTCGCCTAAAACCAATAATTATATAAAATATTCCATTTATTTATTCCTACAATGACATACAAGAATTATAACCTAAAAGTATCTTTACCAGTCGAATTTTCCTATCTGGTCCTCGTAAATGCATACTGATAAATTAATTAAACTAAAGAACACGATAACCCAGTTCAATTTGTTTAAACATTTTAGTAAACCCAAAAAATTGGATTTAAAATACATTGACAGCACCCCCATTTCTAAATGACTGATTTTAAAGTGTTACTAACACAATAAAAATTATTTTCTTCCATGCAGGAAGGAAATCTTGAATTATTTTGTTGAGTGTTGTTTATTTTGTTGTCATCATCAATGAGTGTTGTCATCAATAATATAGGACAAGTGTCCTAATCCTTAATTTTATTACGTGTCACGTTGTTTGTCCGCGATGGACTCCTAAACTACTGAACTGATTTTAAATTTGATTTGATTGGCACACCGTGTGCAATTTGATCCAAATTAAGAGATAGGATAGTTTTCATCACAATTTATGGTGGCAATTATCCGTGTGAAGCTGGGGTGGGCCACATGTAAATATATATAAGTACACTTGGTCAAGGGGAAACCACTATGATTATCTCTTATAAGAAAATGCCCCGACCTCAGTGACAAGGTACAGTGAATGATTTGATTAGGGCAGCATCATCCAATTGAAAACCAGTGCTTGATGATATACCAATGGGTTAATCCAAACTTGCCGAATAGGACCGTGGAACATAAGAGGGAAATGAACACACATACATGATGGAAAAATTGACGTTATCGAAAAAGAGTTGGCTGTTCATGGTGCTGTCATGGTGTGAATGCTAAAATTGCACACCTCCTGGAAAATTGATAAGTTGGATCAATAAAGAGGCTTGCGATATCATTGAAAATAATAACAATCTCAAAACTCTTGCTCTGTCCACATGTAAGGAAAAACAAAGTCACAAGAAGTTAAAAGTTCTGTAGACGGGATAAAATCTGCTACTGAACTAATATTATGTATGGTAATATAAAACCATGAACAACCTTCATAAAAATGTGACTGATCATTTCACTCGACAATTTAAAGCGCAATCTGGTGGAATAGAAGAAGACAAAGAGATCGATACAATCAATGTGGTCGCAAAAACTGTGGAAAGATGAAATGAGTATTGCACTGAACAACTCGTATACAGCCTAGATAAAAGTTTATAGGGCATATGAATTTTGGAAAATAATTTATAAGTATTGTGGAAAGAACTTGACTTTGCATTCTATACATTATATAAGAAGGTGCCGCCAAAAAAATGAAATCTATCATACAATAACTCATATCTAACACTAGCAAGATTCTACTCGTAACAGACATCGACATTTCTGGGATTGGCCAATCTGCTGGATTTGTTGACGAAAAAAGAACAAGTACCTACTCAATGTAGGACTGTATAGAACAAAAATGGTAACAGTTCAATATCTCGGATATTGTGAGTTTTGTAGAATACCAAAATGCCACTGTGTGAGCTGGGAACAACTATGGGTCATTTTGTAAGAAATGGGTGTTCCTGCTCATGTAACATGCTTAATCACTACTCTTTATGTGGGTATGTTTAAAGCTAGGTCAATGAGGTCTCCAGAGTTCATAAACAAAATCTGAACATTCGATTGAATCCATCTCTCAATACGAGTATGTATGGTTTTGAGATGAACAGCGGCGCGTCCTTAGGAGGTATTTGTTAGGGTAGAAGGGAGACATCGTTGCCATACGTATCAGTGAGGTAGTCACCATTTAATTTATGTTCTGCTGTCAAGCTAATTCCATAAAATTAAACTAGCTGTCATTAAAAATCACTACTTAAATAGAAGACATTAGATAAGAACTGGCAATTAAATTATGCGTTCCGTTTTACGCAAGTTGAAATTTTTCTTATTGCAGTATGAGTTTTATTTGTTTTGGAGTCGTATTATTTGTACATTTTGGTAATTAAATTTAATTAAGTTTTATAAGCTTCTCGAAACAATATGTTTGATAGTTTTTAAAGTTAAGGTCGGTTAAGGTTAACTATTACGAACTTCGACAACACCATCACTTACCAGGTGCGAGTCTCGAGCAACGGTCAAAGGCTAGTCTATCATCAGAAAAAAAAGTTCTAACGCGACTACTTCCATATATCTATTGAAATGAATGCATGTTCAATTCATACGTTGACGACACAGATTACCCCCCGTCACGATCATTATATATTATAGGATTCAACTGGCTACTTAATTGGGATTCAATCCTATAAAACTACATACCTACCTAATGCAGGTACTTTAACAAAAAGTCTGACAAATGACTGTATTTATGGTTCCGTGCTAGGTATATATTAATCTCCTATAGCCTACTATTACTGTAATAGTATCAGCCGGATTTTCCACTGCTAAACACATTAAAGGGTGAGGTTAATACCCACGTTTGACAGGTGTCTTGGGGATGGCAATGCATGATAGTAGTTCATCAGAACTACTATCATGCAATATAATCTGCTTCCGGTATTTTGCTTTGTTGCCTCTGGTGAGCACCTCCTCAGCAGATCTTGGATTTAGCAGAGTTTGGATTCAGAAAAAATATGTAGGTACCTACTACGTACCAACTGACGTTTTGGTAATAAATCCGTGCTGAAGGTTTTTTCATAAATACTCGTATAGTAATAGGTAAAAAATACTCGTATATATGAAATGCAACTGTTTTCAAGTTATTTTTTGAAACTCCTCAACGGTTGAACGTAATGAATTATCACATCTAACCCACGCTGAAATGTGGCCAATTACATCCTTAACAAATCCGTGTTAAAATATTGAAATCGGATTACGAGATCTATGTGAAAAGTATTATTTTCTCTAATATTCGCTCTTTTTAGACATTCAAAAGGTCGTACCCGCTACGCGATTCGCGCATTGAGATGCTTTGTTTAAGTAATTCATTTTTTGGTTTATTTTGCGTTACACTAATATTTGATCTGCATCGTGTTGCCTAAAAATAATAATAACAACATAATTACATATCTAATATACAACATTCTCGTGTCACAGTGTTTGTAACAAAACTCATCCGAAACGGCTTGACCGATTCCTATGAAATTTTGTGTGTATATTCAGTAGGTCTGAGAATAGCACGTAATCTATTATTCAATTAAGTAAGTATTTTAAATATTTTTTTACATTTTATTTGCGTTAACGTTTGCCGGGTCGGCTTAGTAACTTATAAAAACAGGAGTCTCCCTTACAAGAAACATATATTATTAACGTACTCATGGCACACGTCTCATGTCACGGTACACTTCATGGTGCTTCACCCAACGTGCCTTACGTCGTAGCTGAAATATTGAAAAGAAAACAAAGCTTTAAGAATATATTATGTTCTTTTCGACCTGTTATTGACGTACCTCAAATACTCGGGACAAGTTATGAAGATGGTTGTGCTTCTGGCTAGCTATGACGTAAGGCATTCAAAAATTCCCAGTCAAGATTAGGTGAAGCTCAAGTGCAATGGTAATATGATTTTATTTATAGCTGATAGGTTAGCCTTTGACCACCATCTCACCTGATGGTAAGTGATGATGTGGTTAACGATGCTGTTCAGGCTAACCTAGAATTACTGGCGCTCAAGGACAGCTGCCGGACACACCCTTAGTTACTTGTCTACAGATTTTCTACTTGAGGTTGGTAGCTAGCCAAGTGGGCAACTGCAAAATGCCCTACCACCACCACTCAAATTCTGAACTGATACTGGTGAAAATGGTTTTGTTGTTTTTCAAAATGGCGACGAAGCGGAGATTTGTAAATGAAAACGTAATATTCAATCACGAGGTCTTGAATTCACAGAGCCACCAGTAAGAACATAGGGAAGAGAGTCGAACTTGGTAGGTATGGTTATTTGTACAAAGTCTAAAGTGTGACAACAAATATTTTAATACCAGTCAAGTGTGAGTCAGACTTGTGCAAATAAGGATTGCTAATAAGGGATTCTCATTAGCACAAGTCAAGTCATAAGATCGGGACCTGAACAGAATGGAAGAATAACTAGGTAAGTACTAATAGTGATTCGTAGATTGGTAGGTTGCCTATTATTTGTGGTTGTTGCATACCTAAAGTAGAGTTAAGTACCTGTAGTTATAGTGTGTTGGCATGCAAAAAAAACAGCAAAGATTTGGCCGCAGTCTCACCTGATGGAAAGTGAGGACACGGGAGACGCCGAGCGAGACGGTGGGACATGCTTGCCTAGCAGATATCTTCACTCTGTACTTGAAGACTCTATATAATATATATATAGGAGATTACCTATATATATATTGGGGAATAGAGACACTGGTTCATACTTCAGCTGTACGGATTATCAAGCTGAATCATCTTTATCCAAATTCTTTGTTTTAGAAAACAAAGTACCTACTTATCGAAAAACACTTTATATACCGACCGAGGGAAGACCTGCTGAAGTGTCTCGTAGAGATAGTATAATTTTTGCAATCGATACATATATGAAAAAGTATTCGGGTGCTTCTTTTAAAAAAACAATTTGAAGCGCTTCGTGTGTATTTTCGGTATATCAAACATGTACGGATACCGTATTCCAGTCCAGTGCATCTTTTTATTCCATGAAAGAAAAGAGACAGGAGGATAAGGTTGTGTAGATCGATCGCACTAGATTAGGTATTATTATTCTTGTACATGGGTACGCATACTGTATATTAATTCTGTGATATAGGCTTTGTACTCAATAATGTAGGTATACTTAAGCAATATAATTGATAAGAGGTCATTGTTGTAACCACGTCATCAACCATTCTCATCGCGCCCTAGACGGCCATCGTTGTTTTCCTGGTACTTACTTCGAAGATAAATGTATGTCCAAGGGCGGATCACGGAGTTTATTGACCTGTTTCTTATCTCATTTGTTATTATGGTTGGTTATACATAAGTTATCAACCTACATGCAATAAAATGCAAGGATGCTAAGGATTATATCTACAGGTCAAAACCAGCCCAGTGTATATCGGGCCGCGATCAATTAGAGTTCTACATCGCAACAACCTGTGTGAGAAAAAAGATTGGTAGATAGATAAATGAACTACTTATTGTAACACCATAATTTAGACAACTGTAACAAAGTACAAAGAATTAGGTTAAGTGTTACAATGGTCGGTCTTATCACTCAAAGCTATCTCTTCTAGACAATCCATGTTTTGATTGAAGGTTCTGATCACAGCTTAAAAACTAAATTATAAAGTCATAGAAGGAGATGGTCTATAACATCATTATCATCATTTCGGTAAATCATAATTAGGAAAAAGTGCAGATTGATCCAACATCCGTTCACAGTGCAAAAGGGTCAAGCCGATTGGAGAGAGCTCGAAGATTCTCATTATCGTAAATAATTTTGCATAAATAACTAAAACTTAAGCTAAGTAAATAATTCCATGTATAGCCGAGCTATGTGCAAAACACGCAAGCAAAATCGTGGCGCAAATGGTGCAATCATTACCATGTCACGTAAACACAAGCATGCATGGCACCTAGTCTCTAGACTATACAACAAGCCCTATATCTAGACGGTATAATCATAGGCTTTTAGCAAACCTTTCCCCCATGCAATGAAACGCGCGCGCGGCCGACCCACGGAACTGTGTCAATCAAGAATACAATATCCGAAAAAAGAATTCGTCTAATCCGTCCTATTGGATTATATTTAGCGGAGAAGGCTAGCCTTTGGCCACAATCTCACCCAATAACAGGCCTAGCTCGCTTCTCACTGTAGGTGCAAAGCTACAGATACATCGACTTATCCGTCTGGACGGGATAATTCTCAGATGAGCGCAGCGTCGGAAGAGATCAGAGCTATGCGTGGCTATGCGATAGAAAGAGAGACATTGTAGGTGAATATAATTATTAGGTACTCCGTGTTTTGCGAACTGAAGTGCGCTTTATTGCGTAGTAGCTAGAGTCACTTATTTTTTGGAATGGCTTTGCGGAGTGATCGGAGTCAAAATACTACTAAATAATTTAACGGGCATTTTTCAGTACCTACATAAGATAATGCATCCTATTTTGTGGTGTGTCATCGTCTTGAACTCATTGAGTAGTATAGGGTAATTAGATGTTTTTTTTCGAAGCTTACCTATAAAGAAAAGGTTATCCATCAATTTTGTCAATTCAGACTATTTTTATAAAAGGGTTAGCTCGGAAATGAAATTAGTAATCTCAAATTCCGTCATATTTTTTCCATAATCCAGTAACCAACAACTTTTTTAACTGTACCAAAACAAAATCATATTTTTGTGGGTTTATGCCCCAATTTTTATATATTTTTTGTACCTCTACCTACCTCTACTATAGTGATACCCCTACTACTATAGTAGAGGAGATCACCGTAAACAACTGGTAGAGTACATTAAGCCGTTCTAGCTCGTTATTAAGTACATATATTCCTGGGTTCCACCCTCCAGCCTATGCGATAGGCGCAAACCACAGACAGACAGATGGCCACGTCACACATGCATTATACCACTGCTAACTTAAGCGTGCAGTTGATTAAGGCGCTGCTGGCCAAGAAAAACCAATCACCAACAGTCAGAACGTAAAGCTATTCTTTAGTTCCATATTTTTCCACCGGCACCGATAAGTTGGTGATCGTGTACCACATGTGTTCACTGCAGTACCTAAGTACCGCATTGCATATGTGCTTGTTAACCCGACGGAACTTAGTTTTTAAGGCTTCTATTTTGTAGAACAGCGAACAGGATATTGTTATTGATTGAATGGAGTTTGTGGACTTCGTTTTCACTCTGTTGCGTAACAATTTGCATGTAGAGCAGACTGCTGTGGTACTGTGTGTACTTACTACCTCGGACGAACTTTCTACGTTACATTGGAATTAAATTGTATCCAAAGTACACTTAATACTTAGTATTTTTGATGGACTCGTAGCTCGCTTAAAAATGCTTTGCTTTACTTACTAAGTCATTTTTAAGACGAAGTAGTATTGGAGAAATATCAGATTCAGGGCGTAGGACGGAGAAACATGACTACGCAAAATTTGCGTAGTCATGTTTCTCAAAATTGCGCGAGCGTATTTTCTTGAAGACTTCCAAATAACAAGTGCGGACTCGCGCACGCAGGGTTATGTTATGACCATTAGCTATACAACATTAGACTTCATATTTTAACCTTTTTTTGTTTTAACGTGCGCGAGTCTGACTCGCACTTGGCCAACTTTTTGTATTTATTGTTATAGCGGCAACAGTAATACATCATCTGTGAAAATTTCAACTGTCTAGCTATCACCGTTCTTGAAATACAGCCTGGTGACAGACGGACGGACGGACGGACAGCGAAGTCTCAGTAATAGGGTCCCGTTTTTACCCTTTGGGTACGGAACCCTAAAAATGAGCTTTTTATAAACTGTATGTACTCTTTCAGGTACCTACACACAGTTGCTACATTAGAAGTAACATTTGTGTTGTTATAATTTACTATAAAGACTTTGTCTTTAGAGCTGTATTCACGTTTTTAGGGTCCCGTACCTCGAAAGGAAAAAAACGAAACCTTTATATATAGGATCACTTAGTTGGCCGTCTGCCTGTCTGTCAAGACACTTTTTCTCAGGAACTCGTGGAATTATCAAGCTGAAATTCATATCAAATACTCAAGTATACTGTCCCTTGGAGCTGTGAAAAAATCAAACTTCTAATCCAACGCAATCAAGAGATACAGCCATTTATGCCGCAAATTTTCGACACCCGCAAGGGAATCAAAACCTACAGGGTACTTCCCGTGAACTCAGAATCTTGAAATTCGGTAGCAAGCAACGTCTTATAGCACAGATAAAGGAATAATTGCGAAAAGCATACATTTTCAGTTACATCATATAATAAAAATATTTTTAATAATTTTATAATCTTTTGGAATTCATTTAGCAATAAAATACCATACATTTATCTATATAGCTAATTAGCTACAGGTTTTTACGGAACCCTCGCCTCGGTACGCGAGTCCGACTCCCACTTGGCCGGTTTTATTTTCCATCGAGAGAAATATATATATGAAATCATGTTTTCGGATGAGGCATAGTATTTGTAATTTACCTCTAAAAGTCTAGAATATAATATATTTTATTAATCTTTCTTAATTATATAATATATTTTATTAATTTTTCGCTCTTTCTAAATGTTCAAATTTTGCCTTTTTGAGACTCACTTCACCCGTGATCCGACCAACGCGATGTTTGCTGCGGTCTTTACTTAGATGGGTGACCGCGAGTGGCATTTACTATATTGTCTTTTTAGAAGTTAGGCTGGCTAGCTACCACCCTGAAGTAGAAAAATCTGTCGCCGAGCATAACGGTGTGTTCCAGCAGCAGCCCTTGAGACCCAGTAATTCTAGGTGAGCCTGAATAACATCTTCGACCACATCATCACTTACCACCAGGCGAGACAGTGGTCAAAGGCTTACAAGGCTAAAATTCTACATATTTGTTATTAATTTCACTAAAGTATTATTATATGTTCTATGCTAATGGTAAAAATCATTAGTAGGGTTTCGTAAGGGCAAAACATAGATAATATTCCCTTGTCTCTCTGTTTGTCCGTCCGTCTTTATGCCACGGGTTTTCTAGTTCGTAAGCGGGTCGAGTTACAAACCTAAACGCAATAGGTACACTTAGATCTTCCGCGTAAATACCCAATTGGACTGGACCCTTATACCACGGTAATGTTATCTATAAAGCTTACCGTGCTTATACTGTAAGTCCAGTAAAACATGAATTAGGTCTTAATGGACCATAATCTATCAATGTAATTTGTGCTCCGGGCGCTGAAAACAAAATACCTACACGGACTCGGTCCTACTTGGGTCCTATGTCTGTCTGTGTCCTATAATAATAATACTAAAATTGTTTTTTTTTTTTTTTTTACCAAAAACTGGAAAAGGCTTCGACACTCAAAAGTGTGAAATAACTTGTTGAAGCCATGGTGATATTGATGATTGTTCAAAAGTACCTTCTATAACAATATTATGCGCATGGTACTGACTTCGACAAGTTGATTCACACTTTTAAGTGTTGAAGTCGGTTCCATTTTTAGGTTAAAATTTTTTTTCACTATTTTTAGTGACCTTTGCTACTTACGGGATCTATTTTCATTCACTTTCAACCACTATATCATCAAAAATTGAAGAATATTTTTTCAGTTATAGCAACTTCAAAACAGCTTGACCGATTTTAATACAATTTAAATAGGACCAAACGACAAGCATCACCTTTCAAATAAAAAAGAATTATAAAAATGGGTTCACCCGGTCAAAAGTTCTGAAGTAACAAACATAAAAAAACAGACGAAATGAGAACCTCCTCCTTCTTAGAAGTCGGTTAAAAAAGGTTACACCACACTCATCTTTAGAATAAAATATAATGTTAAAATATTTACCAAAATTACTAAGCAACAATAGGAGGGTCGTTAGTACGAGTTTGGACTCCCTGTGTTACAGCTACTTACGATTACTATACTTCCTGACCTGGCCCAGTACTTAAATCTACGCGATGAACATATAACATAGTGTACAATTAAAATATATGAAGAAAAAGTATTATTAAATGAATATTACTTACATTATTGATTATAGAATACTTAAATAATAACATTAGCAAAAAAAAAACGATATATTGCCCCGCCCTTCAATTGAATGCCCCGTGGGTCAGAATTGCACCTCCCCATATCATCCCATGGGTGTCGTAAGAGTCGACTAAGGGAAAATTACTGGAAGTGGGCAGCAGCGCCTTCTAAAGAACTGCCAACTTACACTGCGATCCCAAAGACGCCTGCCAAGTGTGGGTATTATGGCAAATACCCCCTTAATAGGGGAGGTTGTGTTCAGCGTCTCGAGGCATAATAATATCTAAGCTTAGTAGTACCTAGTTTAATTTTGATTATTTTCCTCTTATTTTGCAACAGGTAAGCTTCCACTATTCTGCTCACGTAAAATGTTAACATAACGCTATGATTATTCATAGAGCGAAGCATTTAATAACTATTATCTGATCTGTGGCGAAGCGAAGTATCCTTGCTGCATTGCATTACGGACCTGGAACATTCGAGAACTTTCCCGTGGTGTATAGTTCACTTGGGTGGAACTAGTATGTTGATTAAGTTTGTAAGACGAAAATATGTCTTATCCGACTAGCGCCTGGATCTTTATGAAATTGATAGATGAGTAGCAGCTTAATAGTATTCGCAAGCTTGCTTCGCAAGCTAAATAGGTCGGGGATTTTTGATGATAATATTATTTATAAGGCTTAGATTTTTTTATCATATTATGTAATAAACTACAGCTCTCCAGACAATGCTGCCATATTTTTTTATGAAATATAATTTATACCTTGTTAACAGACCAAATTTAACTTATAAACATCGATCTTGATAGTGAATACTTGTATCTATCCGATTTCGTCGTCTTCCTTTTATATAAACAGATCAGTTGAACTTTAAATAAATTTAGGCTAGTTCATTTTAGATCACGAGACCGCGCGAGTTCAATCATGCGTTTCAACTAAGCACGAGTACGTTCTCACCTTTCCTAAACCTAGGCAAGGGAGGTGAAACTAGACAGCCTATTACGACACCATTGGAATCTATCTGCGCTAGGTTTACCATTATTTCTTACCTACCTACTTATTTCTCTTCATAACGTTTTCCTTTTCAGTCTCTTATGGCTCTCATTGGCATGTGCTATCATTATTACTTACAATATGCTCCCGTCAAAGCTGAAGGGTCGTGTCGTGATACCCCGTGGAAATCACCTTTCTTTTGACAATTTGTTGCCACCTGTTCATATCTTTGGCGATGTGAATGGCGCTATGAAGACTTACAATATGTGTGTCGCTTTTATTATACTTTTATGTATAGCTAAAAATATGTATCAGCTAACTTGACACGACCAAAAAAATTGCATTGGTACAAGGTTTGCTTATGTCGAATATACAGTCTGGTAGCCATTTACGTCTTCTCGTAACATGTTTTTATGCTGTGTTCACGTAGGTTATTATTAGGTAGGTACATAATAATTGTAAAACTTTCCACATTATGGCAAGTTTTTGCGGTACATTAATTATTCGTAGGATTCAAATGATAAACTTGTAGAATTTTATTTTGACTCCAAAAAAATAAACGTATAATTATTATATTTTTATACGGTCTCTAAAAGGAATATAATTATCATAAGTACTTATAAATAATTCACTCATATTGATTTTAATTAGGTACCTAACTAACCTACCTAATTAGTAGGTAGGTACATGATTTATCGGTTCGTACCTATAGGTTATCTATACAGAGATAGATTTGGTTTATATCAATCTAGGTAAACAAAGTATACCTACTATGTAAGTAAACAAAGTATGTACCTATAATATATTTATAGAGAAGTAACTATAATTATTATGTCTCCCAGATACGAGCTGAATCTTCGAAGTTCTTTGGTCGAAGATCTGGTTAAACCTACAAGTAATAGCTTAGTAATGAAAACCTGGATAATGTCGATCCTTGGTATCTCTTCAGACGGAAAATATTTCTATTATTGAAGCTGTGAACGGTCTTGCATTCACAAAGGAACGATGGTAACACTACACCGTCGCAGTCTAGCTAGACTGGTGTGAAATTCGCACCGGCTGACGCTTTCGATTTGAGTTCCTTCGCGTCTCGATTGTAGAATCAGTCCGATTGATAGGAACCGGTCCATCGGCACGGCCGCCGTCTCCGGTGCCAGGCGGCTGCAACCTACCGGTGCATTCAGGGTTGCTCTGAGCTGAGCCCTCGTTTGAGAACTATTTCATTAAGTAAAATGTGAGGGATCGACCTGTGTGGAAGATTCATATTATGTTTCAGCGGTAGAAGTCATCGTCACATCAACTGCTATAACGTCCGCCGTTCAACAAAGGCTTCCCCCATAAGATTGGGTGGAGGAGTTGCCATAATCTTCTTGAGGATCGAAGTGTATATGATAGTAGATCTACAAAGGCGTCGCTGCCTACTTTCCCGAATTTTCCTCCTCGTCGCCTATAACGACTCTTACAAGAACGTATGAGGTCTGTTCCGATGTTTTTCCTATGACATTATAATTTTCCTACTCTTTCTGGAAGTCTGTTAAATAGTTCCATTCTTAGAAAAAATAATAGAAACGTACTTAAAAATTGGACGGATTTCAATAATAACAATCTTTTGCTTTTTAACCCACATCTAAAAAGGAGGAGGTTAACAATTGGACTGTATTTTTTTGTGTTGTTATTGTTACCTCATAATCCTTGACAGGATGTAGGTACCGATTTTGATGTTTTTTTTTATATTCGAAGAGCTTGTCATGTAGTCCTATTTATATTTGAGTGAGATCTAACGAGTAGTATTTGAGTTATCGCCAATTTTTTTTTGTTTGAACTCGCTTATTTTATCTTTGAAGTCGGTTGTTTTTGTTAAAAAAAAATCTGATATGTAAACTGTATCAACCGGATTGTCCACTGCTGAACACATCCTCCCCATCATGGTGGGGTTTGCTATAATCCCCACGCTTGGCAAGCGTCTTGGATATCAGTTCCTCCAAAAGCGCTGCTGTCCACCTTCTGGAGTGTTACACTTAGTCGCCTCTTACGACACCCACGCGTAGAGATGGGGAGCTGACATTCTAGCCCGGCACCCCACTATACATTAACATGATAGATAAATTTAATTGAATATATATATATATATATATATATATATATATATAATATAAATATAATTGAATATGATAGGTAATTATTTTTGTAGCCAACTTGCGGCAGCATGCCTTTATTAACAAAATACTAAACACTATAGCCACTATACAATAAAAGTGTGTAGACAATCTACAAGTCATAGCAGACTCACAGGCAGTCCACATGCTCCGCATTGCCCCGTTGAATTGCAATGCTTAGCTGTATTACTTACATGACTACTATTATACTTAGTTACATTAGTGCAAAATTGTTTTTTTTTTTTTTATTGCTGGTAGGTAAGCCTTTAGCCACAATCTTATCTGATGGTAAGTGATGATGTGGATATTTAAGTATCTACATTTAATTCCGGTTTTCTGAGTAGTTCATCCGATGGAGACCGACACAAAGAAACTTATTACAATACATTTCTGAATAATGAATAATCCACCAACCATTCTTCCGGATTTTTTTCATTTCCTTAGAAAAATATTGCGTTATGTTTTCCTAACCGCAATATGCAAAAGCCAACAAGAATGAGCCAAGCTCAGAAACTTCTGAAAATTTACTATATTTATATTCTAACCCGAAGCAGTAGTGTGCAAACACTCTGTGTTTAGACTTGAAGGGTACCTTCCTACCTGTACCTTGTGAAATTATTTACCGTCTCATCATTATAGACATTAAAAAACTATTTAGATACTACTCATGTTGACGTGATTGTGTATGGACAAATTGCCCGCCTGGTAACACACACTTTACTTACCTCATGCGCCTGCGTGCCACTGCAGTACAATGCACTGCGCTTGTCACCACGAAACATTCGCTCTGGAGTCTTACTCGTTCGCCTAGCGATTTCACTCAATTGGACACGTACAATTACAACTAATTTTTATGCACCTCTACGTGAGACCTAAAATCATTGAGCTCTATAGGATAAGCGTAGCTAACTGCCACTGATAAGGCAATAGTTACAATTATTACATAGTACACTAACAATTCCTTGTTGCACTGGTAGTCCTAGACCACAAATTTTAGGTCTTTTGCCGAATACATTTCGGTGAATGCGCACAAGAACTACACGACTTAGTTCCGCCCTCCCCCTTTTCGATCGGACGTCCAGACATACGGAGAGGCGCTCGTATGAAGCGCCTCGCTTCCACTTTTCTCGTGCGTACTGCGAAACAATGGAACTCCTTACCGTTGGCAGTTTTTCCCGATGGATACAACATGAGCGTCTTCAAATCGAGAGTAATTAGTTTCTTCTAGATACGCTCCATCTTAGATCACATCAAGGCTTAACATCAGGCAGGGTGTGGTCACACGCGAACCTATCATGAATAAAAAAAATTAAAAAGTCGATGGCTAAAATGATCCTACTTTTGTAATAGACTCTGGAAATGGCTCAAAATGTCTCAATCCAGTAAGTACTCGAAGTTATATTTATACCCTTATGATAAATTCCAGCGACAGGTGCAGAATTGTTAAAGTAAATAATATGAATTCTTTATTCCATCAGACGATCCTTGTGCCGAGCTGATTTATAAGTAGTTGATTTATCTTGTCATTGGCCTTCGGCTGCCTTCAGTCTGGGCAAGTCTACTGGTGTTATTTTAATAAGTATCGGCATTTTATTAACATATAATTATAAAAAAACAGAAATAGAAACGAATTATTTTTATAAATGTTTGTGACGTTCGCCGAAACATATTTGCATATGGAATTATTCGTTTCGGTAGCTTTTGCAATTCATGTCTATTGAAATAAATTCTACTGTAACAGCCGGATCGTCCACTGCTGAAACAGCCTCCCCTATTAAGGGGGTATTTGCCATAATCCCCACGCTTGGCAGGCGTCTTGGGGATCGCAGTGTAAGTTGGCAGTTCTTTAGAAGGCGCTGCTTATTTACTTCTTACCTTCCAGTATTTTTCCCTTAGTCACCTCATACGACACCCATGGGATGATATGGAGAGGTGCAATTCTGACCCGGCACCCCGAGGGGCTGAAATATATACATTACTTACTAACTAATTATTTATATAAAAACATTGCATACTGGCAGCAGGTAGAGCAGGTGTAAACGATAGCAATTCCGAAAACAGTCATCGTCAGGTAAGCGGAAGGCAGGAAATTGAAGCCAAAACTTTGTATACATACACATATTCAAAATATGACAAACTACGGTTGTATTGAAAGCTCTACTATGCAACTTCCCGTAAACAATATGTGATCCTAATATCTAACAAGAACTGCAAGATATACTTGTATATATATATATATATATATATATATATATATATATATACATAATATATAATATATATATATATATATATATATATATATATATATATATATATATATATATATATATATATATATATATTATTATAATACAAGTATATCTTGTAGTTCTTGTTAGATATTAGGATCACATATTGTTTACGGGAAGTTGCATAGTAGAGCTTTCAATACAACCGTAGTTTGTCATATTTTGAAAGTACTTACATAAAAGGACGGATTACTTTGAGCCTAATATGTATGATTTTGGTTTGCTAGTTTTTAGTGCTATTATTTATTTTATGTCTGAACGTGAAAACCAGAATTCCCAGACAAAAGGATTTTACAGAATAATTTTGAAATTGTATATAATTTTAGGAGTATATATTAATAGGGGAGGCTGTGTTCAGCAGTGGACGATCCGGCTGTTAAAGTAAAAGTATATAATTTTACAGAAATCTGTCAAACAAAATTCATAGTTTAAGCTAAGGACAAGCACGCATAATTTTTTTTTTTTTTTTTTTTTTTTTTTATTACTGATAGGTTAGCCTTTGACCACAATCTCACGTGATGGTAAATGATGATGTGGTCGAAGGTGTTAACAGGCTTAACCTAGAATGACTGGCTCTCAAGGACAGCTGCCGGAACACACCGTTAGGTGCTTGGCGACAGATTTTCAACTTGAGGGTGGTCGCTAGCCAGGCGGGCATTCGCAAAAATGCCCTTCCACCATGCGGTGAAGCTCAAGCCCGCGGCGGGATTCGAACCATGGACCTGCTGCGCGGCAGTCCATAGCCAAAGCCACTGAGCTATCACTGCTTCAAATAATTTCAGCGAGAACCTTGGTATTTTAAATATGAAGAACTATTTTGTATGGAATTTGCTATGAATACACTGTATCACTTGTGTCGTTCTCTAATTTAAACAAATATTGTAATAATATTATTATTCAGTAAGTAACACATTGTTAAAAGACTTTTAAAATAATGGCCTCGAGTTTCTTCGCCGTTCTTCTCGCAGTGGCTCTACAAAATTTTTGTTTACTGAACGTGGCAGTACAATGTTGAATATTTCAATATTAAAATTTGTAATTTGAACTTCATATAAGCGTCATAGACGCCTAAATAGAATAAATGATTTTGACTTTGACTCTTTATGTATAAGACCTCCTCACTTGTAGGATAATAGAATGGAGATGATGTACCTAAAATGTATGAACAAGTTATACACAAAGCTCACGTCTGATGTGTTGATACAAGAGTAGGTACTTACCTACATATTATAATGAACGTGCGATGTAGGTGCATCTACTTGTGGACTACCTTGAGAAGCTCCACCTTTCTTTCACTTCGGCGCACTGTCGTTACGCACATACTTTTGTTGTTTTTTCTTTAAACACGTTAAAAGTTCAAACAAAACGAATAAATCCCTTCAAACTCGTTCGTCTTACTTCATTTCATAAATTCACATATTTAAAAAATGCACCGATTACAGATCACCGGTACAAAACCAAATTTACTATGCTAAATTGACATCGGGTTGTGGAATTATGACCCTTTCTTGCTACAGCCAAAGGGTTGCTAGGAGGAAAGTAAAGGAGCAAGTATTGTCCGGCGTCTGTGAAAGATTTCTCTCACCTATCACAATTTCTCCCCAATTGTCTGGACATCCATTAAATATATTTCTCTTTGTGTAATGGCAACGGGTTTGTCTGCTCTTAACAAAAGCAGAATGGGAAAAAAGACGGCACGGTTAAATTATAAAATTGAAAGGACGGGTCAATACCGGTGCAAGCGGATTGAACCAATTCATAAAAATAACTAAGGGTTCAAGGTACGACTGTTAACTTCGCCTATTTTTACTATTTCCCGTTTTCTTATTCATAGATTGAATTAAAGAGAGGGCAACCTAGGCGGCTATTATATTTGCGCATACCTACAGACGCTGAAACCTGAATTGAGACTCGCCTAGACGAGGATAATGTATGAAAGTAAATAGGTTCCCATGTTATGAATAGAGAATGATCACATTGTATATTGTTCTGTGATGAATGAATATACTGAGTAAGGATAAAGTGATATTGATAAAATACAATGTGCATAAAAATACAATCGAAAAATAATCTAATAGGGTACAAAAGTCTCATAAGAATCTTTTTGGTCAGTTGGTTAAGTGGTTGTTCGTCGATATTCCGTTCTTCAATGAAAAGTTTGTAGATAATGTGTGTCAAGTTTAATATCTCGTTATTATATGAAAAATTCATAATTTATTTTAATATTTGCTTTTTGCAATTATTAAAATAAAAATAAGATAAAGAAAGAAAGAATAAAATAAAGAAGAAGAATACTCATTTATTTCAAAGTAAATTATACTACCACACAATTATTATTTTTATATAGATCAAAATCAAATCTTCATATAAATCAATATTGACTTTATGAATTAATATTCGCTTTTACCTAAAGCTTCACTAGAAAATCCGCCCCTTTAACTTTACTTTTTGCTTGACCTTTTATGTACCTGGATACCCAGGTTGCCTATTTGTATGGTGTACAATATATTGTATTGGAAAGTATTTTTCTAACAATCGTACCAATTTCAAAATTACAAATTTACGAGAAAAAATTATCCACATCCAGGGGTGGATGGACGCGGGTTCGAATCCCGCACATGAATATATTTTTTTCTCGTAAATTTGTAATTTTGAAATTGGTACGAGCAGGCGTTATTGCAAACTTAACAATATTAAAATTGTACATACCTATTTGAAAAAAAACTTTGCTTTCGTAAATATTGACCCTTGTTGAACAGATAAATGGCACTAATATTAGCAAGGTGTTAGCAACTACTCATCAATCCTAAAGACAGGTGACGGGAGATCCCATGAAAGCTAGCCAAAGAAATAAAAGCTAATACGTCCAAACACTCAATTGAAAGGCCTATTCAGTCCTCTAAACTTGTAGGTACCACCCTATACGCGATCGCGAATCCAGTTGGGCCGCAGCATGGGAATGTTCTGGGGGTCAACGGCATTCGTTTCGCGTACTTGTCTCGGATAAGCAGTGCGTATTATTATTTCGATAGATGTTTTTATTTTAGGGTCTGAGATCCGGTCTGAGCGCCCCCCGACTTGCGGCCGGCTGGCGTCCGCGCCTCGTCTGACGTCTCGCATCTCAGCGTGGTCCATTCCGCTCATCTTGGTTTTTTATCATCCGTTCTTGTCTTATTTTTATAATTTAAAATATTGGGCCACTTTCAAATTTACTACAATAAACTTACCTTCAAATAAGAAATTTCTATTTGACCTAATTGCAAAATAGATTTTTATCATGAATGTATCAATTACCTAACACTATAAATCGTGATCACCCTTAACACCTGCCGTATTGTATTGTATCTAGTGAGGGGAAGAATCTTTGTTGAAGTGTTCTTTTAAGAAAAATCTTTCTTCTCTACACTTCAGGCAAAAGGCTTTCGCAAGTACCTGTAGGCTATAAGTATATAGGTACTTACTTATGTAATTATAATTATGACTTATTCCCAAAAAAGGAATAGGTTATCTATTCGGCACGTTTTTTTTTGTTAGGTGTAATCTGATATGGATAATTATTTTTCTATTCGAAAGATGTATATACCCATTGTAGTCTCGAAAAGGGCTCTTGGTAATTAAACCTCTAAAGTGGAGTTATTGGGGGTTATAAAAATATTCAGCCATGCAAAATTTATGTATTGATTTTCACCTTATTTATTATTAATAACTATACCTACCGAGTCTATATACATTTAAAAATATTGTGTATATGCTCGTAAAAAGAAGTAAATTTATAATTTATAATAACAATCACCTAGCAATTAAGATAAAATAGCGGTCCTAGGACTCCTAGGTCTTAAATTAGCAAGGAACAATAATTAAAAATCCACCATACAGGAATGCCAGCGATTTTATTATAAAATCCTTATGATATTACAGTGTTCACTAAAGAAAAACTCAAACAGCACGTGAAATAATTTTTCTACTGTACAGTTTATAATTATGCAACTATGAAATTTTAACAAAATATAATTAAACTATTGTTAAAATTATATATTTTTGTAACACATTGCTGAAATAGTTATAGGTACTTTTAAGTACCAGTGGATTAAACATTTTGAAGATCTGTCTGCCCATCACCAAATCGACGGTTACAATTAGGACGAAGGCTCTCTGAAAAATGTCAGACTGACGGCGCAGTACGGAGAGACTTCATTTCGCATGACATAGAACTAGTAAAAGTAAAAGTAAAAGTAAAAAAGCCTTTTATTCAACTACACATTTACAATCTATTTTACAAATCTCCTATTCATTAACATTGATTAATTATTTTCTGGATATTCATGATTCAAATTATTAATTTATATGATAATATTTTATGTCAAGTTTCGTATTTCTTATTTATTGTAATTAATTTAATGGGTAACATATCTAACCAATTATATTAAATAGTGTGTATATTATAATTAAAGCATGCTAAGTTTATTATATTTTATGTGTAGATGTCGCCTCATTGGCGTAGGCCTCCCCCAGTTGTGACCATAATTTTCTGTCTCTTGCTATCCTCATCCACTCCACTCCGTGTCGTTGTGTGAAAACATCTTCCCATCGTCTGTTTGGTCTTCCTCTTTTCCTTTTATCTTCCCTCGGTATCCACTCCATGACTTTTTTCGTCCATCTCTGGTTATCCATTCTACTTATATGTCCCGCCCAATTCCATTTTAAAGTTCTTATGGTACTAATTATGTCCTTGACTTTGGTTTTCATTCTGATTGTATTATTATTTATTTGGTCAGATAGTTTTATACCTAGCATACTTCGTTCCATCTTTCTCTGACATATTGCTAATCTGTTTTCATCTTCTTTCCTTAGGGCCCAAGTTTGACATCCATAAATAAGGCATGGTAAAATGGCAACATTATATAATTTGCTCTTGATCGTGGTGTGTATCTCTTTGTTTTTCATTATTTCTTTCAGTCCCCAGTACTTTTTCCACGCTATTGCTATTCTTCTATCAATCTCCTTTTCAGTGTGATCCTCAAAAGCTATGGATTGACCGAGGTACGTATATTCCTTTACGTATTCTATACTTTCTTCTTCTACTGTTATGGTCTTCTTTTCTCCATTGGTCATAATTTTTGTCTTTGAGGCATTTAGTGAAAGTCCTGCTTTTTTGCTCTCTATTGTCAGGTCTATTAACATGTTCTCTAACTTTTGTGGAGATTCAGCAAAAATCACGATGTCATCAGCAAATCTTAAATGACTAAGATATTCGCCATTTATTTTAATGCCTTCATCCTGCCAATCCAGATTTCTGAAGATCATCTCCAAGACAGAACATAATATTTTTGGTGAAAGTGGATCTCCTTGACGTACTCCCTTCATAATGAAAAACTCTCGTCCGTCTGTTTCGAGTCGTATTTTTGAAGAGCATTTTGTATATATATTATTAAGAATCTTTATGTATCCTTCATCTATTCCTTGCTGCGTAAGTGCTTGCCAAATGGCGTTTTGTTCAAGCGAATCAAACGCTTTGGTAAAATCAATGAAACCCATATATATGACCCTGTTGTACTCTTTGCATTTGCTGACAATTTGTGCTACGACTTGGATGTGATCAATTGTTGAAAAACGTTTCCGAAACCCTGCTTGCTCCTGTGGTTGGTTTTCATCTAGGGTTGGTGTGATTCGGCTTAGTATTATTTTAGAAAATACTTTATATATATTGGACATCAAGCTAATGGGTCTGTAGTTTCCTAATTCTGCTCTGTCTCCTTTTTTGTGTAGGAGTATTGTAGTCGATTTACTCCACTCTTCAGGTGACTGTCCATTCTTCAGGATGTTGTTAAATATTCATCGCATGACATAGAACTACGAAAGATTTAAATATCGTTAACGAGCTTTTGAAAATTATTTCAAAATACAGCTTTTTAAAAACTACAATAAACTTGCGTGTATCACATTGTTGCTACATACGAGTAATAATAGAAATAAAATTTATAGACACTACAGAACTTGATTAAGCGAAAATTTATACGTTTCATGACTGAAATGGGAAAAGACTGGCTCTGGCTTTTCTGGATGTAAAAATCCTGTAAAAATTACGAACAGAATCGTACAGCATACAGAGCGCCCAACTTAAGAGACCGCTATATGCAAGTCACCTCACATCCCCCACCCGTATCATATTAACTCTGTAGTGACCTCACTAACGAATCGCCCTTTTGACCTGTGTGAATCTTGACACCTGACGGAAGAATTAGCCCACCTTCAAGAGGTCCTGCACGATAATGGATATAGGGTGAAGTTAAGTAAGGGCACATAGCAAGTGAGGCTCGGTAAGGTAAGGTAACCCGTTACCAAAATGGAGCGTCTACTAGGTTTTTTATCGTATTTGAATGGAGTAATAGACAAGAAAGGTCTTTTACTGGGTAAATATTCAATTAAAACCGTATTTAATACCCTATAAGAAAACTGCGCTAAGTCTACGTTCCCCTAAACATAAACTGTTATATGACCTGCCGGGGGTCCACAAAAAACTGTAGCTGTGGAAGTTCATATATTCGACAAACCAAAAGAACTGTCTCCTGCCGCATCGAAGGACACAACAGCTGTAATCAGCCATAGCAAAGAAATGGCTGGAATCAGGCTTGAAATATTAGATTGACTTACATGAGCCGCGAATCTTATTGAATGCTCTTTCAATAAGATTCGCGGCTCATTCCCCTACATACCAAAGCTGATCAAAGAAGCAGTTGGAATCATTAAACACCGTGAAGATGGTTTTAGATATTCTGGCACGGGTTCCATGTGCCAGAATATCTAAGGATTTGAGCCTGTTCAGTATTACAGAAGAATGCACGGCCTACTGACTGTGAGAAAAGTTGTGATTATGTTTTATCCGTGACTATCAATAAAGTTCCAATAATGCGTGGCGTGACTAACAAAGAAAGAATGTGGATAGATTATGTTTCGTTTTTTATCCATTCCTATTGCCCACGCAATTATCCCGCGATCATGGCAATTGCAACAGCAGCGGCAAAATATCGAGAGCTCATAAAAATAAATAGTAAGTACTTTATCTACTGTATACTTTATCCCGTAGGTTAAGGTATATATTTATAAGAACAATCATGAAACTTAAAAAAAACATGTCCTCGGGTTATATTAAACATACTCGTATTATTATTAAGCAGTGTCCCGAATAGCTCATGTAATCGGCCGCATTTGTGTTTCCGATGCACGAAATATTTCAACAAAGCTATTGATTTTGTGGATCACCACATTATAATATACTCGTAACATCAATTGTCTCATCTGGTTTTTTTCATTGTGCTGTTTCTATTCGAATGTGACAAGTGACGATTAACATATTATGAATAGGATAGTGAATTACTTAATCTCATTTTGTAAAATGTGAATATATGTTGAATGAAAGTAATAATTCAATATCTTAGAAGAAGAGTTCCTCAAGGATCAATTCTACGGTCAATTTTATTTAATATTTGTGTAAATCACTATATTCTATGAAATGCCATTATTGTGACTGTACAAGCTCGAGGCCCACCTGATGTTAAGCGGACTAACCTCTACCTATAACAGATGCATTTCGTCACAAGTCATAAACTGCACTGCGCCCGTCACCTTGAGACATAGTTGTTAAGTCTCATAAGCCTGTAATTTCACTGGCTCTCAAGGACTGCTGCCGGAACACACCGTTAGGTGCTTGGCGACAGATTTTCTACTTGAGGGTGGTCGCTAGCCAGGCGGGCATTCGCAAAATGCCCTTGCGATTAAACTCAATCCCGCGGGGTATTCGAAGTCTTGGAACCATGGACCTGCTGCGTGGCAGTCCATATAGCCAATGCCACTGAGCCATCACTGCTTCAAAAGTTTGTTTCCGTTAAAAACTAACTTAGTCAACGTGACACTGATGTAAAGGAATCTATTATTGTTGTTGGCAATAGGGTTTATCATCATCACGAATTTAGGCAATAGGATTAGATCTATTGAATTATCGGACTTACTTTTGTAAACATAACATAAGCTAGGTAAGGTATATTAACACCAATGTTGAGCTGACTGTTTCTTGTATGTGTGCTTATACGTTAGAATTTCCCGCTACATATGAAAAAAAACTACGAGAAATCATAGACATGTCAAATAATTCACACAATTTAAGGTCAAATTATGCTGAACTAAGAAATAAAACCCCTTCAGTCCATAACCACAAGCTGCTCCGTCACACAACAATATGCAAACAAAATTCCTTCACATTGTAAGACATCGCTCCACATATTTAAGAGGCCGGTCTCATACCTACGTAGATATGTCACACTTTTATATAAGCTTATCTTTTTTATTAGAAAGGCAAGCATCAATCGCAGTTTCTTTTTGAAGCGATGCGCGATGATGATACTACACAGGGATCTGGTATATTCCTTCCTATACCAGCAGCGACTTAAGAGAGTGAATATGTATATACCTAATCACTGTATGGCGACACGGCAGCGTCTTATGAAATGTGTAAAAAATGCGCTGGTAGAGTTTTCATAAATCAGCTGTGCGGATCATAACATTTTATATCAAGCAAATGCGCTTTGTGTATTCTGGGAATATTGACTAGGAATTCGTGTGGTTCTTGTTGTCCATAGTAATAAAGATGATGGAGTCTAAAAGTTGCGAAGAAATCGAATAAATCTTTATATAGTGATATCAAGATTCCAGGAGACTGTAGCACATCGTTTTCGATGAGTATCTTTGCATGTTCATCTATCACATCTTTGTACTAATTGATTGTAGGATTTGGTTGGTATGCCTGTCTCAAAGATCACTGCAGTTTTCCATACAAGTTATCACTACGTTATTACTCCTGTCGATTACAACTGCAGTATCAACATCCTCGTTCTGCTTGACACTGCACTGCGCTCGTCACTCCGAGGCGTTACTTCTTTGCACGGAATTTCACTTGCTGCAGTGCCCTTCACGCCAAAGTCAGTAGTGTTTGCACACTACTGCTTCGAGGAAGAATATCTAATACTGTGGTAGTACCTACCACGATGTAATCTGGATGAAGATACCTAACACATGGTAAAACTGAATACCGAGCTATAGCATATTACTGTATCAGCCGGATTGTCCACTGCTGAACACAGCCTCCCCCATCAAGTTTGCCATAATCCCCACGCTTGACAGGCGTCGTGGAGATCGCGGTTTAAGATATCAGTTCCTGAGAAGGCGTTGCTGGCCACCTTCTGGTATTTTAACTTTAGTCGCCTCTTACGAAACCCACAGGTAGCGATGGGGGGTGACATTCTAGCCCGTCACCCCACAGGATAAGCATAGCGAATTAATGGTTAATAATTCTAAATTAGCAGCAAGAAGAATGTGGCAGAGAGAACTGACCTTTCAGATACCCAGGCATTCATTGATGATTAATCAGACTAATCGAGGATAAATGATTCTGATTCTGATTCTGATAATTCATATTGATTTTTCCTCCTAGAAGTCCCAAATTAAAGAACAGCGGTAGCCGTACCTAAGAAAAAAGCTTGTCTGACTGTCGTGCAAAAAACAAACCTGTCAAGAAGGCCTTTGAAATATCTATAAAGAAAATTGAATTAAGTAGGTATCCGAGTGCGTCACGGGACAAATTTTTTTTTTGTGTAAAACGATGTAACAAAGACGATATTGGACTATATATTAAATGAAATGATTTATTAGAGCCAAATGAATATGAAGGCTTCCGTAAATATATGGTCGAAATTTTTAAGGGGGGTGGTAATTTAGAAGAAATTGTCAGGTATGGGGCAGTCGCGTGGACATCGTCCACCCGGGTATCGTACATCTAATAAGTAATGAATTTCATTACTTATTAGATGTACGATACCCGGGTTCTCATTATCCAGGATGCGCATGGATTAAATGAATAACAAATATATAAATAAAGTGACCCTAATGTAGTTCTCAATAACTATGTAAATGTATAATAAAATTTAACCTTGAGGTTAACATTTTATTATACATTTCTATTCAGTCTGGGATCAATATTTTAATATGTAGTATATATTACAAGTAAATTATCCGAAATAAAGAAATTGTACATTTATGACTCAAAGAATCGAACAAGTGAGGGTCTGGCCTCGCTTTTCAAGGTCTCAGATCAGTCTCTATCAAAACAACGAAAACGATTAAATGTTTTACTAAACAATTTGCAATTCTTTAATTGTTTTTTTCAGTAAGTATTTTTTATTTGAATAAAAAACAAAATTCATAACCCCCATTCGGTTAGTGTTAGGTTATAAAAATAATTAATTATATTATTTATACTACTTGTGTTCTAGATCATTTCACTCGCTATGATGCGAAAAAGTTTTAGTTTCAGCTACCTTATCAGCTATCCATCAAATCCTTTCTAATGTTATCCGTAAAAGTGTCGCTACTTAACGACCTGTCAAAGATATATATTATATAAAGATTTTTTATTAGCCCTTTTGTAATTTTCTTACAGGTAAATTTTCGTGCAAGGTAAATTTTATACATATTTATACTACTTAAACATATTGAAGTCTAATTATGTCTATGTAAATAATTGATTTAAATTTAATAATCATAATATTTTTACACTTAAATAAAATTTAAATACAATTTGCAGTTATCGCCTTTGCACTTGTCCTAAGAACAAAGATTCTAAATGCTGCATTGACATAATATATATATTCTTTTAAAGAGTAAAAGGAATTGTTTTAAAAAAATCTCAAGTTTTGTTTGAACAAACCATATTTTAAGGTGCCTTTAGCACGGGTTGATATTTACGCTTAAAGTTCTCGGCTAATGTGACATGTTTTATGTACCTACTTGTTGTACAAAAGGTATACCTACTAGGTATTTTCACTTCTCATTCTCATAAAGTTCTTGTTTTAGCACCATCTAAGCGGACTAAAACGACCCTTTTAGTGCATCAAAATGATTATTTTATGAAAGAGGTTAAATTTGTCATATACCTATTCATTTTAATGTAGCAAGTTAGACGGAGTCTTTTATAATACCCATAGATCAGGGGTATTATTAAAAACCCAGGCATACATAATGTCGAAACAATGACACTCAAAAAATAACATTGTTTAAATATCAGGTTCATTTTGAGTTTTTTTTTCATTTCATTTCAATTCAAGTGAAAGTCCGAATGCATGAAACCAATTTTAACTTCGGTTTAAATATTAAATCTCGCTAAGAGCTCAGCGAAACAGAACTGAGGAATATTTTAATATAATAACATAAGCGATTTTTCACTATAAATCCATACCTAATTTCATTACTGTTTGGGTTTATTTATTTATTTAATTAAAACGGTAAGTATACCAATTACATTAATTAAAGATACAGTTCAAAATAATTAATCTTAAATTTAGTTTTAAAAATACTATGTCATATACAAATTACATTCTATTTATACATTAACAATACAACATTATAAATTAACAATAACATAATTATACAATAGCAACAAACATTCATATAAGTAAAACATCACACAGACCCACTCACCTACTCAAACATCACTTTCACAGAACCTTAGACATACAAACAATATTACCTTCCATTCATCCGCAAACAATTCACTTTCAGGGTAGGTCTCCAATAGACGGTTGAGTGCCGAGAGGGTGCGTGGTATTGGGGAGTTTTCATGAGCAACGGTGCTGAAATTAGGTACTGCAAAAAGTCTGTGCCTTCTGTTTCTCAGATACCTGTCGGGGGTATAAAATCGACACAGCTCGCTACTCAGGCTAGGTGCATTTATAATTCCCCTTAAAATCTTACATGCTGTTACGATTTGTTCTTTTTTCCGGCGGACTTCAAGAGAGTTATAACCCAAGCAACCCAGCAAAAGACTGGTGGGATACAAATAAGGGTAGTAACCGTACTGCCACTTGTACAAGGTCCTTAGGAAAGCCTTCTGCACCTTTTCCAACAGCAATACAGGTGCAGAAGGCTTTCCTAAGGACCATGCTACATAGATAACAAGAGTTCTCAAATGTCAAAAACTTTCAATAAGAACAATTAATAGGCTGAAAGCTTACCCCCGCAAGGGAGCACTTTAAGAAATACAAAATTATGACAGTTGTTTGTTTTCACATCAATAATTATTTATTGATAGGGATTTTCCAGAAAATCAGGAATAAGTTTTACCCTACAATCTAGCGTAATAATGAAAAGCGAATTATAAAAATAAATATGAAATTCGGGTTGTACCAAAAAAAAGATTAGATAAAGCACAGAAACAATGTCGTTATTCGAAAATAATGATGTGTAATAAATTACCCAAAAGCTTGACCACCTTAAAATATTGTTTGCTTAAACTAAAACTTAAGAACCTTTTTAAAACAATCCCTTCTACACATTCTAAGAAAATTAATATCAATGAAGCTTGTAGAATTTTTGTTCTTAGGACAAGTGCAAACGAGATAAATGTAGGTAAATCGTTTTTAAATGTATGAAGTGTAAAAATATTCTAATTATTACATTTTAATAAATCATTAACATAGGTATAATTAGAATTTAATATATATGTTAGTAGTATATAGTACTAAATTTACCTTGGACTTGCCTGTAAAAAAATACAAGAGGGCTAATAAAGCTTCTTCATTTATCTTTAAAAAATATCTTTTTATAAACGGAAAAATCTTCCAGGTATATAATAATTAGAAATGTAATTTGATTTGATACTATATTTACTTTATAGACACAAAACTAGATAAAGCGAAATGTTAGAGCTGTATTCTTGATTATTTTCTCTATATGGAATCGTGTTTTCGGATAAGGCATAGTTATTATCTTATCCTCTAGCTAGAATATTATATATTTTATCAATATCTGTAAGGCGTTCTTCACTTATCTTTTTTAATATAAGATGTTAAAATTTTACCTATGGGCGAATCACTTCGCCTTAATAGGGCTTCTTTATGTCTCGATATTATATTTAAGCTCTATCAAAAATAATGTAATAGAAAATGTCACAAAAAATACGTGATATCATATCGTCCTACAACGTCTTCAAACAGTAAGCCAGTGATGACTTACGGCACTGAGACGTGGTCCTGTGTCCATGGAGAGAGCTGCGATTGGAGTTAATTTCCGTGAAAATCCGCAATGCGGAAGTTATCCGGAAAACCATAGTCATCCAGAATTTACATGTTGAAGAGGCAAAGGGCTTGGCCACATCGCACGAAGATAACGGAAGGGAAAGAAAAGTTCTCGAGTAGTTACCACACTACAAACTAAACGTGGGGATTTTGGCAAATATCCGCCCATTATAGGGGAGACCTTGTTCAACGGTGGATATTCCGGTTAATGTGATGAATTATATTCTAAACTTGTGTGATTATAATACTTACAAACTAGTACGAACTTAGAAGCTTTTATTTAGGATTCCGTACATTATCAAAAAACAGAACCCCATATTGTTTAAGCTTCGAATTTTGAATATTTTTTTGAATGATTTTAAAATTAGGTAATTCTTTGCAAAAAAATTAACTTTAGTCCATTTTAGGTAGAAGACGTCGATTGAACTTGTTAAAAAGACGTCATTCAACGTCTATTACTGCGTTGGGCGTCGTATGTCTGTAATATTTGGATTTCTCTTCACGTCAACGTCGCTTTTATCGACGTCAAACAAGTGTAAGGTCGATTACAACAATGTCAAGTCGATAGCTGGGATTGTGAACTATATGTAAATCAAAACATGAAAGTCTGTGTTATGGTAGAAAAAAATAATTAATTGTCGACATGCGAATAGCGCGGCGGCGCTGCTGGCGCCCCGGGGCGGCGGCGTGGGACAACGACAGAACTACGACGCAAGGCGCGTACTCTGCACCGCAAAGGTCGGCAAACTCAACGACAATGGCAAAATTCTTACACGATTTAATTGCGTTTTAATAATACTAATAGAATAGCGTATACAGTTTTGTCTTTCTTGACATATTTGTTGGTACCTACTTAATCGGCGATACTCGGATAGGTTATCCTTATCATCTTCTTACCATTATCCCACTCATGTATGTCTCATACAATGTATGTCTAGTCTAACTAGGTCCATAGAGGACAACACAAGACCATATTAAAATTTTAGTTTTTGATAACAACACGTTTCCTACCTAGGTAGGTACCTACATAGTTTTGGCTTCGGTTTTATAGCTGGCCGCCTGGCTGTCGCCATCCTTAAAATTGGTCTTATAGCTAGGTACCTACCACGGATTTAGGAACTTCCTAAATCCGTGGTACCTACTGACATATATGTATATAGAGCATACTGTTAATGAATATATTCAGGCGTTACTTTGCGGAAATCCATATTTAATAATAATTTTAGATAGGTACCTACCTAGGTACTATTTTATATTTTTACGTGTTTTTCTAAAATATTAATTTAATGTGGTGTTAAAACATTTGTCATTAATAGATAAGTGCCCTATTAATTGTACTATACATACCTACCTTATAACATAATTTCGTAGACCTCGGCAGGGGAGCGTCGGGGAATTACGAACACAGAGACTTCAAATTAAACGAAGGTATAAAATTGTATAGTTACTGATATATCTCAGATAGGGTAGAATACCTAGTTTTCGGCCATTTAGTGGCCCCTTCAACTTTAAGACGCTAGAAAAAATTATACAATTGATTGAGCCAGCCCCGCGCTGTTTATTGATATATGTACCCTATATAATGTAATTTACGTATTTAATATTTAATGGAACGTCACGTGCTTGCTTATTTTTAGAAAAATATATAAAGCCAAATATAGCGAAATCACCGGTTTTCGGCCATTTTTTTTTAGTTTTCGGTCAGCAGTACCCAGTTTTCGGTCAGAACATTTAATATTGATATATGATATATATGATTAAAATTAATGTATCCATACAATTAATTAAAAAAAAACATTTTTATGTATAATATATATGTATGTATCCATTTAGCATTTTACCATCTTTTGTGCATGTGTTGTTTTTTCGTGTGTATAAAATTTCTCATGTTGTATGCAAATAAATTATCTTTATCTTTATCTTAAAATATCCTACTAGCCCAACACACATTTATTCCAACATCCTCATTGTTTTGACAGTACATACTTAAAACTATACTTTAATGTTTGATTTCATTTGTTACACTTTAATACCTGCCTGTTCAACATTTTCGCCCACACCATAATTTACTATCAAGTGATATGGTGGTCAAAGGCTAGCCTATCAGCTATAATTCACTATAAATTATTTTTATGTGTCTAGGTGAAACTGTACAATCATATTTATCTTATACCTTTTTTTTTCATGGGGTAAATGCTTCCGACTAAAAACCCCAAGGTGTATCACTGTCCTCAACTAGAAGCAGAGACCGCGGATTCAGTCGTGCACTCTTCCGCAGCCCCCACCGACGTCGCTGCCCACTTATGCAGGCCCAGCCTCTGGAGAATACCTCCCCTCTCCCGCCTCGTTGGATGCCCCGGAACACAGAGGGACATCCACACCTTGTGAGGACCTAATCCTGATGGGAGACTCCAGCTGCCAGCACAACCAACGCCTCAGGTCCTATGAGCGGAGACGGCGTGCGAGCTCGATAAGCTCGCCTCTTCAAATCGGGAGGCCGCTCCTGCGCCTCCCTCTGCGAAACTATTGTTCTTACGAGAGGCCACCGCCTCCCAAGACCTCTCTTCACCGACCATCTTTACGATGATGGCCGGCAATGAGAGGTCGGACCCCATAACTTCGATCAGGGACATATAGGTATACGATATACACATATACGACCGCTTCTCCTGGGCATGCCTCAAGTGCGAGCTGTCTTCCGCGAAGCCACACTGGGGGCCGGGGAACGCTCCCTTCGTGCGATGTTATACACAGGTATCTCCCGAAACAGCCATGTCGGGCGAGAACCTGTGTCAGTCTGAAATAGGGCCTCCCGTGCCTTCTTTGGATCCACCCTCCGAGTACGGGTCAGATCGATTCGAGTCGAGCACCGCCCCCCCCCCCTGTTGTGTGGGTCCTGCGAAGAGCCTGTCCCATGTGGTGAGAGCTGAGTGTCCGGTAGCCCCGAAACACTCTAACTGCCATTACTCTCTGTACCGCAAGCAAGATGGAGATGCACTCGCGGCGCAGAAAGCCCTCCCCTCTCCTCCTCTGGTGTTTGGTAGGAGGTGACTCATACCACCAGACAGCACCAGCTGTCTCCATGGGGGGGCCAGCTGCCGCACATGCGCCTCAAACCTCTATTTGCTGTCAAGGACAACGCCGAGATATTTCAACGTTGTCCTGACCAGAATGCAGGTTCCACCCACAACAATGGTAGAGTCTGCAGATGGCACCCATCATCAGCCATAAAAATATATGGCCTTGGACTTATGGAGCGCATTATCCAGGCACAGCATTCTGATTCTGGCCACGAAAGTCCCGACACCATCCGTTGCCATCCGATTTCCGCTTCTCTGTAAATATCCTGAACGACGTCAACTCCACGAAGGTTGGCGCCCCAAAGCACCCAAATGCCCGACTTTCCACAAGAAGGGGCCCAAGACTCAGCTCTGCGGAACGCCACGCGCCGCGGGTCTCGGGACCTCGAACCTTCACATTTGTCGTCGGGAAGACTTCCTCTCTATCAGTGAGATAGTCCCCGACTAGCCTTCAGAGGCATTGGGGAACTCGTTGATACTATAGTCCAGCGTGTATTGTGCTCCAGGGCAGCGTGTTGAAGGCGTTGGCAACGTCCAATGACACGACCAACAAGACACCACTACTGGAGCATGCCTCCTTGGAGAGGTCGCGGACGCTGGAGATGGCATCCAGGGTCGAGTGACCTCTCGGAACCCCGAACTGGTTGTGTGCTAGGTTGGGCACTGTTGTCTAAAGGTGCTTAACGAGGCTGGCAGCCATGATACGCTTCAACAGTTTGCCCGCATCGTCAACTACCACAATCGGATAGCTCGAAGGCTCATCCGCGGGACGGACGAAGAACTAATACCACCGTTTATACCTCAGTTTTCGGTCATTTCTTTCATACAAATATTATGTGACCGAAAACAGAATGTCGATTAATTACGGCTTATGTTTTCGGCCATCTGTAAAATGTGAATATCGTCATTTAATCATACTAATGCAAATTGACGGCCGAATTCTGAAAACTAAAATCTTAACTGTAATTGCAGTTGAATAAAAAGAGTAGTTCCGTACGTGTACTACCATGTTAATAAAAGAGACAAAACTATTTTAGGTTGCATGTCGCTAAAACTCGGCCACCCCGGCCGAAAATAGAATAATTAAAGACTATCTTGCTTCTGTTTCCGGCCCCTTAAAAAATCGTTATTTAACATCAAATACTATTAAAATAATTATGAAAGAATGACTATAACTTATTTCTTCAGCTATAAAACTATTAACAATCAACATTTATTTACTTAGTATAACAGTAAAAAACTTACGGTTGAACGAGAGTCGAGTCACTATTTTTTTTTTTGTATTTGCGTGCTTAACTCTTTTTCATCTGCCAACGCGAAATTAAACAATTCTTTAAAAATCGTTTGTTATAGTAACCCAACCGAATAATGTTTTAGGGTATCAGGCGATTCAATCAAAGAGTACTTACAAGACTTTCATTCCTATATTGCAATAGTAAGTAGCTAATATCTAAATAATACTGCAAGAGGATCAGGAATGGCCGATGGATAGGTGCCGGCCGGTGGACCGGTTCTCCTACCCTATACCTAGTTGGGTATTTATTAGGCACGATCCTAATACATAGATATTTCTACAGAATAAGTGATACAACATGTCCTAAAAAATTAAATAGGTCATCAAAACCAAAACTATCGGTGCTCGTGTATACTTTTTTTTTTTTTTTTATAATTAAACTACGCACTACAGACTCTTGGTCCGTACTCTTTTTCGATCAAGTTCTATTTATAACATATTACTATCTTACAAGTGTCATACTCCATTCATCATTAGATTTACTCTTAACACTTAGATGTAAGTTAGTGATCAAGGTGTTGTATCTTAAAAACTAAGTGAGTCCATTATTATTATTATTTTTTTTTTTTATATTCTAAGTTTTGTTAGTGTTATGCTAATATTATTTAATTATATGATTTTCACATGCAGTTTTTACATTAAATTTATAAAACTAAATTAATCTATTTATTTACGTCACGGCTCGTGTATACTGTATACCTAGATGATCACAGCTTTGGTTGATAATTATTATAAATGAATGATTGCCTTCATAATAATTATCTAATTGAGACTAGAGCCAACATGGTGAACTGTTTATGTGAATAAACAGTTCACAATGTTGGCTCTAGTCTCTGTAACTATGTACCTACTTAAGTAGGTGATACCAACTACGAGTAATCTAGTTCTGATGAATAACATAGTTTTACGACTAGCTAGCAAAACGATGACGTTTGACGCTGAACAATGCTGGGACTAGAAGCACAATGTAACGCTGGAAGTAGGTAGGTATGTATCATTGAACCCTTGTTAGCTTGTTACTAACCGCTACTCTACCTGTCTCGGTATGAAGCGCGACTCACTCGCCCTTGAATTCGCAAAAATATAAACAAATAGCAATGACCTCGGCACACATGACATGATAGACACGATCACTATTCAAACCGAGTCGGGTCAGATTAGGGCGTGTGTTATTATGCAAACGTACGAGTTTTTGAATGGCTAGTTTTGTCTATTATGAAATTTGATTTAATAGAACTAGAATCACCGGCTTTATGTAGTTCATTTTGATAAGGTGACGTCATTACCGTCTGGGCCCTCTGGCTCTGACGTCAGTTAGTACGGTGACCCACAAATCTACAGACACAATAAATTCAGCAACATACGGTGCGAAACGCTGCGGGTCATTGAACTGTTGACGTATTCTAAATACGCACAAAGTAGATACGATACTTACCTACCTTATCGCAAATGTAGTAGGTACGAGACGCCGCAAGCGGAGTGGCTTGCTATATTATTGTGTATTTGCAAAAAGTTATTTATGGACGTGAGTGCCCGTGACAGATGATGCTGATGGTTTCTATGGTAGGTAGGTAGGTAAGTACTACTTAGCTAGGTAGTCAATAGTGTCAGTACCTAGTTTCATTAGGTAATTGTGAGGACTGAAGTTGGTGAGTATTGAGTACCTATGTATTTAGGTATAACTACGTGGCCTAGTTTAGAAGACTGTTTTAACAACTTATCAATCACAGTTTCCTTCTTTGTGGCCGATTATAGAATCCACTAAATAAAATATCAGGCAATCATAGTAAGATAAAAGTCTATCTATGAAGAAAGGAGGGGGTCCTCCCCTCCCTGCTTCATAATCCTTTCATACTTTTTTGTTTACTGCCAATAGTACTATTTTGTAAATTTATGACAGGAACGTAAACAAGAAACGAAACGTCATTCAAAAAGCCAATTGCCATAATTTTAAAATAGTGCTGGGAATAAGGTCAGTGAACACATTAACTTTTACGGATAAGTTTTGATTGAGTACCTACCTTGGTAAGTTTATACATCAGATTCTTAATAAACTTCGAAATAAATAAGGCAACTGATTGTAAAATTTAAATTACTTTCAAGACTAATCCTTTGTAATGTATGTTATGAATTACCATTCATAAGTATGAATTAAATTTATCGCGTGAGCTAAATCTGATTCTATAGAATACCTACCTAGCCAGCCGCCGCGCCGGAAACTCGGTGAGAGTTCGTTTTACTGCAGTACTTTTAACGCTATTGATATCAAGAAAATGTGAGAAAGGAAGTGTGTCTGTCTGTCGTGCTGCTACAAGACACACTACACCGACCTCTTTATATAGAAGGGAAGAGTCTGTTGCGATGTTAAATGATTTTCGACGTGCAGTTTTCTCCAGTAAGATTCATATTAGCAGTGATAGGTCTGCGTTAGTACTTTGCTCATACAAAGAGAGGCACCCGCAGTAGCCGCCCTATCTACCTACCCACATAATGCGGCGGATACAGATCCGAGTTTCTTACTTACACATACATACGAAGTACCTACGAAGGCCAGTTTTAAATATGTGTATGTGTCGCGTTACGAGTTGAGAATACATAGGTACGGCTTCAATGATCAGCAGGTGTAAGCGAACTAAAGCAAGGGGCTATTGCGATTAACTCTTTCATCCCATAGTTTCCATATCAAAGAGTATTGAACCTTATTTTACTATTGGAGCATTAGCTAAGTCGATTAGTAACCGTGTGATCTTTTAGAGATTTCAAAAACTTTCTTATTGCCATAAATAAAATCAATTACCTTCTTTGTTTGATGAGTTAGTTAGATAATTTGAATTTAGGTTCTAAGTCAGTTTCTTGAATGGGTTTATTTATTTGTGCCTAGGTATTTCAATTATTGTCCAAGATTCTTATTAGATTGAACAGTCCATAAATTATAACACTTATGAAATACTATAACAAAAGGTTTATAGAAGGGTTACTTGTCAGTGTGTTCTTTGTGAAATTTTAAATGAGGTGTTAAAAATGACCAAGTTACTTATTTTAATAACAAAGGCGAATTCTGTTAGTGAATCGATTACAAGTAACGAAGGTCAGAGGGTTTGCAAGTGTGAGTACGTATGCAAGTATGCAGCCGAGCTCAATGCGGCGTCGCTGCTGCACGCCTGCCCTGCACCGGTGGTTGCAACACCCTCCCCCCTTCGTTCTCGACTTCTCACTCATCGCCGTCTTGCCGCTAGGCCCGCTAGCCTGTCTCACCTCGCGGCCGGCAGCCTTGCGCGACGCGCCGCGCTATTTTACATTCAAAATTATTCGCAACCATTGCAAAAACTCTCTGTGCAATAAAAATATTTTTTCTCTCAATGCGGTCGCAATTAGTGTTTATAACAGAGAGATTAACAGAATTTTAGTACGAAATTTAGTGCCTTTGAAAACTTTGAATGCACTCCTCGTTGCATGTCCCGCGCGCGTCGTTATGAGAACCCCGCACTGGTGGTCACGTTGACGTCGCGCGGTGCCGCCATATCTGTCTCGGCCACCAACTAGCAAAATTTAATAGGTAATTATTTTCGCGTACCAGTGTTCTAGTTTGATTTACTTGTACAGTGATTGTGTGCAAAAGTGATTACTTCTTCCTAGCGTTCTGTGTGCTCATTCCTGTTGGATTCTCATTGGAAAATAAGGCGCGAGCCGGCCGGTTCTTATCGGGTGCAATGCAGTTGCATTCTCAACTTATTGCAGTTTTGCAATCACAAAAGTTTCATGCGCGGAAAGTTTTTAGTGCAATAGTTTTGTTCAAAACGGACAGTAAACGTGGATAAAGTGCTTTATATTTAAAAGTGATGTGTTAAAAGTTTCATAAGAGGCCATCATAGTTAACTTTTGTGTTATTTTTTCGGTCATTGACCGCCGCATTTCGCATCCCTTTATGTTACTGCTGTTGTTATGTTACCTAGTTGATAAAAATCCGATTTTTACATTTTAGGCTCAAAATTTGTGTCACATCCCTAGAAGAATACAATGACCCGCGCATTCCGTTTTTGAAATTTACCTACACCCGGATGGAATGAGGAGTGCACAATCCCATTGTTTCATAATTTCATATGTTTGAACATCATTTGTTTTTTGTTTTTCGGACGGACAAAAAGTTATAATTTTCTTCCAAAATTACAAAAATTACAAACTAAAGGTAATTATGAGAAAATATTATGTAGATAGTACAAACCAGTATTTTAAAAACATATTTAGAAATGTAACTGTTCCTAGCGTTGCTTACACACGTGGCTTCCTTGAATTTGTTCTGTATGACATCATCTGCACGCGAGCCACGAAAATTCTAACCAAAAGTCATAGTAAAAGTCACATAGGACTTATAGATATTCTATATAAAAGTTATTGAGTGTAGTGTGTGTAAAAGGCATAATAAATGTGCAGAATGGCGGAGGGAAATGGAGAAATACCCCTTGAAGAGGTACCTGGAAAAGACTCCGATGTTGGCCGAACACCAGATTACCGCAAACTCATTGACTATGGCTTGGATCCAAAGGTACTTGTGTTTTTCATATCTTTAATAATGTTATGCTATTATAAATATGAACAGATTCCATTTGTACATATTTTGCATAGAAATTCAACACTATAAACATTTTTAAGGTCCCGTCGCTCAAGTTTATCTTTTCTTTTTTCATAATTTTTAGTCCATGTCGCATTAGTAAATGTGGATACTAACTAGAAATGGGCTATATTATCTAAAAATATCAAATAATGATTTAAAAGTGAACAAAAGTTATTTCATAGTCCAATATATGTAGTCGACCATTTCACATCAACAAGCGCTATCAAAATACTTCATTCTGTAGAGAAAGCTACATCATACCATATCAGTGTACAATAAAGGCCAACTACTGTTAACCTATTATCAATGTTTATTAAACATATAATTTATTGTAAATCGAAGATATTCACAATAAATAATTTAAGTTCTTATTGGAGTCTTGTTGGAAATTCTGGAAAGTGATTGACACAACATTCTAATAAAGTTCTTACTAGATTGTGCTAATAGATAATATCATACTTCTCCACATTATGATTATCAACTTTTTAAAAAATTATATATGCAATCTAGTTTGATTCTACTAGGTAATCCGTAAGCAGTATTCTATAACGCTAGTAGGTAAGTACTTAAGATATTCTAATGAATCTTGAGATTTTAAATGTGAGGGATTCAGTTTGTTTATAGGTATACCTCCATTTGTCCAATGTAGGTACCTAAGTATCTCAATATTCTACCAAATAAGTTTCTGTTTTTCAGTTATAGGACCTTTCTATTATGTACCTATAACTATCTGAGGCATGTTTCAGATGAGACATTTATTAAATCACTTGTTTTCATAGGCAATTAGTTTTCAGTAAGTAACACAATTTACCATTTATTGTTTAACACAAATGAGAAATTAGGATTTGTAGGACACATACTAAGTTGGTACAACTGTCTCTAGGTACTAGGTAGGTACTCTCTAGATCTTTAGCACATCAAGTTATCTTTGCCTTTTTATAATCAGAATTATTTACAAATAAATGTTCAGTAGTAGGTAGTTCTTGTTATTGATGGAATTAGCCTTATCTCCATGACATGGGATTATAACATGTATGGTTAAGTGGACACTTCTCCCTACACCTTTAGGGATACAATTTGTGTTGATATTATAATAATTTTATGAGAAAAAGTTTTAATTACCTACCTCTTTACAAATTACTAGCTTCCTTTTTACATTGAGCTCATAGGTAAGTGTATGGCATAATTTTTTTAATGAATTGGCATCTATTTAGATATTATTCCCAAATTTTCATAATTAAGATTGTTTAATTTAAAGTATGACTTTTTTATACACATTTAAATTTAACTCTATTCTTAGATTGTCTGGTAGATATACATTAAAGTGACAAGGCCCTCCAATGTTACACTTCATTATTATTAATATTAAGTTGACTTCATGGCTTTGAATGGCGTTAGATTAAAAAAAAAATACATATATGCATCTACTACTTTCCGGCCGCAGTTTCGCCCGCCGTTTTATCGCGCACCCTCGGAAATATTCGGTAAATAGGGATTAAAAGTAGGTGCTATTCTGACCCAGTACAGGACCTGAACAATATAATATGCCAAATTCCATCTAAATAAAAGGTAGATCCTTTCCTAGTCCAGCATCTAAACAACTAATGTAGGAACCAAATTCCATCATTATAAAAAGTAGGTTTTATTCTGCCCTAGTTCAGGATCTAAACAACTGATGTACCAAATTACATCATAATGAAAAGTAGGTCTTAATCATGACCTAGTCCAGGACTTACACCATTAATGTAGGTAGGTACCATATCCATCATTATAAAAAGTAGGTTTTATCCTGTCCTAGTCCAGGACTTACACCATTAATGTAGGTCCCAAATTGCATCATTATAAAAAGTAGGTTTTATACTGTCCTAGTAAAAACTTACACAACATTAATGTGGGTACAAAATTCCATTATAATAAAAAGTAGGTCTTAATCATGCCCTAGTCCAGGATTTACACCATTAATGTTGGTACAAAATTCCATCATAATAAAAAGTAGGTCTTAATCTTGCCCTAGTCCAGGACTTACACCATTAATGTTGGTGCCAAATTCCATCATTATAAAAAGTAGGTCTTAATCATGCCCTAGTCCAGGATTTACACCATTAATGTTGGTACAAAATTCCATCATAATAAAAAGTAGGTCTTAATCTTGCCCTAGTCCAGGACTTACAACCATTAATGTTGGTACAAAATTCCATCATAATAAAAAGTAGGTCTTAATCATGTTAGTCCAGGACTTACACCATTAATGTTGGTGCCAAATTCCATCATTATAAAAAGTAGGTCTTAATCATGCCCTAGTCCAGGATTTACACCATTAATGTTGGTACAAAATTCCATCATAATAAAAAGTAGGTCTTAATCTTGCCCTAGTCCAGGACTTACAACCATTAATGTTGGTACAAAATTCCATCATAATAAAAAGTAGGTCTTAATCATGTCCTAGTCCAGGACTTACACCATTAATGTTGGTGCCAAATTCCATCATTATAAAAAGTAGGTCTTAATCATGTCCTAGTCCAGGACTTACACCATTAATGTAGGTACCAAATTCCATCATTATAAAAAGTAGGTCTTAATCATGTCCTAGTCCAGGACTTACACCATTAATGTAGGTACCAAATTCCATCATTATAAAAAGTAGGTTTTATCCTGTCCTGGTCCAGAACCTCAACAACTAACACTCCCAAATTACATCAATACACAATTCTTGTTGAATTTATATGAGTGTGATGTGATAATATTTAATTCTAGGTATCAGATGTGTACATCACAAAAGTATGACTATAACGTACAGGCATTCACAGTGAGCACTTGTTTAGATATTAGGGTCTGATTCACAATCTTATCAGTTACCTACTTATTACACAACTAGCTTTCCGGGCGCGGCTCCGCCCGCGCGTATGTCGGTTATCGCGCAAAAACATTAACCTCTTGTTGCGCAGTTCGATAAAAACTATCCTATGTTTTTTCCCGGGTCTCAAACTATTTCCATACCAAATTTCATTCCAATCGGTCCAGTAGTTTTGGCGTGAAAGCGTAACAGACAGACAGAGTTACTTTCGCATTTATAATATTAAAAGAAAGAGAGAAAAAGTGTTTTGTGTTTCTCCATCTGACCCATGATCTGTCCCTTCGCTCTTGCAACACTCTCCAACTTAAAATTACCCCTCATAGCTCTCAGTACTACAATAAGTCCTTCACAGTACAGGCTGCACGACTATGGAATGCTTTGCCACTCGAGATTAGACGTGCTAAATCTCTTGGAATTTTTAAAGTAATGTTAAAAAATCACTACTTATCCAGTATATAACATTGTAATTATTTGTTTATAGCGTTAATAAGTAAGTATATTTGATATATATATATGCACATATATTATATATTTATATTATATATTTATCATATATTAGATTTATGTATGTATCTGAATTTAATTATCTAAACATAATTTATTGTTCACCACCGTCCACCTCTTCCTTAGTTTCTGTCCATCCAAAGGTTGTCTGGAAGAAATCGCTACATAGCGATAAGACCGCCCATTGTACTACCATAGAAAATTAGTCTTAATAAGTGTTATTTACTTCTACTTTGGTAAACAATAAAGAATTTTTGTATTGTATTGTATTGTAATATTAGTACTGATTAGTACTGATTCCATGAAGCCTATGGTATGTAGGTATAATGCGGCTCCTTGGCTTTAGGAAGTGTTGCCACACCTGGAATTACATTTATGTTTCAAATTGATTATTGTTTGGTGCTTGAATTTTTATATCAGTTTCTGCCTGTTACTTTGCCCGCGAATGTTTAGTTTTCATCACAGTCCTTTGATAACTAGGTTTTTAGAACTCGGGCTCGGGATACAAGTATCCTATGTGATATTTTAGGACCTAAGAAATCAATTAAACAACTTATCATATTCAGTCAAAATCTGTACCTACCTACAGCCGTTACGGTAGTGATTGGTTTCAAACGTATACACAAATTGACGCATGTATAATATTAGTAGAACGCATTCCTGTAAGTCGAAGCAGGAAGTCACAATGATGGAAGTGAAGAATTTGCTTGTAGTTTCTTTTCATGACGTTACAGATCTTATTTGACGCTTGGATAGTAAATTATCCCTATAATGACGTCGTGAACCATTGAGGTGCTTAGTACGGAAGCTTCTACATGTTTCTACACGTCACATAATACAGACAATTTGATGTCTGTAAAAATAACTTCCCTGTGTCTTAACAACCACGGGTGAAAGACGTCGTCGTGGTCGTCTGCGTGGTAGTGGAATCTTTCTTCTTTCATATTTGGCAGTTTTTTTTATCTAAATCCTTATTAGATCTTTACTTATATAATACCGTGTATGGCTCGATCTGAAAAAGGAGCGGGCAAGGGAACTCCTTTAAACGCACCGATCCCCAAAAAGCATGCGTGAGCTCTATGCAGTCTATATTTTTTCGACGTCGCTCATAATCCTGTAACGGCTAGAGAAAACTGACAGTCAACAAGAATCCAAGGAGAGACATTCATATTGCCAACAAACAGAGAATTTCAATCACCACTGCTATATATTTCAATATAGCAGTGGTGACACGATTCGTGGTGGAGGCCTTATGTAGGTACTTTATCTCCTCATTCTATCGGTATCAACCAGTTAAGAATGCACCCGCAGGTAGAACACGAGCACGTCATTTGCAAATAAAGACCCATAGGTCGATGCACTGCCTGATTGATCTCCGGTCCGAAGTTATTATACATTTAAATGACGGAGGTACCATGTCGTGAGCATAATGATAAGCTTGCGCGGCAGTTACTCTTAGCATATTTACCTGTGACATCAAGCTCCAGAACTATCATGACAATAAAAATTGCCACCTAGAAAAGAAACATCCGCAACTGGCTGCAGAGAATCTGAAGCGCTCTACAAACTACTCGTAAGATCTGGCAGCGTTGCCTTTTTTGCATTTTGATTGTGTGCAGAATGTCTGGTTTGGTCACAGTCAAACAAGAACAAGGAAAGAAGTTTAAAACTATTATTTTTTGTGTTGACTTTGAACGTAGCAATAAGATCAAGGGAAGGTAACGTCATGAAATTTGAACTGTCATCGTGTGGAGTTCGGTCGTTTACACGGTACTGGATCTCGTTCATTTTCATTCATTTTATAATGTCTTTATTAATAAATAAATGTTTACATTATGTACAAACTAGTGTAAGTTTAATCCTATGAGTACATACAATGGATCTCGTTGAAATTTTTTTTTTAATTTTTTTTATGCCTGATAGGTTAGCCTTTGACCACTATCTCACCTGATGGTAAGTGATGATGTGGTCGAGGATGTTGTTCAGACTAACCTAGAGTTACTGGCTCTCAAGGACAGCTGCCGGAACACACCGTTAGGTGCTTGGCGACAGATTTTCAACTTGAGGGTGGTAGCTAGCCAGGCGGGCATTTGCAAAGTGCCCTACCACCATGCTGTATCGACTTCTATCCTAAGACAACAACCGGGACCGACGGCTTAACGTGCGCTCCGAAGCACGGAAGCGCTCAGTAGTAATGTCACCAGCGGTCACCCATCCAAGTCATGACCGCGGCGGACGTTGCTAACTTTGCTGATCGATTCAGAATGCCTAAGCAAACTTGGCTACGAGCGCTTCGAAAATATATTTAGATGTGGCCGTCTATTTAGTTACAGGGCAACACCCCTGTAATCATAGGGTTGCGTATCCACTTATTTGCGAGGAAGAAGAGCCGTGTAAGAGGAAAATCTGTATCAGGAATCTAGAGGCTAGAAAAATGAAACAGTTATGGTGGTTCAAAAGCCAGTCTTGGTTGACAAGTTCTTTTTATCGCCTTAGTTCTTTTTCACACGGTTTCGCTTCCGTACGAAGCAAGTGCTGCGATATTCACATTTACTCCGTCTGACTCGGCTGTGCCAATACAACAATACGTGTTAAAATTTGCAAAGCCATTGAAAGGTCAGTAAACCACGCTGCTTTGGATACTACTCTGTTTACCTTTGTCTGGTGAACGTTGTCATGTTCTCCAAATTCAGATAGAATCGGAAACTGTGTCGCCCTTTCCGCTGGTTTGAGTTTTTAAACAAGTTGAATTTAAATGCAACCTTGCATTGAAATGAAACAGATTTACCTAAATATCCTTTTTTAGGTTACACGTCTTGAAAGGTGTGTTATTTGTTCACATTCATAATTTCTTGATCATTGATAATAAGAAATTTTCGAAACTTGAGTATGGATTTTGCGGCTGCTTCAATATTGATTTATCGAGAAATGAAAATCAAACATAAATTGAAGAAAAACAACGTAGTGATATTATCCGATAGTGTTGGCCAAGGAATAGCGACAAAAATAATAGAAAAGACGAATTCTCAAGTGCATAATACCTGCAAGCCCGACGCAGGATTTCAAGAAATATTTAAAAATTCCAAAAATAAATTCATAAATCTAGACCGAAACGACACTGTAGCATTACTTATTACAAAATATGACAATTTGATTTATTATAACAAACGAGAGTACATCAAACTATTAAGCAGTATATTAAACGAATCGGAAAGGAAGTTCAATGTAATAATCACAGGCCTGCGCTATAACAGCACGCATGATGAAGACATATATAATATTAACATGCAAATAGCTAACTTGGCAAAAGTTAATGAAAATGTTAAGTATGTAGATCCAAATATAAGATATGAAAATACGAAAAACTTCTTAACAATGAAAAATTTTGTAACGGATAATGTAATCAGATGCATTGAATATAAATGTTATGCAACATCTTCTCTACGTTTCATCAACTGCCACGAGCAGCACTCTGCAATTAACATCAAAAGCCCAAATTTTCCAACAAGCCAAAGGCAAAGTCAAAAACGATAATTTTACATGCTAATGTTCGAAGCATACATAGAAAATACTTAGAAATAGAAAATATAGCGAACGAAATAGACTGCGACGTACTATGCCTGACGGAGACTTGGGGTAAAAATCACCAGATGCAGGCGATGAGCATTGAAAACTATACACTGGCGACTTATTATAACCGAGTATTTTTTGAACACGGTGGGACGGCGATATATATAAAGAACACTTTAGATTATAAGGTTAGGAATGATTTAAACAAATTGTCTTTCGAAACGAATTGTGAATTAGCAGCAATAGAATTAAAACCTTCAAAAACAGTTATCGTTGTACTATATCGACCTGATTATGATATAAATCTATTTTTTGAGATATTATATAATCTTTTAAATAAAATTAGTCGAGAGAATAAACAAATTGTAATAGCAGGAGACTTAAATTTAAATGTTCTAAAATTAGACAAAAATATAAAAAAATTAGACAGAATTCTTAAAAATTTTAATTGTGAATGGGTATTAAATGAACCCACTAGAACTGAAACAAATAAAAACAAAGTAACTAGTTCAACTTGCATAGATAATTTTATTGTAAATTTTAAGGATTGTAAAGGATCAGTACTCGGACATAAACTTTCTGATCATAATGTAATTAAACTGGAATTACTAAACCAAATTAACTTACCCAAAAATACAGTATATATAGCGAGAAACTTTTCTATTAGTAATCTTAATTACTTTAATTTTATGTTCAATAATAACTATACTAAAATTAAATCAGAAATTTTAATGGCAAACGACGCTAACGAAAGAATGAAGATTTTACAGGATGCATTGACTCATTTTTATAACATCGCTTTTCCAAAAGTAAGAAAACAAGTGAGAAATATTCAGAAAAACTGGACTACTTTAGGTATTGAAACAAGTAAGAACAATCTATGTAAATTGGAATTACTACAAAAGAATCATCCCAGTAAACAAACAAAATTAAAAATAAAACAATGTAGAAAACTTTTGAAAAAAACTATGGTATTTGCAAAAAAAATACAATTAAGGAATAGAATAAATAAGTCTCAAAACAAAATACAAGAATCTTGGAAAATTATTAATGAGCAGGTAGGAGAAAATAAGCGACCAAAGTCCAAATCTAATATCGAATACTTAAAAGATGAAACGGGAAAAATTATTACAGAACCTGAAAAAATTGCAACTCTATTCAATGATTTTTTTCGGAATATTGCTCAAAACCTGACCAGGAAACTAAATATAAACGTAGAAAATTGCTTAAAATACTTAGATGCCTTAGATAAGCCATTCACTACTTTTGCGTTTCACCCATTATGTCTCGAAGAACTCAAAAAGATAGTATTAAACATGAAACAAAAACCCACGTTAGATATTTTCGATATGAGCACAAGGACGTTAAGAAATATTGTAACAAATAACGATAATTTATTTGAACTAGTATTTATTGTTGTGATCTCATGCTTAACTGAAGGTATATTCCCAGATATACTAAAGCTGGGTAGGGTAATACCGCTCTTTAAGAAAGGGGATGTCACAGAGCTTAGTAATTACAGGCCAGTTTGCATATTGCCAACTCTATCAAAAATATTAGAAGCTGTTATCAAAGCTAGAATTGTTAAATACTTCGAAAACAATAATTTATTTACAATAGCACAGTACGGATTCAGAAATGGTCGATCGACCGAAATGGCAATAAGAAAGGTAGTCTACTACATTCTTGATTCCCTAGATAGTTCAAATAAATGCGCGAGCGTATTTTGTGACCTTTCAAAGGCTTTTGATTGTTTGCGTCATGACATATTAATATTAAAATTACAGTTTTATGGCTTTCATGGGGTTGAACTTAGTATGATGAAAAGTTATTTAAATAATCGTACTCAAATTGTGTCCGTTAATGATCAAACTTCTGGGGCGGGAAATGTATCGATAGGGGTGCCACAAGGATCTATCCTGGGCCCTGTATTGTTTTTAATATATATTAACGATCTTTGTAAAGTGCTGCCAACGGAGGCGGATTTATGTTTATTTGCTGACGATACACATATTGGTCTGAGAGATAAAAGTAAATCAAAATTAGATGACAAAATAAATAGTGTTATGACCTTACTAAATGAATGGTTTGATGCCAATGGTATAATTCTGAACTCAGATAAAAGCATTATAATGCATTATCAATCACGGCTAGGCATTAATGGTAATGAGACTGAAGAAAATATATTTTTAGGATACACAATAGACAACACAATTAATCACAAAGCACATATTGATAAAATTTGCAAGAAAATGGCGAGCGGTAATTACGCTCTCTTTAAACTTAAACCCTTGTTAGATAAAAAATCCCTAATATCCGTGTACTATGCATACATACATTCAATAATAAGATATTCCATTACTGTTTGGGGTAATGCTACAGAGGTAACAAGAGTTCTCAAATGTCAAAAACGTTCAATAAGAACAATTAATGGGCTGAAAAAGCGTAGCCCCGCAAGGGAGCACTTTAAGAAAGACAAAATTATGACAGTTGTTTCTCTTTACATCTATAATTCATTAGAAATTCATGAAGATAGGAATATTCCAGAAAAGCAGGAAAAAGTTCTACCTTACAATCTGCGTAATAATGAAAATAGAATCATAAAAAATAATGAAAGTCTGGTTGTACCAAAAATCAGATTAGCTAAAGTCCAGAAACAAGGTCTTTATTCGAAAATACTTATGTATAATAAATTACCAAAAAACTTGACCACCTTAAAATACAGTTTATTCAAACTAAAACTTAAACACTTTTTTGAAAACAATCCCTTCTACACATTAAAAGAATATATGTCAATGCAGCTTTTAGAATCTTTGTTCTTAGGACAAGTGCAAACGTGATAACTGCAAATTGTATTTAACTATATATGAAGTGTAAAATATTATATTTTAATCAATTATTTACATAGACGTAATCAGACTTTAATTTAATATATCTAAGTAGTATAAATATGTTTAAATGTACCTTGGACTTGCCTGTAAAAAAAATTACTAAAGGGCCAATAAAACTTTTATATCTTTATATTGATTCATAATAGATCTCGCAAAGAAAAATACTTTTTCTTATCAATTTGTCTCATATAATTATGTCGCTTTCTCTCCAGCAATTCTGTTACCAACAGTCAGTTTTTATGTTTTGAACATATTTGAAGAAAGTTATTACCGGTATTGCACTTGAAATCGATGTTGGTAGATAACGTTTAGGTTTACGTACTGAAAAATAGGTACTTAGTTACGTTGTATTTATAGTTCTAAGTTAATAATTTTTAAATTAAGATTGGTGTTTCAATAAAGAGTTTATCTCTCTATCTATCTATATACATGTGATAACCATTTACCATGTGCCTAAAATTTTACTCTCTGTCCTTCAACACGGAACATTGCCATGTAGACTAATCACATGATGCTCCTGGAGAAGAACTCTCCTTATCCACTAATTCAGCCAGCAGCGGTGCTTACCTATATTGTTCTGGAAGTTTTAGCTTATTCAAAGGTCTCCTACACCAAATATTTTAACACCAAGGGTGACCCGTCGAAATTACTATAATTAACGTAGTCTCACTTCAAGGTTCAAACACCTCAGGTCCTCGTTGAAGTATTCGTCAAGGCGACATTATGCCTCATCACTGTAAACGCCTGGTGAAATTTACGTTAGTTTATGAAAACCAGCAAGATGCCTACCTGAAGTCATCAGGCGTCGCGCTAATACCTAAAAGAGTCTAAGGCCTAGTTTCACCATACTCTGTTATTTATTCGACGCCTTGTTAATCCTTTTAACGGACTGTTAACTGAACCGAGTGTCCCACCAACTGTTAATGGATGATTAACTCAGTTAACTTCATAGAACGTAGACTGATTTAACAGCTCTGTTATTTTAAAAGACCCATTAGCTAATGCCTGATTTAGCGTAAACAAACATGGTATGGTGAAATTAGTCCTAAAGATATCGTCAAGTTTTGTAACTGACTATTTAGTATATATACATCATACTATTGGTATATATTTCGGATAAATGCTTATATAAAAATAGCATCTATTACATATATAAAATTCTCGTGTTGCAGTTTTTGTAACAAAACTCCTCCGAAAGGGATTTTCCGATTCCTATGAAATTTTGTGTATATATTCAGTAGGTCTTAGAATAGGACGTAAAATATTTTTCATATAGGTATAAACGTTTTTTTCATTTTTATTTGCCCTTATGTCAAAACAACGTTTGTCGGGTCAGCTGGTTCTATATATGTACTTTTAGCATGCAATTTTTCTCGATACTAAAATAACATTATGATCTTTCCATCTCTTTAATGGCCTTTTCTGACTTGTGATAAAAATATACAAACAGACAAACACAAAATGCAATTGACAGTCTTATCTAGAGACATCCATTTGTTTTTCTATTTAAGGTGGAAATTGACGTCTGTTCCAAATATAAATATGAACAGTTTTTTATGCTTGTAGTTAATTTTCGTAACAATTATACAAGATGGTATTCGCGACTTTAACTTAAAATAATATTGCTTGTATTGAAGTTACATGGCTCTCGTGCATATAATTTCATAATTTACCCCTAAAACCATAAAAAATATTTAACATTATTATACCGTTAAGTGTGATGAATTCAACAAGTGCTTTAAAATTTTATTATATATTATAAAATTCTTTTTCGAAAGTCGATTTTTTCGCGATCCAGCAATATAGTTAGCAAAACTATCAACTAAATAAGAAAAATATAAAATTTATAAATTTCATCATTTAAAGCGTCATCGTTGGCCTTAAAATATCTTTAATCCTATCGCGATATGCTCCATTAGGCAGAAAATCAAATTGAAGTATATATTAAACCAAAGTTCTGAAAAAGGTGGAGGGACACTGTTGAACAAATGATCCCCGATAGAACGCCGCAATGAATGACCATTAGCCACTTGTGGCCATTGACTACCCTCGACTTTTACGATGTCGTCTGTCCACGTAGTGGGGGGCCTGTCAACTCTAAACCTATACTTACTAAAAAGTATTACACTGATAAACATGGAATAACTTGTGGAACTCGGACCACGAAAATGTAAGCTCGAGAGTGTTTTGAATCAGGATGATATTGCCTTCAAAACGTTCGTCGTTCCCTTTTATTCAAAATAAATATATTGAACGTACCTAACATGTAAATACAACTTAAAATGTTACAAGATAAAGGAGCCCTTAACTAAGTGCATCATATTACGATGACCGGGCTAGTAGCTAAAAACGAATTTACGCTGTTGATTGTTATTCCTACAGGGATGCCGGGCTTGAATTGCACTCATTCGTATCTTCGTTTGGACGTCGTAAGAGGCGACGAAGGTAAAATACCAGAAGGTGAGCAGTAGCGCCTTCTGAAAAACTGCCATCTTACACTGCGATCGCCAAGACGCCTGCCTAGTCTGAGGATAATGGCAAACCCTCTCATAATGGGGAAGGCATTTGTTCAACGGTGAAGGTTTTAGCTAATGATAATGACTGTGTTGGTCAGTGATCTGTCCTATTGGATTCATTTTCATAGGTCGATAGGGAAATGCAATTTAAGGGCGGGAGATTTTTAAACCGCATAAGAACCACATTCGGGGATGTGTTAACCGACCGACGCGACAGACCGACGACGCCGCAGGCAAAATGTATGTACTATAATTAGTGTAGCGAGATCTCGCATAATTTCTAGCTGTTCTTGGTGGACTAACGAAAATCATCGAAAAGAAAATATAATAATAATAATAATCATTGAATGTTAGTATAGTCGAACCAATAGAACGTACGTATTTAAGAAATATATCGAACTGGGCATGAGAAGATCCCTATCCTGAATTTGGGCCTTAAATTATTTCGCGAGCGAGAGAGTAATTCTCTAGGTTAGCCTGAACAACACCATCGACCACATCATCATTTACCATCAGGTGAAATAGATAACACACAAGGGCTAACCTATCATGCATAAAAAAAGAGCTGTGCTTATGGCATGCCTGTAGGAAAAATTTTGCAATCGAATGCGTTGGTAATTTCCTAACGACTACCTATATACAATAATTAAATAAAATAATTATCTACCTACATACCAAATTATCGTTGTCACTTACTGTCTCGTTGGTGGGGATTGGGGCAGTTATTTTGTTATTCTGACACAACAAATGTTCAGGTTTCCTGTCTGTTATATATTTAATTAAACTTTTATTTTAATAACTTTTATAGAAATCAGTACCTTGATATTATGCATAATATCTGATATCAAAACCAGTTAAAGTTATTAATTTTCCTCCAAAGACGTCAGAATTTATAGAAAAAAATTTACTTATTTACTGATTTTCGCAATGTTTGTTTTTTCCCCTATCAATTATATATATGACAGCAAAGATGACAGCTGTATATGCAACAAGATGCCATGCCAATGATGCGGTTTCGTAGTGTTACGATGCTCTTCATCAAATATAACGTTTCGCTTAGAGATCGCGCTGTGAATTGATATTGATACGCTAGTTCGTCACTGTTACGCCTTCATTGAATTGCGTTCCATGCACGACTTGTCCGCAATGTTTCAACAACATTCACCAAATTCTACTCGGACTGCGTGTAGTTCATAAAATGTCGCACTTTTTTGTAGGAATCTCAGTGAGGACGTTGTGTTCCCCAAGCGGCAGTGTTTTCAAATTACACAATACTAAGTTAAAAATTAGTTCAGGTTATATCCTGTTTTTATGTACGTACGTGAGAGTACATTCTTGTAGTCCAAACGAAATAAATGCTATTTACAGACATACAGATAATGACAGACGGCATTTTGCGAATGTCCATCCAAATAATGAGTCGAAGCATTAATTGGTACTGTTGGAGATAATCTCTTGGAGGGGATAGATACTGTTGTATGCTTGTTGACGAAAAGTCGTACAGTTCTCGAGAGTTTAACAATTATTTAGGTCCAGAACTGTTCCATCTTATCCTATCGGATGAAATTAGGCATAACTGCACGAGCAGCATGCCACTACTCATTTGCTCGTTCCTACGCTCAAACTACCAAAGAGGATTCCCAGAGATTATTGGCATTTGTAAGACCATCGAAGGCCATCGACCATTCACACAACTGAAGCTAAATACAGCAAAATTATTGCTAAAGACAGACAACCTATTGTACACTATGTGTCTAGCGTTCGTGGACTTCGGAAAGGCTTTCGATTCAATCGAAACCTGGGCCGTACTGCAGTCCCTACGGTGCCAATTCGATTATTTATAATCGAATAAGTACATCGAAGCGCTTTAGTGTGTGTATAGATATAACAGAATGTGGATTCGTTATTGCTAAAAAAAAACGTCACATTTAGGGTCCGTTTTAGAATGTTTAATAATGTTTCGGTTGCTAACCGGCACATAAAATAACTGAATGATAAAAATGACAGTTAACATGAAGCGCGTTTTAAGCTTTAACCGATGGATAGGCTAAACCGATGACTGTGAAACAAAGATACAAGTATAGTGTTTAGTTTAATAAATATGTTCTGGGTAGTATAACCGGAATTTACTCAAACATTCTGAAACAGTTTAATAAAATTCACTTTAAGTCTAATTATGACTTAACAGACATACAGTTGTCTTAGGTTTTCGCGATTGTTACACATATTAATTAGTCACCCCGTGACCACGAGCACTGCAAAGTGTTTGAAACGTCGGGACAAAATAATGAAAAATATACACGATTTAAACCGTTTAAAGTTCTTTAGTTCCTAGACATATAGTTGTTAAGTCACAATTAGATTTAACAAGTGTATGTCTCAGGGTGACGAGCGCAGTGCAGTTCGTGACGTATGTCAAATGCATTTATTATAGGTAGAGGTTGCCATTATTAGGTGGGCGTCGAGCTTGTTTTGTCACAACCCCATAAATAAATTGGAAACTTTTTGGAGAATTTTGCATATAGGTTGCATATTTGTTTATTGTTGATTGGCGGTATAATACCTAATTCGTTCCTGATCAATACTACTTATGTGATCAAACTGGTTATATGTAGATCGAACAGTTGCAAAAAGTTACAGGCAAATTCACTTAATTTGTTTTCGACGTTTTTGCTATGAATATATTTATTTTTTATTTACCTATAGCTGCTATGTTATCCTTTGACCACTATCTCACCTAATGGCAAATGATGATGTGGTCGAAGATGTTGTTCAGGCTAACCTAGAATTACTGGCTTTCAGTATACATTCTTTTTCTTACCCTGGTTCTAAATAATTCGTAGTTGGTGCTAAACGTCTTTTTCCTTCAATTTCCTCTATCAGCTGACGTCGCATCCTTCATTCCCGTTTTGACATAAGTAACCATCTTCTAACCATTCGATTGTGTATATTGGGTCGGTACGTTGTTTGTTCTACCAACATGAAGGATGGCACGCCGGCTGCCTTCCTGTGACCAAGTCTCACGTAGAATGATTTATCCACTATCTTTTATGTAATCAATAAGGGCGCTTAAATGCTAAAGAGCTCTGGAATATGGAATTAAAACATTACTATTGTTTTAGCCAGTCGTGTAACAAGTAAGCAAATTGGGATCGGACGAGAACCTTTTGAATCCTGGCAGTTACTTTTGCTTCTTGTGGTCATTATCTCTGGGCTGGTTTCTGTGATTGCCATGCCGCGTCATATTAACAATGTAATATTTTTTTCCATTTTGTGATGCCTCAGGAGTATTTAGTCATATTCTGACGGTCAGTATAGACGTCGTTCGTCCGTAGCTATCGCTATAGAAACAGTCCCGACGAGGAGCGTCAGTCTAGCGCGTCAGTCCTGCAGCCTGCCTGTCCTCAGGAGTCTTTACGCCCTAGACAATACAATAAGGGCTTTTATTGTGGCAAGGACATAGGATGCGCAGGGCTCGAGTATAAGTGTCGTACATACCTAAGGGCCGACTGACGATCGGTGCGTACCGCACGAACATACCGTCAGTGCTGATCGTCAGGGTAAGACTAAATAGGATTTCAGTTGGGTGCCCGGTTAGAATTGCACCGCACTATAAATCTTACTGTGGGTCTCATAGGAGAGATACACTGAGCGCCCAACGACGGTATGTAAACCGCCAAAACGGATCAACTGAATATCTTCTTGCATATGCTAATCACATCTGGAACGAGGACTTTGATGAGAAAAGAGGATTCTCGCCGTCACTCATGGACTGGCACGATAGTTATGACAATAAGTTTGCTTCGTATGGTTTTCCAAAAAGCCTGTGTTATTGGATTCTTGTCTCTTTGAATATGATTTTAACGAGCGATGCGAAGTCTCGCTGTGGCAAGTTGGGGGCCTGAGTGTGTAATGTCCGACCAAATATTGTGATCTCCTGGTCTGGTACCTTCTTGTTATGTTGCATATACTCATAATTTTAGGTTTATAAAATGCTACATTGATAAAATATCGAATTAGTAACGAAATACATTAATGTTGATTATCAAATATGTTTTTCTTGTAATCTAAATACCTACGCTTCTTTGCTGGACGCTGTTCTCTTTCTGAAGTAATTTTATCTTTTCTGTTATTTGGGTCTAGCGAGTATAATAATAAATATATAATCATATTTATCAGTTCAACCTCCTTGCTATACGTTTATCTTAAATACTGACCACTAGTAATGAAATGTTATGTGATGAGTGACATGGACATTTCGTTATCTTTTCTTACTGTCTGTCAACCGGTTCAAGATATAATGTTAGCACAGCCAATAGGGTGTGACAAATGTCAGACTCTAAAAGTAGCTATCTTATATGGAAGTTATTGATCTACTTGTAACTTCTTCCCAAAAGTGACAGATCTCGTTGGTTTCTTCAACTAATGTATCTTATATATTTAATCATGTCACTTATATATTTAATTTAGCTTTCAGGTATATAATATCATTATTTCGCTACTACAAGTCAAACCTGCGTATGGTTACGCAGGTTGGACTTGTAGTTAGTTACGGATGTCTTACGATGGCAGTCGTAACAGCATGGTGGTAGGGCATTTTGCTAATGCCTGCCTGGCTAGCTACCACCATCAGGTGAAAATCTGTCGCCAAACACCTAACGGTGTGTTTCGGGAGCTGTCCTTGAGAGCCAGTAATTCTAGGCTAGCCTAAACAACATCTTCGACCACGTCATCACTTACCATCAGGTGAGATATTGCTCAATGGCTAGCCTATCAACTATAAATAAATAAATAATAGTTATTGATGAACCGAAACTATTTTTTGATTTAATTGATTTCAATCAACCAATTTCATAACAACAGATCGCATTGTCAATAATGTAATTAAAAAAAATATTATAATATGTCTGATACTCGAAATTCGTTTAAATGATGCTTATAAGATATCGGAACACGTTTCTCAGAGATCATGCATGTATCGCCCCAAGTTACCAAGAGAACATGTGTAAAAAAAAACAATTTTATTAGACTTATGTATGTAGACTATGTAGGCTCGTATAAAATATCTTAATTTTCATAAGATGATGGAAAAATAATATACAAATTCAGAAGAACTCCTGCGCTACTTACGTTTGAGACCATTTTGAACTGGATGAATATTTTTACTAATTGGTAAGTTTAGTAACATAGCGTTCTGCATCGAGCAAGTAACCTAGGCGTTAGAAGCTCAATAGCATTCCTTCTGAAAACTGTTCACTCATAAATATAAAGTTAGTTGATTTATTACATAAGAGACTAAACCATAGACTGGACATAAACTACTCGTTCTGAATTATGTAACGTAACGTAATAAATGGTAACGATATTTTACATGATTGGTACAGACCTGTTCCCTCACGAAGCTGTGCCCCGCCACAATAAATTATTGATGCGCATTTTTAGGGTATGCCTGGTTAGTACCCTGCGTCTTAGTGTATTATAGTAAAACAATAAAATATATAATGTTGTTGATTTATTACATAAGAGACTAAACCATAGACTGGACATAAACTACACGTTTTTAATTATGTAACGTAACGTAATAAATAGTAACGTTATTTTACATGTTTGGTACAGACCTGTTCAGTCAAGAAGATATGCCTCTCCACAGTAAATTATTGATGCGCGTTTGTTAGGGTAGGCCTCGTTGTACACTACCGTCTCAGTGTTTTATAGTAAAATAATCTTTATTTATAAAAATTACGTGTCACGTTGTTTGTCCGCGATGGACTCCTAAACTACTGAACCTATTTTAAATTTGATTTGCACACCATGTGCAATTTGATCCAAATTGAAAGATAGGATAGCTTACATCTCAATATATAGTCGCAATTATCCGTGCAAAGCCGGGGCGGGCCGCTAGTAAAATATATAATGTTAGTTTATTAGACTTTAGATCTAAAATCTAAACTCTAGATTAGTTAGAGAATAGACTAAACCATAGACTGGACATAAACTACTCGTTCTGAATTATGTAACGTAACGTAATAAATGGTAACGTTATTTTACATGTTTGGTACAGACCTGTTCTGTCAAGAAGGCATACCCCTCCACAAATAGTTATCCTCAGTAAATTGTTAGGTTGCTTCGTTTGTACACTGCGTGTTATAGTAAAATAATCTATACTTCTATACTAATATTATAAAGAGGAAAGATTTGTATTTTTATATGCAACATAGACTTAAAAGTACTGGACCGATTTGGATGAAATTTGGTATGGAAGTAGTTTGACCGGGTCTCAAACTATTTCCATACCAAATTTCATCCAAAACAGTGGAAGGCCATAGGATATTTTTTATCCAACTGCGCAAATAAATAAAATAAAATAAATAAATAATCGCTATTCTTTATCAATATACGCAAGTACATGTTGTTAAATGATAAGTAAGTACCTAACTATATCATTGGGATATTAGTAATAACCATATCGATATGTTATAAAAGCTTTAGATAATCTGTATATACCCCCCTAGTAACTGAAATACTACCTGACTGCGGGTTTGCAGTATAATTTGATCGCGGTTGTCGTACATAGTCAAGTAGGATAACCGCATAGGCCGCCGCAACGCGGCATTCACTTATCGAATTGCATCCCCCATATAACTAATATCCATCCCAACAGAAGCTGCGAATAAAGTTGATTTTTGTCTGGTTTCCAGGTAGCTGCCAAGCTCGATGACATTTATAAGACTGGAAAGCTAGCGCACGCAGAACTGGATGAGCGTGCGCTAGATGCCTTAAAAGAATTTCCATCCGACGGTGCTTTAAGTGTTCTTGGACAATTTTTAGATTCAAATCTTGAACATGTATCGAATAAGAGTGCTTATTTATGTGGCGTTATGAAGACCTATAGGTGAGTAGCTACGCTTGGTGCATTATTTTTTTTTGCATGGCAACCCGCTGGTTGTATTGGATGATTGCCAAACTCTCAGTTGAAACTGGGTCACAATCTTGAAAAATTGATTTGACATGTTATCGTGATGCGGATGACCGTTGGATTTAAATTACTTGACCTTCTTGTGGCCGGTCACCGCAATGCGCGAGGGGACTGCGGAAGATTGATGACCTCTTATGTATCACAAAGTCGTACAATGATGTTGCAAATTAACGTTTACTTACATGCTCTGCTAAACGAAATGTTATTGCCAAGGAACGCTAAAATAATTCACATCAAATATTATTAAAATCGGACACGAATCATTCTGACCACACGGTCTGGCGAATTAAATATCTCTTTGACCTCTACGAAGAGGGCACGTTGAGTAGGTAATGTTCCTACCTACTCGATACCGGCTATTAAAATGCAATAAAAAATGATTGCTGCGTCTGAAATATTGTAGAGCTCTGTAGAGCTCCGGCCGTTAGAGACAACGTGATTCTGCTTTTACGTCACACCAGACTGACATACTCTTGTTTTTTAGGACACAACATTAATAATTCTTCCCGCGTAAAAAACGCGTTCGTATTGATGTCCGACCCTTCAAATGAATCGCAGTCGATTAAGATTTCACCCTTTGCAAGCTCTCAATACGAGTTGTGAGAGCTGTCGAGTAGTTAGTCGCTGGCTCTTTGTGCTTTCACTTTATTTCCCATGGCGATACTGCAAGAATAAAGAACGTTTTCGCATCGGCAATCAGATAAATCCGGATCAATGGCTTATGCATAAAGTGTAATGCACTGTAGGAGCGCAATGATTTCGCCAGTGTCCTAGTGTTTGCATGTTTGCGTCTCGCTGTAAGATTAGATTACGGTTGGTCATTACCCCGAAGCGGAGCGAGTGCGGGCGGCGCGGCGCGATGCAGGACCTGTTTGCGCCACTGTAAAACTTTAACATGCAAATTGGAGTTATTGCACGGCCGACGGCGGCGGGCCGACGGCGACGCGACGGCCTTATTGTGCCAGGTCAAGGTGTTACTCACCCTGGTGCTAGAGCCGACCAATTGGCCAGGGTAATGATATGTCTTGCGATCTCTCGAGGCCGCGGCGCCGAAACTCGTCGGCACTGGATTTAATCACCAAAAAAATGGTCGTCGTGCAGATTACGCTATTTATATCTCGTTGTGCTGGGAGCCTTAACGATACAAGTTCGATTATATTGATTGGAAAATTACTGTTTGAATTGCCGCGCTCGTAGTAGGTAGCTGGTTAATTATGAAGGGGAGGTCGGTCGGCCGTCGAACTGTTGAACGTGCCTGTTCACACACGAAAGCTACTGTTTTAGGTTTATTAAATTGATAGTTTCAACTTGACGCACCGATGCATAATTAATTAATTATACCTTCCCGGTATTGTGGGAATCCCTTTCGTTATGCTTCTCTTACTATTTCCGAGGCTCAAAGAAATGACGGATGTTCGTTACTGTTACCGTACACCCCACAATGTGTAATGTACTAAGCTGTCATTTGATACACGCGGCTCGTTACGGGCTTCGCTTTATAGACTTTGGAGTATATACATAGGAAAATGGCGCTGAATTAGCGAAGAAAGTAACTTTTGTTTACACTCTAAAGCTTGCCTTTTGATATCATGGTGTTGTTGAGGATACGGCAATCGCATAAAAGATATCTATTCAGTGATATAAAACTAACTGGTTTTTTCTATTGGGAAATATAACTCGGCAGAGAATGTTGTAATGTCGCATGAGAAAAGCAGAAGCGAAAGACTTCGATAAGCTACATCGAATCTAAATACCTTTAGACTGCATGAAGGGTCTGAACTACTGTATGTCTTCAGCTTTATTTCAAGTAAACAATAACAAACAACAAGCGAAGATCATCTGCATGAGCTATAATGTAGATATAAAAGATACAGAGAAATTGAGATGATGTAGTCCATCTATAGGTCAAATACCAGGAAGTTAAGTTATTATAAAATGTTAGTTCCTAAGTAAGGTCAGATATATTCTCTATGGATTCCGGCTAGGTTTGGTCTAGAGACAAATTGGAAACACATCAAATCTCTACCTGACATTGTTAGAATCCATTATGGACAGGTTTTTTGTATGGGATTGTGACGAAACTAATACAAGGGCCACGTGATGTTAAGCGGTAACCTCAGCATAAAACAAATGCATTTCGTCACAAGCGAAGAACTGCACTGCGCCCATCACCATGAGACAAAGTTATTAAGTAAGCGTCGTGTGCCTATAGTAAAAGTCTGCAAACTGGACACAGTAATGGGAACATTTCTGCTTAGGGGTAGAAATAGGTATGGTCAGGAAGAGTCGACTGATGCCAATACTGCAAACAGCAAATTCAGTAATAGTATCTTCCGAGACTTTCGCTGCTGACTGGACTGAACTCTGTTCGGACTGACAATGTAACTTGTTCGAAATGTCGCAGTTAATAATATAATCTTTTAGTTTCGAATGACAACTTAATCAATACATTTTGTACTCTGCAGATGTTCTTTACAAGCAGCATGAATATTAGGACGATTTATTCATCGTGCCAGTCCATTGGCACTTGAGAGATAATAAATGTAATGGATAGCCATAGTGATTTCGCTAAAATTGATCAATAAAACTTTCAGTCATAAGCAGGACATACATTGGTTTTCTTATGCGCCAATATCAGATAGAAATATCTCCAAATAAATAATACTTCATGCAATTACCTTCTACACATGCTCTTGTTTTGTTTGATTAGAATATTTTTTTTCTTATAGAATACAACTTGCGGTAACGTTTGTTCGTAACATGTTTCAGACAGAAAAGCAGGGCGGGCGTGCAGGGCGCTCCCGCCCTGGCGGTTGCTGTCCCGGTCAAGGGTCCGGACGAGGACAAGATCAAACTGATATTGGCCCGCACCGGATATACGTTAGATGTCACTACAGGTCAGTATACTCTACATAATGCGTATTTTCCAGAAGTAGTAGTCTAGTTTCGTAGAGATGTAGGTTCCCTGTGTATTTTTTACCGCTTGTTTTTCGGGGAATGTTTCGAGTAGCTTTTTGACCTTATTCCTACGTCGAAATTTTACCACCGCACATCTCGACGCCCTCAAAAGACCCATCCCCACAGCCAGTAAGTATGGACATCACGCACCGTCCCGCTCCTTTCTTCCGCGTACAGTAGGATGTGGAACGACCTTCCTCCGAAGGTCTTTCCGCGAAGCTACGACATGGCCCGTTTCAAAAGGGGCATCTATAAATTCCTCTCTGGGCAGGCAACGCATCGGCAGGGCAGTTAGTGTTTCAGATGTCATAAAGCTGGCCGTCTGCTTGTTTGTCACTCATGATATATATAAAAAAAAAAATAACGAGATGGTGTTATTCCGGCGTTCGTTATGCCTTGCAAGGATGCGGACGACAACAAGATCAAATTGATATTGACCCGCAGCGAATATATGTTTAGATGTCACTACAGGTCGGTATACTCCACAGTCTACATTTTTTCTAAAAGTAATGAGACGATGTTGATGCGGCGGTCGATGTCTCGGTCGAGGTCCTGATGAGGATTTAAGGAGCTCGCCCAAGGTAACGATTCAGTAGAGCGTCTGCGTCTCTACGAGGCCGTTGCAGTATTGTGGTCATAGTACACGAACAGCGACGCGCCTGTACGCCTTTTGGCGATGGTATCACTACTGAATCGCTGCAAAGGAAAGCTGTGGGCGACCTCCTGAAGACACTCGTGTTATGTTATCACGGTCCGGTATTATCCGGTAAATAGCGTAACAATCTTATCCTAACGGTCGTGGTCCACCGTCACAGGACCAGGGGCCCTACTACCACTACTTGAAGGTTTTATGTTGGTTAACTATAGTGATATGTGGTAATGCGAATTAAAATTGTAGATTTTCTGTTAAAATAAGAGTGAAGGGAGTTGGCCCCCAGAAGACATATGCAAGATGTTACCACGGGTCAGCCAGCGGTACTCTACCGTCCACGTTTTGTCTAAAATTAGTGAATAGATGTAGTGCTGGCGGTCGCTGTTCTTTTTTTTAATTGCTGATTGGTAAGCTTTTGATCACAACCTCGCCTGATGGTAAGTAATGATGTGGTTGTAGGTGTTAACACGCTTAACCTATAATTACTGGCTCTCAAGAACAGCTGCCGGAACACACCGTAAGGTGTTTGGCGACAGATTTTCTACTTGAGGGTGGTCGCTAGCTAGGCGGGCATTCACAACATGCCCTTTCACTTTGCGGTGAAGCTCAAGCCCGCGGCGAGATTCGATACATGGACCTGCTGCGCGGCAGTCCATAGCCAATGCCACTGAGCCATCACTGCTTCAAATGGCTGTTCCGGTACAGAGTTCCAAATGAGGACTCATCTCGAAACCTCGTACAGTCGTCAGTAATTGTTCAATGTTGACACACAGTTTAGTCTTTGTCTTGTATAATAGGTACAGTCTATATCCTTCCTTTGTACCTACTTCCAGTAGTAACAATTCGTCATGTAATGTTGTATTGTGCACTAACAATACTTGACAGATGTCGATGGTCACTTTTGAAGACCTCGTAGCAAAGTTTGATGGGTAGCCCCTAGTTAGCCATTACTACTGAGCGTGCACGGGCTTCGGAGGGCAGGTTAAGCCGGCGGCGGTCCCGGTTGTTGTCTAAGGATGGTAGTCATTACAGCATAGTGGTAAGGCATTTTGTTAATACTCGCCTGGCTAGCTACCTCCTCAAGTAGAAAATCTGTCGCCAAGCATCTAACGGTGTGTTTCAGCAGCTGTCGTAGAACAGCCAGTAATTCTAGATAAGCCTGAACAACATCTTCGTCCACATCATCACTTACCATCAGGTGAGATAGTTGTCAAAGGCTACCCTATCAGCCATAAAAAATAAAATGTTTTAGTTTATAGCCAGTTAATAGGTTCACCGCTTATTAAATAGTGAAGGAAGATTTCGGTATGATCATATGATCATATTGTTAAGGTCGCTGGGAAACTGGTCAAGAGCTGCTAATCAGAGGAATGAGTGGAAGCAATTGAAGGAGGCTTTTACCGCTACAAGCGGTCCATATACTAATAATAATCTTAAATTACTTAGTAATACAATTTCTAACATAAGTAACATCAGTACTAATATTATAAATGCGAAAGTAACTCTGTCTGTCTGTCTGTTACGCTTCCACGCCAAAACTACTTGACCGATTTGAATGAAATTTGGTATGGAGATAGTTTGAGACCCGGGAAAAAACATAGGATAGTTTATATCCGACTGCGCAAAAAGAGGTTAATGTTTTCGCGCGATAACCGACATACGCGCGGGCGGAGCCGCGCCCGGAAAGCTAGTAATATATAAAACTCTGTTTAAAATTCAGTATAAGGAATAAATAAAAGCTTTATCATTTATTTATGATAATATGATAGTGACGTTTATTATTGTTTGTCAAATTGCAGGTCAACGCAAGTATGGGGGTCCGCCGCCGGGCTGGGAGGGCGGCACGCCCGGCGCCGGCTGCGAGGTGTTCTGTGGGAAGATACCCAAGGACATGTATGAGGTCAGATTTGAATGCTTGCTCGTAGAATATATAGCTCACACGTATATAAGTACATATAAGTAAAATTCTGTTGTCATACATCTGACGGTAGTTTTATGCAGTGGTCCTCGTGGACCAGTTATTTTTTGTCTATGACTTACTTAACTACGTGTTCAGTCTCGATCGTGCGCTCGGTAAGTCAAGACCTCCTGAAGATGCTTCGTTTAGAAGCGAAACTAGTCGGGTATTCTTCCGGTTAGGCTGCGTGATGTTTGTGACGTCACGTAGATAACAGGAAAATTAGACGGAATTGTCACTAGATATATAATTTTATGCTTTTTTAAGTGTTTTATTTAAATATTATTTAATATTTTTTAGGATACTTTTAAAAGTATTTGTTATTATTACTTAACTACGTCGAACAGATCATCGTTTATCCAATGCTGATATAGTGGAGGCAGTAAAGGTGATTAGTAAGGCATTACAAGGAATATACATTTTGAAAAATAGCATAGTACATATGACAACGAAGAAAAATTAGATCGGATTTGAACCATCCGCCCCTCGGGGCAAGGACATGCATTTCCAATTGAACTGTCGTACTAAGTGAGTCATAGCTCAATTTTTATTTCGTTTCTGTTGTTTTGCCTTCTTAGGGGGATGCAGTGACATCTGCAGCCAAACTGAATTGAATTACAAACATGAATAGTTTTTCAATTAGTTTTAAACTTGTTTACGATGACGGAACCCCATAATTCTAACATTTTTCCTTTAGTTGCAATATTGCAAGATGGCTTTGGCGTTAGTGCATAATTTACAATATTTGAAGTATAAACTTATTTTACGATGTGTCTGCTTCCGCGCCGAAGTGTACCTGCTTGGTTAGCTCTACCTTTACCACCTTAACGGACTATTTAATTGAAAATTGACGGGTTTACTACGAATAAGAGCAATTTAGAGTAATTTAGAATAAAGAGGGTTGACATCACAACAGGCCTGCTTGGTCTTAAACCGAAGCCAAAAATAAGTACAATATGTTCACGAGCCGACCTTTGTGATGAGAGGTCAGAGATTAGAGAAAATATATTATTATTAAATGTTAGTTCTTGGAGTAACAGCATTGAGTTCAGTGTCCTTGGCAGACATATATTTTTTAATCTGAACAACATCTACCTTATCGGCACTTACTATCAGGTGAGAAAGTGGACAGGCTAGCCTATCACATCAACAGCCCTAGCGTCCACCATTGAACAAAGGCCTTTCCCAGGGTGGAGGGGTGTTAGTATAATCCTCACGCTGGCAAGCGTCTTGGGGAACGCCATGGACTATTGCAGTTCTTGAGAAATTGCTAAAGAACTAATAACGTCCACTGCGTTCCCTATTATGAAATGAATATTATATAATATTAACGCGGTCTCCATCACAATGTTCCCGTACAACACCTAAGTACGACCTAAGTGAACGGGGGTGGCTGAAAATCAGCGCCGCCCGGAATGTATATTTCGGGTTGCACAAGCTGAGTCGCACCTCCTTGCTTTGTTTCCTCCATATAGTTTGTAGTTACCTATGTAATAGGTAGTTTTAAATGGAAAGCAATAAATATTTTTTATTATTATTAGCTGCTGCCCACCTATTTTTCTCTTTGTCGCGACTTACGACTCCCACAGGGAGAGAGGCAACAGTGTGGGGCAGTGCAACTCTAGCTCGGCAACCCACGGGCAGCCTATCGACATTCGATTGTTAAATAATGAGAGATAGGAAGCTGATGTGAGGTGGTGTGTGCATGTGTAGGATGAGCTGATCCCCCTGTTCGAGCGGTGCGGCACTATCTGGGACCTGCGGCTCATGATGGACCCCATGACGGGCGCCAACAGGGGGTACGCCTTCGTCACCTTCACCACGCGCGACGCCACGCAGCGCGCCGTCATAGAGGTTGGTCACACACACACACACACACACTCTCCCGACCCCTTCCTCCTTCCCCTTTCCACTTCCCACAAACTTTATACCATACTATATGTATCTCTGTTGATCGTAGCGGTGGTTGATGAGGTGAGTCTGACACTAGTCGAAGGAAACTTTGAGTTAACCCACTTAATTTACTTATAAGAAAGGGCGTATGACGCGAAATGTTTATATGAGGTATCAGGGATATATTGAGAAAGGTACGCAACTGTCTAATATAGCCCGTAAATATTGTTTGAATTGTAGCAGTGTATTTTTTGGAATGTTTATTCATAAAGGACACAATAAAGTACAGATGTTTTTCCTAAATTTCAAAATAATGCTTTGATTACAAAAAATTATATAAGATATTTTTTACTGCTTTTTTTATGCAAAACTAACATAGTACGAGAGCGTAGCGAGCGTGACGTGGTAGCGACCGGTGAAGCGGCAGAAATATCAATTGGAAATATGTCATGTTCATTGCGCAAAATATATTTTGATGTTTAACTTTTTAACTTTACGAGCCCGTTATATACTTACACAGTAAACATACAGAGGCTCATGAACAGGGCTCCGTTTCTCCTTTTGGGTACGAATGTCTAATAAGGAGATTCATAGAACGTGTCTCATGACAAATACAAAAGTCGATTTTTAAAAATTTTCATTAAAAATTGTCTTTGAGCATTACTAAAAGAACGCAATAGTTCATTATATAAAACGTCTGTAATAATGTCATTGTTCCTAAGATCGTAGTATATCAATGTAATACAATGAACTAGTATAATACAATGACCCAGTTAACATCATCGAGTTCACTAATTTTAGGATTGGCAAATAGGTGAATGTCGTAGATCACCGCCTGTTATAGATATCCTGTATACGAGCGATCGTAGGGTGTAAAGTATATTACTATAAGATCTGTGATTAAGAATTTATTTTACATTCATTGAAATAAACGAAAGTACACATTAGCAGCGACACTGACCTAAAAATTCCTAATGCTGCATCTATTTTTTTAGTGTTATACAATGTAACCTTGAAACATAAAAGAACAATACTTCAGTTCCGACTTAGGAGACGTCCAAAGCGACCACGGATAACATAATACAACGTAAAACATAACATATCATATTTAATAACGTTAGCTGGACGTGTAGCAGGCGGTGTCAGGTAATCGACCCAGGAAGCGCCGGAGCTTGACCCCTTTTGGCCATAATTCTGCTTCCATAAAGGTTGACAAATCGCGAGTCAGTACACTCACCACAAAAGTAATTGAAGGTCACATTGTGGCGAGACTCCAAACGATGAACTCAAGGTCACATTCGTTTTCAACGCGTGTACTCTACCGACGTATTAACTTGTGTTAGTAATGAGGTCTGAACGGGAATAAAGTATCAAATTCTCCCTGGATTTAGGTACGTTCAGATAGAGAGGGGTCACAAGTTCTGCGTTCCATGCATTGCACTGCGTAACGTACAGATTTTTATACAACAGTCATTCTGAGCTATGTACTAATCACAATATAGAAACCCGTGACCGCTCTCTGTCTGAACGTTGTTTTACTTATTTACAAACAAACAGTTGATAAGGAATTATTCCAAAGTTATCGAGCCGTCACCTCATCAACAGCCGCTGAATATTTACTGTTTATTTTAAAATTATATTTCTGTATATCGATGTTGGCTATATCGAATCTCCAATGCTTCAAAATACACCATTCTCTCAAGCATTGGAGACACGATCATTGGGTGTCGTGTCAAGAGAGTGGTAAAATTAATATCATGATATATATACAAGAACTTATTTAAGAGGATACCTTTTCTCTTTTGGACTTTAAAATGACATTGAACCCGTCGCTGAAACGTAAAATGGGACAGGCTATTTATATATTGCTAAAAAATGTTGCGAACGCAAGAAATGCTCGTGCCTAGATGTGTTCAATATCAAATACTAATCTAGATAAATGTTTCCACCAGTTTCTAACACGAGTCAATTTGTTTGCGAATTTGACCCAAATCACATTCTAACACAAACTGCGTACGTGCAAACTATAAATATGAGTAAAATTATTGTTTATGTATTATTACTATTCACTTGTAAGGAGAGAGTCAAACCCCACCCACCCCATTAAATCTTTTTGTGTGTGTTGATAGCAGAAACATTTTTTAGTATATTTTGTTATTTTGGGTCATTGGAGATGTTAAAGAATATCTTCTGTTTAAGTGGGATAGGGTAGAAAACACCAGATAACGCGATTGCTTCCAAAATACCTATCAAGAAGGCAGTACTACTTACTGTTTAAAGCATTGTTATGTATTCCAAAATATAAGGTTATAAAATTTGAATTTATCTAGTCCTTTTTCATCGTATTATTATTACATACCTATAAACTCGTTCTAAGAGCCGTTTTTCATTTGACCTTTAATTTTCCTGACATACGAGACCCCCCTGGAAATTTTCATGGTTAGAGAGTTAAGAGACTGAACAGGCGCGAGGCCCACCTGATGTTAAGTGGACTAACCTCTGGCTATAACAGGTGTATTTTGTCACAAGTAACGAATTGCACTGCGCCCGTCACACTGATACATACAGTTTGTTAAGTCTCATGGGCCTGTAATTTTACTGGCTCTCAAGGATCATTAGTGAATCAATGAGTTTTGTGATTATAGTTTAATTTATAACAATTTATATTTAGAGATGTACCTAATTATAATTTCACAACAAGCAGCAGTAGATTGGTTTAAAAAGCATGGAAGACCCTAGCACGGATTCATTTTCGTGATGCATTGCTCTTAACTCTCTGGCAGAACAATTATTAAGTCAGTGAATCAATGAGTTTTGTGATGCTAGGTCTATAGATTTGTTGCAATTTATATTGCGAGACGTAAATGTAATTGCGAAGCCTAACAACGGTGTCCTTGATGTGTGTCAATGACCACCTTTTACCACTCTCTTGTACACAAGCAACTGTACAATAAGCAGTAGAGTTGTTAAAGACGTTGAGAGATCCTATCGCGAATGATTTGCGAAGAAATGCTGGTATTGTCAATATAACGATTTAAAGATGTAATGCGTGGCTCTGTACAAAATATCAGTTGTCTGTGCCGCTTTTCTACTATTATGGTTATAGGTATACCACCGCTTTCCTATAACTCTATCAAATTAACTTGCTCACGATGGTTAAGAACTCGCTTATTGGGTTACACTCTCTAATAATGGCTGGGCATACTTAGTTTTTTTCTTTGTATAAGTATAATTTACGTGTATATTGACAGTACGATACTTTTCGCTAGTGATTCGTGGTAGGTTCTAGAGTCGAGATTGGTGCCGTTCGTGATAATTGTCTGTGCAATCCTTGGCCTTGTGTACACTTGGCGACGGTCCTGTGCTGCTGGATGTTATCAGGCACCATCTGTTCCAACAGCATGCGGCGAGGCGGCAACCCATTTTAAACCCTTTCTGTTAAATTGCAACATTTGGATATGTCTTTTGAAACATTATTTTTACAAGAGCGAGTAAAAATAATGATGAATACGAGTGTTTCCTGTAACCAATTTAGAATTATACATGCTACTTTCTTAATGGAATGTTTACTGAAACGGTTTTTTTTTAATGTAATTAGCTTCTATTTGCGGCTTCGCCCGCGTTTCTTCTTTATTCATCGCGCTCTTTAGGTCTATACTTGATAAATCGGGATAAAAATCCGAGGTATCCTTTGTCTTAATCCAGGATCTGAGAAATATATCTACAAAGTTTCACTAAAATCCGTATAAACTTTTCGGCGGAAAGTGGTAGAAAACTAATATACACCAAATTATTATTTTTTTCTTAGAAAATTAGTTAGTGGTTCGCTCCTTAAAAACGTGGATAGTTTAAGAGTTTCAAGTACCTACCTACATTTTCTGACACTAAGCGAAGAATCTAGTATTGAAATCGCTCAATGCAGTGTTTTCTTAGTTTTGTATAGTTTTCCCAATTATGTTTGTTTTTGTAATTTTTTGATTGAACCTTATCTGCCTTCATACAAAATTGAGTGCAATATATATTATTTTCTCAATTATCAACTCAAATAAAATATCTTGGTTGCCGCCGAGTCCGAACTTTACACTACACTCTGCTGTATATCAACACCCAAAAGAAATGATTAGAGAATCAATTGGTATTACTAAATTGTATCAACTCTAAAGCTTACATCCTCTATTGAATTTTAATTGGTGTATGAAATTGAAACAAAATTTATTCTAATTTGAAATCTACTTTACAGGTGTCTCGCCGAATGTTTAAGTATAATCCCTTGAAAGAATAACAGAATCACAGCACTTAGCTGCCTCACGTTTGGAGGCTTCACACCGCTCTCATGATATACCCCCCCTATATAATCCCCAAGAGAAAACTGTTTCCCTATATTTAGCCAATTAAATTCACAATCGGTTTACGCCAGTTACGTCCGAGATTTTGTTGGGGTCTTCAGATTCGATACGATTCTATGTACGCCATTATTTTGAACTATTTTATCTATTTACAAATTATTATAGCATTAAATTTTTGTCCCGGGTGGAAAGCGAACCCGCCTGAAGTAAAACGTATATTTTATCCACCTTTAAAAATGACATTATAAATGATTGAATTAAGGACAGCATAATATATAGTTCTATGAGTTCATTTTTTTTGTTTAAAAAAGTCGTACCATATATGTTTGTCTTTCATATAAATAATAGTAAAAATATTTTAATATCGATTTTGTTGTACCCAGCACAATCACGGACAGTAAAATTCAATAAACTTTTAAAAATACAAGAAACTCCATTGAATTCAAATATAGGTATTATAATAGCATACATAAGCGCAATAGTTTTCTCTGAGCGGTGGAAGTTGCCAGACCCGGCGCCACTTGCAAGAATACTAGTTCTCATCAGCCAGTACTTTTGCAAGTCCCAATCATTTGCCTGTAAAATATTCACAGTCACACTGGGATATTTAGATTTAAGCTTCTTCTATCATTTAAAAAGCATGACATTAATATCCTGTTGGCAGCGTGCATCACTTGCGTTTATGTTCAAAATATAATAAAAAATGAGGGTACCCGCAAATTTTTGGATGACTTAAACAGTCTGGTTTTTTTTCATATATGTGTTGTAAATATGTATTTGTTGTCATAGACGCGAGCGGTGACCGCCGCCATTTGTAATCACTGAACTGTGTAAATGTGCAATTGTAACACCTATAAACTGATCTAGCCTCGCTTGTCCTGAGATATCATCCCGTTCTTACTGTTGCACCTCGTTCAATTTTAAGTTGCTTTAATTTTTATTTTTTTTGTTACATTCACACTCGTACATGCTTCTTTTTATTTTCACTTCCATCAAACGGTCCACCTACAGGGTTAACTTTGAATTGGCTTCATAAAAGTTCTCCAACTGAGAATGTAATATATCTCAGGCTCTCCTCTTTGCTCAGTACTCGGAACAGGAAGGAGTATTGTATTGGTAACAGCGATGGTAGGACACTTCCGGCTTCTCATCCTAAGTTCAGTTAACTCATCACGATTGGCTCTAACCGTCATCAGCTCGGCGCCGGCTGCGCCCCACCAGTGTCGGAGCGACTAAGTTCGCGAGACGACACACCTTTTTCAAAATTGTTCCCTTGTTATTTTTCCCACAGCTCGATAATCACGAAATAAAACCGGGGAAGACTCTGAGAATTAAGATTAGCGTACCGAATCTACGACTTTTCGTCGGCAACATTCCCAAGTCTAAAGGCAAAGAGGAGATACTGGAAGAGTTTGGTAAATTAACAGGTAAAGTGTCACTCGAATGAATTAAAGAGTTAATATTGTCGGGTTGAGTGCGTGGGGCTTGGTGTGGACCGCTGAGGGTGCCCCGCTTGCGTCCCGCTTGCCCCGTCCCGTGCCGCTTCCGTCCCGCACCCGCTCCGGCCCCGGCCCGCTCCCGCCTCCGTCCCGCCTCTCCAGTCATTGGGCCGCACGCGGCCGCCAAGCGCGACCCGTGGCCCCGGCCGCTGGCTATTCTCCCTCCAATTGTTCTTGCAGCTGAATGATTATGAAATTCGAAAGGGGAAAAAGATTGGCGTTACCGTTTCCTTTAACAATCACCGGTTATTCGTGGGGAATATCCCTAAGAATCGAGATCGGGACGATTTGTTTGAGGAGTTTACTAGCCACGCACGTAAGTCCTTGTCGAATTCATAATTTGTGCTATTCGATTGTGGGACGGCGCGAGGCGCGGGCCCCGTGGCCTGTATGCTCCCGGGGCTCTGCCGCTGGGCCCCGCTACTTAGCCAAAGGACCTGCCGCTGGGGGCCCGCATGACCCCATTTGCCAAAGAAGGGTCCCGCGCCCCGCGCCGCCCCGCTGTAGATTGCAATCGAAATGTTAACCTGACGATTGGCCTCGCCTCGAGAATGCTCACTGGTAATGACTGGAGAATCTTGCTGTTGTTCTCTAGACTAGTACTTCTTCAGTACCTTATATGTTCTCCTGGAATATCGTTTGATTTGCTTCATATCGTAGTTGCGTTAAAGGAATGATTGTGTCGGGCTCGCGGGAAGCTTGTTACGTTACGATGTTAGCGCGCTTTGCTCCCCTTCCAGTGCTTTATCCTTTTGGTATGATTGCAGCTGGACTCATGGAAGTAATAATATATAGTTCGCCTGATGACAAGAAGAAAAATAGAGGATTTTGTTTTTTGGAATACGAGTCTCACAAAGCTGCGTCGCTGGCAAAACGTCGACTTGGAACTGGAAGAATAAAGGTACGTCCCCAACACAGTGTTCTGTGAGCAATATGACACGTTATAGTTGTTAATTATGCTTGTGCCAACTATACAAACATACCCTCGGGAAACATTTGACAGATTCCACTTTCGTCATAAATTGAAATTGAAGTTCTCTAAGGGCCAGTGTCACCAAATTAGGATAAAACTACACGAGAATTACTTTCATCTATGAATCAATAAAATATGATAGACCATTGTCACCACAGATGTCCAATGATGTTGCAGTATTTTAAATTTGCAATGGTTATTGACTTTTATGAAATTTGACATCAGGCAAGGAAAGAATCTTATTTTTTAAAACATATACCGTCGAATTCGGCGGTATAGCTCCATGAACTAAAAGCAACTTTGCTACAACTGATAGTACGATCTATTTATATGTCTACGCTGCTATCACATGTCACAAAATCCATACCAAAGAGTTTTCTTTTTTCCACGACTTAAAGCCAGCAAATTCAAAAACTGCCACCAGGTTTGACGTTCTATGGTAGCAAAAACCTGTGTGGAGTGGACTTTATACTATAGACCCTATAATATAGAGTCCACTCCACGAGTGTACCAGGAAGGCAGCGCGAGCGGTGCTAGAGGAATGGCGACGGATTGTGAGGCATGTCACCACTCCTGATGTGACGATCATGACCACGCTGTCAAGAATGTAGCGACTAAGAAACAGAAGAAAGTATAAAGTTATTATCTTATTTAAATAAACCCTGGTTCGGTGAAATTGGGGCTTTAGTCAATTGTATTTTTTTATATTGTGCCCCGTGGGGTGTTGGGTTAGAATGTCACCCCCCTGAAACCTGAATAAAGAAGACATGCAGGGGCCGCAGGGGGGCCGTACATTGGACATAGTAGGCCAAAAACATCTTCCTTAAATGTACTGGCAAAATCTTTATATATTATTTTTTCTCGCTAGATGATTAGGTAGTTTCGACCAACGTGCGGTATCGCGATTAGAACAATACCTCTGTCTTGTTAATTATAACAAATATTTCAAAATTTTAGATCAACATTTCAGAAAAACTAAAAAAACTTTTCAATGCCGCCTAATTTAACTGATTATCTGACGTGACGTCATAGACGCCTCGTATTCCAACGCGCTTAGCGTCTAAACGAAGCAACATTAGTAGGTCTTGCACTCAAATGCTAGAAGTGATCGAGGATTAGCCAAGAACAAATTGGAATCTGGCGGATGTGTTTTCAATTAAACAAACATAAGTTTAAGAGAGAAACAGTGTGCAATATCTGAAAAAAGCGACGCGTGTCATGTTTGAGCCACCAAGAGGCATGTCAAGCATCACTAGAAACATGTGATTAAATTACAATTTCCGTTTGCACAAGTGAAAATATAGTGACGTTTGACATTGCTTCTGATTCTTTTGAGTTTGTTTTCGTTTTAGTTTGCCCAAACTGATAAAGTCATCTTTATAAAACAATTTCCTATTCAAGCAGGTTTGGGGCTGTGACATTATAGTTGACTGGGCTGATCCTCAAGAAGAACCCGACGAGCAAACTATGAGCAAAGTTAGTATGAAATCGCTTCTGCAATATTATTTTAACTACATATAATTACTATACCATATTAGAGCATTAGGATACTTTTTCATAAGCCTCTAATATTATGACAGTAGATGTACCTTTATAGTCTGATGGATCGAACTGTTTTTTTTTAATTTTTTTTTATGCCTGATAGGTTAGCCTTTGACCACTATCTCACCTGATGGTAAGTGATGATGTGGTCGAGGATGTTATTCAGGCTAACCTAGAGTTACTGGCTCTCAAGGACAGCTGCCGGAACACACCGTTAGGTGCTTGGCGACAGATTTTCAACTTGAGGGTGGTAGCTAGCCAGGCGGGCATTCGCAAAGTGCACTACCACCATGCTGTAACGACTGCTATCCTAAGACAACAACCGGGACCGACGGCTTAACGTGCCCTCCAAAGCACGGAAGCGCTCAGTAGTAATGTCACCAGCGGTCATCCATCCAAGTCATGACCGCGGCGGGCATTGCTTAACTTTGCTGATCGATTCAGAATGGCTAAGCAAACTTGGCTACGAGCGCTTCAATTTACAATTTACTTTACTACTCACCTATTAATAAATGATAATGCCGTCGAAAATGTTCTTCAGAAAAAACTTTAAATGTGATTTGGATCTCTGGAACAGCTGGCGGAACAGATTATTTAGCGCTGGGCGACGGATTTACTAGCGTTTACGTGGTATCTAGCCAGGCGTGTATTCTCAAAATTCTTTTCTAGCGTTGAAATCCAAGCCAGTAGACCGATTGTTTACCGCGTGCGTAATCATTACGTAGTTATTGATAGTGTCTTGAAGGTAGCCTTCATCATCAGGCGTGTTTAATTTCACTGAGTTGTAATTTCATATTTTGTTAGCCTAAACATACGAGTGCATTATAGCATATAAAATGACTTGTATTTATTCATTTAAGCTAATTGGTTGATTCTTTATTTTATCATGAAATAGGTCTTACTGAAGGTAAGGGGATTTATTACATAAGGTGGTCAAGCGAAGCCGTAAGTTCAATGTTGCATGTGACTTTAATTCTTCCAAATATTTCCATATTTCTATAGAGCAACTCCGAATTGAGTGAAATTAGTGGCGTGTGACTACAATATTGGATAAACGACAGCAAATTAATCCACGCAATAAAAATTTTACTAGCGTTTTGTACGATTGTTTTTTTAGGCATACGAGTAGGTCATCGCTGAGGAAAGTTGCTGAACTATTTGCGATCTTTAGACTGTTATATAGATCGATAATTCAGCAACATTCTTCAGATTTTCAGATTTCTGTAAATTGTAGGATATCTTCTTCTTGATTTTCTTCTCTTTCCCTGATTCCAATGCGTTTGGCGCCAGCGCAGTATATACCCTTTTCTCTGTCTGCTATCACCGCACTTTCACCGCCGTTCCTCTTCCATTAATCAGTATTTATGTCTCGTAACGTGCCCTCACCACGCTAAATTTTGAACATCCTTTCAATTTATAACTGGTGCCACTGTCCAAATTTCAGGATGGTAATATTCATAATTTATTGAGATTTACGGAGTGTGTGGCTTGCTTCGATGAGATATTATTATTTTAAGAGTTGTCAATCCGGTAATTTGGGTATTGTTGTCGTACTTGAAACTTTATTTAGACATTTGAATGAACAGAGAAAAGCGGCATCTGACATCAAAGTATGTCCTTTTCTTCCCTTTCTGTCTGCCGTCATCGTACTGTCACCACCGTTCCTATTTCATTCATCAGTATTCATATTCATCACTCTATAAGTATTTACTGTTTCTCCCCTCATCGTAAAATGCCCACACCACGCTAAATTTCGACCATCTTTTCAATCAATGACTGGTGCCCGTTTCTACCTCTTCGGATATTGCAGGTGGACTCATAATTTATCGAGATTTCTGGAGTTCCTTGCTTCGATACGATATTATTATTTTAGTGTTGTTGCAATCCGTTAATTTGGGTATTGGTGTTGTACTTGAAACCATTTTTAGACATTTTGAATCAGCAGAGAAAGGTGGCATATGATTGCAAAGCTTTTTCCTAAAATATAATCTTAATATTTCCAGGTAAAGGTGCTATACGTACGGAACCTGACTCAAGACATCACTGAAGAAGCGCTGAAGGAGGAATTCGAACGTTATGGAACTGTTGAACGCGTTAAGAAAATTAAGGACTATGCATTTGTACACTTCGACGATCGGGACTGCGCCGTGAAGGTAAGGCAGTGCAGTTTAATTACTAACTATTGACATTCGGATGCCTAAACCTCCTTGGCATCCGACGGGAAATCTGAGGACGAGGGTTTGATTCCCGTCCGGGGCATAAAATGTGTGCTCCAATAATTTGTTAAATATGCTTTTCGCTTAGCACGCGATAGTGCATGTTTAGGAATCTAAACAACTTTCGTTCACTTCTTATTGTTAATATTTTTGTCATCGGAAATGTTTTTTTTTGTTGGTGATAGGTTATCCTTAGGCCTTTGACCACAATCTCACCTGATGGTTAGTGATGATATGGTCCAAGGCGTTAACGGGTTTAATCTAGAATCACTGGCTCTCAAGAACAACATGCCGGAACATACAAATATGCTTGTCATTATATTAAATTCTTAGGAAAAATATATATAATGCCTGAAATCGACAAGAATATGTAAAACAAAAATAACTTAAAAATTTCGAAAAATTGTGTACATTTTCTAAACAGTGGAATCGGAAAAGGGATTAATTCCAGATTTACATTAAAACTTGGTAAGAAAAGCGACAGAGAAATTTCACTAAGATCAGTTTCGAATCATATATAAGTTAATTGAATAAATAGTCCAAGTGAGCACAGTTGTTTTGTTCTAGCCAGCGAAAAAGTCTAGTAAAGTTTCTGTAATTCTGCAGGTCAAATGTAGCAGTTTTACTCGTGATTCAATTTTCTCCATATAATACCTATTTTTACAATACTTATTTGTTCATCGACTGTCACGTGACATGTATAAGACTGCTTTTAATATAGGTGTTGTTCATTTCAGTGCAATTACAAGGCTTCATTTAGCCTTTTGATTGCATGCTGCAAAAGGGAATACTAGTCTAAAAGTCTCAAGACGGCGACTAAAAGGGATTATGTTTAGTAGACTCTCACTTGGTGTTTGCAAACAAAGAAAATCCTTTGCTTGATGATAGTTATAAGAATAGAGATTTCATTGTGTTGATGAGATTCGAATCCCGCACATGACTAAAATTTTTCATCTCGTAAAGTTAGTAGTAATTTTGTAATGTAATCCGCAGAGCATGCGTTATTGCAAACATAAAAATATTAAAATTATAAGTTTGCGTCATCATTAACAAGTTTAAAGCTAATTGCAAAATTAGTCTTGTTTGTAGTACAACGTAAGTTGAACTATAGATGTCGCTCCATTCCAATACGATGGTTAAAAAGAACGATAGTAAAAAATTTAGTTATGGACTCATTGTGATGTTAGCTCAATTGGATTAGAGCATACCCCGGCTTAAGGGGTGGATGGACGCGGGTTCGAATCCCGCACATGACTTAAATTTTTCCTCTCGTATATTTGTAATTTTGTAATGTAACTTATGGTAACAGGCTATGCAGGAGTTAGACGGAAAAGACTTGGGCGGAGCGCGACTTGAAGTGTCCCTCGCCAAGCCTCCCTCCGATAAGAAGAAGAAGGAAGAAATCCTCCGCGCGCGAGAACGGCGCATGATGCAAATGATGCACACGAGAGGAGGGTACGTAGCGCTGCCTACACTATCTGTTTTGTAACGATTTTGTAATCAAACAATATTCTATTTTACCGTTAATTTATAAAAGATATCAAACGTGTATGTATTCATGAATGCAAGAAATAAAAAGTGATTGTACTGACTTTGTGATTGTGACTTGAGTATTTCATAGGAGTTTAACTCTTATCAAGTGTAGCCTTTTAGAATTTACCTATGTATTGTTTATAGGCAGCCTCAGTTGAGTCTTAATTATCTAATATTCAAAACCTAAGTTCGTAATCAATTAGTTAGTACGAGTCATTGAATTAGTAAATTATTCATCATCATGGGGCTTATTCTATAATTAAGGCCAGGATGATTTTCTAAAGATGTTTTATTGTAGACTAAAATACTTGCAAGGTATTCTAACATCTCAACCAAAATGTCTTTGTAATGAACTGAATGCTTAAGAAAGAGCATAAGTTTAACAGTGGACGTCTTCCAATTGAAGATAAATGAATGCATTACTCCTTACGAATTGGATAATTATTGTGTGACTATAGAGTTGTGTAGGCGACACGTTATGGCTAGGCAGTAGCCAGTAGGCAGTAGGCAAGTAGGCAGGCAGTGGTCACGCAGTGTAACGTGTGGCTGTTAACTGTCAGATTTGATTGGTGCAGCTGCTCGCCCGTACACGCGATGCGCGGCCGCACTCCCCCGCAGCCCCCGCGCCATCCGCAGCCTCGTCCTGACTATGGTACGTAACGAATACACACACTCACACACACCCTTATACACTCCCACACACTTACACATTCGAACGCACACCTAAACACGTGCACACTGATTTCACAATGAAGAACGGACAGATTTCAAAACTTTTACTTTAGTGATTAGATAATGCTTTATTCACATTTACACTAATCATTTGCGATATTTCACGTTTGACCTTAATTATTTGTATAATTAACACAATATGCCAGACAATAAATATCTGTGAATGATATTTAGTGACAAAATCAGTGACTTTTGTTTCAGTCAAGTATTTTTAAAGGATTTTTAAACTAAAACACTTGATGATTGGTCTACAAAATAGTTTTGAATGTCCGTTATTTATTTACCTATGAATTCTGTTAATTTTACACAGGTTAAATGCGTGGTGATGAGGTTTGATCGTATGATATCGACCTTTGCAGTATGACCAATAACTTTTGCGTATAGTTAATTAACAGCCGAAGCGCTGTTTTATTTTCTGTTTAAGCAAAAAGCACACTTTCTGCACAAGGAAACTACTGTGCTTTCTGCTTAATCTATCAAATGTTTATAAAGTTTTTAGTTGAATGTACGTTTTACTGTTAAACGACAGGCTGTTGCGTTACGATGTTTTGATCGCAGTTCAATTTCCTTCGCGTTATATTGCCATCATACCTCGCAACTTCATTGAGAACGGTTAGTAGACAAATTTTTTTGAAATGTTAAAACGTTTCGTTCTCTTCTTGTTTTATCTCGAACTTCAATTTAACTTTATATAATTTTTGTATCGATCGTTAAGTGAAGAATACGTTGAGTTTACAAACTTAACAATTAAAGATATAATATTTGAAATGTTGGTCAGCTCACCGTTTTCAAACGAGACGCGCACGTATTGAATACAAGATAGGTGGAGGGATCTTACAATACTGTTAATTTAACTTTAAATATAGTGGTACACTTCCCGCCATCTACCTCTCAGATCGTCCTGTTTCTATCACACAATTAAATGATGTGAACACGGTGTGGTCTCCACGCGCACACTCGCACATTCCGCTATACCCCTACTAACCAAGTAGCCTCTACTATACACTTTGTGAAACTACTTTTTCGATATCGAACTGATATTTTTAATGTAAACAACACTGTTATACAAAATCAGCTTTGGTTATTGCAGCTCAGTTTGAAAAGTGTATAGTTAAGGTCTTATTAAAAGTCCATTAATGCTATCTATAGGCTAGTGAATAATTCCTGCTAGGATAGGATAGGAGGAACCCTGCATGAAGTCGATGCGAAACAAAATTAATAAACGAAAGGGCTACATCGTCATTATGTGTATAACAATATTAACACCCGTGCATGCTCTGAACCTGACATGTCATTTTTACTGCAGCGTTTGGAGGTCAGATAACATCTGTGACAGTTTTCTTGGCATTGTTTCATCGCTTTGATTTCGGTGGTGGGAAGAAGTTGGAAGAACAAAATTTTAAATGGTCGCGTGTGAGCTGAGCAGTACATTGGAGCTAGTGTGGTGTGGAGTGGAGTGGAGTGGATTGGATTGGCGATGCATGCGTTGTTACGGCGAGTGCCGATGTCGCATGCGTCAGTAACTGTCCCTTACGTGTGTCGTGGAGGCTCGCTACACGCAGCCACGTTCGGTAGCTTGTAAGTTAGCGTTAGTCTAGCTTAGCCTCTAAAAGGCCTGTGTTGTGTGTTTATAGATTATGATTACGACTATTACGGGTACGGTGATTACCGAGGTGGCTACAATGAGCCATTTTACCGGTACGATGAGTTCTATTTTGATTACGCGGGGCCACCGCAACCGTCCGCCGTCCGCCAGCCTCCCAACAGACCGCAACCGGTGGGTCCCCACACACACTCACTATTAATCACTTATTTACTAGTCACTAGTCGCTGTACTCATCATTGTTCTATAAATTTTTTGATTTGCCAAATTTATTTGATCATCTTTTGTTTTGTTGTTTATATTATAATTTGATCGTCCTCTGTGACGGAGTTAGCGACTCGGTAAAGACGGTAGTGTGTAGGCCTGACGGTGGTGATTGCACCGGCGGGGGCGCGAGGCCCGAGGCGCGGGGTGCGGGGCGCGGGGTGGCGGTCGGTCGATCTCACCATCAGGTCTATATGGCTGAGGCCTCCGACTAACATGCCCGTCTCTGACCTGTACTCGTTGTTTTCAGTTGCCATTTCACGTTTGCACCGCTTAAAGTCATTCCGCCGCGCTTGTCACCCTCTCATGTAGCGCTTCGCTTTTACCATACTAACGGCCGCTCTCGCCGCTCTGCCGCTCCCATCGCTCCCGCACGCTCCCGACGCAATGCTAACATTGTTTAGTCGCTCGTTGTTGCATTGATGCGACATTAGCGAATATATCGAGAAGACTAACTGACCCGCTTGGTAAATGCCTCACTCAGGACGACGAGCTCGCTCTCGGACCCAACTCGCTTTACTACGACCTAACCGGAGGCATTCAGGTACCAACTAAGTATAATCACTATCAAAATTCTATTTAGTTAAAGTTCTTCGTTGTAAAACTTGATCTATTTTAGACAGAAGTAGATGTTATTAATTATTTTTATAGATATTATAGTGTTGCCTTATCCTGGCATGCAATTTTGGCTGTAATTATCAATTAGAATGCGTAGATATGGATCTGTACCATAGTATCCATTGTAGGTACCTGATTGTTTCGTCACTTGTACAATAAACATCTCGCTGACATACATATTCATCGGTGAAAGACTCCATTTTGTGTTTTCTCATAACAACAGCTTTGCTAACAATTATACGCTTTGTCAAAGTGGATCTTTTACTGTGAAGATAAATAGGTGTCAAAAAATAACAAGTGATTAGAAGTGTTGAGAAGAAATTTACAAAGGCCCGGTTCTTCAATAGTCAGATTAAAACATATCAGACTGATACAATGTTAACTGAGATCAAATTGAAAACAAAGGAACATTCCTTGTAAACAACGTACATTCATTCCTTTAATATTGGTTGTGTATACATTCATTCTTAGGAATTGTAACTATCTGCTGATGATTGAAAGACTAGACCTGAATTAAAAACAAATTAACTTTTGAACTGCGAATATTCGTTATTTTTTTGTTGGTTGTGTATACTTACATTAAGGGCCCGTTTCAGTATGTCCTAATAAAGTTTCAGGTTGCTATGCAACACATAAAATAACTGAATGATAAAAATGACAGTTAACATGCAGCGCGTTTCAAGCTTTAACTGATGGATAGGCTAAATCGATGACTGTGAAACGCAAAGATAGTGTTTTGTTTAGTAAATATGTCTTGGGTAGTAAAACCGGAACTTACTCGGTCATAATGAAACAGGCCCTTATTCTTATGAATATAAGAAGTAATATCTGATTATTGAAGAACCACCCATTAATAGGTAAACATAACAGTAATTAGTTTAGTTTTAGATTAGCATAGCGATTGTCTTTTTACTGCATGTCGTAGCTTTCTAAAACTTTGGTTTTGTACGATTTTTATTGTGCACATGACATTGCCTAGGCACGAAGTAGATTATGCATCAATTGATTATGAACACTTGGCACTGCAAATTTAGAAATCGTTCAAAACTGTATTATGTACTTACTTTCCATAGATTTTAAAATTCTTTTGATCTATCATATAGATAAGTTAGTTATTAGTCTTCTGTTTTTCAAAAGTGTGGGGCTCACTAAACAATAAAAATGCAATTTTTATTTTGAAATTGAGCACCAACTATGAGGATCTATATTGAAATATGCAAACCCCCATGTTTTTTTCAATAAAATTACTTGTACCATAATATTTTTTCCAGGTGGTAAGTTAGCATAGTGTACTTTCTGAAATTTATTGTTCTTATCATAGATACATATTAATTATGTTTTACGTTTAGTGGGCCCTATATATGACCGTTATATTAGTACAAGAAAATATTTTCTACCACGCCCATTTGCGTTACAAATTAGCATGTTGATAGACTGCATTATACTGTAGGTACATACATTTAGCAAATTACGCACTATGCAGATCGAAACCAATCGTTCTATTTATAGTAAAGTATTAACTGCAATAATAAATTATAAATTGTTCGCTTTTTATGATCTGAATATACTGAACGAGAATCTGTTTGAACATAATTTGTAGTTGGAGCTTCAAACATCTTTGCATTTTATATATGTTGGGGTGCTTAGCGTTAAAGACTCCCAAAATCGAGGCATTCCGAAAGTTAACGTTGGTGATACGTTTATTCACGTTACGTTCGTCTTATTGCGCTATAGTCAGTTCTAGTATAAGCTTGAAAGCTATCAAAGTTTAGTGCAGTCAGGCATTAAGACCAGCTTGTTCGCGAGGATCAATTACGTTGCACTGGTATATAATCTAAAAATTTTGACCTGGTGACACGTAACTGGTTTATGAGTACCTATCAAATACATTGATTTTAATTTACCTATCACAGAATTATAGTGCATTATGATATAAGTGCGGCAAGTTTTGTGTTTTGTTACACATAAATGGTTGTAATGTCTAGTCAACATTAGTTAAAGAACTAAGTAAATTTTTTTTTTTTTTATGCCTGATAGGTTAGCCTTTGACCACTATCTCACCTGATGGTAAGTGATGATGTGGTCGAAGATATTGTACAGGCTAACCTAGAAATACTGGCTCTCAAAAATCTCTTTCTCTAAAAAATCTTTATTTCCCTCATCTATTCATAAAATGTTGACCACTTTTCTGACATAAAAACTCTTTGCTAAGATTTTAAAAAGTACCGTTCGTTTTAGACAGAGCAACTTATTAAACCGTGCGTTTTATCACTTTTACATTACAGTAACGCACAAGTGCGTAATGAGATACATTACGATATTGAAATTGGTGAAATAAGAGACCCTTTACGAGCAAATGTGTTATTATAGTATATTATGATACAAGTGAGCTAAGTTGCTCATTATACACGAGGCTGTGGGTTGCAGCCCGAGCCGTAGGCGAGGGCGTAAATCAGCCGAGTGCATAATGAGCAAGTTGTCACGAGTTTCATTCGCACTTTTTCAACACCCTTGCGAAAAAAAGAAATATATGTTGTAAATAAAATATATTGCACAAATGCGATACAAACAACATACGAAAATTAGGAAAATAGCGCGCAAGTATTTTTTTTTGCGCGCGGCAAATGTATTGTGGTTGATTACATAATAATATAACATTGCCGGGTAGATAACCTCTTAGTATCGAGTATATATCTCAAGATGCGTTTTACATCCATGTCAGGTATCACAAATTGTCATTGGTTTTAACTTTAATATATTATTTCTCTCAGGATTATTTCGCCTTGGTAATTATTTTGTAAATAACTATGTGATTATTTACAACCCGCATTACACTCCTTACGATAAGTTGGTTATGTCGTACAACGACATAATTCGTATCAAGAGAGAACTACCAGGAAGCCAAATTTCTTGTAAAATCCTCGTTAATAGAAGAGCATATTGCCTGATACGAGGAACACGAACATATGCGACAAACAGGAACGCACCCCTAACCCAAAATGCTGTCAACAAGCTCGCTATCAACAAGCCAATGGCTCTGAAATTTAAAAGAGCGATTGACTTCGACGTAGAATAGACAGTTATTTGATTTTATTTGTATAAGCATCTAACGCGCTGTGTCGCTTATATTGGTAGCTCTCGTGAAAGATTCAAAACATGTCCCGTTACTTAACATTTTTCCTGAATTAAGTAAGGTTAATTATAAGTACTAAAACTCAGTTCTAAATGATATTTACTTAAATTGTATTATGAATAGATTTGAAAAGTAGGACGTTCGGAGTCGATCTGCATAGGTATTAGTGTAGTGTTGCGGTAGTTGCAGTTGATTGAGGTTGCAGTGTAGGTGATGTAGATAATGAGCGTGTACGTTGTGTGTAGGCTGGGTCATGTGGGACGGGCGGGCGATGGGCGCGGCGCGCGGCGGCGGCGGCCGCGGCTGGGCCCCGTGGTGTTGGCCGACGCGCCGCGCGTGGCCGCCGCACGCCCAGCGCCATGCGTGGCAGCCAACGCGCCAAGCCAAGTTTACCAGGTCAGTGCAATAACAGTCGACATTCCAAGTCGCTAAGACTTAAAAAAACGTCTATAAATTAAGCCAGCCACCCTTTTATTCCTTTCTCTCCTTGTCTGTTAAATGCGATGTTATTGTAAGTTCTCTTCTGTTTATTATATTGATAGCCCATAACGACAGTGTTCCAACTCTATTTGACGATACGTTGTTTTAACGTTCTGGTATTTATGGGGAGATAAAATAACAATCCAATATCACCTTTCGATGCGTAGAGTACCAGATTCCCATCAGAACAATCACACAAATGACCATATTCTCTATTCGTGAATGACCAATAAAAAAACTGTTCGCATAGTTCCAAAATACAGTATATGCACCCAAAAATAACAATCCGACGTGATTAAGTGAATATGTTAATATATGCTTTAAGAAAAATATATAGTGGAAGAAAAATGTGTGGTTTAGGTCTTCATAATCTACCCCTATACGAAATTCAGTCGCTTTGATGTAACTTATGTAATATAGGGTAACATGCCCAGTGTCCGGCCTCTTAAGACGTTAGGTAACTTATTTCACTTTTAATTAAGTTCTTTAGAGGAATAAGTATATTTTTATAAAGTCATAAATATAATTTATAACATATTTAATAATGATTAAAAATACATAGACAGTCAGTTTTTATATAGAAAATAGTTTTTTGGAAAAGTATGTTTTATCCAGTATCCGGCCCTAATCTAGTGCCCGACCACATTATGCCTAGTGGCCGGCCTCCTAACAGAAACCTAGAGGCTGGCTACAGGGCACTAATATCTCTAAATAGCTAGTGAATGGCCATAGAACTCTCGTTATATTGAAATAAGAACTGGTTTTGAATGTTAATACACTTTTTTACTGATTCTTAACTATATAAAAGAGCCATTTCCAAAGAATCAAATCAAACCGAAGATCCCAAATATTTATAAGTATATAAATAATATACTATTTTAGGTCTATTGAAGTTAAAATATTAATATATAAAGGGCTTCTTTGCGTTGGCTACAGCTCCGCTTATAATAATATCGTATTAAAGGTTAACGTGGCGTAGATCCAAGAATTTTATTGAAGTTCAACCAATCACTTTTATAAATATATTCAATGTGCAGACAGACACGCTGATACAACAGGTTTACGTATAGATAGTGGCCGGAGACTGGAATTAGAGCCAGTTTTTTGGCCACTAAGTCTTTTTCAGCCCGGTGAACTAGACAATACTACTAGTAGTCCGGCCACCATATTCTCATACAAAGTCTTTTACGTATAATATATATACAGCCTATTTTTGCGGCCTGAGACTGGATGTAAGGTTAGCTAAATATTAAGAACGACATTACTAATAAATTTATATATCACAGCAAGCTGATTACAATAAAATATAATAAATACTTCCACCCTTCAAAGCTAGTGACCGGCCGGGGTAGGCCGGACACTGGAAGTAGCCTTATTTCCTCCAGTGCACCGGCCCCCGATATTATTAAATTACTGTGCAAAATAACGCATACTTTACACCTATTGAGTAAATAGACGTATGTATATGGTATATAACATAAATCTCTTTTGATATAATGATTAAAAGAGCATGAACTAACCATTTGAAAACACCAGTCCACTAATATTTTTTTTATTAATCTTTTCTTTTCGACATGCTTGCACTCACCTCGCCGTTTAAATGAAAACTAAAACTCCGCTGATTACTTACGGAAGATGCCGCTACGTCTAGGTACAACATCAAAGTAATCAAGGAATTTGGTTTTAGAGTCAAAATCGTTTGAATAGAACCAGATTTTAGAATAGCAAAGACAAATAAAAGGTCCTTTTTAGGTAATTGAGTGCGGTTTTATAATAAAATTCCCAAACATATTACAATGCTCACAGAAGGAAAATTCAAGTTGCATGTGAAAAATATTTTGATTAAGAAATCATACTGCAAAGTTTGTGATTACTTAAACGACAAAGATGCTTGGAAAGTTCCGCCTCTGCCAAGCTATCACCTGTCAGTTGTCACCTACGTAATTTGAACAAATATTGTAATAGTCATATTATATTGTATATAACACATTGTTAAAAGATGTTTAAAAGAATGGCCCTGAGTTTCTGCCCGTTCTTCTCGCAGTGGCTCTATACATTTTTTTTGCTGAACGTGGCAGTACAATGTAGAATATTTCAATATTTGAATTTGATTAATGAAATCAGAATTTCTTTATAAAATATTACTTTGTCAGCCGGATTGTCCAATACTGAAAACAGCCTCCCCATTAAGGGGGAATTTTCCATAATTCCCACGCTAGACGGCTTGAAGATCGCAGTTTAAGATTCAGTTCCTGAGCAAGCGCCGCTGCCCCACCTTCTGTTGTTTTATCTTTAGTCGCTTTTTACGACACCCACAGGTAGCAATGGGGGATGACATTCTAACCTTGCACCCCGCGGTTTATATATATAAAAGATTAAATGCGTCTAAACAAAATGTTTGCCCCTCGGTGTGCTGCCGGGTTAGAATTGCACCTCCCCATATCATCCCGTGGGTAAAGAGGCGACTAAGGGAAAAATACTGGAAGGCGGGTAGCAGCGCCTTCTAAAGAACTACCAACTTAAACTGCGATCCCCAAGACGCCTGCTTATTTGCCTGATTATGCATTTGCCTGATTATGGCAAATACCCTTTCAATAGGGGAGGCTGTGTTCAGCAGTGGACGATCCGGCTGGTACAGGTACAGGTACATGTCTAAACAAAAAAGTTTATTTGCGTATTTAATTATAGTATTAATTTCATTGGCATTTTCAAGTGCGAATCTGTTACTATGCGTCGAAAGGTGTTAAATAATGAACCTTCAGTGTAAAGCTGTTTAAAGGTACTGTCAGCGTACCATGCACAATATTAGAAATTAAATAAACAATTAAGGAAAGTGCTTTCCATGCAAACGTAGTTTCGTCATATTTTAAATATCAAGTGTTCAGACTAAGTGAAATTACGCATGCATGTCCTTGAAGCTCAATATCTATGCTTCTGATTTGTCAGTTTTTCATTTTATTATTTGCTTTATCTATAAATGTCACAATAAAAAATCACATAGTTAACGTTCTTTCCAAATTATTTTGGAAATACATAATTTTACGGAAAATCTGCAAAATTTCAGGTAGTTTGATCACTCGGTATTTAAAATACAACGAAAATACGTGTTTATGGCAAGCGCTATGAGTTCACTATAAATTCAAGTTAGACTTTTCAAGAAAATATCTGCGTACTGAATTTTAGCAAAAGAATTCTTGCAAAAATTCGAATACCTAACATTATTTATATTAACTATACGGCTGCAATTTTCCATAATAATCAAAATTCTTTCATGCAAAATTTGGACTCTTTCGGCCGATTTCCCAATAGCTCCAAAATATTGCTGTAACTGTTTGTTTTATTACAGCATGTTTGATGGTTTGCGTGTAACCTGGATATTCTGTTTTATCGGTAACTACCATTCCTTTTCCTTCCATCCATATCCTTTTGAAGAGGGCTACCACAAACTTTTAGTTTGAAATATTCTTGGATAATTTAAGCTCGATCGAACGAGTCCAAATTTTCTACATGAAGTTTGTGGGAGTTCTAAAATTCGTGTTCATTTACCTTTATGGTAGTGTGTAACTTATTGCGGTTTGACCTTGTCATTGTCCAATTCTTACATAGTCTCACGTAGCCCTAATTTTATAAAATTAAAACTTTTGTTTTGTAATGGCCCAAAATAGTAGAATTAGTGTCGATTAAACGTACGTAGATTGAGTATAGTAGAGTAATTCTGAAACCGAATGGTAAGTTGTTGTATTTGAAGTGGCCGTGAGTAGTTTATAAGGTGTAGTAAGAGGAGTATTGTGTGTGTTGCAGGTAAACGTAAATACGACGGGGGTAACCAGAACCTTGGGGGGGACAGCAAGCGGCGCATGGGCGCGACGGCGACGGCGGCGGTGGTGACGGCGACGGCTGCTGCTGAGCTCGGCTGCGAGCAGTGGAGCGTGCTGCCGTTGGCACAGCAGCCGCTGAGCTAGCCGCCCGCCGCCCGCCCGCCGGCCCGCCCGCGCCCGCGCCGCGTCCCGCCCGCCCCGCGCACCCCCCGCCGCCCCCGAGAGCGCGAGGCCGCGAGCCCTTGTCTCTGGAGACACTACAAGCAAGCAAGGGACCACTCAGGCCTCGACGAGCGCTCTGCTCACGGTTACGTTTACGTCACGCCCGGTCCTCGCACACGCCGAGAGGACCGATCTAATTTTCTATATATGTGTTTTTTATTTGATTTTCAAGTTTTCGATTTTGTAACGCATATCGATTCGGTAAAAATCTTAAAGTAGGACGTTATGAGATGTTTCGATTGTAAGTTTCCCGTTATGCTTATGTTTTCTCTGTATTAGCCGTATATATTTAATATATACTCTTTATTGGAGAGAGGCGTGCGGCCGTGGTTGCCTGTTTGCGGCCGCGCGCCGGGTCGCGGACCCGTCGACTGTCTGTTTTTTTTAATACATGTTATTCGATATATTTTATTCCTGCGAACGCATTTTGCGATGTGATGTGTATTTTAGCAGTAATTATTATTATTATAAGGAGTTTGACTGTTGTTTTTTGACATACTTACAACTTAGGATACTGAGAATGAACTTGAAGGAATGAATTGAACTCTCGACGACTCTAGATTACGGCTAAAATAGAACCACCTACTACTGTACTCGACAACATTTCCGACTGTGTTCCTGCTTTAGTTTTTTGCTTTATTTTTATTACATATATCCCTTTAAATACATGATTAGTGTGAAGAAGTAGTATGTACCTATTGTAAAGTCAGGATTTCTATAATGTTAATTATCGCTGTACTAAACGTTGTTTTTGTATTCGACCACATAGCATATCCCTACTGTTAGCTCTGACTTGTATCAATCTTGTATCAGTTTAATGTGGAATAAATTTGCAAAACTGTGTTTGCCTTATTAAATATATGGTTTCATTTACGACCCACTTTTATTTAGATTCTGGTAGTTGTTACGATCGGGTGCAGAACCGGTTTGAACCAGCTCGGTGAGCAGGCTGTTTTCGTAGCTTTTATTCTCTAGGTAGGTATCTACCGTTTTTAATTCATATGACTAGTTTTCCCACGGTCACATCTGTCACTGATCGAAATTGACTAACCTTCATACTATATTTTTTATCAAACGAGTACTGAACATTTTACTGCGTTGCTATTGGGCCACGTAATCAAAGTCCGTTCCACACGAACTCTGTAGTTACATGCATGATACAATAATATACTACGCCAGGTATTACACTCCGAGACCGGATGTCACGTAACCGGGACACAAGCATTCTGTCATCACTTCTATCTAAGGCTCTCAAACTTTATACATAATTTGAGGAAATTGGGGGGCAGTTAAATAACAGTTAATAGCTTTCACCTTTTTTTTTAATAAAGATAATCACGTGAAATTGATTTAAGTTACACAGGCGAATGATTCTGGAATAAATTATGGTTATCAAGTTCGTACAGAGTGTTTGACACCGAATAGTTTTCTTATAATTGGTACCGGCGATGCTAATAAGCCTAAATTTTTCATAGATTGAAATCAAGTAATTATTTTCTATGCCGAAAAAAAAGATCTGAATTTTGGTGTACAGTTTAGTTTCAAAGAAAGCTCAAAAATATCGGAAGTAAAAACCAATTAGGTAGATACGTTATATAACCAAAGAAATTTTGCATTACATACCATATTTAGTAGTCGCAGTAAGAATGGCTTCGAAGCCATTCTTCGGCTACAGACAATTTTGTAGGAAATGAAAAAAACTTTAAATCACTGCTTTTACTACTTTTACTCTCACAGCAACTTTTTGCATGGTGGAAGGGCATTTTGCGAATGCCCGCCTGGCCTGCGACCCCCCTCAAGTAGAAAATCTGTCGCCAAGCACCTAACGGTGTGTTTCGGCAGCAGTCCTTGAGAGCCAGTGAAATTACGAGTACAGAGACTTAACATCTATGTCTCCTAGTGACAGGCGCAATGCAATTCGTAACTTGTGACAGAGGCAGAGGTCTGCTTAACATCAGGTGGGCCTCGAGCTCGTTCCGTTACAATAGAAAAAAATTATATATTTTTTTATTATACTCCTAGATTCCAGAAATGGGCCGACCACAAAGTTTGCGAATCACTGCGCATATATGCATGAGCGAGAGCGAAACAGATGCAAATCATATGTGAGACAGAGACGGCGATATTTGTTAAAATGGTGGAACCATTGGGAGACAACTTCTTACCATTTACTGTGATGAACATTGATATATGTGTGACTTTCTATTAGACGTTTGAAATATTGTATTGATATTTAAGCACAAAACATTCACATGAAAAAGAACCGTGAACTTGTATGTTGCTACAATCATGTTTTAATGAAGAGTCAATTTGGTAGTGACGGAAGCTTGTGATTCTTCGGGAGTAGAAGACCTTGTTTTCTTAGACCATGGTTACATGTAGGTACATTCTGTTGAGTCTTCTACTACCTGCGCGGGCTACGCGTCGATAAATATTGCTTGTAACCTCAGACCAAATAATAAGTCAAGACAGAATGTTGTGAACAGAGAAGTGAGGCCGGTTTTCCAAACATGTGTGCGTGTGTCGGTGTTGCCATGATAATAAAATTACCTTATGAAAATAACGTTACCAATTTAATAACGTAATTAGTATTAATACAACAATAGGGTTCCGATGTAACCTGTCGGCAAAAGTAGTGTCGTTAAGTAGGGGATGGGAATGGAAAAAGTGTTTCAGAAATAACATTACTGGGTATTTAATTTACATGCATTTATTTTGTGTAACTAATTAGTGACGGGTTTTTTATGCAATCGGGGAAAAAAGCACAAAGCCCACCTGGTGTTAAGCTGTGACGAACTGTATCGGCCACTGCCGATACAAGTGGCAAACTGCACTGCGCCCATCACTTTGAGACATAAAGATGTTAAGTCTCATGTACCTGTAATTTTACCGGAACATAGGAATGTGTACTGCTTGGCGGTAGAAATAGGTATAAATAAATATAAGTCGCCGATTTTAAAATATTTCCAAGATAGTTCCTTCTTACTTTTCCGAATGATTTCGATCCAATTTTGTTTAATTTTTGGACTCAAATCGGAAAATTAAAAAATAATTAAACAGTAACACTGGTAAGTGACCAGTAAAGCGTGAACAGTTAAGAGGGAACTTAAATTTGCCTCTATTATATCAATAATAATATGGTTATAATTCAACTCTATACACAACAACGTTAAAAACAAAAAAAAACAATGGAAATATGTTTTTTTATAACGAAAAAAAACAGAGATTTAATCAAAAAAATACAACTTAATTGAAAACCTGGTCCTTTTTGAAGTCGGTTGAAAATGGACTGAATGAATGAAATCCATCTTTTAAGTTTGCAATTAAACCACTCAACCGATTTTGATAATGATATTGCGTCGTAGACATCTACGACGCAATATCTGTATTTAAAAAAAATACAGTCCAATTGAGAACCTTCTCTTTTTTTTAAAGTTGTTTAAAAAACATTGATCAACTATTAAAAAAAAAACTAATAGCAATACGTTGTGTATTATCACCCAATAATAGGGTAAACCTTATAGGCTTAATAACGGCAACACCAATGCCACCACGCCGCAATAGTTCGACTGACGTGTCAAGGCGTAGTTTTGTTGTACATATGTGTGTGTTGTTCACGGCGTTTGTACTTGTAATGGTGTTTGTACACGGCGAGGCGTAGTTTTACCGGCCTCACTGCTCTTTACACAACATTCTGTCTTGACTTTTTATTCGGTCTGAGCTTGTAACAAATCAATACTAAAGTTGCAACTTTTGATTTAGAGTAAGCATAACAAAGATCGTTTGGAAAAAAATGTTGTAGCTAAGTCAACAAATTGTCTCGTCCTATATTTGCCGACGTATCACTGTGAACTCAACCCAATTGAACTCATTTGGTCGCAAAAGAAGGGCTATGGCAGAAAATAACAAAAGTTAAAAAATTATGAAGTCTGAACTCTTTTGTTACAAGGAGTAGCTAAAGTGGATAGATAAAAATGGTGGTCATGTCTCAATCATGTGATAACCAAGATAGAAACAAAAATGTACGGAGTCGACAATCATGTCCAATATATGTTAGAGCAATTTATTATTGACGTATCTGCAGAAAGTTCATCGGAAGGATGACGATAATTTTTAAAATTACAAGAATTGTAATATAATTATTTGATTTATATGTTCTAGTGCATAATATATATTATATTTAAAGATTCATTCTATAAATCACACACTTTGGAAACACGATTACCGAACATTTTCTCTATAGAAAAAAAACAAAGTTACATCTAAAAAAAAAGAAATAAACCCTTAGTACGGCGCAAATACTTATCGGAGAGTCATCCGTATTTGAATAATAATAAAAAAAACAACATGTTTTCTATAACGTATACACATTACATTTTTGAAATAGGTATTTGTTTTTATTATACGAAGGAAATACTCAAATTCACGCACGTTCCGCCCATTTTAGTCAGAGCCGCGATGCTTTGTCCCTATCCGCTTTAGTAATTCTTCGGCCGCCGGACGAGGACGGATGCTGTTGGCGTGCCTTACTTACGCATACATACGCGGCGCGCCTAAAAAGCTCGGTGCGCACTTAACAATTTCAAAACAAGAACAAAGGCATTGACCAATGACGGCAATGACCCATCTCACTCTGTCAATATCGGAAATGTGCGAGAGATATACTCGGTACTCGTTTGTTAAAAAAACAGACTATAGTCTCAATGTATTTTCATTATTTGTAATATCGATGAAGCAGTTGCTTTGGTTCCACTCTAGTGCAGAGGGTGGACGGGGGAACTTGAATTCCCCGTCCACCCACCAGTGGGAAAGTCCAGTGGGTGGACAGGGCACCGCCCGTATTTTCTATCTGTACATTAAAATATTTGTTTCTAATATATTGAGTAAGAGGAGATCAGAAACACTGATAGTTATAGGTTGCGTGAAAATCTGGGCTATACTGGTCTGGTACCTTATCAGTTATCACAAAGCCTTAACGGTTTTACCCATAGACATATTCTCTTTTCTATGGTTTTACCTGTTCTTTATTTCTCATATGGTCCTCATTATCATATGGTCCTCATTATCATATGGTCTGGTTCCTACTTTGTACTAATTTGCTGATAGATAGATTTTTTCACTTATCAAACTTTCCTACTTCCTATTTACTTGGCGTATTGTTTTTGTTCTCAATTGCTTAGGCATTTGAGGAGCTCCGGAACAAAAACCGATAAATGCTCTTTATGCCCGATTTTTTTTTATATGCTTTTCCGTTAGTCATAGTACCCATACACATAATTCACATCAAACAGGTCGCAGCATACATCATTAAAAACGTACTAAATAAGGCTAAAGATTAATTATTACCGAGAAATCTTATACAAATCCTTAAAGATTTTTTCCTGTTTGGACCATTTACCGACAAATGTGTTTTTTTCTGTTTTTGTGGAATGAAAACAATAGTTTTGTGGTAGCAATAGTTTATCGAAGGGTAGCAATACTTAAATGACTCCTTGAATGAAGAACTTGTGTCCATGGTCATGAAATAAATTCAAAAAAAGTTATGCATGTAGCCAAAATCTGATGAAGAAGACATTTTTTGCGACTGTAATGAGGAAGAATCATGCAATGTTTTAGTATAAGAATTTAAAATTTTTGGTAATAAAACTACATTATAATGATTAAAAAATTGGCCAAGTGCGAGTTGGACTCGCACACGAAGGGTTCCTTACTTTTCGTGAAAACTAAAAAAAAAAAACAAGTTTGTTGTATGGGAGCCCCCCTTAAATATTTATTTTATTTTTAGTATTTGTTGTTATAGCGGCAATAGAAATACATCATCTGTAAAAAAATCAACTGTTTACCTATCACCTTTCTTTAGATACCTGCCTGGTGACAGACGGACGGACAGCGAAGTCTCAGTAATGGAGTCCCGTTTTTACCCTTTGGGTACGGAATCCTTAAAAAAACCTATATTTGGGTCAATCAACTTTTTTCTGTCCTGGGTTAATTTTATCCTGTCCCAAAACTCTAGCAATTTTTTCTTCAGTAAATTAGACATTTGTCTGCTTATTTTATATATCCTCGTACCATTAAGAATAAAACATTTCGTAATATTATTTATACATTTTGTTAATATTTTAAATTTTATCAATTTCATTAGTGGTCCAGTGGACGTAGTAGAACTTCCTTAGTAAATTTGGCTGTCCCCGACCACTCCTTGTAATAGAAAATGTGGCACATGAAAAATAATTCATAGGTAATCCATAAAACTCCACTAAAATCACCAGTTATGTGTCTTATTCGATATCAGCATCCGGTATTATTTTTGTCCACCCTCTTTTGGATATTTTTTAAATTTTCTCTGTGTCCCGTAAGCATCCTATAGTCTATGAGTCCATCGGACCACCATTAATAACTTCAAATTAAGCAACATAGATGGAACTATATTCTACTAAGAGACAGGCTCATTTAATTAGGAACTGAATACTTGGATCCGCCACCTTGTATTCACAAAGGACGCCGTGGTAGTCAGCAGAGTTCGCAACCAAAGTGGTTGTCCAGTGGACTAAATTGGTTGTCCAATAGACAATATACTGAATTCTAGTTTGTTGCGATATTTTTTTTCACATTGAAGTGAATAATTAAGGCGTTGGTTAGTTTATTTCATAGATAATAATTAATTGCGTTATTTTCCTTCAAGTTTGGGCTTATTTTTTTTTTCTAATTATTGCACTACTGTTCAATACTTGAGTAATTTAAATAAAACATTTACAAAGCCTTTGTATATATTACCGAGCATCCAGCAAGTCTGACTCCTACCTGGTTTATTTAGTATGTAAACTAAAATCTCATAACTATTTTTTAGGTATAAAATGCCACAAACATAAAAGATTAATATCAGACTGGAAGCCAGAAGAAAAAGTGTCTTAAAAAGAATTTATTGGTTTTATTAACGCTGTGTCTACAAGACAAACTAACAGTATTCAAAGTATACAAGTTAATGCTAGATTACCTCGTCAAGTTTATAAGATTATTAGGTTAAATTTAGTAGTATTGATGTGTTTCGTAAAATTTTTCAATATTGTCGATCTCATTATCATATTAGAGTATGATATACACATATTTTATAAATAAATGATTATAACTTATTATAATATATTTTATTGGCATCATTGCTTGAATTGCTAGAAATAATCCATGTTTATGAGCCAGTAAAACAGTAAGTCCTCTGTGCAACCCATAACGTCTCTTGGGCAACTGTGTTGTCCCCAAGCTTAGGACCCCCAAAGCTCATATTTTTCATAAGAATATCATGTAACTTAATAGAAACTTTTAGTTTAACATGCTCAATTTACAAGAAAAAAAACAGCGTTTAAGTTTTTTTGATTTAAAAGTACTAACTTGAGAAAAAAAGTATTACGTTTCGGTTTGAATATAACGGTTGTCCAAAATACATAAAAATATAAATATAACATCAAATAAATAATTGCATAAATTAAATCAATATTTTAATTAAATGGTGCTTAAATCTATAACAACATACAATAGCTTTTTTCTATTTTTAATACAACCTTATGTATTATAACAATATATTAATTTGTTGTCCAAGGGACACAAATAATTGAGGAGTATACGAAGATTCGATTAAAATTTAGTATATTTACAAAAAAGTGCGCTGCTTGGCAAAGAAAAATTTAATTAGATATATTTCCTATCTTGTGATGGCATTTAAAGTCTTAAAACTGTAAACTAATTTTTTTTCATAAAAAATCTAGAGGCGACAAGAATTAGTTGATCGACCCATTTAATACATTTATTTACACATAATACAAAAATACTTATAACCAGAAAAATCTGTTATGTCGGTAATTACAGAAGTACCGGAGCATAAGCCGATAATTACGATATAGCCGTTCAAATCCCGATTTACAGTAGGGTCGGACCAAAACCCGATAAACCCATATTTAAAACTAAAATTGTAGCAAAACCATCAGCCCTAGATTTTCTTAATACAACCTATTTGAAAGCCCTTGCTACATGCCAAATTTACGTTATATTAATTTAATAAACCACATAATTATTCCCACGTAAATCATTATTTTGTATTTCCTGTAAAAATACGTAAAGTGGATTGATCGGCATTTGTTCCGGAGCTCCTCATTTGTTAGCACTAGTTGAGTTCCCTGAATAGAGTACTGTAGTGGAATAGTGAGTGCTGTACAGTCCCCTGGGGGATAGAAATAGGGGATCATAGTGGAACGAGCGTTAATAACTAATATATTATTTTATACCACACCCATTATAGCAAAAGTATTATTTGTAATATCGATGCAGAGGTTGATTCGATTCCTACTTTAGTGCAGTGGGTGGAGGGGGAAACTTGAATTCCCCGTCCACCCACCAGTGGGAAAGTGCAATAGGTGGACGGGGCTTCACCCAGATTTTCACTTAACCTATTAAGGCGCTATAATTAGACAAATTGTGCATTTTTGAAAGTAAGAAAATAGTACTTTAGAACAAGTTATGACATCCATTATTTTATATATATTTCTTCGATTCTTCCTTCAGATTAATGGCAAAGCAAAACAGATTAGCTTAAAATTTTCTCGATACAATATTTAATTTAAAACTGTACCTTTTTGAACTTTACATGGATATATTTGGATAACTACTGTGCATATCAAAATGGGACTTACACAATATGGTAGGTAATGAAATTTGCTAAATATTTGGCAAAGATTTTCTTGATACGACTCATAAATATAATATAAGACCCATTATATAATAATCCAGGGATCAGCCTAAACGTCAGCGTTCGCTTCGGCCGCTAATCAGTACTACCGTGACCACTGTCAACGTAGGACGCGTGTTTGACTTTCTCAGCAGAGATTCGTATAAATATCAGTTATTTTTTTATCAAAGTACTATTATTATAATAATAAAACTGTTTTATTGTGTTATTCAAGTCAAATAGGTTACTACCATGGGTAACCACAGTAAAAAAGTTGTGAAAAAGAGAGAATGGATACGAGACTTCAAGTTCAAAGAGAAAAACTGAAAAAATAAGGGAACAAATTCGGTAAGTACACACACACCTTCATAATCTTCATTATCGCGGAACAAGTGGACCTATTTTGTTGTGATCTGAGCGAATTTACAAAAGTCGCATTACATGTTCTGTGTAACAGGAATTAAGAATTAGATACCAAAAAAAAATTATATATATATATATTAAATGTGTATAAGTAGCTACTCTATTGTATTGGGTGTGTACCTGTAAAGATAGATGTATGTATGGAAATAAATAAATAAAATAAAATAAAATTACCTAACTAGGTTACTATTTGGTTTTTTTTATATAAATTCTAATCTCGAAAAAGGTCTTGCGAGTTGTTGCCAGTGCTTATGAAATTATTGTATGGTCTTATGGAGGTAATTATATTTCAGTGTACTCTGTATTTTGGTGGACATTTTTATTTATTTATATCTAGATATCTACCTACAACAATTCGATTGCTTTTTTTTTACTATTCTAATATGCATTGGCATCTTTCGATCAAGCCCTCGCAGAGCCATAATAAGCCACTGTGTACAAGTGCACTAATTACCTCTTTTGTTGATGATCCGCGTGCTAAGTTACATATCAAAGATTGTTCCTGTGTTACGTACCTAGCGTTTTTGACGTTTTGCTCGTCGTCACGACGATATACATACCTAATTACCTAAATTAAAAAAATCTAGTGGGCACGGTCAATAATATACTTTCCATTAGTAATTTACTTATTAACCTGATTTCATTTTATTATTATTTCTTATTTTTTACTTATTTTAATAATATTATTTATTATTTTTCAGATTTAATGCTTCTAGGGACAACAGGTCTGGGGCATCAACATCACTGACTACTCCAACAGCAGTTCACGTCGCAATGCCTGATGAAGCTACTCAGCTACCAAGTTATCTATTATTTGTGTTTATCTAGGGATTGTGAAATTTCGGGATTTACAAGAAAACCGGGATTGCAATAATAGTCCCGGGATTTTTGATAATTATTATAAAATGTGATAACTTTTCTGACTGTTTACACTACTATAAAACGAATGAAATGATGTTTGTTTGTTTTGATCTAATGAAAGAGGTTTATAAACGCCTTTGATAAATTGTTAGGCTTAGACTGGAAATAGGACAAATAGTACGATGTATCATGGTTGTATCCAGGTATATCACATAGGTGTAGTGATGCTAGTTGTATTATGCTATAAATTTCTTTGTGATGATTACTTGAACTATAAATTAAGCAATTTTTTTTCAGTTGTTCAATACTGGTTGCGCCAATCAATAGTCCAAAACGTTTATACTAGCTTTTGAATTTAGCGCGCAGTTTCATTGCATTTGTTTTGACAATCAATGGAAGATTGTTATCTATTCTATTGGCACTTCGGCATAGTTCCTATTCCCCTTCCCTTTCCCACGCACTACCTGGCTCGCGAGTACAAGCGAGGCAGACAACATTTACCGGACGACGCTGCACTCACAAATCGGCGCGTGCTCGTCCAGTTGTTGTAGTACTGCAGTTCCGCTAAGAACACGAAAAAAGCAAAAATCGTGCATGCGCTTCTATAAATTAACATAACGTTGTTGTGTCAGCTTTAAAACAGTGATTATTGGACCTTAGCCCTGAAGAGATTTAAGGATTTGGATATTGAATGTTTCCTCCGACCAGAATCGTCAACGGCGCCTGAACCAATGGTTTATGGCAAGCACGTGGCGTGCTACTAAGAAGAACAGAACAGGTCAGTGCATATCTATCCTTAATCAGGCTGTATTCTCTCGTTCTTCTCCGCTGCAGCCTGAATTCCTTTCAGGAAGTGCCAATAGCTTAGGTCTCAATCTCATCATCATATTCGCAATCACCCGCTCAAAATATACAGTCCACTCCCGCACCACCATTTCTTTTGGTCCGTTTCGAACCGAATTTCGAATTATTTGTAATTGTTTTGCATTAGTATTTTATTCCATATGGAATGAACGCATCGCACTTAAATATCTAGTTATTTCTGCTAGAAAATCTGCACAGGTATTTAGGTAATCGTAGGTATCCTAGTGTATAGGCACAGGAAACCTAACCGCTTAATCATTATTTTCACGCTGCATTCTATTGTGATTTCGTGTTCAATAAACGCATCGCATAGGTTAGCTAATAAATTTAATTTCATTGTATTCAATTTTAAAGCTACCCACATATTACATAGAATATTCGCACTTGTTCGTTTGCTGATCGAAAACTACTGGTTGATTGCTGGTTCATAGGCACTTGCATATAATTACGTACATATTTAATGTGCATATTTATTCTTCTTGTTCAATAAAGGCAGAGAAGTAACCTAGCTAGTTTGATATTATTTGGTTTGTGTTTTTAATTGCAACAAAATTGTTTTGTTGTTTTGTTTGCATACATACTTTTAAATACGAAGTAAAAGAAGATATACATTTCGCGCTATCCGTAGCTCATAGTTAATTGTTAGTAATCTGTGTCAATGTATATGTAGGTACTCGTATACGTAGCTATTCTCCAACGCTTCTTGCGATTATTGTTTCGTTTGTTTACTTGCATATTTTATTAGTTAGTTATTTACGATGCCACCTAAAGTTAGTAAATCTGATAACGAATTGAAGCTCTTACACGCTAAGCGGGATATGATTTATTCACGCCTTCAAACTATACACGATAACGCATTTAAGATATCGGACTTGGCTATAAGAGATTCGTTTCTTTGTTCAATTGAAAACATTGATACCATGCGCTCGGATTTGAACACATTGTTCACAGTATCAATGCTTAGAATTAGAATTAGATCCTGACTATGCAATCAATTATTCAGCGCTATCTTCATTTGATGATATTTATTGTCGCATAAAGCGTGTCGCTAAATCGTTAGAACCACCGCCTAGTGTATCTAACTCGCATGTAGTACACAAACTCAATCGCGATAGACCTAAATTACCGCCAATTCAAATTCCAGAATTTAACGGGGATATTCGGAATTGGAGATTATTTATAAATAGTTTTGAGAACACTATACATAAAAATGATAATTTAAGCGATCACGAAAAATTATATTATCTTGTTGAAAAACTCACCGGCAAAGCCAAAACGGCTTGCGCAGGCATTACACATTGTTCCGAAAATTATAATTTGATTTTGGATACATTAAAGGTTAAATATGAAGATCAAAGATTAGTAGCCACAGCATATTTAGACCAATTGTTCGATTTGAAAACCATCACCGCTTGCAACGAACAGAACTTAGAAAAATTCTTGGACGTTTTTGCATCATCTGTTCGTGCTTTAAAGAATCTTAAAGTTGACGATTTATGTGACTTTGTTTTTGTACTTCGGTTTAAAAAAGTTGGATTTTGAAACCGTTCGCTTATTTGAAACCAATCAGGGTGGTCACGATAACAAATTGCCGCAATTCGACGACTTGGAATCATTCGTACGGAACCACATAAAAATATTGCAACGCACTTCGTCTAAACATGAAGCTAAGAAAGTTACCGACCGCGCCCGCACGGATGTGGTATCTAGGTCATCGAAGCCTACATCTAGCAATTGTTACGTTAACACCGGATCTACCTCTTCGCAATGGATTTGCTCTTTATGCAACTCTTCTCATACGCAGTTGTATAAATGCGCAGGTTTTATGAAACTGTCTCCTAATGAACGATATACGTATGTTCGTGCTAATAACTTGTGTTTAAATTGCCTCAGCGACAAGCACCACGCTTCGTCATGTAACAGTACACATAGTTGTCGCAAATGTACATCAAAGCATCATACTTTGCTCCATTTTGATAGTTACAGTAATGCCGCATCCAAAGTGAGCACAGTTGATTCATCGTTCCGCGGTAACACGTCGCTTGTAGTGAACTCGGCGCCCGCGCCTGATTGCGCTCGGGGCCCAGGTACTGTGCCGGCCGCACGTCGCGCTCAGCTCGACAGCACCGCGCATGTGGTAGCGGCTGCTCGCCTTGCAGCAGCCGCCCGCCCTGCAGCGGCCGCCCGCCCAGACTGTGCCGCGAATGACGTCACGTTGTGTTCATTATCGTCAACTCGGGCGCCTGCAACTGTTTTACTTGCGACCGCTCGCGTCAAAATGTTGGATGCGCATGGTAAATCACACATAGTTCGTGCACTTTTAGATAGTGCTTCGCAGAGTAATTTTATAACTCGAGATTGTTGTCAACGCTTAGGATTAAATTATAGTAATCGCCCTTCGTGTTCCGTAGTGAAAGGAATTGGAGGATCAACTAAGGCCATCCAAGGATCCGTAAACATTAGATTCGAATCGCGTTTTAGTTCCAACGTTTCTTTCGAAATGGATTCGTTGGTCGTAGACAAAGTCACCGAACAGTTGCCTACTGTCTCGGTAGATACCTCGTTGCTAGTAAATTTTGTTGACTTGCCTTTGGCCGATGATACTTATGCCGTCCCAGGAGCCGTCGATATTTTGATTGGCGCTTCGATATTCCCGCACCTCCTGCTGACGCGTAAGGTTCAAGGTCACTCGGCGCACCCCACACCGCACGCACTGGAAACAGTTCTTGGTTTTGTTATAGTTGGATCCGCACCCGCTCTCATAGATAGTTACTCGACTGTGTCATATTGTTGCGCCATCGTACCGCCGTTGGAGACTACCATCCGCCGCTTTTGGGAAATTGAAGAGGTCAATGTCCCACCGATCCTCAGTCCTGATGACAAAATGGCTGAGGAAATTTATAGTCGCACGACCACCCGCGATGAAAATGGTCGTTATGTTGTCGCGCTCCCCTTTAAGGGTGATGTTTTATCTCTTGGCAATTCACGCCAAATGGCTGAAAAACGCTTTCTTTGTTTGGAACGCAAGATGATGTCTTCTCCGAAGTTGAAACAGGCGTACGATGATCTGGTGAATGAATATCTGGATAAAGGCTTCATCTCACTCGCACCCGTCGAAACTGAAGAGACACAGAATTTTCCATCTTACGTTATCCCGCACCATGGGGTTATTAGGGATGACAAAGTCACCACAAAATTGCGTGTCGTTTTAGATGGCAGTGCTAAGACTAGCACTTCCGTTTCCCTTAATGATATTTTGCACCGTGGTCAAAATCTGCAAGGAAATCTGTTCGACATTATCGTCAATTTTCGATTATTTGCCGTTGCCCTCTCCGCGGACATAAGGCAAATGTTTCTTTGTATTGGGGTCAGAAATTGTGACCGCAGATTTCAACAATTTTTGTATAGATTCTCACCGCAAGAACCTTTGAAGGTGTACGAGTTTTAACGCGTATGTTTTGGGCTTAAATCAAGTCCTTTTCATGCGCTCCGCACTGTTAAACAATTAGCTATTGATGAGGGTGATTCCTATCCTAATATAGATAAGGATATCATCGACACTAGTCTGTACATGGATGACTGCGTTTTTAGCGTAGATAGCGAGGATGAAGCCATCGAAACTTCCGCTCAAATTATAAAACTTATGAAAGCTGGTCAATTTGACCTTGTCAAGTGGACAAGCAACTCGCAACGCGTTTTAGATTCTATTCCACCGTCGCATCGTTTATCGACTGTCAAAACTTTCGATGACAATGATACGCATAAGGTTCTTGGTTTGAGCTGGTCACCTGAATCGGATGTGTTTAGCCTCAAGGTTAGTTCGACCCCTCAAACTTGTACAAAACGTATAATTTTGTCGTGCATAGCAAGGATATGGGACGTTATGGGTTTCGTAGCACCTGTAGTCTTATATGCAAAACTCCTCATCAAAGAACTTTGGATTTGTAACTGCGACTGGGATGACACCGTGCCTGATAACGTTGCTAGACTGTGGGCTCAATTTAGGGAAGAGCTTCCTATGCTCGAGCAAATTCAAATTCCGCGCCATGTTGGTATTTCACAAGACAGTGTTATAACTGTGGTCGGATTTGCAGATGCCAGCCAGAAGGCATACGGAGCAGTTGGGTACTTCCATGTGCAAAATGGAAGCAGTATAACTATTAACCTCATCAGTGCAAAATCTAAGGTAGCCCCCACCAAAGTAGTTTCTCTAGTTCGTCTTGAGCTTTGCGCGCTTCTCCTATTAGCGCAACTTATTGGCGCTGTAGTCAAAGCTTGTAGACACCGCATTGTACTTGATAGAATTTTCGCATTCTCAGACTCAACCGTCGCGCTGTGTTGGGCCTATTCATCTCCCCATCGGTGGGACACATTCGTTGCAAATAGGGTCACGAAAATTCAATTGGATTTGTCACCTCAAAACTTATATCATGTCGCCGGGGCAGATAATCCCGCCGATTGTCTTTCTCGTGGTTTAACCCCATCTCAAATATTAGACCATCCGCTGTGGTTTTCTGGTCCACCGTGGATCCAAAACGCGTCTCATGAATGGCCGGTGAAGCATTTCAACCCAGCAACAGTCGCAGAACCACCAGAAGAGAAAAGACATGCTCTCTTATCTTCTGCGCCGAGTGAAGAGTCTGTTGTGTTGCGGTTAGCTAGCCGCCTTTCATCATGGTCGAAATTGCTACGCTGCGTGGTATATGTTTGCAGATTCGTAAAAATATTACCCCAACGTAAGCATATAGTCACTGCTGATCTCGACAAAGCGGAGTTAATTGTACTCCGTGAGTTACAGCGTAAACATTTCCTTTCTGAATTTAAATGCTTAGAATCGAATAAACCTTGTAACAAAACATTTCAACACTTAAAGCCTTTCTTGCATGATGCCCTAATTAAAGTCGGCGGGCGCTTAAATAAGTCGAAATTAGGATTCGAACAAAGGCATCCTATAGTTCTCCCGCGAAAAGACCACGTCTTAGATTTATTGGTCGATTACTACCATAAAGTCCATTGTCACGCTGGTCCCGACTTGTTAATGTCTATTCTTAGACAAAAATACTGGATTCTTTCCGCACGTAATTTGATTCGCAGCAGAGTACACAAGTGTGTGTCCTGTTTTAAACTACGTCCGCGTGCGACCAATGCACCTGAAATGGCTGATCATCGGTCTTGCCGTGTGGTACAAACTGCTAAACCGTTTGTTCATACAGGTACTGATTTTTGTGGGCCGTTCATTATCACTATTTCACGTGGTCGTGGCATTCGCTCAACGAAGGCATACGTATGCTTGTTTGTCTGTATGACAATTCGCAGTATCCATATTGAATTAGCTGGTGATTTGAGCACCCCAAGCTTCATGGCCGCATTTAAAAGATTTTTGTCGCGTCGTGGTCCAGTAAGTCGAATGTATTCGGACAACGGTACAAATTATATAGGAGCAAAACGCCATATATCGGAGTTAGATGCTTTCCTACGATCTAAGTACTATCGAACTGAATTTGCTCAAGTTTTAGCTGAAAATCGTATAGATTGGATTTTCAACGCACCCACCGCAAGTCACTTTGGAGGTAACTGGGAGGCAAATATTAAGAGCTTGAAATCGCATTTGTATCGCGTCGTGGGATCACAGATTCTCTCTTTCGAAGAGATGAGTACAGTACTTACTCAAATCGAGGCTGTGATGAACACACGCCCCCTATGTAGAACTCTTTCTAGTGACCCTTCGGAGCCTTTAGCATTGACTCCAGCTCACTTCCTTTGTATGACCCCGCTTAAATACCTACCCGCAATGGATATTGATGAAGACCGGCTACACGTTCTTTCGCGTCACGCGCTTTTAGACAAACTTGTTCAATCGTTCTGGAAGCGCTGGAGAATCGAATACTTACACACGCTGCAGTCGCGTCAAAAATGGAATACTCCATCGAACCCTATTAGTGTCGGTACGGTTGTCATTCTTATCACCGATAACGCGCCCCCTCTACACTGGCCTTTAGGTGTCGTTGAGGAAATTTATCCTGGTTCAAACGGGGTAACCAGAATCGTACGCGTTAAAACCGCAACCGGATCATATCTACGCCCGGTTATTCGCCTCTGCCCTTTGCCTAACCAGCAATAACATAGATTCTTTATCATTAGTTAGTTCTAGCATACACGCATAGTTTAGTTTATCTATCGCAATAGTTAGTTATTTATTTTAGTTTAGCTTCTTGAAGGTAACCCTTCAAACTGGGGGGAATGGTTGCGCCAATCAATAGTCCAAAACGTTTATACTAGCTTTTGAATTTAGCGCGCAGTTTCATTGCATTTGTTTTGACAGTCAATGGAAGATTGTTATCTATTCTATTGGCACTTCGGCATAGTTCCTATTCCCCTTCCCTTTCCCACGCATTACCTGGCTCGCGAGTACAAGCGAGGCAGACAACATTTACCGAACGACGCTGCACTCACAAATCGGCGCGTGCTCGTCCAGTTGTTGTAGTACTGCAGTTCCGCTAAGAACACGAAATAAGCAAAAATCGTGCATGCGCTTCTATAAATTAACATAACGTTGTTGTGTCAGCTTTAAAACAGTGATTATTGGACCTTAGCCCTGAAGAGATTTAAGGATTTGGATATTGAATGTTTCCTCCGACCAGAATCGTCAACGGCGCCTGAACCACTGGTTTATGGCAAGCACGTGGCGTGCTACTAAGAAGAACAGAACAGGTCAGTGCATATCTATCCTTAATCAGGCTGTATTCTCTCGTTCTTCTCCGCTGCAGCCTGAATTCCTTTCAGGAAGTGCCAATAGCTTAGGTCTCAATCTCATCATCATATTCGCAATCACCCGCTCAAAATATACAGTCCACTCCCGCACCACCAAATACAAAGTACCGTACAATGTCAAGAAGTCATAAATATGTCTAAGTGAGTAATTGTGTTTATTATTATTTTGTAAAAATGTATTTCGGTGAAGCAACTATGTTTTTTTCTAGTGAAGCAAGCAAAAATAATACACAATATCGAATGGAATATCAAGAAGATATTAACGTACCAATGTAAGCACGTTTTATCTGAGTTTAAACAAGGGCTATGTTTTTCACTCGTATCTTGTACACTGAGAAAAAAACGCACTTTTACGCAATAATACGTAATTCTAACCATATCGATTAGGCTGCGGTTAATTTGGTAATACGTAATTGCACCATGGATTCGGCTAGATCGACCTAGCTAATAGATTGTAGTAAAGTAGTGTGTTTGTAATTATTACCTAATAAATGCTTTTAAAAAAACCCATTCGACATGTCATCTGTACCTTTTGAAAGAATGCAATTAGCCGTATCAAAACGTTAAGTATACGCGAAATAGTTGGTAGGAGTTACTTTTTTATTATGATACAACAATATTATTAATGAGTAATTGTAAACAAATTACATACGCAAGTAATACGTAGTTGTGCGTAAATGATACCCACTTAGACGGTCTCAAGTACCTTAACATATGTGTTGTTCTAATCTAATTGGAATGCTTTTAGTTAAGCGCTAACCAGTTCTTAGGTTATTGTGACCAAGGCAATGGGGCTCTGCAATATTCTGTATACGTTTTGGTTACCTAATAAAATGTTTTACGACGTCATGGCTACCATACTATAGGTTCAAGGTACTTAATGTAAAAGGTATTAGTAACTATCTACTAGGTTGTATCAGACTATTGAATTATTTACGGTAACGAACTATGTGCGTACCGGTTACGTTACCTGAACGGTGAACAAAACCTTGTTGATAGGTTTATGTACCTTTTTAATAAGTAGTTGTAAACTAATTGATAAGTGTGCGGTCAAATGACTGGTATGTTATTGTAACCAGATATTCGGTTGTAACCGTTTAATTAGTAGTTAACGATAAGTAGAGATAATCTACTGTTAGGTATAATATATGTAATAAAAAAAATTGTACAGACCTATTTGACCAGTGAAATATATCTAGTCAGTAAGTTATGGGTACCCAGTTTTATGTTAGGTAACCAACAATCGAGCAAAAATCATAATTATTTTTCACTCAAGTAGTGAAATTAATTACAAAGTTACAGATTTACGAGAGGAAAAGTTATCTATTATAGTCATGCGATAACTAAAGTGCAAGGTTTGCGTACAATATGGTTTTTGCATAATGTTTGTTAACTAAAATAGTTGAGGATACCCGTAACCCACAGACTAGGCTTTATCACTATAATCAATTAGGTCCAAAAACTTATTTACTAGTTTATACTATACCTACAACAGACTTATCGTTAACTGTTAATTAAATTACATCAACGGAATAGCTGATTATTATAATACACAAATCACCGCACAATTCTCAATAAAAAAATATACATATGAAAAAGGTCCTTAATCTGAATTTAATTCATTTATAGAGACTGAGAAACAGATTTGTACACATAGTTCAACTTTTTTTTTACACAGTACATAGTGTAGTGTAGTAGCCCGGCACCCCACGGGGTGCCGGGCTAGAATGTCACCCCCCCATCTCTTCCCGTGGGTGTCGTAAAAGGCGACTAAGGGAAAAATACCGGAAGGTGGGCAGCAGCGCCTTCTGAGAAATTAACACCATTAACTGCGATCCCCAAGACGCCTGCCAAGCGTGGGGATTATGGCAAAACCCCCCCTATGATTAGCACAAAAACAATTCGGCCCCCAGTCCCCGGCAGCTCTATTATTCCTGGCCCTGGTAGCGGGCCAGGTAACGGTGGAGCAGGGGGTGCGAAGAATCTCCGGAAGATGCCCGGCTACCGCACTCAAACACGACGACCCTTGGCCCTGGCAACACACAACATACGTACGCTCAGGGAGGACTACAAGATTGTCGAGCTGGAGGAAGAATTAAACAAGTTACGCTGGGATGTCATGGGGTTATCGGAAGTCCGAAGACAGGGACAGGACACCGTTATCCTTGACTCAGGTAACTTGTTATTCTACCGGGAAGGTCACCAAAAGTCTCAGGGTGGTGTTGGGTTTCTCGTCCGGAAGTCCCTTGTTAACAATGTTGTCAAAGTCGAAAGTGTGTCGAGCAGGGTAGCGTACCTTATACTCAGAATCACCAAACGGTATTCGCTGAAGGTCATACAGGTTTACGCACCGACCTCGACCCGCTCAGATGATGAAGTAGAGGCTATGTATGAGGAGATATCTGAAGCCATACATGCCTCCGAAACATACTTCACCGTTGTTATGGGGGACTTCAACGCTAAGTTGGGCACACGGAATGGCGATGAGTTGAGAGTGGGGCCATTTGGATATGGGCAGCGGAACCAGAGGGGCCAGCGGCTGGTCGACTTCATGGAGAAGGAGGGACTCTTTGCGATGAACTCCTTCTTCGAGAAGCGACCATCCAGGAAGTGGACGTGGATAAGCCCCGATGGTTCAACAAAAAATGAGATCGAGTTTATCATGACGACCAGGAAGCAAATATTCAATGATGTCTCTGTGATCCATAAGGTGAAAACCGGTAGCGATCACCGTATCGTTAGAGGCACATTGAATATCAATGTAAAGCTTGAGAGGTCCCGTCTGATAAACTCCACGCTCCGTCCTGGCGTTGCCCAAATTCAAAACCCCGAGAGCTTTCAACTTGAACTACATAACCGCTTCCAGTGCCTAGCTGAATGCGAAACAGTAGACGAGATAAACAACGGGTTGGTGGAAGCTGTCCAAGCGGTGGGGTCTAAGTTCTTTAAGACCCCCCGCCGAAACAAACCGAAGAAACTCTCAGAAGAAACCATCAAGTTGATGGAATACTGGAGTGAGATGAGACTGCAATCTTCAGCTGATATGTCGAACTACGGCAAGCTCAATAGACGAATTTCGAAGGCACTGCGACACGACTTGCGCGCCTTTAATACAAATCGTATTAAGGTCGCAATCGAGCGTAACCAAGGTTCCAAAGTGTTCGCAAAAAATTCGTCTATAGGGCAAAGCCAAATGACCAAGCTGAAGATCGACGATGGCAGAATCATCTCATCAAAACCGGAGATTCTGAGAGAGCTTGAGAGGTTTTTATGGACAGTTATACACCTCGACACAAGAACCCGTTGTCAGTACAGCTCAGGACAAGAGAGCTAAACTGACCCGACACTATACCGAAGACATCCCGGACATCAGCCTATACGAGATTAGAATGGCTCTCAAGCAGCTTAAGAACAACAAGGCGCCAGGTGATGACGGAATCACGACAGAACTTCTGAGAGCGGGTGGAAAACCGGTACTCTTAGTCCTCCAGAAGTTATTTAATTCAGTCATCCTTGAAGGTAAAACGCCAGAAGCATGGAACAGAAGTGTAGTGGTACTGTTCTTCAAAAAAGGTGACAAGACCTTGTTGAAGAACTACAGGCCCATTTCACTTCTAAGCCATGTTTATAAGCTGTTTTCGAGAGTCATTACGAATCGTCTTGCTCGTAGGTTTGATGACTTCCAGCCTCCCGAACAAGCCGGGTTCCGAAAAGGCTTTAGTACCATAGACCACATACATACGCTCCGCCAGATTATACAGAAGACTGAGGAGTATAATCGGCCATTATGTTTAGCGTTTGTGGACTATGAAAAAGCCTTCGATTCAATCGAAACCTGGGCCGTACTGCAGTCTCTTCAGCGATGCCAAATTGACTATAGGTACATCGAAGCGCTGAAGTGTTTGTATAGGAACGCCACCATGTCGATTCGACTACAGGACAAGAGCACGGAACCAATCCAACTGCAGCGAGGCGTGCGACAGGGAGACGTTATTTCTCCGAAACTGTTCACGAATGCGTTGGAGGACGTTTTTAAGCTCTTGAACTGGAAAGAATTCGGCATCAACATCTATGGCGAATACATCACTCACCTTCGTTTCGCCGATGACATAGTCATAATGGCAGAGTCGCTTGAAGAACTCAGTACAATGCTCAGCGACCTCAGTAGAGTTTCCCAGCAGGTGGGTCTTAAAATGAACATGGACAAGACGAAAATTATGTCTAATGTCCATGTTGCACCCGTACCAGTAGTTGTTGGGAACGATACGCTCGAAGTTGTTGACCATTACATATACCTCGGACAGACTGTCCAGTTAGGTAGGTCCAACTTTGACAAAGAGGTCGCCCGAAGAATCCAACTCGGATGGGCAGCGTTCGGGAAGTTACGCGACATCTTCTCGTCGAAGATCCCGCAAAGCCTGAAGACCAAAGTCTTCAACCAGTGTGTGTTGCCAGTGATGACTTATGGCACTGAGACGTGGTCCTTAACTGTGGCCCTTATGGACAAGCTCAGAGTCGCTCAACGAGCTATGGAGAGAGCTATGCTCGGAGTTTCTTTGCGCGATAAAATCCGGAACGTGGATATTCGCCAAAGAACCAAAGTCACGGACATAGCTCTCAGAATCTGCAAGTTGAAGTGGCAATGGGCGGGCCACATTGCTCGTAGAACTGACAACCGTTGGGGAAGAAAGGTTCTCGAGTGGTTACCACACTACACCGGAAGACGTAGAGTTGGTAGGCCCCCCACTAGGTGGACTGACGACATCGTGAAAGTCGCTGGTAGCCAATGGTTACAAGCGGCTAATAGCCGTTCTTTGTGGCGCTCTATGGGGGAGGCCTTTGTTCAACAGTGGACGTCTTCCGGCTGATGATGATGATGACATAGTGTATATCGTATATCTATAATTACAAAACTACCAACTTGCTACCTTTAAGGTTGTTATTTCTACTAATGTGACAAGTACAGAATGCATCGATAAGGAACAATAAACGGAATAGATCACAATTAATGTATATTTATTTGTTTCTAATTTCATTGCTTTAGAACTAATCATTACAAAAAAACACAAAAATTTAAATACGATAATAAGTTAACCAGTCAAATTTAAAAAACAAATTAACTCATTTTTCTAGCCTATTGAATTTATTTTTATGGATAGGAACTATCTAATGATTGAAAAGCCGGGCATCAATCAAAATAATTCTTGCCGTCAGTCAAACTTATAATCTTTTTTTTTTTTTTATTATTATTTCTAATAGTTAAGCCTTTGACCACAATCTCACCTGATGGTAAGTGATGCTGCCAGAACACACCGTTAGGTGCTTGGCGACAGATTTTAAACTTGAGGGTGGTCGCTAGCCAGGCGGGCATTCGCAAAAATGCCCTACCACCATGCGGTGAAGCTCAAGCCCGCGGCGGGATTCGAACCATGGACCTGCTGCGCGGCAGTCCATAGCCAAAGCCACTGAGCCATCACTGCTTCAATCATTACACTAATGCTTACAATCGATAAGTAAGTATAATATCAAATACAATAATAAAATTCTTAATAATATAAACAGCGAATTATTCAGGAACAATGCGACTACAATCACTGGTGTTGATACTGGTGGTACTTTTCCGCCAGTGGAAAATAAATATGGCAGCAGAAGCAGGGCAGCCGTCAATTTGTTGTTTTCATTGTCTGTAAAATTAAATAAATACCACGGTAACGATTACTTGCACAGAAAAGTATAATTCATAAGACTTTAATAAAAGGATTACGACGGCAATAATTTATATACAACAATAATTCTCTGGTAAAATAATGGATACTAACAACATTTTTATACAGCTAATAGGCTAGATCTTGACGGTACTGCCCGGGAACCATTTGTAGGGTATTGAGATAAAGGTACTTGGACCCTTGGACGAAGGTGACTCATCCGCCAAAAAACTTAAGATGTTTATCATATATTCAATAATGAAAGAGACTAAGTAGTTAAATCTATGTATGTACGTATACACAGATAGACCATGAGCTGGAATAAAACAGGATAATATTTATGACACCATTTATACAACAAGTAAAAGGTTCCAGTATTCAAAAGTTAGGTAAAAAAAAAGTACTATAAGCATGAAAATATACATAACATTCCTGCGTAAAAGACGCTATTGTATAAGTTTCAGTTCTTTTTTAATATACATATAGGTACCTACACAGGAACTAAGAATAAAATGTTATGTGGGTGTACCCAAAGCTAGATTCTTAAATTCTAATTTAGGTATACCTATACACCAAGAAATATGCCTAACTACTGCGAGTATGAATCATACCATTACCTTACAAGTACTTTATAAGAAACTAATGTTAGGTAAACGTATGTAACAATTAGGCAAATTCATAATCATGTCTTCGTAGTAATTATACAATTACTTATTCCGCTAAATTATAAAGGATACCCTTTTTGATGAAAATTTAGCGGAATCATAGAAAGGACCGACTACAAATTTGAAACATTTTATATAACTAACCGCATTCGTCGCTAGCTGGTAGCTAAATCCAACAAGTAGTAAGTAGTAGGTTAGGTATAACTAGAAGTTCCAGTTCAGTTGTATGCATCAAAAAAACTGTTAACTATAAAACCTGATTGGTAATCAATGGCAATCGCCATCTTAATTGAAAATGTGAAAAGCAACGAAACACCTATGCCAAACTTCCAACTGAAATTAAATAGATGAAAATAATTCTCACTTACCAGTAAATCTTTTAATTATGTCATCAGGCATCTCAAAATCTTTTAGTAGTTCTTCCATGGAACATAACACTATCAAACCACAATTCATTAATTTATTCGTCCGTGACTCCATGATTTCGTGTCCGTGATTTTACTTTGTCGAAACGAATGAAATCAGAAATGAAGTGCGTGTACCTGCGCCGCGCTTTCTAGTCTATAGTGTTACCAGATGTTTATGTGAAATTTCCTCCTATTTTTTTTCAATATAACCCCAAATATTAGCATTTTGAAAATAAAACTGAAAGAGTTTTCATTTTTACTATAGAAAGAATACAAAACAAAATATAGTCTTATCATTTTAAACAAACATAGCTTCAACTATCAAGGCCATTATGTAATAAGTACCTATATTAAGTATATATTTTTTTACAACCCGTCTTTGAATGATCGCATATAATTTTCTGTTGCAATCAACTATTCTACCACCGCCGATACAATTTGAAAATAAGTCGTCGGCATAATAGGTCGCTGCGCGCTTAATTTAATAGTGCTATGTTATACAAACTTAAACTTAGGTTTTTTAATGTTATTGTAAAATATTTTTATAACCTTATAATGTGTCTTTGGCAAAAACCAATTCGTACGCTGAGACTTCTTAGTTTTTTCTAGTTTGATCATCCATTCCATTGTGGTTTTCAGCTCTCATAATGATTTCAATGTAAAGAAAAACTTACAATTTAGCAACATTATCTTTAAATGTAAGCAATATTTAACAATAAGCAACCCTGGCAACACACCTGAATGGCAGAGGGGAGTAACGACGTGAAGTATAAAATTAGGTATATCTATAAATGGCGGCCTTTGGGACACAGTTGAAGAATGTTCCGTTGTGTTCTGTTATTTTATTATTTATTCTTATGCTCTTGGTAAAGTTTTGAAGACCTACAGTACCAGTATAGATAGTATTAACTGCGTATTAGGATACTTAATAATACTTCAAAAGAACCTAATCAATTTCATTAATACGTTTCAGTGACCGCTTTATTGATGCAACGTACGTAACGGTTTGGTTGTAGCTACTATTTATTTGGTCGTATTAGTTGCGATAGTTGTAAGTTTAAGTACCTAAATTTATGAGATAACTAACAAAAATATGTACATTTAGCACACGGAGAGATGATACTACATTATAATAAATTGTACATATTATGGCTACGTGAGGATATGAACCTTGAGTTGAGACGTAGGTACCTAGCTGATTTTACTTATGACTCGTGCAAGCATTTACATATCTTTGTGTGTAACGTAAGTATCAGGATACTGCTTACATTATTTACCCAAAAAATGCCTTGCTAAACAGTTCTTCCTTAGTTAAGCTAATGGCAATCTTCATGAGTGGCCTTCATCTAGCAGGTAATCAATAATAAAAAGCTAAAACAGGCTGAAGATAACAACAGGTATACTTGCTTACTCAATTTAAAATATAATTCACACATATCATAATATACATACGCTTATATGTATTTATTTTATTATAAATATTATATGTATATTAATACATATAATATTTATATGAATATATATAATTATTATACCACACAGCAATTAAGCAATATCACAGTTTATAATGAAAAGTGGTAGGTATATGGACTGATAGAACTTTTTTATTTGGTCCTATGTCTCACGTCGTAATGAGACGGGTAGAGGATTCCATAGACAGGCAGATTGAATAGTGAAAGCAGACTAATTCAATAATTATCGAGACTTAATTATATATGGACCTAGCTAATTTTAGCTCTCGGTAACGTTCTGATTAGGTATAGTTACCTAACAATGCTTCAAAAGAACCTAATCGATTTGATTAGTGCGTAAATACTTTGTTCTAATCGCATTATTGGTGCAAGTTACTTAACGAGTAGGCAACCAGTAACTATTTATTAGGTTGTATCAGTTGCTATATTGAGCTGATATATAAATTAAATTATAATAGGTACTTTAGATAACAAACAAACATAAGAATTCACACTTTTTATTGTTCTGCGGGGTACAACGTGACGGGGGCTGCTTGCAAAACAAAGCGATGCTATAATCATATTATCTTTGCCACCCCACGAACCCTGTACCTGCCTATTATAGTATACCTAGGATCCTACTATTAAGATATATGAATGGGAAAATAAGACCGCAGGGTAGGTTAGTTATGGATATAGGCTGTGAGGAAGGTTCGTGTAGGCCGAGTAACATCCACACATAGAACTTATGTACCTATGACACGAGTAGGTAGCAGTCGCTGTTTTGGTTTGTTCGTATCAGAATAGTAACGACTATTTGATATCCTGGGTAGGTGGTAGTGGCCATAGTAGTTAGGTGAATTATGGTCATGTTAGGTTCAAAAACTTAAAATTTATTTAAAGAAACTGAATATGTAGTTGTATGTCACCACATGTTGGTATTTTTTTATTCATGCTTAGTAACAGAGAGTTGAAAAAAATCTTAGCTTAGTAACAGTCGTTTCTTTTACCTTTTGTCATTTTGTCAAGAATACGTTTAAGTGAACATTTACAGTAAGTACGGTAAATTTTACATACCTAGTACCATAGTACATGTGAACACCTAACTGTATGTTACCATTATACAGGTGCATACCTACCTGCTAAACAGATGGCTATTATTACGGTAAACGCTACGAGGTTTCAAAACTGCGAGCAATAAGGTAGGTACATCTACCTACCTATTTTGAACTGGTCAGATAGGTTCATCGTGTTTTAAAAAATAATTGAGTTATTTTTACCTAGATTTGCTTTCAACATTGATGTAATAAATTAGGTTTTGACTAGATTAAACGTTCGCATGGTAGTTAAAACCTAGTAGTAAGGTTGATTTCAAAGTATTGGAATAAGTTCCGATAACACAATTTTAAAGCCATATTAGCTTATATATGGCTTTAAAATTGTTTAAAGCAACTGAATATGTTCGTTTGATTGTACCTAATTATTATGTTACATAGGCCGGCGTCGGTGTCTGTGCCGGCGTCGGTGTCTGTGTCGGCGTCGGTGTCTGTGCCGCCGTCGGTGTCTGTGTCGGCGTCGGTGTCTGTGCCGGCGTCGGTGTCTGTGCCGGCGTCGGTGTCTGTGTCGGCGTCGGTGTCTGTGCCGGCGTCGGTGTCTGTGCCGGCGTCGGTGTCTGTGTCGGCGTCGGTGTCTGTGTCGGCGTCGGTGTCTGTGCCGGCGTCGGTGTCTGTGCCGGCGTCGGTGTCTGTGTCGGCGTCGGTATAAGCTAATATGGCTTTAAAATTGTTTAAAGCAACTGAATATATTCGTTTGATTGTACCTAATTATTATGTTACATAGCATCAACTTAATATTAGGTGTTTTTAAGTCATGTATATTTTCTGAGTGTAAAATTTACCAAATTTGATTAGTTTAACGTACTTTTACGATTAGGTAACGGCTCATTAACTTAGCGATTAGGTAAAAAAAAAGGTATGTGTGACCTAAAGTAGGTGAAATACACCTGGTATTTGTTCCTACCTAACGCTGCACGTGGTGCTTACCTATCGCCAGGTAAATATATTACCTTTTGCTACGTTGGTGAAAAGGAACGACTCAAATCAGAGATCGTAGAAAAAAATTACCTATTTTGGGAACAAAAATGAAAGATTTTTTTTTACAATTTTACATGGTATGGTTTTTACCGGAAATAGTTGACTCTCGTAAAACACGCGGTATGCCCCTGAGAGAAATATTGCCCTTAGCTCATCCTCCTAACCCTATTTACAATTTATCTGAATATGACGAATCGTCAATAGGCATAGAAGATGAAACATAAATTGAACCGAGACGACTTAATTTTAAAGATTGTCAATTAGAATATTTGGATTTCAGTATGGCTTTTTTATTTTTTAATAAGAAATAACTAATTGATAATTATATGTTATATAATAAGAAATAATTGAAATTGATAATCATATGTATTTAAGGTGCAATGTAGGTATTAGGTTTTTACGTAATAAAAACTTGAATCCCGGGATCCCGGTATTTAAATTATGAATGAAATCTGAGAAAAATATCCATTCTATTCTATTTTAGATACTTATACTACCTACTTAAATGTTTTTCAACCATTAAAGATGTTTTATCGAGTGTGTAGGAGAAGTAAGACCTCTTTCATCGTCACAGTTTATAACTAGGATTTTTTGACTATTTACACTGTAAACGGTTCTCGCTTTGCACTGCGAGTTAAACGCTAGCGCGTACATTTCCAAACACTCCTTGAATTTTTTAACAAAATTAAGAACTTTCTTCTACACTGGAAAGTGTGCAATAATTTGTTGGTGTCGGTACAATGCTGGTTCAAAAGTACCTATTATCTCAATATTGTGCTCACGGTACCGACTTTGACAAGTTATTTCACACTTTACAGTGTTGAAGTCGGTTCCATTTTTTCACCCATTTTCTACTTATGGTATTTATTGTCATTTACCGTCAACTATGAAATCATCAAGATATTGTAACACTTTACAGTTATTTGACTGTAACTCAAAAACCACTTGACCAATGTTGATGAAATTGTAATGGGAGCACCTTTAAAGTATACCCTACCGAGTAAAAAAGAATCATCACGATTGGAGGATTTAATAAAAGTAATGCATATAGTCTATAGATATAGTCGAAACTGTCATTGGAATAATCAAACTTTTATATTTGAGTAAAAAACACGTTAGTTTTTAGTGTACGAGTGTTGAGATTATTATAGTTAAACTATTCATAAAAAATATTTCAGACTTACCTTCCACATAATTCATAATAAAATTTTGAGATGCAAAAAATTCTGGCAAATTTTATAGAAGAAAAAAAGCATTACTATAGAGTTATGCTTTTTCTATATAATTTGGTACTACGTAAGTTCTCAGATAGATACTTGGGTATCCAACAAGTATGTGAAGTGAAATTAAAATAACTTGTCGAAGTCGTTACCACCAGCACATTATTGATGTTATATTTTTGAACAGAAGCGAGGTTTCGACATCAACAAGTTATCGCACTATGTTCAAATTAAAAAAAAATCGTTTTAGAAAAAATATGGATAGTAAAAAATGGATATCAGTAATGAGTAAGAACCACTCATTTATGTAACGGTTGGAAGAATATTGGTGAAAAAAGATAACCGAGGTCCTGGAATAAAAGAAGCGCTCCCTCAGTAAATTCTCATATGTTCCTGAGAGAGCAAGCATAATTCGAATTCTAGGGTTGAATTCCGGGTTCTCGGGTGAAGTCGCGAGCAGAAGCTTGTAAGCTTACATAATAAAAAATCACATTTCAAACAGCAGAATTAAAAACTTATAAATCCGCACATATCAGTTTTTACCCGCGCAGCAGCAGAATAGCGGCCCGATTCAACAATCAAACTACGCTACGCGACGCCACAACGGCATTTTTCGACAACTCTCCACAGCGTTTTTACCTATTATTTGGGAACTCGGAGCGCCTTAACCGTATCAGTATTTCTGATCCCCTGATACTCAATACATTAGAGACATAAAAATAAGTACAGAACGAAAATACATTGAGTCTAGTCAGTTGTGGTGTGTGTCTCATTGCTCGTTCATAAAAGGGTTCTAAAGTTCGTCATTTCTCCCATATAAATGTGCGGCGGGAAAAGTTATAAAAAAAATATTATGCCTAAGCAGCGAAAAAAATACAAACGTCGATTCTTCAAAAGCTTTTATAACTAATAAAATAATAATTAAAAAAAGAGGGAATTTTGTACACGATTTTCAATGAGAGGTTTAGCAAAATTTTTCTGCACTACGAAAAAAAGCGCAGCAATTTTTGTTATTTTTTTTAATAGTTTTTTACTAAATTATTAATTTGACAGTGCGCTTTTAACAATTCTAAATAAATTATTTCCTGAAATGTCATCAGATAGTGAAGGTGACGTTTTTATAATGATGACGCCACCAGAAATAAAAAATATAGCCCAAGAAGTCATAAAAGAACTTTCTTGCTGAGAAGACACGGGACAAATACGAGAAAACTTATAATGTATAATATGTATATATTCCGAATATATAAGTGGATTGATATTCACACAAAATATTGTTTTATGACTAAAAGGTACGAAATAAAAGGAAATAATTATAAAATTAAAAAACACGCCTGCCGTTACAAAAGTGAACTAAAAAATTACTTACAAACAAGTTACATGATTTCGATTTGTAATTTTTTAGTTCACTTTTTTGCAAACGCACAATGTGCCACGAAAGATAACTTAATTTTTTTGGAAATAAATATCGCGCAAAAGATAACGCGAAATACTTATATTTTTATTTATGATTAATTAATTATAAATGATATCGCTGAGGTGTTACAGTTCTTGCAGAGACTTTTTATCATGGGGCTCGTTGATAAGCTTTCGTGGATCTAAAACACCAATTCTTCTAGCTGTCTGACGCGACTAAGAGCGACATAAACTTTCATCATCATCATCAGCCGGAAGACGTCCACTGTTGAACAAAAGCCTACCCCATAGAACGCCTCAAAGAATGGGCACTAGCCGCTTGTAACCATTGGCTACCCGCGACTTTTATGATATCGTCAGTCCATCTAGCGGGAGGCCTACCAAATCTACATCTTCCGGTCGACTTTACCTTGACCCCGTAACGCGTCAAATTCTAGTGCTAGGCTCAATTTTGACACCCAAACTGACTGCGTTGCCACGTATCGATTTGTCATTGAACTCAACGAAAGTCGAAAACGGCTTGCGGTAACTTTCCCAGTTACGACGTAGCGCTGGCCATACAAATTTTCAGATGTCCCCCATAGCGACATTTACCAAGCCGTGTCCAAAGTTAATATTAACTCAACATTACTCTAGAACCAATACTAACGGTGGTCATCGTTTGATTTTGATTTGGTGGTTCGAGTTATTCACCTGTCTTGTCGTGGGAAATTTTCGCACACACTCGCCATCTGGTCCAGTAAGTGGTACTCTACGCTGATCCAGGATTTCAAGTTGCTGCATAATGAGTTGACCAACCCGTAAACTATTCAAAATATCGACAAATGTGGCGTCGTCTGCTTGCTTCATATTCTGTGGCAGTTCGCAGAAGCTATATAACACCCATAAATCCACTTCAGCTCTTAAATGTGGCGGTTGTTTAAAGCAGTAGTATGCAATAAATGATTCTGATTCAGTATGCCCCGCTGACAGATTTAGCTATTGGTGGAAGCTGCATTAATTCACTAAACAGTAAAATGTTAACACCGCCAAAATAAGCATTTCTTGGAGTTGTGTATGAAATTTCGTCAATAATAAGCCATTTTATACTATTCCACTTTTGCCTTTCTCTCTGAAAGCGGTCTCCGGTCAAAAGACGCATGGTCTCTGTCCTGCCGCATGCCTTTGATTTATTAATTTGTATTACTTATATCTACAAAAAGCAAGTGTAAAAACAGATACGACAATATTTATTTCTTTTGATATTAGTGAACTAATGTATATTGAATACTACTGTTATATATTTTTGTTATATACAAAGCAAACTCTAGACGGTGATAGTAAAATTTGTAAAATTTTCACGAAATATTTTTTTTGTTTTCTTTTAATTTCATTAACTATGGCTCCCTCTTTAAGTTTTTTATAATGTTCACTAGCCTATGTTACCCGGAATAACTCAACGCTTCTAATGATATCACATACATCAAAATCGGTTAAGCAACGGCTTAACCGATTTTGATGTATGTGATATCTATATATATTCTTTATTCCACCATAACTTCGTAATGACGAAGTTATGGTGGAATAAAGAAACCAACAAACATACATACATACATACATAAACCCTGAAAACATAACTCTCCTTTTTTTGGGCAGTCGTGTAAAAAGATCAGTAGTCTGACTGTCTGTAACACCGGACTACTGATACGAAATGGTAGTTTATTAGTCCGATCATCGAACTAAATTATCGCCCTACTGATACTAGGTCAACCCTTTGGTTAAAATCGCAATGGTGTTAAGATAAGAGAAGTGACTTGCTGTACTTTAGTATACATTTTTATATTATACCAATCTCCTTCTCAGACTGCTATACGAATTGTACCTACTTATTAGGATTAGGAAATTTATTTCCTAACCGTCACACCAGGCAATGTCATAGAGCTTTGTACCTACAGGTTAGTGGGCTGTGAACTCATCTTGTACAACTTGTTTAGTATATTTTCTTTCGTTATACCTTTTTATCATTAAGTTATAAGTAAGATGGAGATTCTTATCTCTGACGACACTAATGGAATGCCGATACAGTGTGCCATGGGGGATAGGTGCACTTGGCAATCCATTGCCACGCAGGTGGCTATGTTTCACGATTCCTGTCTACGGTTTGACTATCACCGCATGGTTGCACGGCATTTTGCGAATGCTACAACCTACGAATAAATGATTTTTATTCGTAGGCTACAACTGCCGCTAGTAGATAAGTAATCTGTTGCCGCAAATGCTATGTTCTGGAAGCTGTCCTTGAGAGCCAGTATTGATTATAGGCTTAGACTATCATCTTCAGCCTCATCGTCAGATAGGTATTACCATTAGTTGAGATAGTGGTCAAAGGTTAGCTAATAAGGGCGATGCCTCGTCCACTTACTGGATTTTCCCACTAGCGGGTAGAGGGGGAATTCAAGTAAATAAAGAGTTATAATGAATGAATCTGTTCGGTGATGACTAATATGGACTGCCGAGCCGCAGGTCCTTGGTTTGTCCCCCACCGCTGACTTGAGCTTCACCGCATGATGGACGTGCATTTTGGGAATGCTCGTCTGGCTAGCTACCATCCTCAAGTAGAAAAACTGTCGCCAAGCACCTAACAGTGTATTCCGGCAGCAGTCCTTAAGAGTCAGAAAAATTACGGGCAGATGAGACTTAACAACTATATGTCACAATGTGACGGGCGCAGCGCAATTCGACAAAATGCACCTGTTAACTAGCAGAGGTTATAATCCGCTTAACTCAGGTTGGCCTCGCGCTGGTTCCGCCACAATCACATAAAAAAATTTAAAAATGTACCTATGGTAGGTTCTTCGTGTCTAATAAACGTACGTCGCTGAAGAAGGAATGAAGATGAAATAAAAAACCAGAGTAATTTAAAGTCGTGTATTCAACTATGTAGGTATAGTGTCAGTGCGTGTCGCCGTCGCCATCGCAGGTGGTGCGGCGGGAAGGTCGCCGTCATACGGTGTCGTGGGGCGCGGCGGCGGCGGCGAGGCGCGCGGCGGGCGCGCGGGGCGGAGGGCGGGGCGGCGGCGGTGGGCGGCGCTGCCCCCGCCCCCGCCCCCGCCCGCGCCGCCGGCGCCGCCAGCACGCCGCCAGCGCCACCACGCACGCCGCGCCCGCACCCCCCGCCCACCACCACACCGCGCCGCCGCCGCCCGCGCTCACACCACCGCCCTCACCGCCGCCTACACACACACGCTGCTGCCCACTTGCTGCTGCACTATCCACGCGGATCGTTCACAATCCCCACGTAATGCATTGAACGTTTCTACAATCGATCTTAGTGTTTATACTCACATGTACAAAGTGATGAAAGATATCCTAAATTCAGTCAATTGTCCTCAAAATCAATGCATAAATCGATTATAGAAACGGTCAGATATATTATAAAATATCTTGGCTCCTATATAATGGACTAAGAAAACAGAATTCGATCAGAGTAGCGATTCTTAAGTACGAACATGTAGGTAGGTACTTATTATAGTATGTAGGAATCTTTTACGTAGATAAATCACATTAAGATAGTTGAATGTAACCAGGAAAAAATCTATGTTTATTATAACACAGATACTTATATTGGAGCTAAGATGTTTTTGGATAGCCGAGTTGATCCTTGTAGTGATGAATACGGCCTAAAGTAATCTTAACAATATTCAAGGAGTTAACAAATGGAGGATTCGAATATATCGGCTAAGTTCCTCTGTAACCATGTTGCGTTCATATTCTGTAATTATAGGTAAACAAGATTCAGTTTCGAAGTTCGTAGAAAAGGATGATGCACTGAAAGTCTTTTAGGTACTTTTATTCTCTATGAATATTGTAAAGATATAATAGTTTCTTATTATGTTTATTTTATGGTTGATTTTATATGGTGTTTTTATTTCATGCATATTTAAATTCTTGAGTGAGAGAGAAGAAATGAGAATGGCAATGAATTTCAAAATAAAATGGAAGAAAGAAGAAACAATATAGGAGAGATAAATTATTATAAACATAATTTAATCTCCACGGTATAAAGCATTTAAGAGGATCACATGCATCGTCAGAAAAGTTTAGTTGTAATGGACGTTATCTAGACATGTATTTTTTTCCTTGGCATATATAGCTTTCATAGATCAGATTCGATTCTTATGAAGCTTTGTCCTACGTGAAGAGATAAGTGTGCGAAGCGATTATATAAGCTTTCGAGATGATAGCATGTGTGCAACGAAGGCGTGGATGGGAAAGATAGCTCACTCAAGATTTTATTTAGAATAAATACAAAAGATAAGAATTATAGGCATCATCTGCCTATTAGAAATTATTCTGTAATTACTAACCGTCAAAACCACACCATCCGAAACAAAACAGTTTTGTTTGAGTTCTGTAGTTTTGTGAAGCAAGAGATTATCGAAATCTAGACATGTTAAAAACAGGGTGAGCTACCTATGCTAGGTGAGATAAAAGGTAGGTGTGTGTAACTCACGTGCTTGGCCCGGTCAGTGCGGGGCGGCGAGCACAAGCGAGAGCGCGAGTAGCGCGGCGGTCGCGTCCCGTCGAGGCGCCGCGCCGCCTGCCATCACCGCCGCGTCATTACGGGGTACCCATTACGACATCTGGGAAGCTTAGCCAGACATGGCACTTTTCTGTGGCCACTGTCTACGTGCTTGCGTATATACTCTTCATTTATTTAGTTCGAAAATTATTGCTAGCCTTCAAACGCGATACGGCGTGACTGGTCAGCTACGTGCCTGTGACACGTAGCATTCGCCGTATGCTAAAGGTTTCGTTAGAGGCGAGAGCATTTACTATATTCACACTTGCTTTAGTGGTATTTATCATATTGTACATGTTTGATGACAAATAGCACTTGTTGCAGAGCGTCGGTCTTTTTAGTAATTACTTTAATCATGTTTATAAGGATTTCTTTATCCTATTATTATTGAATGAAAAAGTAGGAATTTAGAAGTTAAAAGTTTCGTTACAACCTTTTTGATATATTCGCCCAAGATTTAATCTTAAATTAAGTATCTAGATATGACTATGTGAGTACCATTATTATACAGCACCACACACAAGTACCAAAAATATAAAACTACGTCTATTCATAGACTTATCGAGCTTAAGCTTCCCAGCTGTGTATTTACTGTGTCCCATTTTATTTAAGGCTAACCACCAACATTAATTCAGTGTGCCGATCACATTGCAGTAAGCAATTGACTATATACACTGAACATTTTTGTGTGTTATATATAAAAACTTGAAACAGATTTCTTTTTCTTGACACAGTTATAACAATAGTTTCAATTGTATTTATAAAATGCACACACTGAAATAATAGGTTTTAAGATTTTAGCCAGCGTCTCACCAAACGACAACAGCGCCACTTTTATGTTTCATTGTACATTTTCTCAGTGTATGTATATCTAACGGCAAACAGTAATAGAGCTAAACAAAATTAAAACATCATACTCGTCTCATTACTTACCTATATTCATTATGCTATATAGTTTTATAACGTGAAAGTTAAAAACCTTTTCGAGTGGATGTATTGAGAACTTTTGAAGTGTTCTTTTGTATATAACATAATAGGTTCCAACTACAATCTTCAAGCCATCTGATAATTAAGAACTGTATTTGCATAAATGCACCCTATTGTGATTATGATAATTTGTGTAATTCTATAGAAAAGACATGATGTATTGGTTATGTTTAGCTCTATTTCTTATGTTAAGTCTCGTTATGAAGTATGCCCGTTCTTGTTAGTGCTACGAGAGTGCTACGAGAGTGTCTACGCCTATGTCCCTATTCTGTTCACATTGTATACCTATCTATTTGGGCAGTGTATTTAAGTGCGTGTTTATCTGAAAATATGTTATACAGTGCAGTGTAGGTTATATCGAAACAGAAGACGCTGTTGCCTAGGAGACTTGGTTCTTTCTGATAACATTTAAGGTTCAATTATTCAAACTTTATTTGAATAGATGTTTTTTAAATGTTATCCGAAAGTTTATTTTTTAAATTAAGTTTATAAAGTTTATAGGTACCCCGGGCCCCATAGTGCGATGACTCAATGCAAGCTTCGTCCCTTTGGATTTTAATAGTAAAAAATAACTGTATATTATAGCAATCAATTAAATTTAACAACTTATTTCAACAAAAAAATTGACTTAGGACCAAAAATCTCATCTCTCCTGAGTCATCACAATATAAGAAAAATAAAATAAAAGAATAGATCTTAATTAGTAGTTTAAAACGAATGATGTAATGATTTTAAACTACTATAGAGAATTACACAAACAATATTTAAGGGAGTTCTGTATGTATAAATAAAAAAAGTTTATTCTTGCAACAAATTCAATATATTCTGCTAATTTCAACAATAATTATATAATTTGTTTAAAACTTTTTCTAAACACCTAATTCCTACATACAACATCCTTGAGACAAAGATTGCATTGAACCATCATAGTACTGAGAAAATATTAAATACAGTGAACATAATTATTAATATTAGTTTAGAGTAATTAGTTAATAGTTCTACAGTGTTTAGAATTATTTTATACAACAATATAGAAGATAAAAGCAGGAGTAAGCAGCAGCAATTGAAGAAAGCACAAACTGCCGAGATATAGATTGTGGATTCTACCGACAACAACGACCGTTTTTCAAACAGAAACTGATGAAGGAAAAGTTAGACACCATTAGAAGATACGTCCAATTTTGGTTCTTGGTCTGGCACGTTTCCTTGTGTCCGTTAAATATATATTTTCTAACTTTACCTCATCCAACCGTAGTTTTGGAACAAATATGCCCAGTGATGGCAACAACATAAAAGAGCTTACCACAAGTTCTTACACCGCTTCAGTTACAAGGCAGTACCCATTATAACTGTGAAAACTAAACCTGCCTAACGTCACCCTAACAATTTGCTATGTTCTTTCAGCTATCTCAGGTAACTACAGAAGTATATTCTATTTGTTTTTACAGCTTGAATAGAAACTGCTCTGTGACTAAGTATATGGCCTGGTATCCATAGAAGCGAAGAGAAGGTGTAATTTCAGACAAATGAATGACGCAGCGGCCTGAAATAGGATCTATCGAGATATCATTTGCACCAAACTATATCTCTTCTCCGCTTCGGTGAGTACTGGGAAGTTCTTGTGGCAAGACATAAAGCTAGTACACACGCATAATTATAAAAAAAAACGTTACTGCTTACTCCATCAAAATACTCTCATCAAACTACAGCAGATTATTCGACAATTTATATAAACTTTATTCCCCTAAAATGCAACGACAAAATGCAAGTGTAGATTCAATCATATTACGTGAAAAGTGCAGTGCCAATTGGTATAATACAGTGAGACCTTGAAAATTTTGAAAAGATATAACTAGTTAGATTTTAGTTGAAAAGTTTAAGATATTTTTAGTATAGATGTACTACATCGGTCCCTAGAACACCTAAGAAAATTATTGATATGTGGAATCAATGTAGAAAACAGAGGGACTAGACATCTATATAAGTTTTAACTACATCATACGCAAGTTCTTACCGAGTTAGATATCTTTGCCATTGTCTCTATTGATTATAAAATACAAGAAGTACTGATCATTTGCATGTACCTTTTTACCTTGACCTAGATGCAGTCCTGGTTTAAGTGTTCAACTTCTATTTTTTTAAGTTACTATTAATACTACGTTTTGTACATTAAAATCATTAAATTATAAGTCTAGAAAGACTGTTTTTATTAAAATGAAGGTGAAAATCTTAGTATCAAAAAACGCCACATTTATGGCATCGCAGAAGAGATTAAACATATCGTACATTCAAAGTGCAATTGGAGGATTCAAAGGTTAGTCTCTCAAAAATAAAAATAAATAATTACAGCTCTTCATTACTATAGTAACGATACTTATTACACTGACGCAAAATAGAAAGCCTTTTGCTCCGTGCCAATAAATGCAAATTCATATTACAGCTCCACAAATATCGTAGCAAGCCGTCGAAGCTCTACAACACTTCACGATTATTATTGTGGGCGTAGAAGCTCCTACGATTGAAAGTCGTGGTAGCAAGCTCAGTTTATTTGAATTGGTTCACACTAAAGATTACACTGATTACTTGCCGTCCGTTCTATTGTTCACCGTAAGGAATGTATATTCATTAGTACTTCGAAATATCTAAACCATTCTATGTTATGATCGGTTATTAGTTATTGTTTTTATTCGCGTCATCGGTTTTTGTTTAGCACTTGTTTAGTTCAACGTCAAAATTTTACGTAGAATTTTGACGTCAAATAAAACCATGAATGATTACATAATCAAATGCTTATAAAATGCCTCCAACGTATAAGATTTAGGGCCGGGGCAGAGGAGGAAGTTTTTGTCTGCAAATCACTAAATCATTATACCTCTCTCTACAGAAAAGACAGGGTCGTTATGAGGGACAGATGTATTTAGGCCCTAAGTAAGGACTGCATGTAGGTCGGTGGTGGTACCAGTGCGGTGCTTGTATGCGGTGCATAGTTACTAACAGTGTGCGGGCCTCGCGGGCGGCATGAGCGCGCAGTGCTGCAGGCCGGAGCAGGCGGCGGCGGGCGGCAGGCAAGCGCCCGCGCACTCGCCCCCGCCCCCCGCCTCCCCGCTGCCGCACTCCCCGCCGCCCTCCGGCACCGACACCTCTGTCCACACGGCGCGCCAACCCGCCGCACCCACTGATTTATCCGCTATTATAAATCTGAAAATAGTTAATAAGCTCTGCTGGTATTACTTATCTCCCTTGTTTTACTGTTGTCCCGAACGCGTGAAGGTGAAAATCAATAACCAAGCATCTAACAGTCTGTTCTGGAAGCAGTGCTTGAGAGCCAGTGAAATTACAGGCAAATAAGTAAACAACTGTATGTCTCAGAGATCAGCACTCGTTGCTTTTGCAGTTCGTCATTTGTAAAGAAGTGCATTTGTTACAGGCCGCAGGTGAGACTCGTGATGGTTCCGTTACAATACCATAAAAAATGCTGTACGCTTTAGCAATTTTAGCGCTTTAGCTTTTAGAAATTCATACTTTTATTATTATTTGTTGCTAGACCGTCTATTGTACTTGATTACATCAAACGCTAGATTCGGAGAAGAGATCTCACAAAATCTGTCACTTTTTTTAAACTTGCTTAGTAATGTACATTTGTTACGGGTTAACCCGTAACAAATGTACAAATTGTCATAAAAACTTACGTGAGTTGTCATGATTATTAATTAAATATACCGGCTAGCACTCACGGTGGGCGAGTGCTAGCCGGTATATTTAATTAATAAATGTACAAATGTAGTAATAATTAAAAATTTTGACAGTTTTAGGGGACATTGTTGAATAATGTGCATTGGTGTCCTCTGTCAAAGATATTACGTGATATAGGTCAAACTCGTGAATAACATGTTCTTGCAGAATGGTTAGGAAATTGCTAGGTTTCCTAACCATTCTGCATAAGAATGAAAAATAACTGATAAAATTTGGCATTCCTCGCCATAGACGTCAGTCTGCACCTTAACGGAAGATTCGGTTTTATTGAGGTTCACTCAACGCGAAACACACAGATGAGATAATGGTCAAAGGAAACCCTATCAGTTATCGATAGTTTTTACATTGCCGATAGGCTAGCTTTTGATCACAATCTCACCAAAAACATAAGTGTAAAAGAGAGAAGTGGCAAAAGTTTTTTTTATTGTACTCACGATAGTCTTATAGAGTTGGATGAGGAGAGGTACTGCCAGCGGTCGGAGGGCGCCTTCTCTCCGCACAGCTCGAGCGGCGGGCCCGGGCTCTCGTACCACAGCCGCAGCACTGCCGCCGGGCATCCGCGCTCTGGAATTTACAAGTACCTACTTGGTAACTAACCTCACGTTACCAGATAATTCACATAAACCAAACTCTGGAAACCTCTGTCAATTAAAATACTCTGGTGTCATAATAATTTTATGCGAAGACCTAAACGCACGGTCCCCTGAAACATCAGTTACTTACTGAAAAATATTTATCTAACTTCACGACATCACATGCAACTTTCGTACATTCATAGAGGCAAAAATTTGCCATTTAATTTTGCTACTGTCATCGTACATCGTACCTTCTCATTTGCTTGAATCACTTTATTTATTTATTTCATAAGCGCAAATGTTTTGTTTAGTGGTGTGACTAGCTCCTCTCCAAAGGTTGTCTGGAAGAGATCACTTTAAGCGATAAGGCCGCCTATTGTTCACTATTATAAGCTAAATATTTTTAATTTTGGTATAGTTTAAGGTGTTCAATAAAGAGTTTATCTATCTGGCTACCACCCTCAGGTAGAAAATCTGTCTTTGAGCATTTAGCGGTGTTGCAGCAGCTATCCTTATAAGTTCCAGTTTCTAGTAACTAGTTTAAGCATTTATACCATTTGCGACTGTAAGATTGCGGTTAAAGGGATGTCTACAAGCAATAATAAAAAGGAATAAAAGTACACCTGTGCTTGCTTTCAGGAATTTTCGGGTAAGTTGACCAGCTATAACTAGAACCCACGGCGATCACACGACCAGTCTCGTAGCACGTCTACGAAGCTCTACGATAGGATATGACACATGTATGTTTAAGCTAAATGTTCTTACTACTGTACTGTATTAGCCTGATCGCTCAATGCTGAATACAGCGTCCCCATAACTCTTACGGCTCCCATAGGAGTGCAATACCAGCCCGGCACCATACGGGCTCTAAATTATTTTACTATGAATAAAAAATACATTAATGTTTAAGGAACATCATCAGAACAGGCAATATATATATTTTTTTATATTGGTTATTTTTTTATAGTTTAATCCAAAGCGACATTTTCTCGGAGCCCTCAAATTTTATTCTCAAGTGCTAAGCTGCAGAAAAATTGTAATGCAACTCACAGATGATGTATGTGGCTGATGTATGTGTTCTTAGCTTATGTATGTGGCCAACTTACCAGTCAAATGCCCCTCCACAGCAAAATGTTCAAAATTGAGCAGTAGTCGCTTCCCCGGGCGCGCAGTCACGAACCAGTTGCAGACTCTCGAGGCGGCCCCCCGCGCCGGAGGCTCGTACGGCAGCGGGAACCGTGGTGACGTCACCACTCCCCACTCCGCCCCCGACATGTTGCCGCCGCAGTCACCGAATATCGACTTGGCCGGCTAAACACAAGACCAACTCGCTTTAGAAGCCCACAGGGCTGTGTGCGTCCATGAGCGATGAAGATGAGCGGTGTGCGAACAAAAATTCACCAATAGAATCGCTTCTTTTTCCATGTCCCGCTGAGGCAGCGATCTTTATGCTCGCACATCGCATCTTCTTGGAACATCTCTGGTGGATACGCACCCTTAGATAAGTAACATACCGTAACGCTCGTATTCTAGAAAGGGTAGGCAGAAATGGCCACCGTTCACGTCTTGTCAACCATTCTTTGGGCGCATCTCATGTAATCTATTGCCACCAGCCAGGCACAGCAATACAATAACTAAATATTTGTCTATTGTCTATATACGCCAAGCACAGCGCTCGATAAAAAATAAACCAAAAAACTAGGCTGAATTTGACCTCTGAAGTTGAGAGGAGCATGGTCATTTTTGGCTTTACTTCTTTCGCAATATAGTATCTCAATCTGAGAGCTAAAAATAAGCATAGTAATTTTGGCTTAACTTCTATCGCGCGCTGTGTTTCGTCTGAATTTTTTTATTGTTCTTATTTGGAAAACCCCAATGACTTGTCTGACTTGTCAATAGTCTGAATAGAAGTCTCAATAGAATGAGTCCTCGCTGTATATGGTACTGACCTCGAATATGTACCGCGCCTTGAACCCCGAGGCGACTGCGTCGAGGTCCGTGTGCAGCGCCAGCATGAGTCCGAGCGCGCCGCGCGGCGAGTGCAGCGGGCCGGGCGTGGCGAGCCCGCACCACCGGCCCAGCGGCACGCGCGACCCCTCGCGTCCTACCCACCACGCCTCCACCCAGTCCTCGCTGCACGTCAACCCTCTGGGATACGATTAATTGATGACTAATTATAATTGATCGGAAACTATTCTATTACTTTCTAAATATAAAGCAGAAGGTAAAAGTTCTCATATCATCACATAAACCGAAACGTCTATCTTTGAAAGAAGTTATAGTTAACATTGGGATGGTTTGCCATTATCTCCATATCTGATATAGATGGCTTCTTCAGAAGGCGCTGCTACCCACATCCTGGTTTTCCTTTTGTCGTCTCTTTCGAGCCCCACAGGAAGATATACTGTATCAGCCGGATTGCCTGCCCTATTTAGGAGGGGGTTTGCCATAATCCCCACGCTTGGCAGGCGTCTTGGGGATCGCAGTTTACCTACCGGTATTTTATCTTTAGTTCTCTCTTAAGACACCCACAGGTAGGAATGGGTGGGTGACATTCTAACCCCGCACCCCAAGGGGCAGGAAAATATGGGGGCATACAATTCTAGCCTAGCACACCACAGGTAACATCACTACTAAAGTATGAATATGTGGGAGGGAAAGTATATGAGAATGAGTCAGGAGAAAAAGTATGTGATAATTCATTGTCATCCATGTGAAGGATTAAGGGGAGTTAAATGATTTATGGGACAGTTGTATGGAATATTTTTGTAACTAGAACTCTAAAAGATACACGATAAGAGGTAGGTAGAAAGTGCTTAAACAAATTTCACAGCAAATAGGTGTGCATTTTAAATAATTTTCGATACATTGTAATAATTTCTAACTCATGAACAACGATGTACTCACCTACGTTGTTCAGATGTTCTTTTTTGGTGATGGATATTTCAATATATAAAATCTGTCACCTTTCCAAATCTATAACTTTCGTGTTTTAGAGACGATAGAGCACACAAGTGATGCGAAAGGAATTTCTCTTAGTACACAATGTTTTAGCACCATTTAATAGAAAAATATTAATTTCGTTGGAATCATTAAAATATGTAAACCTCTATGATGTTACTAGTTAGGTACCGGCCTGAAGACGGCATATTGTATTTTTATATAGAGCAAGAACAGTGTAAGCGCCTATCTAATAAAAATGCCTGCTGAAGCAACAATTCACAAGGTTATGTAAAACTAAATGAGTTTCTTACATGTTATACGACACAGTAGAACCCTATAAGATTTTAATAATTTTATTTTGACAATAACGCATACTCTGCGGATTACATTACAAAATTACAAATTTACGAGAGGAAAATTTATAGTCATGTGTGGGATTCGAACCCGCGCCACCACCCCAACTGCTGGGGCATGCTCTGACCATTTCAGCTAACATAACATATGACTTTCTCCCGTTCTTTTAACCATTGTATGGGGAGCGACACCTATACTTCAACTTACATTGTACTACAAATAAGACTAATTTCGCAATTAGCTTTAAACTTGTTAATGATGACGCAACCCTGTAATTTTAATATTTTTGCAATAGCGCATGCTCTGCGGATTGCATTACAAAATTTTAAATTTACGAGAGGAAAATTTATAGTCATGTGCGGGAGTTCCCAACTGTGCCATCTATCCCTATAGCCGGGGCATTTAAGCTCACCATTTAAGCTAACTCGACATAAGTATGACCCTATAAGACGTAACTAAAGTTGCGAAATCTTACCCATACAATCCAGCAGTGGCATTCCACGCATCCGCCCTGACCTTGAAATGGTCGAACACCACTGTGACCTGCTCGTTCGGCGTCGCATCCAACATGTACGTGCAGTTGGTGTGCGAGGGGTAGTTGGAGGGGTAGCGGGGGGAGTTGAACTCCCCTCTCTTTTTTGACTCCGAGCGGTAAGTGAACGCACACTCTCCGCCCGGCGCTGCCGTTCCTGGCACTCGATATTCTGGAAAGAACAGGTTTAGCTATAGTTAAAAGGGTTTCTTGAAGTAAGACTTGAAATTTTTTAACAGATCTGTGATGAAGATGTATTTTTTGAAGCCCTTGTTTGGAACTGAAAAAAAATTCTGGCATAATTCAATGCTATAAACCAAGAAATCAAAAAATGTAGCGCCTTAACTTCAACTCTTGTTTTGTGACTATTGACACCACCACAATTTCGCCAATGTCACGTAGTTAGATAGACCATCAAACAAAGGAGATTGTATAGTTTTACTGAGTTATGTCCGATGAGAATTGTCCAAGCCGCAATTGGTGCTGTAGCGCCAACAAAACTAATCAGTAAAGTTTTGAAAATGACATTAAGAGACAATTTCGACATACTCTGTAGGTAATTAAATGCCCTGTTATAACGATTAGGGTAGTGTTATGTGTAATGAATGTCACACCATGTGTCAGCAGAAGGTAGATATGACATTAAGGCTGGATTGCACCTCTGGTTAACGTCGAATCGTTCGTCAATTTAATTATTCAAAAATAAGGTTGAATGTGGAAAGTTTCAAATTTGGTGCAACCCAGCCTAAATTTGATCAAAGCTTGTATGGTCTGATAAATGGTTATGGAGTGATCAGTCCGTGTTAGGCTCAGTTGCACCATCTGTGGTTAACGTCAAATTATATGTCAATTCAATTATTCCGTTGGAATAAGGTTGAATTTAAAAAAAATTTCACAGATTGAACGATAGCCAAGTTTGGTGCGATCCAACAAAAGTGTGTTAAATATTAAGCAAAGCTTTCGATTGTATTTACCAGTCTCAAAAGTATATTTCGCTTTGAATCCTCTTCCCTGCAACTCTCCCGAACTGAACACCATCACTAGCCTTGGTCCGTCAGAGAGGAGTGGCGGAGGGAATGGGTCGCTCCCACCCACACCTTCGCCACAAAGCTCCGCGTCGTGCTTATCGTAAGAATCGGTCGCTTCTTGCCCACGTAGGTACACCTTCAAGTATCCGTCTGGACAAGATCCGCTAAAAAGAATCCAGGTTCAGATTCAGATCATATATAACCACAAATAGTACATACAGGTTGTTCCAATAAATAAGAGTACAAAGTCACGTCTTTGGATTATGGACCCCGTCGGGCACAGCAACATAGAAGAGAGGAGGACGTTATATTAATTTGAATTTATGTTATGTATATAATAAATGTCAGAAGTAAGTAAATCAGTACTTAATATAATATAAAATAAATGCCAAAGTAACTCTGTCTGTTACGCTTTCACGCCAAAACTACTGGACCGATTTAAATGAAATTTGGTATGGAAATAGTTTGAGACCCGGGAAAAAACACAGGATAGTTTTTATCCAACTGCGCAAAAAGAGGTTAATGTTTTTGCGCGATAAGCGACATAAGCGCCCGGAAAGCTAGTCTATTTATTAATTAGTCATTTTTAATATAAGAATTCGTCAATTGATTAATATGCTTATTTAATAAGAAGCTGTTTAATTGTTTTTTATAAAAATGTTGACATTTTCTTTACGCAGTAGATCTCATTCAACATTATTAAGTACGGAAATGAAGTGAAAATGACAAAATATGCTGCAAAGCCCGGATTAAACTTAAACAAGAGGGATATCTGGATGGAGTTAAAATAGTTAAAAAAAACTGAAATGTATTAAATAACTTGTTGAACTCTTTGCCATGCTGATTCAATACAATCTAAGCTCACACTTTAATGATCTGACTTCCATAAGTTTATGGCTGATCCAATAAAAAGTTATGTGCAATACATAAAAATAATAAGGTCATACATAAAAAAATACATATTGTTTATACAATCTTCATCTAATTACTGAAAGTCAGTCAACAATTTGTAAATAAGAGAAATCAAAAGGGTCTAGCTAAGAAAGCACCTCCTTTAACGGTAAAAGGGTATAATAGGTAACCTATGAAATTGCCGTTCTGCAGTACTGGCCATTACAAATTAAAATATTTTTTGTTTGGCTAAGAATTCTAATTTCAAATTAATTTTATTTTAAATACATGGAATTCTTTTTTGCAAAAGTAGTCATTTGTGTATTGATTAGTGTTACATTTTCATCGCATTTCAACCTTTTTCGTCATCATGGATACGTTAAAAATTCGAGTAATTATGTAATATGAGTACCGTCGTGGCAGCAACGCGGCACAAGCGGCACGCAACATCAACGACGTTTACGGAGCTCACACTACAAACCAACGCACCTCCTGTTATTGGTTTGCTCGCTTCCCGAAGACTTTGGTCGACAATGACGAATTAAAGGTGATTGTGGAAGCTGACGATACACAATACGACCGATACCAAAAACGGCAATTTCATAGGTAAAGACCATAGGTATGTACAAATGGGCATTCATAATTTACAGATCGTGCGTGCTTTCTTGAGAAAAGTTTTGTATATATTTGCATAGCCAAACACAATCCGAAGCAATTACACACAGAAATAATCCATACAACGTTATTGGTAAAAAGTATGTTCAACTGCCTTTTGTGGGGTAGGATTTGAATAATGCTCAGCTATCAAAACGGGAACTTTTTCATTCAGTAATGCTAAAAGTTTCACGTCACAATGACAGAGTGCTGCTCGTAAAGTTCACTTACTCTGGCTTCATATGTTCGCCTTTCGGTATAGAAAAGTTTTGGAACTCCAGTCGGACCCTTTCCAAGTTTTGTGAATCTTGCATACCATATATAAAATATCTGTAAAGACAATGACATTTGATAATGAATAAATTCGGGCGTTACTTTGCGGAAATCTTATATAATAATTACAAATATTTTAAAAATATTTTAAGATAACTTTGAATTAATATTACAGAAAAAAATTTAGAAAATACAAAAATACACCTAGGGAAAATTCAGCCTAATTTTCCATTACGCCGACGTGACGTCATGCACGTTCGAGATCGATCGTACGCATGAAGAGTTAAGACCTCCTAAGGATACTTCGTGTAGAAGCGAAAAGCATCGAATATTCTTCCGGATTGGCGTGGCGTTTATTAACGTAATATTTACGTTGACTTAGTAGAAACATTTGGCGGGATTGTCCCTAGATTATATTTTTATATATTTTAAGTGTTTCTCTAAGATATTATTTTCTTAATTATTTTTTAAAATATTTGTTATTAAATATGACATATGATTAAAATGTTGAAGAGATAATAATATGGACAATGAGTAATATAGTGTTCTTATTTCGGTAGCTTGTACACTTACCTACAAACGACTTTTTGTAAATAGGGGTATGGATAATTTGGATGGTACACGGATCCCGTAGATTCCTTTTTGCTAAGAATCTTTTGGTCGCACTCTGAGCCCCTAATGTGCTCGGCGTCATGTTTACTTATAAAATCTGAAACATAAATATACATAATTTCGCCTAGCACGCACAGTGCTTGTAATCTTATACGGTCGCGGTCTGAAAATGTTTACCAGTTTTGAAATTAGATTCTATGTCACACTTTTCGCTCTAAAGTCTAAGATGCCATATCAAGTTACTTATTACCTTTCAAAAGTTATTATGCAAAATGACGCATAACAAAGACAATAATTATTAATCACTTTTTGATGATGAAACTCATTTCTTTATTTGTTGAAATGACATTTATCAGAAATTATTGTTTGAACGTCGTTTGGACAAGAGAAAATTTTTACAAAAGATTTTTTCATAACGAAATAAAATGGCAAGTTTAACCTTGGAGCAAAGGGCTGAAATAATATTTCTCTTTGAAGATGGACATAGCATAAGTGCTATATCACGAGAACTCAACATTTCGCGATTAATATTGCATGGTGGTCGGAGAACGGAAACTTTTGTTTGAGAGTGAGACTCGGCCTGTTTTTTCAAAGAAGGTTTTCTATACCTATATCAAACCTTGATAGTAGTCAGTCCATCTATAGAGCGATTGATTGTCATGTCATTAGAAAAAACATAATATATGAAATAGACTTTTTCAAACATAATTTAGAACTTGTGACCTAAATGTGTGCATGCAATTGTAATCCTTATGGTGGTAAACATTTTCTGACCGCGACTGTACATATTTATAAATACAAAAGGGCAGCGATATCATTCCGAGAGTTAAGTGTTTGAAAAAGCACTTCTTTCGATCAGATGAAGTCAAGTAGTCTGGTTGATGGCGCGTACCACGGTTAAAGAGTTACAATTGGAGCACGAAATTTCGGCAGAAATAGCTGTGCCCAGGTGGCTGAGCGGTTTAGCCATCCGGCGTGAAATCGAAGGAAGCGGTGTCTCTTCCCGCTCGGGGCGTAAAAAAATGTTGTGCTCCAATAGTATGTAAAATATAAATATACATATTTTATAAATTAAACAACTCTAAACGATTAATGCCCGTTTTTTCAATCATCGAAAAAACGGGCAAGTTTTCAAAGAATACATGTTTATATAACAATTTAAAAAGAACGACCGTTATTTTTTTTAAATCAAAGTTCATTCGTTTTAAATTTGGTCGGTTAATATTTTATCAATCTGGTATTATTTATCTAACGACTAAAAACCAGGGTTAAATCGTGTTTAAATGACACTAACTGAGGCCTGTGGTTTCACCCGCATAGACAGACTATCATAAAAGGTGTTGATGATGAAAAGTACCCTACGTGTTAGTCCAGGACCTAAACTATCTATATTCAAAGTTTCATCCAAATCAGTTCAGCCCTTTCAGCGTGAAAGAGAAATAATCTCAAGTCCTCACATCTTTGCTCATAAGCTTTCGAATTTCGAATAATAATGTGATTATTAACCCAAGACGTTTTAAACACTGCAGTCGTGGTAACATGCATTAAGGACATATACCCGCTAGCCAAAGCGTAAACCTCTTTATAACTTCAACTTGTTATTCAAAAAACTCACATGTAAATATAGCGTATTATTAGACCTATCGTTTCCGGTTTGAATCCTTTTTTTGGACTAATAATTACAGAGTTATATATAGTGTTTAGTATATAGCACTGGAGTTTGAGCGCGTTATTCGAGCGTATTTCGTAGTTCCAGATTTATTAAAAACAATATAGTACATATAAATAACTTCCCATTATAGAAAGTTCATTATATTCCCATGTTTGTGGTGCAATAGAAATTCTAAAAACATGCTTATTTTTCTTGATAGAGGTGCTTAAAGTTGGGTTTTATTTTATCTAAAATTACGAGTTTTTGAACTAGTGTAATTTCAAAACTGTATAATTTAATGAAAATCTGATGCACCACAAACCTAGATATTAGGATAGTAATTACGTAGGTAAAAAATCAATTGAGTTTTATTCGCTATTATTAAAATGAGATTGGAACTGCGCTTGTATGGGGGCGTTCGTCTAAAATATACCCTTTATTACTATTAATATCGCGTCGTCCCCTTACGAAGGTTTCACAAGTATACATTAATTAAAACAATAAAAAACCCGACTACAAATTATTCTATTTTCGTTAAATATTTTATCGTTCTATTGGAATAAAATGGAAATTATAAGTTGATATTTATGGAATCGTTTTTTAAAGTCCTTCTTTTTGATAACATGGTAATTAACGCCGTTGCGCTGAACCAAAGCGTGTATTAACAAGCGTCGCGTCAAGCTTGTACCTACACGTGGTCAGAAAATTCAATCTATATATTTATTGTTTATTATTCAGACCCGTGTTCTTCAATCATAAGATAGTTTGAATCAGTATAAAAAAGTTCATTTTTTTAAATTTAGTAGGTACGTTAACATGTTAAAAACTCAGCCTTCCTATTCAACGATTTTTATTCATGTCTACAGACATCAGTCCATCATCTTGTCAAAGCAGCAGTTTAAAAATTGATTTTATAATGACATTAGTTGAGTATACTGCATCTACCGTTATATAGCAGTCTTCGATTACTGGTACAATTATTCCGACCTCAGTCAATGACATTACAATTCTACAGTAGGTTGTTAAAACTCATGAAAAAGTTATAATTTATATATTTAAGACTTAAAAAGATGACTCACCTAACTTAACAAAACTCTCTGAAAACTCGAAGATACCCTTAAAGCCGCGGTTCTGCGTGCTGGCGGCGCGCGGCAGCGAGTAGAAGGTGACGAGCAAGCGCTCGTCGCTGGAGTACAGCACCAGGTTGCGCTGCTGGCCGCAGTACGTGCCGATCACGGCGGACGAGTTGTCGGGCCCGTCGTACACGCGCACCCAGTCGAATGGACAGCTACATCGGACAAACATATCATGCTACATATAATCACAAATATCTTTTGCACAGAGCTTAACTCATATAACCCTCAAAATTTTAAGCAGTTGAAATGTAAGAAATTCTACTTTACATCATCATATTAAAGGTTCAACGGCCAGAGATAAAGGCTTCGCGTTGATACGTTGGGCATTAAAAGCCATAAAGTTCACTGATGAACAAAGGCCTTCCCGTTATGTTTGCCACAAGCCCCACGCTTCTGAGAGTGTCGCTACCCACTTTCGGGTAATTTTCCTTTCGTCACCTCTTACGACTACCACAGGACGATATGGGCTGCACGGGAGATATGTTGCGCAGTCAATTAAGACTAACCATGAATTAGTTAAGTAAAATTTTGATGGGTCGGTACCACGGTAATGTTATCTATATAACATTACAGTGTTGGCACAATTTTGTGAATGGACACATTATCTATCTCAAAGTTTATGTTCCCATTTATTTATGTACTATTTCAGGTTGAGTTTACTTCTTGGATTATACACAAGAATACAAAAAAATAATTGTCTCACCGATTGATATATTCATGAGATAACAAAATATTCTTGAAATGTTCAAAATTATTATTGTACTCGTATTTCAGGAATTCAAAATCAAAATTGGTATATTGTATGTATGAATTCGCAGAACTTATCTCGCGGCTGATCCAGGAACATCAACGGAAAGGGAGTGTCTTTCGAAGAGTTCTTTAAGTCACCGTAAGTAAAATTAAAGTTACTTTGAAAGATTTAGTAATACTTACTGAGGCCCGCCGAAAAACAGATCGAAGTCGCGGAACTCGAGCCGGATCCTCTGGCCGGGCTGGCCCGTAAACAGATAGTTGCAGGTGATGTCCTTGGGATAGATGCCTGGGTACGTTGGCGACAGCAGTAGGCCCGTCTTGCGCTTGCTCGACTCGATCACAAACGAGCACATAGTGTTCGGCACGGGAGTCCCCACCTCGAACTCGGCTGATGGAACAAATAAGGATAACTATCAGAAAAAGAGCGATCGAGAAAGAGCTACTCTGAAGTTAAAAAGAGTCTAGTCTTAACTAAATAACGTAAGTGGGTCGATGGAAAGTTACTTGTCACAACATAATCACGAAAAAATAACAAACAAGCTATAAAAGTAGGGTACAAAAATGAGCAACGTTTTACTAGCGTTTTATTCCCTTGTAGAAACTTTTTTATTTCTTTATAGGTACTACTATAATGTATATCAATAAATTCATCTATCTACAGAACATAGTCTTTATATTCCCTAACTAGCTTTCCGGGCGCGGCTCCGCCCGCGCGTATGTCGGTTATCGCGCGAAAACATTAACCTCTTTTTGCGCAGTCGGATAAAAACTATCCTATGTTTTTTCCCGGGTCTCAAACTATCTCCATACCAAATTTCATTCAAATCGGTCCAGTAGTTTTGGCGTGAAAGCGTAACAGACAGACAGACAGACAGACAGACAGACAGACAGAGTTACTTTCGCATTTATAATATTAGTACTGATGGACAGGAACAGGTGTCTTAGCACATATACAAAACATGGGTATTTTTTGCCAGGTTTGTTTCCTTGTGATAAGAAGCGAATATTTTGTCATATACCGGTGACAGGTTTAGGATTCGGGATGCTGCAAATTTTACTGGCGAGAGTTCAGGCCTTGACCAAAATCTCACCAGATGGCAAGTGATGATGTGGTAAAAACGCTTTACATAAAATTGGAACAGGCTCGCAAGAACAAATGCTGGAACACACCTTTAGGTGCTTGGCAACAAATTATCTACAGCTAGCCAGGCGGAAATCCCAAAATGTAATCAATGAGTTTGAGTTTTTCTGAACCCGATGGTGGACGGCTTAACGTGCCCTCCGAAGCATGGAAGCGCTCAGAAGTAATGTCACTTGCGGTGACCCAACCAACTCATGACTGCGGCGGATGTTGCTTAACTTTTCTTATCGGTTAAGAACGGCAAACTTCGCTCCGAGCGCTTCAGCTTGTTATAGTTGAATATTTATTTATAGGTTTGAGTCTATCTCAAAGTAGCTCTCAAACATTCATAGCAAAAAGAGTTTTGTAAAGTTAACATCCGTCCTATTTCCTCCCTGAAAATAATTTAAAAATTCAGTTAGTGAAGCGGCTGCGAACCTTTGACCTCGGATGTACTTCCTACTGTTAGACATTTGGTATGCATACGGCCTCGGTCGGCCGCCGCCAACTCTGGCAGGTATCAAAACAAACAAAAAGCTCTCGTTGATTCGTTGATTCTCCCCTTCCACGTCCATAAATAACAGCAATGGTCTCAAGGAAAACGAATAAAAGCTTGTCCAAGTTGTCGAAAAATGTGAGGGTACATGTGACAAAACTTTTGTATTTTCCTTTTCAACTTAATGTATGACGAGATTTCTTTTGACGCCTCGAGATAAGTTGGGTCAATGGAATTTTCCGGGTCACTTCTTACAAGAGTCACTTGTGTGTATTTCGGGACTCGCTTCCAGTCATTAGCACATATATAGTAGTTGTAAAAGAAACTTTCGAATTCATTGTTATTCGAAAAGTTAAGGGAATATAATGAAACGTATCCCGACTTTAATTGGGCACAGCCTAAAGCGCAAAACGGAGCCCCATTATTGAGACTCCGCTGTCAGTCTGTCCACATATAACTCTCGGATCTTTAGCTCTTATTAAGTTACAAACCTAGAACTTCGATTTTTGTGGAGAACGTCGACTCAAAACTGATTTTAGCTGAGCTAGTATAACATAAGTAGCAATAAGCATGGTATATGTACTCGTGTGTCCTGCCCGCGCCTCATCAGAAACCAACTTTAAAAATAAAGTTGGTATGGAAAATGAAAATAAGTGATTTGCTGGGTTGTTAGTTGACTTGTTTGTAAGAAAGTAAAATATAATAGATGTTATAATAATACTACTAAATTAAAAAAACGGTGTCATAGAGTAGGTATTGAGTGTTTATCTAATGTCAATCTACCAGCCAAAGTAGTTCACATTATTTGGGTAGACGAGTGCCACCGTCGTTAAGACGTGCATTCAAAACGGGTGGACAAATTTGACAGTTCAGCATATACTTCCACAGCAATCTCATTAGGACGGTTTTCTGGCGTTGCGGGTAATAAGGGTTCAAGTCCCGCTGGAAGTTTTCTTTTTCCATCCGATTTTTTTTATAGTAAAACATTTTGTATTCGACTACCACAAATATGGAAAACCTGTCAACTAGCGGTGATTTTCAGCAGCCGTCCTGGGCCAGCTCCCTTTCTAGGTTTAATCCAGTTTAACATATCCGAAAACACTATCAATACCCTTCCCCGTGAGCTGCTACTCGAGGGTGCCTCAGATGGTTGAGCCCAGGCAGAAAACACAATCGCGAAGAAGCAACAAGAAAAGCACAGGAGGTGCAATACATATATTGTTCAGAGTAAATGATAAAAAAAAATAACCTCAACAAAAAGTGACCATGAGACAGTGGCTTCATGAGGCTGAGCAGGGGCCATGAGCCTATGCTCGATGCCCCCACCAGTCCATATGGGCTGATCATCCACATGATGATGACCATCAATAGGCAGTAAAAGGCGATTCGAACAGTTATAAAATTCTTACATGCGTTGATGAACTGGTAGCTCCCGGTGAAGAGCGTCGGTGGCGTATACATCTTGTCGGTGTAGAAGGAGAGCGCGACGGCTCGATGGAGCGAGACGCGACGGCGGGGCGGTATGGGCCCGCAGTAACGCCCGCCAAACGCCGAGTTGACCAGCTCGCCTGTCTCCAGAGACGCCATCTCTGAGTAAATATCCATGGACTCGTGCATGCATCTGAATAAGGGGAATAAAGTTATTAATAACAAATATTTTTAAAATATTTTAAGAAAACATCAAATTAATATTTTAATAAAACACTTAAAAAATACAAAAATATATCAGTGACAATTCCGCCTAATTTTCCTGCTAAGCCGACGTGACGTCACAAACGCCACGCAGCCAAACCAGATGAATTTTTCGACGCGTGTCGCTTCTAGACGAAACATCCTAAGGAGATCTTGACTCTGCGAGCGCACGATCGAGAACTACCCTTGGCGTAGGAGCTACAATGTACCACATTTGAAGCAATGTTGGCCGAGCAGTTTTAGCTATGGACTACCTAGCTGAGCTTCACCGCGTGGTGGAACGGCATTTTGCGAAAGCCCGCCTGGCTAGCTACCTCCCTAAAGTAGAAATTCTGTCGCCAAACACTTAACAGTAAGTTCCGGCAATTAAAGCAGTCCTTGAGAGCCGTAATAGTCTGTACCTAAAAGTCCGTGGTTGGAGCATCTAGAAAGGACGATATAGATATTGAATTAATATTGCGCCCTGCGGTTTTACCCACGGAGGGGAAAACTGCTTATGATGATGACGACATGTATAGTAAATTCTAATCTGAGACCTAACCTACCTACCGATATTCCAAGTTTCAGTGTGATGGAGTAATATACATACTTACACATTCATATCCTGACACACAAATTCGGTACAAGCACGAACCCATTTAATCTTAAGTGGTAACCTCTGCAACAGCTACATTACGTTACAGCAGCAGACGAACTGCATTTCGACTGACCCTGAGACATAAAGTTGTTAAGTCTTATGTGCCTGTAATTTCACCGGCACCCATACCCTTTCAACCGGATGACAGTGATGCGAACATTCAGTAAAGTTCACATTACTATGTGGTGGTACATTCTAGAATGGTGGCAAGACTTCCCTGGAACTTACTCGTTCACAAAGATTTCGACTAACTACTGTTAAAACATTTGATATGACACCACAACCCAATGAAACGAGATCATTTATTAGACTGACTTTTAGCACTAACATAAATTATGCACAGGCTCTAATTTCCTCTAATGCAATAATTATTTACGTCTCCAACTCCGAGTCAAGGCTGGTAAAGTTTGACCCAATTCTATCTGTTGCTGTACCGGAACTACTAAATATCTAATAGATCTGAACGAAGAAAACATGTTTGTCTCGAATAATTTATAGCAATCGTCGAATAGGAATAAAAGAGATGGATGTACTTACGCTGGTAGCTCCCCCACTGCGGCTCCACTGGAAAACACAAGTATTTATTAGGACGAGCAATAAAAGCTCACGATGAGACGAGCGTTTATTAGGAAAAGCATAAAACCTCACAGTGGGTCCTTTATTGCGGCCGATGACGTGTTACTACACTTAAGGAGTTATTGCTATTGTTGAATATATACTTATATATCTACACTATACTATATCAACTCATAAGAGAGTTGGCTTTTCTTTTTCATTCTATTCATTATTATTTTTATTATTGAGGAGTATTATTTGCGGCTTAAGAATAAAAGGACTATTCAATTTTCTCCTGTTGAATGTCATAAAGTCGATTGAAAATAATGCACCGAATTATTATGCCACTACTAACGTCTGCATGGGTGTTGCTGCAGGTGGGCTCTTTCTTTTAATACACCAAGTAAACATTTTTTTATAAAGTAAAATTAAGTTTCTCTTGTTATAGTATTATTTAATATTTTTAAGGCAATAAAAAACATTATGTGTAATGGATTTGTTTAAAAAGATAGTAGTTATGAAAACGAGGTATTTATTTCTCATATTTTTACCAAAAATAAACAAGATAGGGTATGCGCGTTATAGTTTATCATATATTAATTCACATATTTTCAAACATTTTACAATAAAGATTACGGGGAATAAAGATTTTCAAAATGCTTAATTCGCATACATCGCAGCATTAAAACAGATGCCAACACTTTAAAATATGTTGTTGTTTATGTTGTTTATAGAACATATATTTTTAATCAGTCACCCCGTGACCACGATCACTGCAAAGTGTTTGAAACGTCGGGATAAAATAATGAAAAATATACGCGATTTAAACCGTTTAAAGTTGTTTAATTACTATATATTTTTAATGTTCTTGTGTTGCTATATGGGTTGTTATAAAGTATATATTACCCACCCCATATACGTAGAAAAGGGTAGGTGGAAGATAATTTAATAGTACTTATAGGAAAGAGATATCAGAAAGGGAACTAGTCAGAAAAGATGTTTCTTAAATTGGGGGTATTTAAATATTATAAATGAAACTGGCAAAAACACTCACTTTGGGGATCGAATACGTCGACAAAGGTTTTAATGTATAAAATTTAAATATGTGTGAAACTCACGGGAATCATTAATAAATTGGGGGTAATAATGACAAATATTTTTAAAATATTTTAAGGAAACATCAAATTAATATTTTAATAAAACACTTAAAAAATACAAAAATATATCTAGTGACAATTCCGCGAATATGATCGAGTTCTCGACCGTGCGCTCGCAGAGTCAAGATCTCCTGAGGATGCTTCGTGTAGAAGCGAAACGCGTCGAAAAATTCTTCCGGTTTGGCTGCGTGGCGTTTGTGACGTCACGTCGACTTAGCAGGAAAATTAGGCGGAATTGTCACTAGATATATTTTTGTATTTTTTAAGTGTTTTATTAAAATATTAATTTGATGTTTTCTTAAAATATTTTAAAAATATTTGTTATTATTAAATATGGATTTCCGCAAAGTAACGCCTGAATCTATTCATTAAATTGGGGGTGTCTCAAAATGGTCAATGAACAAATGAGAATGCGAATTCTGTCTATAGTGTGCAAGTGAGAGGTAATGAGTAGCGGCCATTTTAGTTAATAATGATGTTATTATTTTTAATTATTATCACCAGTCCCGTCACGGTGAACGTGCAAGTATATGAATGGTACGTACTCTGGCGGCTTGCCCCGTAGGTCGAAGGTGTGGAATTGGACGAGCACGCGCTGCCCCGGCGCGGCCAGGAAGGTGTACAAGCACTGCCGAGAGTGGTTCCCGGGGTTCACCAACTCCGGCGCCGTGAACGTGCCGTTGCTCGCGCCGCCACGTGACACGAACGTGCGGTCGCACTCTGGAATGAGAGTATAGATTATTTAGTCCAGTAATAGTATAGTAGATAGATAGAAAGGTAGAAAACTCTTTATTGTTACACCACATTTAAAATATTAAAGTTTACATCATAAGATTTAATTAAATAATAATAACATAGTGTTACAATGGGCGGCCTTATCACTAAAAGTGATCTCTACCAGGCAACCTTAGGATGGAGTTGAATAAACAAAACTATTGGGGCGGGTGTAGTCTAACAATTAACAATGAAAAAGTACAAATTCACAAAAATATTTTAAAAATAAAACTAAATTTATTAGTGTTTCTAAACAAATTAATAAAAATTTTATACATTTGTTTAGAAACACTAATAAATTTAGTTTTATTTTTAAAATATTTTTGTGAATTTGTACCTTTTCATTGTTAATTGTTAGACTACACCCACCCCAATAGTTTTGTTTATTCAACTCCATCCTAAGGTTGCCTGGTAGAGATCACTTTAGATATATATATACATATCAACATACATAAATAGATAATGATATACATGTACAAATAAATCATATAAAAATACATATCATAATATTATCCCATATAAAGCCTAGAAATTTTCAAAAATGTAGTGCAAAATTAATTGGACAAATAAAACTTTTTTACTTGATCCTTGAACATTCTGAGAGTTGGTGCTTGTCTTATAGATACAGGAAGAGAATTCCATAAGCGAGCAGCCTGAATAGTGAAAGATTTGCTATAAAACGAACTCGTATGAGGATGGATTTCAAGTGTAAGATTTTCTGATGACCTTAAAGTGCATGAAGAACAGTGAAGGAAATCAAAACGTTCCTTGAGATAGCGCGGGGATGTAGGATTAAACAATATATTGTAAAGGAGACTGAGAATATGAGCATTCCGGCGAAAACGTATTGTTAGCCAATTGAGCTTAGAACGAAACTGAGAGACGTGATCATATTTGCGTAAACCAAATATGAATCTAATACAAACATTTTGAAGACGCTCAAGTTTATCTAGCTGTTCCTCCGTGAGATCGAGATAGCAGGCATCAGCGTAGTCAAGAATTGGAAGTAATAGAGATTGAGCTAATGCAATTTTAGTGGCTGTTGGAAGAAAGTTGCGCAACCTTTTTAAGGATCCTGCTGCGGCAAATAGCTTGCGACTGGTAATTTGTAACTGTTGATCCCACCTCATATAGCGATCCATTGTTATTCCAAGATTCTTTACAGAGCTACTAAAGGGAATAGCAATACCACCAAAGAAAACTTGAGGAAGTAATACCCAGTCAATTGTTGACATTAATCTTGAGCTACCAATAACTATTGTTTGTGTCTTTATGGGATTTACTTTTAACCCAAAAGAATTGCTCCATTTAGCTATGCGATCAAGATCAGCATTAACAATCTGAATGGCTTCAGATAGTTTATTCACTGGAGCCTTAGAATAAATCTGTAGATCATCTGCATATAGGTGGTAGGAAGAAGTGAGGTTGTGAGAGATCGAATTAATAAACAAAGCAAACAATAAAGGAGATAAGACGCCACCTTGCGGGACGCCTGCAGTCGTGCTACACCACGAAGAGTATTTATCTTCAAGGCGAACACGCTGCCTGCGCCCGTACAGATAACTGTGAAACCAATCAACTACCGTTGGAGAAATGTTAATTGAGCGAAGGAGAGCAAGAAGAATGTCAAAATTCACAGTGTTGAAGGCGTTGCTAAAATCTAAAAGAGTTAATACAGTCACTTCGCCGTTGTCCATTCCTAGACGGATATCATCAGTAATTTTGATGAGAGTGGTTACAGTGCTATGCCCAGGTCTATAGTCTGGCTGGCTGTTGCATTTTATGGGCCTTACAAAACATAATTATGTTTCTCTTCTACAGGTTTTTAGCAAAATAAATAAAGTTTGTAGCAGTTGGCAAATTACATGTTAATCTTGATTATATTCTCTAGAACTGCTTGTTTTTAAAACATGTAGTTCAAGAGTTCTTTTAGATTATTCTCGATGGAATAAAATGGCTACGGTAGGTCAAAATTACGCTTGCAACTAGAAATTCTTATTGTTTAGATTTTTTTTGTATGTTTACGAACATGTCAATATAAACAAAATTTTAACAAAAAGAATCCGTTTCAAAACAAAACATTCTAAAACCAAAAATTCACTAAAAGTAAATAAATGATTGCAAGAGTATCATTGTTAGAATAAACTCTGGAGAACTTCATCAGAACATCACCAAACTAGAAAGGGACCACCTCAAAATACTATGATGCTCTCCAAACCATAGTTCGTGAAAATGGCTAGTGAAAATGAGAACATCATCATGTAGTCAAAGCCAATTAAATACGCATTATTAGAGATTAGTCAAATACTACTCATCAGATCTTACTCAAATTTAAAGGAACCAATTGACAAGAAGAACCTTTCAAATAAAACAAAATCATCAAAATCGGTACAAAGGAAGGAAGGAACACACAAAAAAATACAGTAGAATTGAGTTCCTCTTAATTTTTTTTAAGTCGGCTAAAAAGTGTTAGAAATATTTTTATATTAAAAAAACATGATTTCATTACTTTTTTATTTTTTATGCTTGGTAGGTTAGCCTTTGACCACTATCTCACCTGATGGTATGTGATGATGTGGTAGAAGATGTTGTTTAGGCTAACCTAGAATTACTGGCTCTCAAGGACAGCTGCCGGAACACACCGTTAGGTGCTTGGCGACAGATTTTCCACTTGAGGATGGTAGCTAGCCAGGCGGGCATTCTCAAAATGCCCTACCACCATGCTATAACGACTGCCATCCTAAGACAACAACCGGGACCGACGGCTTAACGTGCCCTCCGAAGCACGGAAGCGCTCAGTAATAATGTCACCAGCGGTCACCCATCCAAGTCATGACCGAGGCGGACGTTGCTTATCTTTGCTGATCGGTTCAGAATGGCTAAGCAAACTTCCCTACGAACGCTTCGCTGAAGTTATAGCAGGCACGCCATCGCTGCCTCTCTTTCACAAAGTCCGCAACAAAATATCAGGTGTTGTTGCTCGCCGTAGAATACTAACGTGCTTGTCTATTTGTCTCTTGAACCCCATAAGCTTATATATATATATATATAAGTCCAATTCAATCTTAAGCGTGAGCATTCCGGCAGGAGGTAAGTAGGTAATTACACAGAAAAGAAATAGTATTTTATATCGCTATGGGTAATTACATATAACTATTTAACCGACTTACAAAAAAGGAGGAAGTTCTCAATTCATTTGTAATGTTTTTTTATGTTTGTTACTTCAGAACTCTGGACTGGGTGAACCGATTTTGAATAATTTTTTTATTTGATCGGTGATGCTTGTCGTTTGGTCCCATTTTAAATTTCATCGAAATCGGTCAAGCCGTGTTTGAGTTACACTAAAATACCTGAAAAATATTTACCTATCTTGATGATACAGTCGTTAACAATGAATCATAACCGATCCCGTAGGTAGCAAAAAGTCCAGTAAGGTCACTAAAAAGTGTGAAAAAAAAATTATTTGCAAAAAATGGAACCGACTTCTACACCCAAAAGTGTGTAAGTCAGTACCATGCGCACAGTATTGTGATAATAGGTACTTTTTTTCAATAAATGGATAAGTAAAGAGAATACGTTTCTTGAAGAAGTACCCACAAAGCGTTTTAATTAATTAATGTTAGTAATTAGGTTAAAATAACATTAGGCACCTTAGCTCTCAAGTGTGCATCCAAAATTGTCTTAGGACGGCAGTCGTTACAGCACGGTGGCAGGCATTTTGCTAGTGCCCGGCTGGCTTCCTATACCGCACCGTGAAGTAGAAAATCTACCGCGATACACATAACGGTGTGTTCCGGCATCTGTCCTTGGATTGAGATTCAGTAATTCTTATTGCCTAAACAAGATCTTAGACGGTATCGTAACGAGAAAAAACTTCTTATCCTTAGTCTAGGTGGTAAGACTAAAAATATAACTATAACAATGTAATTTTGCATTAACGCTTGCTCAGCGCCCACTATTCATTGTCATTTTGTGTAATAAATAGTTTTGATTTCTATTATTTGCAAATATTGATACTCATAATGTGTTTTAAGGTCAGATAATCTCTCCTACATCATTGTTTCCAAGAGAAAAAGTCTTAGGATGCTACCGCCACAAAACTACTTTGTCAACGGTTTACATGCTTCAGGTGATTATTTATCAGTACTAATATTATAAATGCGAAAGTAACTCTGTCTGTCTGTCTGTCTGTTACGCTTTCACGCCAAAACTACTGGACCGGGAAAAAACATAGGATAGTTTTTATCCGACTGCGCGAAAAGAGGTTAATGTTTTCGCGCGATAACCGACATACGCGCGGGCGGAGCCGCGCCCGGAAAGCTAGTTTTAATATATTAGTAAACAAAAGTCGAAGCTTTGACTATGTACTCACAGAAAGCCAGTGCCAAAATGTACATTTCGTGTGGATACATTTGCACCTCAGCTACATATTAAGTACTAGCTTTCCGGGCGCGGCTCCGCCCGCGCGTTTGTCGGTTATCGCGCAAAAACATTAACCTCTTTTTGCGCAGTTAGATAAAAACTATCCTATGTTTTTTCCCGGGTCTCAAACTATTTCCATACCAAATTTCATTCAAATTGGTCCAGTAGTTTTGGCGTGAAAGCGTAACAGACAGACAGACAGACAGAGTTACTTTCGCATTTATAATATTAGTACTGATTTTTAAAAACTATAACTGGTACTAAGAATCTCTAAGCCAAGCTTGCAGCTTAGATAGATTAACGCCTAAGGCAACCAAGCCTCGGAGATCTGTTAGCGGACCCATTAAAACTTTGCCGGTAGTGATTTTCAACGTTCGTTCTGAAAGGTTTACGCTACGTAACATTTGAGATAAAATAAGCCTTAACTCAGTTGTACAAGCGTCTTGACAAATTGGCAATATGTGGAACTGCCAACGTGAGAAATACATAAACATGTATTGGATTGCTGTATCGTGCTACGCAACCGAGTTTGAATTGAGAATCAGTGCAATGACTACTAAGCAGTTGAGAGGATATTGGTACATAGGTATGTTTACAGAAGCTTCAGGTAGATAGGGCAAGTATATAAAATTGCACACAATGTGAGATAAACAAACCCCGTTTAATTCAGCGGTGACGTTCGATGCTCTGCGGTATGAGAACATCGGTGGCATATAGCTTATATAATGGGCCCGTGATTAGGATCTACATTGTGTTGAGTACGTGTTGGGAGTCGGCGGTTGCCCGTATTGGAATAACAATACATTTTAATATCTTTCATTTTCCGTTCACACATGAAAAGCCACTTTTTTACTCTTAAACATATGATACAATTTGATGTTCTGGAATCCCTCGAAATTAACTTCAGCGTGGTTTAATACGACATTTATTCTAAGTGTACTTTTGGTTACATTGAGCTAGAACGTGCTGGATGGCTGAGGGTATAATACAACTCGTGCAGTGCTTGCTAACCACGGATATACAGGGATGCTAAATTGAACGCTAAAATAAGATCTCCAAGCTTTTCTACATTAATGAAGAATTAGTTTCATGCTCATAAATTTAGAGAGAATAAATCAAATGAAATTAGGAGCTCAATTATAAACACAAATTAATCCATGATGGTTGATGAGACTTTCAGCGTTGGAAACTTTGCCCGCTGTCAGAAATGTGAAGCTGCCAGACCGCTAAGTTGGATTAATCTCCGGCCGCCAATTGCGTATTTCGGTCTCTCAACTCGCGAAACAAACCCGCAATCGAGTCGCAATCAAATCCAATAAAATCAAATGAATCGGCAAACAACACAAAGTTCGGAGCGTTTATTTTTGCTGTCGGACGTTTCAACCGTTTGTTTTTTTATTAGGGATTTTGTTTCGAGATCTTGTTGTAGCGTTCGGATGTAGATATTTGTATGACGTACTTGGAAGTTTAGTAGGCGAGGGCTCAGCGAGCGCGTCCCGACTCGAGAGTTCCGTAGTCTCTCCCGCGAGCACTGCACAGAAACAACATCCAGTTAAACCTTGCTTTATCGAAATCAACGGTGAGTAAGATAGCGGGAACCGCAGTGAAGTTTCAACAGCAATTTCAGATGTCTAAATATCTCTTGGGAGCTCTTCTATCTCGATATAGAGAAAATTATAGCTAGTTTAAGTCCGAAGTAAAGTACATTTTATTCACCACTACCGCAATTATTGTCTTTAAACTTATGACCATTTGGTAAGTGTTAGGTATATTTTAGGTTTGCGCACGTATAATAATAAAAATTTAATTTAAAGTCAAAACGTCAGACTGCTGTCTTCATTCATCAACTGAGCTCACGAACCGCAGTATAACTTTCAAAATTTGAACTCTCTTCACATTATCTATAATTCTTGTTTGCGTAGACTCAAACCTTGAATTAAACCTCCAAGAGACCAATAATGTATGTAACGTATTCATTTCTGTTTGAATATATTCAATTGATTTATATTCTATCTGCTAAAAAATGGTTCTTTCACGGTACATACTGAATCCTAAAAATAGTTGTTTAATCAATTGTTTTAACATATTTCTTCTTTTGTTTTTCTACGTTATGATTCTATGATGGACGTGTCAATTGAATACAGACACATATTTGGGGCAGAGATGAAATTGTTAGGTACACTAGCAAAGGAAGTGACTGGTTTAATATCTAATTACCTCCTCTGACTATTTATCATAAAAGTAGTTCAAAATTGAAGAACTTGAGGTAAGAAATAACGTGACCATGCTGTAAAGTTATTATGCTGACTCAAAATTGTAATTTAAAATTATTCCATCGATAATGATGAAATTCAAACGGGACTAATAATAGTCCTTCGAAAGTAAAAACAAATTTCAATCTCAGTCGGGTTGAGTAAAAACTTAACCCAACTGGAATAGAGATTTGATGATCCAGTTATAGGTTATGCGGTTAACATGACAAAATATATAAGAAAATAATAAGCTTTGTCATCAGACCTTCCTCCTTTCTTTTGGAATTCGTTTCGGATCGTTAAGATTAGAAGTTTCCAAGATATAGATTATTATTCCCTTAATATATATATATATTTATGCCTGATAGGTTAGACTTTGACCTCTCTCTCACCTGATGGTAAGTGATGATGTGGTCGAAGATGTTGTTCAGGCTAACCTAGAATTACTGGCTCTCAAGGACAGCTGTCGGAACACACCGTTAGGTGCTTGGCGACAGATTTTCTACTTGAGGGTGGTAGGTAGCCAGGCGGGCATTCGCAAAATGCCCTACCGCCTTGCTATACGACTGCCATCCGAAGACAACAACAGGGACCGACGGCTTAACGTGCCCTCCGAAGCACGTAAGCGCTCAGTAGTAATGTCACCAGCGGTCATCCATCCAACTCCTGACCTAGGTGGACGTTGCTTAACTTTGCTGATCGTTTCAGAATGGCTAAGCAAACTTCGCTACGAGCGCTTCGAATATAAATAATATAATGATATTTAATACGGAATCTGCAAAGACGATGCGGCATGTGAATAATTAAATTTTCCCGGCGCCATCAAAGTTTCCTAAGTAGATGTAACGGGATCTCACATAACTCGAAGAATACTTCAAACTTTTGCTTTGTTAACATCTTCTACTTCATCTTTAAGTCTCTTTTTGGCGGCTTGGTTATGGCAGGTAATATTTTTTTATGTACTGTTGGATTGTTAGGAATATTTTGGTAGACGATTCTCGTTCCAGAAAACCATACTAAATTACTTATTAAACAAGTAGCTGTCTTATCATTTTTACAATGCTACCTTTTATAAATTATAAACTATTCTTCTATCTACGCTACGAAACCGTAAAATAATAGTTTAATCATTTCTTTTTATACATATGAATCTATCACAGACACGACAAATGAATACTGACACCTACGAATAGGTAAATATTTATTCGGAAACTACACACATATTCGGGGTAGAGATAAAATTGTTAGGTACATTGGCAAAGGAAGCGACTTGAACATCAAATTGTCTACTCTAACTTTTCCTCAGAATGAAACATTTAAAAAAGTTTTTTAAATGTTTCATTTTGAGGAACATTTCCATTGCCAGTTTTTAAGAATTTAAAACTGTTCTTTTTACTATTAATAATAATAAATTAACGTAAGTATAGGTGCACATTAAATACATTTTTCTCTGAAAAAGAATCAGACGTCGAATAATAGACTCCTTATTATAATAGTATACCTTTTATAATATAGAGAGCGGAAGACGTGAGAACGTTTTCTGCACCGGACACACGTTCGACTTTGTAAAGCGAGACGTCTAAACGATACGTAGGTACTTCCGGATTCAGTGGAGCTGCGGATTCAGTAAAAGCTCTTGTCCGGTATACAAAAGTACTTTGTGGCTCTTGTCTTTTCAAAATGCTCTCTGTAATGTTTTGTTGGTATACAACTGAGGTATAGAATACAAGAATGGCATTTTACGGGTTATACACAGATTCAATTTGCGTTTATCAAAATTACTAATTATCAAAATTACTAATTTAATAAGAACGTAATATTTATCAGCGCCCGCCGGGAGCTCGAAGACGCAGCTACGCACTCTGCGCGCTGAATCGCATATGATATGCTCGAAATCCAGATCGACGTGTTTGCTCCCTTTCAACGTTCCGGTAATTATTAATATTTAAATACGTGTAATAGGTATTACATGACAAATTCATGGTTTAGATTTCGACCAATAAAGTAACAATTGCACATTCAAAGTTCAGACACTTCTAGCAGCCGGCTTGTTTAAAAGTGTCAAGTTAAAACAAACTTAAAAGCAAGCTCTATGTTGGAACAAAAACATTTTTATATTATTGTTCTTACTAACATATTGCTTGCACAAATAATTGTTTCTAACTGTTGTCGGCCCCAAGTAGAAGTTTATGGTACATTTCTTAATGAACTCCGAAACGAATTACATAGTTCAATCGTCATATATAACATTGATAGTTCGAAGTTAAAAGATATTTTCGAATCGATTTAAGGGAAGTGTGCACGTGGCACTATTCTTTTAAACGTAATTTCGTCAAATTTAAAATACTTTAACAGTCGGATCGTCCACTGCTGAACACAGGGTGTGTTCAGCAGTGGATTGGCAAATACCCCCTATTAAGGGGGTATTTGCCATAATTCCCACGCTTGGCAGGCGTCTTCTGAGGTTAGCCTGAACAACATCTTCGACAACATCATCACTTACCATCAGGTGAGATTATGGTCAAAGGCTACCCTATCAAGCATAAAAAAAACTACGTTTGTTTGAAAAACGCTACGTTCACGCTACTCTTAAGAAAATTTAGGATAATTAAAACTACTGGCAACTTCATTTTGCTTGGTCAGTTCTAACCCAACAACTGAGAGGCGACTAAAATTAATCAGGCGTTAAAAACAGTATATAAAACAATATTTCAATGTAATACCCACTGTACGTGTGGTGGCTATGGTTAAGTTTAAATTGGTCACATTTGTTTGGTGAAAGTTAAATGTGAAATTTTTTTATAGTCAAAAATAGTTTATCTACAATCAAGCAGTTATGAAGAAACTACTGAATCAGTACAGACTTGTAGCCAAAACGTCCATACATAACATATATTTTTTCAAAATATCCTAAAGTAAGGTAATCGCTTCGAAGAAAGTGTGCCATCTCCGACTTCAACATATTTATTTTATGTTTATGTAGTGATGAGACAAACAAGTCGCCTGCCTGATGGCATATATAAACAGTTTTCGGACCGACAGCACTCCTGCTTGCTTATATACGTCAGTAGTAGGGTGTCGGCGTGGTAGGTACATTAGTACTTTAAGGGCAGCACGTTGCCCTCGTTCAGCAATAATCAGATTACTTTTAGCTGCACTTCCCCATGCACAGAAGCAATACCTTATGATGCACTCACACAGAGCTTTGTATGTATTACTTTGGCACGTCAGAATATCTGACACTCGTGGACTCTTCCTAAACAGACCTACGTTGTTGTTAGTCTTACAATGTAAACATACTTCATCTTCATCAAGCGAAAATGTTGTCAAAGACAAGCATAATGTAATAATGTAATAGTAATAATTTCAATAAATCTTTGAATATTAATTTTCTCATTTTATGATCCAACATAAGACGCACTAATAAGTGCCAAGGTAATCTGCAATTTATGCCACTTTAATAGTATTACGAAAATATTGAACTGACAGTTTCTAAAGAAACCCTGTAGAAAATGGCTTTAATGTCGATGCCTCTCACTTCTCAACTTCTAACTCTAATAAATTAATTATTTGGTGGATAAACTTTCTTTAAGCCTCCACAATAGTCCGATTCATTCATCATAATTAGGACGACCTAACCTTTCAGTGAGCATGGTTCCGCCATCCATCTCTCTTTGTTTCTAATACTTAGGGCACTCTGAAGTTTTGCGTAACTTAAAAAGTAACTCAAACTGTATTGATTTGAACGTGCAATAATGTATTGTTACCTAAAAATATATTTCGCATTATTTCGAAAGTTTTATAAACATATAGACCTATAGTTAGTCATTAAAACGTAGCAATTACATACGCATTGTCTACAGGGCGATTACGTATTTTCCAAGGATCTTTTTAGTACTACGTTGTCTTAAATTAGTCTTTAGAATTTTGACACATTATATTCGATTGTAATAAAATTAATGTCAGAAATAATTTCGGTTCAACTACCTATTTTAATATTTATACGCTGTATTTGCAGCTGATGCAATCTTAATATTAATACTGAAGACTCGCTTACATGAATATTAAATGTATAATAATAATACATGCATTCATTTTAGTAAATAATACGGGATAACTAACGTGAATAAGTCCGATAGCTCCGACTATAGTTTCAACCACATCCAGTAGTATTATTCAAGGAAAACTCGGCACGCCCGCTTCGACGTCTCTACGCTAAACGAGATCTCACCGGATGTGGTTGAAACCACAGAAAAGAGAAAATAGTATTTATATCTCTATGGTTGAATCTATAGTCTATCTGACTATAGTTGTATCTGACTTATTCACGTTAGTTATCCCGTATGATTTACTAAATTATTGAAAATCACGTTAGTTTTCATTTTTTGTGTAACCGAACCATCTCGAGGCCCACCTGATGTTAAGCGGACTAACCTCTGCCTATAACAGATGCATTTCGTCACAAATCACGTGTTGCTGAGACATAGTTGTTAAGTATCATGTGCCTGTAATTTCACTGGCTCTCAAGGACTGCTGTCGGAACACCGTTAGGTGTTTGGCGACAGATTTTCTACTTGACGGTGGTAGCTAGGCGGGCATCCGCAAAATTTCCTTCCATCGTGCGGAGAAGCTCAAACCAGCGGCGAGATTCGAATCCTGGACCTGCTGCGGGGCAGTCCACAGCCAAAGCCAATGAGCTATTACTGCTTCAAAATAAAAAAAATATTCATGTATTAATAAGTTCGTAAGCCCAAGACAGTCGGTCGGAAAATTTTGCTATCATTTTCGAACTCTAACCATTACCAGTGGAATGGATAGATCCGTAATCCAATATTTCCATCGCAGTGCTCATTACCGTTATCGGAATGACCCTTTCAATCAGAAATTGTTATTATAAAAATTATATGATCGCCATACCTGTTACCTCACGAAGCTGCGCCCCTCCACGTAAATTACTGGCTATCAAGGACAGCTTGGCACAGATATTCTACTTTAGGGTGGTAGCTAGCAGGCGGCATTTGTAAAATGCCTTACCACCATGCAAATGATGTGAAATTATTGTTAAAATTATTTCACATCATTCCCTAAAGTCTGTTTTAATATATTTCCTTTTAATGAAATGCTTAAAGAATTATGAATTCGTAAACGAGTCTTACCATAGCCAATTAAAAGATTTAAAAATGTCTATATAGCATATTGTTTCATATATACGATTTTTATCGAGTGCCCGCAGACTCCGTTCCACCAAAATCTGTTTTCCTAATAAATATCTGCACCCTGAGGGCATATATACAAACAGAGAACAATCGAATGCTCCGCCGCAAGATTAGTTTTCAACAACAATGGCGAACAATGCCATGCAATTGCGGAATACGAGCAGGGACATCGGATTTCCGTTTTTATCCCATGTCACGATCCTGCTTTGTTAGACGTAAATCCTTTCTGATAGTATAAATACAATATTGAATTTGTCTGTTTATATTTGTTTCTTACTTTTTTACTTTCATGCTGCTAAAATAACCTAAGCTCGTGATCGTTGGGTAAGGTATAACCTTCCATTTCAGTGCGATCTAATGTCTTTCTCTCACTACAAACCTACTTTAAAAGTACATATGTAATAGCTACATAGTAATAAAATTGAATTGACTTCGGTCGGCAATTCTTGATGCTTCAATTCTCACATCACTTGACTTTTATGGGCGAGATTGATGATGTTGTGTATTGATTTAAGTATGAATTACAATTAAATATATCAGACATAGTTTTCTGCAACAACAATGGCACTCAACGGACTGATAATTCTTCACCACATTACTCTAGACAACGCCACTTATCTATTAGAATGCAGCCGAAGTTTGAAGTTTAGAATTTAAACCAGAAGGCCATAGGAATTAATTCAGTAATGGAGGACCACGACTAAAGCCCTAAGCAGAAAGACTGCAGCATGGCAGTTTAGTTTTCTTGTCAACAGGATGCCTCCACCTCACATTGCTTTTGGGAAGGTAGAATCGAATTTTTAAATATGGAAGGAAATTCTGAAATCTAATAATACAGTTTTAGTTGTATCATGTATAATTAATGAAACAATAACGGCTCATTGGCATTGGCTATGGACTGCCGCGCAGCCGGTCCATGGTTCGAATCCCGCCGCGGCTAGAGCTTCACCGCATGGTGGAAGGGCATTTTGCGAATGCCCGCCTGGCTAGCGACCACCCTCAAGTAGAAAATCTGTCGCCAAGCACCTAACGGTGTGTTCCGGCAGCAGTCCTTGAGAGCCAGTGAAATTACAGGCACATGAGACTTAACTACTATGTCTGAAGGCGCAGTGCAATTCGTGACTTGTGACGAAATGCATCTGTTATAGGCTGAGGTTATCCGCTTAACATCAGGTGGATCTCGAGCTACTCCCGTTACAATAATATAAAAAAAAAATACGATGAAATATCGTACCCATTACAAGCTTACTTTACCATGTAAATATATATGCGTGATAATGATAATTACACAACGTTAAATACTCTAAAAAGCTTCATCATTTTACATTTACGCTTAAAAAAGCTCACCAAATGAAATATAAACAAACATCCAAAACAGATCTGTAAAATAATAACAAAAACAAATGAAGAAATTCCGAATTTGAAGACAAACAGATCATTTTGAATTTAAGAGTAAGTTTCTACATCAAGTACAAGTCTTATTAATCTTCTTTGGTGTAAAGTTACAAAACGAAATGTTAACCAAGATCGCAAGTCTAACAACCTTTGAAAGTAAACACTTGCTAACTTCCTTGTTCAAAGGGAACCATCGAGTCCAAGCTGCCGTAGAAACTCAACGTGGTATCGAAACTTGCAGGAGGTAGATGAAGCTCCAGAAACTCTCATCTTTAGGGTACTCAGTGCGGTACTACTAAATAAAAGTAAATAAAAACCTGAAACTGTATTTAAACGTTTTGATTTCATTTCACCTTCTTTTATTTGATTCACCTGTAGGTAGGTACACTGGTAACTAAGTACATACCTAGTACATACCTAGGTACGTACCTAGGTACATACCTAGTTACAGCGTTATATTATTATAAATTATTGGAGTACAAAATGTTTTGCCCCGGGCGGGAATTGAACCCGCGTACTCCGATTTCGCCGGATGCCTAAACTGCTCGCCCGGGGAGTCGGCTATTTCTGCAGGAAAATTCTGCTCCAATTGTATTTCTTTAACCGTTATAAGGGACGGTGCGTGACCATCAACCAGATTACTAGACTGCATCTCATCGAAAGAAGAGCTTTTTCAAACACTTAACTCTCTGGTGCTACACAATAATTTGGTAATATTGGACTAATACAGCTGAAGGGTAAGCGCTGGAACTTCATAATATAACACAATTTAGCACGTGTTTGGGTTTATTGCAATAATCGTATTACTCATATTGAGTTTTTGTGTTTTACTAATAATTGTTATTGATACATTCGATTAAGGTGAATCGCCATTACCATCATCAACAAAGTGTGTCTCCATGATAAAAAAATCACGGTTAAAGCAGTTAAGGATTTTCTGGAAAGTTCTTTTAATACAAATATCAATACATACATCAAATTTGTACAATAATATAGTAAAACCCTAAAATAAATTCTTATTAAAGATTCTTACTAAACTTAATTAGGTGCAAATAACGAATACTGGACTTTTCACTGCGGTCTGCGGTAGCGAAACATCAAAATATTGTGGTTGCATTTAGGTCAGCGTGGCATGGATGCATCACTCCTATCTACAGCACTAATCATGCCAAGCCAATGCCCTATTAATATCGGCAGATATCAGCACAATTCGGGCTGCGCCGAGACAACATGGCCGCCGGGAGCGCGGCCATCTTGATTGGCACCGGATATTGGAGATCACGTCGCACCGTGTTCCTAATAATTGTCGATATATTGCCTGGAGCTGTTGCACTTCTACACGAGCTTTTATTGGTGTTTTATTTACGTTACAGAAAAAAATACATAGAATGTAAATTGATTACAGAATAATAAAGCAGATCAAAACAATACATTCATTTTTGTGTTCGATTTCAGAAGAAACTGTTCATAGTTCAGTTATTGCCAATTTTATTATTTTCTGTCATGTACATTATTTGCATTTATAAGTATATTAATGCAATATGTGACAATATCGGTCTATATTTCTCTTTTTGTTAATTATCAGTATGTTAATATACATCAATGTAATGGAGCAAGCAAATCGCCTCTCAAATTTGTACACCCACTGGGGTCAAAACTTGTTGATACGAAACTTATATTTAAGATCTTTACTTGTACACGTGTGTAAGCAAATAAACGCATCTTTATCATACAAGTCTGTAAAATAAACACTAAGTTAACCATAAATAGTAAATAAAATTATGCTACTATGTACGTTCTGATATTGTACGGTACGAGTACCTATCTACACTATAAACTTTCCAAATTCAACACGCATTTCGTTATTAATTTGAGTTATTTTAATGTATAGTTGCAAATTGCAAACAATTAACCGACATGATGGTATCATGCATACCATATTAGCCTGCAGGCGATACAGGTCATATTTCCTGCTCATTCATCACTAACATGAATCTGGTTATGATCGAGTTCCAGTTGCAATTCAATTTGCATCGATTATATAAAGGGATGTAGAATCACAGCTGCGTGAACTTCATCTTTTACCTTTATCTTGCGTAAACGGAAGCGATACAATATGAAGAGACGAATTACTTAGCATTTCATGGATTCACCGTGCGGGTGCCGGGTCCATAGCGTTGCAGAGGAAGAGGCTAGAGGGGCATGGGACTTGCAATCCAGGAGTAGGGTTAAGGAGCCCCTTTACAATGCATCAACGCTCCCGTTCCCGCTCGAGCCTCCTCCCCTACCTAAACAAATTTGTTAAGATCCTACTAATACCGCCTTAGATACACTTTCTAGGATGAAAGTTACGGTTGTTCTTCGCAGGACAACGTCTTTAAGTAGGTTATATAGCGATTTCGCTGATATATACTCCTTGCTCCAACTTCTACTCTTCTTAGTTTGTAGTTCAATTCATTTCGGCTGCAGATTTAGCTCCGGACGGTTAAACAATAGGAACGAAAGGATAAATTGAACTATGAATCACTTACCACGTTAGCTGAATTGGTAGAGCAGGTTAGCGGCTATAGGGACGAATGGTGGCGGGTTCGAGTCCCACTTTTGGTAAACAAAATATTTATTGATAATTTGGTAAAATTTTATGCATTGATTGATGAAATAACTTCTAGTTTCAAATTTTCTCCATAATTTCGTAATTTTTAAATATTTCCTAAAATATTCACAGTAATTAGATCACAATAATAATATTTACTTTGTAAATAACCAGCGCTCGTGAAAATATGAGACCTAACATACCTTAGTATATTTCGTATATTCGTAGCATTATGGGATTATGTGTGTGAAACGTAATACCGTCCCTGAGGTACAATGAGTGAGCAAAAATTCCACAATTTTCCCTTCATCCATCATCTTAAGATATTATTTATGACATTGTACATAAAAATTGAACATGAAAGTTTGCTATAGGCTACGGAGATATTACTTTCGATTTACCTCAGAAACCTTTTAATACCTTAAGCGCAAATATTATATTTTCAAGTAAGTAATGTATGTTTTCCAAATAAAATATGCTGATGTCTAAGAATGGTGATATACTCGTATTATAATGTAAAAAAAAATTGATGATCGTTATGAAACTGTGTCGGCAAGGGAAAGTCCTTAATGAAAAGTGAATGTTTAAACATTATTATGAGTAATCTACGTAATTATTACAATAAGTTTTTCTAGTACTGTCTAAAACATTTAAGTTTTGAGTCTCATAGTAGAAGACAATGCCTACTCCGAGCCAAGAGTTTTGAATATTTACATCGAGCAAAGTAATAAAAAGTATGAAATAGTACATTACAGGCACAAGAGACTTTTCACATCAGGTGGTCCTCGTGCTTATTCTGTCAAAAACACTAAAAGAAAACAAAAAACAAATAGTTTAAAAAAACATCTCAAAATATTTGTTAGGATTATCAGAAGTCAATCCTAAGAGGTTGTTAGCATTTTACCAATAACCCTGTAGTATATTTTTTTCTACTCATGATAAAAATATCAATGTAATCATTCATGTGCTTGTTCCAGAAAGTCTTTCACCGGTGCCTGTAATATAATTTCTGTAGAAGCTCTTATAGAAACATGGTGTGTGTGCGTATGTACAATAGTATATGTTGTTAGCTGTAGTTTACCCATAACTGTAGCCTTCCCAAGCAATGCTACAATTGTCATAATTTCCTCTCGTTAATTGACATCGCAATAGATATATGTATTTATTAGTATTCTTAATCACGTTACTGGGATTATCTTTGATCAACCAAAAACTGACACATAAAACATAAGGTTTACACATATGATCACAAGCTAACCTCCGAATTCTAGGAAGGTAGAACCTTGATAACATATAGAATATAGGTACCGATTGCAGGTATTTGTTTCTTCACGCAGGGCAGAGCAATATGACTACACATCCGCGAGTACAAGCACATATTAGATCCGTGATAATTATTTACTGTGCGGTTTAGGCGTTCAATTCTTCTACATTTATTTATTTATTTATTGAGATAAAAACGACACAGGTTCAATTACATTTACATCACAATACGGAAACAACAAAAAGGTAATAAAACACTACAAATTATGTCCATCAACATTATTATTGAATTTCGAAATTCTAATACGTTTACTATGTCATTTGAAAATGTATCAATATCAATTAAATCAAATCAGTATCAATGTCAAAAATAAAATATTTTTATTGTAAGATGTAGAAAGATTTGCCTCTAAAGTTCTTATCTCTACACCGCAATATGGACCATGAAAACTATAAATAGAATGCTCTAACTACTCTAAAAAACTATGGGTATAATCGTACATGAAAGTTACAATATTTTATACGACGCTAATAATCATAGGCGATGGTGACCACTTAGCATCAGGTGGTTTAAAAGCCTGTATGTTCTTTATAATATAAAAATATAAAGCTCCAAGTTGACCTAGTGGACAGTAAGATCTCGCTTTACTCGTTCTCTTGTATTTGGATTCCCCAGTTTTCCCTGAATGCAGACACAAAATAAATCTGATAAGAGACGTCGACGCAAACATGACAAAGAATCTCTTTATCAGAAAGCATTGGGCAAGATAATTTCAGAGTCACCCGAATATCTTTTTGGGACAAAGGATCTCTTAGTATTGAAGATAAAATTAAATTTGCAAGATCCATTGTCTTAGCAAGAGATTTTCTAACAACTTTTTAGGTTACTTTATTGAAAGTTCCACTTGAGTGGGGTCGAGGTTTTTGTAGGTAAGTAATGGAAGAATAATTTTAGTAGGTATTACAAAAGGACATATAATAGAATACCTTCATAAATACCTTCTTTATATCCATTTCACCGGTTGAATAGCAACAAAACTAGTAGCTTGAAGGTTGAATAGATTTATTCTTACCCTCAAATTTGGGATCCCCATTACAAATGCCATTATTTTTCAAATGTGAAAAAAATACTTTTTCTTTGTTAAAAATTAACAAAAATATCCCAATTCGGTTTTCATATTTTTTTTTATGTTGCAATATGAATTTTCTACGAGTGATCAAATTAAAATTGAACGCAATCAGTTTAGTAGTTCCAGCTTGAGAGTCTGATAAGTAATTATGTAGATAAAGACATACACAGGCACTTTTATTTTTTATATATGTATTAATGTGATGCTGCTGCCAGCATGCAGGGCACGCTGCCAACTAGGAGTGGGCTGTAGCATTTAGACTGCATTATGAGTCTGACTTATAGGTTGTCTGAATGCTTTTATTGTAGTAGCTGTAGTGTTGTATATATTTCGTAGTTTTTTGTTTAATAAAGGCATACCGCCAGTAAAAAAAATGCATTAATGATTGACCTACCTAGATTGTCTACAATATTATCGACAGTTACTAGCTGGATACGCTTATTCATTACAATAACAGGGTATCAAAATGAGTATTAGGACTTATGCCAAATAATCTCCCCGCTTCTTGGAAGTGTTCTGTTTCGTTGGGCCTTCCAAAAAACTAAATCAGAGTATAATTTAAATATTTGGCGACTCACTGGAAATGGCGATATCACCCTGAAGTAGAAGATCTATCGCCAAGCACATACAGTGTGTTCCGGCAGCAGTCCTTGAGAGCCAGTAAAGTTACAGCTACATGATACTTAACAACTGCATGTCTCAGTACGATGGCCGCAGTGCAATTTGTCACTTGTGATAATATTGCATATGTTATAGGCAGAGGTTAGACCACTTAACACCAGGCGGGAATCACGCTTGTTCCGTTACAAAGACAAAAAAAATATATTAGTTGATTGTTCTGTTGCTGTGTAGAGTTTGGCTCTGGATTAATCATTTTGTACTATATTTTTCATTATATTCGTTCAAAAGTTCTTTATCTCTTCATTTGCACCTCAATATCACACAGTCCATTCGCTCGTTAACAAATACATATTCAAAAAAATATACGATTCAAATATGCCTAATCTTCATATTTACGCTTCCTCTTTGCACTAAACTGTGTGAAACCATAAAAAAAGTAAAATGTTGCCATTTGCACCAAGTAAAAATTCAGGTAGGAAAAAACCGGTACTTATTTCCAGTGAAATGTTTTCGCGTGCCATTTATTTACACCAGCCTAGAATGCCCAAAAATGTAGTGACTTTATCTCACTCAAACACCTGAGAGCGGTAACGCGGGAGCTACCTCGCGACTCCAGAATGAATTATGTATTAATTATCTGGCAACCCTCTACCCCCGCTGGAGTGCTTATCTGTAATTTTTTATACGTCTGTCTGAGTTGCAAATGTTGTTTTATTTTGTTTTCACATTTGAAACGCCGAATTTAAATAGAACCGAAATTGTAAACGGTGAAAACGTAGATAAAGGTAGATTCGGAATCATAAAATATTTGATCTACGTTTCACTTTGGTATGTTTCCGTATGTTAATGCACTAAATACAAACATGATACTGCAAAATGGCGTGTAATTGAATTTAATAAAAACTAGCCAAGTGCGAGTCTGGTGAGTAAAAGAAAAAAATGATTATTCGTTGGGATCACACCTTTAAAATTACTAAGTATATAAACTTTTATTTTCAGTATTTGTTTAATACAGTTTTGCATGGTGGAAGGGCACTTAAAGAATGCTCGCCTGGCTAGCTACCACTTTCAAGTAGAAAATATGTAACCAAGCACCTAACAGTGGTTCTGGCGGCAGTCCTTGAAAGCCAGTAAAATAACACCTACAATGAGACATAAGAACTGTCTCATGTAAATGTCTCAAGATGACCGGTGCAGTGTAGTTCATCGAACTTGTGACGAAATGCACATACGTTTTAACAGAGGTTACCACTTAACATTAGGTAGACCTAGTGGTTGTTCCCTCACAATCTCATAGAAAAAATGATAGAGATTATGATACATACTACAAGACATCCGTCTTATCGCAAACCAGCGATCTCTTCCTTTGTGTGGAGATGATATTAATCTAATTAATTTGGTTGGTGGAGTAGCAATATACCTTTGTATATTATACCTACCTATCCAATAATAAATATATATATCTATATGTTTATATTCATGAAAAGCCTAACACCGTGAAAATAGAATTAACAATGGAATTTGTGTTTGAACTCTTAGGGCCCGTTTTATAATGTCATGATAAAGTTTTGGGTTGCTATGCAATCCATAAAATAACTGAATGATAAAGATGACAGTTAATATGCAGCGCGTTTCGAGCTTGAACCGATGGATAGGCTAAATCGATGACTGTGAAACGCAAAGATACTGTTTTGTTTAATAAATATGTTCTGGGTAGTAAAACCAGAACTTACTCGAATACTCTGAAACAGGCCCTTAGTATTCAACATTTTACGAGTTCTGTGAATAAATAAATATTTTATATTCAATCATATAGAGCGCGTCACCGCAAACTTATTGCAACCGTTCTCAACCTCTGAGAATGATGGTAGGACAATGTCCTCATTAGTGCCGCCGCGCACTAATTGCTCTACCTCTCTTGGGAACTTGAGGCGTACGCGAAAATATTTTTTATACATGTCCCCAATTACTTGCCCTATTTCCATTTAACTCCCGGGGGAGTAAAGGGAAGTCCTATTAGAGTAACGACTTAGAAATACGAGCCGAGGTTTAATATACTACCTCTACGTAGTCGATGGGAAATTGTGGAGTTTGTGTGTGGCCTTACCTGAAACAAAAATAAAAAAGCATTAGTATTTTGTGATATAATGGTGATTTCTATCGATATTATTTTAATTTGCATAAAATAGAATATATTTATTGGCCTTATAACACTGATTGTCATACTGGGCAAGTCAGGAGTACAATTTTGGATAATATTAAGTTCTCACATATTACAAAACAGCAATAAATATTTAGGTAGTGTGGAGGTATCTCACATATATAGTATAGGTAATAGTGTATTCTCGTATATGACACATACAATGAAGTTTTTTATTTGACGAATAAATAGAGCTGCCTAAGTGAATTTTTAAAAATAACACAAAAACACAAAAAATTAACAGTCTGGCGCCGGGAAGCTATTAAAAGATAAAAACAAACGCATTCAAAATCTATTCTTGATTTTATGGCCACTCGAAAACGAGACTCACAAAAAATTTGGGTTGGAGGGTTTTTTTGTGAAGCTTGGCAAAACTGCAAACCGTGGGAAATATAAAAAATATTGTTGCGAGGGTGTTTACTTAACCGATCCTGGAATTAACCTATCAGAGAACAAATTATGTGTGGCTGTTTTATTTTATTTTAGATCAACCAATCGATGACGATGGGGGTGTTTCCTTACATACAGAGAGGGGATGGAATTCTGACCTTGCAAAGACGAAGAGAGGAGACAGGAGAAAAACATTAACAGATTAGCGCTGGTTTAACGCGGAAGTTAGTTTACAAACTGTAGTAACTTCAGTGTTTTATTATTATTTGATAAATTAACAACTTAAGTTTAAATTCAGTGATATTAGAAGACAATCATTTGGTAAAGTTGATAAATCCTATTCTCAACATACTATATAGAATTAATTCTAGTGATAAATTTAAAATTACACCCAATATATATATTCTATGGAATTTCAGAGGGTTTGATGTAATGAAAATTAAATTAAATTGAATAGTCAATTTATTAATGATAGTATTAAATCGTATTACCTTATTGAATACATATACCTTATTTGCTACATACAATTAGTATATTCATGTCAAAGATATCACTTGTAATGTTGTAATAAATATATATGGGTATGGTTTTATTTTGTAAATAATTGTGTATATTAACATATATTATATGTTTTGTTGATTCTACTGTACTGTGTAATACGACTAAAGAGGTTTTTGTCATTTCGCTATTCATTTTTTCCCTCTTAAATAAAGTCTAGGAAATGAATAGCGGGTCATGTGATTAATATATATGTGTACTTATATAGATACATATATATGTAACTTTCATGATTTAAATAATCAAAGAGTGTCGCTTAAATACCACAACAACTTTTAAGATCATTATAATAAAAAATAATATGATCTATATTAAACTTATTTTATTTTATGATTAAGAACCTTTCCAATCAGGTAGAATATAATATATATTAAGAATAATTGAATCTAAAGTAAATTAAATGAATATTTGAACTCTAGCTATTGAAATAGTAATCCACACTTAATTAGATCTTGAGATAAATTTATAATTGTTTGATAAATAATTTACGATAGTTTACTTAGTTAATAACAGTTAGGATAGTAAAATAATATTTGAGTCTAATTATTTAGTATAGCAGAATATGCTGGAGTATAGAGTATTCTTTACCTAATTTAAGATAGTAATATAACATAAATTATTTAATTAGGGCTATAACGTAGCATCTAATCTAGATAGATAGGTCATATAATCTCCAACACAAAGTCCTGCGAGCAGACAGCAAGGGGAGATCGAGTCCAGTTACTGATCAACAGGGAGTATATTAAAATAAGTACAGTATACAATTCCATTAACTCTAAACATCTATATTATATCTTTTGGACTATGATAGGGAATAACTGCAAAACGATATCTTAGGAGAGCGTGTTTTTTTACAGTCTTATATTTTAAGGCCTATAACAAGAATATGGGACCTAGGTTTCACAAGTCATTACATGGTTGTGCCTAGAAGCGGCAGTACAATACGTCACAATACACGTCCTCTCATCTGAACCGACCTATAGACTTCTATAAGCCTGGCCAGGCAAACACAAATTTTGTGTTGAATCACGTGATATTTGAGATATACATAAATCCATGGTTTTAAAAAGGGCTGATAAAATATACAAATAGCGCTTATTTCGCTATAAGAATAAATAGAGCTCCTCAGCTCATGATAGGTTAAAAGGTTGGTTCCGCCCTGAAAACACTTCGGTGTACGCTGAGCCGCGTTGTAGGTCTCCCTAGACGTTATTTGGACTGGTTTCTATTGGGGAGATGATTTTTCCTTCCACATAAAATAAGGCATTCTTGTATTGAATCCTGCCACTTGCTAAGGATGGTCTAATTAGAAATAACTCTTACATATATACCTTATGAATCAAACGCATACACTAATATAATTAATTTAATTAACTATTTTAATTAATTTACTTGTTGACCTCTCTTATTTAAAGCAAGCCAGGAGGAATATGAAAGTGATTATTTTATGGACATTCAGCCTATGTACTGACATAAAACTTGTGTAAAACATGAGTGATGATTTACAATCACATTAAGTAAAGCTCTCCTATGATTTCGTATCTCTGAATCAAGTAATCCTTTCTCAATATATCATAACTCTTAACTTAGACGATCACACTAGCCTGTACCACCACAGATGGTGCCGGAGACCAGAATTTTCAACTACGCATCGATATAACGATACGATTGAAATAGAATCAGGATTATACAACGAAAAACACAACGTAGAAATTAATTATTGAGGAAGTCAGGGTTTTCTTTCAGAGATAATAGAATTAAAATAGAAAATTTATTACATTTTCAGAGATCGCAGCAGAGGAGAATTGTTTTGCATGAGCATTATTTTATACTACTAACTACTGTACATATACATTTCATTGAAATATTACATTAATTTACAGTATCTGCATAAATTTTGTGTATAATTCCACAGATTGGTTAAAGGAAAACAACTCGCAACATTAAATATCACTTCTTTATAAAATATAACGCGAACAATATAATATAAAAAAAAAAAAAAAAAAAAAAAAAAAGAAATACTTTCAATTCCGCGCTTAACATCTATTTAGACTTCCTTAACACATTATGGCAGAGAGTAGAGGTAAACGTATGAAAGGGAAACGCGGATTAAATAACGAAATCAATACGGATATATCAACGGAACAAGAAACTTTAAATAACTCGACATTACAATTACTGTTAGCTAAGATGAACGAGTTCCAAGAAAAGTTAGAATTACTAAATCCCAATAAGAATGACATGAACCTGGCGAGCACTTCGTCACGCGAAACTGTTAGCATTGCATCTGAGGAATGTAACGGAACTCCAATACCAAATCAAAATATTTTTGTTATACAACCAACCATTAGCAAACCTATTTTTGACGGAAAATCACAAATAAATCCTATAACATTCTTAAAAAGAGTTAAGAAATATATTAAGTCATTAAATGCGTTTGATCGCGAAATTGACATTGTATTAGAATGCGTCACTGGACATGCTCGGAAAATCTTAGAATTATATTCAAAGAACTGGAACACGTTTTCCGATTTCGAAGCTGATTTTAGACAAATTTATTGGACTGATCAAATACAAGAATCAGTACGATACAAAATAATAAGAGGGGAGTATTCAATTAATTCAGGTATCTCTATGAGTGAACATTTCGCCGAACAAACAGAGACGTTGAAATCTTTAACAATAGCATTTAGTGAAAGGGATATCGTAAATTCTTTAATGAGACATTACTCCGTAGATGTTCAACAACTATGGTTTACTACAGCTGAGGAACCTACGATTATAAATGGAGCTAATTTCCTCAGAAACTTAGAGCAGAATATTGTTTTAAGGCATCAAACACCTACTAGATACTATAAAGATAGACAACCTATACGTGGAGGTCACCCAGTAACCGCTGTAATGACTGCCGGGGTATGGCAAAGGGGTTCGTTTAGAGGTAGAAAATTTCACAGAGGAAGAGCTGGATATTGTAGGAATTATAATAGAGGTACATCACGTGAGAATGGAAGACAGAGTGTAATGAGAACCGCGATAGATTTTGTTAAGGAAACTGGTTCTACTAATCCATCAAAATCTGGGGGCAGGGATGTTCAAAAGGACTAGTATTACTTAATACATATGATTCTTAATTACGAAAGATTGTATATTATTGGGAATGAAAGAACTTCTGAGTGTTCTAGGAGGAACATATATATATATATATATATATCTTATAAAAATTCACACGAAACATGGTTGGCAAGTTAGCAATAAACTGACTCTACTTAGTATGACTTAAACGAGATTAAGCGGTATAATATTGACTATAAATCGTCAACAGACAAACAACAATCGTATTGGAAAACCAATCCAATACGAACGAAACATCTGATGATACAGGTGATGTGTGTGTGTGTGGTATGTTCGGATAGATATATACATTATACAATATTTTATAAGTTAGACGATATAGACGAACAGGTTAATGGTTACTCATTGCCTACATTGCCTGAGGTATGTATGTGTTGTATGGCAGAATTATTAAAGATATCATAATGGACACAGAGTCAAATTAGTGGCATTACAAGCGAGAAATATCATTCCGTCATAGGAGAAGGGTGTAATCTACTTGAAATTACGATACCAACTATACAGGTCCAAGGAGCATTTGGCTCTAGGAGCACAAGTACAAACCTTTACCTAGTTCGTTCATATGAGATATGAATGAGTCGAGTGATCTAGACGTCCGGTGCAAAATCGAAAGATTCGGGTTCGATTCCCGCTCGGGGCATTCAATTTATGCTTCAATAATTTGTAAAAAAACGAGATATGATTGATTGAAACGGGTAAGAGGCATAATAAATTGTGGAAGTTAAGGGACACTGACTATTGAACATTGGGATTATGAACAAACGTTAGATTGAACTCTGGGTACTAAATAATAAGGTTATGGGGGCGTGGCTAACGCCATGACTATTAACTCTTTATTAGAAAATTTAAATAACATACAGAGCTTTCCAACTCGTATACCGAGAAAACCTGTAAGAACGATTGATGGGTGTGGTAAATTGTGAGGATGAAAGAACAATTAGTATAAGAACATTTGGGGATACGAACTAACGCTAAATTAAACTCCAATTGAGAGATTAATAATTGCGATATCGAGAGGTTGGGGGGCGTGTCGAAATTCAGTGAATGATGTACGTGGATTCTGTATGAACTATTATAGTGATATCATAGCATATACGATAGGAAACCTAGATTTATACTTAGATTTATTACAATAAATACTAGTAAAATTAGAAAGGGTGGATCGACGACGAAGTATGGGTAATCTGATTTTGTAATAAAACATTAACAGATGCTGGAGTACAAAGATTAGGAGCGTGGTGACGGACTTTCTACTTGAGGGTGAAGCTCTAGCAGTGACAGGATTCGAACCATGGACATGCTGTGCAGCAGTCCATAATCAATGTCACTGAGCCATCATCACTGCTTTATTTACGTTGGATTCATTATATTAGTAGGTTTGATTTTACCATTGAACATGTCAAGGATCGAGATAATGCAGTCGCAGATGTATTATCAAGACATATAAAGGGGACCACAGATATAATAACAAATAAATCTGTTGGGCCTGAGATGAATCTATTTAAAACACAGTTAGGGAAAAGGATAAAACAAAATTGTAAGGATATTCGTGAGCTTCAAAATAACGATACAAAAATTCGTGATATAATTAAACGCATGGAGGACATAGGTACTGCGGAAAATAAATACTTTATATTAAAGGAAGGAGAACTGTATCAAATAGTTACGTTATTGTATATGTTCTTGACGAATTACAGAGGGAATTGATCTTAAGCATACATGAAGAGATAGGTCATTTTGGACGATACAAAGTACATGCTTTAATGAGATCGCAATATTATTTTAATATGTCTCGTAAGATAGGACAGTTAGTAAGGACGTGTAAACTATGTCAGAAGTCTAAACGAGCCTTGGAAGCACATACAGGGCCTATAAAAATGGTAGTTTCGATGGACATAAGTAACAAATCAAATTATGAATTAGAAACATTACAAGAGATTCGCGAACAAGCCAGATGTAACATACTTAAAACCGCAAGCCAGCGGGAAATACAATACAACAAAAATCATAAACTGGTCCAATTCGAAATAGGGGATTTAGTTAAATTAAAAATTTATACCAAATCGGACGCTAATAGGAAAATAACACAGAAATTTGCACGTTTGTTTGAGGGACCGTATATTATAGGTGAAATCCCATATAAAAATTTATATACCTTAGTAGACCCTGAATCAAGAGAGATAAAAGGAAATTATAACGCAATACATCTATTTAGGTATTACAAATAATTAATGACAGACGTAAATTTTCTAGTTTAGTCCAAGTGAATAACATACAACAGAAATTAATGAGAGATGTAGTATATCAGTCATTTGATAAGAGATATGTGGTCAAGCATAGTACTTGTAATTAGAAAGGAAAATAGATGACAAAAAGTATGTCAATTAAAACAAATTCATGACAACATTTTAGTATCTATTTGGGGGCGTTTATGTGGAGGTATCTCACATATATAGTATAGGTAATAGTGTATTCTCGTATATGACACATACAATGAAGTTTTTTATTTGACGAATAAATAGAGCTGCCTAAGTGAATTTTTAAAAATAACACAAAAACACAAAAAATTAACAGTCTGGCGCCGGGAAGCTATTAAAAGATAAAAACAAACGCATTCAAAATCTATTCTTGATTTTATGGCCACTCGAAAACGAGACTCACAAAAAATTTGGGTTGGAGGGTTTTTTTGTGAAGCTTGGCAAAACTGCAAACCGTGGGAAATATAAAAAATATTGTTGCGAGGGTGTTTACTTAACCGATCCTGGAATTAACCTATCAGAGAACAAATTATGTGTGGCTGTTTTATTTTATTTTAGATCAACCAATCGATGACGATGGGGGTGTTTCCTTACATACAGAGAGGGGATGGAATTCTGACCTTGCAAAGACGAAGAGAGGAGACAGGAGAAAAACATTAACAGATTAGCGCTGGTTTAACGCGGAAGTTAGTTTACAAACTGTAGTAACTTCAGTGTTTTATTATTATTTGATAAATTAACAACTTAAGTTTAAATTCAGTGATATTAGAAGACAATCATTTGGTAAAGTTGATAAATCCTATTCTCAACATACTATATAGAATTAATTCTAGTGATAAATTTAAAATTACACCCAATATATATATTCTATGGAATTTCAGAGGGTTTGATGTAATGAAAATTAAATTAAATTGAATAGTCAATTTATTAATGATAGTATTAAATCGTATTACCTTATTGAATACATATACCTTATTTGCTACATACAATTAGTATATTCATGTCAAAGATATCACTTGTAATGTTGTAATAAATATATATGGGTATGGTTTTATTTTGTAAATAATTGTGTATATTAACATATATTATATGTTTTGTTGATTCTACTGTACTGTGTAATACGACTAAAGAGGTTTTTGTCATTTCGCTATTCATTTTTTCCCTCTTAAATAAAGTCTAGGAAATGAATAGCGGGTCATGTGATTAATATATATGTGTATTTATATAGATACATATATATGTAACTTTCATGATTTAAATAATCAAAGAGTGTCGCTTAAATACCACAACAACTTTTAAGATCATTATAATAAAAAATAATATGATCTATATTAAACTTATTTTATTTTATGATTAAGAACCTTTCCAATCAGGTAGAATATAATATATATTAAGAATAATTGAATCTAAAGTAAATTAAATGAATATTTGAACTCTAGCTATTGAAATAGTAATCCACACTTAATTAGATCTTGAGATAAATTTATAATTGTTTGATAAATAATTTACGATAGTTTACTTAGTTAATAACAGTTAGGATAGTAAAATAATATTTGAGTCTAATTATTTAGTATAGCAGAATATGCTGGAGTATAGAGTATTCTTTACCTAATTTAAGATAGTAATATAACATAAATTATTTAATTAGGGCTATAACGTAGCATCTAATCTAGATAGATAGGTCATATAATCTCCAACACAAAGTCCTGCGAGCAGACAGCAAGGGGAGATCGAGTCCAGTTACTGATCAACAGGGAGTATATTAAAATAAGTACAGTATACAATTCCATTAACTCTAAACATCTATATTATATCTTTTGGACTATGATAGGGAATAACTGCAAAACGATATCTTAGGAGAGCGTGTTTTTTTACAGTCTTATATTTTAAGGCCTATAACAAGAATATGGGACCTAGATTTCACAAGTCATTACATGGTTGTGCCTAGAAGCGGCAGTACAATACGTCACAATACACGTCCTCTCATCTGAACCGACCTATAGACTTCTATAAGCCTGGCCAGGCAAACACAAATTTTGTGTTGAATCACGTGATATTTGAGATATACATAAATCCATGGTTTTAAAAAGGGCTGATAAAATATACAAATAGCGCTTATTTCGCTATAAGAATAAATAGAGCTCCTCAGCTCATGATAGGTTAAAAGGTTGGTTCCGCCCTGAAAACACTTCGGTGTACGCTGAGCCGCGTTGTAGGTCTCCCTAGACGTTATTTGGACTGGTTTCTATTGGGGAGATGATTTTTCCTTCCACATAAAATAAGGCATTCTTGTATTGAATCCTGCCACTTGCTAAGGATGGTCTAATTAGAAATAACTCTTACATATATACCTTATGAATCAAACGCATACACTAATATAATTAATTTAATTAACTATTTTAATTAATTTACTTGTTGACCTCTCTTATTTAAAGCAAGCCAGGAGGAATATGAAAGTGATTATTTTATGGACATTCAGCCTATGTACTGACATAAAACTTGTGTAAGACATGAGTGATGATTTACAATCACATTAAGTAAAGCTCTCCTATGATTTCGTATCTCTGAATCAAGTAATCCTTTCTCAATATATCATAACTCTTAACTTAGACGATCACACTAGCCTGTACCACCACAGTAGGTATCAAAAATTATTATATGTTCCAAAAAATATTTGAAAAAATAAAAATAATAAAGTATATATACATAGTAAAATAATTATATATGGAATGTCTTGAATAAGTTTAATACACAAATATATAAAAAAATATGTCAAGATTTTAAATGAATTACTGTTAGAAATCTTATTATTATCATTATGCAGGCAAGTGTACCTTAATAAATAATTACATTTATTAAAATTCAACTTTTACAAGAATGAAGATTCTGTGATGCATGTCCATGAATTCGTCTAGGGAAAAGAGTGTGTTTAAAAAAAACTGCTTTATTACTTTTTTAAAGTCAATTATGTTTAATTTTGATATTGTCAAAGGTAACTTTTGTAGATAGAAATTTTATTGCATTTTCATATGCTAAGTACATTCATACAATACATACCTACGCTAATAATTTTGCCTTCGGTTTTCTAGTAATGGCGGTAGGGCATTTTACAAATACCCACCTGGCTAGAAACTGTATCAGCCGGATTGTCCACTGCTCAACACATCCAAGTTTGCCATAATCTTCGCTTGGAAGGCGTCTTGGAGATTACAGTTTAAGATTTGCTGCCCACCTTCTGGTGTGATACCCATAATACCCGTAGGTATCGTAAGAGATAGGGTGGTAACATTCTAGCCCGGCACCCCACAGGCTAATAGTATCTACGGTAAAATAAATCTTCTAATCGCGTTTCTTGGAATTTGAATTTTTCGTAGTGAGTCGTAGCAGTCTACGACGTAGAGTCATTTTGTAGAATCTTCGTAATGTATTTGGGTTTATAAGTCGAATTGTCCACTGTTGTGTTCATTTAAAATTAACCAATTACACATAAAATAAGCCCCACCTTCGGCAATACCTTGACCTTGGTGGCTTTGGGATCGTATCGTAACATGGCAGTTCTTCAAATAGCACTGCTGCTACAATAGTACTGGCTTTTTGTCCGTGGCGTCTTTACTGGCGTGGGCTTTGAATATTATTGCAGGCCGGCCCAAAAGGATCGTAATGTTTTAGTTTTGCGTATGTATATTTTTATTTTTGAATGGCTAAACAAATTTCGAAGTGTTTAGTTGGAATCCTTACATCATCTTGCATGTCACTCTTCATTATTCTGTGTGTTGTGAAAGATCATATTTTATATTACGTTTTTGTGTTAGAACAACACAAGAACATATTATACCTGTTTTATTAGAGAAGACAACCTCGTACCAACCCCGACGTGAGTGGGATAAGGGGTTGGTCCAACAGAGATCATCAGAGAACTCTAATTGATTTTTATTGTTATATTTGTATTCATACAAAAATCCTTACAAAATTACAACCAAAGGAAACATTTTAACCACGAGCGGGATTCGATCCCACTACCATCCATATCTCGGGCCGCGGCATGATTTGCCAATTTGAGCCACCGTAGATAAAAATCGACCAAGTACGAGTTGGACTCTCGCACGGAGGGTTCCGTACCATTAGCTTATACAACATTAGACTTCACATTTTAACGTTTTTTTGTTTTAACGTGCGCAAGTCCAACTCGCACTTGGCCAACTTTTTGTATTTGTTGTTATAGCGGCAACAGAAATACAATTTCAACCGTCTAGCTATCACCGTTCTTGAGGTACAGCCTGGTGACAGACGGACGGACGGACGGACAGCGAAGTTTCAGTAATAGGGTCCCGTTTTTGCCCTTTGGGTACGGTACCCTAAAAAATATTTTTACATCAGGCGTTGCTTCAGTAATAATGTTTTAGCAAACATTAGCACCATTCGACGCTTTCGACCTATTTACATAACAATTTAATTTCAAAGCAAATTGCAAATGTAGGCCAGCGAAAGTGCTACGTTATATTGATTCATAAATATTAAATGCATTTATTTATTCAGAAATATCGGGCTTGGAATTCAATTACAGCTTCAATGTTCAAACAAAGTATAATAGCATGATATATTAAAAGAGCTTTATAATAAATAACTATGAAGTCATGTCTATGAATCGGCTAAGTGGATGTCGAATACACATACTGAAGGTACATCCACTATTTAACCACTCGTAGCGCGGCTTAGCCACATGAATAAAGAACCGTATATTTATTCATGTGGCTTAGCTTGCCTAGTTTTTCATAATCAATCAACTAGGTTATGCAGCGTTTGCTGTGTCATGAGACTTGGATGGGTGACCGCTAGTAGCATTTAATATTGAGCGCTTTTGCGATTTGGAGGGCACTTTTAAAGCCGTCGGTCCCGGTTAAAACTATGAAATAACTTGTGTTACTTGGTAACATGCTGACTCACACTCTGAGCAAGTATTTTCATGGTCCGTACTTTCAAAATTTAGAGTACTGAAAAACGGTATCGTATAAAAAAAAAACTTTTTTACATTGACGCTTACTGCTTACAAGATCAATTGTCATTTGTTTAGAATACTGGTCAGTATCGACAAAAGTTGCAATTAGCGTTAAATCATCCAAGTACAGGCATATTGGAAAATACCTTTTTTCGGCCAATTAATAGTTACATAAAAAATCTTAAGATCGATCTTAAGATGCAGTTTTGATAGGTGTCCTATACATTAATCGTCAAAACTCCATCGTAAGATTGATCTCTTTAAGTTGCAATTACCATTGCAACACGAGCCTTAGTTATTACCATCATCCCAACCCTTATCTCACTCTTGTGGCGGTATTGTATGTTTTCACTCATTAACAACACAAAGTCCAAGTATTAAGATTATTATAATCTGGTTTAGTAAAGGAACCAATCGGAAATAGCGCCGCTAATCATTACATCTCGCTGGCAAACGACAGACAGTAATATTTATTTCTTTAAACAGGTTTATTGGCAAAATGCTATTACCTACCCTTTAGGGTTGATTTCTGCTAGTCTTAAGAAATATTTCAAGATGTTTTTAAAAAAAATATATATATTATTTATGTCTTTTTTATGTGTTTTTGACGGAGTAAGCACGAGGACCACATGATGTTAAAAGTCTCTTGTGCCTGTAATGTATTATTTTTAATATTTTTTACTTTGCTCGATGTAAATATTCAAAACTCTATTCAAAAGGAGCGCGGCGCGGTCCAGTGTTGCTGTAGAGGGTGCTCTTGGCTCGGAGTAGGCATAAACAAATGTATCTCTAAATGTTTGTTAGGACTAGCAGAAGTCAAGCTTAAGAGGTTGTTAGCATTTTAGCAATAACCCTGTAGTATTTACGGGCTATATTGCTTACAATACATGTTGTATGTTTTTTTTTATGGCTGATATGTTAGCCCTTGACCACTATCTCACCCGATAAGTGATGATGTGGTCCGACAACTGGTTGACAACAACCGACCGACGGCTTAACGTGCCCTCCGAAGCACGGAAGCGCTCAGTAGTAATGTCATCAGCGGTCACCCATCCAAATATATGACCGCGGCGGACGTGGCTTAGCTTTGCTGATCGGTTCAGAATAGGTAAGCAAACTTCGCTACAAGCGCTTCAAACTGTCAAGTTTCTATAATATTCTTGGCACCAAATAACAAATTTGCAGTCTCAATAAGTATTCATTTGGTAACAAACCGAAGCAAAGAGTGAATATTTCACTATATTCATTGCGACTAAGTGGTCGACTACAATAGACTGACAGAACGTGCGTTCTCTTTGACTGCCGCGGCATGACAGCAGTGGTGTGTGCATTAGCCTAGCGATTGCATACGTCACAATGACCGCAGACCGCATAATTATCTCTAACTAAAGAGCTATCGACCGCTCCCTGTGAGCTGTGTGGCCGGCACCTCATAATATATATTTATAGATACTCGTAGTATAATATATTTGATATATATTTATAGATATTATAGAGATCAATGTTGGTACACATCACATGTTGTTTGTTTAGTTGATCATTTTGTTTGGCCTTGTGAGTGGGTTTACATGGGATTTAGGGAGAAGGTTTCATATGTTTATGTTATAAACAATATTCTCATGTAATTTATAGTATCCTTCGTCTGACTACGTGGTATTAGAGTTCCGTAATCGAATATGGGATCCCTGAGTCTCGGCTGACCATCCGCTCGTCTGTCTGATCTTTAACGGGCCGTATCTTAAGGCTGAGATTCAGAGACATTTGTGTAAGACGGTCAAAGACCAGTCTTAGCCAAGCGTCGGCTAAGCCAGTCTTTAAATTTCAGATTCAGAGATATAGTCTGATTCCTACTTACCTTGCTCTATGTTTAGATCACACTCTATTATCTATGACATATTTTTCACTTATGGAACGTTTACCGGTTCTTGTTTATCTGTGCATCCTGATATAAAAAGAAAAGGACAAGAACAACAGTATATAAAATGTCATTAGAGTGAGTGAAACAATATAAGTGCCTATTGCAATTTACGAAAAAGAGTTCTTGAAGAACTTATATAAAACTATACGCCTCAGTGTCTCACTTGGCGGCGCCACTCCTCCTTTGAGGCAGGCTAAAGTAGTCGATTTCCACTATTTGGCTTAGCATAGCACGCGCTAAGTTTAAGCGCTGTACCAGACGTCTCTGAATACAAAAATGAAGCTAAGCACTACATTATGACGGATTAAAGCATTAGTTCACGCTTGGACTTGTCTCTGAATCTTAGCCTTAAACTACTATCCCCAAGACGCTTGCCAAGCGTGGGGATTATGGCAAAACCACCCCCTCCCCTTGATGGGAGAGGCTGTGTTCAGCAGTGGACAATCCGGTTAATACAGTGTGTACTGACGCTAGTTGTTAACCTAATTTTATTATTACCAATATTAATTTTAGTGTCCATATGTCGAAAGTCATTTACTCGTATCATTAAGATGTACTAAGATTTAAATGATAGAATTAATATATATGATAAAACTCGAAACGGGTAAGGATGTAACATTTAATTGCTTGATAAATTTAGCACGTTTGATTACACCCACGGAGATTTTTAATCAAATTCAAAATCATTTATTCAATTTAGGCGTCTACGACGCCCCTATGAGCCACTGCGAGAAGAACGGGCAAGAAACTCGGGGCCATTCTTTTAAATATCTTGTAACAATGTGTTACATACAATATAATACAATTATTACAATATTTGTGTTAAGGTCACAGGCGATAGCTTGGCAGAGGAGGAATTTTCCAGGCATTTTTGTCGTTTAAGTAATCACAAACTGTGTAGTAGGATTTCATAATCAAATTAATTATAAAATCAATCTTAATTATGCTTTGTCAGCACACGATATACTTTGCCCTGACCTTATATTTTATAGTTAGACTAGTTACGATAATTCTTGCTTCATCGCAGCATGACTTATAGCATATGCAACCATTATGTAATAATAATATTTATTTGCTCAAAAATATGCACTACAAAATACATCTATAACACTATGAATTGAATAGAAAAATGTACTTACGATTGAGTCTCCGTCTTTTTAGTACGTTTTCACTCTAGGCGGATATGTACATCTGTATATAAATAGTCCTCACTGTAGAATACCCTTAGTTTGTGAGGTCTACTTCAATTTCATGTGCTAGTTTCATAGCGTTAGTCCGTAAGCTGTGTTTTATGCAAGATTCGTGAAGTGTATCGTAATTGTGTGTAGTTTTAAATATTGACTAAAGCAGTGGTTAAGTAAAGAGAATCACAGTAAAGTTATTTTTCCTTTTAGTATATTTGATTATGTAATAAAAGAAAAAGTAAACATGTATTTTATGCTGTTAATCATTTTGAAAAAAAAATAATGTAATTTTCCGAATTCTGATTTATGTTATAGTGTATAATAAAGAACAGAATATGCTCCATACATATAGTATGTATGGAGCATTTGAAAGAAATGGAATAGAGAGATAAAATTGACGAACTCTTTCATTCTTAAATAATATTCACACCGATTTTACTTACGTTATAACAGTCGTCGGGTAGCTCCATCTCTCTTTCATTCTTAATCCATATTCCCACGAATAGGTTTTAAAGCATATGTGTTTATATTTGTACAACTCTGTATTTGTTATATCACCAGGATCCTAGGGAATCTTTGAGAGATCTTTTTAAAGAAATTGATATTTTAACTTTACCAAGTCTGTATATATTTGAAAATATTATGTATGTTCGTAAAAATATGAGCAAATTTAAATCAAACAGTGACAATCACGATTATAACACTAGGAATAAAGATAAAATAGCGGTGCCAGGTTTTAGATTAGCAAAGACAAATAAAAGGTCCTTCTTAGGCAATTGTGTGCGGTTTTATAATAAACTAGCTTTCCGGGCGCGGCTCCGCCCGCGCGTATATTGGTTATCGCGCGAAAACATTAACCTCTTTTTGCGCAGTCGGATAAAAACTATCCTATGTTTTTTCCCGGGTCTCAAACTATCTCCATACCAAATTTCATTCAAATCGGTCCAGTAGTTTTGGCGTGAAAGCGTAACAGACAGACAGACAGACAGACAGACAGAGTTACTTTCGCATTTATAATATTAGTACTGATTGCCCAAACATATTACAACGCTCACAGAAAGAAAATTCAAGTTGCATGTGAAGAATATTTTGATAAAGAAATGTTACTACACAGTTTGTGATTACTTAAACGACAAAAATGCTTGGACTGGTTCGCCTCTGTCAAGCTAGCGCCTGTCAACTACGTAATGTAAATTAAGTATTGTAATAATTTTACTATATAGTATGTACTTAACACATTGTTAAAAAAACGTTTAAAAGAATGGCCCCGAGTTTATTGCCCGTTCTTCTCGCAGTGGCTCTATAATTTTTGTTTGCTGAACGTGGCAGTACAATGTAGTATATTTCAATATTAAAATTTGTAATTGACCTTCATAAGAGCGCCGTAGACGCCTAAATTGAATAAATGATTTTGACTTTGACTTTGATTTTGACCATAAATTATCTCTATATCCTTTTCGGGAGATAATCTGTAATTTTTCAACCACATTGATTGTGAATAGCTCGTTCCTTTGACAGTCCCCAAGGGTCCTTGTGATCTCGAGTACTAAACAAAACGAGGGGTATTGTTGTACAATGCTGGCCTTGGTTACGCCATCTCTAGAGTTTGCTTCGAGCGCGATATTCCTCACTGACCCAATTTCTCGCGTTTTTTAAGACGTGGACGGCGACGGGTGCCACCTATTTTGTTAATAATTTGCTTTTATGAGGGAGCGTTGTTATATTTCACGAGATGGGAGTTGAATAATTTGAGATGTCTCTATTTGTATTTGGAATTTCGAGGTGCTTTTTAATAAAAATATTTTCAATGTTAATGCCCCTTGCGCAACTCAGATTCTGAAAGGTTTTGCTTTGTAATATGACACAATTGTAAAAAAATATATATAAAAGTATGGCTGGTTGGATTGGTGAAAGATTTTTTGGCCTGATGTGAAATAAATAGAAAGACCCTATAGAAGTCTTATTTGACACCTATAGAAGTCTTATACGACACCTATGGGAGTCATATACGACACCTATAGGAATCTTACATGTTTTATTTAGACAAAATATGAAAAATCATAAAACCAGTTATATAAGAAGCTTCAAGTTTTAATTTTATTATTTAAAACATTTTAATATTATTTTTATAACACCCAGGTTTGTAGTTATTAAAAAAAACCCTACAAACAACAACTTTACTACAACGAAAGCAATTAGCCAACCTAAATGCTATTGCAGGCCCGTAGGCAGGCCATGCTCTAGCCCACCACCAGTTGACAGCGTATCGAGCATGCTGGCAGCCAAATTAATTTATTTAATTAATTTTATAAGCCAATTTTTAATCAGCCATTGCTGATTGCAATGCTTATTCTTTGATCCAAATAAGTGCCACCATTTGATAACGAGTAGCATCAACGAAGCGTTTTGATAAATTTTGATAATAAATATTATTGATATATATTGATATTGATAACGTCTCTGTTTAACTTTGGGCAAAAATAAGTAATTTCGTATTTTGGTACGGATGTCCGACTTTTGTCCTCTACAGGACGCATTTCTCAACCAATTCGTGAAATTTTGTGAGCAGGTTCTATAATTATATGGTCCACATTAAAAAAAAATTGAAAAATTACTATAGGAGGGTTACCATAAGGTTGAAAATGTAAAATATACACATATTTCAGACACGACATCCTCTGCTCTTAAATATATATATAGAAAATATATATATATTATACTTAATAATAATGAGATCAGAAAGTAGTAACTATTTTCACAAACACAAAAAGGTTTGGAACTTACAAAGTTCATCAATCTTTTATCTACCTTCAGCAACAGTAGTTCAATAAAAGTACTGTGCTTCAACGCTAAACAAATCAGAGCTTGAAATCATATAGACTACATTGTCACCGCAAAAACTCTGACGTCACAAAATCTGCAACCACAGATTAAAAAAGAGTCACTTAAGTTCCATTCATGATGAATAGCGATCATATTCATATGAGATGATACAAGCTCGGCTTCCGGTGTCGTTCGCTTGACCCAAGGTCGGGTATTGTTGCTCATCTTTTGTCTCTCACACGGCACACGGCGACTAGCGTTTATGAGTTATTGGGTCAACAGTAGCTGGGTCAGGTGGCTTTCGCGGTAGGCTTTAGGTATTTAGGAATTTAGTTTGCTCTCATATTTATAAACAGGAAGTAAAGTTGACCCCTTTACTTTCTACAAACAAATATAAGGTTATATACTTACTACAGGGATAACCCTGTCGCGGTAGGTGCGATGTCTTAAGTCCTACGTTTCGCCAAATATGTTTTAGAAATAGTTCTAGAACAATTTAGAGTGATCTATTGAGATAGAAAAAAAACTAATAAGTTGTAAAACAGTTACTGAAAAATATTTCGCGAAAATAGTAGCTACAGTAGTATTAGTACTATAATGCCAGTTCCAGACTTCTATTATATTATACGGAGTACTAGTTAAAATTCTATTGTCATAAAATCCTCATATATATATACCTTTAGAACCCGAGAAACAAGCCTATAGCACTTTAAGATTCAACGCGGCGCCTCAGGTCACTTTGTCAAAGAGATAGTAATCTTCAGAAGCAATCTTTGATCATTTACGGAGATGGTAGCTCGAAGGCAGCAATACCTATGTATAGATATAATATCTATATAATATATTTAATAAAATCTACTTTTGATTGGCTAGATTATGTCTCTAACATTATCGCGTTAGGAAGTGGGATTTCTTGTAAGAAAATTGTCTAGTTGCGTACCATACATAATAATTAAGTACATTTTCAACACACCCGTTCGTAACGGGCCTTTAAATGCACCGATTTTAGTGTCATATAGTCAATATAGTCTATTACGCACTCGTGCTTTTTGTTTACTTTACCGCACTGGTGTTTTAAAAATAATTTTTCATATAAAAACAAACTAAAGAGTTTTCTACCTACTGAAGTAGAACTTTAGATGATTTAATTATAAAATCGTTATTAATATAAAAACAAATCAAAGAGTTCTTTACCTACTTAAATAGACTCAGGCCTAAATCCCGTCTTATCAACTTCTCGCACTTGTTGCATAATGTACTATTTCAGTACACAAATAAAATATCTATATTGTTGTCCTTCGAGATTCAGATTGAAATGTGAGATCGATAATTAATCAAAGGCACGAGCAGGTTCTCGGTGCGATGCTTGGGTCCGACAGTTATTGGAGTTTTCAGACAAAGAAATCCTTGATAGCTGCAGACTGAAATTAAGCCCCAATAGACTTGCCTCATAGTACCTACATGGCACTTGAATATTTATAGCAGTACGTGTATTTTAGCCACCTCTGCCGACCCCTTCAATTCCAACATGATGTTTCTTATGTCTAATAAATCGATGAAAATGTGTAGACTACCTACCACTACTAATTTAGCAGTGTATTTAGTTTTTTTTTATTCTTGATAGGTTAGCCTTTGACCACTATCTCACCTGATGGTAAGTGATGTTGTTCAGGCTAATCTAGAATTACTGGGTTTCAAGGACAGCTGCCGGAACACACCGTTAGGTGCTTGGTGACAGGTTTTATACTTGAGGGTGGTAGCTAAATGCCCTACCACCATGCTATAACGACTGCCATCCTATGACAACAACCGGGACCGATGGCTTAACGTGCCCTCCGAAGCACGGAAGCGCTCAGTAGTAATGTCACCAGCGGTCACCCATCCAAGTCATGACCGAGGCGGACGTTGCTTAACTTTGTTGATCGATTCAGAATGGCTCAGCAAACTTCGCTATGAGCGCTTCAAGAATTCTATAATATTTTTCTTTTTTGTAGGTAGAAATATAGAAGTTATTATTAGAATATTGCGACAATCATCACTTTGGTAAGAATTTATTTCTACCAACGGCGTTGTTAATGTCAGTTTGCGCCGAATTTATAGGCATTGATATTTTGTAGATAGTTTTTTCGCTTAAGGCTCGTTTATTAGACCGTAATAAATAAAGAAGGTGTGTTATGAATCTTGAATATAATTCAATATACAAAGGCAAATAAAAAAAATATAAAAGTCAATAATTCAATATAAAAAATAGTTAACCTATCAGTTTCTAGATAGAGCTAGGGGAGTTATAGGCAACGTATTGGTAGTACTTCTATATAATAAAAAAATTATACTTAGATTTCCACGTATACTTGGGTGCATAGAACAAATAATTATCTATTACTTAAAGTGAATAACTAAGATTTTTTTCATAATTAAATAAAACTGAACCGTTTACATATGTTATTTAAGTTCAAATTTCACTCTACTAAGTAGTCTGTAGTTTTAATTAGTTAAATTTCCAAAGGGCCAATTTCACTAAACTAAGTTATTACTATTATGACAATGTTTTTTTTAAAGCTATCAACGCTACCTGTACGAGTTATCAAGGAAGTGATTATATGGTCGAAGATGTAAGTAAGCTATCAAGCTAAGCTAAGAATGTAAAGGAACTGTTGTAAAGGAACGCTCAAACGAACGCGTTCAGCTGCGTCAGTAATTTGACGTACCTACCCTAATGGTAAGCACAAATAAACTAAAAATATAAATATTATTTACCTTAAAAAACGGACACTTAACTGAAAATATGAAACGCATTTTAGTTTTGTTTAAAACGGCATATAATACCTTTGTCATCCACGGATGACAAAGGTATTATTTCCCGTTTTGATATAAAAACCTAGGTAACTACTCAACCGATCTTGAAATCTGGGATCAATTTGAAAATATATCATTACAATTAAAAAATTATTATCTAAATCGGTTCAATGACAAAAAAGAACTGAGCGCCACCTTGCATGCAAGGACCGACGCAACAGAAAGCATTTTTGGGCGTCCATATTATTATATCATTTGAACGCTGGTTTTTGTGCTGCCTAAAATGTGCCAATTACAATAGATCTTTCCAAAATTTATGGAATACATAATAGATTCTCTCATAAGGGCTGGCCAAGAATTTTAAATCTCTGAATTGTTGTTTCGTTGCTATCCTATTCTTGCTACATTATTGAACCCATTATCTTAGTTTACTGAGCAGACTCTAGTAGGCTCAACGTTGTATCAAATTAGACATATTTACGTTCCTCTACTGTGTAGGACCCTAGATGTGCACTTCGTTCGTATGAAGCAGTTCCCGTAAGGGCTGTGCCAATAATTACATACCTCTCTAATATTGCCTATTCTATCGTCGTAGCTGTCTTGTTCAGCCCTTTATCTGGGCTCACACTTCGGATTAAAGCAGAAGTACTTATACTCTTCTAACGCTCTCTAAAATCCTAGATAGGCCTTCGTATATTTGAACCCGCTTACATAAGGGCTCCGTCAATGATTGCACATCTCTCAATTCTATCGCTCTTTAGCTGCCTCGTTCAACCCATCATCGTGCTAGGCTTACACACCGGTTTCAACTGAAAAGATATAAGTATTATTCTGTTCTAATTGCGTTGTGACAATGTTTTTTTTTATGCTTGATAGGTTAGCCTTTGACCACTATCTCACCTGAAGGTAAGTGATGATGTGGTCGAGGATGTTGTTCAGACAAACCTAGAGTTACTGGCTCTCATGGACAGCTGCTGGAACACACGGTTAGGTGCATGGTGACAGATTTTGTACTTGAGTGTGGTAGCTAGCCAGGCGGGCATTCGCAAAGTGTCCTACCACCATGCTGTAACGACTGCCATCCTATGACAACAACCGGGACCGATGGCTTAACGTGCCCTCCGAAGCACGGAAGCGTTCAGTAGTAATGTCACCAGCGGTCACCCATCCAAATCATGACCAAGGCGGACGTTGCTTAACTTTGTTGATCGGTTCAGAATGGCTAGCAAATTTCGCTACGAGTGCTTCGAAATGTGGCATCATTCGTGGTATTTTTATTGGTTTATGTAACAAAGGTCTCATTGCAGTTATCTCCATGACTGCGTCCGCTTGATTACTGTTATACGCCCTCCTTCAGAAACAAAGCGCTTACCATACAAATGCAGTTTTGCCATATTTTTAACCGACTTCCAAAAAAGGAGGAGGTTCTCAATTCGTCTGTATTTTTTTTTTTTTTTTTTTTGTTACCTCAGATCTCTTGGCTGGGTGAACCGATTTTGAAAATTCTTTTTTTGTTTGAAAGCTGATGCTTGTCGTTTGGTCCCATTTTAAATTTTATCAAAATCGGTCAAGCCATTTTTGAGTTACACTAAAAAGATAGAAAAAAAAATTTTTACAAAAAATGGAACCGACTTCTACACCCAAAAGTGTGAAATAACTTGTCGAAGTCGGTACCATGCGCACAATATTGTGATAATAGGTACTTTTGTACCATCATGGTACCGACTTCAACAAGTTATTTCACACTTTTGGGTGTAGAAGTCGGTTCCATTTTTTTGTAAAATTTTTTTTGAAAATGAACTGTTCCGAAGTCCTTGAAATTTATAAGTATCGAGGCTTATAGTTTTTTTTACTTTTTCGCAATATTTTCGGTTTATAAAATAAATGGGTTAGCAGAAATTTAGGTTTAAAAAAGTGTTTCTAGTTTCATTTTAATAAGTCTCGTTTCGTTTTTTCTAAACACCTAAATTTTAAGCTCAACTGCGTGCAATTTTTGTGTTTGTTTTTTAATGAATTTGAAAAAAGTACAGGCATAGAAAAAATTGCAATATATACAAAACAGAAATTAGTATTCACGTAACTGTTATAATAACGAAATGAGAGCGAAACTATGAAAATATAAAAATTGCAGGCAAACACTTTCATAACCAAATTCTGTTTTAGGTAACGCACGCGGGTGAGAGGGGTGTGGGAGCGGAGGCTGATGTTCGAGGCCTTTAGGTAGAAAGTAACTATTATCAAATCTGTGGCGGAATATGATTTTTTTTAAATGACAATAATTAAATATAATTGATTGGAGACGGGCCTGTTTCATGTGCTGTGCTGTGAGGAGTCGTGAATGGACGGACAGCGAAGATTTACTTCATTTTTTTATCCAGAATTTATCAAAATCAACAAGAAACGAAAGACAACGCTCTCTTTTTATGATGGTGTAGCATTTATATTTTTTTTTGTCTTCCCTGTGATCTTGAAAGAGCGGTCTTTGTCAGCGTGTAGTTGCATTATGAGAAGATTAAGTAGTTCGCCTCACGATATCTCACCATTTGTATCCACCAGCAGCCATTTTGGTACATTAATGCAATGGCTCAGTTGAGCGTTAGGTTGATCTAATGAAACACTGCAAAAGTGTGAATATTATCTAGAAAGGTCCCCGATTAAAGCTCGCTCCGGTCCGGAATATTGATGAGACAGAGGATTAGAAATCATACTACCACTGTAACTAATACTTACATACTTTATACAAGTACATATTTCCTTTAATAAACGTCCGAGCTCTGCTACTAGTAGGAGTATAAGACAAACTCTCATTCTCACTTTGTCTCGTGCATATACTAAGTAGAGTGTGAGTAATAATTAGTGATTTTAAATTTAAATGTAATAAAATTTTCTTTGGATCAGACGGCGTGAGTATGATAATTAAATTTGTTTTAAACTTACATTCTTAAACATTTAGTTGTATTTTTTTTTGACATCTGTCATCGTAACGATTGACTTTCTACACAACATTTTTTTGATTTATGTTATATTATAACAGTATGAAAAATAAACTACGATAGGTGTTAGATGTGACAGTTGTCAAAGTGACAGTTGATGGCGTAATTTTTCCTATAGCGACTTAAAAAATAAACTATGATAGTTATTAGATGTGACAGCTGTCAAGTGACAATTAGTGACGTATATTGCTTCTAGTCATCATGGGAAAGTTTTTCTATTAAAAAAATTATTTATACCGGCGAATACGAGTTTGTAAATGCGAAAACAAGTTATCTCTGCCTATTTATAACATCTTTGTGACTAATACACTGAATTTACCTTGATATATTTTAACATCCTATTATATGATACTCGTATAACCCTAGCCTAGTAAAGGTAATAGTACTTTTCATTTTGGTTCAGAAATGATGAATGATGTGAATTTATTTCGAAGCAGCGGCAGATTTGCTACATTTGATCCCTTCCAATCAGTAATCCGCCTCCAGCATTCTCTGCAAACTGAGTATTGTACACAAGTAGAACATGAACCCTACTGATTGAAGTTCAGTCCAATCACGAATATTGATGAGGAAACGGATTGGGAAACGAAAACACTATCACCAACCAACAAACTACCTGAAAACAGGTGCCTATGGATAAGTTACTATACCTACGAGTAGATATCTAACGTAGCGTAGCGTAACGCAGATGGATTAATTTTGACATTTTCTGAGAAAAAGATGCTCATGCTCAATGAAGCCTCTGGTCATGTATTTAAATAAAAAAAAGAAGGAAGGTACGCTTTAATATCACGACAATATAATGTGGAGAAAATTTAACACAATCATATAATGCACACATCTATATTTTTATTGTATATAATACGTTTTAACGAATGACGAAGACAGGATGAGGAGCAAGATACGCGCACTCAATCAGGAGACGACGCCGGACATGACTTTGTCATGTTCGAGGATACCGTTTCTGCCGTTTTTTGTACGTTCAATGTATCTGGTAGTTGTAACTGGTAAAAGCTCGAGTAAGATATATTCAAAAATGAGTAAGATATTGCACAGTTACGTAACTATACTGTTTTGAAAAAACTGTCTGTAGTATTTTAATTAAATCGAATCACATTTGAGAAAAATGCAAAACAACTGACACAAAAAACTAGGTATCTATATGTTCACAAGAAAACATTCCGTTTTTTCAGTATCCTTCAAAGCGCTGAACATAAAACCCAAGCTCACATCTATATAACATCGAATCCTAACGATCTCCGCCGTACACCTATTTTAAAGCTACGAAATCCCTCTTATTGAGCTGCGAATGTACGGAATCCGACCTCGACGCTCTTTCAGCTTATATACCATGATGAATATTTCACGAACTTCACGTGCTTCTACAGCCTCGATGCCGTTTATACTAAAGGTCATTGGTCACTTTACTGATTAATTTACTTCTTCCTTATACAAAGTCCTGTCATGAGTATCGTTAACAGAACGTCGTGTATGAAAAATGTGATGAGAGTGAAAAAATCAAGAGAAATATACCAAAATCGTAGCAAATAGAAATCCCTGTTCTTTGAGTATTCCTCCAGTAGAAAAGCACAATCTTATTTATACTTATGTACTGATACTAAATGTCTAAGTCCATCTGCTACTACTTGAAAAGGAAAATTAGAATTAGAGCTAAGAAATAATATTTATAATTTACTTACAAAACGGGGACTTTTCAGCAGTATTTAAAATCAAATATTATTTTTGAATAACCTCGACGATACTGCTGAAGCAACACGGAAGACAGTTTGACAGTGTTTATTCTGTTTATCTTCTTCTTCTGTTTATTCAATAATATCTGAGTAATGAATAAATGTCTTTAGGCGCGTTATTAGCCTTTAATTTGTTAGTTACATTTAATAACTACACGGCTTGAATCTAACGGCTTTTCGAAATCCCCACGACAGAAGGTAGAAAAAAGTGCCTTAGGTCCAAATTTTACCGAATTATATCTACTATCGACTAACATCAACGTAATAAGTGTATTGTTGCAAGTTAGGCGCACAACAAGGATCGTTACCGTCTTAACGCCTGCAGTATATTACCCACGAAAAGGTTCCCAAGGAGGGTTGAAGTCAGAAAACCATTATTAGATGTTATTGATTAGTTAGTGCGAGACATATTTTGCAAACCACAACTCAAGCAGGCAGAAAGGGTAAAGCGATGATGAGCCTGACTTTTGTTGATCCAACATAGTGAACAAACACCTTTATTGCAAACAACAAAAAAGGTTTGACCCCCAGTAGAGGATTATTTTCGGAATGAAGGACGGGCATGTGATTGGAAGTGATGTAGGCATCAAAACGACCTTTTGTCGTTTTACTTTTTGTGACCGAAGCTTTAAAATGCGGTCAGGATAAAGATAGAAAACACTGAGGGCGGAATGTTTCCTGCCTGGAAGTTCAATTTGAGTGATTTTATATATTGTGCCTTAGTCAAGTACAAAACGTCGAGTGCTTCTAGGTTTTGCTACAGGAAATATAGCCTCTTTGAGTAGAGAATATGATATATATCTATAACCTTCTGTTTGCGCCGGTATCGAAAAAGTATGTATAATATTATGTGTTCAATGTTTTTATATTTCTGTCTACCTCTTTGTAAATTGGTATACCTACAAAAGTGACGGCGACATTGGGAATATCCAAAGATAATAAAGTAATATCTGTTTTCACTTTACAGTATGAGTAATTTCGTCCGGCTTCGAAACACCGTGAAAGCATCGTTGAGGACCACAGCCTTCAAATTAACATTGTACACGATATTATGTCAATAAATTATTTTTTTAATATTTTATGTTAAATGCTATGTATATTTAATTCAAATGAATTTAGTGAGTACATAGTGTATCAAACAATATACTTATTTATTGTATATATATTATTACTTCTTATTTATTATATGGCGGCCCGCTCCGCCGCCGCAGACAACAGTGCTTGTGCGGGCGCGGTTGGGAGCGCACGTACTCCATGACGAAGCGACTCTGAAAGTCGCGAAACCGGTCGAGATCTAGCTACTCGACTGTATTAACGTAAGTAAAATCGGTGTGAATATTATTTAAATATGTGTAATATTTACGAAAGTTTTATAATAAATATAAACTATACAGTTTTTTTTATATTTTTGCAATGACGCATGCTCCGCGGTTACATTACAAAATCCCGCAAATAACTTGATTTCTTCTTCGGGTTGTAATGTTTTAATAAAAACTAAACTCAAAAAAATTATAATTCCAAATTATGATTCAATGCTTTGTCGATAAGTTAATAAATGTTCGTGCTCATTTATTACAAATTAAAACATTCGCATAGTTCCAAATGGGGATGACCCTTGTGAGGGTTATATTATAGTTGCTGTTCTGATTTTGTTTCTGTATTTTTAATGACAATAAAACCATGAAAAAAAAAAGGTAAATACTTCTTACATCTTGCAGATGCTGTGCTATTTCTTAGAACGTATTAACAAAAAGATCATTATTTAGAGCTTTTTAAGAATTGTGGTGTCCACAGATGCCACAAAATAAGAATTGAAGTTGAAGAGCTTTTTAGAAAGAGTGGCTCTAAGTAATTAACCCGGAAATCTAAGACGAGATTGCCGGGATCTAGCTAACGCGGCGGAAGGAAGCCAACCGGCACGACTCGATTGCGTATGCCTTTGAGAAAGGCTATGTGGATGGGTCTCATTGATTAAACTCTTTTAATACTTACATACTGTATAAGTTTGGCTTTACTTTTAGTAAGAGTTTTTATACTTAACGTTACCATACATTTTAACGTTTCGTTCTATGCATATTTTCAATTCAGTCACGTTTCATACATTCTCGTTTGCTGATTATGAGGGAAAAACATAAACTGTCATAGTTATATAAAACTTATAGCAGCTGATCGTAAAGGAAGCTCCAATATCCTACTTCCTGGGTTGGAAGTCTTTCTAATGAAACGCTACGGACCCGGAACCCCGCAAAACCCATGCAATGCTAAGTAATTCATCGCACTTAGACTAGGTGTAAAGTATTATAGCTGGCCATAACACTTTACAACTTTTTAACATCAATCCTGATGATATCGTTTGTCTAGCAGAATTTACAAGAGGGCTAGCGTCAGAAAGGCAGCTAGCTTTAACACCAAAGAATATTTTTTTTACAGTATTTGCACTGTGGTATAGGGCATTGTCCAAATGCCCACCCATAACTAGCATCACTCTCAAGTTGCAAATCTGTCGTGAAGAACCTTACAGTGTATAACAGTAGCTGCCCTTGAGATACAGTCACCATTATAGGATATGCCTGTTTACAAACTTCGACCAGAACATCACTTACCATCAGTATCAAAAGAACTATAAAACTACGAACGCTTCGTTTGAATAATAATATAGCTAAATTATTTTGCTAAACCAGCAAAAATAAAAATGCGAGATAATATTGCAAAACAGTTTTTTAAGCCGCTAGTCTAGTTTTATTAAACGAAGCTTTGAAATTTTCTCTCAGCGTTAATAATTTTCAGCGCGTTATTACTCTAATCTCGAGCGCTGAGCCCTTATCAGCATATTAAAGCTGTTATCGTCACTTTTTATGATACTATTTCTATAACAGTTTGTATCTATCTTACCTGTCTTTTTCTCATATACCTACCGTAGAGGAGTTTGATATTAGATACTTCTATCTAACTTTCACGTGGCTTTAGAATCGACCAGAACCGCCGACTGTTTAAAGAATATAAACATGTATCTCCGACAGGACTACAGAAGACATAATATGGCAACGCCGTTATTTATTTGTCAACTCTCGGACAAATATCGTTATTCCGAGAGTCGACTGGTGATGAAGTATACTGTCAACGAGAAATACCTACTACAAGGGGCTTAGATATTAGGCAGAGAAATTGCAGCCAAATCAAATAAAATGCATGGTCGTTTTAATTTTATCGTATGGAAAAAGTTTAAATCATTGGTTGAGCGGTTTTTATTAAGTTACGGGTCAAAATATCGACGTCCTGGGATTGATCCTCAGATCGGATCGTTATTGGATTATTACTATACAAGGATTAGTTTGATGTCTGTTACCAACAATACATGATTGGTTTTCGGCATTCGGCACCATAGATGTCCAATGTATTGCAGTATTATAAAAATTTAGCTTTATATTGACTTTACCAAATGCGATGTCAGTCCTACAGTTGTTGCGAATGGTGAAATTCAGCCTTAAAAGTATTGGATTCAATAGTATATCTATTCATACAAAACTATATGCAAAACTGCCCGTTTCACAGCCTGTGAAAGTTCATTTTGCGACGGAAATGTAAAGTCCAGCTATGTTTTCCCTCTGCACTACGGCTGTCGTGTTCATGACGTACGTAGGAAATGTTATTTCAGATTGCAACTTGCACAGTAGAAGCATAGAGGACACTACTCGCGTTTTCATTTGTTGCTGATAGTATGCTAGCCTTTGACTACTATTTCATAGTTCGTGATGATGCATTCAAAAATGTTGTTCAGGCTAACTTAAAATTAATGAATACATTCAGGTGTTACTTTGCAATAATCAATATTTAATAATAAAAAATATCTAGCAACAATTCCGCCTAATTTTCTTGCTAAGCCGACGAGACGTCGCAAACGCTACGCTGCCAAAACGGGAAGAATTTTCGACGCGTTTCTGTTTGTGTTTTCGGTGGTCTTGACTCTTCGAGCGCACGATCGAGAGATGCTTAACTTAGAGTTGTTAAAAGAGCTATCGAGGACGGTTGTTCAAACACTCCGTTAGGTGCTTGGCAACAAATTTTATATTTGAGGGTAGTTGCTTGCCAGGCGCGTATTACCAAAATACCATACCACCATATACCCAAAGTCTGTCATTCTAAATAACAGTCGGCGTAACGTGCCATCTGAAGCACGGAAGCACTCAGTAGTAATGTTACTAGCGATAGTTAAGCAATGTCTCCCATCCAGCAGACATTGCTTAACTTATCGTTGATCGTTTTAGAACGACTAAACAAGCTACGCTACGAGCGCTTCAAACTTGTTACATTGCTGTTTGCGAAGTAATTATTCTTAATGTTGTTTTCAAATGATTATGTTAGCAACTACAAAAAGAACCAATGAATCGAAGTACAAAGGTAATTTTTCCAATATTAAACGATTTGAGAGAAAAGAAACAAATAAAGAAACTTTCCAACAGTAGTATAAGTCCATTTAGAAACTCCTACACAGGTTTAAGAACAGGAGGGCAGCTACGTCGGAAAAAGTCAATTTAAAAGTGAAATTGAAAACAAGTTAAAGTGTGTCTCAAGTAAGTGCTGAGTTCATAAGATCCAAGAATAGTAGACGATTTGAAGTGAAAATAGCTCGTTCCCTCGATTATATCAAAAGTCCTTTTTAATAAATACCTGATATATATATATATATCGATGTAACTACTTCCTACATTATATACAGGGACGAAGTCGCGGGCAATATATATATATATATATATATATACTCGTATATATTGCCCGCGACTTCGTCCCTGTATATAATGTAGGAAGTAGTTACATCGATTTAATAAAAAAGGAAGATAGGGTAAGCTCTAATGTCACAACAATATAATGTGCAGAAATTTTAATATAAGTATATACCATATGCACACACAGCTACACTTGAATTGTATATGAGAAGTTTTAATGAATGACAAAGACAGGAAGACCAGCAAGCAATAGATGCACATATACAGCTTACTGAGACTTAATAAGGAGACGTTGTCGATTTGACATTGCCCATGTTTGAGGTACGGGTACCGCTTTTCTCGTTTTTTATAAGTTCAATGGTTATTGTCCAATTGACGTGTGTTATCTGTTGATCCCACAACGGCTTCACTGCACTGCATTTGTATTGTATTTTACAATAGCATGTATATTCAATAAATTTTATGTTTTATTTAACAACGCGCAACGTCTTAATCTTCAATATTAAAGAACATACACTATGGTTAGACAAAGAGAACTTATCACTGTGCGATATTTATTTTGTTCTTTGATGTGGATAGCAGTTAGTTCATCTTATATTTGTCTTAGAAAACGTAATACATTTCAAAATGGATGGTTGCCCTAACAACTTTTTAAATTATTGAGATATTTAACGAAAACGTATGAAAATATCTTGATTGCCCGTGGGGTAGCAGGCAGAATTGCATACCCTCATACAATATCAAAAGGTGACGCTTTCTGAGGAAATTCCGGCTTTCACTGATATCTCACACTGGGATCCTCAAGATGCCTGCCAAGCGTGGGTACAACGGCAAATAATACTTATGGTACAACGGGCCATCTATTGCAAAAACGTAACAAGACTATTTAGAGTTTTGGAGTATATTGAAGCCTCAGTGCAGTGTTTCTGAAATACCTAATGTGCATTTCTCTGCAAAGCTTTATGCATCTATACGGTGTGCATTTATACGAAATTGAATCCGCTATTAGTTAACAACACATTTGTTTGTCTCTGTTTAATCACTTACTTGCGATTGGATTAAAACAATTACAATCGCAACTTAGTTGTTGTAATTAAACAAGTTAGTTGAAATGTCGACACATAGAATCCTGCAACTTCTAATGAGCTAAGTGTAACCACAACACTTTACAGAACAGACAATATTTATTGACGTGAACAGTGAACAATTATTGTTCTTTCACAATACAAACAAACATAAGTGGTTAACTTTATTAGTTAGCTGTTAACTTTAGTAGTTAGTTTATATTTGTGTTTTAATGCCCACTCCGACCCAAGAGCGTCCGCCGCGGCAACACTGGACCGCGCCGCGCTCCCTTTGAATAGAGTTTCGAATATTTACATTGAGCAAAGCAAAAAAAAATATGAAACAATACATTACAGGCACAAGAGACGTTTAACATCAGGTGGGCCTTGTACTTAATCCGGCAAAAACACATAAAAAAACCACAAAAAACTATTAAAGAACACAAAAACAAAAACAATAAAAAACATCTCAATATGTTTGTTATGACTAGCAGAAGCAGGAGATACCCTAATAGATTGTTAGCATTTTACCAATAACCCTGTATAGTCACATCCATAATGAGAAAGAGGGTCGGTGTCGGGAAGGAAGACTGCCATAGAACCGATGCAAAAACTTTGATAATATGAGAACATATTACTTTGTTGTTAGAAACAAACATATATTATACCGATATTTCTAGCTAGTACGTGCTCTGTAAAACGTGAGTAGGTATGACAAGCCCCCCAAAAACAAGAAAGCAAAAGTAAGCAACAAACTCCTGAACTCGTAGCCCCACTCTACAGACACAACTTTGCACCTGAACAAACTTTGTCTGGCAAATGGCCTTGTTAAAATGAAAAGAAATATGAATTTTATAAAATGCCGACTTCTTCCCGCGGCTCCGGTTGTAATCTTGTTATATCACGTTCTCTAGAAACTACTCAGGAAGTCTATTTCAGTATCAGTTATTTAAACTGTATGAACCAATGAAACTGCCTATACTGTAATTATAGAAAAGCAGAAGTTTTTAAACTATCACGAGGGCAATAGCAATAGGTGGAACAACGGAAACAGTTATTTTTTAATTTGTGTTATGAACAAAATAGTTGTTGTGAGTGGTAGTTTAAGTAATAGTTTCTAAAATGGTATCTCATGAGTTATGCTTACAAGTAATTGTTAGTAGATCCAACAAGTTTCTCTATTAATATCAAAATCGATGCGCCTGACTGAGTCCTCGTTTTCACATTAAAAAATTCAAATTAGGTTAAAATATAACGACTAATTATGTAGATAATTAAGGTAAATCTGTATTTATATATTTTCGAATGCCCGCCTGGCTAGCTACCACCCTCAAGTTGAAAATCTGTCGCCAAGCACCTAACGGTGTGTTCCGGCAGCTGTCCTTGAGAGCCAGTAATTCTAGGTTAGCCTGTACAACATCTTCGACCACATCATCACTTACCATCAGGTGAGATAGTGGTCAAAGGCTAACCTATCAGGCATAAAAAAAAAATATGAATTTATTAGTAGATATTGTATTCTGAAAGGTGTATAATGTTAATCTATAATCCAGTGTACTTTATTTTACTAAACAGATTGTATTGTGTCGAATATTTATAACATCATATTTTAAACTTCTAAAATAATAAACTAAATCAATTGGACTTGCCATGTATAACATTCAAAGTCAATAAATATTGCTATTCTATTTCTTTCTAAGATCTATACTGTGTAAGATTAACATGTTGCTATGTATTTTTGAACAAATCATTGTATAGCACAACCACCAAAGACGCAATATTAAAGCCATTATCATATATAAATGTAGGCCCATATCGTACGTTATACGAAACTACACATTTAATATTGGAGATAAATTGTTATATTAGCGACGATAATGTAAGAGATACACTTATCTTTTTAATAATATTTGAGTAGTTGAAGGCTTAACTCGGGCAGCGTTGTTGGAACCTATAACTTTGTTACTTTTTATCATATTAGATATTTAATCAATATGCTATTACAAGCGCTTCGAATAACTAAAAACCGTTGGTAGCCCTTATGGCAAACATAATAATTATAAGTACAAGACATACTCGTATAACTAAGTGTATCTCAGTTATCTTTTTAATAAAATTTGAGTACTTGAAGGCTTAACTCAGGCACCGTTGTTGATACATTGTATATAATTTAATGATTTTTTACACGACTGCCCAAAAAAGGAGAGTTATGTTTTCAGGGTTCATGTATGTATGTATGTTTGTGAGTTTCTTTATTCCACCATTACTTCTAAACGGCTTGACCGATTTTTATGTAAGAGATATCGTTAGATATCTCTTGATAACCCAAGGGACACTAAGTACATAAAAACATTGAAAAACAAACTGGCGGATTTTAGACTCAATATTGTGTGGTAAAAAAATATTTTTTTTTTCCAAACACATCGAGTTGGGTATCAAAATGAAGAACTTTATAAAACAATTTCATAAATATATATAACTTGCAGTTTTAATTTCAATGTAACGAGAAATCGCTTAACGAAAATAAATAACTTGCAGTCGGGTTTTTTTACTTTTAAAATTAATCAATACTTGTTTATCATATTAGATATTCACTCAATATGCAATTACATGCGATTCGATTGACTAAACCCCGTTAACCAAATATCTATAAGTACACAACATACTCGTACTTTAACGGAAAATCATTACCTTTTTTTTTTTTTTTTTTTATTGCTGATAGGTAAGCCTTTGACCACAATCTTACCTGATGGTAAGTGATGATGTGGTCGAAGGTGATAGCAGGCTTAACCTAGAATTACTGGCTCTCAAGGACAGCTGCCGGAACACACCGTTAGGTGCTTGGCGACAGATTTTCAACTTGAGGGTGGTCGCTAGCCAGGCGGGCATTCGCAAAAATGCCCTTCCACCATGCGGTGAAGCTCAAGCCTGCGGCGGGATTCGAACCATGGACCTGCTGCGTGGCAGTCCATAGCCAAAGCCACTGAGCTATCACTGCTTCAAAACATGCACTCTATAGACAGCTATGCTGTGTATATGTGTGTATTTTAAATATTTTTTTTTATTAAACCGGGTTATAACTACACTAGTAATTAGCGTTATATATACATTGTTGTACAGAAAGACCGTAATTTATTATACAATTTTCACTATGTGATACAAAGCAATCAACCGTTATTAATTGACATCAATATGTATGCAAAGTGAAATGTGCACAGGGGCGGTGTTTCAATTTGTACTATACAATATATTTGTGGCTCCGCTGTTGCGATGCAGTACTGAGTACCGTATCAGCCGGATTATCCACTGCTGAACACAGCTACCCCCATTATAGGGGTATTTGCCATAACCCCAACGCTTGGCAGGCGTCTTGAGGATCCCAGTGTGAGATATCAGTTCCTCAAAAAGTGCTGCTGCCCACCTTCTGGTGTGTTACACTTAGTCGCCTCCTACGAGAGATGGGAGTCAATCAAAAGGGTGACAATGTAGCCCGGCAACCCACAGTATATTTAAGAGTCAATAATTATAATAGCCCCTATACCATACTGTAAGCATCGTATCGTAAGAGGCATATTGCGATATCCAAGACGTGGTGGGAATTACGCCAATTCCCCCCCCAGTATATGCCTTTGTTCATCGGTAGGCGTCATGGTTGTTAATTCTGATGAATTAAAACGAAGTTACGAGTGATGATCGTAGGTGTAATCTCTTACAACCCATTACACATTTTTTTTATTGTGACGGTACAATCTCGAGACCCACCTGATGTTAAGCGGGCTTACCTCTGCCTATAACAGATGCATTTTCGTCACATGTCAAGAATTGCACTGCGCCAGTTACCTTGAGACAGACCTAAAGTCTCATGCGCCCGTAATTTCATTAATACATTACATTACCATAGTAGTGCCCCGCAGAGGTTTAAATTAAAAAGCTATGCGTGAAATTGCACTACGCTTGTCACCTTGAGACATTAATTTTTACGTTTCAATCGTCCAGTAATTTCACTTGCTTCAGCATTCAAGCCTCAACACACAGGCTTCTAAACTAAACACTGAAAGTGTTTGCATCTATTGCTAAAGGAATATTTAGCGTCGTATACCTCTCGCTGCCATCTGTTAGGCTCTATCCAGAACTAAGTGGTAGTGGCCAGTTTTACTGTCAAATCATTTCAGACTTTGTCTCTATTACTATAATGTATAGTATTGGATGAAAGACTTGGCGATGATGGGCCGCGCAACTCAAGTTTTCAACCGATACTATTCACTGAAGTGAAAAGACAAAGCCGAATATGGACGTGATCCGCCGGGCGCTGCAAACTCGGTGTGAATAGAAAAGCCACTGTCAAATTTGTTTCACCCAGACGGTATTATTATAAGTTTCTTCCCATAAAAAGGTCACTTTGTTTGGGAATATATAATGTTCGAACAATTTTTTTTCATAACCTCATAACATTAGGCTTTGCGTTTGGATTCCTTGGAGTAAATCCTAAAGGTGAAAGTGGGTCAAATCCTGAAAAAGATTTTCTTACTTAATTAGTTGGGTAGTAAAGCAAGAACAAGATTGTAGACACTCTCTTTACTACTCACAACTAACGACAAGCCGTCTCAAGAGCCGCAATAGTTTCCTTGGTTTTATCAGGGCCTTGAAAGGTCACCCAAAGGAAGCCGCATGGAACTGTGGCAGAACACGTGCCCTCGCCCACCCAACTACTTTGAGCCCGCCGAAGAGCTCGCTCCGGGCAAAGATCTAGCGTGGCCCACTTGGAAGTCGCTAAACCGACTCCAGACTCTAAATTGTGAATCGTCGACACGAAGAAGAAGAAGAATTAAAATTAATGAAATGTGGAAACTATATACGTTGTAACACAGTGAGATTCCAGTTTACAAAAATAGTTTTAGACTCTGATCTGTTGAGCTCTGAATAAAATGTAACTTCATAAATCAACACTTAGTTAGGTAAACACGACCCAACTAACAAGTTTGACCTAATTTCATTTCTAGGTATTAGCATCTATAAAATCCAATTATGTGTCATTGAAACAGGAAAAATAGGTTAAAATTATATAATAAGTATATGTAACCATTGTAGTAGAAGAGATAAAATTTCTTGAATGTTTCCAGGTATATAACATCAGAGAATATGAAAAAGCTTGTTTAAAACCATGCAGAAAAAATCAAAACTAGATTTTAAGTTACATTTTAGACATATATCTATGAAATTCAGTAAACAACCTTAATGAGCAATTACATATGAGGTAGCTCTACGAATATATTTATTCGTAGACGTAGCTACAGATAAAACTTTATTCAAAATACAGATGTGAAACAAAACACATACGATATGTTGTAAAATCTGCCTAAATTTGTATATTGTTAGATGCTTGCTTGTTTCATTTGTAAGAAAAACTAAACCTGAACCCATTTTAATGTAGCTGGGGCTCTTTCTATGATTACTTTTATTCAACCACAGCGAAAAATAAAAGCAGTACAAGGCCTGCGCCCAATAACAGAAGGTGTGAAAAATAAAGCTGTACGAAACAATTTGAATAATTTTGAGGCATTAATGCCGAGTCACGCAGTGGCGCTGATGTTATACAGTACAACAAACAGTGAAGTTTGTTTGTTTGTATTCATATTGGAGCGTTCATTACTGTTAATGAAATTCAATGAGCTCATGCAGAGTACTGCTTTGGAAACTTTAGTTGGACCGCGTAGTTTGTCTTTGAAAACTTTATTTACATTATGTATCTGAAGACTGAAGAAGAGGTCTACCGATATAACTTTTGCACTTCTCTGTTACAAAGTCTTAGTAATTAATTAAGTGGGTATTTAACATAAAACACTATTGTTTAGGAAATAAACAAATAAAAAACCGATTTCATACACAAAATAGGATAATTATGGATAACCCAAATAATACTCGTCAGATCTAACTCAAAATTAAATGGGTCCACATTTACAAGCCAGCTTTAATATAAAATAATCTTACTCTATAGTCTCGTAATATCTACTTCATATCTACTTAATCGTACATCTTGAAGTTATCAAGTACCAGACACAGAAAAAAAAACTTTTGAATTGAAAGGTCCTCCTTTTATGAAATTGGTTCAAAAACATTCCTACTTCCAACAATCAACAGTATAAAATTAATGGGCACAAAAATTATAATTTCACTGTAACATAAGACCTTATCTCTTACTTATGTACCTTAGGGCCTGTTTCAGAATGTTCGAGTAAGTTCCGGTTTTACTACCCAGAACTTATTTAAAAACACTATCTTTGCGTTTCAGTCGTCGGTTTAGCCTATCCATCGGTTAACACTTGAAACGCCCTGCGTGTTAACTGTCATCTTTATCATTCAGTTATTTTATGTGTTGCATAGCAACCCAAAACATTATTAGGACATTCTAAAACGGGCCCTTAGTGTTTTGTAAGAACCCTGAAGTTTGTATTTTTACTCGTATTGTTAATTCCGCAAATAATAGGGCTACAAGCCTTTATTGTTATTACAAATTTACGAGAGGAAAAATTAAGTCATGTGCGGGATTCGAACCCGCGTCCATCCACCCTTTTAGCCGGAGTGTGCTCTGACCAATTGAGCTAACATGACAATGAATCATAACTATTTTTTCCTATCGTCCTTTAACCATCGTATTGGGATACAGCGACATCTACAATAGTTCAACTTACGATGTATTACAAATAAGACTAATTTTGCAATTAGCTTTGAGCTTGGTAATGATGATGCAACCTTACAATATTAATATTTTATGTTTGCAATAACCTTTGTTGTTATTTCTGAAATTTTAGAAAGGGTGTATACGTATAGCCAGCTCAGTTTGTCAGTAAATTAATATACAGGTTTGTGGCGCTAAGTGGTATATATGACTCACCTCGCCTTGGCTAGGAGCCGCCCTTGGCGCCCATGTTCTGCCCCACCACGATGATGAGGATGATGAACACGAGCAGCAGCACCAGGATACAGCAGATCGCGACAGCGAGCATAGCCGCGTGCTCGCCCAGCTTGGCGGCGCTGCGCGCGGCGCACGCTCGCGCCGCGACCACACTTGTCGCGACTGCGCGCGCGCTTATCTTGACCCACTAATGGGTACTTCACAACGATAAATCTTGTCGCTTTGGACAGAACTCTTTTACAAATATCTTTATTTTTTTGTTCCTATTATCTTAAGGTTGGGTTGGAAAATATATTTTCACACTAGCAGACAAGTTGCGGTATTTTTGATCATCTGTTCGCGGTCAAATTTATTCACTTGTCCTAAGTGAAGGTAATATTGTAAAGAAGTAAAACACTGCCACAGAACTTCAGTCTTCTTACACTCAGATTTGGCACATCAGGCTAGAGCCACACTCAAAAATAGTTATTATTTAATTCGACAAAATTTAGTCAACACTGTTTAATGATACTTTTCACATATGTAAGTATATTTTTTAAATATAAGTACTGTTCTCAATATTACCTCATCATTTATCTTTAATTTAAAAAATCTATTGCAGACAAAATATAATATTTTATATTTATACATTAATTTTTACTTCGGCGAAATTTATTATCACTTTTTTTTATGTCTCAGCTTGTTCCCAATCACTATTTTTATGCTCTCGTTATGGATCTAGCACGAGGCCCACCAGGTGGTAAGTCATAACCTCTTCCTATAACAGATGCAGTTCGTCACAAGTGGTAAACTTCACTGCACTCATCGCTCTGAGACGTAAAATTGTTAAGTCTCATGTGCCTGTAATTTCACCGGCACCCATGCCCTTCAAACCGGAACAAAGTAATCGAATTACTTTTGGGCGTTAAACATTACGGCTTGGCGTTAGAATTAGGTATGTACCCCGTATCATAGAGGCCTTCTTTTGTGGAGATAAAATTCCTGTTCTTTATTATAAAAGTACTGTTATTGTCCGTTTATATTTTCTAACAGTTACTTCTTGAGTTTGAACTAAAACTTCAAGAGTTATTAGAAACCCTCTAAATACTACTATTAAAACTCAACCTATAATGATACATAATGGAAACAACTAAAGGTTATTTCGGAAACAATTTGGGCTCACCACTACTTGGAACGTAGCACATTTTAAATGTAAATTAATGCCAGTCACACTTAAATCACCCGCTTGTTAAAATCGTTATTCAATAATGTTGCCATCTCGAAATTAAAATGCGGTAGACGTCTTCCAATTTCGCCCCCATTAGCAACGCGGACGCTGTTTCGTATTCACAACTCCAATTAAAGCGAGAGAAAAATAAACCACCCCTAAAACTGTAACAATCTTCAACATTTCGCTCGCGTCGAGATTACTCCGCAATCAACGACTTGACAATAAAAACCTTTCTCGCTGAGGTCGCGCCCTTAACTGAGCATTGTTGGAAACCTGAAATGATTTGTGTAATGAAAAACTGGGAAATCATCAGGCTGTTTACAGTAGAGGGAGTCCAATCAGATGACCCATATTCCATGCCGTGTTAATAACGGCCTGTTTTTTTATTTATTTTCGTCATTGGTGTGCGTCGATGGGAATCAATAGAGCCAGCTGCGTGTGACAAATAGCTGGGAGACAATAGAAGGGGATTAGAGGAAATCCTTTAAGACAGTCAGGCGAGCGGAAGGAAGCCCCGCTTGGCTCCGCATCCGACAGTCGTCTTTGTCTCTTCTGAATGAGGGGTTAGATTGACTTAATGACTTCATAGTCAAGAGAAATTATTTTTCTCCGGATAGATTTAATAGGAATATATTATTTAGTAGCGACATATTTCGTTAATATTATTTTATTACAGACGACTGAGAAGTATCATCGACCACTGTCTAGCGTTTGTTATCACTGTGAAGCATTTTTTTACTTGACATAAGCACTGAAAGATGTATTTATTCTATCAATTATTATAACTTCTAAAATTATTATTTAGTAACCGGTGAGGTTTATTAGTATTTAGTCATAGGCTAGTAGCTTATAAAATTGATAAAATACGAATAATTTTTTTTTCTATACCTCTTTTCTTTCTATAGCCCTATTATATATTATAGTATTGTAATAGCAATGATATGTGACAGTAGTAAGATAATAATAATATGTAAAATCGGTTGAGGCATCCTTTGCGTAAAATTGGGGGACGCTCGAGATGAAAGGTTTGTTTTGTAAAGTTTGTAAGTGTAATTTTCGCTCAGCACGCGATAGTGATTATAATCATATTTTAAAATATGGTCCTGTACGGGTGTGTATTTTTTAAGCCTGTTCTCTTTCCCATACGGATTCAAACGCGTAGCATAGATATCGAGCTTCCTTGGCAAGGAAGGCTATTCAACCTTTTTTAATGGACACGAAAATATTACCAACACAGCTACTCCAACGAAAGCATTTAAGCAACCTTGCAAAAGACCATAGCAGGCCTACAGGTACTCGTAGTCCAAATGCTTCAGCCCACTACTAGTTGCTCAGCATGCCAGCAGCATTGCCCTGTTCGATTGCAATGCTTATTTGTTGAGCCCAATAAGTGCATTATGATCACGCGTCGCATCTACCAAGCGCTCTAATAAGTTATCGAAAGTACGAGCCCAATATCGCTACATCAAACGTCTCAAATATGTAACCATTTCACGAAAATTATTTATGCCATTTTCTTCCCTATATTCAGAGCCTAAAAGATATAAATATAACTCATTCTACAGCTAAAATAACCCTCAATAGAACATCCTCTAAGCAATTCAGTCGGAACCATTACTAAACTATTAAGTGGGAAACTGCCATAACAGTTCCGAATACTCGCATAGAATTGAGCACAGATATCAACATAACGCCCAGTTAATGTGTTTCCTATCTCGTTTCCAGGTCAAGTAACTTGAATGGGTGAGATACGATAATCACATCCTCATAGTCTCACTCAGTGACAATGATAATACCCCGTCGCAGTATTGTCAGTTACGCGCGTAGCATTTGTCACTGTTTTTGTCATATGTCATTGCGAATAGACCTGTCACATCGTGACACGAGGATTATGGAGCGTACTGTGTTTATAATGAGGAGGATTGTGAATATAATTACGTGTTAATTTATAATAATACAGCGAATATTGGGATGTTACTGTAGTGCATGTAATTAATTTCGTGAATCTGCTAACGAAGGTGGTTTTCATCATCGTGGGGTACATTTACTAGTCTCTTTATTCACAATGCTTGTTATTAAAATCCTACAAATAAACTAATGCTGACGTTTGTAGTATTTTTTACTTTTGTGATTTGAAAATCAAGGAAAACCTGTCAAAACAAAATACAAATGTAAAGTAGATTTGTATTTTGTTTTGACAGGTTTTCCTAGGTTACCTAAGCATATGGGGGAGTCAGTCAGTCTGGCTTGGTTTTTCAATCATAAGATAACTCATTATTACCAGTCTTCCCTTTCATTCTAGCATTTATTCTTTAGAAAAGTTTTCAAAATATTATTAAATGTATACATAACCTATATTGTTATTTAACCTATAACTATATTGTTATTTTTTTTTAATTTTGGTCTGTTAAAATTTTATCACTCTCTCAATCAATTTTCTATCCCATTATTGAGGAATCGTGTCAGTCTTTTTAACAGATCAGATAATAAATCAGATTCTATCCAAAATTTTTCTGTAGAGAAACTTATTGGGAAAAGATATGACTAAAAGGAAGTGTTCCACGTTCCTAGAATTAAGTATGGTATACTTATGGTATGGTATATACTTCGACGAAATTGTTCACAAAGAGTTCTGCTGCTACTAAACAGTAATTAATACATGAATAATATAAAACATATGTTATCACAAAAGGGCTGTAGCCATGAAGACGTTTTTTAGTGAATATATACAACGGACCATGTTTTGTTAAAATAACGATGTCGGAAAGTCAGAACAGTTTTACGGTTTCTTGAGGTAAGGTAAATATAACAGTTTATTTTTTTAATCTGGCATTGGCTATGTATTGGTTATGTCGCTATGAAAATAATGGAAAGTAGAATCGAAATTATTTAATATAAAATTCGTAATGGAAATGTGACATTTTCGATACAGTTTTGATTTCATAATTGTGTATTATTAAGTAAAATAGCAGTAAAATTAGTGTTCTAACTCAGTCAGTTCTTGAAGTTTAGTAATATGGACATATTACTTTACTATCGTCTGTGTAATATCACCATGGTTTTCAAATAAATTTGTAAGTTATACATCTTAAGATCGATCTCAACTTGAGATACATTCGAGCCTTTGATTTCTTTACAGATTCATAATACCTATTCTAGTTCAGCCTTTTTGGAAGTAAATTTCCAAAAAGGCTGAACCCAATTCAAAACTAAAAAAACTGAGTCGTTGTTGCCTTGCTTACCACGGCTCAGTTAAAACCTAACACATTTATCTCTACACGTGTTAATGACTTAATGTTGAGCACTGTCAGTTTCAAGCAGTGTGCGGTTTCACGCATTTCACACATTTGCAAAAACAATTACGAAGTAGATTTAATTTAATTATGAAACTAAGCGGCGGCATTCACATGAAATCCTTGTAATCCCTCGACGTTGAAGTTTGTAAATTTACATTTTGTTTTAACTGTGTTAATTTAAATCAATTCGGAAAGTTGAAACTAATAGCAGTAACTTAGATTTTATATCTCAGATTATTATCGTAAAGTTGATTTTAATTAAAAGTTATTTAATCAAAAATCACTTATATCATCGCCTGTCTATATGCATGAAACCTGAATGCTAATTTTTATAAGATAAATATAAAATATTTAAGAAAGTTTACTTGTGTTTATACACACAATTTGTATATTGACTAATGCAAACTAATGTGTGCGTTATTATGAAATTATTCAAATATATAAAATTAAAGTAAGTAAATTATAGCAGCAAATCATCAATCTCACATGATATAAAAAGTGTACATTATTACAAATAATTTAGCTCCAAAAGGTAATCGGTGGAAATATTTAAAAAATCTAATCTAAAACGAGCGCTTGATCGAGACATTTCTCATTCCCATTCTCGATCGTGCGCTTGTAGAGTCAAGATCTCCTGAGGATGCTTCGTTTAGAAGCGAAAAGCGTCGAAAATTCTTCCGGTTTGGCTGAGTGGTGTTTGTGACATCACGTCGGCTTAGCAGAAAAATTAGGCGGAATTGTCATTATTTTATATTTTACTAGCTTTCCGGGCGCGGCTCCGCCCGCGCGTATGTCGGTTATCGCGCGAAAACATTAACCTCTTTTTGCGCAGTCGGATAAAAACTATCCTATGTTTTTTCCCGGGTCTCAAACTATCTCCATACCAAATTTCATTCAAATCGGTCAGACAGACAGAGTTACTTTCGCATTTATAATATTAGTACTGATAAGTGTTTTATTACATTTTTTATTGAATGTTTTCTTAAAATATTTTTTTAAATATTTGTTATTATTAAATATGGATTTCCGCAAAGTAACGCCTGAATTTATTCATTATTTAAAAAATCTATTACATACCATAGTGAAATCATTATTATCAAAATATAATGATCCACACCTTCGTGTTACGAAGCTACAACGAACCAGTCGTTAATACGAATAAAACAGTAATTCCGACAATCCTTTAGCCGTTGCGCATCGTAACAAACATTTTTCATAAAGGATTCCAGCATGGATATATGTAAATATAATATAAAAGAAGCTGTATGAAATATGGCCACCCTTTGCATTGATTTCAATTTTTTATTTCAACACATTTTTGCCATTTTTAGCTTTCAGCTTTGGTGTTAATAAATAAAACTAGTTGATGAGATTATTATAAAAAAAGGAAATATAAGCTCTCAAATTCTATCAGACCAAGAAAATATGAGGCACACCATAAGTATTTGTCCTACAAAGTAGTTATTTGTTGAAGCAAAACATTTTTATCATCTTCCAGAGCTACGTCGCGTAGCTACGCCGTAGAGGGTCTACAAACTATCCAATATTTCCTTTTGATCCCGACTAAGCATCGTAGCGCATTGCTAAAGTAAATATCTGTAGCAATATAAATTCTATATCTACTTCAAATAATATTGCATCTGCTACAGAAAATAAAAATTGTGGAGTTTCTTCATAGGACGTTGGGTTCAAAAGTGTCCGAACCATAAGAGAATATATACCTAAAAGAGTAAAAATCACGTGTCAGTTGTTTATCATCGTGCGACTAGTAATTATGACATTGCAATAAACTCGTCTACTATTCCCTACTCTACGATAAAATATGATCAAGTAAAGCGCAAAAAGATTTTTATAAGAAAACGAATATTATCTATTGAGACTGAATAAAATATTTTCCTAAAATACGAAAAAATAAAATACTATGCCTGAGAATTACTTTGAAATTTAAATTGTAATGGAAATCTTTTTATATTTTATTAAGTGTTTTAATCTTTTTAGGGTTCCGTACCCAAAGGGTAAAAACAGTTGAAATTTTCACAGATGATGTATTCCTGTTGCCTCTATAACAACAAAAACAAGTTGGCCAAGTGCGAGTCTGACTCGCGCACATTACAACAAAAAAGGTTAAAATATGAAGTCTAATGTTGTATAGCTAATGGTACGGAACCCTTCGTGCGCGAGTCCGACGCATTTGGCCGATTTCTTTATATTTTATAGTGATTTTATAAGTTTTTGATTTAATACTCCAAATAACCTTATATATAGAGCTCTTGATAACGATAGCCGAGTAGTAGTAGCTATGGACTACCATGCTTCAAGTCCATGGTTCGATACCCGCCACGGTCTTGAGCTTCATTGCATAATGGAAGGGTATTTTGCGAATATTTACTTTGCTAGCTACCACCCTCTAGTGAAAATCTATCACCAAGAGCCTGATAGTGTTTTCCGGCAGCTGTCCTTGAGCCAGTAATTCTAGCTTAGTCAATACTCAATACTTTATTGTTTTCTGCAGTGTAGACAAAGATGGTCAAAATAAGTAAAAGTTCATTACAGACCCTGTTGGGCACACAATTAGAAGAGAGGAGGAATATTAACACTGTTATTCCAATTGGTTCAAATATTTCATCGATTTTTATGTCCAAATGTAATCACTGTTAAATTGTTATTAAGTATTTCATCATACGGAAGAAAAAAATATATTTTGTTTGTTTAAAGGTGCATATTCCGTCACTTTTCAAATTAAAATAAATAAATAACGATATTATAAATAATAAAAAAACTAACATGCAATAATTAATAGTTAGCTTTAAATGTATAATTTTATGTATTGTCAAGAATGTCAAGTTAAATGGTAAAAGTATTTATACCTACATATTTATTATTTAAATATTTAGTTAAAAGTCTGTTGAACAACTTCGACGACATCCATTATGCCCTACCACCATGCTATAACGACTGCAATCCTAAGAAAACAACCGGGACCGACGGCTTAACGTGCCCTCCAAAGCACGGAAGCGCTCAGTAGTAATATCACCAGCGGTCATGCATCCAAATGATGACCGCGGTGGACGTTGGCTAAATTAACTGATTGGTTAAGAACGGCTAGCAAACTTCGCTGCGAGCGCTTCAAATATAAAATAAAATAGATGTTAAGATTTATCTATGCCATATTTGAGATCAGATTGGAGACAAATTAAGTGTTGTTAGAACGGCTATGTTTAATTATTGACAGAAATACAAACATCACATAATTCATCAATTAATTATAAAAATAAATAATATGCTTGAACCGTATGCAGGTCACAGGTGTATATATAAATTGTAATCCCTCGACAATTGTTCACGTTATTTTTATATTGTCCATATAAATATTAAATTCTCTTTTATGTCAGCTTCGCCTAACCTAATAGGCACTCCTCGGTTGATACTCCCAGTGACCTAAATCCATCTTCGCGCGACTGCTTCAATGGTCTCCTATTTCGCGTATGCTTGGTTCACATATATCCATAGTATATGTTCTGTAATTTCCATTCCGATAATTGAGTTTCGCAAATTTGTTAGCATTAAAGAAGAAAATTACAATCTGAGCGCAATAGCGCTATTTGAAAGTTAATATAAATATATATTATATATATTTACTATTAACTAAATATTTAATAGTACAAAAGTTATTAGGATTCAGGTTTTGCTTTTCTAAAATATGAGAGCTTCTTATTTCGTGGAATTGACGGCTTGTGTTACTAGCCTAGACTACAAATTTTCCAAGACTTATAGCGCCCGTGGAAAATAATAAAATAAATAGTTTCATTTGTATGCATTGTCATTTTATTGTATAACATGAAACAAAGTTAATTCAAAAAGTAAAGATTTTATCTGTTCAAGATGAGAGATGAAAAATTAAAAATATAAGACAAAGTAGTTATCAGTTATCAAGCAGACTAATGAACCCAGTCCCTGTATGTGATCCTTCTTTTTGCATGCTTTATTGAATCATATTTAGAAATGTAAAAAAGCAGCGTCTTTACGGAAACTTCAGTGTTATCAATAATCACTTCTTTCATTTTTAAGGTTCCGTACCCAATGGGTAAAAACGGGACCCTATTACTGAGACTTCGCTGTCCGTCTGTCCGTCTGTCACCAGGGAGTATCTCAAGAAAGGAGTTAGCTAGACAGTTGAAATTTTCACAGATGACGTATTTCTGTTGCCGCTATAACAACAAATACAAAAAGTTGGCCAAGTGCGAGTCGAACTCGCGCACGTTAAAACAAAAAAAGGTTAAAATATGAAGTCTAATGTTGTACAGCTAATGGTACGGAACCCTTCGTGCGCGAGTCCGACTCGCACTTGAAATGTTAAACTATTTGTCTGGTTGAATAAATAAATTAGAGTGTTAAATTAAATTAATAACAGAAAATGTTGCGCTCCAGAATATTGTGGATGTACTTATTTCCTTTTAAGCAAGTCCTCATGCCATAGAGTTCAAGTTCATGACGTCACCACTATTTACATTGGACGGTTCGGGGTTCTGACATCATCGCCACTACGTTAGGCGTGGAATGTTTAATATCAGTGGCTTTCCTTAGTCATACAAATGTAAATTATTTTATTTATTAAATATGTTTATATAGTCTTTGCTTGGATCACCACCACCACGTTCGCACCAGAAATTTTGATATAAATATCACAACTTGTTTTGTCGATGTTTGCGTTATCACTGGAAGAAACCTGGGATGTATTTTATATATATATGTGTAATTGTCAAACATAAGTTACGTCTCAACAGTGCGATCCGAGGGGCTCGCCATTATCACCACGGTTGCCAGGCGCCTTGGAGATCACAGTGTAATATTAAATGTGTCTTCTGTGAGCTATCAAATTGGTGTGAATTACAAATTTCTTTATTGCAGATGTTATTAAATAAATAATTATGTTCGTAAAAATGTTATCTGAACATTAGGTTAAGTCAGGTACTTTGGGACAGTGATATCTAGATCTTAAGGATACCTGTTGGAACTACATAGGTACTTTGGGATTGTGAGAATTGAATCTAAAGAACAGCTGGAAGGCGTCTACCCCATGTGTTGGAACACCGGTACTTTAGGACAGTGAAAACTATATATTAAGGCTAGCTGTTGGTACACCATTACTTTAAGAGTGGAAATTGGATTCTCTCGGAATACAGTTAGGTACTCTAATACAGTAAAAAAATGCATGGTACCGACTTCGACAACTTACTTCATAGTTTTGGGTTTGGAAGTCGGTTCCATTTTTTGTTAAAAAACAATTTTAAATCTTTTTAGTGACCCCTGCTGCTTACGGGATCGATTGTCATTCATTCTCAACGACTATATCATCAAGATAGATACATATTTTTTATTTATTGCAGTGTAACTCAAAAACGGCTATACCGATTACCGACCAAGCGACAAGCATCAGCTTTCAAATAAAAAAAGAATTTTCAAAATCGGTTCACCCAGTCAAGATATCTGAGGTAACAAACATAAAACAGACGAATTGAGAACCTCCTCCTTCTTTGGAAGTCGGTTAAAAATGGATCTTAATGATAGCAGTCGGAACACAGTTATATACTTTGGGACAGTGAAAACTAGTTCTTAACGACATCTATTGGAACACAGGTGCTTTTGAGCGGCCACAACTGGACCTAAGGAATAGCTATCGGAACACTATTAAGTACTTTGGGACAGTGAAAATTGGATATTAAATAGGTATATCTTATTAATATAATATGTAATAATCTAAACATAGTTAACTAGTCAACTATGTGTAACTTACTAGTTAATTATGTTTAGAGTTAATCTAAACTTAGTACTTTGGAACAGTCACAACTGGACTAAACTGGACTAAAGAATAAGTAGTTCTCGGAATACCGGTATTATTATATAGATTTGTTAAATGTACTTAATTAAAGTTTACTTCAATAATCTGTCTCTCCTGTAGCTGCAACAAGGTTTTTATAAAACCGAGCATTGATAAAATAATTGGAATAATTCAACATAACAAAAAAACGATGTACAAAAACGTGCGTTAAGTGTGGTAAAATGCATTTTCTCATTTACCTGTAAATTCGTTAATCTTTCCATCGATAATTTCTTCGACATAAAGACAACCTTGAAGCCGATAAAGTTGAAGCATAGCATTTAATTTGTTATCGAGAAAATGAATTTCCGCCGTGAAATTGTAATACCATTAACGTTTCATTGCACATTTCACGGAGAAAACTCGGAGCGAGAAATGGCGAGACTTAAGTTTCTACAGCAATCATGGAAAACCTAATCGATAACGATATATAAAAATAGTAAACATGTTTTTGGGGCACGCTAAGTTCTCTGGCGGGAATATTCAAATTATATAGACTTTTGTTGTTACTTGATAACGTAATACGGTTTAAATCATTTATTTCTCAAAAGAATTTATAATTCACTTACAGAGAAATACATATTTTATAATATACATGGTAAACATACATGTCGTCAGGTATCAATAATGTGTATAAGCAATATTGAAGGTAGTCGTGGATTTGTCTTCTATGCGATTGTTGTTGATTCGTGCACTAGTCCGGTACGTACTCAGTGCCAGAACATTTCACGTTGAGATTATAACTATGAAACATGCAGTTAAATTCTTTGAATTAAATTATCCTTTAAAAACGTGGGCTTTGAGTATTTTTTTGAAATAATTTAGGGAGTTTATTTCTTTTATATCCTTAGGCAACTCGTTATACATTTTAGCCCCTTCATAAACTAGACTTCTTTTACCGTAGTTAGTTCTGGGTGGTCGTAAGCAAATATTGTTAGCTTGTCTGGTTAGTCGTTTTTGGATATGTAGCTTTTTAGTAAATATTATTTGAGTATGAATATCTTTAGTGAGAATTTTCCTAATCAAAATGCAAGTCGAGTATTTGTAAGTTTGTTCAAGGTTCATGATTTTAGTTTCCTTATAAATTTTGATAGTTGGTGTTGAATAATCGTAATGGAATAATGTTTTAATGAGTTTATTTTGTGCAGTTTGTAATTTTTTTAAATTGGTTTTCGCCGCCGTCCCCCATATTTCAATCAGATAGTCGATATAAGGCTTTACCATAGTATTATAAATTGTGTATCTTAATATGTAATATGCGATGTTAAGAAAATATTTATACCTAATCTGATATTATATTTAATACTATACTACAATAAAAGCATTTACACAACCTGTAAGCCATTGCAGACTCACAGGCAGTTCAAATGCTCCAACCCACTACCAGTTGGCAGCGTGCCCAGCATGCTGGCAGCATTGCTCCTTTGAGTTGCATTGCTTGTTAATAAAAATACGATACGCCAATATATAATAGGTGCCAGCATTTGTAACACGTCTCGCGTCGACCGCTCTGATAAGTTTTGGAAAATACGATGAGCCACCGGCCCCCATGGATATTTAATACTTATTGAATATTATGATAGTACCCATGGGGTGCTAGGCTAGAATGTCACCCTCCTATCTCTTTATGTGGGTGTAGTAAGAGGCGATTATGGGTTAAATACTGGAAGCGCCTTCGTAAGAACTGCCAAGACGCCACCCAAGAATGGGGATTATGGCAACCCCCCCCCCCCTCTTAATGAGGGAGGCTGTGTTCAGCAGTGGACAATCCGGCTGATACATAACATATGATATTTTGTTATAAATAAACGTATTTTTTAAATATTTTTGTTGATTTTAGGGGTAATATATGAAATCATGTGCATATATTACCCCTCAACAATCAAATAATAACTTTTCAAGATACTTATTTTTAATCCACGAATCTATCATCAATCATCACAATAGTTACCATAAATAGTAAACAAGCGCAACAAAACTATTTAAGTTTTGAATTACCCGCCATAGACGTGAGTTTCCTCCATTCTCTTGTATGGAAATTGACTCTTAAGGTCATCTTCTGTATCTATGTTAGGTGCATTGCGACAGATTTACCTACACCTTGAGGATGGTACGTATGTACGCAGTTAAAAATTCAAACTATGTATCTTCTGTTTGGTAGTCACTGCTCCAATATTATAAGTCGTAATTTATAAAAATGGAAATTGTAATATACTAGCGGCCCACCCCGACTTCGTTCTTACATTTAACAAAAAATTCAAACAAATAAACAACTTTTATGAAAATATTGTATCGCTTATGTTTATCAGGGATAATGTTGGATTCTAATGGTGACAGATTTTTTCAAATCGGTCAAGTAGTTTCAGAGCCTATTCAATGCAAACAAACAATCAAATCTATCCTCTTTATAATATTAGTTTAGAAAACTAGTGAGCTACAGATGTAAAAAATAACGGCAACGCCATCTACCGGGACTTTTAGTAAATCTAAACTCTCCACGTAAACATTAAATACTCCAACAATTTCATCAATATCGTTCCAGCCTTTTTGGAGTTCCGTTACATACACACGTACAAATATTTTTTTACATAAAGAAGATAAAATACACTATGTAATATTATATTTATGTTATATCTGAAATGTATCGTTTTTAAATACATTGAATAAGTATAATATTTATTCGTAGTACCTACTCAAAATGTGTCAATTTGGCGTACCAACAAAACTACGTCAATCTACTCAACCGCTGCTAATGGAATTAATTCAACTTATTACCTCGTTAACACGATATATTGAATATGTAATATAATATGTAAAATTATCTACATTCTATAGGTCTATAGGTCTCATTTATTAAAACTCTCTGTATCATAAGTATCATCACTATACCCGTTTTACCAATATTCTATTTATTTCATTACTTGTTCTATCAGACCTTGCTTGTTGCAAAAGTTCATGATCCTATGTTGACTCTATTGGTTTTGATGGTTAAATTACCATGATCTAAAATACGTGACATAAATTAACATTATTTCTAAATATGAATACAAGCACTACCGCGTGCTAAGCGAAAATTATATTCTACAAATTATTGGAGTACAAAATGTTTTGCTCCGGGCGAGAATTGAACCCGCGTCCTCCGTTTCGCGCCGGTTGCCTAAACAGCTCGGCCACCGGAGGGTCGGCTATAGCTGCTGAAATTTTGTGCTCCAATTGTATTTCTTTAACCGTCATAGGGGACGGTGCGCGGTCATCAACCAGACTACTAGACTTCTACTAGAAAGAAGTGCTTTTTCAGACACTTAACTCTCGGAATAATGTCGCTACCCTTCTATATTTATAAATATGATTACAAGCACTACTGCGTGCTTGTAATCATATTTAGCATTTAGCTACATATTATTGGAGTACAAAATGTAAATTTGTAGAATATAATTAATATAACGTATAAAGTATAATAATTATAACGTTAAAACTAACATATAAAGTAGTAAATAACTATACTGTTTTCGTTACATCAACATGCAGATTGATTCGATACAGATGAAATGTTTAAATAATATTCTCAACGGCCACTGGGTGTAATATTTTTAATTCGTTCACTGACAACACTATACCTATAGTTTTCTCACGATCTCATCTCAAGTTTCTTGTTTATACATCCATGAAGCCATACAAATCAGTACTAATATTATAAATGCGAAAGTAACTCTGTCTGTTACGCTTTCACGCCAAAACTACTGGACCGATTTGAATGAAATTTGGTATGGAGATAGTTTGAGACCCGGGAAAAAACATAGGATAGTTTTTATCTGACTGCGCAAAAAGAGTTTAATGTTTTCGCGCGATAACCGACATACGCGCGGGCGGAGCCGCGCCCAGAAAGCTAGTTTAATTATATGCAATAGTAAGAATCAACTTCTTCAAGACTGTTGTATTGTATCTTGCACGCTTAAGTGTGAACCCGGCATCCAATTGTTACTTGGTAAAATTATCTAAATCTACGTCTATGTCCTGACTAAAAAACTACCAAATTTATTTAAAACGACGCTTTATACCAATGAAATTTTTAAATTCATGGAAAAAATGTGTATTTGAATATGAAGTAGCTAATAATTCTTGTGAATCTACTGAAACGATACAATACAACAGTCTTACAGTACGAACTTTATTCACCTCCTTAATGTTTTATCTGCCCCCCTATGGGACAGTTCTTGCGTGTCGTCCTCACTATTCGCTTCAGCGTCCGATAATGATATGTCGGACGTCGAAATCAACCCGTTTACTATCCCATACTGTTTTGTAACAACTTCTGAAGTAAAGTGAGAATGTATGGTGGACTATCCGTATATATATTTTACAAACGAATACAGTATTTCATTAAGTTTCAAAAAGTCCATACCAATTTACGCTTTAATAGTCCGGTCAAATAAGACCAAAAAATAGGGGTGAGATATAATAATAATAATATAATATATATTGTTTTAATAATAATTTTAGCTCAACCGACCTTTTCAACAGCTCAAAAGGTGTATTCAAATCAGATGTTATTAACATAATAATTGATAAATAAAGTATGTTTTCATGTGTTATTAACCCACTACACACTTTTTCTCATCTTTAATTATACACGAATTTATTTACCTGTTTCTTATTTTTGTGTAACTTTTAACAATATTAATGTTCATTTTGTACTTCTGCTCTCTTTATTATTATAAAATTATATAATTAGAAAGTAAATCCGTCATTGGATGTAAGAAATAATATTTGTTGAAACTATTGTAAATTAAGTTAAGATCTGTGGATTTTGTGAATTCAATAAATAAATAAATAAAAGATTACAAAAATTCTCACTCGGCTGAAAAGTGGTAGGATTGTTCAAAATACTATTAAAAGTTATAGTATTAAAGGTCCTCATCGATCAGACACCTGTTAAAAAAATTACTCGGGGTCAAAGGTCACAAAACCGGGTTTTCCGCGATTTTCAGCAAAACGATAAGTTTTATCATAAAATTAGCCAGATAAAAATTGTATATTAGATAATTATCTATAAAAAATTACCGAATACTTTTTTCTTCAGAGCCATCGTTTCGGAGATATAACGTTTCAAAAAGTAAAAAAAACGCGCTATGTATACTACCTCAAAGGTGGCGTGGAAACGTGTGCATAATAGTATGCAGATTACAACTCTTTGAACTTTTTTGCTAGCTTTTGACCATTATCTGACGTGATATTTAGTGATGATGTGGTCGAAGATATTGTTCAGGATAACCTAAAATTACTAGCATTAAGGTGTAATTAAAACAGCTGCCGTTTGATGCTTTAATTAGTCAAAAAAATATCGGGAATGGTTATCTAATTTGTTTATGGATCCAGGTTCAATTCATTGGTTTTTTTTCGTTGTTGGAAAATTGGCGCAACGGTTTTTATTTTGGCACGGGGTTTGAATTGCATCTGTTATTTTGATTATATACAGTGCTGTTTTTAGTTAAATAAATATCTAGAGTGTATTGCGAATTTCATAATCGACGATAACATCGAACAAAGAGTTTGTCTTAAATTTTGCATCACCACGTGCTTGAAGTCACTGAAAAACATATAGGAGGCATAAGGTAAATCGAATTTATCAAAAAAAGGTCGTTAGGGGTGGTACAAGGCATTTAAAACCGATCGAAATGTGATGGAAGGGTCACCTCGCTCTGGTAGGCCAATAATGTCTGCAAGTGAAGATAACATCGAAAAAGTGAAGGAAATAGTGACTGAAAAATCCTCATTCAGGTTTGGGAGAGACAACCGCAGAACTTTCTGAGTCATAAGATTCGATCCGTACTATTTTAAATAATCACTTGGGTATGAAACATGTTGCCGCTCAGCTGTCCCAAAAGACCTAAATATTCTCCAAAAACTCAATCGCATATTAAGATCGCATGTTAGAACGAGTCAATTCTGACTCAAAATTCATGAAATGCATTGTTATTGGTGACGAGACATGGGTTTGCGAGTTTGACATGCAAACTAGTCAACAAGCTTCCAAATGATCGAAGCCGAAAATACACGCCAAATGCGACCAAAAGTCAGAGTCATGCTGAGTGACTACCGCAGTGTTGTGCACTCGTAATTCTTGCTGGAAGGACAAATGGTAATTAAAGAATATTATATGAGCGTTATGCGGCGTTTAAGAGAGCAAATTTGGAGAAAAAGGCCAAATCGTGGAAAGAAAATTCTTGGATTTTGCACCACGATAATGCGCTATCGTACAAGGGCATCATTGTGAAGGAATATTTGACCAAAAACTCAACAAATACGATCAACCAACCACCTTATTCACCTATGCTGCCAACGGATTTCTTTCCTTTTCCTAAACTCAAATTACCACTTCGTAGCACCCGTTTTCATTCGGTAGAAGACATAAAGGAGAATTCGTGACAAGAACTGAACTCAATTATGGTAAAAGCGTTTAAAAAATGTTTCAATGATTGAATTACCTATTCGGTGGCCTAAGTGTATCGTTTCTGAATGAGATAATACGAATATCATCTTCGTAAAATAAATTACTACCATTTTATGTACTATTTATCTTTTCCCGGTACTTTCTTGACAGAGTAGTATTACGGTACCAAAGATACAATTATTTTAAAGTCGGACGTACGCATAGCCAAGGTTTGGTAATAGTTTTCTAGTACGGATCATTAAAACTAAAAAAGTAGATAATAATAAACAAAATAGTGATGAGTGGCCCATCGACAGTCCACTGTAATATATAATCATCTCAATCAGTAAAAACTTATTGAGATTTAGGCATCCGACGCGATATCGGAGGGCACGGGTTCAATTCCCGCCTAGGGCATAAAATTGATGTACTCCAATAATTTGTAAAAACACTAAAAACTTTTTTGGAAAATTTCAACGCATATTATAAAATTAACCCACATGAGAAATTCTGCAAAATTATTACGTTATCCAGCTTCGTAGCCGGAAATTCTTCAGATTTTTGCAAAGGAATCTAAATTAGGAAGTTTTTGTGGTGTTATGTTAACAAAGGATTCTTTTTACGGGCATCTAATATTTGAGAGAGCTCCTCCAAAAATTTAGCTTTAACAAATTATGATCATGTCAAACAAAAGTTTATATGTATATAACATTTCATAATTTGTAACCTACTTTAGGTTTTAAATTGAGCATACAAAATGAATTGAAAGTGTTACAGTATTTTACGATACTCTTATTCATGTCTCTTGTTAGATGGCGTAAAAAGCGACTTTAAGCGAAAGAATGCGCTGAATAATTAGCACCCTGCTTTTCGCATCGACGTGAGTAGGGCGTTTCTTCTATCTTATTAAATGTTAGTATACTACCAAAAAGAGATTATAGTAGAATGAAGTCGGTTGGTCAAACGATGCCAAAACTGAATTAATAGCATATTTGCCATCACGCCTGTAAAACCTTCACGAATATTTACCTATATGTTTATACTAAGGCTCGAATTGATAAATGCATATCAAAATAAAGATCAATCATAAGATGCATGCGGAAATAATAAACACTATAAAAGAATAAAAATTGTTTATTTATGAAAATCAGTTAAACACTCCAACAAGAATAAACTAGGTATGTCTTTAGGATCCATGTAAAAGAATAGAGGACAAGCATATTGCACCGGGCACAATTTTTTGATATACCCAAAGTCTATAATAATTATTTATTTTGTAATTTAAGCCTTAATGATAGACCTATAAGTAAGATTATTAGATATTGTGTACCTACATTTTCCGTTATTACCTTTATTTACTAGTTTTCCAAGATAGTTTTATCTTGATTGATTGCAACTTACCTTTTCACGAGGTAAAAGGAAAGTTTGCCCCTTCAAGACATAAAGTACCGGAGAGGCAGACTCGCTGCGTTTTTCTTTTAGCGAGATCTCAACATTATTAACTAAAACTACATAGTTACTTGTTGTACCTAACTGAAAACGCGTTGTATAGAATTTCAGACTTATTAACTTATAAAAAATATTTATAAAAAAAAGGAAACTGACTTCCAACACTGCGAAGTACGAAATAACTTGTGGAAGTCCGTACCATGTTGATTCAAAACACTGAGCTCACTTATTTTTCATCCTCTCTTTTGGTGCATGTTGGTAGCATTTTGCGAATGCCCGCACGGCTAGCTACCACCCTCAAGTAGAACATTTGTCGCCAAGCACCTAACGGTGTGTTCCGGCAGCTGTCCTTGAGAGCCAATAATTCTAGGTTAGCCTGAACAACATCATCGACCACATCATCACTGGCCATCAGATGAGATAGTGGACGAAGGCTACCCTATCAGGCATAAAAAAATGTACCTAGTGCTTACAAGATCAGTTTGATTCACCTAAATACTACAATAGACAAGAGTTGCAATCATCATTAAATTGTCCAGGTATGCAAATACTTTTTTCAGTTGACAAGATCGACCAACTTTGATAAAAGTGAAGTGGGACCAAATTGAAGGTTTTTTACCCTACCCAAAAAAAATTTGTCTATATCCATTATCACAACTACATACAAAAAAACATTCGAATTGAGAACCTCGTTATTTTTTGGAAGTCGTTTAAAAACACGAGTATTAATACTAACCAAATTTTTTTTTATATATGTACAGATAAAGTAATTTCTGATTTTTCAAATAACATTTGCTCTAGCATTATCTCTCTAACATTTCCACTTTCTGTTTAGACCTGATATAACAACAGTCCCCCGACCGATTTACCTAATAAACAAACGTATTTAATAAATATATTTATATTCAGCAGCCATCCTACTTAACTAAATGGAGTTCAAATCATGCGTTCTAATGTTGTCTTCGAAGATATAATATATCTGTAGCATACGTATGTATATTGTACATACGTACGCTACAGAGACATTTCTTCGCTCGTAAAGTAATCCTTGCGCTTCATAGATAATTATTGAACTTCTTTTATTGATGCCCGTTTCTTACATAAATTCGGGTGCCTGTGTACACATACAACAATTCAAAATGTATTATGATACTCGCGATCCCTTGGGAAGTACTCATGAAATCTAGGCATAAATCTATGTACATGATGTTTTTTTTCCAAGAGCCAAGACTTAAATAATATTTCATTGAAATCCGTTCAGCTATTTTGGAGGTAAGTAGTAAAAAAAACACACATACAATAACAATAGTTTTATATAAGATATTAGAAGATATTTTATATTAGTCAAATTAAATTATATAATTGAAAATAGAGAAATTATCTTTCTATATATGTAAATACCTATACTCGATGCGCGCGTTTTTGTAACCAATCGCCTCCGTACAGGCGGATTATTATGAAATTTTGTTTCATATATCTTTTGGACGGATATTTTGATTAGAATAATTAAGTAGTATTTAAATTACAATATCGGCCTAATCGCGCAGAAAGTAAGGTTAGAAATACAATTTTGGCATTATTTCGAAAATGCTATACTCGAAGAAACGTCAATAATCATTTTCTCGATCTATACTTGTGCGCAATTAGCGACGAAAATATATTCGAAACATTAATTGTTTATAAGTAGTTTCCAAGGAAGAGCGATATAGCCAATTTCCACGCATGTTAAGACGCGGGAAAATACCAGTGTTATTATAAAAAATATTGTATAAATATAAAAACAACATCTACAACGTACTTAACGTATAAAAATAACATATTTAAAACAATATTTATAAAAATACTTTAATCCCTTGTGTTGTACTTACACGAGTATTTATTTCAGAAACACAATTAACTTTGATGGCACATTTCTTTGAAAAACAAAAGTCGAGTAAGTGCCTAAATACATTTGCGTAATTGCTCAGCAATGTAATATTATTTCTCGCTGCTATAAAAGTAAAGAGGCCGGAGTTAGGGAGCACTTTGACGTAGCAATGGGGTCCCAGACGATTGCCTTTTGTTTTATCTAGAAAAGGCACACAATTGGCATCACTACCTTTCTTTTCATTCCTTTTTTCGTTATAAAATGTGTGAAGAGAAAAAAATAAGCTAATGTTTCAATCTATCTTTGATTTGTAGCTTACACTATATTGGTAATTACTCCTAATAATTGTTCTTATTTGTAAATGTATTTCCATAGACATTTTTTGAAACAGGTTTGAAACTTAATGTGCAAAACAACCGAAGCAAATGAATGAAGTATTTATCAGTGGCAACAAAAGTGTGTACGAATTATTTAATAATGCAAAAATACATTTAGTGAATTAAAGTAGTAGGTTGACACGTTTGTTTGATGGGGTCGCCATTTTACTTTTTTTATCGTTTTTTAGTAGCTAAGCTGCATAATAAATTACTACAGCGTAATACATAATATATTTATATTATATTCTAGCTAGTATGCTCGTTCGCTACTATGTCCGTTACCTCGCATCGCTTGTTGCACTCGCTTGGTTGCTTTGAATTCCCAATAGTAGGTGATTATTTGGAAATAAAAGCCACCAAACCAGTGGAACAAGCATTATGAGGTGACAATTATGCCGGTATAGTGTTTTATTATTGTAAAAGGAAAGTTCTGGACTCCAGACTGAAGCTGTAGCTGCCAAGAGATTGCAACATTGAATCGGTTAATCTCGTAAGATAGGATAGGACTTGAACGGTTCTCAAAAGATTTTTAACCATCATAAACGAGTAACATCGGTAGTCAACCAACCCTTCAGCGTTCACTTATTTGTTTTTCAAAGTCATTGGGAAGCTGGACTATAAAAATTGAGGATATAAAGGAAAATCTCGGTGAATTCTCGCTTATAGAGCTTATTATAGATATTATTATTCAGAATAATAGTTATTTGTTATACAAGAGTGCAAAGTTGCTTTTTAACCGCGTGTTCAATTTTGATGACCGAGCAAGCGAAGGGTTGTAAAATTGAATCACGAGCGCAGCCAGTGATTCAAAATTAGAATCCTGAGCGTTAGCGAGGGAATCAAAAGAGAACGAGGTGAAAAATCTTTGCATTCGAGTGCAACACGTAACTTTTCATTCCACCTCAGCGAGGAAATTACTCTCGCGTGATTGTTGAGGGAGAAAGCTCATTTGCGCATTATTAACAGTTTCAGTCAATTCTGTTGGCGTCAAACAAACTTCCTCGTCGCTAGAATCACTCATTTTAGTTTTTTCACTTGTTTTCAAGTTTCTTGTTTTTAATATAAGGTTTAACAATGACGTGAAAAAATGCCGCGTAAAGAACCGCGTATAAAGCAAATTGGAAAAAGAACACCAAGAAGGTCCGAGTCTGAGTTTTTAACAAATTAAAAAAAAGTTGTATGATATATTTGGCACCATAGAGGTAGCAGTAAATAGGTTTAATGTTTTTTTTAATTCACAAACTTAGTGCACACGATGTTCTAAATTCAATTTACTTTATCCTCTAGAGAATAAAAACGGCTTTTCCACTCAGATATTGAAGATTAAAATTACTCTTTCCGAGATGGTGGGATGAAAAAACTATTGCTTTACAACCCTAAACAAACGTAATACTGAAAAAGCCGACAAGCGTGTGTGTTGGTTTATGTTTTATGACCGAATTCAAAAATGGAGGAGGTTCTCAATTCTTATATTATCTTCTTATGTATTGATTTATTTATTTTTGTGTGTTACCTCTTTATTATCTGCAGGGTGTACCGCTTTGATGATTTTCATATATTGCGTATTTAATTCTCTTCGACTACATTGATGATGTTCTCATTTTCATCTATCTATGTAAAATAAACAAAAATATGGTTGAGATTATTTAATTTTTATTTCATTTTTTGTTTTAGAGATCTGTTGGAAGTGGGGTTTTTTGTTTTTTTTTTTATATTAACCATTTGTTCCCCAAGACGCCAGCCAAGTGGATCCCCAAGACGCTTGCCAAGCGTGGGGATTATGGCAAAATAACCTTGATTGAGAAAGCTGTGTTCAGCAGTGGACAATCCGGCTGATACATTAGGTAATCATTTTAGAATAAGAATAGGTTATAACAGCACAATATGACGATAGCAAAATGAGAAGCGAATACGCAAATTATATATTATTTAAAGGAGAGTAACATTTTGAGGATGCATGTATATAAATGAGTTTTCTTACTCTATCCACCATAACCTTTAAATGCCATAACAGATTTGCCTGTATGTATTATCATTAGAATTCTTACATCATCCTGATTGATACTAATCTTTTGTCATTTTTGTTGGTTCTGTACGAGATATCCATCCCTCCGTTCATAAAAAAAATTCAGAGTATGACTTATTATGCTGACTATACTAACAAATAACAACAAAAACATAAAGCATACCCATACAACAAACAAGTTTTCTTCAAGTTTTTTATGCTTGCTCTAACCTAAAACCAACTTGGTGTGAGTATAGCTCAAACTCTGGAGTAAAACAATATACCTAATAAAAAAAGTACAACCGCAAACTGTCCAGCTAGCAAATAAATTTGTTGGAAAACAAATTATATATTATCCGTTGGTTCGAAATCCTCACTGTACAAATCTGTTTGGTGCCTATCCGGATTTAATTATACCTATACTTTAAGAACGTATTATGATAGCTCTGACTTTAGGGTTAGTTTAAGGATTTTTTTCAAAAGGAGAAGAACTAGTTTTCAAAACTTTTCTACAATCTAATTTCTGCAATGTAAGGTGTTAACAGAGTGTCGTATTTCTTACAAATTTTTATTGTAGCGTCACGGGCTACACTACGCTGGTGTCTCTCTAGAACATGAAATCTAATAAACAACTGCCAACTTTATAACTTCATAATAAAGTACTCACTTTCCTTTCACGCTTATTTACATTAATAAGCTATTTGCTTGCGAAAGGCGACTGAGCATCCATTCATATAGAAGTTTGTCCACGGCTCCGCCATACAAATACCTCCATTATAGTAGAATGGTGACAATAAGGGACGGAGGGATCGGAAGTCATCTGTAAATGCGATATCAGCGCTCGTTGGTTTTGTGGTCTCATGCAAACTGAGTTACCCCTTAAGCCTTTTGAAGTCCTCGACAATCTCACCGACTGGTATATGATGGTGATGATTGAAGACAGAAAAATCGGCTTAACCTAAAATTTAAACTGTCTTTGAAAGGCCTTTACCAACACATAATCTAAGGCTTAATCCTTGCAATAAATTTTCGTAGAAAATTTAGCTAGACACGAAAGCCCAATTTGCCCTAACACAATGTGGTGAACCTCAATTCCTTGGTTGGATTCGAAAAATGAACCCTCTGAGTGGCCGTCGTCTACGAGGATTGTAACTACACCATCACTTAAACAGTAAGAATATACATTTTGATATTCTAATAAGAAACAAATCTTGTGAGTCGTTCAGAGACAAACGCTCAATATGCCACTGCTGTGTAAATCAGTAACACTAAAGCCGAAAGAAGCAAATTTCTTAAAAGGTTAAACCTCGAGTCTGAACCATGTAGATTGTTTTACTTCGTACGCGCCTTTTATAGCTCTTTATTTAGATAACTTACTTGAGGGTCTTGAAGAAAAATGTTTTAGCCTGCACATTTAATCGCATAAAAGACGCCATTATATTTTTTAATCATTTTACGTATTCAGTGGCACTCGCACCAACGCGAATCTTGTTTTTTTATGTTATTGTGACGGGACAAGCTCGAGGCCCACCTGATGTTAAGCGGACTAACGTCTGCCTATAACAGATGCATTTCGTCACAATTCACGAATTGCACTGTGCCCGTCACCTTGAGACATACTTGTTAAGTCTCATGTGCCTGTAATTTCACTGGCTCTCAAGGAGTGCTGCCGGAACACACCGTTAGGTGCTTGGTGACAGATTTTCTGCTTGAGGGTGGTCGCTAGCCAGGCGGGCAGTCGCAAAATGCCCTTCCACCATGCGGTGAAGCTCAAGCCCACGGCGGGATTCGAACCATGGACCTGCTGAGCGGCAGTCCATAGCCAATGCCACTGCGCCATCACTGCTCTTAAGAAAGTATCATTTATCAAAATTGGTTGCGCCGTTGGTAGTTACGAGCGGACATAAGAACAGACACAGGTCACTTACAGATCAAAATCATAACCCTGTTTTTGGGCTTTGCCGCAATTAGGTAAAACATACTGCAGTGTCAAGGAATATCTAATTTAAATATATCCTCAACAAAGAGGTTTATTTCCTTTGAACCATTAGGAAATCCTACATGATTATAGCTTCACAAATGGTACACAAATGGTCTCAAATGTAAATATAAGTCCGGCTTTCTCTTCAGACCCTTTCCACATAATCCTAAGCAACAAAGTATGGTTCTATTCTGCATATTTTAACATTATGATTATTAATAAGCAATAGCAAGTACTTTTAGGCTTTCTATCACCACTGAGTTAAAACGCCTAATTTAATTTTGTTATATTTGTTCATTCACAGCATATTCAATGCATATTCTTAAATTTTAACAGTGATGGCCGCTCAGAGGTTTCAAGGAGGTTAATATATAATCATCATTATCATTTAGAGACAGTTTAAATTCTATAGGTTAAGCCGATTTGACATCCTCAATCATCACCATCATATGTACTACACTATACTACTACACAGTTTGTGATTACTTAAACGACAAAAATGCTTGGAAAATTCCACCTCTGCCAAGCCATCACATGTCTCCTACGTAATTTAAACAAATATTGTAATATTTTTTTTTGCTGAACGTGGTAGTACATTTTAGAATATATCAATATTAAAATTTTTAATTGACCTTCATAAGAGCGTCGTAGAGGCCTAAATTGAATAAATGATTTTGAATTTGAATTTGAATTTGTACCAGTAGTGAGATAGAACTACTCAAAAATATTTACTGGATTGCTAAATCTCTTTATATTAGAGAAAAAATTCCAACACGAAATCCAATAGGCTCGGAAACTCTTCGTTCTAATAATGCGTTTTCTTAGCTCTTTCCATAGAAACCATGTGTTCATACTTATTAAAATTGAGCTAAATGAAATACATGCAACATACCACCGAGTTTGAACGAACACTTGGTGTTTGATATATGGTCAAAGTACGTTTGTACAAATGGGACCCTATTACTGAGACTTCGCTGTCCGTCCGTCCATACGTCTGTCACCAGGCTGTATCTCAAGAACGCTGATAGCTAGACAGTTGAAATTTTCATTGATGATGTATTTATGTTGCCGCTATAACAAGAAATAAAAAAATGGCCAAGTGCGAGTCGGACTCGCGCACGTTAAAACAAAAAAAGGTTAAAATATGATGTCCAATGTTGTATAGCTAATGGTACGGAACCCTTCATGCGCGAGTCCGACTCGCACTTGTTAATAGTTATTGCATCTAGCTAGGCTCTTAAATATTTTCTTTAAGTGACTTTATGGTGCTTTCAATACAAACGAAGTGTTTTTTTTCTATAGCTGATAGGCCAATGACCACTATCACACCTGATGGTAAGTGATGATGTGGTCGAATATGTTGTTCAGGCTAACCTAGAATTGCTGGCTCTCAAGGACAGCTGCCGGAACACACCGTTAGGTGCTTAGCGACAGATTCTCTACTTGAGGGTGGTAGATAGCCAGGCTGGCATTCGTAAAATGCCCTACAACATGCTGTAGCGACTCGCGCCAAAGCAAAGGACGCGACGCACGTTCAGCTCAGAGCAACCAGCTCAGCCCTCTAGGATTCGGGACTCCACATCAGGATCACATCTACAAGCCCTTTCTCACCAATTCCAGTAAGTACCTACCTAACATAATTCCCTTAACGTCGTATATATAGTGACTTCTATAATATGTAGTATTTTTTAATGAAGGTAAATCACCGAAATCAATTTTTATCTTAAGTATTTTGAAACCCACGACTCCGCATCATGATAATTAAATACTTATTTATGTCATTATAATTCCTTCACGATTGCCCCACTTGGATAATGTATGATAAATATTATATATTTGTACTTAAACTTGACCTTGAAATGGTGTATTTACACATGTAATGAGGTTGTCTAGGTGATAATTTGGACGACAAAAATGCTTGGAACATTCCACCTCTGCCAAGCCACCATCAGTCACTTATTTAATGTAAATAAATATTGTTATGATTTCATAATAGACGTATAGGTGACAAATTGTGAATACGTTTAAAAAATTATGGCCCCTAGTTTGCTACTCCTCGCAGTAGCTAAATCAAATCATTTATTTATTCTTTTAATCATAGCTACTCGTATATACTCTTTCCAAAACTTGGCAGTAGAATTTTATACCACCAAATTTTGTAATTGATCTTTATACGAGCGTAGTAGATGCCTAAATTGAATATGATTATAATAGCGTTTAACATAATAAGATGTGCTGTTTATGAGATGACCAGGAGGTATCCCAATTTAAATGCCAGATGGCACTTCTGTACAGTTCTCATCTTGTTAGTTTACATAATATATCCTTCACGTCCTTCACAAGTGAGGAGGGTCAACGTCTCGATTCACGGACTCTTGACCGACGATCTTGACACAAAGATTATTCTGAATGTAAGCTATCTTTTTCCTAAAAGGAATCATTTTCACTGTCAATTTTTGAAACGTGTGATAAAAACACAGTTTCTTCTCTGACATGATTTTTGAGGTTAGTGTCTTCATAGTGATTTTTTGATGTTATTGTGACGGAACAAGCACGAGGTCCAGTGTACTAACCACTGCCTATAACAGATGTATTTCGTCAGAAGTGACGAAATGTACTGCGCCCGTCACCCTGAGAAATACACTTGTTAAGTCTCAAGGACTGCTGCCGGAACACACTGTTAGGTTATTTAGTAGTTAGACAGATTTTTCTAATTTTTGCTTTCTAAACAAAAGTATTTCTGAACAAACGTAGTTTTAGGTTTTACACCTTGGGTTACATCATTGGAGTTTTAGTAACGATCCCTAATTATTTTGAAATATAATATAGCCGATGTCACCCGGGGATAATTTAGCTTCCCAACAATGAAAGAACTTTTCAAATCAGTTCCGTAGTTTTGGAGCCCATTTATTGTAAAGAAACAAACAATCAAATCTTTCCTCTTTATAATATTATAACTAGTTACTTCAATAAATCATTATTTAATGCTTACTTGTTTCGAAAGGTGATTTATGTTTTACACTTTTATAATCCAACAACACTTTAGGCTTATATACAAAGTTTAAAAAATATGAAAATTAGCTGGTCCTACCATTTTCTGAAAGTTAAAATTTACCAAGCATATATTAATGTTCCAACTAGCCGCAGAACATTGCTTCGTTTCATTTCAATTTCTAAAACTCTGATTTCATTGGAATGTTTTTATTGAATAAATAAGGCAGGAATTCTCTAAGAGCCCTCATACTGGGATAAAAATATCTCAACCTTAATTGATACATTTTTAAGGAGGTCCAAAACGAGCGCTCTCAACATTTTCCACTTGTCCATCGATCTTGCCTTCAAACTGTCACCACTCACACTTGATTTTCCTGACACAGATAAAAGATAGCGATGAAAAAGGAACCCCGGATTTACAAAAACCCTGCGGCATTATCAAAAAAGAAATCGCTAAGTAAAAACAAGCTGTTCATTTTGTGGTTTCATTCTTATCTGAATCTGCAGTTAGTGAATATTTTTCGAATTGAAAATCGTTTAAAAATCCCGCATAACCATTATTAGTTACTTGTAAATTATTTTATAAATCACTATGATTTTTTCTTATAATTATAGATTACGCTCCTGAATTTTGAAATGCTGAAAACATGGGATATAATACGAGTAGTAATATGCTGAATACGAAAATTCGATGAAGCATACAAAAGAACTTGTTTTTCGGTTCAGTCATCCGAACTTTGTTTGATCTCTTTCCGTACCAATGGTTTTAATACCATCGTATGGCCTTTGTTCTTTGATTTTTCCATCCTTTAGTCATCTCTAAGAGTGGCATGTCAGCTGAAATTGATTTACCGTCGGAAATACCATTTATACAATTCCCTCAAACTTCGGAGATGGTGAGCCCAAATTGATGAATCTGAGATATTATATTTCAACTCTTACCGTAACCGTTTAACATTTAAATCTACCAGTATCACAATATTTAACTTTAAAATTCACTAATCAACATCAACACTATTAACAACTATTAAACAATTTTGTAAATTCTACGTATATATTTATTTTAAAAAGCTATTTTTTATATCAATAATATATTAAATTTAAATATTTTTCTAAATTTCTTTGTTTTCTCAATGTTTTTTTTTTATTTGCGCGTGGCTCGTGGTCCTGAAAGTAGGACGTGCACCACCGGCGAAGCGCGACCGCTCACTGAAAGGCTCCGTCTCACCGAGCCGGGAGATGGGAGGAGGCTTTCAATCAGACGAACATCTGCACCGAGATGGATTACGAAAAACACCTATTTGCGAACTCCTTTAATGGACGCGAACCTACAGACAGGCGAGGATTACCACGTAGAGGGTACCTACAGCCTTAAGCCACGGGAAACTTTCCGAACGTGCTTTTAGTAGCTCATAAAATATATTCCGCGCGATGTAGCAAGGAAATTAGGGAGGTAACTCTTTAAATTATTAAAGTTGGACAGCTGAAATTCGCTTGATTGTTTTATTACGTAAGTTCACACTTTATAAACACGGCGAGGTAATTTGATGCGAGGCAAAGGATGGTAGCAATTTAGGATGGAAATTGTTATTACCTGTTTGGTTATTGATCAGGTTACGGATTGGGTTGCATCTGTGTCGAGTATTTCCTGTTTGAATAAGTTTTTTGGAGTTTTCGATAGTAAAAGTTAGATGAAGTCTCAGTGGAGTGCTTGAGGCCATCGAATATTTGATAAGATTGGATAAGCTTAAGCTTTTCCTTTAACATTTCCTTTCGACTGCTCTGGCAATGAACTGTTTTGCTTGTGATATGTTCTTATTGGAAATTTCCTTATTGCGAGGGATAGTGTTAAAGCTGAAATAAACATTTTAAGGTATATAAAGGCGTAAACAGTGCTTTTTATGTTAGGAATATATTAATTGGCACTAAATACGAACATTAAGTTGAATATTTAATCAAAATGTATAAAAATAATCAGCCAATTAAGTGTTTTTACACAATTAAAAGCACTGTTTAGTTTAATCATCGTAGCCATTAAACGGGATAACACAGCCAGCATGGTGAACATGTTGTCAACCAGAAGTTTCTTTACAAATTACAATTACTATTACGACGAGAGGAAAAAATGTGCGGGATTCGAACCTGTGCAATCTACCCCTATAGCCATTAAGAAGTTTCTTGTCTACTGCTGATTAGCTTACATCTAACCACAATCTCACCTAAAACTAAGGCACGTTCTGGTTATAGTGGGCAACACTGAAGGCAAGAGATCGAGAAGATAGTCGCCAACCAAATGGTATCACCAGTTCAGAAACATCAATACTTCGTCTACATTCTACAACGCAGTGAGAAAGGCCACGGACCAAAACCAATGGAGATAGTTTGTCAGACCAATCATAAAGAAAAGTAACATTGTGGTCTTCAGCAATGAAGAAACAGCCGTGGAGAGTGATTTTCTTAATAGATACGAGTGTTTAAACTGCAGCATCTGCAGCTTAATTGTTTTCATCGTAATAGATAATAATAGCTTTTAAATTGTAAGTTTTTTAAATAATTGTCATCCGGCAGATTAAAATAAAAAACATAATCGGGGAAAGTAAAGGACGTGAAAGATAGACATGCCCTTACCTACAGACAGCGATGATGTTTACACATTTGTATGCATTTATAGGAAAGTTTGGGTCTCTAAATAAACTGTGGACAGTTAAATAATAATTCGTCTACGCTGTTTGCAAAATAAAACCTACAACATCACGCAATACGGTTTGTTCAACATGATACCAAACAAGCAAACTTCAAAAATTCATCAAAACATTCAATTCACTCCCACACGTACCGTTTGTGTATCGATGCGTCATGGGCGTATCCAGTGGGGTTTTCAAACATTTTAGCTCTATTCGGTTTATTAAAAATGTTCGACGTTCATTTGTCTTTTGCTGGTTACAAGTATTTTTGCCGTACAATTTGTCTCAGTAAACGCGATTTTGTAAGGCAAAATGCTTGATTCACTAATGCTCCGCCAGGGGCGCTGCCTCTAGTAGCAGTAGTTCGGTTGTCGACTGACAACTAGTGTGCCTTTGCCTTACAAATTTGGCACAGTACAGTTCTGACATTAGGATGAAACATTCCCATGGCCAGGTTTTTTCAGGTGGTAGGTCTCTTCAGTAAGAGGCCTGTTGCTGCACGCTAGCCGCATAACATCACACTTTTATCATTTAATTGTCTGTATAAACCGAAAGGTAATGGGTTACTACTAACCAAAGCACTCTCAAGAATCGTGCGCTCGTAGAGTCAAGACCTCCTGAGGACGCTTCGTGTCGAAGCGAACCGCGTCGAAAATTCTTCTAGTTTGGCTGCTTGGCGTTTGTCATGTCACTTTGGCTTGACAGGAAATTAGGCGGAATTGTCACTAGATATGTTTTTATATTTTTTAACTTTTTTTTATTAAAATATTAATTTAATGTTTTCTAAAAATATTTGTTACTATTAAAATAATTATTAATTTAAATTTTTAAGAACTCATAGACTATCCTTTAACTATTATCTCACATAATGATAATTGATGATGTGAACAAGGATGTCGTTCAGGCTAATCTAGAATTACTTGCTCTCGAGGAGGGCTGCTGGAACATACCGTTAAAAGCTTGGTGACAGATTTCTACTTAAAGGGGTCAATCAAGTGGAAGCCAAGCGGTCAATCGCAAAATGCCCTACCACCATGCTATAACGACTGCCATCCTAAGACGAAACCGATACCAATGGCTTGTAATTGTAATATCATGAAAATGTCGCTAGCAGCCATCTAAGTTGTGACCACAGCGGGCGTTGCTTAGCCTAGTTGATCGGTTAAGAACGTCTCGGCAACCTCTGCTATGAGCTTTTCAAAATAAATTAACTAATGCGTGCTGAATTGTTTTTTTTATGCGATTGTGAAGGAACAAGCTGATGTTAAGCGGATTAACCTCTGTCTATAACAGATGCATTTCATCATGTGACAAATTGCACTGCTCCCGTCACACTTAGACATACAGTTGTTAAGTCTATGTGGTTTTCTTTAAACTTTCGTGAACTATACTCATGTTTCTATATTACTGACGATGATTCGTGCGAGGATAGACCCGTCAGTAATTTAGAAACAAGTCTCATATGCCTGTAATTTTTCTAGCTCTCAGGGCTGCTGCCGGAACGCTGTAAAGTGCTTGGTGACAGATTTTCTACTTGAGGGTGGTGAGCCAGCCAGGCGGGCATTCGCAAAATGGCCTTCCACCATGAGGTGAAGCTCAATCCGGCGGTGGGAATCGAACCAGGGACCTGCGGCACGGCATTACATAGCTATAACCACCATGCCATCATTGCTTCAAAAAAATTGTTACTGAAGAAACTTGAAATATGTCAAAAATTATACGTAAGCATATAAAGCAACGTAGACATATATGTCTACGTTGCTTTATATTGTACCAATTATTATCGTTGTTGGTAAAAGTACTATATAACTAAAACTTAAGTGTTTTAAGAAATACAAAATATTTTCCTGTTTAAAGACCTTACGTAAAATTATAATAATATTTAAATATTCAGCGCGTGTGGGTTTCTAATTTAGTCTCAAAGGGTTAAAATATAGTTAAAGACTGTCATGAATATTAAACACGCTTTTAACTTTTGATCTTCCCGCTTTTTCTTCTTTTTTTAAATGAAGCATTTTTATATTAGTATATTGCTTTGTTCACATGATTCTGCTTCTTTATGTTTGAATGTATAGCGAATGTTAAAGTCGCGAGCAATAGAGTGGCCTATGTTACACAGACACAATTAATGTGCATTGTGTCTCAAAAAAAACACCACTCAACATTCACAAATTTCCGAGAGGAAAAATTATAGTCATGTGCAGCATTCGACCATGATCATATATATATATCATATCATACCCTTTAGCCAGGGTATGCTCTCATTTTCCTCTCGTTCTTTTTTTTTTATTTTTTTTTTATTTCTGATAGGTAAGGCTTGGACTACAATCTCACGTGATGGTAAGTGATGATGTGGTCGAAGGTGTTAACAGGCTTAACCTAGAATTACTCTGGCTCTCAAGGACAGCTGCCGGAACACACCGTTAGGTGCTTGGCGACAGTTTTTCTACTTGAGGGTGGTCGCTAGCCAGGCGGGCATTCACAAAATGCCCTTCCACCATGCGGTGAAGCTCAAGCCCGCGGCGGGATTCGAACCATGGACCTGCTGCGCGGCAGTCCATAGCCAAAGCCACTGAGCTATCACTGCTTCAGATAGTTCTTGATAGAGCGACATGTAATCCAGCGTGATGTAATCCGCAAAGCATGGGTTATAGCATAAATATAAATATTAAAATGCACCACTCTGGTTCTCGTTAGCCTCATATTATATACATGCGTAATATTTGTGATAGTTTTGATTGTAAATTCAAACAATCCCAACATTCCTATACTCAATACATTCAAATACTCAAATGGAAAAAGCTGATGGTCGACCAAAAGGTGAAAAAAGTATCAATACGATTTTAAATCTTAATAAGGTAAACGGTCAACGTTCTGTTGTGTGGACCTATTCAGTTGTCTTAAAAAAAACTACTAATAACTTATTGACACACACACATTTATTTTATAAAAAAAAAATTTACACGTTGACTTACAAGTTCCCGCAATTTACTTTGGCTACTAATTTGGGCAGAGGTTCCACCTGAAGGGTATACTGGCACTGAGTCTGGTGACTCCTGGAGTTATCACAATAAATCTGCGCACTTAATTTTGGAAGCCACCGTTTATATAGAGAAAAAAAAATACTGCTGACAACGCGTAAATAGGTTTGTGAGGGATTCGGGCATAGGTCAGCAATATATTAGGTGTAACAGTTCGTTTTACCAACATGTTTTCATTGAACGAGAGCGTAAACGATCAAATTTGTCATATTTGCCCGCAATTTCAGCTTGACGCCGCGTATCGACATAGATGTGCTAGGAAAATGAGTGATGTAAGAGGCAAATACGCATTATGGTGGGTACACAGGCATGTACTAAATATATTTTTGACAAACATCACCACATGCCTTCAAACATGTTGTGACAAACACATAGATTTCCATCAAATAAGACCAATGGGTTCAATCACTTATTATATTATTTAACATGCGCGGAAAACAGAGCCGCAGACGTTCAAATAATACAAACACATTTGATCGTTTATAGGTCACTATACTTATGAGAAAAACCTTTTTTTCAAACGTAAAAAATATCCGTTTGTAAAGAGCAAAGTTCACTATCCCAGAATCCTCACAGACAAAGTCGTTGGAAGGTTAGCCAGTTCTACACTTTTAGCAAAGTAAAACACGTAAAAGTAAATATATCGTCCTTGAAGGCCTAAATATTTACAAACCTAACATGGAGCCTCACATGGAGCGTAGGTAGTTGTTAAATGAAGCCCTAGTTTGAAAGTGCTAGGATTATCCGGCATAATACCGTATGGGTATTTAATCCTGGTTCAAACCGCAGACAGGAAATTAGGAAGGAGCATTTAAACTTTTGAGACGAATCAAATGAATTTATAAACCAAGATGTTGGTAAAACAATTGACTAAAATAATGACAAAATACAATTATATTGGTTTAAATATTGGACTATTTGTTTATCCCCTAATTAATTTTACAACGAAAGCATTTAGATAACCTTAAGGCAATTGCAATAATTACCAAATTGTATAAAGTATCTGTAATGTATAAACATTAGTAGGTATAAGTATGGCCATATAGTATATCTATGATATGAATTCTTATGATTACGTTTTATGGCAAATTGAAAGTCAAACTCATTTATTCTTTTTTGGAGTCTACGACATTCTATGAACTTATGAAGATAATTTTTTTTTATATTAATATTTTAATAATTATAAAATTACAAAAAAAAAATACAGCCGAGTGCATCCAACAGGGTACAGGGGCAGCTCTATACCTTTTAATATTGTTATGTTATCAATAACGCCTGCTCTGCGGATTACATCACAAAATTACAAATTTACGAGAGAAAAAAATTATAGTCATGTGTAGGATTCGAACCCGCGTCCATCCGCAGGTTCGAATTCCACACATGACTATATTTTTTTCCCTCGTAAATTTGTAGCTCTATACCCTGTTTAATGAGCGAAATCTTGAAGAACGGGAAAGAAACTCGGAGCTATTATGTTATAATTTTTTTTATATTTAATTATTTGTAACTTAATTGTATTAAAATAATTGTCACATGCACTATGGCGTCAGTGTAGTATCTTTTAACTTATATTTTATTAACTATCAAATATAAGAGTGTCAAAATTGTTGTTCAGAAAAAATATATGCCTGAAATGAAATTCTCGTGAGTTTCATACATATTTAAATATTACAAATTAAACCGGCAAAAACACTCACTTTGGGGATCGAATACGTCGACCCGGGTTTCGAGCATATCAGATGATCATCATCAGGGCGAGTGCCTAGCTGCCTCTGCGAGCGCCCGACGGGCACTGCGGAGCGCGGCCCGCGCGGCTCGGCGGGTGCTCGCAGAGGCAGCTAGGCACTCGCCCTGATGCCTAGCTGCCTCTGCGTACAGTACAATGTAGTATATTTCAATATTAAAATTTGTAATTGACCTTCATAAGAGCGTCGTAGACGCCTAAATTGAATAAATGATTTTGACTTTGACTTTGATGATGATCATCTGATATGCTCGAAACCCGGGTCGACGTATTCGATCCCCAACGTGAGTGTTTTTGCCGGTTAAATTTATAATATTTAAAAATATATGCCTTTTTGGATTTTTTGTAACAGTTTCACAATGAAAATACTTCCCGTAATATTCCAAGAGAAACACAGTGTAAAAGTAATCATAATTTACCGATAAGCTGAATTATCGGACTGTCATTATGACTCTGCCGTGATGCTTTTGTTACCTTATTGTACTCAAATTTAATACATACTTCAACCCAAGTACTACTTATATAAGTAAGTAGTATCTTATATACCAAAGTGAGAATGAATAGGGAAATAAAATATGTTTATAGTCCTGGAGTTATTACATACTTTTATTTACCAGATGGTAGTTCTCTTTAACAAGTTTCTGCCATGGAAGGTACTACCGCAGTATGTGATATTCTGTTTCAAAGCAGTAGTAAGCAAACACTACTGTGTTCAGAAGTGAAGGGTAACGTCTGAAAGTGACCCGCGCAGTGCAGTGTCCAGCTAAACGAGAACTAAGTGACACTGCAGCTGTGTGACAGGCGTGGCGCTTACCATCAGGCAGGCAAAGTGTTGGTACCGTGACTTCACATAAAACAAAAGATATATAAACAACTTAAGCCTAATAAAGTTAATATGGCGAAGTAAAGGTAAGGCTATAAAGAAAATTTCTGCGTCTACGATGTTGATCGTATATTCTCGAAACATAGGAGCGCAAATAAAGAACACAAACTCATGTGTATTAACAAATATCTCTAAAAGGGGCATGCCACGTAAACAGTGAGTTTCGTTAACCGTTTTCCCCAAATTTCGTCCTATTTTCGCTGAACCCACGCAGTTGTTCGTGCTACCGTGCTGTTTACATGGTACTGTCGTTGTCTCAACCCTGACAAAGATGTTTACCAACCTTCCCAGTTATCCGGGCATGTCCCGGGTTCCCGGATATGATATTTGTACTGCAAATAATTAATAAACACGTTGAGTAGGCATGTTTTGTCAACCTAGTCTGATATATACACTCGAGAGCAATGAATCCGGGTCACTTAAAGAATCCTAAAAATCTCGGAAACTAAAAATGCTAGGTTAATGCAATAAATTGTATTTAATAGACAATGTAATACTCCTTAAATGAAGGTATTAAAACTTCTTAGTTATTGTAAAGTTATATCATAAAAAATCAAATTTGAAAAAGGGCCACTTTCGAAGATGGAACTACGAAATTACAGCATTTGGTTTTGCTTTTGTTTGTAATCTGTCATTTATGTGGGTACATAAACCATGTTGATAGTGCTCTATATTCATTATTCAAGCTGAAATTATGTCGCTTACGCCTGAAGAATGCACCAGAATACTTACAATGCTGGAAACCGGCCGGAGTCAGCGCGATACAGCCAGGACTGTCGGTGTGTCGCTGTCAACAGTACAAAGAGTTCTCCGACGTTACGAAGAAACTGGTTCTAACCTACGCAGACCAGGAACGGGCAGAACCAGGTGTACCACAGCACGAGAAGACCGATACTTGGTGAACACCATGCTTCGAAATCGCTTTCTCACAGGAACTGAACTCACCAATCAGTTTCGACGCCTCGGAGGAAGTAACCCAAGTGCATGGACAGTAAGACGTCGGCTTGCTGAATCTAACTTAAAACCCCTTAGACCTGCAAACGGCCCTAAACTGGAGCGTGGGCATCGTATTTCGAGACTAAGATATGCCCAGAGCCACGTAAATTGGAGTATTGAAGATTGGTCAAAAGTTATGTTCTCCGACGAATCAAAATTTATGCTCTACAAGCACGATGGAAGACACAGAGTGTATCGAAGACCAGGGGAAAGATTCAAGCAAGCATGCATCGAAGAAAAAGTAGCCTACGGTGGTGGGTCTGTACTTGTGTGGGCCGGAATTTCTTCTGAAAGTCGCACAGAGCTGGTGATCATAGAAAACGGCTCTTTAACTAGCGTAAGATATGTGGAAGAAATCCTCAATGATCACGTTGGTCCATTTATGGTCAATTTAGGTGAGGATGCTATATTTATGCATGACAATGCCCGACCTCATACAGGTAGGATTGTGAATGACTACCTTCAAGAGATGAACATTACTCGTATGGAGTGGCCAGCGCGCAGCCCGGATATCAACCCGATCGAGCATGCTTGGGACGAGCTAGGCAGATGCGTAAAACAACGAAACCCTCCCCCAATCACGCTTCGTGAGCTCAAAATTGCTCTCACAGAGGAATGGGAGAATATTCCCCAAAATCGTATAAGGAACTTGGTGTACAGCATGCCAAACCGCGTAAACGCAGTAATGGAAGCACGAGGAGGCAATACGAAGTATTAAAATTCAAGAAAATCGTAATAAAGTTCAAAAATTTTTTTCTTTATGTAATTTTGTGTTAATAAAATGTATGGTGACTCATATTTTTTTTACTTTCATTTAAGGAGTATTACATTGTCTATTAAATACAATTTATTGCATTAACCTATCATTTTTAGTTTCCGAGATTTTTAACATTATTTAAGTGACCCGGATTCATTGCTCTCGAGTGTAATAACAAAGTGCCATAACTGCTCTGTCAAGGATATTTTTTATTGCCTTTCAGCAGCACATTCAGCAGCACATTTGCTACCAACCATATAAAAACATATTTCTGCAACTATTAATAAACTCTTTGTTAGGTGCCTCTCGACGCATAGTGTCAAATTCGTTGTACGTCCAATGCCCGTGTTGCATTGGGTCCAATGCCCAATCTTGCCAATGCCAACCAAGATTGCCCAATCAGATCCATCCGACCACCAATCAAAACCATAATTTTACTTTTCTTACGCGACGAACAAATATGTAATGAGCTGTAAATCTCATACAGTTACCGATTTGATTTCGGACTGATCAAGTTCACAATTAACAAATTCTTACAATCTTCCAAATTCAATTGGATTGGGTAATTGGTTTGGCATGCATCCGATTGGTTGCGTCAAGGTAATTTAATTGTGCCGCGCGGTATATTTTATAAACCACGCCCGCCGCGGTAAGCTTTGTGTTCTGCTGTTTTCGAGCTTGATTTACGTTCCTTTACATATTTATTTGTAGACCTTACCGCAAAGTTTTTTTCATATTCATTCTCGCTTATATTAGTAGTATTGTGCTTAGTCATGATACACATTTGAAATTTTGTGGTTGAGTATTTTCTGTAGTTATTTGTAGGTCCTAACTAAAACTTTGTATATGAATGAAAAGCTCGTTCTATACGGTATATATAATATTTATTCGTTTGTATTCAGCTCTTTGTTTGGCGCTTTATCCCTGTCAACAGACTTCGTAATGGAAATTCGCAATAAAACGTAGTACTCGTAATATTACGTAATCTTTTTGGTGCATAGCAGGTCATAGCCGGATTGTCATATCGTTTGTATACGGCTTGTTTCACTATAAACCATAGGATATCTGACACACCGAAACTGACAGGTTGATGTTATCCAACAGTTTTTCATTTTTAACCGACTTCCAAAAAAGGAGGAGGTTCTCTATTCGTCTGCTTTTTTTATGTTTGTTACCTCAGATCTCTTGACTGGATGAACCGATTTTGAAAATCTTTTTTTTGTTTGCAAGCTGATGCTTGTCGTTTGGTCCCATTTTAAAATACATCAAAATCGGTCAAGCCGTTTTTGAGTTACACTCCAATTACTGAAAAATATGTACCTATCTTGATGATATAGTCGTTGACAATGAATGACAATCGACCCCGTAAGCAGCAAGGGTCACTAAAAAGATTGAAAAAAAATATTTTAACAAAAAATGGAACCGACTTCAACACCCAAAAGTGTGAAATAACTTGTCGAAGTCAGTACCATTCGCACAATATTGTGATAATAGGTACTTTTGAACCATCATGGTACCGACTTCAACAAGTTATTTCACACTTTTGGGTGTTGAAGTCGGTTCCATTTTTTGTTTTTTTTTTATTATATAGAATAGTTCATATTGCATCCGTTGGCATCACTGGGGTTGGCATATGATCCTTCACTTATACATATAAACCACCAGTTTATAGTTATGTAACTAGAACCTTTATTAACTTTAACTAGAACCTTTATTTTTATCTGAGCATTAGACTGGATCGAGATAAGCCAGCGGCTAAAGCGGAAATTACTTGTCGCCTAGTGCTTTACGAATAAGTTCTTCTGGATGTAGAAACAGTTGAAAAGTTTCATGCAAAAAATAGAGTTTATATGTTTTAAATATAAGTAATAGTTTTATGGATCGCCTTGAATCTTATGGCATTTTGAATAATAACGATAGATGTTGCGAAAGATCAAATATAAGTTTAAAATGTTACTATATTTAGGCCCAGTTTATCAATCATCAAATATTAACTAGGTATTGATTGACGAATAAATGCAAACACAATGAATAAATAAGAAAAGTAGGAATGTTGGTTATAATCTGTCTAATCTAAAGAAAATATCATTTTAGTTTCAAATTAGATAGATTAACATTTTATCAGTCTTACATTTTTTATGTGATGATTGAAGAAACCGTGTCTATTGGTCTGTTTTACTTACTATTCATAAGAATGAATGTTTACGCAACCAACATAAAAAGAACCAAAGCTTAAATATATGAAATTTAAAAGAACCCTATTCTTTTCACACCTAATACAGCCTTTGACCATCTTACTTGTTGGTAAGCATTGTGGTTGAAGTTGTTGTTGAAATGAAGTTTATTATGAGGACTGTTGGAACTCTCAAGGATCCGACTGATTTTCCTCTGGCAAAGTATTTGCAATTTTCAATTATATTATTAGAAAATATAGTAGGAAGTAGAATAACATATGTTGGGTGCTAAATTAACGCGAATGTCACTTTCTTGCCCTTAATATTAATATCAAGTTAATTAGTGGGCTGAAGCATTTGGACTGCCTATGAGTCTGCTATGACTTATAGGTGTCTAAATGCTTTTATTGTAGTAGCTGTAGTGTTGTATATAGTTCATAGTATTTTGTTTAATAAAGGCATACCGCCGGTAAAAAAATAAGTTAATTAATAGAGTCAAGTATTACTGTGCGGAAATCGATTAACTAAGGTTCGGCTTCAATTGACAGATAAAAATATGAGACTATTTTTTTTAAACAATATTGCGCGTATTATTGTTCAAAGTCATTGAACACCAATGCAAATTCCTCCTAAAACCGTCACAAATGGAGTAAATTTCTTAGCCATCATGGCGTTGAGTGGGAGCCACTAGCAAACGTCTATTCAATGCAAACATTTGATACTCGCTCATGCACTGCGCGATCGTTTGCAAATACCCTACCTCCATAATAATAGTAGTTAACACGTTAAACGATTTGCTACACTTTCTGTTCGAGAAACTTACATATATTATGCTTATAGCAAAAATCAATATACCTGTGAACTTATTACGTACTAACATTCTAGCTGGCAACGTAGTATGCAGCGTGATAATAAAAAAGAACAATGCGTAACCAAATTAATTTCTCATATTTACGTTTCAGAGTGGCAGCTCCAAAAAACATTAAGCGCGAAAAGACTTCTCAGTGAGCTAATCAGTTTTTTTTAAATTTATTCATACAGAATCTACAGGTCTTGTTATAGATATATACAACTTATATATACATCTTACAGCCAATAACAGATTAAATTTTTGTAGTCTTGAATTATATAATACGACAGTCACCGAATGGGTCACATCATTACACGTTATAATAACAGAAAAACAATAAAGTAAACTGAACATAGTAATATATATAACACGCTAAAACAGATACAATTAAGCAATACAATAATAATATATTCATTCCAGATAAAGTTCTAGAAGCATAGGCACCGACTAGCAAATTAAAAATTGATGACCGCGGTTAGGTGGATGGGTCAACTGTAGCTGGTAAGTGGCAAATGTTAGTAGATCATACCAGCGTTATCTGAGACGTTTGCTAGTGGCTCCCACTCAACGGCATGATGCTTTTAGTACTGGTAAGGATTTTTTTGAGATCTTTGATTACTTGTAGAAAACATGATGAGCTCCCAATATAACATTTTATCTAATGACATTATTTCAAGTTGTCACTTGACAAGCAATACATTGACTTAATATTGAGTCACGAAATTTCAAGTGTGGCTTAGCGCATTATTGTGCTTGTTATCTCGGTACAGAAACTTCTGCGTCTCAATGGTCGAGTTATTTTGTGTTATTTTAGTTCCTATACAAATGTTTCAATCTGGGTGGAATAGTCTTGAGCTTTGTTACTGTTTTTAATTTCAGTATTGTCTCTCGCCCTGTAAGTGACCAGTAACATTCATTAGGCACTATCAAGTCTTTGTTTTAGTATCCACTTTATTAGTGTTCACCAACGTAGTAGATGAAAACAAGTACAAAAAATACCGTCTAATTGAAACTTTAAAAAGAGTCAACCATTAAAAATAACTATTCCTAAAATTATTTTAAAACACATTAGCGTTATTTCAGATGTTAAGGCTAAGGTGCATGTAGCGCGTACAAACGTAGTTTTGTAGTATTTAAAATAACAAAGTATTAGATTCAAACTCTGTGAAATCGCATATATATCCCTAAGAACAATATCTCTGATTTGCCAGTTTTTAAGTTTATTATTTATTTTACATTTAAATATGAATATAAGAATAAGCATACAAAACGATTGTATCTAATATTTTTAAAATACTCAAACAGGCAAATCAGAAGCATAGACATTAAGGCGATTAGAGTCGCCAATGGCCTTGAGCATCTGGACCTAATCGAGCTTACTTTACTCGCGCATCGCCGCATACGTTCCGCGCTCGCTGCACAAATATAACGGTCAAAGAATATGCAGATGCGCGATGCGCTCCGGTAACATGGCACTTTATATTCCTACCGTGCGATTCTAGTGAGTATCCGCAATTGCAACTGCGACTGAGATCAGTCGTCAAATGAAAATGTATAGTGTACCTACCTAGGTTGTTCTGGACGTCTTTATTCCTTTTCTTTATTTTTCAATGTCATCTGCCGAGTGAAGAAAGTTACTCAGATTTGTCTGATACTCGATATTTAGGCTGTGCTGAGAGTCATTATTCCGAATTCGGAATTATTTTTTCAATGTCATCATTGTTAATTGGTTGTTCACGTATGATGAGACTGAAAAAGTTTTATCGATTACATCCTAAATGTATTTAATTGATAATTTTAAGAATAAACCTTTTAATATAATGTTATGTATTCATAATTTATAAATTAATAATATACGTATTTATTTATGATTTCTATATAATGATCATATTTACATACATTTTACATACATCCAGTTTATATATATATATATATATAAATGTCACAGGGTGCGACTGGGGGCGGGCTTTTTTGTAAGTTGTTGTTCTATTAACATTTAATATCTTTTTCATCCCACCATCTCGGAAAGAGTATTTTTAATCTTCAATATCTGAGTGGAAAAGCCGTTTTTATTCTCTAGAGGATAAAGTAAATTGAATTTAGAACATCGTGTGCACTAAGTTTGTGAATTAAAAAAACATTAAACCTTTTTACTGCTACCTCTATGGTGCTGAATATATCATACAACTTTTTTTTAATTTGTTAAAAACTCAGACTCGGAACCTTCTTGGTGATCTTTTTTCAATTTGCTTTGTACGCGGTTCTTTATTTCCTCGCTGAGGTGGAATGAAAAGTTACGTGTTACACTCGAGTGCAAAGATTTTTCACCTCGTGCTCTTTTGATTCCCTCGCTAACACTCAGGATTCTAATTTTGAATCACTCGCTGCGCTCGTGATTCAATTTTAGAATCCTTCGCTTGCTCGGTCATCAAAATTGAACACGCGGTTAAAAAGCAACTTTGCACTCTTGTATAACAAATAACTATTAATTTATGTTATTTGACATTACGGAAAAAATAATAATAAAAATTATACATATATAGTAGAAAAAATATTTAATATTTTCATTTTAAAAAATTCGCTTTAGATATATTAATATACATAAAGCATCATACATACAGACACGTATGTAACACAAATTTAGTTAAAATATAAATACCACCTGTGTGGATAATTTAAAAAAGTGTATGAAACTGATGTTATTTAATGGATAATTTGTAAGTTAAATTTATGTTTATAACTATTTTGCGTGAAAAATTGTACTGAAGTCAACTGTGCACTAACCCTATTACTGTACAGCTCAAGCAGCAATACAAGATTTGGAAAAAGTGTTATTGGCTTTAAAAAAGGTTTTTTTTATTATTTTACTGTTTATATTACTATTATTATTATTCTGGACGTTTTTATTCCAAATTTCGAATTTATTTTTCGATGACGTCTGCCTAGTGAAAAAGTTACTAAGATTTGGCTAAAAATCGATATCTAGGTTTTTCTGGGCGTCCTTATTCCAAATTTGGAATTTACTTTACGATGACGTCTGCCAAGTGAAAAACGTTACTTCGATTTGGCTGAAAATCGATAACTAGGTTGTGCTGGGCGTCATTATTCCGAATTTTGATATATTTTTTTAATGTCGTCTGTCAAGTGAAGAAAGTTACTCCGATATCTAGGTTGTGCGTCATTATTCTGAATTTGAATACATTTTTTATGTCGTCTGCCAAGTGAAGAAACATACTCCGATTTGGCTGAAAATTGATATTCAGGTGGTCGTAGACGTAGGAAGTTTGTTTTATTATGACGTCTGCCAAGTGAAAAATGTTACAACGATTTAGCTGATATATGGGTTGTTCTAGACGTCTTTTTTCTGAATTTGGAATTAATTTTTCTATGACGTCTGCCAAGTAAAAAAGTTACTCCGATTTGGCTGAAAATCGATATCTAGGTTGTTCTAGACGTATTCATTCCGAATTTGGATTTTAATTTTCTAAAACGTCTGCCATGTGAAACATGTTTCTCCGATTTGGCTGAAAGTTGATTTCTGGACGTCATTATTCTACATTTGGATTTCAATTTTCAATGACGTTTGCTAAGTAAAGATAGATGACGTATTTTTAAAACGCTAAGATGTACCGGATAAGAGTGCGAAAATTATCATAATCAATCGTTTATTCAAATCTCCTTATAAATAAGATTATAGCCGACGCAGGTTTACTCGATTAAAAACGACGTATAGGAGGAAGATTTGTATGTTTTATATTATTTTTGTATGTTTTACTGTACATTGAAAAATAAGAAAAGGGACGACTGTGTCGTACGCATAAATACAAAATGGCGAATGTTTGTGCGCCCCGCGCCCCTGCCCTAGCCCTTCTGACATCCGGGCTGGTTTTTGATGCTTATTCAATTGCATAGATAGTACAATCGTATCTGTTAAATATAAATAATGCAACTTCCATACATTACATACACAACAAATATACCATCAAGGCTACCTTAAAAATAGCTACTTCCTTTTAAAGACATTAAAAAACATATAATATAACACATACAGTTATGTGTCGCCTACAGAGATGATCCTCAAAAATTGTAGATTGTTATACAAGGGTTGAAAGGAATCAATCCCCTTACGAGGTATTTAGACATATCGGCCCTTGAGAAGGAAGCATTTACTATTAATTATATAAATATCTACAGCTATATTGTAAAAATTGGTTCCATCGTGAAAAGGTAACCGAGATACTTTCTCAATTATTAGGAGATTTCAATAATTGATTGATAAGTACGAGTAATCATAATTTTCCTACTCTTATCCTACTGCGGCGTTAGGGAGCTGCTAATCATCCACGGCCAGCAGGTAGGTAAACTCAGGAAATAGGTTTGAAAAGTTTATTAGGCCTTATCAGGTTGCACAAAGTCAAAATCATTTATTCATTTTAGGCGTCTACGACGCTCTTATGAAGGTCAATTACAAATTTTAATATATAAATATACTACATTGTACTGCCACGTTCAGCAAACAATAATTATAGAGCCACTGCGAGAAGAACGGGCAAGAAACTCGGGGCCATTCTTTTAAACGTTTTTTAACAATGTGTTAAGTACATACTACATAGTGAAATTATTACAATACTTAATTTACATTACGTAGGTGACAGGCGCTAGCTTGGCAGAGGCGAACCAGTCCATGCATTTTTCTCGTTTAAGTAATCACAAACTGTGTAGTAAGATTTCTTTATCAAAATATTCTTCACATGCACAGCCGCACAGTTCTACCTGAAGTTATATAGACCGGGGGAAGACACTGGCCTGATAGTACACGTGATCCAGGTCGGCCGATAGTTCTGGATCTAGGTAGCGAGTGCTCGAAACAACCGTCCTCAGGTTAAGTCAGTGAAGTGGAATCCTGGAAGGAAGACACCGGCTTAGTGGCTGATATTCCTCAGCCAACTGTTGCCAAGCCGCGCCGACACGATCGTGGTACTATTACTAGCGACTTACATTTTAAAACTCACAGTCTAGCGCAGTAGGGCAGCACAGCTGTTTACGTTACATAGGTTTTAGTCAGCACTATGAAATAACAATAATAAATAAGGAACTCACCCTACAGGGATTCACGCACTTCACAACAAGTAAATAACAATTAAGATCGATAGTACGTATTATATTTTTATTTAGCGCAAGACGAGTGTTCCTTGCCAATTGCATAGACAAATGACTGCACGCCACAGATTAACTCATAGTAGTTAAGCTAACTGCATTCAACAGATAAGGAATTTGTTTAGCGTTCTTTCATTGGTTTTCGACGCATTAGCGAAAATACTTTTAAACGTTCACAAGCCGTGGGTTCCACACGTAATTATTTTTCATAATTAGCAATATCAACGTAAGTTTATAATTTTAAGTGGTATGTAAGTTAGTTAAAGAATTTAATTAATATATTTTTAGTTTATGATTTACATCTATTGTTTCATATTACGAATAATACTTTATTTAAGTAACAGCGTTAGGCACAGCGTTACACTACATATCTTACCGTTTTCGAGATACGTCATATATCTTCACTTAGCGACGTCATTGATAAATAAACTCCAAATGTTGAATAATGACGTCCAGAACCATCTAGATATCAGTTTTTAGCCAAATTGGAGTAACTTCTTTCACTTGGCAGACGTCTTCGAAAAATTAATTCCAAATTCGGAATAAGAAAGTCTAGTACAACCTAGATACCTATCGATTTTCAGCCAAATTGGAGTAACTTCTTTTACTTGGCAGACGTCATCGAAAAATTAATTCAGAATTTGGAAAAAAGGCGTCCAGGAAAACCAAGATAAGTATCGATTTGTAGCCAAATCGAAGTAACTTTTTTCACTTGGCCGACGTCATTGTTAAATAAATTCTAAATTTGGAATTAAGACGTCTAGAACAATCTAGATATCGATTTTCAGCTAAATCAAAGTAACTTTCTCTACTGGGCAGACGTCATCGTAAAACAAATTCTAAATTTGGAATAATAACGTCTAAAACAACCTAGATATCCATTTTTAGTAAATTGTGAGTATTTTTCTTCACTTGGCAGACAACATCGAAAAAAATATTCCAAATTCGGAATAATGACGCACAGCACAACCTAGATATCGATTTTCAGTCAAATTGGAGGAACTTTTTTCACTTGGCAGACGTCATCGAAAAATAAATTCCAAATTCGGAATAAAAACGTCAAGAAATACCTAGATTTTAAATGTTAGCCCAATCGGAGTTACTTTCCTCACCTGGCAGATGTCGTCGAAAAATTAATTTCAAATTTGTAATATAGACGTCCAGAAAAACCTTGATATCGATTATTGGCCAAATCCAAAGACGTCTAAAACTACCTAGATTTTGAATTTAAGCTAAATCGGAGTAACTTTCTTCACTTGTCAGACATCATCGATAAATAAATTCCCAATTCGGTATAAAGACGTCTAGAACTACCTAGATTTTGAATTTCAGCCAAATTGGAGTAACTTTTTTCACTTGGCAGACGTCACCGAAAAATACATTCCGAATTCGGAATAATGACGCACAGCACAACCTACATATCGGTTTTCAGCCATATTGGACGAACTTTTCTCACTTGGCAGACGTCATCGAAAAATAAATTCCAAATTTGGAATAAGGACGTCCAGAAAAACCTAGATATCGATTTTCAGCCAAATCAGACTGGTTTTGATTTCGAGATACGTTACCCATCTTCACTTGGCAGATGTTATCTTTATGCAGTATTAATTAACCTATATCAAAACACATAATACAATTATCAAAAAAAGCTTAGAACTCCAAAAGATGTATGAAACCCCATACAAACTCTTAATGTAGTAGAGAACCATTTTGTACCCTACGAACTACTAAAGCCGGAAACTATTGACCATAATATAAAAAAAAATATTATCTTTAGTTTACCAGTTATAACATGAGAGCGTTATAGACATCGCTAATTAATTATGTACATAATAATATATTATGCACCTAAACCTTTCATTGATCTTATTGGTAATGCCGCCCATTGTAAAGTACCTACAACATTGTCAATTTCAAGTTTTGATTCTTTTCATATGTGATACAATTCAAATAAAATTTGTCTACAAAGTACCGATAATAAAGCGACAACGCACATACTTCACGTCGCAATCAAGTTGGCCCTCTGCAGCGAGCGAATCATTACACGCACACAGCCGCGAATCTCGCGTGTCAATGCACTAATACACAGACAAGATCGTTTTCAGTCGAAAGCGCGAGCGGAGCTACGAGCGACACAACCTCCCCGTGCCAACGCTTGCGCAACACTGCCGCCTGCGTCCGCGCAGAGCACCTCGGAACCGCTATCATTCTGAATCTGAATAATTCGACATTTTCTTAGGAAAATATCAATGGATTTACAAATGCTATGTTGTAATTGTAGAATATCTATCTAGAAATTTTATGGTACAATTTATTTCTCAAAAATCGTAGCCGTTTAGAAGGAGTTCGCAATATAAGTCAAGAAATAGTATGTAGTTTGAATTTTTTTTACGGCAAAAGTAATAATAATACCGTAAAACCATATGTTGCAAATGTTGTACTTGAATTCATCTATAAAATATATTTTTTTCAAATCTTCAACTTCAGCGGTTACGGAGGAGTTCGCTTTAGAAAGTACGAATTTGACGTACCCAAGGGCCTTAAAGATATGCATGCAAAAGTTAATGAATTTGAAGACTTGGTATATGTCGATACTATCTTTGTATGGAAAGCACTTTATGCACGTTAAAAAATAATAATTCAATATTAATTCATTATTAACATACAAAAATCATACCCCTAGCAGCTGCTTAGTTCATGGGCTGCATGTGTAGGTGATGTTGACTCCAACATCAGATAGCCGTAAAGTTAATTTTGTTATAAAAGGTCCATGCCTTGAAGGATTAATAAATGACTTCTATTGTAAACGTTCATACGTTTACAATAGAAGTAATTTGTTAATCCTACATCGACTACACCACAAAAAAAACATTTGTTAATGATATAATGTGGTCGAGGATGTTGTTCAGACTAACCTAGAGTTACTGGCTCTCAAGGACAGCTGCCGGACCACACCGTTAGGTGTTTGGCGACAGATTTTCAACTTGAGGGTGGTAGCTAGCCAGGCGGGCATTTGCAAAGTGCCCTACCACCATGCTGTAACTACTGCTATCCTAAGACAACAACCGGGACCGACGGCTTAACGTGCCCTCCGAAGCACGGAAGCGCTCAGTAGTAATGTCACCAGCAGTCACCCATCCAAGTCATGACCGCGGCGGACGTTGCTTAACTTTTTTGATCGAATCAGAATGGCAAAGCAAACTTGGCCACGAGCGCTTCAATTGTTATCTACATGTTTAATATATGTGATCAGCAAAGTGCACCATAAGATTATGATAACCTCAATTTTGTTATTCGTTGTTGTGGTTTACTTAAAGCTGTAAATAAATATTTTTTCATTTCATTTTTCATTTTAATGTTGATAGTCGAACAAATAATAACCGAGCGGTAAATGGTATGGGCTGCTGTGCTGCAGATCTTTGGTTCGATCTTGCTTGTACTTGACCGCATGGTGGAAGGGAATTCAGGAATGCTCACCTGGCTAGCTGCACCCTCAATTAGTAGAAAATCTGTCGCTGCTTGGCAACAAGTTTTCACCAAGAGCCAGTTATTAATTATGTAATTACAGGCACATGAGACTTAAGATTCTAACTATTCCTCAGGGCGATGGGTGATAGGCTTTCGTCACTAACAAACTGTCACTGACAAAATACATCTGTATAGGCAGCGATTACTGTTATTAAGGTAATAATCGTGCGGTTTCCGTCACATTCCCAAAAGAAAGTATGAAGCGCTCGTAGTGAAGTTTGCTTAGCCGTTCTGAACCGATCAGCAAAGCTAAGCAACGTCCGCCTCGGTCATGAGTTGGATGGGTGACCGCTGGTGACATTACTACTGAGCGCTTCCGTGCTTCGGAGGGCACGTTAAGCCATCAGTAAAACATTAAACTCTTTTTGCACAGTTGGATAAAAACTATCCTTTGTTTTTTCCCGGGTCTCAAACTATTTCCATACCAAATTTCATTCAAATCGGTCTAGTAGTTGTGGCGTGAAAGCGTAACAGACAGACAGAGTTACTTTCGCATTTATATTATTAAGTACTGATATGTATACTTATTTTATCCATGAGTAGGTGTAATCGTGATTGTCACTGTTTAATTAATTTATTTTTACGAACAAAAATAATATTTTCAAACATAGACTACTTAATTTACCTATGAGTACTGTTTATACTATATATACTAGGTTTTATGGACTATCAAATTGATGAGTACTATTATAAGAGAGCAATTCTTAATCACCAATTTGCCAAAATATATTTAGTTCGTAGTTTCATGCACTCTAGAACAAATAATACGTGACTTTATTCTGTGTGTTAACCAACATGTTCTGACTTCATTCGTCCGTCTTTGCTCGGAAACATGGTGAATTACCAAAGTGAAGTTAATTAATGACTCTCTCAGGCGTTACGGGTGTGTTTATTGGCCACAGTGTGTGTAATGTCCTTAATAAAGCTCCTGAGAGGCGTACAAGTATTGGCAACTAACTTCTATCTGTAGCTTTAGTTCGTTATACCGAGTTCTCTTGCCGATTACTAAACTCAGTTTACCTAAACTAGTGTCTTCGATGGCAAAATTAAATAAATGCCTTTCACTTTGTTATTCTTTTTGGATTATACCGATATAATATGTATTTTCCACTTGGTTCACGCGAGGAGTCGTAGCGATTGCTACGCCGTAGCTGATAAACATTTTTTGCTTCTGTCACCGACTAACAACTTGAGCAATGACCTTAGCGTAGTAGACGTTTTTCAGGTCTCTATGGCAGATTGAAAAGTGCAGAGGAGAATCGCGAATGCAGCCGTTCACGCGATTGACCGATTAGTCGACTAATTGTTTCCCGTCTTGTGCTTACTTTCCACTAGAAACAATTCCACATGAAAAGAATGACATACACAAACATTCATCCATTAAGTCACTTAATGCTTAAATTGTTTGCCGGTGTCTATACCTGAACCTATAATTCATGACTTCATGGGTAGGGGAGGGAGGGGTCAAAACTAACAAATTTTAGATAAGATCTCTCTGGAACGGATGCTTGTATAAAAATGGTTCTTATATCACGGGAAAGGAAAATTATCTGGCTTTCAATATACAATACAAAAAAATATGTAATTTAATTAGAAAATAACAGCGATGCCTTTTTTTAAATTTGTCTCGTGTTAATTGTAGCCCCGGTGTTGGAGCTAAAATTAACAGGGATGGGGCAGGTTTAAACAAGGGGGGCATGTACAACAGCATCAATTAAATTGAGTTTTCTAGAAATTAAACTACTGAACATTACTTTTAATTATTTATTATTAATGTATTAACGCCTAAAATCACATTTTAATTTATTATACACGGTTTGCACTTACGATAATTATTATAGTCGAGAACGCGACGACGCCCGACTAGTTTCGTGGGATTCGGACCCACTTCATCACGGAGCGACACGGGCGGGTTCGACAACGTCCGCTCGAGCACTAATGGCCGCGGTATCGGCGCGCCTGGCGCGGGCGGCGGCCCGCTCAGCCCTGCTAGACAATGTCGGAACCGGTTGCACCTCGCTGCTATGGTCACTATTGTTATCATCGTTATCACTGATGTCTGTACTATTATAAAGTCCCGTGCACACTACACTTATCGTGTCCTGCGGCAAGTCCTCCTCCGAGTTACACGGCTAGTTTATTTCGCATACTTCCACAGTATTATGTCGTATGGTGTATTGCTGTGGGGAGCTGCTGCTGAGATAGAGACAATCTTTATCTTACAAAAGCGTGCAATTCGAGCCATATATGAAATGGATCCTAGGGAATCTCTAAGGGATCTTTTTAAAGAAATTGATATATTAACTTTACCGAGTCTGTATATATTTGAAAATATTATGTATGTTCGGAAAAATTTGAGTAAATTTAAATTAAACAGTGACAACCATCATTACAACACTAGGAACAAATATAAATTAACGGTACCATGTTTTAGATTAGCAAAGACAAATAAAAGGTCCTTTTTAGGTAATTGTGTGCGGTTTTATAATAAAATTCCCGAACATATTACAATGCTCACAGAAGGAAAATTCAAATTGCACGTGAAAAATATTTTGATGAAGAACTCCTACTACACAGTTTGTGATTACTTAAACGACAAAAATGCTTGGAAAATTCCACCTCTGCCAAGCCATCACATGTCTCCTACGTAATTTAAACAAATATTGTAATAATTGTATAATATTGTTTATAACACATTGTAAAAAGACGTTTAAAAGAATGGCCCCGAGTTTCTTGCCCGTTCTTCTCGCAGTGGCTCTATAAACTTTTTTTGCTGAACGTGGCAGTACAATGTAGAATATTTCAATATTAAAATTTGTAATTGACCTTCATAAGAGCGTCGTAGACGCCTAAATTGAATAAATGATTTTGAATTTGAATTTGAATTTGAGTTGGTAAAACTGGCAGTTTCTTGAAGAACCGGTCTCCACGCTGGTGCTAAATTCCATCCCCGGTCCCGGTTGAAGTTGGGAAGGCGAGCAATTTCAATCGCTTCCCGCACTTTCCGAGGAACAACGAATTTCTCCTTCGCCAAAACGGACACTTTGTCAAACCGTAAAAAATGGTTGACTCCTTGTGCGTGTTCCGCTACGGCTGACCTGCTCGTGTCCATGTTCTTCACGCTTCTTATGTGCTCAGTCAACCTAGTTGAAATACTTCGACATGATTCCCCAATGTAGTTCTTGCCGCAGTCACATGGGATTTTGTATACGCCTGGCATGCTAAGCGGTTCGCTATCTTTGGGTGACCTTAGTAGCTGTCTCAGCTGACCGGGGGGGGCGGAAGAATGTGCGTATATTATATTTCCGCCTTAGATAGACACCGATTTTGTCGGTCACTCCCTTTAAAATGGTAAATAAACTGGTACCCGATCAGCTTTGGACATCTTCCTGTGAGTTGTGTTGTGCACCCAGCGTGTACATTGCCTCCAGTTATACCCATTCTTAATTAATGCTTGCTTTATGTGATCCAGCTCAGTTTTGAGATATTGTGGATCACACAAATTTAAAGCCCGATTAATTAATGCTCTTGGTACCGCCGCAAGGTGTGATGGATGGTGATGGGAGTCGGCTCTTAAATACCGGTCTGTATGTGTTGGTTTTCGGTGGACACTATGAGATAAGTAGCCATCTGGTCCACGAATATCCCGAACATCCAAAAATGGTAATACTCCATCACACTCTTTCTCCACAGTGAACTTAATCTTTGGGTGTACTGTATTCAGATGGGTAGTAAAACTGACAAGACAATCTTGGTTGATAATCGCAAAGACATCGTCCACGTAGCGCCACCAGTATCGTGGTTTTTCACTTGTGCCGCCAAGTGCCCTCATCTCGAACCACTCCATGAAAATGTTTGCGGCAACTGGAGCTATCGGAGAGCCCATGGCAACACCATCCACCTGCAAGTAGTGTTGGCCGCGCCAAACAAAATAGCCATTCTTCAGACAACATTTAGCCCACTCAACGTAATCATCAGGTAAGTCTGCTTCGTGGATGATATCAGCAATGATTTCTATCGTATCATCCACTGGAACGCTGGTAAAAAGGGACATAACATCAAAACTTACCATTATTTCTGTAGTTTGTAGTTGTACCTCAGACAAAAGATCGACGAAATGTCTGGAATCTTAAAAAAAAAAAAAAATAGTCGAAACTAGTCAGGCGTCGTCGCGTTCTCGACTATAATAATTATCGTAAGTGCAAACCGTGTATAATAAATTAATATGTCAAATACTTACGTAAGTTTTAATAATAAAATCACATTTCTTAATCACAAATGAGGATATTCTCACAAATTTCGAGAAAAAGGCAGGATGACTTTAACATACTTAAAATAATACAAATTATAACACATTATCAGTAGTAATATTCGAGTAAGAAAAATGCTAGACAATTGCCTGGTAAGTATGAGACTAAGTGTTGCTTTTAAAATAACAAAGTATCATTATAACTTTAAAAACAATTAGAAAAGTCCCACAGCCCGTACAGACCAACATCCAAAAGTTGAAGATTGCAATGGGTTGGAAACGATAGCAGCACAATGTGATTTTCTTTTGCCATTTTCACCAGCTCAAAAGCCACATGAGAATGGTGGTTCTCTACTAAAGCAATACAGGATCTTCAGCAAATAGTCTTGTATGCTTGATTAAATGGTCCAAAAAGAGCAAAAATTCCTTTTCTGTCATCTATTATGGTTTGTTTCCGGTACCTATCGCTTAGGTGGGCTAGTAAACATATCGCTGTACCTCACTCTGGGAAAAACTAACATGGAAGGAATGGAGTTTCCAATGGCATTGGCAGCTCCTGCCAATGTCACTAACGTCCCTCTTTCAGCTGAGGTTTCTGCGCCTACATGTCGTAAACCTCACTCTACCACAACTTTTTTGGGTTTTTGTACAGGTATAATTTTGGTCTCATCCACATTATAAATTCGGCTCGGTCTGAAATTATAATTATCTGATCATAAATTGCCTGTATTTATTACAATAGTCGTGAAAGTTGGTTTACGACGAATGATGAGAACCAATCTGGTCCAGCAATTTTGTTCTTTTCCAACTTTCGGCTTTTACTTCACGTTCGTTAAGGTTTTATACACTAATAATCTAACTTCAGTGAGAAGAAGACCGAAGTATATTTTTGAACAATGGAGAATATACCTGGATAGCTCTGCTTCTTGCTCGTGTAAAAACGAGCTGTCTTCTTGTATACATCTATGTTCTCTGTTGGAACACCTTGTTTGAAATTCTCAACAAATTTAAAAAGAGTAACATGTCAAATGTTATATTCACGAGCCACTGGTATCACTCAGGATTTTTTCTGGCACTTCTTTTGAAGCCAACTCGTATACTCTTTCGAAGTAGTGCCTCTTTCCGTTCTTCAATTATAGGTCCTCGTTCTGCAAAATAAACGAAAATGGTCAATAAGACTAAGAAATCCAGAAGGCATCGCTCTGGGGCAGATATTAACAAGTTAATTTTTACCCCAGTCGGTTTGTTACTTTTAGCCCCGTCCCCTCATATATCAAAATGTATCTGTTTATTTAATTAAGTATTGTTTATTTATTAAAAATAACATGAAAATATAAAAGCCAGATAAAGCATGCATCGAATAAAACAATTAAACATTGATTTATAACATTAAATACACAACAACTCAATTAATTGCGAAAGTAAAAAAAGATCGTTTACCTTGTAAAATTGACCGCCGTGTTGCCACCTCTTCTTGTGGCAGATGAGCGCGAACTGGTTGGTATGCGCGCGTTCGGCACTAATCAAAGTATTGGAATATTGCGCGAATGTAGTAATATTGTTATTAGTTTGGTAACAAATCGCTTGTTAATTGTTACCCCTGTTAATTGTAGCCCCTGTCTCCCCTACTCTAGTAGGCTTTCCATGAATGTGCTATGACGTAGCACAAAAGCACATTCCTTGTGTCAACAAGTATTTCTATTTTGATATAAGCAATCTGTTTACAGTGAAGCCAGTGTTCGAGTTTCTGACACTCACAGTATTAAATTTATTTGTCAGGAAATCCCCTTCAATATGCATGAGGATTGAATCGAGGATCTTGAGAAGCAATGTTAGGTTGGCAGGTCTTCAAAAGACGCGGCTACCAACCTTCTGGTATTCTTTCAGTCGCCTCTTACAACACCCACAAGGATATGGGGGGTACAATTCTAGCACCACACTCCATGGGGTATCTATCGAAATTATCTAGTAAAAGGGTAAACAATGATATATAATCCTCATTCATATAATGCTGGTACTTATTTGGCTAAGCACTACCGTCCAAGGGCAATACTACCAGCATGATGGGCACGCTGTCAACTGGCAGTGGGCTGGAGAATTTGGACTGCTTGTGGGCCTTTAGATTGTCTAAAGTCTTTCGTAGTATTAGCTGTAGTGTATATGGTCTGCAAAATTAATTGTCTTAACAGGCACACGGGTGTGTGCAAAAAAAGGATGAAAAGTATTACGAGATAATAAAGGAATTCCCGACATACATAATCTTATCGATACTCATTGTAGCATAAAAATTTACTGTAATATCTAAATGGAAAATTACAAACTTAGTTCATTTTACTAGAAAGTAATCCAGATGCCATTTAGATCGTATGGCAGAAATGTAAGGACGCACAAGGCTCTAGAGGAAAATTCCAATCTATGTCTGGTTTAGTTTTACGGCAATTTATTACTTGTGGGATTAATGGGACTCTCAGGAACACTTTTAAATTAAAAGCAGATTCTTTTCTTTACATATTGATAGTGCAGGGCTTTTTGTGTTGTCATTATAATAAATACAGATTCTAGGTTAGCCTGAACAACATCTTCGACCACATCATCACTTACCATCAGGTGAGATAGTGGTCAAAGGCTAACCTAACAAGCATAAAAAAAAAACTTTGCAAATGTACCTACTTATACTTAAACATTAGATGTTCACATATTATTTCTGCATTATGTGCATGCTCGGCTGGCTATCTAACAATTTCAAAGGTGTGTTCCGGCAGCTGTCCGCGAGAGCCAGTAACTCTAGTTAAGCCCGTTAACACCTTCGACCACACCCTCACTTACCATTAGGTGAGATTATAGTCAAAGGCTTAACTATCAGTAATAAAAAAATACTGTCGCCAAGCGCCTATCAGTGTGTTCCGGTAGAAGTACTTGACAGACAGTAAACAAATATGAAATTACAGCCTCATGAAACTGTTCAACTGTATGCCTCAGGGTGACGGAGTGGAGTTCATCACATATGACGAAATTTTATAGGCTAGTAGTACACTTCTATGAGAACATAGTTTTTTTTTATAAATTATCAAATATCAACCTCGTTGTAGTATAGAAATTTATAAACGCCTATAATATTTGTATATATTTGTATAACAAGCTTCCAAGAGAGTTTTTATTATTAGAAGGACATATATTTATGAAATGTATATGTACTGACTCTTGCATCATTGTTTTATTATATTAAGGAATTTGCATTTATTGTGACAAACTTGTATGAATATTTGCACGTCGCCATGTAGACGGATTACGTTGAATGATGTACTCTATTACACCATTCCACGAATATTTGTACTAAGTACTGTGTAATGTAATCTTGCAAATTTTTTGTTCTTATTCTTATAAATATGACTTGAGTTTCTCCAGACATAATGGCAGTTTTTTTTTTGAACCGGCTATGTGCTTTTATTAAACAAAATACTACGAACTACAAATTATATATACAACACTACAGCTACTACAATAAAAGCATTTAGCAACCTCTAAGTCGTACCAGACTCATAGGCAGTCTAAATGCTCCAGCCCACTCCCAGTTGGCAGCGTGCCCAGCATGCTGGCAGCATTGAAGTAATTAAATGTACTGTTAATATTAATAAAACAATACTTTCTAAATTCGTATCTAACGAGAATAATAGTGATAAAAACATTTATATTATTTATCTCGACGTTTTAAGCATTGGTCGAGGTCACGGAGACTAAAGAGGCCGTCAACGTCTTGAAGGGCGGGTATTTTCTCCAACTACCCGCCAGACTAAGTACTAAGTAACTATACTAAGTCCAGATATGTATCTTATCGATATACAAAACAGACAAGATCCACAGCTCCATTCGCGACCACGACCAATACAACTTGATAGAAACATTGAGTTAAATAATATAGACATGTTTTTATCGCAATTAAGTCCCGTTAAATACTTATAACAATGTATTTAAGTCGCCAAAGTCCTAAAGTTACTACAGGATAATAGCTATAATCGCATAAATCATGATAATGACAATACCTTATATTTATACTGAAGTCGTACCCGGTAACTTACTCGTAAGTACACTTGTTACGAGTTACTTAGGTGCTGTTCATAACTCTTCAAACACTGCTTCTTCCAATCATTGGAAGTCGACGAAGTAAGCCTCGAGTCGCGATCCGCGGAATAGAATCTATTTCAAAAGCTTTAATATTCTACCTGTAACACAAATATTCATCTACCCTCAACAAACGAGAACATTTATATTTCAACCTTAAGCACTATAACATCCAGTTCAATTTCGGACCACTTTAGTAAGGTTTTACAAATGTATGTAGTATTCAAAGTTTAACCTTACAACACTCATAATAGGGTTTATATTTGTCAGTGGGTGTGTAGAGATATGTAAAGGTAGGTCAGTCAGATTTATCTCGCCCAAGCGCGAATGGAATTTATATTTAACATTTACATCGCCGAAATATGGGCACAGTCGTAACAGTGTCGCATCTAGTATTGATGGTACGTAGTACTTTAAAATTTTCTGTGTTCTGTACGGGTTTACCTTGTAATGATGGGATTCCAAAACGCGTCAATACACAATCCAAAGAGTTAGTAGTACTTTTTTTTTATGTGATTTTGATGGAACAAGCACGAGGCCCACCTGATATTAAGCGGGTTAATCTCTGCCTATAACATATGAATTCGTCATGTGATAAATTGCACTGCGCCTGTTACATTGAGACATACGCTTGCTGTATTTTTTCTGGCTTTCAAGGCCTGCTGCCAGAACACACTGTTAAGTGCTTGACGATAGATTTTCTACTTGAGGGTGGTAGTTAGCCAAGCGGGCATTCGCAAAATGCCCTTCCACCATCCGGAGAAGCTCAAGCCGGCGGCGCAGCGGTGGGAATTAAACCAGGGACCTGCGGCACGGCATCAGTCCATAGATATAACTGCTGGGCCATCATTGCTTCAAAAATTACAAAGTTACAATACCCGTGTTACTTGTTGGTTAAAAATGTGCATCGAGTGTTGCTATGGCTAGTTGCACTTTATTTTCTCGTCACTGGTGGTAAATTGAAGATATGATTTCATATGGCCAATAGTGGTTAATTGGTAAGTATTCTGTTCTATTTGACGTGATTTGGTTGTCGATTCCAAGCGATTCCCAACGAATAAACCCTGAATAGTGTGTCACTTTAATAAAAAAAATGAAAAGACACGAGAATAATTAGATGTTAGCTACAATTTAATATCATTTAAGAATAGGCTGGACAATCAGTTGCAAAAAAACATTGCAAATAACATTTATCGAATGTCGAAGTTACGAAAACTGACAAACCAAAAGCATAGATCTTAGGCTCAAGGATGTGCATGCGAAATTTCACCGAGTTCATTTTCACACTCAAGGGTGAATCCTTTGTATTCAAAATATGGCGAAATGAAAAGCGTGTTGTAAACTCTAACCAGAATTATTTACATTACATCGAAATTTCTTTATAAAATTATTATTTAAAACAATGTGCATTAACCAATCCTCCAAATACCTAATCCTATTAATTAGTAAGAACCAGCTCTTTTATCGTCTAAATGAAGCTTTAACAGGTTTTTTTTATCCAATCCAACACAAACATGTAAGAGAGCGGAAAAACTCCATTTCCACTCCCCTCACCTGGTCTCAGGGGGTAATTGTAATTTTCCAGCTTAGTCGAGTGAAATTAATCGACCATTTATATCAATTTGCTCCCGTTAATGCCTTTTGTAAAAAATCGTATTGTTCGTATTATCATAATTTACGCCTAAAACTGACAAAAATAATAATTACGTTTACCCATAATAAATGTAAATAATGAAATAAATATTTAAAAAATGTGTTTAATTTTGAGCAAACTCTTCTCTAAATCTCGTATTTTAAGTAATCAAATGCATAAAATAATCATAAAATTTATGAATTTCCCGCCGAAGCGTTAAGTGTTGGCCTGAAACATCTTCTTCTCCTACTAGCCCTGGTCCCAATTCAGTTGGAGTCGGTGCAGTATGTATAATATTCTATATATCTCTCTCCGAACACTTAATATTGAATTTAATTAAAGAACATAAAACTCTTCACGGCGTGAGCGATGCAGGCAATTTTAAAGATTGAATGTCATTTATTTTCAGCTACAATTGACTAATAAGCAACTAATTTAGGCTCATTTAATGAGGTAGAAAAAATTACAAAACAATTATTGATAGCATAGAAACTATTTCGGATTGAATAAAATAACTTCCTGTGGGACTTGAACCTGTAACCGTAGAATATTACCTTTGTGCATTAGGTTATGGAACCATGTGCTGGACAGTCAAAATGTTTCCACCCATTTGACTTTATTTTTATGTTTTTGCTTAGCATGTATAATTGCTCTTTGAATGATATTTAGACTAAATAATGATAATGTCTAAAATCTAAGTAATCCTAACGGTTGAACTGCACTTATGACAACAATTAAACTGTTTTTGCCCGACTAGATCAATATTTATCTATGTTTTTTTTTTGTAAAAAACATTACATATAAATAATACTTTTCACAAAGGCTATCAAAACAACAATTCATTCTCATTTAATTGATATTATACAAGATTTTCCGTGATATGGCGGAACGGAGAAATATGCATAAAATAAATAAGATTAATGAAATATCATCGAAACCGACTCACTATTAAAATAAAATAAAAATAGGTATTTTTCTTTGCAGCTGATGTAAGATATTCGCAATTCTATCCTTTTTGATCTTGCCAGAACACCATTAAAACCATAAAGGTAAAGAAAAAACCTTTCAAAAATATTTCCAGTTTTCGCTTCATTCTTTCAGTGCAATATTTTTCCCATAAAGCTATTTTTCCCTTACCAAAGCACTAGTCCCTTTACAAATGCGTCTGCAAACTTTGCCCAAAGTAACCCAGATATGGGCTCAATTACGCTAATGGTGACGGCGAAGGAGATATGTCAAGAAGAAGTGTTGAATGGAAGCGAGAACAATACTGAAGGAGACAAAGGCTTACAACAAGTGCATTGGAATAATTAGGATAATATACCATATGGGGAAGTTGTGTGTTTACGTCATCTTAAAATGTTCCTTGCATCATGAGCACATTACTTTGCATATCTGTTAGAAGTATTATTAATACTACTAATATAGTAATACTTCTGTCTTTCAACTTCGTTCTGTTACACCTAATATATTGCTGACCTAGGCCCGAATCCCTCACAAACCTATTTACGCGTTGTCAGCAGTATTTTTCTCTATATAAACGGTGGCTTCCAAAATTAAGTGCTCAGATTTATTGTGATAACTCCAGGAGTCACCAGACTCAGTACCAGTATACCCTTCAGGTGGAACATCTGCCCAAATTAGTACCAAAAGTGAGTTGCGGGAACTTTTAAGGTCAAGTGTAAATTAATAAATTTATTTTTCAAATAAAATAAATGTGTGTGTGTCCATAAGTTTTTTTTTTTAAGACAACTGAATAGGTCCACACAACAGTTCGTATCTTCTTCTTTATAATTTGATTATAATTTCCTTCGGTAACAGCTTAGTAAAATCGAGATAAAAATTATAATTTAGAGATGACAAGAAACTATAGTAACAAAAATTAAAATATGTTGATTTAGCTTCGATTGTGACTTAAGTTGACCTGTGACATGACGCCAGAAATGCATTGTAACTCGGCACCGTTGTTTTTCGACGCATTTCGCTTCTGCACGAAGTTACTTCTTTCCCGAGTACATAATTGAGAGTCATATAGGTGCATATTATGGTCTTTTGTATTGTATTGTTTGTCCGCAGTAGGGTAACGCTTAAATAAATAAACTATCATAAGGTTTTAAATTATAAAACCTTTTATCAAAATCCTTAACGAAGGCGAGTTGCGATCTACTTCTTATACTTCTTCAATATTGTCACTAAATTTGTAATACTTAATAATGCAACTACACATATTTGTATTGATAATGTAGGTTAGATATAATTATAGGTCCTGAAATCAGCCATAAAAACATGGCTTGGAATGTGTACCTACTTCATCAGTTCTTGTAAAAAACACTTCCAAGTACAGCTACCCTGATTTACCAAACTGTATATCGATATCATTTTAGAGATAGCATCCCTATGCACCCATAAAACATCATTAGAACCTCTTAGGCCCAACGGTATCTGAAATCTCTCCTACTATTGATCGCTTTACCACGATGGAAAGGGACGACTAGCTTCTCCTCCGCCTACAAGAAAGAGATGAACATAGTCTCAGGATGTACTGGAAAGGATGTAGTGAAGTATGTTGGCTGTAGAGCGATTCTCGAAGAGGAAACTCGGGACACATGAAAAGTGATGCGATAGCTATCTATCGTAGAATAGGTAATGGTTTCCTGAAGGTATGAACTGCTGGGTGGAAAAAGCTGTGGTGTTTATTTCGTGTTTGTAATGTTCAGTTATTGATTAATAGATTTTTTAGGTTTAAATTTATATACATCAACGTAAGAAGGGCTAATCATTAATCTTTACGTTTCAGAGTCAAATCTTGTATAACTATTTATTTATTTATTATAATAAGAACGCTTACAATCAATTACACTTATTATCAAAACCAAGTCATAACTCATGATACATATAAATAATTCATAGATCATGATAATTAATAGAATATATTCAAAATGTCAAGGGGGTACAATATAAATATTAGAATATTAAATTATCATATCACAATCACACATAATTATGTCAAATGGGTTCATATTGTATTAAGTTCACAAAATGTCAAGAGGAAATTGAAAATATCGATCACAAAAATGTCAATGTTAGGATATGCGTTAAGGAATGCGTTGAGACCACTCATGATACGGCATGTAGGTGTCTTACTCCAGGATACTGTACGTTTTCGGCCAATGTGGAACAACTCGTGTCTGTGATCTGGTCTATGGCGGATAAACATATCGGGTAAATATATAGAACACATACGATTGTGCAGTGTAGGCGAATCGATAGCACCTCTTAATATTTTGATTCCGGTCTTTAGCTGGACAAGCGATCTTCTTGTTCTCAAGGAATTATACCCTAATTGGCCAAGTAAGAAGTTGGTTGGGTAAAGGTAAGGATAATAGCCGTAGGTCTTCTTATAAAGATTTCGCAAGAAGGCTTTCTGAACTTTCTCGAGACATAAGATATGGTTATCACAATGTGGGTTCCAGACACAGGCACTCGACTCCAACTTGCTCCTGACCAAGGAAGTGAACAGAAGTTGGAGGATCTGGGGGGGACTATACAGGGTGGAAACATTCAACGGGTCAGTGAGGGGAAGTACCTTATCCGTTGTAGCTACTCGGAAATGGTCTTAGGAGACTATACATATTTTTTTATGGAATTTTGATCCCCTTTCACAGATTTAAAAAAACAATTACGGTTAGCTAGATAATAGCCATTTTACACAAAAACATTTTTTGATGCCAATCGATCCTGTTTCTAATACTGATCCAAATCTTCTATGAAACCAACCATCGTTGGAGTACTCAAAAAGTCACAAATAGCAAAAAACGTTTCCCTTAAATTTTGTAAAGAATTTGTGCAACTGAAATACAAAAACTAAAATAAAAGACAAATGATAACGTACAATTTTACACATATCAAAAAGAAGGCAAGGTATTAATTTTCTTTTTTTATTAACTAACATAACTTGATGGTGTATTTTTATTATTTACGTAATATGCTTCTAGCAAGTCTAAACGTTCTAAATTGGAGATTATTTTTCTCTTATCGATAGCTGTCCAATTATGCACATAGTGTAAAATTCACAACACACTCAGAGCTTTTCTGGCGCAACAAACTTTCAAGATTGTTTTTTATTTAGTAGAGGAAGTGTACCGAATATGGAATACGGCCCCAATATGGACCAACCAATAATGTTAAAAACGAAATGGCATAGGTTTTCGAACAATACGTCAGATGACCCCTTTCCCCACACTCATTTCGCTGCCAGTACGCGTCTACAACCAGAGCGCATCAGATGTTGGATAGGCGAGTGAAAAAGTTTTTGCGCGTCGCCATTGCATATTTGAGCGAGTTTGTTTTTTTACTTATTATTCAGTGTAGCCCGTAAAATATAGTGTTCTGAATCTAAATATGTTGCCAAAAGTTGTTATTTGTGGTTATCCTTCTCAAATTACTGATTTGCAATTGTTTATTTATTTGCCAGTTTTTTTTGTTTCATCGTATAATGTTCCTAATATAGAATCCTCCAATAGCCCTAATATGGAATACTATTCCATATTAGGGTCAGTTATTGTTAGAAATAATATAAACGGTTAACTTATCATTCATGGCAGGTACTGGTCAAAAATGCCACCCGAAGGAAAAACACGCAATGTGTGGGACAAGGAGAATATGAAAAAAAGCTATTCCTGTACTACATTATTTCGGCTGTGTAAATCATCCGATGAAAATGACATAGATTCACCCTTAGGGCGTAAAACGGTCCTCGGTCCAGAAATAGAGAGTCAGTTAGTTTAATATTTGCTACATATGGAGAAAACATATTTTGGACTTACACGAAAAGATGTTACAAGACTAAGCGAGTCTTGTAACACTTGTCCAACTAGCAGTTAGAAATAACATTCAGCATCCTTTTAACAATCTTACAGCTGGTCGTAAATGGTTTAAAGGATTTATAAAGTACCACAAGAATCAAATTTCTTTGCGTACCCCTACAGGAACATCAGTTGCACGGGCCAAAGGGTTCACGAAGGAAAACGTGAAGACTTTCTTTGATTTTTACCCGCCACATATTTGTTCAGGCCTTTATAGCTACGACACTAAGGGCAAGGAGTGGATTCAGTGCATAGCATGTCGATGTTGGTGTCATGTTGAATGCTCAGGGGCTGAATTTTTGATTTCATTTGTGACATTTGCTTTAATGGTTAATAACCTCTTTTATTCTCTTATGATCTTTGGTGTCCCAATTATGGAATACTGTATTCCATATTTGGGTCACTTTTATTTGACGTTATATTTTTTCATTTTTTATATTCTGCAAACTTAAACGAAGAATTTTCATCTCCTAAACATTTAGATGTTATTGGTTCAAAGTATTATATTTCTTAAGTCTGTAACGAAAAGTTTAATTATTAAATAATGGTTTTCTTGATTATTATTGAGGTTTTCATTTTGCTATTCCATATTTGGTACACTTCCTCTAATAACGAGTTCGAAATTTGAATTGTTTTTTAACTTATCATTTTATTCAGTCAACAAAAAGATCTCAACCGTCACTAAAAAAGCTTTTGCGTAAAATTTTCATACAAAATGTACGGGAAAAGTATTTTGCAACTTGTCACTTTTTGAGTACTCCAACGATGGTTGGTCCCATAGAAGATTTTGATCAGTATTAGAAACAGGATCGATTGGCATCAATAAATGTTTTTGTGTAAAATGGCTATTTTTTAGCTAACTGTATTTTTTTTTGAAAATCTGTGAATGGGATTCAAAATTATATAAAAAAATATGGATAGTCTCCTAAGACCATTTCGGAGTAGCTACAACGGATAAGGTACTTCCCCTTACTGCCCCGCTCAAAGTTTCCACCCTGTATACCTACGGTATATATAGCTATGACATATATATACTTCTTGTCTGCGCCACTATAAATTTTATCTGTGTACGCATTTATTTTCTCGATCTGCTACACACGCCATATTCACATATTTCATTCATTCATTCTATCCATCCTTCTTCAATCCGTTCGTAAACTCTGGCTAATGAACGGCTTAATAAGCTTGCCTCCTATATTGTCACTTAAACATAGCTGTCGAAACATATGTGGTTCAGAAAACTCTGCTTCTTAATGATGATATTTTTCTTTAATCTTTCTTTAATGATGATACTTTATCACGCCTCAAAATCTAGACCCAACGTCATCATCATTATCATCATCATCAATGGGAAGATTGAGCAGAGATCAGACCACTGTTGAGCAGAGATCTTCCCCATTAAGTATTGTAATAATTTTACTACATAGTATGTACTTAACACATTGTTAAAAAACGTTTAAAAGAATGGCCCCGAGTTTCTTGCCCGTTCTTCTCGCAGTGGCTCTATATTTTTTGTTTGCTGAACGTGGCAGTACAATGTAGTATATTTCAATATTAAAATTTGTAATTGACCTTCATAAGAGCGTCGTAGACGCCTAAATTGAATAAATGATTTTGACTTTGACTTTGACATAGAACGCTACAAAGAATGGATATTAACCACTTGTAACCATTGCCTTTTATATTGTAATTTAACGATGTCGTCAGGCCACCTAGTGGGAGGCCTACCAACTCAACATCTTTCGGTGTAATGTGTAATGTGTAGTAAGTGAGTGTTGCCAGTGATGATTTATGGCATAGACCTTACGTATACCTTCTTAAAATTATCCTTAACTCTGTTGATATTACAGAGTTATTAAACAAAATTAGTATACAAGGGCACTCTAAAGTGTAGAGGTTTGATCTACTTATACACGTCCCAAGGGTTACGCCAATACTATAGTTCGTATGTCCTGAGAACCAATAACAACTTAATAAATAAAAATAATCAGCTGTACATAGTTAGCTATTAAACAGAGTGTTTTAATCAACTTTAAAAAAAAAGGAGGTTCTCAATTCGACTATTTTGTGTGTGTGTATCATAATAAACTCATAATCATAACTCTTTTCAGGTTGTACCGATTTCGATAATTTTTAGGGTTCCGTACCCAAAGGGTGAAAACGGGACCCTATTACTGAGACTTCGCTGTCCGTCCGTCCGTCCGTCCGTCTGTCACCAGCCTGTATCTCAAGAACGGTGATAGCTAGACAGCTGAAATTTTCACAGGTGATGTATTTCTATTGCCGCTATAACAACAAATACAAAAAGTTGGCCAAGTGCGAGTCGGACTCGCGCACGTTTAAACAAAAAAGGTTAAAATATGAAGTCTAATGTTGTTTAGCTAATGGTACGGAACCCTTGGTGCGCGAGTCCGACTCGCACTTGGCCGATTTTTTACATTCGAAAGCTGGTGTTTGTCATGTTTTTTTGGTTTATCATTTAAATTTGAGTGAGATCTGACGAGCAGTACTTGAGTTTTCTCTAATAATGTGTTTTTATGTTTGAAGTTTTTTTTTGTTAAAATTAATTATTATTAATACTCATTTGTAACTTTTCATGTTCACTGTAATTATAACGATTGTATTACCTACCTAGGCGTCAGTATCTTTAATGGTCTTAATGTTTTGTTATGACTTTTTCTAAACTAATATGTTGCTTTTGGTCTTCCTAATACAAATAAATCAGATCCTAAAGAAATCTTTGCACCACATCAAATTCCTTTCGTAAATAGGGGTTGGTTAAAATGATAGCACACAAACATACACAAACAAATTTGCGTTGATGTATCACCTTAATTACTCCTTATGTAATCCTATTTCGTATGAATCCAAACATGCTCTCGCATAAAAGGCTTCGTAATATTTGCTCAGTAGGTGCGTCAGCAATATTTTACAGTTCATCGTCCTGTACTTATCATGTTTTATGTAGGGTTGTATAAATAAATAGTAAACACATGCTGCTAAAATTTAGGCCCCCAGTTTTATGGCCGGCTGTCTTTTTACAACTTTCCTTGGGAATTTCCTCTGATATTTGATGATTTTAATTATTTTCAATATTCCCACTGATAATAAAAAAAATATATATATATTTTAAAAAACACTTAAAAATATTTCTAGTGACAATTCCGCCAAATTTTCTCGTCAAATCTACGTGTCATAATCGCCAAGTAGCCAAATCGGAAGAATTTTCACCGCGTTCAGTTCTACACGAAGCATCCTCAGGAGATCTTGACTCTTTGAGCGTACGATCGAAATTCTCACTGATCTCTAAATAGCGCTAAAATGCCTATTCAGCCCAATACTTCATCTTAGACGACATCATATTAAAAGGAAATCAATTCACATGAATGACGGTGTCGTCTCTGTTAAATTCTTCATTTGATTGGAAAAGCAGGATATATACGTGTGAACGGCGCCCAAACCGTATGACTCCTGGGCTTTTACTGGGGGAGTAATCAAAGTTAACCTATAGCTAGAAAACATTTGAAAGAGATGAATATGTCTGTTAAAGTTGTAAGTGTTTTATAATATAATGATTCAATTTATAGTTTAAGCAAGGAAACACCCCCTATTTCCCATATTCACTTTGGGGGTGAACTGTTGCTCAGAGAATGTTTGGGTTCACCAAAAATATATACTATATGCGAACGTTTTGACAACGAATCCGTGCTGAAGGTTTTTTCATGACTGCTTGATCAATAGGTAACAATTTTATTTTGAAAATAACTGCTAACAAAAATGAAAGAAAACAAAGCCTCAGCCAGAACAAGTTTCTTCAAGTAGAAGGGTTAGAAAAGGCGTGAATGTGGACAGTACCCTGTTGTGCACCAGATGCGCAGCAACATCATACTGAAATGTTTTTACTAACATGCTGTTCTTTAATGTATTTTTCCTTATTCGGCTCTGACAACGTCTCAGGGCGATTAACGTTTTCCAAATTCTCTTAGAAAGAAAAAGTCTCATTCATGCTTTGATACATGTGTACACCTACCTATAATTAGGTACCTACCAATTATGAGCATGTAATGGAGTACTCCACGCATCATATCATGAACTTAAAAGCCCCCATTTAACACAAAATGCACCCGCTTAAGTGCTTTGTATTACTTTACTCATGTAAGCACTTTTGAGTTTTATAATAATTGGGTCCTAAAAGGTTTCACATAGTGTTACGCTTTGGCTCTGCCTAAAATATGAAGCTGGTAAAAACTTTCAAATTATGTAAGCTCTTTAACATACTAAATAGTAAAAACATACCAATCCAACACTCCAAGAGATTAGCACCATAATTTTCCTAACTTTGCCCTACATTCAATCTAGGTAACTTTGACAGATCGCCACTAGATCTTTTGGCAAATTTTTACCATGTGTAATGTGAGACGAAAGTGTAACCTATTGGGGGTATTGTAATGGGGGGACCGATTTGAAATTTTGAAATTTTGATGATGATATTTAATTGGGACCACACGGAAACTACCAGCTTTCAAATAAAAAAAGTATCATCAAAATCGGTTCACCCAGTGAAAAGTTCTGAGTTAAAAAACATTAAAAAATAACCCAGTCGAATTGACTACCTCCTCCTTTTTTAAGTCGGTCAAAAAGTATTACGATCCCTATAGTTTGCAGTTAAGAAACAGGACTGTTTAATATCCTCCTATTAGAATGTTCGTAAAAATTTCGTTAACGTTCGCCAACTTAGCAGCATGCCACTGCTAAAGCAACAGTAATAGTAGGACGTTATTGCGCATTTTGCAGAAGCAATTTCTCTATAATATTATCCGTTTGTAAGTCAACAACGAGTGGTTCCAAGAACGGTTGTTCGTTTACATTATTAATCGTTAAATGTATTATGGTACCGACTCCATATCTAAGAATTGAGGTAGGTAATGTTCGGAACGAAGCGCTTCGCTTCCACTTTTCTCGTGCGTACTGCGAAAGAGTGGAACTACTTACCACGGTCAGTTTTTTTTCCGTTGGATACAACATGGGTGTCTTCAAATCGAGAGTAAATAGGTTTCTTCTAGGTAAACGTGCTCCATCTTAGACCAAATCAATGCTTAACATCAGGCAAGGTGAGGTCAAACGCGAACCTATTTTTGAATAAAAAAAACGAAAGATGATGCATTCACAGAATTGTTTAAATCATTTTAACTGAGAGATTTTACGCGATTTTTCATCTCAAGAAATCGGAAGTAAACAGAATGGTTAATATTAGAGTAGGTATTTTAATTTTCTATTTTCTTTTGCTAAATCTACTACCTAAGGCTAAAGTGCTCGTGGTGTTTTCCTTAAACCGCAGTTTCGGCATATTTTAATTACCAAGTGTTCAATTTTGTTGAAATTTAGCAAACATTTCCTTGAGCGTAATATCTATGCTTCGGGTTTGCCAGATTACTATATTCCATCCTAGAACGTGTATCTAAGGCGGCATTAGAATGATCTTACCAAATTTGGTTAGATAGGGGAGAAGGCTTGAGCGGGAAGGGGAGCGTTGATGCATTGTAAAGGGGCCTCTTAACCCTACTCCTGGATTGCAACTCCCAGGTCCCTCTAGCCTCTCCCTCTGCAACGCTATGGACCCGGCACCCGCACGGTGAATCCAATAAATGCTAAGTAATTCGTCTCTATTTTCAAAATTAAAAATCGTTTGTATGGGAATTCTGATTTTCACATTAGGGATAAAATAAATAATAAATCGGCAAACCAGAAGCATAAAGATTAGTCTCAGCGGTATGCTTGCACACATTCACCGAGTTAGCACACTTGGTATTTAAAATATGGAGAAACTCCTTTTGTATGGACAGTACTACAGTACTCTCTAGCCTGTTTGCAAAACGTTTTCTGGAATATGGATGTCAGAATATCACTGAATCAATCAAGTGTATATTATTGTATTATCATTTGAAATTTTGGTATCTTTGTGTATATTAAACCGTCTAAAATATGTATTTGTTATTATAGTTGCAAAGTTTTTTTGGGGAGAATACTTGTATTGAATCCTGAGTCAAGGGTTTCAAAGGTACGAGACGTGAAATAAATTTGCTGCCAATTAAAGACACAATTGTTCTCCTCACTACGGCGAGAAAAATAATAGATGCAAGAAAAACAGTTTAAATAATATAATTAATATGTGTTTATTTACGTCAAAAATTATAAGTAAAATTAGTTATTAGAATACAAAATTACAAATGTACGAGAGAGAAAATGTTTCTCGTAAATTTGTAATTTTGTAATGTAATTCGCCTAGCAGGCGTTATTGCAAACTTAACAATATTAAAATTGGTTTTTAGAAGCTTTTATTTAGTTTCACCTGTCCCGATGTTTGTCATCAAATCTTGCAAATTGAATTTGATCCACTTCTCGGTTACCAATTGAGCTGAAATTTTGCATACGTATGTAAATCTAGTGACAATGAAATATTATGATGACACGATGCTGATCTGATGATGGAGCTGGAAGGAACTGGCCAAAGGAACTTCATAATGAAACGACCCATCTCCATAGAGTTTGGATTCATTTGAATTGTCTTGACGAGTATTTTTTTAAATGTTTAGTTCTTTTTATGAACAAGAACATAATTAAAAACTTGTTCATAAACAGTTTTTTTTATAGAGAAAAGTTTGTTCTGTTGTTCGAATTTCAATAACCTTTTCCACACTAACAGATAAAAAGCACTTTTCGACAAATACTTCGAATGATAAACAAAACCTTTTCGAGCTTGTAAGCTGAAGACGTTATTTTTTATCCATAGTCAACCTCATATGTGTACTTCGCCTTTGCTAAGTAAAGTATAAAGAAGGAAGCTGACTCACCGCTTGTGACTTGAAGAGTAGTAGCTAGAAGACATAGCAGCGACAGTGACAGGCTTCCGAGCGAGTTGAGCCAGTGTGCCGCGGCCATACTGCACCCTGAGCAATCAAAGCATTCGTTTACACTCCTTCGAGCACAGAATAGCAATTATAGTTGCTAACAAGCCTTACATGGTTTCGGTAAGAGAAACTTGTATACTATAGCAACCTAGTTTTTAACATAATCTTTCTAGTAGACTTTTAGACTTTAAATCATATCTGACTCCATGAAGAGAGTGTAGGCACAGTAGATACTCATAAAGAGCTAAATCAGTAGTTTGATAGTAGTAGTAGTTTGACGAACAAACGCCCGAAGACTTAAAATTGAATAAATGATTTTGACTTTGACTTTGTGATAATGTTATGACTCGTTCACGCCGAAACAGTTAAAATGATTAACTGCTATTATAATGTGATGTATTATTTGATGATTTTATGGCGTAAATAAGATTATCTTAAATAACATTGATGCGCAAAAGCAGCGCACATTCAGTATGGCTCCATATATCTACAACAAAATACCTCTTTTATTGTGAGAATTGCCAACCTCGTGGTTTCAGAGAAAGCTGAGAACGATAATAACAACGATATTGTATACCAAAATTAATGAATTTATGAATGATTAATTTGTTGATAAATAGGTAATTTTCTAAAGTAATTTAATTCAATTTCTTAGTCAAAGATACAATTTATATAAGTATATCGTAGGATATAATTAGGTAATTTTAATTTATCCTTTTATTGACCAATTTTCATATTTCTCAGTTATTTAATTCGAATACTGATTTGATATTTATTTATTGTGTAATGTTATGTAAGATAAATATTACACGCCCTCTACATTTTTTGTATCATTGTTTTACACCTGTAATTTAGCAATAAATATGCTCTGGCTCGGCCCGTGAGATGTTTGGAATAAGTTGAAACAAATCAACCTACGAATAAATAGGAATTCGTAGAAATCAACTCTTCCGAATTCTATTTCTCTCATAAAATATATTCTAAGTTTGCTCCACCTAACGGGTGGCGCTTGAACTACAAAGTCTTGCTCCTAGGTGCGTTGAGAGAAACAGTACGCTTTAACTTGTTCTATGTGATATCACTAGATGGCGCTGGATAAACAAAAATCGGTAAGTTACTATGTCAAATTTTAATATTTTTGTATAGGTATATCAAAGTGGAGATATAGGATTTCCATATTTATTTAAACTATTTATACATAATTTAAATTACCATATCGTCAGCATGTGTGTTTTTCTGCGGCCGTCCGCTGCCCACCACAGATTATCTGCAAAAAAAAATATTATGAAACAACGTAAATATTCACGCATTACGATATAGATCACACATATTAAATCGTAATGACTAATTACTCGTAATTAATCCCGGTAAGGTTGTGCAAAATGCTAGCAAATAATTTTACCATGTGTTTGGAAAACTAAATACATATTCAATAACTACATACAACACAACAATACAATATAAATACATGGCCCCTCCTGCTGTCTAAGCTCTGATCAAGTTTTCCGCTATGATATCATCCGAGAACACAATACATAATTTTTGGAAATAAAATTTGTGAATTCCTTTTTAGGGTTCCGTAGTCCTGACAAGGAACCCTTATAGTTTCGTCATGTCCGTCTGTCTGTCCGTCTGTCCGAGGTTTTGCTAAGAGACCGTTAGTTTTAGGAAGCTGTAATTTCATATGGATATGTAAATCAAGTACGCCGACAAAGTGGTAAAATAAAATTTTGAAAAATATTTTTTTTAGGGTGCCTCCCATACATGTGATGTGGGGATGAAATTTTTTTTCGTCGCCTATCTCTTCGTGTGTGTAATGGTTGAATAGGTCTTATTAAATTACTTAGAGGTTGCTAATACTGTTTTTCGATTTAATGCTCCATTTACGAAATATTAAACTTTAAAATTTTTTTTCCAGCATAGCGTCCCACCCCCCCCCCCCCTCTAAAAGCTAAACTGCGGGCTTGAAAAATCTGAAAAAAATCTAGCTGATAGTGCGTTTTATGAACTTTAAAGGAAAAGTATAGCGGTTGAGATAACTTTATTAGTTTAGCAGTAATAGTCGTTGAACTTGGGTAATGGATAATTTATACCAAATATAAAATCTATAGAATAAATCCTTTGAAGTGACTAAGATGAAGTAGTTGGTTGTTTATAAGGGGTAAAGACTGGCATTGTAAACTTAATCTGAAATAAAAAATCTTAAAACTATAACTATGCCCTATGTCATACCACTAGGTGAACTGACGATATCGTGAAAGTCGCGGGTAGCCAATGGCTACAAGTGGCTAATAGCCGTTCTTTGTGGCGATCTATGGGGGAGGTCTTTGTTCAGCAGTGGACGTCTTCCGGCTGATGATGATGATGATGATGATGTCATACATAATAGACTAGCTTTCCAGCCTCGGCTCCACCCGCGCGTAATGCGGTTACCGCGCAAAACTCTATTAACCTCTTTTTGCGCAATTGGATATAAACTATCCTATGTCCTGTCCCGGCACAGATTACCCCCTCTAATCTGTGTTTCCCGGGTATCAAACTATTTCCATTAGTATAGATATAGATATGACAATACAAAGATTCGACTTATATAGGTATAAAAAACTTTTTGGCCCTCATCTTCGCCGTACACTAGAAGTGTTTGCTGTCTGTACCTATCGTACTAAGGTCATCGATCACTTCATTTCACACATCATTAATTTGCTGATTGACTCTTCAATAGTGTAAAGTTTTTCGTCGGTGAAGAGAATATTTTTGTGCCCTTCACTTGCGTATCGCAACGGAAGGCACTCTATTTAATTTTTAAGATTGATTTAGGGCATGTACTGTATATCGACGATAAGCACCGAGCTTCAGATCTTGTTTTATAATACGCGACATTTTCCTAGCGGGAATCTTCATTCCTCGCAATAAGATTATTGTTGAGTTATCATCATATTTTTACTTTCTAATGGGATTTCGACCAATTCTGGCTTTAACAGCATTAATTTGTAGTTCTAACAGCACGCGGCTGCCCTGATCTTTTATGGTCTTCGATAGAGGAAGTGTTGTTGTATCTGTTGATATTACGATATACGAACATACCTACGGCTGATACCAAGCTTTTGAAGTGTCTGGAATATGACCGACGCGACGGCTCAATACCTTCATATTGTTATTTGATAATGAACAAGAAATAATATATGCGCGTGATAGCATAGGTAAATATTGTGTCGTTAGATTTACGTTTTAGGCAATGTCCTTTGTTTTAATTTTAAGATGTTGAATAAAATAGGACTTGCAAGGAACTATTTATAAGTATTTGTATCATGTTGAACCATTGTACTTTTATTTAAAGTTTAAAATAAGAGTACTTGACTTGACGTTAGTCATATTAAATATATTATATTTGTTCAATACATATAATTGTATAAAATCAATAATAAGATTAATGTTATAATACCTATAATTAAAATAGTTATTTATAAGCACATTCTAATCAAATAATTTAATAGTAAACCAAAATTGTAATTATTTGAAAGTATTGATATTGACTGCCGAAGTTGTTATTTGAATGAGGCTCTGCCCAGCAAGTCAGTCGTCTTTAAGCAAGCTCAGAGTGAACAACTCAGATCTCTCAGTGGTGTCGAAATATATTTTCAAAGTAGTCTTTAACGACGAAGTGCTGCCCGATTAAGATTGTGTGAAAGTTAGGTAATTTATTATTCTCTTTTATGATATTACTGGACTAACCTTGTTTATATGTAATGGTTCTTAAAATGGTTTGTTAAAAAGGTATTGACAGTTGTTATAAATTATATTGAATTATAATTATAATAATGTTAATTAATAGTTGATGAACCAGTAAAAGTGTAAATAAAATGTATTTAGAAAGTAGGTAACACATTGTTAAAAGATGTTTAAAAGAATGACCCCGAGTTTCTTGCCCGTTCTTCTCGCAGTGGCTCTATACAATTTTGTTTGCTGAACGTGGCAGTAAAATTTCATTAGAGCGTCGCAGACGTCTATATTGAATAAATTCTTTTGACTTTGACTTTGACCTTTTATTTATTTAAACTAACACGCGAAATCGAAAGAAAATTTTAAAGTAATAAACGCGTTCCAAATTCTAAATAATTCTAAAGCTGAAAAGTTTTTATATTACAGTATTTATGGCCAGACTTGTCATATAGTATAATAGCCCATTTATAAGCTTACTTGCATATATCGGTGTATACTTTTTATTTTTCTTTCATATATATATAAACTATTTTATTATAGAATAATTATTTATGCTACAGCAAATAAATTAAAAGACATTCAAATTCTTACAATTTACCAACGGATTCTGAATCGCGCTATCGTTACGTTTTCATTCAAGTATCTACCTATATAATTCACAAACGAATTTTGTTTAATTTTCGAATTACAATTGAAATAATAACTTGGCGGCAATCGTACTCTTATTTCTTAGATTTAGCAGGAAGAAAGTGTAGGAGAATAAAGGACTATAGAATCGTTCTATATTATGGTAACGGGCTTCTACGGAACCCTACATTGTGCGTGGCTCGACACGCATTTGACCGTTTATTAGATTCCTAGTTCCGTGTAAGTAAGAATTAAGTAAAAAAATTAAAATTAAGAAAATACACTCTAACTAGAGCGTGCTTGAGATTTACAGCTAGTTTGTTATGTTAAGGCGCCTAAGTCTCGCCTGGCCGCACCAAGTATAAAAAATCTGTCACTAATAAATAAAGGCAAGTAGGTCATTAAACATTTACACAGTAACTATAAAATCTTGTTATATATCCTAATAAACTCAGCAATAAATTAGTATAACATTGTTGATATTTTATAAATTCTCAAAATTTAAATTTATCAAGTTTTTACGAACATACATATAACATTTTCGAATATATACAGAGTCGGTAAAATTAAAAAACAAATTTCATTAAAAAAAACCCTCAGAGATTCCCTAGGATCCATTTCATATATGGCTCGAATTATACGCTTTTGTAAGATAAAGATTGTATTTATCTCAGCAGCAGCTCCCCACAACAATACACTATACGACATACCTAATACTGTGGAAGTACGCGAAATAAACTAGCCCAGCAGTAGCTGTATTATCTAACGTACTACTTGAATCATTGTCTATCATAAAAAATTCTCCCAGCGGAACGGATTTATTATAACAACCGTACTTTATTCAACTCACAAACAAAATCAAGCTGCACAATTATTATTTGATAACGTAACGAAAATATTGGTCTTCATTCTCCGTTGAGTGCTATAAGTTATCTAGAGTAAACAAAGCTCGTAGCCCTGAGCTACGACGGGGTACGAGGCTACAATCCGTAGCGGTGAATCCAGCTCAATGCTACAAAATCTAGTTGACATGACGAGTCAAGGAATAGTAAGAGGTCAAGTGCAGCGACATAAGATACATACATATATAATTATTTATGGAAGAAAAACTATCTGTCAAATCTTATTTTTAAGATATCGATGAACATATATGCGTATATGTATATACTTACATGTCATGAGTAACTTGCGTTATACAATTCATCTCATCTATAAAAATAAAAAAGCAAGCTGCTAGCTTGATACTCAGCTATTACCTACCCGGTTCATTAAATTATATGCTGCGCAGAATATGTAAGTGATCTGCGCAGTACTGCACTTCCTTCGACAAACAAATATCAGACGCCTAATTGCATGTGCTTTCAATGTTCTTGGCTACGATTTTCTTCCGGGTGAAAAACAGTACCGTTTGCGTGGGCAGTCCTACGAGTAGATGAGTAAATATGAGTACCTATATCCAGTCAGATGTGTTCCTGGCGTAAATCCTACCATTTTAGGCTAGAGTGCTTGTAGCACTTTCTGTACAAATGTAGTTTCATAATTTTTTTTTATGCTTGTAAGGTTAGCCTTTGACCACTATCTCACTTGATGCTAAGTGATGATGTGGTCGAAGATGTTGTTCAGGCTAACCTAGAATTACTGGCTCTCAAGGACAGCTGCCGGAACACACCGTTAGGTGCTTGGCGACAGATTTTCTACTTGAGGGTGGTAGCTAGCCAGGCGGGCATTCGCAAAATGCCCTACCACCATGCTATAACGACTGCCATCCTAAGACAACAACCGGGACCGACGGCTTAACGTGCCCTCCGAAGCACGGAAGCGCTCAGTAGTAGTGTCACCTGCGTTCACCCATCCAAGTCATGACCGAGGCGGACGTTGCTTAACTTTGCTGATCGGTTCAGAATGGCTAAGCAAACTTCGAACTCAAGATATTTGAAATATTAATGTTCAAACTCTGTAAAATTTTTCATGCATATCCTTGAACCTAATATCAATGCTTCTGGTTTGCCACGTTTATGATTTATAATTTATTTTAAAAAAATTCCATATAAATTGATTTCTGAATATTTTTATTGATACTAATTCTAGGTTAACCTATATAACATCTTCGACCACATCATCACTTACCATCAGGTGAGATAGTGGTCAAAGGCTAACCTATCAGGAATTAAAACAAAACTTAGTTTACGGATAACTGGCAAACCAGAAGCATACATATTAAGCTCAAAGACATGCATGTTAAGGCGCACTGAGCTTTTTAGGCACGCCGCGTATGTGTCTGTAAGTAAGGCACGCCAACAGCATCCGTCCCCGTCCGACGGCCGAAGAATTACTAAAGCGGATAGGGACAAAGCATCGCGGATCTGACTAAAATGGGCGGAACATGCGTGAATTTGAGTATTTCCTTTGTATAATAAAAACAAATACCTATTTGAAAAATGTAATGTGTATGCGTTACAGAAAACATGTTGTTTTTTATATTTTTCAAATACGGATGACTCTCCGTTAAGTATTTACGCCGGGCTAAGGGTTTATTTCAGTTTTTAGATGTAACTTTGAACTTTTTTTCTATAGAGAAAATTTATTTTAAGTAATCGTGTTTCCAAAGTGTATGATTTATAGAATGAATCCTTAAATATAATATATATTAATTACATAACTCAAAATTAAGAAATAAAGATACAGCAAGGGATCAGACGAACCACAATTACGTATCGGTGCCTCGGTGCAGGCTTAAATTTCAGTCATCAGCGAGTTTGATTACTTATGTTATTGAAAATATGATGAAATTACGTTTGTTTAGGAAGCCCTACGTAACTTCCCCTATACGTTGATATCATCTGGTTTCTACTATGTACTATGATGAAACGTGAGAATAGAATGCGCCACATTTTATTCTTCTTCGGCGTTCAATAACCAGGTTGCGTATAGAAACTTCCATATTAGTGAGTATGATTGGTATACACTGATAGTACCAATAACGTTGTCAGAAATCATATAAAGTTCTACGGGTAAGAGTTAACATCGAAATAGAGCACCGTAAACGAATTCGCCTGTCTGCTCACAATCGTGTAACTGTATAAGGCTGCCTTTCCATCAGAATTGTGAACTATAGATGTGTGTGATTAGATTTACTAAGCATAGCTTGACTTTTTGTAATGACTTGACAAATCAAGCTGTCTGATTGGTAGACTTCACACGCTTCAATTCATACATCGCATACAAATTCGGGTTAGTTTCTGGACCAGTAGATTCCCCATATCGAATGATCTATAATTCCAAATTCAGAATTCTGTTATCCGCGTCCGCTGTAGGTACTACACGTAGCAAGTTCTGTAGCCCTAGCACGAATAACTTGCGAAAATGTAACCGTTTCGTTAACGTATCGAAATGTCACCGTTTTGTATAGGATTTGATCAACGCCCCTAAAGAAACTAAATTTTGGCAGATTGAAAGATTTTGACACCAAACGTGTCGAGCTTTAACGTGAACATTTCGTCACGTAAAAAGTTTTGTATGAAATCGCGAGCAAGAACCTAATTTTAACCTAAGCTTTAAGAAATAAAACGCCAAAATTGACAAATATCAATCATAGAGGACTTTACATAGGCCATGGAAGTAATAAGTACTACGTTAGTACTTATTACTTCCATGACATAGGCTGAAAAAGAATTCAAACCTCATTTGGAATGATTCATTAGCGCTTAGAAAGAAGGTACAATTCATTTAATTTACGCCGGATGACGTCACTTTTGTTATCCTATCGAGTTCACGTTAGCCAACAAACGATGCGTTGTGCTGTCAACCATCGCTTCCTGCGTAAACGTACTGTAAACTCGATACGTTTACGTTACGGACTATCGATATGTTCGTGCTTGGGCTACTGTAATCTTAGTTACAGATCACAAGTCCTCAGTATCTTGTTATCATAAGTTTTATAGATATTGTTAAGCGTTCAATTAAATTTGTAACTTTTGTATTAATATATAAGGAAATAACTTATATGGCAAACAACGTTTGTCGGGTCAGATAGTATATTATAAAAATATATTAACTGCATTCTAAACAATTTTTTAGTAAATTAAATTAAACATATATCTAAATGAACTGCATATTATTGAATGATTATTGTTTCTGTCATATATGTAAAAAGTTACCAGGGTTGAAAGCCTTACTAATAAATAAATCAATTAAACTCCCGAAATCAACTAACACTCTTCTCCGTCTACGAGTATCTACAGCTATAGCGTATTCAATGCGAACATTGTAATGAGCCCAAAACGACTTTGTTGGTCAGGAGTTAGATATCCTGCAAATTCCAGAAGATGCTGCAACATCAGGTCAACTTCACAAGTCACAGGATAATGAATTGTAATAATTTCCGTGCTTCGGAGGGCACGTTAAGCCGTCGGTCCCGGTTGTTGTCTTAGGATGGCAGTCGTTATAGCATGGTGGTAGGGCATTTTGCGAATGCCCGCCTGGCTAGCTACCACCCTCAAGTTGAAAATCTGTCGCCAAGCACCTAATGGTGTGTTCCGGCAGCTATCCTTGTGAGCCAGTCATTCTAGGCTAGCCTGAACAACATCTTCGACCACATCATCACTTACCATCAGGTGAGATAGTGGTCAAAGGCTAGCCTATCACAATAAAAAAATAAATAAAAAAAATTATTGATAGTGAATAACTTTTTTAATCGTTATATCTCAAAAATGGTGGCTCTTAAGTCTCTCTTATAGAAACATTTTTATAGATAATTATCTGATCTACAATTTTTTTCTAGGCTAATGTTATCATATAATTTACCGTTTTGCTGAAAATCGCGAAAACCCCATTTCTGTGCACTTTACAGTACTGTACTGTAACAGCCGGATCGTCACTGCTGAACACATCCCCTATTAAGGGGGTATTTGCCATAATCACCACGCTTGGCAGGCGTCTAGGGGATCGCAGTGTAAGTTGGCAGTTCTTTAGAAGGCGCTGCTGCCCACCTTCCAGTATTTTTTCCCTAAGTCGCCTCTTACGACACCCATAGGATGATATGGGGAGGTGCAATTCTAACCCGGCACCCCACGGCGCACGGTGCACTGTGCACTTTAACCCCTGGTAACTTTTTTCCAGGTTTCGTCGGATCGATGAGGACTTTTTGGATTTCATTTATAATGGTGTTTTGAATATTCCCACCAATTTTAGCTCGCTATGAATTATTGTAACTTCACTCCTATTATTTGGTCAAAATTTACAAATTATTGGTGCACATTTTTTTTTGTCCGTGTATTGATCCCGCGTCCTCCAATTTTGTCCCGGATGCCACTCATTCTCATGTATATAATACGATAGTGCTTGAATGTTTTACTTTAGTTTTTTGACAATAATCATTAAGGATGGTGTAACTTTTATAATAGGTATGTAACTTTTAATAAATTAGAATTTGGTCTCTCATTCCCAGTAAAATTGTTGTTCCATCAGTCCCTCTTGAGCCTATATTTCTATTCCCTAGTTTGTCAGTTTTTCATAAAAATTACGTATTTAACATCCTGAATCGGTAGGACCAACAAAATCACCTATGAGGGTGATAAAAATCTCTAACATCAATCTATTATCATCCATCTTTATATAATTTTTGTTTTTATATAATTACTAATATACTAAAAAAAATGGGACCGTTAAAGTAAACAATTGTAGACTATTTTTGTTACCGAAGGATTTTAAAACTAAACTTAAACAAAACTCTTCAAACTACACTACAGCTACTACAATGAAAGCATTTAGACAACCTATAAGTCATTGTAGGCTCACAGGCAGCCCAACCGCTCCAGCCACTTCCAGTTGGCGGCGTGCCTAGCATGCTGGCAGCATTGTCCCCTTGAATTGCAATGCTTATTCATTTAGCCAAATAGGTGCCAGCATTTTGATCACGCATAGCATCGACCAAGCGCTCATACTATTCTGATATATTAGTAATCATATACGAACGGAAAATCTTCGCCAGATAGATTTGAAATTGAAAATAAGGGTCTAATTAGAACAAATGTGCTTGTAAGTCAGGAACAAATACAACACTTAAACTCAACAACCGCTTCTTCCAAACGTTTAATTCCCTAGCTGCGGACATCACAGCATTGTGGTCGCGAGTTTAAATATTCAAAAGTATGGTCCGCCCCATTGTTCACTTAATTAATATTTATGTCAACTGCAAATACGAGTAGGACAATTTATTTACAAGCCAGTTTACAAAAGTAAAGTGATCCTAGAGCGCTTTGTTAGCCCTTTGTTGGGACAACGGGTTAAAATTATCCTTGGAATTTTGATGACTGATATTAAAAAATGATTTACTGAAAATGTATAAAAAGACTTCCTTAACTAAGAAACCATAAATATCTAAATTGTTTTGAAATTTGATATATTACTTTTAAAATGTATAATGTTTGTGTAATTGGTAGTGAAACTACCGACACTTATAATAAAATCAAACTTGATCAAACCTATCTAACGAAACAGTTTACAATTTTATTTTATCAAATTCGATAAAAAAAATACAACTATCACAATTTCAGTGCTACACCAAAACAGTCTGTATAATGCCCACGTAATATAATAAGCACATGCTGTGCCTGTGTACTTAGTAACTAGCTCCGAACACATACATACATTTGCGTACTTACGAAGATGCGACGGCGAGTTAGAAATAGTTGAAATAGCTGAAGCAAGTAGCCGTGCCAGGCATGCACGCTTTGAGTTATGTCGGTGACACACTGGAACAATTTGCTAACTAATGTATATAACTGTAGTCATTCATTCGGTCTGTAGCACGGGGGATAAACGAGCAGGAAGACAATTTATAAGCGTAGATCTATCTACCATACTATGCTCTAGCATAGTATGGTGGTTAGCTATTTCGTATGTTTCCTGGCTAGCTACCATCTTTAAATAGAAAATCAGTCAACAAGCACCAAAGTTAGCATTACTACTTTACTATCTCTATGCTTTAGGTGAGCTTTACCCTCTTAACTTCCGATCGCAGCAAGGCAACTAACTCAAGAATCCTGAGTGAGTCAGTTAACCTCCTTCATCTGTGAATTTCATTCCGAAAAGCTCATCTATCCCGTAGTATCAGTTTGTTACAGAGCTAAAAATCGATGGAAATATTTGATAACAAATATGTCTTGTGGTGCGAAGGACCTAGGATATATACACGTAGTTCCCGAGGGCACGGGATGAATCCAAAACAGTGCAGTACAGCGTCAACGTCGCGTCGGAGCGTACAAAATACAATGTTGTATTCTTCTTATTCTCACTGTTGGGTTGTTCGTAAATTATGATAGATACGAGTATTAATGAAGATTGTGTTTTTCAAGGCGAGAATCGGAATGGCTATAGGGAGAGGCCATTTCTAGGGTCACCCCCCATAAACAGAATATTAATAATTAACCAAGATTACTAGTGATTTGTGTCTTCTCATTTGCACGATACCCACATGTACGCCTGACCTTGCGTGATATATAGAAGAAGAAAAACTCAAGGTATATATACGTTTATTTATATATTTTTTTGTTTTGCCGGCGGTATTTATTAAACAAATTACTACGAACTATTAAACAGTACAGCTACTACAATAAAAGCATTTAGACAACCTAGAAGTCATAGCAGACTTATAGGCAGTCCAAATGCTCCAGCCCACTCTCAGTTGAAAGAGCCCAGCATGCTGGCAGCATTGCCCCGTTGAATTGCAATGCTTATTCGTTGAGTCAAATATGTGCCAGCATTTTGATCACTCGTCGCATCGACCAAGCGCTCAGATAAGTTTTGGATAAAACGATGAGCTCCTGGTCCAAACGGCTCAAATATGTAAGCCATACCGAGGTTACTGTATCAGCCGGATCTCCACTGCTGAACACAACCTCCCCTATGTAGGGGGTATTTGTCATAATCCCCACTGCGGCGTTAGGGAGCTGCTAAGCACCCCACGGCCAGCAGGTAGATAGGTAAACTCAAGGAATGGGTTAAAAGTTTATTAGGCCTTATCAGGTTGCACAGCCGCGCACTTCTACTCGAAGGTGGATAACCGGAGAGAGTCACTGGCCTGATCGATGATGTGATCCGTAGTCGCTCAGGTCTGGCGGTCTTGACGTCGGCTGTTTTCTCAACTCTCGGTAGCTGGTTACAATAGCAGTCTTAGTCCTCCAGTTATTTCAGGATAATAATAGAATCCCTAGAGGGATTCACGCACTTCACAACAAGTAAATAACTAATTATTATCGATAGTACGTAATGTATTTTTATTTAGCGCAAGACGAGTGTTCTTTGCCAATTGCTACGAATGAATGCACGCCACAGATTAACTCATAGTAGTTGGAGCTAACTGCGTTCAAGAGATAAGGAATTTGTTTAGCGTTCCTTCACTGGTTTTCGAAGCATTAGGGAAATACTTTTAAACGTACGCAAGTCGTGGGTTCCGCACGTAATTATTTAAAATAATTAGCAATATTAATGTAAGTTTATAATTTTAAGTAGTATGTAAGTTATTTAAAGAATTGAATTAATGTATTTTTAGTTTATGATTAGCGTCTATTGTTTCATATTACGAATAATACTATTATTTAAATATCGGCGTTAGCACAACGTTACACCACGCTTGGCAGGTGGCTTGGGGATCGCAGTGCGAGATGGCATAGTTCTTAAGAAAGCGCTGCTGCCCACCTTCTAGTATTTTCCCTTAGTCGACTTTTACGACACCCACACGGGAAGAAATAGGGAGATGCAATTCTAACCCGACACCCCACGGGGATAAATATCAAATGATCTCAATTTATATTTTGTGCTGAAAGATACTAGAAAAATAGGTTGAAAACGAGCATAGTTGTGGGCAGTAGCTAGGAAACAATTCAAGTTACGACTTCAGTAATACCTCCAAGCTTTTATTAAAATTCTTCCTTGTATTATTTTTCTTTGAAGGGACCGTAAACAAAATATTAAGGCTTATAAATTGAAAATATTAATCTTGCCCTTAGTAGATACTTACGTTGTTGACTGTTTCACTTCCCCAATTTCGTTTGATTATAATTGATGAAAATCGTTATATTACTGTTGAATTTGACATGTTTGAGATACTCATTTTAACCGACTTTAAAATAAATAGGAGTTTCTCAATTCTTCTCTCTGTCTTTTTTAGAGTTCCGTACCCAAAGGGTAAAAACGGGACCCTATTACTGAGACTTCGCTGTACGTCCGTCCGTCTGTCACCAGGCTGTATCTCAAGAACGATGATAGGTAGACAGTTGGGATTTTTCACAGATGATGTATCGCTATTGCTGCTATAACAACACATACTAAAAATAAAATAAATATTTAAGGGGGCTCCCATAAAACAAACTTGATTATTTTTACCGTTTCTTGCTCGAAAAGTGTCTGTAACTTGCAAAATTAGGTTTCAGATAATGGTACGGAACCCTTCGTGCGCGAGTCCCACTCGCACTTGGCCGGTTTTTTTATGTTTGTTACCTCAGAACTTTTGACTGGGACAACCAATATTGATCATTCTTTATATAAAAGCTGATGCTTGTCGTTTGGTCCCATTTAAATTTCATCAAAATCGGTCTAGCCGTTTTTGAGTTACGCTCCAATAACTGAAAAATATTTTAATATCTTGATGATATAGTCTTTGACAGTGAATGACAATCGATCCCGTAAGTAGCCAGGGTCAAAAGATTGATTTTTTTTTACCAAAAGATGGAACCAACTTCAACACTCAAAAGTGTGAAATAACTTGTCGATATCGGTACCATGCGCACAATATTGTGATAATAGGTATTTTTGAACTATCATGGTACCAATTTCAACAAGTTATTTCACACTTTTGAGTGTTGAAGTCGGTTCCATTTTTTTTGTAAATTTTTTTTTTATGGTAATATTTTCCGGTTTAAACTTTATTCATGAAAATTACTCTTTCACTTCACAAACTCGGAAAACTGTTGTTCATAATTCATAATCTGCGTGGAAACATTATTAAAATCCGCTAGCGTGGAAAAAGTTTTTGCAATATAGTAATTTTAGTAATTTAATTTTAATTTTCACTTTATATTAACGCAAATTTACTACATTATTTAAGCTGTATGTTGCCGGTGGCCGAGTGGTTTAGGCATCCGGCGCGAATTCGGACGCCGAGTGTTTGACTCCGGTCCGGAACAAAAAAAATATGTTCCATGTGATTTTCGAGCACGCGATAGTGCTTGAAATCATATTTAGAATTATAGAAGGGTACCGACATCATTGCGAGAGTTGAGCGTTTGAAAAAGCACTTCTTTCGATCAGATGAAGTCTAGTAGTCTGGTTGATGACCGCAAAACGTCCCCTATGACTGACGGTTAAAGTAATATAATAGGAGCACAAACTCCGGCTGAAAAGATTATGGTGGGAACATTATTTAAATCCGCTAGCGTGGAAAAAGTTTTTGAATTACGTACTGATGAACATAGGCTATGAATATTAAAAATAAATGAGGGATGCGAAAACTTCAATAATATAACCCATAGTGTGAAAAAAATATATGTGTTCCAATTTATATTTTTTGTAAATACTCGTGCGAAACCGGAGCCAGCCTCTAGTTTATTAAAAAAAACTTGAGTTGAGGCGAAATTACCAACCATTAAGCTTTATGTATAGCAAAAGTACTGTAAATTCGTAAATAGCACCGTCACGGGTCGTTGGATGACCCAATTTCGTTGGGTCGCCAGCTAGCAGCTCCTCAAGACGACCATTTTCGATTAGCTTCCTTGTCTCAAGTTTTTGCTTGGGTACGTCTTGCGCCATTACTTTGCGTTTTCGGTGAAACTATTTTGGAGTAGTCATTACGTGTATTTCAACTCAATTTCAAGTTGGGTGCGTTCGGTGTGAAATTAATTAGTTGGGGCAGATAGGCGGCTCACGAACTGTTGGGACTGCTGCGGCCAGGATTATAACGTTGTCATGAAAAGTAGTAGACAATGGAAAGTATATCTACTGCCTAGTTTTCTAACTATTGAGTGAGACCCCATATGCTCAGAGAAAATATTCGTCATATTCAGCTCAGAGAGACGGACAGACTGACGCGCGAGTGCATGAACCTACAAATGTCCCGTTTTTAATATAGATGAACGAAAAATGATTAATAACTATATCCCGATCTGATCCTATTTTTATTTTCTTTTCACTTCACAGTTTAAAAAAGTACTTACTAACAGTACTTACTTGGTATATAGCACCAATACTTTTTTCTGCAGACAAAAAAGATCACAAAAAAGCAATTTATTTTTGTTCAATTAAGTTTAAGATAAATTTTTAAGATCATTTTTTATTTTCATAAACTATTTTGATATATAAAACATGTTTTTAAGACAAAGTGGTCTGTGAAAAATGGATGAGGGAGTAGGACGAAGAAATGTCGTATCGCATGCGAAAGGGAACTACGCAATATTCAAACAGCCGAAGCGAATTTTAAATCAATTTATATAAAAGTAGCCCTTTAAAAACGGATCAAATCTTTCAGCTACTTTATTACATGGTATCAGCTGGATTGTCCACTGCTGAATAAAGGCCTCCCAGATTCGAGTTTGCTATAATTCTAAGCCTTGGCAAGCGTCTTGGCGATTGCTGTGCAAGATGGCAATTCTTCAGAAGGCGCTGCTGCCCACCTTCACCCCTTGTGTTTGCCCCTTTGTGGCCTCTTACGACTCTCCAAGGAAGATAGTTTTTTTTTTTTTTTATGCTGGATAGGTTAGCCTTTGACCACTATCTCACCTGATGGTAAGTGATGATGTGGTCGGAGATGTTGTTCAGGCTAACCTAGAATTAGATATATGGGGTCTGCAATTCTAACTCGGCATCCCTCGCGGTATTACAATACTCAAATATATTATACCCCGGGTCTGAAACTATTTCCATACCAAATTTCATCCAAATAGATCCTGTAGTTTTCTACTTAGTTCAGTAGTGTTCTACTTAGTAAAGTGAAACCGCTTTAACGCCGAAGACAGACAAAGTTACTTTCGCATTTATAATTATATATTATAGTATGGATTCCTCATTAATATGTAATACATCACAGCAAACTGCAAATCATATCAAGTAACGAATCTTTTTGTATATAGGTAGAGTAGACAACGCAGTAAAAACTCGGTTACGACAATTCTTGACTTTAACTAAATAATGCACAGTGCAGTGGAACTGTGCTCCAAACACCGCATTGCTGTAATTTAGAAACACTGCATTCAATTACTAATACATATTTAACTTTTTCTATACTTTCGAGGTTGTGAATATATCATCAAGTAGACTAGACCGTCTACTTGATAATCTATTATATTTATGTCTTTATTCTAGTGTGTACAGTAAATAGGTCTTATATAATTTGGTACACGCATCTTTTAAAATAAAAAACGAAGATAGGGTACGCTCCAATATCAAGAATAAATAATGTGGAGAAAATAAAACATAAGCATATATGTATAATGTATATGATACGTTTAAATGAATGACAAAGACAGGAAGACAACCATGCAGTAGACCCACATACGCACACTTTTGAGACTCAATCAGGAGACGTTTTTTTTTTTTTTTTTTTTTTATGCCTGATAGGTTAGCCTTTGACCACTATCTCACCTGATGGTAAGTGATGATGTGGTCGAGGATGTTGTTCAGGCTAACCTAGAGTTACTGGCTCTCAAGGACAGCTGCCGGAACACACCGTTAGGTGCTTGGCGACAGATTTTCAACTTGAGGGTGGTAGCTAGCCAGTCGGGCATTCGCAAAGTGCCCTACCACCATGCTGTAACGACTGCTATCCTAAGACAACAACCGGGACCGACGGCTTAACGTGCCCTCCGAAGCACGGAAGCGCTCAGTAGTAATGTCACCAGCGGTCACCCATCCAAGTCATGACCGCGGCGGACGTTGCTTAACTTTGCTGATCGATTCAGAATGGCTAAGCAAACTTGGCTACGAGCGCTTCAAAAGACGTCGCCTGATCTGACATTACCATGTTCGGAGTGCCATTTCTCCCGTTTTGTGTGCCATACGGCAGCAACGGAATAAGAAATCTGTAGGCTTAGATGGTTTCGCAGGTGAACTATGAAAGTACGGAGGAAGTGAACTACATGAGGTCTTGTGGAAGTTCTTTCGGAGAATATGGCGTGAAGAAAGTGCACCGAAGTATTTTCGCGACTCGAATATATGTGCCCTGTATAAAAACAAGGGAGACCGTGCCGATTGTAATTCGTACAGGGGCATATTATCACTCCTTTCAGTCCCTGGAAAAATATTTGCAAGACTACTTCTCAACCGCCTAGTTAAATTATCTGAATCAATACTAACTGAGACACAGTTTATAGCTAGTTATTTTTATTATTTTTACTAATAGCAGTGATGCTATATTTTCCGCCCGATAATTTCAAGAGAAAAGCAAAGAGCAGTTGCAGCCCCTATATCTTTGCTTTGTCGATCTAGAAAAGGCTTTTGATAGCGTTTCCCGAGATGTTTTATGGGTGGTTCTGCTTAAACTAGGATGTGCGGAAAAGTTTATCAGAATTCTGTGGCTGTTACATGATGGTATGGACTGTGGTGTTTCGACCAATGGTTACCAGTCTAGTTTTTTCTCCGTAAGTTGTAGTGTGAAGCAAGGATGTGTTTTAGCTCCGACACTGTTTGCGCTGTACTTCTCTATGGTCGTTGAATAAGCTACTAAAACATCTGCTAATGGAATTCATATACACTTCAGAACAGACGGTAAGCTTTTAAACCTTGGGAGATTTAGAGCTCGCACCAAATGCTCACTTGATATCATTAGGGAGATTATGTATGCTGATTATTATGCTTCGTTGCAAATAGTCCTAATAGCCTGCAAGAACTTATGACGATTTTTCATAATTCATGTCAAAAATTCGGTTTAAAAATCAACATCATGACGACTGAGTCATGGCTGTGAATCGCATGGAACTTTCGGTATTTCTCGAAGATAGTGTGCCTGAGCAGGTGGACAAATTTAAGTACCTGGCCAGTGTGGTTACTTGTAAAGGAGACCTGGATCCAGCGATAAATAGTCGGAGGGCGCTGCTTCGGCGGCATCTGGTAAGCTCCGAGATAACGTCTTTCGTTCACACGACTTGTCCCTTAACATAAAGATAAAGGTGTATATGTCGATTGTATTGCCGTATCTTCTGTACTCCTCAAAAACGATCGAAAGCACATACCTATTTTTTTTTTTTTTTATCGTTGAGTCTAAAATCTATACTTTTGGCTAGCCAGTTTCTCGTTTATTTATTTAATCTTTAAATGTAAAAATAAGAATTACCGTACAAAATGATTTTTCAAAATAAATAAATTTTTAATTTTTATGGACTGACCATGATGCAGGTAAAATTTCAACGAGTTTGTACTGTTACAGCCGGATCGTACACTGCTGAACACAGCCTCCCCTATTAAGGGGGTATTTGCCATAATCCCCACGCTTGGCAAGCGGCTTGGGGATCGCAGTGTAAGTTAGCAGTTCTTTAGAAGGCGCTGCTGCCCACCTTCCGCCTCCTCTCCGCAGTCGCCTCTTACGACACCCACGGGATGAAATGGGGAGGTGCAATTCCAACCCGGCACCCCACGGGTTAATATTTTAAAGTAATATTTAGGATTTTTTACTAGGCTGTAACAAGATCACTGAAAGTGAGATTCACATAATATTTTTTAATGATATCTAATATATTTTTGTTATTATTGAATTATTATTATATTATTACATCTGAAATTATAAATGTAACTTTTATATTTTTGACGGTTATAGTTATTATTTTATATATGGTATTTTTTTATGTTATTGTGACGGATCAAGCACGAGGTCCACTTGATGTTAACCGGATTAAACTATGCTAATAACGCGGGCATTCGCAAAATGTCCTTCCACCATGCGGTGAAGCTCAAGCCGACGACGGTGGGAATCGAACCAAGGACCTGCGGCGCGGCAGTCCATAGCTAATACCACTCGGCCATCATTGCTTTAAAAGTTTAAGGAATCATGTGCATTGGTAGTCAATAACATAGCAAGATGAAACAAGCGGTTTTATTTTAAGCTCCCGAATACCACGATAATATACAATAGTGGCCAAACCTAGCCACAAGTACAAAAATATCTGTAAAAATTTTGCACTTCCTGCCGCCGACATGAGATTCTATCTTAAATTTTTTTTTCTAGATTAAAGATATAACTCAGTAATAAGTAGAGACCTTCTGCAATATCCGCCCAGGATAATCTCTCAGCTCAATTTTACATTTTTAAACAGCGTTCTGAGCCAGGGTTTATATAATGTTATGACTGACACTTTTCCGCTTTGTTAGATGCTATATTAGGTAAGTACAGTATTTTATTAGCTTCTGGCTATGGCAGAGAAATTTTCTTATGGGATAGGAGGGCAAACGAGCATGCGCCTCACCTAGTGGTAAGTGATCACCGTCGGCCACAAATATCCGCAACACCAGAGGTATCGAGGATGCGTTGCCGGCCTTTAAGGAGGGAATATGCTCTCTTCTAGAGGCTCCTAAGTCGTATCTGTTCGGTAATACCATTTTTAACAGCTGCCAGTCACCTGGCAGCTGTTTCCATAATGTGGGAGTGCGAGGTAGAAAATACCGTGAAAATCGAGTATGTAAAATAGAGTCGATGCCTACAATGAATAAATCCTTTTATTTTGACTTGGTTATATTTAACATACTAGCCAAGTGCGAGCTGGGCCTCAATCTTTCAGGGTTCTTCATTGCCATAGTCCGTAAAGGAAAAAAAATACTCACAGCAACATTAATAAATTATAAAGCGATGTTTTCAGTACATACAGAACGTTGTAAAAAGTACCATATCGTTTAAATAACCAAAAATAAAGGATGGTAAATATTAATATTGTATTTATGTATTTTATGTTTGTTATATTTGATATGTACAATAGATACATATATATTTAATTTCCATCCAAAGATTGTCTGTAAGAGATTGCTTTACCGATAAGACCGCCGATTGTATTGCCACTTAACATATTTAATTATGTATATATGTAGATGTACACTTGCAATTAACTACTTCTGTTTGCTTTATAACTATTATAAGTTATTAATTTTTGTAAATGTACTTTTTTACTTTTGTTGGTATACAATAAAGAGTATTCGTATCGTTTCGTAATGGTACTTTTTATACTGAAATATCAGATTCCTAACTAGTTTCGTTTTTGAGATGTATCCCGTTACAAAAATGGTCTTGAATTTACCAATTTGACAGTCCCATATGTACTTATTATTATGTATATAAAAATGTATTTACTAAATAAGCTCTAGACGATGACATCCCACATGATAGGGTGCAAAAGTTCATTCACCTGGAAAATAATTAAATAAACAATTTGTAACTCATTTTCTTTAAGAGCTAAAGAGAGGTAACCAACGAAGGAGCACAGGACCATCTCGTTGAGTTGGCTCTGTTGTGCCCTTTTGGTTTGGTACCCTAAAACTAGTCGTTCGTTTCCATTCTTTTTACGCTCAGTAAAATATACTTACTAGGGGCATGTTCTGTGCAAGGGGCATATACTATTCGGATAATATCGCAATAGGTTGAAGAAAATTATTAGAATTGCCGCTGCAATCCGCACATTCCACATTCACCGCAAATTGGGAGCTTACTGGAAGTGCTGCATGCTTCAGATAATAGCTATGGGGATCAGGAAAAATTATTGTGAAAAATGTGAAATGGAATGGGAATATCCTCAGTAACTTTCTAAACTTAGGGGCAAATTGCTTGATCTTTAGTTTGGGGCGAATCGCAGCGTTGGTACAGTCGTCTGCGCTAAGATGTAGGGACATCATTAATTTTCAAAACTGTGCTTTAGTTTTAAATCACATAAAACTTTATAAAATATAGTGGAACCTGCGAAAAACTTTTTCTTTTTTTACTTCTTTATTGACAACATTACAAACTAAATACAACTCCTACGACGAAAGCATTTAGGCAACCTAAAGGCAATAAATATAATAGTTATGCATTAATGCAGCTTCTAGAATCTTTGTTCTTAGGAAAAGTGCAAAAGCGATAACTGTAAATTGTATTTAAATGTTTTAACTGTAAAAATATTACGATTATAAAAGTTTTAATCAATTATTAACATAGGTAGACATAAATAGAATTTAAAAAATTAAGTACCTTGTATACATACTTATAACTAAAACATAAAATAAATAAATAAATAACGTAAAACAACACAAAAGGGCCAATATGTTACTTATACTCAATAAATGTTCCTAGTAATCGATTTTAATAGTTTTTTTGTATCAAAACGTCGAAGTTATTTTAATATAATATTTTAGACTCGGTCACTCGTGGCTGTACACCTACGTAAGTATTTGCCCTTAACTTTTCTGAACGAAACATTTGTATAATCTGTGGTGTGGGCAAAAAGCCCACCATATCGTGTTAAAAAATAGTTCACGTATTTCGTAATAATAGTTGTGCTGACTTGTGTATTAAAGATATAATCATAATTATTTACTCGCAAATGTGATAAAAAACATTGTATGTTTCACGGGCGGTACGGGAATTACGAACCTCGACACAGAAAGTCCCTCAGTCTTCGACTTCGGGCTTTTTCTAGAGCCTTGATCGTATTTCCTTACTTACCGCCCTAGTACTCTTACGCACCACGTACCAACGCGTCCTCGTAATGGCAATACTCGAACGGAGAAGACTTTTGGTAAAAAAATATATTACCTTTTTTCCGCGCATGGGCTAAGGGGTAAAAATAAACCACTTTAGGATTAAAATATTTCTACTATAGTCTATTTTTTTAAGAAACGAGTACTGAAAATTTTACTGCGTTGCTATTGGCCAACGTAACCAACATAAAGTCCGTTCCACATGAACTCTGTATAGTTACATGTAGGTACAGTCAGTTGAGTCTTCGACTACCTGCGCGTCTGTAAATATTGCTTATAACGAATCAATACTAAATTGCAACTATTGAATTAGGGTAAGCAAAACAATGATAGTTTTGAAAAAAATGTAGCTAAGTTAACAAATCATCTCGTCAAACGTTTGCCGACGTATCACTGTGAGCTCAATCCAATTGAACTCGTTTGGTCTCAAGTGAAGGGCTATGGTAGGAAATAACAAAAGTTATAAAATTTATAAAGTCTGAACTCTTTTGTTACAAGGAGTAGCTAAAGTGGTTAGATAAATTTTTAAACAGCGATGTCTCAATCAAGTGATAACCAAGATAGAAACAAAAATGTACGGAGTTGACAATCATGTACAAAATAAGTTAGAGCAATTTATTATTGACGTATCTGCGGAGAGTTCATCAGAAGTATGACGATAATTTTTAAGATTACAAGAATTGTAGTTAAATTATTTGATTTATATGTTCTAGTGCATAATATTATTATATACTATTACAATATTGTTTTATATCATAAATGCGAGCAGAAAATTTTGTTACGAATATACTATGTATGCAAGTTTAAATCATCATATAATAACGTATTTTTTCTACAGTAAATTTTAGAAGTATGCAATATGAACGGGCCTTAACAATTTCAAAACAAGAACAAAGGCATTGGCCAATGACGGCAATGACCCATCTCACTCTGTCAATATCGGAAATGTGCGAGAGAAATACTCAGTACTCGTTTGTTAAAAAAAACAGGCTATAGTAGTTTTTGCGGTTATGTCAAAATTTGGAACTCATGATATAACTATATCTACCTATTACGGGTTAGAGTATGAAATTGCCGATTTGTACTGAAAAATTGAAATTTTTTTTTTTTTATTTGATTGCTATTATTATCTATATATTGCTGCTATCTAATGGGAAGGGCATTTATGCCTTTACGATACAATTCTGGTGATCTAGATTTGACAAACTGCGTGAAAGCATTTTGTACTGCCTTCTGGGAAGAAAACTTTTCATCACGTAGAAAATTGTCCAAATCACGAAAAAATTGGTAGTCCGTTGGGGCAAGGTTTGGCGAATATGGAGGGTGACGAATGGTATCTAACTGCAGTTCCTGTTAAAACGGTTTTTCGTGCTGTATGAGGTCTCCATGAGCGCTATAATGGTGAAGATCGATTCATGAGTCAGGGCTGTTTCACTGCTAGTTTTGCTATTATTGTTCGGAGTTCGGCACAGTAGACATCTGCCGTTACTGCTTGACCGAATCGGAGAAAGTTATAGTGAATAACACCATGCTGAGACCACCAAACAGTTACCATTACCTTTTTATTGGTAAGCTTTGCTTTTTAGGACACTGTTGCGGCGTTTGACCTGAAGTCAGCCATTTTTCGCTTATGGTTTTCGTAAAGAATCCACTTTTCATCACATGTCACAATTCGATCCAATATTCCTCCATTTCTGTATCGATTCAACAAGGCAGCAAAAGTTTCAACACGCGTTTCTTTCTGCAGATCAATCAAATCATAAAGCACCCGTTTTATATTTTATTGATTTGACGGAAATGATTCAATATTGTTGGTAAGGTAACGTTAAACCATGCCGCTAATTTCAGGGTAGTTTGGCTTGGACTTCGGCTTCCACCATCTCTTTCAATTCATTGTTATTCACCTGTGTGGGCGGTCTTCCACGTGGTTCGTTGTTCAAATCAAAGTTTTCATCACGAAAGCGTTTAAACCAAAATCGCACGGTGCGTTCATTAGCAGTCGCCTCTCCTAACGCAATATTGATATTGCGAGCTGTTTCTACCACGTTAGTTCCGCGTCGGAACTCGTACTCAAAAATCACTCGAATTTTCGAAGTATCCATCTTTCTTGTCTTAGCTGAAAAAAAACAACTGAATGTCGATAATCGAATGTTGCATTTTTTAAAAAGAAGAACCTCATAGGTGTGTAAGGCTCATATTTTTCGCGCACTATGATAAAACTGGCTGTCTGAAGACTTAGATTTAAAAAATAAAATCAAAACATCTAGTTTATAATTTATATTTATGAAAAAGAAGGTTATCCTCCCAAAATGTCTACGTATTTTTAATTGATATATATTGTAATTTAATAATTTTTAACATTTAATAATAATAAAGGCCTACTTTTGCTTCTTTGCAATTTGTTGGTGTCTGCCTACGCCTGGTATGGTACCTGTACCATGTGAAAAAAATCACTCTCAAAATCTCAAACCATGAAGGTTCTATGTCAATTCAAAATACCTATTACAATAAAACGCCAATTTCAAATTTTAACCCCTTTTATTTACAAACAATCATCTTACGAGTAAAATCAAAATACTGAGTGAATATTATTAAACCTTCGAAATACGAGCCCTACTTACCAAAAACATATAAACAAAAACAACACTGAAATTTAAAAGGCATTCCGAGAAATATCGAATAAAACCTCTGAACTCGTAAATAAAAGGAAAGGTCTTGGCCGATTTTCGGAATGCGGCCCTGATATCGTTTATCCGAGAACAGCTATTCTACTGTAATATCCGGAAGGCTGCATGCCCTCCGTGCCTGGCTTTGCTCGGATACTTTCAAGGAATTTTAATTATGTTATAAATATCTGGGTGTATGATTTATTCAATTACTTAGAACTCTATAAATTATAAGAGCGAAATTTCTGGTTGGGAGAATTTATGTAAAATATTTATAATAAGTATTACATATATATAATAAGACAAGAAAACTAAGAAGGCTATAACTAGATGTAGTATTAATTCAGTGAATTTTAACCATGAACATTATTGGAGCAAAAATTTGTGATAGGTACTGATGCGGAAATTATGAAAAAATATACGAAATACTTATCACATAAGTAAATAAAAACATTGAAACGCCGTACCCAGTTGTACGTACATGACTTTTGTAGATGATAGGTACCGATTTCATTTGTATTAGTACTTATCTTCAATATGTACAGCTTAATTCTCAAATTACTAACCATGGTTAGGTACTAATTTCATTGTGTCTTTGTATGTTTGTTCAGTCATTAAGAAAAAGTTCGTGATTTGTTCCCCACCACCGCCACCGGCTTGAATTTCACCGCAAGGTGGAAGGGCTTTTTGCTAATATCTGTCTATTTTAATTGTATAGTTGGTAAATTTTCCAAATTGCCTGTCTATCTACAACCCTCAAGTAGAAAATCTGTTGCCAAGCCATTAGTATTAAATATTTCAGCATCAGAAGTTTTTTCATAGCATATTTGAGTTTTTTTTATAACTGTTTGGCTATATAGTGACCTCCATCTTACTTGATGATAAGTGATAATGCAGTGGAAGGTGTTGTTAACCTAGCTTTAATGGCTTTCAAGGACGGTTGCCAGAACACACCGTTAGTTGCTTGGCTACAGGTTTTGTGCTTGACGGTGGTAGCTAGACAGGTGGATTCACAAAACGCCATTAAAAAGTTTATTGCTAAAAATCAGTATTTTTAACTGAAAAAAAAAACATCAATATATTTAAAATTACATGTATAAAAATCAATCATGAATTAAAAATTGAATTTGACTTGATTGAAATATATTTGATACATTTCGTACAAAAATAAACATATTTTCGTCTATTATGTATCTATCTATATCCCGTAATATCATTACAACAACAAATGTCAATTCAATTATTTTTTATATTTTATCATAAAAGTCCTGATATTTTAAAGATCCGTAGTTCGAGTTTTTAGTAATGTTTGAAAGTTTAGCGTCTTTCGGGAGAAATCGCTGCGCTACTGAAGCGTACGCTGAAATGATCTTATTTCGATGATAGTTTTTTTTATATTTTCGTCCTCGTTGGCAAGGAGCTACTCGTTCAGAAGCTATTAAACCCTGTGGAAACAAAAACCTTTCTTTTTACTATTACATGACACTAAGTGCCTGTTTCAGAATGTTCGAGTAAGTTCCGGTTATACTACCCAGAACATATTTATTAAACAAAACACTATATTTGTGTTTCACATTCATCGATTTAGCCTATCCATCGATTAAAGCTTGAAACGTGCTGCATATTAACTGTCATTTTTATCATTCAGTTATTTTAAGTGTTGCATAGCAACCCGAAACTTTATTAGGACATTCTGAAACGGGCCCTTAATGTTATGAATAGTAACTATCTGATGATTGGAAAACTTGGCCTTAATAAAACAAGAACGTACTATCCAAAACTTCAGACAGAATTTCTGGAATACCCGAGCAAATAAATAGGAAATTCTCGACCCAGCAGACGGTAGTCTGCCAGTCCACTTAATATCCGCCGCAAGACAAGCCCTGCCCCCGACGCCGCCCGCTTATTATCATATAAATAGGAAAGCAATGGCTCTCATTGTCCCTCGGGAAGTTCGGAAACCCGCGATATTATCACACCATCGTTTTAGAATCGGATAAAGCGGCTTTATATATCTGCTGGAGACAAATCGCCTGCGATTTTGTTGAAACTTTATTAGCTGAGATGTAATTAGGTTACATTATTTTTACTTTAAAACCGCTTGCCCTTACCCTCTAAAACCAGAGGTGTCTAAACACCCATATTACACTAGAAATTACCCATGTAAATAGAAGAATATCCTATATTGGTGTCGATTCTCTATAGGTACCTACTTAAAATTCCTTAAAATTCTCTATACTATAGAGATAATTCTCTAATTCTCTATACAAAGTATTTATTACTTGTTCAACATACAGATTTCTATAGTAAAAGCCCTGTCTTCAATCTCTTTCCGAAAGGCAGTCTGTTTCTAAAATAATGATTACAAATTACATACCAAATATATCTAACTTTTTAACTGGTCACATTAAATAAAATATCTCAAGGTTTTTTTTTTATTGCTGTCAGGTTAGCCTTTGAGCACAATCTTACCCGAGGGTAAGTGAAGTGGTGGTCGAAGATGTTGTTCAGGCTAGTCTAGAATAATGTATAAAAAAAACTTTTATATAGTAAGTGTATTAGAGTGTGTGTGTATGTGTGACTAAGTGCATGAGCATGTTTTCACGCTTGCGAATAAAATTATGCCAATTTTTATTCTGTTCAATTTCAAATTCGAATAGATAACGCTACCTTAAAGTTGACTTTTTACGCAAATTTAGTCATCGTGTAACTTGGTGCTCTCTAAACCGATGCAAAAATACCTAAAATTTATATTATGAATAATCATATTTTTAAAATGATCATTTTAAGTATTATGCGAATGTGGATTTTAGTGTGAGCGGATTAAGAACTAATATAGTTAAGTATATAAGGCTTAGAGAACTTATATAGAAAGGTATTTTAACCAGGTAGGATACCGTCTTCGTGGGTACCATCGAAGTATCAGATGTTCTGCTTCGAAGCAGTAGACTATGGCAGTAGTGTCCAAGCACAACTGTGTTAACATTACACACAATTTCCCCTATCAAATGTTTACGTCTAATTACGTCTTATGTTGTAATGTATAAATTTGTACAGTTTTCTTTTGATTCCTTTGAGTAAAAATAGAATATTTCCCTGGGAAATAAGCCTGTTCTCTGCTTGGGCAGGCTTAAACATCTCTTTTACAAATTATTATCGCACAAAATTTTGTCCCGGGCAGTAATCGAACTCGGGGCACCCAATTTCACGCAGGGTGCCTTTTGAATTTGAATTTGAATTTAATTTTAAAAACGTGGAATTCTTTTTCTATAAGTAGTCATTTGTATATTGTTACATTATCATCGCATTTCAATCTTTTTCGTCATCATGGATACGTTAAAATTTCGAGTAATTATGGAATATGAGTACCGTCGTGGCAGCAACGCGGCACAAGCGGCACGCAACATCAACGACGTTTAACACTACAAACCAACGCACCTCCTGTTATTGGTTTGCTCGCTTCCGTTCTGGAAATTTCGACCTGAAAAATGAACCTCGCGGTCGTCCGAAGACTTTGGTCGACAATGACGAATTAAAGGCGATTGTGGAAGCGGATGATACAAAATCTACGGCTGAATTAGCAGCAGCTTTCGACGTTAGCGTCAAAACAATATTGGTCCATTTGCGTCAAATTGGCAAGGTAAAAAAGCTTGACAAATGAGTGCCCCACGAACTCAATTATCGTCAGAACGAAGTACGCGTCGAGACGTGCCTTGTACTGCTCAACAGACACACAAATGAAGGAATTTTGAACCGCATTAATACCTGCGATGAAAAATGGATTCTGTGTGATAACCGCAAGCGCTCAGCAAGTTGGTTGGATCCTGGTGCAGCACCTAAACAACGCCTTAAACAAAAACTTACCCCTAGAAAAGTGATGGTCACTGTTTGGTGTTCTAGCGCCGGTGTGATTCATCACAGCTTCTTACCAAACTGGGTGAGCATTACTACAGATGTGTACTGTGAAGAACTGAACACAATGATGGAGAAGCTGGCACATCTCCAACCAGCATTGGTCAATCGCTCGTCTCCGCTGCTCCTGCACGACAACGCGCGACCTCATACTGCACAGCAGACGGTTTCCAAGTTGCAAGAACTGGGGTTGGAAGCTCTCCGTCATCCGCCCTACTCACCAGACCTTGCGCCTACAGACTACTAAATTTTCCAGATTTTGGATAACTTCTTGGCGGGAAAACAATACCCAAGAGGCAGTACAAAATGCCTTTGAAGAATTTGTTGCCTCCCGTCCAGCTGATTTCTTTAAGAAGGACATCAATAAACTGCCACTGCGTTGGCAAAGATACATTGATTGCATGGGTGATTACTTCGATTAATACAAATAAAAAATATTTGAAAAAAAATCCTTTGAAATTTTTCATACAAAACGGCAATTTCATAGGTAAAGACCTACAAAAATAAACGGAAAATATTTTTGAAGATATTGAAAAGAAGTCACTCATTGAGATGAGAAATTAATCATTCCCTGAGATAATCCCAATTGATATTGAAAAGAAATCAATTCCGGGAACTAATTTCATTTCCTACTTATTCTAATATCAATCAATCAAATATATATATTTTTAACTCGCGCACTTTTTGAGAGGGTTCTTAACGACCGTGTAGTGAAAAAGACCACAGATTACTGTATTATGTGCCAAGAGGAATTTGCAATTTGAGCTTATAGTGAGTTTCATGTTTTGTAATGTATCTCCCAAAATATATTCCTAAATCATGGACAAAACTAGTTTGATAAGTACTTATATATGTTTACTCATAAAATGACAACGAAAGGAAAAATTTTACCTATAATAATATTATTATATATTCTATGCCTATGAGCCGGATTCCAACCCACAATCATCTGTCCCCACGGCCAGGACATGTTCTGCCTACTGAGCTATCGTAGTGTAGTGTGTGTATCGTAGTTAACTCAATTTCATCTCTTCACTCCTATCGTTTAACTGTCTTAAGGGGACGGATTTGCTAAGCAATGCTTTAATGCAAAAATGACAATATTAGTAATGAGTATACATGTATATGTATATGTGATATATTTAAGGAATTTCGTGGTGTGTATACCAAACAATTTTTACCGACTTGAAAGAAAGGAGGAGGTTCTCAATTCGCTTATATATTTTTTATGTTTGTTACCACAGAACTTTTGACTGAGTGAAACGATTTTGATTATTATTATTTTATTTGAACGCTGATGCTTGTCGTTTGGTCTCATTAAATTTTTATCAAAATTGGTAAAGTATTTGAGTTACACTCCAATAACTGAAATATATTTTCCTATCTTGATGATATAGTCGATGACAGTGAATGACAATCGATCCGTTGGTATGCGACAACGTTGTGACAATAGGTACTTTTGAACTATAGTGATACCGACTTCAACAAAATACTTCACAATTTTGAGTGTCGAACTCAGTTCCATTTTTGGTATTTTTTTTTATTGTCATCTCACAATCAAGAAAAGGTGTTTTTTATCATTTGAAAAAATCATTCTGCGTGGAAAAGTGCTTTTTATCTGTAAAAGTTTCAGAACAATTAAATTACTTTCAGTACTACCAACTACAATAATTAAACTATTACTGTAAATTATTGCAAAATGTCTACATTATTAAAGCTGTTTTTCTTGCACTTAACATTTTCCGCGCAGTAGTGAAAAAAAATGTGTTGCGATCGGCAGGAAAATTATTTTGCGTCTCGTACATTTGAAAGCTTCAGTACACTCAGGATTATATTCTACAATCCTAGATTCCTTCCTCAGGTTTCAATAAAAGCTGCTCTCTCTAAATAACAACTTGCAACCTAGCATAACAAAAAACTGTTTCACCTCACACGCTCGGCTATGTAAATGTGCGTGCACAAGTGCTTTTTTTGCTACCCTCGTTACAATAGGATTCTTTACTTGAACCACTTGCTACGCTCATGGTTCGCATGATTCAATCATAAAATCCTTCGCTTCCTCAGGATTCAATATAAGCACTCGCGCCAAATAATAACATCGCATACAAATATTGTTATTCAAGAATAATTTATTATACAAGACAAATAACTATTTCCGCATTAAAAGTGGTTGAATACCGTTTTCAGATAACTAATAGGCCAAAAAAAATTAGCAGAACTAAATATATACAATACTAGCTTTCCGGGCGCGGCTCCGCCCGCGCGTATGTCGGTTAGCGCGCAAAAACATTAACCTCTTTTTGCGCAGTTGGATAAAAACTACTATGTTTTTTCCCGGGTCTCGACTATTTCCATGCCAAATTTCATTCAAATCGGTCCAGTAGTTTTGGCGTGAAAGCGTAACAGACAGACAGAGTTACTTTCGCATTTATAAAATTAGTACTTATTAGTACTGATGCTCGGTGTTGAAGGCGTTAAATTAGCTACTGTTATTCAATGGGCAGTAATCTTTTAAAGAAAATGAAATACTAGAATAATTAATAACAAATATGTTTAAAAGTATCTTAAGAAAACATTAAATAATGCTTTAATAAAATAAAATAGTATAAAAATATATATCTAGTCGAGATTGCAGATTGATAAAAAGTATCCTTTTCATCCATCTGCGCAAAAATTGGTAGGTCGCAAAAATGGTTTTGCAAGATAAACGACATCCGCGCAGGCGGAGCCGCGACCGGAGAGCTAGTAATATTATAAAGAGGAAAGATTACTTTATATATGTAACGAATACATGTAATAAAGTACAGGACTGTTTTTTTATGCTTGATAGGTTAGCTTTTGACCACTATCTCACCTGATGGTAAGTGATGATGTGGTCGAAGATGTTGTTCAGGCTAACCTAGAATTACTGGATCTCAAGGACAGCTGCCGGAACAAACTGCTAGGTGCTTGGCGACAGATTTTCTACTTGATACTTGACTCGATATGAAATTCTTTCACGATTATAAAAAAACGTTAAATAATATTTAAATAAAACACTTAATAAAAAAGTATAAAAATATATATCTATTAACAATTCCGACTAATTTTCCTGTTATCTACGTGACGTCACAAACATCACGCAGCCTAACCGGAAGAATACCCGACTAGTTTCGCTTCTAAACGAAGCATCTTCAGGTCTTGACTCACCGAGCGCACGATCGAGACATATTATATATTTAGTGACAATTCCGCCTAATTTTCCTGTTATCTACGTGACGTCACAAACATCACGCAGCCTAACCGGAAATCGTACTAGTTTCGCTTCTGAACGTTATGTTTTTTTAAGATACTTTTTAAGATATTTGTTATTATTAAACAAGTGAGCTTTTTAAAATAATAAATCTTTCAGGTACTCGCACGGTTGCTAAATTTTAAGCATAAATAAAAATAAAAATTGTATTGATACGATTTATTATTGCTGTATTCATGATATTTTTAAATCGAGAGATACTCGTATATACGGAGTTGTACGTTTTCGGATCAGGCATATTATTTGTCATATCCTCTAGAATATTATATGTTATTCATATCAGTAAAGTGTCTTCCTAAGCCAATTCAAAAATGTTTCTATATTACTGACGGGTCTATCCACGCACGAATTAACATCAAAATAATATTTTGACTAACCTCGACGTTTCGATATTATATTATCTAGTTGAATAGACCGTGGTCTTTTTTTATGCCTGGTAGGTTAGCCTTTGACCACTATCTCACCTGATGGTAAGTGATGATGTGGTCGAAGATGTTGTACAGGCTAACCTAGAATTACTGGCTCTCAAGGACAGCTGCCGGAACACACCGTTAGGTGCTTGGCGACAGATTTTCAACTTGAGGGTGGTAGCTAGCCAGGCGGGAATTCAGAAAATGCCCTACCACCATGCTATAACGACTGCCATCCTAAGACAAGAACCGGGACCGACTGCTTAACGTGCCCTCCGAAGCACGGAAGCGCTCAGTAGTTATGTCACTAGCGGTCACCCATCCAAGTCATGACCGAGGCGGACTTTGCTTAACTTTGCTGATCGGTTCAGAACGGCTAAGCAAACTTCGCTATATACGAGCGCTTTAAAACTTAGCTACGAGTGCTTCAATATTTCAGCGATGATAATATAATGTCAATATTTGAACGTACAAACATGCCTTGAAATGCAATACTTAATCTATTATCAATAATTGACGTGAAGGTTATTTTGGGTTAATCGCAAAAAAAGCAAATTGACAGTTATCAGATGTTATAAGCGCTGCTACTTATCGGTTCATACCTATTAATTTGCGCGCAAACAGTGCATATTCTCGTGTTTCAGTTATGAAGGGAGCTTTTGCAATATATGCAGTGACAGCGGTGTTTGCGTGATTTAAACCGTAGTGTTAGTTTCTACCTAGGTGTTGTCAGCCGTTACTTACAATAATTTGACAGCTTATGTTAGTAATATCTATATCACTACATAGTATAAAACAAAGTCACTTCTCGCTGTCTGTCTGTCCATATGTATGCTTAGATCTTTAAAACTACGCAATGGATTTTGATGCGGTTTTTAATATATAAGTAATTTAAGAGGAAGGTTCATGTGTATAATAATGATAATCGTTTAATTGAGATAAATAATAAATAAATAATACTTCCATGATATAATAGATATATTACAGCAATTGACAGCGTTTTAAATCGGCTTATTAAATTACAACATTTACATCTCATATAAAAATGTCAAGACCTCGACATGATATGAAGGAAACACATAAAATTAGTGAGAGTAGTGCGGCATTGGTTTAGAAAAATGTTAAATTATTGTCTTTTTTGACTCATTTCACCTTAACGGTGGTAGGTGGCTACCCATTGCGCAGCAATAGCCCACTCACACGACGTGAGTGTTCGCATGTCTACGAGTATATCATTAGGTGCATTTTTTTCTTAGTCGGCGTTTACGACCTACGACTGTTTGATTGACTGATTTGAAGCGCTCGTAGCGAAGTTTGCCTAGCCGTTCTGAACTGATCAGTAAAGTTAAACAACGTCTGCCTCGGTCATGACTTGCATGGGTGACCGCTGGTGACATACTACTGAGTGCTTTCGTGCTTGGGAGGGCACGTTAAGCTGTCGGTCCCGGTTGTTGTCTTAGGATGGCAGTCGTTGTAGCTTGGTTAAGGCCAACCTATAAGGCATAAAAAAAATACGACAGGAAATGGAACATATTGATATTTATTTTTTTATATGGCTCATATTGATTTTTTTTTCGTTTGCCTTACACGTGCACTTCTAGACTAGATTTTGATACAATCTATAATAAATTTAACTAAAAATTAAATTACCGTTTCAAATTAAAAGTAAAGATAACTAACACAAATTCCTCAGATCACTAAAAGATATATTGCTCGAAATGTGCTCCTCTTGAAGAATTTTTAAGAATGCCTCGATCATAGAATATACGGCCTACCCCACAACATGTTCCTCACATATCTATATTTTCCATTCTAAGGTTGACTGGATGAGATCGCTTTAAGCGATAAGTCCGCCCATCGTACCTTAGCTTTAAGAATTATCTGTAAGTGTATTGTAACATTTTTTTGTGTACAATATAAAAATTTTGTGTTGTATTGTATGATGCTATACCGTATTAGAGTCATTTTATACAATTACACCTACATTTACTTTATTTTATCGCATGTAACACCACATTTGTATGTTACTAATGATTGCAATGAATGATTGAATATTGAAACTGACTATATAGGAAATTATAAGCTGCGGTATATTGTAAAAGGCTTGTTTCAGTCCTCATCGTCACACCATGATTTTTAATTAAAGTAAACCGGCGAAAATAAAATACTAGTAGTATTCATTATCTAACGAAAGTGAGCACAAAAGTGGATGCGCTACGTTTTTCTTGGCCTTGGGACTGCTGCAGTGCTGGCGTATTTGAATGCAGTTATTAGTATGTATTTATATGAACAATATAAGAGCTAATATTACTAATATAGAAGCTGTTAGTCTAGCTAGGCTTTATATACAGCAGAACTTTTGATTCGGACAAATACGAGAATATCTATGTAAACTTTAATCATTCGCCAAGCGTATTATATCTAATATAGTACAGTAAGCATGTATAGGTAATAGAACACCACCAAGAAGAAACACCATCGTGTAGGTACTACATTACTTATCAATGAAAAATGTAATCTTATCACGTTTAGATTGAATACAAACTCTATCCTTTGCATTCACCGCGGCAGTGTTCGTAATTGATCGACAAAGTCGTTGATTTGGATACTTATGAGTGAAGATCCGCAGATGAATGCCAAAGAGGCTGCGACAATAGATCGTAATGCCTCGCATAAGCGAGAAACGATAGCGAACTTCCTCGGAGCGCAGAAAATCAATAGACGCGTCTCCGAGATGATTCCGCTCATACGTGTTACCTACTGTACTCATATTTTAGAGAAAGTATTAAGGTTTGTTGACAGTGGTAGAGCTGCAACGTTATCAGGCGCTATCGCCAACACGCCGACTCCGTTCCCCCCACCCCAGTCGATGCCCTACCACGCCCTCGAAGATCCTCGTGCATGCTGCGTCATGGTCATGGACCAGTCATCATCACATGAAGGGTAGTAAAGAGCCGGTAGGTAATGGTTATGTAATGACTTACCCGTGAGAGGAAGGTCCCGGTTTGGGCGCCATTTAGCGCGTGGTGGGAGTGCGGAGCGGAATCAGAGCGCGGGGTGCGGACGCGGCAACGGGCGGCGCACGACTGCCGCGAGTGAGCGAGCGCGTGCGTGCCTCCTTTCCACGCATGTGCAAAACTACCCGTTATTTGTTTTGCTCTACGCTCGGTATCGGCCTCCGAAAGCCGCAGAAAACGAGATTATTCTCTCGTGTAGATACGGCGCGCGATGTGGAGCATTCCAATGAACGTCGACTGAACTTTGCTGAGATATCGCCGGCTTTTATTCACGTCGCTTGACATGAATTGCAATGGATGTCGTACGGATTTCATCCAGCTTTATAATACGTAAACATCGCTCTTCATTTATATTGTAAAGTGTACAGACAGAATAATATTATTACTTGTACGTGCACCGCTGAGCCATACGGTTGAATTATGTTAAGATAAAATTTAAAAGCTTGAAGCCTTTAGTGTGCTCAAACTTGAGTTGGTTTTGACTTATCTTTTTTCGAATACTAATCTTATATAACATACGGTAAAGAAGTTACTTATGTAATTCGAGTGATGCTTGCTAACATTTTTAACATTTACTCTGGAGCGCTTACATAACAAAACTTCATGAAATTTCGTGAGTTAAAAAAATATTTGTGTGATGATGTTTTGATGTAATCTCACGCGTCTTCGGTGGGAATTTTAATATTTATTTATTGATTTTTTACGATGGTAGCTAGATTGGTAATCATTTTTATGATTATAGTTTTCACGAACTTAAAATAATATTGCTCATATTATCTTGCAAAATTATTATAAGTATTATTACAGTAATGCACATGATTCCATAAATTATGTACTCAAAATACAGTCAAAAAAATTTACCCGTTTCAAATGTTATCAATTCAATAAGTTAAATATGTGAGGTGAGATATCGTATACAATATTCCCAGAATCTCACATAATACATGATTAAGTTAAGTTAATATGATATATAATAGTAAGGGTGCGTATACGGAAATCACGGGGTGAATGTAAAAGTTACCCTATTGCTGTCCGAAAATCACCTCGGTGAATTTTTACATACACTCGAAGCCGTTTGAGAAACAAGTAACAGTTCGCTTGTAGGTACTTCTAATGCAACATAAACGGAAGGTACCCATCACAAAAACATAATTTTTATACTGTAAAGCAAAAAGTTTTTAACCATAAAATAGAACCGACTTCTACACTCTAATGTGTCAATTAACTTGTTGAAGTAGTAAGGAAAAAAAAAACAGTTATTGGAGTGTGACTCAAAAATGGCTTGACCGATTTTGATGAAATTGAAATTTTAACAAAAAAAAACATAAAAACTGACGAATTGAGAACCTCCTCCTTTTTATGAAGTTGGTTAAAATATCTTTAGTTTAACTGTAAAACAGACGTTTTAGCTATTATTGTATTCATATTCCAAAAAGTTCCTTTTATTACCAGCACATCATATCTATGATATTATGTTTGTAAAACAATAAAAAACATATTTATAAATTTTATAGCACAACATTTTTAACTCGAGCTAGATAGATACCCATGGTTTTTTCTAATTTACGCTCTGAGTGACTTAACCACTTGGCCATTGAGACCGTGGAATGAGATGAGAATTTTGAGCTTTAATGCTAACCATAATAAGGGATGGTGCTGAGCTCAACCAGGCTACTGGACATCATCTGATCGAAAGGAGTGATTCTTCACACGCTTCTACATTTCTAATTACTTAAGACTTCCAGAATTATGAAATGCTATAAGCGAATATCATGTTTTAATTTATTTTCGTGGTCTCAATTGTAGACCTAACATTCGCTTAGCATTCTTTTTTTATGTTATTGTGACGGAACAATCTCGAGGCCCACCTGGTATTAAACAGACGAACCTCTGCCTATAACAGATGCAGTTCGTCCTAAGTCTCGAATTGCACTGCGCCTGTCACCTTGAGACGTAGTTGTTAAGTTTCATGTGCCTGTAATTTCACTGGCTCTCAAGGACTAACCGTTAGGTGTTTGGCAACAGATTTTCTACTTGAGGGTGGTCGCTAGCCAGGCGGGCATTCGTAAAATACCCTTCCACTCTATGCGGTGAAGCTCAAGGCCTCAGTGGGATTCGAACCATAGACCTGCTGCGCGGCAGTCGATATAGCCAATGCCACTGGGCCATCGCTGCTTCAGATATATGGAAAGTATATTCCAATAAACATCGGTAAACCCCTTTCAAATTTAGTATAAGTATGTATTAGTAGAATGAAGATACTCGTATTATTTAATTACATATAATATTTCCAACAAATAAAATTGCTTCACTTTACTTTTTACGGTACGGTTTAGTTCCCTTATAATAAGTGAACTAGTCGAAACAGTGTCATTCATACATTTCATTTAAAGAACTGAATTAAGGTTGCAGTGACAATTTCTAATAAATGTTACTTAATTGATTGGTTCTAAGTCACCCAGTTCAAGTGGGAATCCGCTAAGAAACCAAAATCACTGAATGAGCTTCTAGAATTTGGTCACATAAGTCACAGTACAAAGCAGGCCACATCGCTCGTTGCGCTAATAAACAATGAGAAGAATGGTTTGTGGGACTTCCATACCACGCCGGAAGATTATTTGTTATTTTTCATTGTAGTATTATTTTTAACGTATGCAAATAAATAATTTTCTATACATCTTTCTAGATCACCCACTGTAATGATGTGGTCGAAGTTGATTGTCAGGCTAACCGGAAATTACTGGCTCACAAGCTGACGAATCACTCGGTGAGGTGCTTGACCAACAGAAGTTCTACTTGAGGTGGTACCTAGCCAGGCGGCATTTGCAAAGTGCCCTTGGAAGTAGGCCAAATTATAAAATAATTATCTTTGAACCTCTGAATACTTTAACACAAAGTAGGAAATAGTGAAATCACATTCATTTATGAACTGAACTGAATAGTCTTTTTCAAAAAGATTATCGAATAGGATAGCTACAGCTACCCTATAGCTAAACGTAAGAAAAAGAAAGTAGTTAGTTCATAAAATAATGTGATTTCACAATAATTACCTATAATAATACCCTATTCGATAATCTTTTTAAAAAAGATTATCGAATAGGGTACCTAGCTACCTAGCGGTAGTCACGTATAGTATCAAAATATGGCCCCATATTTCCTAAAGCCGGCGCAAGCACAAAGGAATTTGGTCAAGTTATGTTACTAAATGGGATTATAAGTTCTATTAGCCAAGTACGAAGCCAAGGTTTACTGCCAGATGAGATTATTATAATAACTAAATTCTCACTTCGACTCTGACGCACCGAGTGCCTTAGTACTCGCAACCCTTCTATATTTCTGAATATAATTATAAGCACTTTCGTGTGAAATAACAGATGAAGTCTAGTAGTCTGGTTGATGCTCGCGCACCTATTACAGTAATAAAAGTAGGCACCAGGAGTCTGTGCCACCCAGTAAAATCGAGGGACGTGGCTTCGAGTCCTATTCGAGATGAAAAGTTTTGTACTCTATTTGTAAATGTGACTTTCGCTTCGCACACGATGATGGTGCGTGTAATCACATTCAAAATATTCGCTGGCCTGTAACGGCCGTTCAGTATTATTTACTAAATTACATATAAGTACATCCCATTTCACAAACTTTATATCTCTAATACTAACAAACCCACCATTCCAATAATAAATTGAGATCCTGGGCTGTAGTTTAATATTTAAACTTTTTGCTCCAATTCGCTCCCCTCATCATCCCTGTCGAAAAATCCTGTATTAACTGTCGTCTACTCTTAACGCTGACTATGCCAACTAGTAAAATTTTAGCTTCATAGGTGAAGCAGTTTTCATGTTCTTCTTGTAGGAGTTGAAAGAGATGACGAAAGGACATACACCAGAAGACGGGCAGCAGCGTCATCTAAATAACTGCCATTTAAACTCCCACGCACGCGTTACCAGCGTGGGGATGATGACAAACACCTACCTAACAGGGGAGTCCTTTATTCCACAGTAGACATAATGGCTGCTGATTAATATATGTTATCGGTATTCTGTATTATCTGGTATTCTATAGAATGCCTAGAAAAACGTTTGGGCAATGACAATATACATATTATGAAATATCATTCATTTCTTATCTTACCTAGGTATTCTTTACCAAATGTATGGCCGGCAGTGGTATTGGCACTACAACCTAAAACTTCTGAGACAGAATTTAGTCGGATGACGGACTATGGAACGGATGACGATGGACTAACGAAAATGGTTAGGATTATGTTGTGTAATAAGTATCTAGTATTTATTATTATTACTCGTATGGCGTAGGCAAAATATGTAATAGATTATATTAATTCTAATTGCCTGGCGTTTTATTAGACTGCCTAAACATTAACCAATAACTACCAGATCATACAGATTGCCGACAACATACCAAGGTAATAAAGATTAGTAGGTCAAACCCCATAAATAAATCATTGAAATTAGAAAAGTGCTAAATCACACCCCCCTTCCTATAACATTTGGTACACAGACACGTTATTTAGGAGGGTCGCTGTCCGCTGCCGCATGCCGGTACAGTCACGTACATCATGGAGTGCTTTCCCCAATTTCGTAAAGCCGGTCTATGTACACATGATTCGGTCACGTAATCGTAGGTATATACGTAATCGTAGATGGGATAATATAGTTTTCACCCAACCCGTACAACATAAGGAGCGTATAGTTACAATTACACGGGTATACTTATATTACTAAGCGAGTGAACGGAGAAGCGCTTGTAATAAATTGCCCAAACATATTACAACGCTCACAGAAAGAAAATTCAAGTTGCATGTGAAGAATATTTTGATAAAGAAATCTTACTACACAGTTTGTGATTACTTAAACGACAAAAATGCCTGGACTGGTTCGCCTCTGCCAAGCTAGCGCCCAACACCTACGTAATGTAAATTAAGTATTGTAATAATTTTATTATATAGTATGTACTTAACACATTTTTAAAAAACGTTTAAAAGAATGGCCCCGAGTTTCTTGCCCGTTCTTCTCGCAGTGGCTCTATAACTTTTGTTTGCTGAACGTGGCAGTACAATGTAGTATATTTCAATATTAAAATTTGTAATTGACCTTCATAAGAGCGTCGTAGACGCCTAAATTGAATAAATGATTTTGACTTTGACTTTGACTTTGACTTGACATCTGAATGAATCTAGATTGCTCGAGGAATCGAGTGCCTTACGCTATTAGTACGAATTTTTGCATGTAGAACGAGTGACAGATCCCTGGTCAAGGTAACTAACATAATACGGGTTAAAGTATGAAATTGCCGTTTTATTATGAAAATACTTCGAATTGACATATAAAACCATGGTTTGAGATTTTTGAGTGAAACTATTTTCACATGTTGCCCAAAAGGTTCTTCTTTTAAAAAATGATTATCGACTTTCAGTTGTTTTTTTTATTAAGCTTAGGCAAGAAAGATGGATACTTCAAAGTGGTTCATCCGCGGAACTAACGCGGCAGAAACAGCTCGCAATATCAATGTTGCGTTTGGAGAAGGGACTGCTAATGAACGCAGTACGCACCGTGCGATTTTGGTTTAAACGCTTTCGTGAAACTTTGTTTTAAGGAAAGAACCACGTGGAAGACCGCCCACACAGGTGAATAACAATGAATTGAAAGAAATGGTGGAAGCCGATCCGAGCCAAACTACCCAGGAATTAGCGGCAAGGTTTAACGTTACCTTACCTACAATATTGACTCATTTGCGTCAAATCAATAAAATAAAATAATATGGAAATGGGTGTTTCACGATTTGATTGATCTGCTTAAAGCAACGCGTTTTGAAACTTATGTTGCCTTGTTGAATCGATACAGAAATGAAGAAATATTGGATCGAATTGTGAAATGTAAAAAGTGGATTCTTTACGATAACCGTAAGCGAAAAATGCAATGGCTGGCCCCAGGTCAAACGCCGCAACAGCGTCCTAAAGCAAAGCTTACCAATAAAAAAGTTACTGTTTGGTGGTCTCAGCATGGTGTTGTTCACTATAACTTTCTCCGATCTGGTCAAGCAGTAACGGCAGATGTCTACTCCGAACAATGATAGCAAAATTAGCAGTGAAACAGCCCTGACTCATGAATCTTCACCATTATTGCTCCATAATAACGCGAGACCTCATACAGCACGAGAAACCGTTTTAACTCTACAGAAACTGCAATTAGAAACCATTCGTCACCCTCCCTATTCGCAAAACCTTGCCCCAACGGACTACCAATTTTTTCGTGATTTGGACAATTTTCTACGTGATAAAAAGTTTTCTTCCCAGGAGGCAACAAAATGCTTTCACACAGTTTTTCGAATCTAGATAACTAGAGTTCTATCGCAAAGGCAAATGACCACCCAGCAATATATAGATAATAATGGTAATTATTTTAGTTAATTGTTTTAATTATAATTTATATTAAAAAAAACTAAATTTAACTTTTCAGTACAAACCAGCAATTTCATACTCTAACCCCTAATATTAATTATATAAGAATAACGTTAGTAAATAATACGATATAATTTACGTCATGAAGTCAGATAGTTCCGACCAAATGGTGGTTCCGACGTATAATTATATGTTCTATGCTTCCGACGATAGTTTCAACCACGTCTTTTTCAAGGAAACCTCAGGTTGCCCGCGTTGACGTCTCGCTTCGCACTGCGAGCGGCAGCTCGTATAGCGTTCGTGACGTCAGAGGTAGGTGCGAAGGATGGGTTGTATCGAATGTGCATCGAATTTTGATGCGAGTCCTCTTCGTCGCTCGCGAAGTCTCGACTCGCTTGGGAAGCGTTCCAGCAAAAAGAGCTCATTATACCCACGGTAATGTTATCTATAAACATTACCGTGCTATATATCCAGTATACCCGTCCTCAGCATCCAAATCAGTTCTATAAAGACAGGGCTTCCAATTAGGTGACAGTGATCATCATCCGTCTCCATTAAAGTTCCAAACTATATAATAGAGACGGAGAATGCCTACGTTCGCCTACTACTTTTAAATGATTCTCGGATTTTGCACTGCTCTCCGTAAGTGCTCCGTAGGTCTAGTAAAAATGTTTTTGCGTGTTTCATTACGAGTATTACGCCGTAACATTTACCACAGTCACATGGAATCATGTAGACCCCGGGGACTCCCAATAGGTTTCTATCTTCAGGAGAGCAAAGCAGCTGATAGATATAGTCGTAGGTACATCCTCTTGAAGCAGTAATGGCTCAGTGGCATTGGCTATGGACTGCCGCGCATCAGGTCCATGGTTCGAATCCCGCGCGGGCTTGAGCTTCACCGCGTGGTGGAAGGGCATTTTGCGAATGCCCGCCTGACTAGCGACCACCCTGTCATTGCTTCAAAAATTTGTGCCCATTTAGGCCCTATTTGCGTGGCACTTTTTGGCGCTTTCTTTAGGTAGCTGTAGTTAGTATCTGTTATGTGACCTAAGACTTCTAGAAACTATTATTAAAAAATATGTATTCACTCTTTAGACCAAAGACTTTAGGACATACATGCTGTGTAATGCAAGAGCGTGTGTAAATAATGTAGGTAGGTATTAAATGGCGATTATCGCGCTTAGCCATTAACTTCTTTTTACGTAGTTGGATAAAAGTATTCTATGTCCTTCCCCGGGTCTCAAACTATTTACCATACCAAATTTCATCCAAATCAGTCAGTAGTTTTTAAGTTCATTCATTGCCGAAAAAAATACAAATCTTTCCTCATAATATTAGTGTAGCTAAAGATTTAAACGTCTCGTAAATAAGCCGAATCTATACTTAATTACCTTTTGAATACATAGCATTAACATTTAATTGTTAGTAAAATAACCCGCTCCAGCTCTAATAAAATTATAATCATACGATTAAATTAAAGACTAGTTTCTATGAATTCAAAGTAAAAAAAATAATAGAATTCGTTTTTGCTCTATGGCATTTATGAAGCTGTCATGAATGTCAATCTTTGTTTTAGCGGTTGGCAACATTCCGTTATTCTTTCGAGAATCTGAAGTGTGTGACTGTGTTTTATTTTATGAATTTATTGTGAATTTGTATTAAAAAATGTCGACTTTAGGAGTTCCGTTATCCGTCGCAGGGACCAGGTCCTCAGGACAGCCCGTCAGAACACAAAATGGTAATATTTATGTCATAAAAAGGTTTTCATGTGGTACTACCATCATCCCGGTAGATCACATGCATCGCAGCTTATGGTTAGAAATTTGTAAATAATTTCAATAAATCGCTTTTAAACCAAAAAACACAACTAGGATTACTTGTTTAATGTTAAAAACTAGGCAATTCAGTTATCAAATTGTCTCTGTGAATCATACTTAGAAAAATAACCTATGTCTGGTTAGTAACCAACTATCCAAACAAAGACCCTTCCACTAGAGTTGTCCTGGTGGAATGAATAAGCAAGTGAATAAACTAGCATTTATTGTAATTTTATAGTCATGGCCGCAGCAGCAATCGCGAATATAGTGAAAAGCTCACTCGGTCCTGTGGGACTTGACAAAATGCTGGTAGATGATATTGGCGATGTGACCATTACAAACGATGGTGCTACCATTCTCAAGTAAGTGGTTTATATTGGTTATGTTAATTTTTGTCAAAGTACATTCTGCTATATCTAATACATATGAATAAACCTTCATTATAGTAATCGTAATGTTCAAGTTGATTCTACATTAAAATGCTTCTCAGTCTCTACTGTCTTTTTACACATCCTTTGGTTTCTATCTCAACCGTTGATAATTAATGATGTGGTTAAGGATAATTATCCGGGCCTATTAATGCTTTGACTACAATCTCACCTGAAGATAACTGGTAATGTGATTAAAATTGGTGAACAGGATGATTAGAATGGAAACATTTGAAGGCATTTACCCTATTAGTGGGATTCGAGCTGAGCAGCAATCCATAGCTACTGCTACCATGCTATTCACTCTGTTTGAATTTTATCAATTAGTTCAGTATAAAACACAACAGTTTCAGATGTTCTGTATGCGAAAGGTATATCATTATTTACTGTTGGCATAGCCTTTGTGATTGGTTTGACTTGCTATTTTGTAAGTGGTAAATACAATTTGTAAGACATATTTCACACAAACAAAGTTCTCTTAGCAACAACACACATGTTTTGGTATTGAAATATACATTAAAATTATTCAAATACCAAACAGATGGCAAAATTCCATTTCAATCAATTCACCAGTTGACTAGATTGATTGAAAACAGGGATTGATTCAGCTATAGAACAAATGTATTGGTAATTTTTTCCCAAAAACATTCTTCTATGAAGTAAACTGAATGTAAGGTATTATTTACATAGGCTTTCATTGTCTCCTTTAGTTTGTGCAAAAGAAATATTGTAGAGGCAATGAGCTTACCCCCTAATATGTGGGATATAATTAACTTCTTCCTCCTCCAAAGGCCTATACCCGAAAGGGATCTGTTAGTATGTAAGATAAGATAAGATAAATGTTAAAAAGAAAACCTGTAATAACGGAAAAATAAAGGCTTTATTATTACTATTATAATTAACTTCTTAATTTTATCCATAATGATCCTATTTATTACCTTCTATGTGCCAGAATTCCACTCTCCGGACTATGAATGTCAAACAGTGTGGCATTAATCAGAATCACACACACAGTGGGACTAACAGATCAATTCTCACCTGTGACATCCTCATTGAGACTCAATACTGGCGCACCAATGCTAGGAACCAAAAGTACTCTACAGCTACTTTAAAGAGTGAGATGACTTGGATTGAATTTGGCAGGGAAAAATGTACAAAACACCTGAAGCAAGATGGCAGTGCATGTTGCCAATAATAAATAAGAAGTCTGTCTTGTTCCCCAGAATGTTGGAGGTAGAACATCCAGCAGCAAAAGTGCTGGTTGAACTGGCACATCTGCAAGATGAGGAGGTTGGAGATGGGACCACATCAGTTGTCATTATTGCTGCTGAACTACTTAAGGTACATAATGTTTACCTCATTCATAAGTATGCTATGGTGAGAGAAGAGAAAGCAGATTATCATGCTTTTTCAGTCAAAATGTAGGTACAGCAAGGTTTCCCAAACATATTTTGAACATATAGTTGAAGCAGTGATAGCTCAGTGGCTTTGGCTACGGACTGCAGCGCAGCAGGTCCATGGTTCGAATCCCACCGCAGGCTTGAGCTTCACCGCATGGTGGAAGGGCATTTTGTGAATGCCCGCCTGGCTAGCAACCACACTCAAGTAGAAAATCTGTTGCCAAGCACCTAACGGTGTGTTCCGGCAGCTGTCCTTGAGAGCCAGAGTAATTCTAGGTTAAGCCTGCTAACACCTTCGACCACATCATCACTTACCATCACGTGAGATTGTAGTCAAACGCTTACCTATCAGCAATAAAAAAAAAAAATATAATTTCAGCATGTGCTTCCCTATAACATCCTATCAACTAAACTTTCATGACCCTGCGCCAACCAATATTAACCAACTTCAAAAAAGTAAGAGGTTCTCAATTTGTCAGATTTTTTAAATGTTTGTTACTTCAGAACTTTTGACTCAGTTAACCGATTTTGATAATTCTTTTTTTATTTGAAAGCTGATGCTTGTCATTTGGTCCCATTTAAATTTAATCAAAGTCAGTCAAGCTGTTTTTGAGTTACACTCCAATAACTGAGAAATATTCTCCTATCTTGATGAAATAGTCGTTAAACAGTGAATGACAATCAATCATGTAAGTAACAAGGGTCACTAAAAAGTAGGAAAAAATTATTTAAATAAAAATTGGAACTGACTTCAACACTCAAAAGTGGGAAAAAATTTGTGGAAGTAGTTACCACATGCACAATATTGTAATAATAGGTACCTTTTAACTATCTTTCTCGGCAACTAGTTATATCACACTTAATAATTTTTTTTATTATCTAATTAATTAAAGATGATGAAATATATCTAACTTAGTATACACTGACTTTAATTAAAAAGGTACTAAATAATATTGGTCTGTCTTACTTGTTCATAAAATCATTTAGTATTGTAGGTGAATTAATAATAAAAATACATTCATAGTAGCACAACATTCTAGATTCTGTATGCCAAAGCTATTCTTAGGTTTTTATTGATGGCTAAATATAATACTGGCTGATTTTTAAGCAAAAGCTCATTGAAGCACAGTCACACATGTGCAGGGTTCTTTTCTTTCACTTTTTTTGACAAAACTCTATTTATTTTTTAATGCCTGATAGGTTAGCCTTTGACCACTATCTCACCTGATGGTAAGTTATGATGTGGTTGAAGATGTTGTTCAGGCTAACCTTCAATTACTGGCTCTCCAGGACAGCTGCCAGAACACACCGTTAGGTGCTTGATGACAGATTTTCAACTTGAGGGTGGTAGCTAGCCAGGCGGGCATTCTCAAAGTGCCCTACCACCATGCTGTAACGACTGCTATCCTAAGACAACAACCGGGACCGACGGCTTAACGTGCCCTCCAAAGCACGGAAGTGCTCAGTAGTAATGTCACCAGCCGTCACCCATCCAAGTCATGACCGAGGCAGACATTGCTTAACTTTGATGATCAATTCAGGATGGTTAAGCAAACTTTGCTACGAGCGCTTCAAAATTACATCCAAAAACAGATTCAAATTATATTTATAAATGAAATAGTCCACAATATAAGGATTGCTGTTTTGTATATTTTTTTATCAATATTCCCAGAATGCAGATGAACTAGTGAAGAACAAAATCCATCCAACAAGCATCATATCCGGGTATCGTCTGGCATGCAAAGAAGCTGTTAAGTACATCCAGGATAACCTCACTGTCACTGTGGAATCACTTGGTAGAGCGGCTATCATCAATGCAGCCAAGACCACCATGTCTTCCAAGCTTATTGGAGCGTATCCTTTTATATCTTTATATATAAAAATTACGCGTCACGTTGTTTGTCCGCAATGGACAATTAAACTACTGAAGGAATTTTTAATTGGAATTGCACACCGCATGCTATTTGATCCAAATTGAAAGATAGAATAGCTTACATCTCAACTTATTGTCGTAATCACCCGTGCGAAGCCGAGGCGGGCCGCTATATATATTATGTTGTCTTAGGTTTTCGCGATTGTTACACTTAGTAATTAAACAACTTTAATGTTGTTCAACAACTTCAATGTTGTTTAATTTCCATTCATGTATTGGAAATTAGTCACCAAAGACCAGACTATATATCCAGACGTAAAATTGATGATCCTGGCTGAAAACACCGATCATCCTTCCCGCCACTGACCAATCTCCATCATTTATTTTTTATTATTTAATCGCGAAAATCTAAGACAACATTATATGAATGGAAGCTTACCAGATGAGCATTCTCCAATGCTATACTATGCTGTGGATTCCTGCACACACTTAAATATTTTGTGGGTCACTACAACAAACTGACATATACATATATAACTTTACTATGAGTATTATTACAGTGTTAAATAAAAAACCTCATTCTTTTTGGGAGTCAGATTACAAAACTGCCTTGACTCTCATGCACAGTGACGCAGATTTCTTCTCAGAGATGGTTGTAGATGCTGCCCAAGCTGTTAAGATCCAAGACACCAGAGGCAATGTAGCCTATCCCATCAAAGCTGTGAACATCCTTAAAGCCCATGGAAAGAGTGCCCGGGAGAGTGTGCTGGTTAAAGGTTATGCCCTCAACTGCACAGTGGCTTCACAAGCTATGCCAAAGAAGATATTGAATGCCAAGATTGCTTGTTTAGACTTTTCACTGCAAAAGACTAAGATGAAGATGGGTGTCCAGGTATGATATATAACCATTTTGTATGAAAGTCAGCATTCAATAATTTATTTTGTTTAAGAACTCCTAGCTGTTGATTGGACTTGATTTTATTTATTCTCTTTTATAAAAAGTATGATGGTAAAACAGCAAGGAGTGGGCGTAGTGATATGGCTATTGATTTCTTTTCTAATAAAATTACATGGACTTATGACTTCTTCACTGAATATACCGATAATAATTTTACTGTACACTTCAAGAGTATGTGTAACATTACTAAAGAAATTTATCATGTATTTGCATGTAATGCGCTTCAAGTACTGTTTATCTGCACTAAACTATATATAAGTTGCTTGCTAATGTCGATGGTTCATGGTGACGGGGCAAACACAAGGCCCACCTGATGCTAAGCGGTAACTTCTGCCTTTAACAGATAGGTTTCGTCACATGTGACAAACTGCACTGCCCTGTCATCTGAGACATACCGTTGTTGAGTCTCATGTGCCTTTAATTTAACTTGCTCTCAAGGACTGCTGCAGGAGCAACACCGTTAGATGCTTGACGATGGACTTTCTACTTGAGAGTGGTTGCTAGCCAACTGAGAATTTGCAAATTACCCTCCATCCAGTGAAGTTTGAAAGTAAATTACTATAAGAGACAAGTGTTGAAGCACAATGTGGTTGACTTAGGGAGCTGCTGGCCTAAAAGGTCCTTTTTCCCTCTGTACTTAAAACTCCTATATTATATCTATTGGCAAAATGTGGTAGATACTGCTGGTGGTGGATTCGCAATGTACATTTTCGTTTTAAAAGAGAGATAATAATTGTAATTATTTCCTACAGGTGCTAGTAACAGACCCAGAAAAACTGGACGCCATCCGTGCTCGCGAGCTTGACATCACAAAAGAGCGCTTACAAAAGATCCTCGCGACAGGAGTAAATGTAATCCTCTGTTCTGGAGGCATTGATGACCTCTGCCTGAAGTACTTTGTTGAGGCTGGAGCAATGGGCGTCAGGAGGTGTAAGAAAAATGACTTGAAAAGAATAGCTAAAGCTACTGGAGCTACTTTCCTGACGTCTCTCACTAATATGGACGGTAAGATTTCTATTACATAAATAAAACTATTTTTCTCTCCAGAAACAGATTTTTAAGTCTTAATTTGAATAGGTATGTATATTTTATTCATTTTTGAATAATACTTGGTGAATGATAATTTTTATTTATTCAGTAGTTCCAGAGGGGAATGCGTTATAACATTATTCCATGTAGCTATACCATAGGACATATTTAATAACAAAAACCTTTAATATACTTACTTAGTGAAAATGCAGTAAAATTGCGGAAACAACGGTCTTCCTACTGGAACTCTTTTTAGCGTTCATTGCGAAATTTACTCAGCCGTCAATAAGAAACATTTGCTACAGAAAACTTTAAACATATGGTCTTTTTAGGGTTCCGTACCCAAAGGGTAAAAACGGGACCCTATTACTGAGACTTCGCTGTCTGTCCTTCCGTCTGTCACCAGGCTGTATCTCAAGAACAGTGATAGCTAGACAGTTGAAATTTTTACAGATGATGTATATCTGTTGCCGCTATAATAACAAATACAAAAAGTTGGCCAAGTGCGAGTCGGACTCGCGCACGTTAAAACAAAAAAGGTTAAAATATGTAGTCTAATGTTGTATAGCTAATGGTACGGAACCCTACGTGCGCGAGTCCGACTCGTTTGAATTTAAGAGAAGATTATGTGCGGCGAACCATTTAGAGAATATAGATAACACATTATGTACATACATGAATTAGTTCACTATCTTTGCTATCTACTTTAAATATCCGAGAGGTTTCATCTGCAAATAAAATATCGCAGCAATCTTTGACCATGCAAGGCAGATCATTAGTATACGCTAGGAACAGAAAAGGTCCCAAAATTGATCCCTGCGGTACACCTATTTTTACCAAAGACCCGGATACTTTAACCCCTAATTTTTTAATCTATAAAATAATAGAGACATTTCAGATGGATAAACATGACGAATATGTTGATGGAACAGTAATATTTCGTATTAAATTAAATGTCGCGTCAGAGTTCAAGAAATAAGTGAACTATTTGTTGTGACGTCATCAAAACGACGAGCGATACCATTCCATCCATTACCACCACCTCCACATCACCATTATCGTTTCTAAGCAAGCTTAGAAACGATAATGGTGATGTGGAGGTCTAACATTTTGCAGTAAGATTAAGTTATTATTACTATTAGAGGTGAGAGTTGGCCCCCTACCCTTAGGATTGAACCTGGAATTTCAAAATGCAGCAATGCTCTAAGCTAATTAATATTTATATTAAGTATGTATATATTGCTTGTATTCTAGGTGAAGAAGTTTTTGAAGCTAGCATGATCGGAGAGGCTGCTGAAGTTGTACAGGAACAGATATGTGATGACCAGCTTATCCTCATCAAGGGGTGAGATATTTGATTTTTTATTCATTTCATGAGTCGCTGACTGTCTACCAGCCCATAAAAAGTAAAGTAACAATGAAGGAACTTCTCAATGGTAGGCAATGCACCAGTAATGCTGCGGGTATTACACATGTTCATAGGCGCCGGTGACCACTTACCATCAGGTGGAATGTGTGTCACCTTTCTTTTCAAAAAATTACCTACTAACAGATACACCACTGTCTTTGCAAAGAGAGCCACGCATTTTATCACCACTCCAGATCAGTACACGCAAAAACTATCGCACGTGTCTAACACGGTTGAATTAGCGCTTCTTCTACTTCGTACAGCCCACGATATACTAGCTGCTAGGACTGACTTACTAAGTCAGCCGCAAGCAGAAGACGTACAGTGAATTTATATGTCACTGTATAATCTTTGTGGGTTAGTATTAAAAAATTTAGCAATACATGGGTTTAAATATTAGGTGTTCAATCAATTAAAACAGTGGCAACCGCAGAGATTCAATAATTCGATAATTCAGCATGATCTCAGATGTTTGAGCGTGGAATGTGTGGTATCTAATGTGTGTGTGTGTGGAACTCACACGTTTTTCTAGTTGGTAGAATAAATTGATGAAAACGGCTCGTTAGTCGCTACCACAACCAAAACGAATGACTGAGATTACCTACTGTTGTTTTCTGGCAGTATTTCATAGATCGCCCTGTGCAGGTATTACATTCTCATGATTGTTTATTTTCTCGCCTCAGATGTCATTTTGGGAAATTCAAGTTTCAAAAAAAACAAAAGTGCGCTAGCAGGGCAGGTATGGATTTTCATACAACATTCCTTCACTGCTACGGAGGGGGAAGTAATGAGATTGCATATAACTTTTCCCGCCGCACATTTATAAGGGAATAATGACGAACTTTATAACACGTTTTTGAATGAGCAATAAGTCATTTTCTGTGAGTGTGGTATAAAATGATTTGCAGTGTAGGTAAATTCAAAGAATTACATACGCTAGGTAGGTCGCCAAATAGTGAGGTTTTTTGCTGATCTTCTATGATAAGTATTAAAATGATGTATAGGAAACTGTTTTATTTTTTACAAAATATGTTAGAAATATCTGAGAAATGATGATCTAATCTAGCTAAGAAAGTGAAGTTGTTCCTCTTTGAGAGAGCAGAGGTCTGCATATAGTCAATAAAAAATATCCGCGCGATTCAAAATATGAGTGAACTTTGTCTGTTATTCTGGTTTAACACCAAGATGGCGCTGACTTTTCGTCAAGGACAATTAGCTTTGTAATTTGTAAGCTAAAACCTATCTTTACGTGACTTTTCGTCAAGGACAATTAGCTTTGTAATTTGTAAGCTAAAACCTATCTTTACGTGACTTTTCGTCAAGGAGAATTAGCTTTGTAATTTGTAGGCTAAAACCTATCTTTACGTGACTTTTCGTCAAGCAGAATTAGCTTTGTAATTTGTAGACTTAGACCGTATCTTTACGTGTCTTTTCATCAAGGAGAATTAGCTTTGTAATTTGTAGGTTAAAACCTATCTTTACGTGACTTTTCGTCAAGGAGAATTAGCTTTGTAATTTGTAGGCTAAAACCTATCTTTACGTACTTTTCGTCAAGGAGAATTAGCTTTGTAATTTGTAGGCTTAGATCGTATCTTTACGTGACTATTCGTCAAAGGGAATTAGCTGTGTAATTTGTAGGCTTAGATCGTAGCTTTACGTGACTTTTCGTCTAAGAGAATTAGCTGTGTAAATTGTTGACTTAGACCGTATCTTTACTTGATTTTTCGTCAAGGAGAATTAGCTTTTTAATTTGTAGGCTTAGACCATATCTTAACATTAGATAATTGCTTGTTCCCCAGTCCGACGGCCCGCACGGCCGCGTCTATAATCCTCCGCGGCCCCACGGACGCGTACTGCGACGAGATGGAACGTTCGGCGCACGACGCGCTGTGCGCAGTGCGCCGCGTGCTGGAGTCGGGCCGCGTGACGGCCGGCGGCGGGGCCGTCGAGGCCGCGCTCTCTATATACTTGGAGAACTTCGCTACCACGCTGGTAAGTTTGCATTTATTACAGGAAGGAGTCGGCTAAGCAATGCCTTCTTTGTGGGACACATGACGAACGTCATACTTTTTACAGTCTTAAAGCAATTGGCGTTACTGTATAGCTAATGGGCCCTTAAAAATCAGTACTAATATTATAAATTCGAAAGTAACTCTGTCTGTCTGTTACGCTTTCACGCCAAAACTACTGGACCGATTTGAATGAAATTTGGTATGGAAATAGTTTGAGACCCGGGAAAAACAGGATAGTTTTTATCCAACTGCGCAAAAAGAGGTTAATTTTTTTGCGCGATAACCGACATACGAGCGGGTTTAGCCGCGCCCGGAAAGCTAGTTGTTTATAAAAGCATTTTTTTTTCGTACCAGAAAACGGGACCCTATATCCGTCCGTTTTTGTGCGTCCGTAAATTTTAAAGGGCTTTGTAGCGGAAATATGTAGCCGATTGATAGTTTCACAGAATTGGTATGACGGATTGCCTTACAAATAATAATAATAGTAAAAAATAAAGGGGTGTCTCTATACAAATGTAAGAAACATGTACTTTCTTATAATATTTGTTTTTGCTTATTCGTAGTTATTGGAAAAATGCTAACAACCTTTTAAGGTTGACTTAGGTTGTTAGCATTTTACCAATAACTATATACGAATGTCACACTTAGTGAGACGAAATACTTAGCATTCCATGGATTCACTGTAAAAGGTGCTGGGTCCAAAGCGTTTCAGAGGAAGAGAACCACTTCAGAGGCGCTGGGAATTATAACCTAGGGAGTATGGTTAAGAGGCCCTATATGATGTCATCAATGCTCTCCTTCACCACTATGAATAATGCCCAATTTCTTCCATATAGTAACAAATAATAAACTCTCACTGACTCATGTCAAGCTACAGGTCTTGAATAATTGTTAATAAATAATGATTCTTTGTAGATTCTGTGTTGGTACTGAACCGTTGGTATGCAAATCCAGCTCGCAATGGCCGGTCTTGTCTGCCGTGTGCCTATTCTGGCATGCATATTTTACTACTGAATGTATATGATGGTAATGTGCAACATTGTTGAGCCGCAGCAGTATAAAAGATTAGTATAGTATTTAAATGTCTTACTGTATCTGCTCGTTAGCAGAACGGAAGGGAAATATAATTAGTAAGATAACACAATTATTATCCTCTTTACTCATGATTTAAATTTTACATTGTATAATATTTTACACCAATGGCTAGGTTTGTTAATGCCCGCCTGGCTAGCTACCACCCTCAAGCAGAAAATCTGTTAGTGACAGATTTCACCTAACGGTGTGTTATGGCAGCTGTCCTTAAGAACCAGTCATTCTATGTTAACAACATCTTGGACTGCATCATCACTTATCATCAGATGAGATAGTGGTCATATAATAGCCTATCATTTATAAAAAAAAAACCCAGCATGGGGTATGTAAATATTTAATACTCATTGCTTGGTGACAGATTTTTTGCTTCTCAAAATGCTTTTGCCACCTTGCGATAACAACCGCCCTCCGAAGCGCTAATTAGTAATGCCACTAGCGGTCACCCATCCAAGACATGACCGCAGCGATGTCCGCTGCGCTGCTTAACTGAGTTGATCAGTTAGGAACAACTAAGCAAGCTACGCTACGAGCGCTTCAAAATAATTATATTTATATGGAGCTTACACTGTGTTGTGAATATTTACAGAGTTCCCGCGAGCAGCTGGCGATTGCTGCGTTTGCACAATCCCTGCTCGTCATTCCGAAGACACTGGCGGTGAACGCAGCGCGCGATGCTACCGACCTCGTCGCCAAGCTGCGGGCGTATCACAACTCTTCGCAGACCAAGGTGAGGCCATTAGCTATATATACTATCCCCACTCCCAGTGAGGTGCTAGGCTGGAACTGCAATATTTCGTAAAAGGCGACTGAAGGTAAAATACATGAAGGTGGGCAGAAAGTTTTCAAAAGGGTTCAGAAGGACTGCCATGCGAAAATGTGCTTATATAAAATCTAACATTAAACCACAACCTGAGCATTTTGTGGTACACATTATTAAAAAAACTATCACGCCCATAGATTTGTGCTTTAACATAGTAATTTAACTGTATATCTAGATGTGTTATCCGCCAAAAAAATTATGTACTTTAACTGTACATTAACTATTTTCTTATAAGTGTCCAAACGCGGGCACTAATCCAGCATCACGGCAATAACTCAAATTCGTGATCAGCACCTCATATGCGAATGAGTTGCTGATTAAGACACTTATTCAGATTTTAGTACAAAAAAATATTTGTAACTAAACATTTTTTGTACTAAAAACCGTTAGTCAAGAATCTAGAAATGTGCCCCTTATTAGATGGGATGGGACCAAAGCTGGTGAAACTTGGATTCTGTGACACCTGTGACTTCATTTGCCTGGCAGTGATTTGAATATTAGGGCAAACACATTATTAGACGATTGAGTTAAATTTAGATAGATAGAAAGAAGATAGATAAAAAGAAATTTAGAAATTTAAAATGTAATTTAAGATTTTGATCCAGGTTACCATATTTTTTTTATGTTTAACATATACAAGAATTATAACGAAAGATGAAGAATATACAATAATTATAAAAATGTATTGAACCTAATATTATTGTTTCCATCCTTCCAGGTAGAACACGCAAACCTCAAATGGGTAGGTCTGGACCTGACGGAAGGCCAATTGCGCGATAACCTCGCAGCAGGCGTCCTGGAGCCAGCCATCTCCAAGATAAAGTCATTGAAGTTCGCCACTGAAGCAGCCATCACCATCCTCCGTATCGATGACATGATCAAGCTAGACCCTGAACAAAGCGGTGGCAAGAGCTATCAAGACGCGTGTAACGCTGGCGAGTTAGACTAAAAGTGTAGGAAGATCTCAGTACATAGCTAGAAACACAATGTACTCCAAGACTTTAATTTTCACTCTACTGGCAATACTCAGAGACGCCCATTACTTTTAATTAATTAACGTTATATATACAGGTTAATCCTATTGATTTCTCTGAGTACAGCGGTAAAATTTACTTTATTTTGAGGAATTAGGTGCCTTATTTATTTCCCAGTGATAGAAATACTTCTTCAAAAGAGAAAATTACCTGAGGCGGTTCGTCTCTACTTTTCTCATCTCATTTAGTGGGCTAAACATAAAATTAATCTACTATATTACTTATCCGAGATAGTTTATTTCTATTGTGTGTGTTCGGCCAGTATTATCCGTATAATTTTCTACTACAACTTGCAGTAACATAAATATATCAATTATATTAAGGGGCTACAAAATCAAAGTGTAAGATCACTTACGCTTTAGATTATTAGTATTGTATGTATGTAAGAACGATTTTATGAATTTAAAATACAAATACAGACCTGTTCACCCACGAAGGCGCGCCACTCCACGCTCAATTATTGATTCTTAGTGTGGGTGATACACTAAGTTATGGTACATACAGTGATACAATAAAATGTTAAATATGAACACTTGTGTAGCCAGTAGTAGTTGCAAATACACTCACAAACATGTGAGCGGTGCGCCTACGTGAATGATAAGGATGGATGGAATATTCTAAAAAAAATAATAATATTATAAAACATGGATTAAAACCAGAAATGGTTTTTTAGATTTTTTTAATGTGCTGTAGAAGTGGAAGCATAGGGTATAAACCAGATAATCCATGGAATGCTGAGTAATTCACCGTCATATCAAATTTTATACAGTATTATAAGTCCTCAATATTGCTATTATACTATGTGAACCATGACTAATGAGGAAAAAAAAATCTTTGAGTATTCTATAAAATATGTCAGAAGGTTATGTACTGAGATCTAGGTTTGTGTAACTGATGTCTGAATGTTATGTACTGCTGAGTCTAGTGTATTTTAGATAGGCAGTGTATCAAATATCATAATGCAGAGAACGCTAGCGCCCTCCATTTTTTGTAATTCTAAGCCACTGCTGCCTTCCGTATTTTAGTTTAAATATAATCTTGTATGTGCATAGCCTCGCTTAACAGAATGTACCGCTGAGTTTAATGTATATTGATATTTTTGTGGATCTTGTTTGAATTGGTTATAGAGGCTTTAAAATCACACTCAAGTCTACGAGATTGTCTCTTATTATATTATATATTGCTATATTTCCTATAATTAATCGTCAAGACTAATTGCAAAATCTATAAAAACAAACTTGATTCAGAAAATTATTTTTTATACTGGCATGTACTTGGTACATAGATTAGACCACAGATCAATATAATTATATGCATACACTTTGCATTCGAAATTTGAGTATCGATTAATACTGAAATAATAATTAGAAAAGGTCGAATTAAATTAAGTTAATTCAATTTTGGTTTATAAATTTCGGTCCGAGTGTGTGTAAGTAGGTATAACCACCGTAAAGAAAAGTGGAGTACTTTGATCATTACAATTCACATTGTCATTTCTATGTGTTTTCGACTCGACCAGAATAACATGTCGAAAATATTTGCAGGGTAGAGAACATCGTCACAATCGCGTACGCGGAATAATGTATTTATGTTAACCGTATGGTTTCCTTGCTTATAACATTTAATGCTAGTTTATTTTGTTAGGACGTGATGCGATTCACACTTAATAAAACAATTTTAATACATTTATTTGTTTCTTTTTTGCTTCGTCTGCCAAGGTGTGGTCGCTTGGCACTTATGTGCAGTTCACATGCAACTTCTTGCCTGCAAAAAAAGCCGTACAGTACAGACACACAGGATTTGAAGCTATGATGGCCGAGCGTTATTAGCTTTGGACTGCCGCGCTGCAGGTTCATGGTTCGATACCCACCGCTGGCTTGAGCTTCACCGTATGGTGGAAGGGCATTTTACGAATGCGCGCCTGGCTAGCTACCACCCTCAAGCAGAAAATCTGTCGCCGAGCACCTAATAGTGTGTTCCGGCAGCAGTCCTTGAGCGCCCAAAAAATTACAGGCACGTGAGTTAATTGTGTCTCAATGTGATGGGCGCAGTACCATTCGACTTGTAACGAAATGCATCTGTTATAGGGAAAGGTTACCGATTAACATCAGGTGGGCCTCGTGCTTGTTTCATCACAATAACAAAAAAGACACGTATAGACGGAAAATTGGTAGCTCGTGCAAACGTTGGATCGGGACTGCACAGTCCTTGTGCAAGTATTTACTCGCACGTCGTTCGAGCCGCACTTCACAGTGAAATTATTACAACAGGCACCTAACATGTTGAATTGAATTCGAACGTTTTATAATATGTACGTTGTAATTTAAATATTTGTGAAATAAAAACGTTGGAATAATGTTTTGATATTCGATTAAAGGAGTAATAAGTAACGGAAATATATCCTTGGAATCGTTGCCAGCATGTCAATGAGACCAGAGATAAATATTTTGAGGCTTGCAACGTTTTGCTTGCGAGTGTGTGACCGCTGTTGTGGAAAAGACTGTACATGGTACCACGTGCAGTCAAGACGAAGGATTAGGGTTACTTGCAGTGTCAGTGCACAGAACTTTATTTAAAAGCTGATGCTTGTCGTTTGGTCCCATATAAATTTCATCGGAATCGGTCAAGCCGTTATGAGTTATAATTCAATAACGGAAAAATATTTTCCTATCTTGATAATATAGTCGATGACAGTGAATGACAATCTATCCCGTAAGTAGCAAAGGTCATTAAAGAGTGAAAAAAGTTACCAAAATATAGAACCGACTTCAACACTCAAAAGTGTGAAATAACTTGTCGAAGTCGGTACCATGGGCACAATATTGTGATAATAGGTACATTACATAACATAGGTATAAAAAAAAATGAAATGTTGAGGCTGAGCTGAAGCTTATAGGGTCAGAAGCACTTTTGAACCTTATAAGGTCGAGCCGCTAGAAGTTTTCACAGAATTATGGTGGATATTTCCTTTAAAAAGTCAAAATTAGGAGGAGGGGATGTAAACGCGTTTGTGAAAATGTTAAAGTTACGTAAAAGCGACTAACAAATCCTCGATTAGCGATACTGATTCACTTGGCAATATAATAAGATGAATGCTATTAAAAATACATTTTCATTACAAATATTTTATAATCACTACGACTAATTTAAGAAAACGTCAAATTAATATTTTAATAAAATATACCTACTGTATCAGCCGGATTGTCCACTGCTCAACACAGCCACCCCTATTAAGGGGCATTTGCTTATAATCCCCACGCTTGGCAGGCGGCTTGAGGATCGCAGTGTAAGTTGGCGTTCTTTAGAAGGCACTGCTGCCCACCTTCCAGTATTTTTCCCTTAGTCGCGTCTTACGACACCCTCGGGATGATATGGGGAGGTGCAATTCTAACCCGGCAGAAATTTGAAATTTTAGAAAATTCTTCCTGTTTGTCTGCGTGGCGTTTGTGTAAAATATTAACTTCATGTTTTCTTTAAATATTTGTTATTATTAAATATGGATTTCCGCAAAGTAACGCCAGAATCTATTCCTTATCTTAAGTTGAATGCTCTCAAGCGCAGATACTCTGGTCTGGGCTGGGGTAGATTATTTACCTAGGTAGCAATTGCCGCTTGCTGGCTCTAAGCCTTTGCCGTGCTCCCGAAGTAAATATTTGCATTTCAATTAATTCAACAGCTCGGAGCATACAAGAGCTACGTTGTAATTTTTCTGCAAGAAATATAATTTTAATTGTGCAAGAAAACAAGCTGTGAAGTTTTATGTAGGCATGTTACGCTTCAGAAAATTTACCTCACATGTGTTTAGTGCTAAGAGGACGTCATACTGTGCTTATTCCACTGTAAAAACGGTATGTATGTCTGGCTGTTCATTTTATTATTTCTCGGTTGTAATATATAGGGTTATTGGTAAAATGCTAACAACCTCTTAGGGTCTTGTGCTAGTCCAAACAAACATTTTGAGATGTATTTTTGTTTATTTTTTACTGTTCTTAAGTCTCTTGGGCCTGTAATGTATTATTTATAGTAAAAGACAATGCCTACTCCGAGCCAAGAGCGCCCGCCGCAGCAACTCTGCGGACCGCGCCTCGCTCCCTTTGAATAGAGTTTTCAATATTTACATCGAGAAAAGTAATAAAAAATATGAAATATATGGATTTCCGCTAAGTAACGCAGACAGACACAAGAGACTTTTAACATCAGGTGATCCTCGTGCTTACCCCGCCAAATCACAAAAATTATAATTAAAAAAATATAAAAAAAAACTTTATTTTGTCTTAGGTTTTCGCGATTATTACACACATAGTTATTAAAGAACTTTGAATTGCTTAAAGTTCTAAAATTGGTCCGGCTGTTTGAGCGTGAAGAAGTAACAAACATACAAACACACACAAACGGTCGCCTTAATAACATTAGTGTGATAAGTACCTATACCTACATAACTATTATATTTTAAGGAAGAAAAAATTAAAATAGACAAATGGGACATCAACTACGTGAAGGTGGGCAAGGGGCCTCACCCAGTGCTCTGCCTCCCGGGAGCCCTCGGCACTATATGGACGGACTTCAAGCCACAAATCGAAGGGTTTGACAAGGACAAGTTCACCGTAGTCGTATGGGACCCCCCAGGGTACGGGAAGAGCAGACCGCCCGATAAGGATTTCATGACCAATTACTTCGAAAATGACGCCGAGTGTGCCTGTGCATTAATGAAGGTTGGTATTTTCAGATGTTTAAGTAGGTACTTAGAGTTCTCGGAAACTAGTAGTACCTTCTAATTTCAATGGCCGTAAAATATTAAAGATAGACGTCATCTGTCGATATGTTTACACCGTTAGTTCGCAAAATTATCAAGATGGCGATCAGAAACCAAAGTGTGAAGTAGTGTGATTAAAAATATTTAAGTTTCGTATATAACCCATTCCCATTGCCACAATGTGTTATGCTTACACAGTTTAACTTTATGTATACTGTAAAATGAGCCATACATTGTGCATATTGAACTTGATTTCGGCAGTAGGTATATAAATAAATGACACGTCGACGGATACGTCTCAAATTACCTGCACCACATGTCAAAATCAGAATTCTGTCATTTTGTGTTCAACCTAAAATTTAACTTCATTGTGTGGTTTGGTTAGTATTCGTAGCTAGAAGATTGATAGTTAATGAATTTTGCTTTAATTTAATGAAGGTTTTATTTGTTTAAACCCAATGGAAAAAAATATACAGGCCTAAAACCAAATGGCATTCCAAATTACCTTCCTTTCCTCTACTGTATTTTAATCCTTTATTAACAACAAAGTACAAAATGAATACATCACTACATTTACTGCAACGAAAAAATTTAATTTCATCAATCTCGGATAAGCGGTTTTTCAGTTACACTATAGTATGACCATTGTTGAACAAAACCCTCCCCCAATGCATTGTAATAATCCTCACGCATGGCAGGTCTTGGGGATCACAGTATACGATAGCATCAGAACTGCTGCCCACCTTCTAGTGTTTTTCCTTCATCATCTCTTGTGACTCCCACATAAAGGTATGAGGTGTGCAATTCTATCCCGCCACCCCACGGGAGCAGTTATACTCAATTATCAAAAATATTTATTTGAATGTATACCTTGATGACCTGATAATTGCAATTATTGCAGATGCCGACCAATACCCACACCAAATTTGGTTATACCAAAACTTTCCTCATCAAACGAATCTCTTAGAGATCATAAAATACATGAATAGTCTCGACCAAAACAAAGAATTACTTAATATTTTTGGAGTATCAAACAATAAGAACTACGAGTGTGCATTGATATGAACCTTAATTCAATATTGTTTTTTTTCGTACTGGCTCTCACCTCTCAATGCTCTGCTAATTTGGAGGCTTTTGTTGAAATATAGAAGGGTAGCGACATCATTTCAAGACTTAAATGTTGGAAAAAACACTTTTTTCGATCAGATGAAGTCTAGCTAGAATTCAGCATATATCTGGTAAATGGCCCCACTGTGACGGTTAAAATCATGAAATTAGAGCACAACATTTGGCTCAGTAGACCTAGCCTCGAAAGCCCAGTGGTGCCAAGGCACCCGGTGCGTAACCAAAAGAGAGATCGAATCCGGCTCGAGGAGAAAAATAAATCGGACTCAAAAAAATAGTGCGATAGTGCTTATATCCATACGAGACTTAAGTGTTTTAAAAAGCACTTCCATCCATTGGATGAAGTCTAGTAGTCTGGTTGATGGCCACACTAATCCATTGACGGTTAAAGTAATTAAATTAGAGCAATAAATTCGACTCAGTTGAGCCAGCCTTGATAACCCAGTGGTTAAGGAACACGTTGAGTAAATGGACTTAAAAAAATCTTATTCAGCTTTTCGCTTAGCTCGCGATAGTGCTTGCAATTATTATATTTAGAAATTATATAACTAAGTACCTATTTTAGTAGGCTGGAATAACAATGACATTCCAAAATTAATCCAATGCTTTTAGGCACTGAAAATCCCCAAATACTCTATACTAGGATGGAGCGATGGAGGAATCACGGGGCTCATCCATGCAGCCAAGTACCCTGAAGCTATGATCAAGCTCGTGTGTTCCGGCACTAATGCTCTTATATTGCCTCAACAGGTTGAATGGGCAGAAAAGAGTAAGTTTCACTACTTCGGTATAAAACCTAGAAACGGCTCGGTGTACAGTGTGTTTTACTTACAAGACATTTTTAATATATCCACACTATATTTTCTATTGCCACATTATATGTGTCAAACAACATGTATGTCTTAAATGTATTTATACAAATTCAAATTTCTTTATTTGCTTTAACATAGGTATAATTAAATTATAGGTACAGATGTTATTATTAAAAATACTTATTTCGTTCACGACCTTAATCTGACCTAACATATTTGAAGCATGGAATATTTGTACAACACATTCACCTATTTAATCAACCAACTAATACAAAATTATCAGCCATAATACATGCACTATTTGCAAATTTGTATGCATGTGGAAGAGTGATATACATGTGACCCATAGCTGTAGAAGTACTCGTACCTAGTAGAAGAGGGACTGTTCGGATTGTATTGTTCTTTGTGTTGTTACCGAAACCGTGTTGTATCGACCCCACATGAATGGGACAAGGGTAGGAAAAAAACTTGTATTCCGGGCACGTCGGTCCCCCACGACGTCGCTCGGTACAGATGCTAACAATAATTGAAAAGAGAAAGCAAATCTACAGTTCAAACTAAGATCTTCAAAGTAAGATCTTTAAATTTTTCTACCAGGATATCATAAATAAACCTAAGGCCCAAGGCAAGCAGTCTCTTTCTCTAGAAAGCGACTGCTGGACTTGGGCCAAGATCTTGGAATCGATAGATTCACGCTACACACTGTTTACATTTTATTATACTTTTTATCAACTTACCGTAGTGGGAACTACAAATCAGGCGATCATAATCTAGAAGAGATTGATTTTCTAAAATTAACATAAAATCGCTATTCACCAAGGAATCATTCTAACTTGAGTAATTTTTGAGTTATATTTTACCGAAATATTTCTTCCAGATATAAGAGACGTCAGCTCGTGGTCAGAAAAGATGAAGAAGCCAATGACTGATGTGTACGGAGATTTCTTCCCGAAGTATTGGAACAACTGGGTCGACGGATACGTCAACATCTTTAATAAAAACAAAGGGAATATTTGTGGACATTTACTGAAGAACATAAAGTGTCCTACGTTGATACTGTACGGTGAAAAGGACCCCGTAGTGTCCCCCGTACACGCCTCAGATTTGATTATGAAAATATCTGACTCCAGGTAGGTACTAACTTAGGTTATTATATACGCAATACGCACACTACAGAATCTCAATCAGGAGACGTCGCCTGATTTGACATTGCCATGTTCGAGGTAGCAGTGATAGCCCAGTGGCTTTGGCTATGGACTGCCGCGCAGCAGGTCCATGGTTCGAATCCCGCCGCGGGCTTGAGCTTCACCGCATGGTGGAAGGGCATTTTTGCGAATGCCCGCCTGGCTAGCGACCACCCTCAAGTGGAAAATCTGTCGCCAAGCACCTAACGGTGTGTTCCGGCAGCTGTCCTTGAGAGCCAGTAATTCTAGGTTAAGCCTGCTAACACCTTCGACCACATCATCACTTAGCATCAGGTGAGATTGTGGTCAAAGGCTTACCTATCAGCAATAAAAATTAAAAATAAAAAAAAGTACGGGTGCCGTTTCTCCCGTTTTTTTTAAATATTAATGTGTGTGGGTCATAACAATTTACCCCGGTGTGCTTTTTATGTTGGATTTTACCTACTTACTTCATCATTTATCGAGCACGAAGGTCACACCATCGACCTTTACCTACTCTAGCAAATTGTCTCACGTTAACCTGGCTTATATGTCTTAATTCATATAATTCCCACATACTTGGAAATCAAGTGGCTAAATACGACTATTTATAACCTACTTCTTAGTATAATTTTATTAAGTGTGTGTAAAATACTTTTCTTTATATCTGTGGAGGCTTGTTAATGGCTTTTCTTAATTAAGTTACTAAACTAAACCTGTTTCGTAAGGATAGCTGTAAGCCCCCCAAATAAAAATAAAATAAAATAAAAATAAAATGTTTTTTTTTTGCTTACGGTGGGGCATTTTGTGATTGATTGCTAACAGCCTGAAATAGAAAATATGTAGCTTAGTTTGCTATAATCATGTTTGGGATCGAATATGTGTACGCTTGCGTTGAGTATCCGATACGACGACAGCTCTTAGATGCTGTGATGCTGTTGCGCACTCACCTTGATGATGATCTCGGATGCCTGGGCATCTTAGATGAAAACCTGGGTGGACGCATTCAATCCCAAACATGACGATTTGTTAAATATTAATTATATTTAAATTAACGTGAAACTCACGAGAATATCATTTCATTACAGATTACATTTGTACCCAGATGGAAAGCACAACATGCACTTGAAATATGCAGAAGATTTCAACAAGAGAGTACAAGATTTTCTCATGCAACCGTTAAATAAAATTATCCAAAAGTAAAAATAGATATTTATTATTCAAGCCAGCAAAGTCGTTATTTGATGCGAGTACTTTTATTAAAACCTAAGGAAACGAAGGATTCTAGGATTTAACCACGAGCAAAGTTCTACAAATACAGAAACCAGAATGTACCGAAGGTTTTAAAGGTACGAGACGTGAAATAGCTAGTTTGCTGCCGAGCGCAACACACAATTTTTCACCTCACTAGGAAAAGTGCAAGAAAACGGAAGCGTAAATAAATATAAAAAAAAAAGCATCAATTTTGTTGGTTTGCCTTCGAAAAACCACACGGAAGGATATTGTTATACTTTAACAATATTTTTTTACACGAATCATCTGATCCCAGATTTTATGAGGAATTCAGCAACAAAATTTTTCGAAATTTTAAATGTTGATGTAAACTTTTTTGCATTTGGCTCATAGAACTTCGGTAACAACGCCATACCTTACAGTGCACAAATAAGGTGCCCTACATAAAAAATAGCCTCAAAAAGAATTTTGAAGACGAGCATTGCATTGCAGTCTTGGTGAGACAGTAAACTTTCAAAATCAGAAAAAAATACATCGCTATAAAGGTTTTTTTAGAAGATAGAGTCATTTAAGAGGAAGGTTTATATGCATCATATAATACAGAATTACTGATAATTTTAGATCTTACTTATGTGATGACGTAAATAAACACATTTTTTTGCGCTTACATTGCAAACGCTGTCTGAACCCTACGAGATAGATCAAAATAATGTACTACAGTATTGTACACCTTAAAAAGGGCTACAAAAAAGTCCAGGATGATATATGTCTATCTCTTAGGAATAACCCACAATAATCTTTTTTAATCCTTTACTTTTTACGAGAAATAGTGGCTTATTTAAGAAGCGATTTTAAGCAATACAACATTAATCCTTATCCAATTAAGTACCTTAAATACGTTGTGCATTTAATATAAATCAATACGGCCCTTACATTGTTATTTAAATGAATATTTTCGAAGGAATTACAGATTATTTAGTATCAGCATTACACCCGTGCGAAGCCGGGGCGGGTCGCTAGTATATTAAGTATATAAAAAACCGGAGAGTTCCATATTTGTTATTCTATCGTTCTAAGTTGGTTAGTAGCAACTTATAATTAAATAAATAGTAAACTAACTTATTCTGTGACATTATCAATCGGTCAGAGCACCGTGTCACAGGTTAAATAATAGTTACAGTGTACTCGTCAATAGCACAGAACATTTACTGTATAAGTAGTTATCTCGGTCGCATAATTAATTGTGTGACTTCTATGGCTACCCACTCAGACGCGTACAATGTCAAATAAAAGTTAGTCGCGTCGCTTGCCGGTGATGAAAATATCATTCTAATTTTATCAGTTTATCGAGCTTATCAGCGTGCAAGTGCCAGTTGTTTTTATGTTTGATAAACAATATTTTTCTTTATATTATTTCATTTGTTAAAGAAAAATAACAGTGTGTGTTAACATGTTACAATTGAGAAAATTTACCGTACAAATTTTATTTAGCGGTGAGAGGACATCGTACTGTGCATACTCTACGGCGAAACCGGTTGTAAAGGTACGATTTTTATACCTGAGTAGGTAAGTAAGTAAATAATGCAGTATTTTTTCATACAATAGGTTGGTATTCATCAGTATTAATCATAAACACCGCAAGTGTGAGTATATGTGTCACGTATCCAATAGAAAGACTGTCTGATTTACTTAACTACAAAGTTCAGTCAGTCAAAATTATTTATTCAATTTAGGCGTCTACGATACTGATATGAGTCATTCTACTGCAGAGTACAGCAAAAGTATAGAGCCACTGTGAAACAAACGGTTTCTTTCCAGCTGACGTTAGCGTCCCCAATGTTATCCAGAAGAAATCAGAATGAACAAGTGCAAAGGGTCGTAAATAAGGGAAAATATTGACCACAGGAATGTTTTAATTAAAGAGAATTAAGGAATTAAGAGTTATCTTATATCAGTACATTTAATGTTAGTAGAATGCTTAAACAATCATACTATACTCAAGCTAAAAAAGTGCTCAGCCTAAGTATCGGTGATCTACCACAAATAATACTGCCAACTTATACTGTATCAGCCGGATCGTCCACTGCTGAATACAACCTCCCCTATTAAGGGGGTATTTGCCATAATCCCCATGCTTGGCAGGCGGCTTGGGGATCGCAGTGAAAGATAGTAGTTCTTTAGAAGGTGCTGCTGCCCACCTTCCAGTATAATTATTCCCTTAGTCGCCTCTTACGACACCCACGGGATGATATGAGGTGCAATTCTAACCCGGCACCCCACGGGGAAAACCCGGAATCCCACGGGGAACTTACCAAACATTAAATATACGAAGAAAGGTAGATAAATATTATATTTATTGTTTATTTTACATCTGATAAGCTAGCCCTTGACCACTATCTAGCCACTTGGTAAGTGATGATATGGTTTAGGTGATACACGGACTGCTGCCGTAATTGTTAGGTGCTTGGGGACAGAATTCCCAATTGAGGATGGTAGCTAACTATATGATCTTTCAAATTCGTTCCACCATGCTATGCAGCTCAAGACGGCGATGGGAATCGAACCATGAACATGCGGCACAGCAGTTCATAGCTATTCCCGCTCGTCAAAATGTCTTTTACTGCACTTTAAAATTAGAAGGGACAAAATGAAGGTAGGTACGTAATATTTTCATTAAAACTAACGTGAGTTGACATACTTATTAACTACGTATACCGGATAGAACTCACGGTGTTTAGTCGTTATCTCCGACCGGTGTTCGAGCGGTAAAGACGCTCATTCTCAAGGAATGCGGGCAGCTTCGAGGGCCGCTAGACGCGCACTGCGGGCGGCTGCTCGCAACGCCCTCTGCGAAACTTGAGGAACGGCGGGCAGCAATGGCATCGCAGGCGTGGTAGGGGCGCGTACGTCACTGTCACTATCTTCACTGCACTCGTGAAAAGTATGTGTAGGGTCTTCGCACACTATTGCAATTACGTCTGATTCGCGGGTAAACAGTTTAGCACTGGTCGAGGCACAATTAAGCACGGGTTTCCACGCAGAAGGTAGATTCCAGCCACCGTCCCTATTAAAATTTGGATGACGGTTTATTTCAATAGCCTCACGTACTTTCCGCGGCACAAAATACTTTTCTCTCGCTAGTACGGATGCTTTATCAAACCGTATGAAATGTTTCGTATCCTTAATTAGGGCGTGCTCGGCTATTGCGGATTTCTCGACTTCAAGGTTCTTAATACACCTGACATGCTCCGTCAACCTTGTAGCGATGTTTCGTCGTGTTTCTCCGATATAGGACTTTCCACAATCACACGGCACTTTATATACCCCAGGCCCGGCAAGTGGTTCTCTGTCTTTCGGTGAACGTAGCATTTGTCCCTACCACGCCTGCGATGCCATTGCTGCCCACCGTTCCTCAAGTTTCGCAGAGGGCGTTGCGAGCAGCCGCCCGCAGTGCGCGTCTAGCGGCCCTCGAAGCTGCCCGCATTCCTTGAGAATGAGCGTCTTTACCGCTCGAACACCGGTCGGAGATAACGACTAAACACCGTGAGTTCTAGCCGGTATACGTAGTTAATAGGTACGTAATAGTTAAACTATTCTGTAGATATGCGTATATGATACCAAATACTATCTGCGTACTTTTCATAGGTTGACACGTAATTACCGATTGGAAACTCCATGCAAGATTACAAGTAAAAACTGAAGGCTTTTTATTTTTAAAAATTCAGTCTTCTACAAACATTTTGACCGAGTAAGCCTACAACTGCTACCTTCAAACTTGGAATTTTCCCTTCAAAAGACCAAAACATGGGATCAGATTATCTACAATATAAGTACCTAACTAAAATCACACGAATTTTGAATACTTAGTAAGTAGTATTTATAATTCGTGAAAATTTAAAACATAACGAATTTACGTTCGTAAGGAAAGCGCTATACCGCATGCATAAAACTCTTATGGCATAGGTATTGGTCCCAAGCGTCGTTTATCTGTGGGATATTTTCCTATAGTCTAAACTCACGCGCTCATTCATATGATAAGGTACTTACATAGGTATACCAACCAACCTTAGTTTTTATAAAAGTACAATAGTTTTTATATCAACTTATGAAGATTAATCAGTTAAAGTATACTCACATACATATTTTTCAGGCAGAAAAAATAAAAATTGACAAATGGGACATCAACTACGTGAAGGTGGGCAAGGGGCCTCACCCAGTGCTCTGCCTCCCGGGAGCCCTCGGCACTATATGGACCGACTTCAAGCCACAAATCGAAGGGTTTGACAAGGACAAGTTCACCGTAGTCGTATGGGACCCCCCAGGCTACGGGCAGAGCAGACCGCCTGATAAGGATTTTATGACTAACTTCTTTGATAAAGACGCCGAGTGTGCCTATGAATTTATGAAGGTATCACAGAAGCATTTTATTCTCATAAAGAACTTACACGCCACTCAAAATCTATAGATCTTGCCCCTTCGACCACATCTTCTCTTACCAGCAGATGAGATAGTGGTTTAATAATTGCAATTCTAGCCCGACAACCCACGGGGAATAAATAGTTTATGATCTTATAATAAAAAAAGTGTGAAGCGTGACGCGACACCGGCCCAAGTACCACACTCAAAATCCTGAGGAAGGCTTCCGGTAGAAGCCGAAACATTGTCGATAGCGATATCGACTCATAGTAAGTTGTCTCACGCTCAAACACCCGTGTCTTCATACTCGTATATAAGTTTATGATCTACTGTGCTACCGGCACGAATACAAATATTACTTACTAGCTTTCCGGGCGCGGCTCCGCCCGCGCGTATGTCGGTTATCGCGCGAAAACATTAACCTCTTTTTGCGCAGTCGGATAAAAACTATCCTATGTTTTTTCCCGGGTCTCAAACTATCTCCATACCAAATTTCATTCAAATCGGTCCAGTAGTTTTGGCGTGAAAGCGAAACAGACAGACAGAGTTACTTTCGCATTTATAATATTAGTACTGATTAAAATTGACTTGAAAAATAAAGCGTTTCAATAGCAGTAGAACTAAATGTGCGTGTTCATCTGGGGAAATACACCATATCTATTTACACCGCCAAGCAGTAATGTTCACATTACGGTGTTCCTGTTTTAATGGGTATGGGCGCCGGTGAAATTACAGGCACATTGGACTTAACAACTTATGTCTCAGAGTCATGGGCGTAGTGGAGTTCGACACTTGTGACGACAAAAACAAAGCTGTAACTTCTGCCCATAACAGGTTTTTAAGCCTGATAGGTTAACCCTTTTTTAACCTGATGGTAAGTGATGATGTGGTTGAAGATTTTGTTCAAGCTAACCTAGCTTTACTGGCTCACAAGGACAGCTGCCGGACACACGTTAGGTCTTGGTGACAGATTTTCTATTTGAGGGTGGTAGCTAGCCAGGCGGGCATTCTCAAAATGCCTTACCACCATGTTTTAACGACTGCCATCCTTAGACAACAACCGGGAACCACGACTTAACGTGCCCTCCAAAGCACGGAAGCGCTCAGTAATAATATCACTTGCGGTCACCCATCCAACTCATGACCGCGGCGGACGTTGCTTAACTTTGCTGCTCGGTTAAGAACAGTAAAATAAATTTCACTATGAGCGCTTCAAAAGGGCTTCGTACTTGTTCTATCACAATAGCGTAAAAAAAGGTAATGCTGAACTAATAAATGGCAGAAGTTGCTTATCATCGGAGACGTGCGTTCATTGTACGCACTTATATCATTATTTAAGGTTATCAAATCTTTTTGCGAGAATAAACATGACATTCCGAGAATGCTTTTAGGCACTAAAAATCCCCAAATATTCAATACTAGGATGGAGCGACGGAGGAATCACGGGGCTCATCCATGCAGCAAAGTACCCTGATGTCATGATCAAGCTCGTCGGCTTTGGCACTAATTCTTTTATTTTGCCGCAAGAAATTGAATGGACTAAGAGTAAGTTTAGATTTTGAAAATGTAGAAATCAGTCTCTTTAGGCATATAGGTACTTCTTTTAAACGTGGAGGTATTCCAAATCGTATTGGATTATTATTATTATAAAAAAATAGTATTGGATTGGATTTAATCATATTGGAGGAAGATTGGGACCTATAGTTTTCACTTAATATTTTTTCTTTATAGGTAAACTAGCTCTCCGGGCGCGACTCCGCCCGCGCGTATGTCGGTTATCGCGCAAATGCGCAGTTGGATAAAAACTATCCTATGTTTTTTTCCCGGGTCTCAAACTATTTCCATACCAAATTTCATTAAAATTGGTCCAGTAGTTTTGGCGTGAAAGCGTGACAGACAGACAGAAAGACAAAGTTACTTTCGCATTTATAATATTAGTACTCAGTACTGATAAGTAAGAAATTAGTAGGTATAAAAATAAAACGATGGAATAAATAAGAAGTAAGAAGTCATCATTAGGTATAAAATTCGTCTCAAAGCGGACTTTAAGAGATACGTACTTAATAATGTCTAAAAATAACAAACATTCATTAAATCGGGTGCCAATCGAATTAATATTTAATTGTAATTTTTTTATTATATGCCTCATAGGTTAGCCTCAGATCACTATATCACCAGATGGTAAGTGATGATGTGGTCGTAGATGTTGTTCAGGCTAACCTAGAATTATAATTCCGGAATGCCAAAGCGTTATATTCCATTAAATTTAGAAAATTTTTGATAAGGGGAATCAAATAATTCACTCGGGAATCGACAAAATTATAACATTAACCTAAGATAAATTACATGTATTTTTGGTCAAATCATCAAACGAAGGATGAAGTAAATAAGGGCAAAAGCACTGGGATTATCTGTGAGGACAGTTACCTATATATATTTCTCTACGTCTCTCCATCTTCAAATCTTCGACACACTTTTTGAACGAAATATTTCTTCCAGATATAAGAGACGTCAGCTCATGGTCAGAAAAGATGAAGAAGCCAATGACTGATGTGTACGGAGATTTCTTCCCGAAGTATTGGAGCAACTGGGTCGACGGATACGTCAACATCTATAATACAAACAAAGGGAATATTTGTGGACATTTACTGAAGGACATAAAGTGTCCTACGTTGATACTGTACGGTGAAAAGGACCCCTTAGTGTCCCCTGTACACGCCTCAGATTTGATTATGAAAATATCTGACTCCAGGTAGGAATTTCCTTTATAGATATTCAGCATTTTTGGTCCATTTGTCACTGATATGGCTGAGTTGTAACAATTTGCCCCGATGTGCTTTGTATGTTTGATCCGACCTACTTAGGTACTTCTTCATTAAAACATATTGGAGCAACTGAGTAGACGTGTGAAAACACATCGGTGAACATCTATAGAACAAACATGGGAATATTACTGGACATTTACTGAAGGACATAGTATCCTACGTTGATACTGTACGGTGAAAAGGATCCCTTAGTGTCCCCTGTACACGCCTCAGATTTGATTATGAAAATATCTGATTCCAAGTAGGAATTTCCTTATCTCACAAGGAAATTCCCACCTGGAATCAGATATTTTCAGCATTTTAGTTTTTTTTGTCACTTATACGGCTGAGTCGTAACAATTTGCCCAGGTGTGCTTTGTAAGTTTGGTCCGACCTACTTACTTCTTCATTAAAACATCTATAGGTAATACAAATAATGGGAATATTTGTGGACATTTACTTAAGGACATAAAGTGTCTTACGTTGATACTGTACGGTGAAAACGCCTTCTGAAGAAAGATGGCATTTCTTCAGAAGACGCTCCTGCTCACCTTCTGCTATTTTTCCTTTCGTCTCCTTTTACGGCTTCATAGCACAGGATATAAAAGGAAGTATACTGTAACAGCCGGATCGTCCACTGCTGAACACATCATCCCCTATTAAGGGGGTATTAGCCATAATCCCCACGCTTGGCAGGCGTCTTGGAGATCGCAGCGTTAGTTGGCAGTTCTTTAGAAGGCGCTGCTGCCCACCTTTCAGTATTTTTCCCTTAGTCACCTCTTACGACACCCATGGGATATGGGGAGGTGCAATTCTAACCCGGCATCCCACGGGGAAAAAAGAAGTATGGAGGAGTGCAATTCTAGCATGGCGACACAAGTCAATTATGGTTTAAGTAAATTTTTACGAATTACTTTTTGAATATTTTGGAATGAATTGTATATCCCAAAATTTCACATTTTTGCTAGCGACTGTAGTAGGTAGTCTATTTACTTCACTAATTAAACTTATTAAATATACATAATTATACTTATGTACCATTTTTTCTCACATTACAGATTACATTTGTATCCAGACGGAAAGCACAACATCCATTTGAGATACGCAGACGATTTCAACAAAAGAGTGCAAGATTTTCTGCTGAGATAAAAATAATATATAATATTCCTATTTATTATAAAATTTTTGAATCAAAAGGGTTCTTCGTGGGCGAAATTAGGTCATTTCTTTCCGTCGCCCAGTCAATCTTTATAGGGATCCTGGATTGGAAAAATGAGAGTAGTTCATCGGTAAAAAAAAGAAAGTAAAAAAGTAAAAAAGAAAGATACGGTCTAGAGTAACGACAGTATAAAGTAGAGAAAATTTAACACAAGCGTGTAATGCACACAGCTACACTTCCATTGTAAATGATACGTTTTAATTAAATGGGGGAAGGCAAACATGCAATAGACGCACATACGCACACTACTGGTTATTATAATATATGTTCTATGCTACTGGGACTCAATTAGGAGACGTCGCCTGATTTGACATTGCCGTGTTCAAGGTACAGGTGTTTTTTTTAACCGACTTCCAAAAGGAGGAGGTTCTCAATTCGTCTGTATATTTTTTTTTATAATTTCAATTTAATTATATGGCCATCTGCGTGATTGGTCTAGTACGAATATGAAACACATATTGGGTAACAAAATGCTTATGGAGAAGAACTTAATTTTGAAATTTTACTTGGGAAAACGATGCCTATTATGGAATACGAATTATAAAATGAAGAACATTTTCAATAAATTAAAATTAGATAATAAGGCGAGTATTATTTTTTTATAAATTAAATATTATCAAGGCCTTATTGTGAAATAAAATGGTAATGGAGATGAAGATAATGAATAGATTCAGGCGTTACTTTGCGGAAATCTATATTTAATTGTAACAAATATCTTAAACATATTTTCTGAAAACATTAAATTAATAATTTAGTAAAACACTTAAAAAATATATCTAGTGACAATTCCGCCTAATTTTCTTGCTAAACCGACGTGACGTCTGAAACGCCAAGCAGCCAAACCGGAAGAATTTTTGACACGTTTCGTTCCGGGTTGAAGTTGATTTCCTCTTATACCTATCATTTCTCTTAGCATCCGCAGTGGACGATATCGGCCATTTCTTTTGTTATAATTATCCACGATGCGCATGGGTTAAGTAGCCGGAGAAACAATCAAAAGCCTTTGCCAAATCGAGAAATACCTACGATGCTTTTGTGAATCTAATTTATTTACAATATATAATCAATTCGAATGCAGCATTTTTACAGTGTTTTTGTTATACCTTATTAATTAGGAAATGTACAAATTAATTGTATGCAAGATGCTACAAATGCTTGGACTTTAGCCTGTCCAGGTGAAAGCCTTCCTAACAAACTCCATTCGCAAAGACATTGGGATGAGCCTATAAATAAAAAGATCTCATCTGACCTTTTAAATAACACAGTTTCTCCAGTAGATCGGGCTCGTCTTCTTGCCTCTGCGAAGCGAGAATCAGGTTTCTGGCTTCAGGCTTTACCATCTGTCAACATTGGGACGCTACTAGACAGTAAGTCGTTTGCCCTTTCTATCAGCCTGCGAATTGGGTCAAACACAGTCGAACCACATAACTGCTTCTGCGGAGTTCCAGTAGATCGCCAAGGACACCACGGCCTCTCCTGCCGTGGAAGTGCTGGCCGCCTTTCTCGCCACGCCTCTTTGAATGATGTCATCCGCAGGGCTCTTGCTACCGTAAACGTGCCGGCTATTCTTGAGCCGAACGGTATCGCACGTGACGATGGCAAGAGACCTGACGGAATGACCTTAACTCCCTGGAGTCGTGGAAGGCCGCTAGTTTGGGATGCCACTTGCGTTGACACACTTGCGGCGTCTCATTTACCATCCACTTCCAAGACGGCGGGAGCAGCGGCAGTGGCAGCAGAAGGCTCCAAAGGGCGAAAATACGAGAGTCTCGGCGATAATTATATATTTCTGCCCTTTGGAGTAGAAACATTAGGTCCGTGGGGTCCAAGCGCATGGACTTTATATAAAGATTTATCAAAGCGGCTGATAGAAAAGACAAACGACCAAAGGGCTGGCGCTTACCTCGGCCAGAGAATTAGTCTTGCCATACAACGGGGTAATGCTGCCAGCCTTTTAGGTACTCTACCCGTGGACAGTGACCTGAGCTCTGTTTTCTACTTATGATTGCCTCCTGGTAGAAAACAGAGCTCAGAATTTTTAAGTGTAATATTTTTAGGTCATAAGTAGATATAGTTAAATTATTTATTTATTTTTGTATTCATATATGTACTGTTCATTTTTTCATTTACTGTATCTTCAAATAAACAATAAAGTCATCAATATTAATTAGTAACTACATGCCTACCCCCTTATTTGGCATGGGGAAAATACTTTAACGCATATCCATCCGCTGGGAAGCAGTTGAGTGATTTCGGGCTAAGAGTCCAAACCCCACTACCGACTAAACCCCACGGTGTTCCACCGGCCTCGACTGGTAGCGGTGGGCGCGGGATCGCCCGCACCTTTAACTGCAGCCCCCACCGAGGCTGCGAGCCTAAGCAGTCCCAATCTCTGATAAAAATCGCCCCTTTCCCGCCTCTTTGAGATGCTCCGGAACACAGGGAATATCCACAACTAGTGAGAACCTAACCCTGATGAGAGGATTCCCTACAACCGATGCCCCAGGTCCTCTGGGCGGAGACGGAGTGCCCGATAAGCTCGCCTTCGTGCGACGGCATGATATGAAGAGGAAAATTTTCTGGATTATTTAATCCGGAAAATTATCTTAAATAAACCATTCCATTATTTTTTTTATGTTACTGTGACCGAAGAAGCTCGATGTCCACCTGATGTTAAGCGGACTAACCTCTGCCTATAACAGATGCATTTCGTCACAAGTCACGAATTGCACTGCTCCCGCCACCTTGAGACATATGTGCCTGTAAATGCACTGGCTCTCAAGGACTGCTGCCGGAACACACCCTTAGGTGCTTGGCGACAGATTTTCTACTTGAGGGTGTTCACTAGCCCTCCATAGCCAATGCCACTGAGCCATCACTGCTTCAGAATACAATTTTGATCAGGTACGAACCTAACTACTTATCTGAATATGTTCGCTCACACAGCTGGTAATAAATAATGCTCGCCAAGCCCGTATCTTCGACACCTACTAAATAAAGGTGTTCTTTTTTAATCTATCACACAAATTATAAATGCGAAATTTTGAGTGAGTGAGGATGTACGTGAGTGTGTATTTTTATTACTTCGCTAGCTTAACCATTCTGAATCGATCAGCAGTTAAGCAACGTCCGCCGCGGTCATGAGTTGGATGGGTGACCGCTGGTGACATTACTACTGAGCGCTTCCGTGCTTCGGAGGGCACGTTAAGCCGTCGGTCCCGGTTGTTGTCTTAGGATGGCAGTCGTTACAGCATGGTGGTAGGGCACTTTGCGAATGCCCGCCTGGCTAGCTACCACCCTCAAGTTGAAAATCTGTCGCCAAGCACCTAACGGTGTGTTCCGGCAGCTGTCCTTGAGAGCCAGTAATTCTAGGTTAGCCTGAACAACATCTTCGACCACATCATCACTTACCATCAGGTGAGATAGTGGTCAAAGGCTAACCTATCAAGCATAAAAAAAAAAAAAAAAAATTGGAACTGGGGAACTACTGATTCAATTAATCAGAACATCAACGAATGTTTTCTGTAGTGTGGCAGTTGCAACACGACGTGCAGCAGGGGTTATGAATTCAGAATTGAGTCTGGAGTCTGGCTGGATGCGGTGCAGACTTTCGAATCCTTCGAAACTAGTGATGACGTGAGAGTAATCCGTCAGTGTTTTTGGACCCTATTTATCATGGGACGACATGGTAAATACATCCAAATATAATAAACTTATTAGATTCTTTACACATGAGCAATATAATAAAGCCAGCCCAGTGTGTACAAGTAGGTACAAAAAAATATGAGTCATACTAAAATTCAAAGCGACATGACAGATTGAACTTTGGAAACAAAGTTAATTTAACATTACATTAAACTAATGGAACCGACTTCAACACCCAAAAGTGTGAAATAACTTGTTGAAGTCGGTACCATGATAGATCAAAAGTACCTATTATCACAATATTGTGTGCATGGTACCGACTTCGACAAGTTATTTCAAACTTGGTAGTTGAAGTCTTTTAATTTTTTTATTTTTCACTCTTTTTAGTGACCCTTGCTGCTTATGGGGTCGATTGACATTCATTGTCAACGACTATATCATCAAGATATTAGGTAAACATTTTTTCAGTTATTGGAGTGTACTTAAAAACGGCTTGACCGATTTTGATAACATTTAAATGGGATCAAACGATAAGCATCAGCAAACAAAAAAAAAATTGTCAAAATCGGTTCACCCAGTCAAAACTTCAGAGGTAACAAACATGAAAAAAAACAGACGAATTGAAAACCTTCTTTTTAGGAAGTCGGTTAAAAAGCGGCGCACACTGACACTATCGATTGCGTAAGAGAAAAAGAGAGGCAGCGATTGTGAAATCGCGATCAGTTTTGATGAAAAACTAAAAGGATATTAACAAGAAAACAAGTAACTTAAATCGAAAATGTGAATTTACTTCTCCCTCTTGATACAATTTTACTCTTTTATTGTTTTATTTTTATACACAAAAAATCATAAATAATTCCGATATTTTCGTTACAACCGTAATTCAATGTCAACTTTGCAATTTCGTCCTATCTATTCGTAGATCGCTTTAAATGATACGTAGAATCATTACTTACCCCTTGTTTCTGGAGCGTTCAACGCTTATTGGTCAATGTGCATGAGGCCAACCCCGCTCCCTCCCCTCACCGCGCCAGGAAGGGGTTTGGTGAGTATGAGATGCACAATTAATTATACGAAAATAGAATCTATAGTGTTTATGAATTACTGGACGCAATTATTTCATCAAATGTTATTTACAATGATCACAAACTAAGCTATGCTTCTATATCGAAATAATTTTGGAGATTATATAAGTTTATTAAATAATTTAACTTCCAAGTTTTTTTCCAAATGTGTGACGATACAAGCATAGACAATGAAAAGAAAATTTGATATCATGATTAGTTCTGGACCTAAAACCTCAATTAAGTGGGTAATCACCAGAGATTTGAAATACAAGTAAAAAATCTAGGTACTCACCCTTCGACGTTTGTATGAAGAAGTGACCAGAATCTTAAAGCAGGTACCTATTGTATTATACACCATGTACATTTAATATAACATTTTGCATTAAAACAAAATTGTTATTATGTGTTGGAAGATAAACACAGCGTCGGTATGGAAGATGCATTTGATACTAATACCTGAATTTCGCCTTTATAGGTCTTAATGTGACCTGTATACTGTTCGTTACCCAGCTTGATGTTATCTGTGCATTTCATCTGTCAAGAGTTTTGAAGTTTTATGTCATATCATAGAGTCTTCACCAGGAAGATATTACTGCGACGCTGTGTTTATCTTCCAACACATAATAACAATTTTGTTTTAATGCAAAATGTTATATTATGTGTCTCCAATAAACACAGCGTCGGTATGAAGACCTGTTTGTTATCTGCTGGTGACGAACACAAACGCTATGTTGAAAATAATTGTCCTTTATCAACTTCCTCTGCAAAAAATCAAATCCTTTATCAACGCAAAATAATTTATAAGCACAGAAAAATAAAAGCTATTTTTTTGGTGCTAAGCAATGACAAGGAAATAAAAAAAAAAAACTTATTGTCCTCTGAAGGATTACAAGTACCTACTGAATACTAATATGAATTGAATAGGAATTACCTATTAAAGTTTGCTATTCCCTATTGCATATGAACATCTGCTCCGAGTAATGTGATATGATATGCAATAGCTTAAACCATACTGGAATCATTATTATTTCCAATAGTTACTTGGGTTAAATTTGTAACGATAATAACTAAGAATTTAGGCCAACACCTAGAATTAAGTAGTTTATCATTTAAAAGCATATACATACCTTCCCTCACCCATGTGAGCTTAAGTTCAGTAAACTGCTAATCTAACCAGATTAGCATACATACATTGTGTATGTAGGTATATATAAGAGGTCAAGTTCCCATTACTGGCCCGTCATTTATCACCCATTACTGAAAGTTGGTAAAGACCCAAATTTGCCAGAAGTTCTTAATATGTATAGAAAATAATTTTCAGTAACTTACTCCAGAATTGGTATCATAGACTGTTGACACTGTTTTGTAGGGAATGGTCTGTTGAACATGGCTGATATCTACAGACTTGTCTGGAGGGCCCCAACAGTTTGTTGAATTGGTTTGTTCTATGGGAGGCAGATGTCATTCATTAATTAATGTATTGATATATATGAAACAAGCAATAATATCTGGTTGATGATGACAAATTGTTTTACAATGTATCAACCCTGCCGAGCCTTGTGTCTGATATTACCAACTACATCCTGTTGTGGTTGTGCACTTGTTGGTATCCTGAACATATTTGTCCCAATACATAAATAGGACATTATTATGTAGTAGCAACTGTACCCTTCCGTAGGGTCATTAGACTAATAGAGTGTATCGTCATATCAGTTTTAATAGCTTGCATATTAAATTAAGAAGAACATTGTTCTAAACATACATGTGTTGTGTTCTTATAGGAGCAACTGAATCCTTTTGTAAGATAATAGGCTGATAGGGGAGTTGCCCTGTCAACTTCAACAGTTTGCACTATAGATTTTAATATACCGTGTCCATTCAGCAACATGGACATTCAATTTGTGCTAATCATGATTAGCTTGGAGCAACTGTACTCTTCCGAAAGGTAATTGGCTGATGGGATAAATCACCCCGCCAGTCTCAACAGTGCATGTTTAAATTAAGTGGGATATTGTGGCTGTGTCAAAATTATATATATACTTATCATGGTTACGTTGGAGCAACTGTACCCTTCCGAAGGGTAATGGGCTGATGGGGGAATCGCCCCATCAGTCTCTACAGCTTGCATGTTAAATGAAATGGAATTTTGTGCCAGTTACAAAAAACATTACTTATCCTGATCATCTTGAAACAACTGCACCCTTCCATAAGTAGTAGGCTGCTAAGGAGAATCATCCAAAGCCATCAAAGCCTCAATAGTTTGCATATTAAACTACTCCAATCCAAAGTCCAATTTCAAGGGTCTCTTTTTCCTTGATATGTTATATTTGGCAGTCAATGTTCACATAGAATGTGTATGTCAAACGGGCATTCAACTCCTTTTCCTGGGTAAAGCTCTTTAATCCAAGCAGATTGTAAACAATAACAACAACAGAATTCCACTCATAATGGACAACATCGGGTTCCGTGTGACACGCAGCAGTTAATTACTATGACCATAAAACGGAAAGATGCACAACTAATTTGTTGTGTGATCTTATCATAGAACGGTAGTTGTACCCTTCCGCAGGGTAATGTGCTATATAAACTGTAGTCAGGTTTATAAGCAGCAACAACTTGCATTTGTATGTAGTACAAATAATACATATTATATATTTATTTATATATTATACATATTATACATATTATATTATACATATTATGTATTTTAGAGTACTACTTGTACTCCTATGGTCCTTGATTGGCAACTGTACCCTCCCGAAGAGCTGTAAGAAGGCATCTGAATAGGATAGTAAAGATAATATTTTACAGTAATACATGTACTTCTACAGTAAGTGATTGGCAACTATACCCTCCTGAAGAGCTGTAAGAAAGCATCTGAATAGGGAAGTACAGATAATATTTTAGAGTACTACATGTACTCCTACAGTCATTGTTAACTATGCCCTTCCGAAGGGCTGTAAGAAGATGACAGAACGTGCCCCAAACTTGTATGTAATGAGGTAGTGTTCATTATATTTATCCCATAGTAGTTGTTAGGCGGCCTGTTTTCTGTACCCATACTGTCTATATATTGCACTTTATTGTAACTGTCATTATCAACTGGTATCTCTACTCTCTCAAATAATAATGTTTGTATATAAAAAAAAAAAACCCATCTGTATAATACACAGAGAAGTACATGCTTTGACACTCCAAATAAGCTGATGAGAAAATATTTCTCTATTGTGTGGATGACTTGTGTTGTACATGGTTTAACAATATAATATCACAGCACTATCTGAGGTGTTCTGCTGCTAAAATTGCTCATATCAACACAGTGTTGACCTACAAGCTGCAGGTTTAAGGTTCTTTTAATCAATATTTGCGAATGTTATAATTGAATATTGAGATTATGCATCTATGCATATGGTGATATTATGGTGAAGTGTAGCATGACAATTCATTGTATGCATTCAAATTTTAGAAATGTCTCTTCAGCAACTCTATAGCATCTACTATGAAATCTGAATTATCATCTGATGCATTCTAAAGCAAACCTTATGCTACGGTTAGTTTATAGATATAAATTTATGATGTTTGCTTACCTACTAGGTAAAGGCATTTATGTGTACAGTACCACCACTTATTCTCATTAAATGAAGGAAAGAAAATATGTCCCTTCTAATTTTGTATCACAATAAATATCAAGTGCACTAAAATAGTGCTTATACTTAAGGTCTGCCCAGACCAGGAAACTTCCCTCCCATAGTAGGAATGGCTCAATGTAGTCAATAATAAAATTATAATAACACTATGTTGGCGTTCCCCATACATGAACATTTTAGGTGACCGGTTCACATAGCTGTTATCTCTGCCACAATGAGATCTCAATATGGCTTACTAAAGACAAGGCTCTCTAGTTTGAGCTATTCCAAAAAAAAAAATGGTGCTCTGGTCTAGTAGCAACAAATTCAAAGCTAGGTCTGTGGTTATAAAGGATCTCCGCAATCCATTATCTTTATCACTAGCCTAGTTTGTACAATGTGGTAGCCATTAAATAAATAATAACGTAGTATTAAATTCTCTTTGGTGGTAGCAACAAAAGTTCAATTTCCGTGCTAAATGTGTTCAAGCAACTTATACTTACTTAGAGCTGAAGCTCAATATTTATTCTCAGTTATTTGTAACTTAAAATGCACTCAGCACTGCTCTTCTTATTAATAGATACCTACTTTCAAAGGGTTGTTCATTTAACATGTGTTAAAGGTATAATATCGAGAACATTTTCAGTGCAAGTATCAAGAAATTTACCTTGAATGCGGGTTTGATCATTGATACAAGCACACGCTATAAATAACATATAGACCCTGAAATCCTCCTACGAACGTTTGGCTTGTATTGTAGTACCCACAATCTCATGAATATTACGTCACCGTTAGCTAACTTGCATGGTGGCGCCAGCTAGGAATTTTGAACAGAACTATAATAAGGAGTGCCTGTCAGTTAGCGTGCGAGCTTCATAGGGAAGGATCTAGATGGCGGTAATCGTTTTTTTAATAGAGCTAGAATATTAAATATGTACGAGTGCCATCCTAAATTCCTAATACAACAGCCGGGAGCGATGGCTAAACATACCCTCAGAACACAAATTCAAATACTTATTAGTTAGCATACACTATCAAATTACGTGACAAAATCTTAAAGCGTTGTTCAGTAACTATGTTATATATGTATTTCAACAGTGATCCATGCATGCCTATTTCGGCTATTCTTAGAACTCAGGTGTCGGCGTGCAGCACGTGCCCAAAAAATGTAGTGCTCGGGCCAACCCTGCCAACTACCATCTCATTACAGTCCATAAGATTAAGATACATTTATGTAAGACCGTTTAAGACCAGTCTTAGCCTGAAATTAATAAAATATTAACAATACTTGGAGCAGAATCAGTGAAAATTTAATGACAATGAAGACAACCTATAAGTAAGTATGACCCCATTTATACTGATGACCCTTACCTGAAGGCGGGGGATAGTCTAAGGTGATTGAGAGCCTAACAACCAATTATTACATATATGGAAAGCTTAAACAAAATTAGAGAACTTTCTTCGAAAGAAATTTTAGAGGGGTACTATATTAATCTACGCGCTAAACCCGATTTAAGCGATAGCTTTTGCGTATAACAGTTGCATTTCACCACAAGTGACGAACTGCGCATCGCGCCGATCACCCTGAGGCATCAATTTGATAAGTCTCATTACTCCTTAGCGGTAGAAATAGATATGGTGGGCAGTACTTCCTCAGACAAACTCATTCACAAGGAATTCTAATGCTAATATATTTAGGTAATTTATGTTGAATATTTGTTTGTTTTTATAAATAAACCATATCGTTTATGAGAGCCTGTAGCCCAAGCACGAACATTTCGATAGTCCGTAACGTAAACGTATCGAGTTTACAGTACGTTTACGCAGGAAGCGATGGTTGACAGCACAACGCATCGTTTGTTGGCTAACGTGAACTCGATAGGATTACAAAAGTGACGTTATCCGGCGTAAATCAAATTAATTGTACCTTCTTTCTATAAGAGCTAACAATTCATTCCAAACGAAGTTTGAATTCTTTTTCAGCCTATACAAAGTCCTCTATGATTGCTATTTGTCAATTTTGGCGTTTTATTTGGTGAAAACCAAACTGTAATAAAACATCTATAAAGGTATTTAATATAAAATTTGATATATAAATAGTTATGAGCAAGGAATTCTCAAGCCTAGAATCTCTGCCACTGATAATATACCTACTATATATTAATTACAAACAACTACTATCAGAATCTACACCTTTAATCAGAGGGAGTAGTCTCATGAAACCCTGAAGCGTCGCCAGCCGTCGTGAAGAGTAGCTTGCGCTAAATTTGATGGTGTTTCAGCAGAAAAGGCTATTGAGTTCAAGCAGTGTACTCTCTTAGTTCTAAATGTTCACTGAAGGAGATTTCCGATAGAATTTTGGTCCCCAGCGGTATTTTTACCGTCTATTCTGGGAAATAAGAATACTGTGACAAACTGGAACGAGTATATAGTAATATACCTAATAGTTTTGCAAATACAAACCACTTGGCATTCCGTGAATGCACCGTTACGAAAAATTGGGAGTGCTGTGACTTGCAACCGGATTTTTAGTGTTGTTTTGAAATTATAATAATTTTAGGACCTAAGTATACGTGTTTATTTTGTATGAGTCAGCTTATGGTTGGATTATAATTTTGTGTGTGTTATTACTTTGTCAAAAATAAAGTAATTACTACTGTTGGTGTAGCTTTGTTTTTTATCCATCTCCTTTTCTGTATTTTTAAGGAATAGTGTGGCAAAAAGAGTGTGATAACAACTTAACCCAGGCCCATAGCACGATTCGAGGGGGTAGAAAAATACTTCTACTATGAGTTCGCCACCCAATAGTCTTTTATACATGTGTCTGTAGGTAATTTCACTGGCTAATCTTTAATCACACAGCAATGTAGGTAAACATTGCATGGTTTTTAAATTCGTATACGAGGTTGTGGTGCCTATATTGACCTACTAACGGATGTTAGTGTTAAGATAGCTGTAACCATAGAGAAAAGTAATCCTACCAGGCACCAACTCGATACGTTAACGAAACGGTTACGTTCTCGCAAGTTATTCGTGCTAGGACTACTATTATTAAAATGTTTAACCGAGCTCTGGGAGAGAAAAAGCATATAAACTACTATTTTTATGTTACTGTGTCGGATGATCGTTAAATACACTATTTTTTTATGTTATTGTGTCGGAACATGCTCGAGGCCCACCTGATGTTAAGCGGATTAACCTCTATAACAGCTGCATTTCGTCACAAGTCACCTTGAGACATAGTTGTTAAGTCTGATGTGCCTGTAATTTCACTGGCTCTTAAGGACAGCTGCCGGAACACACCGTTAGGTGCTTGGCGACAGATTTTCTACTTGAGGGTGGTCGCTAGCCAGGCGGGCATTCGCAAAAAGCCCTTCCACCATGCAAAAACTACGGGAACAACGTCAACAGTACATTACTGAGGATAGTTATTAGAAAATATTTAGTAAGTCGCTCACCTAAGACCAAAAATAAAACCTACGTAATATGTAGCTAGTACCCTGTGGGGTGCCGGACTTGAATATCATGTACTTTCCCAATGCTACCTGTGGGTGTCGTATGAGACGACTAAGGGTAAAATAGCGGGTAATGCGCAGCAGCGCCTTATGGAGGAGCTGCAATCTTACACTACGATCCTCAGACGCCCTGTTATGAGGGTGGCTGTGTTCAGCAGTGAACAATCTGGTTTTTTTTTTTTTTTTTTTCTTCCGTCCTCCTCCACTATGTTGTCTCCCCCGATATTTTTCGGGGACCTTTTTTAGGTTAGACTTTCAATTAAAATTGATTTTAAATTTTTGGTAAGTTTTAAAGATAAATAACCTGTCATTATATAAACGAGACATCTTGGAATTTAACCTATAAATAACTTATTGGAGTACTCTTATGAGGAAAGTACTATTTAACGTCATGTTAAAATTTATATATATAATCAGTACAAATACACGTACGTTCTGTCAATATGCTTCTTTGGTTAGTGACCTTATTTTTATTTTATTATTTTTAGTTTATTTATTTACATGTTTTGTCTACTCCTTCACTTGTTCATATTTATTTTATACCTATTTATTTTCATCGTATGCGCAAAACAGCATAATTCTTAAGAATTATGTGTTGCGCATACTTTTTCACAGAAATATTTATTGAATAAGACGTGATGAAGCTCAGTGTCACCGCGTCTTATTCCTTTCAATTGCATCCTGTGCCACCTTAGCGCAGAATGCCAACAGGTACGGCCTGGACTCTTTTCCGGCCATCATCTCACACAGTGAGGCTACGGTCAACTTTATGTTTGTTGCAGATTCCAGGTCGTACCTGTCCGCACCGTATTTGGGGCACTCAAGCAGCAAATGGAGTATCGACTCGTCGTTGTTTGAATCACAGATGCATGAGGGGCTGTCCTTGCACTTGAATCTGTTCAAGTACTCAGAAAACCCCCCATGCCCAGTCATCACCTGCGTTAGGATCGGGGTAAGCTTTATTTTATTTAAGATAATGTATGCATTTGTGACACTTGGAAAAAAGGCCTTTGTTGTCTTCGCAGTCGTACCTTCTTGGTATCTGCGGTTCCAAGTGTCAATCGTGTTTTTCCTTATTTCGCCTTTTGCGAAGGACACCGGGCATCCGTTGTAGTGGGCCGAGCATTTGGTGTAAAGAGCCGCCTGCTTGGCCAACTCATCTGCCCTTTCATTACCGGGAACTCCGACGTGTGCCCTGACCCAATATAACTTTACATCACACCCTTTGGCTTTGAGGCTCGCAAGATTGCGTCTTATTGCAAAGCCTAAGGGGTGGAAAGTTTCGGGGTTTTGGACCATTTCTAATGCAGATCTCGAGTCGCTCAGCACAGCAGCTGTACTTTTGTTCACTTTGAGCAATAGCTCGGTGGCCTGGTATAATGCGTACAGCTCAGCTTGAAATACTGTGCAGAACGACTCGAGTCTCATCTTCTTAGTCTTTGTTTCCCGTCCACGCTCCCAATAGGTATACGCCGCTCCGACTTTCCCCTCCAATTTACTTCCGTCTGTGTAAATCTGGGTTTCGGGTAGTTTGTGTTGTTCCAGGGTGTCGGGCAGCATATCGTTGAGGCATGTGAACGTGATGTCCTCCTCTTGAGCTGGATGCTGAGCCTTTAGGTATGAAACCCGCTCCTCAATTTCCCATGTACTCTGGGCTAGCGTCGTCAGCATGCCCCTTTTTGCTTCGTACAGCTGGGCGGCTTCCTGGATCCGGAGATCTAACGGGAGTAGCCCAGCTAGTAATAGTGCTGCGTTAAGGGACACCGTTCGATATGCTTTGCAGATCTTTTGAGCAAATCGGCGCTGGATGGTATTGAGCTGCTTTTGTACCATGATCTTTTTAGCGGCTGGCGCCCATACACTCGAAGCGTACATTATGATCGGCTCTATCACGGCAACGTAAATTGTCCTAATGATCTCCGGGTTCAGCCCCCATTCTATTTTCGCCGTCCTTGCGAGCATCTTATAGATGTCCGCGGCCTTACGACAAACGTTTGCCACGTGTTTATTGAACGTGAGTTTTTTGTCAATCGTAAGACCGAGGAGCTTGATTTCGTCAACGACGGGTATGTCCAGCCCGCCCATGTGCATGATTGGGGTGTCAAATTTTAGTTTTTTGGTTACGACCATGGCGTGGGTTTTGTGTGCCGCAAACTTAAGTTTATTTTTGACGCCCCAATCACGCACATACGCGAGTGTCTGGTTGACGCTTTCCTGGATTTTTAGAGCTGAGTGACCGGAGAACATTAGCACAACGTCGTCCGCGAACGCCTGAACGTAGACTCCTTGTGCAGCCAAGTCGTTGAGGAGTGGATCCAGCAGCAGATTCCAAAATGTTGGTCCCCCTATTGACCCCTGGACACAGCCTTTGTTGGTGTTTTTAGCGTAGGTCTTGCTAGCATAGGTGACCACGACTCGTCTGCCTTCGAAGTAGCTGTTCACCAGTCGTCTCAGGGTAAGGGGGCATTTCAGTGTGATCAGCTGGGATTTAATGGCTGGCCACCATGCGCTGTCGAAGGCTCCTTCGATATCCAGTGACACGATGACCGCCATTTCTTTACTCCTCAACTTGTCTTGGACCTTTTCCACCAGGTCGTAGAGTGCATCTTCGGTACTGCGCTGGGGGACAAAGCCATACTGTCTGGGATTGGTCTTTGGTAAGAGGTTCCATCTTATCCTTCTCACCATCATTTTTTCAAGGACCTTTCCCAGAAGAACAATCTGGTTGATACAGTGCCTAACATGTAGCTTAATAATCTTAACAACATCATAATAATTAGACCCTCTCTTGTTCCTTTTTGACTTAGGGGCAAGGCAACTAAGGAGTTCGTATAGCCCTTCTATTAGTAAAAATAACCCCCATTGAAATTAAATTAATGTGACATATTATATTTATTCGTTTAGCAAACATTATTTAACTTAAATATGTCAGAGTAACAATATTAAAGCAGTAACTATATAGTTTTACTTAATAATGAGTATATTGGATACACATTTTTACCTAAATTAGGTCATATCTACCTGTGATATGGATTTTGTCATACCAACGACCTCTCCTGAGCATAAATAGATGTTATGATCACATTGGGCATTTTGCGACGTTCCAGGCGAAAATTGCGATTTGTACATTTTCTTGTACCGTTCGTAAACCTATGAAAACAGGGCCGCGCTCCAAGGGTCAGAGTGTAGTTGTTTTGTTGCTTTAACTTACTCGAAGGTTCCGAACGACTCGGTTGTTTTATAACCTCAAATATCGATTTTGGTGGGGAATTTTGCAAAATGTATAGACTTATTATGATGTTTGAAAAGCAATAACTACCGTTACCTGCAAAATGAGAAAGAGTGCCTATAATTGTCTCATCAAGAAATGTCAAGGTCATGTCAGTTAAAGATTCAACATTTTAACGACCGCTTTTGATAGTTAAAAAGTTGCACTCTACCCGAAGGTTGTGAACGACGACGCAACGTTAGAATGAAAAGTTGCACTCCGAGTGCGCTCTAACAGAGGTTCGGAACGCGCTCTTGCTAAAATTCTATTACGAGCAATTTTTACTCATGTCCTAAGATAGCGTTTTTTGACAACTGCGAGTTTGACAGTTGAACTTCGCAATATGTAATGGAATAATTTTATCACATTTCATTATGAAAGGAGCTAAAATTATTCAAACTTATGTTTTTGAAAACCTAGTTTTGTAAGGCGCGCGATATTGATAATGACAGTTGTTGTCTTTTGTCGTTCGATTTGGGGCAAATCAATTGGTTAGCATAAATGGCAAAATTGCCAAAAGCTTGCTTCCGGACGCTTATATTCGAATGCCGATTGGCGATTTTGTAACTGCTACAATATAGCTATCATCTCAAACCGAACACACTATGCTATGCTATCACATGTTACAATAATATACTACGCCAGGTATTACACTCCGAGACCGGTTGTCACGTGACCGGGACACAAGCTTGTCAAGCATACCGTCATCAACGGCTCTCAAACTTTATAACTAATTTGAGAAAATTGGGGGGCAGTAAAATAACAGTTAATAGATTTCACCTTTTTTTTAATGAAGAAAATGACGTGGATTTGATTTAGGTAACACAGATTAATGATTCTTGAATAAATTATGGTTATCAAGTTCGTACAGTGTATGTTCGTAGTTTTCTTATAATGGGTACCGTCGATGCTAATAGGCCTAAATTTTTCGTAGATTGAAATCAAGTAATTATTTTCTATGCTGAAGAAAAAGCCAGTTATCTGTATTTTGGTGTACAATTTAGTTTCAAAGAAAGCTCAAAAATATCGGAAGTAAAAACCAATTAGGTAGATACGTTATATAACCAAAGAAATTTTACATTACATACCATATTTAGTAGACGCAGTAAGAATGAAACAATTTTGCAGGAAATGAAAAAACTTCAATCACTGCTTTTTCTACTTTTACTCTTACAGTTACTTTTTGCATGATGGAAGGGCATTTTGCGAATGCCCGCCTGGCTAGCGACCCCCTCAAGTAGAAAATCTGTTACCAAGCACCTAACGGTGTGCTCCGGCAGCAGCCTTGAGAGCCAGTAAAATTACAGGTACAGAGACTTAACATCTATGTCTCCTGGGGACAGGCGCAGTGCAATTCTTGACTTGTGACGAAATGCATGCATCTGTTATAGGCAGAGGTTAGTATGCTTAACATCAGGTGGGCCTCAAGCTTGTTAGCTTGTTCCGTCACAATAGAAAAAAATTACATGTGTTTTTTTTTATTACTCGTAGCTTCCAGGTATGGGCCGACCACAAAGTTTGCGAATCACTGCGCATATGTGCATGAGCGAGAGCGAAACAGATGCAAATCATATACGTGAGACAGAGACGGCGATATTTGTCAAAATGGTGGAACCATAGGGAGACAACTGACAACTTTTTTCATACCATTTACTGAGATGAACATTGATTCATGTGTGACTTTCTATTAGACGTTTGAAATATTGTATTGATATTTTATAACAAAACATTCGCATGAAAAAGAACCATGAACTTGTATTTTGCTGCAATCATGTTTCAATAAAGAGCCAATTAGGTAGTGACTAGTGACGCAAGCCTGTGATTCTTCGGGAGTAGAAGACCTAGTTTTCTTAGACCATGTGCTATCATAACTATCATATAGTATTGTTCAAATCCGCTATACAGCATCAACGCGCTAGTGACTATAAACTATATTCGAATAGCGCGCTTTATTATACGCTATCGTTATAACGAAACAAGGCGCTCGCGCTAGATGCATATGCTAGGTGTCGTCACAATAGCGTCAGGCGCAACATATTATAGTTATAGGCCTACCCAGCCACGTTAGTGGACGCTTGATGCTAAACGTTATATTTATAGCGCGAAGAGAATATATACATAGTGCGCTGTATGCGCTACAAGGCAATAACCCGCTATGCTATGGCGCTAGATGCTATATTATCCACCACTACTTTCATATATATCACAGATTAGGTACATAGTCCCCATATTTAACGTTACCTGTTCGTACTGTGTAGAGGTGTTATATTAGGATCGTATTTTCGTATTCCTATTATCGAATATCACGCTCAGCCAATATATACATGGCAGATATTTTGGAAAAAAAAATGTACAGTACTCTGTAGCTGATACTGATGCCGAAACTGTATTTTTTTTTATTTTTGTCTGTCTGTCTGTATCCCGGCCGCGCATCACTCCAAAACTACTGGATGGATTTCAATGAAACTTAGCATGGTTTGAGTTCATTCTACAAGGTAGGATAATTTAGCTTTTTATCCCGAAATTCAGCATGGTTCTCTTGGGAGAGGGGATGAAAGTCAAAATATACACTTAGTTGTAATTTATTAACGCGTAGTCCGATTTCTTACGTTCTTTTTAGAGTTCCGTACCCAAAGGGTAAAAACGGTCTGTCCGGCTGTCCGTCCGTCTGTCCGTCCATCCGTCCGTCTGTCCGTCCATCCGTCCGTCTGTCCGTCCATCCGTCCGTCTGTCCGTCCATCCGTCCGTCTGTCCGTCCATCCGTCCGTCTGTCCGTCCATCCGTCTGTCCGTCCGTCTGTCACCAGGCTGTATCTCAAGAACGGTGATAGCTAGACAGTTGAAATTTTCACAGATGATGTATTTCTGTTGCCGCCATAACAACAAATACAAAAAATTGGCCAAGTGCGAGTTGCACGTTAAAACAAAAAAAGGTTAAAATACGAAGTCTAATGTTGTATAGCTAATGGTGCGGAACCCTTCGTGCGCGAGTGCGACTCGCACTTGGCCGATTTTTTTGTTAGAATAGTGGTACTTTAAAATTTATCCCGTAAATATTTCAAAGTCATCGGGTTTGAAGTTCAGAAATAATAGACATCACAACCTAAATATTACGTTCCAAATAGCTTGACATCCAGAATGTACAGGAACCTTTGAACGTACGGCTCATCTTAAGCTGGCGTTTGCACTTTATCGTATAGGTATAATAGATAGGTCTGTAGTCGGACCACTCCAAAAGATTCTGATATTTCAAACAATAAAACACGTTTTTTTTATTACGATAAGCACAATTTCCCTATATATATTTTTCATAACATGCAATGCTCTGATCAGTCTAATCTATATCTATAACAAGTTGGAGAAGGCAGGTAGGGAAGCGCGAGGGGTAAGACGCTTACATTTATCTCTTTATACTCATAATAAAACTGTAACAGGTTCAATTCTGTACATTTCAGATATTTTGAAAATATTTTTTCAGAGGAATCTGTTGCTGATACTGATGCAAAAACTGTTTTTTTTTCTGTCTGTCTGTCTGTATCCCGGCCGCGCATCACTCCAAAACTACTGAATGGATTTAAATAAAACTTAGCACGATTTGAGTTCATACTACAAAATAGGATATAGAATACTTTGTATCCCGAAATTCAGTACGGTTTCCTTAGAAGAGGGAATGAAAGTCAAAATGTAAAGTGAGTTGTAATTTATTGACGCGTAGTCCGATTTCAATCATTATTTTTTTGTTACAATAGTGGTAATTTAATTATTTTCCCGTAAATATTTCAAAGTCTTCAGTTTTGTAGTTCAGAAATTACAGATATCACAAACTAAATATTTCGTTCTAAATAACTTGAACCGCAGAATGTTGAGAAACCCTTAAACGTACGGCTCATCTTAAGCTAGCATTCGCACTTTATCATAAAGGCTTAATAGATATATTATATCAGCCGCATTGTCTACTGCTGAACACAGCCTCCACCACTATGGGAGGGTTTGCCATAATCCCCACGCTTGGCAGGCATCTTGGGGATCGCGGTGTGAGATATTAGTTCCTCAGAAAGCGCTGCTGCCCACCCTCTGTAGTGGTACTCTTTATCGCCTCTTACGACACCTACTACGGGTAAAGATGGGGGGGTGACATTATAGCCCGGCACTCCAAGGACAGCCCGACAACCCACAGGCAGCCCAGAACCCCACGGGCAGCACTGCACCCTTATTTAGTTTTGCAAGCTTGCTAAGATAAAACTCTAAAATGTGGTACATTCACCACAATCAGTTTTTATAACTACATATCTTTCTTTTGCCGGATACATTTCGGAGACTGCGCAATGGAAGTGCACAATGTTGTCTTAGGTTTTCGCGATTGTTACACTTTGTAATTAAACAACTTTAAACGGTTTAAATCGCGTATATTAATCATTATTTTTGTCCCGACGTTTCAAACACTTTGTAGTGATCGTGATTCGGGACAAAAATAATATATACTTATTTTTGGGAATCAGAAGTGAAACGGCTTTTTTAAAAACATAAATTTAATACAAAAGTGAAATAAATTATTGAACTAACAAATTTTAAACAATTTAAATGAATTTACAAATTATTCAGAAATGCACACAGCCTAACAAAATACGTCCGCATAGCACGGTGTCTTATGAAGCAAAAAGACCCGCGCACTCTTCTGCCTTGCTTATATAGCCGGTTCGCTGCTCGCCCCTCCAGTGTTGCCAGTAGCTGCTAACACGGCCTCTCCTGACACCCTGAAGTCCTCGGCAGGTTGAGAGCTGCCAGGATCCAGGACAGGAAGAGACCTGGATGGTATGGGCCTTGGTATGACTGCCTCAGGTCCTGACGAAGTTCCAGGCTGGTGGATACCGTCAAGACAATGCTCATCGTCAGTATCTGTGAATATGTTAAAACCGTTAGTTACACAGACACTACAAAATATGGTTCAATAGTGTGTTAATTTGGTTAGTTTGAGTTAATTAATTAGTAACCCGACAACACAATTTATTGGCTATCAATTTGTGATTTTTTCAATAACCACAAACCCATAGTCTAAAAGTTATCAAGAACAGGGTCGACCCAAGTATAAAATAGTCAACACTGAGTACTCACACGGCAGAGGCGCTTATCCAGTTTGCATGCCACTCAGTGACTCGTCGGTAGCAAAGTTAGGTCGCTAACCGAAAAGCTTTCACACTGCGAGACAGGCACCACAGTGACTCGTCAGTAACGACACTGGATCGTATACTGAAAAGCTTTCACACTGCGAGACAGGCACCACAGTGACTCGTCAGTAACGACACTGGATCGTATACTGAAAAGCTTTCACACTGTGACACAGGCACCTCTCCAGTGTATCACAGTGACTCGTCAGTAGCGTCACTGGTTCGCATACCAAAAAGATTTCAGGCTCACCCTCGAAAAAGGCAGCGCAGGTCTCAGGGGTCCACTCGCCCCTCCAAGACACCATGAACTGAGCGGCCGCATATGTTGTTTTTCCATATGCCCCGGCAAGCAGGCGCAGCTCGTAGCGACCATTGGGGAGCACCTTGGTGACCCGATAAGGCCCTCGCATACCAGGGTCCAGCTTTCCCTGCGATTGGGTGTACTTAATCACGAAGACCATGTCATCCTTCTGAAACACACGAGGGGAATCTCTATCTACGTTAACGGCAGAATCTTGCCGTTCCTGATTCCTTACCAACCGTTCGGCCGTCCTCTGCCTTAACATTTCTCGCTTAGACTCCCGGTTACATGCAGCCGGATTCATCGCGACATCTCGCACCAAGGCTCGTATGGCAGGGGTAGCACTTTCATGACCAACTAACAAATTTAAAGCAGAGGTATGTGTTGTTTTCTGCTTTGTTAAATTAAGAATGAGCTGCAACTGCCACAGCTCCGTAGCCCACTCTTGGTCACGATGATTAGTGATTACTCTGAGCATGTTCAGTACCGTGCGGACGTAACGCTCTACTTGACCGTTGGCGTGGTGCATTTCTGGTGTTATATGGTGAAGTTGCACGCCTAAGACTTGCATCCACGACGTGAAACCTGCCGATTCAAACATACGTCCCCTATCCGATACAATTAATCTCGGTGTTCCAAATAAAGAAATTACACGTTTGAAAACTTGTTTAAGCTCGTCAACGTCTTGCCGACTTATTGGGAACAATAGACAATATTTCGTAAATGCGTCGACAACAATCATGATATACTTGTAGCCTGCAGATACGGGAAGTGGTCCCAAAACGTCGACATGTAGCGTGTCAAAAGGAACGTTTCCTTTGTCCCAAGAGTTTATGGGTTGCAAAGGCGCACGCGGCACTCTCTTGTGTGCAATGCATGTTAGACAATGAGCTATATACTTATTGACAAAGGATCTAACACCCGGAAACCAAAAATGCCTTAATATTAAGTCTATTACTTTATCTGCATTTATATGCGCATGCTCATCGTGAAAGATTCGGAGTAGACTCAAACGATGACCCTTTGGTATGTAACAAAGTAATTTTGGGTCTTCCCCAGTTTGCGTATATCGATAGCAAAGAAGTTCATTATGCTTCACATACCGTGTTGGGTCCAGTTGACCTTGTTCCAGAGATTGCATCATCGTTTGAGTCTCCTCGTCAGCAGCTTGAGCAATTTGCGCCCAGTTCCGAGGTCGATCGATATTATTCACATTGTTACACGGATTCCGACTAAAATAGTCCGCATGTGGCATCATGGCACCCTTTCGATAATTAATGCTGAAATTGTAATCTTGAAGAAATGTCCACCATCGTGCCACACGCGGTAACAAGTCTCTTTTACTTTGAGTAGCCTTTAACGCGTTACAATCTGTGATTACCGTGAAGTGCACACCAATCAAATAATGCCTGAAGTGCTTTAGGGTTTTAACTACCGCCAAAGTTTCAAGTTCATAAGAATGGTACTTCGGCTCCGCCCCTTTAGTGACCTGGCTGTAATAGGCTACCACTCGTCGACTACCATCCTTATGAACCTGTTGCAAAACTGCACCATACCCTAAACTGCTAGCATCTGTATGTACCTCAGTCTGTAAAGCCGGATCATATATCGTAGGAACGGGTTCGTTTGTTAAAATTGTTATTATTTCCTGCCGAACACGTTCTTGTTCAGCTTCCCAGCAAAAATCAACATCTTTACGAATTAACTGCGCAATACAAGCAGTCCTCCTAGAGTAATTTGGAATATATTTCCTGAAATACCCGGCTAAACCTAAAAATTGTCGCACTTGTTTAGTGTTTTGTGGCTTAGGGGAGTTGACAAGGGCTTTAACTTTTCCTATAGATGGTCGTACTTCACCGTTCGTTATAACACGACCTAAGTACTCAATCTCGGTGCATAAAAATGAGCACTTCTTAAGGTTTATAGAGAAACCTGCTTTTGTGAGAGTAGAAAGCACATCTCGCAAAATTTGTAAGCCTTCTTTGATTGAGGAACTCAGGATCAAACAGTCATCAATGTAAACCAAGACCTTGCCTTCGTTAATGAGTTTCTGTAAGGTTTTATTAATTATGCGTTGGTAGACAATAGGGGCGTTGGCCAAACCATATGGCATTTTTACATATTCGAAATGGGACTCTGACGTCACGAATCCAGTAAGTGGAATGGAGGCTTCATCCAAGCAGATTTGATGAAAGCCAGTGGCCATGTCTAACGTTGTAAAGTACCTACTTTTACCTAAACGATCGATATGGTCATCTATGAGAGGTAGTGGGTATCGGTCTCTTACAGTGACGCGGTTTAAGGCACGAAAATCAACGCACATACGGTCAGAACCATCCTTCTTCTTGACTAGAAGAACGGGGCTAGCATAGGGGGACTCTGACTCGCGGATAATGCCCTTAGATAAAAGATCCTGAACAATTTCACGTACTTTCAATTTTTCGTCATGTGACATTTTATAAGGGCGATAATGTATCGGCGTATCGCTGCTAACTCGAATGTGCATGGAACCGGTTGTGACTGTAGTAATTGCCGTACCGGAGATCATGAAGTCAGAATATAAGTCTAAAATTGAGATCAGCTCATTATAATCGTCCCCACGGACAGATGTCTTAATGGTATCTCGCTCATCCGAGCTGATGGCAGAGATAGCCAGGTGTTTAGGCTCATGTATAATACGCTGCGAATGTTTGGTTCTTACGTAAGTCACACCCTCACGATTAAGAACATCAGTGCCTATTATGATGGGAGCGTTCATGCATTCACTAGGTACTACTAACAAATCTACCTCTAGCGATATGTCCTCAAGTTCGATTACAAGGGTAACAAAAGAATTTACATAAGTGACTGACTCGCCTACCCCCTTAAGCTGTCGACTTATAGGTTTTTGTTGACATGAAAAATGATTTACTATGGAAGATGATATTAAAGACACACCAATGGCGCCACTGTCTATCAATATGTCAACTGGTATGCCTTCAATCACGCCTACTACCACATCGTTGCGTTTTTGAACGCGAGTAGTGCAAAAGTTAATATTTTTCGTATTTCGCTGTTCAGTCCGTTGCTTCGCATAGCAAACACTAATATCATGGCCAGTCTTTTTACAATACGTGCACAAAACCACCGAATTTTGTTGACTTATTGGTTTAGTTTATACCGATCCACTAGCAATGTTGAGTTTTGTTCTTTTTGAACAGTTGGCCGATTTATGCCCTGTCTCACCACATGAAAAACATTTATTCTGACTGTTGCGAAATGGTCGCTTGTAGCCTGATGGTTTATTACTATGTGTATGCAATGTGCGATGAGTGCTGCGAGCATCTACCCCCTGCTTTTGAGGTGTCACAAATGTAGAAAGAAAATTCACCAAATCATTTGGAGCGATATTAGCATTAGTCACAGTAGCTTTAACATGAGGGTCCTTAATGCCACGTATTATTATAGACGTAATGAGATCATCACTAATACCTTTCACAATTCGTAAACGCAGTATAGACTTGCGGGCATAATCGGCGTAAGTATTGAATTTGTCCGAGTCACTTGACATTACATCGAATAAAATGTTGGCCATGTCAGATTTCTTTACGCAAAGAGGTTTAAAATCAGATTTAAAATTACTCCACGAACGGTCAGTAGTGACCCATTCGTCTAGCCATGATCTAGCGTCACCTCTCAGACAATTAGCAACACGAGATAAACATTCGTCATCATTCCAAGAATTAGCAAGTTTAGCCCTGTCTACTTCATGAAACCACATATCCACATCGTGGACATTGGGGTCGAAATTAGACACATAATATTTTTGACTACCGACTGACCCTAAAGCCTGAATGGCTTCCACAACTTGTTGCGTGCTGTTGCTAGCAGCAGGGCCAGCTGAACCTACCGGTTGACGCGTTTCCAACGCATCGAGCCGTGACACTATCGTGCACCACGACCCTCGGCTGTGGCGTTCGTCGTCCCGACCGCGGTTTCGGCCGTTAGACTGATGGCAGCGGTCGCGATCGCGACTGTGACTTCGCTGGCAGTGATGAACACGATCACGGTTATGATCGCGGCGGCCACGGCTGCGACTGCGATCAGGATAGCTGTGCGGAGTGTGGCGTGACCAGCTCCGTGACCGACGACCTCGTGAGCCTCTGCTGCGTGAGCGTCGCCCTCGCGGGCTCCTTGTGCGCCGCCCACGTGAATGAGAGCGAGGCGGTCTATTCATTTTTCCTTAACTGGAACACAAATATAAATTAAAACGCACAATACAGCACAGAGGTTATGATTCTTCACGTGCTTTGCGGACGCATAAAAAAAAAACGATGACTAAAATCAGCCACTCTTATGTGGGAATGAAGAACTATCCCACTTCTGATTTTGGGAATCAGAAGTGAAACGGCTTTTTTAAAAACATAAATTTAATACAAAAGTGAAATAAATTATTGAACTAACAAATTTTAAACAATTTAAATGAATTTACAAATTATTCAGAAATGCACACAGCCTAACAAAATACGTCCGCATAGCACGGTGTCTTATGAAGCAAAAAGACCCGCGCAGTAGTTTAGGGAGGACATAGATGCTGGCTACCGCCTGTGCGGTCGTCCAGCTCCACCGGGTTTTGGGCGAGGGCCTGGCCCTACAATAGCCCGGGAGGGAGAAGTGCCGAAGGCACTTCTCCCGAGACGGGCGTAGAAGGCGAAAAGCGCTTTCTACCTCCGTCTCCTGCGGACGCCGAAAACGTACCGCTACTATAGGAGGGGTTGACAGCGAGCTCAAGGGCACCACTGTGGTTCGGACCTCGGCTTGTCTCGCTGTCGAGAGACATGGGGGGGATCGGAGCAAAATGCCTCTGTGCAACTGCAGTGTTGCACAATTGGGCCCTACTGAATAATACTCTTTGACTATTTGGAGAGCAATTTATCGTGACCTTGTTTTTGCCTCGAGCTCGCCGGCGAGCTCGGTGTTTGATTGTGTGACCTCTGATTACCTCACACCTGGGGATTTTACCTCGACGACTTGCGGATAACGCTAAAGCTGCCAACGTAATGGCTGCGATGGGGTCATCCGGGTCGTCTAATACCTGCCGTGGTCGGCGACGGGGGGGTTTGAAAAATGGGATAGAAGAGGCAGTCGAGTAGTTCGATGCCTGGACAACCAATGGGTTCGGGTGGTGGGGCGCTCGATCAAAGTATCGGCGGGCGCAGTCCTTATTGAACTGCGCTAGAGAGGGAAGGTTTAAGTCGCAATGCAACTCGGTGTTCCGGATATACCACGGGGCGCCGGTTGCATTACGAAGAAAACGGTTTTGGATGACTTGAAGTTTATGAAGGTGGGCCTCACTAGCATGACTAAACACTACTGATGCGTAAGTCATGATGGGGCGGATGCAGGCAGTGTAAAGTGTCTTCTTATTACTAAGAGACATTTTACTCTCTTTGCGAAGTAGGGGACCAAGGCGACCCATTATGAAGGCCGCTCTGTTACGGACGGTTGTTATGTGATCGTTAAAGGTGAGATGACGATCAAGGGTGACTCCGAGGTATTTTGTTCTAGGAACCCAGGGAATGGGTTCGTCGAACAAAATAAGCGGTTTCGGGTAAGGGGAGCGTGTCTTCTCAGTAAAGCACATAGCTGTGCTTTTAGCTGGGTTGACCGCGATGCGCCATTTTCGGAACCAGTCACCGATCTCGGTGATGGCCCGTTGCATGACGAAATAGGACTGTCTGTTGATATGCCACCCAGTGGTGTAAATGGCGGTATCATCCGCATATTGGGCTAGGAATACTTTGGGCTGAGAGCGTGGGATGTCACTGGTATACAGTGCAAAGAGAATAGGTGATAGCACGGAGCCCTGAGGGACTCCGGCTCTGACTGGGTGGGGGGAGGAGAGGGTGCCTTCCACGCGATAGCGAAAGCTTCTGGCTTTAAGGAAGTCTTGTAGGATGAGCACAAGACGTTCTGGCACGCCAAATTGGTATAGCTTGTAGATCAAGCCGTTGTGCCAGACTTTGTCAAAAGCTTTCGCTACGTCGAGGAAGACTGCTAGCGTAGTCTGGGGTTTGGGGTACTTATTGAAGCCCTCAATGATGTGCTCCGTGAGGCGGTGCACCTGTTGGACGCATGAGTGTCCGGGTCTGAAGCCAAACTGCTCATCTGGGATAAGGTGGTGTTCCTTAGCATGGGACTGGAGACGGTTTGCGAGTAACCGCTCGTAAAGTTTGCCTAAGGCACTGAGGAGGCTGATGGGGCGGTAACTGGTGGGGTCAGATGAGCTTTTGCCTGGTTTGTGAATGCCAATGACATTTGCACATTTCCAGGTGTCTGGGAATAAGCAGTGGCTCATAGCAGCATTGAAGATGCTGACTAAGAGATGGATGAGAGGAGGAGAGAGGGTTTTAAGAACCCTGTTGGAGATGCCATCGGCACCGGGGGATTTGCGCGGTCGGAGGGCCTTGATCAGTCTCTCCACCTCAGCGTAAGTCGCTAAGGTGATTGGTGGGAGTTCAGAGGTGACCACAGAGCTTTTACGTTCGACTTCAGCATCCACCGAATCGAGGTGAGCTTGGTCAACGTGATCTACGTTAGGGGAACACTGAGCCTCTAGGCTATCAGCTAGGCACTCAGCTTTGTCTTCGTCAAAGAACGCTGGGACTAGTGGGACTGGTCTGTATAAGGGAGGCATGTCGTTATGGTTACTTCCTTTCAAGCCTCGCGCCAAGTCCCAGTAAGCATGGTGGCTTGGCACGAGGTTTGAAAGTTTATCGCCCCATTGTTGATCACGCAACTCAGACATGCGACTTTGAACCATGCGTTCAAAGTGGCGTTTCTTAGTTTTGTTCTCTTTACTGGGGTAAGAGTCGTAATGTCGGGTTACTGCTTTACTCTCCGTCACCAATCGCCTCACATCCGCTGGAATGACAAGGCGCCGGTCGTCCGGCACTATGACCTCCTTTGCGGATGCACCTACTACGGTGGAGAGGTGATTGGTGAACGAATCGATCGCAAGGGTTACGTCATCTTTTGTCAGGATGTCGTCAGGGATCTTGTCTAGGTCCGGTGAACTGATAGCCTTTAGGGCATCGCCTACTTGCTTCCAGTTCACTATCGTCTTAGTGGGGCGGGGGAGGTCAGTCGTTGGGTCGGGACCTAGTCGCAGTATAATGGGTCGGTGGTCAGAGTGAAGCTCGTGAACCACTTCTATGGAGCGTAACCGGAGTGTAAGACCCGCGCACTCTTCTGCCTTGCTTATATAGCCGGTTCGCTGCTCGCCCCTCCAGTGTTGCCAGTAGCTGCTAACATTATAATAAAACTGTAACAGGTCCAATTCTGTACATGGCAGATATTTAGAGAACGAAAAATTAGAGTACTCTTTAGCTGATACTAATGCCGAAATTGTATTTTTTATTTATTTTTGTCTGTCTGTCTGTATCCCGGCCGCGCATCAGTCCAAAACTACTGAATGGATTTCAATGAAACTTAGCATGATTTGAGTTCATACTACGAGGTAGGACAATTTATGCTTTTTATCTCGAAATTCAATATGGTTCCCTTGGGATGAAAGTCAAAATATACACTTAGTTGTAATTTATTAACGCGTGGTCTGATTTCATACGTTCGTTTTAGGGTTCCGTACCCAAAGGGTAAAAACGGGACCCTATTACTGAGATTTCACTCTCCGTCTGTCCATCCGTCCGTCCGTCTGTCACCAGGCTGTATCTCGAGAACGGTGATAGCTAGACAGTTGAAATTTCCAAAAGATGATGTATTTATGTTGCCGCTATAACAACAAATACAAAAATTTGACCAAGTGCGAGTCGGACTCGCGCACGTTAAAACAAAAAACCGGCTAAATGCGAATGGGACTCGCGCACGAAGGGTTCCGTACCATTATCTGAAATTTTATTGTATGGGTGCCCCCTTAATTATTTATTCTAATTTATTTCATTATATTTAAAGAAAACATAAAACTAAATATTCTGTGAATAGTTAAAGCGTCTACCAGTCACCGTCATTAGTATCGAGCAAGAAACGGTAAAAAAATCAATTGTTGTATGGGGGGCCCCTTAAATATTTATTTTATTTTTAGTATTTGTTGTTATAGCGGCTATAGAAATACTGTCACCTTCCTGAACGGTGAACAAATATTACTTAATTTACTACTAGCGCCATCTAACCATTTATCTACCATTAGGAGCAGAATAGAATATCTATCCGTTCTCAAAGAGATCTCAATACAATCGTGAACGCCTTGCTCGCTGAAGTAGTACATCAATGATCCGAGAGAGGTCGCCTATTCTTAAACCAAAAATCTGGTGATGTGTTGCAATAAGTAAAATAATATTTTCATATTAAGTATATCTTGCTAAATAAATAATAATAATATCTTAAAATAAATAACGAATTTTAATAGGTCTAAATTACAATAAAATAACTATAGGTCCATATATAGTAACTGACAGAACTGGCTTGTTACAGCTGTCAAGTGTCAACATGGCCACCGTTATAGTTTTTACTTCCAATTTTCTAATGCAGAAGCACGTTGTAATTTTAAATTAGTAAAATAAAAGTGAAGCCATTGGTGGATTCAATTCTAAACGGTCTAGTCACCACTAGCATTACCATATTTGGTAATGGATTACGGAGCAAACTTCCGGGGGTTGAGTGGCTAGGCGCCAAAACGGCAAACTAGCTTCACTTTACATGAGACCTCCAGAAGATAAACTTAACTGAGATCTTTACAATTTGTTGAGCTCAGACTTTATTATACCAGTTCTAAATAATTTAAACCTCAATCCAAGCTATAAGAAACCCCATTTAACGGGTAAGTGAATATGTGCTTAACCAATAATTACCACAAAACTAACCTCTAACTTGTGTATTTAATTCTTGCTATGTTATCCCATTGTATTTACTGTGTTTCCCTATGTTCTAACCTTGCTAATAGCTATTCGAGCTATAAGCATATATCATCTTGTGTAACCTATCTCTATTTATCTATGTTTTTCTGTATTTTCTTGGTTGCTTCACAACACACAATTTTACTTAAGCCCTTCAGGCATCTGTTGTTTGCTGGCGGGTCACATCCTTGAGACCTCTGCGTTCCTAGCCATGCTCAGTAGCAGAGGAACAATGGACCCACCAGCTCAACACCTTCACTGATAGGATTCTGACCTGAGCACATCCTTTCAGGGTTCTTCCAGTACCGGGTTTCCAACTCCAGGCTTCCTGTACCAGGCTTCCACTACCAGGCCCAGTACCTAACGAGGCTGATCCCCTGACTCCGGCCGTCCCCTGAACTCCTGCGCAGACCGCTGCCAAACTCCACGTCTCTACAGCGCCTAGCTGGGACAGCCTACCGGCGCGGCAGTGTTGGAGCTGAGCCACTGCACGGCAGACCTGCTGCTGAGCATTAACTCAGTTGCTAGCGGACCGGAGATAAGTTCTCAAACAAGGAAGCTCGCTATTGCCACACCTGTCTGTAATCCACGACCCTTTTCTCTACCCAATATAATTCTAAATCTTTCCTTCTTGTTTTCTTTTATGCTCCCTTCTACCAACCGTAGGTAGGTAGGTGACATTGGCGCCCATACTAAATAGGATCAGACAGGTTGGTGTGGCAAACTTTCTTGGGTGTGGCTCTGCCACATATTTTCTGTACTCTCTAAACTGTATTTTATTGTGTTCTTCTTGTGTGTGTGTTAATTATAAGTTGGCAAGCCCTGTGTAGGCTCGGGGTACTATTTAGAATAGGCCTGCTGCAGAGCTGCATGTCGTAAGAGGCGACTAATAGCCAACGGGTAACACCCTCTGGCGGCATAGAACCAGCCATATCGTCTTCAACGAGAAATTTTAAATATTTTTTTTTTCTAAAATTAAATTTTAGTTTTTTTTTTAATATATTTTATCTTACACATATCTCCTTCTAATTTAATAACTTGCACTTAATATAATTGAATCTGTAAAACAGCTTATAAATAGCACACATACCATATTTCTATGTACCCACATTTTTTTCTGAAATATTTTGTACTTACTAACTAACCTTCATTGACCTTGTATGACACTGTTGTCATTGGGTATAGGTCAAGTACATATTCACTCCAATAATCATGGGTCAACATATTAACTTTTTATCTATGCAAAAAGCTGAATTTGCATATGAAGTGGCACTATCTTATAACTTGAAATTTTCTAAAAACTTGCAACGGAGAATACTATACTCAAATGTTCAACTGAACTGTAAATTTTGTAAATGTCGTTATAAATCTAAACTCTTACTTGCTGTCTCTGAACTTATTGATATACATAGATTATACTTATGACATATCAAAGTTTCTTAGTTAATACTTATCTCAGTATTTAACTTCTTTTATTTTAACGACTGACTAAATACAAAATTTTACTAAGTAATGTCTCAAATGCAATCTAAATTGACATAAATATATTGAATAAAACTACAGTCATACTATGACTTTCTATCACAGTTATATAGATAATAGCTATTCTAATAAATTTAACTAAATACAATGTGTTGCAAATAAAACTAAATTTTCTCTTTTTGTTTCTGAATTGACTGATATGCAAGACAATAAACTTAGGTTCTTGGCATATCAGGGATGATAATAAATACATATTCTAGTAATTACTTCACCTTACTTAACAATTATTATATGCAAATCTTTCTACTGAATAGATTGTTGATAACCTAAAATTTAAATAAATCTCAAATAAAACCAAATTCATACTTTGAATTAATTTAATAAAACTTTACTTATACAACCTTACAACTAAAATACATATTCTGAATATCATAAATAACTAAATTATGGTAGGTAAATAAAACCAAACTCATAGAATATTTTTATAGAATAAGAAAAAACGTGCAGGCGTCTGACCTGATAGTAAGTGATCACCGTAGCCCACTTATAGAATAAACTGTTTTAATAAATTCTAATATAACCTTATCTTGATAGGAAAAATAAATCCTTATATAAAACTGATCAGGCGGCTCACCTGATAGTAAGTCATCACCTTAGCCCACTTATAGAATAAATTGTTTTAATAAATTCTAATATAACCTTAACTATATAGGATAAATAAATCCTTATATACTACTGATCTACTATGTAACAGTATCTTATATACTTCTGTAATTCAAATAACTTGTGATCTTCTCTTAAATTGATCCTTGTTTATAGTTATATCTTATATACAACTGTAATGGCATAAGATATATTATAACCTAACTCGAGTACATATAATGTACTACAAACTAAACATCTTAACTTATATACTGAATTAATTGTAACTTCCTTAACTTTCTTTGTCACTATCAAGTTTTAATGGAATAGTGTTGTAACATTGCTAAATTCATTCTTTCACATACCATATGGTAATTCTTCCATTGAGAGCGGTTGTTCAAACTCTTTAAATTAAGCCTTATTGTTCAGAGCGGTTGTTCAAACTCTTTAACTTAGCCTTATTGTCCTGAGCGGTACATAACTCAAAAAATAAGCCATTATGTATTTCCTTTTGATTAACTTCTATCTGTCATAATATTTTATTTAACTTAGGCAATCATGGAACCTATAATAAAATTAATTCCATGAATGCTTACTTTATGTACTTAAATTAACTATTGTTCTAGTGTGTTCTTTATACCTATAATGTAGCTAGGCTGTTTTTCAGCCCTACAATCTTCCATTTCTCCCAATATTGCTGTCAATAATCGTTTCTTGGGATGTCTGAATCCAAACGATGGGGAGGAATTCTAGGGAGTTCTTATATATGTATATGCACATCGCTATGGCGGCTAGACAATGTTAATACTTAAGACCATATGCTGGAGCTTCTATAGTGTATATATGTAACTCAAGTAATGTCTTAAGTGAGGTATTTTTCTTAGATCTGCTTGAGGCTAGTGAATTTTTTGTTTCTAGTAAAACAAAAAATTCTTCTCGCCGAAAGGGGATATGTCACCTTCCTGAACGGTGAACAAATATTACTTAATTTACTACTAGCGCCATCTAACCATTTATCTACCATTAGGAGCAGAATAGAATATCTATCCGTTCTCAAAGAGATCTCAATACAATCGTGAACGCCTTGCTCGCTGAAGTAGTACATCAATGATCCGAGAGAGGTCGCCTATTCTTAAACCAAAAATCTGGTGATGTGTTGCAATAAGTAAAATAATATTTTCATATTAAGTATATCTTGCTAAATAAATAATAATAATATCTTAAAATAAATAAATAATTTTAATAGGTCTAAATTACAATAAAATAACTATAGGTCCATATATAGTAACTGACAGAACTGGCTTGTTACAGCTGTCAAGTGTCAACATGGCCACCGTTATAGTTTTTACTTCCAATTTTCTAATGCAGAAGCACGTTGTAATTTTAAATTAGTAAAATAAAAGTGAAGCCATTGGTGGATTCAATTCTAAACGGTCTAGTCACCACTAGCATTACCATATTTGGTAATGGATTACGGAGCAAACTTCCGGGGGTTGAGTGGCTAGGCGCCAAAACGGCAAACTAGCTTCACTTTACATGAGACCTCCAGAAGATAAACTTAACTGAGATCTTTACAATTTGTTGAGCTCAGACTTTATTATACCAGTTCTAAATAATTTAAACCTCAATCCAAGCTATAAGAAACCCCATTTAACGGGTAAGTGAATATGTGCTTAACCAATAATTACCACAAAACTAACCTCTAACTTGTGTATTTAATTCTTGCTATGTTATCCCATTGTATTTACTGTGTTTCCCTATGTTCTAACCTTGCTAATAGCTATTCGAGCTATAAGCATATATCATCTTGTGTAACCTATCTCTATTTATCTATGTTTTTCTGTATTTTCTTGGTTGCTTCACAACACACAATTTTACTTAAGCCCTTCAGGCATCTGTTGTTTGCTGGCGGGTCACATCCTTGAGACCTCTGCGTTCCTAGCCATGCTCAGTAGCAGAGGAACAATGGACCCACCAGCTCAACACCTTCACTGATAGGATTCTGACCTGAGCACATCCTTTCAGGGTTCTTCCAGTACCGGGTTTCCAACTCCAGGCTTCCTGTACCAGGCTTCCACTACCAGGCCCAGTACCTAACGAGGCTGATCCCCTGACTCCGGCCGTCCCCTGAACTCCTGCGCAGACCGCTGCCAAACTCCACGTCTCTACAGCGCCTAGCTGGGACAGCCTACCGGCGCGGCAGTGTTGGAGCTGAGCCACTGCACGGCAGACCTGCTGCTGAGCATTAACTCAGTTGCTAGCGGACCGGAGATAAGTTCTCAAACAAGGAAGCTCGCTATTGCCACACCTGTCTGTAATCCACGACCCTTTTCTCTACCCAATATAATTCTAAATCTTTCCTTCTTGTTTTCTTTTATGCTCCCTTCTACCAACCGTAGGTAGGTAGGTGACAATACATCATCTGTGAAAATTTCAACTGTCTAGCTATCACCGTTCTTGAGATACAGCCTGGTGACAGGCGGATGGACGGACGGATGGACAGCGAAGTCTTAGTAATAGGGTCCCGTTATTACCCCTTGGGTACGGAACCCTAAAAAGGTTAAAATATGAAGTCTAATGTTGTATGGCTAATGGTACGGAACCCTTCGTGCGCGAGACCGACTCGCACTTGGCCGATTTTTTTAATTAGAATAGTGGTGCTTTAAAAATTATCACGTAAATATTTCAAAGTCATCGGGTTTGTAGTTCAGAAATTACAGACATCACAACCTAAATATTACGTTCCTAATAACTTGACACCCAAAATGTACAGAAATCTTTGAACGTACGGCTCATCTTAAGCTGGCGGTTGCACTTTATCGTATAGGTATGACTTTGACTTTGACTTTGCTGATACTGATGCAAAAACTGTTTCTTTTTTCTGGCTGTCTGTCTGTATCCCGGCCGCGCATCACTCCAAAACTACAGAGTAATTTAATTATTTTCCCGTAAATACACTCGAGAGCAATGAATCCGGGTCACTTAAAGAATGTTAAAAATCTCGGAAACTAAAAATGATAGGTTAATGCAATAAATTGTATTTAATAGACAATGTAATACTCCTTAAATGAAAGTAAAAAAAATATGAGTCACCATACATTTTATTAACACAAAATTACATAAAGAAAAAAACTGCTGATCTCTCCTTAAAACAAAAATAGGAAACATGAAATTTTTGAACTTTATTACGATTTTCTTGAATTTTAATACTTCGTATTGCCTCCTCGTGCTTCCATTACTGCGTTTACGCGGTTTAGCATGCTGTACACCAAGTTCCTTATACGATTTTGGGGAATATTCTCCCATTCCTCTGTGAGAGCAATTTTGAGCTCACGAAGCGTGATTGGGGGAGGGTTTCGTTGTTTTACGCATCTGCCTAGCTCGTCCCAAGCATGCTCGATCGGGTTGATATCCGGGCTGCGCGCTGGCCACTCCATACGAGTAATGTTCATCTCTTGAAGGTAGTCATTCACAATCCTACCTGTATGAGGTCGGGCATTGTCATGCATAAATATAGCATCCTCACCTAAATTGACCATAAATGGACCAACGTGATCATTGAGGATTTCTTCCACATATCTTACGCTAGTTAAAGAGCCGTTTTCTATGATCACCAGCTCTGTGCGACTTTCAGAAGAAATTCCGGCCCACAAAAGTACAGACCCACCACCGTAGGCTACTTTTTCTTCGATGCATGCTTGCTTGAATCTTTCCCCTGGTCTTCGATACACTCTTGGTCTTCCATCGTGCTTGTAGAGCATAAATTTTGATTCGTCGGAGAACATAACTTTTGACCAATCTTCAATACTCCAATTTACGTGGCTCTGGGCAAGATATGCCCAGTCTCGAAATACGATGCCCACGCTCCAGTTTAGGGCCGTTTGCAGGTCTAAGGGGTTTTAAGTTAGATTCAGCAAGCCGACGTCTTACTGTCCATGCACTTGGGTTACTTCCTCCGAGGCGTCGAAACTGATTGGTGAGTTCAGTTCCTGTGAGAAAGCGATTTCGAAGCATGGTGTTCACCAAGTATCGGTCTTCTCGTGCTGTGGTACACCTGGTTCTGCCCGTTCCTGGTCTGCGTAGGTTAGAACCAGTTTCTTCGTAACGTCGGAGAACTCTTTGTACTGTTGACAGCGACACACCGACAGTCCTGGCTGTATCGCGCTGACTCCGGCCGGTTTCCAGCATTGTAAGTATTCTGGTGCATTCTTCAGGCGTAAGCGACATAATTTCAGCTTGAATAATGAATATAGAGCACTATCAACATGGTTTATGTACCCACATAAATGACAGATTACAAACAAAAGCAAAACCAAATGCTGTAATTTCGTAGTTCCATCTTCGAAAGTGGCCCTTTTTCAAATTTGATTTTTTTATGGTATAACTTTACAATAACTAAGAAGTTTTAATACCTTCATTTAAGGAGTATTACATTGTCTATTAAATACAATTTATTGCATTAACCTAGCATTTTTAGTTTCCGAGATTTTTAGGATTCTTTAAGTGACCCGGATTCATTGCTCTCGAGTGTATTTCAGTCCTCAGTTTTTCAGTTAAGAAATTACAGATATCACAAACTAAATATTTCGTTTTAAATAACTTGAACCGCGGAATGTTGAGAAACCCTTGAACGTACGACTCATCATAAGCCCATAGGAAGCCCGGAACCCCACGGGAAGCCCGACACCCCACGGACAGACCGGCATCACACACAATTATTTAGTTTTGCAAGCTTGCTACGATAAAACTCTAAAATGTGGTACATTCACCACAATCAGTTTTTATAACTACATATCTTTCTTTTGACGGATACATTTCGGAGACTGCGCAATGGAAGTGCACAATGTTGTCTTAGGTTTTTGCGATTGTAACACTTTGTAATTAAACAACTTTAAACGGTTTAAATCGCGTATATTTATCATTATTTTTGTCCCGACGTTTCAAACACTTTGTAGTGATCTTGGTCACGGGGTGACCGTTGGGACAAAAATAACGATAAATATACGTGATTTAATCCGTTTAAAGTTGGAAGTGAACAAGTTTAGTAGATTGTAATACAATGGTCGAAAGGAATTGATAACTTTCACCCGCGTTCAGCTCTCTACTTTTCATTTCGAATTTAAAAAAAGTAAAAAAGTAGCTTTTCTATAAATTATTCATTGAAAAAATAACTTACTTACTAAAAGAATATTGAGAGGATAGAACTATTTGTGAAATTTTACGTAAAATTTTGTTTGGAATATTTACGGGCGGCTATTGCCCGAAGAGGAATTTCTGCTTTTCACTACTAATATAAGGAATAACGATATAAAAATAGTATGTTTTTTTATATTATTTATTTTGATTTTAATAACATGAGCAGAACCTATTTAAAATTAATGCGGCTATAGTCCAAGTAGGAATCGATGACTTACATACGTGTTAAGCACTCTACTTTTCATTTAAAATATGAGGACAGTAAAAAAAATTTAGTTTTTCTAAATATTTACTAAAAATAATAAACATGAGTAGAAGATACAAAGATACACTAGGAGTTAGAACAATGAAATTTAGGGAAATTTTTAGTTAGTTTTTTTTTACCTTATATTTAGTTACTACCCTGCCAAACATAGTTGTTATTTTTTTTTTATAACAACAGAGTATTTTACTACGAAAAATCTTAGACATATAACTTTGTTTACACCAATGGTTACAATTGTTACAAGTCATTCCGGCCCAAGAGAAGGAAGCATTTACTATGAGTTTTTCCCGGCCTTAGGTGGGAAGGAGCCTCTCCTACCCGCTACTCAGATCAAACAAACACTACTTTCCGAGAATGAGAAATAAAAAAAATATGTTTGATCTACCGTCAAACAAACCGCCGCTTTAAAATCGAAATTCTAAAGAAACGCACAATGTACTTTGCTTCAACATTTATTGTGTGAACCGGGAAAGAACTCTCTGAGTTACTTAACTACTGTCTTCTGGAAAATACAACCCGGGAGTTTTGAAATCCAAAGTAAAAAGCTCCATTCTGAGCTATGGTTTACTATAAGAGTACTTCACCGCAGACCACAGTGTTGCTTAATATGGGATAAACAGTGCACAAATGTGAATAATTAGTTTGCAGGTATGGCAATCGCGAACGAAGTCGCGGGTACAGCTAGTAGTCAAATAATAGTGACAACTTATCATCATATTATTCGTTCATAAAAGACGCGCAATTTAACCGTTATTGGTCAAATTATTATGTGTAATAGTTGACAAATCGCTCACGTTATTCGTTAAATTATTCGTTATTGTTATAGACACATGCAATAACTTTACCGAAGACGCGCGCAAGGTCCGAGCCCCGAGGATACATTTCAAATTGGAATGACGGCGTCGCATTCTCTCGCAACGAGTGAGAATGAGACGGCAAGTCACAGGCAACTGTAAGGAAGAATAGCTTCACTCGGTCGCCGTCACGTCGCTCACTATTATTTGAAGAACCTATTACGACAAAATTCATATTACCTAATATTAAACTTCTGTCTTGAACTTATTACATATACCTAATACGAATATATTAGTCATACCTATACGCTTAGCCAATATTATGATATCTAACCTATTACTGGGTAATAGTCAAATAATAGTGACAACTTATCATCATATTATTCGTTCATAAAAGACGCGCAATTTAACCGTTATTGGTCAAATTATTATGTGTAATAGTTGACAAATCGCTCACGTTATTGATAGGTGATAGCTCAGTGGCTTTAGCTATGGACTGCCGCGCAGCAGGTCCATGGTTCGAATCCCGCCGCGGGCTTTAGCTTCACCGCATGGTGGAAGGACATTTTTGCGAATGCCCGCCTGGCTAGCGACCACCCTCAAGTTGAAAATCTGTCGCCAAGCACCTAACGGTGTGTTTCGGCAGCTGTCCTTGAGAGCCAGTCATTCTAGGTTAAGCCTTAGATTACTTTTATGTTCCTTCTGTTTTTAATGTCTTTTTTATATATATAGAATATTTCAAAAATAGTGTGTAATAGGCAGCGTTACAATAATAGGTAAATACTAAACCCATAACATTGCATAATTAATAATAATCTATCGATATCCATTGCCTGTCTCATTCTGATTATCCACGAAGCTCCTATACAAGAAGCGAATGTAACCTCGGGGTTCGGACCTTGCATGTGCAAGGTCCGAACCCCAAGGATACATTTCAATTCAAATTGGATACATTTCAAATTGGAATGTTGGCGTCGCATTCTCTCGCGACGAGTGAGAATGAGATGGCAAGTCACAGGCAACTGTAAGGAAGAATAGCGTCACTCGGTCGTCTCTGTCTTGAACCTATTACATATACCTAATACGAATACATTAGTCACACCTCTAGTCACCGTCACGTCGCTCACTATTATTTGAATAACCTATTACGACAAATTTCATATTACCTAATATTAACCTTATGTCTTGACCTATTACATATACCTATTACGAATATATTAGTCACACCTCTAGTACTGTGTTTGTTGTTATCAATTTTAGCATCTTGATTATCAATTTTATTTACTTCTTTCTTATCAAGTTGTTGCCAAGACCGAAACGTTATTAAGAGTAGCATGCAGTTATTCCATTATTGAACATTCCGGACATAGGTACCTAGTTACCTACTCATAAATAAATAGTGAACACCAAAAACTTTAAAGACAACTACAATTCGCGTATAACTCAATCTCTAACTAGGTTGTAGTACTTAAAATCAGTTTATACTGTAGACTTTGATCCAGCCTACATATGACCTATGCACCTCAAAAATGTCTATAATTCGTAAGTATGCCGGCGATATACTGAAAGTGCGAAGAGTATTTGTCAGCGCGTATTCAACCACCACTCTGCCAAAGGTATTTATTTTATATTGTGTATACCTAAATACTTAGGTTAATTTTTTAACCTTTTACTTATACAAAAGCCCATGATAAACATGTTCGTTACTCACAAAATTACAAATTTACGAGAGAAAAAATTATAGTCATGTGCGGGATTCGAACCCGCGTCCATCCACCCCTTTAGCCGGGGTATGCTCTAACCAATTGAGCTAACATGACAAGACAAGCTAACATGATCAATTGGTTAGAGCATACCCCGGCTAAAGGGGTGGATGGACGCGGGTTCGAATCCCGCACATGACTATAATTTTTTCTCTCGTAATTTTGTAATGTAATTCGCCTAGCAGGCGTCATTGCAAACTTAACAAAAAAATGTTCGTTACTCTCAGTTGCATGCAAGTCACTGGTAAAAATTAAAAACTGGCATGGGCAATTAAATTCCTATTCAGAGCTTTCTAGAAGTTTCCGTTTCAAATTTGATCTCAATCTTGAGCATCAGCACAACTTGAAGGTGCCGAGCCCACAGCAAGTGGTGAATAGTTCTGCGGTTTGGGTTCACTGTGAAGTGCATGAATACTCATCGAAGTGAGGGTGCTGTATACACACAACACCAGTCTAAGAGAATGCACATTCTGCCGGAGATCTATTTGAATTGACTGATTAGCTGCAATCAATGTTTGCAATGTCTGACTTGGAAAATATTATCAAACTCTTGTTTAGTAAGACATTTGCTCTACAATTTAAGAGTTAATTAATATGAAAATTGTGAGAAGAACAGAGTGTAGGAGTTTTGACCAGTACCTGGCTAGCAACCACCTTCAAGTAGAAAATCTGTCACCAAGTACCTAATGGTGAGTTCTGGCAGTCCTCGAGAGCCAGTAATTCTAGGTGAAGCCTTATAACACCTTCAACCACATCATAATTTACCATCAGGTGAGATTATGGTCAAAGGCTAACCAATCAGCAAAAACAAAAAACTTATAAGGCAGACAAGCAAGCAACAGTAGAACTCGGCACCTTGCTGAACCGTAGAACTCAACAACTAGCTGTGTGTTATACAGTCAATGCAGAACTCTGAACTCATATCTCTAGACAGCTTACTGTGGGCACAGCGGTGCAGGTTATTTGCACTGATATTATTCACTAGGAAACCAAACAGAACTTACCTCCCATCCCATATCCATTGTAGTTTTCTGATTAGTAACAAAGTGGGCACTTTTATATTATGTTACTGTAGATATTTTAATTGTCAGTGTCAATATCTCAGCACCCATTATGAAACCTAATTTGTAAGCCTCTTGTACTACTAATTTAGTGTTTTTTATCAAGAGTAGTGAGTTTTGTTCAATCATGCAACCTCTTAAGTTATGTTAATTGGTAGGTACATATTTTTATTATATAATAGGTACTTTGCAAGTTCAAAGAAAAAGAAACCTTAGTATATTCTCATTATCTATTCATAGTGTAGCTTTTTCAGGAAGAAAAAATTAAAATTGGCAAATGGGACATCAACTATCTGAAAGTTGGTAATGGAAAACACAATGTGCTATGCTTACCTGGTGCTTTAGGCACTATATGGACAGATTTTAAGCCACAAATTGATGGGTTTGATAAAGAAAAGTTCACACTAGTAGTATGGGATCCTCCAGGATATGGCAAAAGCAGACCACCTGACAAAGAATTTACAGCTGACTTCTATGAGAGAGATGCTGACTATGCCTACGAGTTTATGAAGGTAAGAAGGTATTTAGTTTTTATTATTTAATTTCTCTGTTATAAATGTATAATTCTATATATGTGTAAATTTACTGGTTGTTACAGGAATGATCTCAATAGCCATCTCCATCTATAGAACTATGCTTATAATTATTTTTTTCTGTAAATAGTTAACTACATTGCATATATATATTTTAAATATTTGTAGAGATTTGCCGATTCTTCTTTTTAGGGTTCTGTACCCAAAGGGCAAAAACAGGACCCTATTACTGAGACTTTGCTGTCTGTCCGTCCATCGGTCTGTCACCAGGTTGTATCTCAAGAACGGTGATAGCTAGACAGTTGAAATTTTTACAGATGATGTATTTCTGTTGCCGCTATAACAACAAATACAAAAAGTTGGGCAAGTGCGAGTCGGACTCGCGCAAGTTAAAACAAAAAAAGATTAAAATATGAAGTCTTATGTTGTATAGCTAATGGTACGGAACCCTTCGTGCGCGAGTCCGACTCGCACTTGGCCGATTATTTAAACATTGGTACAATTTATCATAATATTCACACTCCAGTCAAATGCATACGTTGAAATAAAATCACTTAAAATTATTTAAATGAAGTGATTATATGAATATATGAAACAAAAAAGCCTGCCCCATTCTTAAAATAACCATTATGCTGGATGCATTACCACACTGTATGGAGATGGTCAGTCTTTGCACCAGGTTTGACCCAGAGCATTGATTGTGAATAATAATTATTTACCAACACAAATTATTATAATAAACAAAACTAGTAATAAAAACACACAAACAAAGTTAAAAATAGAGTCTTAAATTCTCAGGAAATAATTAGCTGAACACTTTTATTTTAATACTTGTGTAAAACAAGTTCAACTGGCATTGTTCCTTTTATGCAATAAAAGGCAATGATAATGAGTAAAAATCCTTTATCATCACCCTAAATTTAAATGCTCTTCTCTAGGTACTGGCAATTCCAATGAGAATTGAGCTGATGGACATTTTATTTACTTTTAATTCTAAACAACAATTACTAAGTAGAGATCGTTTAGTCTAAGCCCGGCGCACATTGTAAAAAAATGTCTATCGTACAGAAATATTCTAACGCGTACCAGAAGGATCACTGCACATACATTTTCTAATAGATACCGCTGACCATCAGAAATTTTCTGAAGCTGACATTCTGTTATATCCCAACTCTAGTATGGAAACCATACATGCCTACTGCAACATCAGCATTTCTCTCTCTTGATAGAATTAGTTATTGCGAGACTTCAGTCAGTCTCAACCCATCTTCGGTTCCAAAAACTTGCCTCCTTATTAAAATAATTAATGGCTACTTTTCCTAAATCCAGTAAAATCAGTGTTGTGAATTAAATATTAATCTTTTTTAAAAGTGTTGCTTCGAGATTCCTATAACAGATCGCATCTGATGCTCGCCGAAAACACGCCGACTGAGCGTAGGAAATTTATCTTATCGCTGTACGCACAAATAAATACGTAACGTAAATAATCACGTTTAGTGGAGAGGTGGGCTTTTTGAGACTGAAATTTCTCTAGTAAATTTTATTGTGCCTTTAACAAGCATAATGGTTGAAAATTTGATAATCCTTTCAGGCACTAAATATTCCCAAATACTCAGTTCTGGGTTGGAGTGATGGCGGCACCACTTCATTTATTCTTGCAGCAAAATATCCTCAAGTGATGAAAAAGCTGGTTGCCTTCGCTACCAACTCATTCATACTGCCAAATGAGCTGGAAAGGTATAACAGTGAGTTTCCTTTTTTACCTACAACCTGTAGTTAAGGCTCAGACAAGTGCTAAATAGCTTTACTTAAACAGATTTCTAGCAAAATATGTTTAGTTCTTACCAGTAAGAAAATTATATGTTTATCTTGATCATATTCTCTAAGGCAAAGTTAATTTCGAAACACGTTTCTTTAATATTTTCTTGATAGAATAAAATTGCAAAGTTGACTCTAAATTACGCTTTTATAAGCGTAAATATTATTATCATTCTTATATGTATGTGTATAAACATAAATCAAGAAAATATCAAATCCTTATCAAGAGGGACAATAGTTATTTGTTATACAAGAGTGCAAAGTTGCTTTTTAACGCGTGTTCAATTTTGATGACCGAGCAAGCGAAGGATTCTAATATTAAATCACGAGCGCAGCGAGTGTCATATCTATCAGACAGGCTACAGAAGGTTAGAATAAATGGCAATACTTCTTCCGGGTCTTTGGTAAGAATAGGCGTACCGCAAGGATCAATTTTAGGACCTTTTCTGTTTCTAGCATATATAAATGATCTGCCTTGCATGGTTAAAAATTTCTGCGATATAGTTTTATTCGCAGATGATACCTCCCTAATTTTTAAAGTAGATAGGAGGGATAGTGAACTTATTCATGTAAATAATGTGTTATCTATGATCTCTAAGTGGTTCGCGGCTAATAATCTTCTCTTAAATTCATAAAAGACCAAATGTTTAAAGTTTTCTTTACCAAATGTTACTTATGTTGAACCAAACATTAAGCTTGGCTTAGATAAACTCTCTATTGACAAAGCGACAGTCTTTCTGGGAATCAAAAAGGATTCAACTTTACAGTGGAATCCACATATACATGATCTATTTGGAAGACTTAGTTCTGCTGCATATGCAGTTCGTAAGATAAGACAGCTAACAGACGTAGCTACTGCTAGGCTCGTTTATTTCGCGTACTTCCACAGTATTATGTCTTATGCTATATTGCTGTGGGGAGCTGCTGCTGAGATAGAGACAATCTTTATCTTACAAAAGCGTGCAATTCGAGCCATATGTGAAATGGATCCTAGGGAATCCCTGAGAGATATTTTTAAAGAAATTGATATTTTAACTTTACCAAGTCTGTATATATTTGAAAATATTATGTACGTTCGTAAAAATTTGAGCAAATTTAAATCAAACAGTGACACTCACGATTATAACTCTAGGAATAAAGATAAAATAGCGGTGCCAGGTTTTAGATTAGCAAAGACAAATAAAAGGTCCTTCTTAGGCAATTGTGTGCGGTTTTATAATAAATTGCCCAAACATATTACAACGCTCACAGAAAGAAAATTCAAGTTGCATGTGAAGAATATTTTGATAAAGAAATCTTACTACACAGTTTGTGATTACTTGAACGACAAAAATGCTTGGACTGGTTCGCCTCTGCCAAGCTAGCGCCTAACACCTACGTAATGTAAATTAAGTATTGTAATAATTTTACTATATAGTATGTACTTAACACATTTTTAAAAAACGTTTAAAAGAATGGCCCCGAGTTTCTTGCCCGTTCTTCTCGCAGTGGCTCTATAATTTTTGTTTGCTGAACGTGGCAGTATAGCCACGTTCAGCAAACAAAAATTATAATATTGAAACATACAACGTATATTTCAATATTAAAATTTGTAATTGACCTTCATAAGAGCGTCGTCGACGCCTAAATTGAATAAATGATTTTGACTTTGACTTTAGTGATTCAAAATTAGAATCCTGAGCGTTAGCGAGGGAATCAAAAGAGCACGAGGTGAAAAATCTTTGCACTCGAGTGCAACACGTAACTTTTCATTCCACCTCAGCGAGGAAATGACTAAATGCAAAAAAAAACGTTTACAATCAATAGGTACACTTTTATTTCAGTTTAGGTATTAATTACTACATTATGAGAGGTAAGTATTACAGAATAATCTTTAAATTATAACAAAATAATACTAAGTTATAACCGCGTGCAAAGCAAATGGAAAAAAGAACACCAAGAAGGTTCCGAGTCTGAGTTTTTAACAAATTAAAAAAAAGTTGTATGATATATTCGGCACCATAGAGATAGCAGTAAATAGGTTTAATGTTTTTTTTAATTCACAAACTTAGTGCACACGATGTTCTAAATTCAATTTACTTTATCCTCTAGAGAATAAATACGGCTTTTCCACTCAGATATTGAAGATTAAAAATACTCTTTCCGAGATGGTGGGATGAAATAGTTATTTGTTATACAAGAGTGCAAAGTTGCTTTTTAACCGCGTGTTCAATTTTGATGATCGAACAAGCGAAGGATAGCGACCGATAAACTAGTGATTCTGCGTTCTCGGTGACGACGCAGGTATTCAAGACTTTATATACTCTCTCGACAGTGAGTCGCTTGTCCGAGTCTCAAGATTTGTTCAAGGTACATTTAAATTGACTTTTCATCCCACCATCTCGGAAAGAGTATTTTTAATCTTCAATATCTGAGTGGAAAAGCCGTTTTTATTCTCTAGAGGATAAAGTAAATTGAATTTAGAACATCGTGTGCACTAAGTTTGTGAATTTAAAAAAACATTAAACCTATTTACTGCTACCTCTATGGTGCCGAATATATCATACAACTTTTTTTTAATTTGTTAAAAGCTCAGACTCGGAACCTTCTTGGTGTTCTTTTTTCAATTTGCTTTGTACGCGGTTCTTTACGCGGCATTTTTTCACGTCATTGTTAAGCCTTACATTAAAAACAAGAAACTTGAAAACAAGTGAAAAGACTAAAATGAGTGATTCTAGCGACGAGGAAGTTTGTTTGACGTCAACAGAATTGACTGAAACTGTTAATAATGCGCAAATGAGCTTTCTTGCATTTAGTCATTTCCTCGCTGAGGTGGAATGAAAAGTTACGTGCTGCACTCGAGTGCAAAGATTTTTCACCTCGTGCTCTTTTGATTCCCTCGCTAACGCCCAGGATTCTAATTTTGAATCACTCGCTGCGCTCGTGATTCAATTTTACAATCCTTCGCTTGTTCGGTCATCAAAATTGAACACGCGGTTAAAAAGCAACTTTGCACTCTTGTATAACAAATAACTATTTTAACAGACTAGCGATTCCCAAAAAAGAATTATGTTCTCAATATGTATATATTCTATAGTTTTTTTTTGCTGAACGTGACAGTACAATGTATAATATTTCAATATTATAATTTGTAATTGACCTTCATTTGCGTTGTAGACGCCTAGTTTGACTTTCAAGTCGACTGTTTTTGTTTTGTACTGTACTGTATCAGCCGGATCGTTCACTGTTTAACATAGCCTCCCCAATTAAGGGGGTATTTGCCATAATCCCCACGCTTGGCAGGCGGCTTGGGGATCGTAGTGTAAGATGGCAGTTCTTTAGAAGGCGCTGCTGCCCACCCTCCAGTAGTTTTCCCTTAGTCGCCTCTTACGACACCCGCGGGATGATATGGGGAGGTGCATTTCCGACCCGGCATCCCACGGGGCTTTTTTTTTATTGTATGTTTGTTAAATACATAAATAACATTTTCATAAAAAAATATTTTTATATTCCTATTCCATGATAGAGATTTGACAAAATCCCTAATTTTAATACATCCTTTGTACATACAAATATTTTATAATTTGTACACTTAGAAAAATATAGTAAGTAAATAAAATTTATTTATAGAGTTAAGAGACGTTAGTTCTTGGTCGGTAATAATGAAGAAACCTATGATGGAAGCGTACGGTGACTACTTCGCTACATACTGGTCTATCTGGATGGATGGAATGGAGACTGTATTCAAAGCTAACAATGGGAACATTTGCGCACATTTACTTAAGGACATCGAATGTCCGACATTCATACTGTATGGGGAAAAGGACCCCATGGTCGATCCAGTTCATGCGTCTCATTTTCTTACACATATCTCGGACTCAAGGTAGGTTACCTACGAAAAAGTAGTATTTATAAATATGATTGCAAGCATGCACACGTGCTAAGCTAAAATCCCATTGCTAAGTTTTTAGAGCACAAAATTCGGCTCAGATAGCTCCATCCTCGATAGCCCAGTGTTGGCATCGGGAAACGGGGGGGCGCGGGTTGGATTCCCGATTGGGGTGGATTTTTTTACTCTACAAATGTATAATTAGTCTAGTGTTTAGCGGTTCTTATCGTTAAGTTCGTATAAAAATATAAATAGGACAAAAATACCGCGCCCACTAACCTTCACATTAGATAGAAATTCGGTTTCCTAAGCTTTAGGCTCCGTTCAGACGATGCGCGCCGCGGCCGCACCGCATGCTTCGCGGTTCATGCGCGGCTCGGACGCGGAGACCACGCGGGTTCATGGCGCGTTGGCTACACGGTTGCAGTGCGGCGACCAAATCATACCCGACGATGCACTTCGGCCATCCCGCGCATGAACCGCGATCAAAACGCAGTGCTTGCGGCATAGCCGCAGCTTCGTCTGAACTTACGTTTTACCTAATACTTACCACGGCTGACTTTGCCGACTGTTGTTCAGGATAACCTAGAATTAATGTCTCTCACGCCCTGTGGGGTGCCAGGTTAGAATTGCACCTCTCTATATCATCCCATGGGTGTCGAAAGAAGCGACTAAGGGAAAAATACTGGGAGGTGGGCAGCAGCGCCTTCTAAAGAACTGCCACTTACACTGCGATCCCCAAGACGCCTGCCAAGCGTGGGGATTATGGCAAATACCCGCTTAATAGGGGACGCTGTGTTCAGCAGTGGACGATCCGGCTGATACAGTACAGTAAAATGTCTCTCAAGGACTGCTGCCACAACACGCTGTTAGTGGGGACAGAATTTCTACTTGAGGGTGATAGCTAGCCAGGCGAGCGGTGTTCATTATTTTGCGTTGCAGTTTGGATTCAATAGTTCCATACAAGAAAAGCATGAGTTGGCTGGAGTTTAGGCAACGTCGATCCCTTACACGTCGCCGGTTCGATCAGTGTGTGCCTACCATAAATCATAATTCTAAACCATAATAAATATATAGGTAACATCTAAGGCCAAATCTCAAATATTGCCTTGCTGTAAATAATCTAAAACAGTTAAGAAGACATTATATAAATATTTAATTTTCAGATTACACTTGTACCCCGAAGGAAAGCACAATCTTCATTTGAAATATGCTGACGACTTCAACAAGAGAGTACAAGAATTTCTACTCAAACCGTGAATACTTCAACAAGAGAGTACAAGAACTTCTACACAGACCGCGATTACTTCAATAAGAGAGTACAAGATCTACTTTAACCGTGACTTCTTCAACAAGAGAGTACAAGAACTTCTACTCAAACCGCGATTACTTCTACAAGAACTTCTACTCAAACCGTGATTACTTCAACAAGAGAGTACAAGAACTTCTACTCAAACCGCGATTACTTAACCAAGAGAGTACAATAATTTCTTCTCAAACCGTGATAATAGTTTTCCCAACTTAAGTTATATTTTTACTTATGTTATTAAGTGTACGTTACCTAAAATAATTATAGTTAAAATGTTTACATATATTAATTTTTTGTTATGAATGAATGAATTGTTATTTTTAATATTTTTTTAAATAAACATATTTAAACGTTTTAAAATAGCATTGGTATACGTTTTCGTTACATATATCTACATCGACATTCCAATCACTGCAAACTGACCACAATCACTGAAATATAAATGTATGAATGATAAATGTACGCGATTTAAGTCGTATAAAGTTGTCCTATTGTAGATAGAGTTAGTTACTAGCTAAAATTGTTTCTTGAATAAATTCTAACTATACATATCTATTTTAAATGTTTGTAGAATGCTGCCCGGCTAGCTACATTAATTACAAGAAATAGGTTAGCATAATATCATCACTTACCATCTCATGGTGATGGGCGCGGTGCAGTTCGTCATTTGTGACAAAATTAATCTCTTTATTTCCACAGCTCAGTTCAATTATTAAATTTTCAAACTGAATTAAAGGGAAGAAAGTAAAGGTTTCCAGTTCAGTTTACTTGTGAGATTTCCTTTCTCTGTTGTTCAGATGAAAATAAAACATGTTGTTGCGCCTAGTTATATTTAACTTACATATTTTTATTAATTAATCACACGAAAATTTCTAAAAAAGGGCCAGTAAGATGACTGCCTAAATACTAGGCGTCCATAAATATCACAGAGGTAGCTATGTTCATATTGCTCTTCCTAACTTGAGTAGTAAGAGAAGTTGGTGAAATTGCAATTTTCTTTAATGGGATATAATCCCAATTCTGAACTGACCAAAAAAGAAAAAAAACTCTTTAATCTAAAAACCTACAAACAAAATACGCATTATTAAGGATAACTCGGTTTGATACAGCTACAGGGTGATTATTTTTCTCGCGTAACGAGTTCAATTCCCGGTTCAACCATGTAATTATTTAAATATCTATGAATGCAGTTTAAATTGTTTTTTAAATTGAAATAATGTCTTCTTGCAGTAAAATGTTCCATCTACAATAGTCAAGGTATTTTCCCTCCATGTGGCATATCTATGGGACGCTCTGTATACTCAATAGATAGAGTTATGAGCACTACTGAACTATTGGGAACACACAAAAATATTGAGTTTGAAAAGTCGAATTGAGAATCTCCTTTTTTGAAGTTGAAAAAAGAAAATAACTAGTAGGATTAGACGTTAACATCAGGTAGGCCTAGTGCGGGGTTCCGTCACAATTCAGTAAAAATGTTATATGATGACTATTATTAGTTATAGTAAAAAGAGAGCAGTCGAATGACACCTGTCATAAATCCAAAATGGCGGATGTCAAGACGTGACGACCCTACTGAAACTCGGGTTTTAGTTATCTAATGCCTGTCTCTCTGTCCATCTGTATGCCACGGGTCTCTATCTTGTAAACGAACTAATTGAAGCGCTCATAGCGTAGCTTCTGTAGAAACGCTTAACCAAACAAGTATGGTAAATCTTCGGAAGGTGCAGTAAGCCGACGGTCCCAGTTGCTAACTTAGGATAGCAGTCGTTATGCCTGCAGTGCGAGGCCAAAAATGGCGTTACTATCGCACGGTTATGAACTTATCTATTTAGCATGTAGCCAGTCTAATCGAAAAAAGAATTCCATTCGCTACCTGGTATCGAAAAAAATGGAGGAACGTTATGTATTTCTCAATATAGTCATTTGCCGTGTTCATACATGTGCCTATTAGATAATTCCTTACTAGAAAATGCTTGACATACCTAGATGACTTAGTAGTTGCAAGTTTTGTCGATGGTGACCTGTATTGTGATTGAAAATAGAATGTTTAACCAGTAATTATCACTAAAAAGGGTGAAATTCTTTATTTTTCCGAAAATTTATGTCATGCTGATTCAAAACACTGAGATCACATTTTCATGGTCCGACTTTCACAAGTAATTTCATACTTTTCAGTGTAAGAAGTCGGTTTTATTTCTTTACTGATTATTTCAATCGTGATGATTATTTATTTAATGGGTAGAATATACCGCCAAGTTGATCCCATTCAAGTTTCATCAACTTTGGGAGTTGTATTTACACTTTCACACTTCACAATTCACACTTTCACAATTCACAGATAATCTCGACGTTGAAAGCAGTAGCGAAGAGAAACAAATAAAACTTAAAAAATTCGTTATCGACTTCCTATACTGAAATTTGTAATAACTTTTGGAAGTCGGACTATGAAAATGTAAGCCAGTGATTTGAATCAGCATGGTAAACTTCAACAAGTTATTTCATACTTTCATTGCTGGAAGTCGGGCCCACATTTTTTATTTAATTATTATATAAACTATCGGTAATAAATACGCCCGAGAAGTCATTTTAATCTAACAGATGCGATTAGTTTGGCAAATTCATCTGATGTCATGTGACGATGGAATATGTTTGCCTTAATTAATTCTTTAGATCCTCCCAAACTATTTATTGGAAACCAAACACCAGCATGCGCAATATTTTTCAAATTACCAATGGTAGAAAAAGGTACAAACTAAAAGTGTAACAAAAAATTCCCATATTTTATTTTCATTTTTACTTCTTATAAGCATGTTTCATTTCAGAATAAAACAATTTACAATAACACATAATTTAAAATTGAAGTGACTCATTTAACTTACTGTACAAATGAAATACATAATAGTGCCTTAAGGCACCTTAAACAAGCAGTATTTATTCTTGCGAATTACGAGCGCGAATATACCTTTGCTCGTGGACATGTACATTCTTCTAATTGTGCGTACGTGCGGTTGGCAACATTACAAAAAAAAAGATTAAGTGCATGGAAACCAAACTGACCACTCCAGGCCATGGGAAATAGAAGAAACGAGATGGAGCCATGTAATAAACAACGCGAATAGTAAGTACCAGGATGAAAAAATGTCAAAAGTTTTAATTTTACCATGTTTTCATTAAGTCACTTTCCTGTCTTGCCCATCACTCGGGGTGGAAACTTGCAACTTAAATTTCAAGCACTTCCCGATTATCTATTCTGAAACTTTCAGAGTAGTTTTCAACTCGATGACAATTCGTTACTAAATCACCCTTTTGTTTGCTGTCTGTAGTTCCGGGTTACAAGCCCTTCCCGATTAGTTTTATAGTTTTTGGTGGATAAAACGTGGTTCTTAGATATAATCTACATTAAATAATGGGTACTCACTCGGGTGAGTTACTTTACCCACATTCTCAAGAAATTCGAAAAATGTGTAATAGTAATGCAAGCATAATTTGATCGTGTTTTCCTTAAACAGAATAATACTTGGACTAGAAGGCTCAAAAAAAATTGGACTTAAACCCCTTCCAAAAACCTGTATTTTTTACAATGTATATAATTCAGTTTTCGTATTTGGCAGGAATGCACTCTAGTGCAATATGTACATTAGTGATCAACCACAAGTCAAGTTCACACACACGCTCGTAAATCGAAAGTACTATACAATATAGAGCAGTATGGACAGTTTCAATAGTAAGTCGGGACCATCAAACACACTGTCTGGCGAGTACTACAAGTCCTGACGCGAATTACTCACACTAAATAAGTCATAAGAGTTAAGAATTAAACCCTATAGCTACATACAGCTAATGCACATTGATCAAAGCTTAATAATTTTTACAATAATATTCCAATAATGTTTCTTGCACACCAAGTCGTTTGAACGCTTTAGCTAGGCTTTAGCTTTAATGCCAACACTGATTGCGTTTGCGGCATTCTTGATATTTGTGCGTGTAATTTGTTATCAGTCGTCCAAGCTCAGTGTCGGCGGGTCGCAGTATTTAATACATTATTCTATTGTACTAAGCTCGCACAAAACCGTCGACACCTACTCACCGGGTACGCTCAGTCTTCAGAGTATAAGTCTTAAGACAACAGTAACAGTTATAACTCAGTGGCTAGCATAAAAAATATGATTCAATCTACTATTAAATAAGATAGTTTAATAAATATATATAGGTATGTAGGTATATCGAATTATACTTAATGAATGATTATGATAATAAGTTTTTCGCCTTTACGTGCATATTTTGTATCGGGAGGCGAATCACGGTATTCATATATTTGCTGATAAGAACACTTTTTCGTATGTAATTCTTGCCAGGCGAGGCCTCACGTATCTCGCACGTTACGCTCGCGGCGCGGCGAACGCGGTGAGATATCGTTGTTCTTGCACAGCTACATTATATTAAAAGGCCTATCTATTTTTTAAGAATGATCAGTATCTTAATTTTATTCACATTAAAAAAGTTTTTAGTGTGTACAACCTAAATTCATTACCTGTGTAACTCATGTCGTGTCACCAACTCGGGGATACCAGACCACAACACCCATGCTTAGCCTTTCGGGGATATACTGGTGTTTTATATTTATAATTGTCAAATACAAGACTAACGTAGCTGTAGTTTCAGAAGCGTAGACACGCCAAGTGCTAGTTGTGCGAGTGAATCAAGCCCGCCTTTTAAAACTGCCCATACTGCATGTTATATTGTATACATTTTATGGCTTATCAGAAATCACACATCATTTTGTTCTGATATACTTTAAATATGTTATTTTGCGACAACATTATCATAGAACTGGATATTGTTAGTGAAAACAAAATTACTAAAAAGGTAGAGTTTTACACTACATACATATTACTGATATAAATGTGATATTTCTCGATACTACAATCTTCAGACAACACAAAATAATATCAACAATGTGAGTTTGTTTCGCGTGAATAAATATTATTGCACTTTCAACACAAATTGCGAGTATATACTGTAATAAATGACCTGAACATTTTGGACAAGTATAAAATATCATACTCAGTAAGGCACACCATATGAGCTTGTCTGGCCCAGCTCGGCCCAGACAATGAAAGAACAGTACAACTAATTGCACCAATTCTATCTGTTAATGACTTCGCAAGTTACAATTTACATAAACAAACACACATTTAAAGAGACCTATTTCGATAAATACGTAAGAAAATAAACTGACAATATCAAACTTTCTCTAATCCAAGTAACCTCATTCTTATCTCATAAATAATTTCTCTACAAAAATAGTATACAGTGAAGGGAACAACACTATATGTCGCTAACAGCACCATAGTAGCTACACTACACTGTGATCCATCCGTTGCTATATTACACCAAAATAAGATTACTCTTACAAATACATAACGATACAATATTACATATTATCACCGGGATTATTAACAAATACAGTTTATTCTTTTTTTTAATTTAATATGTTACGTCGTTACGTTTACAAAAACTAATGTTTTAATATAGAGAGTCAAAGGCACACACTTTGTAAAAAAATCCTACAAGTTAGTCTCAGTGTCTCTTGTGTCACCGTTACACATAGACGGGTCCCTGGTTGTCGTTATCGTCCAGGTTTATTTTGTTTGTGTAACCATCATCGAAGAACCGTCTGAAGGTGAACTCGAAGAACCCGTGGAAGGTCTTACCATTGTCTAATAGTTCGCTATCGGACTTGTTTGAGTCCGAGCTGCCTGAATTTCTGAGTTTGTCAGGGTCTATGGGGTCGAAATTGGACGTGTCGGTGGGGTATTCGATTTTGGGTATGTGTGGCGCGACTTGCCTCCTCAAGCCTTTGTCGAAGTCGATACCTTCGAGGAAAGGGTGGTTCTTTACCTCGTTCGCGTCCTTGCCCAGGCGAGTCTCCTGGCCAGAACACAGGTTGAGGATTAAATCCTTGCTTTCTGGGGATAGATTCGCCTGGTCCGGAATGTGAAGTGTGCTCTGCCAGTTTATAACCTGAAAGTATAACAAAAATATTTAGTTTATTTCAAATACTCTTTTTCACAAGAGTTTAAATTAATAGAATATAGGGCTGATTTTCGAGTACACACCAATGTGCCGATCTTATTATGTTTAGTGTTAGGTGTAGTGTATAAGGACCAGTCAAGAAAATCCTGTCTAACATCTTGAACCACACCATCAGTTTGATGTACTACCAATAGTTGAAGTAGCGGTCAAAGGCTAGCTCAATCGGCAAAGAAAATTGTCGATATTGATAAATCCTAGTTAGTTTTATTTTATATTGTTTGTATGACGACAGTGACTACTCTAACACACGGTCTGATCTATTTTATTTATTTCTTTGTTAATGGCTTCTGCGGTTTAATGTTACCACAATTCTGCCAATGTCCGTTCATGCTAGTTTCATAAGTCACATAGAGATATTATTTTAATTTTGAATATGATCGGTATTTAGAATGAAGAAACGACCAGACTTTTGAAGACCATGATGATTTATCTAAAACAAAGAAATGACATAACTACATAACTAAAATAATCTCTAAAATACTTATCACTAACATTTTTTATTTGGTCTGATCTATCCATTTCAGCATAGAACTCGGAAATGTGACCACTACAAGCAATGGATTAGCCAGAAATAAAAAAAGTCACAGAAAAAGCTTTGTTATTGGAAATTATACTGTCCGGACAACTCTGCAACCAATTATGATAAATGCAGGAAGTTAAACAAAACAACTTAATGGTAGCAGTGTGGAAAAAACATTCAGCAAATATAATCAATACCTTCATAATTATAAGATTATATAGTGTATAATCACAAGGCAGAAGTGCTCTAGTGGTGGAGATGAAACATAAAATATAAAGTTTTTGCTCCCAAGTAAAGTATTTATCGCGACTTGGTAGCAAGCGAGCAGTTATAAAGTGGAGCAAAGCTGGATTAACAAAAAAAGCCGCTACAAAATCATTTTAGATGGTGACAAAGCAGTCAATCAGTTTGTGAAATATAATGTTCCTCTTCTTGATTTTGACTACCAACCGACAGATTATATTTCAATAATGAATCTGTCTTATTTGTCCACCTCCACTTCTGCTAAGGACAAGCTCTTCACCTCGCATCCGCCTGAGCTAAAACGGCTTTTGTTACAATCCTAGTAAATACCAGAAAAACTGAACAGTGAAGCAGCAGAATGGGAGTTTACAGCTGCTGCTGTTGACTTCATTAGCATTTGTTAGATAGGTTCCTTGATAGGCACAATACTATGTGCTCAAATTAGTTTTATGTGGCCATTTTGAGACACAATGCAGTGATTAATTTAGACGCATAAATAATGTCACGCTTGTTGTAAGGGGAGGATCATGGATATTCACTTCTACTTTCTCCACACACATTTCTTACTTCCTTAATGGCGGAAGAGATCACAGATATTCACTTCTACTTTTTGGCACACATTTCTTACTTCCTTAATGGCGGAAGAGATCACAGATATTCACTTCTACTTTTTGGCACATATTTCTTACTTTCTTTAATGGCGGAAGAGATCACAGATATGCACTTCTACTTTTTGGCACATATTTCTTACTTCCTTTAATGGCGGAAGAGATCACAGATATTCACTTCTACTTTCTCCACACACATTTCTTACTTCCTTAATGGCGGAAGAGATCACAGATATTCACTTCTACTTTTTGGCACTTATTTCTTACTTCCTTAATGGCGGAAGAGATACCAGATATTCACTTCTACTTTCTTGGCACATATTTCTTACTTCCTTTAATGGCGGAAGAGATCACAGATATTCACTTCTTCTTTGTTGGCACATATTTCTTACTTCTTTTATGGCCGAAGAGATCACAGATATTCACGTCTACTTTCTTGGCACATATTTCTTACTTCTTTTATGGCCGAAGAGATCACAGATATTCATGTCTACTTTTTGGCACATATTTCTAACTTCGTTTAATGGCAGAAGAGATCCCAGATATTCACTTCTTCTTTCTTGGCACATATTTCTTATTTCCTTAATGGCCGAAGAGATCACAGATATTCACGTCTACTTTTTGGCACATATTTCTAACTTCGTTTAATGGCGGAAGAGATACCAGATATTCACTTCTTCTTTGTTGGCACATATTTCTTACTTCCTTAATGGCGGAAGAGATACCAGATATTCACTTCTACTTTCTTGGCACATATTTCTTACTTCTTTTATGGCCGAAGAGATCACAGATATTCACGTCTACTTTTTGGCACATATTTCTTACTTCCTTAATGGCGGAAGAGATACCAGATATTCACTTCTACTTTCTTGGCACATATTTCTTACTTCCTTTATGGCAGAAGAGATCATGGATATTCACTTCTACTTTCTTGGCACATATTTCTTACTTCCTCAATGGCGTTCTTCATACATACCCCTCTGATAAAGTTATTCAAGACCTACTTTTTTGCAACACATCTTATTGGTCTCAGACTCGCCAATGTCCTTATGTTCCTACTGTTCTATTCACACTCACCTTGTACATTTCTTCTATTGTCCACCCTTCCTGCACATCCAAACTATCTCCGCAAGCCTTTCTTGGCAGACGTCATTGTGTATGCATTCACTAGTCACTCTACATAGCTTTCTTAACATCCTGTTCCTCATGTTGTCTTTCCAAATAGCACTATACTTTCTCATAGCTCTTACCTACTTCCCACAGCTCTCATGTCAACTGTTTTTATTCAACTTTGATCCTTCTATGCCTTCTGAACTTTCACCATCATTAATTTCAGTACTGACAATGATCTATACACTGACAGTCATGTCTTTGAGACGTTTCGTAAAGTAAGCACTATAGCAAAGTAAACAAAAAAAAAGAAGCTTGTATTGGTACTGCAGTACAATGTAATGAAGTTACTGAGGCACAATTCTAGCAAGGATTCAATTTAAGCCTACACATTGAAAAAAAATATCTTAAAGATAGTGATCCAATGGCAGTTAGCACCCACTTATAACAAGATATTCATTATTACAAAAATATGACAGCACTTTGATTGTAAATTTAGAATTGTTTGGCACGAAAATAGGGGAAAGAGGAAAAGGGGGAACTCAGCTCTTCTTAGAATAGATTTTATATTTTTATACAAAAAAAATTAAATTGAAAATCGTATAGCCTATTTCAGGTTAGATTTTTTCTTCTGAAATATATACTGTAGGATTGTCCATATGTCTCCCCCATTATAGGAGGGTTTGCCATAATCCCCACGCAGGCATGTTCTGTTCATGTCGCATTCATTTAATTAAATAATGGACATGTACAAAATATCACTAAAATTATTAGTGCATAATTTTATTATATCCCATTTAATATGGATGTTTTATATTCTTAACAGCAATAACTCACCTTGAGTTGCGTTTCCGCCGGCGTGGCGGCTAAGAAAGGCGGCGATCCGACTAACATCTCATAAAGTATAACACCAACGGACCACCAATCACAGAGTTGCGTGTACCCCTCTCGCTGTAACACTTCCGGGGCGATGTAGTTCGGCGTGCCTACTAGGGAGTGGGCCAAGCAACGCTGGTGCTCACGCTTTCGTCGCCTTTCTAAAGGCTTGAGTTGATGACAACGACATTCGTTCATAGCACCCCATTCACCATCCACAGGGTCCATTGAATCTTGTCGCCCGTGATCTGGAAATGGCAAAAGTTCAAGTTTTTAGTTCAGTAGTTATTTAATATGTAGTGTGAATGTATGAATATTTTTCTGTTGTTAATTCATCTAAAGCAATAATTCTTGGTGACTTTGCTGGTTAATTCATACTGTGTTTAGAATTCTAAACCCATGTTCAATACAGCCCTAAGCGACATTTAAATACGATCAATTTTTACAAAGTCTAAGCATGCAATAGTGCATTGAAAGAAATTTGTTAAGCTCACCATTTCTTTGATAATATTTGGAGTTGTGTGTCCAACGGAAACCCGTGCATAGTCCAAAGTCTGTCAGCTTGATATGCCCATCCCGGTCTATTAATATGTTGTCTGGCTTGATGTCCCGGTGGATGAAACCCATTTTATGGACACTCTCCACTGCGCAAGTAAGCTCTGCAATGTAAAATCGGGCCAGGTTCTCTTCGAATATACCCATTTTAATCAAAAGAGACATCAAATCACCGCCAGGAATATAGTCCATCACGAAATACAAATTGTCTTTGTCCTGGAAACTATAGTACAGTTTGACAACCCACTCATTGTCCGCCTCGGCTAAGATATCCCGCTCCGCCTTGACATGCGCCACCTGGTTCCGTTTAAGCACGTCCGCCTTCCTGAGAGTCTTCATGGCATATAGATGACTAGTATCAATCTTCCTCACTAACGTCACTTCCCCAAATGCACCCACCCCAATAGGCTTGATTTTCGTGAACATTGACTTATCCATCTTCGCACGCTTCAGTCGGATATAGTTGGATTCTTTCTGTGACAGCATTTTTCTCATCTGACACTGCGCTTCTGCACTCAAACCAATCTTTGTCATCTCCTTCTCAAGCTGCATGCGTCGAAATGTCCGTTGTTTGTAAGACTTCAGAATATTTTCAACATGCTGCTCCATGAAGAATTTGAATGCCTGCGGAGAGTAGTTCCGGACTTTACAATCTCTCCTCTCGTCCTCCTTCTCTTTGCTGATGTTTTTACGCTCTGGTATAGGCGACTGATGCCTGATCTTCTCGAGCGCCTTCGGCCGCCGCTCCGACGAACCATTCGAGCTCTTATCAGAGCTAGAGGCAACATCCTTCAGCAGATTATTCGTGCAGTTCTGGTTGGAGCACTTGAGCTCCATTTGCGAGCTCTCTGCCTTGGGGTCGCAGTTGTTCGAGTACTTTTTATGAAGCGGCGAGTGGTGCGAATTGGTGGTAGTGGTGGTATCGGGTTGGTTGCCGTAGGGAGGCGGCGGGATAGGGTGCATGCCGCGCTGCACGGCCAGCGCCTGCATTGTGATGGCGTAGCTCGGGGGCTCCGTCGTGGGAACCGTGGGCGTGGTAGCCGTCGCTGCGGGCGGTGTAGAGCCTGGCGACGAGGGCTTCGGCGGCAGCGGGTACCCGGGGGGCGAAGCTGCAGCTGCCTTTTGCTGGATCGAGCTCGCATACGAAGGCGGCGGCGGCTGCGGCTGCGAGCCCGTCCCTACACCACCGCCACCTGGTGCCACAGGCGCGATCGCCGTCTGTAGCACTGGCTTCTGCACCTGCGTGCTTTTTACCGACTGCATGATGATGGGGGGCTGCACAGCCTGACGCGCAGTCCAAGCCTGAATGGGCGTAGGGCGCGACATCCCGGCCGCTGAACCCGCCGACTGCGTCACTGTGATTGGGCTCGGCGAGCCAGCGGAGGTACCTCCAGAGTAGATCCCGGAGGAGGGGCTCTTGCGATAGTCCTGCGACTGCGTTGGACTCTGGCGGTTCTGCATGGAGACGGAGTAGGAGGGCGGCGGCGGCACGCCGGCTAGCGGGTAGGGCGGCGGCAGCTCGGCCCCGGAGCCAGCGGCCTGCGCCTGGTAGATGCTGAGCGCCTGGATCTGCTGGGACAGCTGCTGCTGCACTTGCGGCCCGTTCTGCACGATCATGGGAGTGCGCGCGGGCGGCGCGGGCGCTGCAGCGGCCACGGGGCTGGTGCCACGCGCAGGCGGAAGCGGAGGCGCGGGCGACATGCGCTTCATGAGCTGCTGCACCGATGGCGGCACGGGCGGCGTGGAGGGACATCGCGGCGGAGGCGGGGGTGGCGGCTCCGAAAACCCGGAAGGCGAGTACTGCCGGGAAAGCTTCTCGTGCGGTAGAGGTGGGCAGGTGGAGTCGCCCTGCCGCGGGCTGTCTGACCGCGAGCTACCGGCGCCCGAGTCGAGCGCGGGGCTCCCGCGGTGAAGGTTGATCTCGCGCTCTAGACTAGGTTTCCTGATGAGCTTGGTGCTGAGCGCACTCAGGTTGCTGGACTTGATCACACCGTTGTGAGCCTCGTGCTGCTTGGCGAGACAGTCCAGTGCGACATCCACACGACCACCAGCATATTTTAAAGCTCTCAGAGCTGGATCCTGTAACATTTTTAACAAAAAATGTTAACAATTGAATAAACAAAGCATTATTTTATGTTTGGAAACTTTTATTTATCCATTATGTTATGAGTAAATGTAACTTCTAGTTGAGCATGCCCCATGCCAGTGACATGGTAACTAACTTGAGGTTGGATAGTCCCCCATAGCCAGCAACAGCAAAGAAATGTCAAAATTGTAAAACACCAGTAAATAGGTATGAAGCAGTTTGTGATCTGGTTAAGATTGTCTTATGCAGATAAGAGTTATGGTTTAAAGGAGGCTCATGGATATATACATCATCTTACATCGTACTAATATTATAAATGCGAAAGTAACTCTGTCTGTTACGCTTTCACGACAAAACTACTGGACCGATTTGAATGAAATTTGGTGTGGAGATAGTTTGAGACCCGGGAAAAAACATAGGATAGTTTTTATCCGACTGCGCAAAAAGAGGTTAATGCTTTTGCGCGATAACCGACATACGCGCGGGCGGAGCCGCGCCAGGAAAGCTAGTATAACATAATATTATATGTACAAATGAATTATACCATCCACATATGGATTATACCCTCTTTATCATGCATGAGCTAACTAGATGTGTTGAAAATCCTAGACTTTACAACTAACTAGTGGACCGCTCCAGCTTTGCACAGGTATTAATTAAAAAATTATAAATTTAAACACATATAAAAGTAATTATTGTGACATAACTGTAATAATTAGACATATGGTATTCCAGACATTTTTGTAGATATTGATATCCTCTACAAAATTGTAGTACATCACTTTGCTCTATTGTCAATCATTCCGCAGTGTATGTGATATAACAAATTTTTTTGGTTCTTTTTTTCACCTGTTTCATTATCAAAGTTTTCATATGGATCCCTAGCTTTTTGAAAACATTCTATAGCCTATATTCATCAGAAATAATGTTGAAATAATTTTACAAATCAGTCTAGTAATTTTTAAGTTCATTTGTTACATTCAAAAATAAAAAAAAAGGAAAGCCTCTTTATAATATTAGTGTGGAGTAGCGTGAGCTTCACACAGGGGCAATAATTTTATATGTATTATGTTATTTTTAATTATTACTGTACATGTAAATCCTTTACATATTTCTCACATGCTGCAGTGATTCAATCCATTGCAAACGTAATTTACAAATGACTTAATTCAGAAATATTTTTTTCTCAGGAATCATTATGGTAACTTTCACAATCATCTTTTTTTTATCAACCAGAAACATATTAATGACAAAAACATGTTATAATTATTGGAATGAAGTACCATCAAAAAATATAAAGTATATTTTGAGTAATGCAGTGTTATGACTATTGTGGCTTAGGGAATAGTTGGAAATGGGAAAACACATCAGAATGTACTGTCAATCTCAAATGTAATGTCAAACATTACAAAATTTTACACAAAAACAATAGCATTCAGATATAGATTATTTAATATAATTTAAAATTGTGGGGAAAGTAGTCCTATACATATAATTTGATAAGGCCCAAAACTCACATAAGCAGCTTATTAAGCTGCTTATGTGAGTTTTATATAGTCTGTCGCATGTAGACACTAATTTAGTGTCTTACATAAAAGTGTTCAAGGGAGCAAATTGTTGAAACAGGAAAAATTCCACAGATAGTGTCATACGGTTACTTGATGAATAGTGTCATTGGGTAGTTAGGTGATAAAATTTGGCATTAACAGTCTTGCAGAGTAACAACACATTATAAAGTAATACTACTGATTTTACAATAAAATTTAGTTTTCCAACGGAACTAACTTCCAATAATAAAAATTTGCAAAGTAGGAATGATTGTGGTATTTAAACAGCTTACGACAGAGTGCAAATTCTTACTAAAGACCACACAATAAAAACAAACAAATATTATGACCTAACAAATGAATTAACCAAAAACAGTTATGTAGTTAATTTATATGCTGTAGAAGTTGGAGCAAGGGGTATACCAGTGAAATCCCTATATAACCTACTTAAACACCTTGGGCTGCCAAGAACAACCGCAACTTCCATCCTAGAACGTGCATCTAAGGCGACATTAGTAGGATCTTACCAAATTTGGTTAGGTAGAGGAGGAGGCTCGAGCGGGAAGGGGAGCATTGATATATCATAAAGAGGCCTCTTAACCCTGCTCCTGGGTTACAAGCCCCAGGCCCCTCTAGCCTCTTCCTCTGCAACGCTATGGACCCGATACCTGTACGTTCAATCCATGGAATGCTAAATAATTTGTCTCTCTAGCACATACATCTAATACCACCTCTCACGAATTCCATCATCTTTAGAGGTTAATTCTATTAAATCAAATAGATAGCCTCAAATTCTAAAAACTATTTATCATACCTGATGGTAATAATGGCAAACAGGCTTAACTTAGAAAGAAAAATGTCACTGAACAACAACTGCATGTATAATTTATTAATATATATCAATGTTATGGAAGGAATATTTGGTTGTTCTGGAGGAATGTCTAGCCAAGGACTTAGCATATTATAGAGAAATTTGTAACGTTGTTCCGACTTCTAATACCCCTCGCCCCAACTTCTACAGCATGTAAATTTTCTATGTAACCAATTTGTTTCAATTCATTTGTGATATTTGTTTGTTTTTTTTTTTGTGTGATTGTTGGGAATGTTTGTTTGTTCCACAATCAATCAATAATTTATTTACAAGAATACATTAAAGAGTTTAAGTCCTATATGAACTATGAGGTAAATTTCTTTGATCATACAGAAATGTCTGGCAAGGATGATGAAACACCAACATCTTCAGGGATTTTTAGTGTTTTATATATGTCCATTTGAAGTGTCCAATCTAAGGCAATATATATATAGAAATTGGCTGAAAAATGCTTGCTTTTGGATAGTCACGAATAAGCATCATAAGCTGATATACATCCCATTCTATTTTCTTTTGCTCATCCTGCCCTATCCTGCTATAAATTCTACTGTACACATAAATGCTTGACTGCTTGTGTAGATTAACCTTATATTAATCCAGGATGAGGAATGGTAACAACCATTCCTGGTCCTGGATTAACCTGGTCATTTCATGATAAGTAGAACAAAGTAGGATAAAATCCTAGAAATTTATTCTTTGTTTATAGGATATGAGATACAACCAAATTATACATGAATATACTTCTATGCAGAATCTAATTCAATAGCTTCCATGTCAAATAATAGGACTCATTATAATATTATAATATTGATTTGCTTATAATAAAATGTATCTCTGATGTGTCCCTATTGCATTCCCATTTCCTTGCAATTGTTAATTGTTCAAATTGGAATCAGATAAAATAATATATCATTTAAGTACATAAAACACTACATAATGTGATACAAAATTTTGCAATCCAGAAGATTTTAATGGAAATTAGTTACACATCATTAAATTGATTTTAGTTAACTCTGATATAATAACTTTATTACAAAGTAGTATAGTTTATTCCAGAATCATGCTTTAGTCTTTTTTTTCATTTAGCTTAATACTTAGACTGTCTCAAGTTTTACAGATCCTGATAACCTCGATATGAAAGTAAATGAATCTTACCTCATCATACCCTAGAGCAATCAGCTGACTCAGAGATTGGGGCAGTACATTCAGATCCTTATCCAGCCCATTAACAGAGGATGTACTAAATCCTGAGCTCACTCCTGAACTAACAGTGCTAGCTGCAGATGAGCCCGGGGGCTCTGAACTCCCAATGTTAGCAAATGGGAGTAATGAGTTACGGATTTCGGCGAGCGCCTTCTGGTGGTAGCCCGAGCGCGTGGCCGTCTTGCCGGGCGCCGGCGGGTTCATGGCGCCCGCGCCCGCGCCCGAACGCCTCACCCTTCACCCCACCCCTCCCATCACATGAGCACACCCTGTCTGCCACGCATAATAAACGCTCACTAATCACTTTTACAATCCATTCAATTTTAGTGACACTTATCTTCAACTCCTATTGGTCTTGGAATCTTATGGATTTATATATTACAATGGTTTAGTCTGTGTTATCATGATCTGCCAAGTATGCTTTGATACAGTGGTTTGGTCCAAAAGCTCTGAAACAAGAATACAAACAAATGTATTGAGTGAGGAAAACATGGCCTATAAGGCAAGTTGGACACAAAAGCATCAGATTATTTGTATACATGTATTTATTTGTAACTCTAAAACGCCTAAACCAACCTAAATGAAATTTAGTATGAATGTAGCTTGTATATTACATGGAACTTTAATGTTAGTATATAAGCTACATCAGTTAGGGGTGTTTGAAGACATCATGATTTAAATTTACAATTATGTTGAAATCAGTACTAGGTCTCAGTGACGAACTACACATGATATTTATTTTCTAAATGCAGTAGGAATGATAATGTGAAACTCTAGTGATAGTTTCTCAGTATCTTATATTCCTATGGGAATAGATAGTCCATTAATTTTTTTTATACAAGCTGTTTACTAAACTTTACCAACCCAATTTAGCATGTATTTACTCAAATGGAACAATGAAAATAACACAATTTTCAATCTCAATTGTATAGTCAGGTTTCCACTCCAATTGTACAAAAATGCACAGTGAAGAACAGAAGTTCAGTAGGTAACAAGCCTTAGGAATGTTGAACGCGAATCAATCATGACGTGCTGTGGAATGCCAAAATTAGAGTCAGCTTTGTTTCATTTCTGATCCATATTTGCACTGGATAAACCTAAAAATATTATTGCATAGTGTTTACCAAAAGTTCTTTCAGTCTTTGGAAATCCAATTTAGAGCCTCAAACGTCATTCTCTCGGGAAATAAAAATTCTATTCGTGAGCTCTCACATTACCGATGACATCTTTCTTGCACACCACAAAACAGGATCACTCAATAAAATACATTTATATCATAATTATATCACGGATATTCGGTAGACTTTCGTTTTTATTATACGATTATCGAAGGAATTATGAAAACAAAGAACATTGCAGCACAGACATGCAAGTTGGCAAACCATACAAAGCGACCATTTTGAAGAAATAACACATTCTTTCTTTTGTATGTTGGTACATATACCATAACTAAAATAACGTTCCAATATTACCTATTTTTGTAGGCTTTAGGTATTGTATTTCAATTTAACTGTTATAAAAATTCTAGTAAATCAGTGATAAATTTCCGTGAAATTATTATTAAGGTTTAATATAAATGTTAATCTGTAGAACGTATTATTTTTCTTGAGTTTTAGTGGCGCTCTGCTCGAATCTCATTGACCTATTCGAATCTATGGTTTTCCTGACTAATCTATCATTGAAGTCATTTGAAGTGCCTTCCAAATAAATCTAACTTTCATGTTCTCACAGTCTTTAAATCAGCTACTAGATGTCACTATTATCAACCGCAGCTCAGCATACATTTACCAGAAGTTTACTTTATTAAATCTTTCCTGTCAAAATTAACTCCAAACCGTTCTGTTTTCACATACGAGTTTAAAAAAAATATATATATATATAAATAAATATACTTGTGTATTAGACTGTATAACTAGTTACATGATAAACAGCTACTTAATTTTTGAGATATGACGATGTGTTGCATTAGGTTATCCATTAAAAGTACATGTTCAACACTTAGAATGACAGTAAAACAAAATATGTGTATTCATGCTTGGAAGTATGCGGGTAGAAATCGTGCCAATGTACCGCTATAGGTACATATAGTTTCTAACCTATCTAACGTGGTAGTAGAAGAAATGAAACTAAGGTACTATGATACAGTATGATATAATAAAATATAACTTTATACAATATTTTATGCAAAAAAAAAATGTTATAGAAATTTAAATAAATGGGTGAAGCTATGACAGATGATGAATGAAGTGATAAAAAAAAAGAAGAAAAGCTGAATATTATAAATTTAAGAAAGCTAAAATTTGTAAAAGAATAAGAATAAAGTAATAGCGGGCACATACAATTTATGAGGTCGTGGTTCAACCTTAAGATGTGTTTCTGCTTCCGTAGTGCGGTACTTCCCTAAGTCCTTGGACCAGATGATGATAGTGGGCGGCCCGAAGTATTGAAGTACACGGTGCGGAGTAGTAATTGTCAGCGGTAGGCAGGCTCGTCGCAACCAGCTGATTGTAGTCTTAAGGCTGGTGATACACTTTAGGACCACGACGTGGTCCAAAACCAAAGTGGTCCAAATTTGGTTAGAGTGTGTGGGCGTCCTTATAAGCCTCGTGTAAAGGTATTGAATCCAGACAGTGTTAGTGTTAGTGTGCTTGTAAGGTGAGAAAATTGGACACCTCCCATACGGTTTACGTACGAGATAGCCGTAGTGTTATCTATTCTTAAAAGATTTTGGCAGTTCTGATTAGTTTTAGCAATTGTTTTAAGATACATGAAAGCAGCAAGAATTTCTAAAAAAGTAATTTGCTAAGAGCATTCACTTTCTTCCACATGCTACTTGCCCGTTCCTGACCACAGTCAGCCCCCTATCCCGTGGTTGAGGAATTACTACAATATTTCGTAGCTAAACTTGTTTTGTCTACTCCTGTAGATAGGATTATACATTGCGTGAGCCCACTGAAGTACTGATTAGTAGGTTCAAGTATATACCTCATTCGAGTTCTTTGGTGTAAAGCAAGCCGTATTCTAAATTTGGAGATCTCTGTCGTGATTCTTCCAAAATTTTTGGGATGTGGAAATGTTTAGTATCTATGATGAATCCTAAAATTTTGCATGTGGTACTGGGAATAAGTTTACTTTTTTCTGTATTTATAATAAACCCTAGAGCTTGTAAGTAGTATCAAGTATGTATCATCTAAATACATGCAGGATCGCAGTAAGCTAACTACTGGTTTCATAATTTTTTGTGAAAATATAGGTATTTAAGCCGGTAAAATTTTGAATTCTGAGTGAACTGAGAACGAAGATAATTTTGCAGTCATTGTGGACGGGAACGAGAATATACGCGTCCTTTAAATCGACTGTACTCTTATGAGCACACCGAACAGTCCTTTGAAATAAGTTTCAGAGCTGTTCGAGGATCTTCAAGTTTGAAGTGACTAGTGTCTATGAATTTGTTCAACAATTTTAGATTTAATATGAATAGCGTTTTCCCGTTCGACAGTACCAAAAATATAAACAGTACAATTTGAAACTCAAAGGGCTTGCATTCAGATGGAGTTCCTATTGTAAATAATTCTTTAATTGAACTTTAAAATTGAGTTCGTTTATTGGGTGAATAATATTTGTCCATGGGGCAAACAGGTTGGGTCACATTTCGAGAAAATTGAATTTTATAACCGTCAAGAACCCATGATAAGTCCAGTTTCGTTCTAAGCTCAATTGGCTGACAATACGTTTTCGCCGGAATGCTCATATTCTCAGTCTCCTTTACAATATATTGTTCAATCCTACATCCCCGCGCTATCTCAAGGAACGCTTCGATTTCCTTCACCGTTCTTCATACACTTTAAGGTCATCAGAAATCTCACACTTGAAATCCACCCTCATACGAGTTCGTTTTATAGCAAATCTTTCACTATTCAGGCTGCCCGTTTGTGGAATTCTCTTCCTGTATCAATCAGACAAGCACCGACTCTCAAAATGTTCAAGGATCAAGTTAAAAGATTTTATTTGTCCAATTAATTTTGCACTACATTTTTGTCTACTATATTATATGAGATAATATTATAATTTGTATATATTTTTATATAACTTATGTACGTATATATTTATGTACGTTATTATGTTTATATGCAGATATGTATTTATAATTATTGTATATATTATTGTAAAAACCTATAAGTAATTTATTTTTGTACTATTGTTTAGAAATAACACAAATTCGTTTTGATTTTAAAATATTTTATGAAATTTGAGTATGTACTTTTTTCATTATTCATTTTTGGACTACACCCGCCCCAATTGTTTTGTTCGTTTAACTCCATCCTAAGGTTGCCTGGTAGAGATCACTATTAGTGATAAGGCCGCCCATTGTAACACTATGTTATTAACACTATGTTTAATTTGTAAACTATTATATTTCAAAAGTGGTGTAATAATAAAGAGTTTTCTATCTATTCTATCTATGATAAGATAGATTTAGGGTTATTAGTGACCATTGTTTACTGAAACATGATAACGGGCCTGCATATTTGACCGAGTGTTGTGGCGGCGACAGTACTTTGGCGCTGGACGCAACTACTGCGTCGAGGAGTTCTCGTGGCGATTCTTGGCAGGCTCCTTTGTATTTAGATTCCCCTTTACCCTGGCTTGATTCGAGGGAGGAGCTTTCCAGTTTAAATTATTCGCAGGCTTAGAAGATTTTTTTAGCAGGATTCTTTATTGTCTGCTTCATATCAGCGCTTGATGTTGAAATCACCTTTGCTGTTTTTGTGCATTAGTTAACTCTTCGATGAAGAGGAGCTTATCGGTTTTTGTTGCTGAGAGTTGTATTTAAGCTCATCAGCATCAGCACTGTGCATTGCATATTAATTTTGACCCATCCATAAATAATTGAATGTGTGCAGTATTCTTGATTGGTTGTGTAATGACTAATGAGCATAGATATTGCTTCGGCTTAGCAAGATGCCATAAAACAGGTTTGTTTAAAACCGTTCGATTGCCGTACCTCTTTTAAAAAAGGCCTTAGGGATGGCAGCTTTCACCTTCGGATAAAGAGCAGGAGCGTCCGCAAGAGTACAGTTAGCCCAAGGCAAATATTTATCTGTTAATTCTTTGCGGGGTTCTTAAGTGAGTCCCATAGTAGCTATATAATGAAGCCGAACCGCGAGATCGGGTTGTAAGTTTTTACCGTATAATATCTGTTGAGACGAGTCAGCTCCTAAAATATTTAGGTGGTCCTCATTTAACTCTGGTTCAGCACCTGGTTCTCCAGGTGCATAGCTCACGTTAATCGTCATAGACGTTTGGCTGCGCCAGCACTGACGGTTTGTTGAGGTTCGGGAGTGAGGGTGGTGGCAATGGGCGCATCGGTGGTGCTCGTCAACGGTAAGGGAACTACAGCACCTTCATTTCTGTGTCTTGACACGTCTGAAGTAAAATAGGATATACATATGCCCGCGTTATGCTTTCTACAATTATGTAATGTATACAAAAAATAACCTTATTACGTTACTAACGTTGTTTATGGTTGCATGTCAAAGCATAATGTTTATATTCACCTAATAATAAAGTGATAACACCAAAAGTTACCCGTAATATACTTCTTCAATCAATATTTTGTGGTTATTGTAAGCAATAGCGTTGACAAAAATATTCGTCTAACAATAAAGTGATAACCCCTAAAGTTACCCGCATTATCGTTCTTTAACGAAATATTTCGTCAGAAAATGTACTTTGACTGGTCGCGACGGCAAACGTAAGTTTTTCGTCTAACAATAAAGTGATAACCCCAAAGGATACCCGCATTATTGTTCTTCAACGAAAAAAATGTTTATGAATGTTTGAAGAAACCAAACATTCAATAGGTACATAACGCGTGCGCGTGACCATGGCCGAAATGACGAGCTGAAGCTTGAACTCGATAAAGGAAACGAAGGATCCTGATGACGTTGGCGTTTGAGTTCTTCGTCGATCTTCTTGTCTCTGCGCGCATCAACATTCGGTTTAACTTTTTGAACTTTCTAGCGATTTCATTGTAATTGTAGGAGTTCGATCGTGTGCGTTTTCCCATTTTTACTAACGATAGGTGGGTAAATTTAAATAACTTTTTGATGCGCGTCAAAGGAATACACGTACGAGGTGGCGGAGCACTGAAGCGTGAATGAAGGCTTCAAAGAGGCGAGGCATAGATTTAAAAAAAAAACAACTCAAATTCAGTGCAGATGGCGACACCGATGTGTGTACTACAATAATTGATCTAATATAGAAGTACAAAACCCGAATTATAATTGTCCGAGCGAGGCGAGGAACACTTAGGAATAGAAAATATATAGCTTCACCAAAAGAAGCGATACTCAAGTACGTGTGTGATGTGGGCTCGTAAAAGCGTTCGTGGTCACTGAGCAAGTAATCACTCTGTTTTATTTGCGGCTATGGGTAAAACCGAATTTATCCGTGTTACAAAACGTAATTAGTGACTCTTTCTGGCTAAAGGTTTGGTGATTCTTTTTTTCGTGTAACGGGTTAGATTCCCGGTTTAACCATTTAAAAATCTATGAATGCAGTTTAAATTGTTTTTTAAATTCAAATAATGTCTTCTTTCGGTAAAATATTCCATCTATAATATTCAAGGTACTTTCCCTCCATGTGGCATCGCCGTGGGACGCCCGGTATATAGATGAGAATGTTTACATATTGTTGCAAGTGACTATTAGAGGGTAGAGTACGATATTAACGAGAGCTATGAAAATCTTTAAAAGGTCACATAAAAAGAGATTGAAAAAATTCATTTTCAAATACATATACAATTTAATAGACTATGCTACTGATTTATACGAATTTAGTGATCAATTCCTACATAATCGATTCCATCCCTAATTTATACTGGGAAAATTAACAGCTATTGTTTTTTTCTATTTTGAGGTATAGACCTGCGGGGCGATCCCGTATCTTCTGTAGCAATGAAATGCTGATTGCAACAATCAAAAATGACAATTTTGACAGATCTTGTATCAATGGAAAAGACAGATAGGTAACGGACCTACTTGTGCCCAAACGTTATTCGCCGACCGTTTTTTTTCTTTCATACCTGAGACGATAACTGGCATATACATTGATCGTATTAAAATTTCGTAATATCCATTCTATTACAGAGTTGTATTAACATAGTATATAAACAGGTTGTACTCCCATGGACAGTATTTCCTTTGAATACATATTATTCTAAAATCTAATTTTATTTTTGAAATCTAAGTAGATCAAAATTTAAGTTAATATTGCTATTTATTTTAAAATACAAGGAGTAATTTCTTCTCCCTCCCCCTACACAAATTAGCTCAAAATATATCTTCCTGCACACCGCTTCAATTTTAGTGTGTAAAGGACAATGGATATCTACACTTTGGATACTGCAACACGTTTCAAACGCTTGATATATCCTGTAAAATAAAACCAAATGTAATAAAGTGACCATGATATATTTAGTATTTTCATGTTTTGCAATAACGCATGCTCTGCGGATAACATAAAAAAAAATACGTGAGGCAAAATTTAAGTCATGAGCGGGAAAAAAATAAGTTTCTCATCTCTCCGAATACTAAAAATAACAATAATAAGAAATTACTACTTGTATTTTAAAATCTATGCCAATATAAACTTAAGTTTTATTTGTTTATTTCTTAGGAAGACCAACAGTATAACAAATATCTAATATATAACTAATAACAACAGATAACCAATTATAGGTCCTCACGGACAGCTATCTTATAAACATTCAAATAATGAACACTAGGTTACAACTTAGTCTTAATGTTTGTTAGACTACTGCTTATAATAAAATTCAAACATTTAGTCGAAGAACTCTCTGCTCAACAACCGCCTAGCCGATGCAATGCTTGTACAAAATAAGTCTAGGCCAACTCTCTTGTCTATCTCATTAAAATTTCTACTCACACGTAACAGGTAAGAATTTTGCCTTTATTGGTTTTATTTAGATTTTAGGATAATAATAATATGAAATACTGACCATGGGAGTACAACCTGTATATATACTATATTTTTACAAACTCTTTAGTAGAATGGATAATACGAAATTTTTAATTCGATCAATGTATATGCCAGTTATCGTCTCAGGTATAAAATAAAAAAAACGGTCGGCGACTAACGTTCGGGCGCATGAAGGTCTGTTACCTATCTGTCTTACAAAATCTGTCAAAACTGACAGTTTTATTGTTGCAATCAACAGTTCAAGATCAAGATACGAGATAGCCCTGCTGTCTTATTCAGGTTAATGCTATTGTCATAATGTAGAAACATATTTCTGCAAATTTAACACAGCGCTATCTGTTATATATCGTAATCCCTAAATTTGAGTGCTACAAAATATAAAATACATTAGAGCAAAGACTTAGTATGTATGTCAGATATCTATCTGACTTGTTTGCATTACATGCATTGGTGCCAGATTAGGTGAATTATCGCCATTTAGGCTACCTCGGCGGGTTAAATGGCGACCAAAAATTCCAATCGGCTACCAGTAGACAATTAGGCTACCTATAAAAAAAGGAACGAGTGATTTATGCTACTTCAGGATTACCGCAATTTTATTTAATTATATGATAATAACTGTATGCTTGTAGAAAGTGAAATAACAGTAATAGTCACGGCCACCGTTTTTCACGATCTTTCCGTGCAGCTTGTTTTCTTTAAAGGTATTCCATCCACTATTTGTAGTACTTAGATAGAGACAGACACGCGTGTGACAAGGAGAAAAAAATCTTTCTACTATTCTAGTATGCGGTCAAATGAAACGTCACAATTTAATTCATCCGGGTATTAACTCGTTCTATGACAGACACAGAGTTTAAAATCAAAACATGAAATGGAAAGTATCGAAAGCTAACTAACTTTACTCACAAATTGTAACTAGCCACGCGCAAATTTTTGTATTATGTACTGGTTTCCTGAGTTGTTAATTAAGTTGTATAGGAGAGAATTCTTTATATCAAAAGGAAGTATCTCCTAACCAATAGTTAACTGAATACAGGCAACATATTTTGTATTTTTAGATAGATCATATAATATTGTATTGTCTAACCTAAACATACAAACATGAATCAGGCATTTAGTTATAGTCGTAACAGTATAAAATAGAGTAAATAATAAATTAGTTGCACGGACGAAATTATTAACTCGAAAATGTTATATCTAAAAAGACCGATTGATGCGGCTTGGTTAACTACTTCCGCCACCACTTCTAGAAGAAATGAGGATTCTCCCATTAATAGAGACGGTGAATTTCAGCAGGAAGTTATATACCTACTATTTCATTACAACAGGATTTTTAAAAATTATAATATATAGTAAAGTGGGTATCAACCAATATTAATTATATATATTAAATAAAATCATTAAAATTCTTAACGTACCCAGTCTTTTTATTGTGGCACTTTTATTTGGGCCAAAGGGTCCTTTTGTTTGCCTTCAACATATTAGGCAAATTAGGCTACTCGTAAAAAAATAGGTGATTCCTTGATAGGCAAAATTAGGCGACTTGAGTTACCTGATTTCTGATCTGGCAACCCTGATTACATGCTGGGCCGCGTTCCAAGGGTCAGAGTGTAGTTGTTTGGTTGCTTTAACTGACTCCAAAGTTCCGAACGACTCGGTTGTTACATAACCTCAAATATCGATTTTGGGTGGGGAAATAGCAAAATATATGGACGTTTTTCAAAATACTAAGAAATACTTTATTCAAAAATACTAGAAAAGGTTGTAAACCATGGACTTATATCCTTCTTAGACAAGCATAGGCTAATCTCAGAAAGGCAGTTTGGCTTCAGACGTGGCAGATCAACCGAGGACGCTATATCACTCTTAGCAAATCTAGTATCTGAACACATCGAGGATGGAGACAACTGTATTACGGTGTTCCTAGATCTAGCTAAAGCTTTTGACAACGTCTCCGTTGGCCTGCTACTTAAGAAAATGGAAGCATTTGGAGTGAGAGGTATATCACTTGATTGGTTCAAAAGCTACCTCAAGGATCGCACGCAATTTGTTAAAATCAGCACTCAATCCAGTAGTCATCTTCCTATTACTTTTGGTATCCCTCAAGGCAGCGTACTCGGCCCAACTCTCTTCACATTGTACATTGATGACATTGTCCGTACCTCCTTAAAAAACATGGAAGTTATCGCGTACGCTGAAGATACCGCGTTATTGTTTCATGGGAAGGATTGGGATGAAGTATTCTCACATGCAGAAAGCGGTGTTAATCACATAGGAAACCTCCTTGACAAAAATCTTTTGACTCTTAACGTTAATAAAACAAAATATATTACATCCTCAAAAACAATTATTGCCTCTAGCCCTCAAAACAGCCATGAACTCAAATTTCACACATGCTCTCGGACCTCTAGCTCAGACGATAGATGCACTTGCACCTTCATCGAACGTGTTACTAAAACAAAATACTTAGGAATAACACCAGACCAAAACCTATCCTATACAGACCACATTCATGATATATCAGGTCGCCCAAGAAAGCTCATATTTATTATGAAGAAGTTAAGAGATTATACGCCTTTATATATTCTGCGACAAGTCTATCTCGCTTTATGCCAGGCAATCCTACAATACTGTATTTTTGTATGGGGCTGTGCAGGGAAAAGTAATTTTATCATAGTAGAAAGAGCCCAGAGAGCTCTCATTAAGGTAACACTTAGAAAACCCTTCAGATACCCAACCAATACACTCTATCATGAATTTAATGTCCTCCGTGTTCGGCAGCTTTTCATTCTAAATGCCACAGTAAAAGTTCATAGAGAGTTTCTTAAGCAAGCAGATTGCAAATTCTTACAGTCGCGGCGAGTCTTTTGTCTCCCATTACCTAAAGCCACCTCTTTACTAGCTAGACGACGACGTCCAGCCTTTTCAAATATTAACACATACAATAAAGTTAATAAAATATTAAGTGATATTAAAAACAAAAATGTATTCTTATGTAAAAGAACAGTCAAAAAATGGCTCCAAACACTATCATATGATGAAACTGAAAACCTAGTATAAAAAGCAACGATTTGTTTCACAACATACACACATACCTGCCAACCACATGATACACATACACGCACACTCAACTCATACATACCACACACACACTTACACTAATACCTAAGTTTCTACAGTCACACTATCTAGCATAGCTTAGCATTCTGATAACATTTGGCACTTATACATTAGTAGCCCATAATAATATCTTCCTCCAATCTTCTATAAAATATATATTATCGACGTTTCCAACATATAACTTTAATAATATATATTTATGACGAAACGATCAGATGAAGTCTAGTAGTCTGGTTGATGGCCGCGCACCGTCCCCTATGACGGTTTAAGAAATACGATTGGAGCACGAAATTTCGGCGACACAGCCGACCCCCCGGTAGCTTAAAGATAAAGCATCCGGCGCGAAATCGGAAGGACGCGGGTTCAATTCCCGCCCGGGGCAAAACATTTTGTGCTCCAATAATTTGTAAAAATTTATGATTTTCGCTTAGTACGCGGTAGTGCTTGTAATCATAATATTTAGAAATATAGAAGTGTAGCGACATCATCCCGAGAGTTAAGTGTTTGAAAAAACACTTCTTTCGATCAGATGAAGTCTAGTAGTCTGGTTGATGGCCGCGCACCGTCCCCTATGACGGTTTAAGAAATACGATTGGAGCACGAAATTTCGGCGACACAGTCGACCCCCCGGTAGCTTAAAGATAAAGCATCCGGCGCGAAATCGGAAGGACGCGGGTTCAATTCCCGCCGGGGGCAAAACATTTTGTGCTCCAATAATTTGTAAAAATTTATGATTTTCGCTTAGTACGCGGTAGTGCTTGTAATCATAATACACTCGAGAGCAATGAATCCGGGTCACTTAAAGAATCCTAAAAATCTCGGAAACTAAAAATGCTAGGTTAATGCAATAAATTGTATTTAATAGACAATGTAATACTCCTTAAATGAAGGTATTAAAACTTCTTAGTTATTGTAAAGTTATATCATAAAAAAATCAAATTTGAAAAAGGGCCACTTTCGAAGATGGAACTACGAAATTACAGCATTTGGTTTTGCTTTTGTTTGTAATCTGTCATTTATGTGGGTACATAAACCATGTTGATAGTGCTCTATATTCATTATTCAAGCTGAAATTATGTCGCTTACGCCTGAAGAATGCACCAGAATACTTACAATGCTGGAAACCGGCCGGAGTCAGCGCGATACAGCCAGGACTGTCGGTGTGTCGCTGTCAACAGTACAAAGAGTTCTCCGACGTTATGAAGAAACTGGTTCTAACCTACGCAGACCAGGAACGGGCAGAACCAGGTGTACCACAGCACGAGAAGACCGATACTTGGTGAACACCATGCTTCGAAATCGCTTTCTCACAGGAACTGAACTCACCAATCAGTTTCGACGCCTCGGAGGAAGTAACCCAAGTGCATGGACAGTAAGACGTCGGCTTGCTGAATCTAACTTAAAACCCCTTAGACCTGCAAACGGCCCTAAACTGGAGCGTGGGCATCGTATTTCGAGACTAAGATATGCCCAGAGCCACGTAAATTGGAGTATTGAAGATTGGTCAAAAGTTATGTTCTCCGACGAATCAAAATTTATGCTCTACAAGCACGATGGAAGACACAGAGTGTATCGAAGACCAGGGGAAAGATTCAAGCAAGCATGCATCGAAGAAAAAGTAGCCTACGGTGGTGGGTCTGTACTTGTGTGGGCCGGAATTTCTTCTGAAAGTCGCACAGAGCTGGTGATCATAGAAAACGGCTCTTTAACTAGCGTAAGATATGTGGAAGAAATCCTCAATGATCACGTTGGTCCATTTATGGTCAATTTAGGTGAGGATGCTATATTTATGCATGACAATGCCCGACCTCATACAGGTAGGATTGTGAATGACTACCTTCAAGAGATGAACATTACTCGTATGGAGTGGCCAGCGCGCAGCCCGGATATCAACCCGATCGAGCATGCTTGGGACGAGCTAGGCAGATGCGTAAAACAACGAAACCCTCCCCCAATCACGCTTCGTGAGCTCAAAATTGCTCTCACAGAGGAATGGGAGAATATTCCCCAAAATCGTATAAGGAACTTGGTGTACAGCATGCCAAATCGCGTAAACGCAGTAATGGAAGCACGAGGAGGCAATACGAAGTATTAAAATTCAAGAAAAACGTAATAAAGTTCAAAAATTTCATGTTTCCTATTTTTGTTTTAAGGAGAGATCAGCAGTTTTTTTCTTTATGTAATTTTGTGTTAATAAAATGTATGGTGACTCATATTTTTTTTACTTTCATTTAAGGAATATTACATTGTCTATTAAATACAATTTATTGCATTAACCTATCATTTTTAGTTTCCGAGATTTTTAACATTCTTTAAGTGACCCGGATTCATTGCTCTCGAGTGTATTTAGAAATATCATGAATGTGGTCTGTATAGGATAGGTTTTGGTCTGGTGTTATTCCTAAGTATTTTGTTTTAGTAACACGTTCGATGAAGGTGCAAGTGCATCTATCGTCTGAGCTAGAGGTCCGAGAGCATGTGTGAAATTTGAGTTCATGGCTGTTTTGAGGGCTAGAGGCAATAATTGTTTTTGAGGATGTAATATATTTTGTTTTATTAACGTTAAGAGTCAAAAGATTTTTGTCAAGGAGGTTTCCTATGTGATTAACACCGCTTTCTGCATGTGAGAATACTTCATCCCAATCCTTCCCATGAAACAATAACGCCGTATCTTCAGCGTACGCGATAACTTCCATGTTTTTTAAGGAGGTACGGACAATGTGATCAATGTACAATGTGAAGAGAGTTGGGCCGAGTACGCTGCCTTGAGGGATACCAAAAGTAATAGGAAGATGGCTACTGGATTGAGTGCTGATTTTAACAAATTGCGTGCGATCCTTGAGGTAGCTTTTGAACCAATCAAGTGATATACCTCTCACTCAAAATGCTTCCATTTTCTTAAGTAGCAGGCCAACGGAGACGTTGTCAAAAGCTTTAGCTAGATCTAGGAACACCGTAATACAGTTGTCTCCATCCTCGATGTGTTCAGATACTAGATTTGCTAAGAGTGATATAGCGTCCTCGGTTGATCTGCCACGTCTGAAGCCAAACTGCCTTTCTGAGATTAGCCTATGCTTGTCTAAGAAGGATATAAGTCCATGGTTTACAACCTTTTCTAGTATTTTTGAATAAAGTATTTCTTAGTATTTTGAAAAACGTCTATATATTTTGCTATTTCCCCACCCAAAATCGATATTTGAGGTTATCTTTTATATACACTAATGCTATAAATACATTAGATTTATAGAGGAGTGATCAGCAGTGGACGATCCGGCTGAAACAGTATATTATTAACAATAATGTAAAATTCGTTGCTACAATGTGTTTCGAATCTTTTCTGAATTGTGTTAGGTACATATACAGTAATACCAATTATTACCATGCCTATGTTCTTTGCTTTGCCGATCTTTGTTTACAACGGACACGCGTTAATTCTGTAGGTAGGTACAGTCAGCGTCAAAAACAGCAACCCAGTTATTATGTAGGTGTACCTACTTAACGAGTGCATTTGTTGGTACCTTTGAAAAGGAAAAAACCAGCGAAGAACGTCAAAGTCATAGAGTCGAAATTATTTACATAATTGGGGCGGTTACGACGCTCTTATGTAAGGAAATAATTTAACTTTGTAATAAATATTCTACATTGTACTAAACAGTACATGGAGAATATTATTAAAGCGTTATGCGGCGTTAAATGGAGCAAATTCGTCTAAAAGAACAAATTTATGGAAAGGAATTTCTTGGATTTTGCACCACGCTAGTGCGCCTTTACATAAGGCCATAATTGCGAATTTTTAACCAAAAACTCAAAAAATACCATCGAGTAACCACCCTATATACCAGATATAGTTCCAGCCAACTTCTTTCGTTTTCCTAAACTCAAATTAGGTTCCACATCGTGGCAAGAACTGAATTCGCGGCGAGAAGAACCCAATTCCGGAAAAATAATGTTTTGATGATTGGATTTATCGTTTACAGTATCGGTACTTTCTCGATAGAGTAGTAAATTATAACATAGTCAGCTATAGCTCGCACACTGAAATATTCACGTTGTGCACTCGGTCGGTCGGTGTTCAGTGCCGGTTTTTATATCGTACACACCACTTCAGAACATTGACCAGATGTTTAATCAGTGTCGCTTTTATCTAATTTTATTTATATGTTATTGTGACAGTACAAGCTCGAGGCCCACCTGATGTTAAGTGGACTAACCTCTGCCTATAACAGATGCATTTCGTCACAAGTCACGAATTGCACTGCTCCCGCCACCTTGAGACATAGTTGTTAAGTTTCATTTGCCTCTAATTTCACTGGCTCTCAAGTACTGCTGCCGGATCACACCGTTAGGTGCTTGGCGACAGATTTTCTACTTAAGGGTGGTCGCTAGCCAGGCGGACATTCCACCATGCGGTGAAGCACAAGCCCGCGGTGGGATTCGTACCATGGACCTGCTGCGTGGCAGTCCATAGCCAATGCCACTGAGCCATCACTGCTTCGAAATTTTACTCAAAACGCATATTCATTATTATCTACAAAGTTCTATTATATGATTATTTTGTTGTTAGATTGGCGTTATGGCTGTCTGCGAGGACCTGCTGGAAAAATACAAAAACAGAAAATTAATTAATCAACGCATCCGTTCTGATCTCTTCAGTGAAAAACATTTTCATTTTGTTAAACATTTAAAAAGAGATGCTGTCCCACATTTGAGATTGCCAAGCATTACCTGTCCGCAAGAACTATTTGGTGGTCCACAGGATTCACTGGATTCTAAGAAAATGGATAAAAAATATACTTCTACATGTCCGTATGAAATGACAAATGCTGAAAATCAGACAAATAACAATATAGGAGACCATGTGAATAAATCTGGATGCACTTTGAATGTTCAAACACCACTTTCTTTAAAAATGAAAGCGCCAAAGAAAATGAAGTTAAAAATAGATTTGATAACTGCAAAGAAGAAAATCCAATAAAAATTAGAATTAAATAATAAAGGACTTGAATACTATTCTGACTAAGTTCGGTTGTTAAGCGGGGAAAGAGAGATCGGTAGTGAAGCACCAATCCAAGCTTCCTTGAAAGTAGGCACAACCGATTACAGATCTTTGGAATTCCTGCAAAAAATGCATTGGTATATAGGTATTTCAGAATATTATATACTAAGAAAGTGCTTATGCAAATTTGTAGCAAAATGAGTGACTTTTTGAATGCATAAGGTTTAAATCTCACTAGAGATACCTTATTCACTTATAATAAACAATATAACAATAATAAAAACTTAGGTGCAGGACTTATAAGTCCACCAGAATCGTTCTTAAATTATGGGCAAAATATTGTCATAAAAACTTTTTAACCAAAAAATGGAACCTACTTCAACACCAAAATGTGTGAAATAATTTGTTGAAGTCGGTACCATGATAGTGTAAAAGTACCCATTTTGACAATATTGTGCGCATGGTATCGACTTCGAAAAGTTATTTAACACTTTTGGGTGTTGAAGTCGGTTTCATATTTTTTAAACATTTTTTTCACTCTTTTAGTGACCCTTACTGCTTACGGGATGATTGTCATTCATTGCCAACGACTATATGAACAAGATAGGTAAATATTTTTCAGTAACTGGAGAGTAACTCATAAACGGATTGACTGGTTTTGATGTAATTTAAATGGGACCAAACGACAAGCTTGAGAACCAGTAATTCTAGGTTATGCCTGTTTAACACCTTCGACCACATCATCACTTACCATCAGGTGAGATTGTGGTCAAAAGCTTTAAAATAAAAAAGGGAAAGATTTGTATATTTGTATGTAACGAATAAACTGAAAAACTTTTTTTTAATGTTATTGTTAGGGAACAAGATCGAGGCCCACCTGATGTTAAGCGCACTAACCTCTGCATTATATGCTATAACAGCTGAATTTCGTCACAAGTCATGAATTGCACTGAGCCCGTCACCTTGAGACATAGCTGTTACGTGTCTCGTGCCGGTAATTATTACTGGAGCGATTTGAAAAATTATTTCACCATTAGAATTCTTCATCACCCCTGATGAACATAGGCTATAGAATATTTTCGAAAAAAAATATAATATCAATTATTTTTTTAATACCCTTGCGAAACCCTATTGGGCCGCTAGTTATTTATAAGAAGGTGTTCTGATTATTATAAGCAATATTATACTTAGGGCTTGTTTCAGAATGTTCGAGTAAGTTCCGGTTTTACTACCCAGAACATATTTACTAAACAAAACACTATCTTTGCGTTTCACAGTCATCGATTTAGCCTATCCATCGGTTAGAGCTTGAAACGCGCGGCATGTTAACTGTCATTTTTATCATTCAGTTATTTTATGTGTTCCACAGCAACCCGAAATTTTATTCAGTCATTCTGAAACGGACCTTTATTGTATTGTAATAGAGAATTGTTGTTAGCTTAACTGAAACGTACCTCAAATTAAAAAATCGGCCAAGAGCGAGTCGGACTCGCGCACGAAGGGTTCCGTACCATTAGCTATACAACATTAGACTTCATATTTTAACCTTTTTTTGTTTTAACGTGCGCGAGTCCGACTCGCACATGGCGAACTTTTAGTAAGTATTTGTCGTTATAGCGGCAACAAAAATACATCATATGTGGCAATTTTAACTGTCTAGCTATCACCGTTCTTGAGATACAGCCTGGTGACAGACGAACGGACGGATGGACAGCGAAATCTCAGTAATAGGGACCCGTTTTTACCCTTTGGGTACGGAACCGTAAAAATGGAAACATGATCATCCCTTGTTACAACTGTTACCACTTATGAATACTAGAACATAGTAGGTAGGTACTAAATAATTTGTTTATATCAGTTGTAGTTATAATATAATTAGTTAACCAAGATTGATCTGTTTTTTTTTTCGATTACATATGTTACGGAACCCTAAAATTTTACAAGTTGTTTCTGTATATTTTAAGTGTTAATAATAAATAATAAGTGTAAAAGTAAATTAACACTTATTATTAATAAGAAATAATAAATTTATAATATTTTAGGCATTCCGTTTTTTTCTGTTACATAACCTATATTCCTTTACATGTTAATATAACCGTATTTAAACGCACTTTTGACACTGACTGTACTTACTAGTTGGGAGAGAGTATTTTTTTATGCTGTACCTATGATATTGATTTGTCAAGTCCAATTATTTATATTGGTGTGATGAAATAAATAGTATTTCATAAGTGTAAGGATAATTTAAGATTATAGTAGTATCGATGATAAATCTAAACTTGAAGCTATTCAAGATTTGGTAAACGCAAACTTCATCAAGCGAGGTATTTAAAAATAATAACTTATTAAAAATAGTCATCATACCTACGAATAAATTTATATGAATTTATTCGTAGTATCATAAACCTATTTTCTAGCTAAAGATAACTGTATAGTTATCTTTTTTTTTATTTATAATAATCTACACTCCACAGACTCCAGGGTCCGTGACTTTCTTCAATTATGACATTTTTATTTAAAAACAAGAAATATGAAACATTCTAAGGGGGAACAGAGTTAAAAGATTTTTTTTCCTTTAATCAATTATAGTTATCTTTTATAATTTTGCCTCAAAATACTAACTGCTTCAACCCTATTCACGCGCGACGGCACAAGGTCTACGTCGCGTGATCTCATTCGTACACGTGTCACGAGCCCGACCTAGGGTAGCCAGATCAAAGTATATCTATATCCGTCCTTATTCTTATCGGCCATGTTAGGCATGAACACCTTGGAGCTGCGGCACAAATGCGCACTCATGCTACACTACTTTTATTTAGTGCGCGGTGGGATCGATAACCCCTCAGCACTGTCCCGAGTGGGGCTGGTAGTGCCAGAGCACCTGCTGCGCCCATCCGGCGGCGACTGTTCACGCTAGTTGCACCCTTTGCGCGCACCCGCACCTCACAGTTTGCTCCCACCAGTCATGCCATCTCTCTACTCAATGCCCTGGTCGCTCAATTAACAGATCTTGACATTTTTAATATAAGATCATGGATGTTTCTGAATATATGTTTGAATAATTTTACTATACCTAAAAATGGATTAATTTTATGATATGTAAAAATTTACATTATTAATTTTATATAATAGTTAGATACTTGATTAAAGTTTGTCATATAAAAATAATAATTTTATTCAAATCCGCCCTCAAGGTGTTTAATTATTGGGATCCAGTATATAAACGGCTTTAATTCATTCACACATTTTTAATTTCTTAATACCTTTGAACACTCTACATCTTTATAAAAAATTACATCGACTACAAACTTATAAGTTGCTCCAAACAATTCTCAAAAAAACTAGTACAATGAAAATTTTCTTCAAGACATTTGTCAAAACACTAATCGCTCCAAGTTTGAAAATAACTTGCTTTTAAAAACATAGACTATAATCATAGACAATAAGAATTCATCTCTACAACATGCCCTCTGAATTTTATATTGTCTCAAATAAAATTAAAACCAACCTGTATTTAACTTTAACATATTTTCCTAGAACACCCCATATACAACTTCAACATTGAACACATAATTAAAACAAAAATAAAAACCCATACTAGTATTCCCTACCTATCATTACATTCTACATACTATATTAAACCACCCCCTTAAATATAAATTTCAAATTAACAATCAAGACAATCTTAATACTATAACTAATACCTAAATTTCAAATCAATTCCAAAACATTATCTCTACAAAATATAACATCTAACACCTATCATAATTAACTAACTATACCACTAAACTCACTTCATTAAAGTTCACATCAAACTCACTGATCACTCACAATATGCTTTCTTAAACGTAAAAACTTGGTTCTGTCCAATCCTTTTGTCAAAATATCCGCAATATTTTTGTTTAGTAATTTTGTTGTTGTCTCTTGTAAAATTTTATTAATTATTGTTTTTAATATGACTTCCTTGAATCTATATTTATTATACCGACAATCAAACAGAATACAAATCAAAAATGATTTAATGGCTGATAAAAAATCCAAAATTGTGCCTGGTATATGACAATTAGACCTACCCCCTGTCGAACATTTTGCAACTAAGAAGGTAGCAATAGGCTCGCCTCTTATTACATAGGACTTAAGAAAACATAACTGATGTAATGTGGGTATATCATAAACAGAGGTGGAGGCCCAACCATTCGTGAATACAGGCGTGATTTTGAATTGTGTTGTATTTTAAGTCTTTTTTTTTGCAGTTATATGAAAAATGGGAAACAAGAAAAAACAAAGCAGGAGAAAACCAGGAGTTCGCAATTATTCAGATTACTCAAAGGAAATATTGGAAGTTGCCGCAGATCTCGTGCGAAATAAATTTCTTCTTATGAAGCGGAAAAACAGTTTGGAATACCGCGTCGGATTATTGTCAACAAATCTAAAAATATTCACAACACATCATTTAGTCGACCTACAGAATTGTCAACTGAGGAAAAAGTCCACATTTGAATATCATTTATTTTTTAGAGTGATAAGACTTGTACTTAAGTTGGTATTGTTACTCACATAATTTTCGATATTTTTATTTTATTGAAAGATTTTGTATTAGGATAACTAAGTCAATACCGTAATCGAAAATATTAATATTTTCTGGTAAAGCCATGTTCAGAAAATTGATTGTTTGTTATTTGTAACTATGAGACATTATTGCCAAAAAAGCATTGCATTTGCGATGTAATTTTATACTCGTAAGTAGCAATCAGTTTAATTTTTGAAAACAAGTAATTAAAAGAATTAATAAAATAATGTTTTTGTTTGACACAACCCTACAGTCGACGATATTTTCTATGGAAAGTTTGTGGTACCTGCTACAACTTTGCCTATTAGCATTGAAAAAAAAATTAATACCTTTATGGCAATAATCTGACTGCCGGGACCAGCACAGTGTCATAAGCAACCGGAAAAATAAAACTGAAAACGATAACGGTTTTATTTATTGGGATATTCTTCTAGGCAAAGTTGCGTCTTTCACCTACAACTTTGCCTACGGATTTGAGTGCTTGTAATTCCGAAAATCAGCATGATTCAAAGAGATGTGGGTTTTACTTAGCTTGATATAAGGTCTGTTTTCCGTCTTAAACTCATTAAAAGTCATACTAATAAATAGGTTCAGACATGCGAAGAAAAAACTTCAAAATCCTGGCAAAGTTGCAGCATTTTACGGTAACTATGTTCATTAGGTCGCCGATATCTTCTAGTAAATCTGTTTTTTCGAATTTATATTTATAAAAATCTTGGAGTAAATGACACCTCTGTGTGTCAATTTGGCCCAAAAATATCTTATCCAATGTGTCTAAAATTTCTTTTGCGGTTTCACAGTCAATTATACGTCCAATATATGAAGTATCTACAGAATTAATTATTGTAAATCTGGCTTTTGCATCTTTACTAATAAAATCTTCCTTTATTTTTTGTTCATCATTTAACCCTTGTATAACTGAATTTAGTCCTTTTGATAATAGTAATAAATGTAATTTCTTTTTCCAAATAATATAGTTCGTATTTTTATCTAGTTTTGACAGTTCCTCTGTCATGTTTCTATATAATTATTTCCAGTAAATAAAATAATAATTTCATCACCATATGGTTTCCAGGGCAGGTAGCTCAGCTCATCTTCATCTTATCCTTGAGGGCAAAGGGCCCATAACCTTTTATTCAAATCCGCCCTCAAGGTGTTTAATTATTGGGATCCAGTATATAAACGGCTTTAATTCATTCACACATTTTTAATTTCTTAATACCTTTGAACACTCTACATCTTTATAAAAAATTACATCGACTACAAACTTATAAGTTGCTCCAAACAATTCTCAAAAAAACTAGTACAATGAAAATTTTCTTCAAGACATTTGTCAAAACACTAATCGCTCCAAGTTTGAAAATAACTTGCTTTTAAAAACATAGACTATAATCATAGACAATAAGAATTCATCTCTACAACACTGGTTGTTCTCTAATTGTTGTCTAGTTGCATGCCTTGGCGTTGCAGTAAATGTAACTGGTAATTGAAATAAATAAATATCAGTTGCTGAACTTTTCTAGGGTTGGAAAGCGAGTTGGTTGACTTTGACCTCAAGTTCAAATCTAAATAAATCTACGATTAAAATATGGATTTCCGCAAAGTAAGGCCTGAATCTATTCATTATATTAAGTAATTATGAAACTTTGGATCAACATCAAAAGAAAAAACTCTGTAACCGTATTTGCCTTTCAACTAAACTTTCAAATCACCCATATGGTCGGCACCGTATCATAGTATTGGTGTCCATATGTTTGTGAAAGAACTAAAACTCTTACATTCCGGTACAGTAGAGTGATATTACTAGACACGGGATTAAACACTCAATTGCGGGACTTTCCCGGACGTCTGGCAACCCTGGCGTGACCTCGGCCCCCTCACTTTAAATAAAAAAATACAATATAATGGCAATTCAACGGGGCAATGCTGCCAACATGGTGGGCACCCTGCTGGTTGTGGGCTGGAGCATTTGGACTGCGTGTGAGTCTGCAATGACTTATGGGTTGTCTAAATGCTTTAGTGTAGTAGCTGTATTGTATATGTTGTACTTATATATGCGTGGATTGAAATCTTTCCACCTTGTTTGGAAGTTGTTAAAATGTATAGAAAGTATAGAAACTACATAAGTAGGTATTATTATTTATAATCTGTCATGACTCATGAGTGTCATGACCTAAGTCAGGCTTCTCCTTATTATATTTTGAAGCGCTCGTAGCGAAGTTTGCTTAACCGTTCTGAATCAATCAGCAAAGTTAAGCAACGTCCGCCTCGGTCATGAGTTGGATGGGTGACCGCTCTGGTGATATTACTACTGAGCGCTTCCGTGCTTCGGAGGGCACGTTTAGCCGTCGGTCCCGGTTGTCGTCATACGATGGCTATCGTTATAGCATGGTGGTAGGGCATTTTGCGAATGCCCGCCTGGCTAACTACCACCCTCAAGTAGAAAATCTGTCGCCAAGCACCTAACGGTGTATTCCGGCAGCTGTCCTTGAGAGCCAGTAATTCTAGGTTAGCCTGAACAACATCTTCGACCCCATCATCACTTACCATCAAGTGAGATAGTGTCAGTCAAAGGCTAACCTAACAGGCATAAAAAAAACTCGTAGGTCGTAGCACTGAAGAAACATACTTCTTTACTATGCTAATTGGATTATTGTCTATTTTAAATGGCTTCGCTCTTTCGTGTGAGGTAGGTGGATATGATAAAGTATATCTTATTAGTATGAGACATGAGTTATGTATGAATTATAACAACTAGCTTTATGGCCGCGCCACCCCCACGTGTATTTGTTATCGCGCAAAAACATTAACGTCTTTTGCACAATTGCATAAAAACTGTTGTTTTGGCGGGAAAGCGAGACAGACAGACAAACAGAGTTACTTTCGCATTTATAGTACTAGTAGCTCTCAGAGCTGTAGACCTGCGAGTGTGCCCTTGCATAGCTTACAATTTAATAAAGGTTCACCGCGCACGCTATCTAGAGAATGGGTCAAAAAATCTAAAAATCTAGATGTATGTAATGTAAATAATTAATGATTTTCTTGGACTTATGCCCAAGAAAATCAATGACACGCGGGCCCCAGCGAAGGCTAGTTGTATTAGAAATAGGTAGGTAGGTAAGTATTAGATCGACATAAATACGTTAACAAGTATGTAAAATAATTGTGTTCACACAATAATTTTATATCTCGATCTAATTTATATACTGGCCACAAAAATATGGAAAATAAATGATTATACAAGAGAGAGTTACTATCACTTATAGGCAACTGACGAGCGTATCAAGACATTGCCATTAAATTAAGCGCAGGCGTCCATATATTATATTTTGAAAAATTCCCAAAAACTGAATCGATAAAAAAAAAATTATGGACCTGCTCACAAATTTCCGTGAGAATCGGTTGAGATATGCGACCTGTAGAGGAGAACAACCGGACATACGAAAGCATTTTTGTTTAAGTTGAAGTAGAGACGCTGCGCTCGAACTAAGTTCTCGCTCGGTCAATAAGTATGAATAAATAAAAATAGTAGTCCCTGCTAGATCACGCAGTACGTACTGACTGACTGACTCAAGCCACTTAGTAGACCGTAATATGTGCTGAAGCCCAATATGTACAACCCGCACTGACTAATGCGACTGGCGAGTCTGGCGTGGCGACTTCCAATTTGTGGAATCAGTTGTCGCTGAGTAATTACGTGAAAGTTAGGTTTATTATACATCATAATGTTATACTTAGTACAAATAGATATAAGTAAACATACATACAATACTTATATAGATATGATAAGAGAGATGCCTGAATGAATGCAGACTGCGGCGGCCTTGTCCAAAATCCATAAAATTCAGTTGCCAAGAAGCATTTTATGCATTCTTGTGGTTTGGATTAAAATATATTTATTTTTATGGGTGACTAACTTCTAGGACAAACTAACAGTAAAATAAAAATAAATATTGTAGTGTAAGCAAACAAAAATAATATAATGCGTCATCTTATCATATCAACCTCAAACCGAATTTGGATTTACTTTCACAATTTTGACTCTGGTTTTACTACATAATAAAATAGAGCAGATTACAAAAAGAATTATATACTTATATAGGTACAACATAAGTAGTTCAGACTTCAGGAGTCATTAAATATTTTGTGAATTTAGAATAACTAAACTGATCGGTGAAGGTAAAACGAGTTTGAGAATTTAACCTGACCATGCGCTCTGATAATATATGCTGGCGCTTATTTGGATCAACGAATAAGCATTGCAATTTGCAATACAACGGGGCAATGCTGGCAGTATGTTGAGCACGCTGCCAACTGGTAGGTACTGGGCTGGAGCATTTGGACTATGTGTAGGCCTATAATAACCTTTGGATTGCCTAAATGCTTTTAGTGTATTTTTTTATAACTGATACATATACCACTATATCACCTAGTGATAAAGTGATGATGTGGTCGAAGATGTTGTTCAGGCTAGCTTATAATTATATGTATAGTAGCTGCATAGTGTTGTATATAGTTTGTAATGTTTCTTTAATTAAGGAATACCGCCGATTAAAAAAATAAACCATTATTATATATATATTAAATACACCACCATTCTTAAATACACCATTATTATACCCTTTATATAAAACTAGCTTTCTAGCCGCGGCTCCGCCCGCGCGTATATCGGTTACCACGCAAAAACATTAACTTCCTTTCCCGGGTCTCAAACTATTTCCATGCCAAATTTCATCCAAATCGGTCCAGTAATTTTTAAATTTATTCTTTGCATACAAAAATACAAATCTTTCCTCTTTATAATCTTAATATATAAAAATTACGTGTCACGTTGTTTGTCCGCGATGAAATCTTAAACTACTAAACTGATTTTAAATTTGATTTGCACACCGTGTGCAATTTGATCCAAATTGAAAGATAGGATAGCTTACATCTCAATTTATAGTCGTGATCCGGGGCGGGCCGCTAGTATTAGTATAGATTTATACCATAATCATGGAGAAACTTTGTGAGGCAACTTAGCTCCGTAGATTTTTAACAAACTTCAAAAAGGAGGTGGTTTCTTGTACCTACGTTTGTAAGTATGTTTATGTATGACCTCATCAATATTTTATTACCACGTTTGTCTGCTGGTCTGTCGTTCAGCGTGGCAATTCCACGCTGAAGTCCGCTGAACCCAACCCAAATTTCAAGCACTTACCTATCCGGCTGAAACTTACAGGGCAGTTCACAACTCGATGACAATACAATAATAAGACATTCCTTTGTTTGTATGTCTTTCGTTCCGGGTGGAAAACAAACAAAGGAGTGATTTGCAACACAAATTTCACGAACTTTCTAATTAGCTAGTTTATTTTTAGGCGCATAAAAACGTGCTTTTTGATTTTTTATACTACACTAGAAATTGTGTGGTTGCTGTAGGCAAAGATTTAGATCACAGACGACGCGGGGATAGTAGTAGGTACTACAACTTCTACATTATATAAGTATTCTATACTACATTATATTAGTAGAAGTTGTCCTGGCTTAAATTGTTTTTCTTTTAGGCAGAGTATACCTCTAAGTATGTTCTATTAAAATTTCATCATCGATCATAAATTTTACTGGCTCTCATGGACTGCTGCCAGAAGACATTGTTAGGTGCTTGGCGATCGACTATCTAGTGGAGGGTGGTAAATAGCAAAGGCGGGCATTCGCTAAATGCACTCCCACCATGCGGCAGCGGGGACCTGCGGCAGCGCAGTCCACATGCATAAACCAAAAAACTGCAAAGAGAAGGTACTATTTCAATACTAAAGTCAAAATTATTTATTAAATTTTGACCCTCTTCTGAAGGTTATTGTTACAAAAAATAACAATATGGATTTTAATGAAACTTTATAATAGTATGGCATTTTTTTTTATATCTGATAGGTTAACTTTTGACCACTATCTCACCTGATGGTAAGTGATGATATGGTCGAAGATGCTGTCCAGGGTAACTTAGAATTACTGGCTCTCAAGGACAGCTAGCGGAACACTCCGTTCAGTGCTTGGCGACAGATTTTCCACTTGAGGGTGGTCGCTAGCCGAGCGGGCATTCGTAAAATGCCCTACCGCCATGCTATAAAGACAGCCATCCTAAGACGTGCCCTCCGAAGCACGGAAGCGCTCAGTAATAATGTGACTAGCGGTCACCCATCCATGCATGTCGCGGTCATGACTTGACTAAGTTTAGCTGAGGCTATAATTTATACAGATATTGTGGAAATTGTCCAAAATATAACGATAAGTGTCAAGTAGGAGCAACGGAACTTCACAATTTTATTCCGCCATCCCCATTCTATAATTGGACATCCAGGGATACTCAGAAGCGCCAACGCTATATGGTGGATTTGGATATTCCATTTACCTGAATGAAGCAATCCGCTTCTTCGTTCATCATACGAACCGCCAAGGAATGGAACGCCCTGAGTCTGTTTCTGGCTAAGTACAATATGGGGGTCTTCAAAACGCGAGTGAATAGGTAGGTATCTCTGGGTAAGCGCACCATGATCGATCGCATCATCACTTAACATCAAGTGAAATAGTGGTCAAATGCTACCCAGTTTAGTATAAAAAAAAGAACAGATGAGATGAAAATCGGTCTATAATTTGCCAGTCAGATGTAGCTCCCGACTTCAAAATTGGAGTGATTTTACTTTGTTAATTAAATCGGGAAAGCTTTCTATCGACCCAAAGATTGAATTGTTAGTGTTACTAAATATGGTGCAATAGATAACACAGTATGTACACATACCTACTGAGCTAAGACTGTATATATATACTCTTTTGTACACTGTGCTGATAAGTATATTACCTACCTACTTGTGTAGGAAAATCGGCCAAGTGCGAGTCGGACTCGCGCACGCATAGTTCCGCACCATTAGCTATACAACATTAGACTTCATATTTTAACCTTTTTTTGTTTTAACGTGGGCGAGTCCGACTCGCACTTGGCCAGTTTTTTGTATTTGTTGTTATAGTGGCAACAGAAATACATCATCTGTGGAAATTTCAACTGTCTAGCTATCACCGTTCTTGAGATACAGCCTGGTGACAGACGGACGGACAGCAAGTCTCAGTAATAGGGTCCCGTTTTCACCCTTTGGGTACGGAACCCTAAAAACCAACTAACTAAATAGCATCATGAAAATATGAGCGCAGTGTTTGATCAGAATACCGATTATCACAAGCTACTTTTGCATACTTTTCAAGGTTGGAAGTCGGTTTCGTTTCACACCTTCGGGTATTTTTCCTTATGACTCCCATAGGAAGATGTGGGTGCAATTCTAGACTGGAACCCCAGCCGATAGATGATATTTAACAATACAAAATAATAAAATTCTGTTAGATGGAAAAAACATCTACCACATGATTGTGGGATACAAACCCGCGACTACAGGACTTTACATATACAGGACTATTAGCCACCTGTTGCAGTAGCAGCGGATTCGAACCTCGCCTGTAGTAATGGTAAATATTTTTTCCATCTTTTAATATTTTTAACAATTTTTTTTTATCAATATTTATGATAATAAATCTATACCTATATCGGACTTATACTAGCTTGTTCCGTCACAATAACATAAAAAAACTATAACGAAATATCAAACACTTTAGTTTTTTAACTGACTTCAAGAAAAGAAGGAATTTCTCAATTCGTCTGATTTTTTTATGTAGATCTTTTATTGTGGCCTATTGCCTGTGGTCCCGGCACAATAGTATGGAGCTAATATCTATATTTGCCCGTGGGGTGCCGGGCTACGTCACCCCCCCACCTCTACCCGTGCGTGTCGTAAGAGACGGTTAAGACTATGCGACCGATATAACAATATCTATATTATGTGTACAGTACAGTGGTCCCGGTGGTGTGTGTGGTTAGGTCGTGACTCTATGACCTATGACAGTAGGTAAGGAAATAATCTGTACTAGCAATTGCCATGAATACTAGAATCCTAACATATCGATAGAAAATGAAATCAATTACCTAGGTATTGATTTAGTTACAATCAATGATATTATATATAAAAGGAGTAGTAATCTTTGGTTACAATAAAAAGCACCCCACGGGTAGGTGCCGATAACCTCCGCTTAGGAATGCTTGGGGATTGGGAGCGGTTCCTAAGTAGCAGCGAATGGTTTAATGCTTAGGTACCTAGGTTCTTTATTCATGTGGTAAGTTATATTAGGTACTGTCACGGTAATATTACCTATCTCACATTACGGGAGTACTGTAAACCAGTGATTTGAAAAATCTTAGCTGTAAACCCAACGAGATTTAAACCCCTATTTTCTCGATGTGTAAACCGTACTTCAGAAAAGTAGTTACCTAGTACCTACTGACCTCAGAGCAATTCTTCTTAGTTTGACAGAGCTACTTTCATATTAACACCTATTTAGGTACCTAGGTATAACTAGGTACTTAATAAAAAAAACGCAATAAATAGTACAAAAGCATCTATTAATAGTTTTATTCTGCGTAGAGATGGTAAAATGAGTGCGTTGTACTGTAATTTCCAGACTTCAGACAAACAACCCAGTTTTCATTTTATCGATTGGCATGATTTCGCAGAACGTTTTGTTATTGTACAGCAAGTCTGACGTCACATTCACCAAGTCACAACACAAAGAAATAAGGGGCGCGCATGCGTTGGGTTGGGTTCTAGAAAAATATTCTTGCCATCCTGTTCGTTCATCATACGCTAAAAAGAGAAGCAGTTAACATTCGGTTGACTTCGGACAGCTTCGGAAGTCATTGATTTGATACGAGCACGGTTCTATAAAAAGGGTTCGCCGCCATTTTGCGAACGCATTTCAAGAAGAAATATTGAAAAAGGAACTAGTCGCGTGACATTTTAGAGTTGTTCATTTGAGAGTGAATCATTTCTTATAAATATTGTGTAAATTAACAAGGAAAATTCCAGTGATTAAGAGGTGAGTGTTCTTTTTTCGTTAATATCTGTAAATATATCCGTAATTAGTTATGGACAGTTTTGTTTGAAGGTTCAATGACGCAGTTTCTATTTGATGCGCAGTAAGTAAGAGTCGTCTACTACACGCCATTTTGTATGTGGAAATAACGGAAATTGGCTTACCTAAGTATTGTGTAGAATTTTTTCAAATCCCGTTTCGTTATCTTGCAGTAGCCGTCACTAGCTTGAAAAGTGAACATAGGTGAATGATCTTCCCTTGTTCCCTTTGTCTAAGTACCTACCTGCTTAAAGAACATGGGTATTGTTTCCCATGAAATCAATTAATACCTATGGAGTAGGTAGGTACATACTTATTATTACTGTTCTAATCGATCACATATGTAGGCATTCAGCAGATTTAATTTTATTGATTTAAGTCAAAGCTATCGGTTGGAGTGTACCCTTGGGGGCGCAAAAAAAAAAAAAATTTTTTTTTTCGCTTTAATGACCTTCTGGGAGGTCAACAAACGTCCTCGGTCAATGACCTTAACTTTGGGGTCATTGACCTTAGTAACCTTAATACAGGTCCGACACTTAGAAAAATTTTTCAACATTTTCGATGTATGGTTAACCTATGTTTTTTTTGATGCCAAGTGAAAGAGGCACCAATAGCTAGCATCTTTAGTTCGGGACGACCTCGTCTAGTCCCGCCGGTAGCCCACTTACAACCAAATAAGTTTGTCTTTATGTGCCTACCAAGGGAAGTATACGACTGAGGTGGGGGTCGCCCTAACAAAAATAGTAGCTACGAGTGCCCTCCGCCCAAAACTACGAAAAAAACCAGGGGTCCATTGGACATGAAATTTTCGTCAAAATTTTTTCTAAGTCCCAAATCTAGTTAGTGTAGCAGGTGTAGCGAAGGGGGCGCAGATTTTAACCCCAATTAACCTATGTTTTTTTTGATGCCAAGTGAAAGAGGCACCAATAGCTAGCATCTTTAGTTCGGGATGACCTCGTCTAGTCCCGCCGGTAGCCCACTTACAATCAAATAAGTTTGTCTTTATGTGCCTACCTAGAGAAGTATGCGACTGAGGTGGGGGTCGCCCTAACAAAATTAGTAGCTATGACTGTACTCTACCCAAAACTACGAAAAAAACCAGGGGTCAATTGGACATGAAATTTTCGTCAAAATTTTTCTAAGTCCCAAATCTCTCAAATCTAGTTAGTACAGCAGGTGTAGCGAAGGGGGCGCAGATTTTAACCCCAATTAACCTATGTTTTTTTTGATGCCAAGTGAAAGAGGTACCAATAGCTAGCATCTTTAGTTTGGGACGACGTCGTCTAGCCCCGCCGGTAGCCCACTTACCACCAAATAAGTTTGTCTTTATGTGCCTACCAAGGGAAGTATACGACTGAGGTGGGGGTCGCCCTAACAAAATTAGTAGCTATGACTGTACTCTACCCAAAACTACGAAAAAAACCAGGGGTCAATTGGACATGAAATTTTCGTCAAAATTTTTCTAAGTCCCAAATCTCTCAAATCTAGTTAGTACAGCAGGTGTAGCGAAGGGGGCGCAGATTTTAACCCCAATTAACCTATGTTTTTTTTGATGCCAAGTGAAAGAGGTACCAATAGCTAGCATCTTTAGTTTGGGACGACGTCGTCTAGCCCCGCCGGTAGCCCACTTACCACCAAATAAGTTTGTCTTTATGTGCCTACCAAGGGAAGTATACGACTGAGGTGGGGGTCGCCCTAACAAAAATAGTAGCTATGACTGTACTCTACCCAAAACTACGAAAAAAACCAGGGGTCAATTGGACATGAAATTTTCGTCAAAATTTTTCTAAGTCCCAAATCTCTCAAATCTAGTTAGTACAGCAGGTGTAGCGAAGGGGGCGCAGATTTTAACCCCATTTAACCTATGTTTTTTTTGATGCCAAGTGAAAGAGGTACCAATAGCTAGCATCTTTAGTTTGGGACGACGTCGTCTAGCCCCGCCGGTAGCCCACTTACCACCAAATAAGTTTGTCTTTATGTGCCTACCAAGGGAAGTATACGACTGAGGTGGGGGTCGCCCTAACAAAATTAGTAGCTATGACTGTACTCTACCCAAAACTACGAAAAAAACCAGGGGTCAATTGGACATGAAATTTTCGTCAAAATTTTTCTAAGTCCCAAATCTCTCAAATCTAGTTAGTACAGCAGGTGTAGCGAAGGGGGCGCAGATTTTAACCCCAATTAACCTATGTTTTTTTTGATGCCAAGTGAAAGAGGCACCAATAGCTAGCATCTTTAGTTCGGGATGACCTCGTCTAGTCCCGCCGGTAGCCCACTTACAATCAAATAAGTTTGTCTTTATGTGCCTACCTAGAGAAGTATGCGACTGAGGTGGGGGTCGCCCTAACAAAATTAGTAGCTATGACTGTACTCTACCCAAAACTACGAAAAAAACCAGGGGTCAATTGGACATGAAATTTTCGTCAAAATTTTTCTAAGTCCCAAATCTCTCAAATCTAGTTAGTACAGCAGGTGTAGCGAAGGGGGCGCAGATTTTAACCCCAATTAACCTATGTTTTTTTTGATGCCAAGTGAAAGAGGCACCAATAGCTAGCATCTTTAGTTCGGGACGACGTCGTCTAGTCCCGCCGGTAGCCCACTTACCACCAAATAAGTTTGTCTTTATGTGCCTACCTAAATGGTTAATTATAAGAGACATAAAATAACACATTTTGGGTTCACCCAATATTACGTTGAAGGGAATAAAATAAGAAGAGATACGACTAAAATAAGAAGAGATACGACATACCTACACATTTACAATAATGAATTGTATGCCCATTTTCGAATAAATATGAACACTAGGGAGATGCAGTACCTATTTCTTCTGCAATGAGAATAGTTGAAACATTAATTTAAATAGTGAAGCAGTGATGGCTCAGTGGCATTGGCTATGGATCGCCGCGCAGCAGGTACATGGTTTGAATCCCGCCACGGGCTTGAGCTTCACCGCATGGTGGAAGGGCGACCACCTTCAAGTAGTAAATCTGTCGACAAGCACCTAACGGTGTGTTCCGGCAGCTGTCCTTGAGAGCCAGTAATTGTATAGGTTAAGCCTTGTTAACATTTTCGATCACATCAACACTTACAATCAAGTAAGATTGTGGTGAAAGGCACTATATCAGCAAAAAAAGGCGTTATAAATACCTAGTATAGTTATATATATTACTATATAGTTTATTTTTAGGTAAGTACTTATCGGCTTTTTTATTTATTTTTAAGTAGTTCAGTACCGACCTATTAGTACAGTACGTTAGTATGAGGTCAGAATGTTCGAGTAAGTTCCGGTTTTACTACCCAAAACATATTTAATATATAAAACACTATCTTTGCGTTTCACAGTCATCGATTTAGCCTATCCATCAGTTAAAGCTTGAAACGCGCTGCATGTCAACTGTCATTTTTATCATTCAGTTATTTTATGTGTTGCATAGCAACCCGAAAATTTATTACGACATTCTGAAACGGGCCTTGAATAGTTTAATAGTTCTGAATAGTTAGTAAAGTTGTATATGGATACGCGTATATGGATGCTTATTTTCGCCGTAGGTCTTAAAGTAAGCGTGGCGCAGTGGCGGGTAAAGAGACTGGGAATCCAAAACCTATGGTTCGAATCTGTTGATCACCGGGTATTCTTTTTGGCAAAAATAAAATATTATTTTATGACTGGTTTCCCTTTTATTGTTTTTGTTCAATTTTTTAAGACGAATGGTTAGTTTTATTCGATTAGATTTAAGAAACCTGTTTACCATAAGAATAAATACTTACCTACTTCTAGAAATGACATTCTTATTATACGTTTTTGCATGCCAGTAATTTGGTAAAATGTGCTAGATCTCAAATTGATTTACTTACTTTTAACAACATTATTGTTATTCACATTTTTGTATACTCACATTTGTAGCAAATAAATGATATTTTATTCTATTCTATTCTATTTTTTAGATTTTTATAATTCTTTTTTTATTTGAAAACTGATATTTGCCGTTTGATCCCACTTAAATTTCATCGCAATCGGTCAAGCCGTTTTTGAGTTACACCCCAATAACTGAAACATATTTGATGTTTTTGTATAATTATCGAGATAAAAAAAGAGAAAATGAAATCATCAAAATTTACAAAATCCCACTTAACAGTAATCCAGTATAAACTTTCATTTAATTTAACAATATTTAATAAACCTGCAGTTCATTCATGAAATTCAATTTAGTCAAAATATAATTCTGGCAGAATTTTTGTGAATTCATTATTCAATCCTATAACATTATTTATTTTGTTTGTTATATGGTATTCCATTTAAACTTTATCTAAAAATAGAAAAAACTGATATAAAACTAGGGCTTAAAATATTTTCTATCCAATATCTAACACGGAAATCGGAGACAGAACCTCAAGAAAGCAATCAATGCAATAATTTACGCCACTCTACCAACGAGACGGTCAAATACAATGAAATAGTTTCTATATCTTTTTGTTCTGAGCTGTTTATAAGTAAAGTATGAGTTTGTAAAATTATTGTATATTTTACCTACTTATTAATGATACAATTAGCTTTTGCTGGGGCGCGCGTGTCATGAGTCATGACATGACACGCGGTCTTTACCTATAGAGCATTTATTATTTACATTACATAATATCTAATGGGAGAATGGTTCCACACCATTCTCCCATTAGATCAAGACATCCCCAACCTTTATTCAATTGTAACCTCTGCTAGGGTAGACTCGCGAGGTTTACAGCTCCGAGAGCCCCTATATTATTATAACGAGGAAAGATTTGTATTTTTGTATGCAACGAATAAACTTAATACTACTGGAGAGATTTGGATGAAATTTGGTATGGACATAGTTTGAGACCATAGGAAGGAATATAGGATAGTTTTTATCCAACTGCGCAAAAAGAGGTTAAAGCTCTGTTCAGACGACGCCGCGCGCGCGCCGCAAGCCCCGCGGCGCGAGGGCGGCGTGTGCGCGGCGCGGCCGCGCGGCGCGCCGCGCCTGCGCCGCGAGTACTGTTCCCACGACGCCGCGCGCGCGCCGCAAGACCCGCGGCGCGAGGGCGGCGAGCGCGCGGCGCGGCGCGCGGCGTGGAGGCGGCGCGCCCGCGACCGCGCGCGCGACTGAAAGTCGGCCGATGCCACTTTGTACTTTTAGGTATATTGCAACGTTTCGGTTGATGTGATATGAACCGAAACGTCCACTGTTGTACAAGGCCTTCGCATAGTACATTTTCAGTTCTTCAGAAGGCGCTGCAACTTCTGGTACCATTTCCATAATCGCCATTTACGACACCCACGGGAATAAATGGGGGGTTGACATTCTAATACGGCAACCCCACCGGGTAATTTCAAACTATTTCTACAAAAAAAGATTATTAAAAAAATAATTAAACAGAAAATGGAATTTCACACTTTTGGGTGTTGAGGTCGTCAACACCCAAAAGTGTGTAATAACTTGTTGAAGTCGGTACCATGGTAGTTCAAAAATACCTATTATCACATTATTGTGCGCATGGTACCGACTTCGACTAGTTATTTCACACTTTAAAGTATTGAATTCGGTTCCATTTTTTGTTTGAATTTTTTTTACCCTCTTTAGTGACTCTTGTTACTTACGGGATCGGTTTTCATTCACTGTCAATGACCATATCATCAATATACCTACGAAAACACTTTTCAGTTATTGGAATGTAACTCAAAAACGGCTTGACCGATTTGATGAAATTTAAATGGGACCACACGGGGTGCACCATGCACCAGCTTTCAAATACAAAAAGAATCATCAAAATTGGTTCACCAAGTCGAATCGAAAGTAATGAGGTAAGTAACAAACAAAAAAAAACATTCGAATTGAGTATCTCCTCTTTTGTTGAAGTCGGTTAAAATATAAACTTTTTAATAGACCACCAACATCTTTTATGTACTTAATACGCATTTAGGTACTTATTCGTTGTGTCATGTGTGTGTTTATTAGGTATACACAATATATAATAATACATTAATTATTGATAGTAATAGTAACTAGTATAGGTATAAATGTATAGGTACCTATCCGATGATTAAAAACCGGGCCTTAGTTAACTTTTTAGTTCTATTTGATTAAATACGTAGGTACTAAGGAGACAGCACCGTTTCCCAAAATAAGGGATCGATTGTCTTTCTTTGTCAACGACTATATCATCAAGGAAAATGTTTTTTGATATTGGAGTGTAACTCAAAAACGGCTTAACCGATTTTGAAAGTATAACAATACTAAAAAGAAATATACACTCGAATTGAGAACCTCCTCCTTTTTTGGTCGGTTAAAATAACAAAAATATGTTTCTGTAAACTACGTTCATTATATTGATTAAAAACACTCATTTATATTTTTGCCATAGATGGTGCGTAAACTCATTTATAAATATAGTTTATTATAAAAAAACTCGCATCTGGATATAGTAATTAATTAGATCTATCGTTTCCCGTTTGAATCCTTTTTGTAGGACTAATAATTATAAAGTTCAGTATACTTTGCATTTACCATCGTGAATTTTGGGAAGCGGTGCTCTCTCTCCGTATTTTAAATTGTTAATTATTGGAGACATAAAATTACACATTTTGGGTTCACCCAATTTACGTACGTTGTAGGGAATAAAATAAGAAGAGATAAGTACGAGATACCTACGTATTTACACTAATGAATTGTATGCCCATTTTCGAATAAATATGAACACCTTCAATTATTAACTATTCATAAAGAGAAGTTGAACCGCCGAAACTCGCTATGGAGATGCAGTACCTATTTCTTCTGCAAGTAGTGAAGCAGTGTTGGCTCAGTAGCATTAGCTATGGATGGCCGCGCAGCAGGTACCTACATGGTTTGAATCCCGCCACGGGCTTGAGCTTCACCGCATGGTAGAAGGGCATTTTGCGAACGCCCGCCTGGTTAGCGACCACCCTCAAGTAGTAAATCTGTTGACAAGCACCTGACGGTGTGTTCCGGCAGCTGTCCTTGAGAGCCAGTAATTCTAGGTTAAGCCTTGTTAACACCTTCGATCACATCAACACTTACAATCAAGTAAGATTGTGGTGAAAGGCTTACCTATCAGCAAAAAAAGGCGTTATAAATACCTACAGTTTACCTAGTCATTGGTAGGTAAGTATTATTTATGTAGTTTATTTATAGGTAAGTACTTATCAGCTTTTTTATTTATTACTAGCTTTCCGGGCGCGGCTCCGCCCGCGCGTATGTCGGTTATCGCGCGAAAACATTAATCTCTTTAAGCGCAGTCGGATAAAAACTATCCTATGTTTTTTCCCGGGTCTCAAACTATCTCCATACCAAATTTCATTCAAATCGGTCCAGTAGTTTCGCCGTGAAAGCGTAACAGACAGACAGACAGACAGACAGACAGACAGACAGAGTTACTTTCGCATTTATAATATTATATAGTACTGATAGTACTGATTAAATAGTTCAGTACCTACGTATTTTATCAAATAGAAATAAAAAGTTAACTAAGGCCCGGTTTTTAATCATCAGATAGGTACCTAGTTATTATTACTATCAATAATTAATGTATTGTAATATAATGTATATAATATGCAGTTATGCACACACAACGAATACCTAAATGCGTATTACATGAACGATGTTGGTGGTCTTTTAGAAAATTTAAATTGTACCTGACTTCAAAAAAGAGGAGTTTCTCAATTCGACTGTTAATTTTTTTGTTTGTTACCTCATTACTTTCGACTTGGTGAACCAATTTTGATGATCTTTTTGTATTTGAAAGCTGGTGCACTCCGTGTGGTCCCATTTAAATTTCATCAAATAGGTCAGGCCGTTTTTTAATAACTGAAAAAAGTTTTCCTATCTTGATTATATTATAGTCATTGACAGTGAATGACAACCGATCCCGTAAGTAACAAGAGTCACGAAAAAGGGTGTATTTTATTAGGAAATTTAACCGACTTCAACACTAAAACTGTGAAATAACTTGTCGAAGTCGGTACTATGCACACAATATTGCGATAGGGTACTTTTGAGCTATCATGGTACCGACTTCAACAGGTTATTTCACACTTTTGAATGTTGAAGTCGTAAATTTTTTTTAAATTTAGTATGGTTAACATTTTATCAGTCTGATATTTTTATTTGATTGTTGAAAACGTAGGTAGGTAGGTATAGGATTGGTATTTTACTAACACATTTATGTTGTACTTAAAACATATCTCCAAGTGGCTTTAGTGCGCCCCCCCCCCCCCCCCCACTCATCCCCCGGGGCGCATAGCAAGCAAATTGTTATATTTTAGGTATTAATGGATGGAGCACAAAATTTTATGCCCCGGGCGGTAATTGAACCCGCATCCTCCAATTTCGCGCCGGATTTGTAAAATATGATTTTCGCATAGCACGCGATAGTGCTTGTATTCATATTAATAAGTAAATTGTTGCCTGATACCTACGTTGGTTTTCTCAAGCGAAGTTTTAGGAACGCATTTTAAATAGTTAGGTAATGTATCCAATGATGGTGCGTAAACTACTTATAAACTCGACTAATTACAAAAAACCTAACAAGTTAATATAGCGTATTATTAGACCTATCGTTACCAGTTTGAATCCTTTTTTTTGGACTTATAATTACAAAGTTTCGTATAACACTGCATTTACCATAGCGGGGGCTGGACGGAGACAGAGCACCCGTTTCCCAAAATTTGCGATGGTAAACGCAAAGTATATTAAACTTTATAATTATTAGTCCAACCAAAAGGATTCAAAGTGGAAATGATAGATATATTAATATACTATATCCAGATGCGAGTTTTTTTATAATTAACTGGATTAATAAACAAGTTTACGCACCATCTAATGGGAAAAAAAGAAATGAATTAACTATTTTAAATGAGTGTTTCTGAACGTTGCGTTGTTTACAGTAATTTATTTTTGATATTTTTAATAATCGTTTATAAAACGCCGCAGAAAAAGACTTTACCGGTATAGTGACAATCCAAAAAAAATAATTAATTAGGTATTTTCTAACCCTACATGGCATAGGCAGCATAGCATCTAGATAGATAGATAGATAGAAAATTATTTATTTGCATTACTTAAAAATAACATTACAAAGAGACAAAAAATAATCGTATACAAAGGTACGGTCTTATTGCATAAGCAAATTTTGGACGCGATATACGAGGCGGGATTATGTTTGCCTCACGCCATACATTGACGATTGCTAAGCGTGTGTCATCCATATTGCTAATACGTCGGCAGCAATGAGTGCTCAAAAGTTTTAAAGACAATGCTGTCGCTGTTCCGAAAAATATCATCTGATTGAATTATGTACCTGATTTAATTTTAATAGGCAAGTTTTATTTAACGGGTTTGCAGTGGAGTTCATAGCTACGAGATATATGTCCTGCATCGCTGTAAGGAACCCAAGCCAAGTGACAACTCTCATACACCAATAGGTTAGTCTGGAACTAGTGGGACTTCAATGAAAGATAAAAAAATGAACGCTGCATAGGTTGATATCATCGAGATAATATGTTACGTACATTGAGGTCAATGGTTGATACCTACTTATTTCTAGTATGAACTCAATAGTTTCCTCCTCATCTCTGTCTAATTTTGTAAAATTACTCAACGAAAATTGTGGTTTCTCTAAACAAAATTTTGAAAAATGTGTGTTTGTCTTGCAAAACACACAATTGTATTTTTCTTAACCAAAAATTGGAACCGACTGCAACACCCAAAATAATAGGAATAGGTACTTTTGAACTATCATGGTACCGACTTGAACAAGTTATTTCACACTTTTGGGTGTTGAAGTCGGTTCCAATTTTTGGTTAAAAATATTCATAATGATGTCGTTAGTGTGAACTACAACTAGGTACCAATAACAATGATATGTATAGATGTTATTTTAAAACGAAAGATAATAAAAAAATAAGAAAATCTTTTATTACCTACGAATGAAAATATATAATAGACAATAGTATGATAAATATGTTATATAATTATATACCTAACATAACGCCTATCATCATATAATGTCACGTGACGTAACGTCTGTACTGTACCTACTCCCCGCCAAAATAGGTACATTCATCTTGAATCAAGGCTTGACGTACGCACGTTACGTGGCTTGAGACAATATGACATTGTCTCTGTCCGTCCGTCGTCACAAATCGTAATTCATGCATAATACTTAATTGTATAGGTATATTTGATTTGTTATATACAGCGGCGTCACACATACCTACGTAGGAACCTATTTACCGGTCGCATCCGAAAATAAATAAAAGAAATACCATCACAATCATGTTGATAACTAACAGTGATACCAAATTTCCCTTCCTACTTTGGGGGCTGAGGACCGGCAAAAATATTTAATATCAAAATATTTTTGGCGTAGTTAAAAATGTGGTATCACTATACCATTTTGCATGCATAAAAAAAGGGAAGGAATATACCCGTGCAGTACCCATTTAAAAAAAGCTTATTAACAGCGGCTTCATGCAAAGAAAAGGAAAAAGGTCATGCATATGAATACACCCATGCAGTATCCATTTAAAAAAAGCTTATTAACAGCGGCTTCATGCAAAGGAAAGGAAAAAGTTCATGCATATGAAAACACCCATGCAGTACCTACCCATTTAAAAAAAAGCTTATTAACGACGTAATAATTCAGTAAAAATGGACAAAAATAGAAACAAAATTACCTATTAGAAAAACAGCTAAAAGGAAAAAGCTCATATATAGCGAGCGATCAATAACCATGCATAACTTAAGATTTTTTTTAACAAACCTATTTGTCAAAGGCGCCTTGTCTGCGCTGCCATCTTTGGAAAATAAGTAAAATATATAATTATTACTTGATATTTATTAGGTACATTGAAACTTTTCCGCCGCTATTTAGCGGCGTGAGCAATTGATTGAACAACGGCAACCCCGTAATTTGATGCCACGCCGGCCCAGCCCCGGGTACACCCTGTGGATGTCCCTTAATAAACGTCTGAACCGGGCGGCATCTGACGGCAACCCCTTTAATACATTTTGCCAGTACATGTATTCCCCCATGTACCATTTTAAACGCCTTTCACTCCGGCACGAACGGCAATGGCGCTTTAACTCACGCCATTGCCGTTCGATGGTGTTGGTATGTACTTTTACTTTAGTATCAGATGAACCGGGAACCGGTGTTCCCAAAGAAGAATGTACCGGTATATCCACAGTTCCATTTACAAATTGTCGCCGATGATTGACAACTGCATGGCCACTCATCCCCAGGCGCAAGTGCACGTCCGTGTAGGCTCTATGCATATCGGACATTATGAAAGAGCCGGGCTCAACATTCATCTGTATGATTGGGTCTAATGTAGCGCGAGTTTTATCGGCAATAAGCTCGACGTGGATTTTTCGAGTGCGGCGACTTAAACACCCGAAAGTCCACGTTTGACGTTGTAGAAGTCGCCCCCGATGATACTTTCTGGTAAACAGATGTGTCTCATCGACTTCCACAACGTCATCATCTCCGCCAATCGGAGATCTGTCATGCGCTTCAGCAATCTCACAAACTTCTCGTAGGAAGTGAAATACTTGAATGGCTGTTTTCTGTGAAACGCCGACATGCCTTGCGGCTTTAGAGACTTTTATCTTAATAATAAAAAGAAAAATTAATTGCAACGTGTCTAAAAAGGACACATTGGAGCGCTCAAAAAAAGTATTTGCTAATGGGGAAATAATTTTTTGGCAGCCAGCTCGACGACATCGCCACCGAAAACCTAGCTTATATGTCGGTTTGGCCTCTTTGTTTAAAGGGCTTCTACAGCTAGGGCAATTGGGAACATGGGTCGGAACTAATAACCAAGCTTTTGCGGCAGCAATGGCGTCGGCTTCATTTTGCATTGATGCGCCGAAATTAAACATGTTGAAATTTCGGGCCAGAATCAATTGTAAGGGTTCCATTTTTAAAGAACAAACTAGCCTACTAAATATCTACCTATGTATGGTACAAACTACTTATTTTTATGCACTAGGCACACGTCTACTATAATACAAGTAGGTAGGTATACACTTACCTACGCCTAAAATAAAACAATATACAACTAACTAGGTACCTACTTACCTATTTATATGAAATCAAAAAACAAAAACTATGACTAGCTACTTACACAATAAAAATAAGCAAACACTAAAGTACACAATAATTTACCGTCACCGTCTATCTACCGCAAATGCGAAAGAAGAAGTGATTTAAAATGGCGTCAAATGCGTCAATCAATCAATTCGATGCTCTGTTAAGGGGAAGAACGTAGGCAACTGTTTCGGGCGGGGCGCGGGGGTATAAGAAATGGAATTTTGGCTGTACCTAGTAACTAGGCTTGTTAACAATTCCGAACACAATTCCAAAATTTTTTCTATTTCCAAGATTCGGGTTTTTTTTTCTATTGAGGAAATTTGTCTTAAACGTAACAAATTATAAGTATACATATATATATTTTAGAACATATTTACAAATCTAGCACAAATTTGATGTTTTTCGGAACATCGTGCGACCAAACGAAACTAAATCCATCTAAAACACAAATAGATTACTTCTATATCTGCAAATTGGTTCAAAAACATTATAAAAATATGAATTTCTATAATGTTAAGACGATTTCCGATCGGCATTCACACAATTTTTGCGAAAAGTGATAGTGTTTAGGTAAATTTTTCGTCTTTTATGTACCTAATTTTGTTTGTTTAAGAATACTGAAAAATAGCAAAAACAATCACCCAAAGATTCGTTAAAAAAAACGAAAATATTATATATAACCTTGGAAAACAACTAAAAAGTCCCATCAAAAATTTCCATACAAAAAGAAAAAATGTTTCTACCCCCCTAAACAATCACCGATTTTGATGATTTTTGGAAAGGTTATAGATATTATCAATATTGAGGTTTGTATGTTTTGCTTTTTATCATTATATTAAAGGAATTTGAATTAATGGGTATTTAAATACCGATTTTTTCTCAAAACATGTATCTCTAGTTTGTGAATTGTTTATATGAAAAATAATGATAAATAAAGAAAAAAGAAAACCTAGAAACCTAGTTTGTTCTGTCAGTTATAAAATAAGACCAAATATTTTAGATTTGATTAATGTTTACTATAGTAGAAAAATTTTCTCCCAGAACTCAAATTATGCGGAAATTCTAAGTCAAAACTTGAAGAAGCTGCAATTGTCCTTATCGCACAATTCTGTTCGGAGGGCAGGGTAGCTGCACAGAATAAATCATAGTAGTTAGGTAGGTACTTGCATTAGTGATGTCAATATGCATTTTCGATATGTTGGATGGTGAGTGATGGGAAAAAATCGACGGTGTAGATATTTCGATTCTACGAATATTAATGTTTTCTGAATATTAAATTTGAATTATCGAAAATAAGAAATATATTATAGACGTACATAACCCAATATGCAAATATAAAAACATGTTCACAGATCAGTTTTTACCTATTAATAAATTTCATATTTTTACCTATCCTTCTAAATATACCTTTGTCGTGAAATCTTAGCTTCTAAAGCTTACATTATTACGAACAACATCGGCTCAATCAAGCCGATATTGTAGATATATAATGTAAATTAAATGTCACAGCACATTTTGTAGCAAATCTAGTAGTCTCTAAAGTAAGTAGGTATAGGATATTTGTTATTCGATACACATTAAGCATGTTTTTTTATAAAATGGATTCATCACACAATAAAAAACGAACAAAAATTAAACCGACTTCTAATACCAAAAAGTCTGAAATAACTAGTCAAAGTCGGTACCATGACAGTTTGAAAGTATGATCTCCATATTGTGGTCATACTACATAAACTATGCTTAACACGACAACACACATTGGTACACATACCAATATAAGAATTCGCAAGTTACCAGAAGAGTAGTTCATAGGAGTTCCATACTGTAAATCTTGTTACAGAAAAACATATGTATAAAATATATTATTAGCTGAAGTTGTGATTATAAATTATGAAACTCACGCAGATAGTTCACTTAAATTATATTAACTTAAGTTCATCAGTAAATAATCAGTATATGTACATATATAAATGTGGCTCAATCAATAACTAAAACATAAAAATCAATATCTGCTATTTTTCCTTAAAAAATACTTTGAGTTAGTTCTTTTTTTATTCTTAAATGTACTTATATAAGAATAAAACAAGCACGATATCAATCTTTATTGTAAAAGTTCAACTAAGGTAGGTATCTAAACTAACAATCAATATTAGGAAAATAACGATATACCTACAAACAATATGGGTATATTTTTATAACCATTTACGAAAAACTTAGCGAGAATATACATACATTTTGAGATCATAGTTTTGTAAACATGCGAATTTTGCGACGGTCTTGCCCTTAATAATATAGATCCCATAAATAATGTTATTATTATTACGAAGCGTGCGGACTCGGTCGCGTCGCGGCTCGGGCCGCGCGGGGTGAGGGCCGCGCGGGGCGCGGCGTGGCACGCTTTGGCTGCTGTGGCACGCTTGTGCACTATTGTATGCACTTCGTAAATATTATCGGTAGGTACTTATTATTTATCTAAATATCACCTCGGTAGGTAGGGGTAATAATAATAACATAGGTCGTTTTTAATTCAGAAGTTTGAGTTCAATTAGAACTTCGTACTTAGTTAAAGTCAAAGTCAAAATCATTTATTCAATAAAATCTCTACAGTAATTTTATTAAGTATAGTTTATTACCATATATACAAATAAAAATCACAAGAGTATGTTTGTTGCTTCTTCACTCCTAAACGGCTGGATGGATTTGGATTAAATTTGGTATGGGAATAGCTGATACCCTGGATTTTTTTACTAATACTTACATAATATTTTTACTTCCTTATGGGATTTCGACCAATTCTAGCTTTAACAGCATTAATTTGTAGTTCTAACAGCAAGCGGCTGCCCTGATTTTTTTATGGTCTTCGACAGAATAGGTAAGTGTTGATGTATCTGTTGATATTACGATATACCTACGAACATACGGCTGATACCATAGCTTTTGAAATGTCTGGAATATGACCGACGCGACGGCTCAATACCTACCTACATTGTAAAAAGCGAATACTGCTATCCTATTTTCTTTAACACCTCATTTCATATTATTATTTGATAATGAACACGAAATAGTAGGTATATGAAATGTCGTGAAATCGAAAGAAAATTTTAATAATAGTAATAAACGCGTTCCAAATTCTAAATAATTCTAAAGCTGAAAACTTTTAAAATTTTACATTATTTATGGCCAGACTTAATTAAACAAAATACTATGAACTATTTACAACACTACAGCGACTACAATAAAAGCATTTAACAATAGCTGGCACATATATTTGGCTCAATGAATAAGCATTGCAATTCAACGGGGCAATGCTGCCAGCATACTGGGCTTTATATTATAATAGAATAATTATTTATAGGTAGGTACATCCTACAGCATATAAATTAAATGACATTCAAATTCTTACAATGTAGGTACCAACGGATTCTGAATCGCGCTATCGTTACGTTTTCATTTGAGTATATATACCTAGAGAATTCACAAACAATTTTTGTTTAATTTTCGAATTAAAATTGAAATAATAACTTGGCGGCAATCGTACTCTTATTTCTTAATTTAGCAGGAAGAAAGTGGAGGAGAATAAAGAACTACAGAATCGTTATAAGTAGGTACCTATTATGATAACGGGCTTCTAGGGAACCCTACATTGTGCATGGCACGACACGCATTTGACCGTTTTTTTAATTCTAGTATCTCATTTTGTAACTCCATACCGCTATGCGCCAGCCAGCCTAAGCGCGATAGGTATTTCACGTCACAGTATACCTACTATGGCCGTCTCCCCGCCTGTTAAATTTCTTACTTACTTAATTATTGATACGGCATTTTTTTATATTAGAGTATCTAATTTTTGTGATTAAATACTTTAATGTTTAGTTTAATTGACTATTATTAATATCTATCTAAGCATTGTATGTAATGTAAATACTTATAGACATCGTTTATATATAACCCAATAAATACCTAAATAGTTTTAATTTCATTTCGTTGTACTGGATATGTTCGTATAATAAAATTGGTCGAGTATTCACTGCATATTCTGATTTCAATTTTGATAATTTGCAATGGTCATATGAACTATACTAACTACTCACCATCAGGTCCGATAGGCTATACCTTAATAAAAAATACTATGTATTTTTACAAAAGTTACGAAGACCTATGATGTATATTTTTTAATTATGTATATATTATCTGTACTTCCTTGCCATAACTATACAATACATCTACTATAGGTACATGGAGCACTACGAAGGTCCTATTTGAAACTAATGTTATTGTTCTTATCTAAACAGCGCGAGCGGCAGTACCACTCCCCCTCCGCAGCGTGCCGCGCTGCCGCATTACCGCACCCCCGCCCGCCCGCTGCACTCTTAGCAACGCATAAAGAGATTTTTAACTTAGAATTTACATTCCATACGTTATAGGGTGCGCGTATAATTGAAATTTAAATATTAATCATATGATTATTTCGTAGAGATTTGGTTAAATGAAACTTCCCTTTTTTGCTGAAGTGGTTGCTTTTCACCATATATCTCTTCAGCTCCGCGAACGGGGCTGGCTGAGGTGTCGAGCTTTTGCTCATGACCCCTGCAGTTTCTCATGCGACCACTATCGCACGGTCACTCTAACTGCTTAGGGTAAATAGAAAGGTGCTTTTGCGATTAACATCACTGTACCACAGAATAAAAAAGACACTGTACTTCAAAAGAGGCGGTCAGCTCAAGGGTATGCATGTATACGTACACGACTCTTGCACTGATCGTCTCCTTTGTATTCTATAGGTTCTAAAATAAATGTACATAATTGTGTATAGGCACATACATAATATGTAGGTAAATACTCGAATATAAATCCCGAAAAAAAAACACAAAATCTAAATCAGTTGTAACCTCTCAATTAGAAATAGGTGCTACTCATGTAAAGAAAAACAACTATTTATGAAGTCAAAAGTAGAGTGACGATATGCATGTTATATGCAGAAGTTACTGCTTAACATCAGGTGGACCAAGAGGCGCATGTTCAGTCAGAATCTAATAAAAAAAAGGTTAAAACAGATTTTCTACTTGAGGTGCCCTACCCCCAAAAAAAAATTTAACGACTGCCAGCCAATACAACAACCGGGACCGTAGACGACCCTCAAGTAAAGTGACCGCTGGAGGCATTGCTACTGAATAATGCCTGTAGCGGTCACCCATCCAAGTAATTACCGCAGCGGACGTTGCTTAACTATAACGTGCAAGTAACCTGACATACTTAGGTACATCTACCTTCTTGCGCCCCCTTCGCTACACCTGCTGTACTAACTAGATTTGAGAGATTTGGGACTTAGAAAAATTTTGACGAAAATTTCATGTCCAATGGACCCCTGGTTTTTTTCGTAGTTTTGGGTAGAGTACAGTCATAGCTACTAATTTTGTTAGGGCGACCCCCACCTCAGTCGTATACTTCCCTTGGTAGGCACATAAAGACAAACTTATTTGGTGGTAAGTGGGCTACCGGCGGGGCTAGACGACGTCGTCCCAAACTAAAGATGCTAGCTATTGGTACCTCTTTCACTTGGCATCAAAAAAAACATAGGTTAATTGGGGTTAAAATCTGCGCCCCCTTCGCTACACCTGCTACACAAACTAGATTTGGGACTTAGAAAAAATTTTGACGAAAATTTCATGTCCAATTGACCCCTGGTTTTTTTCGTAGTTTTGGGTAGAGTACAGTCATAGCTACTAATTTTGTTAGGGCGACCCCCACCTCAGTCGTATACTTCCCTTGGTAGGCACATAAAGACAAACTTATTTGGTTGTAAGTGGGCTACCGGCGGGACTAGACGAGGTCATCCCGAACTAAAGATGCTAGCTATTGGTGCCTCTTTCACTTGGCATCAAAAAAAACATAGGTTAATTGGGGTTAAAATCTGCGCCCCCTTCGCTACACCTGCTACACAAACTAGATTTGGGACTTGAAAAAATTTTGACGAAAATTTCATGTCCAATGGACCCCTGGTTTTTTTCGTAGTTTTGGGCGGAGGGCACTCGTAGCTACTAATTTTGTTAGGGCGACCCCCACCTCAGTCGTATACTTCCCTTGGTAGGCACATAAAGACAAACTTATTTGGTTGTAAGTGGGCTACCGGCGGGACTAGACGAGGTCATCCCGAACTAAAGATGCTAGCTATTGGTGCCTCTTTCACTTGGCATCAAAAAAAACATAGGTTAATTGGGGTTAAAATCTGCGCCCCCTTCGCTACACCTGCTGTACTAACTAGATTTGAGAGATTTGGGACTTAGAAAAATTTTGACGAAAATTTCATGTCCAATTGACCCCTGGTTTTTTTCGTAGTTTTGGGTAGAGTACAGTCATAGCTACTAATTTTGTTAGGGCGACCCCCACCTCAGTCGTATACTTCCCTTGGTAGGCACATAAAGACAAACTTATTTGGTGGTAAGTGGGCTACCGGCGGGGCTAGACGACGTCGTCCCAAACTAAAGATGCTAGCTATTGGTACCTCTTTCACTTGGCATCAAAAAAAACATAGGTTAATTGGGGTTAAAATCTGCGCCCCCTTCGCTACACCTGCTACACAAACTAGATTTGGGACTTGAAAAAATTTTGACGAAAATTTCATGTCCAATGGACCCCTGGTTTTTTTCGTAGTTTTGGGCGGAGGGCACTCGTAGCTACTAATTTTGTTAGGGCGACCCCCACCTCAGTCGTATACTTCCCTTGGTAGGCACATAAAGACAAACTTATTTGGTTGTAAGTGGGCTACCGGCGGGACTAGACGAGGTCATCCCGAACTAAAGATGCTAGCTATTGGTGCCTCTTTCACTTGGCATCAAAAAAAACATAGGTTAATTGGGGTTAAAATCTGCGCCCCCTTCGCTACACCTGCTGTACTAACTAGATTTGAGAGATTTGGGACTTAGAAAAATTTTGACGAAAATTTCATGTCCAATGGACCCCTGGTTTTTTTCGTAGTTTTGGGTAGAGTACAGTCATAGCTACTAATTTTGTTAGGGCGACCCCCACCTCAGTCGTATACTTCCCTTGGTAGGCACATAAAGACAAACTTATTTGGTGGTAAGTGGGCTACCGGTGGGGCTAGACGACGTCGTCCCAAACTAAAGATGCTAGCTATTGGTGCCTCTTTCTTTTGGCATCAAAAAAAACATAGGTTAATTGGGGTTAAAATCTGCGCCCCCTTCGCTACACCTGCTGTACTAACTAGATTTGAGAGATTTGGGACTTAAAAAAATTTTGACGAAAATTTCATGTCCAATGGACCCCTGGTTTTTTTCGTAGTTTTGGGTAGAGTACAGTCATAGCTACTAATTTTGTTAGGGCGACCCCCACCTCAGTCGTATACTTCCCTTGGTAGGCACATAAAGACAAACTTATTTGGTGGTAAGTGGGCTACCGGTGGGGCTAGACGACGTCGTCCCAAACTAAAGATGCTAGCTATTGGTGCCTCTTTCTTTTGGCATCAAAAAAAACATAGGTTAATTGGGGTTAAAATCTGCGCCCCCTTCGCTACACCTGCTACACAAACTAGATTTGGGACTTAGAAAAAATTTTGACGAAAATTTCATGTCCAATGGACCCCTGGTTTTTTTCGTAGTTTTGGGCGGAGGGCACTCGTAGCTACTAATTTTGTTAGGGCGACCCCCACCTCAGTCGTATACTTCCCTTGGTAGGCACATAAAGACAAACTTATTTGGTTGTAAGTGGGCTACCGGCGGGACTAGACGAGGTCATCCCGAACTAAAGATGCTAGCTATTGGTGCCTCTTTCACTTGGCATCAAAAAAAACATAGGTTAACCATACATCGAAAATGTTGAAAAATTTTTCTAAGTGTCGGACCTGTATTAAGGTTACTAAGGTCAATGACCCCAAAGTTAAGGTCATTGACCGAGGACGTTTGTTGACCTCCCAGAAGGTCATTAAAGCGAAAAAAAAAATTTTTTTTTTTTTGCGCCCCCAAGGGTACACTCCAACCAAGCTATCACGTGATAATGAATAATGATGGCTTGACTGGTACGGTACACTTCGAGGCCTATCCAAAAAAAAGCAGTGATCCAAAAATGCAAAATATAGTAGGTACTTCATATTCTCGAGCTTCTAATTTCTATCAGCTTTTACTTACCTTGAAGCGTACATATACATAGGTACCTACCTACATCCATATATCTACTGTAACAGTAACTCGAGATCTCTATACATAAGTACCTACTTCTTTATTTTGTCTAAGTAGGGCAGTAGGTTGAATCTACAAAAAGAGCACCATTTTACGTGAGAATGAAGTTCAGTCATACTATGGTAGTATACTTGTAGACCTATTGGTCTACAAGTATACATGAATAAATAATTTGAATAATCTACGTAGGTACCTACCTACCTTAAAGTATTTTCTGGAAACTTCGTTTGTCTGTATGTGTATTTTACGACATACCTACTTAATATGACTCATCCACCACCACCGTTGTTGTACGATGGATGATTTCTTGTTGTGAAATAGCTAGCCATACCAGACAGGCTAAGATCTATGCCACAGAATAAAAGCTATGTTAAGGTAGTAGGTAGGTACATTCAGTTCATTGAGTTTATTGAGTTCCTAGGTAGCTAGCTAGTTGATGATTTAACATAACTAATGAACTAGGTAAAATCTCTAATTCAAAGCACAATTTAATCATAAGTACCTACTTATCTACCTTACTGAGATGCCATTCAATGTAAGGGTTTTTCATTGTTTCTTATCAATCAAGATTTTTAAAAAGCTTAACAGAAAAAGGGCAATTTTATTGGAATATGGGGTTTACTTTAGTGGTTCATCTAGATGTCCCAAGCTCTGAACCCTGTTTAGATATTATAGGTAGGTACATACAGAATTTTACATACCACATTCTTATCATAAATTAAATCAAAAGAAAAAGGCGGATTTGGTGTTTTTGATGTTTAGTAGTAAAACATGTTACCAAATATAAGCAAATTTTCAAGTTCCTTGGTATTTAAAATCCATTCACCCTTTTTATGGTTCCACACCCAAATGGTAAAAACGGGACCCTATTATAAGAGTCCACTGTACGTATGTCTCTCGGTCACCAGGCTGTACCACATGAAATGTGATAGCAAGACAGTTGAAATTTTCACGGTTGATGGATTTCTGTTGCCGCTATAACAACAAATACTAAAAAACGGTCAAGTGCGAGTCGAACTCACACACTTAATGTTCCGTACCCTTCATGAAAACTATTTAATGTAACTTTCAATGAAAGCTTCATTGTGACTAGAGAGGTTTAATGTTAGGTAGGTACAATGTTCTGAAAGCACATTTCTATAGGCATAGGTACTTAGAATTTTTGATTTGCAAGGTTATATATTGAGTTGAGATCCTTAGCAGGAGTCGGACCCGCATTGAGCGGTTTTTATTATTTGTTGTTGTACCTATGTTAGAATAGTTATAATAATCAATCCAAGTTTGATGCTTGCATGTATTGGGTATTATTTTTACAGTTCACTGTAAAAACTCGCCTACACCTAGACGCTCAGGAATGTTATTTATCCTCCAAAACATAGTAGGTAGGTTAAAGGTTCCAACAAAAGGGCAGGGTGGTTGGCCATAAAAACAAATCTTTAGGGTAGCTACAGTACTATAAAACGGGACCCTATTACTAAGCATCCTCAGTCCATCCAAACATCCATATTCGTAACTGAAATAGTTATATGTAGCTAGTTGAAATTGTCACAGAATATGATATACCTATACAAATATATTGTGAGTCATAGCAACTTTGAAGAATTACATACTGAATTCTTTAACAAACCAAGGTTGACTCTTATTTATCTATGTTACCGTTTTCACGATAGATCAAATACAAATAACGTAATATGCATCGAAATATAACGCTCAGAATGATAGTTTCGTTCAAAGTTCCGCTCAATATTGAAGCATAAATACAATGAATGTGTGCGTAAGCGTCACGTAATTACATTCGCCGGTACGCACACCTCGCGCTCGAATAATGTTGCAAGTTGATAGACGGTTTCCCCAAAAAGTAGTATAACTTAGAATTATTGTGAAGATGTTATTCAGCATTATGGCAGTCGCCAGACAATAATATTGGACATTCGTGCTTATATTTTTATCACATTATGCATTTATGATTATATTTAAGCAAACCAGCCAACAAGGTTTTCTGACATTACATTTATATAGAAATATACTTATTGTGATGATTTGTTTGGAATTAGAACCGGATATGTTCGTTAAAATAAGATATAAATTTCAACTTTAATAATAACAACAAAATAAATACTACCTAATATTATAACCGAACTTAAATGTAACATTTTAATTTCCTTGAAACTGCAAAAGTTGTATAAATTTTTACCGCATTGATGAATTTTTTTTTAGATTCGCTTTACTTCGAAACTGCGGCTAATTCCGTCGTTTGCCGACTTTCTTACCTATAAAATACCTACATGCCAAATTTCAGCATCATAGCCATAGGTCAAACGATCTTCGAGATTGAGTAATGACCTTTCCCTTTTATATAGTTACAGATATAACGCAAAAGTTAGAAGTCTAGGTATAAGGAATTAAGACAGAGTGACAGACAGACAGAAAGCATATGATGAAGTTATAAGGGTTCCTTGTAGTACACTATAGATTACGAAACCCTAAAAACCGGCAGTTGGGGCAAATATTTTTTCCATAGCTGGCAACATTTATATTGTTATGGCGTCTAGTTTGTTTACGATTAACTTTTTTTGTTTAAACGAAGGTGTAACTCAAAATTATAAGTTTCTAAGTTGTAATTACGAATGAAATATGATCTTCGTATCCTTATGGTGGTTTTGAGATGCGTTGTGGCACCCTTTAACCGTGCAGTAAGCCATTTTTAAATAAATAACGCGAGCTGCTCGCAGTGAGACATTACCATGACCACTGACGCGACGAGATTCGTAGTAAGCCTTATAAGTTATAAGGCTTACTTGAAATGGCTTCACGCCGCTTGGGCCTACACGGGTTCTGAGCGTTATATTTCGATTGTAAAATGTTCTAATACAAAAACATGTTTTTACGTTATGTGTTTTGCTCAACACTGAAGACGATAATAGATAAGTAAATAGCGTCAACCTTGGTTTTCTTCGAAGAATTAAGTACGAATTATCTAAGTTGCTATGCTATTAAGGGTATATTTTAGACGAACGCCCCCATACAAAACGCCGCTCCAATCTCATTTTAATAATAGCGAATAAAACTCAATGATTTTTTACCTACGTAATCACTGCCCTAATATGTAGGTTTGTGGTGCATCATATTTTCATTAAATTATACATTTTTTAAATTACACTAGCTCAAAAACTCGTAATTTTAGATAAAAGAAAGACCCAACTTTAAGCATCTCTTTCAAGAAAAATAAGCATGCTTTTAATATTTCTATTGCACCACAAACATGGGGAATATAATGAACTTTTTAAATATATCTGGAGCTACGAATAACTGGGTTAAATTCCTAAAAACGAGTGCTATATACTAAACGCTATATAATAATACAAAAAATTATTAGTCCAAAAGAAAAAGGATTTAAGCCAGAAACGATAGGTCTAATAATACACTATATCTACATGCGAGTTTTTTTTTAATAAAAAGTTGAGTTTATCTAAAAGTTCACGCTTTGGCTGACAGGTATATGTCCTAATACAAACTGATTTAATACGGGTCTCTCACTGTACGCAAAGGATCTGAAACTGTAGGTATGAAAAAATAATTGGTTACTTGGTAGGTATATTATAATATTGGTAATAATAACAAATATATAAAATATATCTGAAGAGCGCAAGGGGGCGCGACGAAGCGGGCGGGATATCCCATTCCGGCGAGGTCCGCAAATATTTGATATAGATAGTTACTACCCATAACTTATAAAATTCGGGTACATTCTACCCCACCCCGCTGCGCCGCCAGTCGTCTGGCCGCCGCCGCCTCGCGCCGCCGCCGATGTCGCCCATCGGAAATAATGTAGCGTTATCGTATCGACCGACATTGGCGCATGCGTACTCGAGTTCATTGCGTGACGAGGCGGCCTCGCCTCATCCTTTGTGTAAAATAAACTCGTCAACAAACTGTGTAGAACTTGAATTGTAAATTATAATACAGACTTCCTTAATAAAATTTTGATTTCTTTGGTTACAGGTCAATATCAAAATGCAGATCTTTGTGAAGACATTGACTGGCAAGACCATCACATTAGAGGTCGAGCCCTCGGATACAATTGAAAATGTCAAGGCCAAGATCCAAGATAAAGAAGGTATCCCTCCAGATCAGCAGCGTCTTATCTTTGCCGGTAAGCAATTAGAAGATGGCCGCACCTTGTCTGATTACAATATCCAGAAGGAATCTACTCTTCACTTGGTGCTGCGTCTGCGAGGCGGTATGCAGATTTTTGTTAAGACTTTGACTGGCAAGACTATTACTCTGGAGGTTGAGCCTTCTGACACTATTGAGAATGTAAAGGCTAAAATTCAGGACAAAGAAGGTATTCCTCCAGATCAGCAGAGACTGATCTTCGCCGGTAAGCAGCTTGAAGATGGGCGCACTCTCTCAGACTACAATATCCAGAAAGAATCCACACTTCATTTAGTACTTCGTCTACGTGGTGGTATGCAGATCTTCGTCAAAACGCTGACTGGCAAAACTATCACCCTTGAAGTGGAAGCTTCCGACACGATCGAAAATGTAAAGGCGAAAATCCAGGACAAAGAGGGTATTCCTCCCGACCAACAGCGTTTGATTTTTGCCGGTAAACAACTCGAAGACGGGCGCACCCTCTCAGACTACAATATTCAAAAGGAATCCACTCTTCACTTAGTACTACGTCTACGTGGTGGTATGCAGATCTTCGTCAAAACGCTGACTGGCAAAACTATCACCCTTGAAGTGGAAGCATCCGACACCATCGAAAATGTTAAAGCTAAAATTCAGGACAAAGAGGGCATACCTCCCGACCAACAGCGTTTGATTTTTGCCGGTAAACAGCTTGAAGATGGGCGCACTCTCTCAGACTACAATATCCAGAAAGAATCCACACTTCATTTAGTACTTCGTCTACGAGGTGGTATGCAGATCTTCGTCAAGACATTAACGGGTAAAACTATCACTCTAGAAGTCGAAGCTTCCGACACGATCGAAAATGTAAAGGCGAAAATCCAGGACAAAGAGGGCATTCCTCCCGACCAACAGCGTTTGATTTTTGCAGGTAAACAGCTTGAAGATGGGCGCACCCTCTCAGACTACAATATTCAAAAGGAATCCACTCTTCACTTAGTACTACGTCTACGTGGTGGTATGCAGATCTTCGTCAAGACGTTAACTGGTAAAACTATCACTTTAGAAGTTGAAGCCTCTGACACAATTGAAAATGTAAAAGCCAAAATTCAAGACAAAGAAGGTATTCCCCCTGACCAACAGCGTTTGATTTTTGCCGGTAAACAGCTAGAAGACGGGCGCACTCTCTCCGATTACAATATCCAAAAAGAATCTACCCTTCATCTTGTGCTCCGTCTGCGTGGTGGCATGCAAATCTTCGTCAAAACGCTGACTGGCAAAACTATCACCCTCGAAGTGGAAGCATCCGACACCATCGAAAATGTTAAAGCTAAAATTCAGGACAAAGAGGGCATTCCTCCCGACCAACAGCGTTTGATTTTTGCCGGTAAACAGCTTGAAGACGGGCGCACCCTCTCTGACTACAATATTCAAAAAGAATCCACTCTTCACTTAGTACTACGTCTACGTGGTGGTATGCAGATCTTCGTCAAAACGCTGACTGGAAAAACTATCACCCTTGAAGTGGAAGCTTCCGACACGATCGAAAATGTAAAGGCGAAAATCCAGGACAAAGAGGGTATTCCTCCCGACCAACAGCGTTTGATTTTTGCCGGTAAACAACTCGAAGACGGGCGCACCCTCTCAGACTACAATATTCAAAAGGAATCCACTCTTCACTTAGTACTACGTCTACGTGGTGGTATGCAGATCTTCGTCAAAACGCTGACTGGCAAAACTATCACCCTTGAAGTGGAAGCATCCGACACCATCGAAAATGTTAAAGCTAAAATTCAGGACAAAGAGGGCATACCTCCCGACCAACAGCGTTTGATTTTTGCCGGTAAACAGCTTGAAGACGGGCGTACCCTCTCAGACTACAATATTCAAAAGGAATCCACTCTTCACTTAGTACTACGTCTACGTGGTGGTATGCAGATCTTCGTCAAGACATTAACGGGTAAAACTATCACTCTAGAAGTTGAAGCTTCCGACACAATTGAAAATGTAAAAGCCAAAATTCAAGACAAAGAAGGTATTCCTCCCGACCAACAGAGATTGATTTTTGCCGGTAAACAGCTAGAAGACGGGCGCACTCTCTCCGATTACAATATCCAAAAAGAATCTACCCTTCATCTCGTGCTCCGTCTGCGTGGTGGCATGCAAATCTTCGTCAAAACGCTGACTGGCAAAACTATCACCCTTGAAGTGGAAGCTTCCGACACGATCGAAAACGTAAAGGCAAAAATCCAGGACAAAGAGGGCATTCCTCCCGACCAACAGCGTTTGATTTTTGCCGGTAAACAGCTTGAAGATGGGCGCACCCTCTCAGACTACAATATTCAAAAGGAATCCACTCTTCACTTAGTACTACGTCTACGTGGTGGTATGCAGATCTTCGTCAAAACGCTGACTGGCAAAACTATCACCCTTGAAGTAGAAGCATCCGACACCATCGAAAATGTAAAGGCGAAAATCCAGGACAAAGAGGGCATTCCTCCCGACCAACAGCGTTTGATTTTTGCCGGTAAACAACTCGAAGACGGGCGCACCCTCTCAGACTACAATATTCAGAAGGAATCCACTCTTCACTTAGTACTACGTCTACGTGGTGGTATGCAGATCTTCGTCAAGACATTAACCGGTAAAACTATCACTCTAGAAGTTGAAGCTTCCGACACAATTGAAAATGTAAAAGCCAAAATTCAAGACAAAGAAGGTATTCCTCCCGACCAACAGAGATTGATTTTTGCCGGTAAACAGCTAGAAGACGGGCGCACTCTCTCCGATTACAATATCCAAAAAGAATCTACCCTTCATCTTGTGCTCCGTCTGCGTGGTGGTATGCAAATCTTCGTCAAAACGCTGACTGGCAAAACTATCACCCTTGAAGTGGAAGCATCAGACACCATCGAAAACGTTAAAGCCAAAATTCAGGACAAAGAAGGCATTCCTCCAGACCAACAGAGACTGATTTTTGCTGGTAAACAGCTTGAAGACGGCCGGACCCTCTCAGACTACAATATTCAGAAGGAATCCACTCTTCACTTAGTACTACGTCTACGTGGTGGCATGCAAATCTTCGTCAAGACATTAACGGGTAAAACTATCACTCTAGAAGTTGAAGCTTCCGACACAATTGAAAATGTAAAAGCCAAAATTCAAGACAAAGAAGGTATTCCTCCCGACCAACAGAGATTGATTTTTGCCGGTAAACAGCTAGAAGACGGACGTACCCTCTCCGACTATAACATTCAAAAGGAATCTACACTACATCTTGTCCTTAGATTAAGAGGTGGAATGTAAAATATATAAACATGAAAATAAAATAATCTCAATGGAAAATAAATTCTTGATGTAGAAACTATTTTGTTACTTTAATTAAAGTTCCCAAATCAGTATGTAGATTTAGTATTAAGCGGTTTGTGTTTTATAAACCTGATAGGCTAGCCTTAGATCACTATGTCACACCTGATGGTGAGTGATCATGTGGTCTAAGGTATTTTCAGGCTAACCTAGAATTACGGCTCCCAACATATTTTCTACTTGCGGGTGGTAGCTAGCCAGGCGAAATGTTAAATAGGTTCACACCTATTTGTTAAATAGGTACACACCTATTTAACAAAAATGCCTTAATTTTTAACTCTACCAAAAAATATTCTGTACTCAGTTTTAGAATCAGAATGAGCCACGATCCTTTCGAGAACCTCGGTAATTAAAGCATATTTCAATGTTATTCTACTTAAAGGTTTCAACTTAAGCTATCTACATATATTATGTGTAGGTATCAAATTTCATCATCATCTGTCATTGAAATATGCAAACTTTAATATTGGTTTAGTGGGCGTGGGACCAAAAATCTTATTAGATTAAGAGGTCCAAATAACTGTTTACCTACGTAACTTAACACATATTGGTACTATTGGCTAGCTTGCGCCTGTAGACTCAACCGCGTGGAATAGTGGTATCGTAGTCCCCCCTCAATATCTCGGAATAAAGGTACCTAGCCAATGTAACCAGGTCCTAAGGAATCTATGTGCAAAATTTCGTGAAAAACTTCGGCGGTGAGTGGTAACAAACTCATACCAACCTTCGAACCTATAATATTTCATAGTGTGCACTTAAAATAAAACAAGTAATAATGTATTTATAGCTTTATGGTATATAAAACATATATAGTAGCATATTAATAACATTAATTGAACTGTATATGTTAGATTTATATACGTATGTATGGCGGAGGGCATTGGTATGCCAAAACACAGGTCTCCTAGTTTGGGTACCAATGTTTTCTTATAAATAAGAAAGTATTATGTCATGCAATATGATTATCAATGAAATTTAAGATGTTTTTGGAAATACAATAATTTATTATTATTAATAACAACGAGATTCAACATGATCCAAAGTGATATGGCTAGTGTACTCTGCAAAATGTTGCTTGAAGTACTTAATTCAGTTTAGTGTTTAGTATTATATGTAACTTAACGGGGCTGACATAGTCGCTAAGCGACCAAAAGTAAAAAAAAATTTAGAAAAAATAAAAAAAACATTTTGGCACCAGTTAAAATTTTGTGAATTGATTTTGTAATTTTTAATTTAATTAATTTTATCGTCCAGTTGCACGAATCCATACACGATGAGGGGCACCATCCTTATGAAAACTGCAAATCAACATTTAATTGCGTTAATTTTACTGCATAATTGGTAAAAATTGGTATATACAAAATTACCCACTTTTACGGGAAAAATCGTCGGTCATGAGCTGGTATTCCGAAAATTGCTATAATTCAAAAAAGTTTAATTATTGATCTATGTTCACACTCTCTTTTCTCCCTAAACAAATTTCATCAGAGGAGAGCGAGACAGCTAGACAAAACAACACTACTTAATTTGTATGGATTATAATCTCAAAATCAAGAAATTATTTTGTAGTAAAATGTAAGATTATCAAATAATTTAACTCGCAGACAGTCATGTTATGAACAGAAATTAATATTTGATTCGCATAGATTGTGTAAGAATGATGAAGACATATGAAAAATAGTAGTACCTACTTACATGTGATACGTAATGTGTTCCATATTTCGTTCAGTTCTGTTTTTACAGCCAAGACTTCTGCATTTCACCATGTTTGGTGGAAGCGGCAGCGTTGAATTTAACTTATAATTTACAATACACACTTCATAATCGTTGTTTAACACGAAAAAAGGCACACTTTCAAGCACCGAACAAATTTGTCTGCCACAGTTGCGAAGTGTGGCAAACAAAGAAATAGCATACGCCGAGCAAGACAAAACATACTTATGCTGTCTCTTTCAATTCACATCAACTACCTAATGCAAGCGTAAATATTCCCATTCTTGTCTAACAACCAATAGAATATAAATGTCTTCTCCATCATAGATACTTCCTCCAAGTATTACTTATTATTATGTTCTATGGTATTACTATGGCAAAACACATACATTATAATATGACTGGCTTGAAAATGTATGAGTTTAATTATTAAAATTATATAAAACCGGAGAAGCTGCACTCGTATAGCTGTGGCCTGTGTGTATTATACTGAATTGTATCAGCTGGACCTACCCCAATATGAGGGAGTTTCACACCCCACGCTTGGCAGGCGTCTTGGGGATTGCAGTGTGAGATATCAGTTCCTCAGAAAGCACTGTTGCCCACCTTTTAGTGTGTTACCCTCAGTCGCCTCTTACGACACCCACGGGTAGAGACGGGCTGGTGACATTCTAGCACCTCACGGGCACGGGCTGTTTTAGATCATCAACATCAGCCAGTAGACGTCCACTGTTGAACAAAAGCCTCCCCCATAGAACGGCTATTAGCCGCTTGTAACCATTGGCTACCCGCGACTTTTACGATGTCGTCAGTCCATCTAGTGGGCCTACCAACTCTACGTCTTCCGGTGTAACGTGGTACCCACTCGAGAATCTTTCTTCCCCATCGGTTATCAGTTCGTCGAGCAATGCAATCCTTCCCTCCGGACCACTGAGGAATTCAGACGTATTTAAAGTGCCCCTGTTTTAACGTGATATTCACAAAAATATTTTGGAAAAATTCCGAGTGCAATAATAGGACAGCATAAAAGTGAAACATATCGCGGATCACTCACCGTAGCGTTGAATGTATTCAACGTACCACGCACACCAAGCCAAAGTGAAACACCACCACTACCACCTTGATGAGGAGTGACCCACACCAAGAACGTGAGTGTCTTTCGTATCACCATATCAGATAATATCGTTCATAAAACAGCAATACCCACCAAAGCATCGTAAACCTGTGAGGGTTGAGGTCTACTTAGAGTGGACGGAAAGTGATATTGTATAAAAACCTCGATCGGTGACCACTAAGTTGACCTCTCTCACACATTGACTCTGTCCTTACTTCGCTGTTGCATTATTTTTGCTGTCACGTCTTTCTGGTCGCCTGGTACTTTCGCATCATGCCACTTAAGCTCACACCGCCTGCCTCGGCCTCAAAGGCACTGAACATTCCAATTGTAGAACATTTACATCATAGTTCTTCGGAACCCAGTCTTGCTACGACCGAACCATCACAAACTATCGCCTTGCGTAAGCGTAAACGTTCGGACGGTGATAGTGAAAACTTAAGCTCCTTCACGACCGAAATGAAACAAATGTTTCAAGAGTTTAAAAAGGGCCAGGAGGAAAAAACGGAGAAAATGTGCTGCGCAGCCGAGGACATGCGATGTACGGTCGATTTTATGGTACAGAAATGTGTAGAGCTTAAGGCTCAATATGCCAAACTAGAAAATGAAAGAAACGAGGACAAAAAGTACATGAAGTCTTTAGAGGAGAAACTGGACCAGTTAGAGCGTAATTCTAGGGCGACCTGTCTAGAAATAAGGAACGTGCCGGTGGCACCAAGTGAAACAAAGTCTTCACTTTTAGACACTGTCATCAGTGCAGGAAAGGTGTTGAATGTTGATATACAGCCCTTTGAAGTCAAGGATATCTTCCGCATTAAAACCAAAGTGCCTGCCAACAAGACAATAGTCGTAGAGTTAACTAGCTCACTACTTAAAGAGAGAATCATTAGTTTGTACCGTAAGTTCAACAAAGAATACAAATTAACAACGGAACATCTTAAGATTTGCGGCCCAGCCCTGCCTATATTCATTTCCGAAAACCTGTCGGCAAAAATGAAGCAGCTGTTTTTTCAGACTAGAGAGTTTGCCAAGGCGAATGATTTTAAATACTGTTGGGTATCGCATGGTAAAATTTACCTCCGTAAACGAGAAAATGGAGCTCTTGTGCGAGTGCAAAATGAATCTGACCTGGTTAACATTAGGAGCCGTAGCGTCTGAAGATATATTTATTTTACCTAAAATCGTAACATTTCTCTGGACTATTGACATTGTGTCCTATACTATATCATTTCACTTATATTGTATTAATTTGTTATGTTTTCTTGAAATATCACTGTTAGGTCTGCAAGCTTCTCACATCTCACACATACCATACACAAACCCTGACCATAAGTCACACACGTACACACCATCAAGTAGCTACGAGTATTACACCCCTCATATCTTTTATGCAGCCTTCAATAATTTTGTTCCTATTATATTTAACAAGTCTGACATCTGGAGTTATATCGTTTTTGCACCCTTGTTCGGCTCAAAACGCAATAATGGATAATTTACCTTCCATCACTGAAGAAATAGAACAAATATCTGTTTCAGATTCACACATTTGTTCTCCTGAAGACGTTCAAAATTACATAACCCAAGCGATCAATAATTTAAAAATGTTACACCTGAATATACGCAGTATTAACTGCAACATAAATGCCCTAATTGTTCTACTACATAGGATTCCTCTACAGATTGATATTATCGTGCTCTCTGAATGCTGGCTGAAAAGTACTCTCTCGGTTCCTGTTTTAACTGGGTATGACTCTCATAAAACTTCTCACACAAACCAAAATGATGGTTTAGTTCTTTATGTCAGAGTGGGTCTTGAATATTCAGTCGAAATTCCTGAATTTATGGAAGCAAATTGCTTGGTCCTCAAAATGTCAAACAAAGCAGCTATATTAGCAATATATCGATCTCCCTCTTACAAAATAATCGAAGCTTTCCTTAATTGTCTTGATGCAACCTTAGAAAGTGTAAAAGACTTTAGAACTGTCATAATTGTTGGAGACATAAATATAAATTTAAAAAAAGACAGTAACGATCGCTTTGCTGAAGAGTATCTGAACATTACCACCTCACACGTTATGCTGCCTGTACACTTATTTCCCACCAGATTTAACAACTGTTTAGACCACATTATCCTCAGATCACCTAATTCGGCTACCACACTTATCCTTGACACAGTTGTGACTGACCACTCTCCTATTTTATTCTGCTGTAACACTAGAGTCCAAGTACCTACTGCAAATCATACATTTAAAAAATTAGATATACCTGCTATTGTCTCGGCTTTGGAAAAACTAGATTTTACACCCATCCTTGACTCTAACGACCCTGATAACGCATCGAACACTCGTCAGCATGGTCTCTTCCGTTGTTAAACTTAATACTAAAATCATTTCGATCCCCAGCAGAAAACGCATTATTAAGCCCTGGATCACTCCAGCCCTTCTTAGGTGCATTCGTTTTAGAGACAAACTATATCAGAACCTTAAAAAGAACCCTAACGACTCTGTGCTTAGAATAAAATTCTTACGTTATCGCAATTACTGCAATCGTCTACTTAAAAAAACAAAAAGAGATTTTGAACGTGGTGAAAGCCTCAAAGAATCCAAAAGAGACCTGGAAACTAATTAAACAATTCGCAAACCTAAACACAAAAAATACATACTCTGCTGAGTTGTTAAAACTTTCAAATAGCCCTTTTCTCAATGTGTTGACGATGTTAATTTATTTTTTGCAAATATAGGAAAATCTCTAGCCGATAAATTTATTTCCTCACATACCACCCACGATAAAAAAGCTTGCTGCGGTTACCTACTGCTATAAATAGCTCGAGTTCATCTCCATTGAACTCCATGGCCTTGTTTAGTACAGATTGCGATGAAATCGAACATACTATTGACAACCTTAAATCCAAATGCGCTGATGGTTGGGATGGTATTCCGGCTTCCGTTATCAAAGCAGCTAAACATATCTTCATCCCCATACTTAATGTTCTATTAAATCTCTGTCTCAGTACTGGAGTTTTCCCTCGAGTATTTAAGAAAGCCATCGTCCACCCCATCTACAAGAGTGGGGACAAAGGCAGTATCAACAACTACAGGCCTATAGTTTTAACAGCACTATCAAAAATATTCGAAAAATTTTTAAATGTCAGACTGATCAAATTTATCAATGCCAACAATATTTTGTCAAATAACCAATTTGGATTTAGAGCTGGGAGGTCCACTGAGGACGCTGTTTTAGAGCTAACTGACACAATTGTTAAATCTGTCGATAAAAAATTTCTAGTGCTAGGAATCTTCTTAGATCTTTCTAAGACTTTTGACACTGTCTCTGTCCCCATATTGCTAGATGGGTTGGAAGCTATAGGTATCAGAGGGGTTGCTCACTCAATTTTTTGTAGCTATCTGACACAACGCTCGCAGTGTGTTAAAATTGACAAGTTTGTTAGTGCAGAGGAACCAATACACTTCGGTGTACCACAAGGTAGCGTTATCGGACCAACTCTCTTTCTTTTATACATTAATCAACTATGCTCACTCACTATTCCTAACACTAAAATAATTACGTATGCTGATGATACCGCTCTTCTGATCAAGGGTCGAAATTGGCAAGAGGTGTGTGAATTTTCTGAAAGTGCGTTATCAGTCGTTATGCAATGGTTAAACACCAATCTTCTGACGTTGAACATAGCCAAAACCAAATATATTACTTTCTCTGCTAAAATGTCCTCCCAGCCGCCCGATTCCTTTAAAATTCGTTCCCACACTTGCCAGCATATACATTCACAAGATTGCCAATGTATAAGTCTAGACAGAGCTAACAATATAAAATATCTTGGTGTAATAATAGGTAGCACCATGACTTGGAAAGAGCATCTAGACGCAACTGTATCCCGTATCAGAAAGCTTGTGTATGTATTTAAGAATCTTAGGGATGTAACCGATTTGAAATGCCTCAAAATTGTTTACTTTGTATTAGCTCAATCAGTCCTAGCATATTGCATAACGTCTTGGGGAGGGGCTGTTAAAACACACATGCTAAACCTAGAAAGAGCTCAAAGATCAGTTCTCAAAGTGCTTTCAAAAAAACCTCGCAGATTTCCTACAACTGATCTATACTCGCTTTGTAAGGTCCTCACCGTCAGGCAGTTATTCATATTGAACACCGCGCAGCGAAAGCATCGGGAACTGAATTATGATCCTCTACTAGTTCACTCTAAGCGTAGATCTGACAGGGTCTGTAATGTTGAGTCACATCGCACTTCATTAGCAGCCCGTCATTATTATTGTATAAGTAATTCCTTATACAATAGATTGAATCAAATTCTAATTATTTACCCACTCCCATTAAAGAAATCAAAAAATAAAGTTACAGAATGGCTACAATCTCTCACATACGACGAAACCGAGCAGATAGTGAATTTTAAAACTTAGGAGCTACTAGTATTTTCATGTGACACAATATAACACGTAACTCGTAACTCTATTACACACTTACACACAAAAAACACACCCTCATACATACACACAAACACACTCGTGTGTGTGTGTGTGCACGCGCACACACACACGCATACACCCTCTCACAAACACACGCACACACACATACACATAATGTTATTTATAAATATGCTTGCAATATGCTTAATTCTGTTGATTCTATGTATTCTGTGGAACTTATTGTACCCTAGTTGCTAAGGAGGAGGGCGTTGATATTCGCAACACAGTTTTTTTTATCTAAAACTTTCGCGAGTGTCATCGTTTTTCATTTGTTTTTTGTTCATATGTTGAAGTTCCGAGTAAAGATTATTATTTATGTGGCCCACCCATTGCCATTTCAACTTGCAAATTCTGAAAGCAATGTCGGTGACTTTGGTTCTTTGGTGAATATCCACGTTCCGGATTTTATCGCGCAAAGAAACTCCGAGCATAGCTCTCTCCATGGCTCGTTGAGTATTAAGGACCACGTCTCGGTTCCATATGTCATCACTGACAACACACACTGGTTGAAGACTTTGGTCTTCAGGCTCTGCGGGATCTTTGATGAGAACAGTAACTTCCCGAACGCTGCCCATCCGAGTTGGGTTTTTCAGGCGACCTGTTTGTCGAAGTTGGACCTACCTAACTGGACTGTCTGTCCCAGGTAAATGTAATGGTCAACAACTTCGAGCGTAGCGTTTAAACATCTACTGGTACGGGTGCAACATGGATATTAGACATAATTTTCGTCTTGTACATGTTCATTTTAAGACCCACCTGCTGGGAAACTACTGAGGTCGCTAAGCATTGTACTGAGTTCCTCAAGCGACTAATAATAATAAATTCTTTATGTCAATCAACTAGGATCATACACACTTACAACATAATCTACTACATAATATCTACAACATACGTAATGTATTCGCCATAGATGATGATGCCGAATTCTTTCCAGCTTAAAAACGTCCTCCAACGCATTCTTGAACAGTTTCGGAGAAATAACGTCTCCCTGTCTCACGCCTCGCTGCAGTTGGATTGGTTCTGCTGTGCCACGGTAATGTTATCTATAATAACATTACCGTGGCTGTGCTCTTGTCCTGTAGTCGAATCGACATGGTGGCGTATCTATACAAACACTTCAGCGCTTCCATGGTACATTAATATACTACGCCTTCGATGTAGTCCATTTGGCATCGCAGAAAAGACTGCAGTACAGTCCAGGTTTCGATTGAATCGATTTCTTTTTCATAGTCCACAAACGCTAAACATAATGGCCGATCATACTCCTCAGTCTACTGTATAATCTGGCGGAGCGTGTGGATGTGGTCTATATAGAAATTATAAAATATAGATAGGTAATAGTACCGAGCCCTTCGAGCGCGTGTTGGCTGACTCGCACTTTACTGATTGTTTATTTAAATCGATGTTTTTATATTTATAAGTAGGTATGTACTTACATAAAATAGTTTCATTCATGTAGTGCATTTTGTGATTACTTAAACGACAAAAAATGCTTCGACAATTCCGCCTCTGCCAAGTTATCGCCTGTCACCAACGTAATTTAAACAAACACTTGTAATAATTTAATACTCGTAATTTTATTATAAAGTATATAACATTTTGTTAAAAGACGTTTCAAAGAAGGGCCCCGAGTTACTTGTCCGTTCTTCTCACAGTAGCTCTATACATTTTATTTGCTGAACGTGGCATTACAATGTAGAATATTTCAATATTAAAATTTGAAATTAACCTTCATAAGAGCGTCGCAGACGCCTAAATTGAATAAATCATTTTTACTGTAACTGAATATTACTTATCTAATTACTTTTAATATACTTAGATTAAAATTAATTTAAGACAAAGTTGGATTTTTATACTTTTTATATACCTGATCGGCTAGCCCAGTGACCACCTGACCACTATCTCACCTGATGTTAAGTGATGATGTTGTTCAGGCTAAGCTAGAGTTGCTGACTCACAAAGACAGCTGCCAAACAAACTGTTAGGTGCTTGGCTATAGATTTTCTACTTGATGGTGGTAGCTAGCCAGGTCTGTGCAAGTCTATCCTCTAGTTATTTTCTAGAAAGATTTGATTTTTGATCTTTATTGAATTGATAGTTGAGATAATTATAAAATAAAACAACGTAAAAATTGCTATATACGATTCTTTGACCTCTTAGCATCCGCAGTGGATGATATCGTCCATTTCTATTCTTATTTCTTTTATTTTAATTATCTACGATGGGCATTGATTTCCAGTTAAAACGTTGAGTTAAGCGCCTTCTTTTGAAAGGTTTGAATACTGCCACGAAATATTGTCTGAAAAGTACAGAAGGAATACATCCCAATATTTTTTCCTAATCGATTGTAAAAATCGGTTTCTGCATATAGCTATTTTAAATCGATAATTTTATTTCATAATCGATTATTTTTTCACAATTCTAATTTGTACATTGGTATCATTTTTTTTTTTTTTTTTTTTTCTCCCTATCTCGGGAAATGGTCTCGCACTTCTTGTGCATTTGCCAGTGTCCTGTTATCTTCATATAGTGCTTCTTGACGACTTCTGTTCTGGTTAAGCTGGGAAGACTTCTCAGCTTCAGACTTCTTGATTATATTTAGACTATCTTGGTTTTATTTTTTGTTAGTATTAAGATTAACATTATTGCAAAAATGAGGAAACGATAAGATTATACAATAAATTATGGATCGGGATTCGAGGAAAAAATAGGGTCAGAGGAGTTAGGAAGGATAGGAGGATAATAAATAGGTACATAGTATTGTATAAGTAAATAAGTATCTATAATGTAGCATACCTTATCATAATTTGATGTCGTTAGCTTCAATAAATGAAGCTAACACTTGATAGATAGGGAGACAATTGCTATAAAGTAAGGAAAATATATTAGTAGGGAAAGGGACTTGAAGATGTTCAAGTTCTTTGAAAAGTGGAGCGTGATCATAACGGGGACACTTTAAAATAATATGATCGATGTCACCCACGTCTTCTCCACACTCACACAATTCCGAGTCTAGAATACGTATCCGAGCGAGATGTGCCGGAGTGCACATGTGGCCCAAACGCATTCGAATCAAAACAGACGTAGCACGTTTACATTGGTATCATTGGTCGTGCACGGTGCATTGGGCCGCGTTCCGAGGGTCAGCGTGTGTTGTTTAGTTGCTTTAACTTACTCGAAGGTTCCGAACGACTCGGTTGTTTTATAACCTCTAATATCGTTTTTGGCGGGGAATTTTGCAAAATTTATAGACTTTTTATGATGTTTGAAAAGCAATAACTACTATTACCTGCAAAATATAAAAGAGTGCCTATAATTATATCATCAAGAAGTGTCAAGGTCATGTCAGTTAAAGATTCAACATTTTAACGACCTCTTTTGATAGTTAAATAGTTGCGCTCTACCCGAAGGTTGTGAACGATGTTATAGTGAAAACGAAAAGTTGCGCTCCGGGTGCACTCCACTCTAACTCTCTAACCGAGGTTCGGAACGCGCTTATGGTCTTCTGAATCGCAAAAATTCGTAAACTTGATTCTTATTTGGGGTTTGGAGTAAACCACGTATTTTATTAAATAGAACGTTAAATGTAGGAATCAAATATCTAGTCTATGAAATTTTACAACCATCACATAAAGTTTGAACTGGCCAAATGATGAAGCAACTGGTTTTGTTATATTTTCTATTAATACCACATTTTGTTACTCCTGAAGATGGTTCTGTTTACGAATATACTCCAAGCAACTTTAGGTATCAAATAGAAGAGATGGACGGAAATTTTATTATGTTCTATGCACCATGGTAAGTACCTATTCTCATAGAAGTAAATTATTGTGGATATCCCTTCAGTCCGATTCAAATTAGGTTGAAGATGAGGTCGAAGATGTTAACCGGCTTAGCATCTAATTGATACAGAATATCAAGGACAGCTGCCAGAACACAAGTTATAAATCACTTGGTAAGTTGGTTTATGGCTAGGTGTTTATTATTTATTAGTGCTAACCATATCCTCTTCTAGCTTGTCATATTAGGTTGATACGAGAGCAGTTTTTCAACTATCCTGAACTTAGGAATTAATAATTTCCAATTCAAAAATTTATTTCAATCATGACATTAAATTATGCACATCAAGCAAAAGAGGTGTTTGCTTAGTGTTGGCTTTGCAGAGCATTGTCTCCGTTTTATGAAGCACTAACAACCCAATATTTACCAGGAGCAGTAAAACATCAAAAACACAAATATGAACAATTATTATATATTTTAATTTATATAATTTAATATTTGACTTGACTTTAGAACTGGTATACCGCACTATAATGTACCTTAATTTATTCTATCAGATTGTCATAGTTACCTATCTTGTATCTTAATTAACCCATGCCCATCAAAGATAATTATAACAATAGAAATTCATTCATAAACGGACAATATTGAATCCGGTTGATACATAGTGGTTAATCCCATGATGAAATGCATTTATTAAACAAAATACTATGAACTATATACAACACTACAGCTACTACAATAAAAGCATTTAGACACCTATAAGTCATAGCAGACTCATAGGCAGTCCAAATGCTCCATTTATTTATTGATGAAATACATTTTGCAATGTTGTTAAAACCGATAAGTGTAAGAATAAAAAACTTTTCCCCATATACTAATGTTTAAGCTTCAAAGGGGCTTTTCTGTTGTCTAGTTAGTCAAACACATCTATTGTATTATAAAATATTTTGCACATATTTATATGTTATGTGTGAAACAGGAGGTGAATGTGGCACACGTACCACACTCAACATCCTGAACAAGGCTTTAGGTAGAAGCCAAAATATTGTCGATGGTGATATTGATTCATAGTAAGTTATTCAGACTCAAACAGCTGTGTTTTCAAATAATTGTTTAATTCATTAAATCTCTTAAAGTATTCTTCTAAGCTGGGATATATTCCCAAAGTTCCTATATAATTGCAACTAATTTTATTGTCATAAAAACTAAGGACTCTTAAATTATTAATAAATATACTGGCTAGCACTCAGTGTTTAGTACTAATAACACTGAGCTATCACTGCTCCACATTTTTTTATAATTGTTAGCACTATTTGGTATACCATTCACATTATCTCGAACAAACATAGCCACACACCTCCACCTCTATTTCCATTGCAATACACAATATATTTAATTAATATACTTTTTAAAATGCATATTTGATTTTCAGGTGCCGACATTGCACTGAGTTTCAACCAATATGGGCTGAGTTAGCCGAGCTTGTAAATACAAGAGACTCCAAGTTTGCCATTGCACAAGTTGACTGCACTCAACATTCAAAGTTGTGCCAAGAAACTGATATAACTGGTACATACAGCAGTAACTAAATCTTTTATTAAATAATTATCTACACCTCATAATCAATTTTATTTAAGAAATCCAATTATTTACTTGCTTTTTTGGGTATTTTTTTCATATGACATAAAAGACATACTACAATTCCTGGCATATGAAAAAAGGACTGCTCCATACCTTCTGTTAGATGTCGTTAAAAGGGGCTATGGCTTTAGGTACAAAGTACATTGGCGTATCTGTCGGGATGTGACTATTGTATTATGCGTGCTGCGTCAGAACAGATCAGAGCTATGCGTGGCCATGCGATAGAAAGAGAGTCGCCTTGTAGGTAAATTGAAATATAAGTTACTCTGCTGCTCTGCTTTGATAGCTGAAGAGCACTTTATTGCTTCGTAGTTAGTCTTATTTATTGGATTGGCTTTGGAGAGTGATCCTTCTGGCTTTATCTGGTTTCTCACTTGGATAATTTAATGGTATTTGGACTTGTCAATGGTGAACAGTATTTTAGACATTGACCTATATATACTAGACGCGACATCTCAAACGAGGATAGCCCAACTACGTGTGGAATATGCTGGCCAGCATATATGCACCGGTCGACTATTCTTGTTTGAGATATCGCGTCTAGTATATATAGGTCAATGATTTTAGACGAGTAAATGATCTTGTAAGTACTGAATAGATTCAGGCGTTACCACCGTTAACCAAAAAATATATTTTGGTTCAGTCTCGATCGTGCGCTCGGTGAGTCAAGACCTGAAGATGCTTAGTTTAGAAGCAAATCTAGTCGAATATTCTTCCAGTGGGACGTGGCGTTTGTGACGTCATGTGGGCATAACAGGAAAATTAGGTGGAATTGTCACTAAATATATATTTTTATATTTTTTTTAGTGTTTCATTAAAATGTTTTTAATATTTTCTTTAGATACTTTTAAAAATATATTTGTTATAATTATTATCTTGTAAGTAGTATGCATCAATAAAAATAGAAATAATATATATTTTGTAAGATTTTAATATACGAAATATCGTTAGCTTTATCTTGCTAGTGCAAAGTGACACTAGGTACTTAAAAAAAAACAAATTAGTGGACTTTAGACGATTTTTTTCTCTTCCATACCTATTTGTGTTGGGTATCAAAATGAAGGACTTTAAAAACGATGCTATAATACCTTGTAGTTTTAATTTCAATGGAACAATAAAACGCTTTAACGAAAAGAAATAACTTACAGTCGGGTTTTTTATTTTTTTATTATAATTCATACTTGATTTATCATTTCTTTTTTTTGCACACCGTACCAAAATCTAGTTTTGACGTCACAACATGGCGCTAGGCTGATCCTATTCTTATTTTAATCACATAGTACATATTTTGTAATGCAATCCGCGCGCAGAGCATGCGTTATTGCAATCAGTACTATCAGTACTAATATTATAAATGCGAAAGTAACTCTGTCTGTCTGTTACGCTTTTACGCCAAAACTACTGAACCGATTTGAATGAAATTTGGTATGGAAATAGTTTGAGACCCGGGAAAAAACATAGGATAGTTTTTATCCAACTGCTCAAAAAGAGGTTAATGTTTTTGCGCTATAACCGACATACGCGCGGGCGGAGCCGCGCCAGGGAAGCTAGTAATAATAATAAAAAGAATGAAATAACTGGTGGAAATCGGTCCATGACAATGCTTAGTATACTCAAGTGTTTAGAATTAGCATGATTCCGACTTCTACAAGATTCATAATTTTTAGTGTCGGAAGTTGGTTGCCTGTTTTTGAAAAAAACATTTTGTTTTTCTGATATGCGTTATCAACTTATATGTATTCGACGTTATGCCTTTTTCAGGTTACCCAACTCTGCTTTATTTCCACAAGAATTCATTTTCACCAGTTGAATACAAGGGAACCAGGGATCTGCCATCGCTCACGTTGTTTCTAAGTGAAGTTTTTACAATGATATTTATGAAAACAGAGGTATGTACATAACATATCTTTATGTGTATTAGACAATTTAGACAATGTTGGTAATTCCAAGGCACACATGATAAGGACTGGATTTAACTGGAATACGCTGCTTTACTGTTTAATTTCTTTATGAGTATTTTTTTTATGTGCTTAAGTGACGAGACGGACAAGTCGTCTGTCTGATGGTAAGCGTCACGCCTGTCCATTACAGTTGCAGTGTCGCTGTCCTCGTTCGCTCAGTAATTTCACATGCTACCAATGCCTTTGTGGAAGATGGGGGTGTAGTAGTTACCAGTTGAGGTGGTGGTGATAGTCCAAAGAAATAAATCCGTACACTTCACAACTAATGTTTATTGACACCAATACACAGTCCACATTTACTTTATATAAGAAGGCGATGTAAGCAGTGATTAAGCACAGAAATGAAATAAGAATGACAGTTATAAAATGAAGACGTAAAAAGTAAACAAAGCGCATGAGGTTGAAATTGCATAGAGCGTCGTGGGCTCCGCGTCGCGTAAGCGTTTGTTACGGACTGACGTTAGATCGGCCGGCGGCCGGGCGGCGGCGTTGAGCTGCTCGCGCGCCGATGTACTTATGTCTATACGAGTATGAGATCCCGTTATCATCGAGCGGCGCGCGGCTCCAATGTACCGTCCGCTGTTGGCACGGCATTTATTTGTCAGTATTATGTTTGTGTTATTGTAATGAATGTATAATAATTAAGTGTAGAATATTAATTGAATTAATTATAAATATTACTTGTACATATATAAATATTAGGAACTGTGTATACAATATAAATAATATAATATAGATAGTGGTGTTTATTATTGAATGTTATGAATGTGAGTGTGAAGTTATATATATTTAATAAGTTTGTATTAAATAACGGCACGTTATTATGTGGGAGTAGGCCACATCACTCCCCCCCAGAGACCTGGTTAGGGGCAATAAAAATCTGGTAAGCGGACTATTCGTCCAGAACGTGTGGTTTTACGTGCCTGTGTAGTAACATCGTCAGGTGTTAGGTCTGGTGTATTATTTGTACAGTGTTCGATCGGCGGATACTGAAATGTTTCGCCGGACAATTCCCTGGCGTCGGATAATATGTACGCAGGTTTTAGTCGGTCCAGAGAGACAGTTACAGGCTTTCCTTTGATTAGGAGCTTGAAATATTTATCTCGTCTCTCAAGTACTTTATATGGACCTGTGTAGGCGGGTTGAAATGTGGCACGCGAAGCATCTTCACGAAGGAAGACGTGTTCGGCAGTAGAGAGCTCCTTGAACACAAATACTTTTTGGTTGCTATGGCGAGACGCTGGGATTGGTTTGAGTTTTTCGGAAAATGAGCGTAGACGCGCAGTAAAATCTGACATGTCAGATGTACATGGCACGCTTGGATCGAAAAACTCTCCAGGAAGTCTCAGAGGCTCGCCATACAACAGCTCCGCCGAAGAACTTTGTAGGTCTTCTTTATAGGCACTACGAATGCCTAGTAACACTAGAGGCAATACCTCAGTCCAGTTTTGATCGGCGTGGCATGTAATAGAGCATTTGAGTTGGCGGTGAAATCTTTCCACCAAGCCATTACATGCCGGATGATAAGCGGTGGTTCTTCTGTGCTGGAACCCGATAGTTTTTGCCAGATATTGGAACAGTGCGGACTCAAATTGACGACCGCGGTCTGTCACAATATCTGTAGGGCAACCATATCTGGAAATCCAGCCAGAAATTAAGGCTTTCGCCACCGTTTCCGCAGTGATGTCGGGAATGGGTATGGCTTCCGGCCACCGAGTAAATCGGTCTATGGCCGTTAGGCAGTACCTGTATCCCTGCGAAATGGGAAGAGGGCCAATCAGGTCTATGTGGACTTTTTTAAAACGTTCACGTGGTAATTCGAAAGTGCCTAAAGGGGCGGACACATGACGAATCACTTTTGCGCGTTGGCATGCCAGGCAAGTACGTGCCCACTCACGACAGTCTTTTCTAATTCCGGGCCATACAAATCTCGCGGCAACCAATTTGGCTGACGCGGAAGCACCGGGATGACTAAGTGAGTGCATGCTTTTAAATACTTGCTTTCGGAACTCTCTTGTGACGAAAGGCCTGGGTGTTGGTGTGCTGATGTCACAGAACAAAGGTATGCGACACCCAGGATATTCCATCATTTTGAGACGAAGAGAGGATCCATCTGCCAAATATTGAGCAAGTTCTGTGTCACTTTCCTGGCTATTGGCAAGCTTGGCTAGGCATATTGGAGCTTCCAGTTCATCGATGCGACTTAAAGTGTCGGCTACGACATTGTCTTTGCCGGAAATGTGCTTCAAGTCGGTCGTGAACTGGGCTATAAAGTCCAAGTGCCTGAACTGTCTAGGCGAACAGGTATGCTTCCTCTCGTGGAATGCATAGCATAGAGGTTTGTGGTCGGTATAGACAGTAAAGTGCCTCGCTTCCACCATGTGCCTGAAGTACTTGATACTTTCGTAGATCGCCAAAAGTTCGCGATCATACGGTGAGTACTTTTGTTGGCTCGGGCTAAGTTTTCGCGAAAAGAAAGCTAGTGGCTGCCACACATCATTTTTGAGCTGTTGTAAGACAGCGCCAATGGCCACGTCCGATGCGTCTGTAACCAATGCAAGCTTGGAATGGCAATCTGGATGTGCCAGAAGAGCTGCATTGGAGAGGCTTTCCTTGGTCTCATGGAAAGCCTTCAGAGCATTTTCGGTGAGATGGATTGGTGTGGAGCCTTTGACACCCCCCACAAGTAAGGCGTTGAGAGGCGCTTGTATTTGAGCGGCATTCGGCAAAAATCGCCTATAAAAGTTGGCCATGCCCAAAAATCGCCTGAGGGTCCTTACATCCTTAGGTGGGGGAAAATCACGTATGGCTTGTACCTTATCGTCCAAAGGTTTGGTTCCGCTCTCAGATATTGAATAACCAAGGAAGGTTATTTCCGGAGCACCGAAAACACATTTGGAGACATTGATAACCATGCCATAGGTACGAAGTCTTTCAAAAACTTGCCGTAGGTGGTTTTTGTGTTCCTGTTCATCCCTGCTGAAGACCAGGAAGTCATCCAAATAGCAATAGGTGAAGTCCAGGCCGCGCATCATCTCATCCACAAACCGTTGGAACGTTTGAGCTGCATTTCTTAATCCAAATGTCATAAATGGAAAATCAAACATTCCAAACGGTGTGGTGATCGAAGTTTTGGGGATATCCTCCTCGCAGACTGGAATCTGGTTAAAAGCCTTCACCAGGTCGATGGTACTGAAGACCTTGCAACCAGAAATGTTCTGCGTGAAGTCATGGATATGACGAATCGGATAGCGGTCCGGAATGGTCCGAGCGTTGAGCTGACGGTAGTCTCCGCAAGGGCGCCAGCCGTTGTCCTTCTTCGGCGCTAAATGAAGAGGCGAAGACCAGGGACTATCCGATGGACGTGCAGTACCATTATCCAACATAAGCTGGAACTCATCTCGCGCGATTTTCAGCTTATCAGGAGCTAACCTACGAGGGGCAGAAGAAACTGGCGGGCCAGGTGTGGTACGAATATGATGTTTAGTGTTATGTTTGATAACGCGTGGTGTGCCAGCTGGTCGCAAGATTTCGGGGAACTCATTCAAAATCGCGTGATATTGTGTATCTCCAGTCAAAACCTTAACAGACAAAACAGTGTCTATATTGTTATCAATAAGAGCTGTAGCTGACAATGATGTGGTATTATCTATTAAGCGGCGGTTACGAATATCGACGGTTAAATTATAGAAATTTAGAAAGTCGACGCCAATAATAGCTTTGGTTACATCTGCAACTACAAAATTCCAAGGGAAATTACGCCTGAGGCCAATATTCAGATTAAGCTGAATGTAACCAAAAGTATTAATGGCGCTTCCGTTGGCGGCTGACAGCTGGTAGGTTGTCTTCTCTCGTCGTTCACGAAGCGCAGTTCGAGGGAAAACGCAGAGATCGCTTCCGGTGTCCACAAGGAATGGTACCTTCGAGCTGCAGTCGGTGACGAAAAGGCGACCAGTGGAGAGAGGGCAATCAGACGTCGCCATTATCGACCGCCCTGTGCGTTTCCCGCTGTGCCAAAATCGCAAGGCTTTTGACATTTAGCGGCCTTAGCACCATACTTAGAATGGTACCAGCAGAGTGGATACTTGCGGTACGCTGAGTTTGAGCGGGATGTAGAACGACTGCGTCCAGTGCTGGTGTTATGCTTGGAGCGGTTCTGAGCACGGGGCTGTCTTCCTAGCTGCAGTGTCAGGGTCTTCACGGCTCGTTTCAGTTCTGCAATCTCGCTAGCCATGGAGTCGATGACGGAACCTGGTGCTGATGATGAAGTAGATGCAACATGTCGTGCGGGCATCACGATGTCCTGAACACGGTCTGCCAGATCAGCCAAAGTTTCAAGACTGCTTTGGGGTTGAGAGGCTAACAGGGTTTGGATGTTGCTAGGTAGACGGCTGCTCCATATAGTCCTCAGAAAATCTTCAGGTACGTTGGAACCGGCCAGGCTTTGAAGGTGCCTCAGAAATTGTGAAGGTTTCCTATCCCCAAGATCTTCGTGCATGAGGAGCTGGTGAACCTTCTTCTCCTTTGAGGCAGAAAGCCGTTTAATCAGCTCTGACTTTAATTTGTCATACCTATTATTTTCCGGCGGAGATATGATTATGTCTTTAACTTCCTTGCTGTACTGCGGGTCCAGGTGTCCAATGACGTAATTAAATTTTGTCGCGTCAGATGTAATGCCTGTGATCGCAAATTGTCCCTCTATCTGCGCAAACCATATTTCTGGCTCTTCAGGCCAAAAAGGTGGTACCCGTACACCGACCCGACAAATCTCGGATGGTGCAGTGGAAACGCGCTCAGCCGATCGACGACAGCGGCGAGGTGCGGCTGCAGCGCCATTTTGCGAGTTTACTGTGTCGTCTGAACTGTCACTCATTCTCATAAAATATATATGGCTTAGGTATTCTTACGGCGTTTCAGTTGAGGTCACCAGTTGTGGAAGATGGGGGTGTAGTAGTTACCAGTTGAGGTGGTGGTGATAGTCCAAAGAAATAAATCCGTACACTTCACAACTAATGTTTATTGACACCAATACACAGTCCACATTTATTTTATATAAGAAGGCGATGTAAGCAGTGATTAAGCACAGAAATGAAATAAGAATGACAGTTATAAAATGAAGACGTAAAAAGTAAACAAAGCGCATGAGGTTGAAATTGCATAGAGCGTCGTGGGCTCCGCGTCGCGTAAGCGTTTGTTACGGACTGACGTTAGATCGGCCGGCGGCCGGGCGGCGGCGTTGAGCTGCTCGCGCGCCGATGTACTTATGTCTATACGAGTATGAGATCCCGTTATCATCGAGCGGCGCGCGGCTCCAATGTACCGTCCGCTGTTGGCACGGCATTTATTTGTCAGTATTATGTTTGTGTTATTGTAATGAATGTATAATAATTAAGTGTAGAATATTAATTGAATTAATTATAAATATTACTTGTACATATATAAATATTAGGAACTGTGTATACAATATAAATAATATAATATAGATAGTGGTGTTTATTATTGAATGTTATGAATGTGAGTGTGAAGTTATATATATTTAATAAGTTTGTATTAAATAACGGCACGTTATTATGTGGGAGTAGGCCACACCTTTCACGCCGAAACATAGTATAATGAATAGATTTCAATCATTTAACTCTTGTAATTATGTCGCTTCCCTTCAATCTGTGATAGTAATTTTGTGCTCTAATAATTTGTATATCTGATTTTCGTTTAGCACGAATATAGTAGTTCGACGCGATTTGACTCGCGTCTCATGTTGCATTTAATGTATAATAATCACCAATGTTGAAAAATCGCCGCCCCCAACAGAAGGGGTCTGTCGTAATCCCCACGCTGTTTAGGCGTTTTTGGGATTGCAGTATAAGATTTCTCCAGAAGTTCTTCCGAAAGCGCCTCTGCCCGCCCCTTCTGTTATTTTAGTTTTTGTCGCTTCTTACGACTTTTACAGGAAGATATGTAGGAATGCAATTCTTGCCTGGCACCTCAGGGGTTTGTATGTTCAATGTATCACTTAAGAATATTTATCACCCGCGACAAAATAATTTGAGGAAAAAATCGCACCGTTTCGCTTGTTGTGGTCATTGGGAAAGACCAGGATCACATGCATACACGTACGACAGGAGAAGCCATGATGACCGAGTTGATCAATTCACTGGCAGTGATGTACCTACAATTTGTACACTGCAACGCAACACCTTGCACCCAAGCATAGAGACGAAAAACGGATGGAATCAATTATAGATAAAGGATGATCGACGCGTTCGATTCTACAAACGAAGCATCCTCAAGAGATCTTGACTCTAGAGAAATTTTCGATCGTACGCTCGTAGAGTTTGGTTGGGTTTGGATGCGTGGTGTTTGTGACGTCACTTCGGCTTAGCAGGAAAATTAGGCGGAATTGTCACTAGATATATGTTTTAAGTGTTTTATTAAAATGTTTTAAAAATACTTTTTCTTATTATTATGTAAAGAAGTGTTAAGTTCAAAAACAAAATAACGCAAACCCTACCGCAGCGGGAGTGGTTTAAAAAGTTTACCGTGCAGCAACAACAATACCTTGACGCGAGCAATCGGATTTGACCTACAAGTGATCAAATCAAAAGCGCCTAATTAATAAACCGATCCAATTGAATTTGGAAGATTGTGAGTATTTTGTTTATTCTGAAAATGATGAATCTGAAATCAAAGCGGTAAATGTATAAGAGTTAAACTTCTTTACATATTTACTCATAGAGGGAGATGCTATTGAATATTGTGAGTTCGTATGCAAATGCAACAACATTTTGAGGATTTTGATGTGACGGTAATGATAATATATGAGGAGCACTCTAACACTACGGTTTAAATCACGCAAACACCGCTGTCACTGCATACATTGCAAAAGCTCGGTTCATAACTGAAATACGAGAATATGCACTGTTTGCGCGCAAACGATGTGACCCGATACGTAGCCGCGCTTATAACATCTGCTAACTGTCAATTTGCTTTTTCGCAATTGACCCAAAATAACCTTCACGATAATTATTGATAATAGAAGTATTGCACTTTAAGGCATTCTTTTGCGAATAGATGTTTGTACGTTCAACATTCTAACCACAACAACAAAAATCTCCTCATCTATCTGTCAAGATTTGAGTTTGACGTTTGTGCACACTTTGCACTACCACTTTTCTGTGAGCGTTGTTTGCGGCCGAAGATGACGTCATTATGCTATCGCGGTGTCTGTTTAGCAAGTTATGAACCGACCGTTTGCGTGCACACAGTGCAAATAGCGCATATTTGCGTGACTTGAACCACAGGGTCTGACTGAAATCATAGATTTTTCAAGATTTGACCTAAAGATTTGGTATCTGCGATTTTTACCCGGTAGCAGGTATCTTTAACTAGAGACGGGCTTGGTAGGTATCACCGTAGTTTCAGATGTTCTGTCTCGTGCTTAGGCGTGAAAGGCACTGTAGTTAGTAAGTGAAATTACTGGTCGAACGAGACATAAGAACCAACGTAGCCAACGCATTGGCTAAATAAAATAAGTGACGAACGTCTTGCAGTGTCAAGCAAAACGAGACTGTCGACACTGCAACTGTAATGGACAGGCGTCACGCTTACCATTAGGCGGGTGACTGTAATCTGTACACGCTGTAAAAAGTTATGAGGTAACACACAAAAAGTTTAAATTGAGAACACCTTTATTGAGGTCGGTTAAAAATGGGCACTGCCCCTTGCCTGGGGCCATCCTAGCTTATCCTAGCATGAACTTTGTTCATTCAAAATGATATGGATGAAATATTTTCTTTTAAAAGTATCTTATTGGCTAGGTTTTGCCCACTAACACCTGATGGTAAGTGATGATGGTCGAAGATGTTGTGAACAACATGCACAGCTGAAGCTGACCTAGAATGTTATGCTGGCTGAGGTGAGTAATTTGTTTGTGGTTATGAGTAGAGCTTTAGCGAAAATAAAAAAAAATGAGAAAAAGTGCCTATATTTAGTATTTTTTTCTAAATCAAGAGCACTAAAGTTATGTACTTATTACTTGTTAAGCCAACGTGACGTTATAAACGCCACGCAGTCAAACCGAAAGAATTATCGACGCGTGTCGCTTCTATACAAAGCATCCTCAGGAGGTCTTGACTCTAAATAAAAAAATCGATGAAATTATACATTAAACATTAATTATAGATAACATTAAATATGAATTTCCGCAAAGTAACGCCTGAACCTTTTCATTATATTATGTACATACATAATTGTACGACTAAGTATATAAATTATTATTTTCAGAAACCAAGCAAAGTATCAGATGAAGTGAAATTATACAGTGGCATGGCGTACTTAACGGATCACAACATTGAGAAGTTCGTGTCAAAAGGACAACATTTCATCATGTTCTTTGCGCCCTGGTGCAGAGCATCGCAGGTATTGAAACGAACCAAGGTTTTGAGGCAACGATAGCCCAGCGGTAATAGCTATTGACTGCCGTGTCGTAGGCCCATGGGTTCGATGCCCAACTCGGGCATGAACTTCACTGCATGGTGGAAGGGCATTTTGCGTATGCTCGCCTGACTAGCTACCAAGTAACCAAGTAGAAAATCTGTCGCCCAGCAACTAACAGTGTATTCAGGCAGCAGTATTTGAGAGCCGGTAAGATATTACAGGCACAAGAAACTTAACAACTGTATGTCTTGAGTTCTTCGGCGCATTACAGTTCGGATGGATCTGTCATATACAAGTAATATGTACTAGCGACAGCCCTGGGGGCCAACTCCCACCTTTTACGAAACCATCATAAAAAGTAGCATTTTGTTTCATGCTTAAAATAATCATTCGCAGACACGAACTATCACCGACCCACAAACGCGTCAAAAAATATTCGTTTATTAATGGTTTGATCCTACTTAAGAGGCCTCTTCCCCACCCACCGAACTACAACGCAAGCATGGTCTAAAATCATGTTGTTTCATCCAACGCTTGGTCTGAATGCGAAGCACTGCGAAAAGAAAGAGACAGTGCCTGAGCCTTCGGCCGGAACTCGGGAATTTCCGCTGCTCACTCGCGGCTGCTTCGGTAGTTCGGGAGTCATTCATGATTTCGAGCACAGATATATGTTTATGTATACTATATGTATAGCAGATATATAGGTAAGTATAAAGACATTATAGCCAACATAACAGATTTTATGACTTTATTTAGAACAAGAAGCTCGCCCATATTTCAATTTACAAAAATACCGAAACATCACATTGTCAGCGACGGCATCGTCACGTGGGCCGCCCACGTGCGCCCCACGTGACGATGCCGGTGCTGACAATGTTACGTACCTACTCAGCAGAATATTATTTCGATATTTGAATTCAAAGAGGCGGCACTAGTACAATTGCACTAGTGCCGCCTCACATCAGCCGACATTATTATTAAATAGGTAGGCATACCTACTCTTGCAACTGACACGGTTATAATAATGAGTTACAGTTTTAGGATTCATCAAATTATCATACATCCACTAAGTATTTCACGCGCGCCTGGCTAGCTACAACCCTAAAATAGAAAATCTGTCGCCAAGCACTTACCGGTCCGTTTCGCTATGTGACCTTGAGAACCAGTAATTTTGCGTGGTAGTAGAGAATTTTGCGAATGCAAGACTGGCTAGCTACCACCTTCAAGTAGAAAATCTGTCGCTAAGCACTTACCGGTCTTTTCTGCTATGTGTCCTTGAGAACCAGTAATTTTGCGTGGTAGTAGAGAATTTTGCGAATGCAAGCCCGGCTAGCTACTAGCTTCATTTAGAAAATCTGTCGCCAAGCACTTACCGGTCTGTTTCGCTATGTGACCTTGAGAACCAGTAATTTTGCGTGGTAGTAGAGAATTTTGCGAATGCAAGACTGGCTAGCTACCACCTTCAAGTAGGAAATCTGTCGCCAAGCACTTACCGGTCTTTTCTGCTATGTGTCCTGGAGAACCAGTAATTTTGCGTGGTAGTAGAGAATTTTGCGAATGCAAGCCTGGCTAGCTACTAGCTTCATTTAGAAAATCTGTCGCCAAGCACTTACCGGTCTGTTTCGCTATGTGATGTGACCTTGAGAACCAGTAATTTTGCGTGGTAGTAGAGAATTTTGCGAATGCAAGACTGGCTAGCTACCACCTTCAAGTAGAAAATCTGTCGCCAAGCACTTACCGGTCTTTTCTGCTATGTGTCCTTGAGAACCAGTAATTTTGCGTGGTAGTAGAGAATTTTGCGAATGCAAGCCCGGCTAGCTACCAGCTTCATTTAGAAAATCTGTCGCCAAGCACTTACCGGTCTTTTCTGCTATGTGTCCTTGAGAACCAGTAATTTTGCGTGGTAGTAGAGAATTTTGCGAATGCAAGCCAGGCTAGCTACCAGCTTCATTTAGAAAATCTGTCGCCAAGCACTTACCGGTCTTTTCTGCTGTGTCCTTGAGAACCAGTAATTTTGCGTGGTAGTAGAGAATTTTGCGAATGCAAGACTGGCTAGCTACCACCTTCAAGTAGAAAATCTGTCGCCAAGCACTTACCGGTCTTTTCTGATATGTGTCCTTGAGAACCAGTAATTTTACGTGGTAGTAGAGGATTTTGCGAATGCGTGCCTGGCTAGCTACCATCATCAAGTAGAAAATTGAAAATCTGTCGCCAAGCACTTGTCGGTGTGTTCTGCTATGTGTGATGTGTCCTTGAGAGCCAGTTATTTTGCGTGATATTAGAGGATTTTGCGTATGCGCGCCTGGCTAGCTACCACCCTCAAGTAGAAAATCTGTCGCCAAGCACTTATCGGTGTATTCTGCTATGTGTCCTCGAGGACCAGTAATTTTTCGTGGTGGTAGAGGATTTTGCACATGCGTGCCTGGCTAGCTACCATCCTCAAATAGAAAATCTGTCGCCAAGCACTTACCGGTCTGTTCTGCTATGTGTCCTTGAGAACCAGTAATTTTGCGTGGTAGTAGAGAATTTTGCGAATGGAAGCCTGGCTAGCTACCACCTTCAAGTAGAAAATCTGTCGCCAAGCACTTACCAGTCTTTTCTGCTATGTGTCCTTGACAACCAGTAGTTCTGCGTGATGGTAGAGGATTTTGCGTATGCGCGCCTGACTAGCTACCACCCTCAAGTAGAAAATCTGTCGCCAAGCACCTAACCGTGGGGTCCGGCAGCTGTCCTTGAGAGCCAGTGATTATAGGTTAGCCTGAACAACATCTTCGACCACATCATTACTCACCATCAGGTCAGATAGGCCATACATTAATAAAAAAAAATGCTTGACAAAAAATGGAACCAACTTCAACACCCAAAAGTGTGAAATAACTTGTTGAAGTCGGTACCATGATGGTTCAAAAGTACCTATTATTTTTTATTTTTTTTAATGTTTGTGACCTCAGATTGCTTGACTGGGTGTTAACCGACTTCCAAAAAAGGACAACTAAAACACCTAAATGTGTGAAATAACTTGTCGAAGTCGGTACCATGCGCACAATATTGTGATATAGGTACTTTTGAACCATCATGGTACCGACTTCAACCAGTTATTTCACACTTTTGGGTGTTGACCATACCATAGTTAAAAATTTTTTCAATCATTTTAGTGTAACTCAAAAACGGCTTGACCGATTTTATGAAATTAAAAATGGGACCAAACGACAAGCATCAGCTTTCAAACAAAAAAAGAATTTTCAAAATCGGTTCACCCAGTCAAGAGATCTGAGGTAATAAACATAAAAAAAACAGACGAATTGAGAACTTCCTCCTTTTTCGGAAGTCGGTTAAAAATATTATATTATTTCTTTACAAAAGGTCCTAAATACCTATGATGTATATTTTTAATTATATATATTATCTGTACCTACTTGCCATACACAATACATCTACATAACTACATGGAGCGCTTACTAATTACTTACTGAAAGTCATGTCACATTCATGACACGTGTCATATTTGAAACTAATAATGTTATTGTTCCCACTTCCCGTCATTCATATCAAATAATATAGGTACTTGCTAATGAACCTATTCATCAAAACAGCGCGAGCGGCGAGTCGCGAAGCAATGCACAAACGTGCCGGTCCGTCACACCACCGCACCCCGCCCGCCCGCTACCCTCTCATTGACTATAAAAATACATATACTGAAATGGAATTCGGTAATCGTATCGCAATTATGCTAACAGATATATATCTGTTACCGTTATGTCATTACGGTATTTACTGAAATCTTATCTGTAAATACCTATACCGTAATATCCCTGCAGTGGAAAGTCTTTATCAATGTCCGTATTCACTAAGCCAGGTTCGTTTTATAAAGCACATATCACTAGTCCTTTCGAAAGCAAAATCAATGTCCGGTATAAATAGCTAGGTCAAATAAAAATTAAATAGGTAAATACGCTAAACCACCGTGAGCGCTCGCAAGTCAAATTCCACAGTCCACACCGCAAACATAGAATAGCCTGAAGCGAGTGTGCCTTTGCAGCGAAAATCATTCAATTCAATGAACGCCTCCGTCTCACCCCGCGTCCCACAACTACCCTGCACGACTCGTCACCCGCGTACCTCATACCGCTCGTTGACTCAAGTAAGGTGAGAACACTATACCATTGAACGAAAATAAGCACACGGAAATATCAGAAAACTTACTTCAGGATATACGTCGTTTTGAATACGCCTTGCAAGTTAGTAAAAAAAAATGTCAATATTTAGAATCTCCAATAAATTTTCGAGGATTCTGTTCAGATGGATTTTATAATATTACATTTAATGAGTACATAATAATGGGCCAAAGTTCAGGTAGAATTTGTGCAAAAAATGAGATTTTTAGAAGATTATACTGAAATCAAGGCAAACATTTTTGAAAATTTACTTGAATAGAAGCGTAAATATAATGTACAAGATACATATTAGCTCAAAATATCTGGAAAAAACTTTTTAACGAAACCATAATCACGAAAGAGCGTTTGTATGGAGAGCGTGGCGGGTTGAGTCACCTTAAAGAACGAATGAAATATGTATCACGGATGTGCAAGCGAGATACAAGATGCTTATAATATAGCGTTATCTCGCTCGCACTGTTCTGAACTACGATATTATGGAACGGTTTTACCATAGTTTTACGAATTTTTTTTGTATGCTTCACAAAAACTGTCTGTAACTTTTTATAGTTTCACTCATCAAATAACTTTGCTGCATTTATTTTAAAGAATAATCGAAATAAAAATATTGTACGTAATTTACACATTAATTAAACCCATTTTAATCGTAAAATAATCAAAATCAAGTTTAAATCCGCTGCCAGAAAGTAACTTTTTAAAGATAGATAAACATGACGGATTTGTCGTTGTAACAATAATACTTCGTATTAAATGTCACGTCAGAGTTCGCGAAAAGAGTGAACTATTTGTTGTGACGTCATCAAAGCGCCGAGCGATTCCTTTACCGCTTGTAAGCCTGCTTAATTGACGTGGAGGTATAAAATTTAGCAGTAAGACCAAGTTATTGTTACTATAAGAGGTGAAAGTTGGCCCCCTGGCTTCGCACGGGTGCAATGCTGATACTAAATAATCTGTAATATCTTCGAAAATATAAATTTAAATAGCATGCTATAAAGGGCCATATTGATCCATATTAAATGCACAATGTATTTTAGGTACTTAATTGGATGAGGATTAATGCTGTATTGCTTAAAATCGCTTTGTAAAAATAAGCCATTATTTCTCATAAATAGTGAAGGATAAACAAATGGCTATTTTGGGCTATTCCTAAGAGATAGACATATACCATTGTGGACTTTTTTGTAGCCCTTTTCAAGGTGTACAATACTGTAGTACATTATTTTGATCTATCTCGTAGGGTTCAGCCAGCGTTTACAATGTACTTAAGTGCAAAAAAATTGTTTATTCACAACATCACATTAGAAACCTAAAATTATCAGGGCTTCTCTATTATATTATGCATGTATTATACACATAAACCTTCCTCTTGAATCACTCTATATATTAAAAAAACCGTATCAAAATCCGTTGCGTAGTTTTAAAGATCTAAGCATACATATGGACAGCGAGAAGTGACTATTTTATATGTAGTGATATAGATATTGCTAACATAAGCTGTTATTAACTGTAGAATTTCTGTAAATAACAGCTGACAATACCAAGGTAGAAACTAATATGAATCCGTAATTGCAAACACACTTTTTAGGGTTCCGTACCAAAAGGGTAAAAACGGGACCCTATTACTGAGACTTCCCTGTCCGTCCGTCCGTCCGTCTGTCTCCAGGCTGTATCTCAAGAACGGTGATAGCTAGACAGTTGTAATTTTCACAGATGATGTATTTCTGTTGCCGCTATAACAACAAATACAAAAAGTTGGCCAATCGCCGCCAAAAAGTCGTTCTCGCGCACGTTAAAACAAAAAAAGGATAAAATATAAAGTCTAATGTTTACGGAATTATCACTTGGCTGATTTTTTTCTTGCTTTTCACTTCAATCGGCCTGCCCATAAGCAGAAATTGGGTATGTGACGATTTCCCTTGTGATGAATACCGTAATTAACAATATTTCAGAGACTAGCTCCGATCTGGGCGGAGTTGGCGGTGCAGTATGCTCACAATGAGTACATACAGATCGGCAAAGTGAACTGTATGGACAACGAGATGACCTGTAAGAACTTCGATATCAAACAGTATCCGTATCTATTGTGGATTGTCAATGGAAGGATTGTAAGTACTCCTACATTAATATTATTTCGACACCCTTGCTCGTAAAGTGAAAGTCAAAGTCGAAATTCTTAGGGCCATAAACAGAACTATAACACCTTCGTGCATAATAATATTACACACTAGTGCGTAATAGAATTATCCCTACAAAGTTAAGTTAGTACCTAACTGCAAATTATATGCGAGTAAACAGAACATTTTCAATTTAACCGGGTAATATAGATTAGTAACAACAAAGAGGTTTAAGGCTAAGTATATGTAATCAACCAACATACATTTGCCGCGCGCAATAAAAAAAAAACGAGCGGTATTTTCCATAATTTTCGTATGTTGTTTGTATCGCGTTTATACATTTTTTTTTCCTCGCAAGTGTGTTGACAAAGTGCGTATGAAACTCATGAGCAACTTGCTGATTTAAGCCCTCGTTTACGGCTCGGGCTGCAACCCACATCCTCGTGTATAATGAGCAACTTAGCTCACTTGTATCATAATATACTATTATAGCTTTATATATATATTATAGCTATTATATACTATTATTTATAGGTACAGGCTGAATTTTTGAGACGGGACAGTAAGGTTATTTATTAGTAAATAATAAATAAATAAATTATTTCATTATTATTTGTTTTAGTTCTAACATTGTAGAGGATTATCGATGCAACTATGATGAATTTCTTTCTACTTAGATAGGCGCTTTTGCTTCGAGGTACAGTAATCCCATTTCTTAGCAAGCATTTTTAATTAATTAACTATGTACTTCGTTGGTTTGTGTGTAAATCACCACTTTTGAACTTCGAGATCATGGATTCGATTCCCGGGTCGAACATATATAATGAGTTTTTCTGACAATTTTATTACAGTAACAGGCCCGAATCTGTAACATACCCCGTTAGATGGCAATAGGCTCGACCACTGTTACAAGAGACCAAAACATGTCTGGCGAAACGTGATGGTTTTAACACCCATACATACCTCTTCGGAGAATAAAGGCATGACCATTTTTTTAAAAATATAATTCACTCTTCAAATGTTTCAGATGGGCGTAGCGAACGGGGAAACATTCGAAGAGCTTAAAGCTTTTGTGGACAAAATGGTTTTGTCGGAGAACCACGACCCTGATAAGTTCATGAAGAAGAAGAAAGCGCTGCCTGTAGCCAGGATATCGGAGGAGACGTTCGAAACCTTCCTCGAAAAAGATCTAGTCTTCATCAATTATTTTGCACCATGGTAATAATTCAATTTTACTACTGAAGCGCTCACAGAGCAGCTGGCCTAGTCGTTATGAACCGATCAACTTAGTTAAGCAACATTCCCTTTACAAAATTACAGGGAAGGGAATCATTTTAATAACAAGCGGGATTCGAACTCGCAGGCGTTAGTCCGTAGATCCCGTTATCGTATCGAGTTAATTGAAAAATAAGTCTTGTTTGTAGTTCAATTGTTTCAGTTTGACTGGCAGATGTCGCTCAGTCCTCTTATTTACTTATTTTATTTATTGAATTCACAAAAGTTCCGCAATGAATTTTTATGAAACTTACACATACTTTATTGTACTAAAACCTACATATTGGTAATTTTTCTCACGTTAACTGGTGATCGTACCACCACATGAATAAAGAACGGTACAGAAAGAAAGCTACGAAAACTGGCCCATTACTGGTTCAAACCGGTTCTGCACCCGAGTGGGAGCCGCTGTGGCCGCTGCAATCCCCACGCGTCTTGGCTATGACCAGTTACGCACACATAGCTGTGCGTGTAGTAGTGAAGCCTTCATTCCGTACCGTTCTTTATTCACAATTATTTTATGTTATTGTGACGTAACAAGCACGAGGCCCGCCTGACATTAAGCGGACTCACCTCGGCAACAAATGCATTTCGTCAAAAGTCACGAATTGCACCCGTCACACTGATACATAGTTGTTAAGTCTCATATGCCTATTATTTTACTGGCTCTGTAGAACTGCTACTCAAACACACTATTAGGTGCGTAGCGACGGAATTTCTACTTGAGGGTGGTAGCTAGCCAGGCGAGCAATCGCAAAATACCTTTCCACCATGCGGTGAAGCTCAAGCCGGTGATGGGAGTCGATCCATGGACCTGCTGCACGGCTGTCCATAGCTATAACCGCTCGGCCATCATCGCTTCAAATTATTTTATTAGTAATATTAGTATACTAATTTTGTAAGTTGTATAGATAGTATACGTTTTAATTTACAAGAGTACAGAATGAATAGGGATGAATGAAGATGAATGAACAACCCCTACTCTAATTCGTCGAAGCTTCGAACTTCGGGTCCGAAAGAAATGTATCCGCAAAACAAGTATTGGCTCACTTTTGTTTAACTTCGTTCGTAGCATAGACTAGCAAGCATTCGCCTGTGTAGATTCTGATTAAGATATTTTTTAAATCGGAGTCGTATGGTTTGTACATTTTCAAAATATGAAATTATAATTTATTTATAGGTAAGTAGTCAAAGTCGAGTTCTAAATACGCAGAAAGAACACAAATACTAATGACGATATAAATACGTATGGAAAACAAAGTAATCAACGTATTTCTTTTTTTAAAGTAAGTGATATCTAAAATTTTAAATAAAATGTAACTTCTAGAACAGTAGCGACACCTCTCGCTGATCTATAACTACATAGGACTCTCACATTCTTTAATTTCTCTCAGTTAAGATTTAAAACTGATTGAGGCATAATAGCGTTCTCAGAGTATTATGGGAGATTCCCTAGAGGGGACGATTTGTGATGAACGATGCGATCCGACCATAGATTATATGAAACAACGAACTTCGTACGGCAAATTCGATTTTCGTTATCTAAAGTGTCACTCGTAACACGAAAAACGAAACTTCGTTGAATTGTAGTAGCGGCCCAGAAGACCATCCCGCCGCAAAAATACCTTTCGTTGTGATTGTAGAATTTTTAAACTTTTCAGGTGCGGCCACTGTATGCAGCTGAGCCCGCTGTGGCTGCAACTGGGCGAGAGATTCCTGAATGAGAGCCGCGTGATCATCGCCGACGTCGATTGCAACCAATCCAAGTCTATCTGCGACTCAGAGAAGGTATAGACCACAATTTTTATTTTTGCTCTACTGAATTACAAATTTACGACAGATTTTTTTTTATTTCATTGTGACGGAACAAGCTTGAGGCCCACCTGATGTTAAGCAAATTAAACTCTATAACAGATGCATTTCGTCACAAGTCACGAATCACACTGCGCCCGTCACCTTGAGACATAGTTGTTAAGTCTGATGTGCTTGTAATTACACTGGCTCTCAAGGACTGCTGCCGGAACACACCGTTAATTGCTTGGCGACAGATTTTCTACTTGAGGGTGGTCGCTAGCCAGACTGGCATTCGCAAGATGCTCTTCTTTGTTTTTGCTTTTTAATTTATAATCATGTGCGGGATTCGAACCCGCGTCCATCCACCCCTATAGCCGGGGTATGCTCTGACCGACTGGGCTAACATGACATTATGACTCATAACTCTAATTTTTGCTCTCGTTCTTCAACCATCGTATTGGGATGGAGAAACATCTATAGTTCAACTTACGTTGTTCTACAAACAAGACCGTTATTCGCAGAGCAGGCGTTATTGCAAACATAACAATATTAAAATTTCGCTCTACTGCCCATAACGGATGTAATTGTGGGTTTCATCTATCTAATACAAAATTATAACGAGAGGCACAATTATAGTCATGTGCGGTATTCGAACCCGCGTCCATCCACCCCTATAGCCGGGGTATGCTCTGACCGACTGAGCTAACATGACATTATGACTCATCACTCTAATTTGTCTTTTCGTTTTTAACCATCGTATGGGGATTCTCGTTCAAATTTTGTAATGTAATCCGCGTATCATTTTTTTTATTGCTGATAAGTAAGCCTTTGACCACAATCTCACCTGATGGTAAGTGATGATATGGTCGAAGGTGTCAACAGGCTTAACCTAGAATTACTGGCTCTCAAGGACAGCTGCCGGAACACACCGTTAGGTGCTTGGTGACAGATTTTCTACTTAAGGGTGGTCGCTATTCGCAAAATTCCCTACAACCATGCGGCGAAGCTCAAACCAGCGGGGGGATTCGAGCCATGGGCCTGCTGTGTGGCAGTCCATAGCAAATTCCACTGAGATGGCTCGAATTAAAAAAAAGCAGAGTTGACGTCTCACACTGAAAAATATTAAATAACTAGTTGAAGTCTGTACCATGTTGGACCAAATATAAAGTGAATTTTTTTTTTTTTCTTTTGATTCCAGATCGATGGCCTTCCTACTCTAGTCCTGTACAAACACAAGAAGGTGGTGACCAAGGAGCACGGCAGCAAACCTCTCGACAGCCTCGTCACACTCATCACAGAACATCTGAAAGAACCCACGGTTGTGAGCGAAGAACAAACGCATACCAAAGACGAACTTTAGTTTAAGCAAAAAAATAAAATAATAAATTATTACAAATACATACATCTTGTTTCAAAAATTTACCATTCATGTATAATGTCCACTGCTGAACACAGTCTCCCGTATTAAGGGGGGGTTGCCATAATCCCCACGCTTGGCAGGCGTCTTGGGGATCGCAGTATAAGATAACAGTTCCAGATAACAGGCACTGCTGCCGCCCACCTTCCGGTATTTTTCTATAAGTTGCCCGCCTCTAACGACACCCACGGGAAGAGATGTGGAGATGACATTCAAGCACGGCAACCATTACCTAGTGTCTACGACACAGCCCGCACACAATCAAACTGCGCAGACGAGCTATGCGGGAATAGACAAGGCGCGACATTCCGAACGCCCCGCTACCGAGAGAGGCAGACCCGTAATCTCGATAGATGTCGAATCGATTACTAGAAATATACTTCAGCACGTCAAATTTAAGGTATGGTGGATTCATGAAATGCTGGAAAGTGCATTTCAATAATCTGATGATTTGAGTATTGTGTTACATACTGAGCGCAACGTAAAGGAGTGGCAAGGTCACAAACTGTCAAAAAACGTCACCTCGACATTCCAGAGCGCGGTTGATTTAGTTTTTATTATGAAGGAAATAATTCAAGGGTTGCAGAAAATTAATTACTTTCATATGTATTAAAATTAAATTATTTTGAAGCAATGGCCGAGTGGAGGTCCATGGATCGATTCCCATCGTTGGCTTGAGCTTCACCCCATGGTGGAAGGCCATTTCGCGAATCTCAACGCGTGGTAACTAGCTAGGCGCCACCTCGCCTAGCTAGTTACCACCTGGGATTCGGTCGTGATCCTCCTGCTTAGCTCATCTGGATGGACCACGGTCACTTTTTACGGCCGGTGGTACATCTCAGTCCACCTAGATGGACCACAAGCACTCAAAATTAAAAGTAAAATCACTACAATTGGTAATTAAAGTTAAAATTATTTTACTGGCACATAAAAAAGATTCTAATTTTAAAAACCTTTTCTACGCAAATATAAAGCATTTCTGCGCAGATTTCCAATGATTTCACCTCACAACCTATGAGAGGTGGTGAGGTGAAAAATATTTGCCTTTATTTTTTTTTCAGGAATGGAGGTACATTTAATTTTAATTATTTTTTTCTGGCCATATTGAGCCTATATAATGAGTTATTTTCCAGAAACAAATTCACCTGTGGTATTTCGATGTCAGGCATCACTAGCGTCAATATCCATTGGCGACAACTAGGAATTATAATTACGTGTCCATTTCCATATATTCAAGTCTCAACAGCTTATCTAGTCAACGATAACTCGTTATCGTACTCGTATTAAGAAAAAAAAACAAAAGTTGCAGCTTAATAATCTTTAATAACAACAAAATAGGTACCAACTTATGTTTGTTTAACTTGGAACTTAATGTTAAAGCTTAATCAATATAAATGTCATGTTGCATAGGGAAAGGGAACAACTTTCTACAAGTGTACCACCAGCAGCCAAGATAATGTATGATGTGGATGATATAATTAATCCAATTGGAAAGCTCTTCTGAGTTGACAACTGACCCCCTCGGTAACACATCAACATCGCCGGCAACTCAATCCATTCAGTATTATTCATATGGAACTCCATACTACAAAGCACAGTCTTCTGCAAGCCTATTCGGGGCACCCGGAAATTAGGATTATAAAAAAGAAAATGTTACTACACGCAATTTCCCTATTTATTCAAGTTTTCGAGATGTTTCCAAACCAAACTCACAAATGGAATTGTTAACTAATTTTGAAGCAACGATGGCCGAGCGGTTATAGCTATGGACTGCCGAGCCGCGGGTATCAGGTTCGAGGCCACCGCCAGTTTAAACTTCAGCGCATAGTGGGCATTTTGCGAATGGCCGCCTTGCTAGCTACCACCATCAAGTAGAAAATCTGCCGCCAAGCACTTAACAGTGTATTCCGGCAGCAGTCCTTGAGAGCCAGAAAAAATACAGGCACATGAGACTTAACATCTGTATTTCTCAATGTGACGGGCGCAGTGCAATTTATCACATGACGATATGCATCTGTTATAGGCACTGGTTAATCATCAGGTGGGACACGTGCTTGTTCCGTCACAACCAAATAAAAAAAAAACAAGTAAATTAATTTAAAACAAAATTGCCACGTCAAAAACATTAAAGATAGCGCCACTCGGGAGGATTTGTTCACAATCAAAGGATTTGTTCACAATCAATATCGTATCAGCTATGCATAGACTCAAGACTAGCTTCCGAGTAGTACTCAGTGAGAATGAAACCAGACGACCCGAGGATGTTGATACGGTGCTGAGGCATTATGACTGGGTTTTTATTTGAGTCCAATTTGTCTTAAGGATCACTAAATTTTGTAAAATTAAATGCCGACAATTTAGCTCAAAATTAGGGGAAGAGGTGAGAAAGACCTTAACCCTATAGTAGAAAGAAGAAACCAATTGATTAGTATAACAATTAAAAGAGCTCTATATACATACAAAAATATATATGAATCAATAGGTATTAGTAAAAAGATACATATGTAGTTTACCAGGGTTGTCAGGAATAAGGCTATTTTGCTTTCCTCTAACAAAAAAACCCCAGTAGGTATGGGTTTTACATAACATAGTTGATCAACACTTATTGTGACAGAGAAACTTATAAATATTTCTTATCAACAGTCTGGGATTGGAAGAAAGTCCCGTCTGCCTGTGTTGCCTGCCGGTTGATTTGCTTATGTCTGTCTCGGGAAACAATCTCTTCAATCACTTCCCCATCACCCTTAATTAACCTGAAAACAAGGGATCACTGAGGGATGGAAATGGCTAGTACATTTTAGATTAGAGATTAATGATAATTTGATACTATTCTCTCAGTTGTATATCTCTAAAGAGATCCATAATAATAGATTCAGATGTTACTTAGCAGAAATCCATACTCGTATATCATAAAATATTTAAGCTAACATTAAATTAATATTTAAGAAAACAAATTAAAATATTATATCTAGTGACAATTCCGCCCAATTTTCTTGTAAAGTCGACACGACGTAGTAGAAGACGAATAGTAGAATCGAAACGCGTCGAATATCTGGATTTGGTTTGATCAATTATTATACCGCATATTGACCCGCAGTTCATATTTTGCGAAAAAAGTTATGACTTAATTTTTTTTTGTATGTAATTTTTATTTTCTCTTTTATTTATCATATGTAAGGTTGTCTAATGAAATGGCTTATTATAATACATAATAATAATAAACCTATTACCTATTTATTTCAGGCAACTTATAAAATTATTGTATTATTGAGCTGATTCTGAAATTATACCATATAATTACATTTAAGGGCCAGCGCTGACTGACATCCGCATCGCGGTATACGACACAGTATGCTGAAGCATGCCGCGGCAAGTCGTGGCATCCTGCAGAAGGCCCAGCCAATCTACCGTATTCGCAAAGTTGGTGATGTCAATATGAATGATGGGGATTTAGTATTAATAACAATTCTTGACGAGGATAAAGAGAGACAAATACAAACTGCTAAGTTGAGGAAAATATAGTTCTGGGCTACATAACCTTCTCGTGTTATGATACGACGTGCCACAGCATGCCAAAAACAACTTGAACTTAGGCACTTGTTTTAAATAAAATCAAAGAACATTTTCAAAACTTATCAAGAAATTCGTAGCCTATATAACATCAACATCTGTACAGTATGGATGCTGACGTAATTAGACCTTATTCGTTTTTTAAATTATAATCCTATTTTTGTAAGTGTTTTCACATTTGCCATAATTTATAGAATATTATTTTAATTTAATAATATCCATAGCAGCATTTCCGATTGTGGCACCGCCTGGTAGTTCTTCGCTTAACGAGTTCATGTATGTTATAAAAATTAATCATGTTTCTTCTCAACAAGAGTAATCGAAACCTAATTACTAATATTTTATTTTGAAGTCTATCCCCATGATCTCTCTTTGGGCTCTCCGATATGATACAAACAATTTTTTTTTGTAAAATATACCTTGTATATGACATTAAAGCAATTTTAAAAATTTTATCTATATATACATACCCTTAATTGTGTGTGTTTTACCTACTTTATGAAGGTATTAGTAACTCCATAATGCTAAAGTGGTCCCTTTTGCCGGGCACAGTCATAATTTAGCAGTCAAGTATTTCTTACCAAATTCTCCAAGAGATGGGCAGCTGAATAACTAGATAAAGTGGTGGTACCAAAATTGTTTTTTTTCAAATGGAACATTTCTACCTGGCTGTTGAGCTTTAAATTGCTAGGAAAAACCAACAATATATTATGGCTATCAAGAATTTTACAAAATTCTCCAAGAAATTGCAATTTTTCCAAGAGCCATGTAGATAAAGTGGTTCAGAAGTGAGCTAATTGCCAATATTGTAATGAAACAAGTATGATAGGATAACCTGTATCTGCCTGAGTCCTCATCAAGCACTCTCCGAACCACACTCTGTCGCTTTTCCCATTCTTCCTTGGTCATAGGAGCCATGGCGTTGGATTTTTCCATTAACTCTAGAAAAAATAGCAAATTTATTAACATGTTCACTGTGTGTAGATTATGGGTATGACATGTATATAAAAATTTTAGATGTCATGACAGGTACAGAAACAATAGGACAACATTATTTTTCATTATTATAGCCTATCCTACAAAAACATAATTTAATGACTGACAAATACATAGGTCATGCACATATAAGCTCTTTATACCATGCCCCTGCAATGAGGCATACATATATAGCTTTTATCAGTATGCCCATATGTGATCTTTATGCATGCTGAATAGTCAAATAATAATTTATCTGAATCCATGAACTTGTTAATCTCAGTGTCAAATTTTATATCAGGCAGCTGCAATGACACTCAATAAATATGGAGGGTTCCATAATCCAAGCACCTTCGTGGGTCAGAAGATCTTAAACAACGTTTAAATTTACAAAAAATATTGGGAATCAGTTTTTTAGTAACAAGAATCTTTTAAAACATGTACATTTTAATAAGTAAACAAATTAAATCTTATCTCTTATAAACAATGCAGTGAATAGGTCAATTTGGCTTTGATAACTTTGTTTTATAGGGGAGGAGTGATACATTAACATCAGTCGTATAACATGTGTAAAGAATACAAATAATCATACAGCTTACTTCAGTGTTTCTATGAGTCTGAGTAGAACTGAATGACACAAACCGATTGGTATATCTGATGACGCTCCGTTCCCCTTTTCTTTGAATTCAGAATTGCTACTTGTATTTTCACTCCTAATTTTCGTTTTCAATTTCCTCTTTTCTTCTTTGAGCTTTTTCCTTAGGGCTTTTTCAGTCTTCTTCTGTTCCTTTCTAAGTTTTTTCTTGAGCTTGCGAAGTTTCTTCTTTTCTCGAGACGAATCAGAACTACTAGAACAAGAACTGTTGTCTGACGAAGAACGTCTTCGTTTCTTAGATTTTACTTTACCCATCTCGTGAATATTATTTATTTATTTTAAAATTAACCCGCACACCTTTTACTTCTTTAAATTAATTTAAAGGAATTAATCCACAGATTAAGTATATGTAGGACAGTGTGACCAGATTTAAATTGGACATTATGCTAGCTGCTCCCCTAAATTCTGCTAAAGTCTGCTAAGTTTATTTTTGATTGATGTCAAAACATTGCTACTGAATGAAGTCCCAATTAAATGATTGATTTGTACAAAAAAAAACAAATATTATCTAAAATATTTATGATTGAGTAACATGAATTAACAATAACTCTATATGGTACATAGGTACTTCTTATTTTCTGTGGTGGCGATTTTAATATACAGAACCATCGAACTTTGAGAGTCTTTTAGATTTTTGACGGCGTAAAAAAAATCAAAACAACTTTAATTAAAAATGCATCCACCCTGTTATTTTCTTGCATCTTCATGTAGAATTACAGCAACATGTTGATTTTTTAAATTTGTCCCGCAGGTAAGTTATAATTTAGTGTTCCTTAGTGTGAGGTCAGCAGAACTTCTCCCGATGCTACGAGATCTGCCACTACTTTATCGAATTTAAGGTCATTATTTTCGGAGTAAATTGCTTGTATGTTAGATTTGTATACCAGATTTAGAAAATGAGAACCAGTTATGACCAAACTTATAAAATCTTTGTACACAACGTTTTGTGGGTCAAGAAATAGCACTTGCTCAAATAGGTCATTAAGTGGTAGACAAGATTTTAGTTCAATGCAAAGTGCGATCAAAAATTCTGAGAATTCGCCTAAACTGTATTTAAAGGAAAACTGCCAGAACAGTAAGAAGAAATCTTTCGTACATTATTTATGAATTGTAAATTTTTTTAATATTTCTAGCACCACTACCTAAATTGCTAATTCTTCTCCATCTTGCTAAATTTCTGCGTATATTATATAACATTCTGCCAAAATCTGCTATATTTTGAGATCTGCGACACAATCTGCTAGATCCTAAATTGGAGATCAAATTATGCTAAAATCGCAGAATTCTGCTAAATCTGGTCACACTGATGTAGGATCAATCAATCACAGATCACAAAATAATATGGCCGCGTTCGGTAACGAGTGATATCTCAACGGTGTAACATTTATCATTCAAGGTTAAACGTCATGTAATATGTTAACTTTTCCGAACACGCATCGAGTAACTAGTAGTCATAATTATTTCCCGATCCTTTGCATGTTGATGACAAAAATTAATCACTAAAACTTGGAAAAATGTATTTTATTAACAAGGAATAAAAAAATGAATAACAGGACTATCAAATGACAACTGACTACCATTCACCTGACACGTGAAAATCCTCACCATATTTTCCATCGAGTAACATTATCAACAGTAAAGTGAAGTTTTACGTGTTTTACGAACGACCTCGACTGAATGTAGAAATTAACCAAAGTGCTTTCCGGAGAGCACTCGGGTAACTTTAACATTCACCCTGTGATTTCCGTACGCACCCTCTAATAAATCCCAGGAGATAGGGATGCTCATAACATTGAGATGTGAATCATCGAAAATCAGATGTAAACAGGCAAAACATCAATATTCTAATATCGATATTACATTACCTGGGGACTCTGTAATCTCTGTACATTACAACATAACTAATATAGTAACATCAATCAAGGCATTGCATCGACTACAATTAAAAAAATTAAAGTATATTAAACAAAAGGTGTTCTATCATTTTACATTCATGATAATAACCATTTGAATAGTTGTTATCTATTGTATTTAACTATTTTTCTACATAAATAACGTTTTGATAGCGTGCTATTCCCAGCCGGCGGCGGCTGGGCCCTCCCCAGCTCAGGCATATCGAGTGAACATTCTCGGAATTATTATTATCCATTCCATTGCTTATAAATATAATAACTAAAATCGGCTATTGCGTATTAGTATATTGTTTTGTTATACAAGGGTCGAAAGGATTCAATTCTCATACGAGGTATTTAGACATGAGTAGCACCAATTTAAAATTCATTGAGACGTTAGAACTATTTGTGAAATATAAAAGTAAATTTCGTTTGCAATACTTACGGGAGGCTATAGTACGAATACATTCGTAATTCGTGAACGTATACGCGCCAACTGAGACATCGGATGACTCGGCAAAAGATGCTTTTTATGAGGAAATGGAAACCGTATACGACGCAGTACCGGAGTATGACGTAAAAATAGTAATAGTGGGAAGGGAACACATATTTTTACCAACGATTGGGTCTCATAGCAAACATTTGCATTCCAATGATAATGGAATAAGGCTTATCAGTTTCGCGGCATCAAAATCCTTAGCAGTGAAAAGTACAATGTTCCCACACAAAGAGATTTACAAAGGCACTTGGAAATCCACTGATGGTTATACTATAAACCAAATTAATCACGTGCTCATTGAGAACAGACATAAAACAGTCGTAGAGGATGTAAGAGTATACAGAAGCAGACTGTTGCTCTGTCCACTATATGTTGTTGCAAAATTAAAAGCTAGGATTAAAATATCTAGAAACCAAATTAAACCCCAGGAAGCCAGAATAAACACTGATAACATTAAGGACAAAACATTGCGGGACAAATTTCAATTAGAACTGAAAAATAGTTTCAAAGATTTAGAATAATTAGATAATATTGATGACGCGTGGAACACATGTAAGAATACCATCAAACATGTAGGGTTGCGAGTTTCAGGGAATACCAGACGTAAGAAAAGCAGAAAATTGCTTACAGATGAATATAAAGCTTTAATTGAAGAAAGGAGAGAGCATAGAATACTAGTAGAACAAGACAATAAATGGAATGATAAATATAAAGATTTAAAATGCCAAACTAGGAACCTAATACGATCGGCAAAACGAGAACACATGGACAGTCTAGTAGACAATATGGAAAAACTGAGAAGGTCAAATGAGTAGAAAGTTTTATAAGGAGGTCAAGACTGTTAAGAACGGATACCAGCCTGTGAACCAATTTTTGGAGGATGAAGATGGAAATCTTGTGACAGATACGACTAAAGTCTAAAATATGTTAATTGCGAGGCTATTTCCGGTCTCTACTTAATTGTCCACGACCAGCTCAGGGGATCCAAGAACTGCGGCCACCAAATGAAGAAGCAGTTGCACTGCCAACACCTGAGGAAGTCAGGAGAGCTATATTGAGCCTTAAAAACAATAAGTCACCAGGAATTGACAAAATTCCCGCAGAACTGTGGAAGTATGGTGGAGGAGCAGCTCAACCCATTATATATGAACTAATGGCTAAGATTGGGAATGAAGAAAAAGCACCCTCTCAGTGGAACATCGAAGTCATATGCCCAATTCACAAAAAGGGGTCTAGAAAGAAGTGCAGTAATTATGAAGGGATAGCTCTGTTACCAACTGCATACAAAGTGATGTCTTACGTGTTGCTTAGAAGACTGGAACCATACGCTGAGACTCTAATAGGTCTAATAGGCGCAACCGTAGACCATTGATCAGATCTTCCAACTGCGACAATCAATGGAAAAAAATAGGAGTATGCGCAGGGTATCCATGTACTGTTTGTAGACTTTGCAAAGGCATATGACAGTATAGATCGAGATGCACTTTACACTATCCTAAGAAACTTTAATACACCATCAAAGCTGATAAGGATGATAAAGGTTACTACAGGGGAGAGTAGTCTCAGTAAGAGTTGGCGCAGACTTGACTGAAGAGTTCGGCATTCTTAGTGAGCTAAACCAAGGTGATGCCTTGTCACCCATGCTGTTTAATTTAGTGCTCGAAACACGTCATACGAAATGTTTCACTATTAGATGGCGGAGTAAAACTGAAAGGACAGCATCAGGTGGTAGGGTACGCGGATGACTTGGCTCTACTGGGCGAACGTAAAAAACATGTTGTGGAAGCGGCCGAGGTCCTGGACAAGGAAGCAGAGAAGGTAGGCCTGAGAATCAATCAAGATAAGACGAAGAACACGCGTATCCTTAGGGTAGGTCTTAGTGTAGGTAATAATGTCTACAAGGGAGTAGACAAATTCAGATACCTGGGATGTACTATAACCGACACCAACACCAGAGAGGAAGAGATTGAGATCAGAGTACAAAATTTCCTCCGTTGTAGTGCAGCCCTACACAAGATCTTAGTGTCCAAGCACCTCAGCAAACGTACAAAAATACATACATATAATATAAAACAGTCATTAGACCAATCCTCATGTACCTACGGGTGCGAACCTTGGACACTCACTCAAAAGGAAGAAAACAAGCTGCTTGCAACAGAGCGCAAGGTACTCCGTAAAATTCTTGGGCCGGCCCGAAGAAAGGACGGAAGTAGGAAAGTCAGGAAGAACGCTGATATTTAAGTACTAGTGGCCGAGCCCAACATCATAGGCGAATCGAAAGCACACCGACTTTGCTGGCTCGGCCACGTGGAAAGAATGGGAGAGGATCGCACCATAAAACGGGCATACCTGGGACAACTAAAAGGCCGACGGCCGGTTGGGCGCCCCAAGTACCGCTGGAAGGACCAGGTTGAAGAGGACCTGCGAAAACTGAATACAATCCAGTGGCAAGAAAGAGCACAATACCGCAATAAATGGCGTCTTTTAGTATCGGAGGCCAGGATCCAACTTGGGTCGATGCGTCATCGTAGTAAGCAAGTAAGTAGTATAGTCCGAATAGGAATTGATGACTTTCATCCGTGTTAAAACTCTACTTTTCATTTTAAATATAAGTGAAGTCAAAGATGGTAGATTTTCCGTAATATTATTATTAATAACATGAGTAGCAAACCTATTTATAATTATATGAGAGGTTAAACTAATTGGGAAATGAAAATTTAAATTTTGTTTGGAATATTTACAGGCGGCTATAGTTCGAATAGGAATCGACGACTTACATCCATGTAAAACACTGTACTTTTCATTTGAAATATGAAAATAGTAGGATATTGAAGTGTTATAAATATTTACTGAAAATGATAACATGAGTAGAAGATACATACAATTGAGCATTGAGAAAAAAATTGAAAACTTTTATGACATTTTTCGTTAGTTTTTTTTTTTTGCCAAATTATATAGTCACTAGCGGTCCGCCCGGGCTTCGCAAGGGTATTTAACAAAAAATACTATACATTTAAACACATAAAAAAGTAGTTATTGTGACATAACTGTAATAGTAAGGTTACTAATGGTATCGCGTACTTTTTTATAGATATTGGTGTCTTCTATAAAATTGTAGTACAGCACTCTACTCTATTTTCAATAATTTTCGCAGCGTACGTGATATAACGATTTATTTGGTATTTTTTTCGCACTTTGGGTTAGATTATCGAAGTTTTCAAACGGATCCCTATATTTTTGCTTTTTTTTATAGCCTATGTTCATCAGGGATAATGTTGGATTCTCATGGTGAAAGAATTTTTCAAATCGGTCCAGTAGTTTCAGAGCCTATTCAATACATACAAACAAACAATCAAATCTTTTCCTTTATTATATTAGCTTAGATTATTAAAATTTATATTTGGAACACAATGCGTCCCCCCGGGGGCGGCCATCCCGCTTAATAGGTATTTTTTTTAATTCACACTGCTCCAAAAAATATTTTATATTTCGTTCATTAACTTGAGAAAGTCACATTAATTCTATACTTAATAAACTAATTTTTTGGCCTTTACATAAACACAAATGTAGTTGTTATTGTTTGTTATATTACAGCAGAGTATTTTATAATGAAAAAACAGACATATATTTTTGTTTACAACAATGGTTACCATGGTTACAAGTTTTTCCGGCTCAAGAGAAGGAAGCATTTACTATGGGTTTTTCCCGCCCTTAAGTGGAAAGCAGCACCCGCTACTTAGATCAATTAACAAACAATACTTTCCCAGTATGAGAAATAAAAAGTATTGTGCAGTGACAGTCGGGTATCCTCGAATCAAATAAATTACTCTCCCGCGAAGTGAGTGCACTAAAAACAATTCAATCTGTGACCGTTGTGGTGCACCGAACCTTGAACAAGATAAAGTGTTCAACGACAGATGGGTGGATATGGGTTTGAGCACTTTGTGAGTGAACCTCTTCACATCTGTGTTCATTATACCATATCTCTCCCAAATATTTCTGGCCAAAAGTTGTCGACGTGTTGTCACTTGTGACAAATTGCACTGCGCCCGTCAGCCTGATACAATTGTTAAGTGTCATGTGCCTGTAATTTTAATGGCTCTCAATGACTGCTGCCGGAACACACTGGTAGGCGCTTGGCGATAGATTTCTACCATGCGGTGAAGGGGAAGCCGGCAATGGGGATCGAACCATGGACCCGTGTCACTGTGAGTCACCTGTGTATTCCATTTATAAAATTATCGCTCGTAAAAAAAAACGAAATTCTTTATCGATACAGAAAGTAGGTGAACATTTATACGTCCTACCAAAATTAAAAGATTTCAATGACTAAGTATAAGCATCATGAACCACATCACGGTTATTAGCAACCACGCACAAGGCATTCATGATGAAGTTACATGAATGTTGAATGAAAGAGTTTGTATATATTTTATATCAATCTTTTTATTCAGTTAAATTTCTTTCTCTACCACTTGTCAACTTTGTTATTTGAACATATCTGTCATGTGAAACGAAAAATTATATAACTTAATTTTTATCTTAAAGTTTCTTTATTACTCTTTACCGACTTGTTACAAACTATAACTACAACCTCTTTTATACTTCCTTCTAATTTAAACTATGTCATGTGATTTTTCTGATTTAAACTGTCATTCAATATTTACTTTCTTACTAATAAATATTGCTAATTAAAATACATGTTTTGCATTATTAAACGACTAACCTGCTTTTTCCACCCTATCATACTGAGAATAGGATTGCGCTATGAAACATCATAGCGCAATCCTATTATACACATAACCTGATGTTTATACAGGTTAATAAACATATTAACCTGTATAAACATCAGGTTATGTGCCTTCAGCAGTAAGCAGCAACATGTTAAAGAGTATAGTGTGAACATCAACGAAAATTCGGAAGAAGCTAGCCACCATATTTTACAGAGAAATTCAATGATGGCACAGGAATCTGGAGTGTTTTACCTTCTATGGATAAATTAGACGGCAACAGCAACTATGCGACATGGAAGTTCCTGATGGAGCTTCATCTTCTTCATGACGATTTGTGGGAGTACACGAGTGTCACACCTCCAACTACGGATGTTCAAGGTAGGAGAAAAGACCAAGAAGCCAGAGCAAAGATGTGTCTTATGATAAAACCTCATTGTTTAGTTCACGTACGCAGAGCAGAAACAGCAAAAGATGCCTGGGAAGCATTACGGAATGCTTTCGAAGATAAAGGGCTTAACAATCGTTGCAGACTACTTTCAAAACTAGTGAGCATGAAACTGGAGCAATTCCCAACGGTCAGGGAATATGTGACGTCTGTCATGGTGGTATCGCAGGAACTACAAGACTTGGGAAAGGAGGTAGATGATGAGTTATTAGCCGCTTTGATTCTTCAAGGTCTTACTCAGGAGTTCCAACCAATGAGGTTAGCTGTAGAAAATAGTAATATTGTTCTTACTACTGACTATGTTAAGACAAAGCTCTTTCAAATGGAAGACAACTATATAGCAAGCACGAGTGCAAGCCAACCGATGTCAGCACTATTGTCGAATAAACATAAGGGCAAAAGCGGGCTCAAGAAGTTTAAGCCAAAGATAAAATATTTTATTTGTGATGGACCGCATAAAGCGCAAGAGTGTCCAGACAATCCGAAGGGAAAAAGAGAAGCTCTACATGCCTACGCACTGGGCATGACATCAATGGTGGATGCAAGTACTGGATCATCGATTCTGGTGCATCAACTCACATGACGAACTGTAAGGCGTGGTTCAGAGATTTAAATGATACTCCTAAACCCTTAAGAGTGACGTGTGCAGACGGGAACGAGGTTCTTGGTGCAGTTGTGTGTAAGTCAGGGTTGTCAATAGAAAATGTGACTTATGTACCTAAGTTAGCTTCAAATTTGTTAAGTGTGAATGCAATTGCAAAAAAGGGACATGTGATTGTATTTACTCAGCAAGGATGTGATATCATGTGATGTGAAATACGAGGTAAGGCTGTTGTGAAAGGTGTAGAAGAAAGGGGCATTTATAAACTTAAGTGCTGTTTACAGGATTCTGCTTTAGCAACAGCAGAGAGCAACCAGCAACAGATGTTATGACACCGGAGAATGGGACATCTCGGTATGCACAACCAACAATTTTTTTGAAACCCAAATACACAAACAGAAGGAAACCTTAGATGATGATACAAATGTTATCATTTTCTAAGAAGAACCAAGTGTGGTCGTAACCAATACAGAACAAACGGAGGTTCTACAGTCACTTTCACAAGATAATGAAAATATAGATGCTAGTAGAGGGGAACAGATACATGAAAGTTCTGAAGCAATTGATGATTCGATTGAACCTGAAGAATTAGTTCAGGAAGAGGAAGAGTTTGAAGACTGTGAGTCTAACATAATTGTTGAAGACGAACCTCGAGAGGAAAGGAGATATCCACTGAGAGTACGAAAACCAAAAGATTTTTCGGATTTTGTTCTCTATCAAGCAGAAGAAACAGATCAGGATCCTACTACTATCCAAGATGCTTTATTGAGGCCTGACAGCAGATAATGGAAAACTGCAATTCAGGAGGAGCTTGATGTTTTAAAGAAAAACTGGACTTGGATATTAGTAAATGCTAAACAAGCGAGCAATATTGTAGATTCAAAATGGTTATTTCGAATCAAAATGGAGGCGGGTAATAAGCGGAGATACAAAACTCGTATGGTTGCCGATGCACTGCCGAAATCTTTGTCCAAACAAAAGTTTGAGTGGTGTGCGGTAAGCATGGGTGTAGGATGAATATGTGTATGGGTGTTGAATGATCGATGAACGTGGAGAAATGAATTTAAGGAGGAGTGTTGAATGAAAGAGTTTGTATATATTTTATATCAATCTTTTTATTCAGTTAAATTTCTTTCTCTACCACTTGTCAACTTTGTTATTTGAACATATCTGTCATGTAAAACGAAAAATTATATATCTTAATTTTTATCTTAAAGTTTCTTTATTACTCTTTACCGACTAACCTGCTTTTTCCACCCTATCATACTGAGAATAGGATTGCGCTATGATGTTTATTAACCTGTATAAACATCAATGAATACCACTGTTGAAGACTCTTACAAGTACACTTGCGCACTAGTTCATGTTAAAAGTTTTCGTAGGTTTACTGAAACATTTTTCCTTGCGTTGGAAATCTAATGGTGGTGATAAACGGCGCGGGCTAGCGCGTGCCGAGCCTCCACGGACGACGGATCGCCGTCCGTGTAGGCTCGGCTCGTCTTAGCGTGGACACGAGCCTGTGGTGATAGACGACGCGTCATAGCGCAGACCGCGCCATCCGCCCGCGACGTCCGCGGATGTGGTTTTGTGACTTGTATCTTTATGATTTCATATAAACGGTTCCTTTATCATTTAATTCACGTATATGTGTTTCAAATAGAAAATTAAACTCCAAATGGGCACCATGGCTCTGCACCGTCTGGAGGCTCGGCTCGTCAGAGGTGATACACGGCGCGTGCTAACACGAGCCGCGCCGCAGGTCGCGCGCGCGCCTTTAATTCGTGTCGAAAAACCGACAAGCGATGGATCGCGCGGAAGCGGACGGCGGACGCACGCCGCGAGCCGCGCCGGGGTGCTAGACGGCGCGTGATATGGCGGACGACGCGTCGTCCGTCGTCCGGCTCGCGCTAGCCCGCGCCGTCTATCACCAGCTTAAAGTTTCGGTGTCATGTATTGTGATTTTTCGAAATCTGGATTTGAACCGAGCGAGAAGATAATTGGTCCCCTATATAATAATTGGACCCTATTGGGGCTTTTCTTTGCTTCCTTAAACAGAAGAAAACCGATACGTATTTAAGAATGTCACAGTAAGTACATTAAGGTTGAGCCTTGGGGCGCTCTATTTTTTCCAAAGCCATTTCATCGTACCTTGCCCACTCCGAGAAGGAGCATTTTATATTATTTTCAGCTCGCTCATTCTACCGTGGTCGCTGCTTCTGTTCTTACGTCCCATGTAGACCATGTCTTCTTACCTAATCATGCCCTTTTTTAACCGACTTCCAAAAAAGGAGGAGGGTTTCAATTCGTCTGTATATATATATATTTTTAAATTTTTTTTTTATGTTTGTTACCTTAGATCTCTTGACTGGGTGAACCGATTTTGAAAATTCTTTTTTTGTTTGAAAGCTGATGCTTGTCGTTTGGTCCCATTTTAAATTTCATCAAAATCGGTCAAGCTGTTTTTGAGTTACACTAAAAAGATTTAAAAAAAATTTTTAACAAAAAATGGAACCGACTTCAACACCCAAAAGTGTGAAATAACTTGTCGAAGTACCATGCGCACAATATTGTAATAATAGGTACTTTTGAACCATCATGGTAACGACTTCAACAAGTTATTTCACACTTTTGGGTGTTGAAGTCGGTTCCATTTTTTGATAAAAAAAATTTTTACATGCGGAAGACATCGTATTAGAAGACCTTACTTGAGAGTTAATCCAGTAGCAAAAATATATATTATTTGTAATATCGATGAAGCAGTGGATTTGGTTCCAACTCTAGTGCAGTGGGTGGACGGGGAAACTTGAATTCCCCGTCCACCCACCAGTGGGAAAGTCCAGTGGGTGGACGGGGCATCGCCCAATCAGTCCCATTTAACAATGTGTCTGTTTCAGTAATCAGTTTTGGGTTTTCAGTTATTCAGGGGATCAGCTCAAAGTTCCTTAGTCTGTTGCGGGGGCCTTAGAGCCTTAGAGCTCACATACCGATTATTCGATTATCCAACCTGGTGATTTGATTCTGTTTTCTTTGCCTTCACTGTTAGCAACTAAAACGCTTGTATGGTGGAAGCGCATTGGTGCGGTTCATAGGTGGACTATATGGGAACGTGAATGACGCGAACTGGCTGAAGTTTGCTAAGACAGTACGCTATTAACTTACGGCATTTCCTTGTAGCACAATTTTGAAAATCTGTCGCCATGTGTGTGTTTCGAAAACTGTCCTTGAGCGCCAGTAATTCAAGGTTAGTCTGAACAACATCTTCGACCACATCATCACTTACCATCAGGTGAGATAGTGTTCAAAGGCTAGCCTAGGAGTATAAATAAAAAAAAACAATCAGTATCTTGGCATTTTATAGAGAAGTAATACTGACCTTCCCACCCAGATCACACTTCATCTTCCAACCCTCCCATACCATCACAGCCTCAGGAGCAGCAGCATGCAAACACTACTGTTTTAAGGATTGAAGCATAAATTAATAAGAGTATCGCAGATAACAGGCACTGCAGCAAGTGAAATCACTGTACGAGACATAAGAACTAATGTGTGCTAATGTCTCGGATAAACAAGTGCAGTGCAGTGTCAAACAGAATGAGAATGGTCATCATCATCAAGCGTGCAAATAGTCACACATAAAAAAAACCTTACATTATAGTATACCTAGATATTATCTACGGCAACAAAAATGTAATTTGAAAAAGATGACAAATACTTATAATAACAAAACTTGATGGTATGTAGCTACTTACCATGCTCTACTTTGCATTCGTACGAGTATGTATACTTTACAGATAGATAGTTTCTCTTCAGAAAAATACATGATTGAGCGGGGTGGGCGGGTCGGCGACAAGTCATGGGAGTCCCGATGAATAATTGAGACGTACCGCGCAAGCGCGGAATGCCGCCGCCCGGCCCGGCCGAAAGTGGGGAGCCCTCATCGACGATCCCGACCCAACACAGCCGCATACTGCACTCCGACATTCCGAACAATGTATAGTTGACTGTCTGAGAGTTTTGAGATGTGTGCCGAGTGTTTCCTCAATTTTTTTTCCCTATAATTCTTATTTCTGAGGCTTGTGTGATAGCAGTATGCAAACAGAGCCCGATAGCACGGCGGTCTCGGAGGCGCCAAGCAGCGACAGCGACGACTCGGACTGCGAACCACCATCTGACCCCTCTACCATCATCGATGAAGAATGGGCAAGGGAGCTTCTGCAGTACACGGGCGAGAATAACTTTAATGTGGTAAGTTAAAGGACGCTATAGATAAATACTGTAAAAAAAGAAAATTACTGCATATAAGTACATATTATGTACTAGGTAGGTACCTAGGTAATTGTAGTAAATTTTATTACATAAGTAAATAATTTAAAACAATATAATTAAATGAATAGATTTAGGCGTAACTTTACTCAAATCCTTATTTAATAATAACAAATATAAAAAAAATAAGTAAACATTTAAGTAAGTACCTACTTAAATAATAATTTAGAAATACAAATAAAAAAATTACCTAGTGACAGTTTTGCCTAATTTTCCTGTTATGGCCACAATCCAGAATTTTCGATGCGCTCGAAGAGTCAAGAACTCCTGAGGATGCTTCGTACGTAGAACCGAAACGAGTCCAAAATTCTTCGGTTTGATAACAAGGCACGTTTGCTTAACAGGAAAATTAGGCAGAATTGCCACTAGATATACCTATATTTATATTTTTCAAAAGTTTTCTGAAATATTAATTTAATGTTTCTTAAAATACTTGTTATTATTACAATATAATTATTTCAATGCGGCAGTTTGTATATTTTATGACACCGTTTTTTCGTGGTCCTAATTTGTCTACTATGTTAGCCTACTAGTACCTACTACTGATACTTCTGAAGCTGCGCAACAAAAATAATCTCCATGTATCTACTTACAAATATTACTTGTAGTACATATATACGTCCTGAATTAAGATTTAATTATTTAAGCCTTATTATTTCCTGATACATTACAAAGTGTTCGCAATTACATATACCTATACAATAAATGTGATTTCTATATTGGTAGATAGGTATGAAATAAAGAACCCCTCTCAGGTGAAGGCTTACTCCAAGGCCTGTCACCTGGATAACATAACTAATTTTATTGTTAGGTAGGTATATTAAGTTGGCCTTTCTTATCCCAATTCAAAAGGTAGCGTCCGAAGTGCACGATTTTTCAGGGAGAAGATAAAAATTGAGAAATTTATATTTTTTTCATCTCATACCCTGGTATTCCTCCTGCAAAATCCTTCTTGTATTGTAAATGCGAAAGCTCTTAAATCTCTACAATAGAAACTCGATTATAGTCCTGGAGTAAAGTGATAGGTAGGTACCTACTTACGCAATTTTATGAATATAATGAGGTAATTATTGCGATCCCGAAAGGAGCACTATATATCTCACAAATTTGCAAATAGATGAAGAAACAGATAGTATGTAGTACGGTTATTTATTCATGTGGTAAGTAGACGAAATGCCTTCCAATTATGTAGGTAAACAATTTTCACTATTAAAGTATAGCAGCATAGGGAACATTTCTGAATCTAAGACAACTCGTTAATTTGTAATGTTAATTTTATTGACCTCTACCACTCAACAGCAATTTACGCGATACAACTCAACTCGACAGCTATCAAACGCAAACTGCTCTGAATACTTATCTAAATACAGAAAGCGTGTTTTCTCCCAAAACTACTTCTCTAGCTGTTCACAAAAATATCATAAATACTTTCACGCTTGTTATTACGTTCGGTAAAATCGATCGTCTACGACTCTACGAGTAGGTACTTATCAGTAGCATAGAATTAATGTACGTATATATTATACTAGTACTATTGATCTTTTCCTTGTGGTTTTCTATTTCTTCTCGATGAGAGCCTAATATATACCTATCGCTACTTGACCACAGACCATATACTTGACGCGATTTGACATATAATTAAAATTAAATGATTTTAACTTTACAAAAGATAATTATAATAAATATAGGATCAATGTATTCTGCCTTAAAAAGCGTGCAATACTAATATTAAATTATAACAAACTTTATATTAATAATTTTAAGTCTAAATACCTACACTAAATTAATTATCAAAATAATTCTTAAATTGCATAACAAACTATCATTTTTCAAAGATAAAGATAAAGATAAAGATTCTTTATTTGCGTAAAACATGGTATACAGTTGTTATCATAAAAAATTTAAAGTGCTCATGTTTTGCTAGTATTGTCGTAGCATGCAAATTAGTACTATTTAAACTAAGTATATTATTAAATTATTTCAGGAAGTCTCTTACATTGTAAATTTTTGTATCCTGCAACCATGCATAAGTTTGCTTTTTAAATTGTGTTATATTAAGATCTTTAAATTCATTTGGTAATTTATTGAATATTTTAACACACATAGCTAAGCAGTTTTTAGAACATTACAAGTTAAAAATTACAACATTACAAGTTAATGTGTCAAATTAAATAAATTATATTAAATTGAGTTATGTAATAAATAATGAAATTAAGTTAACCAACACGAATAGGAATGGTCAATCAAATTTGATTGACCATGAGCAAAATGATGGTTTTTGTCATTCAAGAATTCTTTAGTATATAGTGTAGCAGCAATTACTTGTTACAAAAGTTTTCAGTTTTCTTTGATGTTCTCTTATGGATTTTAGAAACTTATTATTAATCAAAATATATGTTCATATTTTAGACATTTGAAGTTACAAAAGTACGTAATCCGATGCGTATGGAAAATATCATCCGCGTTTGCCTGGAAGGGGGAGGGGGATTAAAAATACTTATGAAATAAAAAAGGACTATGTAATCCGGAGGGTAGTTACTAAATATACTTATAAAAAAAACGAATATCGTCCCTTTTACAAATGTTGTTGTTCTCTATGTGCTGTTAGCTTAAACATATACATACGGTTTGAATATGTTCTTGTCTCTGTAATTTCTATATACATATCAAATATGTAAAGTATTATATAAAATAGGTTGGTACGTAAATAATACCTAATTATGTAGAGATATAGATTGAGAAATTCAGCTTGATATGCTGCGAGTAAAGGTGTAGGTACAAGATGTGATGATTTGTTTTGTTTTTGGGTACATAACTCTTAATAATTTTCATATGGTATCTTTGTATTTTATCAGGTCAACGTGGAAACCCGAGTTGGAGTGGGCGGAACCTTGAGCAGAGTTGTTGCTGTAACCATACACTACCATATCGAGAATGAGCACAAGATCCTTCCTGTCATCGTCAAATTACCGCCACGGGATCCTTTTGGCAGACTGTTCATGGCTGAGGCCCAGTTCGACACAAGAGAGATCCTATTTTACACAGAACTAGCCCCTGTGCTTGACCGATTGGCCGAAGATGTCTTCGGTCCGGGAAATGGATTACATACAGCCAGATGCTATAGGGGTCGAATACCTAGTAAGTTTTTTTTTTACTTATTAGAAACAGTGTTATGTCGTAGTAGGAATGTCCTACTGACGAATGGAACGTATGTGAAAATTATTACGAGCATCATGCCCACCAGAACAATCTTGACGCAATTCGTTAAGATTGTTCTGATTGTCTTTGAAAAATGTCTGACTGAGGGCGTAGGACGGAGCTCGATTTGCATGCGAGTGAACTCAACGAATCAGAACTACGCAATATTTAAATGGTCTGAGCGATTTTTTTAAAATAAATGTAGGTATATAAATAAAGCTTTTATCAACGGAAAAATCTTTCAGGTACTGTATCTCACATATTTGGTGTATAATAAATAAACATTTTATTGACACGATTTCCCATATAGACATAAAAGATATTAGAGCTGTATCCATGATTTTTTTCACTCAAGAGGTATAGGTATATGTAATCGTCTTTTCGGATCATGCACAGGCATGTGTCATGTGTCATATCCTCTTGAATATTTAAAAATCATGTTCAAAATTTGTCTTTTTGAGAGTCACTTCAAAGATGGATGTGAAAATAAATTTAAGCTTAGGCGCTTTAATTTATTTGGAGGAGATACTTGTTCGGCATGATAATTTGCGATTAATAATAATCAAATTTAATTAATATTATTATTATTTTATCTTTAGCTGAATTAATTTTACATAACTGCTTAAACGCAACAGCTAATATTTATTACTCGATCGACACGTAGGGGCGGAGGAAAGGCAAGGGTTGGACCTTAAATGAAGTTGCCTGAATTTGAGTAATTTGTAAGTGTAGAGTGTAGAGGAATCAAAGGGGTTAACCCAATTCTACTACTGCTACTACTGGACGTAAACTTTGAAGCTGTGGTTCTTCTGGCGCACGCTCGCTTCGCTTGCTCGGCTCGTGCATTGTGATTTGTGCCCACCAGTAACGTAACGTAACATTTCTTCTCGCTTCGCTCGATATTTGCACCACTATAAAAATATATGGCTTTGGCTTAGAATATTCAACATACCTGAATATTTATTTTATCCAAGGTGTTGTTGTTACGCTTACCTAAGTTTAAGAAGAAAAATAAAATTTTATTTTTCTTCGAAATAATATTAAGATTAGCGTGCCTAACTTGAATTTATTTTCATCGGTAAAGAATATCGAGGTTTCCGAGTTCGATCCTCGGTTCGTAGATCAACTAAGAAGTTAATGTATTAAACTACCTGCTTGCAGACAAAAACAGGTACTCATAATATATTCTAATAAGTAATACAACTTACTATTAAAAATGCGAAACATTTTCTATCTCCATGTTAATTAATTACGCGAAGCTACTGAACTGATTTCGAAGAACTTTAGGCATCAGCGATATATTTTCAAGCGCTCGTAGCGTAGTTTGCTTAGCCGTTCTTAACCGAACAGTGAAGTTAAGCAACGTCCACCGCGTTCATGACTTGGATGGGTGATCTAGTGATCACCCATTCAGTAGTAATGTCATTAGTATGACATTACTACTGAGGCTTCCGTGCTCCGGAGGGCACGTTAAACCGTCGGTCCCGGCTGTTGTCTTACGGTGGTAGTCGATATAGCATAGTGGTGGGGTATTTTGCGAATGCCCGCCTGGATAGCTACCACCAGGGCCGGATTTGAAGGTGTGGAGGCCCTGGGGCAACAAGGGAGTGGAGGCCCCTAATAAATTTTTCAATTAGCTTAAATAATATTTTTATTGCGAGTGTTTCAATAATATATTTATATAATTGTATGGCACAAAGAGATTGAACAGGCAATCACAAATCAAGGCACACAATAAGAAAATAATCTTTAAATCAAAGCCTCTCATGGAAATGGCACCTTCCGAGCTTTTTTAAACAAAAAATCACTGATGATTTCACTGAAATCCAGCTCCTGCAGTGAATCACTTTCAATGCTAAGTAAAGACAACTTCGATAGGCGATTTTGTCAGAAATCTTTTGTTTGGCATCGATCCTTCAATATATTGAACAACTATAGTCAGTAGATCAATATGAGTTTCGTTGAACGTGGAGTCCACTGACACCGAATAATACTTAGATTTATTTCAAATGCTTTGCGAAAAGTGGTTCATATTCGGCTAGCAATTCCAGAATACTGAGGTAATTTTCATTTCTCGGTGAACCTAAACGTTCATCATCACCTCAGAATTTAATAGTGATGATAATTCTGGGGATTTTTCGCCAATACTGGATTTCTTGTGCCTCTTGTATCACTAGCACTTGATCAATGGGCCCTGTCCTGTGATTTTTCCCCGTTGCACTAAACTCATTACTGATTCCAAGCGAGTGTTTGACGTCTCGTGCTCGTTTAGGCGATCAAATGTATTCTTCCAGTCACAAAAGCCTTCTCCACTTAACGTCATATTTTTGGTGGACATTAATTTACGCGTATAACAATATAATCTACTTGTAGTTAGGATTCCGGCATGTAAACATTTTCTTTGAACATTTCCGCACTTGATCCGACCGATCTTGCTGAACTGAATTCTGTGAAGATACTTAATCACAATTTTAAAAATCTATGGAACCTTTTTCTGCCCAATATTTAATCATATTTTCTGTAATACTTTCAGGCCAAAGAACAATGTAATTTTTGAAACCACAACATTTTGTTTCCTTATTATTCTAAAAGTTTTGAAGAATCTGCGGTGTTATCTGATGCAATTATCTGGATGTCTGGATGATTTTGAATACTATCCACCAAATCTCCATCTACTTTGGTATCTCCTACTGTATTTACAGCATCTTGTGGAACTTGTTTTTGGATGATTTACTAAAATAACTGGATAATTTTCACTTATATGTAATTTGTTTTAAAATGTAAGAAATAATAATAAAACTAAGTTGAATTGTTACTCAAATTTGACTCTACTAATCGAAAAATATACTTGAAAATCGCGCCTTAGTTGCTCGAAATTTCAGCAGTTAAATCGATTTTCGACATACTGGTCTAGTAGACTGCATTCTCGTAAAGCCTTATTATATTTTATATATATCTGCATATTCGTCAAGGTCTCGTCAAGACTGCAAACTCGTTAAGCATACATACATACACAGCTTTACTAAGTGTCTGGAAGAAATAAGACATGTATCTCAAAGTTCTTGTTAAGTCGATAAGTCGATATTTTTTGCATTTCCCTTGACATTTTAGTTACAAAGATTCCACTATATTAGATACGCTATAGTTGTGTAAGTTTTTTTAATTAATACAATTAATGTGGAGGCCCCTCTCTTGTGGAGGCCCCGGGCAGTTGCCCCGATTGCCCTCCCTTAAATCCGGCCCTGGCTACCACCCTCAAGTAGAATATCTATCGCCTAGCACCTAACAGCTGCTTGAGAGCCAGTAATTCTAGGTTAGCCTGAACAACATCTTCGAACACATCATCACTTACCATTAGGTGAGACAGTGGTCAGCCTAAAGGCTAGATGGCTAGCCTGTCTGCTATAAATAAAAATAAACTTTAATCTAAATCAATCACAGGCTAATCACTTCTCTTTTTCCAGGCATGATTGGAGCAGACAGTGAACTGGTATTGCAAGATATCTCACACGCCGGGTACGAGACAGCTGATCTGGCCGAAGGTTTATCTGAAGACCGTGCACGTGCTGCGCTCTATGCTGCAGCGCGGCTCCATGCGCTATCTCTGGCTCTTCGAGAAAAAGAAGGTGCTCTTGACGACAGATTCGACTTCTTATTTCCCTGTGAACGGGCGGCTGCTGGGTACCTGCGTCTTATTAGAAGAGGTTTACCACAGCTCGAAGCATTCCTACGTGAACGTACACAATGTATCGAAGAAGCAAACGCCGTGGCAGCTCTCAGTGCACGAGCCCCAGCTCTACTAGGCACGTTGCTCAGACCATCAGAGCCGGCACCCATTGTACATGCAGATTTTTGGTGTGGAAATTTACAGTTTAGGGAAAGAGATGGATCTACAGAATGCATGGTATTAGACTGGCAAATGGTTTCCCTTGGAAGACCAATGGATGACATTGCATTACTTCTGCTTTCGTCTCTGTCGCCAGAGTTGAGGAGAGCCATTGGAGATAGGTTGATAGAAGACTATACGCAACGGCTAGTGTCAGAGTGCACGACACTTGGAGCTACTATGGCGGCTAGTGCAATGCGGCGCGGGCTGAAAGCGGACTGGCCGCGGGCAGCGCTTAGAGCTCTTTTGTTGTGCGCTGGCAGTGTAGAGATGGCAATAGGAGAACCGCGGGCTGAAGCCCGCTTGCTGGAGGCCGTAAAAGATCTACACGCTGATGGCGTACTTGATTTAAAACCTGATACTGAGGCGTGATGCCATACTATTAACTGACGTGCCAAGGAACGACTAAATATTTATCTAGGATATTAAGAATGCCGATTACAATCCAACCATTATTAAAAAATAGTTACAGTCATTAGTTTGTTATCGTTTTAAGCACCTTCTTTATTCTGCAGCGCAGTCTAGTGGCATCTCAACAAATCTTCATCATGATACAGTTTAATATAAATAAATAGATGTCAGATGTGAGCCCATGATTGTAAAGACTGAATTTATTGTGTGTAACTATTATTATTGTACCGACCCCAATTAGCGTGGGATAAGGGTTAATATCTACATGTAAATCTTTCCCATTCGTAGGGGGGTCTTTATTGCTCATTGTACCAAAAAAAACATCGTGGTCTATTGACTTTTGATGAAAGTTCATTAGAATGATTAAATTACTGCCATAAATCTTAACCTGATGTTTTATTTTGTTAATTCCATAATTAATTTATTAATTGTTTTAGGAATGTGTAATCTGATAAAAAAATTGTCGTAAATACAGTTTGTTGTTGTAAATACAGGCTTATTGGTAAAATGCGAACAACCTCTTAGGTTGACTTCTGCTAGTCGTAACAAACATTTTGAAATTATTATTTTTTGTTTTGAAAAAAAAGCATGCGTTTAAGGGATCGCAGCGCAGTTTAAGATATCAGTTCCTCAGAAAGCGTTGCTATCCACTTTCCAGTATTATATCTTTGACGGCCTCTTACGACACCCACAGGTAGCAAAGGGGGATTTATATTTGAAAAAAAGGCCCCACCTTTTTTTAAATATAAATCGTTAATTACTAGTTAATTACTCTTGTAATTCATGTATGTTGATAGGCGCTGTTTTCATTTAAACATTTTTTTTATTAAATGAAATGAAATGAAGTTTATTCCAGCACACCACTACACTACAATTAAATAAATATAGTTAATTATTCCACAGTTAGAGCAATTGCAATGTTGCATGATGCTAGGAACGAGTCCCGTCTCAGCATGTGCCAGGTTCAAAAAATGATCCTAAGCGCTGGTTTTCAGACGGCACTCCCGACCAACATCACGAACGAATACAATAAATAACAGAAACAAAACCATAGATAAATATACATATATATATATATTGTATTACGACCACACAAATTTTATTAATATTATACAGGATACAAAATGTACGATATAATCTATGCGTGGTGGACATGGCATCACTAGCCGCCATAGAGAATAAAGCTGTGTGCACACCAGACGCGGGGCGTGCGCGGTAGGCGGCGCATGGCGGTCCCGCGCTGTCTGAAATGTATGGGGTTGTATGGAGGCGTTCACACCGAGCACCCGCGCGGGACCTGCGCCGCGCGCCGCCCGCGCACGCCTCCAGCGCTGCCAACATCACCGCAACCGCGCTCCTCGGTGTTACTAGTTTTGTTGATGGTTCCGATGTTTTCATTAGGATAAAATCAAAGAACTACTATTTAATGACGAAGTTGCTTTTTCGAAGCTCTGCTCTGTATAAATTTGTATGCGTGTGGTTGTGGTTTAAAAATGTAAAATTGGTAATCGGTTTTTAAATCTAATTCATCACAGCGTGTAGTAAAGTCTGAAATGCTTAAGCTAAGGCTTATTACTTTTAAAAAGTTGTGTAGAAGTATCGATTCTGATTTCAGGTTCGATATGTCTATTGAATTTTTTTGGCGATTCAGTTTTTTGAAACTTTACAAAACGATAGTTATATGGGGTTCTAAAACTTTAAAATGGTCTTATATCTGCCATATAAAAAAAATAATACCGGCGGTATGCCTTTATTAAACAAAATACTATGAACTATATACAACACTACAGCTACTACAATAAAAGCATTTAGACACCTATAAGTCATAGCAGACTCATAGGCAGTCCAAATGCTCCAGCCCACTCCCAGTTGGCAGCGTGCCCAGCATGCTGGCAAAAAATAAAAAATAATTGACAAAAGTGTTGATTAATTATTGTGTCTATTTTAAGAATATTTCGGAGCAGGTTACACTTGGATTTTAACTACTTACCAACTTTGGCTTTTCTGTATGCACTACGTTTCATACTGATAGGAATATTGATGTATGGATTTTATTGACTTTGATTTTACCTACTGTTTGGAATAGGTATTATGGAACAGAGAATTGATAAGGAAATGAGTGCCGGACCAAACAAATTGAGATTATTACCAAGTGAGCACGAAGCGTCTCCGTTTCAGCTTGGACAAAAATGTTTTTCTATCTGTCCAGGTATTCTCCCCTACAAGTCGCAGTTCGCAACTGAATCTCGTGCAAAATTGTAAGTAGGTTAGATAATTACATAAAAAATTAGTTGAATCAGTTTTTAGATTTTTTTACCAAAACGGAGGTGATTAAATCGTAAGAAAAATATGGCTACATACGAGTCGGACTTGTGCACGAAAGGTTCCGTGTCATTATCAATACAACATTAGACACTGTGTATATGCAACCTTTTTTAACCGACTTTAAAAAAGTAGAAGGCACTCAGCATGTCTTTTTTTTAGGTTTGATACCGCAGAACTTTTGACTGGGTGTACTGATTTTGAAGATTAATTTTATCTGAAAGTTGATGCTTCCCGTGTGATCCCATTTAAATTTCATCAAAATCGATCTAGGTATTTTTGATTAGTTGTATTTTTTTCCAATAAGTAAAATGTATTTTCATATCTTGATGATTATATTCATTGACAGTGAATGGCAATCCATCCCGTAAGTAGTGTCACAAAAAAATAATGAACCTGAAAATTAACCGAATTGCACACTTAAAATTGTGAAATAACTTGTAGAAGTCGGTACCATGATAGTTCAAAAGTACATTTTATCACAATATTGTGCGCATGGTACCGACTTCAACAAGTTATTTCACACTTTTGAGTATTGAAGTCGGTTCCATTTCCGGAGTAATGAAGAAATGCAAATTGCCTGTGTCACATCAAATTGTGACCCATTTCCCCATGTGCGTGCGCAGTGCACCTTTACTCAATTGTAAGCTATGCAAGGGTAGAAATTCGAGGATTATGGTTCCGAGAGCCACTAGTTATAAGAGTCATGACTTTCTGATTACACATATCTTCATGAATTATAAGCTATCATTAGAAAAATATGAGAGTTGACTTAATGAAGGAATTCCTGAAGTTATTAGATGGATGATTATGGAGTTATATCAGAAGAATTGATCTAAGCGTGAGTCTTGTCGCATCTATATGAAATATTGATAGATAGGTTAGTGACGTAGCGTTATAGTTGCTGATCAAGGCGATTAAGCTAAGCACGAAGGAGTGTGGTAGGCGTGACAATGCGTACGTGTGGCGTGTCTTGCAGTACAGGGCGCAGTGGGCTATGTCGCCAAAAGAGCAAAAGTTATCTATCTACTAGGTCAAAAATCGATAATTTATATATACAATACTCTAATTTGGATGGGTCACTATTAGTGGGATTTAGAATTACGCTCCTATATGCCTAGAAGTGCACGTTAAGCCGTTGCGTCGTCGATCGATCCAGGTTGTTGTCATAGGATGGCAGTCGTTATAGGATTGAGGTAGGTTATTTTATTAATGAAAGCCTGGCCAGATACCACACTATACTAGCAAATCTATCTATCACTAATCACCTAACTATGTGTTACTATACATATCCATCAATGTTTCTTATAAATGCTACAAGGCTTGATATGATATTGCTGACAACATTTAATAATAATACAATACAATATTAGTTTATTTCAGAAGTCATAAGCACTATAATTACCGACGGCATGAGTATGAGTAGATTATTTATTTTGATATGTTTTTAAGCAGATTGCTGCAATTAGGTCACTAGAATGTGAAAATTCTTAAAATTTGTAGCCAATGGTAATCTGTATCGCACATCGAAAATCATTATAAATTAGGAGAAATCTGTATATATGGCAACGCTGGCGGCGGGCACGCGCCTACACGCGCCGCCATTTTGAATTTGGTGTAAACGCCTACCGCGCGGCAACTGCCCCGCGCCCGCCAGCCCCGCTACCGCCAGGCGCTTGGTGTATTTACTCCTAATACGTATGCTTCATAGACATATAAATGTTTTTTTTATCTCGATGGTATGCTTCGTAGAAAGATTATAGTAAATAATCTTTCTACGGGGCGCGTTTCAGTAAATGTTGGTCGAGCAATATTTGCTCTAAGGCATCTGGAACGACCTATAAAGCTCCTTTCAAAATATGGAATTGACAGCGATGTTTTTTGGTGATAAAATACAGTCTACATTTTTAATAAATGGGGCATAATACGTAATTAAGCAATGTTAACATAGTATGCCACTAATCCTTGGCTTAGCTTGTACAAAATCTATTATTTATTGTAGAATCTGTCACATTTGATAGCTGGCCAAGATTTGGCCGATTCAAAAGGTAGTAAAAATTTGGCCAGGCAGATCAAAATTTGCTCTGACAGGTCGCCCGGAACGGGTATGATCAAATCTTGACAGGATCAAATTAAGTTCGATTAGAGTGCTGGAACGGCGTATGTCTGCGTTTAGACCATAATTTGTCTTGGCCGACGGGTAGGAGGAACGCACCCCCGGTATGCTTAGTGCTTACGTGTCGTCACGTGGTTGAAATATGGCCACGTCACATACTGATAGATTTACTTTCAAGGAAATAGGTTATATCCATGTTTGTCACAAAGTCCAAATACCCTAATATTTACTTATTTAGTTGAACAGTACACTTTTAAAATAGAGAAGCAATGTGCAGTGTTGTGGCAGTGAAAACCGTCCCCTATTACACTCGTTCAGAACTTTGTATGTCCCGGAGCGGAGGCATGCCGCTGCCGGTTACCTGATTCTGATTAGGAGCGTTATTGTGAAGCTCGTATATACCTACATACATCCGACTGTTAGAATTCACGGGAAGTGTCTCAAATCATTAAATTAAAACAAAAAACTTACTCGCCATTTTTTTCGGCGCGCAAATTATTATCGACTAATGATAATGCCATAACTAGGTACCTAATTCCCAATAAATCTAGAATACTGTAATTAATCATGTAAAAAAGATAACAATTATATAATGGAATTAAAAGAAAAACTAGTTATGTTTACTTACATACTTTTTGAGAAAAAACACAGCTATTGATACATTAGGCACCAAATTTCCTTGTGCGGAAAACCACGTAATATTTTTTTTTCATATCTACCTACTCGTACCACTAAACTAAAAAACCTAAAACGCTGTAATTATTCGTGGGTACATATAGAAAACAAGTAAATAGTGATATTCAAAGAAAAAACAAAGTTACAGGTGGAGTAGGAATTTAAAACAAGTATTTAAAAATATATTTCTGCACATTTCCGTCATGTGTTCAGTCTTTTTTCAGTACAGTTTTTCATGAAAAGGTGTATTTTTGTTTATACTGTCGTAAAGACTATATGACCAGGATTATAATACGAGATTGGAATGTTCGGATTACTGGATTATAGAGAAAAAAACATAATAAATAAAAAATTTAACAAAAAATGGAACCGACTTCAACACCTAAAAGTGTGAAATAACTTGTTGAAGTCGGTACCATGATAGTTCAAAAGTACCTATTATCACAATATTGTTGGCATGGTACCGACTTCGACAAGTTATTTCACACTTTTGGGTGTTGAAGTCGGTTCCATTTTTTGTTAAATTTTTTTTTTCAATCTTTTTAGTGTAACTCAAAAACGGCTTGACCGATTTTGATGAAATTTAAAATGGGACCAAACGACAACCATCAGCTTTCAAAAAAAAAAAAGAATTTTCAAAATCGGTTCACCCAGTCAAGAGATCTGAGGTAACAAACATAAAAAAAAAAAAAAAAATACAGACGAACTGAGAACCTCCTCCTTTTTTGGAAGTCGGTTAAAAATAAAACTAAATCGTTTTTACATTTATCCAGCCATCCATCGTTGGCCCAAAAATCTTGTTTGGTATTTTTTTTATAAAATTTGATTGCTATTGCTTTCAGAATTTCTCCATATAGGGGAGTAGGTTTATATTAATTTAGATAGGAGTGTGTTTATAAAGCTGTTGCATGAACCACATGTAAAGAGCGCTTTCCATCTTTGGACAATCACCAACGCTTAATGTTTTACGCTTTCCTGGCCCAGATTCTATCGTCTTCCCGTGGTCTACTATGCTTTTTTTCATAAGATCGTGTATAGCAGCACGCCCAATACCACATGTTTTGTCCACTATCTTACTTCTTTAAAATATCCATTTTATCTTTCAAGTCTAGTATCTTGAGTTTTTTTTTTTTTAACATATTTAACTATACACTATTCTTACTTTAAAGAAACAGGTAAACTATATACAACGAAGAGACAAAGACTGTATAGTGACAGCCTTTAAAACAGATAAATGGTCAGCTAAAGAATGCTATAAATAAATAATATTGTTCAATGATAGTTAAAAGATAAGACTAAAAGTTCACAACAAAAATAAACTAGGTTTCTCCTTGAAGAGAAAAAATATCAAGTTAATTCAGAGCACTAATAGGCAGTATTTAAAAAAAAATCAATAAGGATAATAAATGACGCACGTGCACGTGATAAGTTTTGAGGTGAGACTGCTAGACGACAGACTTCGCGGCACTGGAGCACATAGGCGTATAAGGCGAGGGAGGCGCGGGCGGAGGGTCCGGATTATTGGTCAATTGATACTCTGCCCCGTGGGGTGCCAGGTTAGAATTTGACCACCCCATATCATCCCGTGGGTGTCGTAAGAAGCGACTAAGGGAAAAATACTGGAAGATGGGCAGCAGCGCCTTCAAAAGAACTGCTAACTTTCACTGCGATCCCCAATACGCCTGCCAAGCGTGGGGATTATGGCAAATACCCCCTTAATAGGGGAGGCTGTGTTCAACAGTGGACGATCCGACAGTTACAGTACAGTACAGATACTCTCAATTTCATGGCGTCTCGAAGCTTGTTCTTTTAAATTTTCTAAAAATAGCTGTTGTTTCGTTTTTAACACAATGGTAAAAAGGATCCTTTCGTCCCATTGCTAAAACTAATATAAGATGTAGTTACTTAAACAACAATACTGATATTATGGACAACAGAAAACTCTAGCTTGTTATTTAAAAAAATACTGATAGGATCAAAACTCTGTGGTCGCACTATAAACTTGCATCTAAGCGTCTCGCGTACGGAACGTCGTAGCTCGGCAAAACGAACACAGGTTCTACCTCGATGGGCGCTCGCGCCGTACTGATCGCTATGCTAATTGCTAATTTAGAGTTACATTAAATATGTTTTCGTGTCTAACATAACAGAGTTAATATTACAATTATTTGAGATCATATTAATTGAAGAATGTACTTTCTTTTGGTATAATATCTGTATGGAATTACACTTTATTTTACGCAATAAATCGTGATAAACTGCTGATATAATTCGTAGAAAATGGCGCACGATCTTTTTTTTTTCTATAAGGATGATTAATTATTGATATTCTGGTAGATTATGTAGCAACAAGATTATATGCCTGAATTATAGCTTTTTTTAAAGTTAATTTGATGATTTTAATACAAGAAATGGAACTCTGAAGTTGGCTATATGTACCATAATTCGTAAAACAAGGTGCGGGAGATTGGTCACTACAAAATAATTAAAGTTATGTTTGTAAATGTAATACATTACTCGAAATTAGAACAGATTATTCTATTTTTATCAATTATTTAATAAATTGTAGATCTTTCTTGTGATAGTAAATTAAGCGCTTAAAATCATAGATTACGCGCGTTAAACGTGAAATGGCTCTTATAACCAACCAATCTCCTTCGTTTGATGGTCTATCTAACTACGTGACATTGGCGAAATTGTGGTGGTGTCCACAGAAGCCACAAAACAAGAGTTGAAGTTGAAGTAGGTCATAGCGATAACAGAGGTTTTGGCGATTGACATGGGGGTGTCCTTCGCCAGCCAACCACCAAAGACCTCGGGACGGCACGTGTGGTGTTTCCGTGCGCCACTAAAAGGTGAAGGAGTGGACTAACTTCTAGCCTACTCTACTCCGCAACTAGATGAAGCTCTGCACAGGGCCAACGCTGCCTGGGCCACGGTAGAGTTCCCTAGCGTTCCCGTGGTCCTGGCATTAAGGAGTTCAGTAGGAACATCGTGTGGTTTTTAGTCGGTAGGGGCACTTGCTGCTGTCGCAGTAGTTAGTGCCGAGCCCGACATATCCCGGCCACCATCCCCGGTGCACGGGAATGCGTAAATGCATTTTCCACATGCACAAAAAAAAAAGGTCATAGTGATAAGTATAACTAATTTGACACGACACGTCACCTTCAAAAACAGGAGTCAGAATCTGAATTGTCAACATTTGGCTCCAAACCCTTATTTGTGATGGAGCTAGAATCATAAGTTATGATTCTGGCTCCATCACAATTTTATTGTGAGTAAAGCAAAGTCATATTGTTTCTGATAAATTTCACTCTCCGTCCTAGCGTTGGCTAAATCCAAAAAGAAGACGCAGAATTTGTAGGCGACTAACTAGTAGACTGACGACATCGAAAAGTCACGGGTGGCCAATGGTTACAAATTACTAATAGTCGTTCTTGTAGCGTTCTATGGAGGAGGCCTTTGTTCTACAGTGGATGTCTTCCGGCTGATGATGATGTTAGATATATTAGCCAACTCTACAATTTTCCCAAGAAGACTCTACCACTATAACTACCTAACTACTACCAACCGAAAAACAGAAATCAGTTTAGCTACACCAATAAATCGGAGATGAAAGTTGACTCGATTAAGTGACTACCACGTGAACAGCAATAATGCACCGTGGAAGTCAATTAATGACTTTCCTTGAAATATTGTCAATAACCAGAGAACAAGTACTCTTGAATGAATTTCCTTTAGAGACAATCTCCGAAGTATCTGTAGGGAGAGTTGCGAGAGAGTCGGAGGGTGAGGAGAAATTACGTATGTAAACTTAACATTAATGAGTTTCGAGACTGCATTATATCATTCGCTAAAAATAATGTGTGTTTATTTAATTACTGTATTTTCTTAACTAAGTATTCTGCAGCTAAATCCATGGACATCCATATATATCATCATAGATACATTAGCTATAATTATACTCAGTATTTCTTAGGAGTTAATTGTTTCAAAATCATTATTTATTGCTTTATTATCATTGTTAAGTATGTAGATACAACAGTTCTATGGTTTCCTATTTCAATAACTCAAACTTTTATCACAGATGCGCGCAATTTTGGCCTTGACAGCACCTAAGTAGCACCAACAAACGGTTTTATTTTATTTAACATCTAAATATCAGAGCGAATGAAACAGTAGTATGAAATTAATGTAAGTAATGTAGTATACAAAGGTTAATGCTAATTATTGTTAAATTGTTATTTTAGTTTTTGATATCGATACCCATCACGCCTGTTGAGTTTCGCCAGTTAATTAGCAGTAACCTTGTATACTTAATAATTAGCTGGTTATCAAAGACTTGATTTAATGTTTTATGAAAATATATCGATGACATCAATATCTATTTAAAATATCGCATCGATTCGATGCGTCGTGTTCGTAGTATAAGTATCGAGTGAAATCGATCCATTGATGTGTTTCGAATATACATCCCTATTGTTTTTACAGAAAAAAAATGTTGACCTTCGTTTTGGGTCCCTATAATGTACGACCAATAATACGCGACCAAATAATGCACAGCCAATAATACACGGCCAATATTACGTGGACTGGCTTCGTATTATCGGGGTGTACAATACGGGTCGTACAATATTTGGCTGTGCATTATCTACACGGGCTGATATTACACGGCCAATAATACGCGACCATAAAATGGAAGCTATTTGATGTACATGAATTATTGGGTGTGCATTATTGGCCGTGAAATACGGGCCAGACACTTTTTGCACAGGGCGATAATGTACAGCCGATAATACGTGTACATCATAGACTATATAGAAATGTCAAAGAAAGAGCCTCGTTTGCACGTTCCAGTACCTTTGATCGCAGATAATAATGTCAATATTTCCATTCAACGTTCAATCTTTATTTTTTCTCAGTGTTCTGTGCCCATTTTTCGTTACGTATATGGTTTGGAAAATTCAAAAAATTGAGGTCTACTTATTTAAATTTTAGTATAAAATAAATATGTGAACGATTGATAAACACGAGTGTTATGAGCTTATACTACTCCACCACGCATGTGCAAAGCAAAATATGTATGATTCCAGGGTTAAAAACCGCACTAATTGAAATTGTTTTGCTCGTAAGCATTCGTCTGAAGTTTTATAATTTTGCCGATTGCATTCTAGCCACATCGGGGTATTTCATGTGAAATTTATCTGTTTCAGGTTCCAGTCACATCAGGCTGCTTGTTAATCCCATGATTTCATGTCGGAACCTGCAACTTACACTAGTAAGTTGCAGGTTTCGTAAGGCATAAGGCTATGATAAGTAGATATAGCTGAGCTTAGTTGCTACTAACTAGGAAAAGGAATGCTGATATATGAATTTAAAACGCTCCTTGAGGTAGCCCGGTATCAAAGGATAGTGGAACAGATTAATGTATAGGACAAAATGTGGTACCACCAGCTTAAAAGGAATTTGGTAGTATAAAAGTATATCATGTTTAAATTAAAAGATATTTTAACTGTTCCAAATATCTTAATAAAAGATATTTAGAACAGTTCAAAATATCTTCACTCACAGCTCTCTTCTACAATACTATCAGTGTTGGCACATCCATTGAGATCATAATTTCATCAAGAAGTGACCTTACAATAATGAATGTTTGGCAAACTGGGGACTATGAAACACAGGAAAGTTGTGCAAATTTTTACATAATCATCTACTTACTGCATGCTGATCTGTTTGTACGCAGCAATTGGAAATATACATTTCAGTCCACTGAAGTCGCAGGCATCAAAATGTTACATACTTTTTAATTTAATAACTGGTTTTTCATTATTGTAGTTGTAATATTAAGGAATAAAAGTCAAAGTAGAAATCATTGTACTTATTATTCAAGCACTCATTTGAGTCAATCACAAAATGACTGCCACATTCAGCAAGCTAGGATTATATAGGTGAGAAAATTAGGCAAAAAAGTCAGGGCCACTGTTTTAATTGTACCTAATTAAACAATGTGTGAAATAAATATAAGTTTTTATAAAAAAAATTTATACACCTCCACAGATACTCAAATTTTCATATTATCATTTAAACGAATCAATCAGTTTACTGTTACAAAAAATATAAGCTTTATATCAAAATTAAGTTTTTGGGATGTTTACTTTGTTCTAAAGCTTATTTATTTATAATATGACACATTTTCTGTACCTACACAGTATGGGAACTGACAATGCTATATTCATATGGCAATTCCAACTACTTAATTGCGGGAAATATATGAATGACAGCAAAAATATTCATGTAAGAATAATGTATGGGGTGTGTCAATACTTACAATATTATAGGTTTAAGAACCTCTCTAAAATATTATGGGTTCCCACATTAATGTACTTGAATAAACTAGGTACATATTTAATTTATGGACGGGGTTGATATGAGAAAATGTTCTGGAAACAAATCACACAGTAATACAGCAATAGAAAGTATTATTTACACTCTTTTGGTAATGAAGCCGCGCTTGTCCTGAAGCAGGGTATTGAACGAGATTAGAAAGTGCTAGGAAGAAACAGACACTGGTACCTAGGTGCTCACTGTAATAAGTCATGTTTAATTTAATTAATTTGTTATATGTGTGTTCAGGTACACTAGTACCTGCTACTTGACATGCTATATACTTCTCAGAACTGGACATGCTCTCTAAATGTACCTAAGTCCATCCTTGCTGATGTATGTATACTTATAAACAGTGAGTACCTAACAAAAGTGTAAGCATTTTGGAGTAGGGTGTCATCGCTACTCCAAGATGCTTACGCTTTTGTTGTCAGAATGAAATCGTAAGAGAATTATCACATGCTTGTGTGCATATACTTCACATAATTGTTCCCTAACTATATTTAGATTCCAAGTTATTCACTATCACCCAATGGAAGGAAATCAGAATTAATGGTTTTGAACATAACATTTACAATTCACCAGTGTTTGGAATGCATTGATTGCACTTGTACATGGTTTTTGTGACTCTATATAATAATAGCTCTTTGTTCCTCCCCACATCTTCATGGGTGAGTAAGAGGCGATGAAAGAGGAAAATAGGATAGGGCTTTATTAAATGGTAGACATAATGGCTGTTGATGATGAATGATTTAAATAATCTTGTTTAATTATAATTTACAGTTGTGTGACTACATTCTTGTAGGCACCTGTATGTAAAAGCCTATTTCCCTGTATTCTATAATGACTAACACATCTATATTAAATATGATGATTAACATTAAAATACTACATAATATTTAAAATAAAAACAAATTTTATAATCTTTTATTTTATTTCAAACTGTCTTTTGCTGGAATTTCTGTGATAATGTTACATTGAGTGGCAGGGTACCGCTGAAGTATCCTGAAAAATTAGAATTGTCATGTGATTTACTACAATATATAGTCTTTTTTTTATAGCTGATAGGCTAGCCTTTGACCACTATCTCACCTGATGGTAAGTGATGATGTGGTCGAAGATGTTGTTCAGGCTAGCCTAGAATTACTGCTAGACAGCTGCCGGAACACACCGTTAAGTGCTTGGCGACAAATTTTCTACTTGAGGGTGGTAGCCAGGCGGGCATTCGCAAAATACCCACCCTACCACCATGCTGTAACAACTGCCATTGTAAGACAACAACCGGGACCAACGGCTTAACGTGCCCTTCAAAACACAGATATGTTCAGTAGGCAGTCACCCATCCAACTCCTGGCCGTGGCAGATGTTGCTTAACTTAGCTGATTGATTAAGAACGGCTAAGCAAACTGCGCTACGAGCGCTTCGCTTTGTTTTAATTTTGTTGATGATTTAGAATGAACATAATTGATCACTATCAACCAAAGGCTGCAGCAGAAAAAAGTTATCTTACTGCAACATTTACAATATGATGGTTCTGATTAAAATGAATAGTACAATAAATAATATTAAATATATACATAACATATTTTAATAATTTGAAAAAAATCTGTATTTTATTTAATGCTACCTACTAGTTATTAAAACAACAGTTTGTTTTTATCAATATTATAAATAGTAATTTATTGAACATGCAGTATTCAAATCAGTAATAAAAATATTAAAGTTACTGTGAATGTGAGTAAAAATAATTATTTGATTATAGAAATATTATAATTTTCTTTTAGGGTCAACTACTATAAAGGTTTTCCCCCATGAGGTGCTAGGTTAGAATTGCACCTCCCCATATCATCCCATGTGTGTTGTATGAGGCAACTAAGGGAAAAATACTGGAAGGTGGGCAGCAGCATCTTCTAAAGAACTGCAATCGCCAAGCTGCCTGCCAAGCGTGGGGATATGCAAATACCCCTTTACTAGGGGAGGCTGTGTTCAGCAGTGGACAATACAGCTGATACAGTACTATTGACTTTATTTATTTAAAGATAATTAAATAATTTTCTCTTTGGATCTACTACTAGATTTTTTATTTATTTACAGATTAAATTCACACAGCAGCATATTTTAAATGATGTTAACAACACTAAATTTACTATTGCACTGTTCATTATCTGTTTCCTTTTTGGCAAAACGGCTCGTCCAACCTCTTCCACTATTTTCTCTCTCTTTGCCAAGAGGCAAACAGGTAGTGATGAACTATTAAGGTTATCATCTTATAATTGAGTCTATTTCTCAAAATATACATGTTTACTTACATATTTTTATGTAATGAGGTGGAATATCTGAGGCAGTCAACTAGCTGAATCAGCCATTTAATAAACAGGCATTTACAACTAATAAAATATATTATGCTACTACATAATTAACCAATCACACTTATCACATAATTTCTTATTTGAGAATTACGCACTGCTTATTGTACTCTTTGGCATCTCACAAATGCTGTTGCAGTCATTTGATATGGATATATAGTTTGCTCCTTCTTTAGTCATCAGTCGCAATCCCTGTATGTTGTTGTGCATTAAAAAAAAAGAAGCATAGACATTGCCTTCGGCATTAGGGTCCTGCTATGTCTGTAAGAGAAAATTATAATGAAAAGTAGGCTCCATCAAGAGTTACTTGGTAAGTGAAGGTTACAAATTTCTCAGAAACTACGTAATTAAAGTAGAGGATTAGAAAAAGACGAGCATTGGATATAATATTAGGTATTTAGCAGTCTCTATGTCCTCAGCCACACTGGGTGGCCCATCGCACAAATTAGTGCGAACGTGCTGAGAGCCAACTGGTGTTTCACGGCACCAGCATACACTTGTACTGCTGGGTGCAGGCAGCCAATCAATTAGAGTGCAAATTTATAATGTTTACATCGCAACTTTGTAGGTTATGTAATTTTAAAACAGGTCAACAATAATAACATAATAGACGCTCCGACCTTCCTTTATTACAAAAGAGAGGTAATAAATTAATTATACAAGAGGTTTTAACGCTCTACGGCTGCACTTTTCAAAGAACCTGCATATTTTTTATTGTTGTCTCCATCCATATCATAGACAATAGATATAATTCTCTCACTCGCCACTTTTTTATTTTAGTCATTAAACTTATACGGTTTGTACATCATGAATAAAAAGAAATAAATCTTTTGTATTGCTATTCTATAATCCATCGCATCGCGGCAGCCTGCGCCAAAGCCACATAAAATAGGAATAAATATGTATAGAAATGTTTTTTTAATCTTATTGTAACGGAACAAGCTTCAGGTTCACCTGATGTTAAGCAGATTAACCTCTGCTTATAACAGATGCATTTCGTCACAAGTCACGAATTGCAATGCGCCCGTCACCTGGAGACATAGTTGTTAAGTCTCATGTTTCTGCAATTTCACTGGCTCTCAAGGAATGCTGCCGGAACACACTGTTTGGTGCTAGGCGACAGATTTTCTACTTGATTTGGTCATGCATCCATCATTGGTGATGTCCTTTCTTCGTTTAGAGGCAGATAATCATTGACCTATATATACTAGACGTGACATCTCAAACCGACCAGGGCAAGTATGCTGGCCGGCATACTCTCCCCCACACGCAGATGGGCACTCGTAGAGATTACACGCGCTTTACGTTCGAAACTTGTGTATTCAAAATCGACAATTGATAATACACAATATTCGAACGTAAAGCGCGTGTAATTTATACGAGTGTCCAGCTGCGTGTGGGGGAGACTACGGCGGCCAGCATATTTGCACCGGTCGACTATCCTTGTTTGAGATGTCGCGTCTAGTATATATAGGTCAATGCAGATAATGATCTTTCTTCTAGAGTAGATTGTTTTTGTTTCAATATAGAAAGGTTTAGGATAAATAGCTGGCGAACTGTTACACTTGACAATTTTGATACAAATCTGCGCTAGGTAACTTTCGTGGCTTTAACACAGCTACCATAAGAGCCTTTACGCTTTGCGGAATCGGTCGAATATAGGCATTTATCGAAGCGCGGCACACACGGGCACACCGTTAGCAAGGATCGAACTATCAACGACGATGTCGCATGTAATAAAACATTTTGATCCTTTTTGCAGTGTTACTTATTTTTTATAAATAATGTGGAATGTTATCTAACCTTGTAAATTCATATCAAACAAATTATTGGAGTACAAAATTTTATGCCCAAGGCCGGAATCTTTAGAAATATAGAAGGGTAGCGACATCATACCGAGAGTTAAGTGTTTGAAAAAACACTTCTTTCGATCAGATGAAGTCTAGTAGTCTGGTTGACGGCCGAGGACCGTCCCCTATGACGGTTAAAGTAATACAATTGAATCACAAAATTTCGGCAGAAATGCCAAGTCCCAGGTGGCCGAGATGGTATTAGGCATTCGGCGCGATATCGGAGGACGCGGGTTCGATTCCCACCTTGAGCATAAAATTTTATACACAAATAATTTGTTTGATATGATTTTCGCTTAGCACCCGATAGTGCTTGTAATCATATTTATAAATATAGAAGGGTAGCGACATCATACCGAGAGTTAAGTGTTTGAAAAAACACTTCTTTCGATCAGATGAAGTCTAGTAGTCTGGTTGATGGCCGCGCACCGAAATAAATATTTGTAGTTGACAGGTTAAGGTTAGGTATATAACAATTATTTTGTTATATTTCAAAAAGTATAGCTCCGATCGCGCTCAATCCAACGGGACACGATTGGGGACCGCGGCCCGCGTGTTTTGATGCGTGGAACTATTTAAAAAGGTTGAAATTGAATTTTTAATCGAAAAAATACACGAAATTTTGAAAAATGTAAGTGTAAAACGTTGAAAACTTTTTCACTATTGAATCTATATACCTAAAAACAACGCAGGACGGTCCGCCACCAGCGGCTGCAAATTACCAAACACAAAAACACCACACAATTAGGAAACGAACAAAGACAACACGAATATATGAAATTTCTTACAAAAATATTTGCAATAACAGGTTTTAGCTGTCTAATGTAAGATTTTGTTATGGGACGATACTATTTAAACTGTTTAGTTAGTTTGCGCTACCAGAGACGCAAATTTTGATAGGCTACACTCTATATTGGGACGTGGATTTGACTATGTTGTATTCCTAAAGTATGGGGAGCGGTACACTATAGGTGAATTTTCTATGTTGATTTTACTAAGATTTTGCTATATTTCAAAAAGTATAGCTCCGATCAAATATTTGTAAATTCATTTCTCATCTCTACAGTTTACACACAAAGTCAACTTAAGTGAACCTAATAATAGACCTTGATATATTAACTCATTGACTAACATAAAGATAAAGATAAAGATAATTTTATTTGCATAAACATGGGTAAATACACAGTAATGCATTGATGTTCAATAAAAGTAAAAGATCCACATGTTTTGCCTTAGAAAGGCGTACAAACATTCGAGATACAAAGGCATGCAGGTAGATTTAGCAGTCAAACATAATGTGAAGAATAATAATACAATTCACAAAGTAATATAAAAAATAAGTAAAAAGTAAAAAAAAAAAAGTCATATGTAGCCAGTAGTCTACTTTAGGTCATTTAAGTGATTAAATAACATTGTTAATTAATATTAATTTTATAAAATTACAAAGGATAAAATTTCATTACAGATAAATTTATAATAGTACCTATTACAGTGCTATCTGATTTGTACCTACGATGTCAGAATGAAAAGGAACCTGAAATGCGAATAGGATAAATGTCAGCAAAAGAGGATAAAATATTTTATTATTTATGGTCGGAATCTAAATGTCAAAATGAATTGTGAATTGATTAAAATTTATCAGTCAAAAAATCCTTAACACTATAATAACATTTATCTGTCAACAAAGATTTCAGCTTGCTTTTAAATACATTACTACTACTGTTTTTCATCGATTTTGGGATTTTGTTATAAATGGTTGGCGCCATACACATTAAACTTTTCTTCATTAAAGCTGTATTATGAAGCTGTGATGAAAGTTGGCTATTATCACGCCTATCCCGCTTTACGCTGTCTGCTAATCGTTGAAAAAGTTGAGGATTGTTATAAACAAATAGTGCAGCCAGTAAAATGTACAAAGATGGAAGTGTCAAGATTTTGAACTTTAAAAAGAAAGGTTTACAACTATCAGTAGTTTGTAGTCCAAACATAGACCGGATGCATCTCTTCTGTGCTTTGAAGATTTTTTCAATATCAGTTGAGTTTCCCCAAAAGATAATGCCATACCTTAAAAGGGATGCTGCCAGCCCATGATAGGACGTAAGCAAACCATCCGTATTAACTACCCGAGCAATTTTGTGTAGAGCATAAGCAGTGCTACTCAATTTTTTGCTTAATTCCTCTATATGAGCCTTCCAATTTAATTTATGATCAATGATCAAGCCTAGAAACTTAACACAATCAACGTTTTTTATTAAATTATTGTGATAATGAACATCAATATTATCTACATGAAGTCTTTGGCTGAAATGCATGATCTGAGTTTTGCTTAAATTAATTTTTAAATTATTATTGTCAAGCCATTGTACAATTGAAACTAAAGATTCATTTATTTCATTTGGATAAAACTCTTTTATTTAACATGCTATAGTGACTGTACTGTCATCCGCAAAAAGAGTCATTGGATAAGAAGTAACACTTGGCAGATCGTTTATATATAGTATGAACAAAAGTGGTCCTAATATGCTGCCCTGTGGTACGCCATATACGACCTTTCGTGTTTCAGATCGTGAAGTTTCTTCACTCTTGGTATTAATGTTAATTCGATTAATTTCAGTTAACTGCTGCCTACCACTTAAATATGATTTTATTAAATCATTAATATTACCCCTAATGCCATATAATTCCAGTTTATTTAGTAATATAGGATGATCAACATAATCAAACGCTTGCGTCATATCACAATATATAGCACAGACTGGATTTTTTTTATCGACATTTGTAAGCACATTGCGATAAAAGTTGAAAATAGCTAAATTGATATTTTTGTTCTGTCTAAAACCATTTTGTTCATTACATAGAATTTTATTACGCTCTAAATAGGTGTTAATTTCTATATAAATGTATTTTTCAAGTATTTTTGAAAATATAGGAACAAGTGCAATTGGTCTATAATATTGCATCTGTTCCTTATCCTCTTTTTTGAAAAGTGGTTTTATCAAAGAGGTTTTAGGGCATCTGGATATACGCCCTTGCTAATGCACAAATTAATTATATAGTTAATGTGTCCACATATTAAATGACCAACAGATTTTATTATATTCGTAGATATGTCATCGTATCCTACACTATTAGTGTTCTTAAGTCCCTTTATAATTTTAAAAATGTTTTGTACTCTCCAGTTAAAAGACAACATTTGTACTCTCCAGTTAAAACATAACATTAGCACACCTATAACTATGTAGGTATCCATATTCGATTATATACTTCTAACCATAATTGTATATAGGCAAATAACTCAGTTTTGTAGTTTGTACACCTGCTTTATGCATAAAAATCTTGGTTCGTTATATATGTAGTTGTGACAACACTTTTTCAAAATAGCTCCAATATTATTTTGTGATTAAAAATATAAATAGTGCTATTTAGTGGCTATTTTATGCAATATATTGTAATCTAGTGAGCATACTTCACCTGCCAAGTAAATAAATCCTTTACAAGCACAACAACAGCAACTTTGAAACTTCACTTCATTATCACAGAGGAACATAACCTACAACTATGGAATCAACACAGCAACAGACATTCATGGAGATGATGGATGCTCTCAATAGGCGTATGGATCAATTTGAAGGTGAGCTTCAGAAGACCCCTTCTTCTGGTAACACTACAAGCAGCCTGGCTGCCGAATTTGGAGCCTTTAAAGTATTTACTGCTGAAATCTTCCGTGGTTTCCAACAACAACAACAACAACACCTATAACTATGTAGGTATCCATATTCGATTATGTACTTCTAACCATAATTGTATATAGGCAACTAACTTAGTTTTGTAGTTTGTACACCTGCTTTGTGCATAAAAATCTTGGTTCGTTATATATGTAGACTACCCCGTTGGCGGAGTGGTTTTAATGGTCGCTTAGCAATCTCAAGGTCTTGGTTCGCTTTCTGGGACGGAAAGGTGATTTTGTGACTAAATTAATAAATCTATATAGGTGATGTGTGGGTGTTTAACACCTCTGCTAAATTTTCGGGGATAGGCTTGATTATATTTTTGTTATATATGTTGTCAAGTACCTAGGTATAATATACCTTGAAAAGGTATATTCAAGATATATTTGACAGTGTTATAAACCTTCCTTAAATTTCTACGAATGTAAGTATGTACAAGATTTGTGGGAATAAAATTTGAAACTAAGAATGAAATTGTTTGGTAAACAATTCAATACAACATGTGTAGTACGGAAAGAAAATAAGTTGCGTTTAATATAGAAAGTCTTATTGAAGTCTAAATCCTAACTCAGGGTTCAGTACTAACTGTTTAATAAAATACCATTGTCATTGTAGGCGTTTTTTTAAACAGCAATTCAATAATTCCTGGTGTCTTAATGTACACTTTACTACCTATTGAGATTTCTTTTGGCAAAAGATGAATCCGAGATGCACATAGGTGCATGCTAAAGATAGCTTCATTTTGCCACGTTCCCATCTAACGGAAAAATGAACTTCTATAAAGGCTTTAGAAATTCACGCCATGAACAATCGTTTGAGCTGAATGACTTCAATGATGAGGCACTTGCATTTTTATCGTCATTTTCACTATCAGCTAACTCGTCGCTTAACTCTTTAGCTGTAGAGTCTTATAAGATTCGAGAGGCTCATCCAGAGAGTCAACATCAAAATGATTATCTACACTTATTTTCTTGTCTCGTGCAATTATTGGGTTAACATCATTACCGTTATTATTATTATCATTATGTGGTTTGCTGCTATCTTGTTAAGTAGATATAAACAGATTCCAGTGCGTTGTTGGTAGCAAGTTTATAATTTTTCATCATATTCACTTTCTTCTTAACAGCATCTATAGATTTTATAATTTGTTTTTTTAATAATCTTTTCTCATCTATTTTTATAGGCTACTAAAAAAGTAGTTTGCGTTTTGAAGAGCAAACCATTAGTGAAGAAATATTTTGTTTTTTTCTCATTTTATGCAAATTTTATTCAAGTATAACGAACGTATCACAGTTTTTTTCTAATGTATCCTTTATTTCTTTCAGAATCCTTGTTTATAACTAAGAAATTATATGGAACACTCCAAACGTTTGCACACAAATAACGAAACTGATTCCAAGGCATATCAGTGTTGATGTGTTCATCATCAACATGTCTCAGATTAATATCATCTTGTTTAAATAAAACTAAAAGGTTTGCATTGTCCCTGATGAGTACAAAGTAACTCATCTCAACTCATCTTGCTGTAAGCTTGGTTTAAATAAAAACAATCTATATTTTTATGTCAACCCATAGCAAAATAATCACGTATATTATTTTGTTTTTCACAGGGTGCTCGTACATGATTGAAAATTATAATCGAATTGTAAATCATCAGATTGTTTTACGAATAACGTGTTTAAACCGTAAAATGGTTAAAACAGAACTGACATTTTTACTAGAGACTTCGTTATTGTATACTATAGAATCATTGAAATGATCTTAACATCGCACACTATTTATTATCATGTTATACAAATATTGGGTATTCTGCCTACGAAGTGAGTGGAGGACTATCGTCAGCAGGGCTGGCGATGGACCGAACACGAATGGAGTGGAGCAGAATTCCCAATATATAACTACTATCTAAGGGTCTGGACCGTGCACTGATTTGGTAAAAAATAATTAAAAGATGTTGATAATAATATAAATGTAGAAAATAAGTGTAGATAATCATTTTGATGTTGACTCTCTGGATGAGCCTCTCGAATCTTATAAGACTCTACAGCTAAAGAGTTAAGCGACGAGTTAGCTGATAGTGAAAATGACGATAAAAATGCAAGTGCCTCATCATTGAAGTCATTCAGCTCAAACGATTGTTCATGGCGTGAACTTTCTAAAGCCTTTATAGAAGTTCATTTTTCCGTTAGATGGGAACGTGGCAAAATGAAGCTATCTTTAGCATGCACCTATGTGCATCTCGGATTCATCTTTGGCCAAAAGAAATCTCAATAGGTAGTAAAGTGTACATTAAGACACCAGGAATTATTGAATTGCTGTTTAAAAAAACGCCTACAATGACAATGGTGACCGAAGATGATTTAAGTTATTATAAACAAATTCACGGAATACTGGCAATACAGGTCTAGATAATATCTATTCTAAAAGAACGCCAACAGTATCCGTCCCCGTCCGACGACCGAAGAATTACTAAAGCGGATAGGGACAAAGCATCGTGACTCTGACTAAAATGGGCGGAACATGCGTGAATTTGAGTATTGCCTTCGTATAGTAAAAACAATTATATGTATACGTTATATACAACATGTTGTTATTATTATTTTTCAAATACGGATGACTCTCCGTTAAGCATTTACGCCTTACTAAGGGTTTATTTCGTTTTTTAGATGTAACTTTGTTTTTTTTTTATATAGTGAAAATTTTAAGTAATCGTGTTTCCAAAGTGTATGATTTATTGAATGAATCCTTAAATATACTTAAAATATGTTAAAATTTACATAACTCAAAATTAGGAAATAAAGATACAGCAAGGGATCAAACGAACCACAAATAGGTACGTATCGCTGCCTCGGTGCAGGCTTAAATTTATTTGATTAGTCATCTTCTGTAAATGCTTCTTAAGAGGCCCCTTCCCCACCCACCTAACTACAACGCAAGCATGGTCTAAAAGCATGTTGTTTCATCCAACGCTTGGTCTGAGTGCGAAGCACTGCGAAAAAAAAGAGACAGTGCCTGAGATTTCGGACGGAACTCGGGAATTTCCGCTGCTCATTCAAGATTTCGAGCACAGATATATGAACGTATTACTACTAACGTAGAGGGAGAAAACTATGTTTATGTTTACTATATGTATAGCGTAATGAACGCTCGCTAATGGTTCGCATCGCGTCGCATCACGTCTGTCTAATGGACGCATGGACAACTATATGTACTTACATTTTATTCTGTTATATATTTTGTGCCGCAGTAGTTACCTATATTTATTTATGCATAAGTAATAATGAGTTAGGTATGTACCCGTACGTACTGGGTAAAAAAAATGTATAAAAACGCATGTCATTGGACATGTGTTTTTATACTTTTTTTTACTAAGTGAGGTAACGTTAGTAGATCAAAATAGAATACCTAAACTTATTTAGACGACATGTATAGTAGATATATAGGTAAGTATAAAGACATTATAGCCAACATAATCAGATTTTATGACTTTATTTAGAACTAGTAGCTCGCCCCGGCTTCGTAAGGGAATGTAACGAAAATTTCAAAATTAAAAATTATAGAGACTTTTTGAATAATCAAATTGATTATTTCGTTCAAAAAGTCTATGATAGTGTACCGTATCATTCCTAGATGTCGGCTCTTCATTTCTTGACATTGATTCCCCTCCCGTACGGCCCCCAGTGTAGGTATCCCAGTGACTTTTTCTAATACTTACATTTTTAAACTCGTGATATATTTCCAATAAAATGTCCGAATTGAATAATTTAAAAAGTTATATAAAGATATTGAAACAGTCTTGAACATGAAGTAATTTACTTTGATAAGTATTAATACCAATTTTTTTTTGTAACTTCGAACTGGGTAGCACATGACCATTATCTCACCTGATGTTAAGTGATGATGCGATCGACGATGGAGCGTGCTTACCCAGAAGATACCCATTCACTCGCTTCTTGAAGACCTCCATATTGTACTTAACCGGAAACACAGCCTCAGGCAGAGTATTCCATACCCTGGCAGTTCGCATGATGAAAGAAGATGCAAATCACTTCGTTCGGGTAAATGGAATATCCACCATATAGCGGTGGCGCTTCTGAGTATCCCTGGATGTCCGGTTATAGAATGGGGATGGCGGAATCAAATCATGTAGTTCTGTGGCACACTACCCGAAATGTATCCGATAGAAAACCGATAAGCAAGCGACTTTGCGGCGATGCTCGAGACTTTGGAGTCTCTTGCTACCAAGATACAAATAAAGAGCCTTTTCTAGCGGTGGCATTTAAATATTTTTTTTTTAATAAAAGAACGCTTATTGTGGCATGACTATAATAGTTAGACATATGCTGTCGTTTTTGTAGATAATGATGTGTTCTGCAAAGTCGTAGTAGGTACATTATTTTATTCTATCATTTAATAGATTTTGCAGCGGAAGACCGGTTCAAATCAGGGATATTACGGTATGGGTATTAACCGATACGATTTCGGTAAATACCGTAATGAAATAAGGGTAACTTGTATCTGTTAGCATAATTGCGATACGATTACCGAATTCCATTTCGGTATATGTATTTTATGATAGTCAATGAGAGTGCAGCGGGCGGGCGGGGGTGCGGTAATGCGGCGGCGCGGCACGCTGCGGGGGGGAGTGGGGGGAGCAGTACTGCGAGACTCGACGCTCACACTGCTTAGATAATTATAGGTTTATTAGCTAACTAGTTCTATATTATTTGATATGAATGACGGGAAGTGGGAACAATAACATTAATAGTTTCAAATAGGATTTTCAGTGTAGGTATGTTCAAAAACTGTTGCCGTAACACACTGCTAGGTACTTGGTGACAGATTTTCTATTTGAGGGTAGTAGCTATACAGGTACGCATTCGCTAAATCCTCTACCACCACGCAAAATTACTGGTTCTCAAGGACACAATGCGGAACACACCGGTAAGTGCTTGGCGACAGATTTTCTACTTGAGGGTGGCAGCTAGTCAGGCGCGCGTGAAATACTTAGTGGCTGTATGATAATTTGATAAATCCTAAAACTGTAACTCATTATTATAACCGTGTCAGTTGCAAGAGTAGGTATGTCTACCTATTTAACAATAATGTCGGCTGATGTGAGGCGGCTACAGTACAATACAAACATCGAAATAATATTTTGAGTAGTAAAATCATTCAATTCAATGAACGCCTCCGTCTCACCCCGCGTCCCACTACTACCCTGCACGACTCGTCACCCGCGTACCTCATACCGCTCGTTGACTCATGTAAGGTGAGAACACGATACCATTGAACGAAAATAAGCACACGGAAATTTCAGAAAACTTACTTCAGGATATACGTCGTTTTGAATACGCCTTGCAAGTTAGTAAAAAAAATGTCAATATTTAGAATCTCCAATAAATTTTCGAGGATTCTATTTAGATGGATTTTATAATATTACATTTAATGAGTACATAATAATGGGCCAAAATTCAGGTAGAATTAGTGCAAAAAATGAGATTTTTAGAAGATTATACTGAAATCAAGACAAAAATTTTTGAAAATTTACTTGAATAGATGCGTAAATATAATGTACAAGATACACATTAGTTCAAAATATCTGGGAAAAACTTTTTAACGAAACCATAATCACGAATGAGCGTTTGTATGGATAGTGTGGCGGGTAGAGTCACACTAACGGTTAGCAACATAGAGATATAAAATACTATTAACTTAAGATTAGGGATCTGTGAATGTGGTTTGGACGAAGGAAATGTGAATCACATATCGCTCCTTCTGTTGTCCCAAAATAAACTCGTGTATTTACTACGTGACATTGGCGAAATTGTGGTGGTGCCCAAAGGAGCCACAAAACAAGAGTTTAAGTTGAAATACTAACCTTGAAAAATTGCATGTTCTTGAAAATATTTGAATAATTTGTTAATTTAATTGATGTTAACCTTCTGATCTACACGTGTATTTATACGTCCTGATAAAAGTTCTATATGCACTAAAAGCAGAGGAACAGATGGGTATTGCTTTTGTACAAGGTGGGCCAAAAGAAGTCATCCGACGTTGTTTGGCTCTCTTTTTTTTTCGAAATGAAAAACTTCGATTTTGTTTTTTGATTATATTTATTTGAACCTTTATAATTTTATTGGTTAAGTCGAGAAGATTATATCGGCCAAATGGGCGCCGTCACAATTGATCGCCATACGGGCTCGTTTTATGGCATTTTTCATCACTTCGGCGAGAACTTCGGGCGACAGATTCTCGCCCTCGCGTCAAATGTTGTCCTTGAGGGCTTCCAGAGTCTCGGTCTTGTTCACGTAAACACGGGACTTCAAAAAACCCCACAAAAAAGTGGAAATGATCGCTCATTATGATTTTGGTCGAAAAATCGTCAACTTCTTCCTCGAGATTGAGGATGGCGTAGGTTACGCGCGTTTGGCGGTCGGCAAGCAGCAGCTGATACACGGACTGGACTTTGTACGGGAACGTGCGCAGGTCTTTGACCAAAATTCGCCTTAGGAACGTCCAGCTGATGGCTAATCGCGGGGCACGGCGTCTAGTCGATGTTTCCGGCGACCGCTCGACATCCAAAAAAATAGACACGATTATTCCGCGTTCTTGGGAAGTATCTCGCTCCATGGCTTGTTCACTTGTATTCTGGATCTGTCTAGTCCACAAATGTCAAAACAGATTTGACATTGGCGATCATTTGCAAAAATGAGAGCATCTTCCAATAGAGTGATTTCTTTTGCCCCACCTTATAGGTCTAACAAGAAGGCTCCAAATTAGATATTGGAATGAGGTGACATTTAGTGACTAACAATTTATCGACAACATTTTGTCGATAAAAAAACATCAATCAGTATATGCCAGATTGCACCGACTTAGTTCATCAGCGAAATATAAAACATTTAGGGTCAATTTATTATGTTTTCCGGTGATAGGATATTCCTACTTTCTTAACATTTGTGACATCGCTATTAAATCTGCAATTTATAACAGCACAATGCGGCATATTCATATACATTTACGGAGATGCATACGGCGCGTTAACTCCGGGTCGATTGTCAGTAGCATTATAGTCCATTGACGTTAATACTCTTGTTTAGGAGTATGTTAGGCTCGCGGGCCACGCCCCCTTCACCTTTCTATTGCTTTCTCTTTTCTGTGGTTAGCAATATGAATATTGACAAATTTGGACATCACGTACGTAAAAGGTTACGCTTACCTAGGGCTGCCATAAAATCCCGGACATTTGGGTATTATTGTGATTTGAAACATATCTTTGTTGTCATACCCATGAAAACAAAGTGCACATTTTTTTTTCATTTATACCTACAGTTATCATTGCATTATACTTTATTGATAAACCAGTCATTCTACGAGGGGGTATTTCCATATTTGTTAAAAATCTCAATTATAAAGCCCTCTTCTTAAAAAGGGAGACACCACATGTGCAAGCCAATATCGACCTATAGCGCTGCTACGTCTTCAAAAATATTCGAGAAAGCCATATGTAAAAGACTTTATTCGTTTTGTGAAGAGTGCTCAATATTTGATGATAGCCAAAACGGATTTAGGAAAAGACGGTCGACTGTTCTTGCTGTATATACCTAGTTTATCTATTATATATAGTTTAATATTACATTTACTGACGTATATTTTATATAGTATACGTATTTTGAGTATTAATTATTATGATTACATACATAACGCACTTTAGTCTATACCTCCATCTAAATTAACATGCAAGTATCTGTTGAGCCTACTGTTGCCTGGAAGAGATTGCTGCATAGCAATAAGGCCGCCGATTGTACTATTTTTAAGTTATTTTAATATTTCTTGTAACTAGTTTTAATAATTTTGAAAGTGCAATAAAGTGTTATCTATCTATCTATATATATATATGCAAGAAGCGTTGAACATTATTAACACAAAACGATACGCGATAGGAGTGCTGCTTGATGTGAGCAAAGCATATGATAAAGTCTCTTATCCTGTCTTATTAAATAAACTTTACGGTATAGGAGTGAGGGGCTTAGCTCATGATTGGTTTACCTCTTACTTAAAAGATCGCAAACAGTAGGTACATGTTAATAGAAAGTTTTGATTTACATACAGGCTGCATAAAACGTTTCAGATCTGACTCAACAACCATAAATATTTCGATTCCCCAGGGAAGCGTGACCGGATGTTTAGTTTTTTATATTTATATTATTGACCTACCTAAAATAATAAAAGAGCTGTGTATTTTATTTGCTGACGATATTTCTATTTTAATTCCGGTGCCAAGTGATAATGGACTTTTGAATAAAGAATTAGATTCAATTTTATCCCAAATAGTTAACTGGCTAATAGACCATACTTTACAATTTAAAAAAGTTAGAATGTAGGTATTGACTAATTTTCATTACTCGGTATAGAAATAGATACATGTGTAACTTGGAAAATGCACATTCAAAAAATTCAATTAAAACTTAGCAGTTTTAAATTTGCATTAATGGAGTTAAAGAAAACAACGAACATCGCGACGGCAATACGTATACGCCTATTTTACGTATGGTCACGTCTGGTTACAGTACGGCATCATTTTGTGGAAAATAGCACTGATGTCGGAAACTTACTTACACTACAAACAACTTTATAACAATTATCGCAAACATAGACTCACTCACTGAAAGTTGCAAGCCACACTTTATTGAACTCCAAATTTTAACTTGAGCTTCCAGATTCTAGAAATTTGCAAGTTTGTGAGAAAATATCCTCAATTCTTTGATAAAGTTGAAGATTGCTATACCGGACCTTATGATTTAAGGCACAAAGAAAGGCTAGCCCTGCCAAATTCAAACTTAATAATGTGCGGTTCAGGTACCCATATTACGACTATAAAAATATATAATCACATCCCGAAACATCTTAAATGTCTACAAAAAGATTCAACTTTTTTCCATACTCTTAAAGATATCTTATTAAAAAATGCTACTACTCATTACAAGACTTCTTTACAGATAAGACCCATTGGCTATAAATATTTAATTTCGGTCACTTTTGAACAATTTTAGTTAAGATAATAGTTATTAAACTGTTCTACCCAGAGTCCAATAAACTCTAGAATGCCCACCAGGGTTGCATGTTGTTAGTACATATTTAATTATTTAAAATCTATTTTACACATGAATATGGAGAAATAAATGATTATTATTATGAAGGACCTCCGCAATGGCTGGTAAGATAAGCTGCTCTCCAATTGTTAAAAAGGCTCGTAAACCATCATCGTCTTTAATAGATGATGACGCAAACATCGATCTTATGGATGGCCTTATGTCTAGTTTTTCTTTAAGTGCTTGAAAAAATGACAAGGGCTTACTTTTTTTGTGGTCATCCATTTTTGAAGGGTTTATGGCATCGGTACTGAATACTTTTTCACATATGAAACACATCGGCAAGTGTTGATTTGATGGAGATGCAATAAATCCGAATTTCAAGTGGTCCAAGCTGTAGTCTGCATTTTTTTTTCGTGTCCGCCATCTTAAAACTCTCAGTAATCCTGCATATAAAAAACTAAGAAACTTTCTAAATAAAAAACAATGCTAAACTGTTAAATTTACTGGTAAATTTTTACAATTGAAACAACTGAGGCAACTGCAAACTGTTGCAAACAATCTACAGATAGCTCAACTAATCACTATCACACAGTGGGGCAATGCTGAGGCACTGTGCCGTATGACACTTTTATTTATTCATAAACTGCATTTGTCTGTAACACAGCCTCCCCCATTAATGGGGGGATTTGCCATATACCCTACGCTTGGCAGGCGTCTTGGGAATCGCAGTTTGAGATATCAGTTCCTCAGAAGGCGCTGCTGCCCACCTTTCGGTATTTTACCTTTAGTCACCTCTTACGACTCAGTACTTACCCTGTTAATTTTTCATAAACTGCAGATATTGTATGGTTACGCTATTAACTCGCGTAAGGAGCTCAGCATTTTGTAAATTCTTTTTCAGTTACTTTACTTCACTTTATATAGATATTTTAACCTTGTAATCTCTTGAAATAAATTAGTACTTATATGAGTAATTATCGTTCAAGCTCCAACGAATTTCAAAACGCAAATGAACTTTCAACCTAAGCGCAAGCTCGTTAAATAGTAAATTATCGGGAACATGTTTGGACTTGTAACTTGATCATGAATTCGTTCGTGTTAAATCTTGTAAGCGTCAAATAGAGAGCAAGTCAAAAGGAGCCTGAAAGACGTACGCTCGAACTCATTATCTTACACACACTTGTCCACACTGACTTGCCGAGTTTTTCATCTTGTACGAACTTGAAATCTTACATTACTACAATAATGCTATTTCCTACAAAAATATTAATTATTCTTAAAACACGTAACACAACATAAACAAAACAGTACCTATCTGCCTATCTTGAATGTTTTAAATAAGAACTTGTGTTAATTTAATATGGGTCAGGTTTTAGACTTCGATTACCTAAACCACCGATGCTGGACAAAATCTTAAAAAACTCAATTTCACCCAAATATCCGGATTTGGATGAAATTGAGTTTTTTTCCTACAGTGCTACGCCCATAATTATTCACTCTTCTCTTTCTGAGGCAATCTAGTGATAAAAATAATAGGATCAGTGTTTCTTCACTTTGAAAATTATGGCGAGTTTTATCCATATTAACTGTTTTTTTGCCATTTCCTAATAAGTTAATAAATAGTCAATAAATTAGTACCTAGTTAGAAACTACAAACTACATGCTATCAATTTTTTTTTGTGTATATTAAAAGTAAGTAACAAGTTTAAATTTTGACGAGCTCAAGATCTTTTTACTTTACAAAATTACAAATGTAAGGGAGGAAAACTTATAATCATGTTCGGTTTAATTACATTTGCCTACTTTGTGTTTTCATTTAGTTTTGTGATTGTAAATATACTTTTTTTTATATAAACAAATTAAATACTTTCTGAATTGAACAGGAAGTATTCACTAAAAATGCGTGTTGTTTTTTTGACTAGTAGGTAGATTTAATCAAAAAACCAAGTTTATGTAAGAACAAAAAATCGTTCTTAAAAATTTGCGACCGAAAAATATTTGTGAGACGTACGAAATGCTTTATTATTAAATTTTAAAGTATTAAAAATGCGCATTCTAATAACTAGCTATAATATTATTATAACTTGATTATCTACCTATTTCACGCGTGTCAATCACTTTCCTTTACTCTATCTTTTTTTATTAATAATTGAGACCAACAAACACAATTAGGGTGGCTACTATGCGGAAACATCAACACGGGTTATCAATGTAACGTAATCATCAACAACATAGAGGAGACACAAAAATTTTGGGAAGTAGAGGAAATCCATGACCCTGTAAACTTATCGGTGGAAGATAAAGAATGTGGAGAGTTTTATTTAAAAACAACAAAACGGAAGGAAGATGGTCGTTACGAAGTGAGAATACCTCTGAAAGACGACTTAAAACATAAATTAGGTTCCTCAAAGTCCATGGCCAATGCACAATTGAAAAATTTAGAAAGGAAATTTGAAAAACAGGAATTATTTGCGCAGAAATACAAAGCTTTTATGAAAGAGTACATTGAGTTGGATCATATGGAACCTGAAAACAAGGAAAACAACATAACATTAGAATTCTAATTACCTCGCCACGGGGTTCATAGGGCGGAATCAACATCTATGCATTTATTAGCTAATATACGACGAAGATGTGCCGACAGTAACTTAAAAAGTAAACCAACGGAAGAAAATGGAGCCCTATTAATGAGAATTCAATGTCTGTCTGTCCGTCCGTCAATCCGTCCGTATGTTATGGTAAGAGTATCTAACTCGTAAGCGAAATGAGTTAGAAAACTAAAAATTTCATACTGTATGTAGAACGTTGAGCCAAAGATGATTTTTCAGTGAGGCTCCAATGCATATGAAGGTGGCCTTAATAATATTTTAGCACTTTAGATAATTACGAAGTTCAGCACTTGTGATGTGTTTCGTTCTCATTGAGAAGCGAACATAATATATATTTTTTAAAACTTAAGAGATGGCTACGTTTGAGTGGTAAATTTAAGACCACTTCTTATTATACACGGTTATTGGTAAAATGCTAACAACCTCCTAGGGTTGACTTTTGCTAGTCCTAACAAACATTTTGAGACAGAATAAGCACGAGGACCACATGATGTTAAAAGTCTCTTGTGCTTGTAATGTATTATTTCATATTTTTTATCACTTTGCTCGATGTTAATATTCAAAGCCAGAGCGGTGCGGTCCAGTATTACCGTGGCGGGTTCTCTTGGTTTGGAAGAGGCATTGTAGAGACTCAAAATTTAAAAGTTTCATACAGTACTAGAAAAACTTGTTTTTTTATAACATAATTCGTCAAAAAATATTTAGATAAAAGAATTATTCATACCTACTTACATAAAGTTTTTAGGTTTTATTGACGACGGAATAAATGGTCCCTGAAATGAAATGCGTTTCTTTCATCTGTATATTGTTCAAGTTTTAATAGTAGTATGATTTCTTTGTAGTATTTTTATAATTGCCTACATTGCAGTTTACAATTTTAGTTATTTAGTTTATTATATAAAATTTAGGTCATTAATATATACGATAATAAGGTTTGTATACTGTAAGATTTATACTTCTAGTATCGATATATTTTATCAATTATTAAAAGGATTCCAATTAGTATGTGATGGCCTTTATGTTGCCTAAATGCTTTCTTTGAAGTGGCTGTTAAGTTGTTTGTTAATGTGTAGTACTTTGTTGATAGCGCCATACCTCCGGTAAAAAAGTATGTCTAATTTGTAGTGTTGTAATTTTGAAAAAGTATGATTGCCGAATATAATTAAATAATAATTTCTCAAACATATTTATATGTAACGTAGAACGCATAAGCTATAGTCACAAATTAGTTATGTTTATGGCTCAGACCGAATAAAAAGTCAAGACAGAATGTTGCGTAAAGAGCAGTGAGGCCGGTAAAACTACGCCTCGCCGTGTACAAACACGAGTACACACACATATGTACAACGAAACTACGCCTTGACTCGTCAGTCGAACTATTGCGGCGTGGTGGCATTGGTGTTGCCGTTATTAAGCCTATAAGGTTAACTCTATTATTGGGTGATAATACACAACGTATTGCTATTAGTTTTTTTTTTAATAGTTGATCAATGTGTTTTAACCGACTTAAAAAAGAGAAGGTTCTCAATTGGACTGTATTTTTTTAAATACAGATATTGCGAGTCCATTTTCAACGGACTTCAAAAAGGACCAGGTTTTCAATTCAGTTGTATTTTTTTAAATTTAATTTATTTGATTAAATCTTTGTTACTTCATAACTCCGTCACTTTATTTTTTATTGGAAAACTGATACCTTTAATTATGACTCATATTCATTTCATTGGTATTGGATTTTCGGTTTCGAAGATATTGAAGTAGATGATGTTTTTTTTCGTTATAAAATAACATATTCCCATTGTTTTTAACGTTGTTGTGTATAAAGTTGAATTATAACTATATTATTATTGATATTTCAACGGCAAATTTAAGTCCCCTCTTTACTGTTCACGGTTTACTGTTCACTTACCAGTGTTACTGTTTAATAATTTTTTCATTTTCCGAATTGAGTCCAAAAATTAACAATATTGGATCGAAATCATTCGGAAAAGTAAGAAGGTACTATCATGGCAATATTTTCAAACCAACAACTTATATTTATTTATACCTATTTATACCGCCAAGCAGTAATGTTCACGTACCTATGTTCCAGTAAAATTACAGGCATATGAGACTTAACATCTTTATGTCTCAAGGTGATGGGCACAGTGCAGTTTGCCACTTGTGACGAACTGTATCGGCAAAGGTTACAGCTTAACACCAGGTGGGCTTTGTGCTGTTTTCCCCGATTGCATAAAAAACCCGTCACTAATTAGTTACAAGAAATAAATGCATGTAAATTAAATACCCAGTAATGTTATTTCTGAAACACTTTTTCCATTACCTTCCCCTACTTAACAACACTACTTTTGCCGACACCTTACATCGGAACCCTATTGCTGTATTAATACACTAATTACGTTATTAAATTGGTAACGTTATTTTAATAAGGTAATTTGATTATCATGGCAACACCGACACACGCACACATGTTTGGAAAACCGGCCTCACTTCTCAGTTCACAACATTCTGTCTTGACTTTTTATTTGGTCTGAGGTTTATGGAAACAGAATCAATATATCGTGGTGGTAAATGTACAAATCATACGAATCCGAACCTAACAATTTTAATGCGTTCATTCTTTCGCTCGCACTCGCCTACTTTAAACGAGGCATGAAAGAGATTTTATTTGTCTATGGTTGGTCTCGTATTATTGGCCGTGTAATATTCGGTCGTACATTATTAGCACGGCCTGATAAAGCACACCCGATATTTGGAGCATGTACATGAATTATTGGCTGTACAATATCGGCCGTGCATTATCAGTACGGACCGATTTTGTACGGGCAATAATACGCGACCAATAAAAGCCGACCAAATATTACGAATCCATGTACACGTAATATCAGGCCGTGCATTATCGTCCGTACAATATTGGTCGTACATTATCATGGTCGTGTATTATTGGCTCCCTTCGTTTTGATTCATATTCAATTCGTTTCGTGTGTTTGATAAAAAATAATCGGATATGAGTAATAATTTTAATAAAATTCTCGTTTTAAACTAATATTTTGCCTACTCGTATTGCGCGATGGCTCAGCCCAATCAAGTGACCCTAAATATTGATGAGGAAGAACCCGCGGAGGCTACACCGCGGCACAATGGGTTGCATCGTCTGGATTCGCTCAGAGAACCCAGACAAGCAACTCCAAATAGGAATAATCTAGGACTTGGCGATCGTCTTAATAGTGTATTCAGAGAAATAAGACCTCTTGTAGAACATGCACGCATGGTAAGTAGCTTCAACATGCAGTATGTAGGTACGGGTATTTAGATTTATGTGGTGCATGTTCTGTCGATATGATTCTTGATATGAAGTTAACAACGTAATTATTTATCGTATGCATTGATGAGAATTTATTCAGAATTCCTACAACTCTGTTTAACAACACCTACAAGTAAACAGTATCATAATAGTACCAATAAGCAAACATTCATAAAAATCTGTCTACAATACTTACATGTAAACAATATTTTTTCAGGGCAACAATGCAAGATTATCCCTTCCTACTTGGTTACCACGAAATGCTCCTGGTACCCACCAACTAGTTGGTGACCTTGTAATACATAGGCCACAGAGTTCCATAGCACATGTAAACTTGGGACCTAATGCTCAAACATTCATTGTCACAGAGAGGGTCACACAGCCTGCTAGCCATGCTGTGAGCACAAGTGCTTCTAATGATTCAAACCTTTCTGATCATGGTGTGGAAAGTCAAGAGATAAATGTGTCTGTAAATCCTGCAAACAACAACAATATTCATGATAATGCTGATAATGAAAGTCAAAGTGATGATGGCACACAGCAGGTAAATTGATTTCCTGTTAAGACATTATGGAAGACTGCTGAATGAGTTCAATATTACTCTCCACTAATTTGGTTTAAAATCAACATGTGTTTGTTTACTATGATTTCATTCAGTAAAAAAAATTCACTAATCTCCTGTTTTGGTGCACAGGTTGTTTGGGTGAAAAACAAAAAAATATTTGTTCAATGTGCACAACCCTCAGTGTATTAAGCCAAACATTCTTAACCATAGTTAATGCTATTCACATTACCACATTGTTGGAACTATTGAGCAACAAGTATTACAGTCTAAATTAATATGACTGGGCTATGAAATATAATTGTACTTATAATTTCTTTGCCTTATTAGTGGAAGGTAGAAAGTGTTGCATGGTGTCTTGTAGTTCTTTGGTTTGATAAACTTAGATTGAGATGTGGCGGAATCTGGGACAGACCATGCCGCCTCAGAGGGGTTGCGTCATTAGTGGGAGGCATTTCACATTGTGCGTTCCGCCACACCTGGGGCTTCACCCAGCAGCATGGTCTGTCCCAGATTCCGCCTAGCATATCTATCCGGAGGCTAGCATATCTTTTGTCTGTCTAGTTTGTATCTTTTAATCATTAAAGTAACTAAATTCAGACAATTGTATAGTAGTAGTACACAGATTCTTTAATAAATTAATTGGTTAAATGTATTATAATACCATAAAATTATTGCACACAAAATTCAGGCCCTCCAAACAACCAGCCCATTACCTACTGGCACTGCTCTATCACTCTAACTATAGACGAAGTAGTAATTGAATTATGTACCTAGTACATATAGATTTATTCTAACCATTTTTATAAGTATATTATTACTGAAAAATACTACTATCTTGTTAGTCCCTGGCGGTACCACTCTATAGTCTTCCAAATTCAATTAATCTTGAAAAAAACTCTAACTTTGCAAGGCATTGTTGCCTTGCAAAGTGTTTGTTGCATTACTAGAGGTCTACTGTTTTGTTAACTGAATTTTATTTGACAAAGAAGGATTTATTGAATCTAACAATTTTGTCTGAGAGGAGGGGAGATAAAAATAAATTTTAAGTAAGAGTATATAGTTGTAAGTGATTTAATTTATATTGTAGAACATTGAATTACAGGTAGTGGACGTCAGAGCTACCCTGAACCTACTGATACGTTATGCACCTTTCTATTTCCTACTGTTCATCAAATTCATGTACGATAGCAGAGAGGGCATATTCACCTTTATTGTACTATTCTGTACATTTGCTCACAGCAATGGACTAGTCAGGAGGTTAGTATTAAAATACAAGTATAAATCTTATGTTTTATTTCTTAATTTAATTAATGCAATATGTAATTTAGAAGAACTCACTAATGGTAGTCTAGTATGTGTTATTCCATTCAATATTATATGTATATATTTTTTAATGCGATAGGTAATGCACAGACAGCTAACCTGGTGGTAAGTGGTCACCATCGTCCACTGAATCCATCTGAAAAACCAGATGTGTCTAAAGATAATTTAAAAATGTATATCAATAAAATTTTAGCAATAACTATAAAAGTTGCCATTATGTGTCTGATTTATACAAAATACATTTTACCTTTCAGGGAGCATGGCAAGCAAATGAACCGTAGCTTAGCACTACTATTCAGTGAGCTTATGTTCACAACAAGCTGCATAGTTATTGTCCACTTCTTATTTGGTCACGGCAAGCTTCTTCCCAACGTGATTATGTTCCCAGGATACACAGAACTTGATGTGTGGGAATTGCTGTGGCTGGTGGTGCTCACAGATTTGATTGTAAAGATCATTACTGTGGACTTTAAGCTCCTTGTCACAATGATGCCAGCATGCATTCTGCCGTTTCAGAAGAGGGTAGGTTAATATTTTTTCTTTTATAATCTATCGGGGGTGGCCTACTTCCAGCAGTGTATTTCTTGCGACTGTTCTGATGATAATGATGACAGTGCGTACGTGAGGGTGTTAATGTATGAGGGGGAGAGGTTGTATATGTACAGTCATATTAAGTTTAAATTGTAGACTTCCTTCCCTTGAACTCAATAAAAATTATTATTATTATTATTTGTGATACACAGGCAGCTCTTAAGCTGATGCGTGTATATCTGAGTCTTTGTCAATGCACTTTAAATATTTGTCCAGTCTATTTTTAAAAGTGTTCACTGAGGGAGCACTGGTCACTGATTCCGGTAACTGGTTCCAAGTTTTAACTATGCGATTTGGTAGTATGTGTTCTCTGGGTTTGCTTTTACTTGGCCCCCGTTGCAGCTTCAGCGAGTGTTCTCTCAGGTTTGTATTTGTGTTCATAGTCTACAGTGTCTCTGACAATTTTGGTGGTCTCTATAAGGTCTCCGCGCTCTCTACGTTTCTGAAGGGTGGTAAGCCCTAGTTCTTGCAGACGATCTTCGTATGGAAGTTCTTTAAGATTAGGGACCATTTTTGTTGCCCTCCGCTGTACACATTCGAGAAGGTGACTGTCCTTCTTGAAGTATACACTCCACTAAGGGCCTCAGGTAGGTCTTGTACAGCTTTAGGAACAGTTCCTTGTTAATGTATGAGAAAGCCTTTCTTATAATGTACATTATAGAGTTTGCTCTTTTTTGCTTTGAAATGTCAAACCTTTTACTGTACTATGCTACTATGCATTCTGATTAGAAGTTAATGTTGGGCATAATTTGTGCTAGTATGTGCTACTGCAATCCACTTGCTATGTCTAGTACGAGTTTTTGGAGTATAAAATATTAAAAACTTACAATAATTTAGGACAGTCAATGTTGCTGTTACATATTCCACGCAGAAGACTTGTCACCTAAGTCCTGCCTGCTTTTTATTTTCCTGGTAGTCTGTAAAGCTACTGTAACACCGATAGTTTAGGTGATTTGGGAATTTGTTCTGAATGCTGACCTGGAGTTCAGTGTCGGTTACACGTTTAACTCGCTTCTTAGGCTGTTGTCTCATGTGACATGGCATAATACCCTCGGGGGAAATCTTTGATTTTCGCTGGATGAAGGAATCTTGAAGAAAAGAGCATATTTCTAAATATGATTACAAGCACTATCGCGTGCTAAGCGAAAATCATATTTTACAAATTATTGGAGCACAAAATGTTATGCCCCGGGCGGGAATCGAACCCGCGTCCTCCGATTTCGCGCTGGATGCCTAAACCACTAGGCCACCTTGGCACGCTCTTTCGAGCATAAATTTCGTGTTCCAATTGTATTACTCTAACCGTCATAGGGGCCGTGCGCGGCCATCAACCAGACTACTAGACTTCATCTGATCGAAAGAAAGTGCTTTTTCAAATACTTAACTCTCGGCATGAGAAGAGCATATTATCATATGCTTTATTCTAATTTCATCAAAATCAGTTGAGTAGTTTTTAATTTGGGTTTGGGTTTAAAGACATTTATTCTCAAAAAAGACCTAAGTCACTTACATGAGAACAATAATTCTTACTTAAATTATAAAATTAGTAAGTCGTTCGTGTATAAAAATTTAGGTAGCTACTCATCTAACACATTACAACAAGTGATTTACCAAAATATGTTCATTTAACTTGGTTTTGAATGTATTAAATGAGTGTTCACTTTTAATATTTGAGGGTAGTGTATTATAAAGTTTTGCTCCTTCATATGAAATAGTTTTTTTACCATAGTTTGTACGACATCTTGGCACAGCTAAGAAACTAGCTCGCCGAGTGCTACGTTTGCTAATATTTTTTAATTTGGTAAAGTTTAGATCTGAATGTACATTTTTGTCAAGAGTTTTACGAATAAAAATACAAGTGTTCTGTATGTATAACTGCTTTATATTCATTAATTTTGTATCCTTGTAAATTTTATTTGTTGATGTAAGGTAATGATAATTGAACAGCATTTTAACAATTTTATTTTGTGTAACTTGAATATTTGCAAGTTTTGTTTTAGAAGCATTACCCCAGATTTCAATAAGGTATAACAAGTGTGGTTTGACTAAGGCATTGTAGACTACGTACCGCAGATTCCGTGGAATACATCGAACTATGCTACGGAGTGATCCTAAAAGTGATGAAAGCTTGCCTTTTATGTGGTCTAAGTGAACATTCCATGTCAAATAGCTGTCCATTCGTAAACCTAGATATTTTTCGTTGTCTCTTTGTTCTAAGGGTACATTATCTATTGTCAGTGAATTGTGCGGTGGGATTAATTTATTTTTGGCTTTGAATATAACATTATATAAATATTAAATTTATAGTCTAGTAATAGTAAACTGAAAATATTATTTGCGTACCTGAACGATTAAATGGTAATTGCAACTCTTGTTAGTAAACAGTATTTTAGGCGAGTGAATGATCTTGTAAGCAGTATTCATTATTAAGGGGGTACCGAGCTTCTGGCGCTCAGCGATTTCAGGTATTCTATGCGCTCCGCGTATGTGTGCGTGAGTAAGGCACACAGTGACGCCGCGCGCCGCGCTGCCGCCGCGCCCCCTCTGCTGCCGCCAACAAGATCAAGCAACTAAATAGCTATGCGCTGACCCGCCGCGCCGAGCTGCGCCATTCGACTAGCTAGGGTGCTACTAATATTTATTTACAAAATAAAACAATACATTTCAAATACTTTTATTGAATATGTTCAGGTAAAAAACGTTTTTCCACATTTATTATTTTTTATTTCTGACTTATCGGTACTTCAGAGGGTATACATAATTTACTCTTCCAAGTAAACGTAACCAATTTCCAATTGACTAGCTAGGGTGCTACTTATTTATATATATACATAATAAAACGACTAGTTTTTATTTATATACTGTTACTGAATATATTCTTATTCACGTAAAAAACCTTTTTCCACGACATCGAGGTACGTCAGTAGGTACATATAATACAGAACGGGTATATAAATAGGGTAAAAATCCCAGTGATCGACCCTTTTCAAATTTACATTTTTCACTCAGAGTAGACGTACTAAATCGATTTCCGTAAAGTATATATATACATACGTAGGTATATTATGTGCGACCACGAATAATCACCAAGAATATCCGATGTTGGTATATTTTTGGACAGAGTAATTTACATCCCCTAGTAGGTTTTTGAGAGACACCTAATAAATCTACATTATAGTAATAGTACTTACGCAGCAATCTCGGCTATTTGCGTAGTAATGGGCACTTACTTGAAAAAATCAGCTAAATAAGAAATCGAAAGATATTTAGTAGTAGAAGAGAATAGTAGAAATCTTTACAAACTTTAAACCGAATTTTTTCAGTGATTGTTAGTGATGTGACATGATTTTCAATATTTAAATGCTTTATTCAAAGTCAAAGTCATTTATCGTACAAATTTTATATTGAAATATTCTACATTGTACTGCCACGGTCAGCAAACAAAAATTGTATGGAGCCACAGCGAGAAGAACGGGCAAGCATCGACGGCAACTTGGGGCCATTCTTTTAAACGTCTTTTAACAATGCGTTACATTTACTATATAATAAAATTCTTACAATATTTGTTTAAATTACGTGGGTGACAGACGGTAGCTTGGCAGAGACGGATTTGTCCAGGCATTTTTGTCGTTTAAGTAATCACAAACTGTGTAGTAGGATCTCTTAATTAATATATTTTTCACGTGTAACTTGAATTTCCCTTCTGTGAGCGTTGTAATATGTTTGGGAACTTTATTATAAAACCGTACACAATAACCTCAGAAGGATATTTTGTTTGTCTTTGTAAATCTAAAACCTGGCACCGATATTTGATCTTTATTCCTATAGTCTGTTTTTTTTAACAAACGGGTACTGAACATTTTACTGCGTTGCTATTGGCTCACGTAAACAACATAAAGTCCGTTCCACATGAACGCTGTAGTTACATGTATAGTGACATTCAGTTGAGTCTTCGACAATTACCTGCGTGGAAAGTTCAACAGAAGAATGACGATATTTTTTAACATTACAAGAATTGAAGTAAATAAACTAAGTATGCAAATTTAAATCATAAAATAATGACGTAATTTTTTCTACACTACAGTTCATAAGTATTCAATATGAACGGCCCTTAACAATTTCAAAACAAGAACAAAGGCATTGACCAATGACGGCAATGACCCATCTCACTCTCTCAATATCGGAAATGTGCAAGAGACATACTCAGTACTCGTTTGTTAAAAAAAACAGACTATAGTGCTGTAATCGTGATTGTCACAGTTTAATTAAAATTCACTTTTTTTCGAACATACATAATATTTTCAAATATATACAGACTTGGGAAAGTAAAAAATATTAATATTTATTTAAAGATCCCTCAGAGATTCCCTAGGATTAATTTCATATTGTCTCGAATTGCATGCTTTTGTTAGATAAAGATTGTCTCTATCTCAGCAGCAGCTTCCCGCAGCAATACACCATACGACATAATACTGTGGAAGTACGCGAAATAAACTAGGCGAGAAGTAGCTACGTCTGTTAACTGTTTTATCTTACGAACTGCATATGCAGCCAAACTAAGACTTCCGGATTAATCATTCATATATGTGGATCACACTGTGAAGTTGGATCCATTTTGATTCCTAAGAAGACTGTCGTATTGTCAATAGCGAGTTTATTAGGGCCAAGCCTAATGTTTAGTTCAACATTAAGTAACATTTGGTAAAGAAAAATTTAAACATTTCGTCTTTTTTGAATTTAAGAGAAGATTATTAGCAGCAAATCATTTACAGATCATAGATAACACATTATTCACATGAAATAGTTCATAAATTTTAAAGTTTTTGCAGAGAGGTTCGATTGAATTTCTGATAATGAAGTTGACTACACAGGTATTTGGTTAGTTATGGCAAGGAACATGAAAGTCAAAAAGAGAAAATAACTAAGTTTTTTTCCCGCTTTGTTTCAGGCATTAGAATCGCGGGAAGAATTGTTTTTTTTGTTTATTGCATCTAAAATATATTTTGGCTCACGAATTTCTGTCTAGCCTTGAATCAATATCAATAATTTCTGATAGCAGGCAATCGAAGTAAAATGTTTTTAATTTTTTTTTCCATATTCTTCTCTCTTTTTATTTTCTCTATTTTTATATTTTTTTCAGTCCACACAACAAATAAACAAATTGCTTTCCTAGTGATGTGTAGCTGACCTTGCACCTGGTAAAACAAATCATGTTGTTTATTTATTGTCAAATTCAAATTCATTTATTCAATTTAGGCGTCTACGACGCTCTTATGAATGTCAATTACAAATTTTAATATTGAAATATTCTACATTGTACTGCCACGTTCAGCAAAATATATTTATAGAGCCACTGCGAGAAGAACGGGCCAGAAACTCGGGGCCATTCTTTTAAACATCTTGTAACTATGTGTTATATACAATATAATACGATTATTGCAATATTTGTTTATATTAAGTAGGTGACAGGTGATAGCTTGGCAGAGGCGGAACTTTCCAAGCATCTTTGTCGTTTAAGTAATCACGAACTTTGTAGTATGATTTCTTAATCAAAATATTTTTCACATGAAACTTGAATTTTCCTTCTGTGAGCATTGTAATATGATTAGGAATTTTATTATAAAACCGCACACAATTACCTAAAAAGGACCTTTTATTTGTCTTTGCTAGTCTAAAACCTGGTACTGCTATTTTATATTTATTCCTAGTGTTGTAACCGTGGTTGTCACTATTTAATTTAAATTTACTCAATTTTTTCCGAACATACATATTATTTTCAAATATATACAGACTCGGTAAAGTTAATATATCAATTTCTTTAAAAAGATCCCTTAGAGATTCCATAGGATCCATTTCATATCAAGTTTCCGTTTCTCTCCTGATTCCAGATTTCTGCTATTCCTTCTTCTACTGTTTTGTCTTTAGATGAATACGGACACTTGATTTCAATGATTTTATCATATATCAATCCATCTGGACTTTCCACCAAAAATGGCAGTTCGGAATCGATGAATAAGCCACATTTTTTTATACCATTGAAGTTAGCTTCTTTGTCGAGTTTGAGTACTTAAGCAAACTGTTGTAACGCAATATGTTCGTGTTCCTTGCCATAACGAATGGATTTTACGTGGCTTAATTCACCAGTCACATTTACAAGATTTTTTACTAGAGGTGCACATTTTATAAGGCCTCTGTTGCATACCTTTCCAAAAGTAGACGCAGTAAGGCGTAACTTTCTCTCTTGGTGCCATTCAATCGAATCTGCCTGCAAAATAGTTCTTTTTTTAAGTGACTGGCGATCATCATCAGAAAGATTAATTTTCTTCATAAGTTTTGATTTAGCAAAATCAAATTCAGCTTGTTCTAGATCTGGCTTTTGACAAGACTCGCCATAATATTTGCCATTGGTAGTGTTTGTACACTTTTTTGTCACAAAAGATTTTGATGATCTCCGTTTTTAAATCATCAATTATTTTTTTATCGCGTTTAAATTCTAAGCGTCTAACAATAGGATTAGGACTTTGCATTAAAATCTTTTTGCAAATATACGATTATTTAGTGGTTAGCGGTGTAGTTAGCGAACTGTATAAGTCTGTCGACTTGAATAATGAATTCGTTTACCGCCAACAAATTTCGCGATAACATTGTTTAATACTTCTACTATATTACTATTTACATCATATAAATAGTAGTCATTAGGCTTTTAGTTTACCAATCTGGACATGATTTTCATGATAGCAGCAAAAATATTACTAGACTTCATTTCAGCAACAAAACCTTTAATTCTGTTGGTTCATTTTGATCTATAATTTGGCAGAAATAAGGTTTGCATAGTTTGTGATTTCCGAAAACGTGATTTGGTGCATTCAATTACTTATTTGGGTGAAACTTGAATCTCTTGAATTTATATGTTTGACAACTACTTTAACACATCTACGCAAGTGCAGTATATTTTTTCAAAGTACTTTGCGATATTTGCAGGTGTTTTTGGTTAATTCGTCTAGTTTCGTGCAAAAGTAACAGATGATTAGTGCATTCATTTTTTTCTACCAATAAGTTTCCATAAGGTTTTGCTTCTAATATGCTCTTATATGTACTGGAGTCCCAATTAACTTGGAGTAAATCAAGCCCTGATTTGGTAAGGAATGTTTAAACCCTTCAACTATTGCTACGGATTCCATTCCACTTGAGGATACTTCGTAATTTTTAAGTGGGGATTTTTTTGTTCTCTGACCGTGTACAAATCATACAATATTTGTTTTTAACTGCAATTTAAAGGACTTTTTTTGTTCTGTAACCAATAATTACCGCAGTAACCGCCAATGCGTTATATTTGTTTTAAAATTATCTTTTTGACCAACAACCATCAGCAACTACGGTAATCATAGGTACTCCGTCTGCATTAATATTACTCTTCTTTTGCTGCTTCTTCAATACATTTTTCTTTTGCCGTTTCCATAGTTCACAGACTCTTGCGTGACACTTGGCAAATGATCCAACATAGAAGGTATATCAAGTAAGGCTGACACTTGTTCTAGACCTGCGTATCTTACACCTATAGATATGAAACCACCTACCACATTTTCGGTGAGATCAAGTTCTTTGTTATTATTGGATTTTTCACAATTATTAAAACTTAATTTGGCGTTGCACATTTTGCAAACACACCCGTACTTTGATACAAACCCTGTTCTTTTTTCTCCGACTACTTTTAAATGATTAAAATTGCAACTAAATGGAGAGTCATGCTGCGAAATTTCCTGCAATTGTTCAAATAAATACATGAATACCACAACTCTATTTCCACTTATTCTTATCTCTTCTACTTTTTCTTCTGGTTTTATTATTATATAATCTTCTCTTGATCTGATTCACCAGGCAACTGATGCGTAGAAACCTAAAAATTAAACAAATTTTAATTAAATCAAAATATATTTCATTTTATTTATCTAAAAACAAAGTTAAGCATACCTTCGTTTATTTAAATTCATAATTGTGTAACCATAACCATATTTGAAATATACATTAAAACACAGAGAAAAACTATCTCAGAGCAAACAAAGTTACCACCAATCACCACTTTCGAAGTAAATATATGTAAGTATTATGCTTAATGTACACAGATAAATCATGAAACAATTTTACTAGGACACATAAAACCATCATGATCAATATCGAACTTACTTCAAGGCATTATTTCCTTTGTGTGAGTAATTCATGTTATCATCTATTTCTTCCTCCGCTGAAAGACAAAAATGTTGTGCCTGTGTATATGGTACCCAGTAATAAAACAGATATTTTAATTTATATATTACAACATTATATATCAACAAATAGTTTTTAAAGGAACTTTTTATTTATTATTTGATAATTTAATTCCATAACAAAAACTAACCAGTTTTTTTTATGGAATTACAATTCTGGAGTGTGGTAAATTTTACAATCCGTATCATCCAATACCCTGGCAATTCGGAAATATTTAGATAGTTTAGTAAATTAGCAATTGAAATCAAATTTATTATATTATTTCTTTAAACACGTCACGTTCAAGTACGTTCAAGTCATCGGTTCATCAGATGACTTGTAAACGTACCATTAGTTGACAGTTCACGAAGTATCATCTAATGATACCCTTTTTGAACAATAAAATAAATTAATTTATATATATAAAAGACCCGGCTGTAAAATAGACAATTTAAAAGTATAACTAAAAAGACCGAAGCGAAATTGTGAATAGCAGACATTTTTTTAAATTAATTTATTCTATTGACTTTTAGTGTCCCGGCACACTGTTTAAACAAAATCTGTGTACTTGAATTATATAAGTTGGATGAAATGTAGTAATGATTGATTGCTTGCCAAACAAAACGGACAAATATGGGCTACGAATATTTATAACTATTATTAATTTCAACTAACGCTGGCCATTTTTACGCAATCAATAACTTTTTTGAGCTATTTATTAATTGTTATTTCTTTTAATTTCCTTTATCTTGATGGCCTACTTAAAAGTAGGTCTATATTTAAAAATATAGTATAGGTTTGGTATAACTTTTTTTAAAAATGTATTTCTATTTCACGCCACAAAACCAACATTTATTTTTTTCTTATACCCATCTAAGTTCCTTGTGTTCCAAATACAAAAAAGTGTGAATTCTATTGTTGAAGTCAGTACATATCGTAGTGATTACAACGTATGGATTTAATATGTTCATTCACGTCTGGGAAGTCAGTTTTATATTTTGTCAAAGAGTTTTTAAAAGTTTTGTTTATTGTATATTTACTATACTTACCTAGGTACAGAACTAGGTACAGTTACCTAAGTAAAAAATATTTGTGTTCAAAATTTCCCGTCTGTAGTGGTATTTCTGTCAGCGTGTCATCACATAAATCAAAATATGTGCTTTGCTGTGAAATGCCAACATTTGGTACATTCACCCTATAAATAGAAAATTTTAAAGATTATGGGTACTCAATTAAATCTAATTAAATTATTAGATTTAATTGAGTACCCAAACTTGGAAGGTATAATATAATAATTGTATAAGTATTACATGTGATACAAACGAAGCATAGAATTTTCTTTCAAAATTTTCTGCCTGTAGTGATATTTGATGCATCGCGTCATCACATGATTCAAATGTATTCTCTTACATTTTCCCTATAAATAGAAAAAATAGTGGTAAAATTTGAATTCGTTTTAGTAGGTAAATATTGCTGAAATAAAGTAAATACTCGTTTTAAACTACCTACGCAGTTATAGGTATGTAGGTTGAGTATACTTACGAAGTAAGAGTATTCTCTATGTTTTCCATACTCTCGGCCTGGAGGAGTCTTGAAAGATAAATTTGATTGTGTTTGAAACATTTCAGTGTGATTTTAAAATAAATGCATATTGGGGTAAGTAAAATTAGGAACAAATATATGAACTTTACCTACTTTATTTCTTCATGGAAGCGATTTGCATTAATTTTTCGCCAACCTCTTCACTTCTTTGATTTGTTTACTTTGTTCCCCATAGTAAATAAACAAAATCGTTACGTAAACTCAAATATAGTTTTTAAAACCGTGCGTGAACTCAAGCGATACGTGTTCCCCGTCCGACGGCCGCAGCGGTACTGAAGCGGATAGGGAGGAAGCGTCGCGGCTCTGGCTAAAATGGACGGAACGTGCGTGAATTTAGGTATTTCCTTTGTATTATAAAAACGAATACCTATTTAGAAAATATAACGTGTATACGTTATAGAAAATAAATTGATCTTTTTATTAATCAAAGACTGATGGCTTTCCGTGAAATATTTACGCCGTACTAAGGGTTTATTTAGTTTTTTAGATATAACTTTGGATTTTTTTTCTATCGAGGAAATTTTAAGTAATCGTGTTTCTAAATTGTATGATTTATAGAATGAATCCTTAAATATTATATATATGAATTGCAGAACTCAAAATTAAGAAATAAAGATACAGCACGGGATCAAATGAACCACAATTACGTACTGCTGCCTCGGTGCAGGCTTAAAAAGAATGTTTTTTTTTATTAAAACGTAACAGTTAATTGGTTCATAATTGGTTCACCGCATGGTGGAAGGGCATTTTTGCGAATGCCCGCCTGGCTAGCGACCACCCTCAAGTTGAAAATCTGTCGCCAAGCAACTAACGGTGTGTTCCGGCAGCTGTCCTTGAGAGCCAGTAATTCTAAGTTAAGCCTGTTAACACCTTCGACCACATCATCGCTTACCATCAGGTGAGATTGTGGTCAAAGGCTTACCTATAAGCAATTAAAAAAAAAAAAAAAAATGGTTCAAATATTTAGCACTTTGTTCGTAAGTAGGACAGGTAGACATAGTCGCGGGCTTATTGAAAGGGATTTTTAGTACGACACGCTAATAAGTCATGTGATCCCTCTATAGTAACAATAATTCTATTTTTTGACGGGCTTGCTATTGTGATATAAAAGATTCATCTCTTAGGTAGACGTATCGTATACGTCGCGGATTTTGTAACAGGGTTCCGTTTTTTGGTTCAGAACCCTAATTAAAAGTGTTTTGTTATCATCCTCAGACTACATTCTATGTGTATACCAAATTCTATCAAAAACGGCTGCGTAGTTTTCACGTGATGCGTTTGAATACAGACAGCCGTTTATTTCAATAATACCATATTCATGTTCAGTGGGTCTATGAATAACTATATTTTTAAAATGTATATTCCATGTATAGACTTTTTAGCTTTTAGTAGTATAGACTGTTTACTATTTTTGTTCTCTAAATTTCAGGGTAAAGTATATCTGTTCACTGAAGCAGTGTCCCAACTGTACCGATCTCTTCTGACCATCCAGCCCTGGGTGTTCTTTCTGATGCAGTCATATTCAGGCTCAGAGAGGATGGTGGGCATGTTCCTAACCACCGTGTATGTCATCGCCAAGGTGCTTGAGGTGCTCGTGAGGCTACGCCTGTTCAAAAATGCTACATGGACTCTTTTGCAAAGTGTGGTGAGTAGCAGATGGACTATCTACAAAGCTATATATGTAGGAGAGTTCTGCGCTTTATGTTTATTTGTAGATTTATTGTAGATAGGTGAAAGTGCATCTTGCGAATGCTCATATACATACCTCATGTAGACAATCTGTCGCCCAGCACCTAACAGTGTGTTCCGGTAGCAGCCAAGAGCCAGTAAAATTACAGGCACATGAAACTTCACAACTGTATGTCTCAGGGTGACCAAAAACGTCCAGTAGGCAATTCATTTATGATGGAGTTTGAAGTCACAAATCGCAGTCCATCCAAAGTGGTTCGCCAAGTGTCTATTGTGCAGTATTGTTACAGTACTCAATTGCCATATAAGCCGTTAAGCCTGTAGACACCTTCAACTATATTGTCACTTACCTTCAGGTATAATAATAATAATAACTTTATTCATCATATAAAAAAAAGATGTGATTGTGGTCAAAGAAATTATATTGAGACATAAGAGAGATTTGTGCTTTTAAATACTTGTAAATCTGATATTCGTGTGGCATCCAATAGTGCTTGAAATCATATTTAGATATATCGAAAGGTACTGATATCTTGAAATGTTCGAAAAAGCACTTTTTTCGTGAGATGATACCAAAAGCAATAGCTACCACCCTCAAGTAGAAAATCTATCGCCAAGAACCTAGAGGGCGTGTTCCGGTATTCTTCTGGGTACTGACCCATGCTGAATCGCGTATATTTATCAATATTTTTGTCCCGACGCGCGACGATTCAACTTTTGCAGTGATCGTGGTCACGAGGTGACTGACACGAGGTACTTTTTACAGAACTTGGGCACTAAACCGACTGGCGAGCAACTGGTCTCAGCGGGCGATTCCTGCCCTATCTGCCATGACGACTACACCACCCCTGTGCGACTTGGCTGCAGCCACATCTTCTGTGAGCTGTGCATCTCTGCCTGGCTCGACAGGGAGCACACATGCCCTCTCTGCCGGGCTAAAGTAGCCGATGAACCCACTTGGAGGGACGGATCAACTACTTACGACTTCCAGCTGTACTAAAAGGTTGAGTTTGTTTCGAACTTTTGTTATTTAGTTATTTATAAAACACGATTATTTATTCCCTGTGCCTGGCCCAAGAGGCCGAGATGATGCGCCTCAAAATTATATTTCAGCCTTTGAAGTTGTGACAAAGGATTAGATAGAGCATTTTTTTATTATTAGCATTGCTGGATTCTAACACTGCCGCCTGACAGGTTGATGCTGGAAGTGTTAAGTTCTTACTAACACCACTGCTTATGTTTATCAGAAGTTTATCTCTTCTTGTGGTTTAATATGGTAATGAAGATGCCTACTAATTCAAAGCACTGCAGTGAGTACTGAGGCGGTGGCGGCGTGGCTTTATATGGGATCTTATGTACCCCTATTAAGGTAAGGGTTATTACTGAATTTAGTATATTTTAATTCCATGCATTGTCAGTCAGTAAAGCTCAAATTTAATCTGACTGAAGATTTCACAGATAGAGTAAAAATCTGTTTAAATAATGTTGTATATTCGTAAAATTCATTATTTTCATCCTATTCACTGGTGAACAGTTTTTCATTGGGTCAACACTTTATATAACACAATTTATGGTCTGTCTTTAGGCTGTTTACTGCTGGATCTTTATCCTTTATACTGAATCTTTTTTTATTGTATGTATATTCTTCTGATTATTTAACAATCAAGAAATATGATATATTTTGTGATCAATTATTTGTTTTTCTTTAAGTAATTTACTGTATTGCATTTAATGCTTGCATCAGAATAAAAATAATCAACTTTTTTTTTAATTCATTCTCAGATAAACAAGGCCATAATGTATACTGTAATGTAAAATATGTGTCAACATGTCTATAACTAAAGCTGGTGTGTCAATATAAGTTCACAATATCTCTCTCAACCTTTTAACTATAAAAAATATTTAATATAAATTACGCTACAATCATGTTTTTATTTCTCAATAATTAATCAACTAGTCAGTATATTATTCTACTATAGATTTCACCAAACCTTAAGTTGAATGAAAATGGTAAAAAACATCTGGCGCTTTAATGCGGTGCTTGGTACTACTCTATCTTCATGTGCACACTATTGGAATGATAATACATACTTCGTTAAAATTGAGCGTAATTTGTCTCAAGATAATTAAAGAATGGCAAGTCCTTTATGTCTATATTATAAAAGTTTATGTATTTACTAAACATACCAATCATTATATTTTGTTATATAAGGGCTCCAGCCGTATTTATCGGATTTGCATTAAAATATAAATTAAATTAAATGCAGAATGAAAGAATAACGAGAGCTGCTGAATGTTTACGCTTTGGGTTTGTGTGTGTGGGTGTGTTATTTATTGTGTAATAACAATTACTTTAGCTGTAAAAACAAAACATTATGTGAAAACATTTAAAAAATTGTGTATAAATAATAATATAATAGAGCAGTGTATTTAGCTGGCATGTCATAAACCGTAGGAAAAAAAAACAATATAATAAAAAAAGTTATTTTTATTATATTGATGGTAGAACATTGTGTCTACAAAACAAAAAAGTTAAAAAATAAAACAGACGCTTGTTCCAGATAATTAATGAAGAAACAAAAACAATTCAAATTCATTTCTTGACTCGGTATAACAACTTGAAATCTATACATCTATTTATGACCACTGTCTAGTGGCAAAATATAAGTTTAAGTACCGTAGGATTTCATCTTCTCTATGTATTCATTCATGCACACACACAAACAATTAATATAGAAAACCTTTTGTCCTTATTAAAATTTGAATTCAGAAAGAAATCTTAACATCCTTCTGTGCCTACATATGTGAGGCCTGCCGCTTCCAAATCCATTACCTATATAGACAGTTTGTTATTTTATCTATTGAACTGACCATTTCTTAATAATAATTATTCTTCTTTTTTAATATTTTTGTGCAATAACGCATGCTATGCAGTTTACATTACAAATTTACCAGAAGAAAAATTTAAGTCACGTGCGGGATTAGTACGGAACCCGCGTCCATCCATCCCTTTAGCCGGGGTTTAGGAGCTAACATGACAATTGTCATGTTAGCTAGTAGTCTGGTTGATGGCCGAGCGCCTTCCCCTATGACGGTTAAAGTAATACAATTCGAGCACTGAGTTTCGGCTCGAACGAGTATGTTCCGGTGGCCAAGTGGCTTAGGCACCCGGCGCGAAATCGGAGGACGTGGGTTCAATTCCCGCCCAGGACAAATTTTTGTGCACTAATGATTTTTAAATATGGTCATAAATCATAATATATAATATACACATTATCAATATTTAATATAAAAAATATAACAGTGTAACACTACAACAATTAAATAATTTTAGTCCTAATGATAAATGATTGTGGCAGTTTATATAGGCCTAAAATAGGGTAAATCATAAAGTTATATTCATTTTAGTAATGTATTCCGAATTATCATAATCACTCACATGCTGATAATTTTCATACCCAAATCGCTATTTAAATAATATTAAGATTTATAGATGTTAAGTAAATATAATATTATACATAGTCGAAAGACAATTTACTATCCGTCTGTAGTTAGTACTCATAGAATCTTCGCTGTACTTTTTGCTTATTTCTTAGTAATATATTTTTAGCCCATAATCCATATAAGGAGTGCTCAGAACGGGGTGAGTGGGTAAAGGTACAGAATTTTTGACATCAGGGATGGGTTTTCAGGTAAAGGTCCTAAAACATCCGACCCTGAGAGGTGAGTAGAGGAAGGACTTCCGGAAAGCCTTAACAACAAGTTATAGAAACAACAACCTTTAACACCAGCATATTTTTTCTCTTATACCTGTGGTTTTTTGGTTGAACGAAAAACTAATAAACAATTAAGATATTTTTGTCTTCCTGCTCACCTCCCAGGGTCGATGTTCCAAACATAACCCTGAAGTCAAAACTTTTCCTGTCTCGACAAACTCTATAATAACTCGTTGAATGAACTACTATCTAATATTTTTAAAAGGTAACATGGCACATGTATGAACTATTTTTCTAAAATTTCCACTTGTAAGAATTGTGTTTACCTACATTTTTAAGAAACTAAACCAAATGTAATTATTTTATGAGTTTTTCTTAACATACCTAGTATAATTTTATATATTTAAATAGATTTAATATTAATGTTACTATATTTTATTAGTTTTTATTATTAATTTGTGATGTGATGAGAAATGTAGAGATTAAAGTAATTATAGATTGGGAAATGTAATCTAATAGATATATAGCTTTTTATTGTGATACATGTAATTACATGATAAAAAATCTATAGATTTGGGACGGAGCTGTGTGCCGTTAATGTTAGCAAGATTATATGAATTTATTAAAAAAAATCAAACAACAAATTGCTTGATTTCGAGATTTCTCTTTTGGGAGTGAATTGACAATATAGTGATAATTATGTAAAAAGTGTAAAAATGATAATTTGTTTAAAAGAAAAGTGGATAAATAAAAATGGAATATTTTGGCATCAACTTTGTAAGCAACGACCAAAATCTAACATTCCAAATTTTCAAGTCTCATCCTATGCATGATTAAGTTGTATAGAATTATATTTTTAATAAACTATTATGTGCTTGCGTTTAATTAACTAAGTCATCACACTATGACAAGCCAGACAAATATTCATTTGTTTATATACTTTCATATAATTATTCTAATTTTTAAATTTAATACGTCATAGATATAAATTACCAGCCAAATAATCATGTACCCGCTATATAACGAAGGCATTTGTGTAAATCTAAATCTTAACCTAATTTATTGTAACTGTTAATGATAGTGTTATGTTAACCAAGATAATGTGTAGAAATAATATGTGGAGATGTGCGTGCCTACCATACTATACTATACGTAGGTCACGTGGGCTAATTACTGTAGCATTGATGGTGACTAAATAAAAACGACAAGCAGATATTTTCTATTTCTTTATACGCCTGCCTCCAGCTGAATGCCGCATGTGAATCGACGGTAACGGGCGTGTGATATTTCTCGGGCAAAAATCACAAAAGCTTAAACTACTTGTTATAAAAAAAAAATGTTTTATTTGCCATGAACCAAAGCATTTTTTATTTAGTACAGTAATATAAAAAGCATATCCTGACGTTCGTTCGAAGAATAATTCTGGAAATTATGCCACGGTTTGCTATTCAGCGCGTAAGATCAGGGGACGCAAGTTCGATATCCGCTAAGAAAACTTTCGTGCTAAAAATCGTGCTAATTTAAGTGTGATATTCAACTTGGTATATGTTTTGACGATTTGTACTAGCTTCAGATTTCGCCATTTAAGTCTCGTGTTTCTTGAGAACTTATCAATAAGTGTACTAGGATAAACAAAACAACTATTAGATTCGCTTATATTTTAATCATTTAATATTATTTTGTTTGATTACTCAATACACTTTATATAATTCATACAATATAATTATTATCAATTACTTTCTACAAACGTGAAAAATTAAATAATTTAGATCATTAATAGTAATTATTATTCAAAGTATCACAAATATCTGATAGAGTAACTGCTCGAAAGCGCAAAGCATCTATCGAATACAACTAGGGCTGCCGAACTTACACGTCGGATACAAAACACGTCCCGCGGGAAATAATGACGGGCGGGGCCGGCGGGCACTCATACTAACATAACTATTTACATGGAACTTAATACTAGAGAGAGCCGACGCGGCGCCGGCCCCGCCATTCGTCTACTCAGTCTATGAACGCGGCACTCTAGTGTCCAGAGCAGAGACAGCGGCACAGGTCGCGCGGTTAGGAAGCAGGGCCGGCCTCGAGGTCGGCGTGCGGGGGCGCCGGCGACCCGTACAGGAACAGGCTGCGCAGGCGCTGCGCTCGCGACGAGCCGGAGGGGGGCGGCGCCTCCTCGGGGTCTGTCTCCGAGTGCGAGGTGCCACTGCCACTGCACGCGTCGGGGGCCACCTCGGCGCGCACCTCGAGCCGCAGCGCGGGCGGCGGCGGCGGGGGCGGGGGCGAGGGCGCGGCCGCGGGGGCTCCCTCCCCGCCCAGCGAGCCGGCCAGCGCGGCCAGCGAGGGCGCGCGCACCTCCGCCGCGCCCGAGCCCGCCGACAGCGACGCGTCACCTGCAACAACACGCACACTTCAACACTTCATTCGATAGAAGCCTCTCCATTCGAGTGCAACCTAGAGTGATTATGTCGTGACTTCCCGTTGTCCCCGTGCGCCAAGTCCCCATCACGGGGACAGCGGGACGCTTTTAAATTTCTTTCCCGTTGTCCCCATTACGTAGATAAGAGTGTCCTAGTTTTCTAACTGGCTACGATTTGAGTCAGATATCAAACTCAAACTCCGACCTGTATTCTGTTGCTAAGTCATCTGCTTGAATTAACGCACATTATAAGCTCGTATTAATAAATGTACTTCAAAGTTGCTAAAACGATCGAGCTTAAGATGCATGTTTTGACAGATGTTCCATACATTAAAAGTCAACCTCAGAGTCTTCCACAATGCTTCGACTCCTCAAGGTGGAACTTACATAACATACGTCATTGCAGCAATCTCGAAGTGTTATTTTGCCATGTTGAATCTATAATTCATTATAATGTGATGATGAACAGCGGCGATGGCGTCCCCTGCAGTGTAGTGACTGAAATGACGTTACATGATCACTTACTGATGTGTCCTCAACTCTTCGAGATCAGTCTTCAATTGAGCGTGAGCGGTATCAACCGCAGCAGCATATCACTCTCAGCGTCTTTCCCTCCGTCCTCTTGCAGCCCGACAACAGAAAGCACATTGATACGCTATAGCCACACTACCGGGACACAGCGAATATGAGATTTATGTTAATGGAAATACAAGCTAATTTCGACCGAATCCCGATAATGTAGCGGTAGCGTTACTGGCGATGTCGCACTTACCTACAAATCTCCTAGATTGCACTGAATCCTTCTCTTTTCTAGAATTTGCTATTTAGCTGGGACAAGTGCAGGAACCCCAAGATGGACATTGAATCAGGATCCTTAATAAGAAAATAGCACAAAACAATATGCCAGCGACCAAAATACCTATATCAAGGAGTTGGAGACGGGTAGAACACTGTAGGAAAAAACACAAAACACCCTGTGCAGGATGAAGATAAAAACTGATTGATGCTGCAATGATGCTTGAGTTTCCTAGATGAGCTGCTTTTTCAGGAACTTTTTACAAGTCTATTATAAAAGGAGCGTGAATGGAACAACTAGAAGCGGAAAACATCGGAGAACATAAAAAAAAGACATGAAAAGGTCAGACTGGAGACGTTTTGGAGAAAGGTCAATTTATGTGTACCTAAACAGACAGGCATGTATGTATAATTTTGACAAGAGTAAAGAGAACAGGAGATATTCTGCAATGCCAGTAGGTAGAAATCCATTGTGTGTATGAAAGATAACCAAGTATTTGTCCACAATTACACCTGATGGAAAGTGGATGATGTTTAAAAAATGCAGCATGCTTGTGTTTAGTCAAGATTCACTCTAGACACAAAGGCGCCCAAGTTATCAGAAAATAAGGATGCTGTCAGTGTTCCATTCACGGTACTCGAATGAACATTTGCGCTGACATTTTAAATAACTTCGACATCGATCCAGAGTTCTTGGAGACAATGATCACTTATGACGAATCATAAAGAAAAGCGGGACAAGATTTGAAAGGGCGGAAGCAGTTAAATCAAAAACAGTGAAGGTTTTGAATCAGCTGACAGAAGTGGATTTCCAGCACTGCTTCAACCAATGGAAGTTTCGTATGGAGCGCGGTGTAGAGATTGCCAAAAATGCTACTGTAGTTGAAGACAAGTAAAAAAAGTTACAACAGCAGTTCGGTTATTTAATAGCCACACCTCGTAGGATATGTACGATAGAAGTGCTGTATGTATCCAAAGTGGTCCATTAATAGTGTTGTAAGAAGTATGTAAGCTCACCGATGCTAGGCTCGAGCCTCCTGGAGGCAGCGTCGAACTCGGCGGCGTGGTCTCTGTCGTCGTCGAAGCGCGTCTCGTGCCTCCCCCCGGCGGCGCCCCCCGCCCCCCCGCAGCCCCCCGCGCGGCACAGCGACACGGGCACTACGCCGTATACGTAGAACAGCAGGATGGGCACTCCGATGCCCACGGCCAGCCCGGCCACCAGCGGGGACACCACCAGCTGGATATTCACAAACATAAACATCAGCACGCTTGTATATCTAACAATATTATATGTATTCCCGGAGAAGGAAGCGAGAGAGATATGCCAAGATCGACCAAATGGGGATAGTGGTTAAAATATTGTGACCCCATGTCGTTTGGTAAGCCTACTGTCATGAACCATGCCCCAGACCCGTAACTGAAAATGTTCAGTAGGAAAACCCAATAATAATTGACCATCCTGGGGAACAAACACATATTACCAAAAAAAAAATGTATACATAACATCACCCAGTCTAGATTAGGTTTCCACATAGTACCTTTTATCCCGATTTACTGAATAGTTTTCGAAAGAGATATTATTCCAATTTCCATACTTGAACTTCTCATAAACTCATACTATGTATAACACAAAACGGCACACAAAAAAACTTTTTGTCCTGAAGTGTTGAGACGAACAAATTGCCCGTTTAATGGTAAACGTTACGCCGCCTGTCCATTACAGTTGCAGTGTCACTGTCCTCGTTCTACTTGACCTGCACTGCGCCCGTCACTTCGAGACGCGAGTTCTTATGTCTCGTTTGCCCAGCAAATTTATTTGTTACATTGCCCTTCACACCTGATACGCTTAAACACACTAACTGCGCAAGGGTGTTGTAAGTTGTGTCTTAAGACTCCGTGTATAATTTAGAATTAATTAAATAAATAAAAAACTGTTTTGGTTTACATTTTACCACAATCTCACCTAATAGTTTGTAATGATGTGGTCGATGATGAATAGGCATAAGGTAGAATGGGAAATGGCTCTCAAGGACAGTTGCCAGAACACACCGTTACTTAGCGACAGATTTACTACTTGAGGACCTAGGTACTATTAGTTGGTGTTGAATAATGTTAGATAGTTACAGCAGCGGCGACGGCGGCAGCGACGGCAGCGCGCCTCTTGGCCGGCGTGGCTCTCCTCAGCCGGCGGTGAGCCCGGCGACCCGCCCATAGCGGCAACCCAACCAGCAGTGCCGGCAATGCCACGCCCGCCACTACGGCAATGCCGAGCGGCGCGCCCGCCAGCGTGCCTAGCTGCCACAGCAACTTTTTCTTGCGCGACCACGGCTTCTTGCCCCAGAATGTGCACCCGCTTGGACTACAAATTAGATAATACAAGATAAGAAAGCATACTCTTATTAGATTCCCTTAATTATGAATCGATCATTAAGATTTTAATTGCTGATAGGTAAGCCTTTGACCACAATCTCAACTGATGGTAAAAGATGATGCGGTCGAAGGTGTTAACAGGATTAACCTAGAATTTATTACAGAGAAATTAGTACAGACACCGGCAAACAAATGGAACAATGACCTACTCAGTAGAAGTTGAAGTCTCTTTAGCGGATCGAAGAGTGCGCGTTCAGGCGATTGGACGATCAGTCGACCCCTGCTTCCCGCGTTGTGCTTACGTCCCTCTGGTATCAGGTTGTATGAATGATGTATCAAAGAGTATCAATTACATGCACGATCTTTCATCTATTAGGACGCCTGATGGTCAATTTGTTTGCCGGTGTATATCTAGTCTTATCTATCATCCCACTGCATATTGCAAAGAAAAATCACTAACACTATAGCTTACGTACAGCAGTGAACACTCCGGATAGCACAGTAGGTATCTCACCTAAGGTAATGTAGATCGGAGACCTCTTTTGTGCAAAGCTAGCAGTACTCGGCGTCACACAATGTGGTTGGAGTCATACATACAGCAGTGGATCATCCTGCTGGGTAGTACAGCTGATATCTCACCTGAGGTATGTAGATCGGAGACTTCTTTCATGCAGAGCCAGCAGAAGTCTACGTTCACCATATGCTTGGAGGAGGGTTATGTACAGCAGTGGACACTGGCCAGTACAGTAGGTATCTCACCTTAGATAATGTAGATCGGAGACTTCTTTCATGCAGAGCCAGCAGAAGTCTACGTTCACCATATGCTTGGAGGAGGGTTATGTACAGCAGTGGACACTGGCCAGTACAGTAGGTATCTCACCTTAGATAATGTAGATCGGAGACTTCTTTCATGCAGAGCCAGCAGAAATCTACGTTCACCATATGCTTGGAGGAGGGTTATGTACAGCAGTGTAAACTGGCCAGTACAGTAGGTATCTCACCTTAGATAATGTAGATCGGAGACTTCTTTCCTGCAGAGCCAGCAGAAGTCTACGTTCACCATATGCTTGGAGGAGGGTTATGTACAGCAGTGTAAACTGGCCAGTACAGTAGGTATCTCACCTTAGATAATGTAGATCGGAGACTTCTTTCATGCAGAGCCAGCAGAAGTCTACGTTCACCATATGCTTGGAGGAGGGTTATGTACAGCAGTGTAAACTGGCCAGTACAGTAGGTATCTCACCTTAGATAATGTAGATCGGAGACTTCTTTCATGCAGAGCCAGCAGAAGTCTACGTTCACCATATGCTTGGAGGAGGGTTATGTACAGCAGTGTAAACTGGCCAGTACAGTAGGTATCTCACCTTAGATAATGTAGATCGGAGACTTCTTTCATGCAGAGCCAGCAGAAGTCTACGTTCACCATATGCTTGGAGGAGGGTTATGTACAGCAGTGTAAACTGGCCAGTACAGTAGGTATCTCACCTTAGATAATGTAGATCGGAGACTTCTTTCATGCAGAGCCAGCAGAAGTCTACGTTCACCATATGCTTGGAGGAGGGTTATGTACAGCAGTGTAAACTGGCCAGTACAGTAGGTATCTCACCTTAGATAATGTAGATCGGAGACTTCTTTCATGCATAGCCAGCAGAACTCTGCCCCGCACACGCAGCACACCATATGATTACACGAGCCGTCCTCCACCTTCACGATCAGCACTGAACATCGCGGGCACGGCTTCACTTCACCTGCAATCACGCAAAAAATAGGTATGTTTATAGAAAATCAAATTACACTCCGGAATTTGGCATTGTGCCCGATGGATGGCAATAAGGTCGCCCACTAATACATTTTTTTTTTTTTATTATTGATAGGTTAGCCTTTGACACACCTGATGGTAAGTGATGATGTGGTCTAAGTTGTTGTTCAGGCTAACCTAGAATTACTGGCTCTCAAGGACAGCTGCCGGAACACACCGTTAGGTGCTTGGCGACAGATTTTCAACTTGAGGGTGGTAGCTAGCCAGGCGGGCATTCGCAAAGTGCCCTACCACCATGCGACATACATGGGAGAGATAAACATCTGGCGAAAAGTGAATGTTAAAAATCATCTGCCTAAATCTTCGGAAATATACATAAACTAGCTTTTGCCCGCGGCTTCGCTCGCGTTAAGAATCGAGCGATATTATCCGTTAGATATATTACAGTGCACAAAAATAGTTAATTCAAAGGTCTCTCCAAAATAACTTAATGTAGATGGCGCTAGCATACAGAAATTCGTATATTTTAAACTGAAAAGTTACTAATCTTATATAGCCTGCATCTCAAAATCCTTTCTTAGTTAGAGGATGCCTACGTCATAATAGCTTTATGAATGCAAAGTTTCATACAAACTTTCATCCCCTATTTTATCCCCTGGGGGTAGAATTAATCAAAATCCTTTCTTAGCGGATGCCTACGTCATAACATCTACCTGCATACCAAATTTCAGCCCGATCCGTCCAGTGGTTTGGGCTGTGAGTTGATAGATCACTATGTCAGTAAGTCAGTCAGTCACCTTTGAGTTATATATATTTGGATGGCGATAAGTGAGTTCCTATTACTTTTTATCCAAAAAACAACAATTTTGTAACACCTTCGGGAATATTATACAGGATTGATAATGTTTGATTTTTTAAAAAACCTGCACTAGAATTTCCGGACCACAGACAACTACAACTGTAAAATATATATTTATAATTACACCGCATAAATCAATTACACATCGATCTGAACTTTGAGATCACAAAAGTCGCAGGCAAAGTCGCTACCAACCTAGAGTGTATAGTTGTATACTACCATTACTATTGTCGCTATTGAGACCTTTAAACCGAGACTTGTTTCCCAACAGAACAATGAAACCCTTTCATTACGTAAGTATAGATTACGCGGGTCCATTAATGCTCAATTCTAGTTTAATATTATCATTTGATATATCGTTTTCTAGAAGTTAATAATATTTAGCTAAAACGACTCGATTAGATAACAATTTGATCTCTACGGCTTTATTGTATACTCGTATAACCATTTATTTTTATGAATTTTAGGTTAGCCCTTGACCACTATCTCATGTGGTCGAAGGTGTTGTTCAGGCTAACCTAGAGAATTACTGGCTCTCAAGGACAACTGCCGGAACACACCGTTAAGTGCTTGGCGACAGATTTTCTACTTGAGTAGCTAGCCAGGCGGGCATTCGCAAAATGCCCTACCAACATGCTATAACGACTGCCATCCGAAGACAACAACCGGGACCGACGGCTTAACGTGCCCTCCGAAGCACGGAAGCGCTCAGTTGTAATGTCATTTACTTGGACATATAAAATTGCCGATGTTTTTTCCAGTATAACACTGTTGATATAGTTCATATTAAATATTGGTAGTATTTCAAGACCGCTGCTAATCATTTGGTAATAAATACTTGTCTATCTATTCCTAAAGAGACACCAATTTGAGGCAAAATTGGCACCAATCTCACCCGATGGAAAGTAACAATGTGTTCGAAAATGGAGCCTGCTTGGCTAAGAGCACCTATGGAAACAATGATGCTGGCAAGTTTTTCTATTCCTCTAGCTGTTCGCATTTTAAAAGTATGTGACGGCATGGCTGTACTCGCGCTGGAAAAGTAATGATGCAGACAAGTGCATCTTCTCTTTAACACTAACCGTGATCGAGATCTGCGTGATGAGGCGGGGGCGCGTCTCTCGGCGGCGGATGGCGCGAGCGTCGGGCCGCGTCGCAAGTCTGTGTGGGATGCCACGCCGCCTTGCAGTGGTAACAGAAGGACGCGCCGCAGCCCTCCGCCTGACACGTCAGCTTCGGGCACGACGCGCATCCACTCGCCACTACTGCGAAACTGCACACACAAAATTGTCAACACCCTGATTAAAAGTGGCTAGAATGCCACATCAATGAAATTGATCACAAAAATGTTGTAGTGATGTTGCCAATTGAAGGCTGTATAATATTGATCCCCATATCCTCGACAAGTACTACTACTGGTGAATAATGAGTTCCATGAGTGTACTAATACGAGAAAAGTTATTTTTGATCTTAATAAACTGCAGGACCATACCATGCTGTCGTCGTGATAGATTTAGGTACATAATAAGATTTTATGCGCGTCTATGGATTCTTATTGATTGTGGTTATATGAGGTTCATTCGTTTCCGACTATTAACCTCAGTTTATGTGCTTCTTTCCAACATTAACGTCGATACAACTCGAATCACAAGTGTACCAACTTATATAGGTCTATTGATGGGGGATTAGTAAAAAGAAGTAGGGTATAGTGGATGCGAGGCGGTCTCGGAAATTTATTTCTTTAAATTTCCGTGCGCTATGAAATAGTTTGAAAACACTGTTCTACAATGTTATGGTGGGAATAGTAAAAAAATTTAGATGTAGTGGAATGCGAGGCGGTCTCGGAAATGTAATGTTTGAAAACACTATGCTACGTTATATTACCTGCAGTCTGGCGCTGGACACCACCTTGTATCGGGGTCGGCGGCGAGCGCGCGCCGCACTGAGAACTCTTCGTATTTGTCGTACAGCACGGGGTTGTCCACTATCCGCCGGACATCTGCAACAAAGCATTGGTTTAATTTAGGCGCTACTTTACTTTTGTTCAATAACTAGAATGTTTTGTGATATTTCCTTAGTTGTTTTATTTTTTTTCTTTAGTGATTTTTCATAAACTTTAAATACAACGACGTCTAGTCACAAACACCACGAAAGAACGTAAACCAGTTAAAAAGCCTGAAAAATGCAATTGCTTTTCGCTTCACGATGCATTCAGGAAGTGTTCAGTCTCCAGATGCTCGATCGCAATTGAAATAATTGGTTTGGTAGGAATTCATCAATAGACTGTGACATGCAAGAGCGCCTATTAAAAATAAGTGACGAATACCAATAACTGATATTTCTGAATTCAATGTCTTCATTCTTGAGCAGAAGCCTTTTACTAAGAAATAATATTATTTGTATTGTTTCTTTGTTTTAGATAAATCATCATAGTCTTAGTGAATCAAATCGAATTTAATATACCGACCATATTCAGTAAAAGCTAACAGGATTGTTATTGGCAGAGGTGTAACAATACTAACAATAAGTCACAGAAGCTATTAATAAAGACAAAATGGTTGTTAGTTGATTTCACTAACTAACAACCATTTCCACGGTTTTTACAAAGGTTCAAATTTAAGTGTCAAATTTATCATGCAGATTTGTATAATTCAGAATAGACTGAGACTGTATAAGGCTCTCAATGGTGTGCGAGGTCTTCGAGCTACTTATTGGACAAAAAACTTCTAAGTGATGCATGCGGTATTCTTTTTCCTGTAACGGAGTGTCACACTGCCAGCACATAAATATATAGTTAAAATTGTATTTTTGTTTGTTGGAGTAATCACTGATTTCTGAACAGACCGAGAAAAGAATTCTCTCATATACATAAAATATGTAGACTCTAATATTGTATTTTTTGCATTAACGCCTTACATAATCACAACGAAAGAATTGTTGTATATGTCACTATGGATAAAGGCTATATGGGACACTATGGATAAAGGCTGCGTATACACCAGAGATTATATGTTCTATGGTGATAGTGAAGAGTTGCTAAGCGTTTCAATTGAAATAAAATGAAATGAAATAATTTATTTACAACAGTAGCAAAGAAACAAGTACAAAATTTTGTTCTCTTGGTACCTACGTATGTAGTGTGAGCAGAACGTAGTATTACGATAATATTATGAACGTCGAATTTATCTTTATACATGTTTCATATCCCTTCTTCACTACACGGTACTCCGTGCACCTAATTCAAGATTGTAATTATTGCATTAACGCTAATAAGCTTACGAAATTAAAACGAAAGGAAAATTCTTTTGGAACCACGATCGGGATACCTAATGTTTGCATGTAGAGGAGCATTGGAGTAGTATTAAGTTAAAAACCTCGATGATTTTAAACTGGTTAAACGGAAAATGGGAACTGACTCTCAAGAACAGCTACCAGAATTTCCATTAGTTACTTGGCGACAGTTTTTCGATTTGAAGTTGTTAACTAGTCAGGCGTGAATTAACTTTCCTACCACCATGCTTATTGCTTTGAAATACTAAGAATTTTTATGGGTATAAAATGAATCACCGCCACAACAATGCAGTTTAACCGCGTAACCACAGGTCTCTGAATAACCACGTTCCCGTCTAAATGTAAACGCACATCAATAACTAAACGAGGAAAACCATCGGGAATTCTCACCGGCGAGCGGTGCTGCAGTAGATGGGAAAAATGAACAAAGAATAACAAAACTCAAGCTATGAATGTTAGAAAATGTATTGAACGACTTCCACGAAGAAAGCGGCTGTATATTGTAAGGATAATATTAGAATAATAACCAAGGGATTACCTTAGGGTGGTTTCTATTTTGGGTTCACTGATTTCGGCTTTACTGAAGAAATGAATTAATATACTGATGAAAAATCTAAACGAAAAAAAAATTGCCTGTCCAACTGAAACAGTGCTGATCGTAAGGTTCGTGCTACATACAATAATACTTGATTTAATTTATTAATGGTTGTTTCAACAATATTAGAGTGCAGCAAAGTTATCTGACACGTCTGAGGTCTTTAATTCAGCGGTTAGTACCCCTATGCTATAGTCACGCTATGCTCGACTCGAAAATTACCTACTAAAGTTTCGCTATGCACGCAATTTTTCGATTCTGCGTAAACAATGGAAGGTGCAGTTGAAAATCAAAGTGTTTGATTTCAAGTTTAATATTTTATAACGCTATTCGTAAACGTCTGTAAGTAAAATTTGTTTTCTCGTGCTACCTGACAATTAAAAAGTCAAAATTACAGATAAGTACAAACTAATCTCAGAGCTACGCTAAATTAACAAATCTTTATGAATAAAGCTATAAGTCAATACTGGACCCACAAGATTTAACCGAAGTCTGACTTAGTTACAAATCCTATCTTACTAATATTACATTTAAATACAAAGGTTATGATGTTTAAATGTTGGTTACGCACTCATGCTTCAATAGCTGGACAGGTTATGAAAATGTATCATGATTAAGAATAGGACAACATTTACACACAAGGTTTTTCTTAATTTACTTTTTTTAAATGTTTAGATAAAATATTAGTTTTCTTCATTTTTGAAATGAAGTTTTCTTCATTACTGGCTGCGAATATGATTTCTTGCATAGCGAAACTAAGAAGGTACTTATCGAGTCGAGCACAGCGGGACTAGAGCATAGGTAAGTGAACGTACCGAAATTTAGTATGGAAACATCAAGTTTAATATATCAATAGCGATGGCTTCACCTGAATCAGAAGACGCAAGGAACAATGCTGTTCCTAGAAAAATATATTATGCCAAACATACTTATGATCGTTTTTATTTGTGCAAATCGTTCCACATTGCAAGATGTTGGTTACAACACTTTCCCACAATGAAAACGACACCCATTGTTGTGTTGTGATTACAAAGCCTTTGGGTTTTGTATCAATGTGCTGATACTATGCGTCGAAGGAATTTGCCGGCGTTATACCTATATTGGAATTTGATAATCGGGCCGATAAGTGAAGCACAATGCACCCATTGTACTTTCTTATCATCCATCTTATTAGCTAAAACCTGATTATGTTTTGACTGTGACTTTAATGACATTGTTTTTAATCTATGCCAATGCATAATCGCGGTTCAGAAATTTTACGTTTATTTAACTATAATTAACTATTAGGATTCAAGGATTAATTAATGTTTAAAATGTGAAAATTTTACATCATTTATATTTTTCAAACAATCTGTGAGAATAATGATTTATTGCGTAGGAAAAAAGTCTATTGTGCATTGAACAAAAGAACATGGGAAAAGTTTGCTTACATAAAAAATAATTTACAAAACGACCAGTGAATGCATGAATATTATAGAAGTTTTCAAGGTAATAAACGTTACATATATTTTTAATCATGTCACTCTATTGAAAATTTTGGAAAAAACTGGATGAAATCGCAGCATTTTTTAGAAACTATCAAAAATAGTATGATGTTGAAAACAGTGGAAATGTGGGTGTACTTATCATTATCTCAATATCCCTATTTGTCACCTTTTTCGTGTAAGTGGCAACTGTAAAAAAGAGAAGAACGTGTTATCATTGTGAAAACCCATTACAAAAATGGGGAAGTTACGCTGAGACTGCTCGTAAACTTCGCGGAATTTGCCATCGAGACGGCACACGGCATTTCTTAAAGGAATACGTTAACGTTCTTGTGGCCTCAACTGGACAGCATAGATCCTGGCGACATATGGACTCAGCAGGACGGCGCCACCTGCCATACCGCGCATGAGACAATCGATTTATTGCATAACGATTGCCAGATCAAATCATCTTAAAAAATTCTGATGTCCAGTGGCCACCAGCATCATGCGAATTAACTCCGTGCGTATCCTTTCTTTGGGGTATTGTAAAATATTAGGTTTATGCGAATAAACCAGAAACAATTCCTGTGCACAAGGCCGGTATTCAAACCGTCATTGCGATCAGCTATATCTTTGTCAAAAAGTCATCGAATATTTTATGAAAAGAGCAATGGCGTGTCATCTGACCCGCGGGGGGCATTTGCCGTATATTTTATTCCATACTTAATCGAAACATGTCTACAATGCAATAAAAATATATATATTTTTTTTTTTATGCCTGATAGGTTAGCCTTTGACCACTATCTCACCTGATGGTAAGTGATGATGTGGTCCAAGATGTTGTACAAGCTAACCTAGAATTACTGGCTCTCAAGGACAGCTGCCGGAAAACACCGTTAGGTGCTTGGCGACAGATTTTCAACTTGAGGGTGGTAGCTCGCCACGCGGGCATTCGCAAAGTGCCCTACCACCATGCTGTAACGACTGCCATCCTAAGACAACAACCGGGACCGACGGCTTAACGTGCCCTCGGAAGCACGGAAGCGCTCAGTAGTAATGTCACCAGCGGTCACCCATCCAACTCATGACCGCGGCGGACGTTGCTCAACTTTGCTGATCGATTCAGAATGGCCAAGCAAACTTCGCTACGAGCGCTTCAAAAAACATAACAAAAACACGTGATTACATTTTTCATGAAATAGTGAACTCTTATTGTGACACCTGATATTATAATTACAGAGATTTTTAATATAAGAACAGAAACCACACTTTAGAGAGGTGTTTAATAAAATACCTAATCACCAGCACATGTAAATTTAGGCACACGTGTATATTTTTTAACTTTGTTTAGCATTTGATTTTCGAAAAGCATGAGGCCATAAGTTAAATAAAAAAATCATAATAATTCTAAGGAGCATAGAGAATGCGAATATATGCATATAACCCATAGTTGTGGCATCATTGATCAGTTAACCCACACATTACTCATCGTCATTAGCTAATGTGTTTGTAGACCTTGAGTTGTACCTGTGTTGAATTCGTACCCATCACTTACAAGAGCAATGCCAAGCATCTGCCACTGAACAAGTAATATTTATTGGAAATAAATAAACTTCGATCTGCATTAACAAACCCTGCAGCGCGTAACGCATCCAGTTAATATATTCACCAAATTCAAGTGCTACACGGTGACAACTTCCATCCTCAAGGAGGTTAATAAAATGTTCGTCAAAACATGAATCAACATCACATAAATGCTTGATTTCGAAAACTATAAACAGCATTGAAATCGGTTTAACCGTTTGGGAGCTTTATTGCCAGGAAGCTGAATGACACACAGATAAAGGCTTCAAAACAATAAAGCTGGGTCCTCCACCAAACAAAAGTTGTCAAATTTTGTCACCAACACTTATTGGCAGCACAAAAGTGGCCAACTTTTGTTTGCTGGAAAGCGGGCTACCCATTGACATTCGCGTGGACGATATTGTTTTTTTTATTCATGATAGGTTCGCGTTTGACCACACCCTGCCTGATGTTAAGCATTGGTTTGGTCTAAGATGGAGCACCCTTACTTAGAAGAAATATACTTAGAAGAATATCGTCCATTTATAAATGAAATTCTACTATTCTCATTATCACGGATGTCACAGGATAACATCAAATTCAAAATCATTTATTCAATTTAGGCGTCTACGACGCTCTTATGAAGGTCAATTACAATTTTTAATATAGAAATATTCTACATTTTACTGCCACGTTCAGCAAATAAAATTATAGAGCCACTGCGAAAAGAACGGGCAAGAAAATCGGGGCCATTCTTTTAAACGTTCACGTAGGCCGTTCTTTTCAGCATTTGTCGTTTAAGTAATTAGAAACTGTGTAGTAGGATTTCTTAATCAAAATGTTTTTCACGTGCAATTTGAATTTTCCTTCTGTGAGCATTGTAATAAGTTTGGCAATTTTATTATAAAACCGCACACAATTACCTAAAAAGCACCTTTTATTTATCTTTGCTAGTCTAAAACTTGGTACCGTTATTTTATATATGTTCCTATGTAATATCGTGGTTGTCACTATTTAATTTAAATATTCTCATATTTATCCGAACATACATAATATTTTCAAATATATACAGACTCGGTAAAGTTTATATATCAAATTCTTTAAAAAGATCCCTTAGAGGTCCCCTAGGATTATATTCATATATGGCTCGATTTGCACGCTCTTGTAAGATAAAGATTGTCTCTATCTCAGCAGCAGCTCCCCACAGCAGTACACCATACGACATAATACTGTGGAAGTATGCGAAATATCTTTTGCCGTCATCAGAAAACCACAGCTATTATGCTCCCACTGAATTATGCAAGGACTACAGTTGCTACAGTAATCAATCGTATGTTACAGTCATACATTAGCATTAAAATATGACATGTGTCACGAATCACTTTTTATTAATGTAACGCCCTACCTTTTAGACTCCTATTACACAATAAGTTATTACGTTCGGTTACTTACAACAGATCTACACAACAGTTTGGACAGAAGTAATGTAGTGCTTCCATTTGGATTTATAGAGATTTACATTGAGCCATCACGATTGGGAAACAATATGAGCATGGTTTCCACACCGAATTATGTTCTGGCGTATCGTATATAACGTAGGTAATCGCACAATTGTATGAGCAACAGGTGCCGTTAAGGACAAGAAGTCACCGCATAATAGTAGATTTTAAATCAAGTCTGTATTCATAATGAATTGCTCCGATCCGTCTCAATGCTGTGACAATGGAGCAGTTTAATATAAACTACCGCAGAGACTATTTTCACGAGTCTAATCATACATTCAGTCGAATGTGGGTCAAAACCGCAAGCCTAGACTGCTATATAAATCAGAATACACAGTTGGATCCGGTTCTGCGGATAGGTATAAGAATGTACATTGGAATATAATACGTAACTGTTAATGACATCTTTATCCATTACGGCTTTTCTACGCGTGAATAATCACGTATTGATGTTATAGACGTGCGCTTCGGAAACAATGATTTATGAATGTAAAGCCAACGAGGACAGTAAGACAACATATAGGTTGATGCATGAGATGTTTGAATTTAAAGTAGTTCCGGAATAAAATTGCAGCGGAGAACTGCCTAATCTGGATCTTAAAGATATTAATTTGATATTAGTGATTATCTTTGCATAGAGCTAGCAATTATACAGTCCACAGACACGGTAATTCTTATCAATAGTAGTCTGATGATAAGAAACGTATTGTATACGTAATCTAGCCAATAAAGTCGAAACGTATTGTTTACAATAATCTAGCCAGTAAAGTCCAGAATTGCAGGGCACTGAGTCAAAATTGTCAAGGTGTATAGTTGGTAGGATCTTTCTAGTACATAAAGTTTGCTAGCTTATATATCGGACTAATCCAAAAAGACTGAATGGAAGGGTTTTCTCGTACAGTCAGAAAAATACAGTTTAATCAAACCGTGGACCTAATACTAATTAATACCAGAAGGCGTAGTAAGAAAAATTAGTAATTGGTACAAAACTGGAACAATATCGCTGTCCGATAATACTGGATAAGATATCTCAGTACGATGAAATGATCGTGGCAAAACCCGCGAGACAAACGTTCAGTTTGGCATATACCTACTTCAAAGGGTGACTGTTAGGGAACTATGTGCCTTACTATCTACATATGAGCTGTTTAATAATAAATACTTTTAAAAGTATCCTAAAAAACATTAAATGATATTTAAATAAAACACTTAAAAAAGCATAAAATTATATATCTAGTGACAATTCCGCCTAATTTTCCTGTCATCTACGTGACGTCACAAACATCACGCAGCCTAACCGGAAGAATACCCGACTAGTTTCGCTTCTAAACGAAGCATCTTCAGGAGGTCTTGACTCACCGAGCGCACGATCGAGAATGAGCTGTTTTTTTTTCACAGAGCATAATAAGTCATTAGGTATACCACATTATCTCGGTTTTGTGGATGAACAGTTTAGACAGACTGACCATTCATAGAAGGAAGGAAATGAGGCATCCACGCACTAAAAGCCCCAACACTAAAGGTATATAGACTGTGAACTGGCAATAAGTCCTATCTGGTTTTTTCATCACATTGTTTTTCTTAAGTTGCATGATAAAAGATAGGATATTTTGCCAGTTTACAGTCTATATAGCACTATAGGTAAAAAAGGCGTTAAAAATAATAACTGAAAAGGAGTTTGCATCGTTTGGGTCAACAGAAGACCATAGGAAATGCATGATAAGCAGGACGTCATCAGTGTCCCACTATGGAGGATAAGAAATACATAATAATAGTTTCAACATTGCAACTTGCTCGTGAAGTGGCTTTTCATGCAATGCGTTAAGTTCATTTGCAGCTTATAAAAGCGACATGCTTTTTACTTTACAACAGCTTATGGAATTTTATTTGCATATTTTGTAGTAAAGCTGTTCAAAAACTACGTCATATGAAACGCGTGAACCGTAGCCATTATCTCTTCACTCGAATACTCCCTCGCCTTTGGCTTGGAATGGAATGCAGCCTCGAGTGTAATGAATGGCCAACATAGCTCACTTGTATGCACGATATAAACAGCATCAACATGGTGCCAAAGCTACGCAATGATTTTTTCATGAATATAATATTTTTCATAGCTTAGTTATATTTAATATAATTGTGATAGAACATTCACATGGCCCACCAAGTGATAAGCGGTCACCTTTGTCTGTACCAAATGCATAACGTCACTCAAGACAAACTGCACTGCGCTCGTCACCTATCTCATGCCTGTAATTTGACCGGTACCCATTTCCTCCAAACCGGAACACAGTAATGCGAACAGATAAAAGAACATGGTATCCTAGCGTTGCGGGTTTAAGTACCGCTGAGGTTTGTTTTTTTTACCCATATGTATATGATGCAGATGAGGTTTACCTGATGGATGCATGCTCTCATGGCACACAGGACAGTTGACCGGCACCCGCGCCTCGAAGATCTCGATGGCCAGGTACTGACGCAGGCAAGGCTCGCAGCACCGGTGCGCGCACCACGCCAGCCGCACCATCGTCGTCGCCGCGAACGCAGACAGGCACAGTGGACACTCCAACACATCGCCCTGTAACGAGATATGGCTAGCATTTACAACGAGCAGTTTGTTCGACGTACCTATCATTCTTTTATCGCATTCTGCGTAGTTAGCACATGGTGTTCCGATTCCGTCCGGTATCGTTCAGTGGCAATTGAAGGAATTGAGTTTACCGATATTGTTGTGATTCTTGGAAAATGGCGTCACAGACTAGTTACTTTGTCTCTAGAAAGAGAGGCTTCAGACGAAAGTTCCAGAATTACCACAATTGCCCTGTAATTGCTTTGAACTATTACAACATGTATGCCTATTAATACGGTCAAGAGAATCTTAGATGGTTTCCTATTCTTAAACGCATTGTCTGCTAGTATTTGTTCTAGTTTAATGCCACCCTGACCGGGGTTTCTGGGAGGGCTTGGGTTGGTTCCTCTTGCATGGTCCTCGTAACCCTGTCTATCTATATCTGTAGGTAGTATTAGTACACCAAACATCGTCAACACTATTTTGTCACATATAGACCTCCTCACTAGATTTCCGAAGAAACCAAAGCCATGTTTGATGATCCAGAAAGCTTACCTAGAAGATATCAAGCGTTACTTGCGCATGACTTATAATAATAAAGCTTTATTTAATTCCATGCATAGTAGTTAGTACATATGTAGCAGTTGGTGACTTATTAACCTAAACCCAATTCAACTACATATATTACACTTAGATGAATTTTGTTTCTAATTTTAAATTCTATTTTGTAATTAGTTTAATTATTATTTGTTTTAATTACATATCAACTAAAAAACCTATTTTTAAATGCATGGACCCCGTTCGGGTAAAAGCCTCCCCCAAAGAATGCCATCCTTCTCTGTGAATAGAACTATCTAGCCAATTTCCACCCGCGCACGCTACAATTTCGTCTGCCCATCTGGCCCTTGGTCGACCTCTTGATCTGGTCCCTTTTGGCGCATGACTTAAGCACCGCTATATTATATTATATGCGTAGGAATCACAGGGCAAATTATTAATGAATCTGACCACTGACCAGGCAATAACTGTCATTCATGTAATCTCATAATTAGGTTCTTATTCAACTCCATAACAACAGTAACTGGTGATTCACCTTATACGAAAACATTTTTCAAGGATCAAGAAGGGTAAGCCCGTCTTGTCAGCGCCAATTATATCGATGCCATACACTCTTAGGGTCTATGCCTGGTATATCTGTATAGACCCTATACAGAATTGGGAGTATTGTTTGCAGCGTTAATCATATGTAATCGCGTGATCCCTAGTCAAGAGATTGTTTGTCAGATGTCTTGTCCACACAGCACATATGTTGATTTATGTGAAATCCCGTGGAAAACCGATGTACGTTATAGATATGCACCGCAAATACGTCCAATCTGCATTGGACGCATTTCCTACGAAGAGCTAACCATTAATAAAATATGTGATGATGCCTGATGAAGATTTATATCTATTGTATAGAGCTAACCACAAATGAAATGGTGTGAAATTTAACAGTAGTTGACAGCTGTCAACTACTGTTATTTTCCCTTGGTAAGCTGCTCACGTACGGCCTAGCTTCAGCCAGATAGAACTTTGTATGGCGGCCATCTTGAATTACACCATTTTGGTTTTTTGACATGTGTCATTCGACTGCTCTCCCGAATGAGATAGAATTGTCATTTTTTCAAGCTCGTCTTACTATCTCTTACCGTTATCGAGATGATTCTATTCGATTTCACTACTGGGATAATAATTTTCATCGATGCCCTTTTTCAGTTACGATGTATATTTTTCCTATTGCTGAGAGGCTAGCACGGGCTACCGTGACCACCTTATGCTACGTGATGATGAGTTCGAAAATGATATTCAGTCTAACCAAGAATTAGAAGCAGTAATGTTTGCATTACTATGTTTCGGTTTGAAATGAATGGCACATGAGACATAAACAGCGCAGGTTGCATATATAAGCCACAAATGGCATATTTGCGTCTGTTATAGGCGGGTTACCACTTAACAACAGAAAGGCATCGTGTTTGTTCCTTTACGATAGCATAAAAAAAAGAATCGCCCAATCCTGCTGAACCATAAGGCTCCGTTCAGAAGACGCCGCGCCGCAAGCATCGCGGTTCGAGCGCGGTATGGCCACGGCTTTGTCTGAACGGAGCCTTATAAAACATTCTGAGCTCAGATCAAACACTTGCGATAATTCTATTATATCTATGCAATAATAGCGTGGAATGTTTGTAAATGTAATACAGTAGTTACTTAACGCTTGAGCTCTCCAGGAATTGGATCGAATCAATATTCACGCTTTTCGTAATATCAAACAGCGAAATTAATTAAATAGCATTTTTTACGCAAGTACTTTACCCGGTTAATCGAGCATTGCACTTGATATAATGAGTGCGTCAGACACGCCTAGTCTTCAATTTTCAAATCTTTTGCTCATGGACATTTAGACTAATTGAAGCAAACGATTACTCAATTAATATTACGTTGTAAATTTTTTCTAGGTTATCTAAAAAGTGGACAGCTGAAGCGGTCGTAGCAGAGCTTGCTTAGTCGTTCTTCACCGATTAACAACGTTGAGTAGCTTTCATTGCGGCCATGACTTGGATGGGATGGGTGATCGCTAGTGGCATTACTACTGAACGCTTCCGTGCCGGCACGTTAAGCTAAAATTCTTCATATAGTTTGTAACACCTTTTTAAAAGACGTTTAAAAGAATGAGCCTGAGTTTCTTGCCCGTTCCTCTCGCAGTGGCTCTATAAATTTTTTGAACGCGGCAGTACAATGTTAAAATTTCTAATTGACCTTCATACGAGCATCGTAGAGCCTAAATTGAATAAATGATTTTGCCTTTGACACTGATTACTGACAATAATGATAAATGCTATTTAATTTTAAATTGTTATTTAGTAGCGACAGAAATAGAGAGAAAGGATTTAACGACCGTGGATACACATGCATGCTCATGCTCCTAGAGTCGAAAAACATTTCAAAAATTGAGACGATTTTATCCTATCCCGGGGAGATGTCTCCGGTCCGTGCTAAGCCCGCTGGTCTGTACATGATTACGACTCGCACTTGGCTGGTTTAATTTATTTTCGTTTTTAATCGACCGTTTTTTCCGCAAACGCTAAAATATAACTGTGATATCCAATTCCGAACAAACTAGAAAGTAATTAAGGTACACAATAACAGCCTATACAAATACAAATGTATTAAAAGTAAAGCAGCAATTTCCTAGTGGGAGTAAATTGAAAATAATGGTCCCTGTCGAGCTTACTGACGCTCAGTCGCTCAGCTTTTAGGAACCCGGTCAAAGACATTCAGCCCGACGACGAAGCTTCGTGTCTAATTAGTAATTTACCGGGTGTTGACATCTCTTTAGGTCGAAACAATCGGGGTCGCCTGACGACGGCTCCCGGGAGAGACGGAGATGAGAAAATGGAAAACATGAGAGGAAGAGAGAGACGCATACATCATACTATAATGTTTGCTGTAGCTATGTTTGCTAAAAGAGCGTTTGTTTTTCCCTCAAGCCAAGTTTTAAGTCGTTTCTTAAACAAACATTATAAAGTAATCACAAGCTTATCACGATTCTTAACGATTAGTAGATACGTGGTAAAGGCTCTGCAAAGTTAAAATGTTTCGGAGTTCATAAGCACGTTGTCTGCTTCGTGTCGAGGCAAGCATAATAAATAGGTAGGTAGCTGACTAAAAATGCCAGCAGCTAGCGATTTAGGGTGAAGTGCAAGAGATGAATACAAAATTAAGTTTCCAGACGGACGGAATATTAAAGTAATTTCAGACAAAGGCTTTTTTGAACGGATCTTTCTTTGTTCCTACTATAATCTTTTTGTTATAAAAACTGGTTTTCACTCATTTTTAGAAAGAAACAATAAATTTTCATTAAAATTAGAAGGTTACTGGATTGGATTATAAATATTAGAGCTTTAATTGATCAAATAAAGCCCGAAGATTGGGCCGCTTTGGGACATACAGACCCTTATAACGGCGACAATGAGATTTTCTGCTTTTATATTCTGTATACTGTTACTTATGTATACTTATCTCCGGTCTCTCAGCGAAAGACAGGAGTCGCGGTATATGTCACAATTGCAACCCGTAACCCCGATGCACGTGCACTAGTGTACTTGCTCAAGAAATCACTACCTCACAATTTTACTGATCGGAATGGATTATCTAAGTAACGTTCTTTTAACAGACTTGTTAGAAGAAGTTCTCGTAAATCTGCGGAAAATAAATTATGAAACTCGATGTTAACGCAAAATTAAAACTAGGAATCGGCATAACCGTTTCTAAAGCCAACAGGTATTTTAACCTTATTTAAATATTATAAATAAAACCGGCAAAAACACTCACGTTGGGGATCGAATACGTCGACCCGGGTTTCGGGTTTCGAGGTTCTGCGAGCTCCCGACGGGCACTGTGCCCGTCGGGAGCTCGCAGACGCAGCTGTGCACTCACCCTGATGATGAGTATCTGATATGCTCGAAACCCGGGTCGACGTATTCGATCCCCAACGTGAGTGTTTTTTGCCGGTTTTATTTATAATATTTAAATATGTGTGAAACTCACGAGAATTTCATTTCAAAAAATTACAAAATTAGTTAATTAAATCGTAAGTGGTGTCAAAATGTTGAATCTCGTTGTTATTCACACATATTATATACATGTTTTATATACCATAAAGATATAAATAAATTAGATTAATAGAGGAGTGATCAGCAGCTTTCCGGGCGCGGCTCCGCCCGCGCGTATGTCGGTTATCGCGCGAAAACGGTTTTATTTATAATATTTAAATATGTGTGAAACTCACGAGAATTTTATTTTAACCTTGTTACTCCTACGGTAAGCAGTAAGTCAAATAGTTCGTCATCACATAATTTGCTACCTATACGAGTTATATCACAGGTTAATGATGAGTTGATGACATAATCTTTGTAAGAATCTAATTTGTATTTTAGAGGTGTAACAATAAAGAATTATCTATCTATTCATCTTAGTCTTTAAGATGATAAATTATTATCTTCCGAATATTCTGTTACTAAGGTTCCAATTATAAGAACAACACGAAGATCCTGGGATTACGATCATGTACATGACAGATCTTACGCGCAGGGCAACTGCAATGGTAACAATCTGACAACGTTGTTTAGTATACATAGCTAATCAGCGGTAATTTAATATCTGTTCACCGAGAATTATCTGCAGAGCCGTAACAATAGTTGTTTCTTGTCGCCATTGTTATCTAAGGAAAACAACTAATATATGAACTAATCTTTACCTGTATATGTCATGAATGACCACAACAATCCGGTAGATAGCTAATACAAAGCAGAAATAGTCTTTGCTTTTCGGATGGATACCCTTTTTATCGAATACAAGACAAAGAAGAAATTTTCCTATTAAATTCTCGTTTTGGCTACATTAATAGAACAATTTATAGAAATCCATTATCCCTACAATATTAGACTCAAATTAATTCATAGGCAATTAATTGCCCACTAGAATATCCATTTCATCTACATAATAGGTACTAGTGAATATTATTATGCGAATAACATTGCCGCGGGTCCGGGAGATGGGTAATAATTTATCGAGATTTGAATCTAATTTGGGCATATCCGAGCCGGAATGCCGGGACGTGGATGAAATGAGAGGTTAGTTCCCTTTTAATATTAAAACAACGGTCGGGGGTAGGCCGTGAAATAATGCGGCGGTGCCCGCACGATCCCATTACATTAAGCTTTACAGTTAGCCAATTTTGCTCGTTCTCTCGTAGTGCTGGAAAGCTTTGCAAAGTAATGGACGCGACGGTACGCGTAATTGCAAATACAAACATGACTACAGAGTATAGCAAACAATGGACCACCTTTTTCTAATATTCCATGAGAAAACCTGTGTGTCCAGTTTCCCACTAGATAATACTACTAGCTGTTGACACTACTATTAGTTGTATCGCCTTTGGTTTTACTTGTATGAAATGTGTAATCAAGTCTTCCATTGCAGAATTTTCGATTGTTTTAGACAAAACCATTCCATATTATGTTCTCAAACCAAGTAATACTAGTTTTAGGACTGCTTGTGAGCCAGCAATGTAATTTTTTTTTTGAAGCATTGATGTCCAAGCTGTAATAGCAATGGACTGCCGTGGTCCAAGGTTCGACTAGCTTTCGTGGTTTGGCTAGCTACCAAGTAGAAAATCTGTCGCCAAGCACCTAACGGTGTGTTCCTGAGTCCTTGAGAGCCAGTAAAATTACAGGCACATGAGACTTAACATCTGAATGTCTCAGTGTGACGGGCGCAGTGTAAATCGTTACTTGTGAGGAAATGTCTGTTCTAGGCAGAGATTAGTCAACATAACAACAGGAGGGCCACGCTGTTGTTCCGCCACAATAACATAAAAATCAAATTAAAAAGCATACCACACCGGTAAGAAATCTTCGTTTAAAATTCACGCGTAGTAAGCCTCTCAAACTTTCGGGAGTCGGTGATAACTCTTGATAAATTACAAATGTTTTGTGGTTTCTTATACTCCCTTCCAAGACTTATTGAATTAATTATACAGACTAAGGATCTTATACAGAGTTATTGATATAGCGACAAAAACTCCTAAAGACAACAATCTATTTAGAGAAAGGTAGTTTTGTCTGAGTATTTCGACACTCGTCAAAGGTGAACCAGCTTCAATGAGAATAAGCCAGTTATTACGACTAGTTATATGTAACAAAAAACATAAGAAACAGATTATATTTGTTATCATGATTATATTATATTACTTCTGTTATTTGCACGGTTGAAGCGCCTCAATTTTTGCGTATTTTTTTTGATATACGTAATTATGTATATATCTCCTGTACTGTATCAGCCGAATCGTCCACTGTTGAACACAGACTCCTCTGGTAATATGCCAAGCGTGGGGATTATGGTATTTGCCATAATCCCCACGCTTGGCAGGCGGCTTGGGGATCGCAATGTAAGATGGCAGTTCTTTAGAAGGCACTGCTGCCCCCCTTCCAGTAATTTTTCCCTTAGCCGCCTTTTACGACACCCACGGGATGATATGGGGGAGTGCAATTCTAACCCGGCACCCCACGGGGTGATATATATATCACCTGAATAGTATGATTCGACAATGGAAATTAGCACAGAGTTTGGATGTGAGAAGGTGGATTGAAATGTTCTCGTCCTGGTTAAGAAAACCAAATTATAAATATTTATACAAAAATATTGTAGTACGTCTCGAACTAGCTCTATGAAAAAACTGGTAGTGAGGCCACGAACTTACCAATCCACCCTCGGAAAAAACATCCAGGAGAGCTATAAAATAGACTATACGAAACTGTTCTTAACTGTTTGTATTTTATTTTTTAAAACTTTCACAGTGACTGTGGTTTATGTTTCTTAGAATTCTCTATAGCAAAATTGTCTTGTTACATAAAAGCCGTGGAAGTGACGGTAATATAAAAATTATGTCTGAGAACAACCCTTTGTGATACCTGAGGCGGTTTCGTTCTGCCCGTCCTAAATTGCAGTACTCACAAAAGGTCTCTAGAAAATTATTTTATCTATAAATTCCTTTGGGTACTTGTATTTTTATAATAGGGTAATTTTATTAGCATGACGCTAATAAAAAATATTTATGTATGAAATTGAAGCATATACAATTTTATTATATAAAATTTATCTTTAGAAGTCTTAGTAATTTTATACGTACAAAATTATGTTAACTTGAATATTATTTATTACTTTTCTTATGGATCCAATACATTTTTTTATTATTATATTTTTTTTAAAGTAAGCTGTTTTATTCACGCATGTAATAAAATTGAAAACAGCAATTTATTCACATATTTTTATATTTAATGAAACAAACGATATTTTCCTTATGACCTTTAATAAAACACAAAAGAAAAATCACACTGAGCACGAAATTAATTCCATTTTGTCAAAAGAAAATAACATTCAACGAGTATATTGCTTTTGGATGCCCTATTTCTGCGAAGATGTGATCAAAGGAAAGTTTCGGAGAATTCTGGAATTTATATTAAAATAAAACAACGCAGTTTATTAAATATCTTAGCTTGTTATCAGAAGAAAAAAATTAATCAGTATGTACGAGTACCTGTATGAGATTTTGGGCTGCCGCCTTATACGAGAAAAGTTCTCGTTGATATGGGAACAACTCATTTTGCTTCAGTATGTGCATTACAGATTGCAATCTGTCTATAATGGAACTTATATATATAAATATATATGTATGTATATGTTTATATAAATCGTGTCTTTTGTTTTGTTAAAATGATTTTGAACTTAGGTATATGATGTAGGTAATTTACGTTTTATTTATTTGTTGTACGATTATTTCTTGTGTTGTATATTATTATTTATCATGTACTTTTATTAGTATTGTAATTGATAGACCTTCGTCCATATCTAATTATAATTATCCCTCTGTAATGGGTTGTCTGGAAGAGATCGCTCTCAGCGATAAGACCACCCATTGCCTCACCTACTCTTACTTTTAATAAAGTGTTATCTATCTATCTATCTTATAGACCGCTTCGGTTAAAACAGGTGATGGTATACCTCGTTAGAAAATCGTCTGGACAGGTACTGATTACTTGTCTTGTAATGCAGCCATCAAGCAGAATCTTTACCAATATGCACACGAGATAAAAGATTAAATATGTGGGTTGGATAAAGTAAAGTAATGACAGACATACAAATAATGTGGCTGTTCTTAACCGATCAGCAAAGTTAGGCAACGTCCGTCGCGGTCATGAGTTGGATGGGTGGCTGGTGACAATACTACTGAGCGCTTCCGTGCTTCGGCGGCCACGTCGGTCCCGGTTGTTGTCTTAGGATGGCAGTCGTTATAGCATGGTGGTAGGGCATTTAGAGAATGCCCGCCTGGCTAGCTACCACCCTCAAGTTGAAAATCTGTCGCCAAGCACTTAACGGTGTGTACCGGCAGCTGTCCTTGAGTGCCAGTAATTCTAGGTTAGCCTGAACAACATCTTCGACCACATCATCACTTACCATCAGGTGAGATAGTGGTCAAACGCTAACCTATTTAAAAATTAACCTTTACTAGTAAATTTTGTGAGGTACTTATTTGCATTGTTAATCTCGGATGTTAGCCTACTATTAATGTCTGGTTTATATAATCTGTCTGAAAAAGCGATTTTTACAAAATAATATTTTTATTATGAACCGATTGCCTTTTCAAATAATTTAGCGCCATCTCGTAAATTTATCGAGGTACTAGCATTGCTTCTTGGATGTTACCCTACTCTAAATTATACCGCAAAGACGATTTATATATTTCTCTTTGTACTTAACTTATTATCAGAGTCGTTTTTTCTTGCAATCAGTTGCAAGAATTAAATCACAATTGTGTTGATATACCTCTGTGTCCCACTCTCATTAATATATCATTTAGCAGAGGCTTGTATATGCTCTTTTTAAGATTGAATAAGTTGCCTTTGTTTGTTTGTGCGGCATTCTCTCGTGCAATCAGAGCTACCAAACAAGCAGCTAACCGATTTCGATGTTATTATTTGAATGCGGGCATTAATGTGATGGTCCTTTATCATGTTTGATGAAAATCTGGTCAACAGTTTCCAAGATATTCAGGGTCATAATATCCCACAGCAGCGCACCGTACCGTTAACTGTAGAGCACCGAATGACCAATTATGTTATTTACATTTTGCTCCTAACTAACAAAAATCGTAAAAAAATGGCGGTTTCCCGGTTTTGTATTCACATTTGTAACTAGATAACTAAAGCTACATGATGAAGTCCATCGGTTAATAATATCCGTAGTTATAAGTATACGAAGCATCCATTTAGCTATTTTATGCTATCTCTGTATATTAATTATATATATTTTCTCAAACATGCTTGGAAATGTGAGCATTATTTTGACAACCTTCTTCGAGATAAATCGAAATTGCTGTACAGGCCAAATACATGCGCGCAGCGGCCGGCAAAAAATGTATGAAAATCTATATCTGTCGTATCTAGCGGCCAAATAAATTGCATAGTAAACTCATATCTGTCGTGTAATTTAAAAATGGAACGACTTTTACTTAGAAGCATGGCAACCAAGGAGGTTATCAAAGGTTTTATTTAAATTTCGATCTGGCTTGCAAATAGACGCTGTTTATAGAAAAATTTACATTTTACTACTGTATCTTCAAATAAAAAATTCTGCCTAGGTACTACTTTGTTTTAATTTCAGCGCGTTAGTTGAGAAAAGCACTTTACAAGCCTTGGCCACAACCAGGCATTGATGGACTTACGTATGTGTGCCTCGGCTTCGCCTCGGCCCACATTTACACGTTCGTCCATCGATGCCTCCTTTGCTGGCCGCTGCAGTAATGTACTATTTCAACACCCTTGCTCGTATATTGAGCTTTATTATACCGTTCTTAGGGCCATAAACCGTACTATAACACCCTCGTGCATATAATAATATTATACACTAGGGCGTAATAAAATTATCCCAACAAAGTTAGTACCTAAATGCAAATTATATGCGAGTAAACAGATCATTTTCAATTTAACCGAGTAATTTATCCCTACATAGTTAAGTTAGTACCTAACTGCAAATTATATGCGAGTAAACAAAGCATTTTCAATTTAACCGGGTAATACAGATTTGTAACAACAAAGAGGTTTAAGGCTAAGTATATGTAATCAACCACCACACATAATTTTCGTATGTTGTTTGTATCGCATTTGTGCAATATATATTTCTTTTTCCTCGCAAGGGTGTTGAAAAAGTGCGCATTAAACTCGTGAGCAACTTGCTCATTATACACTCGGCTGATTTACGCCCTCGCCTACGGCTCGGGCTGCAACCCACGGCCCCGTGTGTAATGAGCAACTTAGCTCACTTGTATCATAATATACTATTTATTATATGTGTAAGATTACAATCTCAATTTAAACTGCGGAGCGGGCTGCACGCATTGAATCGCTCGTAGCCAAGTTTGCTTAGCCATTCTGATTCGATCAGCAAAGTTAAGCAACGTCCGCCGCGGTCATGACTTGGATGGGTGACCGCTGGTGACATTACTACTGAGCGCTTCCGTGCTTCGGAGGGCACGTTAAGCCGTCGGTCCCGGTTGTTGTCTTAGGATAGCAGTCGTTACAGCATGGTGGTAGGGCACCGGTCTATGCTCGTATACGCGGTTGGTCCCGACCTATCGCTGCCGGCCGTCGTCGACGCGATGGTCGGTAGCGAGAGAGCTTGGGATGCGGTTCAAGCCTACTGCGAGACCGTTGTTGCCCAAAAAGAAGAGGGAGAGCGGCGTCGAGAGGAAGACCCATTAGCGGATCCTCTCCGCCGCAGGGGGACCGGGCGTAGACGCAGGGCGTACGCCAGGACTTTCGCTCCCTGAGTGGTTCTGTGCACCATGTTGGGGAACGTGGTGCACGCGAAATGACCCTAGGAGGTGGTTGTGTGGTGTGTCAGTGTTCCGGCACACCACACAATAGAGATTTATGTGACCGAGCGTCACCAGGAGTTGAGTCTGAAAACGGACAGACGCTAAGCAAGGGAACAGGATAAGGGCAACTGTGACCTTTCATGACGATCGTTTTTCGTAATAGTTATTAAGAGATGGGAATTGGGCCCCAGGCTAGCCGCCCAGCCGCGCATCTGCGCTTTTTGTTGTTGTCCTCATCGAAATGTCAAACGGTGCAGATTCAAATCGCGGATTCTCATCACTAAAACCAAAACAATAACAATTCAAGGCAGGTCTAAAAATACCAGTTATTTATTCTAGATTTTACCATTTTACGATAGATGACGTTATTAGACTCATTAGATACCTATGAATATATCTCTATGATCTGAAATGCCAAATAACTCGTTTTTATATGTTTACAATTCGGCTAGCTTTTTATTACTAGACTTATCCATGGTGGACAATGTATTCTGAATATAGGTAGGTATATAATATGTAGGTAGGTACTTGTTTTCTATCTTGTAATACTATAAGGTGACCTGTAGTTTTTTATAAGAGTCCGTAAATTTATTTCCTAAGCCTACGCGTGTCGTTCTCATCATCTGAATCATTTCATCAAGAAATTTTGTCAAAATTTTTATATCATGATAATAGTATGAACTTTTTATATGATGATCTATCAAATAACAAAACAAAAAAGGTCTAATGAAAAAGAAAAATGCGTCCTTCAGTTTTATTATATGTTTGTGTTCTATTCTAAAAACAATATTACAAGTCAAATTTGGTGTGATTATATTGCATAATACTAGTTCAAGTCAACAGTCTGGAGGACGACTGTTGACTTGAACTAGTATTATGCATAATTTTTACATGATGGATGACCTATCAAGTAACTAATATTTTTTCCTTTCGTCACCACGAACGACTCCTACAGGAAGACACGAGGGGAAACAATTCTATTCGGTGCACCCCACCGGGTAATAAATCCTACTTGGAATATTTGTTTGTTCTTTAAATTTCGAACCATAAGGCTATGTTTTGGCATGCTCTTTCCCGTTTCCACCCATCTGATGAGAGCCTGTTAGTATTTTTATTGCATTTGTGTAATAATCACAAAATGTTCCTCCAAATACCAGTGTAAATTGGCAGGTATAATCTCGTTATTAATTAATTTGTCAAAATGTTATAAGTTATCCGATCAATATTCTTTGTATGGAACTCCATACTGCAAAACGAACTAATAAACGACGCGCCGCGCCGTATCGGCACGAGATGAACTCTTGAAAACGTGAGCGGAAGACGTCATTACTCATTCCTAATACAAGGGAACTGCGAGAACTTGGCAAGATCGCGCGATCATAGGTACGGAGCCTTCGTCGCATTGCATCCGTGCTATTCTATAATTTAAACGAATAAAATTATTTGTTCCGTTTTATACTTATGATAATACATTTCTATTAATTTGTCTTTTATTTTAATTTATATTGTCTCATTTCCGAGATTGTATGTCGGATCTATTAAAATTCCTCTTATTATAACAATGAACGCTTGAGGCAGGCGAGCGACGCGGAGAATTTAATACAGTACTGAGACGATACGTGTGCATTGACTATTAGCAATAATTAGAGAGGGCAACTAATTTGAGCACTATTAAGTTGTAAGACGTTTATTAATATGGGGTATGTATACGGTTAAATTCAAACGTAGGCATACCCCATAATTACAAATGATTAGAGCCTTAGTTATTGCGTAGGCACTTGTGGTTTTATCAAGCTAAACAAGCATCCATAAATGTTATCATGTCGTACTCGAGATCGTTTCACTTGAGAGGCAATCTCGGGAGTCATTTCACTACGTACTATATCACCTGTTTCCATACTTTATATTGAAAAATACTGTAGAGTACACGCAACAAGAAAAGGGACGTAAACAACAAGGTTCCAGTACATATATGGGAATCTTTACAGTTATTGGAGAATAAACATATAGGCACTACTAGCAGCTCTTTGCCAGCGTGTACGAATAACAAACTTATTCTTTTCGTGTCAATGGTTCTACGATATTCTTATTCAACTTCATATTTTAGGGGTATACAGTTATTCGAGCACAGCTGACGCTCCAGCAAGTGTTCCATCGTCTGCACAGGTCCGCCACAGTCACACTGCAGTTGGCGGAGGTCCCTGTAGCCCCATCTGAACATATTACATATAACTTTTTTTTTTTTTATTGCTGATAGGTAAGCCTTTGACCACAACCTCACCTAATGGTAAGTGATGATGTGGTCGAAGGTGTTAACAGGCTTAACCTAGAATGACTGGCTCCCAAGAACAGCTGCCGGAACACACCGTTAGGTGCTTGGCGACAGATTTTCTACTTGAGGGTGGTCGCTAGCCAGGCGGGCATTCGCAAAAATGCCCTTCCACCATGCGGTGAAGCTCAAGCCCGCGGCGGGATTCGAACCATGGACCTGCTGCGCGGCAGTCCATACCCAAAGCCACTGAGCTATCACTGTTGCGGCCAACTTCAGTGCGCAGTCGGTTAAAGGCCTTCCTCACTGGCCACTGCTGTCTGAATATCAAACAAACTAATATTGGAATAAAGTTCATAGCTGCGCACGCTACGATGCAGTTGTAACATCATTTTTCCCGTCCGAATTGCGTGAAAATAATACATTTCATTTCATATGAACGCAATAAAAAGTAAACGATACAAATAGTTAAATAACAAGTGGTTCACTTATAATTTTTTCAAGAGTTTTCGTTGAATAGTTATATAGTATAGTATTCTAAGCTTTTTTCATTGTATAACAATATAGGGCATCTCTACCCCACGCACCGAGAAGGTATTTGGATTAAGTTAAGTACAGAACAAAAATAACGTATATTTCAAGATTTAAAAATAATTGATACGTATTATAATTTTTTTTTGCCAAGTTTTATCTGCAATACGATAATTGTATTGTATAACATTTATGTTGTCCCATTTATTCTCAGAAAATATTGAAAATAGATTTTTTTTATGATCCCAAGAACTAAAGGGATATATCATCAGATCATCAAATAATTTACGATTTCACTATTGTTCTGTATGACGCTTCTCTTTTTTGTGCGAGCTCTACCTTGTATTTTCAATTGAATGAGATAAATAATCATAATAACATTATTATCGGGACATTAATTACATCTTGTTGCGTTTTCTAATTTAAAATGATAGTTCATTAATATTGATAGCATCAGTTAGAACTGTATTGTATCCAGTAGCAGCTGCTGTTATAGTAATTTAGGTAATTAATTAACTTGAAGCGTTTTGTGTTTTAGATGCTCCGTACGAATACAGAACCCTTATTAAAAGTACTAAGCCTGTGTTGCTGTGAGTTTGAAGCGCAGCTTTGAAGAGCTCGTAGCGAAGTTTGCTTAGCCATTCTGAACCGATCACAAAAGTTAAGCAACGTCCGTCGCGGTCATGAGTTGGATGGGTGACCGCTGGTGACATTACTATTGAGCGCTTCCTTGCTTCGGAGGGCACGTTAAGCCGTCGGTCCCGGTTGTTGTCTTAGGATCGCAGGCGTTATAGCATGATGATAAGGCATTTTGCTAATGCCCGCCTGGCTAACTACCACCCTCAAGTAGAAAATCTGTCGCCAAGACCTATCGGTGTGTTCCGGCAGCTCTCCTTGAAAGCCAGTAATTCTAGGTTAGCCTGAACAACATCTTCGACCACATCATCACTTACCATCAGTTTTGATGATACGACACAAAATTTCGTGACTCATATTGAAAGAAAAAGGAGCCATGTCTGTGGAACGCCTTGTAGTGCAGGGAAAAGTGGATGACAAAAGATCTCGCGGCAGATCACCCACGCGTTGGACGGACCAAGTGAAGGCTGCTCTAGATCGCCCACTCCACGAGTGTACCAGGAAGGCAGCGGTGCGGGAGGATGGCGACGGGTTGTGAGGCGTATCACCACTCCTGATGTGACGACCACGACCACTCTGTCAAGTGTGTAACGACTAAGAAGATTGAAAGAAAAGTTTCTCCCGGGCGGCACACTAGAGCTGCATCTTTTAAATAGCTGAATAATTATTAATCATATATTGAGTAGCTGAATAATTTGATATTTTCACACAAAATGTGTGTTATCATAGAGGGTTTTTGTACAAATAATAATAAAAACAAAAAGTTCTAAAGCCATATTTACAAATTGGATCACAAAATTATGCCGAGTGGAATAGGCATACGGCGCGAAATCGGTAGACGCGGTTCAATTCCCGTCCGGAACATAAAAATTATGTGCTCCAGTAATTTGTAAATGTGATTCGCTCAGCACGCGACAGTAATATAGTTCTAAAACCCTTATTTTCTTACATTTTGTTTTGATTAAGTATATCCATCTACACAAGAAACTTGATTTTATTTAACTATTTTTCTTTTTGCTGTATCTTCAAAAGGGACATACAAGGGTCAAACTTGTGTGATATATTATACTACACGAAAGAAAGAAAAAATCATCATATAATAACAACTGACTAAATATTAAATATATTGTGGCTTATGAATTAGAAAATAGTATTAATTTCCTTATAAAGGTAAACATTTAAAAAAAACGCAAGTTCCATAGACATAAATTGGAGTATTTAGTATTTATTTTTTTATTATACTTATATTATTTCTATGTCTTGCATTAAAAGAAAATTAGAAACTTATTTCTTCTAAAGAGGCCTAAAATACAATCTTTAAATACCACAAACAATAGACAAGTTGTTAAACTTAACTATCCTCAGAATTGTTTTTCCTGAAGTAAACTTGTGAAATACCAGACGGTCTTTAGAATTTAATACAAAGGCAATAACAGTTCGCATTGCCCGACCGTTTTCTATGAAATATTAACTCCTGGACCTAACAAGAAATTTAATAGAAGACATCTTCACTATAATACAATGTGAAAGTCTGAGAAACTATAGATACACTGATATGATATTTATTCACTTCTAAAGGAAGGTTGAAATTCCTTTGCTAAATGAATTAAAAAGATTTTGAATTGTCTCATAAATAATCTTGAGTAGTCATATAATTCGGAAACTCGTCAACTCTGTCTTTACAATTATTATCTATTGATGATAATTTAGGCTTTGGTGACAATCATACGTGGTCAGTGATGATGTAGTCGAAGATAGTAATAATGGGAACTGGCTGTCAAGGACAGTTGACGGAACACACCGTTAGTGCTTGGCAACAGATTTTCTGCTTGAGGGTAGCTTGCTAAAAAAGCAGATTCTTATGAGAGAACCAAATAACTAAGTCAGTTAGATTTATGACAAAATAACAAATTGAATGAGAAAACGAACGGCAAAATGTATTGGTTTGTTACTATGGACAAGGCTTACTATTTGTACAAGTGTACAGAGATTATACAGAGTGTTTGTATTTACACGTTCACTAGAAATTTGCTTTCTATGGAAAGCAGAAGAAGTAAAATCAAAAATATCAAAATCAAAAGCTTTTTATTTCAGACACGTATGACCATAAAATGTTAGTAAGGTTTAGACACAAAAAAATATCAATTAGCAAAAAACAAAACTTAGAACTAATGACAATGCTGTAGGGTAAAAAATTTGGCTGTCAAGCTGAGCCAGTGCCTCAAAAACCCCCCACTGTAGTCCCTTGAGACGACAGACAGCAAGATGTTGTTTGTGTCCCTAGGGCGGCGTAGGCGTTCGTAATTGAGCATCCAACATGTGTCAAGAAAAGTTTCAGTACAGAAGTTACCAACAAAATTACAATTAGCTACAACAAATACAGTAACAAAAATTACAAATTACTTCAATGAATAGGTCGTTATATAAAATGTAGTATTGATGAGTTACTTAAACCACAGTTCTTAAACCTAAAACCACTACATTCACCCTACGTATAAAACCCCAACTTCAATATTTAATTAATAACAATCAACGACAAAACCTTTTCAAATCAATACCTCGCATGCCTTATTGTTAATAAGACAAATAAAACAGACATGTAATTATATATTATTAGCATAATTATACTGAAAAGAGGTCTTGTATAGATTCGATCCGTTAAAAGATTTTATAACATCCCGTATAGCGTATATGCCTTTCGTTAACAAGGCCACGAAATTTGGCAATTTGCCGAACATATCTGAACAAACTCTTCAGCAATAAATCGAGTGTTAAAATCCCGCTATATATTTTACAGAAACTTCCTCTTCCTTCCTGAGTCTAGACAATTTAAAAAAAAAATGGCCATGTGCGAATCAGAACTCGCTGTTTGAGCGTTCCGCATTGCTACAGCCTGTAAACATTTCATTTTTTGTTGGTTTTGCTTACAGATTCAATACTACATTAAATGTCGGGTTTTCAGTATTTGGTGCTTACGTAAAGAATGGTATGTAAGTGTATTAATATACTTTTATTTTTCCAAAAAATGGAACCGACTTCAACACTCTAATGTGTGAAAGAACTTGTTGAAGTCACAAGTTAATTTTTCACACTTTTTAGTGACCCTTACTACTTACGGGTTCGATTGTCATTCATTGTCAACGACTATATCATCAAATAGGTAAATATTTTTCAGTTATTTGAGTGTAACTCAAAAACGGCTTGACAAATTTAAATGAAACTTAAATGGGATCAAACGACAAGCATCAGCTTTCAACCACAAAATAATTTTCAAAATCGGTTCACCCAGTCAAAAGTTCTGAGGTAACAAACGGCGAATTGAGAACCTCCTCCTTTTTTGGTAATCGGTTAAAAAGGCTAGAGTGCATCAAAAATTACTTTAGTTTTAGAGATAGACCCCGTAACGAAAATGATCTAAAATGGACAACTTTGACGATTTATTAGCTAAAAAAAATTGTGTTTTACTCAACGAGCTCTAGATGAAGACACGCCACATGCTGGGGTGCAAGAAAAGAAGGTATTTTTTTCGGCAATTCGGCAACATTCTCATGTGTTGGACCCCCCTTGAAAATAATGTAATTGAATTTCTAGTCCAACTGTCATCTTTGGGTGAACGTTTCATTAAAAATATCTAAATTTCAGATTTGAAACTCATTCCGTTTGTGAACTAGACCCGTCACGTACTGACGGAAATAAAGAGGGCTTCGTTTCGTCCTTTTGGTACGGAATCTTAAAAAAAACGAGATATAGCAATTCATCTGTCTGTCAGGTCAAAAATAAAATAAAAATCTTTTTGTTTTACCACAATAAAAAATAGACAAGGCAGGAAAGATACTATATAATAATATAATGATGTGACCCCCTTGGTGACTGTCGTATTATATAATTAAAGACGACAAAAAATTAATCTGTTATTGGCTATAAGACATACATATATAAGTTGTATCTATCTATAACAAGAGCTGTAGATTCTGTATGAATAAATGAAAAAAATATATATACCATTGAGATACGAAAGACTTAGCTAACAAGATGATTAACTAACAATAAAAACATATTGTATTCTTCTTACGTCTAATGTTTATGTACCTCTCACAGAAAATAAACGATACCACAGAATAAAATGGACTCTCCGCAAAGCCATTCCAATATATAAGCGACTCTATTTTCGAAGCAATAAAGTTCACTTCAGCTCACAAAGCACCGAGTACCTAATATTTATATTCATCTACAAGGCCTCTCTATCGCATAGGCATGCATAGCTCTGATCTCTTCTGACGCGGCACCATAGAATAATCCCCTCCGGACGGATACGCCGATGTTACTTGTATAGCTATGCACCTAAGGCGCGTCAACCTGAAGAAACGCTGACTAAAGTAAAGAGAAAGTTCTTGATATATATAACAACATACAAATAGATATATGTATATGCTGTGTCCTCGAGTCTCGCAAACGTTACTTATTATATCCCACAGCTCCAATTCAGCTTAACAACGGGAGTAACGGGATAATAATATCTTGCGAGTTTATGGCTTGTCTAACACAATTTAACGTTACAAAAAGTGACGCTTAATGAAGTTACTTCTTACTACAACGAACGGTGTTTACGCTCAGTTTATCTATGGAAATTAAGGAAGTACTAAACAAAGCTCGGCACTTTGTTTAGTTCCGTACAGACGAAGATGACGACGAGCAAACTTTAAAACGTCTTTGTGAACAGGAAAATATATCGAATTCCGAGCAAAAAGGTTAACGTGACACGAATGAACGACAGCGAGCAGGCCTCTATTTTGTTTACTTTAGAATACAAAAATACCCAATTTTTATTCACATTGCATACAAAATCAAGCGAACCTGACTGCATATTAACACTTCGCGCGTATTTTTGATTGGCGCCCGTCTAATACCACAACAAAGGAGTTTATTATGCAAAGTATTAAAAGTTTGATGTCGTAAGTTTCGCAATTCAAGTGCGCGGACGTGTCCGAAGAGTCGAGGACTGGTTGCACGGTAGAAAGTTTTATTTAACATCGGTGCATGTTGTGGAGGCGTGCGGATTAACGTTTCGTACGTGACCCGCCACCGTTCTGGCCTCGCCACGAGGCTCTTGTTCTTGCACAATACATTTAGTGGGTAACAAGCATCCGATCCGTCTATTCAAGGTCGGTAGAAGCGTGACGGATAAGCGTAACGACTTTTTATAATCAAACTTTCAGCAATTTGTTTGGAACTTGAGAGATATTGGCCCCGACTGCCTCGTGACGATCAGCTACAACAACGTACGGCGTTTTGGGTCTAGAGTTCTAGACTAGACGCTAATGCCAAGTCTAGTGTGGAAGAAATAAAACTTATAGAGTCCGACTAGACGTATCGATTCACCCATGACTCTGTGGCGACTGCACCGTGAGTCATGCTATCACACAGGCTAGTGCAGCTCTGCGATAAAAATGCACTCTACCTACACTAGAGATAACGCAAACAAGCGCCTTTGTGGAAGCGTGTTCTCGAACGTGATATGTGATTTGTATGACTGATTCATTCACTGTTTTACGTAGACTGTGTTATCAACGAACCCGGGAAGCAACAATACACATAGATTGTATTTTTTCAATCAATAAAAAGGGTAACAAAGATGTGTCACGCTGTTCGCATGGTACTTACAGAAGTCCATTGAGTTTAGGCGTCATTAAAATTATTCAATTTAGTTTGGTCACTATTTACATACAATAATGTCGACACTTACGATGGCCATGTGCCAAAGTAACTACGATGAATAAACAAAAATACAATCAATCGAAGATAATTTAATTTTTCACACTCACGACTGGGGCCGACACAATGTCAACAGGTCTATATGTATTTGAGATTCCCAAGGGAGATTGGGGATCAAGTACGCGGCTTGCAACCATTGCCAAAGCCATTCTACAGTTCTTTCTTGTGTGGTTCTTTGTGTTGTTTGGTTAAAGTAAACTAAACAGTGATGCTAGAGAAAATAAATCGTACCTTCCAACCCCATATAAAATATGATGAAATTGCGATAGGAAGGTTACGTTGACTCAATTTTCCTCAATAGAAATAGGCACTGAAATTTCGCATGTTGCTTTACTATTGGATGTCAGACTTCAGTACGTAGAAATTGAAATAGGTTTAGAACGAAATTTACATTTAGATGCAATATGAAAATTGTGTACAAGAAAAACACTGTTGATAAAACCATGCTGTGTGAGAAGGATTTTAGTTTTAGTAAATAATACGGGATAACTCACGTAAATAAGTCAGATAGCTCCGACTATAGTTTCATTCAATCACATCAGGTGGATTTTATTTTAGAATTTCAGTTGTTAATAATATTTTTACGAGTATAGGTATAGATAGGAAATTCGTGTGAGTGACCTGGTTGTTGTTTTTATTCCTTCCGTTGAAAAATTCAACTTGATATATAGATAGATAGTAATTAATATCCGCATTAACACATAGATACTTTTCATCGCCACTTTTATCATTTTCTACACGGGTGAAACCGCGGGGCGCAGCTAGTATTATTAATAAGGAAATGCATGACATTATCTATCGGTATTAATGAGCGCCTCATTGTAGACCATGTAGTATGTAAACGGGATTTTAATATGCTATCTATTTGTACACAATATGAACTAATACCTTCTGGTAACTTATATTGCAAATTAGGAAAGGTATATTGGCCTTTTTGGTCAAGGATCGTTTTGGAATCTCTACAAGTAGGTCCTGGGATCAGTTCCCAGGTCGAACTAGAACCTTGTCTAAACTAATATTATAAAGAGGAAAGATTTGTATTTTTGGATGTAACGAATAAACTTAAAAACTACAAGACCGATTAGAAAACTTCCTTCACCATTAATATCCTACATTATCGCTGAGGTACATAAGCTATGGAATATACATTTTTTTTTTTGTTAAATACTCGTAAGAAGCCGGGACGAGGCGCGCGCTATTCGAAACTAATATTATAAAGAGGAAACATTAGATTGTTTGTTTGTATTGAATAGGCTCTGAAACTACTGGACCGATTTGAAAAATTCATTTACCATTAGAACCCTACATTACCCCTGATGAACAAGGGCTATCTATAGCCTATATAGCTATATATTTTCAAAATAACCGTATGAAAACATCCATAAAGTAACTCAACGTGTGAAATAATACCAAATAAATAGTTATATCGCGTACTCTTGTACTTAAATTATTGAGATTAGAGCAAAGTGATGTATTACAATTTTATAAAGGACATCAATATCTACAAAAATGTTCGTGATACCATATCTCTGACTATTACAGTTATGTCACAAAAACTACTTTTTTAAATGTGTAAGGCCCCGTTTCAGAATGTTCTAATAAAGTTTCGGGTTGCTAACTAACACATAAAACAACTGAATGATAGAAATTACAGTTGACATGTAGCGCGTTTCAAGCTTTAACCAATAGATAGGCTAAATCGATGACTGTGAAACGCAAAGATAGTGTTTTGTTAAATAAATATGTTCTGGGTAGTTTAACCAGAACTTACTCGAACATTTTGAAACAGGCCTTAAATTTATAATATTTTGAAAATTTTGTTAAATACCCGTGCAAAGACAAGGGCCACTAGTTGTTAATAAATTAATAATACTTTATGACATTTACCTCTTCATCTTCTGCGATAAACTCGACCGTCGTCTGCTGGTTCCTCAGCTCGTTGCTTGATTTGGCAGGTCGGCCATCAGTCTGGTCCAGTACTGAAACAACCAACGTCAATGTTATTCTAACAATATCATTTTTACAAACACCTGCTATGCCAACAAGGTAAAATTACAACGAAAGGTAACACCACGGTAGCTCAAATTAGTCAAGCAAGTCCTGGCCCCAGAGACGGATTGTCGCGGGTTCGAATCCAGCTCGTTTTGTTATCTACATACCAAGGTGTATTTAAAAAAAATGGCACAATATTAATTTATTAGAAGATTAACTAACAGACAGTATAATATTTACTTACTCACATGCTATTTAAATAAGTATTAAAATAATTACAGTAAGTAATTGACTTCTGTTACACATCGCGAAAAGAGCGAATCAAAGGCAAATAATGAGTTTGCCATATAAAAAAAAGAGTGATGAACGAGTGTTCTTCTCACAGTGGCTCTATACATCTCTATACAAATATATAATCTACTTGCCGACAGTGGCAGTAGAATCTTTTAATTACAGAATACAGAAAAATGCAGATAGAATGGTTGGAACTCAAGTGTGGCCAGAAAAGCGAATAAATATCGTAAAGAAGATACATATAACTCGAGTTAGTTCGACTCGATTGTATTTTTTATTGAATTTGTATAGCATGTGTTACGCATTATAGCGTCATATTATCTTGACAGTGAGGAAAAGTTACAATTTACTTATGAGTTATGTTCGCTTTTATGGCCACGCTTTTGTCTTCCGAGAGTTCATCTGTAACCTGCGCGCTAAGTAATACGTTGAAATTACGCGACTAAGTATAAATAGGTAATAAGGTGGACAGCAGCGCTTCTGTGGTACTACTCTATTACAGTGCGATACCCAAGACGCCTGCCAAGCGTGGGTATTATGGCAGACCCTCCCGATGATGAGAGAGGCTTGTATTCCACAGTGGACAATCCGGATACAGTACTTATGTGGGATTGAATCGCCTATATTTTAATTTATCATCCTATATACATGTATTAGTATTAGTATTGAATCGCCTATATTTTAATTTATCGTCCTATATACGAGTACATGTATTATCTACGAGTTTGTAAGTCAAATTGTACATATCCTACTAATGACAATAACAGCTACTAATTGTAAAATTCTAGGTTAGCCTGAACAACATCTTCGACCACATCATCATTTACCTTAAGTGAGATAGTGGTCAAAGGCTAGCCTATAAGCTTTGAATAAATAAATAAATAAAAAAAAAAAATCTCAAGGTGTTTTGAAATAACAATGATCATATCAACAATGTTTCCTGAATTCACATTATTACAGCACATGGAAAATCCAGTATAATTATTTTAGTCCGAGTCACCTCGTAGGCAGCCGTCGAATGCCTGCTGTACTCGTAGGTATACGGTTTAGGGAATTCCGAGTAATAATACATATGAAAACATTGTTCATTTTGTTGCGTTGTTCCCATGTATGTTATCAGCATTGAAATTTCCATCATTGATGCGACATATTGTACCGAAAAATACTTTTATTATTTAAGCGATTGAAGTTCTTGTGCTAGGCTGCATAATATATTTTTTTTAATTTTTTGTTTTTGTGCCCGATAGTTTAGCCTTTGACCACTATCTCACCTGATGGTAAGTGATGATGCGGTCGAAGATGTTGTTCAGGCTAACCTAGAGTTACTGGCTCTCAAGGACAGCTGCCGGAACACACCGTTAGGTGCTTGGCGACAGATTTTCAACTTGAGGGTGGTGGCTAGCCAGGTGGGCATTTGCAAAGTGCCCTACCACCATGCTGTAACGACTGCTATCCTAAGACAACAACCGGGACCGACGGCTTAACGTGCCCTCCGAAGCACGGAAGCGCTCAGTAGTAATGCCCAACCAGCGGTCACCCATCCAAGTCATGACCGCGGCGGACGTTGCTTAACTTTGCTGATCGGTTCAGAATGGCTAAGCAAACTTGGCTACGAGCGCTTCAAAAATTACAATAAATAAAATATAATTAATCAAAATTATATTTAATATTATTTTGTCTCTACGACTCCCGCGCATTTCTTTTCAAGTATGGTAAGCAAAAAAAGCTTTTTAAACTATCTATATTTCAGTGAATATGAACATTGAACTACTTACGTACATTTAATTTAATGAATGGCAATTTCATTTGGTAAATTATGAATAGGTGTAGGTTTTTATTTTCAAGTTTTACGATCACCACATTACTATATCATCGGTCCAACAAAGTCCCAATAGAAATTACGGCCCTTCAACCCTTCAATCATTGAGAACGTATAAATGTGTGAGTGTACATACATTCCTATCTAGACGACTAGAGCTGTATCAGTCTTTAAATGCACGTCCCTCCAGTGTCTTCACCACTACATGCAAAATTGTAGCATGCAAGATTGCGTGTGTTGCATTTATATGCTATATACACTGTAGACGGCATCAATACACGCAACCTAGTCAAATTGGTTATATAGCCGTCTGTGTGGGTACGGCGTGCGCGGACGAGTCAAAGTCGATAATAAAATCGCTGTCACGCATTCACATTAAAATAACCACGTTTAGTGGAGGAACGAGCCACTTTAAGACATCTGTACAGATTCAAAACTGAGACCGAAACCCGTTGAGTTTCGGCCCTAGCCTATATGTTAACAAGTAATACAAATCCTACAAAGAATCAACGGAGGAGCATGTTAAGACATCACTATAGAGTCAAAACTGAGACCGAAACCCGTTGAGTTTCGGCCCTAGCCTATATGTTAACAAGTAATACAAATCCTACAAAGAATCAACGGAGGAGCATGTTAAGACATCACTATAGAGTCAAAACTGAGACCGAAACCCGTTGAGTTTCGGCCCTAGCCTATATGTTAACAAGTAATACAAATCCTACAAAGAATCAACGGAGGAGCATGTTAAGACATCACTATAGAGTCAAAACTGAGACCGTTGAGTTTCGGCCCTAGCCTATCAGTACTAATATTATAAATGCGAAAGTAACTCTGTCTGTCTGTCTGTTTCGCTTTCACGCCAAAACTACTGGACCGATTTGAATGAAATTTGGTATGGAGATAGTTTGAGACCCGGGAAAAAACATAGGATAGTTTTTATCCGACTGCGCAAAAAGAGGTTAATGTTTTCACGCGATAACCGACATACGCGCGGGCGGAGCCGCGCCAGGAAAGCTAGTATGTTAAAAAGTAATACAAATCCTACAAAAAATCAACGGAGACAAAGACTCATACAGCACGTCAATGTTTAAAACTTTCAAAGTAACTTATTTAAATAATAGAAACCCATATAAAGTTGTAACAGTATTGTATATATAAAGAAAGGGCATATACCAAACACATTATCTATGTTATGAATATGTATTGTGAAACTTCCTCATAATAATGTTAGTGCCTACTTATAGATAAGCTATACCTTATAATTGTTTACTTAACTTTATTAATTGATTATGGATTACCCATCTACACTTAATATCATAAAGAGGATAGAATTGTATTTTTGTATGCAACAAATAAACTTAAAAACTACAGATTTTAATGAAATTTGGTATGGAAATAGTTTAAGAGCCGGGGAACATAGGATAGTTTTTATTCAACTACAAAAAGAGGTTAATGGTGTTGCGCTATACCTAGCCGACATGCGCGCGGGCAGAGCCGCGGCCGGAGAGCTAGTTGGAGATAACCAAGAACTGCTTTCTGAACATAACTGATGAGAAAATTTAATTACGACCAAATATTTTGCCACGTGGTATAAGTACATAATATACGAGTACTATTACTAATTAGAGAGGTAGATCAGAAGGGCAGATTATTTGTAAGGTGATTGCCTAACAAACAGTCTTCTCTCTACTCGGCCACGGTAATATTTCTCTATACAGTATTTCAACTTCATAGAAACGGACGATACGCGAGTTATACCTATGCGTAAATAAAAAATAAAAAATGTCTCAATTAATAAAAAAAAGTGAATGGAGTAAAGGAAAGTGATTACCATTTGACACGAGTGAAATAGGTAGTTATAAGTATAAAAATGCGGATTTTTAATACTTTAGAATTTAATAATAAAGCATTTCGTACATACGCCTCACAAATATTTTTCGGTCGCAAATATTTAAGACATAAACATAAACATGGTTTTTTGATTAAATCTACCTACTAGTCAAAAAACAACACGCATTTTTAGTGAACACTTCCCGTTCAATTCACAAAATTCTCGTATTTTAATTGTTTATATAAAAAAAATATATTTACAATCAAAAAACTAAATGAAACACAAAGTAGGCAAATGTAATTAAAATGCTGGAGCCCTATCGCATGTTTACGTACGGCGCGGTTGTAGGTAGTTATTTCAAGGACAGAGCCGAGTTAAAATACTGTCTAGATAATACTACCGTGACTCGGCCGTACTAGACATATTCTGTGCTAATTTGAAGCACCGGTACCTACAACAGTTCCAAAGATACGAGATATTAAAGGCCGTAAAGTCGGAGTGACGGGCAGCCGAGGCTTTGTAGGCCGCTTTCAATGACCCTAAAAATAAAACTTGAAAAGGATTTTAAATATTTTTATTTTTATAATATCGCATGCTCTGCGGATTACGTTACAAATGTACGAGGGGAAAAATTATAGCAATGTGCGAGATCATTAACAAGTTAAAAGCTAATTGTAAAATTAGTCTTGTTAGTAGTACAATGTAAGTTGAACTATAGGTTTCGCTCCATCCCTATAAGATGGTTAAAGAACGGTTTGAAAATTATCTCGCAAATACAGGTTATCTTCGATTGGAATTTCAAAATTCTTTATTCATTTACATAATTCGCTTATCATCAAGCACCTTACTTAACCTATAATAAATATTCATTGTCCTAGAACAGTCAATTTCAATTAGAGTATTGTTTAAGAATTTAATTAACCTATTTAGTTTTAAGGGTCCGTAACCACAGGGTAAAACGGAATCTTATTCTGTCACTGCTGTCTGTCTGTACTGCTGTATGAACCAATTCAGTTGTCTTAAAGCATAACATAGACACACATTTGTTTTATTTTAAAATTTTTTTTTATGCCTGATAGGTTAGCCTTTGACCACTATCTCACCTGATGGTAAGTGATGATGTGGTCGAAGACGTTATTCAGGCTAACCTAGAATTACTGGCTCTCAAGGACAGCTGCCGGAACACACCGTTAAGTGCTTGGCGACAGATTTTCTACATGGGGGTAGTAGTTAGCCAGGCGGGCAGGACAACAACCGGGACCGACGGCTTAACGTGCCCTCCGAAGCACGGAAGCGCTCAGTAGTAATGTCACCAGCGGTCACCCATCCAACTCATGCCCGAGGCGGACGTTGCTTAGCTTTGCTGATCGGTTCAGAATGGCTAAGCAAACTTCGCTACGAGCGCTTCAAAGGGTTATATTTACAAGATGACTTGCAAGTTCCCGAAACTCACTTTTGCTACCAATTTGGGCAGAGGTTCTACCTGAAGGTTATACTAGTACTGAGGCTGGTGACTCCTGGAGTTGTCTCAATAATTCTGAGCACTTAATTTTGGACGCCACCGTTTGTATAGAGATATACTGCTGACAACACCTAAATAGGTTTGTGGGGGATTCGAGCCTAGGTCAGCAATATAATTATTAGGTGTAACAGTACGGGTCTTTAGCTCTTAAACGGAATGTACAACCTGAAGATTAGGGTAGAGCATCGACTAAAAACTGATTATTGAACTAGAAATTTATATATATAATTTATTTAATATTCTTACAATCAGTTTGTCAAGATCTTTTATCTTATTTAAATAAAATTGCTTGCGTGAAAGTTTTCAGTTTTAGACTATATTAGTGAAGAATACGGAATTATGTATGTATGGCGTACGCGCTTTATTTGTTAATTTTTTTTTAACGAAAAATAAATAACGCCTGGCAGTCCTGGCTCACTCCCCACTTTCGGTACAAAGCTATAGGGTGTCCGTCCGTATGGCTTTGCGTAGTGACCCTTAAGATACTTTCAATTCTGTGCCAGGGACTTTATTGTGTAACTAAAATGGTAGTAAAAATTAACTTCCTTTGAAATTGGGTCTTCATAATGGGCTTCGTCTTCAAAGGAAAATTACAAAATTAAGTTTTAGTTACACAATATGGCCGAAGTCAGAGAGATCTGCAGTAATTATAGCCGAACGGTATATCTATGGACTGCCGCCCGCGCCGTCCGCAGATATCGTCCGCAGATCCATGATTCTATCTCCACCGCCGCGCCGGTTGAGCTTAACCTCATGGTGTAGCTAAAATCCTGCTAGCCTGGTAACTAGCTACCACCCTCAAGCAGAAAATCTGTCACTAAGCACCTAATAGTGTGTTCCGGCAGAGCGGTCTTTAAGAGCCAGTAAAATTACAGGCCTATGAGACTTATGTCACGGGGTGAGAGGCGCAGGGCAGCTCGTCACTCATGACGAGATGCACAGGTTACCGCTTAATATTTTATGTTTAAGTAAGAAATGTATAATTAACAGTGGCACGGAAACATTGATTGGGGCACTAGATGGTCTCGTAGTTGCCCAATTTTATTGAAATCGGTACGTTTTTGGTTGGAATCTAAACAATGGTCTACCTCATCTACCTGCATATTTAATTCATTATCCTATTCTTGTTGCAACATTGTCCTTTGTATGAATAACTATAACATTGTGGTCAGAGCGGTAACCAGATTTTATTTTTAATTCTTCCAATAATTGTTTTTCTCCGGCACTGATCCAACACTTCGTGATAAAATGAGAATGTCAGGAAATCAGATCAGGAATGAGTATATCAGAGACGTTGGCAAAAGCACAGTAATCGGGAATTAAAGAAAATTATATTAAACTCCAACGTGATGTGTTTGTCATGATCTCCACAAAGCGTGGGGATCATGACTGCTCAGGCGTTATAATTATATTTAGTATGGAGTCGGTCACAAGCTGAGATTCGAACGAGCGGCAAAGAAGTGGGTAGTTTTGGGATAAAAACACGATGATTACAAAAATACGCGCATGACCTTAAGTGCTCCTCGGACTTAGCTCGGTGCTAGTTACCAAAACCCATCCTGATAGGGTAGGCCTTTGTTTAACAGCAGTTACGGCTGTTCATTTGATAATTTAAACGGGTGGTAGACAGACAGGCATATTATACAAGGAATAACAACACATTGACCGCCCCTAGGCTTATCTAATGATTTAGTCACCTCGCGGCCAGCTGTAGGTATTGTTAGTAATTAAATTAGTATTGTTGTTTACGAAATAGGTTAATTTTATTTCATTGTATAACGTAGTCGACCACGTAAAAAGAATGGATCAAGTTCAGTTTGGAATAGAATATAATAAATTGTACAAGGTTCTTTATTGTTTAGAATGATTTATTGACCAACGTGTCTAATCAAGTAATCGCCAGAGGTAATTTGTTTTACTAATGCAAACAACATGTACTTGTCTACAAATGCTTGAAGCGCTCGTAGCGAAGTTTGCTTAACCATTCTGAAACGATCAGCAAAGTTAAGCAACCTCCGCTTCGGTCATGAGCTGGATGGGTGACCGCTGGTGACATTACTACTGAGCGCTTCCGTGCTTCGGAGGGCACGTTAAGCCGTCGGTCCCGGTTGTTGTCTTAAGATGGCAGTCGTTATAGCATGGTGGCATTTTTTTTTTTTTTTTTTTTTTTCCCGAGGCCCTAATGTTCCATGGGCCTCGGGGGGGACCCCCTCCAGGAACGCGGATAGACCTGGACGGGGTCCTGGTCCGGGTTGGGACCCAGATGAGGTACCTGGGTCTCATCCTGGACGGGCGGTGGACTTTTGGGGCCCACTTCACTCAACTGGCCCCAAAAGTCGTAGGCGCCGCTGCCGCCCTTGGGAGGCTGCTGCCCAACGTGGGCGGCCCGAACGCCATTTGTCGTTGCCTGTACTCCGGAGTGATCCGTAGTATGGCCTTGTACGGGGCACCTGTCTGGGTGGACGCCCTCGGTCGCGCCAATAAGACCCTGCTGCGACGTCCGCAGCGGGTCATCGCGACGAGGGCGATACGCGGTTACCGGACGGTGTCCTGGACGGCGGGATGCGTGCTGGCCGGTGATCCCCCCTGGGAGCTCCAAGCGGAGATCCTCGCCGAAGTGTACCACTTCGTGGCGGCGAGGAGATCCCGCGGGGAGCCTCCAGCGTGGGAGGAGGTCACGCGCATGCGACGGCGGGCGCGGGCCGCCCTGTTGAGGCGGTGGACGGAGGACCTGGCTCCACCGGTCCCTGGACAGAGGACGGTGGATGCCATTCGCCCGGTCCTCCGGAGGTGGGTAGGGCGGCGATTCGGGTCGCTGACCTTCCGATTGGTGCAGGTGCTTTCCGGACACGGATGTTTCGGAAGGTACCTGCATCACATCGCGAGACGACCCCCGCCTGTCACGAGTGTGGAGCGCCAGAAGACACGGCGCTCCACACGCTGGAGGAGTGCGCCGCGTGGAGTCCCATGCGGCACACCCTCACAGCGGTCATTGGCGCAGATCTGTCGCTGCCGAGCGTGGTTAACGCTATGCTCGGCAGCGACAGATCGTGGCAGGCGGTGGTCTCTTTCTGCGAAGCGGTGATGGCGCAGAAGGAGGCCGCGGAGCGGGCGAGGGAGGACGACGTCCTCGCGGACCCGCTCCGGCGTAGACGAACTGGGGGGAGGAGAAGGCGGTTCGGGCGCCTTCTCGCTCTTTCCTAGTGTTGTGCGGATCACCGGTGGAGAGTCGGGGGATTCTCCACTGGCTTGCACGATCCCACACGTCTGGGGGATGGCCCCAATGAGCCGGGTCATCCCTCCATTGGCCGGGGCCCGTCATCGGTGACGGGCCGGCCGCTGGGGCGAGATGGTGACTGCTAACGCTACCCCATTTCGCCCTACTAGGCGGCAGACTGCTGATCCCGGGTTTTTAGTGGGTAACCTCACTTACTACCCCCCCGTGGGGGTAGTAAGGCCCTTCAGGCGAGGACTCCCACATAACCACTCTGCTCCCCCCGGGGCGGGTGGTATCCATAAAGGATTTTCCCGGGTGAAAAAAAAAAAAAATGGTGGCACATTTTGCGAATACCCGCCTGGCTAGCTACCACCCTCAAGTAGAAAATATGTCGCCAAGCACCTAACGGTATGTTCCGGCAGCTGTCCTTGAGAGCCAGTAATTCTAGGTTAAGCCTCTAACACCTTCACATCATCACTTACCATCAGGTGAGATTATGGCCAAAGGCTTACCTATCAGCAATAAAAAAAAAGTTTTTTGCAGCCTGGAGAATTAACAAGGATACTTTTAATCCATATTAAAGTAGTAACACGTTAAACAGAGTCCGTGAAAAAGAAAACAAATCCCACACACACAGACTTGCATCATCAAGTACCTTCCTAAACATCAAACATGGAAATGCGTTAATTTCAAGCAAGTCACGCGTTTTCCTTTTCTCGGAAAACACGTTTGATATTTATGTTTACGTTTGTTTGTAACCAAAGAGCACGTAGTAATGCCGATGAGTAATCCATGTTTTCTTTTAAGGTAATCAATATTTTTCGTTCTTAAGTCTTAATCATCTTCCTATACTTATTCTGCCTGTGATATTGTATCGGTACAATATGGTTTTCGTTCGCATCAAAATATGCGCATTTTACAAGCTTTTATTAAGTTTCACCTGTCCCGATGTTTGTGATCAAATCTTGCACATTGAATTTGATCCACTTCCCGATTACTATTTCAGCTGAAATTTTGCATACATGTGTAAATCGCGTTACAATGCAATATTATGATGACACGGTGCTGATCTGATGATGGAGCTGGAAGGTGGCCAAAGGAACTTTGTAATAAAACGACACAACCTCATCGATTTAGGGCTCATTTGAATTGTCTTATATAGTATTGTTTTAATTTTTTTACTAACAAGAACATAATAAAAGCTTATTTGTAAAAAGTTTTTTTTATAGAGAAAAGCTTGTTAATAATGAATTTATATAATTAGGCGTAACTCTGCGGAAATCCATAATATTTAATATTAACCATAATCATAAGTCAATACCTCCTGATGATGCTTCGTGTAGAAGCGCCACGAGTCGAAAACTCTTCCAGTTGGACTACGTAGAGTTTATAACGTCACGTCGATTTATTCACGGAAAATTGGACATATTGCCACTTGATATATTTTTATCCGTCCATAAGGTGCCGGGTTAGAATTTCATCCCCATCTCTTCTCGTGGGTGTCGTAAGTGGCGTTTAAGGGTAAAATACTGGAAGATGAGGAGCAGTGCCTCCAGAGGAACTGCTATCTTTCACTGTGATCCCCAAGACGCTGCCAGTTGGATAATAAGGACTGCAAAAGATGGTAGTGAGGCTTACTCTCAACACTTCAATATTAATTTTATATGATAACGAATTAGATTAACACTATATAGAAATGAAATGCCGCTATTTTGCACCTCTAATCGTTTCTATAGAGACATGACCACTGTTCATTAATCTCTTTACAACGCCTGTAGTTATCAAAGCGCTTGGTAGATACGAAGCGTGATCAAAATACATACATACATACATAAAATCTCGCCTCTTTCCCATAGGGATAGGCAGAGACCACAGATTTCCACTTGCTACGATCCTTACATATCTCTTTCGCTTCATCTACACTCATCAATCCTTTCATACATAAGCGTCGGTTTAGGGTACTCCTGACCTGGCCTTTTTTCAGAACAAAATGCTGGCACTTATTTGGCTCAACGAAGAAGCATTGCACTCCAAGGGGGCAATGCTGCCAGCACGATGGGCACGCTGCCAACTGTAGTGGGCTGGAGCATTTGAATTGCCTGTAGGCCTGCAATTCCCTAAACCCTAAACGATATCGTTTTAGTAATTGTAGTTTGTATTGTGTTGTTTGAAAAACGCATAAAAATCTTGAAGCTATTTGCGACGTTAATAGTCTACTACCAGTGAGCACCAAATAAGCAACTATAGCAGTAAACTCGAAGCCGTTATGTTTGTTTTAGTCGTGCATGTGTCGCAAATCGTGTGCCTCGGTTTTGAAGTGATCTGAGCGGAACTTCCCAAGTCGTTCTTAACCTATCGTAACTAGGTTAAGAAATGTTCGCTACTGGCATTGGTTGGATATGCTATTGGCATTCACTACTGAGTGCATCATGTCACCACCGGTCACCCATCCAACTCATGACCGCGGCGGACGTTGCTTAACTTTGCTGATCGGTTCAGAACGGCTAAGCAAACTTCGCTACGAACGCTTCAAAAGTTACAGCAGTCATTATAGCGGGGTAGTGTTATGAGAATTTTGCGGGTACCGTCTAGTTACTATGAGGATTCATGTAGAAAATCTGTCACCAAGCACCGGTGGGTCCCGACTTCCCCGATCCTTAGAGGATATTAAAAATGTTTAGAGCAATAATGCGATCCAGCGACAATTGTTATGACTGCTGCGCAGCGAATGGTTCGAGGGTTGTACGGTTCGAATCCTGGCGCGGGCTTCAGCTTCACCGCATTGTGTATAACATTTTTTCCGGCTAGCTATCACCAGCAAACAATGTTTCGGCAGTTGTCCTAGAGAGTTAATTCCCACTCTAGATTAAGCAATAAAATACAATAAAAATTTCATAATTTATTATGAACTATATTGTTCATCTAGATTATGCATGAACTATGTCTACGACCACATCTTTATCGAGCAACATGTGTGATATAGTATATATAGATAGCACAGTAGTCAATGACTAGCCCCTAAACTTTAAATAAAACAACACTAAGAGATATTCAATGAATCAAAGTTTTTAATTCGCCTATTTCCACCAAACGTAGGCGAAGGATAGTTAGCAATGACATCTTTATTGAATCGAACCCGGAAATTATTCGCGACGCCTGCGCAACTATTGACGTGGATGCTCCAAACATTTTTTGTGAACTATTGCTTCCTGGCTTTTGAATTGACTGAATGTTGTTATTTATTAGTACCCCATGCAAGAAATAGATACGAATATAGTGGCTAGCATCAAAACTATATTTATCAATGATATTTTAAATTAACTAAGTAAACAAATTAATATTTTATAAAAATACTTTGTAATATATCTAGTGAAAACGCTGCCTAATTTCCCTGTTAAGCCAACGTGGCGTTATAAAGGCCATGTAGCCCAAACAGAAGAACTTTCGACGTTATTAGAATCTACACAAAGCGGCATAACGATTCATTCGACTCTGATAGAGAACGATTCTCCGATCGTGAAAATTCGAGCACGGTAGTTAGGCGAAATCGTCATATATGTATATAAATATTTTTTAAGTGTTTTCCTAGAATATTTTTAAAATATGTGTAAGTATTTTATCGATGAGGAATGCGCATAGAAAATGAGAGCCAAGGAAGAAACGACTTTTGGGACTATTTTGACAAATAGTCCAAGCCTTAGTGACCTTAAGGTCATACTGAATGTTTCTGAATTCTTATAAGTAAAATCAGATATTAGACTTATGATACTTTCATTGTTTTTTTCAAAGTATATGCACTCCCAATTTATAAATTTTTGCATTCGCTGGAATCATTGTAAAAAGCTGTTGGACCAGTCTTCTTTAAGGACCTCTTCAATGACATCGTGGCACACATTCACCGCCGATTCCGGGCTCGTAAAACGTGTGCCTCTAAGCTTGTCTTTTGTTTTGGGAAACAAAAAGAAGTCACAAAGTGCGAGGTCTGAAGTCTAAAGTTTGCAGTGGAATCTAGCCTCCACAGTAACGCATTTTCTACTGAGCTTCTTTACTCGATTACCTATAGACCCCAATACTTCGAGTTGTAATTTAGCCGAACTATCCCAGAGCATGAACAATATATTGTATGAAATGAAACCATACATCATTTTGTTCTTAGTATGAGACATTTGTGGAGAATAATGGCATTCCTCGGCTATTTATATGTAGACTTATTTTAGGTAACCTAGTTTGGTAATGCTTCATTCGCTGCGATTCAGACAAATCCAGCTTGTAATCGTCTAACTCCACTCAAGCAGACAAATGTGGAATTTAATGTAGGTACATACGAAATGTTTGTTTTAGTTTCTCAAAGTAATAAATTACGCACGCATAAATTCCGTGTAAATAATGATATGATAAATGTTGTAGATAATGTTTTGTTATGTTGTAAAGCTATCCACACTCCCATCCGATAGTCAATGGTAGAATCTAATTTTATGCATTGCGGGATTTAGATTTCTTCATACATAAGTTTTTCGCTAGATGCTACGGATAATTTATATATAACTTCTTTTTTTATTTATTTAATTAAAACGGTAAGTATACCAATTACATTAATGAAAGATACAGTTCATAATAATTAATCTTAAATTTAGTTTTAAAAATACTATTTCATATATTAATTACATTAATTTATGCCTGATAGGTTAGCCTTTGACCACTATCTCGCTTGATGGTAAGTGATGATGTGGCCGAAGATGTTCTTCAGGCTTACCTAGAATTACTGGCTCTCAAGCACAGCTGCCGAAACTACCACCATGCTATAACGACTGCCATAAACAACAACCGGGACCGACGGCCTAACGTGCCCACCGAAGCACAGAAGCGCTCAGTAGTAATGTCACCAGCGGTTACCCATCCAAGTCATGACCGAGGCGGACGTTGCTTAACTTTGATGATCGGTTCAGAATGGCTAAGCAAACTTCGCCACGAGCGCTTCAAATTTTAATTAAATTAATAGTTGAAGCAGTTTTCCTATTTTATTCTTCGGGTTTTAAATTTAGATTCAGAGACGCAAAGAGGGATCGCGTAATTACATCGTATTCTTTTTTCAAAAGTAGTCATGGTTTTCGATGGGATGTACACCATACATTGAACGTGTCGTTCTGGCCTGGCATCACCGTGAACAGATGAGCGTCATCTAATCGATTGCATGACATATCAATGAAGTACAATTGAGCTGACGCACACGTATCTCGATTGAAACTGGTTAAATCAAGAGCCTTTCTTCCACCCACACCAACTATTTTATTATTTATGGAACATTTTTATAGAATACTTAAAAAACACTAAACATATATATTTTTACTAATCTGTATGTTTACAAACAAAATGCAAGGGAATATATATATATATATATATATATATTTTATTCCTGATAGGTTATCCTTTGACCGCTATCTCACCTGATGGTAAGTGATGATGTGGTCGAGGATGTTGTACAGACTAACCTAGAGTTACTGGCTCTTAAGGACAGCTGCCGGAACACACCGTTAGGTGCTTGGCGACAGATTTTCAACTTGAGGGTGGTAGCTAGCCAGGCGGGCATTTGCAAAGCGCCCTACCACCATGCTGTAACGACTGCTATCCTAAGACAACAACCGGGATCGCCGGCTTAAGGCGATCACCGTAGTGAAACGCGCACTTTTGGAATCTTCTTGTACTGAAACTATGAGTTCAAAATGTGCGAAAAAAATATATTATATTCTTTAATTCTTTATTGAGTGAATTAGTTGATTAGTATTTATTAAAACTTATTAGTTCTTCTGTAATAAATTGTAATCGGCGACCCTTTTTAGACTGTTTTTTATTAATTTAAGAGGCACAGTTTAACTAAATGCAATGATTCTTTTTTTTTTAAATAGCTAATACTATACTCTAATGAACTACTTACTAACTTGTGTTGAAAACATTTTTATGAATTTTTGCCACAAATTCTCTGATCGCGAGAAGAAATCGCAACGAAAATCAGTCTGCCCGCAGTGCTCGGGCCGTTTGGACGTGGGATCTGTGCCGTTCGTTACGCCATCATTATTGTGCATTTATTTTACGAAATATTACAATATTTTTTTACCATACGTTAATTTAGAAGTCATAAATTATTGAAACACAAGTAAAACATTTATTGGGGAAGTACTTTTGTTTATATTGATTTATAAAATCTTTATAATAACTTTTTTGAGCGAGCTGATTAAAGTTCAGACACGGCATTGTTAAATCCTATTTTAGTAGGTATCTAGACTTTTAACCCTTGGTAAAATATTTCATTTTGTTATTATTAGGTTACTGTACAATTAATTGAGAACCTATTCCCAATACCCTTAACACACTTTCCGAGACGACCAACTATTTTCTAGGTATTTATATATCCAATCATTCAAATAAAGGAAACTTACCTATACAGTCAATCGGGATAACTTTGATTAACAATGGTAACTTGAACAGTCAAATCTCCAATTACTTTTTTTATTTTTACGTTGGATAAATTTAGTTCAATAACAAAGAATTTATAAATTTTGTGTGTTTAACAAATTTCGCAAACATAATCACTAAAAAAAACAAAACTATAATGTAAAGTTAATGTCAAAAACCTTTCTAAAATGTTTCGCACGCAACTGGTGCATTTTTTCAGTGATAAACTTTTTAAATTACTCGCAAATTTTGCTGATCACAAGGTACAACAATTTAATGGTTTTATTTACTTGTTTTAATGGTTTTATTTACTTTTATATGGCTCCACTTCATTTGACATTTATTAAAAATTTAAACAAGTGAACCCTGAAGTATAACATGTTTAAAACGTACGATTCCGGCGACAAATCTGATGTGTGTCAAAGTTACCCGTTTATGGGTTATAACTTTGACAGACAACAAAATTGCACGTTTTTTATATAATTTATGATTCTTAAAGTCATTAAATAATTTGAGAGTATGAAAACCAATCAGAGATCACAGATTACATTAACACTTTTGTTTCACATTACACATGGTAAAAATTTGCTAAAAAGATCTAGTGGCGATATGTCAAAGTTACCCCGGTTGACTGTATCTCTTTGACTTTAAAAGTTTCATACTTAGTATGTAGTTAGTCCGATTGAAATGTGTGTTTCATCTGTATGACTACGCTGTTCTTTCGTACTACCTCTAAAAGCATGTACCCGTAACTTTTGAACTGTTACTTCTGTAGGTAGTTTCTATTTTCATAGCAAAAGTGATAACGTGTACTATTATTATAATTTTATTTTATATATTTTAATTAGTGGGGTTCCTTAGGAAAAGTGACCCGGTATAATTCTTCTCGTACAACTTTTAATGGCAGCAGTCGAATGAGACTTGACAAAAACCAAAATGACATATTCAAGATGGCAGGTAAAATTCAAGTTGCTCCGATCCGTCTGAAAATCAATATCTGGGTGGTTTTAGGCGTCGTTATTCCGAATTTAGAAATTATTTTTCGATGACATCATTTTTTAAGATGGCCGCCATACGTAGATGTTTTGAAACCATTGACTTAAATTGTTCTATGGGAAGAAGTCATGGGGAAAGAAAGTATTCTAAACTGAATATAACAAAGTGGTTTTCGTGATATGATAATAATGGGAAATCATAAAAATGACGCCTGCCAAGTGAAGATATATGACGTATCTGGTAAACGGTTACAGATAAGTAAAGGAGTTTTGAACAAATGACATAGGGAATCGAGAGAGCAGTCAAATGACATGCAAAAAAATCCAAAATAGCTGAATTCAAGATGGCTGCCATAAAAAGTGCTGAAGTCCGATCCTCCTGAAGTAAAGCTGAGCTTCAGTGTGATCGGAGTACTTTGTATGGTGGCTGCTTTGAATTCCATCATTCTGGATTTGCCCTACGAGCTCTTCTTCTTCATCATACTACATTTAGAGCACGGATAGTGCGTGAGTTCAAAGGGCGAGTGCAAGGCGAGACTGCAGTCCGATTCGTATGAGTGACTTGGGAGGCTGAAGGCTGAGGTCTGACTTGAGAGTATTTTCCATATCTTCAACTGGTCTCCATGATGAATGGCCGCGATAACTGAAGCACCTACGAGTGGGGTTCTTTAACCAATGTGACTCAGAAACTTGGTACGATTCTGCCTGTACCACTTTTAGTAGCGGTAGGGTGAATCTTATATGGCGGTTTCATTACAGTTATCTTTTGTATTGAGCATTGCATTGGGATTATACTTCTATTAAAATTTTGAACTTTTATTTTTATTTGTATTTATAATGTTATCTCATAAATAAACTCTATAATTGCAAAATGACTTTCTATAACTGAAATTATACCTATGCATAATATTAATTTATATATAGATATATAGAAATATGATCAAGAGTAAAATTGCAAGTTTCTGTTTTAGAGTTGGTAAGTATATGACAGTAACCCAGTGGTTGGCGCGGATAACGTCCTATAAGTTCAAGTACATATTTAATATGACGAGTAGGATATGTTGTGCTGTTTTTGGTTGCATGAATTCGTCCAAACTAAACATATTAATTGTAAAATAGCTGAAGGTATCTATAACCAAGTAAAAGATATTCCCTGTTCTCCACCTTGTCCATGTTTGCCAAAACAATTTTTGATTAAGCTTTATACTTTAAAATTCAATAATAAAGCATTTCATACGTTTCAGTCGAGGTGCAAAAATTTTTACTACCAATGAAAAACAACACGCATTTTTACACACTTCCTATTCAATTTAAAAAGTATTTTATCTAAACTAAAAGAGGAAAAATTTGATTGTACATTTGTTTGTTTGCATTGAATAGACTGAAACTAATGGACCGATTTGAAAAATTTTTTCACCATGAGAATCCAACATTATCCCTGATGAACATAGGCTATAGAAGATTTTCAAAAAGTTAGGTCGTATGTAAACTTCGATAACGTAACATAAAGTGCGAAAAAAATACCAAAAAAAATCCTTAGGTATATCGCATACGCTGCGGAAATAATTGAAAATAGAGCCAAGTGATATACTACAATTCTATAGAAGACATCTATAAAAAAGTCCGCAGTACTATAAGTATAACTATTACAGTTATGTCACAATAACTGGTTTTTTATATGTTGAATTTATAAGTTTTGATTTTTTTGTTAAATACTCGTGTGAAGCCGGGGTGAATCAGTAGTTTGCTTATATAAAAAAAGTATATTTACAATCACAAAACAAAATGGAAACACAAAGTAGGCAAATGTAATTAAAATGCTGGAGGCGAGCAGCCCTATCGCATGTTTACGTACCGCGCGGCTGTAGGTAGTTATTTCGAGGACAGAGCCGAGTTAAAATACTGTATAGATAATATTACCGTGGTTTCGTACCCCTTCATGAAGTCAAAGTACTTTTTTGAGCACAATATTGAGATAATACTTATGAATTTTAAATTATAACCTCGTTTTATGGACCCTACAATCTCAGCAAACCACAAACCAATTAAGCTCCTACAGGTTCTTACTTGCAAATTCTGTTGATATGCATAATAGGCACCTTTCTACCAAATTTCAAGAAGATCGACTAAGGCAATCGAGATTCATTGACGGGGAAATATACACTGCTCAGACATCCACCGAGACCTCGCTTCGCTTAGTCTATTAAAAAATATCATTACCTACAAGTGATAATATTTTTTTCATCCCACCATCTCGGAAAGAGTATTTTTAATCTTCAATATCTAGAGGATAAAGTAAATTGAATTTAGAACATGGTGTGCACTAAGTTTCTGAATTAAAAAAAACATTAAACCTATTTACTGCTACCTCTATGGTGCCGAATATATCATACAACTTTTTTTAATTTGTTAAAAACTGAGACTCGGAACCTTCTTGGTGTTCTTTTTTCAATTTGCTTTGTACGCGGTTCCTTACGCGGCATTTTTTCACGTCATTGTTAAAAATTCCTTATATTAAAAACACTTGAAAACAAGTGAAAAAACTAAAATGAGTGATTCTAGCGACGAGCAAGTTTGTTTGACGCCAACAGAATTGACTGAAAATTTCCTCGCTGAGGTGGAATGAAAAGTTACGTGTTGCACTCGAGTGCAAAGATTTTTCACCTCGTGCTCTTTTGATTCCCTCGCTAACGCTCAGGATTCTAATTTTGAATCACTCGCTGCGCTCGTGATTTAATTTTACAATCCTTCGCTTGCTTGGTCATCAAAATTGAACACGCGGTTAAAAAGCAACTTTGCACTCTTGTATAACAAATAACTAATTTACCTTAGAGGTTTGCAGTAACTGCAGATAAAAATGTTGTTATCTACACTTCTGTTCTGCCGCTTCTAATAGCGCACGAAACTCTACAATTTTAGCGACGCTATCCGTGGTACGGCGACTAGTGCCGCCGTGCGACTGAATATTTTTATGAGTTAAAAGTTAACGCCCATTTCTATTAGCTCCGCCCGAATTAGAAATTATTTTGACTACGGTCTTGCCCTTAACGAGCCCTCCGAAGCACTATAAATTTGAATACGTAAAACCAAATTCATTTAACTATTTCGCTAAATCTTACATGTAGTTTTACTCTATGAAGAATTCTCATTTTCTACACTTTACCTACAGTATAGAAAATGAGTATAATATCTGGATGAGGATAATTATCCTCGAAGTTTGAAACGGTGTTTAAATTATGTTGGGAATTCAATAAATAAATTATTTGCGCCGAGATTGACGATGCTAGCCGGTAAAATCAACCAATTGTGTTCATAGCTCAGCTCATGCAACTATCAATACACTTGTGAAAATAATGAAGATTTTGGAACTCACTTGTGTTGCTATACACGATATATTAACCAACTATTGTTTTGCTGAATATAATTGTACGAAATTTGCCACTATACTTCACAATGATCGAGCCATGCAATTTAAATAGAGTCTGACGTCAGGGCACACTCGATTATTTATTGACATTTTACTGCTCAAGGATGCCACCAATTAATGGGTATACGTTTAGATATAATTCCAGATTGTTCGGTCATATCCATTCAATAACTATTAAAGCACATTTGCCATACATATTTTCTTTGTCCTATCTTAATCATGCAATCGACCTGCAAAGGTCAATGCACAAAGAAACAGACGGTTTTTGTGTAATTAAGAATTTAAGAACTACTATTAAATTGCATATCCGTCCAATACGAGAACCGAATGACGTAGGGGATTTTTTTATGACATAATATGATGAGATGACACAAAAGTTGTTTGCACCTTTCGTCTAGAAAAGATTTTTTTACAATTACAGCAAGTCCTTTAAAACAGTGGCTTGACGAGCATTGATGAAAATGTACGATATTCAGTGTGAATACAAGTTTCTTATAAAATGTAATGAATATAATATAATATGACATTGAAGACCAAAACAAATACTCTGATAATGTATTCACTTTTACTAGAGTATAAAACGAATGTATACATGCAAATGGTCGAAATCACGCCAAACTTACATAAGTTGTCCTCGGCTAGGAATAGACCGAGATTTTGAAAACTATCACTTATTCTGTGGTGGAGCTGGAAAAGGAACCGGTTCCGAGTGTACAGACACGGCAGTGAGCTCGGTCGAGACTCTAGGACCCTAGAAACAACTAAACGTGCTTAAGTGCAACGGAATTCCTGCATATATATGACCTGCCCGTATTCTCAAACGTTTTAATCTCATTAACTTAAGGCCCTTACTGTCGTCGAATTAGAATCAGACCTGACTTTAAGCGATCTATACATATACTTCACAGAAAGTCTTTGAAAAATGTTAAGTAATACTTTGAATCTTCAGATCGTTGACTACATTTCTAAGATATTATACTTTGTGAGTGAAAAATTTGTTTGTATACGCAAGAAAAATTGTATCCTAAACTACATTGACGATTTTCATCAAATCCATCTCAATCGACAGATAAACTTAATACCTTCAACTGCATACGATTTTGTAACCGGAGAACGTAATATGGAAGTCACATGGGTGAAAGTATACTTTTCTGAAATTTTCTTGCCTTAAGGAGCGATTCCACCCCCGTGGGGTGCCGGGTTAGAATTGCACCTCCCCATTTCTTCCCGTGTAGATGTCGTAAAATTCGACTAAGGGTAAAATACTAGAAGGTGGGCAGCAGCGCCTTCTTAAGAACTATGCCATCTTGCACTGCGATCCCCAAGCCACCTGCCAAGCGTGGGGATTATGGCAAATACCCCCTACATAGGGGAGGCTGTCTTCAGCAGTGGACAATCCGGCTGATACAGTAAGGAGCGATTACTGGTAATATTGCAGCATCTGCACAGCACGAGCGTGCATATTACGTTCATTATTTCAACATTGGATTGTTCGAATTTCGCACTGAACGGCAATTAGCTGCTAATGTAAGGCCCTTAAATGACTAGGTAATACTACTCTCCGCATACAACGACAACTGGTTTTTTTTTTTGTAAAACTAAATGGTCTCTTATATAGGTAATAGCTTGGGAATCACAGTGTGATGTCGCTTTTCTATTTTGTATTTGTTTTTGCTGATACAATCAGTTGTAAGGTTTGCAATCTTGGAGTATACATATAAGCATGCTTACCTATTACTACCTACACTCAAACCACCTTCTAGCATAGAAAAAATATAACTCTTAACGTTTTGTAAGTATTACCTACATGTCTGTTTGTCCCACAATAATAATACTTTGACGTGAATGACGTTTTAGTTGTTAACTTGGAAAATATTATAAGACTAACAGCCGGCTATGAATAAGGAGGTAATAACAAATACTTTTAAAAGTATCCTAAAAAATATTAAATAATATTTTAATAAAACACTTAAAAAAGCATAAAATTATATATCTAGTGACGATTCCGCCTAATTTTCCTGTTATCTACGTGACGTCACAAACATCACGCAGCCTAACCGGAAGAATACCCTAGCTCTAGGGTATTCTTCCGGTTAGGATGCGTGATGTTTGTCACAAATTTTGTCACTTTGAATTGTCACTAGATATATAATTTTATGCTTTTTTAAGTGTTTTATTAAAATATTATTTAATATTTTTTAGGATACTTTTAACAGTATTTGTTATTATTAAATATGGATTTCCGCAAAGTAACGCCTGAATCTATCCATTAATAAGGAGGTAAGTCTGCAACTGTTATTTAATTTATAGTTGAGGCATAGTCTTTGACCACTATCACCTGATGATACCTGGTAAGTGATGATGTCGAAGATGTTCTTCAGATCAGCCTGTTTGGTGGTGTTAGGTGCTTGGTGACAAATTTTCTACTCGAGGGTTGTATCTAGCCGAGTCAAAAAATTAATGTTAGTACTTTTGTGGATTACAATGTTCAATTAATCGATATTATATTGATATCATATGAAGAATTTGGTTATTACAATGTCCATTGAACAAACAGGTGAAGGTACGTAGTGTTAAGATATATGAGTTACAAGAACAATGTTATTTTATCGATGTCAAAGGGTTATGAATTATGATTTATGGCTAAAAGCAAATACAAAGACGCTATACACGTTTAAAAACATGGCTTTTAAATTTAACGGCGTCTTTTTCAGTGTTCAAATATGGAAATGTTTTTTTTGGGTGGTGTTTTAAATTTTCACAAAGAAATTGCTGACGATCTGGCCCGTACGAACAACGATATAACGAAAACAACAAACGTATAGCTTATTTAGGGCCCGTTTCAGAATGTCCTAATAAAGTTTCGGGTAGCTAACCAACACATAAAATAACTGAATGATAAAAATGACAGTTAAGATGCAGCGCGTTTCAAGCTCTAACCGATGGATAGGCTAAATCGATGACTGTGAAACGCAAAGATAGTGTTTTGTTTATTAAATATGTACTGGGTAGTAAAACCGGAACATACTCAAACATTCTGAAACAGGGCCTTAATCTCTTAACCATATTCATTATCACTTCGTAACTTTATGATGCGTTTATCAAACGTCATTAGAAATGCGGAAAGGAAAACTTTTTTACTATTATGAAGTCGGCTTATAGTTTTTAACTTTTTGATAATCTAATTATTTGCTGGGCAATCTGCCATGCCATACTAAAATATTACAAAATTACGAGTTATAATCATCCGCACCGCATCCGTTTTGTAACGTAATCCACCGAGTATGCGTTTTTGAAAAAAAAAATATAATGTTGTCTTAGGTTTTGGCGATTGTACACATAGTAATTAAACAACTTTAAACTGTAAAAAAAATTATATATTATAAACATATGTAATTATAACATGTTTAAATTACACTTTTGGGTCTATTTGCGCACAAATTAAGGACATACTTTTCGAACGGGTTCTTCGGTACTTTTAGGAAGGGTTCCAATTTACGGAATACAAATTGGCAAATTGAAACGACTTCCGTCGCGTCGCGAATGGAATGCCTGAGGAGTGAGGACGCAGGTGGTTCAACTCTCAGGAAGGTAGGGTCTCAAAAAGGTAAACAGTATAGGCAGGTGGTCGTTGCGTAGGATGGATACTCGTCCAAGGCACAATAAAAATACTCCCACGCTGACGACCGACGACTACTCAACAGACAGACTTACGAGTAAGTTCCTGGATTTCTTGGTTCTGTTGGAACACGGCATACGTCCGTGCCAAGTACAAACAAAGGTGTGTGGTCGAGAATCGAAATATACTATTCGATGTGGGGGCGGTAACTTCTCTTTTGTCGTCCCGCTTGAAGAGTTTTGTCCATAAAATTTCGTATATATATATGTGCTTACGCAGATGCCTATCTGATAGATTTTTTTTGGTTATCGGCAACGTTTTGGAGTCTATGTCCCTTTTATAAAGGTTAATTCCAGAATATTCTACTGACCAGATTCTGCTGACGCGATCAGTAAAAAGCAGTATCAGGCTCCTGCGAGAAGGCCAAGCAAGAAACTCGGCGCGGAATATTTTTTTTTTAATTTTTATATACTCTAATATTTAATATAAAAAATATGTATAATAAGATAATACATTTAATTATAACAGTAAGTTCTTATACTTATTCATTTACATCACTAAAATGACCAGTAGTGGTACCTTGACATCTCTAAAATTTTTCCAAGCATCTTTTTCATTTAAAATTGATACGAAAAAGATGATTTACCCTATGTAGCCAAGCTGCGAATAGGGTATTTTCATTAAACAGTTTTTCCGAATTATTCACATGGTAAGTACTTTAACTTTCCTTTTGTGAACCCTGTGTCATCTGTATATGTAACAGATTTTTGACCATGTGAGGAAAATCGTTAAAATAAAAGGTGCTAATAATAATCCTTCTAGAACTCTTATCAGATATCATAAATATGTTAACCAGTTAGTCCAACCTTCCGTACTTTCTGTGACAGACACAACATAATGAGATTCTGATTCTTTCTAAATTGAATCCTACTTGAAGAAAGAGAGCGCTTCTTTCTACTTTCTTTTACCAAATATCAAGTAGAGAATCGCGTGAGGTATATACACTTTCGAAGTTACTCTATGCAATATTCTTGTAATTAATCTATTTTAAATTAATGTTGTCTTAAGTTTTCGCGATTGTTACACATAGTACATTCGGTTCGACAAGCCACGAATCCTCGCTAGTGACACCCGCTTTATGCCAAGAATGTTACGCGAGGCTATTGAAATCAAAAAGTACCCAAATTTAAATAGAGATGATGGTTGGCAAGTACCACCTGCTTGGGATCCTGTTCTTAAAATAATTAAATCCCATGACCGACCAAATCTGCAAGACCTCTGCACACTGTGTGCGAATACTGCGTGAATATGGAACGTTATGTTATTAATATAAAAAAATCTGACGGTAGACCAAATAATTTATTAATAACTCATGTGACAAATAAATCAATTAGTGACCCCACGATCACTGCAAAGTGTTTGAAACGTCGGGACACAATAATGACAAATATACGCGATTTAAACCGTTTAAAGTTATTTAATTACTATCTATTCTAAATTAACCTAATCAGCCCATTTGTATCCAGAATCATAATTACTTAACACCTTTACCTTTGACATATAGAAATAGAAAGAACCTTGGTCTACAATCGAAGAATCAGTCACATACATAAACTCTCTTTTAACTATAATTAAAAATAAACAACATACAATAAATCAAGAACAACAAAGCCAAGTTTGCACTGCTCTGTTATTATAATTTATATAAGAATGTACGGCTCTAGCTATTCCAATGGCAAGGCCTTGTAACCTATTGATCAAAGGTATTCTATATAGAAAATTAACATTCAATTGGCGCCGCTTCCTTGTGCAAATCGTATATTTCATAATAACCACATACTACGAATCATTTAAAATATCACAAGGCAATTGATGATATCGTTTTGGGACGCGGCCAAAATGTTTAGTGTATTGTGAACATTCCTTTAACAATATTTGAAAGAGGAAAGCACGACTATGTGATAATGGGTATTTAAGACTATGGGTTTCCCAGCCAGATACACGTGTCAGACAGATGAGTTGGCTTTAGATGGGGGGGAGTACCTTAGTACGACCTATGAGAATTATTTACTGTGTCAATGCAGACATACAAATGGCACGTAATTTCTCAAGGAATTATTGAAAATTTAGTATTTATTTGGTTTTACTTCGCTTTGGTGCTTTAGCTTGGATATTGGGCCCGCCTGCTATGAAAACTCAACTTGCAAGATAAATCTGATCACACTGTTAAATTGCTTTAACTAAAGTTATAAAAACTCAATATTCTAATCAAAGCTCATTTTGGTTACTAATAAATATATTGAATGCGAAAGTTTTTGTGTTCGTTTTAATTTATTACCGCTCACTGAAAGGACTAAACAGGTATTGGTAAAATTTCTTTCTTACATGGATTCATTAATGGAATACTTTTATTCCGTTTTACAGAGTTGCTTCTGAAGGAGCACGACATATCCAAATTCTTAATTTCACCGTGGACCAAACCACGGACGGAAGATAGTATATAAATAAGCATAAGTACGCAATTATAACATAATTAAATTATAGCTATATTAGATTAATAAATTAGACCATAGAATAAGACAGATAAACTAAACAACGAAAGACATTAAAATCAGTACTAATATTATAAATGCGAAAGTAACTCTGTCTGTCTGTTACGCTTTCACGCCAAAACTACTGGACCAATTTGAATGAAGTTTGGTATGGAGATAGTTTGAGACCCGGGAAAAAACATAGGATAGTTTTTATCAGACTGCGAAAAAAGAAGTTAATGTTTTTGCGCGATAACCGACATACGCGCGGGCGGAGCCGCGCCCGGAAAGCTAGTTATCATATAAAGACATTCTAATTTATTAATATCTATTATACCAACCTATCATTTTATTACGTAATAAATGTGTAATATTGTAATTTATATATACGGTGTGTTCCGGCAGCTGTCCTTGAGAGCCAGTAATACTAGGTTAGCCTGAACAACATCTTCGACCACATCATCACTTACCATCAGGTGAGATAGTGGTATCAAAGGCTATACTGTTGTGACATTATTGTAATATTAAGTTACATATTGTCGTTGTTATATACATGTATGAGTAGTTTGTAGTTATAGTATCATTGTCTGAATTTCTGTGGGTAGTACAATAATATACTACCCTCACGACATTTATTGACTCAATCTAGATTATATAAGAAATCTCCACTTCTTTACGGCTACCTAGCCAAATACACGTTAAATACATATTTGGGTGTTTTATTGAAGTTATAACAGTGGCGACGTAGATAAAATATGAACAATGGAGCGTAAATCAGTAAAATTCAATGAATTTAATGTGAAGTGTGATAATTGGGACAATTACATAGACAGACTCAAATATTGTTTTGAGGCAAATGGAATCGTCGCGGATTCAGCACAAAGGGCTAATTTCTTTACAATTTGTGGTGCACAAGTGTTCGAGACGCTTCTCGCGTTAATTACGCCCAAGAAATCTTGTGATGTGACTTTTAGTGAAATCGTAACAATCCTAACCAAACATTATAGCCCTAAGCCTAATGAAATATCTGTGTCATACAAATTTTACAAGCGCGATCAAATACCGGGTGAATCTGCTTCCGAGTACATCGCGCAACTTCGGAAAATATGTTCAGGATGTAATTTCATGGACATGGAGCGAATGCTTCGCGATAGACTCGTGTGCGGCATGAGTGATTGTAAACTACAATACGAACTGTTAAAAAAGGATAATCTACTATATACGGATGTTGTGGATGCAATGTTATCGTATGAAAGTGCAGGGCGGGACGCACTCATGATGCAGGGTGCCGCCGCCGCCGTTCATGTTAGCGCTGCGGCCGGCTACAACGCCCCGGCAGCGGCAGCGACAGGGACTACCGCGATGACGTCATCGTCGGCCTGTGAACCTATGGACGTAAACGCTGTGCAATCCAAACTTAACGTTCGACTATGTTATCGATGCGGAGATCGTCACGGAGGTGAATGTCGTTTTTTAAATGCTGTATGTCACTTCTGCAAGAAAAAGGGCCATATCGAAAAGATATGCACGGCAAAAAAACGAAGCCGTAAAATCAATTTTGCCGACGACAGGCCTGAAGATCAACTGAATGGTGTCTACAATGTAGAGAGCCCGTGTTCCCGCGTTCCGCCGTACACGGTGCAGTTGACGGTGGAGGGTGTGCCGGTGACGATGGAGGTGGATTCTGGCGCCGCGTTCTCTCTCGTCAACCAGCAGACGTGGGCGCGGATGCGCTCCCGAAGCGCGCTGCGCGCACTACCCAACAGGTTGTGTACGTGGAATAGCTCACCGGTTTTAGTGATGGGACAGGTTAAAGTGCGAGTATTTTATAAAGACATTAACTGTGACTTAAACCTAATTGTAGCTAAAGGTTCTGGACCTAATTTGTTAGGACGTAATTGGTTTGATGCATTAGGCATTTACTTAAATGTTAATGTAATATCAGAGCTTGACATGACCTTAACTAATGAAACGGTAGATAGGCACAGTGAAGTTTTCAAAGACGGACTTGGTACGTACAGGGGAGCTCCCGTTGCTATACACCTAAAATCGGATGCGACCCCTAAATTTTTAAAGGCTCGTCCCGTGCCTTTTGCTATTAAAGACAAAGTAGAAAAGGAGATAGACCGTCTGGTCAACGAAGGAGTACTTCGTTCAGTTCCTTATTCTGAGTGGGCGACTCCAGTCGTTCCGATTCCTAAACGGAACGGAGAGATACGATTATGTGGAGACTACCGCAGTACGGTGAATCAGGCTACTGAGTCGGATACCTATCCTATGCCTACTGCTAGTGAGGTCTTCGCTACTATTGCTGGTGGTAAATTTTATACGACCCTTGACCTTGAAAGAGCTTACACTCAAGTTGTAGTCACAGACGCCACAGCGAAGCTTTTAACTTTGAATACTTGTAAAGGGTTATTCTCTCTACACAGATTAGCATTTGGTGTGAAGGCTTGTCCCGGAATTTTTCAGCGTTTGATGACATCGTTGCTTGCTGGAGTGCCGGGCGTTGCGGTACTGATCGATGACGTCATCGTCAGTGGCCGGTCGATGGCAGAGATGACGCAGCGACTAGACACAGTGTTAGAGCGCATCGAAAAATCCGGTTTACGTCTAAACAAAAACAAATGTAAGTTTGCCAAAGAATCTGTTGAATTCTTGGGTTTTATTATAGATTCTGAGGGTATTCATCCTGCACCCAGTAAAGTAGAATCCATTTTCAATACACCGGAACCGAAAAATGTGCAAGAGTTGCAAGCTTTTCTAGGGCTGTATAATTTTTATGAGAGGTTCGTACCAAACAAAGCTACTATTCTTGAGCCATTGCATAGATTGCTCGACAAGTCACAACCATGGCATTGGACAGACAAAGAACAAAGAAGTTTTGATACTGCTAAGCGGTTACTGTCATCTGACCTGACTCTCGTACATTACGATTTGAATAAGCCATTGGTACTCACCTGTGACAGTTCAGAGTATGGCGTCGGGGCTGTGTTGGCCCATGTCATGGAAGACGGACAAGAGCGTCCGGTGGCCATGAGTTCTAGAACTCTGCACAGTCATGAACGCAGATATTCCCAACTTGACAAAGAGGCAACTGCCATTTCTTTTGGCATACTCAAGTTCCACAACTATTTAATGGGAAGGAAATTTACGATTGTGACGGACCACAAACCTTTGTTGGGGATATTTGATCCTAAGCGGCCAATGCCTACAGTTTTGTCACCTCGTTTGACACGGATATCGATTATTTTGACTTCACACAATTACGAAATTGTGTACAGACCAGGACAACAGATTGGTCATGCAGATGGTTTGAGTCGATGGCCACAACCAGTTCCCGAACAACCAGAACAACAGCTGTGTGATGTGCTATTGATGGCAGAAACACCAACAGATTTTCCTGTTGATGCAGACCAAATTGCATTAGCAACAAAAAGGGACAGAATACTATCTCGTGTGTGTCATTATGTGCTGTGCGGTTGGCCTGCTAAAGTGTCAGATGAAGAGCTACGTCCATACTGGCTGCATCGTTCTGAACTTTCCATGCATGAAGATTGTCTGTTACTTGGTTGTCGTGTAGTGGTACCACCGTCATTGAGAGATATATATTAGAAATTTGCAAATTTGTAAAAAAGTACCCATCTCTATTCCAAAAATACGCCGATCAATCACGTGATATTAGATCACAGTATAGACATAAACTTATAAAACCAAAGTCAAATCTAGAGATGTACAGATCCGGCCCTAACTCAATGGCTATAGATATATATAATAAGCTGCCAAATACGCTAAAAGATATAGAAAAGTTAGAATGCTGGTTGGCCTGCTAAAGTGTCAGATGAAGAGCTACGTCCATACTGGCTGCATCGTTCTGAACTTTCCATGCATGAAGATTGTCTGTTACTTGGTTGTCGTGTAGTGGTACCACCGTCATTGAGAGATATATATTAGAAATTTGCAAATTTGTAAAAAAGTACCCATCTCTATTCCAAAAATACGCCGATCAATCACGTGATATTAGATCACAGTATAGACATAAACTTATAAAACCAAAGTCAAATCTAGAGATGTACAGATCCGGCCCTAACTCAATGGCTATAGATATATATAATAAGCTGCCAAATACGCTAAAAGATATAGAAAAGTTAGAATGCTTTATCAAAAATCTTAAATCCTTACTTGAATCTAAATGTTATTATACCATAGATGAATTTTTCAACGATAAATTTGATGACTTAGAAATAGATCGTTCCGTTCCGCCCATTGCCATACCCTTATAGGGTCATATGTAAACAAACATGTAAAATACATACATGTACAAACAAATATGTTATATAAGACCTGCATGTAACTACATATGTTGCAATAAATAATTGAGTATTGAGTATTGAGTATATAGTACTTCGTGCTTTACATAAAGCACACAGTGGCATTGTGCAAACTAAGGCACTGGCAAGAAGTTATGTGTGGTGGCCACAATTAAATGACGACATTGAGACTTTGGTGGGCAGTTGCAATAAGTGCCTTGAAAATCGGAACATGCCTCCAAAATCAAAACATATATGGGTCACACCAACAAAGCCATGGTCTCGTGTAAATGTGGATTTTGCAGGCCCCTTCCAAGGTAAAACGTTCCTCATTGTTGTTGATGCATACTCAAGATGGCCTGAGGTGATAGTCGTGAACAATATGGCATCATTAACAGTTATTCGGCACCTAAGAAATATATTTGCGATACATGGTTTGTGTGAAACACTGGTATCTGACAATGGAACAGCTTTTGTTTCGGCAGAAATGAAGCAGTTCTTAGATGCTAATAAAATAAAACATGTTACAACAGCACCATATCACCCTGCAACAAACGGTCTAGCAGAACGAATGGTTCAGACAGTTAAGGACAAGCTGCGAAAAATGCAGGATATTTCCTGGGATGTGAAAATACCTAACATGTTATTGGGTCTACGTACAACACCTTGTTCAACCACTAATAAGAGTCCAGCTGAACTTTTGATGAACAGGCGTTTACGTACATTACTGGATACATTACACCCTGACAACCGTACCCATCACAAAGTAGACCAACAAATAAACAATAATGCTCAGAAAAGTAATCGTGAAACTAATGTTGGTCAGAAGGTAATGTACAGGAACTACAGTAACAATCCACGTTGGTTACCTGGTACAATAGTAAATAAGCAAGGACCATCTAGTTACAGAATAGTTACAGATGATGGCAGTGTTGTTAATCGACATATAGATCAGTTAATTAAGAAAAAATCGAATGTAGAGATAGGGGATGAAAGGGAGCAGCAAGGAAAAGAAACTGAGGGAGAAGAAAGAGACATTATTGATGAAGATTCCTACCTGGTTAGGAATGACAGAAATGTGGACATCGGAGATAATGATTATAGCCAGGATATCATTGAAATACCTAGTTCAGAGAAATGGGCTGAAATGTTGGGCATACCTGCTAATGATGGGCCTAGTAGTTCAGGAGGCAAGATAAAAAATAAATTAATAGCTCAGAATCGTCACAAATGTCCTTATGATAGGCCTAATGAATTATTTATATCTTAATGTAATTAATATTGTAAATTAATAAATCTATGATAATAAATATTTAATAGACATGAGTATAGAATATGTATAGATTTATATATCTAAGGTTATATACTTACATGACTGTAGTAAGTGTTAGATATATTAAGTTTATTGTATATTATATTGATGATTATGTATGTATTGTGATGTGCTAGCATACTTGGGGGAAAGGTATGTTATATACATGTATGAGTAGTTTGTAGTTATAGTATCATTGTCTGAATTTCTGTGGGTAGTACAATAATATACTACCCTCACGACATTTATTGACTCAATCTAGATTATATAAGAAATCTCCACTTCTTTACGGCTACCTAGCCAAATACACGTTAAATACATATTTGGGTGTTTTATTGAAGTTATAACAGTCGTTTTAGAATAACTGTGAAAGCCACTATGATGTATTAAATAAATAAATAATCACAGTAATCGAAGAGCGCATACGTCTCGGAAGGAATCCTTGACAGCCAGTAAGCACATTAAGTGCAGTTTGTAGTTATCTGCGACCACGTCATCATCTCAAACAGATTTTATATCACGCACGGTAAAGATCAGAAGCGATAGGCTTCTTTGCCGGGCGATCAGGCCATTAACTAATTAACGTGATAACTGACCATGACAATTTGACATACAATGACCGCTTCATGCAAGCAAAGGTGAATATTACTAGAAGAAAAACGGCATAATTCGTTATGATATCAATGTCCATTATCGCTTTTATTAAAAAGAGCCGTGAGCTTTTCCGGCGCAAGGTCTAACCACATTTAAATTTCGAATCTTTGTTTATTAAGTTTCCTAACACCATTTCAAAGTTAAAGTGGTACGATGCGCTAAAGTCGCATGGGCGGGTAACACCACCTTGTCAAGCAGCGCTTACGTAGCTAAGTAAAGACAGACTACCCAATGAAATAGTCATAACAGTCTTGGGCGGCGAAATCATGAAGAATCAGGTGGACGCGGAGATTCTCGTCCGCAACAAAAACTTTTGTGCTCCAATAATCTGTTAATTATGAAAAATCAGACTAAGCTGTCAGTATCCAATGAATTTTGACAGTGCCAAATATACAGGGTTATTGGAAAATGCTACCAACCTCTTAGGGTTGACTTCTGCTACTCCTAAAAAACATTTTGTGATATATATATTTTTTTTTTTTGAAAACAAATTAATATTTTTTCTGTACTTTATGTGTTTTTGACGGAATAAGTAGTCGGACCACCTGATGTTAAAGGCTCTTGTGCCTGTATATGTATTATTTTATATTTTTTGTAACTTAATGCTCGATGTAAATATTCAAAACTCTATTCAAAGAGAGCACGTCGCGGTCAAGTATTGCCGCGGCGGGCGCTCTTGGCCAGGAGTATAGGCATAAAAACACAAAAAAAAAACTCAAAATGTTTGTTAGGACTAACAAAAGTCAACCCTAAGAGGTTGTTAGCATTTGTCCAATTACCCTATATATATAGTTTTATTTTTTTGCTGATAGGCAAGCGTTTGACCACATTCTCACCTGATGGTGAGAATGGTGTTTACAGTCTTAACCTAGAATGACTGTCTCTCAAGAACAGCTGCCGAAACACACCGTTAGGTGCTTGGCGACAGATTTTCTACTTGAGGGTGGTGTCTAGCCAGGCGGGCATTCGCAAAAATGCCCTTCCACCATGCGGTGAAGCTAAAGCCCGCGGCGGGATTCGAACTATGGACCTGCTGCGCGGCAGTCCATAGCCAATGCCACTGAGCTATCACTGCTTCAAACTACTAGTAGCTTCAAGCTACTAGTATAGTAATCACTATAAGTAGGTAACATCTTAATAAGGTATGTATGGTATAAAGACGGCAACAAATAAAACGGCGTGGAAACCCCAGCTGCAGAAAATGTAATTACTCGCTGAGAAACAATTCAATTTACGTTCGGTTCATTAACATCTCGCGTTGCTGCATTCCATATTCATGACATTCATAATGTTATGTTAAATATCAACAGGTCAACTGGGTCAATGAAATAATGCTTGTGAAATATATATTTACATAATTGATGATTATTATAATTCACAAAAAATAAGGACAAAACTCGAAAGGTAATCTTCTTCCCTCCCTTGCCCCAGTATGTGTGAGGTCGGCACAACGTGCTTTTCTCTAAATAATAATAATAACATACTTAAACGCACGTAACATTTTCATACAATAACAAATTGACGCCGAATTATAAACCGCATATTTTTAGAATCATAAAAAGTACGTGTCAATGCCTAATACTTTCACCATAATTCCACAACATATGGATTTTTACAAAAACTGCTCTTTTACTTTATACCAAAATCTCGAAGAACTCGTTTTTGAAGCGAAGTTTGCTTAGCTGTTCTAAACGGATCAGCAAACTTCGCTTCAAACGCAACGTCCGTCGCGGTCATGAGTTGGATGGATGACCGCTAGAGACATTACTACTGACCGCTTCCATGCTTTTTAAACGCTAAGCCGTCGGTCCCGGTTGTTGTCTTAGTAAGAAAGTGTCAAGTAGAAAATCTATCGCCAAGCATATAACGGTGTGTTCCGGCAGCTGTCCTTGAGAGCCAGTAATTCTAGGTTAGCCTGAACAACATCTTCGACCACTTCATCACTTACCCCATCATGTGATATAGTGATCAGAGGCTTACCTATCAGGCATAAAAAGAATAATAAAAAAAACTAATTCCATACATTCAAATTGTACGTTAGATTTTAAACTACATTTTTGGAGTAACCATAAGTAAGTAAATATTTGCTGCATTCAAAGTGACACTGCGTAGAGCGGCCATAATCTAGAGTAGCCTACGCAGTGGAAGAGACACCGTGGGGTCGAAGCCCCACGAGATTCTGCAGGGGTCATGAGCTGATGCTCGAAACCTCAACCAGCCCACTTATGGGTTGACGATACACGACGACGACGGCATTCAAAGACACATTCAAACGTTTACAAGCGCGCCACATCTGGGTCACACACACCGCACAGCTCTTGAATCGACACTAAAATACATAAGAACGCACCCAAAAGTCAAGGTGGTATATTTATATTGCCTCATTATCTGAAGGCGTTTGAACGTAGTTAATTTATCATAAAAATTATTGAAAGAGCTCTCAGAGTAACCTTTTGATTGAATCTAAGGTTGAGGTTGGCATTGATTAATTAAAATTCAATACGTTACGTTATACGTATGTAATTACTATCAGTACTAATATTATAAATGCGAAAGTAACTCTGTCTGTCTGTGCTATACGCTTTCACGCCAAAACTACTGGACCGATTTGAATGAAATTTGGTATGGAAATAGTTTGAGACCCGGGAAAAAACATAGGATAGTTTTATCCAACTGTGCAAAAAGAGGTTAATGTTTTGCGTGATAACCGACATACGTGCGGGCGGAGCCGCGCCCGGAAAGCTAGTAGGTAATAAAGTTATATTATTTTAGGTAATATTTATTTATTTATCCATAACACTTACATCTACCATTACAGGTTATACCTAATGCTATAGTTTATTTAGTATGAATATAAAATATAAGTACGTTCTAAGTAAACAATAAATGATTATTTAAATATTTTTATTTTTAACCGACGTCATAAAAAGGAGGAGGTGCTTAATTCGTCTGCATTTTTATTTTATGTTAGTTACCTCAGAACTTGACTGGGTGAACCAATTTTGATAGTTTTTTCTTTATTTGAGAGCTAATGCTTTCGTTCAGTCCCATTTAAATTTCATCAAAATAGGTCAAGCCGTTTTTGAGTAACACTCCAATAACTGAAAAATATTTTCCTATATTGATGATATAGTCGTTGACAGTGAATGACAATCGATCTCGTAAGTAGCAAGGGAAAAATTTTTTTTTCCCACAAAATGGAACCGATTTCACCATTCAAAAGTGAGAAATAACTTGTCGAAGTCGGTACCATGCGCACAATATTGTGATGTTAGATACTTTTGAATTATCAACAAGTTATTTCACACTTTTGACTATTGAAGTCGGTTCCATTTTTGGATATTTTTTTTTACATAACGCATGCTTCGCAGATAACATTACAAAATTATAACGGGAGGAAATAATATTTGTCTATATTTTTTCATGCGCGGGAATCGAACCCGCGCATGACGTTGTACTTGTACAATGTAAGTTGGACCATGGGTGTCGCTCCATCCCCAAACGATGGTTAAGAACGAGAAAACAAATTAGAGTTAAGAGTCATTATGTCATGTTTGCTTAGCGGTCAGAGCATACCCTGGCTATAGGGGTGTATGGCGCGGGGTCGCAAATGATTATTTTATTTTTTATCGTTAATCATTTGTTATTATAGTCAAATTATTATTTCATAAAAACACTTTCAATAATTCAAAATATCAATTTAATATTTTCTATCATATTTGTAGGTATTAAACAAGGATTTTCACAACAGCGCCTTCATCTATTAAGTATGAATAAGTTATTTAATTCGATCTGCCGAAACAATAGCAGTGTGCATACAGATGGTTAGTCATAGTCAGCACCGCATCGACATAGTCTCAACATGTGCCTTTCAGTTTCATTTGTATGGACTTCCATACTACGCACAACTAACAACCTATCATATTATAGGCATCGCCTCGACTTTTTTTTTTTTTTTTTTTTGTGCGTGTGGAAAATGCATTTACGCATTCCCGTCCACCGGGGGAGGTGGCCGGGATATGTCGGGCTCGGCACTAACTACTACGTCAGCAGCAAGTGACTACCGACTAAAAACCACACGATGTTCCTACGGAACGCCTTAATGCCAGTAATTCAAAGTTAAACCTGTTAAAACCTTCGACTGGGGATATAGCGTTCCAAGGCTAACCAATTAGCAATACAGAAAATCTATCAGAGATCATATACCACGGAGGACTTTACTATATAATGTCTATGTGGTAAATATTAGGGTGACATAATTTAAAATGAGAATATAGAGAAACGCCGCCAGTAATAAAGTAGCTGCACAATATGTAGCTGCAACATTATTAAATTAAATGAATCATTAAATTGTGAAAACCACTTGTTGTCTCTAAAGACATAAAACTGGTAAATGGTAGGTAAGAAACGATAACAACTATAGGGAACTCACATGCATCATTCAAGGTAATTAGAAGGTTTTCACCTTCACTGTTTTTGTGTAACCTTTATATTACGATAAGGTTTTAATTAAAGGTCTCGTTATTCGACTGGTGCAAACATCGCTTTGGAAACTTGAAGTCATGGGTTCATCTGCTACCAGATGAGACTGCGGTCAGATGTTTGCTTATTAAGGCTCGGAAATTACGAAATAGTGCCAACATGATATGGAAAATCTCATAAACCAGGTACCGGATGGTACTGCAATTTAAATACACGATACTCAAGGATATAAGTAATACTTTCATCGATTTCAAAACATGTTTCCTAATAATTGGCTCGATAGAAAAAAATCTCAAAAACACCTCTGAAAATAGAGGATTCCTACTTTTTCCGCCAGATTTTAGTGTATTAAAAATTGGATTTTTTTTCTAAAATATTGATTTTTTAAGTACAATAAATTTCATTGATTATTTTAATCCAAAAAAAGCACAGTTAATGCGTACTGAGCCTGTTTACAAAATGTCACATACGCCCTTTCATTCCGAGAAGCGTTAACATCATGTCGCACTATTTACTCCAGCGATCTACGTATATTGCTATCATCCTCGCTCATATCGCGGTCAGCCGCGTCATGCGTCGGACCTGTGTCACTTTTCTCGGCGATCTCAATTAAAATAAAACATGGGTAAAATTATAAATAAACGCTTTGGGAATGCAAAAAATCGTCAAAAACGCATGATGGACATAATAAGGTAAGCATCTATGGCTTCCTTTCTCCATGTACCTATGTATATATCTCTTATATTAATGAAATTATGATATGATTGTGAACCCTAACGCAATATAAAAAACACTTCAAACATTTTACAAGACATAGGTACAACTTTAGCTACCTAAAATAATTATTATAAGCAATATTCAGAATTTTTCGTAATGAATGTGTTGTAATTATTTTAGATGGATCATGATTAATTTATACAGTTTCTGACAATAAGGCACACAGGTTATGTACATAATTTTCGACAAATCAATCGTCGTTCAAATAGCGCATAGTAAGTGACATCGCTTCGCAATTGAGAGGCACGTGGATCGAATCCAGCGTAAAGAGATTCTTTTTGGTCTAATTTTAATTTTACGACATAATTCTTAATAATACAATAATAATTTTACGTATGTACGTGGACCAATATAATGTGTCTGACAGTAAGGCATAAACGATATGTGTGTAATTTTCGACACCTTGGTCAATGATTGTATAGTGTGTAACTACTGAAGTCGAATCAGAAGATCGAGTACCGTGGATCGAATCTCACATACCTAGATTCTTTTTGGTGACTTTTTTATTTGTATTACTTTTTATTTGATACGTATTATATTTACGTATAATTAAGTTTTCTGACGCGTATTCAATTTACGATTACAATGCTTGCAAATTTATTAGGTATCTCGAGTTTCCATGTTTTCATATAATTAGAGAGTTTAGTATATCTAATGAACGTGAACATTAAATAGGTACTACCTAATCTAGCTACCTGAACACGTTTTTTCATAGATCTCGAAAAAGTATGTCTTGGATGGACACGAGTTGCCACAGCGTAATAGTTACAGTAGAACAACATTTTCAATTTACTACAAAGCTATGTTGAGTAAACACCGTCCTTCTGTCCACTACTATAGAAAACACAAACTTTCATACATGGAAAGTTATTGAAATATTCATGGTATTATCGAGTACGTAATATATTAGTACATATAAATTAGTAGTAAAAAGATGGCCGTAAACGTTTGATGCGATAGAGATAATGAAATTCTGAAATGAAAACTTAATACAAAAAGATGAAGCCTAAGCTTCTGCTTTAGAATGAGACTTTCCATGGTTTTCTTGAATAGCATAAGAATTAAGAACTGACTAAAAGAAAATGAAATAATTAGCACCATACCAATACTTACGTAAGAACATCGAGTAAGGTGCATTATAGAGGACTTAACTATAACGCCCTTAATAACCAAAGTGTAGCGGATATACTACCAAAGAGAGTATTCCCCAGGACGTTTTGGTGTTAAGGGGCGGCCGGTAATTCAACAAAAGTTAAAATTATACACATTATAGCCATTATGTTTTTAAATGTTACATCTTCTGTGTTGTATAAACAACATATGGTAGCCATATAAACAACCCCATATATTGGATAGGAGGATGCTTCTTGGTTATTGATACTATCCCATAACTTACTTACCAATAAAATTCTTACCCCCGGTTTCTGAAACGCAAATCAGCGACAAATTATTTTAAATACTTGTTAATCCATTGTCATACGCAGATTGGGTTTCTAAAAACTTCATGTGACTGTTTGTCAACACTAATGTCAAATCTCCAATTAATCGACAATTATTTCAATTTTGGGTTTCTGAAAAGCTTTTCGGTACGTTAACGGTTTGTTAAACTGACTAATTCTAATTGCCCAAAATCGACCAATTATTCTAAGATTAACGTGTTGATATCGTAAAAATATATAAAAATAGTTTTAAGCATTCCTACCTACAACGTTTACTCTAATAACTGATATGATAGAACAAGAACAGAATTATATCAAGTATGATTACTCTAAAAACATATATTGCTATTTTTCATACCGAAGGTACTGGGTAGCACTTCACCACTATCTCGCCTGATGTTAAGTGACGATGCCATCGATGATGCAGCTCGCTTACCCTGAAGATACCTATTCACTCCTGTTTAGAAAACCCCCCCGTAACTAACCAGAAACACAGACTCAGGCAGAGTGTTCCATTCCCTAGCGGTGTGTATGATGAGCGAGTATAGAACAAGAGTCCGATTATAGAACTACGTAAATATATTACTAAAGACTACGTGATTATAGTGTTGCTGCTCATTTGTTACTCAATAGGGTGCTATAACATAACCATAGCAGCCATTAAACAAACCGCAGCTGGGTAGATTGTAATACCAACAAAAGCATTTCCAAGATAAGTAGGTTATGGACCTTCCAAACCCCAACCCTCTTTGAGAAAACACCTTTCGGCTGAGGGCGTTAAGATATGGTTTAAAGCTCTGTTTAGCGCCTGATGTGCGGCTACAACATATTCACGTTGATGTTAGAAGTGGTATTATTTTGTATTGATGCGCAGGAGGTCCATAGTTAGAATCTCGCCGCGGTCTTCCACTTCACCGCATGATGCGAGGGCGGGAGTTTTTAGAATCATTGATAGGCTTGATAGTTGTTGGCCTTCAAGTAGAAAATATATTACCAAGGATCTAATGGTATGTTACGACGGCTGTTCTTGCCTATTCTTCTCTACTGACTTCATCATCATCAGACGTCAATCACTTACCATCAGGTGAGATTATAGTCAAAGCGTAGCCTAGCAGCAATAAAAAATGCCACTCATGATTTTTTTATTTTAATCGATTTTTACGATATAAAGCAACAAGTAAGGGAAGACAAACACGCACATTTTCACGTACGCTAGTGACTTTCACTATCAATAAACTATTACTGACATAATAACTATAAAATTAAAGAGTATTTATAATCATCATGATGGTATTGAGGATAAAGGGATTTTTTTTAATTTAATTTTTTATAGCTGATAGGTAAGCCTTTGACCACAATCTCACGTGATGGTAAGTGATGATGTGGTCGAAGGTGTTAACAGGCTTAACCTAGAATTACTCTGGCTATCAAGGACAGCTGCCGGAACACACCGTTAGGTGCTTGGCGACAGATTTTCTACTTGAGGGTGGTCGCTAGCCAGGCGGGCATTCACAAAATGCCCTTCCACCATGCGGTGAAGCTCAAGCCCGCGGCGGGATTCGAACCATGGACCTGCTGCGCGGCAGTCCATAGCCAAAGCCACTGAGCTATCACTGCTGGATTCATAAAAATTAATGAAATTTGATAATTCCACTAGCGATAACCCATCAATGTTGACATTTTAGGTATTAGAGCGTACACTCGCACGACTGGACTCTGTCAGTTAGAAATCCGAGCGCAAATAGTATTGTTGGATGTGAATGCCCAAATCTGCTTGTATTTTGACAAATAGGAACGCTTCGAACTCCTCTCTCTTGTTGTTTTACGTTTACGATCATCCGTCATATTTAATTGGTAACCATAGTAACGGTGGTGATGCCAAAAATGATTTGGGATTAATTTCATGTCAAAACAGAAGAGACAACGCTATGTGTTAAAAAAAGACAGAACACTAGAGAATGAATGAATTTGAACGACATTTTCAAATTTCATGTTATCATAGATAAACAAGCATTTTAATCAGGTGTTCTGTAATTTTTCATTATATGCGTTCCAGAAACCCGTTGAAAGTTAGCGGATTGTTAATTGTGATGGCTTGTTAGATGAATTGAATTTTGACACGCGTACCGAAAACCGGCAATTAATATCGGACACCAAAAATATTATTTGAAAATCAATAAAAGTTTGTTATTTTTCTAGTATAGAAAATGGAGGAGAAGAACGACGCATTGTTGATATACACTATTACACAAAGAGTATATTAAGACAAATCTCGAAACATTCACCTTTCGATTATTTTTTTATTAATATGCAGGGTTATTGGTAAAATGCTAAATCCAGGGAAACCCGGACGGATGGCAGCCCTACTCTCATAGAATGTCCGATTTTATGTCGCACTCCGGTGCATCTTCGCAACATAATCTACCTATACAAGTACATACATCAAGTGACGGCACGGGTGTCGTTTACAAACATAAACGTATCTTTCGTAATCTTTGACAAATACAGTTAATAACAGTAATACCACGGTTTTATAATCGATATGTAATATTGTGGTATTACGTATGAATAGTAATACAAAGTAATACATTTTCAAACAAAATACTTATCTTTCTCCTTGGGTGATTTCAATAATGGTATTATTTTGTTAGAAGTTTTGTTGTTCCACTCATCTACACAATAGCATCCACGAGATGTATTTATTATTATTAACAAATTGAAACAATAACTGTACCTACCTACTACATTCTCCATGTGATTTTTTGTTAGTGAAATCTTAATATGACTTGTAGTAATGACACGAGCAGGTACCCTTGATTGTTAGCGGAAACAAAGCCAGGATCTGAATGAACTACGCTACTTGATAAAAAAAAAAACAAAAATTGGAACCGACTCCAACACCCAAAAGTGTGAAATAACTTGTTCAAGTCGGTACCAGTATAGTTCAAAAGTACCTATTATCACAATATTGTGCACGTGGTACTAGTGTTGGACTTCGACAAGTTAATTCACACTTTTTGGTGATGAAGTCATTTCCATTTTTATTTAAAAAAAAAACACTTCTTTTTATGACCCTTGCTACTTACGGGATCGATCTTCATTCATTGTCAACGACTATATCATCAAGATAAGTAAATATTTTTCAGTTATTGGAGTGTATGTCAAAAACGGCTTGACCGATTTTGATGAAATTTAACTGGAACCAAACAACAAGTATCAGCTTTCAAACAATAAAAGATTTTTTTAAATCGATTCACCCAGTCAAATGTTCTGAGGTAACAAACATATAAGAAAAAACAGACGAATTAAGAACCTCCTCCTTTTTTTGAAGTCAGTTAAAAATACCCAATAGTATAACCCGCTATTTGTATTTTGATCAGGGGTAAAAAAGTTTTTTTATGATTTTCTGTGTAAATTTTACACAATATACTTGTTTTTGTAATAAATAAACCATCTATTGTGTAACAGCTTACGCCTTGCATCAAAGTAGATACATAGTTCATGTTCATCAAAACCATAGTTCATGTTCATTAAAAATGAACATACACAAAAACTGCAAAATCAAACAAGTTGGTTATAATCAAGACTAAACTTGTTCTACTGTAGGTATGGTAAATTTAGGCTCGCGGGAACTATGATCGCAAAGGGTTAACTGTGTCACACTATGATATTTACAGCATACAATCAACTAATGGTTGGTATCATGTATGCATACTAGATGGCGCTTCAGCACACATCACATTCGTGTGTGACAAGATAGTTTCTACTAGTTCTACTAGAGAGCGCTCTAAATTTTTAACCAAATAAAATATTACCGTTGACTTGCGGACGTGGCGCCATGTACACCGCGAAGTAAACACGCGAGGAGAAGTGGGGACAAAATCTAACATCTGGTTTTAGAATTCTGTCCCTTAAACGCAAAAAAAAAGGTTTTCAAGAAATCTGACCCGATGATTCACGTGAGAATGAATATTTAAAGTCTGTATCCTTATACATGCAAATTCTAGCTCGGTTACAGCGAATACCCTAATTAGCCACGGTTTTCTAGTCATTCTGATGTTCAAATAGAAGCCTGTGTGACTCAGTTTAGATACCTCACCATTTTTTAAAGAGAACATAATATATATATATATATATATATATATGTTCGCAACCATACCGAGTAAGCCAAGCCATTCATTTCATATGTATTCCGTTTTGGTTGCGGTCCAAATGCTCTCTACAAATTACTATGAGAACGTGGGAGATTGTGTTTCTTCTCGTATATGTCCAAGTTTCCGTAACGGATAGTCAGACCAAGTCATTAAATAATTTGACACTTTTACTTTGTGACTTTGTCAAATTAAACAACTCTATTTAATGAAGTACCTATAGGAACTATTAATAAAAAATCAAACCACAGAAGGTTCTACAATATTTGCGTATTGCTGGCTTCGAGACAGTATTAAACCCAAACAAGATATATAGACAATGAGTGGCAACACTATCTTTATTGACAAAGTACGATATTAATAGTTGATACAGCTGCAAACAGAAGACAGGTCAAGGAATCGTATACATCCAAATTGTTTTGTAATAGTGTTGCTCTTAATGAAAATGTAACAGAAAAGATTACAAAGCGCTGAAATGTATTCTCAAATATCCATCCATTCGTAGAATAGCGGTTGTTTCGAAGCATGAAACAGAAATTGTTAGTTAAATCGTGTATTGTAAAATCTTTACACTCATTCCTTTCTACACTTGAACAACCGTTAGAAATATATGACTATAAAGCGAGTTCCTTTTAGCATGGCATCCATCACGCAATCTGTAGAATCGAGCAGACAAGATGAACGTATAACAAAAACTTAATAACATACGCGTACCAACCTCATAATTAGTTTGGCTCTGAGTAAATGTAAACAATTCGGCGAATTAACGCTACACAAGAGGAAAGGACTGCCAAAAATTCGACCTACTTCACTCAAGACGCGGCGAAGACGTCTGCAAGAGACATGAGAAGTACTCCCTAACTACAAACTCTCACGTAACACCACTTAATCAGTTGGTAGACATTTTCAAAGGAATCACAAGTTCCAAGGGTGTAATCAAGCCGAGAGGATCACCAACTTTGGCACAATTGTATAACTTTATGTATAGAACTGATTGACAGAATAATCGTCGGCCTTGATTAGGCGTATCTTTAGAGAGAAATTTTTGTCTGTCTGCGCTGAAGTGTCACAAACTGCGCATGACTGTATTGAGGTTACCCAGTTATAAGTGAAGACAAAATATTATTCGGAATGGTTCTGTCCACTTTCACCAGTCCAAGTCAACATCTCACTGAGAGCATGAAGCAAGTAATGTTTTCGATTGTGGTGCGATTACGCTGCGTACGGCGGACGCGGTTATGCAATTAAGCCCAAAAAAAAACGATCGGATGAATCCCCTTCCCAACTTAAAACCATAAGCAATTACTCTACCAAACACCTACTCATATACTAGCACAATATTGTCTAAAAAACTTATTATTCACAGCGGAGCAACGACAGTGAAAGTACTCGTATTACCAGTGATCGGGATCACGCGAAATCTCTGAGCCACGCCAGCTAAAAGTTTCTCAACACAATAGGTAGTAAAATAACTAGGAGTGTTGCATTGTAGCAATAGCAATCTTCAGAGAACGATGGCTATTGGGAGCATCATCTGAGCGGTGACCTCATGACACCAGTGGGAAAGCAACACAATATCTCTCATTACACAATAGGTTGTGTCTAATGACATGGCACATGAATGCATTTCCCAAGCGGCACATCTCGTCTTGTCACGGTCAAACCATCAACAAATTATATTATGATTAGCGAATAGCAGACGACAGAATTAAACATTTCGCAGAACAATCCTCGCAGACATTTTATCTGAAATTCCAATTATTGCGGTTGGCATACCGTAGATGGGCTGGTTCGATGGCGATACGAGAAAGGCATGTCATTTCCAAAAAGAAACCGACTCGGCAGTTTTTATCAAAGCTATCTCGATCAAATTTGGGTCTCTAATCGTATCAGCAATTATGAATTCAAATACGCGTGTATTACATATGTGTATATCGAGTGGCTCAATATGAGTGCACTAATTCATTTAAAAATAAAAAAATGTATTTTTTTAGACAACTGTGATATTTTTTATAGCCTGCAATAAAGTGTGGAATAAAATATCCAGCAATGGCCGCGGATCTGACGATATAACATTGCTTTTTTCATGAAAATTTTGATGACTTTTTGACAAAGATGTGGCTGTATCTCACCGCATGTTGCATTTGGGTCTAGAGCTCAGTGATTGTTTCTGGTTTTTTCTCATAAACCCGAGATTTCACAAAATGCCCAACGAAAGAAAACGGCACGGCGTTAGATCGCAGGATCTTGGTGGCCAGTCGACATTAGAATTTCGTGAGATGATTTGGTTTGAAAATTGTTGCTATAATAAATTGAGGCAGGACGCACCGTCGTCCCTGCGAAAACCGCGTATCGTCCAGATCCTTGCTATCCAGTTGAGGCCACAAGAACTTTGTTATCGTGTTCCTGTAACAAATGTCGTCGTCAGAAAATTCCAAAGTTTGCGAGTGGTCTCGGCGTAACTTTCCCCAGTTTTAATGGCTTTTCACAATGATAACGCGTTCTTCTTTTTTGTATAGTGCTACATTAAAAATAACCCGAACAATCATAGGTGTTAGCTGTCAAATTTCGGAGTTGCCACTTGCACGAAAAAATATTACAAATATTTTTTATAGTGCACTTTTATTGAGACACCCGTCAATTTTCAGATTGTTATGGCCATCCAAATTTATAGTTTCTGGTAATTTAAAAACAAGAACAGACGTATTGATCCACTTCCTGATACGAAGGATGCGTTGGTCGGTGCTAAGTTATAAGTATTCAACCTTGCTTCTTTCCTGCAATATATAACAATTACTTGTTAAATAGTTAAGTACTATTTATTTTTAATGATGTACCTACGAGACTATTGTATGCCGTGAAGCTCCCGGATTATGGAAATAAGGATTGTTCCATATCATTCTGTGGGATGTTGTAAAAGGTGACAAAGCAAAAAATGCGCCAAATGAACAGCATGCCATCTCTCACGGCGATGTGAGTGGGTGATTGTGCTGTACATTAGGTGCATAACAGAGCTCATTACCATCTTAACGCCCTGATTCTTATGGTGGTAGGGCTTTTGCAAATGCCGGCCTAGCTCGCTACCACCCTCAAATAGAAAATCTGTCAGTGTCTTCCGGCAACTGTCTTTCAGAGCCAGTAACTCTACGTTAGTCTGAGCAATATCTTCGATCGCATCATCGCCCTACCATCAGGTGAGATAGTGGTCAAAGGCTATCCTATTCAGCATTATAAATACAAAAATATGAATCAAAAGGTAGCTAATATCAAACCAGAGCACTCCCAAGGAGAGAAGACGTCAGGCAGACGGCCGGCCATAAAACCAAACCCAAAACTTTATCACAGTAATGTGCTTGTCTTGTAATATGTGTTGTTATCAAAAACATAGTTTTGATATGTTTTTGTGTTATTATCCTTTATAATATTAAAGAAGACATATTGCATCAAAACACACATGATTGGAAAGATGATAATTTACTGGGCTATTGTGACGGTTTCAAAATCGAAAACCTTATATATAATGGTCTTAACTATGAAATATTGTTATGCTTCTTGTGTAAGATAGTAGCTAATATAAACGTTATTTTATTATATTCAAATAAAGTGGTTCAAGTATTTTGGATAATAAAATAGGCGCGTAGCGTTAAGTAAATGGAAGTGTAATAAATCAAATATTACGAGTTATTTTATGAATTTAGTATGAGCTGCTACGTAAACTCAAAATATAACAGGAATCAAGAACCAAAAAGAAGCAGTGATGACCCAACCCAACAGTAATAGTTATGGACTACCATGCCGCAGGTCCCTGGTTCGGTCCCCACCGCAGGCGACTTGAGCTTCACCCCGTGGTGGTAGAGAATTTTGCGAATGCTCACCTGGCTAGCTACCACCTTCAAATAGAAAATCTGTCGCTAAGCACCTCACCGTGTGTCCGGCATTACTTTAGAGCCAGTAAGTAATGATGAAACTACAGGAACATGAGCTTAGAGGGAATTAACAATTACTGTATGTGTAAGGGTGATAGGCGCAGTGCAGTTCTCCACTCCTCGAAATGCGTTATACTGGGCAGAGGTTACCGCTTAAGATGAAGTGAGTCTCAAAAAGGCAAACTTTGTACATGTTTTAAGAAAGAGTGTACACGCCTTACAGATATGAAAAAATATATATTATTATTATTCTTGAGTATAGGTATAAGACAAATTAATTACTATGCCTGATCCGGAAACACGATTCCATAGAAAAAAAATATCATAAATACCGCTCTAAAATTTCGCATGCACAAGTTTTGTGTCTAAAACTTGACTAACTGTGAAAACTGTATCAATACGATTTGTATTTCTATATATTATGTAGCAAACATGTGCGGTGCTTGAAATATTTTTTCCGTTGTCGAAAAGCTAACTTTTATTAGAATTTATATTTAAAACATTGGCTCACGCTATGTAAATATTGCGTAGTTCTGTTTCACTCACTCGCATACGAAACGAGGTCTCTCCGTCCTACGCCCTTAGTCTGACATATTGCAAAAACGTATTCGTCTTTACATCAGCTAGACCCCGTGACTGTTCCGTCACAATACCGTAAAAAAACGAAGTCGTATTATAAAACTTGACACAATTCATTCGAGTCTCTGGGTTCTAGGAAACAATATCCATTTCATGTTTCGCGAGTCATGGGACTGGAAAATACGGAAAATAATCGTAATACAACGGCGCAGAGCAAAATAACGGCACATAAATACGAGTATACTCGTATTATCAGGCCTGACTCCGGACGGAATTATTCTACGGTGCGCGCCGCGTCAGAAGAGATCAGAGCTATGCGTGGCTATGCGATAGAAAGAGAGACGCATTGTAGGTGAATATACATATTAGGTATTCCGTGCTTTGCGAGCTGAAGTGCACTTTATTGCTTTGTAGCTAACGTCGCTTTTTTATTGGAATGGCGTGGCGAAGTTATCCTTCTGGTCTTTTTATTCTGTGACATTATGTACACATGCAGTATATATGCATTCACCTACTTGAGTGAAGTATTTACTTTCGAGGTCTGCTATAAATATTATTTTTTATAACATTTATAAAGCAATCTTGCGGCACTATTTCGAAACTCTCCTTGACTTTTTGACGTAGTATACTGTTATTTATTCTGTGCTTTTAACTACACAGTTGATGCCATTTCAAAGTAGGTAAAACTGGTTTAATTATAATAAACCATTTTTTTGTGAAATTGGTGTCGACTATGGCGACAAAACAGACAGAATACCACGTTATTATTATATATTTTTAGTAAGTCGAATTACCACCATGGAAAGATATTAAAACTTATATCAATGTTTTCATATTTGGATTAATATATAACAGTTTCCTATACGTTAATGTCAAATCCACACGTTAATGTGGAGTTAAATTTATGGTATAGAAAAAACTGCCATAATGAACACATAGTTTCACTTTAATTATAAAATATCATATAAATTATAATATGGTGGCATGACAATTTACGTCTGAGGAGGGTAAATAACATTTTTATAAGTTTTATCGCGGCTGTAGCTTGGTATATATTCTACATGTTCATGGTACACATTGATCGTATTATCTAGAAAATTTATTGAAGACCGACAGTCACAATTCTATAATTAGCCACTAAAACCTTAAAAAAATATATTTATTTTTACGTTTATCCCTAGTAAATCCAACCAATTACCAAAATAAGTATAATGACAATATATTTGATATGATTAAACATCTTAGAATCTCGCGTATTACGTTAATAAGTACAATAGACGAACTAGCAACAAAACCAAAAAATTAAAAAAAAATCCTTCCACATACGTCAGCCTTACCTTAACCCAATTACTAACAAGGTTTTGTGTAATATTTTTGTATTTAATTTCTGAATAGGCTACGCCTTTGAACCTTCCACCAGATTCACCTATTGGTACATTGGTAGATAATGATGCAGTTTAGGCTTACCTATAATTACTTGTTCTGAAGGACAGGCTATAAGTGTCATTACAAAAACGATTGGAAAGCAAACACAATACAATAAATATTCTTATAGGGCTTTATTTTCATTCAAATCACTAGTAAATAAAATACACCCTACAAGTCAAGTAGTTATAAATGATCCAATGTGCTCACGTATTGGCAAGGTAAGCGTTACATAACTATATTGTAAACGTGCGTGTATTCCATCCAAAACATGAAGACCTAACTAATAAAGCAACGTGCCCAACACGACATACATAACATTATTTTAATATAACATTAATTAGTCGGTCACGTTTAGTGGTAGCTATTACATAAATTCTAATCCCTATGCTAGGAACGAATTCAAGAATTTATTAGAAAACACATTAAACAACCTGTAAACATTTTGAAGCAGTTGTGACTTTGACTGTGGACTGCTGCGCAAAAGCTCCATGGCACCATGGTTCGAATCTAGCTGTTGGCTTGCATTTCACCGCGTGGTGGTAGGGCATTTTTAACTAGCTACCACCCTCATCCAGTAGAAAATCTTTCGCCGAGCACGTACCATTGTATACTGCCGTATGTCATTGAGACACTGTTTCCATTGTAGGTTCAATCTGTTTACTGCAGTGGTGACTTTGACCGTGGACTGCTGCGCAAAAGCTCCATGGCACCATAGTTCGAATTTAGCTGTTGGCTTGCATTTCACCGCGTGGTGGTAGGGCATTTTTCAAAGGGCCTGCGGACTAACTACCACCCTCATCTAGTAGAAAATATGTCGCCAAGCACGTACAGTGTGTACTGCCGTATATCATTGTGACCCAGTTCCCATTGTACGTTCAGTTTGTTTCCAATCTTCGACCACGTTCTCAATAATCATAACAGCGCTATTAATGGGGGATGCCCCCCATGCATCCATGCACCAAAAGAATAAACACAGAAAATCTTACTGAGCGAACTGTCAAAAAAATGTTTGACCAGAAAATGGAAGACTTAAACCCAAAAGTGTGAAATAACTTGTTGAAGTCGGTACCACCACAATCGTGCGGTCGGCGCACAATATTGTGATAATAGGTACTTTGAAACTATCATGGTACCAACTTCAACAAGTTATATCACAATTTTGGGTGTTGAAGTCGGTTCCATTTTTGGTTAAAAATTTTTTTCACTCTTTATTGAACATTGCTACTTACGGGATCGGTTGTCATTAATTGTCAACGACTATATCATCAAGATAGGTAAATAAATATTTTTCAGTTATTGGAGTGTAACTCAAATACGGCTTGACCGATTTTGATGTAATACAAATGACACCAAACGACAAGCATCAGCTTTCAAGCAAAAAATAATTTTCAAAATAGGTTCACCCAATCAAAGGTTCTGAGGTAACAAACATAAAAAAACATACAGCCGAATTCAGAACCTCCTCTTTTTGAAAAGAAGGTTAAAAACGCGTTAGATCCGTCCGATTTTTGCCACAAACTGAAAGATCCTTGTCGCATTGTACTTTTCATTATGTGTACTGTGATGATGTGTTGTGTGACGTTGTCTACCTACTCATCCCAACATTTACGTAGGTATAACGAACATCCCCGATTTCTCTTTCGCGGAATTTCAACCCACGAACGATTACGATACGAGGACTCACGTAATTCGTGCCCTTGTGTCGACATCGAGAAACTAAGTCGAAAACAAATGATGACCAATTTAGTTTGTTATTTTCCCTAATTGTTAATTTTTGCTAGCCCGTGGGGTGCCGTGCTAGGATCACATCCTTATCACATCCAGAGGGTGTCGTATGAGGCTACCAAGGGTAAAATACTGAAAGGTGGGCCTTCCGCGGAACTTTTCTTATTCTTCTGTTGCTCATTTTACATTGCACTGCAATTCCCAAGACTCCTGCCAAACGTGGGAATTATGGCAAGCACCCTCTTAATGAGGAAGGCTGTGTTTAGCACATCAATGGCCGAAAGACGTTGGACAAATACCTCCCCTGTTAGAGGTCATTCGTATTATTGAAGCGCTCGCAGCGTTTGCTTAGCCGGTCTTAATCGATTAGCTAAGTTAAGCAACGTCTGCCGCGGTCAGGAGTTGGATGGGTGACCGCTAGTGACATTACTATCGAGCGCTTCCGTGCTTCGTTAAGCTACTTCGAGAATAGACCCTGGGGGTTATTAGCTACGTAACCCTTCACTAAAAATGGTTCTACATAGTCGTTATCACTTTTTAAGTAACAGACATTGCCAAGGTCATACCTCATGGAAGGTACGTAAAAGTTATCATGTTACATTTATGAACGCATTTCAGTATTTTTTTCTCTCATAATAAGTTTTTTTTATATATTTTAATTAAATATGCAAAGAAATATAGTAACTTTTGATCGTCAGACAATATTTTAAGTGTCATGGCCGATGAGATGTTGCACGTCGTGATGGTGACACCAATTTAATCCATCGTTGTTTTCGATGTCGTCAAAATCGCCTTGCATTAATATAGTTACGATATGTGATTTTAATTTTGCTTTGTTTTTAATTATTGTTTTTTAAATTACAAATTTTTAAATTGCTTTGTTAACGTAAAATATAAAGTGGCGGGAAATTCAAAATTGGAACTTATACTTAGCTTCGTTGCTAGTTCGCCACACACGTTTGTTTGTAATTTGTATCATATAAGTACTTAATATTGACTTTGCTAAATCTAAATTCGTCACACATTATCCATAAAAAGATGTCGTAAATATGAATCCGCGGAATACTAATGAAACAAGTATACATACATATATATGTAAATTTCAAACCGGGAAAACTTGTTCACGATATTGTTTCCGCAGTGAACTGGCTTAACATGACGTAGTATACAAATATAAATTATAACGAGATAGTGTACTCCCAGGAACTAGTTCGTCGACAGAAGACTGCAGGTAATATGATCCTAGTAGATAAGCATGAACTACACATGCAGCTTATACACGAATCTCTGCCGAAGATTCTCCGGATCCATACTCATCACAAAATGCAATGTTCTTAGTCACAGCTCGTGTCTTACTGCCTACAAAAGTTATCTCAACTAATGGAGCGAGATTGACGGAAAACTTAATACAAGACCTCTCCTAGATACATTGAAGTCGATACACGATCAAACACCGAGCTCGCCGGCGAGCTCGAGGCAAAAATAAAGTCCCGATTAGTGTCTCTCCATTATTGGGCCCATTTAGTTCCGACTCTCCTACCGGGGCATTTAGTTCCGACCCTTCCAATGTCTCACGACTACTCTTAGACTCTGTCCGAACCACAGTGGTGCCCTTGAGCTTGCTATGAACCCCACCTTTCGGAGCGGTGCGTTTTTGGCGCACGCAGGAGACGGAGGTAGAAGGCACTTTTCGGCTTCTACACCCGTGCTTTCGGTATTTCCCCCCTCCCGGGCTATAAGAGGGCCTTCCCACACCTAAAATTCGGTGGAGCTTAACGATAGACAACGGTAGTAAGCATCTAGGTCCTCCATAAAATTAAAAATAGAAGTTTATTTCAGAATTGTATGCAAACAATGATAGGCGTCAGTAATAATAGCTCAGTGGCACTGTATACGGATGTTCATGGCTGAAATCCTTAGCTGGTTCGGAGAGCATGGTGAATCTGGGCGAACATTGTCACAATAAAACCAGACAAGTAGTTTGATATGAAGTCAAACTACTTGTCTGGTTTTATTGTGACTTCTCGTATCTTCGCATCTTGAACGGTATCAATTATCGAGCGTGTCTAGATTGCGTTGATTTCTACACTAATATTATAAAGAGATAAGATAATTAGATCAATATTAGAAAGAGATACCGATTTGGATGAAATTTGGTATGAAAATATTTTAAGACGACATAGGATACTTTTTGTCCAACTGAGCAAAAAGGGATTAGTGTTTTTGCGCGATAATCGACGAGCGGGAGGAGGCGCGGCCGGAAAGCTTGTTTTTAATAAAGTCTAATTATTGACAAATATATATTACTAGCTTTCCGGGCGCGACTCCGCCCGCGCGTATGTCGGTTATCGCGCAAAAACATTAACCTCTTTTTGCGCAGTAGGATAAAAACTATCCTATGTTTTTTCCCGGGTCTCAAACTATTTCCATACCAAATTTCATTCAAATCGGTCCAGTGGTTTTGGCGTGAAACCGTAACAGACAGACAGACAGACAAGCAGACAGACAGAGTTACTTTTGCATTTATAATATTAGTACTGATAGTCAATAGTATAGTGTCTGTAAGTGGCTACGAATTGATTTGCTATAGCATGCCTACAGATATTAACATGTATTTTGAAGCAGTGGTGGCTCAGTGGCATTGGCTATTGACTGCCGCGCAGCAGGTCCATAGTTCGAATCCCACCGCAGGCTTGAGCTTCCACACATCGTTGAAGGGCATTTTGTGAATGTCCGCCTGACTAGCGACCACCCTCAAGTAAAAAATCTGTCGCCTAGCACCTCACGGTGTGTTCCGGCAGCTGTCCTTGAGAGCCAGTAATTCTAGGTTAAGCCTCGTAACACCTTCGACCACATCATCACTTACCACCTGTTGAGATTGTGGTCAAACGCTTATCTATCATCAATAAAAAACATATAACTATTGACGACATAGAAACTGTTCAGGTATAGGTAATATTTTGGCTAACAGCACAAACATAAACCTATGCTTGTTATTTCGTGTGATTTACAGGAACAATCTAACTTATCCTACCGCGAACAACGAAACTGGTATACCTACTGTAGAGTTAGAAATCCGCTTGCTCACCTCATCCAATTAAAACTATAAACGATATTACAACTTAAAATTGGTGTATATTTAGTAATCACAGATTAAAACAGCATTCCAAATACACGAGTTCATCATGGACGTGTACGTACTGGCATCACAAACCTTTTTAAATTAAAATACCCAGTAGAACAATCCCTTATCAAAAACCTTTTCGAAGCGCTCGTAGCGAAGTTTGCTTAGCCGTTCTTAACCGATCAGCCAAGTTAAGCAACATCCGTCGCCGTCAGGACTTGGATGGGTGACCGTATGAGAAATTACTACTGAGCGCTTCCGTACTTCTGAGGTCACGTGAAGCCATCGATCCCGGTTGTTGTCTTACGATGGCAGTTGATTTAGCATGGTCTACCATCATGCTATATCGATGGCCATCTGACTGCATTTTGCGAGTGCCTGTGACTAGCTACCACCCTGAATTAGAAAATCTGTCGCCAAGTCAAGTATTAGTAACCTATCGGTGTATTCTGGCAGCTGTCCTGAGAGCCAGTAATAAGTTCAAGATCTTCGACCACATCATCACTTATCATCAGGTTAGATAGTGGTCAAAGGGTGACCTATCAGACATATAAAACCTCTTTGTAATCATTAACTTTAAGGCTGTGATCGAGCACTGAATTCACTTTTAAAGAAAAGCTAGTACAGAGAACAGCTTTCAGACTACAAGTATGTACTACTTCGTTGGTCCTGCTAAATCCGTTACTATTAAGCCATAATGAGTTAGACAAGGTGAGAACCAATGTTGCCATAAATGGTAAGGTTCGCCGATCGGATTTCTCCGGTTTATCTATTCTAGTTAGCGTGTATCCGATGGCATTGGACGAATGCGTGATTCGTTGCGATTGTTTGATTTAAACTAGTTGTGAATACCAATATCTAAGTGTCATGTTATGGTAATGTTACAGCCACCTATTCGGTTCTGACATACTTATATTTATGATATTTAGTTAGAAATGTAGTTTTTTTTATTATATTCTTTCGTATATAATCGCTAATCTGAATCTAAATGTTTAGGGGCTGGTGAATTCGAATTGACTTAAGTTCATCAAAAAGTATATTATATTATATATATGCTATGTACTCGTATACGAAAAAGCTTTAATGATTATTCAAAGCATTTCTTTTTTTCGGTGGTCGTGTGTTATAAATGGTGTGTAAAGAATCGCTTTGAAATCTTCAGGTTCTTTAGTTGCTGTTTCCGAGTAGAATTAACTAATAGGTTTTCAACAAAAAAAAATTACAGGAGTCCGGAGTCTGGAACAGTGCCCGCTAAATGGCAATACGCTCGCCCCTTATGCCACAGGGCCAAATCATATCTTGCGAAGCTTGGGTGCTTAGACACCTACCGGTTCGGTGATATAAAGGCGTGGTGATATTATTATACATTGTTAAATTATATACTTAAGAAAACCCGCCAAGCGCTATTCGAACCATCGCTAAGGATCTCTAACTGTATACAAAAATATACCTATACGATTTTTGGATACATTCAATTGGTACGGAAATCTCAGTGTCTCGAGTTTGGACTGTTGTTTTATTGCATTAACGCCAGCCAAGGGGACTAACTTACAAAATAATTAAGGCTTACAATTTTTATTATTTGCAGACAACATTTTTATGTATACTGTCAGCAAACAATTTACTACTTACTACGGAATCTCGGCGAGCATCAGTAACTTTGATGATACTGAACTAGGACGACCCTGAGAAGTTTCCTTGTTATGAATATTACGACAATACGACTGCAAATGCAATGAGAAAATTGTTCCACATTTGTGTTTATCTACAACATTATCAACTTTAACGAGCTATAATACAATGTTGTTAAAACTTTGTACGTAGTTATGCTTCACATAAAATTAAGGTGTTTGTCATATGTTTTTATTTAGAAAATTTTCTACGGCTTTATTTTGCCAACACATCTAAATGCAACTCATACGCGGAGAATTTCAGCCGTTTTTTAGCCTTTGAATACAAGCTCACATGTTGATAGTTTTTTTTTGTGTGGATGGTTGGTTAATGTATGGTAGTGAAAGTTAGGTATGGCAGAAAAAGCATGAAGATATAATAAATGCAGTGGAGATGAGAGCATTGAGAAGCATGATTGGAGTCAAACGGAGAGACAGGATAAGGAATAGTGTGATAAGGGAGCGATGTGGTGTGAATGAAGATGTAGTGTCAAAAATCGAGAAAGGTATGTTAAGATCGTTTGGACATGTAGAATGAATGAAGGAAGTGAGACTGACTAAACAGGTATACATGGGACAAGTGTACGGAAGTGTTTGAAGGGGAAGACCCAGGCGAACGTTCCGAAATCAGATTGAAGACGTTCTGAAAAAGGCCACGTCAGGAGTATCCTAGACCGACGCTTATTTATGAAAGGTTTGATGAGTGAAGATGCGGCTAAAGAAATATGTAAGGGTAGAAATCTGTGGTCTCTGCCTACCCCTGCGGGAAAGAGGCGCGATTTTATGAATATATGTATTAAGGATGGTAAAAAGACTTAACCTAGAATGGGAGTTGATCCTCGAGGACACACTGTTAGGTGCTTGGCTTTAGTTACACACGCAGTGTAAGATGGCAATTTTTAGGAAGGTGTTGCTTCTCACTTTGTGGTATTTTTCCCTTTGACTCCCCTTACGACACCCACAGAGAGATATAAAGTTGCAGCTCCTACCCGGCAGAATATGCTTCTCTCAATTACTGATTGAATTTAATAGAAGGTAATATACACATACAGGATTTTTTTTTCAATCATAAACCATCTGTTTTTAATACAAACAATTACTTCAACATATTGATTTTTAAAGTATAAAACAAAAGCAAATTCATGATTTATATGTTTACAAATATTGAGATGAAGCAATTTGCCTTTTCTTGAAATATCAATATTGGCCTGAAAAAACAATAGCAATAATCAGTACTAATATTATAAATGCGAAAGTAACTCTGTCTGTCTGTCTGTTACGCTTTCACGCCAAAACTACTGGACCGATTTGAATGAAATTTGGTATGGAGATAGTTTGAGACCCGGGAAAAAACATAGGATAGTTTTTATCCGACTGCGCAAAAAGAGGTTAATGTTTTCGCGCGATAACCGACATACGCGCGGACGGAGCCGCGCCCGGAAAGCTAGTACAATATAAAAATAAAATTAAATCATATGTATCGCTCAAGTAATTTATTGTACAACTAGCTTTCCGCGCGTATGTCGGTTATCGCGCAATAACATTAACCTCTTTTTGCGCAGTTGGATAAAAACTATCCTATGTTTTTCCCGGGTCTCAAACTATTTACATACCAAATTTCATTCAAATTGGTCCAGTAGTTTTAGCGTGAAAGCGTAACAGACAGACAGAGTTACTTTCGCATTTATAATATTAGTTGAATAGTACTGATAGTACTGATGGGAGAGGATCGTACCTAAAGACCACACAGTAAAAACGACAAACAAATGAATTAACCAAAAACGATTAATTTATTTGCTGTAGAATTCAGAGCAAGAGTAACTCGTCAAATCCCTGTATAACCTACTAAAAGACCGTGGCCTGTAAAGAACAACCACAACTTCCATCCTAGAACAGGTATCCAAAGCGGCATTATTAGGATCTTATTAAATTTGGCTAGGCAGAGGAGCAGGCTCAATAATTGGAAAGGAGCAATCTTTAAGTTGCAAGTACCACGCATAGAATTGAGCCTCGACTGCAACGTTTTTTTTCGAATCACGCATATTGAGTTCGTAAAATTAGCACGATGTTTGAGATATTATGTACATACTTGCATTTTAATATAATTATTTTATTACAGATAAATCACTTATCGATGGAATACCCGGTTATGTTTATCATTGCATATTTTATTGTAGCGATAACACTATCTGCGAATATAATCTAATACGTTTTGTGTATCGATTCTGATGAACTATTGTCGGCAAAATAAAAAGAATTAAAAATCTTACAACCTGCACACAATGTACAACGACAAGGATAAGGGCAACGCAGACTGGCAGACGTTTCGCCGCGGCTATTCGTGTGCGTTCTTAGTGGTATCATCTATTCAGTAATCTGTGTAGTAATCTTTTCTATGGTACCACATCCCTGAGTCGAGGTGATAATGATACAGCATTGACAAGGGTGCGTTGTAGCATCAAGTTCCAAACAAAAACACTGAACGGCGGCGTGAGCAATGATAATACGGTGCTGGTTGGAACAATGTGCGCCAACATACGATACTCTAAGCGAGAGAAAATCATAGAAATGGGCTTGGGCTTGTGCATTTTGGATTCACAAACTAAGGGAGTGACGCACCAAACAAAAGTTGCCAAATTTTGTTTGTGACATGTGTCAGAAACACAAAAATCTATCAATAATAGAATTTCTGGAAATGTATATATATATAATAACAAAAATGAAAAAAAAAATTTCGAAAATTTTATAAATACAATTTTATTTCCTATAAATTCCTAAGAAGTACTGGTCAAATTACTTAATTATGAAAAAAAATTATCATCAAAATCTATACTTAAAACTTTAAATGTGTTATATATTATTAGAAATTTGTTAGATGTTAGCTAGGTCAATGTTTAGGGTTCAGTACCCAAAGGGCAAAACGGAATCATATAATTATTGATACTTGACTGTCTGATGTACGTCCATCTGTTTTTATGTTATGGATGTCTAGCTAGTAATAGACACTGTATTGAAAACCAACAATTTTTTTTTCTTTCAATAACTGTTGCAATGTAAATTAAACAAAAAACCTCCTAGCCTTTGTCCACTAATAAAAATTGAAAATGTTGTCATAAAAACTAACATGAGTTGTCATGATTATAAATTAATATACCGGCTAGCACTCACTGTGTTTAGTCGAAATCTCCGACCGGTGTTCGAGCAGTAAAGATGCTCATTCTCAAGGAATGCGGGCAGTCTCGAGGGCTGCTTGACATGCACTCGTCAAGTGTATTGAGCATCTTTACTGCTCGAACACCGGTCAGAGATTTCGACTAAACACCATGAGTGCTAGTCGGTATATTTAGTTAATAATTGGAAATGTGTTAAATTGTTGATAGGTTACAGTAGGGTAAAGGGAGGATGGGAGATATTTAACTATGCACACTCGCATGTGAGTATGTAAAAGGTTATTCCACCAGCCATTAACACTCATATAAATATGTAGGTGTGATGAACCTATATATTTTGCTGATATAATTCTACAGTATAATATATTTTCCTAATAATATTTTTCCTAGGAAATGTATTATTTGGTGTATATATAGAATATGTGTAAATGTATACTAGATAAAAACCTTAAAACATTACAAATTCCCATAGTATACAGCAATGCCTCAGCATTGACCTGTTTGATTGTGGATCTCTGCTGTAGATATTCAATTGGTGACCATTATAGAATCCAACAAAATTGTTATTGATAAAATTTTATTCATAAATTAATATCTGAAATAACTTTATATAACTTAACTAGCTAGAAGATTCTGCTATTTAACTAAAAAAATTGTTCTTCATTTTCTAAAGGTCTTAATATATTTTGAAGGATGGCATATTAGTCAGCCTCCATCTAGAATTTTTATTAAAATTGGTGGCACACAATGAAATCTTTATTAGATGGATGGCGGATACAAATACAGCTTTTTTTTATATATGACTATAAAGTATTACATTACTAAGATATTAAGAAAAGGAAAGGATTTTTTAATATAAACTCACTATCGATTAACTAAGGTTTTAAAGGTAAGCCATAGTTTAGGAATCGTTTTATTTTATTTATTGCTCAGATAATGCTCCCAGCATCATTAAACAATTTACTGAAACAATCATAGTCGGCACATGAGCCCCAACCATGCACCCGCATGGAAACATACTGGAGCTGCATAGTTTTGAGACTGAGTTTGATAAACTGTACCTCAGAGTGACAGTTGGCGCTAAAATTGTGACATTTACGTTACATTTCACAAAATCAGAGAAAAGCATTAAGAACACATTCACGTTAACTTGAGAGCAACTGAATGACAAAAGGGCGAAAACTATCAGTTAATGTCAAAAACATAGCAGAATAACATTTCTTTTCAACAATTTCCACAAATGCAGCTTTAAGGTCACTATGAAATGATGACTACACTATGTAATTTAGTTATGTTTCATTTCATTATGTGAGTTATTAATGTTATTATGAAAGATTTCACAGAAATTAAAAAAATTGCTTTTTGAATTATGTATCTCCGGCAGAACTACTGCATTAGTGTGCTTAGTATGAAACTTAGATTCTTAAACTTTGAGCCCCCTTAGACTTACAGTGTACTTAAATTCAGGCCACTTGATCTAACATCTGACCCAGAGATACCTCAGAAGACAGTTTTAGTACAATATATCCTATATTTTCTGTCTGTATTTTTGTCCTCTATCCAATATCAGGTGAGATGCTGAAGAAAAAAAAAAAAATGGCAGATGTATGACTATGCCAAAAAATATTAGTAGAAAATTAAATTTAGTAGATAGTTCTTTTCTTCCTGTATATTGGATACTGATGTATATCAATGAAAAGAACAAATATATATTACAAATATTAAATTCATAGTCAGAGTCATTTATCCGTGCTTTCTTTTGAAAGTAGGTGTACCTTTACATAGTTTGGTTAGATTACAATATTTATCAAAATTACAGTGATTAAATTGATAAGATTATATGCAAAAATACTACAACAAAGCATATTATCTTGTTATTTTAGGACAATTATTATTTGAACAAAGGAAAGTATTATGTACATTATAACTTTTATGTATGTATTTATTTTAACTTTTCTCTGATTTATCAAGCACGGGGACAGGTAAACTGATAAAATGTAGGCTATATGTATCTACATTTTTGCAGTTGATTTTCAACAGTAAATAAAAGCAAATTTCCCTAAATTCAAATTTATTACATATTGTTTTTTTATTAAATAGTTATTGTTAAGTTTAAACATAATTTTATTGGTTATAGTATTATTATCTATTAACTTGTGAACAAATACTTATATTATGGTACAACCATGTGTGATAATGCCACTATTTTTCTATTTTTGAGTTATGCAAAAAAGTAGAGAAAAATGTAAAAAAAGAGGTATAGGTAACAATACAAGTTGGTTAAGATCAATATCTACATTTATTAAACTTATTCAGGGCTGTCTTTGTCTTATTTACTGAGAGGTAGCCCCAATTTCACTAATTTCCCATATATAATGGAGATTAATTAGTGCTATAGAAAATTGACTACATATTTATCAATGCCCAGAATTCTAATAAAATAATTTGGTAAAGTGGGTAGTATAGCAACATGTGGCGCACATATACCTGTATGCGCCAGTCGCCGGCCGACCAGGGGGCTGTCGAGCAGCAGGCGGCGCAGCGACCAGCGGCCCAGCACGCCGCCACCCCAGCCGCAGCCACCACCACCGCTGCCGCGCCGCATACCTTCGCGATCCACCATCACGCACACATTACACTCGGCCACTTACGCGGGCGACACCGCTGCACCCCGATCACAGACTACCGTTACCGCACATCGGATTCAGGCTCGACCCCGCCGTTGTCGATCACTCTTTGCACAACTCGCGATTGAGTAACAAACTCGCAACGCATCAGCGAGAGAAAGTGCCGATGGCCAGACGATCGTACGTGCCGGCACCCTGGTACAGATGCACTCTCAGTTCAAATCACATCAGGCAAGTGGTTCATATCTATTCCACTTCCATTGTGATCGTGAGCCTTCGCGAAACATATACAGTCACACTACACACACTGTGCAAGTTATTAATTACTAATCATAGCTCTATATCCAAAACATTATTTCTCACTCTCCGGGAGCAAGGCAGCATGTTGCCTTGGTATTGTTGGAAATTGGAATGGAATAAATATTGGAATTTTAAAATACCTACTGTCCTGCAACCAAAAAACCTACTGAACTGAAGTAATCACCAGTATCACCACAGACTATAGGATGAAAATGAATGATACCCAAATGCAGATGCCAAATCCCAATGGCCCACACTCCACAGAGTATTTTGTTATTGAAGATGCCATAGAGAATAGAATACTGAAGATTAGACTGTACATAGCCACGATACGCTGTTTTCCCGGCAATGATGACATATTTACATTTTTCCCCAAAGTAGGTATAAATATTAAACCAAGCGAAGCGAGCCCTAATATTATCCCACAGCCTGAGCATTTCGTGGTACACGTTACTGAAAAACTATCTCGCCTATAGCTTTCGGCTCTAACACAGTTATTTAATATATATATTGTTATATTAAATTTTTTTAAAAACAATATATAATTTTATAATCATGCAAAAAAAAGATAATTTACAATTTTGTTTTCATGATCGCGCGCTCGGTGAGTCAAGACCTCCTGAAGATGCTTCGTTTAGAAGCGAAACTAGTCGAATATTCTTCCGGTCTAAAGAAATATTCGACTAGTTATTAGGCTGCATGGCGTTTGTGACGTCATGTAGGCTTATCAGGAAAATTAAGCGGAATTGTCACTAGATATATATTTTGATACTTTTAAAGTGTTTTATTAAAATATTATTTAATGTTTTCTTGGTAATTTTAAAAATATTTGTTATTATTAATTTTGTATTCATTTTATAGAATGCTATCGAACTACTAACGCCATCTGTTAGAGAACCAAAGAGTTTTTACATCGCTGCAACAGAACTAAACTCAAATATATATAAATCAAATACATCGTACTTAATCTACTAAATGATAATATTACAAAGCTCAGCTTTTTGTTAGTTTATGACAAATTGTTCAGCGGAATCTAGTGCGTTTTAGAAACCGGATTTCAGTGAGATATCTATAGCGTATATATGATAAAGGTTTAGTACATTTTATTTTCGCTAAGCGGAAACACTGGTTACTTGCTCACGCTTAGATATACACGCGGCGATGCCACATGCAGGGAAAGTACCTTGAACATTGTAGATGGAACAATTTAATGAAAGAAGATATTATTATATATATAAAAATCCTTTCATCATTCCGATCGAAAGATTTCATGACAAGGATTATTTTTTGTGAAATAACATAGTGTCATAAATCGAAACAAGACCATGAAATTACATTTGATGGGAAATTATGTTCAGAAAAATGAAAAGCTGACATTGCCGTGAGGTATGTCCAACTGGTATGATCATAAGTACCTATTACTAATAAATGTACCCACTTGAAAATCATTTCCCTATTATAATTTAAGTTCATAATTAAATGATGAGATACGTAATTAGTAGGTAGGTACCTGGTTGTATGCAACAAATCGAGCCGTATCCTGAGCCGAAAAAGATGCGTAAATTATTTTGTCCATCGCAATGCGGCTGGCTGATTATAAAAATTCATAATTTCACATCCACTGTTAAAATTCATGGTAATCCTTTTATTTCTGACACTATGTTATTTAGCAAAAAATAATCATTATATATAATATATACGGTATGATAAAACTACAGTGTGATTTTTTTTTCTCGTGTAACGGGTTCTATTCCCGGTTCAACCATGTAATTATTTACATATATATGAATGCAGTTTAAATTGTTTATTACCCCTAGACACCTAACCTTCGTCGAATCAACGAGTACACAACAGAAATATTCCGATTTCTTTTTGACGCGCGCGCCAATCTGATCGTCATCATTTGTCATCTCAGTATTTGCCGAGCTCTCTCGGGAAGCGACGGCGTCCGACACGTCTGTAAACACTGTCACAAAGTACTTATACCTTGTTTTTCGATATATTACGAAAATAGTCGTCGTTTCGACGAATGGTTAGGTTTTGTGTGTAAATTTTTACCACTAGTGTTCATACTTTTTTGTAGATTTTACTATGGATTCTCAAAGATTGCTGTGTAATTAAAATATGACGCGTTTATTATTGGGCAGGGAAGATGTTGGTGAATTGTGGGAGTTGACTGACAGCCAAACAGAAGATAATGTTGAAGTGAATGATGCAGAAAGGGATGCTCAAGACGACCCTTCTAATCATGAAGGTGCTAAGATCGTTCCTCATCTGATTTGCAAGAAAGTGGGTGTGAGACACAGTACCATCGGCAGAAATCTCAGTTAATAATTCCAGTATGATATTGACCTTCTCACAAGGCAGTATCCGAAGTCGGAGCCGTCATGTTTGGGCAACAACCAAAGGGCATATTTCAAGTAGAGCAGCAGCAATACATATTATGCGTGTTGCCTGAGAACCTACCCGTACTGTATACCGGATCCACTGTTTTTATTTGAAAAATTCATTACTAATCAGATATAGATGAAATTTTGAAATGGACTCTGAAATTGCGATAAGAGAGACCGAACTACATCAATGCAGGATGACACTACCAAAGAGATCAGATATACTAGCAGCAAAGACTAATGAAAGGCAAGAGAAGGCCAAGTTTAAGAAAAGTCATCATCTAGAAATGACCTTCAACCTGTCGAGGCCCTAAATGTAAGGAAAATAAAAGTCTGTGGTCTCTGTTCCTACAAAAAAGGCGCATGACAAAGTCATATTGCTCAAAATGCAACACTATATTTGTGGTGAAAAAAAAATGAATTTTGCATAAACTGCGCTTCAAAATATTTGTTTTCTATATTTTTTTCTGAATGATAAGACTCTTATAATTTATGTTCATAAAAGAAAAAAAAGGCTTTTTTCAGTGATTTTATTTTAATTTAAATTTTCTAAGTTTATATCTCATTTGCTCTCAAACAACTAGCGTCGTATAATATAAGGTACAAAATAAATATTTCTGTTGCAAACCATACATTAATTGTTTTATTTACTATAATAATACTTTGTTTTATGTATATAAGTAAAAAAAAACTAAATTAATATTTATAACATGAAATTATATGCTCTTAAAATTGCTCGTCGAGTCGACGTATAGTTAGGTTTAAGTGAGTATATCCGAAGGTTAGGTGTCTAGGGTTAAATTTAAAAAATGTCTTGTTTCAGTAAAATGTTCCATCTACAATATTCAAGTTACTTTCCCTCCATGCGGCATCGCCGCACGCCGTGGCGTGGGATGCCCTGTATAGTCTATATGCATCTTTGTATATTATGTACAAGAAACAATCTATTACATATATTTATTAAATATATATTTATATAATTTTTATTTATTTTTTTAGTATATATTTTATCTGATCTACCTAGTATACCTCCCGATAACAGAGTATAAAGGTTTCTTTATTTCTCTCCCTACTCTACGTGTCGTGTACTTTTCTTTTCTCTATGGTTTGTTTACTTTGTTTGCAGTTAAAAGCGGTCGGCTAGGCTTGGATTTCTTGAAATACAATAAAAAGTGAAAACAAATATTTATAATGAATAATATAATGAAAATTATAATATGTACTTTTTATATAAGCTGCATTCTTTGTGAAAATAAATACTCCAAGAGTGCAAACGAGAAGAAATCTGATGTCAACTTTCGTACTTTAGAAAAACCTTTCAGGATGAACAAATTGAATATATTGTGGTCGAAAGCTCAACATGTATGTCCTGTTCTAATATTTTCGATAAATCTTTAATTTAATGGTGTTTTAGAATTGGAACATATCTACAAAAATAATGTGTTTCAGCGCCTTACCGAGCCGAAATTAAAATCACTGTATAGTGATTTGATGATTCAAGACAAAGAAGAGTTAACACTAAAAAGATTTAAAAGTGACGGAGGTGACAAAGAAGGCTTGAAGGAGGCAGAGATTCGAAAAAAGCTTACTAACATTATGTCAGCGTATGGGTTGAGGGAACATTTTGATGAAAATGCTCCTCCAAAACATAAAGATCATCCAGTAAGTCTATGTTATTGATATTCTGATACTTATGTATAAGCCAATGGCAACGACTATGGACTGCTATGCTAAAGGTTATTCAGATACTGTTGTAGGCTATGCTGGTATAGCATTTTGTTAAGGGTAATTAGATCTACTGGCTCTTAAAAATAGCTGCAGGAACATACCGCTAGACGTTTGGCAATAGATTTTTTACTTGAAGGTGGTAGCTGTCAGGTGGGCATTTGCAAAATACCCTACTACTTCCATACAAGAACAACTACCATTCTAAAATCAGGTCTAACTAGTTAACATGCCCTCCCCTTAGTCGTAATGCTACAAGCAGGTAATTAATTCAATTTAGACAACAATTATGCTTAACCAACATTTGTCACACTTTTACCCCTCATCCATATAGCTACGGAGAGCTGAATTTCTGGAGAAACAAAAACAGACAAGAATATGTTAACATTTCTGAATTGTAAGGTGACTGCCACACATCACTTCAGCACCAACAAACATTCGCCAATGAACTAAACAAAGAAGTCACAACATTGCAAGTTGAAGTGGCAATGGGCAGGCCACTTTGCTCATTGAACTGATAACCGAGGGAGAAGAAAGTATCTTGAGTTGTTACCACATCACACCGGAAGACAGAGAGTTGTTAGGCCCTACACTAAGTGGACTGACGACATTGTGAAATTAGTGGGTAGCCAATGGTTACAAGTCATTCTTAGTGGCGTTCTATGGAGGAAGCATTTGATCTACAGTGTATGTCTTCTGGCTGATGATGATGATTCTTAAGAAATATTTAAAACAATATGTCTCTTAATGACAGGAACTTTGAAACTAAAATATATTAATGAATTACTGAATTAATATTTATTTTTAATTAAACTTTTAGGTACAATATTGCAGAGTTGTTATAACATTCAAAAACAGTTCCAACATTTACCAATATGGTGTGCACATATTTTGATCTTTATACAATACTAGCTTTCCGGGCGCGGCTCCGCCCGCGCGTATGTCGGTTATGGCGCGAAAACATGAACCACTTTTTGCGCAGTCGGATTAAAACTATCCTATGTTTTTTCCTGGGTCTCAAACTATCTCCATACCAAATTTCATTCAAATCGGTCCAGTAGTTTTGGCGTGAAAGCGTAACAGACAGACAGACAGACAGAGTTACTTTCGCATTTATAATATTAGTACTGATATAATTTTTTGACTAGATTTTTCACTGATAATAATAAAATACAATAAAATTAAAAAGATCGAAATCATTACCTAATTATGATTAATATAAATTAGTTATGTCATGTTAAATTTATGTCAATTAATTAAACGTCAGATTAGATTAGACTTATTTTAGTTTATTATCTTCTAATGCCAGGTACAGACCAAGCCAACGAGACCGAGCGAGTGCTAACAGGTGGAATTTGCCGATCAGTACCTCACGCTTGCTCGCTTTCGTTGTTGTGTCCACACTAAATTAACGCATTGAAGTTCTTCGACCTTCGGCGAACCACGGCGAAGCGCTACTCACGTAGTATTTTAGTGATCATGGACGACAACAATCATTTATTGTGCTTAACGAAATTACTCGGTCTAGAAGAAAACGGCGGAGCTGGTGGGTGCCAGTATGGAATCCATCTTCTTTTTTGCTTTAATTATTTCGCACTCCAGGATATCGGAAATCTCGGTCCAATCGTCGTTAACTTATTATCTTGTACTCAGCACGTTTAGGATCACAAAGCCTCGGTTTGCGTGCAATCTCCGCAACTGAATGAGCATTTACTCGTCCGTCCACACCGCGGCCGTACGTTCGTTTCATTTCTCTTTGATGTACCGACAGCTACCGGAGCACGGCCGAAGGCGAACGAAGACCCTCGTTTGGCTTCACTTGCTTACGGCATAACGTCCAAACTGATGTTACGTTTGCGCTCGCTCGTTACCCTTCGCTCGCTATCGTTCGCTTAGTCTGTACCCGGCATAAGAAGTCCTTGATCGACTAGTAACATTTTTGTAATAACAAGTCAAATAACATTATTTATAGTAGCTCCTTTTATATTGTCAGGTAAAGAATATTAAATACATATCGTGGTATTTATTTGAATAGCAGTGATTTTCTTTTGTCTGTGATCTTTATAAAATAATAGATTCTTTATTAAAAACTAAAACAACAACATAAATTTGTCAAGTATTATAAAAAGTGACACAAAAATGCATTTTCGTGACTGTGTTCCACTTCCAAAACGTGCATTCATCTTTGACAGCAGCTCAGGGACCACTGACATGTTGTGTAGCGATATTTTATTTCAATTTGAGCAGTCATAATGTAAGAGAGCCACCACATATGCCTATTCCACAAATTAAATGGCCAAGAATTGATTACTGTTTAGACTATGTATAATTTTCACCTGATCTAGTAAAAAGAGTTCTTTTACTGGCTGAGGCCATGGGACCAGATGGATATATCGGCTATTCTACTAAAGAGATGCAGTACTGTGATGAGCCAACAACTAGCTTTTATTATGACACTATGGATCAGGCCAAACTGCTATGAGATTGGAAAGAGGCCATAGTAACGCCTATCTACAAAAAGGAAGCAAACGGATTACGGCAAACTATCGCCCAATAAATCTAACAAGCATAATTTGCAAAACTATGGAAAAAATAATTGCCGACAAAGTAAGATCATTCTTGGCAAAGAATAAAGTGATAATTGATGACCAACATGGTTTTGTCCAGGGGCGGTCAACTGCGACCAATCTACCTTCGTGTATAGATATATGGACCAAAAATTGGGACTCTAGACAGCCAACTGATGTGATTTACTTAGATTACGAAAAAGCCATTGACAGAGTGCCTATAAATAGGCTTGTTTCTAAGTTGGAACATTTTGGAATCCGTGGCAAACTACTAAAATGGATAGAAGACTTTGTATCACTCAGAACTTTTAAAGTTCGACATTTTCGAGCCCACATAAGGTCCTTAGTGGTGTACCCCAAGGATCAGTACTCAGCCCAATCCTTTTTGGTTTATTTCTGAAAGACTGTGTACAGTCTCAACTATCACTTTTTGCAGATGATACTAAAATTATGGGAAATCCACTGCTAGTTCACAATATTATGCAGAAAGGCCTTGACAACATTTACCAGTGGACCCAAGACTGGTTAATAACATTAAATAAAACCAAATGCACAGTCCTACATATGGGCATCAATAATCCAAAGGCAAAATATCATATTAATAATAATCCAATAGAAGTTGTGGACCGCAGCTAGATGAGACAAATTACTATGCATTCCATGGATTCACTGTGAGGGTGCCGGGTCTATAGCTTTGCAGAGGAAGAAGCTAGAGGGGCCTGGGACTTGCAACCCAGGTGTAGGGTTGAGAGGCCTCTTTACAATGCATTAACGCTCCCCTTCCCGCTCAAGCCTCCTCCCCTACCTAACCAAATTTGGTAAGATCCTACTAATGCCGCCTTAGATACACGTTCTAGGATGGAAGTTACGGTTGTTCTTGGCAGGCCAAGGTCTTTAAGTAGGTTATATAGGGATTTCGCTGGTATACCCCTTGCTCCAACTTTACAGCGTATAAATTAACCACATAACCGTTTTTGGTCAATTCATTTGTTAGGACATAAGTAATATTTGTTTGTTTTTAATGTGTGGTCCTTAGGTATGTTTGTTTCCCACGGCACAGTAAGTTCTATAAGTACTATGCGTTTTAGATTTTTTGAGTATAGAAATATGTCTGGTCTGGAAGACGAAACTCCAACATCCTCAGGAATTTTGTAGTGTTTTTCATACGTGTCCATCAAAAGAGTCCAATGGAGAGCTGCGCCTAAGATGGAGTAAGGCTTGGATTTAGATTTTGTAGATGACCTGGAAGCGCTCGTAGCGAAGTTTGCTTGGCTATTCTGAATCGATCAGCAAAGTTAAGCAACGTCCGCCACGGTCAGGAGTTGGATGGGTGACCGCTGGTGACATTACTACTGAGCGCTTCCGTGCTTCGGAGGGCACGTTAAGCCGTCGGTCCCGGTTGTTGTCTTAGGATGGCAGTCGTTACAGCATGGTGGTAGGGCACTTTGCGAATGCCCGCGTGGCTAGCTACGCTACCACCCTCAAGTTGAAAATCTGTCGCCAAGCACCTAACGGTGTGTTCCGGCAGCTGTCCTTGAGAGCCAGTAATTCTAGGTTAGCCTGTACAACATCTTCGACCACATCATCACTTACCATCAGGTGAGATAGTGGTCAAAGGCTAACCTATCAGGCATAAAAAAAAAAAACCCTTCTTTACAAAATCGACGTCTCGTTTGTTCGTGGTCAAACCTTTTTTTGCTCTAGCTACCGAGAGACTCGCCGCTTCTCGTATGATTTCAAGGACTCTATCATGGCGATGTGAATAATGACCCCTATTAAGGAGCACCTTGCATCCTACCAATAAGTGTCTTGCTGTACTTATCGCCTCCCGACAAATACCGCAAGACTTTTCGGTGGCTTTCCCCCATCTTACTAAGTTACTTTGGTCTGGGAGGGTCATCTGAAAGGCGTTTAGATAAAATTTTAATAAGGCAGGTGACCAATCGTATATCAAGGTACGCCACTTTAATGCCAGAGGGATACAAAATTCACCAATGGTTAGCCATTTGCTTTGCATTTCTAAGCTCATTGCATGCACTTTATAGCTATCATTTTCGTCTTGTTGTAGAAAAGATTTTACAATGTCTTTATCCTCAACTTTCTTTTTCGACCCGAAGCCCGCTTTGCTAGACTGTGCACCTATCATAAATTGTTTGTGGAATTGAAGCCTCGAATCAAGGGCGGAGGCACTTTTGTCTTTTGGGAGAGATGCGACTATATCGTCTCGAGATTTTAATAAGACGTGCGTTTTGGTAACTCTGAGGTGTTTGTAGTGCTCCGATGGTTTCTTTAATTTCATTACATACATTACAGATTTGGAGTCCGTATTTTAAAAAAGATATTGATCTTCTTGAAAGAGTAGCGAAAAGCAACCAGAAAGGTCCTATCATTGAAGGATATGCCAAATGAACTTCGTCTCAAGAAACTGGGCTTACTTGGACCGGTCGACTATCCTTGTTTGAGATGTCGCGTCTAGTATATATAGGTCAATGCAACATTCTCACGAGCGATCGAGGCCGGCTGCGTTCACGAGAACAAAATACATTTCGCGCCAGATGTAATTTTCTCGATCCTTATTCTCATATAAAATAGGGTGTAAAGGGCTAATATATATAATGTTCAAATATGAAAAAACTTTCATAGTTTTTTTCGAATTTCTATGGTTGTCACAAACTCAGACCAATCTCTGCAAAGAACATCAACTCTTAGAACATCATCACACCACTTCTGGTCCCAACATGAGACGGCAATATGAGGAAAATGGCTTTTTATCAACCAACAATTTCGCTCAAATGATCAAAAAAAATTGCTCTGGCACCAACTCACAAAGAAGCATGCTTAAGATTTCAGATACTTACTGTTTGAATTTCGATTGGAGTACCACTTTGTAGTAGATAACTACACTACACTTTGTAGTGTAGTGTAGTTATCTGCATATCAATTTAACCCTTTATTGGTGAAATTAGGCCTTATAGAAATATGCTTAGTATATTAAAATTCTAACTTAAATCTATTAGGTTTTAAACTCTATACCTAAGAATGAATATTTATTAGTAGCCTTGTCTATTATGTTAACTGCATTTTGACAGCATATATATAAAGTTGACGACTAACTTTGTAAATCATCTAGCAAATTATATCCCATACAAATAAATATGATTGATTTTATAGCATGACCTCTTTAAAAGGATACTTTAAGTACTGGAATCAAAACAAACGGATAAGCCTTAATTATTTTGGAAGATTCGAGTGGGAAGGGAAGCGTTAATGCATTGTAAAGGGGCCTCTTAACCCTACTCCTGGATGCAAGTCCCAGGCCCCTCAAGCCGCTCCCTCTGCAACGTTATGGACCCGGCACCCGCACGGTGAATCCATGGAACACTAAGTAATTCGTCTCTTGGTAACCGTATCTGAAACCGGAATAATATTATCAGTATCTGTTTTCTGATCTGATTTTTCATATCCATAACATCCCAATATAAAACCTCTGTGAAATTTTTAACGATGCTCTAAATATATGGACACTCTTAATTGTTATGTAATAATGATTGACATTATAGCATGTTTTTATAAACTTAAATAAAAATAACCTTTCAGACTTACAATTCAGCCATGGACCACCTTATAAACAAGAGCCTATTCAAGGACAAAAAGCTAAATATGTTGTGGGCCAAAGCGGAGTCATCAGGGTTCACCAGTGAGGAGCTGGCGGCCCTTAAGGAAGAGTTCATGCATCATCAGGATAAAATTGATCAGTATTACGAACTGCTTACTGACATGGATGATAAAAAAGATGAAGGATATAAAAGTAAGTGATGTGATGGTCTAACAAAGCCTTTCTTTTTGATACCTATTTTCTTGACCACTGATTTCGCTGTATTTGTTAACACTTTATTTTACGTTGTCATTAAATAATTATCTTATACAGTCATCTTGACATCAATAGGTTACCTAATGTGTTAAGACTTAATCCTGATGTACTTTTTCAACCGAAAATTAGTAGACAGTGTGACTTTCCTCTGTTTTGTATAGAGCTCCTTTTATATCATCGGAAGTATAGGAAGAATTATAGGTTTTCTCTTGAGCTAACTCAAAATTGAATAACTATGCCTCTAGGCCCCGAAGAAGTTGTCGTACAAGCTAAGTTAGAGCACGACGATATTTTTCCTCTCGTAATTTTTCAATGTAATCCACGGACTCCACGGAGCATGCGGTATTGCAATCATAAAAATATTAAACACCTTACGAGCCTTAAATCCCTTAACTGAAAAGTAACGAAAACAGTAAAAAAACAGTAAGATTCAGTTCCAACAATACCTACCTACCTTTATATACCTTTGTTTTTGTTCTCTATGAATTAAGCTTGTTAATCAGTACTTCAGTACTTAATATTATAAATGCGAATGTAACTCTGTCTGTCTGTCTGTTACGCTTTCACGCCAAAACTACTGGACCGATTTGAATGAAATTTGGTATGGAAATAGTTTGAGACCCGGGAAAAAAACATAGGATAGTTTTTATCCAACTGCGCAAAAAGAGGTTAATGTTTACGCGCGATAACAGACATACGCGCGGGTGGAGCCGCGCCCGGAAAGCTAGTATAAAATAAATCCGTCATTGGATGTAAGAAATATCACTATATGATTATGTTAATTTTAAATTTAGATCTGTGGATTTTGTGAATTAAATAAATAAATAAACAATAAGCAAAATTTCACTACCGGTTACCCATCCAAGTCATGACCGCAGCGGACGTTGCGTAACTTAATTGTTCGGTTAAGAACAGCTAAGTTACGCTTCAAGCGCTTCAGTTTCATAAAGAGAAACATTTGCAAAATATTAAACCGCTGGGTTATAGAGAACTGTTAACATTAATTAGGACGCTAATTCGTGCTTCTCGTATTACTACTAAATATATACCTAAGTATAACATCGTCAGAAGCAGTGATAGCTCAGTGGCTTTGGCTATGGATTGCCGCGCAGCAGGTCCATGGTTCGAATCCCGCCGCGGGCTTGAGCTTCACCGCATGAAGGAAGGGCATTTTTGCGAATACCCGCCTGGCTAGCGACCACCCTCAAGTAAAAAATCTGTAATCTAACGGTGTGTTCCGGCAGCTGTTCCTTCGACCTTCGACCACATCATCACTTACCATCAGGTGAGATTGTGGTCAAAGGCTTACCTATCAGCAATAAAAAAAAAGTAATTGTACAAAATTAAATAAAAAACTCTTGTATGACGTTCTTTGTTGTTTGCAGGAACTTTAAAATATATATAAATAACATTATATTGTGTAATAAGGGTACCTACGCGTGAGTTCGACTGGCACTTGACCGGTTTTTTATAAGTGTATGATTTACAGACGCTCTGAATGACGAGGAGATAGAAAAGTTCAACGAAATCAACGCAGAGAATGAACTGTCTAAGGACTTCTTAGACAAAGCCAACCTGGTCAGAGAAAAGCACAAAACCTTGAGAGATGGCTACGATAAGCTCCAGAGGATAACATCTAGAGGTAAAAATATTTTTACTGACTTTATGTATGTTAGTAATTATTATATTTTCTCAAATTTAAAAAAAAGTTCTCAATACGTTTGATGAAGAAAAAAACCGACTTCCACAACTAAAAAATATGAAACTCAATTTAGTTTTAATGAGATAGGATGACAAAGGTATTTATTCCAGTTATTTTGATATAAAAACCAAATTGATTAACCAATTTTGACATAATTTATATTATCTGAATCTATTCATAATTGGCGTAGAAATAGCAGCTTGATATGGTTCTTAGAATCATCTTCACCGAACGAAATACTTCAACGAAGGCACGCTTAGCCAATTGTAGCTTTTACGAAAAAGTAGTTCGTCGAACGAACGGTTAGCCGAAACCACTCCTTGACGACGGTTTGCTACTCGAAATAATCCCTCGCCGCCGATTAAAATTTCGCCAAAACTCTTCTTCGCTGACGTTCGGTGGACAGGTTTTAAGAGGTACGAGGTTTTGCTGCAAAAACGTTTCTGCGAGAACATCTGTATTCATGAATATTTCCGAAATTATCATTATGGATTCGTAAACATTTATGTCTATGTAAAAAATCTAACTAGTGCAAAAATCACTTGTATAAAAAACGGTACAGAATGAATGCTTCACTACTACACGCACAGCTAGCTATTTGTGACTATAGAGCCCAGTAAAACTATATCCTTTTTAAATTTCCGTGGAAATATGTCTCCGTTATAAAGAATCTCTGCCTGACATAAAAAAGAATATCCTTATTCTTAGGAGGTGGGTATATAATAATTACTAATTGAATATTTCAACACCCTTGCTCGTAAAGTGAGCTTTATTATATCGTTCTTAGGGCCATAAACCGAACTATAACACCCTCATGCATAATAATATTATACACTAGTGTATTATAGAATTATCCCTACAAAGTTAAGTTAGTACCTAACTGCAAATTATATGCGAGTAAACAAAGCATTTTCAATTTAACCGGGTAATATGGGATTTGTAACAACAAAGAGGTTTAAGGCTAAGTATATGAGATCAACCAACATACATTTGCCGCGCGCAAAAAAATAAAAACTTGCGGGCTATTTTCCATAATTTTCGTATGTTGTTTGTATCACATTTGTGTAATATGTTTTTTTCCTCGCAAGGGCGTTGGAAAAGTGCGTATGAAACTCGTGAGCAACTTGCTCATTATACACACTTTACGACTGCAACCCACAGCCTCGTGTATAATGAGCAACTTAGCTCACTTGTATCATAATATACTATTATATCGTTATGTATGACTACAATAGATATAAACGATTTATCCACCGTGATGTATATTCAGCTGGGAGCCAAACTCAGAGAGTACCAAAAAAAGTGAGAAGATTTATTTATTATTTAGAGTAAATCAATTCAAGAATCGACTCGACAAATATCTTACATGTAGCAAGGGGAACTAGTAGAGAGTAGCAGGATATAGGCAACTATCAGTTGATACAACTGTCTGCCTGATAATAAATTATAATAATAATAATTTTTATCCTCTCCCCGCGGAGATATGTCTGTGCTAAGCCCGCTTGCATCCATAAATATTTAAAATAAAATAACAGCTGAATTTGTCTCGATATCACTTCGGTTCATTTATATAAGTGATGATCATTTATATAAGTGGTGATAATGAGTTGTTTACTGCTCTCAGGACCCAACAACAAAGAATTCATCGAGCCCAAGGTGCAAGGCCTCTGGAGATTGGCGACTGCCGCCAATTTCACCGCGGATGAACTTGATTCCTTAAAGGTAATTCATATGCTCATAAGGCTGACGATGTTTTTTTTTTACCTCGCAATAGACTGATGGTATCCCATGAATTATATGAAGAATATGTGCATGTAAAGCGTGTGTCCTACATTGTGACAAGTATTCATCATCATCAGCCAGAAGATGTCCACTGTTTAACTTAAGCCTCTCCCCCGTAGAACGCCGCAATTAACGAATCATTAGTCACTGGTTTGGTTTCGGTAGCCACTTTCACGATGTCATCAGTCTACCGCGCACCGGACTCTTAGTAGAGTAAAGCCCCTAATGTGCAGCAACACAGTGATGGCAGTGGCATGTTGTACATCTGTGCGTTATTTCTTTTACTCGACTTTGATGATCTTACAGTGGGAGTGTATCGTAACGATTGAATTCTCTTTGGGTGGGATGTTACTACAGTCAGTCCTAATTATTTACAGGTGGAGCTGCAGCATTACGAGTCCCGGCTCCTGAAACTACGTCACTTGCAGGCTGATCATGTAAGCAATAAAGAAAAACATCACACCAAGGTCATTATTGTTTTGTTTTTATTTTCTTAATGACATATTTTTCGTTGTTGGTAGTTTATTTTTTATTTTATCCATCATTCATCAACTGCATCATAACATTACATAACTATAGTACTTCTTGTTTTGTCCCAAAGATAAGCTACTGGTGACTAATAGTAGAATTGCGATTAGTTTAGAACAGAATATAATATCCACGCAAATACAAGTATTTGTTGGTTTGTTTATACTTATCTCACGTGGGAGCGAGTTGGCTAATTTCCTTTGAAGTCATGTCAACCTGGTAGCTTTTTCTTGTAAATTAAATACTGTCAATTAACAAGTACGATGAACAGAAGACTGACTACCTCCAAATAACTATGACCACTAGAAAACCGGCGAAAATATTCTAGATAGGTGGCCAGAAAGTAACATATGAATACTATATTACATGATACCGAATTACTAGTTTCTGGGCGAGTTCTCAACTAGCCACACCTATTCCAGTCACAGTGTGACTTGTTGCGATTTTTCCCCTATACTGTCACACCGTTATTGTTACTCTATAAAACTTTTTTCTAGATAAGTTACACAAAGAGATGATACACAAAAAAAGGCACCAGTAAGTATACTTCCTTTGGTTGACGGTGTTCCTCCTTTTCCAGATGGCTGCTCCGGGCGACAAGATTAACCACTTTGAAGAGCAGCAGCAGCTGATCAAGAAGCATTCCAGGAAGGTGGAGAAATTACACGCAGACCTCGAGAACAGGATACTCGAGAGACATAATGAACTTTAGAAGCTCATAGCCAAGGTTTCGAAATGTTATGGTTAAGTATTTAATTAAACTGGCAGCAGACGCGATGAAGCGAGACAAATAGTTTTGGTAAAATTACATACCACAAATAAAACACTATTATTAAGAAAATCTAGGTATCAGTGATTATTCACAGCAGTTCAATCATGTTCAAATTGCTACATGTTTCTTCCTAGTATTGCTTCTTATTTATGGCTAACACAATTCGAGAAATTATCTGGAATACAACTAGGTATAATAATTAATAACTTTTGAGACCTAAATTGATTCTTTTAAAAGCTTCTGGTAGCGTGGACAAAACTTGCATAGTGGTAGAGCTCTTGATAATCTATGCAACTTTTACTCATGCTCGTTTTCTACTACCCTCAAGTAGAAAATATGTCGCCAAGCTCACAATGTTGAATTCCAGCAGTTCTTGAGGGCTAAGTCTACCCATTCTAGGCTGTCTGTTTTCTATATTCAACCATATCACTTACCATTGTTACGTGACATTATATTCAAAATAGCTTGAACACTATGTCGTCTATAGGCTATACCGACTATTACCTTACAAAATTTGCGGCAGCTTAATAGAGAGGAGAAATTCTCTTACTCTCTGTTATTGTACGAAATCATCTCTGTGCTTAACTGAATACATTTTTTTATTTTCGATAGGATCTCAAACATGGAAAACATCTTGTGAAATTCTTTGGCAGCTAATCGCTTGTTCACGTCTCGCTTTATCGCGAATTTTCTCCAATGTGAATCGTAGTTACTTAGTTAATACCTTGTGATTATATGCATTTATTTGTAAGATCAAAGCTTATTAATTTGAGCCCTAGTCATACACTAAAACAAAGTTATGAGACTGGAGCTGCTATAAATAATTCTTCAAGGCTTTTAGTGTAGTTTCCGGCCTGTTGGTCATTGGTTCCAGTCCAAATCAACAGCTGGAAGCTTGTGGGCTCAAGTTATATAGTCGGATCCATTGATCAAATCAAATTACCCAGTTTTGCCTAACTTTAATGTATTTCTATATGATATGTATTTTACTCAAATATGCTTGTAAAGTGGTCATTATTCTGTCAACCTTTAAACACAGTCGACCTTTACGCGCTACTCGAATAGGCGCCGGCAAAGTTGTTAGAATTCATTGCTATAAAGTGAGTTTTTTTTTTATATCAACTTACAATCTGTAAGCTTATTAATATCGAGTTTTGTTTTATAAAAGTGATGCTAAAAATATTCTTATTTTACAAGCAGTTTAATTTAATAACACATTGTTTGAGTAAAATACTATGCCTACAATGACTACACTGCTGGGCACGCTATGATAGCCTCGAGCTTAGTTTAGTTACGCTCTCGGCCTTCAAACTAGGTCATCATTGCAGCCCTTTCTGTCCGGCTTGTCTATCATGGGCTACAGTGCTGATCGTGATGTACTAGACCTGGTGATCATCGCTGCCAGCAACATATTCATTACAGACCGCGACACTAATTTACTATTGTAAAAATTCGTTATCATGAATTCTAATGTTATTGATATTATGTAAATAAAATGAATCTCTAAATTCTATTTTTTAAGTTATAAGTGTTCTAATATATTTTGGTATCAAAATCTATTCTTTTTATTTAATTTCGTGTTATTGTCATTAAAGCAAAAATGTGGTTAATTACTCAACAGTATCGGTCCCTATACAAAAACACACGCAAGATATTTTGACAACGGTTTATTTGCCTAGAACTTACCGCATATCCTGCTTTAATTATATTCGAGACATAGTAAGTCCTCAATAATAATTTACTTATAAATATACACATTACCCAAATAAATCTAATAAAATGAATTATTGAAAAAACAGGTGGTATTATTAAAAACACCAGTGGATACAGTGCATCAATATATGATATTTAATCTTCATGTACAAGCGAATTTTATTAATACACGTTTAATATTCCATCTCGTTCGGCGAGCGCGTCGATAAAATCGAAACTAATAACGTATTATGCCTTAGTATGTGTAAAATATGTACCTATATAAGAGGGCGGCGGCGCAAGGCAACGCAAAACACTCAGCGGCACTTGGGAATCACATTCCAGGCTACCTAGTATTGTATCGTATTACATAGTTACTTCTCTTCACATCACGGTACGCGTATCTCTATCTAAGGCGCGGAGGGCGCGCAGGCCGCCCGCGCTCGGCATTCATTAACTCCACTACTGCGGCGACTAACAAATAAAACTACAGCCGGCTCCTCACGAGTTTCATTATAATGAATCGTTTAATGCTCACTTCAGTCGATCGTACAGTATAAGTAGGTAGTTCTCATCTCGATAGGACATCTTGTCTATTATGTATATAGATAATCTGTATATAATAATCTTTGTCACTAATATCTACACCGTTTCCAAGGTTAGGATTATAAGGTAGTCCTCGGCGGGCGACGCGAGGCGCGGCGGAGCGCCGGCCCGCGAGTAAGGCAGTGTCTAGCGCCGCGACCACATTAGTGACTCCACTTGCTCCAAGTCTGCAAGCAACACAACATTACATCATCACTCAACATAGCGCCCAACTACTTTTGTACACTACAAAATTATAAATGTAGGTACGAGAGGAAAATTGAAAGTCATGTGCGGGATTCGATCCCATCCACTCCTTTAGCCAGGGTATTCTCTAACCGACTGAGCTAACATGACAATGAGTCATAACTCTAATTTTTCCTATCGTTCTTTAACCATCGTCGTATTGGGATGGAGCGACAACTATAGTTCAAGCTTTAAACTTTTAAATTATGACACAATCCTATAAATTTTATATTTTACTTAACACATCCGCAGAGCATGCATTATTACAAAATTAATAAAAATATTAATACTTTTGTATTACCGAATGCAGTATTATTTACATTTTTGACCTTCCGCAAACTAAAGTCACATTCTAAGAGATTATTGAGTCTATTAGTGCACATATTTCTTTAGTACCCTCCAGACCACGATCAATCTTACTTGATTAATATATCGAGGATATGCATAATTATTCGTTGCAAGTGTACGTCTAATGACGTCACCAGGACAGTCCACTACTAAAAACCACCGTTAAAGGGGGATTTGCCATAATCCTAGCAGGCGTCTTGGAGATTGCAGTTTAAGATGGCAGTCCTTCATAGAGTGCTGCTGCTCAGCTCCTGGTATTTAAATAACCTATTTGGTTTCTAAGTTTGGAATGGAATCACTAATACGACAAAAATATCTAATAAGCTTTTGAATATGGCTGAAGTACTTGGCAAAAATAAAATATAATTACAAGTGTCAGAGGTGAACTCCTCCTAAGATATCGATCCTTAGACTATTCACCCAACTAGATAGATCTTGGATTCTATGAATAGAATAAATATTTATATATGTATTCATTTTTAATGTTCAATTTGGTGGTTACTTGAAATAGCTGTTCATTAACTAAAGCAGCATTATTGGATTTTTAAAATAAACTTGCTGCACCCTGCAGTTTTACCCTCGTAAAAGTAACGAATATGTTGAAATGTATCCATGCATGGTGTGTTAATCCAGCATCTAAACTATCTATATCCCAAGTTTCAGTCAAATTGGTTCAGTGGTTTCAGCGTCAAGGAGTAACAAATATACACACAAACTCCCTCAAAAACTACACATTATAAATATTAGTTTGATGTATTACCAGCACCATGCACCATTGATAGTGTCCCTAATAATGAACACTCGAGGGAGAAAGGTGGTAGGGCAAACTTACGGGCAAGGGTTAATTTGAGTTATGAAGTACCTGTGTGTGCGCGGAGAGCTGATGTTTATCCTGCGCGTGGTGGTGTGCGTGGTCCCAGTGGTGCAGCGCATCAGGCGCGGGGGGCCCCCCGGCCCCGGAGGCGCCCGCGGCCCCGGGCCCGCTGCCCCCGGCCCCGGCGCCGGGCCCCGCGCCTGCCCCCAGGTACTGCAGCGGCAGCGAGTGCATCAGAGAGAGCGCCGCGGCGGCCGCGCCGCCCGCCCCCACGCCTCCGTACGCGCCGCTCTCCAGGCCCACGCCGTGGCTCACGCCCACACCCACGCTGCTCATGTTCTAACACACACAACAACACTTTACGGTAACAGTTTACGTTTTTACTTTTATAATTTTCTCATACCAACAAAAACACACAGAAATAGTGAGCCGTTTTAGTTTCGAAAAATCTAGCGTCTTATTAGCGTCGGCGTTATTCCTGCCTTGCTGCTAAAGGTGTTCTCAAACAGGCAACGAACCAAACAAGCGGCGATAAGTTTTGACAACATCACATAGATAACCGTTTGCTTTCGCATTGTGACTATATATTCTAAAACAAAATCGGCTCATAGTGCACTCGGTTTGCTATATACAACCAGGCCATAGCAACAAAAAGGATGTTGTAACTATATAGTTTATAACATTATATGTGTAAAATAATTAAGGATGTTAAGTGGTGGTGAAATATTCTACATTGTACTGCCACATTCAGCAAAAAAAAATGTATAGAGCCACTGTGAGAAGAATGGGCAAGAAACTCAGGACCATTCTTTTAAAATTCTTTTAACAATATGTTATATACATTATAATAAAATTATTACAATAATTGTTTTGTTGTTTAAGTAATCACAAACTGTGTAGTAGGATTTCTTAATCAAAAATTTTTTTCACAAGCAACTTGAATTTTCCTTCTGTGAGCATAGTAATATGTTTGGCTTTTAAAATGCGAGTTTCAAAATAAGATTGCATGAGTAAATCTACACTCGTGTTTTAATAGCCTCTATTATATGACAGTTGCATAAACTACTATTATTAAACATATAACCTTATTTATTTTACACATAAATTGTTCCAGCATTTCTAGTATAGATGTAGGTACATAAAGTAGCGGCATAGCATGTATGTTTACCTGGTACCGATCGTGGTCGGCGAGATGCGGCATGTGGTGGAGATGGTCTGCGGCAGCGCGGCCCCACGCTCGCTCCGTGCCGATGGGCCGCGGCTTGCGCTCCTCCTCCTCCCCCCACGCCGCGCCCCCGCCGCCGCCCCCGCCCCCGCCGCCGCTGCCGCCTCCACCGCCGCGCTCCAGGATAGACTGCAACCACGAATATTATATATCTCTCAGCAAATCTTCAACTATTTGTGTGTTTTATCACAATTACCAATCGAGTACCAATTGTGCTCTTATCAAAAGACAAAGAGAAGAGGGTAGACAGCTATATCTGCTCCTCATTTTTAGTTTTGTATCCACTTGCACTCTCCAATCGTTCCGCGATTATGGCGGTTGTCACAGCTTCGAAAAATCGGGTGCTCATAGAAAACAAAAAGATTTAGAAGCAGTGATGGCTCAGTGATGGGCCAATCCCTAGTTTAGTGTTGGAGACCTTGTTCGTCAATAATGTCAACCTATTATCCCTGTGTTCACATCGAGGGCGCATCGTTTAGTACGCTGGTAAGGGCAAGACCCCCTGTTGCAATTAATTCTCAAGCAAACAGACACAACTTTGCCATGTGGAGGGGCTGAGCCCCTACGGGTTCTAACTCCCCAAAAGTCAGGCCACTTAAAAGGTTGACAATAACTTTATATTTGGTGATTAATGTTTCATTGTAACAAGTAATTGAATTGTCTGCCCTTTATAAATCCTATAATATTTTCTACATTTTCGTTGTATCAAAAATGGCTTATATTGAAACTTGTACTTTTTAAATGTCACACTTTGTTGCTTTGTTGTAAGATGTACTTTAGCAGAAAGAAGCGAGTTCTGTTGCAAATTGATGTGAAAATGTTAATACGATTTTTCAGCAATTGTATCTCTGTGAGTGTTGGTTGCCACACAGACGGTAATCGGTTCGTAGCTTATAGCAAACTTGTACTCCACAGCATGGAGGTTGGTCATATTTAATGCTATTTATAGTAGCCAAGCACCTATTGCGGGTTAGAAGTTGAATGGAGGATTCCATTATATATAGCTAGAGCATCTTCACTCACCATCATGCAATTTAATTTACTTGTAAGATGAGCTTAACAAATTGTCAAATTGGCAGTTGTGATACTTCTTATAATATAATAACTATATTATAGTCATAAATTTTTCGCACACCTTTCTTAAGAAACATAACAAAGGTGCTTTATAAATAAAACATATTTAAAACTAACCCGAGACCCCGGAGCCACTTCACCACCAATGCAGTCATAGCAAACTTCCAAAAATAGTTTAAAAATGTTGTTTAAGTGTGAATGAGTGTAGCATTTACCTGGTAAGGATGGTGGGAGTGCGACATGGGTTTAGGCGACTGGCTCATTGGCTGTTGGTATGACATCAGCAGCGTGCTAAGGTTTGCGGCATTGTTGTTGCTCGAGTACATCTGTAAAATGAACAAAACAGTATTATTTAGATTCTATCACTAAATAGTATAAAACAAAGCCGCTGTCTGTCCCTATGTATGCTTAGATCTTTAAAACTACGAAATGGATTTTGATGCGGTTTTTTTTTATAGAAAGAGTGATTCAAGAGGCAGGTTTATATGTATAATACATGCATAATATAATAGAGGATCACTGAGTATTTTAGAGGTTTCTAATGTGATGTCGTAAACAAACACATTTTTTGGCGCTTACATTGAAAACGCTGTCTGCACCCTACCAGATAATGTACTACAGTATTGTACATCATTTTTTATCCTTTACTTTTTACGAATAATAATGGATTTTTTACGAAGCAATACAGCACTAATCCTTATCCAATTAAGTACCTCAAATAGAAATGACATTTGCGTTAGGTTAAATAAACAAAAAGCTGTGAACGTTGTAAGTATATAAAGACTTTCTGTAGTATATTTAGAATCAATATTGCACCCGTACGAAGCCGGGGCGGAGCGCTAGTATACAACGAAACAAGAAAAAATGTATCAGTAATGCCAACATGGTTTTGGATTAATGTCTAACCAAGCCCACTCATGGTTAAATAAATTCGTTTGTTTTAATTCCCTTGGTAATGCTTAATATCTGTAAAAACTATTAGACAATAATGCCGTTTGTGATGGAAGGATAAGTTGACTAGAAGCCAAATGATGTAACTATGTAGTCAATTTCTGATAGATACAATCAATCATAAGATTTTTTTACGTTCAGATTGCTTTTTGCACACCCATTAAGGGTAGAATATAGTGGACATAATTTACTCAAATAATTCTAAGATCTATGTATCTAAACGAAGTCGAAAAGCAACCTTGACTGTTGAATTAACATGTACATACTAAAACAAATAAATAGATACTTATTTGTTTTCAATTTGAGATCAAAAATATATTATATGACCAGAGAAAGTCGTTAGTACACCTTGCATCATGACATCAACATGTAAATTGGTTGGTTAAGCAATGATTCAATTCAAATTGACTGTATGTAAGCACATTAATAGTAGATGGATATGAGTTACTACCAAAAGATTTATAGCTAAAACTTTTCCTCTTTTTGAAGGCCAGTTCTAGGTTATGCCTATTACCTGTATCATTCAACCACTATTAATCTGCAATGCACTCAAAAATTATATTTTTGTTCTAAAATCTAAATTGTTATAATTTACAAAAACAATCAGCCTGAAATTTTAATGTTGTTCAACCATAATTAAGTTAATTTCAATGAAATCTGCTTAAAACTACCCGCAATTGCACATAATAAATTTACTTTTAGGAGACACATTTACATGCGTGGTCCACGAATTTGGATTTAAACAAAATAAGCAATTTTTATATTACCTCATTTTAGTTTGTGGTGCATAACCGAATTAGGTGTATTGTCATGCCGTGATTAGGACTGTGTTTAATTAGTAGTGGTCACTTTGTCGGTAAAGTCAGAGGTTGATGAATTGGTATGGGTGCATACCTGCGCCGAATGCTTATGGTGCATGAGCGGATGTCTCTGCGCGAAGTCAGGCGCGCGCGGGTTGAGCCTCGACACGGACTCCACTCCGACGAGCCCCAGCCCCAGCGCTGAGGACCCGCCTGCGCCGCCGCCGCCGCTGCTGCTGCTCGACATGCCGCTAGACATCGACACCTGTCACAGAGGCAACATCATCACATTACAGGACATTTTCTTTGGTTGATTGGAAATATGCGAGGTCTAGATATTTCTTAAACACAACTACCTAAATAGTGATTCTTAAACGCATGCCACCATCAGGAAAGAATGACTGTACATTTTGCGAGATCATGTTTAATGTATTTTACAGCAGTCTCCAACTGTTGAGTATTCATCAACAAAATTATCAAATTATGAAAAATTTGTTATCATATAATTTTTTTTGTTAATGTAATATAGACAAACTCTTTGAATATGGTCCTATATTCCAATGTTACTTATAAATATGTAATATAAATATATATAATATATAAATATGTACAGAAAATATTACATACGTAACTAATATATCAACTAATTCATTCAACTAAATCACCTTTTCCAGTCTCACAGGGGACTGCAGAACTGACAATTCTACTATGTACCCTATACAAGGGGCTCAACTAGTACCAAAGTCAAGGCGCCCTTTTGATGCCAAAACTTTGTTAGAAACGTTACTTATACTTATACTTTGTTGTTAGTATATATCCCCGCTACCAATTCCCTATTATGGGTGCTGGAAATCAGCCCAGTAACAATGTCATAGAATCAACTTATGCATTGGAAGCATGTGCAAAGAGAGTAGTTAGGATTGCTTTAAAGAACCTCTTATAAATATTTTTATTGATGGACAAAAATATGATTATGATGATGACTTGTTTTTATAGGAACCAACAGGTTCAAATATCATCCTGAACCCTCGGACCTTTATACTCTTTGTATATGAAGATCTGTTCATGGAATTATTGTACAAAAAGATTCCTTTTTCTTAAACAGAAGTATTAATAAATTATGAGCTTACCATGGGGTTCATCATATTGTGTCCATTCCGAGAATTGTCTTGATAGATAGGTCCATTCCTTGACATGCCGCTCATGTCCATTGAGTTCACATTGTTTCCTGTAATCGCGATATGGATAAATTGAATCTTCTAGGATTTAAATTTTTGATCAATATTTGGCTGTGCGACAGCAGCTGTTCAGAGTTTTATGCGGTATGACGAATCATCCTTTAATGATAATTATTTGCGAATAATTTTATTTTTCCTATGCATGCTGTGATTGTTTGAAATGGAACTCGTGGAACCACTATTCAATAATCTAAATAATCAGTAAAAATAGTTTTAAATGATCTGGATAGCCAGACTCCAAGAATAAAATGTATATCCAAGCAATTGATGGGTTGTCGTGTTGATTTGACCTTAGAGCATATATAATTATGTTTTTATCAAATGGTATCATACAAAAAATAAATCAGAGCACAATATTAACATTCCACAGAGCACAGTATATACATTTTGGGCGGATATCGAAGGCGCGTCTCCCGGTTTTAGGCACGGCATATCTTAATGCAGTGGCCTCCGAGGCGGTGGGATGGGATAAGATACGATTTCTGTGCTTCAGAAATTTGTAAATGTGCTATTTGCTCGGCATATGATTTACGAGCTTAAAACAATGTTCAGAAATTGTATATTTATCGATAGTTCCTACTGTTAAAATACATGATTATGAATGAACTTTAGAATGTTAATGATAAAAAAAGTATAAGTTACCAATGGGCATCGGCATCGGTTGGTGGTAGGAGATATTAGGCTGCGCATGCGGCGCGTAGGTAGGGGGAGGCGTGGAGCCGTGCGAGGAAGTACGCGAGCAGGGGGAGCACCCCCCACCCCCCGTGCCGCTCGCCCCTCCTCCTGCGCCAGTCGCGCCCCCTCCGCCACCACCGCCGCCGCGATATCCCGGCGCCTTGCTTGCGTCCACCTGGAACGCACACACATTGTTAAACACATTCACTCAGTAATGGCTTCTTATTTATATTAAATGTACCGGAGTGTCAGTAATTAACAGTCAAAATCATTTATTAAATTTTGGCGACTTTTAAGAAGGTCAATTATAAATGTTAATATTGAAATATTCTACATTGCCTGCTATGTATAGTAAATAAAATAGAGCCACGTCCACAAGAACGGCCAAAAATTCGGGGCCATTCCTTTTAAACGTGTTTTAACAATGCGTTATAATAGTAGTTTATGTAACTGTCATAATATAATAGAGGGTATTAAAACATGAGTGTAGTTTTTTGAAACGAGCCGCAGGCGAGTTTCAAAATAAGATTACACGAGTGTCTTAATACCTAATTATATGCAGTTGCATATACTACTTTATTTAATCTCATGGCTATAGGTAGCTACAATAAATAAAATGCAATATAAACACCAGCACGTTGCGCGCGCGGCGCGCTCACCACAGATGATGTGTACCTAAATTGAATCGAAGTCGGAAGGTCGGGACATATTGTACTTTAATAATTAAAAAATTGTTTTAAAGCATTGTTTTGTGAGGAGAATAATGCTTTAATTTAATATTTTAATTTTCTTAAAGAAGTATGTAAATAAAATATGCCAATAAAAGTCTGTATTTCATTTCATAATTAGAATATTACCGAATGAGATTATATAAAGTATATTATAAAATTATTGCAATATTTGTTTAAATAATGTGGGTGACAGACAGGTGATAGCTTGGCAGGGATGGAATTGTCCAAGCATTTTAGTCATTTAAGTTATCACAAAAAACTGTTTACACGTACCTAAGAAGGACCTTTTATTTGTGTTTGCAAAAAAACTGGCACCGTTACTTTACCTTTATTACTATGTTATAATTGTGAGTCACATTTTAATTGATATGATAATAAAATAAAATTATATACAAGTTTTGTGGCGCTCTTTTATAAATTTTCAAAACATCCGAGATACCGGAAATGAAGACGTTATAAAAACATATTTCATGCGCGACGTTTTAGCTAAAAGAGCCACTAATCATAATTAGGTTACATTTAGCCAATACCTACGTCAAAATGATTAACAAACAAGAGGCAAACAAAACTTTCTTTTCTATAGAAATTCATGTGTAAATAATATATAGTCTGTATAGGGCGCGTGTGTTATGTACCTGCGGCGGCGGCATGTCCACGTTGTGGTGCGGGTCGGCGGCGCCCCACACGCTGGCGGCGCCCATCGTCAGGTCCTTGAACAGCGAGTACTCCTGCGCCCCGCCGCCGCTGCTGCCGCTCGACTGACACACAAACAAACAAACAACTTATCTCACAACATTCCACTTCTCATATTATATACTTATAGGTGAGAATATCTAACAAGTTTTTTATATGTTATTGTGATGGAACAAGCACGAGGCCCACCTAATGTTAAGCGGATTAACCTCTGTCTATAACAGATGTATTTCGTCACAAGTCAAGAATTGCACAGCGCCCGTCACCTTGAGACATTGTTGGTAAGTCTCATGTGCCTGTAAATTCACTGCATTTTATGTTTTTTTTATTGCTTATAGGTTAGCCTTTGACCACTATCTCACCTGATGGTAAGTGATGATGGCTCTCAAGGACTTCTGCCGGAATACACCGTTAGGTGCTTGGCGACAAATTTTGTACTTGAGGGTTGTCGCTAACCAGGCGGGCATTCCCAAAATGTCCTTCCACCATGTGGTGAAGCTCAATCCCGCAGCGGGATTAGAACCATGGACCTGCAGCGCGGCAGTCCATTACCAATGCCACTGAGCCATCACTGCTTCATGAATAGACATAGAGACATAACTAACGTCTCGCGGAGTGACGAGTACAGTGTAGTATCAAGCAGAATAAGAAAGATAATACTGCAACTGTAATGGAAAGATTTGACGCTTACCATCAGGCGGGCGAGTTATCCGTACACATAGTAAAATAAACACTTACAATGGCGTAAAAAAACAACATTTATATTATTCTCGTAATAGATATCACATATGGGATCAACAAATCATTATAATATGTAAACAATATGCTACGTGTCCGATTGCTCTAAAAATTACCACAGAAAAAATAACAAACATATTACAGAGCCTGGTGGGGTCATGCAACTAGGATTTTAATTTATATGGTAGTCATACAGAAATATTCTTGAGTCGACGCATAAACATATATACTTAAATATTAAATTTATGACCAAACATAACAATTTTATATTTCCAAATCATTAACGGGTCTATCCACGCCCGAATTAACATCAAAATAATATTTTGACTAACTGATTTAGAAACATGAGTTTAGTTCACGAAAGTTTAAAGAAAATTTAGCTTAACTCACCGATGGCGTTGTATTGATGTGCAGAGCTGCTGATGAGTTGAGGGAGTTGTCTTCGTTCCACGTGCTCGAGTTATCGGGACTTAGCTGCAACATGAGACACTATACATACGTGGAACCAATAAACATTGTGGTATAGTAGACAATAATATGAACATATCTTACTGCCTTGTGGGGTCCCTAGCTAGAATTACATACCCCATACTTTCCTGTGCGTGGACGCAATGACTAAGGAAAAAATACCAAATTGTTAGCAGCAGTGGCTTCTGAAGAACTGTCATCTTACACTGCGTTCCCCAAGACGCCTGCCAAACATGGGAATTATTGCGAAACTGCCCTAAATGGGGGAGCCAATCGTCCAACAGTTATTTATAGCCAAGTTAAAGCCAAGTTTCTAGGTTTGATTCTCAAGTAAAACAGTTATTTGGCTTTTTTGACAAATATTTTTTTTGTGCTACTCTGGAGTTTGCACTCCATATCTGGTGAATGTTTCACTAGAGTGAGCTTCGGGAATATAAAAGCTTACAATTATCTTTTCATAGCACACAATCAGCCCACTTCTCTGGTGGAACTGACATCGTCTTATGATCATAATTAATAAGACTCAACCTTTCAGTACTCTTAGTATGAAAGTCCTCACTACATCGCCTTGCCTCGGGGCCAACTCGCGAGTAGTTAAAACGCCTACCAGTTGAGATTGGTCTTGAGAGCACGAGTAGGATCGGTTCATTCGGACCTTAGTCTATATGAGTTGTGTGGGTGAATAGTTACCTGCATTGCGCGGTCGGGCAGCCGGTGCTTGAGATCCGGCTCGCAGTCGGCGATGGCAGGGGCGGCGGCGGGGGTGAGGGCGGGGGCGGGCGGCGCGGGGGACGCGGCGCGCGTCTCCAGCGCGGGGGAGAGGGAGAGGGTACTGCCACCCTGGCCACTCTGTGCAACATCAAATATATGTGTAAGCTTTTTTTTTTTTTTTACTCCGAACTGGGTAGCACTTGACCACTATCTCACTTGATGTTAAGTGATGATGCAATCGATGATGGAGCGTGCTTACCCAGAAGATACCTATTCACTCGCTTCTTGAAGACCCCCATATTGTACTTAACCGGAAACACAGCCTCAGGCAGAGTATTCCATACCCTGGCAGTACGCATGATGAAAGAAGATGCAAATCGCTTCGTTCGGGTAAATGGAATATCCACCATATAGCGGTGGCGCTTCTGAGTATCCCTGGATGTCCGGTTATAGCTGTGTCACTGTTCTATCTATCAAGGAAACTATGAGAAAACAGGACCCTATTACTACATAATTACTATATGTGTAGCCTATACTATCCGTCCGAAAAAGATTCTGAGTACTGTATCTTTTACTGTACTTTTGCCACCATATCGTGAAGTTAAAGACCGCGGCGAACCATGGACCTTCAGTGCGGATTGCCGCATATGGTGACAATGGCTATGGATTGCCATAGCCATTGTCACTGGTCCATATCAACAAAATATATCCGATATAAAGCTTAAGCCCACGTTGGAATTCGAATCTACTATCAATAGGTCTATCTATCAAGTGTCGTTAGAGCACATACCTGGAGATGATGCCTCGGCTTGAGGTCTAGTGGCGGCGGCGGAGGCGGCGCGGGTGCGGATGCGGAGGCGGAGGCAGATGCGGAGGCGGTAAGCTTGGCCGCGAAGGTGTGTAAGCGCGCGCCGACTATAGCACCCGTGTACGAGCCGCCCGTCGTTACACACGCGCTCTTGGCAGGCGTCGACACTGCGCCCGTACTTGCGATGCGCTTCTCGCTAGGAGTCGCCGCTGTAATAAAGTATAATGGTAAGTTATGATGTAGTCCAAGATACGTGTCATCAATAGGTGTAACCTCGAATTGATACACCATTAGATGCTTTGCTTCGCGACAGATTTTTTTCCCCGGTTATCCAGGAGAGCATTCTCAAAAAGTTTTTAGGCCACCCGAAGATCTTCGACATAGCATAATATGACGAGGATGGCAGAAGCCCCTAAGTAGTGAATAAGCAATGAACACTCACATGCCGTGGGGAGCCAGGATAGAATGTCACCCCTCCATCTCTACCCGTAGGTGTCGTAAGCGACTAAGGATAACGCACCAAAAGGGGGGCAGCAGCACTTTCTGAGGAACTGATATCATACTGCGATCCCTAAGCCGCCTGCCAAACGTGGGGATTACAACAATCCCCCCCATATTGGGGGAGGCTGAGTTCAGCAGTGGACTATCCAGCTGATACAGTAAAGTACTCACATAGAGCAGCCGTGAGACGCGGCGGCTGCGGGCGCGAGACGGGCGTATGCGCGTGCGTCGGTTTGGGCGCTGGTCTAGGCGCCGCAGAACGGACCGTCGCAGTCGAAGCCGTGCTCGCCGGGACCGGCTGCTGGAACGAAAACAATCAGTTTAACTATATTATTTTGTAATAAAATTTTAGAATACAATACAACTATTCCATATCAATTATCTCTAGATACAGCGGAATTGAATCCCATGAAATTCAATTCAATGTCAGTTGGATCATGTACACTTGCATGTATGTAATATGACAAAAGTGCGGTTGTCGTTTCCTAAAGGTATGGAGTCCCCCCTTCATTCCTTTAGGAAGCCACAACCGTAGGCTTTGATGTAGGAAATGGTGGCCGGACTGATGTGGGTCCGTTGTCACCGCAGACTGTGCCTATTTAACATTTTATAATCAAGCCAAAGCAAAAATGTCACACAAGAAAAAAAAAATACCCGCTAAAATATTCCGGTAATATTTGAAAGTCATTTTAACTATAGACAGTATAGAGCAGGTGGGTTGGTGTAATGAAAAGAGAATGTAGTGTTTACCTTAGGTGTGGGTTGTTTGGGCTTGGGCGGCGGCGGCTGCGGCTGCGGCGCGGGCGGCTGCTTGGCGCGCGGCAACAGCTGGGCGATGTCCGCTTCCGGGTCGCGGATCATGGCTGCGATGAGCATGCCGGCCTGCTTCGTCGCTTCCGCGGACCCTCTGCAACACAACACAACACACATTTACGGTACGCCATAATTAGCAGTCACACAACATTTGTTATCCGACTGGCCGACTAACGCGACAAAATACAAACACAGCACTTTGAATGGAGTTGTCCTAAATAACAACACACACGGTCATGCATTTGTTTACTGGCGCATTTGAGCATCAAACTGGTTTGTTTTAGTCGTGTCGGTCGCATCAAATTAAAATCATTTTTCGTGGAAATGAAAACAATTGAACTACAGTGATACCCTTATATACTTTATGATTTATTTATACTTTGTGACATTTTATGATTTGACTTTGCCCGTGGTCTTGTTTTCATGTGACTACGTTTTATATAAATAATGTGCTTGTAATTCTCTAATTAGCGTAATTGGTTTACATTCTGCGTGACATTTTATACATTAATCTAATTAAATAATACAGGTATTGTTTTATATGATAATTAATTGACATTTTATATATTATGATTTAAGTTTGTTTGACATTGATATTGTATCTTAAATTTTATAACAATGTATTGATTTTGACGTTGTATTAATATTATTTTTTTATAATTAGTGTAATTGGCCTAAAGCCGTTCTAATTGAATTAAATAAATAAATAAATAAAAAATAAATATATATATATATATATATATATATATATCTGCATTTACTCTAGCGCGCTGGTAGTATGAATTGTTGTTTTCTAGTAACTGGAAGTAAAAGTGGATAAAATCACTACTTTAATATTGTCGTATGTTCACATGTATATAGTAGTCGTTCACGTTTGCATTTAGTTTCTTTCCCAATAAACATTTGTATAAGTTTTCATTTAGTTAAAGCGCAGACACAACATGAAAGTTACACGTTGGCATCGTAAGACAATCGTCGAAACTTATCACATTTACAAATTATTGGAAAACAATATATTTTGTCCCGCAATCCCGCGTCCCGGTAATTGAACCCGCGTCATAAACAAGGCCGAGTAATACTTAGAAAAAAAAAAACTAATTTAGCTGCACGCCATTTTCAGCAACCGATATTGTCGTCGAACAACAATGGTATTACGATAAAGCGTTACACATAGGCAACACATACATCGTCAACTATGTCTGTATATCCCAGATGACAGAGATTCATCTCTATCGGTTGAAGACCAACTAAGTAGCGCGGCCGCCAGCAGCGTTACGAAAGACGGCCGCGCGACCAGTAGCGGCCTATCACCGGTTATTTATTTATTCACCGTCTAAGTACTTATAGTTTACTATATAAGTCTTAAGTCTTTCATCCTATACTATACATTATTATTATAGAAACAAAGCAGAAAATAGTTTGACAGTAAAACGGGCGCTGCCTCGGTCTGAATTGAACCTTACAAGCAAGTGTATTGTATATAATTCTAGGTTAGCCTGAACAACATCTTCGACCACATCATCACTTACCATCAGGTGAGAAAGTGGTCAAAGGAACCTATCAGGCATAAAAATATATATATATATATATAAAAAGTGTTAGCGTCCTCACTTGATAGTGATGATCCTCTCGCCCTGGCCCTTGCTCTGCTTGTCGACCTCGATGTGGGCGCCGGTGGCCGCGCGGATCGCGTTTATGTTGGACCCGGCGCGCCCGATCACCCGCGAGATGGCGTGCGACGCCACTGATACTTTCTTGCATCTGATAATACACACATAAACATTATTCACAAGTAGCCTTCTGTTAATGATACTGAACTATTTGAAATTTAATTTATTTCTGTATCAGGCGGATTGTCGCCTCTTACGACACCCACAGGTAGTAATTAGGGGGGCACGGCACCCCACGGGGCCCCGTTGGACTTGCAGTTGTAAAATTATTATTATTCCTGAAGGCAATATTAAATGCCTAAAACAAGTCAATTATTAATTTACTCATGAAAATTAACAATTAATTTCTAAGATGCCCAGACTGTAAGCGAAACAAATGTTTTTTTTTTATTATTTTACGTTTTAGATAAACAATATTTTTTATTACGAAGCTTTATAGTATGGTATAGTTTTTCTTACTAAAATTTGGACCGTAAAACACACTTCTGCCTTGTAACAGGATCTACCATAAAGTTACTATTTTGCACACTCCAGAATGTTCACTAAAAACCTAAAATGAATAAATGTTCACCAATATAGTAGTAGTCATATTTTTTACTAGGAAAACATAATCTAGTGTCTACATGTACATACACTAGATTATCCCTCCCACATATCTTCCTGTGGGAGTCGTAAGAGGAAAAATAGCAAATAGGCAGGCAGCAGCGCCTTCAAAGCAACTGCCATCTTACACTGCGCTTGCCAAGCATATGAATTATGGCAAAACCCCCACTTTGGTCAACGGCGGACGTTCCGACGTAATCTCACTATATTCTATGAACTATATATAATTTTTTGCTTTTTTTCCACACTACGAACGCACGTGAGGTCTGCATAGCTTAAACTCTTCTAATCTTTATTAGCCGTTATTTCGGTACTCCCATCTTTCGTCCATATATTACTAACTCAGACCATCCATACTTCCATTGGCCTTCTTGTACCTTAAAATTCACACTATGCTGCATGCACTCTCCTTTCACTTCCAACACTTATTATCATTTAATAATTATTTTTCTTTGCCAATAATGTAACTAAACAGTACATACCCAGGTTCGAGTGTTGATAGCGCCTGCACGCTGGACTTGCGCACTACTTCCTTCCACCCTTCCTCCCGGCGGCCGCCCACGCACCCACCCTTGGGGGACGTCGCCTTTGGGTCCGCTTCCCATCTGGAGGTACAAACGTTACTCTTATGACAAATGTTACACATACTCGTAGGTTGTTACTGTGATATGATCACCAATGTTGTTTTGAACAACGCATATAAACTGTATGCATTACCCTAGCAAGAAAATCACTCCTGGAATAAATTGAGTTCTACAAATAATTAGTGCGTTATACGCTGTAAATGTGCACCAAATAATAAATTTGTGCACTTTGCCGTTTTGTTAAAAAAAAGGAAAAACCAATTCTGCTGGAGTAACGTTGTTCCAGCAGGAAAATTTTGATCGAATGATCGGAAAGAAAAATTAAGTATATGGACAGATAGCTTATATTTGTGCATAAATGTGCACCAAAAATTAAATTTGTGCGTCGTAAGGTTTTCGAGATATTTCGTTTCCTGCTGGAGTAACGTTTAGCAAAATCCATTTTCTCGAAAACCAATAATTGTGCGATCTTACAATAAAAGTATATTTGTAGCTCTTAATTTGTGCTTATTTGTGACACCATTAGATTTTCAAAAATCTGTACCATTTCTACGTAATTATGCAATTACGAAAATAAAAAAAATATGTCTAGCGCTAAAACGAACAAACGGTTGTACTCACTAAAAACGGTATTTGGTTCTTCTTGTAATTTCATTCATAAAAAGTAAACTTATTAGACAAAATATACACGCATTTATCAATAATATCAATATATGTCGCAACCGACAGTGTCATAGTTAGACATCAAAATGCAAGAAATAGAATTTTCTCAACATGTTTCGGTGTTAACCAAAAGTTAGTGCGTTTAATGAAATATTTATACTGAAAATTTCAGCTTCATGTGTAAAGTATTAAAGAAGATATGAACAAAAACTGAAACAATAGCGAGATTACTGGTTACCCGAGCAAATTCGAAAGATAGCAAAAAAGCGGCGGTTTCATACATATTGATGAGCTTCTTAACTTTGCTCAACTAACAGGTTTACAAATATTGTACCTGGGTACATTGGGGCATAAAACTGTTAAGGGAAATATTTAATTGCTTTTTATATTGAGTTTATATAAAATGTATTTTATGTAGGTAAGTAACGGTATGTATCTAGTTTGTAGCTTTCCCAACAATAAAAGACTAATAAAATAAATTCGGGTTCCATTACTAACTCAAACATTTTAATGAAATGAAAGTATTTTAGGCATATTAATTGAGATGTTTTTCATTAATTGCTAGTACAAGGACAAATTAGCTTTACGATTGTTAGATGGTGCAATTAGTTAACCATATCACAGAATAAATAATAGTACCTCTTCGATAAAATATACCCTAGATGCAACTTTTCGTATTGACAGAACGCATATAAACGGCTCGAGTTATCCTATACCTTTCTGTCTATTGAGATACACATAAAAACCTTAAAATTACACAAAAACGTAGTAAATCTATTTAAGTCATTTAACAATATTCAACCTTGTATCAGTTGCATAAGGTTTAATTTTCAATTACTTCGTAATAAACTTTAAGCACTTTTACTCTGCGCCATTGAAGAGAGCTCGTAAAATTTTATTACCCTTTCCTGTGATAGAACATAAAATACAATGGAGTCGCTTACTCCTAATCTCGTACTAAAAATATTATTTAGTAATTCGTTTTTTTGGTGACATTTATAATTGGAATTTTAACTATCCATATTAGTCAACTAGCTTATATACACTGGTTTTTCCTGGGTTGAAAAGGTGTGTAGTAGATTATATGCGGATGTTGGGAGATAGAAAAGGGATCTGTTATAATGAAATCAGAATATGAATTATTCGGCTTTAATTTTCATTAACATTTATTTATTTATTCCACACAGAACAAAAAGCAATTAAAAACAAATAATATAACAATATAATGTATTAGACCTGAATTGCAGTTCAGATACCTGCGTGTTACAGCAAAATATATAAAGTAAACGTGTTTGAGTAATTAATGTAATTATGAATGTTAATACAATGTTAATGTTAATTTTATACATTATATATGTAACACAATATTTAATATTTATAAACTAGGTACCTTTACATACTATATTCATATCATACATTCTGAAAATCATCTGTAATAATAAGAGTGCACGCTAAACCTCGTGCATTCAGGATTGTGCAGGTGGCTCGGACATTTCGATATTAAATTATTAACATACAACATCGATGAAAAACCGGAACACTAGAACTTGAAAAAGGTTTTGTGGTGTTTTTCCAATCAGTAAGCCAAGTCACTCTTACACGTATTAGTACATAAAACATACATACATATGCACACACACACACACACACACATAAATATATTGTATATATGTGTGTAAGCACTAATCCATATTATATGTGAAAATATTGCAGTTCTAATAATATTTCATACATACATGTCAAATTGATAACCTCCTTTTTGAAGTTGGAAAATGTAAAATAAATGCCTGTGTACAGTCTGAGAAAATAAAAGATTATTATGGCGACTCCAATAGACTTGTTCTGAATTAGGGCTCACTTATTCTTGTCTTGCATGGGATGTTATTATGCGTGCGAAAGAGACAACTGCGTAACAGGAGTAACGGAATTTAATTTGTTGATGTATTAATTTGGAGGTGATAATTAAATAATTATGAATGTTTATCACTTAAAATACTATAAATATGTATAAAACTTACCGAAAATACGAAATCCCATATATTTTTCGCTTTGTTAGTGTGTTATTTTGCAACTATTCACAGAGCACTTCGGCATTGTTTCACTCGACGATCAGCGCGTCACTGACGGCAAAACTGTGCTTCAGATCATTATAAGCACAGTTTTGTTTGGTTAACTTTGGAGCGCTCGCGCAGAATCTAGGGTATATTTTATCGAAGTAGTACCTACATAGTTGTTATTGCTTCTCTTCAACTTACCTATACAATACCTACGATTGCAGCGAAGAAGTCGACTGAAGTTCGTACGGCTATTAAATCATGGGAAAGGGATTTATATAGTGTGCTCTGTTGCACTTGCAATTCCTATGGCGAGATGTAGAGATGTAACCACTGTCAAATCGATGTTAATATGATAAAGCAGTTGAAAAGAATAGAATTAACTCTTATTAATTCGATAAAAATTTTCGTAAGTAGTACACATAGGTATTTAAACAATGTTGAAACCAAATTCACTTACGTTAAATCAGCCGAGTAGTTCAATATCGATAAAACTAAACATGTTTTGCAAAGATTAGTGGTTGTGTTATTCGGTGCTCACAAACTATATTTGTACCTAATTTAGAATCTACGACATTGATCAAGCAATTTAAAATAATTGTAAAAATAGCAATTGATCAGTGATTGATATGATGAATGCCATACTTACTTGATAAGTATTTCATAATAGTTCTTCTGTATATTAACAGAAAAAAAATATATTTCTTTTAAACAAAACCTGCATTTTCATTTGATATTTTATAAGTTGCCTGAGCGTAGGAATTACATAAATAAAAATATTTCGACAAAATAAAAATCTCAACAATACCGTACCGCTATTATAAAAAATTATCACAAATTCCTCTTTAAGTATTTTATGCGTGACTGTACGGACATGAGCTTCCATTAATACTACTTATTAAAGAAGACCATCAATATGTATGAAACCGCCGCTTTTTTGCTATCTTTCGAATTTGCTCGGGTAACCAGTAATCTCGCTATTGTTTCAGTTTTTGTTCATATCTTCTTTAATACTTTACACATGAAGCTGAAATTTTCAGTATAAATATTTCATTAAACGCACTAACTTTTGGTTAACACCGAAACATGTTGAGTTAATTCTATTTCTTGCATTTTGATGTCTAACTATGACACTGTCGGTTGCGACATATATTGATATTATTGATAAATGCGTGTATATTTTGTCTAATAAGTTTACTTTTTATGAATGGAACTACAAGAAGAACCAAATACCGTTTTTAGTGAGTACAACCGTTTGTTCGTTTTAGCGCTAGACATATTTTTTTTATTTTCGTAATTGCATAATTACGTAGAAATGGTACAGATTTTTGAAAATCTAATGGTGTCACAAATAAGCACAAATTAAGAGCTACAAATATACTTTTATTGTAAGATCGCACAATTATTGGTTTTCGAGAAAATGGATTTTGCTAAACGTTACTCCAGCAGGAAACGAAATATCTCGAAAACCTTACGACGCACAAATTTAATTTTTGGTGCACATTTATGCACAAATATAAGCTATCTGTCCATATACTTAATTTTTCTTTCCGATCATTCGATCAAAATTTTCCTGCTGGAACAACGTTACTCCAGCAGAATTGGTTTTTCCTTTTTTTTAACAAAACGGCAAAGTGCACAAATTTATTATTTGGTGCACATTTACAGCGTATAACGCACTAATTATTTGTAGAACTCAATTTATTCCAGGAGTGATTTTCTTGCTAGGGTAATGCATACTATAAACTACCCACCGTATAACCTTAAGGCCAGAAACATATAATCTAGGAATATGTATTAGTGAGTACTATAGAGATATTCAGCTACATTCCAGTGTCCAGACCAGTGCTAGGTAAATAGCAATAGGCCTGTCCCCTTGTCGCGTGGGAACAAAAACTTATCTGGCGGATTCTGCATGCTTAAACATCTCTCTCTACCGCTTTGGTATAAAGGATAAGGATAAAAACGCGAAACGGTTGATGATACATAAAACTGTTTCTTGCCTTTTATGTACTGGTACCGTAGCTTCCTATTGGGCTGTTGTGGAAGGTGGTTTATATTACTGAAATTATCTTGCCGGAGTCTATTCCTATAGTCGATGTGGTTGATAAAATAATATTTTACTATAGTCTATTCACTGAGATTACGTACGTTAGGTATTACATATTTATGACGTCACAGAATATCAATCAGTTGTCCACGAGTACAATTCGCGGAGGTGTGGAGACGTTAGACCAGTGGCGGCGGGGGCATTGTTACATAGCAGTTCGAGCCTTGCCACTGTCCCTACACTTCCTATCCATTCTAATTTTCCACATGTGAATCAATTTTATAGATCAAATACAGAGATAAGTTCACAACGACGACGGCAAATAATCATTTTTAAGCATTTTAAAATTTCAGCTAAATTTAATTATGGACTGTGTGTGAATAAAAGATGCCCTAGCAGTTAGGGAAGTTGTCCTTGAGAGCCTGTAATTCTAGGTTAGCCGAAACAACATCTGCAGCGACATCATCACTAACCATCATGTGAGATAGAAGTCCAAGGCTAGCCTAACAGCTATATATAAATAAAAGATGACTAACTGGGTTTTAAAAACGGGAATGACGTAGTAGTGGTCATATTGAAATAGTGTCACATAATTAAGTGACATATACCTACTTATTTCTGTTTTTATTTGCTATATAATATTATGAAATATATTGCAAACCTTATTTTGCCAAGGAGTCAAAGAGAAAATATTTATATAAATGGAGAGTATCAATAACTGACCAGACATATTGTTCCTTTTTAATCAGTAATTATTCAAAGCAAATAAAGCTAAAATAAACAAAACATGCAAGAGATAAGTGTATCTAAAGAATCTGTTATTACAGAGCATGCAGGTCTATTAAATATTTGTAAACTCTAGATTTATATCCTACAATACAAATATTGTGAAGATTGTGGTCAATTATAAATAGTCTGGTATTCCCTCGATGTTTGTGATTTCGTGAATGTTTTCAATAAGGAATCGGCACTTACTGGTTGGTGTGAGATTTTTTATTTTTTTCGTTGGTATCGACATCATCTTTGTCGACATTGTGCCTTGTTGATTCAAACACTTGACTCTTTCTAGAATTATTCCCATATTTGTTAGCATTCTGTATTGTAATGCTCTTAGGGCTATCCTCTTCTGTTTTTCTGCAAGAATAATGTTTATTTTTAGCCCCTCTATGATTATCCAGTCATTTCTCTCCAGTTTACAGCATGGGGACATACATTGGGGCAAAATAAACTTGAAAAGCATTAATTAAATGAAACGATACTAGCATGCAATGCAATAGAAATGTTGACACACACATATAGTATTATTTTACACTATATTTTTTTAGTAATTATTATAACGGAAGTAAGCTTTATGCCATAAATTACTATTTATAGCAAAATGTAAGAGCAATAAAACACAAGAAGTCTCTATTCTCATTGTTGCCAGCATTTATCACTATACATTTATAATATTGTATTTTTTTTTATTTAGCCTTTAATACAAATACAAATAGTTTTTATTTACTCATATAATATGTGCAGAGTAAATATGAATCCACAAGTTCCCGAACTAGCGTCAGCTGTTATTATGTTAACGCGTCCGCGTCGACGTGACGCCCACATCGGCCGATATTTCTTTCTTTACCTAACTTTTAACAATTATTGTCACACCTTTGTTGCTTTTCTGAAGAGTTGTTAAAGTAGATACACTTATTTGTGAAATAGTTCAGTTTTAATCAATAATACTATATAAACGTCAACATTCCTATTCATTAAATAATTGAATACGTAATTTACAAGCTCAAAACCGTGTTGTTTTAGATATAAGTTAATAATTAATACATTTTTATAACCGAAAATAAAAACAATTAAACTTTATTATGGCAGTCACCAACTCCAGCTGTCTGATTGTGTACCTTTGTAGCAATGGGGCACATGTAGCTACCAACATCATGGTACTCATTTCCTTTGTGTGTAGATGATACGAATTATTGGTTATCTGACCAATTTACATGTTGATGTCATGTTTAGAATGGCATACTAGCCCGCTTCCTACTTCACACGGTCTTATAATATATGTTTTTTATCCCTCATAGATACATGTCGAGTCAAACTTTAGTTCAGTATCTGTAAAGGTTTTTTTGCTACAAAAGCCATCAGAATAGGAATAAATCTATTAATTTGAACGGTATCTATTAGAAATTGATTGCTACAAAGTTACATAATCGAATAGCTGATTATAAACTATTCTGAAGCATGCCAACAATGAACCTTCACACAATCACCTATTGTATTAGGTACACATACACTTTCAATTTAGTAGCTACGGCCTGGCAAATAAGTTGAGGAAGATATGAGAAAATTATATAGATATCAAAACAACTTAGAAAATGTTTTTACTTTCAACATTTAATACATACTCGTAATAATAACCTCCTTTTCTCAGCTCCCTATTACATAGCTTCGCGGTCTAAGATAGAATCGACCTAGTATTATAAAGCTGATTGTGTGAAAATACAACAGGGGTACCATTAGAAGTACTATTCATAACACATAAACTCACTTTTCCTTCTTGTCGGGCACGCGTCGGTCTACGGGCGGCGCGGGCTTGGCCGGGGTGGCGGGGGGAGAGCTCGGCGCTACATTCTCCTTCTCCTGCTTCTTGTCAGGCTTAGGGGTGCTTTCCTTCTCGGGCTTTGTTACCTCCACTTTGGGTTTAGGCTGCAGAGAGAACATCAGTTGCTATGAAATCACATTATTTGTGTTGTTATAAAAGCTGAGCGAGTTTGGCATACTTTTTTATTACCAATTTGACCACTATCGGACTTCTAGATATAATCGGATATAATAGCAAACTAAAGCTATTATTGAAGAAGGGCTTTCAGCAGGACCATTATATAACATGGAATTGGTAAATAATAATCAATTATATGTCAAAAATGGTTTCGGTTCACTGACCTCTGTATCTTGTATGTTGGGCTTGCAGTTGTAAAATTATTATTATTCCTGAAGGCTTGTTTCAGGCAATATTCAATGTATAAGAAACTATTCATACATCGTTCATGTTCGTGTGTCAAGGTGAGGTAATTAAAAAAATAAATTTAGTTCTCAGACGGTTTGTAGAAAAATATTGCAGTCATTTTCAGACTTCAATCGAGTCCAATGTTTCCATTGCAGTTGAGTTCAGTTGTACCCTAATAGTTGTCAAAATGACGGTAATTATCAGAATTTTTTCCTAACAAAATTACATTATTGCCTTATATACAGAACACTGATACATTCTTGGGGACAGATTTTCTATGTAAGTGTAGCAATCCACGCGAGCTTTCACAAAATACCTTAACACCATGCTGTGAAGCTGAACTTTGCTACCGGACTCAAACTATGGAGCCCGCGCACGATAATCGACGATAATTGTTACCTTAATATCATTGCTTCAAAATTATTCTGATGGACATAATGTTATGCCATTAACGGACTTTGAATGTATGATCGTTAAGGCTGTGAGTTAAGAACATTGTCATCTTAAGTGTTAAAGACACTGTCATGGGACCAATTTTACGGTAACTTTGCAATGATGTAGAGTAAGGCTAGTACTGACTTTGTCCGGCTGTTTCTTGGGCGGCGCGGCGGGTTGGGGGGGCGGGGTTTTCTCTTCTTTCTTCTTCTTCTTTAATTTAGCGCTCTGCGCGGGTGGCGCTTTCACGTCAGAGGAAGAGCATGAGCCCTGTAAAAGTATAATTTTCATTACAATGACATGTTTTTTTTTTTTGGATTATGACGCACCCACAAGGCCCACCTGATGATAGGCAGTAATCACTGCCTATAACAGATGCATTTATTCACAAGGGACGAACTGCACTGCGCCCATCACTCTAAGACATACATTTATTAAATATATTGGGCCTGTAATTTAATTATTTACTGGCCCTCGAGGAATGCAAACCTTGAGGTTATTGGCGACAGATTTTCTACTTGAGGGTGGTAGCTAACCAGGCGAGCATTCGCAAAATGCCTGATGAATGAGGTGAAGCTCAAGCCAGCGGTGGGGAGATAACTAATTACCATATTAAGTGTATACGAGTGTGTTATAGAGTAGGTACATATAACGGCAAGTACCTGTGAGTTGGCATCGATGCCAGAATCCCCCTCCTCCTTAGCGGCGGGCTCGTCGTCCCCCTCCCCCTCGCCCTCTCCGCCCTCCGAGCACTCGCCGAGCGCCTTCTCGCTGTACACCGAACTCTTGTCCGTTTCCGATGTCATCTTGCGCTTCTCCTCCTTAAAGCACAAACACAGAACACGGAAATCAGAAACCTTGTAAACTTGGTACCATCTCAAAATTAAACAGGAAATTGAGGGAATGTCAATCATGACTAGATTATACTTGTGGTACGAGTAAAAGAGCCAAAAGTAGAGCAGGAAGAAATTAGGTCAATGACCCAAATAGCTTCCACTAGCTAACTTATTGTACTGTCCCATGCGTAACGATTGTTGTTATGTGCAAGTGCGAGAGATACATGTTTGTAGGAAAATGACAGGGATGAAAGATTGGGGTTGGTGACCATTCTTTCTGCTCGGCGACCATGCTATATACATACATAACGGCACACCTATTTCCCGAATGAGTAGCCAGAGACCGTATCCATATGCTACGATCTTGACATTCCCTTGCTGCTCTCCCTCTCCTAACATTCTTTATATATGCCCGTCTGTAAAGGGTACTCTTGATCTGGCTTTTTCACGAACTACCCCAAGCTGCTCAGAATATGTACCAAAGAGATCTCAAGGAGGGTTTGCATTAGCATTATTTTATAATGACGATTTAGAATAATATTTAAATTGGTGACGAAATAAGATTGGAACTAAATACGACCTTATAATAAATACCTTCACTCTATTTTAATACTTGTATTCTATACTTTAAAGGTGTAAATGTACTTGCATATTCCTAGTAGGATTGTTATTAAGTAGTTGTTTAAATGTATTTATAATGTAATTTGACTTGCCTTGTATAACATCCAAAGTTATGGTGAGTAAATATTTATATTCTTTTCTATTCTTAGACAGTGCGTTTGCCAAAAAAGTAGAACTAAAGATTTACAAATATGTATATATAGTGTTGTTCTTTGCGTTGTAAGAGAAGACCTATTGTACATACACGAATCGTACCTACCCCACAAGCGTAGGACAAGGGTACAAAGTTGATGAGTTATTATTTTATATAGAGTAAGTAGTGACTGACCTCGCTGACTTTCTTCTCCATTTTCTTCTTCTTCTTCCTCTCCCGGCGGCGCGCGGCGGCCTGCCGGCGGCTCTCCTCCCGGCAGCGCTCCGCGTCCAACTCTTCGAGAAGGATGGTCGCGTTTTGGTTAGCGCGCGCCGCCTGGGTCTCCTTGGCCGCGCGGATAACGCGCACGCACTCTTGGCATTTCTCTAGCAGCTCTTTGTCGGATATTGTGCAGATGTACCTGTGCGGACAAACATGCTTTAATTATTGATGGAAACTGGGCTAGATACGAGTCCAGTAAAAATCAATGGTTCATAATCAGGATCAGCGAATTATCCACTTTCATAATATTTATAATTACTATATTATTGTGAAACAAAAGTATACTACGTAAAAACTGAAAGTTTTAGCATCGGTGTATTTTTCACAGATACAAATATATCAATGTTTTTTATTAGTCATCTGCCAATAATAGGTAAGTTTCATGAAACATTATACTAGGTGAAACATTAGGAGTACAGCAAAGAGGGGTTGTCAGTTAAACCAAAAGAAAACATTTTAAAGCGTGTGTTGCATACCTCGTCATTTCTTGATCAGAGGGGAATTGCGTGACGACGCCGACCATCCATTTGACCACTTTCGTGTGACCCTTCCGGAAGGCGGCCATCAGGCAAGATACCTGTGAACAAAATATGTCTTAGTCAATTACAAACAAAAATAGTTTTACGAAAGATCATTGAATCCAAGAATAAGATAGTAAGAATGTTATAATTTGGACATCGGTGGGAGAAAACCTAAACATGTAATGACAAAATGTGTGTGATTTAGTGAATTTTAATCATAACAGGCAAGATAGATATTTTTTTAAATGCCATTAGATCAGTCTCTCCTGGTGCAAAATGACAACGTGGTGAACACGCTGTCTAGCTAGTTAAATGAATGATGACCTGGACAGTTATAAGCCATTGTAGGTAACCCATATGTGCCCGGTAAACGGCCATGGGATAGCCCCATATTGTACGACCAAAACATATCAGGTGAATAATTGTACCCACATTTGTACAGACTCCTCTACCTACCCCTTCGGGGATAATCAGGCTGTTGTAATGGATGGATCTTTCTCTTCATCATATCATTACACTATACAAAGTTTTTACTTCATAACACTTATTCATAGTTCCGAAGGCTTGAACTATGAATAAGGGTTTAAGAAACCGTAAGAAATTAACACTATAAAACACTGTAGAAACAAAATTCGTGTACTTAGTGATAGAAATAAAATTGTTGATAATATTTATTATTATAATTTCTGCTCAGGCTGTCCCACTGCAGGGCAAATACTTCCAATCGACTCTTCGAAGTTTAAGATATCGAAGTATTGTAAACAAAGGGTTACAAACTAATAATTATGTGTGAGAATTTTGATTTAAAGTATTTGGTTTGATAAATTGCAGTATACGAATCCGTGAGGGTTACCTTTCTATTGTCTTGAGAGTCGATGTCTGCGCCGGCCGCGTACAGCATCTCGACAACGGCGAGATGTCCGCCGTTAGCCGCCAGCCACAGCGGGGAGTTGCCTTTCTTGTTCTTCACTTCTACTGCAGCTCGTCTGTCACACAACACAATCTCACTGCTTATACAATGAACCAATTTCAACAACCATTTACTATATAGGGAACTTTAAAAGCTCTCCAATGAATGGAATGGAATCACGTATTTCTCGAGACAAGAAGGTATTTGAAGCTAAAAATAGCAGTTTCTTAATTTTTTGTCGGCAGGTAACTTTTTCACAACAATCTTTCCTTATGTTAAGTGGTTATAGATAAATAGCAGGCTCAACCTGTGTCTCTGAAGAACAGCTGCTGGAAGAGAGGGTCAGGTGCTATGCAATAGATATTCTACTTGAGTGTAGCAACCATCCAGGCGGGTATTCGCAGAATGCCATAACATTCAAAGTGTCGCAGTTTTAGACCTCCCCAACGCCTTCTGACTAAATAATTAGGCAACATCCGGGATCAACGACTTAACGTGCCCTCCGAAGCACGGAAGTTCTCTGTAGTAAACACCACTACCGTTCACCTATGTTTTTTTTATGTAATGTTATTGTGACGGAACAAGCTCGAGGCCCACCTGATGTTAAGCGGTATCCTCTGCCTATAACAAATGCATTCCGTCACAAGTCACGAATTGCACTGCGCCCGTCACCTTGAGACATAGTTGTTAAATCTCATGTGCCTGTAACTTCCACTAGGAGCGCTTCAAAATATATGAACCCTCAGTCACCATATCAGAAAACTGGAGATAATCTTTGTTAGAATTTATTACCCTCCACATTAGTGTGTCTTACCCCGAAATTCACTTCCCTTCATATATACGATTAGAAATGTCTCATCAAACTGGATTCCAATCTCGAACTAAAGCGGAGTGCCTGAAATGGCACTCCGCGTCGCTCACATCTCTTGCTAATGTACTTGTGTTTAAGTATATTGTTCCCAGATGTAGCTGGGTCAAATCAAGAGATAAACCTGAATAGACAGCTCTACAGCTTGCAGAGTTGTTTGGTCTGCAGTTGCAGGGACTGTCTCGCTTTTATTTCACATCTAAATCATACTTTTCTCCGCTAAAATACAGGAGCTAAGCAGAAAAAGTCTCACCTCTGCAGCAACAGTTCGACGAACTTTGTATGTCCTTTGTCTGCGGCTATAGTGAGCGCAGTGTCTCTGGAGGAGGGCACGGGCGGCGCGTTCACGTCGGCGCCCTTGTCGAGCAGCACCCGGCCCACCTCCACGTACCCGCCGCTCGCCGCCTCCATCAGCGGCGTGAGGCCCGTCTTCGCGCGGTGCTCCACGTTCGCTTTGCGGTCCAGGAGTAAACTCACCACCTCATGCCGACCTGAACACAACATAAGGTAAATGTACTCTTCAAGATAACGTAAATCATATTGGATACAATGAGCCCGTGGAGTGCCAGCCTATGATATGACCCCCCCTTCTCTACCCGTGGATTTCGTAAGAAGCGACTATCTCTCTTGCGGCAACCGTGCGAAATAATACGTGTCACATAAACGCACCCTCAGGTTCTAATAAATGTAGTTATTGTAATTCGCCTAGCAGGCGTCATTGCAAACTTAACAAGTTAACAATATTAAAATGTAGTTATGATGAGAGCTTTGAGAAATATATGTGGTATAAATTTGAGAAGGGAGGAAGTAATAGTGTCGTTTAGAAAGATGTGGAGAACATGAGGTTATAGGACTTGGGTCGAAAATTATTATGCTGAGATGGTTTGAACATGGAGAATGCACGAACGATATCGACAAAAAAAGTATAAGAAGCCTTTTTTTTTTTTTTATTGTCATGAGGAAAATTACTCAGTTTTATTATTTCTATGAAGAGTGTTTAGGTTTACATTATAATACTCTGTAGTTCACACTCTTCCCGGGGGGTTTATTTGCGATCTAGCAACATTACAGTATAATTTATAGAAATTTTTGGGTGATAACAAAGCTAGTTTAAAATAGGTGATGTTGATGTGACCGTTGCCATTGGCGGCGTGAGAACAGTAGATGTGAGCACGTTACCTTGGAAGCAGGCGAGGGTGAGAGCGGTGTTGCGGTTGGTCTCTATCTGCGCGTTGATGTCTGACCCGCAGTCCAGCAGAAGCCGGACCGCGGCCGTGTGCCCGTTCATCGCTGCCAGCATTAGGGGGGAGATGCCCAGTTTTGAACCGGTACGGGAGTTGATTTCCGCCTGTCAAATATACACGATGTTAACCAACCCGAAGAGGTCTAAACTTAGTTAACTGATCAGTATTAACTTTAAAACCACAACAAAGGTGCGATTACTAGGTAAGTACATCATTATTTTTGACGGTAATGAGTTTTAGTTCTTCGAAAATTAAATATGGGAGACTAAAATGCATAGTAACAATAATAAGGCAAGTGTCTTCAATTTTTTTTTTTTTTTTTTTATATTATGGGTGACAATCAAGCAGACGGCCCGCCTGATGGTAAACGTAACCGCCGCCTATGGACATCTGCAACACTAGATGCGCTGCCGATGCGTTGCCTGCCCAGAGAGGAATTTGTAGATTATTATTTTATTAATTTATTATTTTATTTTATTTCCATCGGCCATTCTGACTTTATACAGATAAAACAGCTATGAAAATTATGCATCTGTATGAGAGAAAAAGTAGAAAAGTCTATCTAGAAAAGTAATTGGCAATATACATATACCTAGCCTAGTAAAATAATATTTTTTTATATATTAAATAATAGACAGATTGACATTATCTAGATTAGAATAGTGTTTTAGTGACCTGATGCGTGAGCAGTAGCCGGATGATGTTGACGTATCCGCCGGAGGCTGCGAGGGAGAGAGGCGTGTAGTCGGACACGTTGCGATGCTCCTTGTTGGCGCCGCGCGACAGTATCAACTCCACCACTTCGTAGCGTCCGCCGCTGCACGCCAGCGAGAGCGGCGTGTCCTAACACACACAACTTTATTAGCTTCTATCTAACTGTACTGTACTGTAACAGCCGGAACCACTGCTGAACACAGCCTCCCCTATCAGGGGGGTATTTGCCATAATCCGCACGCTTAGCAGGCGTCTTGGGGATCGCAGTGGAAGTTGGCAGTTCTTTAGAAGGCCTGGTGCCCACCTTTCAGTATTTTTCCCCTGAGTCGCCTCTTACGACACCCAAGGGATGATATGGGGAGGTGCAATTCTGACCCGGCGCCCCACGGGGAATCATGAATTCAATCTAACACATATTAACAATTATTTTAATCTTATTATAGTTATGATGTCTATAATTGAATACAGTAAAATTTACAGTTTATTCGGTTCATTGTATTGTACCCTCAAGACACAATTGAAACGAAAATAATTCATTATTTTAGAGATTCAGATCGAAGAGAACCAGTAAGTGCTTTTAACAAGCAATACACAGTAGTACCTCATCATAAAAACTGACTTAAAAGTGTCTTACAACAAAAGTGGTTGTGTCTTATATTATACTCTCTATTGATTTATTATATATTTATTATTGTAGTGTAAATTACAAGGACTAGTGATACAAATACTTACAAATAAGTATACGAGGGTGAAACTTCAGCAAGCGTATTACCAAGTCCGAAAAGTATAATGTTGAACTGTAACAAACCTTGGTGCGTTCAGACTGCGCCTCGATATCCGCGCCGTGATTGAGGAGGATCTCGACGATCTTCTCGTGCCCGGCTGTGGCGGCGAGTATGAGCGGCGTGAAGCCCTTCTTGTCGCGATGCTCGATGTCGGCGCCGCGCGAGAGCAGCAACTCTACGAGCTCCTCGTGTCCGCCGGCGCAGGCCAGCGTGAGCGCCGTGTCGTGGTTGGAGTCCGTCTCGCCGTCCACGTCCATGGCGGAGTAGGCCGCGGGGGCCGCCGCCGCCGCGCCGCCGCCCGCCTCGCCGCCCGCCCGCCGCGCCGTCAGCCGCGTCTGCGCCCGCAACTGTCATACTAACTGTTACAACACGCTCATAACACCACGCATCATCGCATAACATATTATATAGTTATTCGATATTAAGAGAAATACAAAATATAGAGAGACAGGAACGAGCGTTATTCTGTGCCATGAGAATAATTTGAATATTTCAGAAATGGAAGTAAAAACACAGCATGCCGGAAGTCCATTGTAAGTATTATAGTAAATCCACCAGTGGCCCTAGTGATTTTTTCTCGTGAAGCGCCGCGTGCGAATAATTAGTATGGCAAAATCCTTCACTTACTAACGCTCCGCTAGCGGCGCTTTGCCTTCAATTATATAAATTTGTATTACCGCATTACGGTTTATTGTCAGTAAAACAGGCACTAAACCCACGAAAATATCGCTTCGCTTGGGATAGTTTAGTCCTTTCTTTTGCCATTCTATACCCAAGTCATAAAATCTCCAAAATGTAGAAAATAAAGGCTTTCGAGTCACTAGCACCATTTTTATGGTGAATTTTGTCATTGGTCATTATAAAATCAAATAAAAGTAGTGTATTTAATATCTTATAAGAGAATATTGGCATTGCTCTTATTCACACAAACATGTATCATGCTATGAAACCTATTAAAAATATTATTGCATTATTTTGCACTTTTCATTTAAGATGAGGTGTGTTATACAGCTATTTTTAAGACAAAGAGACTGCAGCGGAAGCTTTATCCATAGAATAAAATTTGTTAACCTTATAAAATTAAAACCTTTAATAAGGGTTCTTATTCTTTTGAAACGCAAGGACACTAACTTTTTCATTGTGTCGCTGAAATTCAGTTCCAAAAAATCTATTTGCAGTCATAAAAACAATCCAACTGTTACAGACTTAGGAAATAATCTATGTAGATTTTATTATAGTTAAATCCGACTACAATATTATATTGATTCGAGTAAATCTCCCTCTACAATTTCATAAACTGTTTTCTACATTGTCCTGTTCAAAAGTCCAGTAGCAAATTATACTAAACAAATATTATGGCACAACAGGTTATCTTACGACTTTATTTTACTGTGACTGTTTATTGTGGTGTGTTTGGAACTGTGGCATACATCCCCCACAGATTCCATAACACTCTATTTATATATAAACATACTACTGCACTTATGAATACTTATATATACATAGTAAGGTAAACTATTAGTTATGTATATCACTTCGGTCAAAACTAAGATATTTGACGAAAAGCCCAACAAAACTTTAAACTGGATATTTACATTAGTTTGACATGAAGCTAAAGTTTTTTGGATATAGTTGTCATTAGTATAGTAAGCTCGTTAATAAAAAAAGCCACGAAATCTTAAAATTAGGCAGAATATTTACTGTTATGAGGCGATTCAATGGAAGCCCAATAAAATGCTCATACATTTTCAACTATTGCAAATTTGGTGAAAAAGATTGTTTGAATTTTTTAGTTAGCCATCCAAACCTTTTATTCAATTTCGACATCTGTGCGCTGTTATGAACATGAAATGTAATGACCGCTAGGTACAATTGTTTTGAGGTAATTACTTAATTTTTCTGTGACATCTTTGAAAGATAAAAATACCTTATAAATAAATTTAATACAATTTGGGAGGATTGAAAATTTCCATATATGATTTCCTTTCAAATAATCACTGATTTTAATAACAACAAATTACAATATAATCAACCAAATCGCAAGTAAATATCCAGCCTAACTCATGCATTTAATATGGGTAATTAAGAAAGAAACAAAATAAAAATAAGTGAATGATTGGTTAGGACACGAGACGACACATTACCTCTTTCTTACTAACCTTCTTCTTGACCGCGGCGTTGGTGAGGTGATGTTGGTCCCGCTTGGTGGGCGGGTGTACCGTCGGGGGGGCAGTCCCGGGCTGCGGGGGGGTGTACGACGCAGATCTATCAACAAATAGAACATTAATGTAGATATTTTCGACCTGTACTCGAATATAGGCAACAAGTGTACACATTGTAATTTTCAAAATTGTGGCAGACTTTTTTCTCTCTCTATATCCAAAGAAGTATCTTAAAATCATAGGTTAATTTGTTTTTTTTTTTACTCAAATTTATGTAAATTTTTATTATTAAGAATTTAGTGATATTACGACGAATCTTATTGCTGCTATGTATGACATTTATACTTGTGAAGTAAAGCCTTGTTAGTAATGTTTATGATGGTATTCGATAATTCAGAGTACTGCGTCGCGAGTACAATTGTACACAAGTTCCTTGAAATAAAAAAAAAAAACAAATACATGAAGTTCCATAAAACAACACCCAAGTAGCAAATGAGTTATCCTGCAAATATTTATAAAATTAGATTTACATAAGACCTTAAAATATGGCTTATTATATGATATTTGAAGTTGTTGAAATTATATTGTATAGTGACTCTGACACGCGCAGAAACAAGATGTAACTTTGATTTGTAAGCGTTTCGTCGGATTTTGAAGAAATGACTCAAAATCCGAGAGAAAATCGGTTTAAGAGAATCATTATGATGATGTGTTTAGGCACGTTACCTGTAGTCTGGGTAGGGATGGGTGGGCGGCGGCAGTGCGAAATGCGGCTGCTCGGGGGAAGCGGGCCGCGCTCGGGCAGTGCCCGCGCCAACCGTGCCCGCGACCGTGCCCGTGCCCGCCGCATCCGTGCCAGGGCCCGTGCCAACGCTCTGCAACACAACAATACACACTGTTACCTACTACATAAGCGACGATAAATTTGCTAACGATTTAGGTCCATATTATTACATATCTTGATTTCCAATTTGAGATGAAATTTTGATAGTTCATCTTGTGTTTTTTTTTTTGTTGTAGTAGAGGGTACTAACACAAAACGCGGTTTCTAAAAGATGATAGTTATTTTTATTTATAGCTGATAGGCTAGCCTATGACCACTATGTCAACTGATGGTAAGTGATGATGTGCTCGAAGATATTGTTCAAGCTAACCTAGAATTACTGACTCTTAAGGACTGCAGCCGAAACACACCGTTAGGTGCGAGGCAGATTTTCTACTTGCGGGTGATAGCTAGGTAGGCAAGCTCAAAAAAATCGCAAAAATTAGTACAACACCGTGTTTTATTATTACGGACCATAGTTTTATGTTTTCAATATTAGGTTTATCACAGTTGTGGAGGTTGTCATGTTTTATTGCTACTTTGATCATATATTCTGTTCTTTTAATATATTGTCATTAAATAAGGATACTATTATTTATATCTTATATTGCTTAAGATGTAAATGATGGTAATTAACTCAGTATGAGTAATCTCTTGGGCAACTACAAATGTCTGTATTAACAGAATATATTATGGCGGGCGATCCATGACTCATTATATAAACAGGTGACCAGTAGATGGTTGTGAACGGGACTTGTGTACCTGATGGTGCGTGTCGGGATGGTGGTGGTGGAGGTCCTTCCGCGAGGCCCAGTCGGCGCTGAGCTCCTCGGCCGCGGCCAGCAGTCGCCGCGCCTGCCGCTCCTCGCTGTTGGGCTCCACACCCGGCCTGCCGCCGCCGACGTTGCCGCCGACGCCGACATTGCCGCTGCCGTCACCGCCACCGCCACCCACACCCGCGCTGCCCTCGCACTTGCCGCTTAGGATCTCGTGCGATTTCTGCTGCATCACCTGATCACCGTACATCGTAATATGAGTAATAACCACCACGATTATTACTAAGCACCCGGCTTGGACTTGCGCTATATTTAATGGAAATATCTCCGATACCAGCATTTAATTTATATAAGATTATTAATCTGGTCGCGATTGTGCACAGCGGCGATCACGGCACTAGCTGGTTTGCTAAATAATAATGATGGATAAATCTTTCGATGGTTTTCGAAAAGTATAACAACAACAAATAGATAAGTTGACTTTTTTGGCCTTATATAAGCTCGAAAAGGGTAAAATTATAGAGCTAGGCATTGAAAAATATATCTTTTCGGATATAGTATTTTGATCTTTAGCTTGATTGAAGATATATCTTGTCTAGGTTTATGAAATTGTGGTAATAACCTAGATTTTTGAGTAGTTAAATAACTCAATTCTATATTGCCACGTAATAGAGTAATAATAGAGGACTGGATGCCAATGTATTTTATATTAGACATGCTTTATAGGTAAAGTGCCTTCAAATCTAGATAAAGAAACAGATAATTTTTAAACGAGCATCCTATTCAAATGTCAGTTCTTCATTATTTAAAAAAATAAACATTTAAACAACATCTTTACGAATTTTTTTATAATTATTCCTCGCGTCTGTTAGTGGGGTTTTAAATTGGTGACACTGGTCTTGCTCACGGCACCGTCCTGTTTACAACAATTGGTACTTTTAGAGAGTATAGTAGTGTGACCTGCAGTACGAGCGAGCGCAGTTCGTTGGGCGGCAACGCGACCAGAGAGGGCACCTCCCGCTGCAGGTAGGCGAGCACTGCGCCAAGCTCCCGAGCCTCTACCGCGCCGCCCGCACATGCCGTCTCCTCTCCGCTCAGGCTCTGCAATTACAGAACAACATTTTAAAAACTGCCTGAATGGACACCTCCCAAGCTATCATATTTTCAATCACTTTCATACTATGCCGATTTGGCTCGTATAGCAACTTAATTTAATAGTAACCTTCTTGCTTATTTCATGAAGATATTTAGAAAGAATACAGTTCGAAAGTTACCTTCGAACGCAAAGACGTTCAATTCGCGCACCCAATTACTAACTCTGAAAACTTTGGCGCAGCAAAAATAAATCAATGACGAAAATTATACTAAAACTCTTAACATATTATTAATATTTTTACCTTTTCACCCAAGAAGGCGCGCCCCTCCATATTTTTGAGTGTAATTGCAACTACTGCCCTACCCAGCGATATATTATTACATTTTATTGTTAGAACATTATATTAACAATTAGCATTCATACCCACACTAAGATGGAGTGTACAAACGGTCTACCCGTACAAAGCATTAATAATTAACTTTGCAGGGGTGAGCCTTGGTGAGTGAATAGGTGTGTACCTAATTATCAACATTTTATTATGTAGCTGTTAGTAACTAGGTGCTCGAAGCTTTAATAAATTTTAGTTTTATTCATTTGGGTTGGTAATATTACATTTTCTAAATCTCTACAGTTTTGTACGCCGCCGTAAAATTATTTCTGTAAATAAATCCTCTAATTTTGAATGCGGACGGTGCCTCTTGCACGAACGTCTCGTTTGAGGTGTATTGTAAATTTTCCCCGCCCCGGTAATTAAACTCCTTCATGTATATCAAAGTGAGATATAACGGTCGCTGGCACAGCTTTTCCAGTTATGTTGCTGGCGGTACCACACAGTCATCACAATATGATTGGATTTGTTTGTTTGTTATGTATTTGTCCTTTCTTAAAGCTTGCTTCATAGACATCTTCCTTCATGAAGTCTCTGTACAAAAGACTATCTGTGGCGCAATTCTTGTTACAAACAGTAATGACTTACGACGATAATCACCGCAAAGAGAAGAGAGGTTTTGTGATCTTTGATAGGTTAATTGTTGTTTTTCTTTTTACAGGCGGGAATATTCCGCAATTTTTATCTTCTCTCTGTATATACTTTCATTGTGAAGTTGTAGTTAATTCCATGCTATTTATTGAGGTTGTAAAGTGTACATTTTTTTAAAGTATTTTTGGCAAAGGTTTTAATAATAAAACATTCTCGATTTTGGCCCGTTGTTTTGCCAGAGACCATCTGCTTCATTGTTGCATATACAATACAGGAGCTGTCATTCTTAATCTATTTCATACACTATCTTATTTTTATCTGATAGGTCTTGTAGTGCGGTGTGGAAATCTGACAATACTGTATAATTTAAATTACTGCACTGGCTGTGATAAACATAACAAAGTCGCTTTGTCACTTCTCGATAAATTGTATTATGAACAATAGATATGCCTCTTATTTCTAGCAGCAAGTCCAAAGACTGTCAACAAAACTGTTCTAGAAGCCACTGACAAAATATCTGTTTCATTGAATTGTTCTTATATCTGTTTGTATTATAGAAATCGTACTGGAGTAATAGGAAGCTTTTCTTCCTTTACTAACTTTTGTTCCCTAAATATTATCAGTTCCTTGACACGTATCTGGAACAACTTTGTTTAAAATTTCACGGTGAATTGGAGATTATTCTTTGTCTTTCCACTGATTTCAGTCTTAAATAGAAGATTCACAATCAATTAGTTAAGTCTTTCACATACTAACTGATGAGCTGATCACCAAGGTTTGGCAGTGTCTTTATCCTGTTAATTATTATAACTTGGGTTCTCTTTTAGTCAAAACTGTAAGGCATTACATGGAAAAGTTAGAATACATCTTCGCATGTCATAATATATAAAAAACCCGTAACTACCTGCTGCAACTCGACCCCACTGGCATACTGTTGCTGCAACTGATGAGGCGTGGGTTTGTGCTTCTGATGGTGTTGTTGTTGCTGCGCCGCCAACGCCGACAGCTGCTGCGCTTGTAGCTCTTGCAGTTGCTGCTGCATAATGTTAAACCACTTCGTTCAACAGTGCTCTTTGTATCAGGTATTTATTTACAAAAAATATAACTTAATCACCCACCTAAAACGCGATGCGAGGATCGGTAATGAATCGTGGGTCCCTCGTATGAAAATAATATAGAGCCCTTTTAGGCTGGACAAATGCTTTATAACCCGGAATCTACATATGTTTCAAATTTCATCAAAAGCAGTCGTACTTTAGGCCTGAATACTCTAATTTTTTTAATGAAAAGCTTAGCACAATATAATTCGCCGAGTAGCGGAAAAAAAAAGTTTGACGACTATCTCACTTGATGGACAGAGATGATGTGGTGTAGTTTTAGGCATGCTATACTAGAAGGTAAAGACTTGAAGACGTTCTCGTTGTAAGCAGGAATATGATTTAAATTTTTGGTATGACCAAACAAGCAAGAATTAAGACAGTAGCTTCTTTTTTTTTAATCAAAATAGGTTCGCGTTTTTCCACACCCAGCCTGATGGTGGTCTAAGATGGAGCACGCTGTCCTAGAAGAAACCTATTTACTCTCGATTTGAAGATACCCCATGTTGTATTCATAGTAGTGTATGTACACTTGCGATATCATTGGCTCTTTATTACATTGCCCTATCCACAGTATGTTACAACAATATCAACATGTAAACTAGACATAAATAACCCCTAGAATACATTAAGTTACGATCTTTCTTTACTGGCCTGTTTGAACTTCGTGCTGAATCCTACTTAATACATGTTCCCCGGAAGCGAACGGCGGTCCGACAGAGCTCGTTAATGGGATAATTTTGTTGCAATATCTAGCAGAAATTGTATAGCCGTGTAGTTGTCGCTAATAAAGTGAACTCAGTCTCTCAATCTTGCCTTAAAGCCAGGCAATATAGCATTTATTGGCGTAGCCTAGTATGTAATGTACCACATGGCATATCTCTCTTGCTTCCTTCACTTTAATTACATAATTATGTACGTCAACAATGTAATCATGCGTTCGTACGCATGTCTTTCCTCTTTTTAGAACGTCTCGATCTCCGTAGTGATCCTAATTCGCATGGAAATGTGTTTTCATTCGCATTCGGAAGTTTTTCGAAAGGTTTTGTATGAACGAGATTCCGAATCACTATATTATTAAAAATAGAATACCTATGTGGGGCTCTAATTGTCTAATAACAACGGGAGATGAAAGTTACTTAGAATTTTTTATTTTGAAAAAAAAATGCCTGTATTGGAGTTAGAAATAAAGATCACTATCATTACCAGTCGAATAACACAATAAGGACACTGGTCAAAATACGATCCCCGAGGTAGGAAACTACTGTTTCATTCAGATTCAGCTGATTAGCTACCAGAGCCTTCAGCATCTCAACCGATATCCTGACTTCTTAAAGCTTACCATACGAATAATAATTTCATCACTTCTACCGTTCATATTTGAATTACTGCCTCCAATCTTCTTTGCAAAACAACTTTCAAAACATTTCTTCCATTACATAAATATACTCCGTTCTACATCAACTACACACCTTTTCTGGTCTCTGATTGAGAACAGCTTTGAGCTTAGAATTTTACCTGCACAAACGGATTGTTAGAAAAACTTTATCTGCAAATTTTCAGATCTCTTTTACTATATTATTTATTTTACTTTCCTATATAACTCTAATACTATCTACAAGAGCGAAACAATGCAACAACAATAAGTAATCCACTTGATCATGTAAGACTAACAAATAGTACAACAATTAATAACTCTACTAGTGATTGATTTTACCGACAATAAATGAATATTACGGCATTAAATTATGAACTTTCACTGCAGTTATGAGATATATATTCTACCCAGACCGAATTTACCACTGCCAACTTCAAATAAACAAATGCATATTACATGTTATATCAAACGATGAATCGAAGCTATTATGAGGATTAAAGTATTATCTCATCAATGATATTAGATGAGAAAATGTAAAGCAACTTGGATTTACCGCGACAACAGTGCCGAAATCGTTGAAATGGTAGTCTATTAGCTTCTGAAACGCGTCCACGAACTTGCAACTGAACATGATGCATTTGCGGACTGCCTTCGCATGTAGACGCTCTTCTAATGGAATACTCTAGGTGTCATACAAACAAGTAGCTCTAGTTTTCTTAAAATTAATATATGGCAACGCCAAATAATTTTAACATCTTTTAAAATAATTATAACATCCTTTGTACATGTATTTCTTGCAATAAATAATTTGATTGGAGCCACAATCAAATTTTATTTTTGTGACTAAAGGCTGTCGAGGACTAACGGCTCCTAAGATATGACCTATTCGCCTTATAAGCTAGTAAGGATTTCAGTATTTTAACATCAATAGGACTTGAATTGGAAACACGAACTCAGGTTTTCTGCATTTCGTAATAAGACTATAAAAACCTAACTTAAAACATACAAATAGATTTATTTAGGTCATCACAGCACATCATCATGCCTTGCTGACATAAATGGAGTGATTTCACTAAGGATTGTAGGTCAGCTTATTATATTTCTTAGTCCTATGTGTTGTCTACTAAGGATTGTTACCAGTTTTGAAGCGCTCGTAGCAAAGTTTGCTTAACCATTCTGAATCGATCAGCAAAGTTAAGCAACGTCCACCGCGGTCATGAGTTGGATGGGTGACCGCTGGTGACATTACTACTGAGCGCTTCCGTGCTTCGGAGGGCACGTTAAGCCGTCGGTCCCGGTTGTTGTCTTAGGATGGCAGTCGTTACAGCATGGTGGTAGGGCACTTTGCGAATGCCCGCCTGGCTAGCTACCACCCTCAAGTTGAAAATCTGTCGCCAAGCACCTAACGGTGTGTTCCGGCAGCTGTCCTTGAGAGCCAGTCATTCTAGGTTAGCCTGTACAACATCTTCGACCACATCATCACTTACCATCAGGTGACATAGTGGTCAAAGGCTAACCTATCAGGCATAAAAAAAAAAAAAATGACTCCTTAAATGTCCAACACGAACATATTATTGTCTAATACAATTAAATGGTACATACCTGGTTGAGATTGGTGGCTAGTTGCTGCACTGGGAACAGTTGCTGGGGAGGGGGGTAAGGCGGCGTCGTAGGCGAATGGATGGTCGTCACACCTGCATACCACAAGAATATTTATTTTATTCTATATAGATACTAGTACTACATAGCACCTACAAATTTTAACACTGGTTCATATGGCCTATGATTTTACAAAGTTTGGACATGAAGCATATCAAAATAATAGCTTAGCAAAACAGATGATTTACTCGATATCTCATCAAGTATAATATTGTAATATATTATGCTCAAGTATATTCAAATTTCAAAAATCTGGATATCATATTGATAGACTACCCTCATTCACCGAGGCATTCTATGGGAAAATATATTTGCCCATGGTCCGCTCATGTGAACCAATTGGGTGAAACAAAAGAGAACCTAGTATATAGTGTAATTTTCAATCAGTATTACATTTGTTTCACATATTATACTTGAGCGTTATATAATGTTTAACGCACCATTCAATATGCACCTAATAACAGATAGAACCTTTGGAAAACAATAATGTTGTTGTAAGTGAATTAGTTAACGATTATAAATTAGTAAGGTGTGATGATCATACAAAATGATAGTTAAGATTCCCATTTTATGGTCATAGTAAATGTATGACTGGACATCACAAGTAGATCTCAGTTGCCCTATGTTTTTTGCTTATGTAATATATCCTTATACATATAATTCTATTGATATACAAAACCAAGACATGGCAGGGATGGACTTCACATGTGCGATTATAAATTTACACATCAACTGGATTATATGCCATCAAAAACTGACATGAAACGATGAAGAACATTTATGACATTGAACCAAGCCAAATGGGTAAATTCAAGCAAATGTAAAAAAAATGTTGATGTTTAACAAGTGGTTAACTATAATGGTTATACAAAAGCGTCAACATTACAAAACGAAACATGTACATTCTGACACTGAATGGTTATAAGGATGTTTTATATATAATTGAGTGAGGTGGTATTGTGGAGGCGCAAACAAAAGGAAATGGTGGTGATGACGTCACGCGGGTGCCATAACTTGCCTTGGGCGCAGAATTGTAGGTCCAGAGCGTGCAGCGCCGACGTGGCGAGCGTCGGCGGACCTTTACACAAGTAACATTATGTTTAGGCCCAACATCACAACATAACTTTAATATAATAATCTGAGGTATTTATTTCATATATCTCCACTATAAACTGTGTCTGAACTGTGCTTGATAGATGTCAAGTCTCTGTCCTTTTTACACCCAAAAGTATCTGGCGCAAGGTGGGTGTTTGAACACGGGTGCCTACCCATCGGGGATACGTATGTCAGATAGGTATCTGCTTTACAAATAGTTTATTGACTTAAGTTACATAGGTACAGAGTAAATCTGCGTATTCGTACATGTAATATACAAATCGTTATTAAATCCTATATCTTAAATATGATACGTTATATATTTAAAATATGAATATGGTTCAATTTTTCAATCACTATTCATAGTAATAAATGCGTGTAAATACAAAATTGATATAAAACATTACGTAGATTTTTACTATGCCACTTTTTGTGAAAACTCTTTTGTCTAAAATGGACTGTATATTTGTGCATAATGGTGCAATAAACAAGCACTATTTATTACATACAATATATTGTACTGTGCAGTGATCATAGAGGATAAGAAAACGTGGAGTTCAATTTAGTAGTTTTCTAATTATCCGTTCTCAGCACTAGTGCACATTGAATCTACATACTAGACATTTAATTTTTATTCTTATATACTAGGATGATAATGATGTCTATATTATAACTAACGACCTTTTCATTTTAAATGGGTCACTTCAATCAAGTTCTTGCAAAAATTGTATAGGGGCTCTATCCCTATATGATCTATATTTTTTTCAATAACACTTATCTTTGCTGTTTTTATATGGTTAAAATTTAGAACAATGAAATTATACGTACCGGTCTGGTCACCCAAGTCGATGAGACTTCTCTCGGTATCGCCAAGCGCGTCGGTTCGGGGTTGGTTGACGAGCACATCGCCTCTCTGAAATGATAATTAATAATTGAAGGAAATGTTATATTGGCGCTAGGCTACCCTACTCTCCCAGCAAAGACTTCGGTTAAGCGTTAAAAGCAGTCGTTAGTCTAGTTTTACAAATCTTTGTTGTGTAAAAAACCTTTATGGCCAAAATATTTATGCACGCTCATTGACTTAGTTACAGATGGACGTCAGGCACGCGCTCAAGAGTGTCTGAACCAAAAGATAAACAATGCTCAAAAACGAGAAAAAAAAAACAATGAAGTGAGAAAAGATAGGAGTGTTTTAAAAGTTTTGTAGAATTTTTTTAAACGTTAAACGTACTGTTTTGGATCATTTAAATATACACCATTTAAATTGCACCAGTTCAGTTCAATCAACAAAAATGTCTTGAAAATTTTGCTCATCCCCTGACATTCATTCATTAGTAGGTCAATGGGCATGCCTGTATATTGGACATGATAGTTCAGTAGTAATTTGACGTAGACTTCTTAGTAATACATACTTTAACTATGTTCTTAGTTTTATTTAATAAGTTCATCTATTATTGGTCTGTCAATTGAATATATATTAAAATATCAACACAATGTCTACCTATCTAGTTTTTGATCGTCTTTGTTATATGATTTCAGTGACAAATTATGGTAATAATGGTTATGTTTTTTTGTGCAAAATAATAGTAGTATTGTTCAGACAATACAATGGCATATAAAAAAAAATAATCAAGTTCTAAGTGAAACAAAAAGCTACAACAGTTTTCGTAAACGTAACAATGTGTTAGGTGTGCGGAAACAGGTCATCTGTGAGGATCCTACCTGGTAGATCAGAGAACTACTTATGCCTGCGCAAATACAGACAGTCTTTACTTTACAGTGCGCAAAACATAAAACAGCAATAAAGTGCAGTAACAAAAACTCTAGGTCACTACATGTGGCGATGAAACAAATATTATGCAACCCGCTAATACAAACGAGAAGAAAGGGATTTGGATTACTTTATACTTAACCATTTATTTTCTCCCTTACAGTTATTACCAGCACCCCTAGCGGGAATATAAATGAACTAAATAAATATATGAGAAGAAACCATACTTGTACTGGGAACAGAGATTTGATATATATATATATTTTTAATGCCTGATAGGTTCGCCTTTGACCACTATCTCACCTGATGGTAAGTGATGATGTGGTCGAGGATGTTGTTCAGACTAACCTAGAGTTACTGGCTCTCAAGGACAGCTGCCGGAACACACCGTTAGGTGCTTGGCGACAGATTTTCAACTTGAGGGTGGTAGCTAACCAGGCGGGCATTTGCAAAGTGCCCTACCACCATGCTGTAACGACTGCTATCCTAGGACAACAACCGGGACAGACGGCTTAACGTGCCCTCCGAAGCACGGAAGCGCTCAGTAGTAATGTCACCAGCGGTCACCCATCCAAGTCATGACCGCGGCGGACGTTGCTTAACTTTGCTGATCGATTCAGAATGGCTAAGCAAACTTCGGTACGAGCGCTTCAAAAAGATAGTCTAAGTTATTCAATGTGTGCCGACATTTTCTCCTCAAGGACTTTTAAATTATCTTACATATATAATAGAATGGAAAATCATAGCAAGGTCTAAACATTTGAAAAATATATCCTTATAAAATTAAACTTAACTTTCATATATAACATAATGCTTTACTTTAGATTAACCCTATCTTCTCGCTTATGTGTCTATCTAAATTCTACATAGCATGAATTATGCGCTTAAAAACAACTACAGCCACCGGTAAAACAAAATAAAAACCAATAATGACTAGCCAGTGGCGCCAAATGACAATCTAAGAAAACTAAAAAAAAATGTTTAGCGATTTGTATAGTGAAGGGGGGACTCACTTTGCTTTTATTTTTATTGTGGTCTTTATTTTTATTCTTGTTAATGTCCTTCCACGTAAAGCCCGGCGGTAGGGATACCTTAGCCATGGCGTGCTGGCATATCTACACCATGGGAAGCAAGCACAAACAGATGTAATATGATAGTATTGTTAAAGCCAACAGTATAACAAATATTAGATAACATATTAAGATGAGACAAGCGGGTTAGGTAGGAAGCTTTTCGATTATATATAGGAACAGCACTATTAGGTTTCCAATGAGAATTTGAGACAAAATTTGTAGTTTACTCTTCAAAATCATGTGTCTCTTCAATGTTTAAATAATCACATCCCGTATTATATAACATAACTGTAAAGGTGAGTTTCCTATTTACGGGTTATTTAAATTGTTAATTATTGATGATGGAGGAGCAATGAAAAGAGCATTACAAAAGTATTAATCAATCAGTCAAGTTTACACATGAACTTAAAATGCTTGGCAATGTACAGATATAAACAATGAATTTTTATAAAAGAGACAAGTACACAGTAATTGGCGTTAATCAAAGTCTTGATTAGGTAACATATTAAATATTGAACGCTCATTGGTCAATAGAAAACAATGACGCGACAATCGACCAATCAGCGTTCAGTATTCAGTTAGATATCAAATCAATCCTCTGGCAAACCTTTCAGAAACTGGGGGTTAGTAACATTATTGAATTCAGTCAATTGTCAATAGAACCTTTACCAATAGAGTGTATGCGTTATTATTTTATATTTCAAACATATATTTTTTAAGTTAGTAAATTAGTTACTGTTAACACTAATAAATATTTTGCTCAAAAATTTATTTTTCAAAACTTAAGCTACAATTTAAGCTATTTAAACTTCTTAATTTACGAAGGTAGGTGGCGTCTACAATTGGTGAAGTACCTATAGTAGACACCAATTTTGGTGGCAGTCGCGGTCATTGCATACATCTTCTCTTTGTGCTTGTTATCAATTTAACTACAGAAAATACAGAGAAGTCAACCAAAACGAGCGAAGTTACGCAAGCTGTCTAATTGTCTCCATGAGGGTCCATCGCAAGTTTTGAGTTACTGCATACTGTTCACCATTATAATGTACCTATGTTAGTATATAACGATCAGTAACCAAATCCAATGTGAGAAACAGGTTAATATTTTTTATGTTTTATGTTGAAACTTTTAGGTCCTTCTCCCACGAGGCTGCCGACAAGCGACTCAAGTATTGTACGCATATCTTATTAGTCGCTCGTCAGTAGACGCCGTACAAATTCGCAATGTTCCGCACACGACGCTAACACGTCTAGCATCAGTCAAGTATTAAAATACTGGCAATGTTGCTGCACGTGCACGCTGTGCTAGGCGAGTACGTCGACATAAGCAGTGATGGCTCAGTGGCATTGGCTATGGACTGCCGCGCAGCAGGTCCATGGTTCGAATCCCGCCGCGGGCTTGAGCTTCACCGCATGGTGGAATGGCATTTTGCAAATGCCCGCCTGGCTAGCGACCACCTTCAAGTTGAAAATCTGTCGCCAAGCACCTAACGGTGTGTTCCGGCAGCAGTCCTTGAGAGCCAGTGAAATTACAGGCACATGAGACTTAGCAACTATGTCTCAAGGTGACGGGCGCAGTGCAAGTCGTGACTTGTGACGAAATGCATCTGTTACAGGCAGAGGTTAGACCGCTTAACATCAGGTGGGCCTCGACCTTGTTACGTCACAATAGCATAAAAAGAAAAAAAAAATTGTCATCCCAACAAAAAGGCACTGAAATTTACAGTAATCATTTTTATGTAGCAACGGATGATCTACATTTGAAGTTTCTCTCAATGTAATATATACAATAAGAAAGAATGTTTTCATCGCTAGATTCACTTGACATAGTATTCACTTTAAAGTTTTCTGCTGTGTTTCAGTTTAAATTGAATGTGTCTTTATGGCTCAGTAAGAATGAAATAATACATTCGAATTACGTAGCGTCGTGTGCAGAAATCACTTCTATAGAGTAGCATATACCGGTAGGCGATCTATGCTTCACATTTCAGCGGTGAAGCTTATGGATAGGTCTGTGGGAGAAGAGTCTAATTATTATTTTTTCTTTTTGTTCAGTAATATATTTCTTAACACTCATATAATTTGATTTTGCATGTCGCAATAGGCTTATTCTTTATTATGTTTTTCTAGACAATAAGCCGTTTTTAGTACTTACTAATTAAATTTTGTAACTGTTATTGGAGCCGAATTACTTTATTGCTTCCGTCTAGTCAATAGATTCACCATGCAGATTCTAGGTCCATAGGAAAGAAAGTACACTCAAAACTTATGATGGAGTTTCAACCTTAATGAAAATGGATTCAAAGATACAAGTAAGAAATAAGGGCGTAGAATGAAGAGTGCAAATAAAGGCATATAGTAGGGACATTTTACCTTGGCCAGCCTCAACAAAGGCTCTCCGAACTATAGCGCATCTACGCTTAGTGTCCGTTTACGTTCGGTGCGGAGACTCGAGACAATATTGATAGTATTTAAAATTAACGAAATAACCATTGTTCTAGATTCTTTTTTAAATTCACATATCTTGTAACAAGTGGATGCTTGATAAACTGATGAACCATGTGAATTAAGACTTATTTTTAAAATCAAAATAAGTCTTAATTCAACTAAAAAACTAAAAACTCTATTTTAAGCACTATCGACATTAAAATTTTAAATTTTTTTACCGCTACAAATGTTCATTTCGACAATGAAACCTACGCCCCCCGATTAAATTCGACAAGTGCCTACCCGATGACGGTAAAAGCAATAAAAATTCGCATTTCATCCAGCATGTTTTGATGGCTTACCGTTGAAACTCCCGGTGCGCATAACTGGGGGACGCGAGTTCCATTCCCGAAATGATCGCATGCTATATACACGCATAACATAATTATGATGGAGTCCAGCCAAGATAGAAAGTCCATAGTGTAGTGTAGATGGTTGGTTTATGGTAGGTATGGTCGGTAATGCACTCACGTGTTCGTCGAGTATGTCCGGCGGCGGCGGCAGGTGATGATCCGACTGGGGCGGGGCGGAGCGCTGCTTGCGTGCACACTTGTGTTTGGGCGGCGCGGGCTGCGGCTGTGCCGGGGCTGGGGCTGGGGCTGGGGCGGGGGCTGGGGCTGGGGCCGTGCCGGGAGCCGAGGCCGGGGTCGGGATGGCAGCGGGGGCCGGAGCCGGCGCGCTGCCGGGCGGCGGCGCAGGCGCTGCCCCCACACCGGTACTCACGCCCGTCCCCGTGCATGTAACCTTCTTGCGCCCTGGGACCACACCACGCTCTGTGTTATGCGACATATTGCTTAGTTTGCTCTCTACTATGACATATTTATTAGTTTCTCTCATCAGGCAGATTTGTACTAACAGTAGCGTCGCGTCTAATATAAGTAAACATATAGCAAAAGCATGTTCAGGCCAAAAAACATTATTGTTTACATAATATACTTTTCATGCATTTTTTTTCTAATTTGGTACAAATTATACTAAGATAAATCCAAGTAGCAGTCCGAAGTGATTGCGAGATATTAATATAAAAATAATTGAATGATAAAATTGCAAACTGTAACTGATGCTTTGTTGTATGTAAATTGACATTATCAAATTATATAATATTTTAATGTAAAGTTGACATTAAATTTAAAATTAATATTACATTATAATTTACTACTTGCTTAAAATATTGTATGTTCGCTATGAACAAAACTGTTGATACTATTCATTATAATTCAAGAGCCCAATGTTACACAGTTTCACAATAAATGAATCTGAATCTAATTTATATAGGTTTTGAATCATTGACTGCTCTTTGAAATAATATAAAAGTTATCAAAAAAATTACTCACAAACTCATTGAAACAAATTATATGACACTTATGCTTTCTTAATTAATATAGTATAAAAGTGTGGTGTTGTCAACCTGAACCACAGACATGAGCAAAGTCTGTTTCACTTTCCGTAATCATACCATACAAGCAAATTATCAGTACTACATGTGAATATATGAGACTAACCGTCGAGGTGGACCTTGGCGAAGTTGGAGGGTAGATCCTGCGTGGCAGGGTGAGGTTGTGGTTGTGGTTGGATGTGGGGGTGCTGGTGGGGTAGGGGTAGTGGTTGTGGTTGAGGATGTGGGTGTTGGTGTGGATGTTGGTGGGGGTGGGTGTGCGGATGGTGAGGGATGAGAGCGCGCGCGGCGGGTGCGGTGGGAGCGGGCGCGTGCGCCAGCCCGAGCGCCGCCGCCTGCGCCGCGCTCAGCCCTGCCGCGCCGCCCGCGCCCTCCGCCGGGGCCGGGGCTGCGGCGGGGGCTGGGGCTGCGGCCGGGGTCGCGCCCGCTGGGACCGCAGCCGCAGCTGTCGGCACCGCCGTCGCTGCCACAGCCTCCGCGCAACCGTTGTTACCTGCAGCGTGAATATACTCAACTTAAATGTAATGTTTCATGCTTTTCTTTACGAGAATCAATCAAACAAACTAAAATTAGCAGTATCGTAAATTATTCTTAACATTTAGGGACTGTTACACACATCAATTAAACAACAAGTATGCAATGTTTGAAGTGTAGGATTAAATTTAATGCTAAACATACGCGATTTATATAGTTTAATATTAGCAGACTCTATAGCATTATATTTTTTTTACAATCGAGCTTTTTTCTAACAAACCTTTTATTGGAATGCTGTTCGCAGCTTGCCAATCAGATCAAGGTGGTCTGGTTACTTAGTGTATTTTTTTTTATTGCTCATAGGTAAGCCCTCGACCACAACCTTATATGATGGTAAGTGATGATGAGATCGAAGGTGTTAACATGCTTAACCTATAAAACTGACTGTCAAGGGCAGCTGCCGGAACACACCGTTAGGTGCTTGGCGACAGATTTTCTACTTGAGGGTGGGAAGCTAGCCAGGCGGGCATTTTTGCGAATGCTTATATTATTGTATATAAATGTTAGTCTCGGCAAGCCGACCTCTGGGCAGCATGACGGAGTGCGGGTAGTCTAGCAGCAGCTGCACGACGGGCGTGTGGCCGCCCTTGGCCGCCTCTATGAGCGTGGTGGAGTTGTCGCGCAGCTTGCGGAAGGGGTCGGCGTCGCACGCCAGGAGGAACTTGACCACGTCCACGTGTCCGCCGGCGCACGCGAGGGACAGCGGCGTGTGGTCGCCGTTCGCGGTCATGCGGTTCACGTCCGCACCCTGACAATGTTACAAACATATTGCTTGTAATTATAACAAATATTTTAATAAAACATTAAATTAATACTTTAATAAAACACTCAAAAAATAATGAATAGATTCAGGCGTTACTTTGCGGAAATCCATATTCAATAATAACAAATACTTATAAAAGTATCCTAAAAAACATTAAATAATATTTAAATAAAACACTTAAAAAAGCATAAAATTATATATATAGTGACAATTCCGCCTAATTTTCCTGTTATCTACCTGACGTCACAAACTTCACGCAACCTAACCGGAAGGATACCCGACTAGTTTCGCTTCTAAACGAAGCATCTTCAGGAGGTCTTGACTCACCGAGCGCACGATCGAGACTCGTTCTCGATCGTGCGCTCGGCTGAAACTAGTCGGGTATCCTTCCGGTTAGGCTGCGTGATGTTTGTGACGTCACGTAGATAACAGGAAAATTAGGCGGAATTGTCACTAGATATATAATTTTATGCTTTTTTAAGTGATTTATTTAAATATTATTTAATGTTTTTTAAGATACTTTTAAAAGTATTTGTTATTACTCAAAAAATATATCTAGTGACAATTCCGCCTAATTTTCCTGTTAAGCCGACGTGACGTCACAAACACCAGCAGTCCTTGAGAGCCAGTAAAATTATAGGCAAATGAGACTTAACTAATGTTGTTGTCTCTAGATGACGGGCGCAGTGCAATTCGTGACTTGTGACGAAATACATCTGTTATAGGCAGTTAGTCCGCTTAACATCAGGTGGGCCTGGAGCTTGTTCCGTCACAATAACATAAAAATAAACACCACACACCACGCAGCCAAACCGGAACACAAAGCATCTTCAGAAGATCTTGACTCCACGAGCATATGATCGAGAAATTCATTCTCTTTGAAGTGTTTCACTATAATATTAATTTAATGTTTTCTTAAAATATTTTTTTATTAAATTGGATTTCCGCAAAGTAACACCTGAATCTATTCATTAGATTGCTTGTACTTTATTGTACATACATTAATTCTACTGCTACTGAAACTTGTTATTTTCCCCTTCGTTGCCTCTTACAACTCCTATAGGAAAATATTGTTGGGGTGGAATTCCAGCCCAGCACCCCACTATTACACAAGAATGATTTTATATGTGGAACCTACATAAAATTATGCAGAAATAAGTAAACTATAATAAATTATATTCTTCCTATGCTGACTTTTCTCGATGTGAAAAATGTTCAAGTCTAATTATTTATCAATGCTTTCTTTGATGTTGAATGAAGTTTATTAATTAAAATATTTGTATTTTTTTACTTTTTTAGATTAACACAGTAACTATTACTGTTGACCATAGTTTCTTTTGCAAAGGTACATACGATACGATGGTTAAAGAACGAGAGGAAAAATTAGAGTTATAAGGTTGCAATTCCGGTTCGAAGGACCAAGACCAAATGTCGCACTCAGAGATGTCAATTAAATAGCTTTGGATTTTTCTTTTGTTACTGCTTTTCGCAGATGGGTTCTCTGAGCTGGTGAGTAAGAGTAAGTAGTTAAGTAGATATGTGAGAGCGTAGACAGTTACCTTCCCGACGAGGAACTGCACAGTGCAGACGTGCCCCGCGCGACAGGCCTTCATGAGCGGCGTGCGGCCCCCCTCGGACTCGTGCTCGAGCGCAGCGCCGGCCCGCAGCAGCAGGTCCGCGACGTCCGTGTGTCCGTTCTCGCAGGCGTACGTGAGCGCCGTGTCGCCCGTCTGTGTCTGCGCGTGCACGTCCGCGCCCGCGTTTATAAGGTACCTGCACAACACAACACCACACCACACAACAATATAATAGCGTTTAGGGGGCGTCCATAAATTACGTGAGAGGATTTAGGGGGGGAGGGGGTCGAGTCAAATCTCATATAATCTCACGTTAGGGAGAGGGAGGGTCTCGACAAATATCACGCAATTTTTGTTCTGATTGAAACAAAAAACAAATTATATTATACTACGCATAATTCTCCATGGACTGAATTACAGTAGATATTTTTTTTTTATCACAGTAGTCATGATTTAAGTATTCTATTGTTAAATTTTTATTACATTTATAACTCTCAGCAATATTGATTACTTATCTTAACTAGTCGTAAATCACGAAGCAAATTGTTTCTTTTCTTTCTACAATGACAACCCAACGCGTTTACCTAAGAAACCCACATTCTGAAAAATCCCACGTGAGATTGAGGGATGGGGGAGGGGGTTGAACAAAATCTCACGACATCTCACCAACGGGGGAGGGAGGGACAGAAAATGTATTAAAACACCTCACGTAATTTATGGACGTCCCCTTATTTGCAACACACACAAGTATACACAGATCAACTAAAACAAACAAGATATTATAAAACAGTGTGTGACACAAACTCGGCCTCGGCTCAGTATAATGCCGGATGCTGCGAGCAGCAACCGTCCACTGGGACCGAGGTGACCTCCCACACGCACATTTTGGCAGCAAGCGCACATATAATGGCGTACATTTCATATTTCTACATTTTACAAATGAACGTGTCGACGTTCATACTTGCTATGTAACCACATGACGAGCCTTTATTAGGAATTAGATTCACTCTACCTTACAAAGATAGACCTAATTTGATATATTAATCAATAATAATTCTAAGTTAGCCTGAACAACATCTTCGACCACATCATCACTTACCATCAGGTGGGATAGTGGTCAAAGACCAACCTCCTATCAGGCATTAAAATAAAATTCTCCATTTTCTCGGTACTGTGCCTTAGAGTATTACTTATTTAATAGTTGATTTACTTAATTATGTCATTTATGTATGCGCACAACAGTTGTGCCTTGCGATATAGTAAATGATGTTCAAGCTTTTTGTTTTTTTTTTTTACTTGTAAGCCACAATTGCTATAAAATAAGGTTGTAGTTCCTTAGTCACAAAGTTACAGTTATATAATATTTTTAATTATAATGGTCCATATTAGTAATACCAGTTACACATAGACAGTATATTGTTTGTCCTCACTTTGGACCATATTTTTTTTTACTATAACATCTTTGTTCGATCTCATTGATTGTAGAGCACCAAGTAACAATATATATTACTTGAATGAGGAAATCAAGCCTAGTGAAGTTTTTTTTAGTTTGCTTGCAGTTATCTGCCATTTATACCAAATAATGTCAGCTCCATATATTATGTATATATGTAATATACATATGAAATTTTTACATAACGATATAAATTGTACTGCATCTTAAAATCCTTCCCTAAAAGAAAAATTTTGCTGATAGTCCTATTTCAAAACTTAAACTCACCGGACCAGTTCCAGGTGACCTTCCTGTGATGCTTCCATCAATGGTGTAGAAGCTCCTAGCTCGGCATCAGCTCCAGCCTTGATGAGGAAGTCTGCCACTTCTAGGAACCCTCCGCAACATGCCAAGGTGAGGGCGGTTTCTTGCGTCTCGTCCGTTTGCGCGTTGATCTGCGCTCCCTGACCAAGCAGTAAGGCTACCATTTCTTCGTGACCTTCGGAAAATATTAAATAAATTAAATTATATAACATAATAATTTATAAAATGTTAATATGTTGTCACTATAGTATCAATGAATCAAACCTATTCAAAGAACAAAAAATAAATAAAACCACAGTGCAAGACAGATTTGCACACCAATCAAGTAGTACCCAGTACTATTAGAAGTATTTAGTGTATAAGTAAGTACACAGTACATTTGATGTATGACTAAAAAACTACTACATTTCGACTATTGTCAAGGATCCCTTTTTCTTTTGACGTGAATACGTTTTAAGATAACAAAATCATACAGTTTAGTGTTGCAGCTACATATCTATCATCCCCATCTAAATTTCAATTACACCATTGGATAGCTAAAGAATCAAAGAATTTTTTACGCTTAGTAAGGACTGTGATACATCGCGCGCGGCGGAGGGGGGAGCGCCATTTTGAGACCTATTAACGTACAACTAACGGCCGTGTCCATAACTAACACCACCCAATTTTTTTTATTATTAATTATTAGAAAGATCCTACCATAAGTTCTAATGATTCTTTAATCATACAAAATCCCTTCATTAAAATCAAATAATTTAGCTCTCCAGAGGAACGAGGATGTTCACATAGTTAAGATTTTAAGGTACTCAACATTTACCCAACAGTTTAGTTTTGAAGTTTGTGATGTATGCTATGTATCAAATGAATCTGCAGTTTCCATGCAGTGATTCAGTAGCAATGTTGGTATTGCTGTGTACTGGTTTGAAGGATATGGGGGTGCCGGTAAAACTACAGGCACATGAGACTTAACTATCTAAGTCTCGGCAGAAGATGAGGCAGTGCAGTTTGTCACAAACGGATATTTTATAGGCAGAGATTACCGCTTCACACAAGGTCCATCACAATACCATAAAAAATAAATCCCCCAAACGCTTTTGGATAACCATTATGTATCAAAAAGTGATCAGAAACTTAAAAGATCTACTTACCCTCCCTGGCTGCTTCCATTAGCGGCGTGTACCCCTCGTCGTTGACCTCTTCGATGTTAGCGCCACGCTCCAGCAGAAGCATCGCCAATTCAACGTGACCTCCGCACGCCGCCAGCGTTAATGGAGACTCAAAGCTATCCGTTGGCATGTTCACCTGAGAACCACATACATCACAATTAACATACTCAAGGCAATTTCCAATCTCATATCTCTATTCAATTTACAATATGAATTTTGCATGAAGGATCATAACCATGGAAATCTACGTGCAGCATCTTCAGCAGTTAGAATTGCACCTCCCCATATCATCCCGTGGGTGTCGTAAGAGGCGACTAAGGGAAAAATACAAGAAGGTGGGCAGCAGCGCCTTCTAAAGAACTGCCAACTTACACTGCGATCCTCAAGGCGCCTGCCAAGCGTAGGGATTATGGCAAATACCCCCTTAATAGGGGAGGCTGTGTTCAGCAGTAGACGAGCCGGCTGTTACAGTAAATGAAAATATGACATCATATTTATAATGCAATATATTGATATATACTGCCTGAGTCTGTGTGTCCGGTTAAGTACGATATGGGGGTCTTCAAAACGCGAGTGAATAGGTATCTTCTGGGTAAGCGCGCTCCATAGCGCTCCATCATCGATCGCATCATCACTTAACATCAGGTGAGATAGTGGTCAAGTGCTACACAATTCGGAGTAACAAATAAATAAACCGTTCACCAATCAAGGGTATTTTCACATAATTGCGCAAGTTCACTGTCCCTGCAGACTATACTGTCCTTCAAAATATGACAGGATCGTAAATATGATAAAATACGCAACGTACGTCTAGGTAGCAATAACGATTAGGAAATAAAAGGTCATAATAAGTCTGGCTGATGGTCCCACCTCGCGCTATGTATGAAGGTTAAATATATAGTAATAGTTTGCAGTGGGCCTCATTACAGGTTAATGTAACTTGAATTATTTTCTGCACAAAACTGCAGTAACAGACATTCCTATAAGTGAGGCTGTATACGAAAAGATGAGACTGTGGAGCACGTACTATTGCACTGTGAAGCAACAGAACAAATAAGAATTATGAGTCATTCTCAACGGGGACGCCTTATTGTATCAGCTATGCCAGCAACCCAAGATCCTTCTCCGTTACATCAAGAAGTTGAGATGGCTTGAAACACCTCATACGTTATTTTTTTGCATTACGTCAGACCAGGACATATCTCCCCAAAAGATTCCTTTTTAGATGGTTAAATTATAAAAGTTAAAAATTCACATTTCTTTCAACTGTCTCGGTGGCCAAACGATTATTACGGGTGATTTGGTGTGCAGTGTATCATAATTTGAGTTGTAATACCTGTAGGTATTCTCATCTTTTATGGAACTCGAAATCAAGTAGTCAACAGGGTAGTAGTTGACACCTGTTAATAGATTGTACATAATTATATAACATGGGAATAAATACCCTTCAAACCTAATGGAAGGTGGTTCAACTGACCTGCGCTCCTGAATCTAGCAGCAACCTGGCGACTTCGACATGACCGTCCATGCTGGCCTCCATCAGCGCCGTATGCATCTCATCGGTCTTGTGTTCCCGGTCCGCCCCAGCCGCCAGGAGGAACCGGACCATGTCCAGGTGTCCCTTGTAGCAGGCGAGGGTGAGGGCCGACTCCTTGAACTCGTTGGAGTGCGTGTTGATGCCGGCTCCGTGCTCCAGGAGGATCTTAGCGACGCCCACGTGGCCAGCTGACGCGGCCTGTCAATCCGAACATACCTACTTGTCAACAAAGTATTGGTACAAATATATTGTATGTAATATCTAGACTAAAGCTTTTACCGTAGAATTCGGTAAGCAAAGAAGTTGCTTACTGGCGCAATATTGAAAAAACTGGTTTATGTTCGCTTGTACACTCCATATTTTCTACATCAGTTTCCTTCACGTCTTTGAAACTACAATAGTGCCTCTAACCTCGTGTTTTTTATGAAAATGTTTCCTTTACATAGCTGAACAAATCTAGTATCTACTTTGTCAATGTTTCAGCGACAGTTAAAAACGCTATACAGCTGACTCGCTCCAACCACTTGTTTCCAGCCTTCAGCATCTGGTAGGATCGTTATAACTCGCAGTCTTTCTTGTATTTTTTATACGTGTTCACAATTTCTTGCATATCAATTCGTACTTTCATCACTGCTTCCATCCATATTAAAGCGGGTATTACTGCCTCTTTTCTTTCAAACAAGCTTTCAAAATAATCATTATCAAAATAAAATTTCAAAATAATATACCTACTATCTTTTCCATTCTGGTTATTGAATTAAGTTCAGCTTTGAGGTTAAAACACTACTGGATGTACGAACGATATCCAGAAAAAAATAAACTGGTTTTATGATATCCTTATATAATTACATCGATTCCTGACGTTAATCGTATATAAATACTTTAAATCGGTCGTTTCGGAGGAGAAAACGGGAATACGAAACGTATATCGTGATTTTTCTTAACATGTTGAGTAGTGTGTGTGTAGTGGTGTGTGTGTGTAGTGGTGTGTGTACCTCCATGAGCGGCGTGTGTCCGTTCTCGTTGTGATCCTCGACGTTGGCCCCGTTGTCGATGAGCGCGCGCACGCACTCCTCGTGCCCGCCGGCGCACGCGTACATGAGCGGCGTGTTCCCGGAGCCCGAGACCGCGTTAACGTCCGCGCCGTGCGCCACCAGCAGCCGCGCGATGTCCACGTGCCCCGCCGACGCCGCCTCCATCAGCGGCGTGCAGTCGCCCTGTACATATACAACTACTACTGACGGCACCGACCCGACTGCCGAGCGACGCTCGACACCGGCCCTCAGTAATCACCGAACAAGTTATAGATGAATTTGAAGCAGTGATGGCTCAGTGGCATTGTCTATGAACTTCCGTGCAGCAGGTCCATGGTTCGAATCCCGCCGCAGGCTTGAGCTTCACCGCATGATGGAAGAGCGAATGCCCGCCCGGCTAGCGACTACATTCAAGGAGAAAGTCTGTCGCCAAACACCTAACGGTGTGTTCCGACAGCAGTCCTTGAGAGCCAGTGAAATTACAGGAACTAAACAACTATGTTTCAAGGTGACGGGCGCAGTCCAATTCTGATTTGTAATGAAATGCATCTATAGATATAATCCGCTTAACATCAGGTGGGCCTCGAGCTTGTGCCGTCACAATAACATAAAAAACAAACATAATAACCAGTCGGAAATAAAAATATTCCCTTGTTGAAGCTCCTGTGGCCTCGCGAGCCGAAAGCTCAGCTTTCAGGCTCGCCTCATCACTATTGTGACAATAATTCCAAATACTCCAGTTAATTGGAATAATTATATTTGCTTATAAAAACTTAAGTACAGGGTTGTGCTTTGCAGTATGCTGGAAAGTCCCAAGGCATTTTGCTCTCGAAATAATCTCAGATACATAATTTGTCGCCAAGCACAACAATGTCATCCAACTGGCTGTCCTTGAAGCCACAGTTGCCATCCTCAATTTAGCCTATTAAACATCTGTGCATTATCAGAATGAGAGTAAAAGAAATATGAGGATTCATCTTGTAATGAGAAAGTCTAGAATAATAAGTAAGAATAAATAAGGATCAATTTAACATAGCAACAGACTCGCATAATACCTAAAAAAATATGTTCTCATCTCTTTAATGAATTCCAACAGGAGTGGACAATGTAGAAGTCTCACCTTGATGCCTCGGTCTTCAACACTCGCGTGCATCGCTAACAGAACCTGCGCTAGCTCGTAGTACCCCGCAGAGCAAGCCAGCGAGAGCAACGACTCGCCCTCTTCGGTTGTCTCGTGCACCGACCGCCCTTCTGTGAGCAGCTTCTTGACTGTGCCCACGTCGCCGTCGGAGCACGCCTCGGCGAGGGAAGGCGCGCCGTCCGCGCCCACAGAGGAAGCCACCGTCGGCGTGGTGCCCGTTGCCGTCGACCCGCATTGCTGACTGAAACACACAGAAACAACCGCTCACACATTTGCATAGTTACCTGAATCTATTCGCAACGATAATAGCGATTAGACGTCATCAGATAAGATCAAAGCTTCACGAATCACGGTCGGGAGCCGCGTCTCGATCCGTATCGACGCGAGAATCGTGAGACTCGATCGGCGACGATCGGAGAGTCGGGACGGCTCTTTAACGACTCAATTCTCGGATTTTCATCATTTGACGTATATAGGTAGGTGAATAATTCAACGATTCGATAACGCGAATCGCAATAAAAATGGAACAGGAAACGAATGAAACGTATTTTTCTGATACATACATTTTAATATTGCCCAAGTATTTTTCTGCGTGAATAATTGAAACAACCGATCAGGAAGATTTTTTAAGGGAAACCGAATGTCTGAACTCGAATCTTTGCTAAACAAATATACTCATAACCGCGTTAAAAATAAATTGGTAAAACAAAGCCAAAGTTATCAGATGCAACAACTATATACGTACGATAGTAGCATAAATTAAAAGAAGTACGTACATAAGGAACTTGAACACAGAACAAAAGCAACAAACGGAAATTGGGACACATTCTAGACAATGCAAACTCTACTATTATTGTGATGATACGCGTCGAGTAAATAGCTAGGATTGTTTGTTACTTTGTTGTTACCAAGCGAATTGATGAATGGTTCAATTTAAAATATACGATGACGAACTATTTTGTTCAGAAAAACATGACAACAAATAATACATTAAAATGTCTAGTTCACTAGGAGGCTAATCTATGGCAGCATTGGCCTTGAATGATAAAATGTTCATGGTATAACCTAACTTGCGATAAGCCTGTATTATGTACAGACCTGTTCAATCACGATGGAGCGCCCTTCCACAGTCAATTATTGATGGACTATACTTAATCATTAATTCTATAGGTTAGCCTGAGATAGTGGTAACCTATCAGGCATAAAAAAATACGGGTATGCCTATTGTACTCTACGTCTTACTGTGGGTGGAAATCTCAGATCATAGAAACAACCTTGTTTCTATGGTGTAAAAGCTTATAGTACAGTAAAACAATAAAATGTAAATATGATCGCTTGGATAGGTAGAAGTTATAACTAAACACAAAAATATTGAGAAGCGCGTCTTTGTGAATGAAAATGCCTGTTAATATACTTATCTATGATCATCCCTTCAACTGGCGAAAACCTGTTCAGGCCAAGGTTTATTTGTTGTCACATTCATGATTCACAAAGGTTTCATGGCAGTTGAAGATTTACATAGGGAAGTTTAGAATAGTTGGCCCATCACCAACCATTTTGGGAAAGAGTTTACTGTCCATGTCCTTACTAAGTACAGTCCTCCAATAAACGTAACTGAACTTCGCAACATTCCAATGAGAGACAGGTGATTATTTTTGTTTTTTTCAGCTCTTTTGCCTGAATTTGCTTCTTTGTTTGCAGGAAATGGCTCATATTAAATATGGAAAACATCAATGTAAAACCAGAATGTCGCGGCGGAATTCTTCGACAACGCGGTGGTACCTATCAAAACGTCGTCATCACGTAGAATCCTACTACGTAGCGCATCAATACGATACCTTTGGTTCTAATTATTGCATAGAATTACCTTTTTTATTATAGTTGTGATTCTTTCTAATTGACATCTTGCCAATATAGAAAATAAAAGTTGCTAGTTAGTGGTGGGTGTTACTCAGTTTTTATTCTTATCGTGAAAAATGGTGCAGGTGCGACACTAGAAATAGGTAGGTGAGTACGTACGTCACTATTTTCAGTTATATGCGTGTGTTCAAGAGAAAATGTTGTCTTTAGGTGTGTGAAAGATAATATAATTTTATTATGTTCTTGCTGTAGAAAACATATTGTAGCGACCTCACATGGGCGACACAAAGCTAGGTAAGGTAACTTGTTAAGATTCTTAATTTAAGTTTTATTTCAAATCATAATAATATAGATATTAAAAGCGACTATCATGTGTATCCGAGTGTTGGGCCACTAGTAGATAATAGGAGATGGTATGACCTGAGTTGAGATGGATGTGGAGTAACGAGTTTCGATATTCTAAATTATTATAAGAAGAATATGATTAGGATTGATTACGTTAGAAGAAAATTTAAATGTTACGAAAGTAAATATATGTAACTGATTGATGTGGTATGAGATTAGTGTCATAATATATCAAAGATGATTTTACTATTGCTCCATGGTTAATATAAGCATAGATAACTATAATGAATATAAGCTGCTCTTATTACCGGCTTATTTATTTAATCATACGAAAGGGCATAGTGAGCTTTACAATAAATTCTTTTACAGGATTGAACTAGGCTTCCTTGCTGTCACCGTGAAGATTATCGGCGACGAGAAGTCGTAGGAGGTGGTCGCCTCATTGTGCGAGTCTTATTTCGCAGAGGGGAGGAGCGGAAGAGGGAGAGAGATCCTCTCTCTCTTCCGCTCAGAAGAGAGGGACACGAGCCAATCGGGCTCGCGAAACTCGCATTCCGTCTTCGCTCAGAGAACTTAGGGCGTCGTTTGTGAGGATAGCCAGCGCCCCCATAAGTATTTAACAGGTGCATTTTCCCCATACAACAAGCTTAGTTTTATGACTCTTTCTTAAAACTCGAAACTGCGAATGTTTTGATATATTTACAAGAGACATAAAGCTGTGTGAGGTTATCTATGAGTAGGTTTAATATCGTGATACGTTTTGTTTGCAGTTAGAACAAGTACTCACTTTTTGTCCTGATGGTGTCGATGGTGAGGCGGGGGCTGGTCGCTGCGCATGCGCGTCAGTGCTGCGGCTGCTTCGTCCAGCGCGCACGACACCGATGACGTCAGCCGCCTCAGCACCTCGGGGTCTGCGAGCTGCTTGCCCTCGCCAGACAGCTTGCCGATACCTATACAACAGATAACAACAATGTTTAACAACGTACTTATGCACATGTTTCGGATGACCCGGAAGGCTCACCCCATATTACATGGGACCAAAATATATTTGAAGAAATCGGTGTTTAGACGCACCTGCTCTTCGGCGATATAAAGGCATGAAGATATGGTTTGTTTTTTTACAAGTTTTGGAAACAAATTTAATACGATATAGTTGAAAAACGTTAAAAATGAAAACCGTTGAATATCTAATGATATTTTTTTTTCATGTTCATACAACAATATTTATATAGATTTTTTAATGGGTCTTTTTATTATGCTCTTGTGATGTGTGATGAGACGGACCAGTCAGCCACCCGCTGGTAGGCGTCACACATTCCATTACAATTGCAGTGTCACTGTTCACGTTCTGCTTTCCACTGCACTGTGCTCATCATTCTGAGACCTACGTTTTAAGTCTCGTTCGCCTAGTAATATTATTTTTTACAGTGCCCTTCTCGCATACAGTGTAGTGTTTGCTCAGTACTGTTTCGAGGTTGAATATTATCTGACACTGCGGTGGTACCCACCGCCGCAGCCTCTTGCTAAAGTCTTACCACCTGATAAAAATCTTAGTACTTTTAACATTACTCGATCTCATCCCATACAAATTGAGGATCAAGGTTGACGTCTCTTGAACGCTGCTTGCTGTCTTAGTCGTGATGTCTCGTTTGGACCTATAACATGCGATCGGACTAACAGTCATTTGCCAATGAAGTTATTAATTTCCAATTTAAGTATGAAGTGTTACCGAAATAAACGCAATGCCCTACTATTACTTCTTTGCTTGACCTCTAAAGTGACTAGTTGTCGGCCAACCGCGCTGTCATTATTAATGATTTAGGCCCGAGTTTTCAATCATCAGATAGGCAGTTACTATTCATAACAATAAATGTTTATACAATTTTGAAGCAGTGATGGCTCAGTGCCATTGGCTATGGACTGCCGCGCAGCAGGTCCATGGTTGGAATCCCGCCGCGGGCTTGAGCTTCACCGCATGGTGGAAGGGCATTTTGCGACTGCCCGCCTGGCTAGCGACCACCCTCAAGTAGAAAATCTGTCGCCAAGCACCTAACGGTGTGTTCCGGCAGCAGTCCTTGAGGGCCAGTGAAATTACAGGCACATGAGACTAAACAACTATGTCTCAAGGTGACGGGCGCAGTGCAATTCGTGACTTATGACAAAATGCATCTGTTATAGGCAGAGGTTAGTCCGCTTAACATCAGGCGGGCCCCGGGCTTGTTCCGTCACTATAATATAAAAAAAAAAACAACCGACACACAAAAAACTAATATTTGACGTATCTGATAGGCTAGCCTTTGACCGGCTCTCAAGAACAGCTGCTGGAGCACACCGTTAGGTGCTTGGCGACAGATTTTTTACATGGGAGCTAGCCAGGCGGGTAACCGCAAAATGCCATACCACCGCGCTATAACCACTGCCATCCAAAGGCAACAACCCCCCGCAAAGTGGATCCCGACCCACGGCTTAACGTGCCCCCGAAGCAAGGAAGCACTCACTAGCACTAGCCGTCACCCGTCCAACTCATGACCGCAGCGGACGTTGTTTAACTTATCTGATCGGTTAAGAAAGGCTAATACCAAGCCCACTACGTTACGAGCTCTTCAAAACAAACGTTTATGCGTTTAAAATTTAGTCGGTTAATATTTTATCGGCCTGATATATTATAACTGATGATTGAAACACCGAGTCAGTGAGACAAAATCTACAAGAATTTTAGCAAGGCCGTAAGCTAACTATTTATTTAAACATTTCGAAAAGTAAATATATTTTTAACTGGTTTCTCTCTACACTACTATAATGCTACATAATAAAAATACCAAAGGATAAACGTAACTCGATACCTATTGATTGCGCCTTTCGGTTCATGAAACTATAGGGCAGGTCACCCCATCCTAATGGCAAAGGACAGTCGAATTATTATCTTAATCGTCTGGAGTTACCACCAATATCACATAAGGCTAACGCTCACGTTTACCTCCTCCGATGTACCTATAGCTTCTAACTAAAGTGCGTTTTTTGTTATTGAATTGATTACATTTAAATCTGGCCATTGTAATTTTAAATTTAGATGTCATTTACCATTGAAATTAAAAAAAATATGTATAATTTGATTTTAATTCAAATAATGGGTTATAATATATTAGATAACTTTGCAAGATCAATACGATCTATACATACATAAAATCACGCCTCTTTCCCGTTGGGGTAGTCAGCGGCCACAGATTCCCACTTCCTACGATACTTACATATCTCTTTCGCTTCATCTACACTCATCAATCCTTTCATACATGAGCGTCGGCGGGTACTCCTGACCTGGCCTTAATACGATCTTTACTTGAAAATCGCGAATACCATATAGTATTAAGTGTATGGTTACCAAATCCAGCTAGAAGCGCGAAAACATGTAAAAAATAAATGAATTTACCGAAGCAGACGAGAAATTCCGATGAATACAATCAGTCTATAATGCCCAACTACTCTTTTAGAAACTATTTCAACGATTAGTTTTATGTGTCTAACGATAAGAACTACTAACGGTGGTTACTTAATGGCTTTATAAGTCTTCGAATGTATCGTTTTAATTTAATAGGAGTCAGATCAAGCAGACGCAGTTAGGATTTCGAGCCCTGACACCTAACTATGTGGTCATGAAACTTTAATTGTATAATATAGACTGGTGTTGTATTGAGAGAATGTTATATACTACTCTGTCAAGAAAGTACTGACAAAAGATCATTAATAAACAAAATAGTAGTTATTTATACAAATTTGTTTTATCACCTTCAAAGTATGCTCCTTCAGAATCGATACATTTACGCCAAAGAATTATTCGTTGGCGTAAGTGTATCCAAAGACCACAACAATTTTTAAACGCTTTTTCTGGAATTGTGTTCAGTTCTCGTCGCGAAGTCTTCTTTATGTCTTCTACCGAATGAAAACGGATAGCACAGAAGTGGTAATTAGAGTTTAGGAAAAGGAAAGAAATCGGCTGGAACCATATCTCGTGAATATGGTGTTTGCTCGATGGTATTTGTTGAGTTATTGGACAAAAACTCGCTCACAAGGATGGGCTTGTTTGTGCGAAAGCGCATTATCGAAGTGCAAAATGCAAGAATTTTCTTTCCAATATAATAATAACAAATATTTTAAGAAAACATTCAATGAAATAGTTCTAGATCGTGCGCCCGAAGAGTCAAGACCTCCTGGGAATGCTTCGTGTAGAAACGCATCGCGTCGAAAACTATTTCGGTTTGGCTGCGTGGTGTTTGTGACGTCACGTCGGCTTAGCAGGAAAATTACGCGGAATTGTCACTAGATATATTTTTGAAGTGTTTGACTAAAATATTAATTTTATGATTTCTTAAAGATATTTAATACATTAGTTTTTATTTAATATAGATTTCCGCAAATAACGCCTGAATCTATTAATTATCTAAACTTTATTTCCACAAATTTGGCCTTTTTTGCATGTCATCGGCGGGATGTTCACTCTCACTACCTCGAGACACTGCACTCGACTACGCAACGGTTCGGTAGAACATTCATACCGCGTACTTTAAGGATTTGGAGGGAGCTTCCCGCCGAGGTTTTCCCTCTGCGCTACGATATGGGGTTCTTTAAAAAGGGGGTCATTAAATTTCTTAAAGGTCGGCAGCGCGTTGGTAACGCCCCTGGTGTTGCAAACGTCCATAGGCGACGGTAACCACTTCCCATCAGGTGGGCCGCCTGCCTGTCTGCCTACTTAAAGGCAAGTAGTTTGAGACCCGGGAAAAAACATAGGATAGTTTTTATCCAACTGCGCAAAAAGAGGTTAATGTTTTTGCGCGATAACCGACATACGCGCGGGCGGAGCCGCGTCCGGAAAGGTAGTAATTTCAATATTTTTATTTCTGCAATAACGGACGCTTCGCGTATTACATTACAAGATTACATCGAGAGGAAAAATTATAATCATCTAACGAGATATAGTCACCAAGCACCAAACAGCACACTGTACACATACATGAGACTCAACAACTGTATGTCTCGGGGTAACGGGCGCAGAGCAATTTATCACATCTGGCGAAATGCTTTTGTTATAGGCAGAGGTTGACGCTTAACATCAAGGGCCTCGTGCTTTCGTCACCATAACATAATATTACATTACTGTGGGTTCTTGTTACTATAGAACATGCAGTAATCAAACTATGTATTCATACATACAATACAATATGCGTACCAATCTGATGACGGCGTGCGTCCAGTCAACAATATTTGATTAAATCGTAAGGCAAAAAACTTCAGCTGAAATAAGGCAATTATGGTGACCACGTGTGGTGAGTTTTTTTCTATAACACATGTCATTGATATATAGTAGAAAAGTTGGGGTCATTGTATATTAATGACATAATTAGAACCACATGTCATTTAATCACAAAATTTATGAAAATTTGTAAGTACTAAGATACATCCTTCTCTTTCAGGATAAACGATATACCTACCTAACCCAGTAAGAAAAAGGATAGTCTTTTTTATGTTGTTCTGACGGAAAAAGCATGACGCCTACCTGTTGTTAAGCCGACAAACGTCTGCCTATAACAGATGCATTTCGTCACAAGTTATGAATTGCACTGCGCCCGTCACTCGAGACATACAGTTGCTAAGTCTCATGGGCCTGTTAACTGTTATTATTCTGGCTCTCAAAGAATGCTGCCGGAACACACTGATAGGTACTTGGCGACAGATTTTCTACTCGAGGGTGTTAGGTAGCCAGGCGAGCTTTCGCAAAATGCCCTTCCACCAAGTGGTGAAGCTAAATCCGTTGGTGGGGATTGAACCTTGGACCTGCGGAGCGGCAGTCCATAGCTATTACCAGCTTCAGTATCTCTCCGAATATAAGAGTCAACATCTCATATAAGGCAAGGGTTTTTAGAGATTTTAGGCTAAACGGAGCCCCATTATTGAGAGTCCGCTGCCTTTCTGTCCGCCCGTGAGTATGTCACGGGCTTGTAAAGTCTGTGGTAAAAAACACTCAGTGCTTGCGCGGACACGGTCAGGAGCGCACGTACTCCATGACGAAGCGATTCTGAAAGTCGCGGAAACCAGTCGAGATCGAGCTACTCGACTGATTTAACGTAAGTAAAATCAGAGTTAATATTATTTAAACAAATATATTTTTATAGTATCTTTTATATAAACATAAATCAATAATCAAAGCAAAGTTAAAATTACACAAATGGAAAGTATTGTACGAGTAGAAAGTAATAATAGTAGTTTATGCAACTGTCATATAATAGATTAATACCCATTAAAACATGAGTGTAGTTTTATGAAGCGAGCCGCAGGCGAGTTTCAAAATAAGATAATACGAGTGTTTTAATACCTAATTATATGCAGTTGCATACACTACTTTTCTTGCAAACGACTATTCGTCAGTTTCGTAGCTGTTTCTAGAATGTCAGGTGGAGCTAAATTTTCATCAGTATCGTCGGTGTTGCTTGACATTTTTGCTACTAAAGTTTTATCCAACAAAATATTACTCAAAGTCGTATGTACGAAATAGCGCCAAAATGGAAAAAGTCAGTGTTATTGGTCTATTGGCTCGAAACCAGCGCGCTCACCATAGATAATGTGTACTTAAATTGAATTGAAACCTCCTTGGTCGGGACAAATTATACTTTAATAATTAAAAATTGTTTTAAAGCATTGTTTTGTTAGGAGAATAATGCTTTTATTTAATTTTTTATTTTCTTAAAGAAGTAGTAAATAAAATATGCCAATAAAAGTCTACGAGATTATATAATAGTTATTTATAAAACGATCAATAAAACATTCAAGACTAAAGAGTGACTGGTGAACTTTTGAAACCAACAAATTATTCAACTTTAATTTGACTTCAGCCTAGAGCTCTGAAAGTGTAAATAAAACGATATGTAACCCTATATTATATATATAGTGCTTTGGATGTTTAAGTTCCCATCTTAAAGGCATGAAGACTGCTCCCTATATTTTAAGGTATTAAAGGATAATCTATCGACCCCATATATTTGGGATAGTAGCAACATTACAGTCAAGCAACATTCGCTACGATCATAAGTACTTGGATGGATGATCACTGGTAACTTCTGAGCGTGCACATACTTCGGAGGGCACGTTAAGCCGTCGGTCTCAGTTCTTGTCTTAGATTAGAATGGCAGGCGTTATAACACGGTGGTAGAGCATTTACTTTCCTAGCTACTACCTTCAAGTAGGAAATCTGCTGCTTAGCATATAATAGTGTTCTTCTGCAGCTGTTTGAAAGAGCCAGTAACTCTGAACTATATCTTCTGTACTAGTCTGTGATCACAGATTACAATAATAGTTCCTACGGAGATTTTGAGCCTGATGTTTGAGCTTTCGAACCTAACGATTCTTAGCATCCAATTATTATCCAACGAAAGTCCTATTAAACAAAGTGAACGATAAAAATTAATAACCACTGGGGTTCCAGATTAAAATAATAGTTACTACATACTTGGGTGGCAGCGGTGTGATCGTTACCGATCCACAGTCGTAAACTGTAACGTCAAACGAGATGCCACGATTCGATGTCACATTACAAATGTATACTCTTTAACGATCGTGTACGGTAGTTACTAGGATTCCCTCCCGGTACTATCAGGTGTCATATACATCGAAAGAGAGTTCGCATCCGAATTCTCTTACAAGGGTTTATGTACTTATACATAATCTTTGGTACTGGCTTGTTAGCAGAAAAAATATTTAGCCAAAAAATGGAACCGATTTCAACACTTAAAAGTGTGAAATAACTTGTTGAAATCGGTACCATGATAGTTCAAAAGTCTTATATCACAATATTGTGCGCATGCGCATGGCTTCGACAAGTTATTTCACACTTTTGGGTGCTGAAGTCGGTTCCATTTTTTGTTTCACTCTTTTTAGTGACCCTTGCTACTTTCGGGATAGATTGTCATCAGGTGAGATAGTTGTCAAAGGCTATTAAGGTCAATCGGCAATATTTCTTTTATTTGAAATTAGTTATATTATAAGTAACAAAATGATAATGGTATATCATATCATTTACTTATCTTCTGTATTAGTTCTTTTTGTTATTAGAAATGTCCGTAAAATCAATTTGCTCAACAACATATTTATTATTATTATCGTGTTTGTATTATTGGTGCAATTGTATGTAGTTCGTTAGTAAAACTTTGCGTCATTAAAGAAAATATAAAGGTTTTTCAAGTATAACGCTTATTGGTAACGTGGTACTCGTGAAGACATCTTCTAGTCTAAATAAATGTTTGATCGTTACTTCTTTGTCAAACTTTTTGAACATCTGTGGTCTCGTTTCTCACATTTGTCAAAAATATATATTGAAGGTGTGCGACGGTGTTTGACCAGTAAATTTTGCAATTTTTTTTTTTATGTCTTACAATCTAACCTAGGGCTTCTTACAAAAGCTTTCAAAGTTTGATTAAAATATTGTAACAAGAGTTACAATTAACATTAAATGAACCCTCAAGTAAAAAATCTGTCGCCAAGCACCTAACAGTGTGTTCCGGCATCAGTTCTTGAGAGCCAGTGAAATTAGAGGCGCATGAGACTTAAAATATGTTTTAGGCAGAGCTTGTTCCACTTAACATCAGGTGGGCCCCGTGATTCTTCCGTCACAATAACATATACGAATTTCTGGTATGGAAAGTATAGGATATAATAGGTGTGGTAACACTAGTAACGGACAATAAATTGATAAAGCTCTTCTATGCCGTCGCCTCAGTCGTAAGTGGATTGATTGATTAGGTTACTGGAGACCAGAGGACTTCATGTAATGTCTATAGGGTCTGTTTAAGATCAGCGTCCGATGAGGGTTAAGATCTATTTTACGGACGATGGTTATAAGTTAAAAGGCATTCAATTTTGCTTTTCCTTTTTAAGATACATTTCGCGGTTAAATTTACAGCTTAAACACTATATATTGATTTGACAAAATAATCCACATATTTATGATACTTAATAAAAATAAATCGCGTCAAAGATTTTAGAAGAGATATATACCGACCGGAAATCAGACAAGATAGTTACACAAAACTTTGAGATATGGACCACCTACGTATCCAGAGTAGAGTAGGCATTTAAATCTCCTAGGGTTCTCTAGTCTAAATACTTTCTGATTTTTCTATGCTATGATGCCCCTACAAGGTGTTATTTTGAACGTAATCTATAGTTATGTCCGTACGTTAACGTTGGAGGGTGGCAAATGTTATCGATTTTGTACGCCTAGACAAATAGAACGACTGCAGTTCACTACGTGAAAAGGTCAAGGCAGACATCGGGGAATTTAAAACGGACATGTCTTAGTCATCAATATAGCCAATACAATTATAATTTTCAATGTAACTGTTCGTAAAGAGTTACTTTAGAGTATCTTATAAAAAAACTAGCTTTCCGGGCGCGGCTCCGCTCGCGCTAATGTCGGTTATTGCGCAAAAACATTAACCTCTTTTTGCGCAGGTGGATAAAAACTATCCTATGTTTTTTCCCGGGTCTCAAACCATTTCCATACCAAATTTCATTCAAATCTGTCCAGTAGTTTTGGCGTGAAAGCGTAACAGACAGACAGAGTTACTTTCGCATTTATAATATTAGTACTGATACTTATAAGTACTTATTAGGAGTAATTTCACAAACAACTAAAGTATGCTGGGTCCACTTTTCACACTACAAATAGTCCAACGCTTATTTTCTTCTGCTTGACCTGTCTTAGTTTAGCTTGGTACGTGTATTTTTTCTTCTACTTCTCTGTATCACCTGTCATATCAATTCTCACAGTTTCCGTACACATCGTATCTGATATTTCAATGATAGCCCCGTACGGCAATGGCTATGTACATACTGCCGTGTAGAAGGTTCATAGTTCGAATCCCGCCGCGGGCTTGAGTTTCACCGCGTGGTAGTAGGGTATATTGCGAATTCCCGCCCGGCTAGCTGCTACCCCCAAGTGGAAAATCTGCCGGCAAGCCCCTAAAGGTGTGTTTCGGGAGCTGTTCTTCAGAGACAGTAATTCTAGACAACAAAATAATGACAAATATATCCGATTTAAGCCGTTTGAAGTTGTATTCTTACTATATGTAATAATCGTGAAAACCTAGGACAGTTACAGTAATTCTAGGTTTAAGAAGCCGAATAATAATATTTATTTATTTATTAACAAAATCCACAGCTCTTAGAGGTAAACAATAAATCATAATTACTATGAAACTATTAGTGAATAGGAAGTAGCTGCATATTAGACACAACAGTTCGTTATCATCTTAACCTCCTTATTCACCGGAAGGTTGCGGGTATAGAACCAACAAGAGCATTCACAAGGATAGTTAACCTCAGGCAGACGACCGGTCGTAAATCCAAAGCTTGTTCTTGTCGGCTATTGTTTAGTTATAGACTAAATACTGTACCGACCACAACACATGCTTATGAGAAGGTTGGAAAGATGATAAAACTGTAACCAGTTATTAGCAAGACTTTCAATTGTCTTTGAAGCGCTCGTAGCGAAGTTTGCTTAGCCATTCTGAATCGATCAGCAAAGTTAAGCAACGTCCGCCGCGGTCATGAGTTGGATGGGTGACCGCTGGTGACATTACTACTGAGCGCTTCCGTGCTTCGGAGGGCACGTTAAGCCGTCGGTCCCGGTTGTTGTCTTAGGAGTGCAGTCGTTACATCATGGTGGTAGGGCACTTTGCGAATGTCCGCCTGGCTAGCTACCACCCTCAAGTTGAAAATCTGTCGCCAAGCACCTAACGGTGTGTTCCGGCAACTGTCCTTGAGAGCCAGTAATTCTACGTTAGCCTGAACAACATCTTCGACCACATCATCACTTACCATCAGGTGACATAGTGGTCAAAGGCTAACCTATCAAGCATAAAAAAAAAATGAGACAAAACCAAATCGACAAGATTATCAACCACATAGAAGAACGACATAAAATTGCCAAAGCGATTACAATAAATCGAGTACAATTAATGCTTTGTCATACACAATCAATGATATTTCACAACACAACAACAGGTTAAAACCAAATAACACAACAGCAATTCACATGAATTATTCACTACAAATTGTGCATTCACGAACAATATTTGAACAAAAATCCAATCACATCACTTTCCCACACGAAACTGCCAAATAACTATATAAAAATGTATAGATTATATTAGCTTAAATTCCTATAATCGAGTAGAGAATGTTTAGTGGAGGAATAAACAAGACAAATTGCAGCGACCATCACTAACCATCGAGCGAGCAAATGTAAGATCCGACGTACAAGCGGAGTGGTGGATACGAGATACCAGATAAAATGGTATGGTTATAGACACAGAAATGATTGCTGGTACGGTATCGACGGGCGAGGCGAGCGCTTGTTTATCACTCCATGGGGCAATCCTAGCGAGCACTCAGCACGCTCGATCGGCGCGGGCGCGGCCGCGGTGTTGGAAGCGACAAGCGAAGCGGACCACAATTACTGCGAAGCACGTACTACGCATCGATGTCGGTCAATGACCGTCTCCGTCTACTGTTTGGGAGGCGAGATTGACACGTAATAATCATATGCTCGAAATGTAAACATCTGATAGTGATGAACTTTATCCACTGACCAATACTATCCAAAACAAAATTTATATGACCGATTTACATACGAACGTAGTATATCTTATTTATATCGTACAACTGAGGGTTTTAAATTTATAAAACGCTGTTTACAGTGACTTAGGCCAAACCCTGTGACGGTGGCCTCAGACTACCACGACTGCTTAGAAGTGACGCTGCACATTTGGGGTAACGAAAAGTTTCCAGTCAATGTTGGCAGGAGATAAGATTCAAAATTGCATAGAATTAAACCATGAAAATAAGACTTTATGGCTCGGTGTGTAGAGTGACGTGAGAGTATCCATGCATATGGAGTGGCTTTGAAAGTTTCTATAATGAATGAATCTGAAGAAGATAATAAATTAATTATGTTTGCCATCGCGAGTGCTACAGCACGGTGTGACTTGGAATGGGTTTCTCGAATTCTGAAGTTCTCACACAAAAAACTAGCCAAGTGCGGGTCGGACTTTATTTTGTTTAGGAACTTTAAATCTTTTATTGCATTTTTGTAAATGCATCAGACTGGAAGAGAATAAAATGTTTGTTGGTTTTGATTCAATACAGCTTCAAAAAACGTAATATATTGGCGTTTTTGGTTGTTAAATAGAAGATATTATTATGGTGGAGATTACGTTACATATCGATATTTCTTAAATAGCTTTATTTTCGAGATAGACCTCGTAACAAAAATATACTACAATCGACAGCCCCCATTTTTAGGGTTCCGTACGTAAAGGGTAAAACGGGACCCTATTACTGAGACTTCGCTGTCCGTCCGTCCGTCCGTCTGTCTGTCACCAGGCTGTATCTCAAGAACGGTGATAGCTAGACAGTTGAAATTTTCACAGATGATGTATTTCTGTTGCCGCTATAACAACAAATCAAAAAAGTTGGCCAAGTGCGAGTCGGACTCGCGCACGTTAAAACAAAAAAAGGTTAAAATATGTTGCATAGCTAATGGTACTCAACCCTTAAAATGTGAGATAACAAAATAATGCGTATCGCCATTGAACAACCCGTGAAATAGGTCACCTGAATAAAGACTTAGCGAATCGATTTTTCCAATGGCTCTAATACAATTTGGACTAAACGACAATATTTCAATTTCAGGTGTTTACCGAGCTACCACGTCACAGACGTTGTGTCAACAATATACAGGTGCATTTAGATAAAAGTTATGCGCGGCGGGTGCGTAGTTACCGGTGGCAACACCTTATGAAGTACACGACTTCCTGACTATTCAAATATGCGTAGTGTAGAGTTCACATAGTCAAGGAAAATTCCTCATTTTCTGCATAGCTGTCTCGTTGAGCAAGTTTTGTGAGGTGAAGTGAGTCATGGTATTGAATGAAAGTTTTGCTTGCTCGAGTCACTTAGATGATATTGGTAGATAACTTTGTATTGTATACTATTCGTTATTATAGTCCTTGTATCAATCATATTTAGAAATGCGTGAATAACCGAAAATCATATTTTACAAATTAATAGAGCACAAAATTTTATGCCCCGGGCGGGAATCGGCCACCTGGGCACGCTATTTCTAGCCGAAATTTCGTGGTCCAATTGAATTTTTTGAAGCAGTGATGGCTCAGTGGCAATGGCTATGGACTGCCGCGCAGCAGGTCTATGATTCGAATCCCGCCGCGGGCTTGAGCTTCACCGCATGGTGGAAGGGCTTTTTGCGAATGCCCGCCTGGCTAGCGACCACCCTCAAGTTGAAAATCTGTCGCCAAGCACCTAACGGTGTGTTCCGGCAGCAGTCCTTGAGAGCCAGTGAAATTACAGGCACATGAGACTTTAACAACTATGTCTCAAGGTGACGGGCGCAGTACAATTCGTCACTTGAACGATGAACTGCATCTGTTATAGGCAGAGGTAACCGCTTAACATCAGGTGGACCTCGAGAATCATTTCCTCTACCCATCCATATAATCATCATCCTACCATTATCCTTTTTGAAGCGCTGCTAGTGGTAGCTTAGCTTGCTTAGTCGTACTTGACCTATCAACTAGGTTTAAAATTTGGTACCGGAATCCTATGCGGTATTGGTTGGATGTGTGGCTGCTTTTTCTACTGAGCGCTTCCGGGGTTTGGATGCCACAATAAGCCGTCGATCCGGAGGTCTTATTGTCTGATTCCGATGGAAATTAAGACTGATCTTCATTTTGAAATTCGAATTCTAGGTTAAGCCTGTAAACACCTTCGACCACATCATCACTTAACATCACGTGAGATTGTGGTCAAAGGCTTACCTATATGAAATATAATAAATAAAAAAAAAAAAAAAAAAAAACTCCATATTGGTAAATATCGAACTTCTTGAACAATATCTTCGACCACATCATTATTTACCAACAGGTGAGATAGTGGTCAAGGGCTTTGTGGCAAGCTTTTAGAATGATAGGTAAAAAAAAAATATGCAGCTGATTTTAAATTATTTTTTGGATCTCATCTTTAAAGATAATGTATTTTCACATGTAACTCACTCTAAAATGTGACCGATTATACCCTCAACAAAACCGTAATGAACTTTTTAAAATCGGATACCGCATCCATGTGAAAAGTTATATTGTTTTATTTTCCGTTAAAAACTCCTAATTAATCTGCAAAACGGCCCAATAAGAGAGTTATGAGTAATATTGTTAGGAACACATTATAAATAAACATTACATATGTAAGTTATCAACACAATAAATCTTATTTATAACCCTATCAGAATAATTGTTTGTGTCAATTATTTTTTTTATATATATTATACACGTATTAACCAAGAGAATCATTCAGTACTAAGCTTTAGAATATAAGGACTTTTACACAACCTCCTGTTGGTAACTCAGGAAAAAATGCACCTAGTGATTAGCACTCACGTCGATGTGAGTAGGGTGATAAGCTGCACTTTAGTTATTCTATACTAATGAAAATTTGACTTGGTTACATATATTACTAAAAAAACTAAAACATTGACGAATTGTAACTTTGACAGCTTGCAATTATGACGATTTGGAATGTTGAACGACTGCGTTTTTAATTTATATGACCGAATGCAAGTATGAATCGAACGCGACGAAACTAAATATTTTTTACGGCATGTCCAATACTGAACACACAGCTTCCTCCGACATAGGGGGTTTTGTCATAATCCCCACACATGGCAGACGTCCTGGGGATCGCAGAATAAGATTTCCCCCTTCCGGTATTTTGCCCTTAGTCGCCTCTTACGACATCCATGGGAAGAGATGGGGGGATTTCACTTTAAGCGTGGAAACTCACGCTTGAGGCGGAAACTTCAAAATTTAAAGTTATATTTCACTTGTAGCTAGTTTATGTAACCATTCTACATTATAGTATTTGCTAGCTTTAATTAATATTACATAATTATCTTAAAAATATTTTGAACACCAATGCCCATGATTCCATAACTTATCCCTAAAAATGTCAAAAGCATAAATTAAAGCACTATCGGACAAAGCGAGTTTCTTATTAACATGTTTTTTTTTCAAGAACGGAGACCGAGCACCCGCATATTGCATAGCCTTGTTAACTGTCACAAATCTACTATGAGTGTAAAATGGAAATAATATCTAACCAACACAATACAATTACGATGGGTATTGTTATAAATTTATAACGTAAGAATAGGCTTCATGAACAGCATAAAATATAACACAAGAAATTATGTTAAATATGAAAATATACGAATGATTTCTTTACTTCTAGTGTGTCATTCTAGGTTAGCCTGAACAACATCTTCGACTACATCATCACTTACCATCAGGTGAGATAGCGGTCAAAGGCTAACCTATCATTCATAAAAAAAAACCATCGTCAACATGAATGTCAATATAGTTCTCTGCCTAAGGAAATGCCAAATCTTATTTCGATTTGGACGATTATAAGCCGTCTCAGGGACTCATATATAGAATGAGTAGCATGCCACTACTCACGTCAAAGTTTAGTCTAGTTTTGGTATGTGTATAGGCAGACCTGGCTCACACCGCACTTTAGGTAAAAAACTACAGGTACATCGGCGTGTCCGTCCGTTCGGGATTATTCTACAGTGCGTGCCGCGTCAGAAGAGTTCACAGCTAGAGATTGGTACCCTTTTTGGCACCCACCGGGCCCGGTCACCGGACCCGGCAAGTAACCCCGGCGTGCGGCGCGGGAACACCAACTCGTAGAATATAGGTTGGCATGGCATCCGCTGCGTTTGGTTGTATGCAGTACAGCCTAGCCTATAAGATTTCGCTATATGCTCAATTAGTAATAGTAACACTCACTAGTCTTGAAGAGGAGGTTCTAGAGGTGAACTGGCCGGTAGGTTCTCCTTACAAACTTAGTAGCGTGATCACTCCCTTATTTGAGGATTTAGGTCCAAAACAAAGCATGGTATCGATTGATTTCTTTATTATTTAGGATTGTATCGTAACGTTATTTTAATAAGATAACTTGCGAGTTATGAGCCTAGAAACATTTTCATATACACATTTTCGAGGTTTATAACTTTGGCAAAATTTTGGCATCATACTAGCCTGGAATGATCGACGAGATCAATCGGTTATATGCATAATTCTAAACCTCAAATAAGGGAGTGATCACCCTATGACGTTTGTATGGAGAAGTGACCGGCGCCAGTTAAAAACTTAAACAGCATTAAAAATTAATTAATTAATTTAAACAGCCATTAGTCAAAGTTTAAGAAAAAACATAATACTTTACTTTTAGGAAATAAGAATTCGTTTTGCTTATAACAAAGCTAGCAAAGTTTATCTATCAAATTTAAGTTGTTATGTTATGGCAGGTTTAGTACTTTAAGCTGCGTTATTAGTTTCTTTAATATAATACTGTAAAGAGTAAAGGGAAAGACCTGCTTGTTTAAACTAATAAAAATGAATGATTACTAATACTAATTAGTCCATTGAAATGTTACAATTTTAGGACTGAATATTGCATTTCTTAAAGGACGCAATTTTATTTTTGAGACATGTGTGGGTGGTCAACAGAAGCTTAACCTCAAGTTTATGGGGTCTATAGACTTCTATTGTCTATTTGGGCTTCTATTGCCCCCCACACATATCCCAAAAATAAAATTGCGTTCTCTAAAAAATACAAAGCTCATGTAACTTTTCAATGGACTAAATGATACTTCTCCATCCATAAGTAAAAGTAATCAAATTGTAAAAATATATTAAGTGTAATTTTGAGACTTGAATGAGACTGTTTATTGTGATAATTGTTCATAAGCCAGTTTCAAATAAATATTAACCTTGAATCATTGTCTTTTTCCAGCCATATTATAGAAAATTTTCATAGAATACTTTAAAGCTTTCATCGCTAACACAACCCGGCCGGGTTACATACCGGGTTGCAATCTCTAATCACAGCTATGGGTGGCTAAGTGGCTATGCGATAGAAAGAGGGACGCCTTCTAGATGTATACAGGGTGTCCGGTAGTTAATGGATAACCCCGCGGGTACTCGTGGGGGGCAGCAGGGTCAATCAGGAAAAAATATTTAAAAAAAACTATCTGAAGCAGTATGGTTTTTTAAATTTTTTTTTTAGATATGTTTGAGATTTGATACCTTTGTTCACATTTTTTGGCACCTCGACTACAAATTCAATAATAATGATTTGTTTTTTTTCTGGGAATAACCGTGAATAGTTGGCGTTTTCATCGTAAGTTATAAAGTGTTTCTAGCTGCAACTGTTTACTTTTTTAAATACTTAAAAATAACAAAATAATTGGAGTTTTCCATTTTGTAATGATAAAGTTTGAGTACCTGTGGTAAAAAAAAAATGTATGGGGACCTGGGTGGCCAACAGCTTTAAAAACATGCCGACTTCATGAAGTTTCTTAAGTGGTATCACACTTAATTTTTTTATTGTCGAATTACTGAGTTATGGCCACCTACATTTCTTTAGTCTTATTTTTCTCAAAACAAAAAATTTTGTAAATAAGAAATTTATTTCAAAAATGTGCGGCAATTAATGGATAACCCCGCGGGTACTCGTGGGGGGGTACAGGGATCAATCAGGAAAAAATAAAATCAGCATATGGTCAGTTTTATATATTAATTGTTCCTATACTATGGTACATATTGGACTATAAACATACTAAGTTTAATGCTTGTATTTATTATCATTTGTTATCTCTATGATAGAGAAGAGAGAAGAAAAATAAAAATCATTAAAAAAATATGTGCCTTGTATATGGACCTCCCCTTTTGATTTTGAATTTTTTGTTTTTATTATTTGTTAGGCAATGCACCATACCAATACTAGTGGTTCCACCAAAGGTACAGCCCTTTAAGGTCGGATGGACGTACGGATAGCCAAGGCTTATTCATAGTTTTTAGTTGAACCACATTGGTCATGTTTTCTGTATACGGAACTACGGAACACTAATTAAGTACATAACCAGTTTTGGATAATTTAAGTACATATCCAGTTTTGGATAATTTAGTTGAATTAACCTCTTAAGAAAAGCCATAACATCATTAGGAATTTTGGGAAGTGTGAGTGTACCATCAGTACAGGACTGATATTATGTAACAAAACAAAAAAAAAAATACTCTCATGCCTCTAGGCAGAGTCATCTAAACTCCCAGGGCTCGCAATGAGTTAACATTTAATAGGGGGCCAGCCTTACGCCATCTACTGGGCACAGTTCCTGGTATAGCTAAGTAATTCTTCCTAAGAGATATGGCGATATCTCAGAGGGTAAATGCTTATTATGGACATGATAATAAGATAAATAACTTACCGGCAGCCTCCAGTAGAGCTTCGAGCCGCGCCTGCATCTCAGGATCGACCGCCCGTTCGGGGTCATCATGTGAGAGAAGGAACTTTGATGGCTCCGTACCGCTGCCTTCTTCCTCCATCTCTGCCTGCAATATGAAATAATTTTTAGGAAAAAGCATTATTTATTTTAACATACATATTTCAATGTCAATTCAATTGAATTCAATTATTTATTTTACTGACACAGCCCATTTGTTATTTATTCATTTAATTTTATTACTATGTTGGGTAATGGTATTATTCCCTTCAATTGTAACAACATACAAGTTCGTAGCACAAAAATAATTCTTATATATTATTCTACAGTATGCCAAACACACATTTATACATGGTCAAGTTATTTCCTTACTAGGAGACAAGAACACTTATTATAAGAGGAACAAGTAGGATATTAATGTAGCGCCACCTCATAATTTTTTGAAGTACTTGCATTGTTGCTCTTTGATGTTAGCCTACTAACTTACTGTACCTCTAAAACTGTGAGATGGCCAGGTATTTCGTTTTAACAACGCACAAATCCAGTAGCACAATAAAAATGTTTGAAAGCCAGCATGCAAGATGAAACAGAAAATGCTGTGTAATGTGAGATGAATTACTTATCATTACATGGATTCAGCGTGCGGGTGCCAGGTTCATAGCTTTGCAGAGGAAGAGGACCCTGGGACTTGCAACTCAGGGAGAAGGGTTAAGGGGCCCTTTTACGATGTTATCTATGATCCTCAACTTATTGATGCAATGATAATGTAATAGAGTGTCAGCCTAATCATAAGTTTGTTTTTATGTTAAGAGAAAAAGGCAGTGTGCAATTCTCTATGCAAGTATATTATCCTATTTTTTCTACTGGATAATGCTTCCAGAGCAATATTTATTTTGGATATAATCTAGCCCATGTGCTGTACAAACATATTACAAAAATATTGAATGTAATTATTACTAATGAAAATATGACCCGGAAAATAACAAAAATTTACCCATTTTACCGCCATGGTCAAAGGACTGACCAGACAAATTTGAAAAGATTTTAATAAGTAAAATGCATGAAGCCTGGATTATACTCTTTCTTTAAATTATAATGTAAAATAATTGAATAGGCTCATTTTTGGAGAAGAAAATGTTTCTTTTTTCTATTCCTTGCACACATCATTCCCTATAATTAAGACATATAAATTACAATTATAATCATCAACATACATTGTATTTAAAAGTGTATATGTGTATGAAAAAACAACTAAAACAGAGTTTCATTTAACTTTTATGAGGAGCTATCTTACTAATGAGCATCCGTGTTAATCAAGGCTAAAACAGCTCTTTATGAACATGTAAAAAATTACCAGGCTGCTCTGCACACGCTTTGTACAATTAAGTATTGTAGAGTATGTTCAAGAGCTATAAATGCTTAAATTCACTTATAACATTTTACATTTATCCTGATGGAAAGTAGAATCCATATAAGATCACTCATCTGTCTGTCTGATCAATCCGAAAATTTTCTCCATATCTACTACACAGAAAAAGTTGAAATTTGAAGGAATTAGGTAGTAGTAGTAAGTAGGTCCTCAAATTTTCTGTCATATATGTATTATATACAGATCATCAATAGTCAGTGTCCACCATACATATATGTCTCCCTTATTACAGGGACTTTGCTATAATACCCACATATTTGATATTTATTAATCAAAAGTATGATATGCCTTTAAAAAATATTACATTACAGAGAGTATTTTTGAGATTTCGATTTCATTTGTAGCTAGTTTCGAAAGTATCCAAAACAGTGTATGAAAATGTTGAAAATCCTATAATGCCTAGAACATCCCAAAATGAATATTATTATTAATAACATGATATTATTTGCACATAGAAAAAATTGCACATTTTATAGTTTTTCTTTTCTTATTCTTGTGAGGTTGTAATATACACTAAGCAACAGAAATACTTTACTCAAGCGATGGCAAACTTTACACCATTACATTACAACGCTGGATTATTTTACTGTTTTTGAAGTGTAAAAGTTTACTTGAGTCTGTGTTTTGACTAGTTTTTTGCAATTTCGAAATGGGCTACTCCTCGCCAGTAGACACTGTTACAGAAACACAAAAAATATTTGCTGTGCAACTGAATCATTACATTTGCAGCTATATATATATATATATATAATATATATATATATATATAATAATAACTTAGGGAAAGTAAAACTATAACTACATAACATGCTTCTTAAAAATGTTTAAATCAGGGGACAAAATTCAGTAATACCCATAGTTATGTAATGGGTGTTAAATTTTTTGGTTGTTTGCAATGGTTAAAATTAAGAAAATATTAATAGACAGGCTCCTGAAAGAAGGGGTTATAATTCAGTTAAAGACCTCACTCACGGAAAAAACTAAGAAGCAGATTATAAAATTATAAATTTATATATATGATATACCCATAACCGGGTCCATCCACCCCTTTATCCGGGATATGCTCTAATCCAATTGAGCTAACATGACAATGAGTCATAACTTAAATTTTTCCTGTTGTTCCTTAACCATCATATTGGGATGGAGCAGAACTTAATTTTTTTTCCTCTTGTAAATTTTTCATGTCTAAAAATTGTTCAAATAGGACCATCCCAACATGAAAATAGGGAAATCTGTCTTTTACAGGCTGTCACTACCATAAGTTATTCCAGTTGTATTTACAGAACATGTAGTTTGTGTTTGCGCACTGCATTAAAACTTCATAAACATGGTTGAAAATGTTGGAAAATTTCTGTAGGAGTTACCAATGCACGAAGAATTGATAAACATAACAAGTTGAAATTCTAGCTATGATTCATGCATGACAAGCTCTTGCAGAAACAGCCCCAAAAACTATTAATCATATTAAATATTTAAGAGCAATAAAGGCTAACCTAATCACATGGAAGGAGTAGACCAATGTTGGTAATCATACTAAAGTAGTAAAAGACCATGATTTTATAGTGAATATGAAAATTTACTACAATTTTATGGACCCCATTATTTCTTTGATAAATTATTTGTGATTTGATTTAGATTAAATGCTTAAAGACACCTTTATTTCATTGTATTATCGTTTTCATTTCGTAGACCCATAACAGGGAAATATTCCTACAAGGGGGTTGCTCCTCAAATATTACATATTTTTTTATATTTATCAATTCTAAAGATGAGTCAGGATATGTATTGTGTGTGTATGTGCAGTAATGCTGAGAATTGGAATCTCCTGGGCACTAGTTGCTACTTAACATGTTGTTATCAGACTCATCACTCCTTATAAGCAATGCAACATAAGAAGCCTTAATAAGAGATTAACCGCTATGTATCATGTTTTGTTATCGTCCATTTATGAATTATATCTTATTGTTCAATAACACAACTATCTATGATGCCGCATGGGTTACATACAATTAAGTCTAAAAAAACATATGCTACCATATAAACTGTATGTCGAACACAAGTAACATTTTATTACTATGGAGTAGTAATTTCATGCAATTCAAGTGGTTAAAATGTTGGTTGGTTTGTTAAGTGCATTTATTGAAGCTTATTATAACAGTAAATATCTATCACTACACAGCAGAGATGCGATTACTTCTTCAATTTATACACATAAAACACATCCCAATTCACAAACCGAGTAAACAAGTGCATTTTAAAATTCTATACATATACTTTTGTCACATAAGTTAGTTAGGTTAGTAAAATCACAATGAAATCAAATGTAATATTGTGTTAGAATCACAAGGACCATTCAACATAAAGAAAACAAAAACATATCATGTGATATATATCTGTCCATAGCACACACATTATGCAGGTTAACGGTTACTCAAACAACAGCAAATTGTTGTTGGTGAAGCACTCAATAAGTTTGTCTTGGACTTACCAACAGGTCTGGCCTGCTAAGGCACAAACAAGCCAGCAAGATCTATAAAACCAACAAGAAACATGTGAGGATCTGACAATGTGGTGCATCAGGACTACATGGAACCTATCTATTACTGTCAATGGTCCTTGTAATTCACCAATTTTCGTATTTTTGCGCGAAACTCAGTAGGCGTACCTCTCGAACCTTACCCGCGCGTCATCGAACATAACATACCATGAGTGGATAACACAACCGCGATTTCCAGTCCAAATTATGTAATTCGTATATTTCTATCGGCTCAGTGTCAGAAATATACATTATTCAAAGATTTACATCTAGAAATTGCATGTGATTCGAGAAACATGGCCGCATATCAGTATTTTTACAAAACACGATTCAACAATAAAAAGACTTCATCTGCAGATCGGCCCTTTCAATTGGAAGGAGTCAATTAGATGTTTTCTAGCAGGGACAATAATGAATAATTTCATACATTACTCGGGAATACATATGTACCTACTATGACTTTCTGACGTTTTATGGAATATTTGGCAAGCGATGTGCTGTACCGAAAGTGTGAAATGCATAATTCCCTAATTTCCAATACAGCTTGATACGTGCTATTGAGGATTTACGATTGAGACAGATTTAATAAATGAAGATATAGTATGATGATACAAGACAGGCAGGACAAGATGTCCCTTGCAGTATTTAGAACGGTACAGATAATCACATTCCCTCAGTGCCACCGCCTCCGTCAGAAACAAAACACGTTTTACCTCGGATACGGAGTCATCCTCGCTTTCCGAAGAGTCCGTCATGTATTTGGCAGGCGCTCCTGAGTACGTTTCGGTTTCAGATTTGGCTGGACTCGAAGCCGAACTATGAGGAGTGGACGATTTTACCACATCAAGTTGCACATTCACCTTATCGATATTTCGGTTTTCAGACTGTCCAACATTCTGCATCTTTGTCCTAATCCAATATAACTTAATTAGTCTTTTAGTATCAACACTTTTTATACGAAATTATCACGTTTTTATAATAGCAAACAAAATTTATTTCGTCATTTAGCCAGGTTGATACCCGCCATGTCTACTATACTATGGCGAGGTTCCCGGATGCTTCAAATAGGCTAGACAGTTAGCGCCCTCTGACAGAAACATTTAGAACTTTTCAAAGCGCCATCTACCACAAAATATTCATAGTTTAGCAATAAACAAGAACTGTTTTTTTTAAAGCTAAATATTCAAAGCCCGACACAAACATCCAGCTATATGCAGCATAATGGCCCGTCTACACATACTGTCTAGCCTGCACGGTATGTGTTGTTCCCATTTGTCTGTGCGTGGTGCCGCCGCCCCGTGATGCAGAGATAACGGCCTTCATTTATATTTGTAATTTTAGTTTGCCTTGTGTATTGTTTACGACTGCGATCAAGAAATCCATATCTTCAATATATTATTTACTTTGCCGCAACACTTTCTGCTAAACTTAAAAACTTGTTTTTCTTGTGTTGTTATTTTTGTATTTTAATTTGACTTACGCCCCTTTATCAATTGTCCGTTTCTCGAAACCATGATACTGACTCTGTATCAAGATGATTATATCCAAGATAAACCTAAAAACAATCGTCTTACACAAAATGTATATGAAAAAATATTTTAAACAATTTCCACAAGGCAAATTATCTTACTCTATTTGCATAGTTGGCGTAATGCGTGTGGGCTGCAGTTTCAGCAAAATGCGTAGATGTTGGACTAAGCAATATTTTATTATTGTAACGATTAGTTCAGTTAGGGACACGCTCAAACTTCACCTGAAGGTCCTATATTCTGAGCTTAGTTTCAGTTTACATAATGTTGAGTTTGATATTTTAGATAGTAAAGCTAGGGATTTAGCTTCTAAAGTGGCACATGAAAAATACTTATCACAATCTAGGAAGTTGGAAAGATTATCACGTAATTTACAACATAATGATAATAATGATGTTAGTTCAATTGATCAAAACCAGGCTCACACGTTTCACCCACGGGTTGAAAACTTAAGTAACACCCAATTTCAAACGTCAGAACTTTCTCTTTTAGAAAAAGGTTTAAAATATAATCTTACCCCTAATTTGTCACAGAAAACTGTCGAAACTTTGTTAGTAGATTCTGAAATAGCTTGTGTTAAAGGTAAAGTTGATATTGCAGTTAAACACCAAATAGCTGTTCAAATTAAAAAAGCTTACTCATCTAGTAATCACCATAGCTCTAGCATTCTTTACAAGATAAACTAAGCCAAAACAATCTAGTTGTTTCCAAATCAGATAAAGGCAATAGCGTGGTTATATTAGACAAAAATAATTACAACCAGAAAGTTAATGATATAATCCAAGGTGAGGAGTTTGAGCGATTGAATTCCGACCCAACTAAGAAATTCACTCTAGATATTAAAAATGCAATCAAGGCTACTTCATATATCCCTACACATTTGCTCAATAATATAGTGCCAATGAACCCTAGGTCTCCCTGTCTCTACGGTTTACCAAAAACACACAAGGAGAACATTCCTATTCGTCCCGTTGTCTCTTATGTTGGCGCTCCCGCGTACAACCTAGCAAAACATCTTAATATTTTGTTGTGTAGCAAATCATCTTTCAAACCCAAATATAGTTTAAAGAATAGTATGGATCTGATACACAAAGTCAAAGATATTAACATTCCTTCCAGTGCCAAATTATTGTCCCTTGATGTAGACAGTCTATTCACCAACGTTCCTTACGAAAATTGCTTGCGCGTCTTAGAGAATCACTTTGAGAAACAACGATTACATCCCGGGGAAGTAAATGACCTTATTGATTTAACTACTATTTGTATGAAACAAAATTACTTCAGGTTTAATAATGAGTATTATTTTCAAAAGGAGGGATTAGCTATGGGGTCACCTTTAAGTCCACTAATGGCCGAACTTTTTATGGACGACTTTGAGCGTAAACACATAGTACAGGAACCTAATATTCTATAGATACGTTGATGATATAATCATTTGTTGGACTGGCACTTCTCGCCAGATTGATGTCTTTGTTAAGAAACTGAATCATGTACACCCTAAAATTAAATTTAAACTGGAATTAGAATTAAATCGATCTATCAACTTTTTAGATTTAACGCTTACAAGAGTTAGCAATAAATTAGATTTTCAAATATATCGAAAACCGACACACACAGATATTGCTATCCCCTCCTCTTCTTGTCATCCCATTCAACACAAATTAGCAGCTTTTCGAAGTTATGTCCATAGACTGTTATCGGTTCCTCTTAATCAAGAAAATTATAATAAGGAACTTAATATAATATACCAAATTGCTATTTCCAACGGCTACAGTTAACAATTAGTTGATCGATTAATTCATAATAAACAACGGAATAGAGCTATGTCACTCCTATATTCTTGCCCTGCTGATAGAAATATCAAGTACGTAGGTAGCCTTACTTATATGGGACCAATCTCTCAAAAAAATTCCAATATATTTAAGAAATATAAAGTCCATGTAGCTTTTCGAACAAACCAAAATTTGCGCCATTTATGTAACGGAAAAGATCGTTTAGAAAACTATAAAAAATCCGGAGTTTACAAACTTACCTGTGACGAATGTAACAGTGTTTATATTGGTCAAACTGGCCGTAATTTTGATATTAGATATAAAGAACACAAATCCGCGTATAGGAACGACCATCCCGAACAGTCTCACTTTGCAAAACATTTAATTGAAAGCAGTCATCAACTCCTTGATAGTAATACTTTTAAGATTTTACATTGTTATGATAAGGGATTTCGATTGTGTGTATTGGAACAGTTAGAAATATTAAAACATAGTACAGGTGTTGCACTGTTGAATGAACAGACGCAATTGGTTTCATCACCACTGTTACGTATTTTTAGTGATAATTTGCCACTACAAAATAGTTAAACATGTATTGTTTTTAGGAAGTAATTTTGTAATATTTTTTACGATAGCAACATTGCATAATATATATCATTTAAAAAACAAATAAATAAAAATATTATTTGTAATCAATTTATGGCCATTATGATGTCATTGTCACTTTAAAAACGTATTACTCACCATTTGTCAGCTACAACAAAGCGCAGTGACTCACGCTCGAGTCTAGATAAAGGCGTGATGACTCATCTCGTCTATATAAAGGCGTGTTGAGCCGCCGGCCGCTCATTCTCGATCGTGCGCTCGAAGAGTCAAGACCTCCTGAGGATGCTTCGTGTAGAAGCGAAACACGTCGAAAAAATTCTTCCTGTTTGGCTGCGTGGCGTTAGTGACGTCACGTCGGGTTACCAGGAAGAAAAAATTCTTCCGGTTTGGCTGCGTGGCGTTGTGACGTCACGTCGGGTTACCAGGAAAATTAGGCGGAATTGTCACTAGATATATTTTTGTATATTTTAAGTGTTTTATTAAAATATTAATTTGATGTTTTCTTAAAATAATTAAAAAATATTTGTTATTATTAAATATGGATTTCCGCAAAGTAACGCCTGAATCTATTCATTATATAATTTTATGCTTTTTTAAGTGTTTTATTTAAATATTATTTAATGTTTTTAGGATACTTTTAAAAGTATTTGTTATTATTAAATATGGATTTCCGCAAAGTAACGCCTGAATCTATTCATTGACTCAATTACTGTCCCATAATCAAAGATCTCGTCTTAACAATATAGAGATTAAAGGGATTCCATTAAAAAAAGATGAAAATATCTTCTCAGTAGTGGAGGCCATAAGTAAACAAATTAACTTCTCCTTCCCAAAAACACAAATTCATTATATCCATCGTGTTCCTGTGGACAATACGAAGGAGAAAAATATAATTGTGAGCTTTCTCAACCGTTACATCAAAGAGGAATTTGTTGCAGTCGCCAGAGCTCTCAAAACGTTATCAGCGATGGATATCGGATTTCAAAGCACTCAGAAGAGAATTTTTGTTTATGACCACCTTGATGGTAAAAGGGTGAATTCCCAGTAATTTGGAAATCTGCATTTATCACGCCTGTTTTAAAAAAGGGACAAAGACTGACGTTACCAATTATCGGCCTATTTCTAAGCTTTGTATTATATCAAAAGTTTTTGAAAGAGTGGTTTATGACCAAGTCTATGCAGTTCTAAGGAACTCGTTTCATGACTCGCAACATGGATTTTTGAAAGGTCACTCCACTGTTTCCAATTTAATCTTATTTAATGACTATTTAACAGAATTAATGGTCAAATAGATGTCGTGTATACCGATTACAGCAAAGCATTCGACAGAATTGACCATAATACTCTACTATTCAAGCTTTTCAGTGTAGGTATCAAGGGTGACTTATTGAGATGGTGTTCCTCCTACATTGAGAAAAGATCTCAGGCTGTAGTAGTGAGCAATTATATATCTAGCTGGTTAACCATACCCAGTGGGGTACCCCAGGGCTCGTTGTTAGGCCCGTTGCTTTTTGCGATTTTTATTAATGATATTCATCTTTGTTTTCACAATTCATATCTTTTATGTTTTGCTGATGACATGAAAATATTGAATCCTTTCAATATTTTTAGCATCTTCTGGGGATTTTATTCCTATAAAATCCCTAGAAGATGCTTTTAAACTACAGGCTGACCTAAATCGTCTTGACCACTACTGTCAAATAAACAAACTTGATATTAATCCGACCAAATGTACCGTTGTTACGTTTTCTCGGAAACAAATTGAAATCCCTACAACATACACTCCTAAGCATCAAGCTTTGGTAAGAAGCTACGTCATTCGTGATCTTGGGGTGGTTCATGACTGCAAATTATTATTTGATAAGCACATTAATACTATTGTTAACAAAGCTTCCAAATTATTAGAATGTGTTATGAAAATATGTGCTTCGTTTAAGAAAGTGAAGACTTTTAAAATATTATATTACACTTTTGTTCGTAGCGTATTAGAATATGCTTCACAAGTGTGGAACCCTCAATATGAAACTTATATCGTATGAATTGAGTGGATTCAAATAAAATTCATAAAATATTTATGTTATCGTTTAAAAATACCTTATGAATCAGACTGTTCTCTGTTTCAGTTATCTGTTTTTATGCAAAAAATTCCATCTTCCTCCTCTTTCTAAAAGAATAGAAATTGCGGACCTAACATACCTCCTTAAAATTACCTCGAACGCAGTTGATAGTCCAGAACTATTAAGTAAAATTAATATACAGGGGCACTCTTAAGTATTGAGGTTTAATCCCCCTATAAATGTACCAAAGGTTATCACTAACTATAGAAGGAATTCGTATGTACTGAGAGCAAGTAATAACTTTAACGATCTGTGTAAGCGCTATGACATTGACCTATTCTGCACAAGCATAGCGTCGGCTAGGCGACTAGTAAGCAGAGAGTTTTTTGAATAATCATATCATGTTATAATGAACCATTACTAAGTTGTGGTCTTTCATGTTCACATTATTTATAACTATTACGAGTATATATACCTAGCCGTGAGGACCTTTAATTGGCTTCATGTTTCTTAAATATTGTTTGTTAAATGATGTATTGCTGTTGGTCTCCCTAAGATAAATAAATAAATTATTAATTGAAGGAGGCAATATCTGTCATGTCTAAGTTCATGGCCCAAATATGCTCCTTTTTTTTCTTTGACAGTTTTCAAAAGTTTGCGTTCTTGCCTAACTCGCCGCAGTACTTCCACATTGGTAACTCTGTGGGTCCAGGAAATCGCCATCATGCGCCTGTAAGCCCACATCTCGAATGCTTCTATACGTTTCCTGAGTTGCTCTTTTATTATAGAAGTATCGGCCCGATATAACATTGAGATAGCGCAGTGAGATATTTAGTCTGCGATTGCATAGTACGCTCTTCATGTCCCCAAAGGCACTACGGGCAATCTCTGAATTGAATTTAATTATGTAAATATAATTACTTTAAGTCTAAAAAAACCAAACCTCAAAATTCTGAAAGTACTCATTACCGAATCGATAGTATTATATTGAATTTGCAAATAATTCCTACCCTAGCTTGTGATAAACTAATTTAGATGTTATTATAAACTAGCAATAGGTAAAACTATGTACATTTTTGGTGAATTCTTACAATGGTGAGAACATAATGTTACACATAGAAAGTACTTTACACTGTCTACCTACTTCCTGTAGCCAATCACATAATAACATAGTATTCACACTCAACGTTCAAGATAGAATAGAGACGCTTATGTTGTATTTCATCATTATAATGCCAAGAGGAGACAAAATTTAAAAAAGAGCAGTAGAAACTGGTAGGGTTAGGATATGCAACAGTAGTATATAGTTTATGGAATCCAAAAACAAATGAAATTATATGGTATCATAAGACGCAAGATTTGACAAAAACTACATTACTTACATGTATGTAATGTGTTCCATATTTTGTTCAGTTCTGTTTTTACAGCCAAGAATTCTGCATTTCACCATGTTTGGTGGAAGCAGCAGCGTTGAATTTAACTTACAATACATACTTCAAAACTGTTGTTTAACACGAAAAAAAGGTCACTTTAAAGCACCGAACAAATTTGTCTGCCACAGTAGCGAAGTGTGACAAACAAAGAAATCGCATACGCTGAGCAAGACAAAACAAACTGATGCTGTCTCTGTCAAACTAATGCAAGCGTATACATTCCCATTCTTGTCTCACAACCAATCGAATATAAATGTCTTGAGTCTTCTCCATCATAGATACTTCCTCTTAGAATAAAACCAATAATTATTCTGGTGAAAAGCTTTATTATACGACAATGTTACAAAGTTCTTATCAACCCATGTTTATGTATGACATCATTTTACTTTGAATCATAGATGTTATTAAGTATCCCATTCACGCATCGGCTTCTTTATATATTATCTGTGGACTCATAATACTCATATAATATATTCTCAGATTGTTAAGATTCCGTGGAAATATTAGGTATAAGGCGAAATTTTTTATAAAAAAAATTAATACAGAAATTGAAATAAAAATATTATCGATTTTGCAATTTTCAATGATATTCAATCAGATTTAGAACTGTGCGCTTGACCTAGTTTAATTTATTCACAATTTTCTTCTTGAAGATTATTAGATTATGATTCTTGTAAAAAAAAATTACTTAAATTTTCGAAGATCTCTTGCTTGTACATCTATTGAATTCGGATAAAAATCCTCCAGTGAACCTGGTTAACGCGATGTTTATGTATACGTAATGTAGAGTCATGGCGAGGGACGGAGATTTACCGACGATATTTAATCCAAAGCGGGTACGGACACCATCTGTAATAATAACTAGTGAAGTGGAAACAGATCGAGATGGTGGAGACGGAGATAGGGAGAGACAAAATGGTCCTTCGATACCTCAGAGTCCCCGTGCGCCTCTCAGTCCCCGTGCACCACTCACTCCACAAGCTTCCGTCTGCTCGGCGCCACCGCTGACGACTCAACCGTCTCTTCAGCAAGCTTACAGCGAATCTGCCGCAAGCAGTCAAGATGAAGAACGGCAACTGCGTGATAAGAAGTGTCCAAGGGCTTGCTGCTCAAAGTTTGCAAAAAAGGTGAGCAGGTTGAAATTGTGTTCAAATGTATGAAAAATATCCTTTACTCTAAATGATTTGTTTGTATATGTTACAACTCGCAGCCCGCCCCTGCTTCGCACAGTTATTTAACAAAAATTATAAATCAATACACATAAAAAGCAGTTAGTGTGACGTAACTGTAATATTAAGACTGGTATTTCAGACTTTGCAGTGTGTATTTATAATGGAGTTTCAGGAGTGGACAATCTGGCTGATATAGTAATGCTGAAGTAACAACTAAAACCTCTGCTTACAACTAAATTAGTAGATGATAATGTCAAAAACTATAAAAATATATGAACTAATTATGTTACTAATTAGCTATCTGAGCTAACACTTTTATTAATGTGCTCTTCTTTTGTCAGTTTTACGGAACAGTTGAATGTCAATACTTTTTTTCAGATTTATTATGGCATCTGTGTGACTGTAGTCCTCACAGTATCCTGGGTGACTTGCACCCACTGCATCAAGCATATGTATCTTCAGGAGTATCCACCTCATGTCCACCCGCTGTCCTTCAGTTCTGAACCTTCAGGATTATATAACCATACAATGCGGATACATACACATGTAAGTCACAACCATACCAAGTATGTCCAAAGTTTCATCAAATTTCATTCAGCCTTTAAGTGGGTACAAATATCCAATTACTTGTTAGCTATTAATAAAATACTACTCCAGACAATTTAAATAAAAGTATCCTGTGTTAATGAACTATCTAAAGTAAATTTTGGGTAAAATTTCTTCAAAATTCAATTAAACTTTATATACTAATACCCGAAGTGGGACTGTCTGTGTGTACACATCATTGTATATTTTTAAATATTTGTAGAAAGACAGCATAGAACATCAATTTTTATCACCAAAATTTACTTTCAAAATATGGAATATACACAAGTGTGGTGAATTTGCTTCGAGGCAAATTAACAATAACCCTTGTCAAATTAGTTAATTTTTCACCTGATATTAGTCATGTAGTCGAAGGTGACAACAGAATAAACGTAGAATTATTAGCTTATAAAAATATTGCAAAAGTAGCTCAATTATTTATTATGCAAGTTTCAAATGCTTCACTGTTACCAAATTGACACTGATATTATAAATGTGAAAGTGTGTGAGTTGAGACTTCTTAAAACGGCTGAACCGATTTTAACATAAATGAATGAAACTTTGAACATAAATTGCTTAGGTCCGGGATTATTGAACAACAACAATTCAACATCATCACTTTTCATCAATGTCAACGTGGTTCAAAACCCGCGGTGTAGATAGTTGTATATATATATTAGTTTTATTCTGCCATATACATCTAACAGTCACAATATTCTGTTTCTTGATTCCAGCGCTTGTACAACGCACCATTCTTCACGGCCTGGTTCTGCACCAACTGGCTTATTCTCTTCTATCCTCTGTACCTTATAGTGATGCTGATACACAACAAGTGCAAATCAGCCAATGCTATTGTGTTTGATGCATTCGGAGATTTCAGAGAAAAAGGATTCACTTTTGGTTGGTAATGTTGGATATTCCTATCTTTACTACTTTTAAGATAGCAGTGTGGTGCTGTAGGGGTGTGGTTTCCTGAAAAAGAATATCTTGTGTGCAGCGTCTAGCATCTCTGTTATGCCAACTATAAATTCTTTTCGCCCTACATCTCAGGAACTGACATGGTTAAAAACAATACAAACATAAAGCCTCGGCATCGCAACAAAGTTACCACGATTCATCACACGGCTGCTCGCAAGCTTAAACAGAGATGAGCCCATGCCGATGGCGTTGTTTATGTTCGTTGTAAGATGCAATGGACTTGCATTTAAAATCTAGTGCTCTGAGTTGAGGTGATATCGCTCCAGAGCCGCGTGATTAGTGCGCGCTTTCAAAAGTGAGTTAGACTGCCTACTTTACGCCTATACTACTAAATTTTAGTAAAGACTTTATATTTGACCTGCACACAAATTTTATTTTTATCCTGATTTAAAGATATTGCGGGAGGGTTGCTAGTATGCATGTCAGAACCAAATTGTAGAATACGGCGTAAGGTTGATTCTATGGTCACGCGAATAGAATGCTTAACTGAGAAATGCGCTGGTGTTGTGCTCTGATCAGTAACTAATTTGTGATACGGAAAAACAATAAAAAAAATTCTAATATTTAAAATATCTATAGAATTAAAAATATAATGATCACACTATTATTTATTTATAAAATAGAAAAATAAAAGTCATTAAAATGTATTTCTTCAACACGTTTCCAGAACTTTCTTCGCCATATTCCGTGGTTCCAATAAAAACAAGTTTCTCAACATAGCTTAAGTGACTAAGATCAGTTATACCTACTTAAACACAAAAAAGTACGTCATACACATTTTGTGTATATCGGGATAGACAAGCTTATATGTCTAGGGCGACACTACACTGCGGGTGTCTGAAGAGAGCGTGCGGCCGGTGGGAGGGGATGCTGACGTTCTTTACTTCAGACCCCAACCACGGTAATGTTATCTATACAGTATTTCAACTTCATAGAAACGGACGAAACGCGAGTTATACCTACGCGCCTCGATCTCGACCTGCGCTCGTACCGCAGACAGTCTCGAGTGTCGTGACTACGCCGCAGTGACGAGCGAATGGTTTGTTGTTTTTTAAGAATAACCGCGCGATTTTTTCACCAAAAATAAGTTCAAGTACATATTTACATATAAAATATGACGAGTAAGATAAATTGTGCTGAGAGTAAGATAAAGTTACATGAATTCGTCAAAAACTTATCCAGAGATAACTTTTTTGATTACTTACCTGGAAACTGAAAGGTAATACTATAAAATAATTTTACTTAATACTATAAAACAATTTTACTTACTAGTAAGTAACATTTTTTTATAGTCTACATATAGTTGACGGTACATAGTGTGTGTCTTTTTAATGGACAAGTATTTCGTTTTAATTTTCCCGCGAAAAAAATGTCTCAATTAATAAAAAAGGGAATAGAGTGATGGAAAGTGATTGACACGAGTGAAATAGGTAGTAGTTATAAGCAAGTTATAATAATATTACAGGTAGTTATTAGAATGTGGATTTGATATAATAATAAAGCATTTCGTACATCTCACAAATATTTTTCGGTCGCCAATTTTTAAGAACGATTTATTATTCAAACATAAACATGGTTTTTTGTTTTAATCTACCTACTGGTCAAGAAAATAACACGCATTTTTAGTGAACACTTCCTGTTCAATTCACAGAGTATTTTATTTGTTTATATAAAAAAGTATATTTACAATCACAAAACTAAATAGAAACAAAGTAGGCAAATTTAATTAAAATGCTGGAGGCGGGCAGCCCTATCGCATGTTTACGTACAGCGTGCCTGTAGGTACTTATTTCGAAGACAGAGCCGAGTTACACTACTGTATAGATAGCATTACCGTGCCCCAACCGTCCAACTCGCACGCCTACTGTACATCAGGCAGCAACGCGACTTGCGACTAAGTGCCGCCTTAGGGGGCGATGCAGATCAATGAGGAGTTATTGTAATGGAAAATTAAAAAGGCGAATTACACAAAGTTCAATATCTATACGCGTTGCGCGTGGCGGTTACGACCTTTTTGTCCAAAAAGCGCGAAAATTAGAGAAAATAATATATCAACACGGAAACGGTTGTCCGATTTCAAAATGTTCAGTATAAATAAACTATAGAATTGGTTACATTTTGCAAAAAATCAGTTCCAAAAAGTAATTTGAAAAAAGCTGCATTATTTTTTTTAGCTGAGAAGTCGATTTTTAATCAAGCAGTTATGAGAAAACCTTCAGCACAGATTTGTTGCCAAAATATCTGTCTATAGTACATAGTGCATGCTATATTGGATATTTCCGAGATCCATACAATGATCTTAGGGAGTCAAATTCAAATTCAAATTCAAAATCATTTATTCAATTTAGGCGTCTACGACGCTCTTATGAAGGTCAATTACAAATTTTAATATTGAAATAGTCTACATTGTACTGCCACGTTCAGCAAAAAAAATAATTATAGAGCCACTGCGAGAAGAACGGGCAAGAAACTCGAGGCCATTCTTTTAAACATCTTTTAACAATGTGTTATATACAATATAATACGATTATTACAATATTTTTTATTTATATTACGTAGGTGAAAGGTAACAGCTTGGCAGAGGCGGAACCTTCCAAGCATCTTTGTCGTTTAAGTAATCACAAACTTTGTAGTATGATTTCTTAATCAAAATATTTTTCACATGCAACTTGAATTTTCCTTCTGTGAGCATTGTAATATGTTTGGGAATTTTATTATAAAACCGCACACAATTACCTAAAAAGGACCTTTTATTTGTCTTTGCTAGTCTATAACCTGGTACTACTATTTTATATTTATTCCTAGTGTTGTAATTGTGGTTGTCACTATTAATTAATTTGAATTTACTAAATTTTTTCCGAACATACATAATATTTTCAAATATATACAGACTCGGTAAAGTTAATATATCAATTTCCTTAAAAAGATCCCTTAGAGATTCCATAGGATCCATTTCATATATGGCTCGAATTGCACGCTTTTGTAAGATAAAGATTGTCTCTATCTCGGCAGCAGCTCCCCACAGCAATACACCATACGACATAATACTGTGGAAGTACGCGAAATAAGCTAGCCGTGCAGTAGCTACGTCTGTTAACTGTCTTATCTTACAAACTGCATATGCAGCAGAACTAAGTCTTCCGGCTAGATCATTCCACTGTAAAGTTGAATCCATTTTGATTCCCAGAAAGACTGTCGCTTTGTCGATAGAGAGTTTATCTAAGCCAAGCTTAATGTTTGGTTCAACATAAGGAACATTTGGTAAAGAAAACTTTGGTCTTTTTTGAATTTAAGAGAACATTATTAGCGGCGAACCATTCCGATCATAGATAACACATTATTTACATGAATGAGTTCACTATCTTTCCTATCTACTTTAAGAGGTATCATATGCGAATAAAACAATATCGCAGAAATCTTTGACCACGCAAGGCAGATCATTAATATACGCTAGGAACAGAAAAGGTTCCAAAATTGATCCCTGCGGTACACCTACTTTACCAAAGACCCGGAAGAAGTATTGCTATTTATTCCAACCATATGTAGCCTGTCAGACAGATATGACTCTATTAGATTCAAAGCTTTTCCACGAATACCATAGTGTGAAAGCTTACGAATCAGAGTGCAGTGCTCTACACAGTCGAATGCCTTGGAAAGATCACAAAATACGCCAATAGCATCATGTGAACTCTCCCAGGCTTCAAGTATATGTGACATCAATTGAACAACTGCATCAGTTGTGGATCTGCTCTTAGTGAAACCAAACTGATTCTCATTCAATATATTATGCTCATTAAAATGAGATAAAAGTTGTTTGAGCATAATTTTTTCGAATACTTTACTTAAAGAGTTCACCTACAAAGTGCTCAAAATCAGGGAATCGCCCCCATAAACAAGCTTAACAGCTGCATGTTGGCTACATATTAAATGTTTAGTTCACACTGGTTGGTGATAGTCATATCTGTCAGTTGTGTTTTATTTCTTCTATTGAGTTTGATGTGTCTTTCTATCACAGTCAATGTTGGCCGCGTAGTACGGGTTAACTTCTTATCATAACGGCATTCCGGCAAAACGTTGATTAGCGGGTATAGATAACATACTTTAATGTATTACAGTTTAATGTTAAGTCTTACCCCGTATTAAACGATTCGACTGCGATAAACATACATATAATTTGTTGTTATAATTATGTATTATTACTTAGTTCTAAATAAATTGTCTCCTGATTTCATTGAATAATAATCTGACTTTGATTGTTATATTTAATTATATTTCCGTCTATTTTAGACATTTTTGAGAATGAGTAATCTGTCAAATCATTATGGTAACCTTGTCACCGCGTATTATACACAGCTCTCTTAGGGTTGGCTGTTTAGACCCAGTTCGTTGAGCGGCGATCATCGCGTCCGCTCCACGTGAACACTCTCATACAGGGCTATAAGCTTGAATGAACGGACCGCACAACGCGCTGGGTCTCCATAGACAAGCTCTAGGACGTGCAACAAACACTACGATCCGGATCACGATTTATAGATATTGTTTATCAACAGTACATGCAGCGTTACTAGCACCTGGTTGCAGATATTCTATGCTCTTAATATAAGGATAAAAATAACCTACGACTCGTAATTTTATGATGAACAGTCTTTATGTGATCTGTATCCCAATCCGTCAAACCGATTTGCTACACGTGCAATATGTATTGCGATCCATATTGAGACATGTAGAATTCACTTATGAGCTTTTATAATAGCAGCCTATTCTCGTAGGGCTGTCACGCATAGAAATAAATATATTTGATAACTCACGTAATTGTTTACTAATTACTATGAATTATTGTTTGTTGCTGTACTATATGAATCCATTTTCCGTTCGCAGCTCGATTCATTAGCCGCTGCGGACTATTCTGCCTGCTGTGGGTGGTGACAATATTCATGTACTCATACTCGCTCAAGTTCCTTCTATCAACTGACGTGGTGGCGCTGTTTGCCACCAACGTCTCCTGTTGCTACCTGCTCTCGTGGGTTATACTGCACGAGCAGTTTGTTGGAGTCAGGGTAAGTTATTTCAAATGAAGTCCCCGTGCATTGGGCTGAAGTTGGTAAAATCATGCAAGAGTAACAACTGTCAATGTCAATATGGCAGCGACATCTTGGGCCGTCGGGTTTTATTATCTTTTGAAGTACCTGAAAATGTTAGATTAGGTACACAACACATATTTTATTATTACAGTCTGTTTCAGAATGAGGTAATGAACACAAACACATTTTCTTTATTATTAGAGTCCGTTTCAGAATGAGGTAATAAACACAAACGCATTTTCTTTATTATTAGATTCCGTTTTAAAATGAGGTAATAATCACAAACACATTTTCTATATTATTAGAGGCGGTTTCAGAATGAGGTAATGAACACAAACACATTATCTTTATTATTAGAGTCCGTTTCAGAATGAGGTAATAAACACAAACGACTTTTCTTTATTATTAGATTCCGTTTTAAAATGAGGTAATAATCACAAACACATTTTCTATATTATTAGAGGCCGTTTCAGAATGAGGTAATGAACACAAACACATTATCTTTATTATTAGAGTCCGTTTCAGAATGAGGTAATAAACACAAACGGCTTTTCTCTATTATTAGATTCCGTTTTAAAATGAGGTAATAAGCACAAACACATTTTCTTTATTATTAGAGTCCGATATTTTAACTATATTATTTTAATTGCTGTTTACAAATACTGGTTGAAGACTTAACGTAATCTATATTTTTGTTGACAGAGCTTACATGACAATGAGTAATTTATTTTTATTTATTGTTATAATAATGAACTAGCTTCGAGCTTGCAACGTACCAATCCATAACTCTAATTTTTCCTCTTGTTCATTACCCATCGTATGGGGATGGAGCGGCATCTATAGTTCAATTTACGTTGTACTACAAACAAGACTAATTGTTCAATTAGCTTTAAACTTGTTAATGATGACACAACCCTATAATTTTAATATTTTTATTTTTTGCAATTTGCATGCTTTGCGGATTACATTGCAATATTTTAAATTTCAGACAAGCAAAATTAGAGTTATGAGTCATTGTCGTGTTACTCAAATTCAAATAATTTAGTTAGCTCAGCCGGTCCGAACATACCCCGGCTATAGGGGTGGATGACGCGGGTTGGAATCCCGCACATGACTACAATTTTTCTTCTCGTAAATTTGTAAATTTGCAATGTAATCCGAAGAGCATGTGTTATTGCAAATATAAAAATATTAAAAATATATGGAAATATTTTTTACAGGTTGTTTACGTTGTTTTGTTTGTAATCTTGCTGCCCTGCGCGTCCCAAGTTTTTCGCAACCTACTTTTATTTATATTTAAAGTAAAGCTATACAAATGTTTATCTATTTCATCACAACTAATAGAAATAGTCACATATGAATTTGCAACAGATCGTGGCGGCAATCCTGTGCGACACGGGTATTGCCCTGCTGGCGTACATGGATGGCATTGCCGGCAGCTCCACACTCGGTGGCGTCGTTTTAGCTGCCTGTGCTGCCGCTGGCTTCGGCATATTCAAGGTAATCATAGCACATCAGCATATTAATTAAATTCTGCAGCGTTTGAGCTTCGCCGTACTTTGGTATAGTATTTGAATATACCTTCTAGACAGCTAACCCCCATTAAGTAAACAATCTACCAATGCTGTTCCGAGCCGTACTTAAAATTTTACAAGTAACTTAGTAGCAGTTCACTCTTTGTGAACGAGTTCTTCCAGCGAAGTACAACCACAATATCTATATCTACCGCCATGCGTATGGGTGCCGGTGTCACAAAAACTTACACCAATTTTGGTAAAAAATGTTCCAAAATATCGATATTGTTTCTCATTTTTACCAGCGGTATGCCTTTATTAAACAAAATACTATGAACTATATACAACACTACAGCTACTACAATAAAAGCATTTAGACAACCTATAAGTCATAGCAGACTCATAGGCAGTCCAAATGCTCCAGCCCACTCCCAGTTGGCAGCGTGCCCAGCATGCTGGCAGCATTGCCCCGTTGAATTGCAATGCTTATTCGTTGAGCCAAATATGTGCCAGCATTTTGATCACGCGTCGCATCGACCAAGCGCTCAGATAGGTTTTGGAAAATACGATGAGCTCCCGTTCCCCACGGACCCAACGTCTCTACACCAAACGGCTCAAATATGTAACCCATACCGAGGTTAGCATATTTGCGCCGCTTGAGTTGCTCCGCCGAAGTAGCCGCAGCGCCAGCCCTCACGTTGGTTACAGAAAGATGTTTCTCATACAGTTTGAGATTATTAGCAGGAATCCGACTCGCACTTAACTGGTTTTTATTATGTGTTGGTATACGGTAATATTGGACTATTATCACACCCAGGTTGACGCTTGTCTTTATTACCGTTATTACGATACAGCAAAAACAAAAAAAGTTACAGAAGCACGTTTCTTGTATCCTGTTATTTTAAGCTTTCTATCGCTATAGAAAGAGAGGCATCTTGTAGGTGAATATAGTTAGCAGTGAAATATTAGCTATTCCGTGCTTTGCTAGCTGAAGTGCACTTTATTGCTTCATAGCTAGAGTCGCTTATTTAATTATTTGCTGATTGATCCTGGGCTTAGTAAAGGACCCAGTTCCCTAGTATGGAACCCTAAAATTCAAATACCCTCAGATTGATATTCTGTCACCAAATCAACTTAAAAGCTTTTCTCACCGACAACATTGTTCAATATTTTGATTGATCGCTCCACCACTTCAAGGCAACCTTGTTCTAGAATAGGTCTATGTTTCTAGTCGCATTTGCATTATAAATCATATATTTATGGATAGGTTTACCCTTTATTGTGTTAAAAATGCTGATGATTACCACTAAAAAGCTACAAAAAAGCACGTTGGCAAAACGAAGCCGCCCCTTTGCTGTGCTTGAAGATATAACTAATTGAAGACCTGGAATTTAAATCGTCAACAGCTGGAAGACTTCCGCCGTTGTGTCCAGTCTCAGTATTTGTAGATTACTAATGGTTTTTATTGACCCATGTTTCCCCCTTGAAGTAGAATAACTGTCTACGACTACCTAACGTCTCATCATCAGCAGAAGTCGCGGAATGTAGAAGTAAAAAGGGTTTAATTTTTTTGCGTGCCCTATTATTCCTTTTTCCACATCACGCAGAGTCCGTGGACTCTGATATAAAGCAGCGTCTATTTTCAATAATACAATCTGACATCCTTACATTCTTTGGACATGTTTCCTGGCGTGACAATCACTTCTTAGAACTTATAAGAGACGACTAATGGTAAAATATCAGAAAGTGGGCAGCAGCGCCCTCTGGGGAACTCTCACTGAGATTACAAAGACGTCTACCAAGCATGGGGATGGGAGATCAGACTAGAAATCATCCTTTATCTTAACCCTAAAAATTCTCTCGTGTCATACAGGTGCTATTCAGGAAAGTGATGGGCGAAGTGAATCCTGGACAACGTGCTCTCTTCTTTTCAATCCTGGGAATCGTGAACGCATCATTACTCTGGCCTGTCTGCCTTGCTCTCTACCTCACAGGGTCAGAAACTCTGCCTTCTCACCGGATGCCTTGGATATATCTGCTGGTCACCAGTGTGGCATTACTCTGTAAGTATTAGTTTATTTTTACACTTTTTTTTATGTTATTTCCGTCACAATAGCTCGAGGCCCACCTGATGTTAAGCGGACTAACCTCTGCCTATAGCAGATGCATTTTGTCACAAGTTACGAATTGCAATGCGCCCGTCACCTTGAGGCATAATTGTTAAGTCTCATGTGCCTGTAATTTCACTGGGTCTCAAGCACTGCTTCCGGAACACACCGGTCGCCTAATGCTTGGCGACAGATTTTCTACTTGAGGGTTGTCGTTAGTTAGGCGGGAATTTGCAAAATGCCCTTCCTCCATGCGGTGAAGCGCAAGCCCGCAACGGGATTCGAACCATGGACCTGCTGCACGGCTGTCCATACCCAATGCACTGAGCCATCACTGTTAAATCTATCGTCTCTGATAGTCTAGATCGTGGCCAAAATTATGGCCTGATGTCTTGTAACCGGGTGGAATTTGCTGAGAGAAGAGTTGGTACATTTAACAGCATTATTTAGAATGGAAAGCATGAGAGAGATTTTAAACGAGTGAATCTTGGAAAGCAAGTAAATAACGCAATCGATACTTTCATGATCAGCTGAAACGTGTCCTATAAGGCACGACTGGTCACAGCCACTTCTCTATGAACTCAGCAACGCAATGGACCTAGCACCCGCACGGTGAATCCTTGCCATTCTATATAATTCGTCTCACAGGTCGTTGAATTCAAGTAATCCGTCTATAAACATTACGTGTACTGTACTGGAGTAGCCGGAATGTCCACCGCTGAACACAGCCCCCCCTATTAAGGGGCTATTTGCCATAATCCCCACGCTTGGCAGGCGTCTTGGGGATCGCAGTGTATGTTGGCAGTTCTTTAGAAGCCGCCACCTTCCAGTATTTTTCCCTTAGTCGCCTCTTACGACACCCACGGGATAATATACGGAGGTGCAATTCTATTCCGGCACCCCCCGGGTTGCCATTACGTGTTCCTATATAATAGTACATAACTGCCCATCAGGCCTATAGTGAAACAATTGATGGCTGAGTAAAGCTGGAAGGAAGAGCCCAACCCGAGTACTTCCGCAATTACTTTAACTAAACGAGGACGTTTAATTGCTATTTAGGCCAAGTCTTTCTAATTTGCGAGGAAGCAATATGCATGGTGGTAGGGCACTTTGCAAATGCCCGCCTGGCTAGCTACCACCCTCAAGTTGAAAATCTGTCGCCAAGCACCTAACGGTGTGTTCCGGCAGCTGTCCTTGAGAGCCAGTAACTCTAGGTTAGTCTGAACAACATCCTCGACCACATCATCACTTACCATCAGGTGAGATAGTGGTCAAAGGCTAACCTATCAGGCATAAAAAAAAAAAAAACTGAGCCAATTTGACCGTGTGCCTTTTGAATAATAGATATTGTGTACATAAAACATTAAACTCAGAGTCGCTCAACGAGCTATGGAGAGAGCTATGCTCGGAGATTCTTTGCGCGATTAAATCTAGGACGTGGATATTCGCCAAAGAACCAAAGTCACCGACATAGCTCTCAGAATTTGCAAGTTGAAGTGGCAATGGGCGGGCCACATTGCTCGACGAACTGATTACCGATGTGGAAGAAAGGTTCTCCAGTGGTTAATACACTACTCCGGAAGACGTAGAGTTGGTAGGCCCCCCACCAGGTGGGCTGACGATATCGTGAAAGTCGCGGGTAGCCAATGGCTACAAGTGGCTAATAGCCGTTCTTTGTGGCGAGGCATTTGTTCAGCAGTGGACGTTTTCTGGCTGATGATTATGAAATATAACATCTTATTACAAAATTATAAATTTACGTGAGAAAAAAAATTATAGTCATGTACGGGGTATAATTTTTTCTCCCGTAAAGAATCATGCCCACATCCCATACAACCCGCGACCTGTCATTCTGATTTTTATGTTGGCTTTGTATAATGATGTTTATGGTTCTAAATTAAACTTCAGTTATTTTTATGACACCTGTGTAGATATTTTTCAATTTGTCAATAAGGAAAATATGTTATAGTGACAACAAGTTTTGAGGTTATGTAACTGTCTAAATTATATAAACGGTCCTAGAATCACTGAGCAAGTAGTATTTAAGAATACCAGATTACAAAAGAACAGTGCATGCACCAAGTTTTACGTCACTAATTGTATAATCTTATCCCACTTACGTGGGGTTGGTAGGTAAATATAATGTCTTCACTGACAATACCAGAAGATAACATGTTTTCACTAACAATAAATAAATTGTATGAAGTTTTGTCTTACATTCTATGAATGGCCACCTAACTGACGGTAACCCTTGTTGGGAATGCTTTCGTGGTAGTGTATCCACTAAATGATAATCGATAAAATGGGTAATAGAGGCAAGTACGAAATTCGAAGCAATGATGACCAAGCAATAATGCTATGGACTGTTGTGCCGCTGGTGGAAGGGCATTTTGCGAATGCTGCCCTGGCTAGTTAACACCTTCAAGTAGAAAATCTGTGAAACACCTAAAAGTGTGTTCTGGCAGGGTCAACGAAAATAAATAGGACGCCATTTGTTTGACAGTTACAGCGGCTGACATTGACATACAACAAAAAAAAAACATTTTTCGTGAACACAGCTTCTAATGAGATAATTGTAAGTGAAAATTCGGATTTAACACTTGATTTAAACTAAAACATATTTAATTCTTCAGTCTGTAAAATAACTATGAACGAAAACGAAAGAATTAATGAATTCGGTATGTGAACGGGGAAAGTATTTGTTTGTGAAGAGAAAGGATGTTGTTTGTTAGAATACCTTTATTGCACTAATTATTACTAATATTTGCTAATATAAAGAAAATTACAAACTAGGTTAATGTGACAATCGCTACCGCTCAGTCGACGCCTTGTGTAGGTCATCGAAATGCATCTATTGCAGAAAATATAATTAACCTAATGTATGGCATGACTGTACATACTGCCGACTTAAGAAAGGTAAATTAGTAATATATTAAAATTGTAGGGAAAAAATGTAGAATTATTGTCTAAACTATTATCTAATGAATGTCCATGTAAGGTTCATTGTCAACTTGAGAACAAGGGGACGCCTTGTCCATTTTTACACGCACTGCACTAAAATGTCTGTTCGTAGCGTTCACTTGATCCCGCTGGATCTCACTGTAATGCGGATTTGCTGATTCTGAAGAACACGCTGTCGGCATCGGTTGCAGTTCCAATCGAGGTTGTGTAGTTGTATTAGCACCTTTAGCCTTAAGGATGTTATATTTAAGTTTTCGTATAAGGTACATGCCTGCGATAATGACAACTATGGTGATAATTATGTAGGAAATTGCATAGTGATGGATATCATGGGGCGAAATCTCTGTTAAGGCATTCTTCTGTTGTGCCTGCACTTGTTTCAGGTTGTCTTGCAGTTGTCTCAGTTGGTCATCTTGACGTTCGGGATGTTGCAGGCAATGGATAGATGAATTATTAATAATTTCATTTATTTCGTTGTGTCTGCGGCAGTTCGTAACGCTGCCCGTCCACTGCGATGTTTGATTTCCTGACGTCAATGCCTAGCGCGCCCGAATGTCATTGCTGTAGGATGCTGGAGCTGTGTTGTCCGCAACCCGGAGGTGAGTGTAGGATAACAACATGTGAACCGCAAGTTGTCTAGCTCACGGATTCTCTGTTGTAGCCGAGCTATATTGCCCTGGCTGCAGGTTGTAGGTATGCGAGGTGTAGTCCCCACAGAACTTGTTGTAGCCGAGCTGTATTGCCCTGGCTGCTGGTTGTAGGTATGCGAGGTGTAGTCCCCACAGAACTTGTTGTAGCCGAGCTGTATTGCCCTGGCTGCAGGTTGTAGGTATGCGAGGTGTAGTCCCCACAGAACTTGTTTTAGCCGAGCTGTATTGCCCTGGCTGCAGGTTGTAGGTATGCGAGGTGTAGTCCCCACAGAACTTGTTGTAGCCGAGCTGTATTGCCCTGGCTGCTGGTTGTAGGTCTGCGAGCTGTAGTGCCCACAGAACTTGTTGTAGCCGAGCTGTATTGCCCTGGCTGCTGGTTGTAGGTCTGCGAGCTGTAGTGCCCACAGAACTTGTTGTAGCCGAGCTGTATTGCCCTGGCTGCTGGTTGTAGGTCTGCGAGCTGTAGTGCCCACAGAACTTGTTGTAGCCGAGCTGTATTGCCCTGGCTGCTGGTTGTAGGTCTGCGAGCTGTAGTGCCCACAGAACTTGTTGTAGCCTAGCTGTATTGCCCTGGCTACTTAATGTTAGTTTTTGTAAAGTTGTATATATGTTTACTTTAGATGCAAATGTACTGCACTGAATCCACTGTTGTTCCGGAACCTCGCACGAAGAGGTATCAACGCGCGAGGTTCCATTTTAAAGAAAATATTTATGAAGAGAAAGATATGACTTGTTTGAGTAGTTTTAGTGAACTCCACTGTATCCACTGTTGTTCCGGAACCTCGCACGAAGAGGTATCAACGCGCGAGGTTCCATTTCGAAGAAGATATTTCTGAGGAAAAAGATGTGAGTTGTTTGAATAGTTGTGTGGCACTGATTATTACTAATATTTTCTAATATAAAGAAAATTACAAACTAGGTTAATGTGACAATCGCTACCGCTCAGTCGACGCCTTGTGTAGGTCATCGAAATGCATCTATTGCAGAAAATATAATTAACCTAATGTATTGCATGCCCGTACAGTATGGGAAAACCGATTAATTGCAGCAGATAACAAAACGTTAGTAACTTGTATTGTAATGGCTGCGTTCCGAGTAATATAACTGCCAGATTTATGTAAAAAGTTGAAATATCAATATCTTTTTATTCAAATTATTTTGATTTAAGTTCGTGATAAATAATGACAAAAAATAAACATTATTTTTACATAACCATTATCAATATACATACTCGAAACGAACTGTCAAAATGTTTGACAGGTCAAATGTTGACATGATTCTTTGTAATTTTGTAATGTAATTCGCCTAGCAGGAGTTATTGCAAACTTAACAATATTAAAATAAAACATCTAATTTACGGGCGTTTTCCTGCGTACCCTTGGCTATTCCCTTCCAGGACTTCCCTAAATCATTAATCTAATATAGTACGTATTTTGAACTAAGTACATATTTTGAATGTTTAAGGTGACTCTTTTGTTTGCAGTGTTCCATCTAGTGTTCCAATTCGGCAACATCATGACTTACAACATCTTCGTGTCACTAGCTCTCATCACCGCCGTGCCCCTCTCAGCAGGTAACTTTATTAACTTATTATTTTAATTTTGTCTTAGGTTTTCGCGATTGTTACACATAGTAATTAAACAACTTTAAACACGGTTTTGGTTACGGGGTGACTACGATCACTGCAAAGTGTTTGAAACGTCGGGACAAAAGAATGATAAATATAAGCGATTTAGACCATTTAAAGTTGTTTAATTACTAAATTTATTATTTTTCTTTATATTTATTCCATCTTTTGTTACATTATTTATAGCCTCCAAAGATGTACAGCCTCTAACCAGGAAACGGAACACCACTTTTGCGTAAACGTGCTCGCGACGTTCCGTGGGAAAAACTCGCGCTAGGCCCACTGTACATATTGATTTACTTAAAGAGAATATACCTAATCGTTAATAATCATTAAAATTGTGTAAGTGTAAGCTCAGTATTGATTTTATATAGTATACCTGCCTATTACATAGGTACCTATAAAACTTAAAGATATGTACAACCATTTTTGTAAATGATACGGCATAGCTCACGTGAATCATATAGTTCCGAAAGACGCCCCGAGCTCTCCTTGAAAAGACCACCGAGACTGGTTGAAACTATAGTATATATCTCGTATTATTAGTTTGTTTTAGATAATAATGTATCCTAATTCTCTTTACTTTGATGATCGTTTATATCACTTATGTACACCTCCGACATAGTTCCAGTATTTCCTCTCTATAGAAAGGTTGCCTGGAAGAGATCGCTATTAGTGGTAAGGCCGCCCATGGTGACACTTTAGTGTGAGTTTTTTGTTTGTAAGAATTACATTTGTATTTTATTGGTGTAAGAATAAATAATTATCTATCAATTATTTACTTAAATGAGTGCAACGTGCAAACCACGTCAGTTATTATAATAAAATATGGACAACCCTCCGTATCCAGACTGGAGTAGGTATTTGAATCTCCTACGAACCTCCAGTTAAACTACCTTCTTATCTGGTTTTACTATGTTAAAAGTATAGTAAATATATAGCTATATACATGTATGCAAACTCTGTGTTAAATATCACATATGTAAGACGTAGATAACAATCAGAGAAAAAGAAGAACTCACACTCACTTTTGCATTTATGGAAAGTAATCCCGTAATAAAGATATTGTATTATTATACAACTACTTATAATATATTTGGCTCAACGAATAAGCATTGCAATTCAAAGGGGCAATGCTGCCAGCATGCTGGGCACGCTGCCAACTGGGAGTGGGCTGGAGCATTTGGACTGCCTATGAGTTTGCTATGACTTATAGGTTGTCTAAATGCTTTTATTGTAGTATCTGTAGTATTGTATATAGTTCATAGTATTTTGTTTAATTAAGACGAGGCTGCGGAAAAAATACTCTCATTCGACTAGTTTTTTTAAGCAACTGAAATATGCAATCAACACGAAAACTTAAATATTTGATATTTCAAACCTTTTTCTATCAGTTGTACAGTCAGAAACACATTTGAAAGAAATTTACTCGATAGTTTTAATTTTTCAAAATGAAGCCTTTTCTTTAAATTATTGGAGTTTTCTTGGAAACTACATCAGTTACATATTAATAATAAACACACATAGAAAGGAAATGTAGTTTATTATCCGCTGTATAAGTAAAATTTACCTAGAGTAATTAGTATTGTCATAATAAATTAAATAGTGTTTTAGACTTACGACCTTTAGTTCTGTGCAGGATTACGGTCAATCCGAAGATTCGATATTCAACCTTATTAGCTTAGGATTACGAAATAAAATCAATGCGTAAGAGCTGTCCTTCAGTGCCGCGCTGTGCGCCGTTGGACGTGGACCTATCGCTCGCGCGCTATCACCTGTGCTGTGCAGTATAAATACGTATCTTGGTAGGTATATCAATCAATATGGGAAATAAAGATAACTAAAAAATAAAAAACGAAGCAGAAGAGTCGATACAAAGACTTTGCAAGAATTATGAGAGAGCGTATAATATTTCAGTTTATTTTTACCTATGCAAATTTAATATTCGTTTGTGTTTCGGTGTTTATTCTATTCATGAAACATATTATCTCTATCGAACTAAGAGATTCTATACCTACTAGGTTCCTATAGTACTGTAATGGAGCTATAAAATAACTAAATGTCGTACTAATCTAAGTATGATTAGTTGGATACTATAATAATATCTGGTAATGTATAGTTATGGTCTCACCTGATGGTAAGTGATGTGGTAGAAGGTACCAAACAGGTGATAACTAAAATTATCTGGCTCTAAAGTACAGCTGCCGTTCAACCGTAAATGGAGTTGAGTGTTGCTAAATAATAATAACACAAGCGTAGCAAATCAAAGCATTTGGTTTGGTGGGTATATCGCAATAAAACATCGAACATTGTTCATGTCCCTCAAGACTAAATGTAGATTTATATCAATGAAAGAATATTCAGAATCAGGCAAGTAGGTATATATTCAAGAGATTATCTACAAAGTCACCTGCATAGGTACTTTTAAATATACATTTTATCACTTAGACATGTACATATAAGTAACGATTTATACAAATATAATAGAGTGGAATAAATAGATTCTGTACATATATATAATAAAATAGACTGTGCTCATAAAATGCACCTTCTTTCTCAGGAAAAAAAATAATAAATCAGTCAAAGTCCGAGATCACTCGGAACAGGGAGAACTGTCGGAGTCGCCATCTCATATAATAAATTTAGACTGTGTTCTTCCACTATATGAAAATAAGTGAGTAATCTTTGAATAAAGTATTACTAAATTTGCACATTTTATTCACAGGAAATTTCGTAAACGAAATATATTATTTAAATATTATAATACCTATATTAGGCAAAAAAATATTTTGACCTATCCATAGCAGAGCAGCAGGTAAACTTAAATAACAAAAACGTATAAATGTATATATACATTTATTTTTTTATTGCTGATAGGTAAGCCTTTAACCACAATCTCACCTGATGGTAAGTGATGATGTGGTCGAAGGTGTTAACAGGCTTAACCTAGAATTACTGGCTCTCAAGGACAGCTGCCGGAACACACCGTTAGGTGCTTGGCGACAGATTTTCCACTTGAGGGTGGTCGCTAGCCAGGCGGGCATTCGCTAAAATGCCCTTCCACCATGCGGTGAAGCTCAAGCCAGCGGCGGGATTCGAACCATGGACCTGCTGCGCGGCAGTCCATAGCCAAAACCACCGAGCTATCATGCTTTTTGTACACTGAAAAAAAAACTTTACATTATTATCGCCCTGCACTTGTCACACCTCTGTAGGGTCGGTATAAACAATATATTTTTTCTGAGTACCTTCACAAAAGACAACGCATTGACATAATTGTGCGGAGTAAGACTTAAATTTTATGGCCGGCCTCCTATCTGAAGCAATATGCCTTTGCGTATGCCATCGTTGATATGTATTATACTCGCCTTTGCCCCCTTTTCGGTTATTAGTTAGGGTATGAGATAGATGGTAAAGAGCGATGTTTTACTCTTGACGTGCAAAAAATCTGACGTGAAAATTATCTGAATTTATGTATTTAAATTCATTTATTCATATTCACAACACCCCCTTTCTGAAGGCCGAGCTTCAGCAGGGGCGGAGCAGTTTGTATGGTGGCTGTCTTGAAATCGCCATTTTGGATTTTTGACAGGTGTCATTCGACTGCTCTCCCGACATTTATCCTTACTTCTACCTTTTAACAAATTCTATCTACACATTCTAACAAATTGTGCGAAATTGATTGTCGGACAAACAGAAATGTACAGTTGCTTTTCTGAAGGCTTCAGGTAACGGATTGTCTGTAAAATGTATTTTGCAGGTATATATATCAATCAAAAATTTGATTGATATTATCAAACTGAAGGCTAAATGCACATTTGTAATATAACTAAATGCTTAGGCCTTGTACGTGGCGATGGTAAAAGGCCGGACGGCATGACTTTGGTTCCGTGGAGGATGGGAAGGCCTCTGGTATGGGACGCTACCTGTGTCGATACCTTAGCACCTTCTCATATTCCTGCTACCCAAAAAGTGGCCGGTGCGGCGGCTGAACTAGCAGAAGGCCTCAAAAGGCGCAAATATAGTAATCTCAGTAGTTGTTACATGTTTGTGCCTTTTGGGGTCGAAACACTGGGACCGTGGGGACCGAGCGCCAAACTATTATTCAAAGACGTCTCAAAACGTCTGATCGACGCTACTTGTGACCAAAATGCTGGCATATACTTTGGACAAAGGATAAGCATTGCCATACAACGTGGCAATGCGGCCAGCATTTTGGGAACACTGCCTAATGGTAGCGGAATATTGGATTAGTTTGTAGTAATTTTTTTTTTTTTTTTATTTAAATATTTTAATTTTAGTCATAAATATCTGTTACCACATATTATAAATAAAATCGAGCAAAACTAAATGCTTATTTGCCGTGTAGTATGGAGACAAAAAATTAAAAATAGAAATTCTACAAAAAGATGAAGAATTTTGGAGGGAAAAAAATGGAGACAAAACTAGTCACATTCTATATGGACTGCCTTCTTCCTGAGCTGGTCGATCCCCGCCACCCAAAGAAAAGAATGATCGGGATCAAGAATTTGCGGATACTTCTAGAAAAAAAAATCAAGAGGAGGCTGTCGAGGGTGACTTGCAACATCAAAGTGCAAATCCTTCAGTACTTCCTCCCGCCATAAAAAGAAGACTTAAGAGCCTTTACGCTTTGCGCGATCGGTCAAGTTTAGGCATTTATTGAAGCACGGCGCACACGGGCACACCGTTAGCAAGGATCGAGCGGTCAACGACGATGTCGCATGGAATAAAACATTTTGATCCTTTTTGCAGTGTTATTTATTTTTGATAAATAATGTGGAATGTTATGTAACTTTGTAAATTCATTTCTCATCTTTACTATTTACAAACAAAGTAGACTTAAATAAACCTAATAATAAACCTTGAGGTATCTACTCATTGACTAACTATAACTATAGTCCATTAAAAAGTTACATGAGCTTTGCATTTTTAGAGCATGCAATTTATTTTTGGGACATCTTTTTATATGTGGGGGTCTGAAGAAGCTTAACCTCAAGTTTGTGGGGTCGCCACCCTTGTCCCCCGGCCGCCATCTTGGAAAAAGGGGTGAAAACACGTATTTTGCAATATCTCAGAAACTATGCGTTTTATAAAAAAATTGTAAGAACATAATTTGTAGCAAATTGTGTTGCCCACAAACATATTTATATAACTTTTTGCCCTAAATTAAATATTAAAGAAGTTATAAGCAATAATAATTTTTTTTGCTCTATAACTTTTTTATACATTTTACAAAAAAAATACCCTAGAACAATCTCGTAGATGATCTGCTCAGGATTTTTTTACGAAACTCGCAGGTTTATTGATAAAACTGAAAATAATATCCACAATTTTCAATACGTTTACACGTTGCAAAAAATGTAGCACAACTAAGAGAATAAAATGAGATAGAAGAAACAGCTAAGCCTACGTATAATAATAATAGTCGTAGCAGGCAGATGTTCCTTTGAACCCAAACGGTTACTCAGATCTTTTCTACCTGCTTATCCTTCCGTCAGTTAAATTTAGTAAGTTCTATGGTAAGGAAAACAGGAATGAAGAAGTAAAGTTGTACGAATTCAACAATTTTTTTTAAGAATATATTTACAATAAAAAATATAATAAGTTAAACATTTCTTTTTGACCGGATTCTCATGAGCATTGACGAACCTGGTCAACTTTGGAGCGCTGTAACAGTGTGTTAAATGAATTAAAATAAAATAAAAAAATCCTCAAAAGATAATCAAAAATGTTGGTCTGAAGTATTATTTTGTAAAATAAGAAAAAAAGTTATAGAGCAAGAAAAAAATATGAAAATTTTCTCACTTTTTTGCTTATAACTTCTTAAATTTTTAATTTAGGGCAAAAAGTTATAGTAACATATTTGTAGAAAAATAATTTGCTACAAATTATGTGCAGTGGAATTTTTTGTAGGACACATCGTTTCCGAGATATCGCGAAATAAGTGTTTTCACCCCTTTTATCAAGATGGTGGCCGGGGCACAAGGGTGGCGACCCCACAAACTTAGATTTGTCTCAAAAGTAAAATTGCGCCCTCTAGGAATTGCAATATTCGGTCCTTAAATTGTAACATTTAAATGGACTACTATGTAGGTATCTATATTTGATTATGTCTCTAACCATAATTGTATACATATAGGCAAATAACTTAGTTTTGTAGTTTGTATACCTGCTTTGTGCATGCATACCTTGGTTCATTATATTTGTATAACTGCCCTGTTGGCGGAACGGCTTTAGATAGATAGATACATATCAAACAAATTATTGGAGTACAAAATTTTATGCCCAAGGCGGGAATCGAACCCGCGTCCTCCGATATCGCGTTCGATTCCCGCCTTGGGCATAAAATTTTGTACTCCAATAATTTGTTTGATATGATTTCGCTTAGCACGCGATAGTGCTTGTAATCATATTTAGAAATATAGAAGGGTAGCAACATCATACCGAGAGTTAATGCACTCAATTACAAAAACAATAAACTTTCATCATTTAAAAAACAAAAACTTTATACTTTAGCCGCACCAGCCTTGAGAAAAGGGCTGTAAAATGGCTTTGCTGGAATAAGGGCTCTTAACTTAATGTTGTCTTAGTTTTTCGCGATTGTTACACATAGTAATTAAACAACATTAAACGGTTTAAATCTCGTATATTTATCATTATTTTTGTCCTGACGTTTCAAACACTTTGCAGTGATCGTGGTCACGGGGACTGCAAACTTGAAAAAAAACTTGACTTTCCGTTTCCGATACTCGTTATTTCTCACGCACACTTTTGCATATCATTAAAACTGTATAAATTGAAAACAATGTATTTTTTATTTTATAAATGATTTTTGTTAATTTATATACATCTTAACTTAATTTGTTGATAACCTCTGTAGACTATACCACTTACTAACAATCTAAGAATCCACTATTTTTATTTTAAAGTCTAATTTAGTCACCTGTTCCAGTACCTCTCACTTGTCTGCCATGTTTCATTAAAAAAGCCTGTATAACATGTTCCCTACAATGTTTCTGCAGCTGTGTGTTTTTTTCATAAAATATCCCAAAGTTTAAGGCCCTTACAATTGCGTATGTAGACTCTTCTGCAAGTTTGGTAAAAAAAATCTTATCCTGCTGTTTAGAAGTGGCTAGATATATATCTGGTTGGTCTAATTTTTACCATAGTTGGTATATGAAAGCAGAGTGGTAGTAAAATAACACCTTTCTGTTTACCACTGTAACTGAAAAATTAAACGAAATAGGATGTATACGAATTACGAACATATTTTCAACATAAGTAATTAATAGTCAAAAATTATATGATAGCAATAAAAAAACAACCTGCATTATATTATTATGGGAACGTGTACAGTAGCACAGTTATGAAAAACTATAATTCATATTTGTATGACGAGTCGTGGTAAAATATATTGCCCACAACTAACATTTAATCAAATCAAATCAAATCCATTTATTTCAGGTCAATTGTACCCATATTCACCGAATATAATATAATATTTTGCTCATTCAATTTGATGGTATTTTACTTTATTCTAATGATGTGTAACATGTAATCTGATTAATCACATTCCAAGATACTGAGAACAATGTTGATTCATTCATAAATTATCGTCCACGCGGATGCCAAGTAACATTACTTTCGTTACTACGGAGAATTTAAAAACACCCCATTTATCAATATATATCGTGCCGTTTGGGCTGTTATGTACCACCATCATATTCCGACCCTTGTCTCACTTATGTTGGTTTGGTGCAGTATGTTTTTTTCTATAAACACGGAGACTGCGACACAACAACAATTGCAGTATATACAAAGTTACTTTATATATCGATATTCGTCACGTGAATAAGATTACAAAAAAAAGTTGAAATCGTCTCAATGGTATCTGTGTTCGCGAATCTAATATCAAGTATACAAATATCTTTATAAGCGAGACGCGTGCGCCGCTGCTGCACATCGCCTCGTTCGGTGCAGCGGGGATCGTTGCGCCGCATGGACGGAGCTAGCGTGGGAATTATTTTTGACTGCCTGCTCTTAAGGTCTATCCCAGTGTACATGAATATTTATTCTTGGCGCGGCACCGCCCGCGCGTATGTCGGTTATCGCGCGAAAACATTAACCTCTTTTTGCGCAGTCGGATAAAAACTATCCTATGTTTTTTCCCGGGTCTCAAACTATCTCCATACAAAATTTCATTCAAATCGGTCCAGTAGTTTTGGCGTGAAAGCGTAACAGACAGACAGACAGAGTTACTTTCGCATTTATAATATTAGTACTGATATTGTATATACACGTTTTGTTGTCGCTAAACTATTAAAGTTTCTCAGATTAGAAAACAACAAAACAAATCTTGTTGATTATCACCACGTAGATATACATACATACATAAAATCACGACTCTTTTCCTTAGGGGTAGGCAGAGACCACAGATATGTATCATATAATCTTCTTATACGTTTGAAAGTTAACTGTTTATTCACGGCTCTTCACGTCATTGAAGGAAAAGGTTTGTGTGACAACTGACGATGCGATATTTCAGCAATCAGTTATAAACTTACTAGCTTTCCGGGCGCGGCTCCGCCCGCGCGTATGTCGGTTATCGCGCGAAAACATTAACCTCTTTTTGCGCAGTCGGATAAAAACTATTCTATGTTTTTTCCCGGGTCTCAAACTATCTCCATACCAAATTTCATTCAAATCGGTCCAGTAGTTTTGGCGTGAAAGCGTAACAGACAGACAGACAGACAGAGTTACTTTCGCATTTATAATATTAGTACTGATGATTATATAACACTTATAATTAACGTAGTGTGCACATTTATATCATAATCATCATGTTATACACATAAAATATACTCGAACAGAATAGGTATATTTATAAGAGTTCAGATGAGACGGAACGTTAAGTTGCGCCGCCGCTGCACTCCGCTGCAGCTACTTCTTCAGTAGTCAATTTCACCAACCGCACTGATTCGTCAAACAACTTCTTTGCCAATTTGTCATCGTAACCTTTGGCTGCCGCTCTGGTACGCTTGCAGTTCTTGAAATATTCCCCACTCACTTGACCTGCTTCCTTATCTAGAGCTGCGTGAAGAGCCGTCTGCGCTCCTTCCCAAGGAGTCTTAAACATGATAGAGAATAAAAATGAAAAGACTATACCTAAATAACAATTGACTGTTAAAAAAATCCCCGTTCCGACCACGCCTGGATCTACATTATTTACCACCACATTAGAGTGTTTCAGCCTTTTGGACAATTCAGTAGAAAATAACACTAAATATAACTTGCTGTTGAAGTATACGTCAAAAAATAATAAGCTTACGTCCAATTTGTAAAAGTTTACGCGTCCAAGAATATGCGAAGCTGATGTGGTGTTTATTATTCTACTAGGGTGTTGCGCGTATCCTGATTTTTTTAAAAGTGGAAGTAGCAGGATCGTTAACAGAAAAGCACCGAAGTAATTCACTTGCACTACAAAGTTTAATCTATCACGAGATAAAGTACTGCGAGGACCTAACACTCCTGCATTGTTAACCAAAATATCGAGTCGATCTTCATTTGTTAGGATTTCTGCTGCTAATTTTCGTATGGACTCAAAAGAGGCAAGGTCGAGAAGTTTGAACTCAACGTTCCGATTTTCACTGCTCTGTATGATTGTCTCCAGAGCGCGTAGACCTTCGTTCTCAAAAGGGCAGGCGACGATGACCCTCGCTCCTCGCTGTGCAAAGTCCTTCGCTATTTCCAGTCCCATACCGGCCGTACCACCGGTCACCAGAGCGGTTCTTCCATCGAGCCGCTTTTTGGAAACACACACTGCATTAGTTTTTTTCTGATAAATACCAATGAATAAAATAGTGCAAACAATTATTGTCACAATCACTTTGACGAAAAACAAGACGTCCATGTTGCGCGGTATTTAAGGTTATATTATATTCCATAACCTGTATTTTATTGATTCTTTTGAGATCGTCGAACTTATTATTTTTTATGAGTAGTTTACTTTATTCAAATATTTTAATATAATCATTTGATTAGCATGCGTTGTGAGTATCAACTATACTGGTATAATAGATAGAGCAAAGATTACAATTAACACTGAAGGACTCGCGCCTTAAATTGTAATGCAAGAAGGCGCTATCTGGTCCGCTGGACCCAGTGTAATAAATATTCAAAGTTATGCCAAACCGGCTGAATAGAACTATATATAGGTATGCTTCCTTAAAACGATAATTATCTTAGAATTAAATAATTGATTACATTTTATATAAACTTTCCCTGTATTTTTTTTTTGGAAATTTATATACTTGCCTATAATTTTTATTTTCACTTTGCGAATGCCCGCCTGGCTAGCTACCACCCTCAAGTTGAAAAACTGTCGCCAAGCACCTAACGGTGTGTTCCGGCAGCTGTCCTTGAGAGCCAGTAATTCTAGGTTAGCCTGAACAACATCTTCGAAAACATCATCACTTACCATCAGGTGAGATAGTGGTCAAAGGCTAACCTATCAGGCATAAAAAAAAAAAAAACCTATACAAAAAAGTCATTATCTAAAATAAAATAAACAGAATGGGCACTAAAATTACTTTTTAGAATTCTTAGTATGATGTTGGTGGTTCGAGGGATTTTAATGGATACAGGTACGATACAGTCCAATTTGTATAATATATTCTTTAATACTGCAGGCACATATCGCATTCACACAATACTTAAAGCTACTGTTACATATAACTATACCTACTTACTTAGCTTACGTCTACACACTACATTAAGAACGTTATCACGAACGACCAGTTTGTCATACATTGTAACTTATTTATTACACAAATGACAAATGCCTTTGTCCACAAATTGCGTCATTGTACTTCGTGCAAGAAATTTAGGTTTTGTGTCGATTTTCCAATTGGATAGACCGCATCACACTTTTTGTAAATTATGTAGTTTTTTAAATTTGACCTACTATGTTTCATTTCTTATGTGGTTTAAACAAAATTTTATAAATATACAATGTGGCCAACGTTAGGTTTATGTAGTCACATATTATGTTTCATTTGATACAACCCCAACAATACAACAATATCAACCCCATATTCATTTTCAGAGAAGTTTTAATTCTGTGTCTTTCTCGATTTCAACAAACAAAACAAAATGCAGAATATGTCAGGGGTCCAAACGCGAATATCGGAGGATAAGAAGATAAGAAAAAAGAACAGGAAGTAAAATGTACTATGGAACAGAAGCGTGAAATACATAGATATTAAAAATAGATTATGTGGTGTTGTAGGACCATAAACTAAGACGTTTTTACCCGACTTCCAAAAAAGGAGGAGGTTCTCAATTCGTCTAATTATTATTTTTATTTTGGTTACCTCAGATCTCTTGACTGGGTGAACCGATTTTGAAAATTCTTTTTTTGTTTGAAAACTGATGCTTGTCGTTTGGTCCCATTTTAAATTTTATCAATATCGGTCAAGCCGTTTTTGAGTTACACTCCAATAACTGAAAAATATGTACTTATTTTGATGATATAGTCGTTGCCGATGAATGACAATCGATCCCGTAAGCAGCAAGGATCACTAAAAAGATTGAAAAATTTTTTTTTACAAAATATGGAACCGACTTCAACACCCAAAAGTGTGAAATAACTTGTCGAAGTCGGTACCATGCGCACTATATTGTGATAATAGGTACTTTTGAACCATCACGATACCGACTTCAACAAGCTATTTCACACTTTTGGGTGTTGAAGTCGGTTCCATTTTTTGTTAAATATTTTTGAATAAATAAGGGAACAAAGTTCTATCTCATACATTTAAATTAACATCTATCCTTGCTTAGGTTGACGCCAGCTGTTACATTATACAAAGGTACTGAGAGACTCGTCGTGATAAACTCGTCTGGGTCTACTGAACCCAGTAGCGAGTCCTGAAGTGTTAAAAAGAATGGCAGTATATGATAACGGGAACTGAAATGTTGATACGTAATCTTAAGCCCACCATTCAAGGGCGCGCCCATCCGCCTTATATATTGCTGTTAACAAGTCCGCGAAAAAATCTGCTTAGAATAGAATAATTTATAACATCTTATGCCTCAAATGTTTGACATCAAATCTTATTAAATTACAATAAATATAGCATTTTGGAAAATTATCAAACAATATAACAAAAATACATGAGTGTAATAAAAATAAAAATCATCCTTCATTTATGCTTGTCTTAACAAATATATCAGAACAGTTGATACTTTAAAATCGTATGCAATAGCTTCAATAATTATATTATGTTTATATTTTATTGTGTAATTACAAACTGTATGTACCTTTTCTTTTTATGAAGTTGTACAACATTCTAAGGTTATAAAAAAAAAACAAAAAATATAAAAAACGTCATTGAATCACAATGAACTAAATACATAATTGTCAGTAAATTTTATCATTATCTTGAATTGTCAATATTCAAAGAAGTACCTACGTAGTTGAATATTTATTTATAGAAATCGTACAAGAATGAAGATTGTGTTAGATGCAAAACTATAAATTCATTTATGTAGGGATTTATTTCAGTCAAAACTTTTTAAATGCCCTTTTTATATTATACTCTCGGATAAATGCAGGATTCACCGTCTGTAGATGTAAGCATCAAAATACACGAGCGTCTGGAGCACTCCGACGCATGTAGGAAACTAAGAGGCTCCTCACCAGCTCTTGTACAAGGATGGTCATTTTGGTACGACTGTTGGTGACTGGTCGTCTCGTCACTATTTAATTAAATGTAATTACATAAGTGGGCGCACACTTTATTTGTATTCATATTTACAAATATAGTCTGTAATTATAAAAGCATTTCTTTTTTCTTTAAATTACTAGCTTTTAATTAGTAGCTTGTGCAGTGTTTTACAAAATAATGCTCGTCTATATCGTACGACCTCTCACGGCGGCAGCTGACGCACTACTAAAATGAAAATCAAGAATTGGGTGGGCCGGCGCAGGTGACAATCACTAAGCTGTCGGCCCCGGTTGTTGTCTTAGGCATGTATTGGGAGTTGATTAACCTAGTTGATCACCCACGAACGACTGAGCAAGCTACGCTACGAGCGCTTCAGAATCACTAATTAAGACGAGGCTGCGGAAAAAATACTCTCATTCGACTAGTTTTTTTAACCAACTTAAATATGCAATCGACACGTTAACTTAAATATTTGATTTTCAAACCTTTTTCTATCCGTTGTTAAGACAGAAACACATTTGAAAGAAATTTACTCGATAGTTTTAATTTTTTTAAATGAAGCCTTTTCTTTAAATTATTGGATTTTTCTTGGAAACTACGTCAGTTACATATCAATAATAAATACACATAGAATGGAAATGTAGTTTATTATCCACTGTAAAAGTAAAATTTACCTAGAGTTATTAGTATTCTCATAATAAATTAAATTGTGTTTTAGACTTACGACCTTTAGTTCTGTGCAGGATTACGGTCAATCGGAACATTCGATATTCAACCTTATTAGCTTACGCTTACGAAATAAAATCAATGCGTAAGAGCTGTCCTTCAGTGCCGCGCTGTACGCCGTTGGACGTGGACCTGTCGCTCGCGCGTTATCACCTGAGCAGTATAAATACGTATCTTGGTAGGTATATCAATCAATATGGGAAATAAAGATAACTAAAAAATAAAAAAAGGAAGCAGAAGAGTCGATACAAAGACTTTGCAAGAATTATGAGAGAGGCAAAAGCGTATAATATTTCAGTTTTTTTTTACCTATTGCACCTATGCAAATTTAATATTCGTTTGTGTTTATTCTATTCATGAAACATACTATCTCGACCGAACTAAGAGATTCTATACCAACTAGGTTTCCTATAGTACTGTAATGAAGCTGTAAAATAACTATATGTCGTACTAATCTAAGTATGATTAGTAGGGTACTATAATAATATCTGGTATATGTATAATTATGGTCTCACCTGATGGTAAGTGATGTGGTTGAAGGTGCCAAACAGGTGTAAACTAAAATTATCTGGCTCTAAAGTACAGCTGCCGTTCAACCGTAAATGGAGTTGAGTGTTGCTAAATAATAATAACACAAGCGTAGCAAATCAAAGCATTTGGTTTGGTGGGTAGGTATATCGCAATAAAACATCGAACATTCTTTATGTCCCTCAAGACTAGATGTAGATTTATATCAATGAAAGAATATTCAGAATCAGGCAAGTAGGTATATATTCAAGAGATTATCTTCAAAGTCACCAGCATAGGTACTTTTAAATATACATTTTATCACTTAGACATGTACATATAAGTATCGATTTATACAAAAATAATAGAGTGGAATAAATAGATTGTGTATATACTCGTATAATAAAAAAGACTGTGCTCAAAAATGCACCTTCTTTCTCAGGAAAAAAAATAATAAATCAGTCGAAGTCCGAGATCACTCGGAACAGGGAGAACTGTCGGAGTCGCCATCTCATATTATAAGTTTAGACTGTTCTTCCACTACACGAAAATAAGTGAGTAATTCTTTGAACATAATACTTTAGTATTGCTAAATTTGCAAATTTTATTCACAGGAAATTTCGTAAAGGAAATATTTTATATACTACCTATATTAGGCTAAAAATTATTTTGACCTATCCATAGCAGAGCAGCAGGTAAAATTAAATAAAATAACGTATAAATGTATAAATACAATGAAATTTTCTTTTTTACACTGAAAAAAAAACTTTACATTATTATCGCCCTGCACTTGTCACACCTCTGTAGGATCGGTATAAACAATATATTTTTTCTGAGTACCTACACAAAAGACAACGCATTGACATAATTGTGCGGAGTAAGACTTAAATTTTATGGCCGGCCTCCTATCTGAAGCAATACTCCTTTGCGAATGCCATCGTTGATACGTATTATACTTGCCTTCACCCCCTTTTCGGTTATTAGGGTATTAGATAGATGGTAAAGAGCGACGTTGTACTCTTGACGTGCAAAAAATCTGACGTGCAAATTATCTGAATTTATGTATTTAAATTCATTTATTCATATTCCCAACACCCCCTTTCTGAAGGCCGAGCTTCAGCAGGGGCGGAGCAATTTGTATGGTGGCCGTGTTGAAATCGCCATTTTGGATTTTTGACAGGTGTCATACGACTGCTCTCCCGACATTTATCCTTACAAATTATATTACAAATTGTGCGAAATTGATTGTCGGACAAACAGAAATGTACAGTTGCTTTTCTGAAGGCTTCAGGTAACTGATTGTCTGTAAAATGTATTTTGCAGGTATATATATCAATCAAAAATCTGATTGATATTATCAAACTGAAGGCTAAATGCACATTTTGCATGGTGGTAGGGCACTTTGCGAATGCCCGCCTGGCTAGCTACCACCCTCAAGTAGAAAATCTGTCGCCAAGCACCTAACGGTGTGTTCCGGCAGCTGTCCTTGAGAGCCAGTAATTCTAGGTTAGCCTGAACAACATCTTCGACCACATCATCACTTACCAACAGGTGAGATAGTGGTCAAAGGGTAACCTATCAGGCATAAAAAAAAAAAAACATTTGTAATATAACTAAATGCTAATTTGCCGTGTAGTATGGAGACAACAAATTAAAAATAGAAATTCTACAAAAAGATGAAGAATTTTGGACGAAAAAAATGGAGACAAAACTAGTCACATTCTATATGAACTCCCTTCTGCCCGAGCTGGTCGATCCCCACCACCCTAAGAAAAGACTGATCCGGGATCAAGAATATGCGGATACTTCTAGAAAAAGATAAAATCAAGAGGAGGCTGTCGAGGGTGACTTGCAACATCAAAGTGCAAATGCTTCAGTACTTCCTCCCGCCATAAAAAGAAGACTTGACTTAATGTTGTCTTAGGTTTTCGCGATTGTTACACATAGTAATTAAACAACATTTAACGGTTTAAATCGCGTATATTTATCATTATTTTTGTCCTGACGTTTCAAACACTTTGCAGTGATCGTGGTCACAGGGTGACGATCGGGGGGACTGCAAACTTGAAAAAAAACTTGACTTCCCGTTCCGATACTCGTTATTTCTCACGTACACTTTTGCATATCATTAATTCTGTATAATCATTAATACTGTATAAATTGAAAATAATATATTTTTTATTTCATAAATGATTTTTTGTTAATTTATATACATCTTAACTTAATTTGTCTATAACCACTTACTAACAATCTAAGAATCCACTGTTTTTATTTAAATGTCTAATTTAGTCACCTGTTCCAGTGCCATTCACTCTCTCACTTATCTGCCATGTTGCATTAAAAGAAGCTTGTATAACATGTTGTCTACAATGTTTCTGCAGTTGTGTTATTTTTAAAAAACCCTAAGTTTAAGGCCATTACAATTGCGTATATAGACTCTTCTGCAAGTTTGGTAAAAAATCTTATCCTGCTGTTTAGAAGTGGCTAGATCTATATCTGGTTGGTCTATCTAATTTTTACCATAGTTGGTATCTAAAAGCAGAGTGGTAGTAAAATAACACCTTTCTGTTCACCAGTGTAACTGAAAAATAAAACGTAATAGGATGTATACGAACATATTTTCAACATTAGTAATTAATAGTTAAAAATTATATGATAGCAATAAAAAAACAACCTACTTTATATTATTATGGGAACGTGTACCGTAGCACAGTTATGAAAAACTATAATTCATATTTGTATGACGAGTCATGGTAAAATATATTGGCCACAACTAACATTTAATCAAATCAAATCCATTTATTTCAGGTCAATTGTACCCATATTCACCGAATATAATATAATGTTATGCTCATTCAATTTGATGGTATTTTACTTTATTCTAATGATGTGTAATCTGATAAATCGCATTCCAAGATACTGAGAACAATGTTGATTCATTCATAAATTATCGTCCACGCCAAGGGGTAATGAAATTTTTGTAGTAAGTTTAATCAGTAGAAATCACTTTCGTTACTACGGAGAATTTAAAAACACCCCCCATTTATCAATATATATCGTGCCGTTTGGGCTGATATGTACCATCATCATATTCCGACCCTTGTCTCACTTTATTTTGGTTTGGTGCAATATGTTTTCTCTATAAACACAGAGACTGCGACACAACAACATAGCAAAGAAAAAAAAGACTTGAAAACATTTTTTTTAATTAAAAAGTCTGGTAACTAACTGGTTGATATCGGTGCAATATGATCTCAATTTTGTGCTCATGTAACTGACTTAGACAGGTTATTTGATATACTGATGACTACAGACTTTACTAGAGAGATTATTATTCACATATTATTTATAGATTTTATCACTATTTAACAATAACTTTCATCTATATTCATAGTTGCCACTTACATTCGTTGCTAGAAGCACTGCGATCGTCAAGGCATTTTGGCAAATTACTTTTTAGTAAGTTTGACTGTAACTGGCAAACCGTTCGACCGATGTTGATGAAATTAAAATGAAACCAATTAAGAGTTAAACTGTACTAGCAAATAAATAATCTTCAAGATTGTAAGGTTCAGTAAAAAAGTTATGTGTGGTCAAACATAAAATAAAAAATAGACAAGTCAATTTAAGAACCCTATTTCTTTTGGGAAGTCAGTTAAATATGAATAATATATATACCAATACATTCATACATAATAATATATACCAATAAAGTCGAGCAGACATGATCATATTGTAAAAAGTAAAACTTTTGGCTTTAGTTTTATAAGCTACTGTCGACCGTAAGAATAATTTTGGAAAGTAAATCAAATAATCAATTTCTTACTAAGAAATATTAGTAATGTTGATAAAAATACAAACGTGACATCAATTTCAGTATATACAAAGTTACTTTATGTATCGAAATGCGTCACGTGAATAAGATTATAAAAAAAGTTGAAATCGTCTCAATGGTATCTGTGTTCGCGAATCTAATTTCAAGTACACAAATATTTTTATAAGCGAGACGCGTGCGCCGCTGCACATCGCGTCGTTCGGTGCAGCGGGGATCGTTGCGCCGCATGGGCGGAGCTAGCGTGGGAATTATTTTTGACTGCCTGGACTTAATATAAAATTTTAATAATCATTTACATCTTATAATATGAAGGTGGACTGTATATATAAGCTCTATGTACAAAAATGTTTCTAGCGCTAGACGTGGTCTTCTATGGCGTGGAGTTCGAAGGCATGAAGCTGGCTGGTATCATCCTGATAGCGGTCGGATTCTTCCTCGTGATGTTCCCGGACAACTGGCCCGACTACATCATGAGACTTCTGAGGTATTCCTCTAATACTAGTTTTACTTTCATACGTTGAGTCTTGGTGGAGACTTGGTCTTTGGAGATGGTTCAGACGAGTGGACGAATGGAAGTGAAGGAATGGACTGTCGGAAGGAAACGAAAACTTCGGCGATTGCGTTCTGACCAAATTTTCATTTAGAGCTGATAGGCAAGCCTTTGACCACATCTCACCTTGTGGTAAGTGATGATGTGGTCGAAGATGTTGTTAAGGCTAACCTAGAATTAGTGGCTCTCTAGGATATCTGCCTGCAAACACCATCAGGTGTTTGGCGACAATTTCTACTTGAGGGTGGTAGCTAGCCAGGCGAAATTTCCTCCACTTATTATACAATCATAGTAACCATATAAGGATGTGTGGAGTGACTAACGATATAATGACGAGGATTTTGGAAATTATGGCATTATTTTGGCAACTAAAATAGTGTCAACACACATTTTATTTCTAATTATTATGGAAAATTCCTACTTATCTACCGTCTCACATGGTTGCTATGTGAGACGGTAGATAAGGAACTTTCCATTTTTAGTTTTTAAAAATTTCTATATATATATTTTAAAATTTTGTTCATGTTCACTCGCGTGCGAAACGAGGTCTCTTCGCCTTATGGTCTCTCTCACTCTGGTATTTTTAAATGACGACGACGCCTTAATTGATATGCCGTAGACATATAGAACGAGCAAACTAATCCTCTTATTCATAGAAAGTTTGCATCCATCTGACAGCTGAAACGGTGTTAAAAATTGTGTCCCTATCCTTACTCAGTCGTGCGGGGTCAGTTCAGTTTGTCTTATAACAACACAAGAATACATCAAGAAATATGTTTTCTATAAAAGCACACAGGAGAACATATGGAAATAATTGTTGTCCAACTTTGATATGAATGATTTGATTTTATGTTATACCGCTAGGTATCGAGTTATCAGGACGCTAAGGGACTTGTTTTGCGATTAATATCAACACTTGCACTCGCATCGGCGTGAGTAGAAGCAGGCTGCTCGTTAGGCGCAGTTTTTCGGTGACTCCTTGTCCTCAGTGTGACAGGATGATATTCAACAACCCTTATATTCTTAAACCGGGAACCGTACGTTACCTCTCTTAGTGTTGTGACGTTACTGCTGTCAGTAGTGGGCAGGGGTTAAAAATTATTTCTTAAAGTACTGATAGACTAGCTTTTTACCGCAATATCACCTAATGGTAAGTCATGTTGTGGAGATTCATGAAGATTATTGACACAGGTTTAATGTAGAATTGGAACTAGTTCTCAAGGACAGCTGCCGAAATAAACGATTAGGTATGTGACGACAGATATTATGAGAGTAGTAGTAAGACCTGCGGATACTGGCAAAATAACCTAACACCGTGCATAATGGTGTTAGGTAAAACTTTTTCTTTGAAATTAAGGCGACAGCCTACATCTTAAGGTTGTAGGTACATATGAGACATATCCATTTGTTCAAATCACAAAATTTGTGCCCATATTTAGCCGTTAATCAGAATTGGCATCCACCGTTTTCAGAGAAAGATACAAAGAGTTCTCAACTCTTGGGAAGCTTGATTAAAAACAGATTGACTGCAAATGTGGCCTCAAATTCAGGTACTGCACTTGTGACAAAGATCATGTATATGCTAGGTAGTATATTTCATATAGCTGTTTAAATCCTTGTATTGTTTATATTTTCTTGTACCCTTCTTCTTTAATTGAAAAATAATATTTAAGATCAGGCATTTTCCTTCTGTCATGTTCTCATCGTAATATGTATATCCCTTTCCAGCGTTATTGATTCCAGTTTCATATTATACTTATGGCCAATAGCACCAAACTGGGTTATAACTATATATGTTTAGTTTAAACTCCGTATACAACAAAATATCACAATATCAAATACAAATCATCCCATATGGATACACGTTCAATGATATTGCAGCATTTTTAATATGCTATGGTATTGACTTTACTAAAATTCGAAATCAGGGAGACGACTGTAGCAAAAGCAAGATCTTATCCAAGATTAAACAATATACCAACGAAGCTGATGTCATAAAAATCAAACCAAGGAGTTTTCATTTTTACACGACATGAATCCAACAAATTTAATATCGGTTATTAGCTTTCAAGTTCCATGATAGCAAAGACCTATCACATTTCAATGGTTTATAGTATACATTTATACTCTTAATAATTAAAACACTAGATTGGTGAAATTGGGCCTTAGTGCTAAATATATCTGCTAGGTTGACAAATGAGCTTCTTCCTGCGTGGATTTTGGTTGTATCGTGCGCTCTCGAAAACTGAAATCGGGTCTAAATATATCCCAAATCACATTGACCTTTTTTACTTCTACCAAAATTACATTGATCCTATTTTTACTCTATTGTTGTGTAAATTGAAGCCACTTGCTTCGAATGTGTATAAAACATTCAGATTAGGAAGGCAATTTAAAATTCACTTCATTTCAGTATAATTGACAGAATATACCTGTTTTAGTAAATAATACGGGATAACTCACGTGAACTTTTGGTTGGTACCTATGACATATGGAGTCCCGAGGTCTCCTTGGAAAATACCATCGAATGTGGTTGAAACTATAGCTGGAGCATCGGACTTATTTACTAAACTGAGATTATTCTTATACTATTAACACTAAATAATAATAACAAATACTTTTAAAAGTATCCTAAAAAATATTAAATAATATTTAAATAAAACACTTAAAAAAGCATAAAATTATATATCTAGTGACAATTCCGCCTAATTTTCCTGTTATCTACGTGACGTCACAAACATCACGCAGCCTAACCGGAAGAATACCCGACTAGTTTCGCTTCTAAACGAAGCATCTTCAGGAGGTCTTGACTTACCGAGCGCACGATCGAGAGAAGTATTTGTTATTATTAAATATGGATTTCCGCAAAGTAACGCCTGAATCTATCCATTACTATTAACACTTGTAATTCACATCACCAACGCACGGTCCACAACGCAATAACTCACGGGGGTCCCCCGCGTTCTTGCCACTTTGTTAACACTTCCAGTATAAGGATTTAAGTAAAACTTGTTTAACTTAGCGAGCGCTGCTTGGTCGCGCACTCAGATTCTATGGTGAAATGTGCAACAACCCCGATTTTCTTCTCACTGTAACTTAAAACGCGGCAATAGTATTTATTAATAAGTAAATTAGTAATAGACCCTTAGTGTCCAAAATTCTATGAATTATTTTGACTTGATATTTTGAGTTGATGTCAGCATCCATATTGTTGTGTCAGGTGGAGCCGGCGGCGGCAGCGCGGCAACAACGGTTCTGGGCGGAACCGCGATGCGATGGACTACCGCACCGGATACATCCGGTCGCACCTGCGCTCGCCTTCCGGCCGCGTGCGGTGACCGCGCACTGACCCCGACCCTGACCCTGACCTCGACCGCGACCGTGACCTCGAGCTCACCAACATTAGCAGGAGGTACAGCGATCAGAACGGGTATCACCATCAAACTTAGGGGTTTTAGAGTGAAGGGTCCCATTACATTGAGGCGAGGGAGGGGAGCGGTGTGGAATTATCTAATCCAGTAGGAAATAATCTTTGCTCTCCGACATGTGACTTGCGCGTTATTTGATTAGTTAATCTAATACCGCTCTCTGGCCCTGTTCGGTGACTACGACCTGACCGTGATTTCGACATCCATTAGCAGGGACGACTGAGGCTAAGCGAATGCCACACCGAAAACTGAGCTGATGGTCTTTGGGGTGAACACTTAGCAACAGCTTCAAGAATATAGTATTACTACGAAACCACCAAGTAATAAAGATGGCGCTATCTTAAGTTATGTTCATAAATCGAGCTAATCTTACAAAACTTTGTCACGTATCCGCATTACTAAAGCGATTACTATATAGTTATATATTACTTCTGAAAAGGTTCATGACCAGTGGCTAAACATCTAAAATGACTAGAGTTCATTCATAGAATCAGCGAAGATGCTCGCTAGACCTCAAACGGAAACTGGGGCTCGCGGCCGACTATCAGAACGCACCGTTAGGCAACAACAGTATGCCTCGTCAGTGCCCTTGTATCTGTACTACTCGCTCATTGCAACATTTTTATGTATAAAAATGTACAATTGATGAAAGCCATTAGTAGTAAGTATTAAGTGCAAACATTGCATTTTTACAAAGAACATGTATACTTTTGAGCTAAAAAACTGTCGCGAGTTTTGTCCATAATTATTATTTAGTAACCGGCTAGGACTCGCGTAATATTTACCGGATATTGCTCCGACCAGTTAGATACCAGTCCTTAACATTTGTGATACGGCATCGGGGTGGAACCGCGAAGAGGATAGTACAAGTGTAGTGTGTCAACATTCCCTTACCTACCAAAACGACAGTGACAATCACAGTGATAGTGACAGAAGTGACAGTTCGGACGGAGGAATCCTGACTTTGACAGCTGCGGCGCAACCGTCTCAACGCCAGTTACGTGCTGAGGCCCGCGCTCGACGCTGTGCACAGTCGTGACTCCCAGACGAAGAACTTCAAATGTATACTTTTGTTTCCATGACAATTTTAAAATGTACAAGCGAGAAACTTGTGAGAGATTATATACATATGTTACATAGGTATCTATAGAGATACAACCCTGTGTATCAAGACTAGAATAGGCGTTTGAATCTCCTACGGGCCTCCAGTCAAGACAAATTTTGAAATATAATACATAGCTAACATACCATAGAATTATTTTGAACATATAAGTTTAGCTATACACATACTAGAGTGAGTGAACTCCTTTGCTTGACTGCCAGAGTGACAAATGTATGCACCTATATCATATAACTGTATTTTTTTTTTACCAGCGGTATGCCTTTATTAAACAAAATACTGTGAACTATATACAACACTACAGCTACTACAATAAAAGCATTTAGACAACCTATAAGTCATAGCAGACTATGTAATTATTATATTATAAAAATAATGGTAATTTGGGGACACATACATTTATTTTATAGTTCTCGCTGCTAAAAAACTTGAGCCAAGCCCCAGCTTGAAGTCACATTAAATATATAATGAAATGTACTACCCCTAGGTGGATAAAATAATAATATCATACTACTTGACAGTTACTGTAACTTGGTTCTAGATTTATATACTGTAACAGCCGGATCGTCCACTGCTGAACACAGCCTCTCCTATTAAGGACGTATTTGCCATAATCCTCAAGCTTGGCAGGCGTCTTGGGGATCGCAGTGTAGGTTGGCAGTTGTTTAGAAGGCGCCCACCTTCCAGTATTTTTCCTTTAGTCGCATCTTACGACACCCACGAGATGATACGAGGAGGTGCAATTCTAACCAGGCACCCCACGCGGGAGATTTATATGACGCTTTCAAACCACATGCTCGTATAGTTTAGTTTTCGGTGTGACCTGCGCAATGGCCCACAGTGGTATCCTGATTTTGACTTACATCATCGTGGGTCCTCAGAAGTGAGTGAGATTAGGTGTGAATATAAAGTGATAGTACCGTTACCGATACTGTATCGTCTATGAGAGTGTTCGCTTACAATGTTAGACATCGAAATGTTAATGATGACACATAAAATAAAGGTCGCACTTAGCAGTGGTAGATAGCTCCGTGTTACTCAATGGCAATGCGAGTAGAATTATTGCTACCAGGAGGGGGCTACTCGGTGTGCGTTTTCATCAGCGTGTATGTTAAATGGTCATCAAAGAGCTCAATTATTAAGGAACAACTTCAAACACTCGCTGTGAATCGAATTAGTGGCTGTCAATAAAATCATAAGTGTCCATCCATTTTCATGGAAGGTAAAGGAACAATAGAATCGAAAGGGAGAGTAGCGTTATCAATAAGTGAATGTGTCATGTGATAGCATCTTTAACTCCTTGAGAAATATTCTACTAAATTCTAAATAAAACCATTTCATTTACCAGAAGCCACAGTTTCTACAAATATATGCAGGTAATCACAGAATAGTGAAATCACAAAAGAATCTATTTAAAAATATAAAATCACCATTAAAGAATTTAACGAGTAATTCAAATGTCTCGTGATAAATAAATTTTGTGGTAAATGCCATTGAAATTGTCTGTAATTAGTAAGTTTCTTCATTCATAATATAATCACCTTACACGTCTTCTTCTTCCATTAAATCTATCTCATATTATGTCACTTAGCACTTTGAAGGCTCAACTCGGACCGAAGGGGCAGCGGCTGGCCGTGTAGCGACCGTCAGTTTTATTGTCAAATCATTTTAGAATTTGTTTCTATCACTTTAATGTATAAGTATAGGATGAAAGACTTGACGGTGATGAGTGATTTGAACCTATACTGTGCATTGTAGTAATAGAGATAAAGTCGAAAATAGTTTAACAGTAAAACTGCCATCCGGTGCCGCTTAGGTGTGAATTGAGCCGAAGGCCCCAATTTGACATGGGACCTGGGGCCCCACTCATTTTTTACTTGCAAACTGACAAAGCAAAACGCAATGGTAATCATAGAGTTCGTACAGGAATTAATCGATAAAAATATAAGCAATATCATGGCATTTTTTCTTACAATAGATAAAATGAGTAAGGCCCCACTCTTTCATCACTCTCTTATATACTATTTCATTAATTTTTGGCTGTTGCATCTCGTGATTTTCACCTTTCGGTAAGTATTAAGACTAGTAAACGTATGAAACAATTTTAGATGATTATAAACATTATTTTTCTAATTATAAACATCAATGTCACAGAAGAGGGGACAAGTAGTTGCTAGGGTATTTCCTCCGGTCCCTGATTTGCTGCGGCAAAATCCCCAGAATCCTGATCCTGAAAAAACGGCCTGCCATAAACTAGTCAGTTAGCCGGTATTAGGTGAACTGTACATACTATAATCGCTCATCAAAAGACTTCCACAGTTGATGTAAAATTCAGGTAAGCCCGCCTCTTACGGTATCCGCGGGATGATATCAAGCGGTATTATTTATTATTTTCCATATGGGTAACATCGTGACTGACGGGAATATTCGAGTAACATGAAAAAAAAATTCATCAACTCTCTCAGTCACTGATATTTGCTATCCGGTTTCATACATTTACTAGGCATAAATATTTTTTTCTGAATTTCATATTTCTATACTAACAATTGATCTCAAATATTCTTACTTATATTATAAAATCGTAGTCAAAATATCTAGTCAGGGTATTTTCGTCGCAATGACGAACTATTGAAGTTAAAAGTAGAGTCATGCGTGAAAGTGTTTTTCTAATTTTCAAACTTATCTAAATTCAGAAGACTTGAGGCGCTAAACCGAGGCGCGAGGGTAAGAATTGAATATAGCAAAACCCTTTTTCTTGTACAACGCTGTGAAATGTTCCTTTTTATATGTACCTAACATGTGTTGTCAACGGCACCACCAGGGTATTGTTTACAATTTTTTTTTCGGTAACTACCCCACCGTAGTAAAATTTTGATAATAAACCAAATGCTTTAATCGTTATGAATTACTTATCATATGAAAAAAAATTACTAACCTAACTTCATGTTATGCAATATCTTTAATAATTTTATTCTCTACATAACATTATCTTTAATAACATAATGTTATGTAATGTATTTATATATATATATGTATATATATATATATATATATACGTATTGGATTTTGTCGGAACGAGGCCCGTTATTAAACTGTAACCTTTGCTATAACAGATGCATTTCGTCAAAGGTGGCGAACTGCATTACGCCCATCACCCTACATGACATACAGTTGTTAAGTCTCATGTGCCTGTAATAATTGTTATTTGTAATAAATAAAAGGATACAATTATTATGTTTTCGTATCGATATATGTAAAGCGTGTTTTATCAATAAAAATTAAAATGTTATACATTTTTCATGCATGACACATCATTCGTAGGCATTGGTGTAGATATCTAAAGAAATGGTCCGGTGTTGTCGTTGATAATACATGGTACAAGGTTTGGTAGAAGCCCCAAAGGTTTTTTATCCAGTATTATATTGTATATCATTCCATTACAATTATTTCTAAGTTAAATTATTTCAATTGTGTACATTACTCAGTATTTGTAGCTTAAGTCTTACTTTAGTTTTTTTTTTTATGTTATCTGAGCTCTGCTGAGATCACAGTTAATTCATTTATTTATTTAAGTTAAATAATTTATTTAAAGTATGTTGTATGTATAAGTACAGCCGCCCCAATAAGTAGAATTAATCAAACATTATATGTATATATGCACTTAACTGATGATAATTACCCCAAATAATTAGTAGTAGTTAAGACGTCATTCACACTCCGTATTCGGATGTTTTAAATTGACATTTATGACATTTAACGATATTTTATGAATTACCTTCACTGTGTAGTGCAGGATCTATCCAGCTCCTTAAAGCAAAGAATTACTTCTTCTATACTTTGCTAAAATCGGCCGTTATTGAAATAGTAAATAACAGAAGCTTTATATTGTAATGGTTCTAAAATTTAACAAGTAAAAACGAGTCTACAGTTTGCTGTACTAAGTTAGTTTACTACTTATACTATAATTACTTGTTACACTACACTCCTAATATTTTATGAAATAATTTCTTCTGTCTTTATCTATAAATAAATCGTACTGATACCATTGTAAAAAGTATTGATTATCCCATGTACTGTACAAACTTGATTAATAAAGTTATTATTATTATAAAAAAAAAACTTACAATTAAAATTTTATTCGTGAATTTCGTAATCGTTCTGAAATTCACCGTCAAAAACCTAGCCCAAAGTTGACTGACTTAGATTTACTCGAGCCTTTTGCCCCTACTGATTACTACACGCCCTACACATGATATTTAGAACCTCTATCAAATAATAAAATATCGTTAGGTCTTAAATATTGACGATTAGTATATTAATATGTACTGCAATCACAAATTAAATAGTAAAATACAATAATTAAACATGAAGTAGTATCCGCGTCGACGAATGATTTGAATGAATTGTTTATAAATTTATAACTTTATTGTTACGTGCCTTTACCATGTTGATGTGTAAATTGAAATATGTTGTTAATTGTTACCAATACATTTATTATAACATTTGTTGTAGAATATTTGATGTGATTATTTTAAGGAATATTCGTTCGATTTCATGAAACTCCATTTAAGTTCCTTTTATAGTTTATCAGTCTGTGATCTTTGTCATCAGTCGTATGCTACGTTTTTATAAAATGATTTATAAGAATCTATATCAAATACCCATCCAGTAATTTTGAATTGTCAAATAGTTCCTATATTCATAAAAATCACGGACATAATTCTGGGCATTCTGAAAATAATAATTAGTGTCCTTGCACATTTCGAACGCGTGTGGAACTTATATGTTTTAATGTGGTTGACTTGCATACTTAAATGCTGTGCTAGTATGTGTACGTTAGTACATTATACTATATAGTACTTATATGTCTGAGTCAGCTTCTTTCTCGTGTAAAAAACGTATGAAGTGAGGCTAATTTGACCACATAAAAACTGGGCAGATAGTGTGGTATATCCGGCTCTTGCCCCGCACCCCTTGTTGGTTTGCCTTTAGTCACAAAATAGACTGAAATTTCAATTAGAATTCATCCAGAAATCATGTATAATTTTATATCCAGCCAAAATAGCACTAATTAGTAGCGTCCGACTGATATTTAATTGTGTGTTTATGAGTGATTGCGTTTTGTATCGTCTTAGCTCAATGTATCCGTTGTGAAGTGACTGACTTTTTGTAGAATCGTTTATTGTGCGTACTTGTTTTGTACCTCCCTACTCATTATAGTAAATCTCGTTCACCTTTTAAGTCAATGTTGAAATTGTATGCATATAAATGTTTTTGAATTTTATATAAAAGAATTGTCTCGTTAAATTGTTTGTATCGGTTATGGTTGACCCAGTCTTTATTGCTCGTTTAATTGTAAAATTTTAAAGACTGAATTAAATGGAAGTTGACTAAATTCAATTATGCAGTCATGTATGTTAGGTTATATTTGTAGGTATTAACGTGGTAGAACATTAGACGCGTTTATATTGGTGTCTAGCTTTAGAAGTTATTTGTGCTAAATCGGGTCTGATAGGCAATATTAAATGTTTCATTATTGACATCTTAATCGCAATTTATTGTCTTTTTAAGAAATTTATAGATCCTTTTAAGAAACGATGAAAACAAAAATCATTATGACGTTGCTGTTGATTCCTTTTACAGAATTTTAAAGTTTTTTAACTTAACTTTGATTTTAGAAATAACTATATGACCGATTTAGTGCGATTAACTTACATTAGAGATCACTAGAATACGAGTAGATGCAATGAATGTTACGAAATTAGCGACCACGAGATAACACCTTGGCCCCTGTGATTCATTTGTTAATTAAAAGTAGAGTATGTTGGTCATACAATAAAATTTGTCATAATAATGTTGTCTTTTAATTATTACGCCTCAGCCCCAGTTCAAATATCTGCCTCTTTACCAGTGATACAATTTATTCGTCTATTAATCATACTACTAATCACCTTGGTAGTACGATGGAAATAAAAATTGCTTGCATTTTATGATTGTCATAAATACCTAAATAATTACCATACCTAAAGAACTGTGTATAAGTTCCGACAGTTGTCAAAGTGACATAAATTTCAGTCGTATTACGCATCCATCGAGAAAATAACACTTAGAGATGCAATAAGATTTGGTTTGTTCGAGATGAATTGATGCCAAACTCTGTATAACCTAATATACCTCGCGCGGTATTTTGTATGAGTATAGCTGTTTTGTTATAATAAAATGTAGAATAATGATATGGTTGTGTGGTTCCACAATTCTGCTTTATATATGTTTACTAAAATGATAAACATTTAAATACCTCTTTTCATATTTTATGTTTGCAATAACGCATGCTCTGCGGATTACATTACAAAATTACAATTAATATACGAGAGGAAAAATTTTATCCCGCACATGACTTAAATTTTTCCTCTCGTATAATTGTAATTTAGTAATTTATATATCTCCCTAACAAATTACTATTGGAGTATATTTCTTATATTTGAAGTACAAATTTCCGACTCGTAAGAGTAAGGTTCCGGTGGCCGAATAGTTTAGGCATCCGGCGCGAATGCCTAAACTATTCCGTCGGGAATCGTACCCTCTTACGAGGGTTCGATTCCCATCCGGCACAAAACATTTTGTACTCTAATAATAATTTATAAATGTCTTTTTTGCTCAGCACGCAATAGTGCTTGTAATCATATTTAGGAATATCTTAATGTATTATTGAAGGTAGCAGACTCCCATGACAAGATTTTTTTCTTAGTGTGGGATCTGCATGTCATTTTACTGTCAAAAAATCAATACAATTTAGTGTACCGATTGTAATAAAGTTAAGAATAACAACATGTAACTGTATATTGTGAAATAAATTATTATTATTATAAACTCATATCAAAGATATAAATCCCTCTTTACATCCAAGGCTAAATATATTTATGGGCCAGAGTATGACGATATCGATTTTAGTTCCACTATAACGATAAATTACCGTACTGTATAAGCACAACACTAGGAGAGGGCGCGGTTTACAGAAAGACAAGGATGACAATAGGTGAATGTAGTAAGTGGGAGTGAAATGCATTCATACGGGTCTATTAGATTGTCCAGTTTAACTTGACCTATTAAAATGAAGTAGATAAATTACGTAAATTGAATAATTTTACTTACTTGTGGAAGGTAATTCCATCTGTTTTATAATTGGATGTTTTGCTACTTTTCCCGCACTATTTAATGGAGCAGGTAGTCATTTTTATTGCACTGAGTGCCTACAATCGTCAAAAATAAAAATATTTTCAAACACGTACGTACGGATCATGCTCCTGGTCGCGTACTGTTTATGTGCGCTCATGCTAAGACTTATGTGTTAGAAATCACACACCAGTTGCATGATCGGGTGAACCATCAATTCCCCTCTCGGGGGTTTAAATCTCGTTGTACGCATCAAAATGACAGTCCTACTAATAACTACCAGAACTATGACTTTCCCTCGGACCACGGTAATATAGACTGAAAGAGCATGATCCGGTCCAAGATAGCTTGGTCGCGGGTTTGAAACCAGCACGATTTTTATTTTTATGAACAAGCCCTGTCTGCTCCTTAAGTGTTAATACAGAGTACTGTGTTGCAGAAAGCAGTCTCTTCCACAAATACTGGACTGTATCAGTCGGATCGTCCACTGCTGAACACAGCCTCCCCTACGTAGGGGGTATTTGCCATAATCCCCACGCTTGGCAGGCGGCTTGGGGATCGCAGTGCAAGATGGCATAGTTCTTAGAAGGCGCTGCTGCCCATCTTATAGTATTTTTCCCTTAGTCGACTTTTACGACATCCACACAGGATGAAATGGGGAGGTGCAATTCTTACCCGGCACCCCACGGGGGCTTCCCCAAATAATGAGTACAAATTACATATATATCTAATATAATGCAAATTTTTATTCTGATTTTGTATATTATCTTAAGAATTAGAGTTTATGATTGCTAAATAAGATACATAAATTAATGGGCTAACGTGATAGAAGAACTAACATCTCGGAGTGAAGAGCACAGTGCAGTGTCATGCAGACCGAGAAAGGACATTGCAACCGTAATAGACAGGTGTGATAAACAGGCGGGCGACCTGACATTCTCATCGCTATATAACATTAAAAAACCCTTATATATTCTTCAGAAGTCATGCCAATGGGGAGTTATTGAAATAATACCACGGTATAAAATTTGACTAAAACAGTCTTTTATTATTGAGATAATCACTTAATCAATTATCACATATCACGATAGGATTACATTAATTAGTATTATCGATTTCATCAGCACTATGAAATAGTCTTAACATACAGGAGCATAGTCCAAAATGACTACAAAACCGATCAGACCAATGTTGAAATAACTTAACTGTACTAGTTTTAAAATATTTATTGCTCCTAGAAGTCATGTCGAGGATACTTTGAAATTTTTTTTGTATTCAGTTTGGTTGGCAGATTTGTCTGGGTATTCCTGCAAGATAATTTGTACAAAAAAAACACTGTTGTTTTTATTAATGTAGGTTAGGATAGGTTCACCTTTGTCCATTATTATCCCACCGATTGTTAGGTGATGGATGTGGTCGACTATATAACTAGTATAAACCTAAAATGGAAACTGGTTCTTGAGGACAGAAGCCCAAAAACACCTTGCTGGTGCTTGGTGACGGAAATTGAGCCATGGGCAGTCGCCGGTCGTCAAACGTATTTAAAGTCCGTTGCTACTCTGTCAAGTATTATGATTAGGTGATATAAATGACTTCCGAGCTACGCGGCAGCGGCAAGGCAAAATTTGGACATGTTTTTTTAGAAAGAGTGTAGGACTCTTTACATACATGACTAAAATATATAATATTTTAGAGGATATAACAAATACTATGCTTTATTGTTATTATAACATTGAACTTCGCAATGCCGCATAGGTCACACTAGTGTCGCCATCTAGCGAGAGAGTGCAGCGACTATTTGAGAGTTAGCGCACCTGCTTCTTACTGCACCCGAGAGGTTTTCGACGACAGTGAAATAGTTTCTTATTGGTCTAAATTTGCTTAAAATTGTACTTCTATACCTAATAATAATGATGCTATTGTGGAATATCAAAATCTAAATTCATCAGCATAAACGTACTTTGGACATAAATGCAGACTACTGGTCATCTGCACCTCATTTCGTGAATTCTCTTCACGTAGGTACCTATTCTACTATGTTATCTAAAGTTAGTAGTTCCTTGTTCGTCAGTTGGTGTGAGAGTTGTTGACGCGGTCCCACCGCCAGATGGTGCCGTCGTCGCAGCACGTTAGCAGCACTTTGCCGTTGCGCGACAGCGTTACCTGAAATAACGAAACATATTTATTTACAGTAGACAATAAACTTGCTATAGCTACTTATTTAAGTACTGCAGCTTTTTTTTATCAGCTGATAGGTTAGACTTTGACCACTATCTCACTCGATTGTAAGTGATGATTTGGTCGAAGATGTTGTTAAGGCTAACCTAGAATTACTGGCTCTCAAGGATATCTGCCGGAAAACACCATTAGGTGCTTGGCGACAGATTTTCTACTTGAGGGAGGTAATTAGCAAAATGCCTTATGTACCCTATGTGCCAGCTCCATGCTGTAACGATTGCTGTTCTTATGCAACATCTGGAACCGACGTCTTAACGTGTGCTCCGAAGCACGGAAGCGCTCAGTAATAATGTCACTAGCGGGCACCCATCCATGTCATGACCGCAGCGGACGTTGCTTAACTTTGCTGTTTGGTTAAGAAGGGCTAAGTAAACTTCGCTACGAGCGCTTCAAAAGGATCAACCGGATCCGTCCATTGCTGAGCACAGTAGGTGTCTAGGGATTGCAGTGTAGAATAGCCTTTTACGGCTCCCACAGGAAGATATGGGGGTTGCAATTCCAGCTTGGCACCCATGAGGAAATTATTTAAATGCATAACAATAATGTCTTGATTACACAGCGCAGCGTTTAGCAGCCTAATTCTGTTAACAGTAAAAAAATACTATAAAGCATCCATTTTGAAGGTTTTCTTCATTTCGTCCGCCGCGGTCATGACTTGAATGGGTGATCTCTAGTGACATTACTATTGAGCGCTTCCGTGCCGTGTTCAGGCTAACCTAGAATTACTAGCTCTCAAGGACAGCTGCATTAGGTAGACACAGCATTAGGATCTATAGATTTTCTACTTGAGGGTGGTAGCTAGCCAGGCGGGCAAAATACTCCACCACCATGCTTTAACGACTGCCATCCTAAGACAACAACCGGGACAGAAAGCTCTGAAGCGCTCAGTAGTAATGCCGCTAGCGGTCACCCATCCAAGTCACGACCGTTGCGTAACTTCGGTGATCGGTTAAGAACGGCAAAGCAAACTTCGCTACGAGCGCTTTAAAAATTACTATTACCGCTCGGCTATCATTGCTCCTGATAGTGTCTTGTTTTTTCACCCCGGTGAACTGCCCCACTCAGAATATGAAGGTGACATATGTGTGGATACTCGGTACAAATCAACACGGGAGATATTATACATTAAAGTACCCTGTCATTGTTACTTTATACAGGGCGTCCCACCGATGTCACATGGAGGGAAAGTACCTTGAATATTGTAGATGGAACATTTTACTGAAAGAAGACATTATTTGAATTTAAAAAACAATTTAAAATGCATTCTTAGATATTTAAATAATTACATGGTTGAACCGGGAATGAAACCCGTTACACGAGGAAAAAAATCAACCTGTAGCTTTCGCCGGTTAGAGACGCCTTTCGATCGCTGTGATAAAGCTACAGGTTGATTTTTTTCCTCGTGTAACGGGTTTGATTCCCGGTTCAACCATGTAATTATTTAAATATCTATGCATGCAGTTTAAGTTGTTTTTTTTTAATTCAAATAATGTATTCTTTCATTAAAATGTTTCATCTACAATATTGAAGGTCCTTGCCCTCCATGTGGCATCGCCATGGGACGCCCTGTATATATTAGACCGTACCTGCCTGACGGCGGCCACACACCGCGGGTGCACTAGCTGCGAGACCCGCGACCCCCCCGCCACGCTGCCCAGCTCCCACACCATCGTTTTGCCGCACTGGTTGCCTAGCGCTATCACCTGGAAAATCACACGACATATCAGCATTTCTGTTGCTATAAATTCGACGGACGACAATTGTGTCGTAAAAATAAAGGACAGTAAGCTATCCCATTGATTGCAATGGGAAAGCTTACTGTCAAGTTTAGTACCACCCAGATGGCGCTAAGTGTTTGTTACATAGAAAAGGTTTGTACCGATATATTGCATAGTCTTTTGATTTACCTACGTATTTAAAAGAATGGTCGCTATTTAGCACCAGAATGTCGAGAGTTTTATTAAATCCTGTGTACCTGATAGAGAAAGTGGGTAATATTCTAAAAAAAGATATTGAATTCAATGATCAACATTAATCAATCAATTTATTGAAATGATTGAAATTTCGAGTATTGAAGATTCCAATGTAAAAAGAAAACGTCGGTTTCTTGAGTTCTTTTGAGGTCTATTATATACCTTAGATATAAATGAGCGAAAAGATAGAGATAAATCTACATCTAGATAGTTGGCCAAGTCGAAACTTATAAGTTTGACCTAATTTTATTTATGGCTACAACAATGTCAAGAAGCAATGTAACATCATTGCAACTGAAAAATCGTTAAATTTCTGAGCAAAACAGCTTTCCTTACAGAAGGTATAATCACCTCGATTTTTTTAGTCTATCTTTAAGCAGTAACATACCAGGTACAAATTACATATCCACAGAAATAGAAAACTCTTTTCTCAACATCTAGTGAAATACCTAAATCAATCAAGATCCAATTGTTAGCTAAACCTCTGCCAGATAACCCACACACAACGTCAACTGCGAAATAGTTTTACGTAATTAACTCCATTATAGATGTGCATAATTACCCTTTGGCTATAATCGACCGCGAACCTGATGAACCAAATCTCGCACTCCTTGTAGTCGAACCGGTGCACAATGGTGACTGAATTGTCTCCGGGCCGTATCTCCGCGTCTTCCAGCCGGCCCGGCTTCCAGCAGATTATCGCGTTCTCGCACGACTGGAACAACATGTTTATAAGATGTTGAAATTTGAAGATTTCTAAGGTGAAGTAGAAAGAGATAAATTTTATTATGTGCTAATTACTGTCTGAATTAAATAAGTATACGTGTTTTAGGGTTCCGTACCCAAAGGGTAAAAACGAAACTGTATTACTGAGACTTCGCTGTCCGTCCGTCCGTCACCAGGCTGTATCTCAAGAACGGTGATAGCTAGACAGTTGAAATTTTCACAGATGATGTATTTCTGTTGCCGCTATAACAACAAATACAAAAAGTTGGCCAAGTGCGAGTTAGACTCGCGCACGTAAAACAAAAAAGGTTAAAATATGAAGTCTGTTGTATTGTATAGCTAATGGTACGGAATCATTCGTGCGCGAGTCCGACTCGCACTTGGCCGATTTTTTTTATGCTTAACTCACCTTAGACAAAATAAGATCTCCCATCCAACGCACACAATCAACATAATTCCTATGTATATCCCTAGTCGAGAAATCGGGGAAGTGCTCCTTCAAAGAATTGAAAGGCCTCAGCGCTCTGTGCGGGTTGAAATTATAGCTCTGTTTGATCGCTTCATGCATCGACGGCTTGTCGAGCCTCCAGAGCTTGAGGGAATGGTCCATACCACAGGACATGATCCGTTCGCCTTTTAGATCAAAGTCAGCACTCAAGACTTCATCCCTGTGACCCTCGACGCCGCCGAAGATAGCGATGCAAACGTCAGTCATAATGTTCCACAGGCGTAGAGCGTGGTCTTTGCTCGCGGAGAGTAGAAGGTTGGGGTCTCTAGGGTGGAATTTGACCTCGTTGATGGCGTGGCCGTGGCCGATGTAGTGCTTGATGCAAGTTTGCGAGGTGGGGTGGAAGACACGGACAATGCCGCGTGACCCCGCCACCGCCAGCAACGGTAGGTGGGTCTCTTCTTCGTAAGACCACGCGCACGTGTAGAACGTCTCGTCAACCTGTTAAGATTAAATAAATACGTTGTCTGTACGAAATAAGATTAGATAATAATAGATTTTTTTTACCAAACTGGGTAGCACTTGATCACTATCTCACCTGATGTTAAGTGATGATGCGATCGATGATGGAGCGCGCTTACCCAGAAGATACCTATTCACTCGCGTCTTGTAAATGAAATAATTATGTCAAAATGGAAATATTGTACTGCAGCATAAAAACTTGAGGATTTTGAACTAACTTAAAAACTATAAATTGGTATTTCCAGTATATGTTGGTTGAGAAAAAAAATACTTAGCATTGCACAGATTCACCTTGCGGGTGTCAGGTCCATTGCATTGCAGAGGCTCAAGTCATTCCTGACATACGCAAAAAGAGAGTAGTGTTTAGGGGCCCTTTGCAATGTCATCAAAGCCTCTCCTGCCTAACCAACTTTGTTGAGGTACTGCCAATGTCATTTTCTTTTTACATGTTATAGAATGTGTACCATTGTTCTTGACAGAATATTTTTACAAAAAATAATTAATATCATAACATAATCTACAGATGAAAAAAAAGCAACACGTCTGTAACAATCCCAATTCTCAACGTATTTTCATAACTCCTCCAAGTGGGGTGCCTGGCTAGAATAATACCCCTCTATATCTTCCCGCGGGGGTTGTGCAATCCCCAAAATCCCTGCTAAGTGCTAACCTGCTAAGCATTATAGCAAATTGAGACAGGCTTTTGTTCAATGGTCGACTTCATGGGTGTAATAGTAGTAGATCTTAGGTAATTGTAAATTAGTTTAGTTATTAATTCAAGCAGGTAATTTCTTGTAGTTATAAATGTTGAGATCTATGGAACTTTGTATGCTGATGGGAGAAAATGATATGAACTCTCAAACATTAACATTTTATGAGCTTTGACAAGTTTCCTATTCCCCATAAAGTATATCAATATTCAACGCTATTATAGCTCTTTGAAATTTCTATTACAGTTTTATTTTACGTAAAGCATACACTGTTTCGGTGTCATGCCTACCTAGAATATACCTATTGATTCTGTGCTAGAAGAGTTCAAAGTTTCAGAGTTCATAGAACTCTCTAATAATATATAAAATACAAAGTTCCTTGCATCTCAACATTTATAACTAATGCTTGTTGTTATTATTGTTGTATTGTTAGTAGTTATTAATGTTTTTTTTGTCATATAATCACACTTCAAAATTTTTTGGTGCATCTTTAATACATGTTTATCACAAAACTGTAGGATCCTACTTTATGTACCTTCTATGCTTCATGTCTTTCCAAATTGGATTATAGGCTGGCAGACTTTTGAACCATAACAACCTGGTAACTGGTATTTTTTTTAAACAAAATATGTTTAATATCCCCTATTTTATACATTATGCAGAGCAGGTATGGCACATTATTGATGAATTGTCCATGTTTTTTATCCTTCAATGCCCCCTGACCTTATTTTTTAGGACTAAGTTATTTTCCATTACCAAAACATGTCACCCTCGTATCCCCATACCCGGATTAGTGAATTGCCTAACAATTAATAATAAATACTAAAATTGAAAGAGGTCCCCAATAAATTTTTTGTAAAGATATTTATGTTATCTGTTTTAAAAAAACAGAAAACAAGTGACACAAATAAACATACTTTGAACACTAACCCATACCAAAGTAATGTTTCAATCCAATATGTGCACTGTTCGCTATGGAGTACGACAAGGTAGTGTTTTAGGCCCATTATTATTATTATGTTACATAAATGACTTTCCAAATGTGACATGTAATCATATTACCCTTTTTGCTGACGATAGCATAATTTTATTTGAAAATGACGACTATAATAGATTAAGAATTGACATTAGCAACACACTTACAACACTAATTCAATGGTTAACTTCAAACCACTTAAATATTAATTTGGATAAAACATATATAATGAATTTTAAACAGCAACATTTAGAATATGTTAACCTGGACATTAATTATTTAGGACAATCAGTAAACGAAATTGACTTCACAAAATTTTTAGGATTAATTAGTGATAATGAATTGAAGTGGAAGGAACAAATTGACAACATTTGCAAAAGGCTACATCAATATTCCTACGCTTTGTATAAATAAAGCAGAGTAGTAAATAAACAAACGGTATTGACAGTGTATCATGCCAAGCTTGCATCAATTTTGAGGTACGGAATTATGTTTTGGGGTAATTCTACTGACGAAATACGGGTATTTAGGGCACAAAAACGATGCGTCAGAGCAATAGTAGGTATAACACAAATAAACTCCTGCAAAGAACATTTTAAAAACCTGCGAATTTTAACCATGCCATCACTTCAGCCAAAACAAGTCTCCGGTGCAAAAGCATATTCTGCATGTCCTATTATATATAACAAAATTCCATCAAATATAAGTGCTGAAGATAATGTGGTGACTTTCAAAAAGGCTTTAAATACATTTTTAATAGAGAAAGCTTATTATAATATTGACGAATTTTTAAAAGATAAATTTATACGTATTTGTGTTTTTATTATGTAATAGTGTAAAGTAAATGTTTGTTATAATTTAAATATAGGTAAGTTTATCACTGTGTTTTATAATTTAATATTGATTTGACATTTTTCTATTTAATGAATGATTTGTTTAATATTAATAATTTAATGATGATAATTTCATAATGTTATTTTCTAAAGTTTTTATGTAAATATCTTGCATGCAATGATAGCAGAGATAGAGGACAACTCTATTTATAAGACCATTACTTGTAATATACATATTCTCACAAGACTATAAATGAATAAAAACAGTAATAGGCACACCTATAAATAGGTACATACACCTGTCGAAATTTGGTGTATTTATGTAACAATCTCTAAGGTTCCTACCACAATAAAGAATAAAAGAGACAAAGGAGAATGCCCATTTCAGTAGGAGACTTAGGTCCCCTGAAAAAAGGTTTGTGTCGTGATTATTTCTTTTTTAATTTGTTAATAAAACAGTCTAATTTTAGAATCAGTAGCCATTTTTCATAATTTTACCCTGGTTTAAGAGTAATGTTTAAAAAGAAGTAATAAAAATTATCAATCAAACCAGATATTATGTTACTGACTGCCTAAGACTATAACACGTATCAAGACAAATCAAATGATACTATAAGTATTGAAATCCACAACCTGATAGTTTAGGAGGTAGGTACAACTTTATTCTGGGCCTAACTTAACAATTATTCAGACCTAATATTAATGGCAAATCTTCTAGTTTATTGCTTACTTCTCCACAATATAACAATAAATATGGTACTATTTGCTCGCACATGCTCTGCTTTGTAAGATTTTGTCTGTTTGCGTTGATAATGCAAATGTTCTTAAATAACTTAGATTTAATCTAGGAAATCTATCCAGAGTGGGAGCAGAGCTATCAATGTTTTAAAAAATTGCACATCGTCTATTTATATTTTTCCTCTGAATAACTTCTGATATATAATCTCATCTGAGGGATATCCAGATACCCGGATGCAACCGGTTTATCTTCTATTGTTGGATGGAATGTATGTTACTGGCTACAAGCTATTTTACAATCAACCTTGTGCGACTATGTGACTTGACATCCTTGACAGTAACACAATATGACAGCATAACACAGTTGTATGAAGATCAGTAGTGTTAGCAGTTGACATTTTTATATCGAATCCAACCATATGCACGAGTCTTCTCCCCTGCCCAACTAAATTTGGGAGCCCTTTGTGGCTGAGTCAGAGCACACTTGGCTTGGCCGGTTTTTTATTTTAGGTGTGCTTCCCTTCATAAAATAAGATATCCAGGCATTGCCACTGCTAGGTACCCAACTTATGCAGAAGTTTAAGTACAGCTGCTAATTTGAGATATTATTACCACCTATATAATAGGGTAGAAAATGTGATGCCAAGAACTTAATAGTGTGTTCAGATTACTAGAGAGAGGGTATTCCAATTCTATTTAATAATCTTCAATTACTTCATCACTTATCAACAGGACAGCTGCCAGATTAAATAATTATGCTGAAGTGAGACCAACTATCTAATTTTGAGTGAAGTTTAGGCTTTAAAATGGCAATGCAATAGTTAGGCATGAGAAGACCATACCGTGGCAGTCCCATATGTACATTACAATTTATATTTTACAACATGTTTAATAGGGGCTGTAGTTTTTTTTATAAAATTACTCACATCTGGGTCAGCATAGCACTGAAGAAACTTAAATCCTCCTGATTCTGGGCACTCATATATTGAGACCCTATTACTTCCAACAACTGCAAACACCTGGGGCTCCCCTTCTCCAAGGTGATGATTGAACTGGCACCCAAAAAGTGGCTGTCCATGGTCCTCTTTAGCACTACAGCTGTGAAGGAAAATATGTGTGTTTTACTGTAGGTACAGAACAATTACATACCATTTTTTAAATATTTTAAAACATCAGTGCACCATCAATGTGGGGATAATATACTATGTATATAGTAACAATGAGTGAATAATAACAAATTCATTATTGTAAATATAACATTATCCAAGACCAAAAACACGGCACAGGCAAAAATACTCTCCAACATGAGAGTTTTTGCCGGTTAGTGAATAACATTTAATAATGTGTGAAAGTCACAAGAATTTCATTTCAAAAATTGAAAATAGAGTTTAAATTACTCTTATTGTGAGGGGCCCATACATTGATATGATTTGAAATGTGTCTATATATCTAAAATAGTATGTTTCATCTATAAGGATTATTTTGTGCTCTAAGTTAAAGCTCTTTTATGATCTAAGTTGAAAAATTGGCCTACTATCCCCTTGAATATTGAGAAACATTAAATTATTTTATTATTGTCACTTTAAATAAAAAATCTAGTAATGTGTGGGATTCAAACCCACGTCATCCACCCCTTTAGCCGAGGTATGGTCTGACCGACTGAGCTAACATGACAATGGTTCATAATTCTAATTTTCCCTCTCGTTTCTAACCATCGAATGAGGATGGATTATTGTCACTTACTTGAATTTGTATGGTGGCTTCACTGGTTTAGTGGTGGACTTCTTCTTACCACGTCGTCTTTTCTTTACTCTAGAGTTTGTTGGGGTCTCGCTACGGGAAGTATTGTCAGTGTTTGAGGTGCTTTCCACACTTGATGTGTCGTCCTAGACATAAGTTCAAAACATGTGAAAGAGACATCAAAAAAGACATTATTTAAGGCTTATATGGAGCCAATGGATACTGCATAATGATGTCGAACAAAAAAATGTGTTGGTCATTGAAAACAACCAAAAGATTTTAATAAATCAAGATATAAATTCTGTCACAGTTAATTAAGAAAAGTCGGCTCTAAATTTACACTTACACCCTCATTATCAGAAAAGTTCATATCACTGAATTGAAATAATAAAAAGGTGATTTAAATTTGATGTTGTTTACCACCTTGTTAATTCAATTTATTCAATAAAAATCATTAAATACAAAAACGACTATTCAAGTTCGCATTATCAGCTGACAGAGCGGTCAACGGCGTCGTTAAATGTCACTGTCAAAATTTTCGCGGGATCGCTGTTTTTTTTTTTGGCTTTATCTCTATGACCTTACCGCCTTGTCAGTTTTAAAATGTTTGCTACATTGTTATTTTCATTGTAAACACTATGTTTTAATTCAATATACACCCGAGATTTTGTATTGCTTTTTACTGAACATATTCCGCACTAGCTTTTGCCTGTGGCTTCACTATCACTATTGACTAATTCCTATTGGTTTTCTATATTTGGTTATTTTTCTAGATGTACGTTCCTATACTTGGACGTTTTTCCGATTGGTCGTTTACAAAGTTATACATTATTTGGATATGAACATTTTTCTTTTCTGGCATTAGTCGTCAAATCTAATATTCTGTCATCGATAATGCGCTCTATCGGGAACTTAGAGCAACACTTTCCCTATATAATTTAAACGTTAGGTACTCAAATTATTACTCCACTCGTTCTCAACTATGTCCTAATGAGGTTCTTTGAAAACGACCTCCAGATCGATTTTTTAAAATGTAATGTTCGAGTTACTCAACATAACTCAAAGGAGGAAAATTCGAAGTTTTACATCGTAAGTCACGTCATCAGTTCGAGGAAAATAAAAAAATCAATAAAACCCATAGAGGAAGTATAAATAAGCTTTGTGGCTTCTTTATGGTTTCTAATTGCAGTTCCTGTAGTGTTAAAACGGTTTCTCGTGCTGTATGAGGTCTCACGTTATCATGGAGCACTAATGGTGAAGATCGATTCATGAGTAGGGGCTGTTTCACTGTTAATTTTGCTATCATTGTTCGGAGTTCGGCACAGTAGACATCTGCCGAAATCCACCTTGGATTCGAAAATTCGAGTGATTCGAGTTCCTGTCTAAGCTGAATAAAAAAAAAACAACTGAAAGTCGATATTTTTTTAAAAGAAGAACCTCATAGGTACCATGTGAAAAAAGTTTCACTCAAAAATCTCAAACCATGAGGCTCTGTTCAGACGTACGCGGTTTGAGGACGGTGAGCGCGCGGCGTGGCGCGTGGACCCTGCGAAGTCATAGCGCGGCGCGGCGCGGGAAACGCGCGCCGTGCGCTAGCCGCCCTCAAACCGCGTACGTCTGAATCTGAACAGAGCCTAAAGGTTCAACGTCAACCTTTCTTGTCTAAGCTGAATAAAATAAACAAGTGAAAGTCGATAATCGAATGTTTATTTTTCATTTTTAAAAGAAGAACTCTCATATGTACCATGTGAAAAAAGTTTCACTCAAAAATCTCAAACCATGAAGGTTCTATGTCAATTCGAAGTACCTATTACAATAAAACGGCAATTTTATTAATTTTAACGGCTACATATTGTACTATTAATAACCTGACCTTATTTCTTCTCAATTAACAAAAACGGCTAGCAAGCAAGCAAAGCGATAAAGTGAGATATTGTGTACGTTGGGGTATGTTGCGTGTTTACTGGGGGACCTATGGCTACTGGTTTAAGTGGGGCATTTTATTCTGTGGTTGAGGACTTGAGGACCTATACTTGTTTGGCTGACGGTAAGTTTTGAACGCTTGACGTGATCTTCAATGGAAATTAGCATATTTGTTAATTTTTTAAATATTGTATTTTTTTATTTAAAAGGGATATTGAGATATTATATTCATATCAGAAGGTTTCAATTCCCAGTTCAAAAACCTAATAATCACATCATTCAAAACATTTAAAAATATTTCTTTTGACAATTCCGATTAATTTTCATGCTAAACTACAATTTACCTTTTGTTATCTCGTAGTATATTTATAGTAAATTACTAACTGATGTATTTTTTTTTGTAAAAAATAAATAAAAAACAATAATACGATAGCTTTTTTTGCTATTGATTGCGGAGATCTTCATAAAACGAGTCAGGCTCTCGTAAACCATCAAGCATCTCAAGAAACGCCACGTAGACCAAACTTTTACCACAATGAAAGATTTGTCAGTTGTTAAGTCTCATGTGTCTTAAATATCCAATAAATATGTATTAAAAATTACAGGCACACAGAAATGCAAACATTATTGCTAGGTGGTAGATATAGGGTCCTTTTTATTTTATTTTTATGCCTGATAGTTTAGCCTTTGACAATTATCTCACCTGATGGTAAGTGAAGATGTGGTCGAAGATGTTGTTCTGGCTAACCTAGAATTACTGTCTCTCAAGGACAGCTGCCGAAACACACCGTTAGGTGCTTGGCGTCGGATTTTCTACTTGAGGGCGGTATAGCTAGCCAGGCGGGCATTCGCAAAATGCCCTACTACCATGCTATAACGACTGCCATCCTAAGACAACAACCGGGACCGACGGTTTAACGTGCCCTCCGAAGCACGGAAGCGCTCAGTAGTAATGTCACCAGCGGTCACCCATCCAACTCATGACCGCGGTGGACGTTGCTTAACTTTGCTGATTGGTTCAGAATGGCTAAGCAAACTTCGCTACGAGCACTTCGTATATTTTGCTTTTTATTCTGTGATATAGGTAAGTACTAGTACCTATATTTTATGATGAAATATTATTTTTCGTGCCAACCCTAGCGTACCTTCAGTGACTAGGTGCCTTTAGGCATTGTGTTCCGTGGCAAAGGAATTGAATCAGTATGAACTCTCAGACTAATGAATTTTTTGAGCTTTGAAAACTTGCACAGTTCCCCACGAAAGTACACCCATAATATAGCTCTTTCAAATATCAAAATCAATGGAAATGTTCAATATTTTTTTTATGGAAATGCGTGCGTTTCTTCTGAGACATAGTTACGTACACAAGTTGTTGTTGTTAAATCTCATATGCCTATAATTTCAATTCTTGTAGCATGTAGAAACGCTTATTATTATTGTGTAATGTATTAAAAACTAAAGTACACGCTACACGTCAATAATCCTCACCTAACTTTGGGAAAGGATTTTACCCAATAATGCTATGAGGTGAGAACACATGTGGATTGGGATAAAAAACTTAGAAACGAATATTTAAATCAATTATTTATTCAATATCACAAACGATAAATAAACATATAGGAACGTTATAGACGAAATAATTTTTATGTACATAGCACACATTAATCTACCTATATACAAATGTTACAATCTAATCACAGCCATTATATTTTACTATAATCTAAGTTACCTACATGTAAATATTACTAATACTGACACTTCTAACATTAAAGTAATAATATAATAAGCCATGCCATGGATAATATATCATTCCGTGCATTGTCACTGTTGCTTGGACTATTGATTCAAAACTTTGCTTTTTGTTCTACTAATGTGTATTAAGCAACGGTCTTTTTTGCCACTGCTGACAAATATTTGAAAAAAGGGCGAGCCAAATATACCTATACCTACTGTTAGTTAATATAAATATGGATGTTCCCCATTGGCCATTACACTACTAGTACAAAAGGAGAATTTGTTGTGCTGTTCACATTTCACAATTTAACGTAAAACAATATTATTCAGAATAATAAATATGTGACTACAGTGCCGCTTAGATTCTGAGAGAATGCGTTCGGCGGTTCATTTTATCTATAGGTATGTTTTTCCCCAGTTCGAAATAACATAGACAGTCTAATTACTTTATTGTGTAGGTATCAGTGGACCATTTAAATAGATATTTTTATTGTATAGTTTACTCTATTTAAAAGGCACACTGAAATACGAACATGCACTGTCAAACGCATTCGCTCGGCCGTTGAACTTTTATTTTCATCACCCGTGCCTTGCAGAACTTTGGTAAAAACACATTGAGCCAAGGTAGTGTAGAATTAACCGAACGTGGGTAGTTGGCACGTACATGCAAGAAGTAGTGCAAATTTGAGTGACTGTAGGAGCCGAGTTAGTCTAAAGTAGATGGACGGCCAGTGAATGCGTTAAACTGACTGTAGGAGCGCAGGATCAACCGAAGAAGTGAATGTTGGCAAATAAATACTTGACATAGAGCAAATTTTTACCTCTTTATGAGCCTAATTAATTAAAAGTAGGTTACTGGACTGTGCAGGCGTGACGAAGCAGGACTTGAGCCTTTATAGGAGCCAAATTAACCGAATGTGGGTGGTTGGCATGTGCATGCATGACGTAATGCGACTTTGAGCCAAGGTAGAAAGCGGTCTACCCTCGCGTAGACACCAGGATAACCCGGCCTTGCGCAACCACGACCCCACGATACAATACCTGCAACGAAAAGACAGAGTTGAGTATACACGTATGTGCAGAGGTACATCAATGTAACCAGATATAGCTCAAGTAATAGGGGTCGAGCCTATTTCCGAGTAACGGACTCTGGATTGCTACTGAAAAAAACTGACTTTGGCCTTTTTTAAATTTGCCATTTAGAATCTCACCGCGGGCTTCTACTTCATCGCATGGTGGAAGGGTATTTTGCGAATGCCCGCCTGGCTAGCGACAGTAGCGACCACCCTCAAGTAAAAAACCTGTCGCTAAGCACCTAACGGTGTGTTTCGGAAGCAGTCCTTGAGAGCCAGTGAAATTACAGGGACATGACTATGTCTCAAAGTGACGGGTGCAGTGCAATTCGTGACTTGTGACGAAATGCATCTGTTATAGGCAGAGGTTAGTCCACTTAACATCAGATGGACCTCGAGCTAGTTCCGTCACAAATCAGAATAACATAAAAAAATGGCTATCCTATCTGCGAGTTAAACAAACGTAGGTAATTAGACGTACCGACAATGGTGTAGTGAGGCTGTGGTACCAGCAGGGGGCCGCCGGAGTCGCCGGTGCAGGAGTCCCGCTCCAGTGAGTTTGCACAAACCATGCGAGGAGTCACCTTCCTGCGCCCGTATGCTGCTCCCGTACATTCATCTTGCGCCCAGATTTGAACTTCCGCCTGAAAACAAAATTTATCAAAATTAAATAAATATATACCTACTCATAATGCTTACAAGACAACTTTTTTTTATATATGTACTAACTTGAGCTAAAAAATCGTGACTCCCAGACGAAGAATTTCAAATAAGTTTGAAACTGGTCGGTGCAATATCCGGTAAATATTACGCGAGTCCTGGCCGGTTACTATATAATAATTAAGTACTAACATTTATAAAGAGCTAATCTGATTTTCACACATTTTGGTATTTAATACGGAAGATTTGAACTTCCGCCTGAAAACAAAATTTATCAAAATTAAATAAATATATACCTACTCATAATGCTTACGAGACAACTTTTTTTTATATAAGTACTAACTTGAGCTAAAAAATCGTGACTCCCAGACGAAGAATTTCCAATAAGTTTGAAACTGGTCGGTGCAATATCCGGTAAATATTACGCGAGTCCTGGCCCTTTACTATATAATAATTAAGTACTAACATTTATAAAGAGCTAATCTGATTTTCACACATTTTGGTATTTACTACGGAAGATTTGAACTTCCGCCTGAAAACAAAATTTATCAACATCAAATAAATATATACCTACTCATAATGCTTACGAGACAACTTTTTTTATATAAGTACTAACTTGAGTTAAAAAATCGTGACTCCCAGACGAAGAATTTCAAATAAGTTTGAAACTGGTCGGAGCAATATCCGGTAAATATTACGCGAGTCCTAGCTGGTTACTATATAATAACTTTTATAAAGAGGTAATCTGATTTTCACATATTTTTACTACGGAATAGCTTATTTTAATAAGTCAGATAAATCCGTCCTATGGTTTTCACCACTTCGAGTGGTCTTTTTAGGCAGAGCTCGGCACGCTCACTTTTATTTCACGCTTTGCAATGAGCTCTCCGCTCTGATTTTTGGAATTAATAGAAAAGATAGCGTTTTCATTCAAGTAATTAATGGCGTTAATTATCTATTTGTCTATCTTCTATTGGTAAATAGTTAAAAAAAGGCAAAACGCTCAAAATTTTCTCTCTAACCATGTTTTTAAAATGTTAAAAAAAAACAGAGTATGTATAGTTACTACTCTTTATGAAAATAATTTTGAAGCAGTGATGGCTCTGATAATTTCGATGGCACTGGCATTGGCTATGGACAGCCGCGAAACAGGTCCACGGTTCGAATCTCGCTGTGGGCTTGAGCTTCACCGCTTGGTGGAAGGGAATTTTGCGAGTGCCCGCCTACCTAGCGACCACCCTCAAGTAGAAAATCGGTCACGAAACTCCTAACGGTTTGTTCCGGCAGCTGTCCGTGAGAGCCAGTAATTCTAGGTTAAGCCTGTTTAACACCTTTCGACCACATCATCCCTGAACATCAGGTTAGATTGTGGTCAAAGTGTATCAGCAATAAAAAAAAGGGTGAAGTGCGGGTTGGACCTCGACTTCGAATAGTTTCAAAGCTAATTAGAATATTTTATATCTATATATTACGAGCTGTTCCGACATTGCTGATATAGCGACGCCGACCTCGCACTTGGCCATTTTTTAAATATATTTTATATATAGCTACTTATGTCTATTTTCGATAACTCAGGACATTATATTTTAGAGAATTTGTTCATTTTTGTACTCCATTCGTTATTAATCAATGGTTTAGAGGAATTTCAAAGCGCGTTGATGTCATTTGTTGAGAGTATTTAAAAAAAAAATGACATTGCTTCTCTTTTGGTCTCGTAGTCAAACTACTCTTTTTCTACATACTATATACAATACCACAAACCTGTTCAATCATAAAACCTCCAAATTTAACTCAAATATAAGTCGATAGGTTGATGTAATCGTTGATCCTATCAAACTATTCAACAACAAAGAGTGCGAATACTCAATTCTTGGAGTTAGTGCAGAGAAATAACAATGTTAAATAGTGCAGTGAAGTGCTTTCTGCAAAGATTACATGAGCAAAGTGTCTTATCCATAAAAGTGGCATGAATCTGTCGCCAAGCCCCCAACAGAAAATTACAGGCACATTCGACTTAACAACTGTATGATTCAGGATGACGGTATCAGTGCAGTTCTTTAGTTGTGGCGAAATGTATCTGATATAGGCAAAGGTTAACTTGTCATCAGATGGGCCGCGTGCTTCTTCTATCACAATCCCACAAAAAATACTCTTATTAAAACTCTATAACAGTTTTTTCTCAAAAATGGTATGTAATGTTGCCATAACATCTCTAAAAAGTATCCATAAAGTGGCCCGGTGGACCAGAGCCTTATTCGCAACTGTCCAGTAAGAAGCGAGATTTTAAATTTGGTATCAACTGTCACTGTCAGCATTATACAAGCCTCAACTAGTAAGAAAGCTATCCTTGCCTCGTATATAACCGGACCTCAGCTGTGGTCCGTTCCGGTTAACTCATAGTTGGCCAGGAAGGCTTACTTGCTGGATTCTGCAGTAATGTTCTATTAGGTACATTACTACAGATTAGGTTACTTACTCGTCAAAAGACTAATATCTTTTAAAGTGCTTCATAATGCAGAAAAAATGATCTTTAAGATAATAATAAATAAAAAGAAGTAATTATTAGTAGTTACTAACTTTCATAGGAATATTAGACGATGGTCCTTTCTCCATTGTACTTCCCCACCCGGTGACGACAGCATCAACTCCTTCGAGCTGGGATCCGTCATCGACATCTAAGAAACAAAAACCACTAATTATGTAGATCAAAAGTATGTTCCCGTTAGCCAAATAGCAGGTTGCGAACTCTGAACCGAGAGAACAAACCGGCTTGATTGTGAGAAAGTATGACTAAGAATAAGTAAGGGGCACAAGGTGAAAAGTGATCTCATCTCTGGACAATATAAGAAACTGTAAAATCTGTTCGATGATTGTGCAGATGTTATTGCAGGCTGTAACTTTATACGGGTACCTAAGTTTAATCGTGTTAAATCGATTACAGAAAATTACAAGTGCTTTAGCATTGATGGCACCCATAATTTTGAGTAACAATTCATTTGTTTACATATTGCATGTGTACCTGTGCAAAGAAGTGAAACGAAAGCTGGCCTAACTAATTTTAAGTTACATTGCCAAGTCCATGAAAAGTTACCGAGCGACCGTTCAAAAACTTTCAAAAAATTGGTTTGGATGGTGGCATATATCAATGTTTCTGCGAACTAATAGTGATTCACTCATTTTAGGTCACTTTGAAGGTGAACTCCTAGAAACATATGTTATATGGCTATATCTGACGTTTTGGCCATAAATCTGTATTGAAGATTTTTCCATGACTGCTTGATTAATAGGTAAAAATTAAAAACTGAAGGGAAATGAAAAACAAAAGGTCGTAGCCGCCACGTGCAGACGTGCATTGAGATTGAACTTTATTATTTACAGTTACAGTAAACAGTTGTTTTATTTTACATTACAACTCTTCATTGATCTGTATAGACCACTTAGATCGTTGCTTAAATCATCATGTGCACATCTTTTGCCATACTGTCAAATCAAAGTTAACCGTCTTCCTTCGGGTAGCTCACTACAGAGAAACAAAAATGTGAACATTCAGAAAAATATATTTATAGCTTAAACTTTAATTTACCTATAGTAAATATGGTTTAAACTTACCAGGTATACAAGCAGGTCTGTACAAATGGTCAGGTAGGGGCTCCGCTAGCCGCAGCACCGCAATGTCATTGTCATATGAAAAGCGGTTGAAGTCAGGGTGCTGCACCACGTGGGTGACCTCGTAACCTTCGGTGCGAGAGCGGTTCACGTCGTACTCTCCCACCAGGACTGATAGCCGTGATGCTTCGATCCTGTAATCGTTAAGAGACATCACACTTAATCATCATCGTAATGCGAAAGTTTGTGAGTGAGTTAGATGTGTTTTCTGAACCGATTTGGATTAAACTTGAAGTAAGAATAGTTTACGTTCTTCCGTAGTTTTCATCATAATTATCATAAAAATCATAATTTACCATAATTTAACTTTTTTTCAACGTCTACATGGGTGGAACCGCGCGGGTAGCTAGTATACATATAGAGAAAATATGTAAAAATAAGAGTTTGCCTCTCGCTGATCGAGGGGGCATAAAGCATTTCATATCCGCGGGATCATACATACATGGCAAAAATAGGGGATTGTTTTATGCGTTCGAGCCCTATGATTTATGGACTAAATTCTTACCCGTACAGCAATAGTAACGTGAATCACTGGTAATGAACCAATAATTCGTGTCCAGCCAGCTTAAAGACCGTGTGTCAAAATATTGGTGCAATGTTTGTAAATATTAATACGCACTTTTTAAGTACCATAATAACCACAAAGTATGGATAATTAGGGATATAAAAGGATTTCTTCGAATTAAATTAATCCCCAAATTTCGAAATCACCATAATATAATATAAGGAAATAATAAAACAAACATTAAGCCCCACGCACTGCAATTCATATCAATAAAATCCTGCACGCTTTATTCTGATTTGCTTTAAAGTGCGGTCTTAGCTAACTGTCCATTAGGATTCAGCTCACATAGGTGAGCGACGCGAGAAAATCAATTCGTTACCAGCCGTGCCAGAGTTGAGAGGACAAAAGGATCGCAAGCGCATCCAATAAGCGCTCTTGACCTCATTTACGTAACCTTGGTCATCAGTGCAATGCAGGTGCCGAACATATTATTGAGCCCGTATGACCTGCCAAGTGTACGATGAAGGATCACTTTGTTATCTCCTACTGCAATAAATCTGATTTCATAGATGATGACGCCGATAAATCTTAGGACTTGCGTCATTGGTTTTTCGAGTATGATGAATAGAGCAAACAGTACCTTGGTACATTTCTATAATTATATCATGTGATAGTAGTATTAATAAATTGAAGCGTTACTTTGCATTTGTGATAATCCTGTCAGGACAAACTTCAGAAACATTGGATTAACGCAATCGCATCACTTTCAGCGTTTCGCTGGACGTTATATTGTGGGTAGCTTGTCTGTTCACGATCCAAACTCCGACCGAACCTTCAATTTTGGATAGATATTTGATACAGACAGTAAATTGATTTCCCCGTAAGTCTTTTCTGAAAAGGGTATTTGTATAACAACACAGTTATCTAAATTATTCAAATATGATGCACACGTTTTGATTTTAGAAAGTGGTTGCAATCTGATACCTTGACAATTTAAGGCATCAATATCAGTTAAGAATGTTTACATCAGTTTGTCTCAGGACAACAATGCACATGCAAATATCACGAGCCGAGCAATAAGTGCTTTACGCAACGACGAACAGAAGAAAGTGTGCCGGACTGTATGAGAGGTCAAACATATTTTGGAGTGGGTCACAGCCCTAAGGGCCCCGAGTTACGCAAAAAGAGTGAAAATTTAGTTTGTTTATAAAGTACTGTATACGAGTATAACCCTAGGTAGTTATATTAACTTTCAGAGCCCGGGGTAAGGAAGAAGTCTTTAATAGTTATTCCTAACACTATGTTAAGAATTTCGTACTCCATGGTTAAAATTACAATCACTAAGTTTTTTTTAAGTTTGTTCTTATATACTTCCAAAGGAATCTATGTATTTCGGAAATGTTGAGTTTAAAGTAAGATGAGTCTTATTATTTATTTTTTTAATGACGTGACCTATCGTCACACATATTTGTTCTGCCCGATGTAAGACTCAGTGATAGTCATAAAGTGTGGTTTGAACTCTTATGACCTCAGGTTCAGATCAGAACCCTTAGGTACATGATCAAGAGGAGAGTTGGGTACAAAAATCACACAACCTAGATCTTCAACAAAAGAAATAGGAAACACTACATATTTACTGCTTAAAGTACTCGTATTTAGTAATGCAGTATGCCAGTTACGTGCTTTCTGACGTTTGAGTAATAATACTTGTATTTAAATAAATATCAATTCATCCTAACTATACCTTAACTGAATTTAATATAGGGATTCAATATGGGAATTCAATTCACTAACTATTATATAAAAACCAGAATATACTGGCTATAAAACAGATCAAGCGCGTGTAAAAGAAAAAGTTTAAAACGAGTTATATCCAACGTACACATATTACATATTACCAAGGGACAGGTTGTTATTAATCAATTCATACAAGTGGAAGACCGGTAGTCGCTGTATCTTTTTTGAATCGACTAAAAGTTGAACAAAATTATGTATAGTACCCAAATTAAATTTCATTTGCAAAAAGAAAACGGTCGTAAGAATGTGGAAGTAATAATGAAGCTTAAAGTGCCCAGGTGCAACAGGTACCCTGTGAAGACAGCGGGACCAGAACAGAGAGACCAATCTAGTTTGCATAATGCTTACGGTAAAGTGAAATACAATGTGTAACTGGTTTTTTCTTCACGAATTAATTTTAGGGATCCGTAACCGAATATAAAAATTGAAATTCAGTTCATTGCACGTCTGTCCAACTGTCCGCTGAATACAAGTGGTTAATAAAAGAGAATAGTTTACAAAAATAGTATCTATTTCTTTAAACTAATAAATTATCAAGGAATGACTATAATATTATGTTCTCTTTTTGTTATATCGAAGTGAACCTGCGTATAATCAATGAAGCTGTTTCTAATATTAAGTGAACTTTACATTCCACTACATATTGTCATGGTCATTAAAAAAAAACTTTTACGCATGAAGCCGACGAAATCAAAACAGTTAGCGATGTAAGCAATTAAATTCTCTGCTACATTTATCGAAGCAATAAATTAATTCACGGGCATTGGTTATGTGATGTTTTAATTAATTCCAAGCAATCGAGATAACTGTTAACATCTGATGGCAAGAAGAGAGCGCAAACTAAATTTAAAATACTTAACTGGATTTGAAGGAATGAGTATGTATGTTTTTGTCACGGATATGTTTTAGAGGCATGCCAAATCATCGCTTTGGAATCTGAGGTCCTAGATTCGATCCAAAAGTCGGATAGTTATTGGGTTTTCTGTGGCTGTGCTACGATAGTGCTTCGGCAAGTGCTCTATTTATAATAAAAAAAACCATTAAAAAAAACTATAAAAAACAATAAAAAAGCGGCAAATTATTTTCTCGTAGTTGCCTTCTACGACATCGAATACTCGTACCTAAAATAATCATGTATTCTAAAGTTTTCAAATACCTAGTAACGTTTGAGATTTGCTTCTCATTTATGCTAATTGCTAGGTCATATTTTCTCTAAAACTGCAAAATGTACATAGTTCACAAGTACATAGTATTGCTCGATTTTATTTCCTTAAGTTTTTTTGGTAGCAATTTTCAAAACTTAATTATTAACCTTACTGGTTATACCTCAACATTTTATTTGTCTATGATAGGGGTTTATATTAAAATAATATGTCAAAGTAAGTATAATGATAATAACACATACATTATTTTTATTTTAAAATTACTACTCGGTTGTGTAATCTGTCCATGAGGTAATTATATCAGGTCTAAGATGATTTGAACGAACAAATAATATCATTACCTCCAGGAAACTATGAGTAGATTTAATAGGAAAGGTTTTAAATATTTTTTAAGTATCAAATTATTCTGTATTTTTGGCAGGTTTACTATTTCATTGTATATAATAAAAAATACAAAAAAGAATTAAATAAAACCTAAATGTCCCAACATTATTAATCCTAGAACACACATGGGTGTTGAATTGATGCACATTGAACCCCCACGAACCCACATTGTCTGATCCAGTTATAACAGATCACTCTGTATAAAAACAGTTGAATATGCATGGGCGGTAATTTGTCTTGTCTCCATTTAACGTAACCAGAGGGTAATGCAGAAACATACTAAATGTTATATGCAAGCCAAGCATGTAAGTACTCTTTTACTTTTTATGTGCAAGAATGCTTTCTTGGTTACAAGGGACGTTTAACAATGTACCTGATGCATTGCCTCGCCTGATTCCACGCTCCACGTGTGTACTCGAATGGAAACGATTCAAATTCTTCCTTCTTCCGTGTTCTGCCTTTGATATATCGGGTTCATAATTCTTGTGGGCATTTCTTTGTAATTTATTTTACTTACTTTTTGCGTTATATAATATATGTAGCAGAATATCCGACCTGTTACGAATTTACAGTGAGCCCACAAGTCGAATCTTCAATTGTGAAATAAACATTATCGTATAAACTCAATTGCCTTTCGTAGCCATAATAATTTGACACAACCTCTTGACTCTTCCAACAGCTTCAGTCAACAATCACGAGCTTTCTCCAATTAGTAGGTCCCATTGTTTGTAGATTATAGGCGGCAGACCGTCTAAAATAATATAATCACCGTTTTAGAACTCATTAATATTCATGTTGAAATGTTATTTGCGTGTGAAGATGCGTTTGGGTGAACTTTCTTTCTTGTAGGTGTTTAAATGTATCTGGAACCCAAATATGGGCTCAACCATATTTGTTTGGATGTTTGGCCTTACTCGCAAATGTTCCTTCTGTGGCCTTTAAGATCATCACGTTACTTTTCTAGGTATAACGGCCATTTAGCTGTGAGTATGCTTGCGTACTGTGTGGCGTGGTTTAAATTCTGCTGAAGGCTTGATCTTTACCGCAAGGTGGCAGGTTTCGAATGCTCACCTGACTACTTACCACCGCTTCAGATAATTTATCGCCGTGCAGCTATAACTAGTGTGTTCTAGAAGCGGTCATTGAGAGGCAATTTCCATTCGTAAGGTTTAGTATTTTTAACAAATTCCAATACATCATCCATCACTTTTACCTATAGGTATATCTATCGGCCTGGACTATCAACCATAACCAAAATATGCGTATACACATAATGTGCCATACGCTACGTCTTGTTTGTTTTTATCCCTGACAGGTTAGCCCATGACCACTATTTTGCCTGTTGGCAAGTGTTGGTGTGTTCTAAAAACAGTAAGCCAGCTAGTCGTTGAATGAAAAGTGATTCTGAAAGAAGAAATATTTTCTAGAACATATTGTAAGATGCTCGACGGTAGGTTTTTTACTTTGGTGTTGTATTGTGGATTCCCACAATTTTGCAAAACTACTGCAGTACTAAATATACTGCAAATTCCTGTATAACTTGGCTCCTTAAATATTTTGCCAACAGGCCAGCACGAGTCCTAACAAAGTTTACGTTTCTATCTCAAAGTCGAAGTTAAATGAATTAAATAAGTACCTAGGTACTTATTTAATGGAACAACCAGAAATGTTGATATTTTTGGTGTAAAATGTTGACACAAAGTGGAGTATTGCACTCCAGAATTTAATAAAATAATAGTTGAGAGGTACTTCAATACATTAGAAGTAAGACAAAACAAATATAAAGCTCTCCGAAACAGTATAAATGAATGGGCTGCCGTCTGTTGTTTTTTAGACAATTTAAGTTACGGGGACTATCTCAAAAACTAAACTAGTCGGGAATCTGAAATTTCGGTATATTTTAACATATCTATTTAATCAACAAGCACTGAAAACGCCGATTTAAAGTGTGATTTTGAACATGTGATCAAAACCAACAAACAATTTTACTTTTATGGGTTGTTGCTATGTGGCCTGAAAAAAGCGAGAGGTCAAAAGAGCGAGACTCGAAGTCAGTCAGCTTTTTTTAAATAAGTAGGTGAGTCAGACATATCTTTCATATCCATCATGAGTATATTCATCGTAACGACCTTATCAGCTCCTTTATGCAAATATTGGTAGCTAGTACCAAATTTAGTTGATAAAGATAACGGTACTTAAATTACTAAAATAAATCACACAAATGTTTGAAGGTGTAACCGGTGAAGAATGATTTAATGTTTCGATCGGAAAACGGAATGATTCATTCGTTGAACGTTGGCCTCTCTGACCAACATTGAGCTGAGACCTCGGACCGTTCGGGTCACTAAACCATTACAAAAACACCTGTCAAATTACTATTCCTTTTCATCGTAAATTCATCTTCCTCATGTCATCAGCCTGTGCGGGCAAACTACGCATACCTACATGTGTATAAGTACATATACATACAAGTGTATACGTTCCATTTTACAGTTGGTTTTTTAACTTTAGGAAAAGCCGTAACTTGGCAGTGACAGACGACTGCCGAGGGTCTGTGGTTCACATCCCGCCACGGTAAGACATTTTGTAAATGAAAAAAGAAACAGTTAAACCTAACAATGTCTATACATGAAGAGGGCGAGCTTGCCATATCTTGATAGAGTTTTGAAAGTTTTAAAAGCTGATTTAAACAGCATCAATTTCGCACATCAAGCTTATTGCATCGGATATGATAACTTCGTAGGGTTGGTTTTCTTTCATGTATCCGGCATTTTGATAACATGATATAGGCATATGTTTGCATGGTACTTCTTAGATGAAAAACATAACGTTTATAAGCGATAATGTTACACGAATAATTAATTTTACAACTCAAAGGGTAAGAGCATTTGCAGTGGCTTCAATAAATTAATAGGACACAAACATTTTCAGTGGCACCCACTTCATACAGGAATTACCATTTTCGCTCCAATAAATTAGCAGGAAGAACAGAAGCTGTTTCCCAGTCCACGAAAATGGCCATATTCATTGGACTTGCATACCCATTCTCATTGCTCTACCATCGCACCCATGAAAGCTGCTACACGATCGCTCGTTGATGTTAGTCCAAAACTTCAGATGATATTAATGTCATTCAATAAAATACATCATTATGAAGAAGACTTGATAAACAAAACTAATAATTAATTAGGTTGGAATTATTGCGGAAAATGAAAATGTGAGTTCGGAACACTTTCTTTGGTCACGAAACCAAAAAGACGTGGACTTTTTTGTGTGACAAACTGACCACTGTATAAATACAGCATACCTCACTTTGCCTGTTTCTAATCTGCTAAAAAGTTATGTAGACGAACACAACGTCCAAGCTTTCTTGGTGTTAGTGTGGGAAGTAAACTTTGTAGCTACGCTCTCTTAATCAATGATTATCAATTTAAAGGCGTCTACTCGGAAATTGTCTATTAATATATAAGTTTTTTTCTATTAAATTATAATAAGTTTAATACTTGAGTAGGTACCGTCGCGTACAAAATGGTCGATTCTCTATTTTTTTTTTCTATTGACATAAGTCATTGATAAGCACGTTCTTTATTATTCCATTCAGATCTCTGTAGTAGACGATTAGTGCTTGTTTATATGCTGATAAGTCACATTCTGTTGCAAGGTAAGGTCAAAGTCATAGTTTCAAGACTATCAGCCAAGGTTACACCAGTTACGATACATGTTAGGTAAATGTAGGTATGTGTTATATGGGAATAAAGTAGGTCAGTATAAAAACAATGATAAATAATATACCTACCAGTCATAATATAGTGTATATATGTCCTCAAGCCTTTATCACTTTCTTTAGAACGTAATTAATTTGAATGAGATAAAAATGATTTGAATGCAATGTGTTTCTTTATAATGTCTATTTTAGAAACTGGCGGAATTGGAATGGAATGATTTATTAATGATTATCATACCAATGCACACAATTCTTTATTAGCGTTTCCGTCTTATCCAGATACAAAAATGCTAGAGCAATGCCCCGCTGTTTCACCCGCGTAGGGAATGATGAATAGATATAATTATGATGACGAGTATTCTATGTATTAATCCAGGATCTAAACTATCTATATTTCAAGTCTCATGTATATTGCTTCAGCCGTTTCATCGTGAAGGAGTTACAAACATATAAACTCATAATTCTTCTATAATACTTCTGACGAAGTGCTCTATGAATTTCGCGAACAGATTTATTTTATTCAAAGAAAATTTTCACAATTTTGTCTTGTTCTGGAGTTAAACGACTCATGATGAATTGCCAAACTTTACTGAACAGTAATATAGTTATACAATACAGTTTGACATTCTCAACTGTCCAACCTTAGACAATAACCATCAAAACTTCTCATGCAGTATAAAAAAAACTCCTAACAATAATTAATAGCTTTCAGCAATAGTATCTATTGGAAACTTGGCATAAAACCCGTGCAAACAAAGACATCGCAAGTAAAAAATCTTCTAAAACATGTATACTGGTGTATTTAGACTTATAAATAGGACTTACTCGTGCACACAGTGAGTGGCAGTGATGAGATGGTCTCTGGCAACGACTGTGGCTCCGCAAATCACTTTGCCGTCCCTCTTGAGAGCAGCCAGCCAGGGAAACTCGCCCGGTGTCACCGCCTCACCCCCTACTACACGACCGCGACGCGCCACCCCACATGCTAAAAATATAATTAGTAGGTATAATAAAATAAAATTTACCAAAAAAATGGAACCGACTTCATCACTCAAAAATGTGAAATAACTTGTGGAAGTCGGTACCATGATAGTTCAAAAGTACCCATTATCACAATATTGTGCGCCTGGTACCGACTTCGACAAGTAATTTCACACTTTTGAGTGTTCAATTCGGTTCCATATGTTACTACAAAAAAATTCACTCTTTTTGTGACTCTTGCTACTTACGGGATCCATTGTTATTCATTGTCAAATACTATAACATAAAGATAGGAAAATATTTTTCAGTTATTGGAGCGTAACTCAAAAACGGCTAGACTTATTTTGATGAAATTTTAATGGGACCAAAAGACAAGCATCAGTTTTCAAATAAAAAAAAAGAATGATCAAAATCGGTTCACCCAGTCAAAAGTTCTGAGGTACCAAACATAAAAACAAATACAGCCGAAATTAGGACTTCATCCTGAGAAAAAATGATCAAGCAGGCCAGCTGGTCTTGAGTTTAATCCAAATCATTTCATCTTCGACTTAAATATTTCTCTTATTGCTTTATATGAAAAAACAAGTCTGCATTGCGCTATGCGCTCTATTTCTGCTCTGACGATTATTGGTCACAACTAAGCTTCAACAGAAGGTGGAGAAGACAACAGTCTTTGATAAAATCGTATTGGCTCATATTGGTTCATTACTTTTAAATATCTAACCAAAGAGTTTCGTCGTTGTTGTGTGTTACTGACCTACCTCACAGTGGAAGATTTATACTTGCCTACTTTAAATCAACGCGATACTGGTCACAGAATAGTTTACTGATAACTATAGGTACTCCTCACTGAATTTCTTTAATAGCGTTGCTGGCAGTTAAGAGCGAAAGAAAAAGTGAAAGATTTTCTTCGATAATTACATAAATGGATGACTAAATCGATCTGTGGGCGTTGGCGCACCTCTTTCTACAAGACGAGTGGTAGCCATGCTGGTGGCAGTGACGCAGAGGTGAATGGTGCTCTATTAGCAATTTGTCACGCGCTGCCGGATTGGCGAGAGCCGCCTGCATAATCGGATACTTTTATTTGTAAACAAACAAGCATGTAAAAAGTATGACACATAAACATGAAACTCACGCACTTTCGAGTTTTTATCGAGCAAAACTGCGGCCAGCAATTTTTCGAAAACACGTGTTTCACATTTTCATGTCGCTAAAGTAGGTTAATAAGCGATCGTCCACTTGATAACGCTAAGTGCAGCAAAATGCGGCTTCACTGTAACTGTGATTTTTAACGTAAAAATCGTACTTGCTTATAACTGATACCTACTTACTGCCGATGTAATTCTCGAAGGAGAGCAAGAAATTGAGCGTTAACAAGAGGTTTTGCACATCCGGGGCCACTTAACATACTCGCGTATATCGACAGTTTTATCGCAAAGCCTTATGTGAAGACTTGCGGTAACATTCAAGTGTTGCTGCAAGTGCAGGCTCTCTAAAAACACTTCAAACTATTAGCACTCATTTATGACATAACAGATCTTGAAGAATCCTATTGAATAAGCAGTTTAGAAATTATAAAAATGAATAAAAATGCGGTCGTTAGCGGGCGTGTGTGAATTGTAAATAATGCTTAATGCGCTGTTATGAAACCTTACGAGTGATAAAATCACAAATTTGTAAAAATTGAAGCAATATAATGCGAACATTATTTATTCAATTCCATTCTTACTCACCGTACCGTTCGATCAAACGATACTGTCACATTTCACTGCTTTTGGAAAAGGAGTAATTTTGTTTTTGAGACTTTTTAATTGACGGTCACAGATCACGACACAATTTCACAGCAACTGGTAATTTTTTGTCAGGATTTAAAGGGAGACTCACTGCAGGGTTTGCAAGCGCGGGCGACGGCTGCTGCGGTCACGAGGAGACAGAAGATGCGAAACATGTCTGGCGGAGGCACGGCCTACTCTGGAGTCAGGGGGAGACGCCGGCCCAGCTATTATAGGCCGCGGGCGGCGCCTCCGATAAAGCCTCGGGGCCAGGGTGAGCAGACCAGGCCAAGTTCACGGCGACGCGTCCGCCGCACGAGTGAGGGCAGCTCTGCTCGCCGTACTGCTTGCACTCACCGCCTCTGCACCGCCACGCCGCTCGCCACGCGCCGGTGGAAGGAGCATCTTAGATAATGACCTTGACGATATCGAGCGTGTATTGCACAATTTATCTATTACCTTATCGATTTTGCACTACATTACATTGTTATTATTTACTGATAGATGTCCTACATTTTGCAGTATTTCATTTGGGTCTTCCCCGTTCAATTGTTTGTATAGAACAAGCTCCGGGTTTGGTTTTTAAAAGGAAATTAATCATAATTTGGAAACGATATCAATGAAGCCTCTGTAATTACGTAAAATTTTGAATCTTTTGGTATTAGTTATGCATAGAGAACATTAAATTAATGGTAGAAACAAAATGAAACATACAAGTCGTTTTAACCAAGACGTTTAACAGTCCGAGCCAAACGCGAGCGCTGGTATTTAAGTCAAGGCTAAAATGGATTATATGCACGAGTTATACACTCAGATTTTCACTTCAGTTGTAAGGAAATTAAACAATGATATTGTTCGTGAAACACATATATTTTATTAAAATGTAAACTGACAGTTGAAAGCTGTTCCATTTTGAGTGTCATTATTTCGAAAAATACATATATTGGTCATTAATAACACCCTCTGATCTATGGGTAGATATAATTAAAGGCCCAGGCAAACTTCTAAATATGTTACAAACTAAACTACTTAAAAAAATAAGTTCACTTTTATGCCCTTGTGCGTAATAGCAGGCTTTTATACAAAAGCCGTTTTAGTCCGCTTACAACATGTATTTTTTTTGATTCAGTCAACTGAATTCTGGAATAATCAAGTTATTTAATAGTAATATTAGTTAAATTCAAGTTAGACGGAAAAATAATTAGCTTGATTCGAACCCGCGACTACAAGACTCCGGCTCTGTGACAAGCCGGAGACCTGTAGTTGCGGTTTCAAATCCCGCTAGTACGTACCTAGTCAATTATTTTTTCTATCTAACATAATTTAAATATTCTTGTTCAGCATGCGTATAAATGATTATTTAAATAACTCTAACATAGCAAAAATTGGAAGACATGACTTAGATGGGTGACCGCATGTCATTTACTACTGAGCGCTTCCGTGCTTCGGAGGACATGTTGTTTCCGCTTGCTGTCTTAGGATGGCCGTCGTTGTGATATATATTTTTTACATGATAGTATGGAATTTTCTGGCCTGTTCCCGAATGCTTGCCTGGCTAGTTAACTTACCACCCTTAAAATGGATCTAAGTTTGTAAATCTTTTATTAGAACCTCCTGCCTGAAAGGATTTATACAAGCGAAACGCTTATTATATATCGCTATCAATTTACAACTGCTTACCCAATAACATAAAAATAAAAAATTGTTTTTATAGTGTTAAGTAATTTAAAGAATATAAATCTAAATATATATAACTCAAAGGTGACTGACTGAGGTAGTGATCTATCAACGCACAGCCCAAACCACTGGACGGATCGGGCTAAAATTTGGCATGCAGGTAGATGTTATATAGATGTTAGGTATCCGCTAAGAAAGGATTTTCATTAATTCTACCCCCAAGGGAATAAAATAGGCGATGAAAGTTTGTATGAAACTTTGTCAATTTTAAACCGATCGGGCTGAGACTTTGCATACGTAAAGCTACTATGACGTAGGCATCCCCTAAGAAAGGATTTTGAGATACAGGCTATATAATATTAGTAACTTTTCAGTTTAAAATATACGAATTTCTATATGCTAGCGCCATCTACATTGAGTTATTTTGGAGAGAACTTTGAATTAACCAGTTTTGTGCATAGTGCATAGATAATATATCTAGCGCATTATATTTGACGACTAGCGTATTAATAATAATACTTCTTAACCCGAGCGAAGCCGCGGGCAAAAGCTAAGGTGTAAATAAATGTAGTAATAAATGTATAAATAAGTGTAATTAAAAAATCTAATAAAATATAAGACTTATTTAAATTGGAATGTAACTGCATGAAATATTTGCACGTCTGCTTACAAAGCAGGCAGAGTACAACTATGTGTAATTTTTAACATCTTCTTTACTTGTATTCTTGCAAATAAACTATTTAATTTGACTTTAGTAGAAAATCTGTCGCCAAGCACCTAACTGTGTATTCTGCAACTGTCCTTGAGAGCCTATAATTCTAGGTTAGCTTGAACAACATTTAGGACCGCATTAGCATTTAACATCAGGTGAGATATTGGACAAAGGCAAGGAAGCTAACAACTTATAAAAAAACTAGGGATATATTACTAGCTCCATAGGACTCTTACCAATATAGGAATCGTTAACAAAATGTTGTAGGTGTAGTTAGTTTTGGTATAAAAGGAAGCAGGGCAGAGGATTGGATTTTTTTATAGGAAAGGGCTTTGTAAGTGAACCTGTAACAGTAGCAACTCGATTTTCCTAACGGCAGTAGAAACTTGCGATTGAACTTGTGCACTTGAAGAAAGGCATGTACCTACAAAACTATACTTCATGGTAGGATCACGGGCGCTTCACCATATAATTTGTCATTGCAATGGCTGTATCCACGCAAAGACATGAGACCTATAATCACCTGCAAACATCTATATGTTCTCTTCCAGTTGGTAGCAGTCTTGTTTGTTACCACCACAATCTCAAATATTCTACCTCGAAGCAATATAGTGCGCAAACACAATCGTGTTAAGGTTTGAATTAAACCGTAGCACGTTAAGACGGAAACCCACGACTAGGACTGTGCGGTAAATTAAAAATTCAAACATATCATTTTTAAGTTTGGTTACCATTCTTTAAGATGTTCGTGAGATTAAAATAATATCGCTCGTATTATCATTAATAGTTGAACACTCATGCACATGATTCCATAAATCAGCAATAATCAATCCTAATCCTAAAAACCAGCAAAAATAGTCTAACAAATACTCTTTGAATCTCGCTTATAAGTGATCACTGAACATCTATATACTGAGTTAGCGTACCACTGGTCAGTTTCCTTATTTGTCAATTTCACTGATTCATGGATAGGCGACCTTACAAAAAACACCATAGTCGTAGCACTCGGACTCCAAGACTCGGAGTCACTAGCGCAGCAGATGCAGTTTCACGCAGACCGGTGACACTGCATCTGCTTGCGTGCTATTCTCCATCAGGCGAGCATCTTGTTTATTTTGTTAGGTACTTCCAATTATGAAAAAAGATTAACAATGCTACTTAGGTACTAATGTTTCACTTAGTTGAACGGCTGTCTTCAAAATCATTTTTAGTAGCTTTATATACTGTTACAGTCATTAACGTCTACTGATGAACAAAATCTCTCCTATAGGGAGGGGGTTTGCATATCCACAGGCTTGGCAGTTTTTTTTTACTTTTAAAGCCTGATAGGTTAGCCTTTGACCACTATCTCACCTGATGTTAAGTGATGATGTGGTCGAGGATGTTGTTCAGACTAACCTAGAGTTACTGGCTCTCAAGGACAGCTGCCGGAACACACCGTTAGGTGCTTGGCGACAGATTTTTAACTTGAGGGTGGTAGCTAGCCAGGCTGGCATTTGCAAAGTGCCCTACCATGCTGTAACGACTGCTATTCAGATTTTGCGATTCAGAATGGCTAAGCAAACTTGGCTACGAGCGCTACAAGATGTCTTGGGAATCGCTGTGTACGATGACAGCACGCCAGGAAGCGCCCACCTCTGGGTGTTTTCCCTTTCTCCATCAATACTAGCCTGGAGCTCCTCGGGTGGTAACCTTATATGTATACCTTATGGTATTAATATTACTTTTTTTTTGGATGTCCCATGAGAAAGCAGGAATGTATATATTACTCAGCCTACGTCGCAAATCCGTCCGATCATGAGGCAGATTGTTTTCTTTACAGGGTTTCTAATCAGCTTCCTTGTGGTCATACTATACGAGGGTATAGATGTGATAGTCATACTACATCTCCTATTTCTATAATATACGAGTATATAATATAATAGTGGCGTTTAAAGATACCCGTTCATCATGAATAATTTTTATGTTGGCTTTATTTTAAATGAGGGCAATGCCTAAAATAAGGTAATCTAAAAAACAGCATATAGGTACTCGTATCAAAAAAACAGCCCAGTGTGAATAGGCAATAATAATAATAATAATAAATAGTCGTTTCGGCGAACGGCCTAATAGCGAAGAGCCTCGACCAACACCTCAAGAGGCTCTCACTAGACGGTTGGATCAAGGGTCAGATACAGAAGGCAGTGATACTCAACACGACACGCATTGTCCGAAGGTTCCTCTCTCTGCAGCCCTAACCGCTGGTAGCTTGGGCACTACCCCGCTGCCGGCGGCATCCTAGTTTTAAGTTTTTTATAATATTTATTTTTTTTGTATATGAATGTTGTAAAAAAATTAAAATTATGTTGTAAAATAAATTACGTGAATAATAATAATAATAAGGTGTACCGGAAATGGGAAGGGACCGATCAGCGTGTGATCGACGGGCAACTGCCTGATGCCAGTACCATGAATGATTTCTGGCGTGGCGTATGGTCGATGCCCGTCGAGCATACAGAGGGTGATTGGATTCGTGTTATCCAGCGGGAATGTGAGTCTATCGAATCCATGGGGTCTGTTAATATAGACCCCGTAGATGTTAGTTGTGCAATTCGTACGACCCAGAACTGGAAAAGTCCTGGTCCAGACGGATTGCACAACTTTTGGATAAAATGGATTCGATGCTCACACGACCGATTGGCGACACAATTTCAAGAAGCCCTCGAGCTTGGTTATCTTCCCCGTTTCATGACCACCGGTGTCACCTTTCTGCTCCACAAGTCCGGTAGTACCACGGACCCGAAAAACTATAGACCCATCACGTGCTTACCTACCATCTACAAGCTCCTTACATCCATTCTGACTACAAAAATTAACACGCACATAGTTGCGAACAATGTTTTGGCCCCTGCTCAGAATGGATGTAGGGTTGGGTCCCGTGGTACTAAGGAGCTCCTCCTCATAGACATGACCATTAGCCAACAAGTTCGGCGGAACAGGGGGGCTCTCTCTGTTGCCTGGATTGACTATAAAAAGGCCTATGATTCAGTGCCTCATTCATGGCTGGAAAGGATATTAGAATTGTATAAAATTGATACAACTCTGAAATCCTTTTTATCTGCATGTATGAGACAATGGACCACAGTACTTCGTCAACCAGGTGGTAGCGATACCCCCTCTGGCCCGCAGGACTTTATAAGGATTGAGCGAGGCATCTTCCAGGGTGATAGTCTGAGTCCATTGTGGTTCTGCCTAGCACTAAATCCTCTTAGCACTTTGCTGAAGGATTCAGGGCTAGGCTTTCGACTTCGTAGAGGAGGTGAGGTCATTAGTCATCTGCTGTACATGGACGATCTCAAGCTGTTTACTCCGAAACGCCAAGACTTGATGGAAATGCTAAAAATTACACAGATTTTTAGCAGCGCCATTAGGATGGATTTCGGTGTAGATAAGTGTGCGGTCTTGCATGTACAGCAGGGGAAAGTTGTAAATTCTCCGAATTTGCAGCTTTCTGAGACAATAACTTTCAGATCTCTCTCCGAAGTCGAGTCCTACAAGTACCTCGGTATGTCAGAGTCGTTGGGTATTTCGGTAGAGGACATCAAGGAATCGGTAAAGGAACGCTTCTTTTACCGCCTGACAAAAGTACTTAAAAGCTTTTTGTCTGGTGGCAACAAGACGCGCGCCTTTAACGGTTGGGTGATGCCTCTACTGATATACTCCTTTGGCATCCTGAAGTGGACGCAGACTGAGCTGGACGCCCTGGATAGAAAAGTCCGTCAACTGCTCACTTTGCATCGCATGCTACACACGCGCTCGTCAGTTATGAGACTGTACATTCCACGGAAATGGGGAGGTCGTGGCTTTTTAAATGCCAAGAGCCTTCAGAACCGTGAAGTGTGCAGTCTCAGGGATTATTTCCGTAACCACGAGTGCGGGATGCATCGTGATGTCATGACGGTTGACAAAGGCTTCACACCGCTCTCCTTGGCGAACGATAACTGGCGCAAACCAACGGTGCTGAGCACTGATGACCGCAAGGCAGTATGGAAAGGCAAGGAGCTGCACGGGAGGTTCTTTCGGGCCCTTACAGGGCCTGATGTGGACTTACTCGCTTCGGTGAACTGGCTACGCTTCGGAGACCTCTTTGGAGAAACCGAGGGTTTTGCCTGTGCAATTGCAGACGAAGTAATGATGACGAACAACTATCGGAAATATATCCTGAAGGACGGTACGGTCGACATTTGTCGAGCATGCCGCCGTCCCGGAGAGTCACTCAGGCATATCATTTCCGGTTGTTCGCATCTTGCTAACGGCGAGTATTTACACAGGCACAACCAAGTAGCCAGGATCATCCACCAGCAACTTGCCCTTCAATATGGCCTTGTCGAGTCAGAGGTGCCGTACTACCAGTACGCACCGGCGCCAGTTCTCGAGAATGGTCGTGCACTGCTCTACTGGGACCGCTCTATCATCACGGACAGGACTATTGTTTGCAATAAGCCTGATATCGTGGTGGTCGACCGATCCCAGCGCCGGGCAGTGCTTGTCGACATCACCATCCCACATGACGAGAACCTCGTGAAGGCCGAGAAGGACAAAGTCAGCAAGTACCTTGACTTAGCTCACGAGGTAACCGCCATGTGGGATGTTGACTCGACGATCATTGTCCCGATAGTCGTTTCGGCGAACGGCCTAATAGCGAAGAGCCTCGACCAACACCTCAAGAGGCTCTCAGTAGACGGTTGGATCAAGGGTCAGATACAGAAGGCAGTGATACTCGACACGACACGCATTGTCCGAAGGTTCCTTTCTCTGCAGTCCTAACCGCTGGTAGCTTAGGCCCTGCCCCGCTGCTGGTGGCATCCTAGTTTTAAGTTTTTTATAATATTTATTTTTTATATATGAATGTTGTAAAAAATTTAAAATTATGTTATTAAATAATAATAATAATAATAATAAGTCCCCCAAAACCCAACCACACGTCCAGATCGACCATCAGATCACGTGGGGGACGGACACACGATATAAAATTACTGGCGTGGCTAACGTGGACCTGGTAACCCATTTAAAATGGAGACCAGATCGAAAAGTAAACTGAGAGGGCCGCTACCCGGGGGCGATCGCCGGGGCACACCTGGAGCTGACGCTGGGTGTTCCAGCATACGATCCGTCAGCGGTGAGGAGCTGAGCAGGCGGGCTTCCACCGGGGATTCACAACCCGAAAATACTACAGCCGACAACCGTACACTCGACAGACGGACAAACGATGACAGTAGAGTCAATAGCCCATATTTTGAATCTTACAGCCCGAGTACCGCATCATATAATCCCTCGGTACAATCATCACCAACATCATCGGGTTCCACAGGTTCATTAACACCAGCCTTGGATGTTGCGCAGGTAGCATTGCCAAATGCTTTTGTGCCTGCGTCCACCAAGGCAGGTAAACCAAGGGTGCGCATGAAATGGAGTAACGATGTAAACCTATTTATCATGCGCACCTACTACTACATTACTAAACTGGAGACTGATATGACCATTTATAGGAAAAAACTGCATGAACTTTTTTCACTTAAATACCCTGATGTAAACGTTTCTGAACAAAGGCTATCCGACCAAAGACGAGTAATAGAACGAAACAAATTACTATCTCAACAAGTTCTAGACCATATTAAACAAGAAGTAAGGAATCAACTGCAGGATGAAGAAATCTATCAAAACACAAATGAAGAACTAATTACAGCGGAAACAAACAATCTATCCATTCAACCTTTAACACTTTCGACACAGCCTATTACTCCCTCTCCATACATATCGATCCCACATACACAAACTAATGAATCATCGACGCAAACAGAAACGATAACTTTGTTGGTAGAAAATGAAATAGAAAATTTAGATAACCCTAGAGCAGCAGCTACAACAGCAGATGATGAATATGTACAAAAAATATCCGATAAATTTCGAACTTGTCTAACACTATACTCAGGTATGGACCCTATGTCCCGACCTCAATTGCCAAAACTAAAGTATAGCCCAGAACTATTTGAATTGATCAAGGTATTCAATCAAAACATCTTAAATCAATACATCTCCACAAACACCCAACTTACAGACATACACACAATCATATACTGCACTGCCTTAGTAATTTCAGAGGAATTAAACTATAAAATAACAAAGAACACCGGCGTTTCAATACGAAAAAAAGGTGAAAATAAGCCCTCCTGGCAATATAGATTAGAGAAAGATATAGAAAAATTGAGAGTAGACATTGGACAGCTTACACAGTACATTAACAAGAATAGATCTATAAAAGTACTTAAAAGAGTAGAAGCCATCTTCAGAAACACCACCATACACACAAAACACGATAATAACAATAGAAGCCCAGAAGAATTTTTAGACACTCTCAAACAGAAACTGGCACTTAAAACTCACAGACTTAAGCGATATAAAAAAACAGATGAGCGAAAAAGGGATAACAGTGTTTTTGCTACAAATGAAAAACAATTTTATAGGAACATAATAAAGCCACAATCACACACAAATGAAAGTAATATAGAAATACCAACAAAACAACAACTAGAAGACTACTGGTCTGGTATATGGGAGCAAGAGACACCCCATAATGAGAGAGCTGGCTGGATAGCTGAAGAAGAAGAAAGATGGAACTCAATAGAAGAAATGGAATTTGGTGAAATTTCAGAAGACGAGATAAGAAATATTACATCAAAATTGCATAATTGGAAATCACCAGGTAAAGATAAAATTCATAATTTCTGGTATAAGAAGTTAACGGCATTACATAATTGTTTGGCTAAAATTTTTTCAGACATTATCTCAGGAAAGCAGAATATACCAAATTTCATCGCAGTCGGAATAACGTATATGCTACCCAAAACTAAATTCTCTCCACAACCATCCCAATACCGGCCAATAACATGCTTACCAACCATATACAAAATCCTCACATCCGTTATATCAAAACGCATCAACATCCACATAGAGCGTCACAATATACTCGCCGAAGAACAAAAAGGGTGTAGGCGGGGCCACATGGGATGCAAGGAACAACTGATAATTGACTCAACCATATTAAAACATGCTACCTCAAAAAATAGAAACCTTCACTGCACTTATATTTTTTTTTTTTTTTTTTTTTTATGCTTGATAGGTTAGCCTTTGACCACTATCTCACCTGATGGTAAGTGATGATGTGGTCGAAGATGTTGTTCAGGCTAACCTAGAATTACTGGCTCTCAAGGACAGCTACCGGAACACACCGTTAGGTGCTTGGCGACAGATTTTCAACTTGAGGGTGGTAGCTAGCCAGGCGGGCATTCGCAAAGTGCCCTACCACCATGCATTATATAGACTACAAAAAAGCTTTTGATAGTATTCCACATACTTGGTTGATTAAGATTCTAGAAATATATAAAGTAAATCCAACAATAGTTAACTTCCTACGCAATATAATGATACACTGGAAAACAACACTACAACTCCATACTAAAAATGACAGCATTAGTACTAGAGAAATAAACATAAAGAAAGGTATCTTTCAGGGTGATTCGTTGAGTCCACTGTGGTTCTGCCTTGCCCTAAACCCATTATCCTACAGACTGCATAGTGTACGGGCCGGATATCGCCTTAAATGTGATAACGTAGAAACATTATTGTCACATCTTATATATATGGACGACATTAAACTCTATGCTAGGAATGATAAAGAGATGAAACAGCTTATTAAAACCACAGCACATTTTAGTAACGACATAAACATGCAATTTGGGCTTGATAAATGTAGAACCATTCACATAATCAAGGGAAAAGTCCGGCCCGGTGACTATGAAATTAGCGACACTGACACAATAACAGCTATGGAACAAACTGAACTATACAAATACTTAGGATTTCAACAGCTTAAAGGACTAGATCATACCACAATAAAGCAAACATTGACCAATGAATATAAAAAGAGACTAAATGCCATCTGCAAATCAAAACTTTCTGGAAAACATTTAATAAAAGCACTCAATACCTATGCCCTCCCGATATTAACATACTCATTTGGAATTATTAAGTGGACTAAAACAGACTTAGATCAAATAGAACGCATCACACGCACAACACTTACCAAGCACAATAACCTGCACCCCAAATCTGCAATAGAAAGGCTAACTATTAAAAGACAGGACGGAGGTAGAGGAATGATAGATATCCAACATCTGTGGCAAAAACAAATTTTCAATTTAAAAACTTTCTTCTTAAATAAATCCCAATCAAGTGTAATGCATAAAACAATAGCCCAAAATGATAATAACTACACGCCACTCAATCTCACGGAAAACTCAGAACTAGAAAATCCAAGTAATACAGACCCACATAAAAGGAAAATAGAAGATTGGAAGAAGAAAGTTCTGCACGGTCGACACCCACATGACATAAACCAACCTCATGTTGATGTGAAAGCGTCAAACATGTGGCTGAAAACTGGCAGTTTGTTTCCAGAAACTGAAGGATTTATGATAGCAATACAGGACCAAGTTATCAATACACGAAACTATAGAAAATTCATCATAAAATACCCTACAGTTACAAATGACAAATGTCGCAAATGCCTAAGTCAACCGGAAACCATTCAGCATATAACTGGAGCATGTGTAAGCCTCACACAAACCGACTACACTCACAGACACAACCAACTCGTCAATATCATCCACCAAAAACTGGCACTCAAACATAAACTCATTCACGACCTTAAAACCCCGTACTATAAATATACACCCCAGACAGTCTTAGAAAATACCTCACACAAACTCTACTACGACCGTGCCATACTCACAGATAGAACCATTCACCACAATAGACCAGACATCACTCTACAAAATAAAACTACTAAGACCACATATTTAATAGACATTGCTGTACCTAATACACATAACTTACAGAAGACCATATCAGAGAAAATTAGTAAATATGCTGAACTAAAAGAAGAATTATTAAGAATCTGGAAACAAGAAAAAGTTTATGTAGTCCCCATAGTGATTTCTACCACCGGAGTAGTACCAAACCATATTCACCCAAGCTTAAAAGTCATAGATCTTAAAGATAGTATAATAATAAAATTACAAAAAGCTGCAATCCTTAACACTTGCCGGTTAGTAAGAAAGTTCATGCAGTTGGAAGAAAATGAAGTGACTTCACACCCACATTAACTTCTACGAATTACACGCTGTAATTTACTTGGCCAAGGCCCGTAATTACAGTCAAAACCGGCTTAAAGCCGAGAAAAGTAAAACTTTAAATGAAAATAATAATAATAATAAGCTGCTAAAAACTACACAGGTTTTTAGCAATGCCATTAGGATGGAGTTTGGTGTAGATAAGTGTGCAGTCTTGCATGTACAGCAGGGGAAAGTTGTAAATTCTCCAAATTTACAAGTTTCTGAGACAATGACTTTCAAATCTCTCTCCGAAGTCGAGACCTATAAATACCTCGGTATTTCAGAGTCGTTGGGTATTTCAGTAGAGGACATTAGAAAATCGATAAAGGAGCGCTTCTTTTGCCGCCTGACAAAAGTACTTAAAAGTCTTTTGTCTGGTGGCAACAAGACACGCGCCTTTAATGGTTGGGTGATGCCTTTACTGATATACTCCTTTGGCATACTGAGGTGGACGCAGAATGAGCTGGACGCTCTGGATAGAAAGGTTCGTCAACTGCTCACTTCGCATCGCATGCTACACCCGCGCTCGTCAGTTATGAGACTGTACATTCCACGGAAATGGGGAGGTCGTGGCTTTTTAAATGCCAAGACCCTTCATAACCGTGAAGTGTGCAATCTCAGGGATTATTTCCGTAACCACGAATGCGGGATGCATCGCGATGTCGTGGCGGTTGACAAGAGCCTCACACCGCTCTCCTTGGCGAACGATAACTGGCGCAAACCAACGATGCTGAGCACTGATGACCGCAAGGCAGTATGGAAAAGCAAGGAGCTGCACGGGAGGTTCTTCCGGGCCCTAACAGGGCCTGATGTGGACCTACCCGCTTCGATGAACTGGCTACGTTTCGGAGACCTCTTTGGAGAAACCGAGGGTTTTGCCTGTGCAATTGCAGACGAAGTAATGATGACGAACAACTATCGGAAATATATCCTGAAGGATGGTACGGTCGACATTTGTCGAGCATGCCGCCGTCCCGGAGAGTCACTCAGGCATATCATTTCCGGTTGTTCGCATCTTGCTAACGGCGAGTATTTGCACAGGCACAATCAAGTGGCCAGGATCATCCACCAGCAACTTGCCCTTCAATACGGCCTTGTTGAGTCAGAGGTGCCGTACTACCAGTACGCACCGGCGCCAGTTCTCGAGAATGGTCGTGCATTGCTCTACTGGGACCGCTCTATCATCACGGACAGGACTATTGTTTGCAATAAGCCTGATATCGTGGTGGTCGACCGATCCCAGCGCCGGGCAGTGCTTGTCGACATCACCATCCCACATGACGAGAACCTCGTGAAGGCCGAGAAGGACAAAGTCAGCAAGTACCTTGACTTGGCTCACGAGGTAACCGCCATGTGGGATGTTGACTCGACGATCATTGTCCCGATAGTCGTTTCGGCGAACGGCCTAATAGCGAAGAGCCTCGACCAACACCTCAAGAGACTCTCGCTAGACGGTTGGATCAAGGGTCAGATGCAGAAGGCAGTGATACTCGATACCACACGCATTGTCCGAAGGTTCCTCTCTATGCAGTCCTAACCGCTGGTAGCTTGGGCCCTGCCCCGCTGCTGGCGGCATCCTAGTTTTAAGTTTTTTATAATATTTATTTTTTATATATGAATGTTGTAAAAAATTTAAAATTATGTAATTAAATAAATGTCGTGATAATAATAATACCCGAAAGCCGTCTTTTATCAGTAAATATGTTTATAAACTCTTATAATATTTGTTATTATACCAACATTGAATAGTATTTGTTACGGAATATCTTCGGTGCCGAAGATTCCATGGATTCGACTCCCACTTGGCCAATTGAAACAAGTGTAATTCTGACAGAACTGCCGAAATGTTGCATCATATCGCGTAACGTGGTTGGACCCTTTGTAGCATTCTTCACAAACATGCTCTGTGTCAGCATTTTTATTACTTGTGTAGGTCTACTTTATTGGTTGAGCTTCGCTTTGCAATCCAGAGGTGCGGTGTTCGGCGCCTGGGTTAGACAGTTACTCGTTACTTCTGTTTTTCTTTCTCTGTCAGTTGAACTACGCACAGAGAAAAGAACTATACTATATGGAGGTAACTAAAATACGAGTACATCAAATATGTGCCTGATTGCGATCACTGAGAAAAATGTGGCTACTGCCAGGCAACTAATTGAAGAAAACCGACGTATCACCATTGAGGAGATTCTAGGATATTTGGGGAATGGTTTGTTGAAATTTTCAAATCCTACTCATAATATTATAATATTTCATTTATAAATCTTGCCGCTAGAGTCCTCATGAAGTCACTCCAGAACAGAAACGAGCTTTAGATTTGGGTAATTTTTTTTGTTGTTGAAGTACCTAAAACTTTCAAATGCTATGTACGATGTTGTAACAGAAGAGGAAACGTGGATATACTATTTCATGCCGTAAAGAAATCAAACGTCTTCTATATGAGTATCCGAAGGCAACTTTAAACCAACATAATTGATAAATGCCAGGCATAAAAAATGCTATGTTTTATTCCCAGACTCGTCCTGTGTGCACGACGCCACTTAATTAACAAAATATAGTTAATGTTGCGTAGTAGTTACCCACCCCAATTGTATGCCTAATGTCTTTGAAAAAGTTACATCCTGTTGCATCATGACAATGCTTCGGCGCTCACCGCGAACAAGACAGAATCATTTTTGGTTTCTGAAAAGGTAAAGCTCATGATAGCTTGAAAAACTTTCCCTCAGGGCTTAGACCAATGATCCTAATGTTTTCAAAAATGGTTTGAACATACCAAAAATTGGCTCAAATGCTACGAAGAATACTTTAAAAATCGGCCAAGTGCGAGTCGGACTTGCGCACGAAGGGTTCCGTATTAGCTATACAATATTAGACTTCATATTTTAACCTTTTTTTGTCTTAATGTGCGCGAGTCCCACTCGCACTTGGCCAACTTTTTGTATTTGTTGTTATAGCGGCAACAGAAATACATCATCTGTGGAAATTTCAACTGTCTAGCTATCACCGTTCTTGAGATACAGCCTGGTGACAGACGGACGGACGGACGGACAGTCTCAGTACTAGGGTCCCGTTTTTACCCTTCGGGTACGGAACCCTAAAAAGCAGTAAACATATTGCTTTATATGTACTTTTTTTAATTTATGGGTAACAAAAATAATCAGTAACCCCAAACATGACATATCATTAGTAGTTGATTTTGTAGAGTAGAACATCTTCGTGTAATATTTGAATATTTCATGAATGGGCGTTGAACAGGCAGCAGTGGTGAAGGTCAGATAACAAATGAAATGTGTAGCTCTCATATCCTTGCAGAAAGTCAACCTTATGCAACCGTGAATATAATTTCAATGCTGCCGGATGGCCCCAGAGCCAAGCGGTTCAATTTTATTCTTATATCTTTGGACAATCTTGCCCAACGCTTTACGTAACGCCAGGATTAAAACGACGTAGTATTTAAAGTTTTGCAATTTTTGATATTTCGGAACAAAGTTTTATGCAGTCGCATTGACCCACCGATGTGGCTGCGGCGCCATTCCACTTTCTTATTTTACAACCTGTACAGTGTAATGATCCAATGTAATTAGTTATTGATTTACTGAGACCAATGTGACGTCCATAAACTTACCGTTTTTGAATCATTTACGAGTATCTCTTGTAATTTATGTAACATTGAGAGACATCAGTAATAAATATCATAATAATTTATCTCCTGTAAACAATGTTTTTAGTTGCTTAATGTTTGCCGTGTTGATGAATTTAAAAGGAAGCACACTTTAAAGATTGGGCAATCGTGGACCTCCTCGTGGCGTCTGCTTGTCTAGACAAACAAACCTGGCCTTGGTTTTATTCCGAAGGCGAGGAAGATGGAAAGAGCCAGTTTCAGCAATGAATCAGTGGAAGATCGTCACAATTGTGTCAAGGCGACGATTCCAACTGCCACCCGTATGACGATAACAATGTAGCCTTTTGTGTATTTATCAGCTAATATAATTATTAATGCACTACTAAGGGAATCTCCATTATGAAGCGAGATGCGTTCGAGTTCAGCCTTAGCCTGGTAGGCTTGGCATAATTCTGTCAAGCGACCTAACGTAAAATAGGAGAGTTACCTTGTATTCAACAATCGTGGGGTCATCTTTGACATTTGTGCTGCTTGATCAATCACCTGGACGACCTTAGTCCATCTGCATACTAACGAGATGTGGAGTCACGGTGACATTTTGCATGCATGTACTTTGACATCATATGTTTTTAAAGATAATTAAAGAATATAATAATAATAATAATATTTGTTTATTTGAGGCATAAACCCATAGTTAAATTAAAGTTCTAAAAGGTAGAAAACTAACACTGTATATAGGTGTCAAAAAAATATACAATAGATATAAGTGAGAATAAAATACCTACGCGACGCACTTATCATGCTGAATCACTTTTTGTTCTTAATTATTTTATAATGTTTAAAAACGTTAATATGATAATATTGAAAGGTGTGTACGAAAATCGAGGCAAGGTCTATAATAAAATATAAATATAATAGCCAGAATATCAATCTAAGCCTGACATTGTTCAAATTTGAAGATTATTTCACGGTTATTTTCGAGAACCCTGTAGAGGCTACTTCAAAGGCATGTGAGACAAACAAGTAGCGGTATCTCACAAAGAGGTGCAGCCACTCTCTGAAAGTTAGCGTTATCAAATCTTCTCCCTTACTCTTACACATCTGTGATTAGCTGGCCGCGCCTTCTAGCTGGTGGTCAATGTAACCGGAAGAATGCTACTGGAAGTACAGCAGCTATTACTCGTATATGTGGAGTTGTAGCATCAGTAGTAAGTTACTCGTATCATTAATCTGTGTTTAGGGTTGTTCCTGATTACAAGTCATCTTCTTAAAACTTGGAATTTGGTTTATTTTCCAGTGCTCAATAATGTTTAATTAAAGAGTAATATATAATATGTGCAATACGAATCCCTATTAACGAGACTCCGCTGGCTGCCTGGCTGTCACGAGTCTCTAACTCCTAAACGGAATGAGTCACTAAGCAGTTTTTTTGGAGTAAATATTGACTCGTAGTGAAACATTGAACTAGTAAATGAATTTTTTTTTTTTTTTTTAATGCCTGATAGGTAAGCCTTTGACCACTATCTCACCTGATGGTAAGTGATGATGTGGTCGAAGATGTTGTACAGGCTAACCTAGAATTACTGGCTCTCAAGGACAATTGAATTATTTTACATGAAAAGTGCAAAACGAAAACTTTTTTGCAACCTAGCATATGCTTTCGGAAATGAGGAATCGAGAATTGTTTCCCTCTATTTAATTTTCAAAATAAAGTAATTAGGAATCTGAAATTTCATTTCTCATATTTATAAAAACCAAATAACAGTAGTAGGCTGGTAGGTATTTGTTGGTTAAGAAATGAAAACGCCGATTGTGTGTGGTGTTTGAGGTGTGATCAAAACTAATATTTATTTAACGGGCTGTTGCAATGCTGGACCCTGTAAGGGCGAGGATCAATTTGCACCTTGCCAGTGTTTTTTTCCTCTTTGCTATACTCTGATTATCAACGCCTCTTGAGGAAATTTCAGATTTCCACATGCTTACATACCTCTTTCGCTTCATCTATCATCTCATACAAATCAATTCTTTCATACATAACCGTCAGTTTAGGGTACTCCTGACCTTGCTTTATTCGGAATGTCTTCAATGTGATTTCGGAACGTTCACCTAGGTCTTCCCTGCCAACACTTCACTTGTTCCTTATTGATTATGAAATTAAATAGTGGTATTAGAATGTACATCCTTAATAATAAACTACATAAGAACAACATGGACGCCTAAATTGATGATTATTATTCGTAACGAGACCGAAACTGTTTTTATCATGATTAGGAGTGTAATTTACATTAGATTTTTGTTATGGAATCGCCACAAGAAATTATCTCGTAGGTACAGGTTTTTTTAGATAATCGCTCATCATCTGATCTTACAACTTTCGAGTGAGAATGCTTGGTAGTTGAACATGTCATTATAAGGATTTTTGTGATATATGTATCGGAATAAACCTGCAGTGGTGTTGAGTCACAATAGGTCGGTTCGACCACGTGGTTTTGCCTGCATGATACCGATGACCATGCTACTGACACACTTTTTCCGTTTTATTAGCTCGTAAACTTACGAAAGTCATGATTAAGTCAATTTAAGCAAGCCGAAATTGATAGCTTGACCTTCAATGCATGAATGCATTCACACAAAAAATAGATTAAAAGATAGACAAACAAAATGGAAGATATTATTTAAAAAAGATGTTCTGGTATATCTAACAACAATAAGTATTAAAAACGTAGGAGGCGCCAAGATGAATAAATGCAAGTGAGCAGCATGCCGCTACTTTTAGAGCATTCCTGCACAATAGGCGTACAATACCCGTTAACTGAATGGTAGCGGGTATACTACCAATGAGGGCATTTCCAAAGAAGTTGGAGTCAGACATGTGGCCGGGCCATAAAATGCTCTGAATACTTTTTACAGTTAGGTCCTCGTGCTGTCCAATGTTGTCGTTATTATTTTTTAGGCAATCTGCTATACTACTTAGTATATGTTTTGTGAAAACTTAACGAACTGCCTATTACGGTTCCAAAGATACAGGACTTTTAAAAGTCAGACCGACGCGACAGACGAACGGTCGGACTCATGGACAGACGAAATATGACCGATTTATGTACAAATTTGGAAGTGATTCCTAAAATGTATATGTTTTTATACCAACAATAGAATACAAGTTTGAAAACATTTTAAGTATGAAATAAACTATGTTCTCAGATAAAAAAGAAATATATCAAAAAAGTCACATATTAACTTTAATGGAACTGGAATACCTCAAGGCGGCATTTCGGGACCTTTGTTGTTCTTGTTCTATACTCTATTTAAAACGATCTTCCAAAAATCACTTACTATCATTGCAGTAATTTAGAAAACTTATACAAAGAAGGTATAAATTTGCCACGGATGTATGTTTTTTATTTGAGTCGGATATTCCTCCGGTTAGGCTGCGTGATGTTTGTGACGTCACGTAGATAACAGGAAAATTAGGCGGAATTGTCACCAGATATATATTTTCATTATACTTTTTAAAGTGTTTTATTTAAATATTATTAAATGTTTTCTTAAGATACTTTTAAAAATATTTGTTATTATTAAATATGGATTTACGCAAAGTAACGCCTGAATCTATTAATTACTTATCGTAATATTGCGAGGACTCTATAGCGGATTGAAGAATAACTTCTTTTAAAGAGTTTCTCTGTTTGTTGTCAGGATAATCAAGTAGTTATGAAAAAACATTTTTTTAAATGCAGCTGTTTTAATTTTTTTTACTATTCATCTATGAAATTTCACATCTCACTCACGCGTTAATGTGACCAAATCCGTGTTGTAAATTATAACATCGGACCATCACATCCATGTGAAAACTATTATTTTCTCTAATATTAATAATGAGGTCTAATTTTATTACTAAGTTAAATAATAATTTTTAAATATTAAACAATAATCGTAAAAAAAATTTTTTGTTCCCAAAGTTAGCGATCGAAGCTCCATAATGAGCTCCAAATAGAGCTCTACATACCGACTAAACATACCGAGAGCAATTTTCACACACGACAACCCGGTGTCATTTAAATTAGTCGTAAGTGTAGGCTTGTTACTTCCTGCTTACAAGGCTTGGCAAGAAAGCGTTTGTTGCCGTGACATGAGGAGATATGAAATGAGTGACATAGTAGTTTAGCAAGGATGTATAATCGTAAAAGAAAAATGTAGTAAATTATAACATGGAATATTATATGATAGGTACATATTGTATAATAAATCCCCCCTGGGATAGCGGGATAAAATTATATATTATCCCCCATATTTTCCTACATTGTCGTAAAAGGCGACGATGCGAAAAGTGCCGGAAGGTGGGCAGCAACGCCTTCTGAAGAACTGCTATCTTCGAGACCCTTGCCAAACGTGGGGATTATGGAAAATACCTACTAATGGGGGAGGCCTTTGTCCAACGGTGGACGTCAAGGCTGTAATAGCAAATGTGGTACATCATACAACACTTAGTATTATAAGTTCTGACGCCTGTTTGGGATTCATCGCAAAACTGACTTACAAAATGCAATTCCTATTTTGAAGGCGCACAAAATCCCATACCAGAGGGCTCGGGCTATTATTGGGGTGGCACCCTGATCCGTCAATACGTTAACTGGCCACTGTCCCTGTAGGTTAATTTCATAAAAATCTTCAACTTATAAGTTTCCCTAATTTATCAGTTTCCTTCCAACAGTTCGTCGGTTGAATACAGTTACGCAGATGATAAACGGTGGTGCGACTAAAAATAAAAATAGACTGACCTGACTGAGTATGCTGTTCAGTATTGGGCTGACTGACTACAGTTTAAAAAATCCTACTAACACTATGGCTCTTGGAGCTGTAAGCCTCGCGAGTCTGCACTTGTAAGAAGCTATACAATTGAATAAAGGTTCACTGATGGGGATCAGGGTTCGCAGTGTTCGAGTGGGTCAGAAAATCCAAAAAATATCCGATTTCCGAGACCTAATGAAATTAAATTGATGGGAACGTATTATTTGCGTTCCACCATTAAAAAAAAAATTAAAATTGAATCAACAAAAAAAAATATGGAATTATCAAATCAAACCGGCTCAAAAAATTTCACGAAAATCGATTGAAAAATGCGACCTGTTCTTCTATGCAAGAACAACCAGACATAGGAAAGTATTTTTGTGTAAGCTGAAACCGAGACTCTTCGCTCGCACTTTTGTGGTCAATAATATTGTATAATATGTTGTTTACTGGTTTGTTTGTACTTCCTTTATTTTGGTATCATCAAACGGAGTTATTTCGAGAGCAGAAAATATTCAGCATAATAATATCCCAGTTTCAATTCAGGCTCAATGTGAAATAGTTGTGCTCTAAAAATGTTTAAGTATATAATCTCATTCGGTAATATTCTAATTATGAAATCAAATACAGACTTTTATTGGCATATTTTATTTACATACTTCTTTAAGAAAATTAAAAAAATAGCGTTATTCTCCTAACAAAACAATGCTTTAAAACATTTTTTTAATTTTTAAAGAACAATGTGTCCCGACCATTGAGGTTTCAATTCAATTTAAGTACACATTATCTATGGTGAGCGCGCTGCGCGCGTAACGCGCAGGTTTTTATATTACATTTTATTTATGTAGCTCTACGAATAAATGTTATCATTTATTCGTAGATGTAGCTACCTATAGCCATGAGATTAAATAAAGTAGTGTATGCAACTGCATATAATTAGGTATTAAAACACTCGTGTAATCTTATTTTGAAACTTGCCTGCGGCTCGTTTCAAAAAACTACACTCATGTTTTAAATTTTAATACCCTCTATTATATGACAGTTGCATAAACAACTATAATATGTTACTTGCTTGAAATTATAGATACCTAAATATTACTTATGTTAATATTTTTCGAATTCTAAGTCAATATCCATGGGCCATTGTTTAATGTGATTATGACGGAACAAGCACGAGGCCCACCTGATGTTAAGCGGTAACCTCTGCCGAGTCACAAGTGACGTACTGCACTGTGCCCGTCTCGCTGAGATGTACAGTTGTTGAGTCTCAAGTGCCTGTAATTTTACTGGCTCTCAAGGACTCCTGCCGGAACACACTGTTAGATACTTGGCGGACGATTTTCTAGTTTGGTAGGCGGGCATTCTCAAAATGCCCTTCCACCGCGCGGTTCAGAAGCTGGCGGTGGTGATCGAACTATGGACCACCATGAACCATGGCACGGCAGTCCCACATAATGATTTACAAGGAGTCTTGAGACCTATGTGTACTACAGAAAGATGCCTCCAGATTGAGACGGCTGCGGTGGAAGAGCGGTGACAACGGTGCGGGTCCGTTATTGGAGGTTTTTTTTTTTTTTTTTTTTATTGCTGATAGGTAAGCCTTTGACCACAATCTCACGTGATGGTAAGTGATGATGTGGTCTAAGGTGTTAACAGGCTTAACCTAGAATTACTGGCTCTCAAGGACAGCTGCCGGAACATACCGTTAGGTGCTTGGCGATAGATTTTCAACTTGAGGGTTTTTTTTTTTTATTGCTGATAGTTACTTAAGCCTTTGACCACTATCTCACGTGATGGTAAGTGACGATGTGGTCGAAGGTGTTAACAGGCTTAACCTAGAAGGGTGGTCGCTAGCCAGGCGGACATTCGCAAAAATGCCCTTCCACCATGCGGTGAAGCTCAAGCCCGCGGCGGGATTCGAATCATGGACCTGCTGCGCGGCAGTCCATAGCGAAAGCCACTGAGCCATCACTGCTTCGAAATCACTGCTGTTTATTCCATAAATTCCCAACAAGTTACATTTCCTTAAATCCCCACTGGCCTGTTTCGATCGACCCTGATTTTAAGATGTCTCAGCTACTTACGGGGCACGGTTGTTTTTAATTGTAGGCTCGCCAGAAGAAGATGTATCTGTGGGTAGGAGGCTTATGTGTCTATGGTATAGCAGAGGAGAGTACCACGTTTTGTCCTCTGTATATGAGGTGATGCTTAAAAATTTGGATGGGATCTCCGTCCTTGAGGCGGCGCCACTTTACTGGAACAGGTACGTATATAGAGATTCGGACGGATTCGCGAACGCCGGACGACAACGGTCGTTTGTTTCGTCTGATGAAAGCCCTAGAAGGTGGAGAGTGTACAGGATAGAGTCATCCTTCTGACTCTATTAGTCGGTCGTTAATCGCCTATTAAGGACTCGATACGACCTCCATGATCGGTACTACTTTGTTGGTCAGTAATATATTCGCCTATTTGACGAATTACAGACGTTTATTACAAAAGTGTATTAATAATGATTTGGCACCTACTTCATTCTTCTAGGTAGCTTACTAAAGAAACAAGCCTTTCATCTGATGGTAAATGATGATATCGTCGAAGATAGTAAACAGGTTTAACGTCGAATGGAATGTGGCTCTATAGGATAGCTGCCGGAATAAACTATTTTTTGCTTAGCGGTAGACTTTTAACCGATTTCAAAAAAAGGATGAGGTTTTCAATTCGACTACTTTATTTTTGTGTGTGGTAGTTACGTGGTAACAACCTCATGACTCTTTACAGGATGTACTGATTTTACTGATTTCTTTTCATATTCGATAATTGTTGGTTAGCATGCATGTCCCATATAAATTTGAGTGAGATATGACTAGTAGTATTTGAGCTATCCCTTATTTTATTTTTGAACTCGGTTGTTTTTTTTTTGTTAATATGTTACTCGTGCACATAAGGGTGGTAGTGAGAACGTTTGTAGCGGGTATAGGATACAGTATAGTATAGCCTCCTACCAACAAGAATATTACCGGCAGAAATATAGGAGAATATAGCATTGTCGGCAGAAAGTCGGTGGGCCATAAAATATTCGTAATATTTTGTATTGACTGTCGCGTTATTAAGAGGGCACTTATGGTGAAGTTCAAGCTCAAGGTGAGATATAATATGATACATGGACCTGCCGCATGGTAGTCAATAATAATTGCCTTTAAGTATCACTGCTTCTAATTTGCATGGGTAGGGCATTTTGCAATTGTTTGCCTGGATAGCTACCACCCTCAAGAAGAAAATCTTTCGCGAAGCACCTAACGGTGTGTTCCAGCAGCTGTCCTTGATAGCAACTAATTCTAGGTTAGCTTGAAAAATTCAAGCCATCGCGTTCACTGCCAAAAAAGTGCATTTAACCTCACTCCACGTTTTCAGGGTATATTCCCCTTACCTTCACGAAAAACATTGGCATTTTGGGAGTCGACATATCCAGTGAGGGCCAGTTTAGGAGTCATTTGGCGAGCAAAGCAGGAATAACTGCTAAAAAACTCGGTGTACTCAATAGAGCCAAGCAGTACTGTACGCCTAACCAACGCTCCTTGTTATACAAAGCGCAGATTAGGCCGCATATGGAGTACCTACTGCTCTCATCTCTGGAGCGGTGCACCGAAGTATCAGTTGGACCCACTTGACTCCTTACAGAGAGGAGCCGTCAGACTTGTCGATGACCCAAAATTGACCAAGAGGCTGGAATCGCTGATCGTACGTCGTGACGTTGGCTCGCTATGCCTGTTCTATAATGACTATAATGGGGAATGCTCTGATGAGATTTTAGACCTCATTCCTCCCTCACACTTTTATTACCGAACTGGCCGCTATCGTCAGAAGGGCCACCCACACATTATAGATACGTGGAAGTCTCGCACTACTCGATTTAATCGTCTGTTTCTGCCCCGTACCTGTAAGTTGTGGAATGCTCTTCCACATGAGGTTTCTCCTCTGGTCTATAATCTAAACCGCTTCAAAAGAGGCGTAAATAGAGTCCTTTCTCTTAATAATGGTAGTAGGCAACGCACCATAGTAATGCTGCGGATATTACAGGTGTTCATAGGCGGCGGTGACAATTTATATACCGTCAGGTGGACCGCCTGCTTGTTTGTCACCTTTTGTATATAAAAAAAAACGTTCGACCATATCATCACTTACCATCAGGTGAGATAGTGGTCAAAGTATATATTTTTATTCATACCTGAAAGGCCACTTTCAGGTATGAATAAAAATATATAAAGAAAACATTGGTACTTCATTCGTCTATAAATGACATTATCGACGTCTGATTGTCGTGTATGGATCAGTACTTTACATTTATTGTTGATGTCGTATAGACGTCCATTATTGATGGTAAGTGTAGACAAGCGCATTTCTTTTTTTTCACGCAGAACTAACTTATCCGTGTATCTATGGATGACTTACAACGAAACCCAGATTTAGCGTCCTAATGGCCGAAACACTTCGTAAAGCTAGAAATTGTCTTCATATAGCCGCTGGGGCTCCGATGTCACACTGTTTAATCCTACGGTGACGTCCTATGCTAAAACTCTACAAATTTAGCACGAAGTTGTCACGACGTTGGTTAGTGAATTAATGCATTAGTTAGAATGTATTAAATATTAATATTGTTTTTTTTGGCACGTGTTAATACAATCAAATTCAATTTTAGTCCTTATGTGAAGTCTTAAGAAACGTCGTTTAACTCTAACGTATTGCTATGACATTTAGACGTCTCTTCGTACGCTCTACCGTCGTCAGCTACGACGTCAGACACGCCGAGAATGACCGTGAAAAGAAGTCGATACGACGACGTTTTTTTTTAAATGCCTGATAGGTTAGCCTTGACCACTATCTCACCTGATTGTAAGTGATGATGCGGTCGAAGATGTTGTTCAAGCTAACCTAGAATTACTGGCTCTCAAGGACAGCTGTCGGAACACACTTTTAGGTGCTTGGCGACAGATTTTCTACTTGAGGGTGGTAGCTAGCCAGGCGGGCATTCGCAAAATGCCCTACCACCATGCTATAACGACTGCCATCCTAAGACAACAACCGGGACCGACGGTTTAACGTGCCCTCCGAAGCACGGAAGCGCTCAGTAGTAATGTCACCAGCGGTCACCGATCCAACTCCTGACCGTGACGGACGTTGCTTAACTTTGCTGATCGTTTCAGAATGGCTAAGCAGACTTCGCTACGAGCGCTTCAAAAAAGAAACCTTTACCAAGCATTTAAAGTCTAATAGGACTGATGTACTCGTAGGTAACTGATTAGACTAGATTATACTACGATCCCACATGAAGGTAAATGTAAATAATTGCCCATTAGCGATAATTCTAATAACTTGCATGTATGGAATGCGTGACGATGGCAGCACGGGGCTATAACCGACTGGTGCGGGCAAAGGATTCGCATTGGGGCATCGATTGTACAGTTGGCAGGAGCAAGTAGATCGGCAGCACAGGCCAGGCCAGCCCGAGGTGAAAGTGAAGATAGCTCTTTCTCTGTCAGTGGCGATCTGCAGTAGGCTCACGGATTCGCAAGCCACAGCCGGTGCCTTCCTTGCGTGACCACTATTCAGTGAGTTTAATTTCGATTTGCTAAGTCCTTGTGATTGGTGTGAAGTGCGCTGCTGCGGTCAAAAGTCACCATAACCGTTAATCGGTGTTTATCTATAGGTACAGTACAAGCTATGTTGTTTTGTATTATAAAATCGGTTTCCATGGTTATTCCTTTGTTTATAGACGTCTTGTGACTGTCAAGCTACTAAAATGGCGGTAAAAAAATAGACGGATTTGATACACATTAATATAACTAAAACGTTATCAATTTATTTTTTTCTATGAATTTAGGGAAGTTCACTTTACGTTATTTCCTTGCTAAATATCTCGCATCTACACTGTATATTATTTTTAAAGCTTGTTTTGACTCTCATCTTAACTGTTATTTACGATGTGATTAATCAGGCTTCTAAGCCTACAACTGAAACTGACTCCCGAGGATATTTGCCGGAGCACAGGTTCTTGGTGACAGATTTTCTAGATGAGGCTGTGCTTGAGGGTGGCATCTGATATAGGATTCGGGAGATTGCCTTATTAGCATGCAAGTAAACAAATGAAGTGCTTTAAATTATATATTTTGATATAAAGGCTTTAAATCGTAATTCTATTTTTTAATTTGGATATTTGTAAATACTTTTGTTATTTCAACTGTATTTGGGCCACCACTTAATTCTACCTTTTTTTTCTATTGTTTGGAATTAGACGTGTCAGAATTGAATACACATTAGTGATAAGAACGCTTTTGTTACGTATAACAACTAAGAAAAGGGCTTATATAATTCCAAGCAGACATTGAAGGTAAAGGTTTTACTATGGCCATGACACACACCTAGTGCCCCAAATAACTCAGATAATAAATAAATCCTACAGATAGTGCGACTTTCTACTTGTAGGGTATGAACAGGAAAACGGACCGGATGCCTCTCGCCTCGACTGGCAGCTGACAAATTGTACGCCTGTTGCATACCAATCGGAAAATTTTCAATTTCATTTTAACATGGCGTTAGTTGTGCCATTAGAATCCATGGCATCACAATTATAAATATTGCGTAAAGTACCCTGTAATGTTATCGTGCGTTAAAACCTGATGATAACGACCATAAATACGGTGCAAAGCAATTTTATTGTGCGTAATTATATGAAAATAATATAAATAACATTGAGGGTAAATATTCTGTATTGTGATCTTAAACCCCTACAAGTCGGTTTCAAATCTGAGTTTAGTCTGCCATAACATTTTTGATCCCAGAATTATTCACTAAAACATGAGGTGAAAGAAGAGGTCGAGGAGTAGACTTTTAGCAATACAAAATGTAACCGAAGAGTTACCAAGATAACTCTTATTTTATCCTTTACCGTAAGAAGGTTGTAAATGACTCCAAGTTATTCTAGGTACCAGCAAGACACAAAAATGCCATGAATTTCTATCTCTTCTACCTTAAGTGAACCTTCTCTATAACTGAAGGTATGATATATAACCAGTAAATGCCACTTCTCAAACAATTTAAATCAGTAAAGTTAGATAGCCCAGATATTGTGAAATCATTCATCGAAATAAGATCGCAATAGGAGAATCTTGCCGAAGTCTTCTGAGTACCGTTGCAGGATAATGGTGCAGTAATTGTATTTTAGTATCCTTGTAAACTCCGTTTTATGAGTGGCTCGTAAACTAATGAATGAAGGAGGAATACTTTCGAATATTTGGATGGTTAATCAATTCGCTGTAAGGCAAATAAAAAAGTAAGTACCTAGTGTCTTTATACTATGCAAATGTAGTTTCATATTATTTTTAACACCAAGTGTTCAACATCCCTGAAATTTTGCTTGCATGTTTTTGAGACAAATATCAATGCATCTAGTTTACCAGTCTTCCGTGGTAAAATTACATTTATCAAAATTATTCGGGAAAATCGTTTAGTATGGAATTTTATCTACAAATTTAGAGATAAAAAGTCATTCATTATTGATAGTTACGAAATCGGTTGAAAGGATGAATTAAAAATATAAAATCAAATAATTTCTATCGGTTGAAAGGAATAGAAATCTTTAGAGTTAGGAATAAGACAATTTAAGGATGAGACGTCATAGGATGTAAATGGTATAACCTGGCAAACCAGAAGTATGATAAGGCTCAAAAACATGCATGCATAATATCTTTTAGACAACGCTCGAGATTAGGTTTATCTTATTAGGTAATTAGGAGAATTAGTTAGTAAGATTAGCCATGATTAAATTAATTATAATATTGTTCAAGCATCAACAATAATTTACTTGCCTAGTTACAGATGAAAAATTATTTTGTTAGTACCTGAAGCATATAGGTATACCTAGGTATATCTGTGCATTTCATGGTAAAGTTGAATAGGGGCTTACCTATACCGACATCATAATCTTTGACCCTGTGACAATTCCACAATAATATCCATGATAAACATAACCATGGATGTAGGTGCTGAGCTGTAGACAAACATAGCTTATGATGCCTAAAAGAATAGTATAAAAATCCGTAGTTCTAAGGCATTAATAATTATTATTTGACAGCATATCCGTGGTGAGTCTTGTTTTAAACAAAGTTATATTTGCATTTAATATTAGCGCTACTTTCTTTTCCAGCTTTTGTTAACATTAGGATGTGTAGAGGTCCTGATAATTACCGAACGCAAATTTAACTTTGTATCGTGTATTTAATATAAAATTATGCACAGCAAATAAGATGAGTGATCAGAGTAGCGGTACATTTGCAAACGAGAAGGGGCAGCGGGTTTTTTGACCTGGTTGTATTCATGTCCTTGATTCGTGCCTAGTTATGAACAGCAATGATAATTTAAAAGCTGTTATGATCTGATGAGTTGATTGGACCACCTAGCGCGTGGTTTCATTCATTTCTTTGGAAATATGTTCATTATATTTTGATCCTCTTTTCTGTGATTGAAGGTATAAAGAAGTATCAACGAGTTGTACTCAGATATTTGATATACAAGGATCAATTTCAGATTATCTATTATTATTTTTGATTAATTTCTCTACTGTTGGTTTGCAATTATGTGTTCGACGATGGATTGGGAATGGGAACTCAAATGTGTTGTGAAGATCCTATTAGAAATAACTACGTACCCTCCAACTTTACGGTACGTAGAGTACGGTACATATGAGTAAATTTAATTGTGGAACAGAGATATTAAACAAAGACTTTGACAGATATACCCGTATGTACATACAGATACAAATGATAACCAATCGGAAATAGAAAAGAATTCTCTAGCGATGCTATTAAGACATTAATTTTGATTCCTCTGCAGTGTCCGGTGAAGTCTCCCAAAGAATCATCATATCTATTTGAAGTATGAGAAAATAATGCAAGCCTGCATTTAGGTAGGTAGGCGGGAGTATATTATAAAAATATTGCCAGTCAGTGCTTATTTGACGCGAGCGATTTTCCAATAGTTTGACGTCTCCAATCACATCTATTTGGTGACCGAATCTTATTGGAGATTTGATACTACATTATGACTGCAAGTTCTTATTGAAGATTTTTGCTTTATTGGCCTAGAGCAGGATTGTTTCAAACACATACTTTTTGTTTGTTAGAGGTACATACGTCAAGTTAAAGTTTTGATTATTAAAATTTAATTTCCCTAATATTACATTTGTAGAGTAATGTTTGTCTTTTGGGTTAACTTAATCTTCACAAGATAGAAAGGGTTTTTGCTCTAGCAGATTATTCCAAATAACGTCCATATTTTTTGTATTATTAGATTTTGTCTTTTCATTCTTAAACTTACATAATTATAATTCGAGATGTTATCAGCTGTGGAAACACAGTGAGCTTCTTTTAAGCTCAGACAACTTAAACATACGTTAGTGTTGGTTTTTAATATTGAGATGGATATACAACTAACTGTTTACTTATCCTAACAGTTTGTTTCCACGCAGTCAATATTTATATATATTTATAATATTCGATACATACATAACTTTCATCTTTCTCTATTTCAGTATTAGCCATGAAGTTGCTGCCGGTTCTTCTTCTGGTCGGCGTGGTCAGTTCCCAGACGCCAGCCCTTATTGCAGAGAAAGAGAAGGGGTTTATCGATTTTATAAACAACCTTTTAGGGATCACAACAACTTCAACAACATTGAGGCCAATCAATGATCCGCCAGAGAATTGTCCTGCTTGTCGTAAGTAATATCTAATGAGTAATCATAGGTATAAGAAGAATTATATAGCATTCCGTAGATTTTCCGTGTGAGTATCGGGCCCACTGTGCTGCAGAGGAAGGAGTTAGTGTAAGTACCTGGGTCCTGGGTGAATTAGCAACAAAGGTGAAATACTTTTTTATTGCGTTGCAGGGTAAGTTTTTGTTATGTTTGAGGCCCACCTGATGTTATGAGGACTAACCTCTGCCTGTTGCCGGAACACACCGTTAGGTGCTTGGCAACAGATTTTCTACTTGACGGTGGTCGCTAGCCAGGTGGGCATTCGCAAAATACCCTTCCACCATGCGTTGAAGCTCAACCTGGCGGCGGGATTCGAACCATAGACCTGCCAAGGAAGGAGTTAAGTCCATAGCCAATACCACTGAACCATCAGTTATATTGTGCTTGGGACTAGCAAATCAGGAGGCCCTCTAAATTGTAGGAGAAACTTTGTACAATAATGCTCCCTTGTAGACTTTGATTTTTTTATGCCGTATATATTATCTTCAAATAATGAAATGTCGAAGCATATATTAGAAACGTAATTCTTGTGTCCTGAACCAGCATGATTACAAATATTAGAATTTACTCTTTTGTTAAGGTTTTTAATTTTTCTTATGTACTCAGGATGTATAATATCAGTTAATAATCAATAAAAAATAATCAATTAAAAAGTGCCTGTGACAAAAGTTATGTCATAGCCCATAAACGATCTTTATCTTAACTTATTGAAGGAATCAAACACGAGGATTCTTATTTTTACCGTCTTTTTGTCTGTACCAGCAAAATAAATGAATTTGAATTAAGGACAGCCCGATGGCAAGTGTTATGGCAATATGTTCTATGTTGACGGAACACACCGTAAGGCCCACAGACATATTTTCTACAGAGAGCATTCTCAAACTTACCTACCACATAGTTGCGGTGAAGTTCAAGCCCGCTGCCGAATTGATTTATATTGGACGACCCATTGCCGTAACCGCTTCGTGGTGGTTTCTCACAGAGCTGTATTTTTTCAGAATGCGGCATCGCCCGCACTAGACGGCGCATCGTTGGAGGGTATGAAACGAAAGAGCTGGAATTCCCTTGGATGGCTGTGCTGTTGTATAATGGCAGGTTTTACTGCGGAGGCTCCCTCATCAACGATTTATACGTGCTCACGGCTGCACATTGCACAGCTGGGTAAGTGCTCTGGCTCTCGAGGAGCTGCCGGAAAACACAGGTGCTTTGTTTGGTGACAGATTTTCTTAGTCGCCTCTTACGACACCCTTGGGATGATATGGGGAGGTGCAATTCTAACCCGGCACCCCACGGGGAAAATCTTTCGCCAAACATTTAATGGTGTGTCAACAGCTGTCATTGAGAACTAGTTCTTATACTAGTTTCAACCTGTTTACAGCTTCTACCACTTCATCACATAGGTACTAGCAGTTGAAATTGTAGACAAAATATATGCTATCTGTAAAAACAAACAAAAAACAATATGGAACACAGTCTTGATTGTCGAGCCGGCATTATTCGCCTTGTCTGAGTAGGTAGGCTCTACGACGTTATACGAGTATAATCGTCTGCCAAAAACGGTATTTAGGTATAATAATCTATTCCTATTCCACCGTTATGTTGTCGTTGTTGCCAAGATAGACAATGTGCTACTTTCTTGCTGAGATAATTCGTTGGATCAAAGCCAGTACATCTATTTACTAAGTCCAACGAATGCCATTCTAAAAGAACAACCAGTCCCGACAGCTTATCGTGATCTTCGAACCAGGGAACCGCTTGCACTCGCAATAGTTGTAATTGACACGCGGTCACCCACCCTAGTAGTACTTGCTGAGCTGACAGAGCCCATAAATACATGCTTTATATTTTTGACAACATACCGTTTAGTAATTATAAAGCAAGTTCCACTACGAGGATACGAGCTATTCCAAAGTCGGTAAATGAGATGTTCAGCAGATGGTCTCTTAAGTGAAAACCGCTGTAGTAGGTTTCAGATATTCTGTGTGGAAGCTGTAGTGTGTAAGTATTAGGTTGAGGCATAACGGGCACTGTAGCAAATTAAATTACTGGACGAACGTGACATAGTAACTAAAGTTTGGAGTGACGAGCGCAGTGTCAAGCAGAACGAGAACGGTGCACTGCAACTGTCTAATGGACAGCCGTGACGTGTAAAATCAGGCGGACTTCTCAATTCTTAACATAAAAAATGAAGTGATGTTAGTTTAGGAATCAATGCTGAAATAACGACTGCGGAAAGTTCAAATCCTCGATCACATGATCACCTCACTACGCTAACACGAGAGATAATGGTCAAAGGCCGATCAGTAACAAAATAATACTAGACATGTGCGAGTTGGACTTAGTAACGATTCCTGACAGATCAGCGTAGGCTTGGTAATCCCCTTTCCACATAAGAAGACCTAAAAACGATGAGTAGGGAATAAATACTTTGTCCACTGTTGAACACAGCCTCCCCAATTTAGAGGGGATTTGCCATAATCCCCACGCATGGCTGGCGTCTTGGGGATCGCAGTTTAAGATATCAGTTCCTCAGGTGGCGCTGCTGCACACCTTCCAGTATTTTTCATTTACTTGCCTCTTACGACACGCACGGGTAGAAATGGGGGGTGATATTCCAACCCTAAATAACTCATATAAATAAAATAGAATTATTTATTGGCCTTATAACATCAACAGCTACACTAGGCAAGTCAATTTACAATATAAATTTGGTAATGGTAAGATATTTAAATCATTAAGCAATATATGGTTCACAAGGTATACTAACATTCTCTAACAACATAAAATAAAAAATAAATACAATTTCAAAACAAATTAGTGGGATTAATAATAACAATGTCTTAAATTTTCTTAGAATAGAAGATAACGCGTTGTTTATGTCAACAGGTTTCGCAAAGAGAAGATGTCAGTAAGATTCTTGGAGCACGACCGCACCGTCGCTAATGAGACGAAGACCATCGACAGAAAGGTGGAGGCGATCATCCGCCATCTCCGGTACAACCCAGGCACCTACGATAACGACATTGCGCTATTGAAGTTGTCTGAAAGGGTTAGTGGACTCTTCACTTTATCCTTAAGTCTGTGGCGAGAAAATAAAAAATTTAATGAGTTTTTCACATTTGTAGCTAGCTTTGGTAACCATTCTACATAATCATGCTATTAGCAAGCTTTAAAATAATATTGCCCGTATTATTTTCAAAAGTTTAACACCTAAAGGTGTGTACAGCGTGCAGCTGTCCTTGAGCGCTAGCTTAAATTCGCACTCGCGACATCGACCCCTATAGCCGGAGTGCTCTTAAAGCTAAGCCAACATGACATATGACGCATGACTGTAATTTGTACTTTCATTCTTAACCATCGTAAGGGGACGGAAGTAATTTAATCCGAGGAGCATGCATCATTGCAAAAAAAATATTAAAAACCCTCCCATTAAATTACAGTGCTGGGTCACACTGTAAATGTAGTGGACAGTTGAAAACTTTTGCACTAATTTTTTGATCCCAAAACTAGTTCTAGCTCATCAGGCATTTGGCGCAAGCTAACCAGGGGTCAAGCACCTATCGGTTCATGTGTTCCGGCAGCTGTCCTTGAGGATAAGTTCCCATTTTAGGTTAATAAGCCTGCTCACCATTAGCACTTTATCACTTACCTACCAACGAGTCATATAGGTGGTCTCAATAAACTATCAACTGTGACAAAAATACCCACCAAGCAAGTAAGCTGTTTATTGTGTATTCTCTTTACTTTTAGATAGATCTTTCCAACGCCCTGAAGCGAGTTAAATCTGACGATAGCGATGACGTGGGCGACTCTAATGAAGAAGGTGGTATCCGGCCGGTATGCTTGTCGAAGGCAAGTCTGTCGTATGCTGAGTGGAATGGAGTTGTCACTGGGTGGGGAACGATTGAAGAAGGAGGCTCCCTTGCCTCTACCTTGCAAGAGGTGAGATAAGGTTCTTGGAGATAGTCATGATTTGAGAAATTGATTATAGTGTGTACCTATTATTTGATTCCTTGAGGCGTTGATAGCTTTAAAATAATCGTTCATAGATTTTAAAGTATTTGATTGATGTTATTCGTAGGTTTAAATTCTTAAGCCTGTTTGAACTTCGAATAATTGTGGTAGCACAGTGTTACAATCGTAAAAGTGTAGTAGTAGTGTTTTTAGAATTAAAAAAGGGTTTGTGAAATTAATTATAAAACATGTGTGGAGACCATGGGGTGTTGGGGGACTGAGGCCAGGGCTCTGATAGGCGAAATAGGGCGCAGATTGAGGGAGAAGACGGGTGACTCCCGCTCCGGATCGTATCTGGTGCAAAGATTGTCCATTGCCATACAACGTGGCAATGGCGCCAGCGTTATGGGTACCTTTGCACCCGGTGCGATCAGGGGAGGGTTATTTGGTTAGTTTTAAGAATTATGTTTTTGTTTCCTTTTATTGACTATTAATTTAATTTGACAATAAAAAAAAAATAAAAAAAACTACATTCAAATCTATTTTCAAAAGACTTCGATAATTTTCTTCAAAAGCATGCGAAATAGATGAAATTAATATCAGTAATATTACTATTTGCTAAATTCTAATATTATAGCTTACGATTTTGTAAAAGGTAGGTTTAACTTCTGAAGCTTGAGATGTGTCGTATAGATATAAAATCAATACTGTATTAATTATAAAACTATGTTTCACGACATTGAAGGAACCCAATAATGAATCTCCGTTACATTCGGATATTGATTGATTATGTTTAGCAGCAGACATCTGGCAATTAAATTAGCTAAGAATAACCTTATTGTATGGAACCTTAACAATCCTAATCAAGTTCTTGGTAAACGATTTTGGGGTATAAGCGTGGAAGCGTGTTCGTCGTATTCCCTTACCAGTCCTTTAACCCCATATAAAACTCTGCTTGGTGATAGTCTCTTGATGTCAGCTTGGAATGTTACCACCATCCTGCTAGAATGTGCTGGTTAATAATGTAACTGTTCTGCAGTGTTGTATTTCCGGCACTAAAGCGGGAGAGCCGATCCCCCCCTCCCCCCATATAGCACGCATCGCCACTCTTCTCGTGATTGCTGATGTGGTCTTAGGCGGTGCTGAACAAATAAAGGATATTTCACTATATTGTCACGGCGTCAGGGAAACCCGGTAAAACGGTTGTCCTCTGGCCGCCCATCTGGTGTCAGTAGGGGACCGAACCCAAGGATCACTTTATAAACTCTGCCTTGAGGAGGCTGTTCCGCTAAATCCTGTACAGTAGCAGTCGTGCTGGATTATGAGTGGACCCCGACAGTTCTTTGCTTTATTAGTCGGATCAGGAATTAATGAACCAGTGCAATTAAATACCTACCGATTTTATGATTCAGGTATCCGTGCCCATAATATCGAACGCTGACTGCCGCAAGACTGCTTACGGTAACCGCATCACGGACAACATGTTGTGCGCGGGAGAGCCTGAGGGAGGTCGGGACGCGTGTCAGGGAGACTCCGGTGGACCATTGCACGTGCTCCACAACGACACAGCAACTTACCACGAAGTCGGTAAGTTATGGAACGACTAAGCTTGATTCAAGGGCGCATCTAGCCTTGAGTTAATGGAAAGTGGTAAAGCTTGCGTAGGAATTTAAGAACTAAGTAGCAAATAGTAATCAAGCATGGGTTATAGACGTGACCGCTTGCTCAGTGGTACCGACATGTTGTGCGTGAGAGAGCCTGAAAGGAACGCTTGTTGGACAAATTGAGATGGACTTTTGTACGGGGTCCACAATGATGAAGTGATTTAAACGTTGTCGGTGGGTCGGAAAAGATATTTTATCCAAGGTGAGATGTCAACGAAGTTAGGATAGGTAACTCTGATATATAGCTGTAACGTAATCTGCTCTGCCCTTCAGAACACAGTCCCCGGTTTGAATCCCACCGTGGGTTTTATATAGCATTTTTGAACAACCAGCCTGCCAGCATAAATGAAGTAGATGAATCTGTCCCCAGTTCCCCACACACCTAACCAACATTTGTAAGTTTTCACCATCGCATCGTTAGGTACTTCTGTTCCGGTAGCCATTATTATATTCCTGCCACCTAGTCTGTTAAGATCCTCGGCCATGTCACATGATATGAACATGATTTCGTGATGGATGGTGTATTCCCCCCGGCCCCCAGACTGGTCACAGTGAAGGCGCATGGTGGATGCAATCAACTAATGAAATTATATCCCAAATAGCCCTAATGATGGTGTTGTCATAGTTGAAAGGCATTTTATTATTAATGCTCGAATGAAGCTGTCCTTAAGGGATAGTTCCATCCTAACTTAAGCCTGTTTACTATTATCCTCAACTACTTACATTATCACTCACTAACAGATGTTTTCGCTAACAAGGAGATAATAGTCAAAAGTCAGAACCATCGGACATCAAGACTCTGTGACAATGCTCTCTTTGTTAGTATTCCTAGTACCTACCCGCTATTCAGATAATAAGGAGCCCTGTAGTGCGCCCAATGTGCAAAATACACCATACAAATCGATATATTTGGTGAAACGCTGCCATTAGGCAACTTAGTTACTACCTATTATGGCATCCATTGGGGGATATGGAACCATCATATTATTCTTAGGCAAGGAACTGTAATCGATCCACTGGAAAATAAAAGATTTTACCTTGATTTTATTTTGTTTTAGGTGTGGTATCTTGGGGCGAAGGCTGCGCAAGGCCCGACCGGCCTGGGGTATACAGCAGGGTCAACCGCTACTTGACTTGGATAAAGAGCAACACGAGAGATGCTTGCTATTGTAACTAAATAAGGCGAAAATGTTTTCTGTTTAATATTTCCTTACACACTTACACCCGTTATGATTAAGCAATTCAAACTCCGTACATCACATCTTTTCAAAAGTACATAGTTGTAGCCATATTTTTTAAGGACAATGTATACATAACTCTTTGAAGCAATGGACCATAAAAATTTAGTTTCTTCATATTTTAAAAAGAGATCAAGTGTTCAAAGTGTTCAAACTCAGTGAATTTTGCTTACTTTACCTTAATCTTCCTCGACTCATATTTAAGCTTCTGGTGTTGAGTCTTCCGTAAAATTATGTATTTTCAGAATTATTTGGATAATCAATTAAAATGGGAATCTTATATAACATTGAAAAATAAATAATAAAAAGGAAAGTTGCGAGCTAGGAGCATCTTTAATCATTGAGATTAAATCTCCTAGAGGGGCATAGATATTAGGTTCAAGAAACTACTTTTTTTTTGCGTTCATAAAAATTTCATTGAGCTCAAGCATTTGGTATTCAAAATATGACGAACCTATTTTTTGTATGAAAGCAATACGCAAACACTATCCAATACTTTTCACATCTTGCTTCGTACCAGCAGCAGTATATTGGAAGTAATGGTGGTTCAGTGGCAATGAGAATTAACTGCCGAGCAGGAGGTTCGAGTTAGAATCATACCACATGCTTGGGTTTTACAGCAAAATGGTAGGACGTTTTGCGAATGCTAGCCTGGCGCCAAGCACCTAACGCAGCATACCTTGAAAGACAGTGCCCATTCTAAGATAAGCCAATACAACATATTTGACCAATCATCAATTAACAACAGTTGAGATAACAGAGATTAGCCAATCAGCAAAAAAGGTATAAAGCGATATACTAACGCCTACCACATTATGTCATACATAACATTTAAAAAAATGCCCTATTTTATTTATATTATTGAGTCCTCACTCGTAATAGAACCTGCTGGTTTTATCAAAAAATAATGAAACGGTATTCTTGCAACAATCCACAGTGTCCCAAATTCTGGGAAGTAATATACTTATATATATATACCCTCAATATATAGATTGCCTATATATATTTGGCCTTGAGCAGCTACTTTGCATTATTGCAGTAAGTTTATCTTATCAACAGAATTGCTCACACTGAATTTGCAATTGTACAATCAGATAAAAAAAATGAGAGTATATATGAAAATCAAAATAGCACAAAACTAGCCTTTTTCTTAAATTTGATAACACTACTTCCAAGAATAAAATTTATTTTAGAAATACAACTGACTGGTTAGAATAACAAACATCATTCTGACAGCCAATAATGCTGTATTATTTTTAATCAAAACCAGCTTGAGACACTATTCAGCATTTTTTGTTGTTACAGAAGCATAAACTATGTATATTGTCACTGTATACTGTATAAAATCATAAGCCAATCAGCATATTAGACATACTGTTCAATTTGACTTAAAATTCCTCATAAGTTGCTGGTTAGGTTAGCTAAAACATGATTGATTTTTGTATAATCTAAAGTAACTATTGGAGTCATAAACTATCTATTAAGTGAATGTAATGATAAGGTTGACAATAATAAATATTAAGGTTAATTATTATCTTGCTCTCTATGTATAGTTCACTAAGTATATAAAGATAATGTCATTAAATTATTGAATATTTTATCAGTGTTTTTGTTCAATAAACAGCAACAGTGTTCATCAAATTTAAATTTATTTACTAAACATACATTATATCGAAATATTTGTGAGGGGTAACATTGATTATGAACAGCTAACTCTAAAGTAAAATCTACCTATTAACCATACATTTAAGGAAATGTTCTCAGCTTATTTTGAACTAATCTTCATTTTTATTAAGTTTACACAAATGAAATAGGCAGAATAAAATACTAAGTTGAAATGATGAAATTCTAATCAACACTATTTATTAAATCCTACAGATTACAACAATATATTGCATTGAAATCTGGAAGTGCAAGAAATATCATAACATTCTAATTTTAAAAGTTTTTTTTTTATGCCTGATAGGTTAGCGTTTGACCACTATCTCACCTGATGGTAAGTGATGATGTGGTCGAGGATGTTGTTCAGGCTAAACTAGAGTTTAAATTTTAAAAGTGATTGAACTTAGCAATCAATGAGTTTGAATAGAAACCTAGATATTATTATATAGCAATGCTTAATTTTTTTTTCTCATAAAAGAAAAACTAAGGATAAAACATGACTTTGTAAATTATTGCTTCTTAGTTTCTAGTTATAAAGTAGGTGAATTAGTAAAAGTTTTTGAATAATGATGACAATTCTGACATTACATTGCTGTAAATGAGGCTTGTGTTTGTCATAGCATCTATATTAGACCCATAAGGCCCTGTTGTGTTTGGTCCAGAGGTTGTAGTAGTTTCTTCTATAACTTCATTGCCATTTTTTATTATTCTCCGTGTCTCAACAGTTCCATCGGGCTTGGTTATACTGGTAGTGATAATTGTCTTGCAGAATGATCGACCTGGTACTAAGTTGCCATTGAAAGGAACAACAAAACCAGCACTCTGACTATCATCTTTCTGTTTTAACAAGCCCGATATTTCATTTGACGAGATTTTGCCATCTAAGTCTACATCTTCCCTAGGTTGCACATATTTCCTGTTGTGATAGCCAGGCTTTAGGTAATAATCTCTGATAGTTTTGCCGTTGAAATTTTCCGGGTCTACGTCGTCAACATCGCCGGGCATAGATTCGAATTGATCTTCGTTCAGGAAGAATTTCATATCACCGAACATTCCACCGAAAGATCTGAACATGTCTTGCATGTGTTTCGCAAATTCCCTATGCATTTCTGCCGGGCCAGTGTATATGTTAATATTCTGTCTCGTATAAAGATCGTCTACGTCGTCTTCGTCGTCAGAGCTCCAGATAGGATTCCGAAAATCGTTTCGTGGTGGATCCTGACGCAATCCCAGGAATGATCGAAGTTTGTCCATAAATGAATCGTTTGCCATTGTGTTGTCGTAGTTGACAGGATACTTGTGGATTTTGATAATGTAAACACTGCTGGAATTGTTTGTGGTGTTATTGAAAAATGTCGTCTCTATTAAGTAATTATATTGCGCATTAAAATAACAAAACTTACCAAACTAGTCACGGAAAGAAACAAACAGACACAGACAAACAGCTGATTTGACATTGACGTTGAGGTCTACCCCGGGGTGCGTTCTTATATGTCGTCCGACGACGGATGATCGCTCCAAGCAGAGCGACGCTCGTCGTCCGCCTTTTAAGAACGGCTCTGTATCATATCTGTATCAGGAACACTACTTAAAAAGTTTCACTGACTCGGAAGAAATGTATTTACAATTATGTACTTTTCCAGAATACATAACTAAAACAAACATACATAATACAACAATAATAATAATAATAAAATTTTGTAAACAGAAGTCTACGTAAACAAAAAGTAACTTAAAACAAAGAAAAATCAAGTCCCAACTGTCAAATGAAACGTCAGGGGTGCGTTCTTATTTGTCGTCCGACGACGTCCGACGACGCCCCGAGCGTTTTTATATGCCCGGGGCGATCGTCCGATGATCATCCGGAGCGTTCTTATATATCGCTCGACGACGCACCGGTCGCCCCACGAAATCGGTGGATAAATATCGCCCTGACGTTTCATTTGACAGTTGGGACTTGATTTTTCTTTGTTTTAAGTTACTTTTTGTTTACGTAGACTTCTGTTTACAAAATTTTATTATTATTATTGTTATATTATGTATGTTTGTTTTAGTTATGTATTCTGGAAAAGTAAATAATTGTAAATACATTTCTTCTGAGTCAGTGAAACATTTTAAGTAGTGTTCTTGATACAGATATGATACAGAGCCGTTCTTAAAAGGCGGATGACGAGCGTCGCTCTGCTTGGAGCGATCATCCGTCGTCGGACGACATATAAGAACGCACCCCAGGGCGATATTTATCCACCGATTTCGTGGGGCGACCGGTGCGTCGTCGAGCGATATATAAGAACGCTCCGGATGATCATCGGACGATCGCCCCGGGCATATAAAACGCTCGGGGCGTCGTCGGACGTCGTCGGACGACAAATAAGAACGCACCCTAGGGATAGCCACAGCCACAGCAAGGCACGTAGGGCTTTATAGCGTTATCCAATTGGTGATAAGTTGATAACGGTTGTGCTAAATTGTTACTACAGTTTTGATATTTTATAACGGAAACTATATAACGCTATCTACCAACACAAAATTATATACGAAAATATTGATTATTTATTTCATTTAATATCGATTGATAACGTTATTGAATTAATTTGTTTATGTCAAGGCGAGCGAAAGCACACAATATAAAAATAGAGATACATTTCGTGAGTTTCCGCCGTCAACAGACACTGTTTCTTTACAGTTTCAAAAAACAGAACAGAAGAAATAATACTAGCACAAAAATAATAGAGGTAAAACAAATTGCTAGCTGTAAAATAAACTTAAATGCCATTATAAAATATTTGATTGCCTTGGAAATTCCAAAAATAATGAAACAGTGACATCTACCAAAATAATAAATATTTTCTTGAGTAATTTGCATTAATTTAATGGATATTAGGTCCTCTGATGATTTATTAATTATAACATTATTGCTTTTGCAATAGCGCATGATCTGCGGATTACATAACAAAATTATAAATTTATGAGAGTAAGAATTATAGTGTGTGGAACCGCTGTTCATAAATCTAGATTTTCTAATATTAACTTGTTAATTATATCTACTGTACTACAAATAAGTTTGTATAATCTTGTTAAGGTAATCAAATTATTATTATTATTAATTATTATAGTCATGTGACGTCATCCACGCCTATAGCCGGGGTATGCTCTGACCAACTCAGCTAACATACACCTACGTCTATTAATGTCCCTCATTCTTTAACCATCGTATGGGCATGGAACGTAACCTATGGTTTAAGTATGTTTATTAATATCAGTGTATTATTTAACGTTAATTTATTATAAACAGTGTTTGTTTATATAAATAATATTAATATTAAGAATTTCCAAAAAAAAATATCAGTACACGCGATTCGATCCAACGTTTATCGATTATTCTCCAGAATATCTCTGGTAGAATAAACAAGAAAGCTTATTACACCACAAATTATAAAAATTATGTCTTAGACTGGCTCTAACTGGTATCTGATTTTAATCTTGGTGATTAAAATTATATGAGTAAAACTTACCTATTCTGAAATCCGAATACCAAAATATGCATCTGACAGGACTATGACCATTTCTAAGTTTTAATAAAGTTCGCGATGGCATAGACCACATTTTGTACAAACCGAATAGAATTGCTTCATAAGAGGTTAGTTACTCGATGCCGTAATCACAGATTATGAAGCAAAATCATATTTTATAAATTTATTTGAGCACAAAATCCATCCAGGCATCCGCGTCCGGCGCGAAATCGGAGGACGCCAAGAGGTTAATAGGCAGCGACTTTCTGGGTGAGTCTCGGGTGCAAAGCCTCGAGCACCACCCCGTAAAGTCGCTTGTCAATTGGTCTTTTACCGGATATATTTCGCTGTATGTGCACAAGAGCTGCACAAATTAGTTCCACCATCCCCCTTCTTTCATTGAACGTCCAGACAAACGGAGAGGCGCCATCCGTAGATGGTTGATATTCCCAGGACCCGTACGTCCACTATTCTCATGCGACTTCTAACGAGTGGAACTCCTTACCGTGGTCAGTTTTTCCCGACGAATATAACGTGGTGTATTCAAATCGAGAATAAATAGGTTTCTTTTAAGTAAGCGTGTTCCAACTTAGACCACATCAGTGCTAGACACGGTGTAGTGTTAACAATAGTAACGTAGTAATCAGTGATTACTACATTACTATTTTATATTACGCAAAGAGACCGATTTCCAAAACATGCAGAACATATTTTATCACTTAAAACATCGCAATCAAACTCATATTTTGACAATAGCTATGAAGCTTGTTCAAGGAGCATCGAGCAAAACTAGCTCTACCAAAATTTGCCATAGGCCTTGCAGGACCCTACCCCTGATGTTATCACAGTTAAGTCTATGGTTAAGTGGGATCGCGATCGGTACGTCTCGTTTAACTTAGCACTAGAAGCGATCACAGATTACCTAGTGCGTTATTACTTTTTGAACGCACTCCATAAAATGAGTTTTTAAATGGAGCTGTCGAGGCCTTGACTCTCGCTTGGCGGAGATTTCTTTAGCATTTTCCTTTGGTCCCTATTTTTATGCAACTGAGTCAGTAATATTAAAAACCTTTGGAATCATGGGAACGTCTTTCTCAAAAACCCTTGGAATGATCAGCAGTGCAGAATTATAGCAGTGAATATATTGATTCAGCAAAAGGTATGTTTAATTATTTTTTTACTTGGTTTTAATGCATGCAACCAAGTTAAGAGACTATTTAATTGATATTATGAATTCTTTTCTTGGAAATAGTGTGTGTCTTGTTCACTATAACACCCTTCAGGTATGTTGTTAATCCTGCCTTTTTGCAAGCCCAGAAACACCCCAAAGCCACCACAAATAATGCATAGAACCTATACATATGTAGGTATGTGGATACTAATCAATTCTACTTGATCGAATTTCATTCGACTTGCTCAACGCTACTTATTTTTACGACTGTATCAAAACCTTAAATTGGGTCTTAGATATTTTATTTTGTGGTGTTTCTGTCGATTGGCCTGTGATACATTTGGCCGCAAAACTCACTCGCTGCTAGAATAATATTTACTCTGTATCAAGTTATCACTTGGTAACTAATGTATATACCAAGTATTGTTTATTCTGTGGTCTGATTAAATGAGTGTATCAACAATGTGGTCAAACCAGTTCTAGCTAAAGTATTTTTAAGCATGTTTTGTACAGATAATCTAAATAGTTAGGCTAGTTGGTGGTCAAGATGCAAGCTAATCCATCCACATGGCTACTTCATAAAAAAGGTTAGATAACTTATTTGAGTTTATATATATATCTAGTAATAAGTATGTAATATATGTGTATTTTGTGCATAGTATAAAAAATATATGAGTTGTCTCAGAACTTTTCAACTGATCATGTTAGAATACTTCTTTTCTTGAGTTTAGCGATGTAAAAATAATTAAAAAAATAATTATATTAACCCTTACATATTGGTATCTAATTCATAACAATATCAATTTATTATCTTGTGAAATTCACAGCCAATCCCCAGCAGTTAATGTTACATACATCATAAACATACTTTATATTTAATTTTATAGATAAGATTTTTTTCTGATGACATTGACAATTAGATTGTCTATCAGACATCTGCTATTCACATAATAATTATGTTTTTTAAAGAAATAAAGTATCAAGACTTCGACTTAACATGATTTCCATGCAGAATAATTTTGTATGGTGAAATATGAAAGTAAATTTGAAAAAAAAATTTTTGATCAGGTCGTTAAAACATTTTATATTGATAAGTTCTTTTAATTTTGTCCCAAAATATGCTTTTTTTATGTTAACTCCAGTGTGGATATACCATATTTTTATTATAACACTATTTGACATACGTAAAAAAAAACCTGCACAGAACAACATTTAAGTAAAGTTGAACAGAAAATTAATATTTTATTCTTGCTGACTAAAATATAATGACATAATATACATATTGAATTAAAATTATAAACTGGTAATAAGTTAAACTCTTAAGCAATCTTTAAAAACAATAATATCAATTTTTCTTTCGCACAATATGACAAATAAGTTTTTTTTTTCTCTCAATTTAGTGACCCTTGCTACTTACGGGATTGATTGTCATTCACTGTCAACAACTATATCATCAAGAAAGGAAAATATTTTTCAGTTATTGGAGTGTAACTCCAATATCTGAAACATATATTTTTCAGTTATTGGAGTGTAACTCCAATATCTGAAACATATTTTCCTTGGCTCGAATGATTTTGATGAAATTGAAATGGGACCGAACGTCAGCTTTTAAATAAAAAAGAATTATCAAAATCGGTTCATCCAGTCAAAAGTTCTTAGGTAACAATCATAAAAAAAAAACATACAGCCAAATTGAGAACCTCCTCCTTTCTTTGATGTTGGTTAAAAATAAATAATCTCCCTCATTTACAAGTTCTGTTATAAAGTAATAATACAATGTATTTATGGTACTGAAGTCTACAGATAGTATAAAATATGTGTAAACTAAGAAATTGACACTATGATCATTGTACATTTTATGTTAAAAGGCTTGAGTGTAGGAGTGGAGAATTGATGACCATTCATGATATTATTAATATGTCAATAAGTACATCAGTGTTCCCTGATATTTGGAAAGTTGCCATAGTACGGCCATTACCTAAAAATCCTAACCCGACCAACTTGAAAGACCTAAGGCCCATCAGTATCTTGCCTTGTCTATCAAAGATTATGGAAAAAGTGTTGAGTGCACAGTTAACAAATTATCTCGAGGAAAACTGCATTCTGCCCGAAGTACAGTCGGGATTTAGAAAAGGACGCAGTACTGTGACTGCTCTACTTGATGTGACCGACAACATTCTTAGCTCTCAAGACAAGGGTATGCGTACAGTACTAGTACTACTCGATTTTTCCCGCGCTTTTGACTCCTTAAATATTAACATATTAATGTCCAAATTGAGTTTTTATGGTTTTAGCTATAAAACTTTACAATGGTTTAACAGCTATCTTAGTAATCGCTATCAGTATGTTAGGTTATGCGGTGATGTTGGTAGATCCCTAGACTCAGAGAAAATGGCAATTAAAAGAGGAGTGCCTCAAGGATCTATTCTCGGACCGCTTCTTTTTATTTTATACTCAGCCGACATAAGATTGTGTATTAAACACTGTAAATTTCACATTTATGCGGATGATGTACAAGTGTATATATCTTGCCAACCTGGTGAAATTGACAGTGCTATTTCCAAACTTAACGAGGACCTTTCATGTATAAGTACATGGGCAATTAGTAACTGTTTATCGCTAAACTCTCTCAAAACCAAATACCTTATATTTGGTAGTCAACACCAGCTAAGGAGTCTCAGCCTATCTGCAACTGTAATTCTTATGAACAATCCTATAGAGCGGGTATACGAAGCGCGCAATTTGAGATTGCAAATGGACTGTGACTTACGGTTTGAACGGCATGTTGCAAAATCAGTTCAGAATTGCTTCTATAAATTGAAAATATTATATAGGATGAGGCCTTTTTAGGAGAAAATTTGCGTATTCAGCTTGTGGAGGCACTTGTTTTATCGAAATTAAACTATATGGATGCAGTTTTTGGTCCTCGTCTGCTAGCCAGATCACAAAAGCTGATTCAGCGAGTTCAGAATGCCTGTGCACGTTTTTGTTTCAACATTCCGTTCAGGGCTCATGTGACCCCATATTTAAACAGACACTACATTCTCAAGATGAAATGGATTTCTGGTCGAAGTTCAACTAGTTCCCGGCAGTGTGCTATGCAACTCTGTATACCTCATCACAATACAATGGCTTTCAGAGGTAGTTTCCGCTACGCCGCGACTAAATGTTGGAACAATATACCACCGCCAATGAGGAACCTGCTGAGTTTAAATAGTTTTAGAGCTCAATTAAAGAATAAACTAAGTTTGCATCAAAAAAATCAGGAAACATTAAAGCATGACACAAGTGCAATATAGATATATTTATTAACTCGCCATTATTTTAAATAAATTTTTCTTTTCAAAAATCTGTAAGTCATTTTTAAAAGAGAACACTAAAATAAATATATTATTTATAGAATTATATCATTATCATTATTGATTTTGCATGTATAAGTATCATCTTTTTGAGGTATGTCTTTTTTTTGTTTTTATTGTATTTTAAATTTGTCATTAATATTTTTAATATGTACTGAAATTTTGTAGCATATTTGTCTTTATTTTTTAACACTGTTGTAGACGTTATACTTCGGTGACGTCAACACTGGGTCCATCGGAAGACCAGCGCTGGTTTATAACTAGCATTTATGCTGAGATGGTTCCAATTTATGACGGGTAGCATTAAATTAATGTCCACCTAATGTTAACTGTTCAATACTTTTTTTTTTGTTTTATTTCTAATATGTGTGCTAATTTGATGTTACAAGTTGTCGTAAATAAATATATTTCAAAAATGACATAGTAAAGGGGCGGGCCCCTTAACCCTACTCCCTGGTTTGTAGCCCCAGGCACCTGAGACTTGAGCCTCTTATCTGCAACGCGATGAACCCCGGCACTGGCAGGGTTAATCCATAAAATAAGTAATTCGTCATTCTGATGGCCCTGTAAACTCCATTGCTTTGATAAAAGATATAAAAAGTTTTATTGGCCCTTTTGTAATTTTTTTTACAGGCAAGTCCAAGGTACATTTAAACATATGTATACTACTTAAATATATTACATTAAATTCTAAATGTCTATGTAAATAATTTATTAAAATTTTAAAATTATAATATTTTACACTTAATACAGTTAAATACAATTTGCAGTTATCATGTTTGCACTTGTCCTAAGAACAAAGATTCTAAAAGCTGCATTGACATATATTCTTTTAAAGTGTAGAAGGGATTGTATTCAAAAAAAAAATTAAGTTTTAGTTTGAACAAACTGTATTTTAAGGTGGTCAAGCTTTTTGGTAATTTATTATACATAAGTATTGTCGAATAACGACCTTGTTTCTGGACTTTAGCTAATCTGATTTTTGGTACAACATTATTTTTTATCAATCGATTTTCATTATTATGCAGATTGTAAGTTAGAACTTTTTCCTGCTTTTCTAGAATATTCCTATCTTCATGAATTTCTAATAAACAATTATAGATGTATAGAGAAACAACTGTCATAATTTTGTCTTTCTTAAAGTGCTCCCTTGCGGGGCTACGGTTTATCAGCTCATTAAATGTGCTTTGTGATTAATTGTGGTGTCTATTGTGTATCTTAAAAATATGTTCTCTTCAGAAGTGTCATCACCATTAATACCGAGCCGCGATTGATAATGCATTATAATGCTTTTATCTGAGTTCAGAATTATACCATTGGCATCAAATCATTCCTTTAATAAAGTCATAACATTATTTATTTTGTCATCTAATTTTGATTTACTTTTGTCTCTCAGACCAATATGTGTAACGTCAGCAAATAAATATAAATCTGAATCAGAACTTTACAAAGTTCGTTAATATATATTAAAAACAATACAGGGTCCAGGATAGATCCTTGCGGCACCCCTATCGATACATTTTTCGCCTTAGTAGTTTGATCATTTACGGACACAATTTGAGTATGGTTATTTAAATAACTTTTCATCATACTAAGTTCAACCCCATAATATGAGCATGCCAGGCCACAAAGTAAATGTGAGAAAATTTAGTTTAGTTTTAATTTTAATAAGTAAACTAAATGTTACGAACACTAAAAAATTAAATTAGTGTGTTGATAATACCGCCGCATGGTTGTTTATTGAACTTCAAATTGCATTTGCGGAAGCAGGGCCTTTCATCAACTCTGTACAGATGGTACAGCGAATTTAAGTGTGATCCGAAGCGTTGGCCGATGAAGATAGATTTGGTCGCCCTTAATGACTGTTACAGAAGAAAATGTGTCAGCAGTTAAAAATTACATTTGAAGCGAATTTCATATGAAGAGATCCAGCAAAACTTGATGGATCAGGAAGCGTTCACAAGATTTTATATGAGCATATCCATCTGAACAGTATAGTTACACGCTAGGTACCGCACAATCTTACCGATGTTGAGAAGCAGGTCAAGTAGGTAGGTGGATTGATGCCATGATATGATAGCTAAGTTCAGGCGTGTCACGACATCGACGAATCTTGAATTTATCAATACGATCTAGAAACGAAGCGCCAGTCGACAGATTGTTTTTCTTTCACTATGACTGGTTATCTGGTAATGTTAATAACATTACCGTGTCTAAAACACGTGACAATGTTTTTGGATTTCGGATTTCATTCCATATAAAAACCTGAATATCACGCTTTTGTAACACAATGATGCTCTCTATATTAGCAGCTGCTACCCACAACAATAACACCATGCGACAGCTTAGACTATTAAATAAACAGAAACTAGGTATATTTTATTAGGTATCTTAGTTTCGCAAGACATCATCCCAAAATATTTCCACACTTCATGTTGTACCTTCTATGTACTTACAATGACAGATTATATTCATACGTAAATACATACATCTATTTATGCTCCACGGTTTTCTTTGTAGTAGCATAGCGGCAGAGTTCGTATTCTTCCTTGTAACAATTTTACAAAAAAGCCCGAACACCTTGTATAAAAATATCTACACCATCATTCAATCTAAATTACTTACCTATCAAAATAATCAATTTATGATCTAATCGTAATCCATTGATTAAAATACTATTAAATACGAACTTTATCTAATCTCTTGCCTAGTTCAAAGTACCTGCTATTACCCTGATCTACAATAGATAGACTTGTAATATAGCTGTGTGTATAGGTATATAGGTACATTACATTGGTATCCGGCGCGTGACGCGGCGTCAGGCAGGTCACGTATTGTATGCATAGCCTGGATATTTATGTATGAGGGCGAGAAATGCTGTGATATTATATGTTGATGACGTCATGACGATGGAGTCTCGGCGAGATGGCGCCGCTGCCACTGGGGCGTAAATTCAAATTCCAACTCTGAGAAGAAAATTTAGTTAATTTTTTATGAACGTATTGTCCCTTTCCAAGGCAAGTACTTGAGCACCATAAAGAACACAAATGTTCTTGATGGTATTGCATTGCGTTCATCGTTCGTGATAACAGATTACATCTCATGTGCCCAATTCTTTATCTTATATATTCGCTTCCTTTAATTCAGAACACAGCTAACGTAAATATTATTTATGTTTATTGTAACGACTGCCATCCTTAGACAACAACCGGGACTTAAAAGGCGATACTTAGGAACAGATTAAATATCGCATTTTGTCTCAATGTTCACTAAACTTATGAGCTTAAGACATCTCAAGGATCTAATGAAGTAAAATTTAAGACAGAAACACGATTGGTTAAATTTTCTTGATAGATTGGATAGATCTCTTTTAAAATGACGTAATCATTGTGATTTTTTTTTAAGCTCTCGTAGCGAAGTTTGCTTAGCCTTTTTTATGCTTGTTAGGTTAGCCTTTGACCACTATCTCACCTGATGGTAAGTGATGATGTGGTTGAAGATGTTGTTCAAGTTAATCTAGAATTACTGGCTAGTTCCGGAACACACCGTTAGGTGCTTGGCGACAGATTTTCAACTTGAGGGTGGTAGATAGCCAGGCCGGCATTCGCAAAATGCCATACCACCATGCTATAACGACTACCATCCTAAGACAATAACCGGGACCGACGGCTTAACGTGCCCTCCGAAGCACGGAAGCGCTCCGTAGTATTTTACCACCGGTCATCCATCCAAGTTATGACCGAGGCGGACGTTGCTTAACTTTGCTGATCGATTCAGAACGGCTTAGCAAACTTCAATACGAGCGCTTCAAAAGTAAAGCAAACAGGTAATGTAATTGTTTTACTGCCTCTAAGGAACCAATAGGTGCTCCAACAAAATTAAGTATTTCACCACTGCGAGTATACGCGCTTTGGATTGATAATTTGACAAGGCTGTCCCACATAGCATAAACCATTCACTAGGACCTTACAACGCAAAATCGACCTTAAAAAATGAAGTCTAGGCTGTAATAAAAAATAGAATACGTAGTTCGTCGTCTGTACTTACTCTAATATGAACAAGGTGTTCAGTCTCCTCTGTTGTCCATAACGGCCTGGCATCTTCAAGACATACTTTCGATTAGTTTATTGCGTAATCGGGAATAATGACGTCTGATTATCTATTATATTGTGAGTTAACTCGGCGTTTGCTATTTTTCCATCATTGTCCAAATCTTTTCGATGGCGTTTCACGTCAGGCTTATTGTGAATGCCAGTCCAATACCTAAATGCAATTTTTTTTTCAAAGTCAAAGTCAAAGTCAAAATCATTTATTCAATTTAGGCGTCTACGACGCTCTTATGAAGGTCAATTACAAATTTTAATATTGAAATATACTACATTGTACTGCCACGTTCAGCAAACAAAAGTTATAGAGCCACTGCGAGAAGAACGGGCAAGAAACTCGGGGCCATTCTTTTAAAGGTTTTTTTTTAAAATGTGTTAAGTACATACTATATAATAAAATTATTACAATACTTAATTTACATTACGTAGGTGTTAGGCGCTAGCTTGGCAGAGGCGAACCAGTCCAAGCATTTTTGTCGTTTAAGTAATCACAAACTGTGTAGTAAGATTTCTTTATCAAAATATTCTTCACATGCAACTTGAATTTTCTTTCTGTGAGCGTTGTAATATGTTTGGGCAATTTATTATAAAACCGCACACAATTTCCTAAGAAGGACCTTTTATTTGTCTTTGCTAATCTAAAACCTGGCACCGCTATTTTATCTTTATTCCTAGTGTTATAATCGTGAGTGTCACTTTTTGATTTAAATTTGCTCAAATTTTTACGAACATACATAATATTTTCAAATATATACAGACTTGGTAAAGTTAAAATATCAATTTCTTTAAAAATATCTCTCAGGGATTCCCTAGGATCCATTTCATATATGGCTCGAATTGCACGCTTTTGTAAGATAAAGATTGTCTCTATCTCAGCAGCAGCTCCCCACAGCAATATACCATAAGACATAATACTGTGGAAGTACGCGAAATAAACGAGCCTAGCAGTAGCTACGTCTGTTAGCTGTCTTATCTTACGAACTGCATATGCAGCAGAACTAAGTCTTCCAGATAGATCATGTATATGTGGATTCCACTGTAAAGTTGAATCCATTTTAATTCCCAGGAAGACTGTCGCATTGTCAAAAGAGAGTTTTTCTAGGCCTTTTATTTTTCAAGGCGATGCATAGACTACGGCTACGGTGTTTTAGGGTCGCTGAATTCAATTCAAATAATTATTTGGTGCAAGTAGATACAATGAATTACAGTACAGTTGAAAGTAGGTACAATAGGTAGAATTGTAATAGCTAAGATTGCTTTGGTCTTGGGAACAACTTAATGGTAGATGGCAATAATGCTTTCTTTCTTAATGGTAGATGGCAATAGTGGTCTTTGTATTTTCGCGCCCATGCCATTATATTTACAACATGTTTTTCTGAAAGAAGCGGATTTTTCAGTGTGCTCCGGTATATTAACCTAATATCTGCTAATAACCTTTGTGTGCGATTGTTCTACAAAAAGTTGAATAACAGGAAGTAGCAACAGAAACATCGGTAAAAATAATGCAAAATACGTACACGATAAAGTTGGTACAAAGTTCTTATTAGACACCTACGTCAATGACTCAACGAATACGATAATTATAATATTGCACGCCATGCACGCCCTAAAGACGCCTGGGAAATCCTTGTGGTTAACCACATTTTGTTATGATTGTTTAGGTACGAGTAATTTAACGAACCGTTAAAACTGTGGAGAACTCTTGGTAAAAAAATTGTTGTCTTGAAACTTAAGACGCTGTCAAATGCTGAAATTTTGTCACTATCGGATTACGTATAGGACGAGTGGCAGCGATGGTGAAATTGCGATCAGTTTAGAAAAAATCTGAAAGTAAGCTAGTAACGTAAATAGAAAATTTAAATTTTCTTGTCCCTTTTGATAAGGTTTTGCTATTTTATTAATATATTTTGATTCTCATTCATACGTAAATAATTAAGATATTTACGTTAAAAGCGTCATTTAGAGTCAACTTTGCCATTTTATTCTATCGAATATATATTTTAAAGAAACGTGTTTGGGACTTTTCTTGGCCTTAGATAATGTGATCAAGATTAACACATATTTTTCTTACTGCTACAAACTAAATAAATTTTGCTAAGAATATGTTTAAGTAAATAAAAAAAAAAATAATAAAAAATAAATAAATAATTCATTATTCTATTTCACCGTCTTGCATAATTATTAAGATATGGTAAAATCCACCTTGCTAATTTGGTCGCGAAGCAATAAGTACAACCAGGCACCTACTGATAGGATTCAACATGCTCCTTCGTGACATAGATTTATATAGGAATTATACGAAAATCAGTCATTCAGGGACGTATAGGCATATTAGCAAATACATTTTCACTTCTCAAGCTAGTCAAGTAAAGTTCTTGTTTATGCTCGATGTACGCGGACTAAAACGGCTTTTTTTGCTCTAGCGCATAAGTCTCTCAACTGCATGAAAATAGTTTAATAATTGTCAGAGGTTCAGTGTGTTACTTGTAGGACCTAAGAAGGTAGGCTTGGGTATTATTAAAGATCCAGACATAAATTATGTCCAAATAATAACACTAGAACTAGAACAATGTTCAAATATCAGTTTCAATTTTCTTTAAAGATATATACTTAACTCATATAATATTGTTGCATTTCCTTGCAATTAAAGTGAAAAGTCGAGCGTATAACTTGTGCATACAATTGACTTAATTTTTCTCGTCTAAAATGACTTGTTTTGTGTTTTATTTAATCTAAATAGTAGTGAAAAGTATTAAGATTAAATAAATCATAAAACGGGCAGTGTATGTAGTGTAACATAAAAACTGCTAAGTCGAAGTTATTGAAATTTAAAATTGACCAATTTGAAGGTATACTCTACTCATAAAAACTATTTGATGACCCAGTAAAAAGTCATGCATGTTTATGTTTAATTTTTTAACTCTTTTTCTCCTTTTGTAACCTTGTTAAAAGTACTGAAAACTTTGATTTATTATGTAGTTTGTAACCTGTATCCAGTGTGAATCTTAAATAGACAAATTTTAAACATGGCTTTTATAAAAAGTGTCCTCTTGGCGCGGTAGTCGCCTCTTTTCAGTTTAGAAATTGCACCTTCGAACAAAAAATTTAATACAAGTGATATCTTATAGCACTCTCGTCCTCTCCCCTCCTTGTGATATTTTGTGACTAGCTTTCCGGGCGCGGCTCCGTCCGCGCTTATGTCGGTAATCGCGCAAAAACATAAACCTCTTTTTGCCCAGTTGGATAAAAACTATCCTATGTTTTTTCCCGGGTCTCAAACTATTTCCATACCAAATTTCATTCAAATCGGTCCAGTAGTTTTGGCGTGAAAGCGTAACAGACAGACAGACAGACAGAGTTACTTTCGCATTTATAATATTAGTACTGATACTGATTTTTGCTTTATCCCCTCCCCCCCTTTCAAGCCTCACGTGATTAATGGACGGTCCCTTACCAGCTATGCCTTAAAGTTAAGTCGCCTTTGAAAAATGTCAGACTGAGGGCGTAGAACGGAGAGACATCGTATCGCATGCGAGAGAGCGGAACAGAACTATGCAATATTTAAATTGCGTGAGGGATTTTCTAAAAATAAATTCATATAAAAATTAGCTTTTTAAAAACGGACAACAATTTTCAAGCACTGTATCACATGGTTGGTACATACAATAAAATTTATAGAAATAAAATTTCATTATATACGATTTACTATATGGACACAAGTTGATCGTGCGCAATTTTAGAGCTGTATTCATGTTTTTTTTCTATTGCGAGAAATATATGGAATCGTGTTTTTGTATCAGGCATAGTATTTTTCATTTCCACTAGAATCTATAGTTTAGATTCTAGAATATTAAATATTACATTCATATACGTAAAGCGTGCACTCTTTCAAAAAATAATTTTCAAAGATTTTGATACTTTAGAATACTCACTAAGCCTGCGATAATATATCAATGATATTTCACACAGATGTATCCTACCTAATTCACCATTATAGATTTTTCCAACCTCGTTTTAATATTTGCATATATTTGTTGCCTGTCCTATTCAGTTACAATTTTATGTGATCTTTTATGTTAGTTAATGGTTACGGCGCTGTGTCGACTCACAGGGTTCTTTAGTCGTTGTTATTGTCACCGCATTATCGTGAATATCGTAAGTTTACAACCTTACTTCCTCCTTTATTATGAGATAGTGAGCGGCAAAGAAGCATCGCAAATTGACGTATAAATTAACTTAAGTTTATAATCTTACTTAAGTTTATAATCTGACTTAAGTTTATAATCTTACTTAAGTTCATAATCTTACTTAAGTTTATAATCTTACTTAAATTTATAATCTTACTTAAGTTTATAATCTTACTTAAGTTTATAATCTTACTTAAGTTTATAATCGTACTTAAGTTTATAATCTTACTTAAGTTTACCATGTCTTATCTACGAATGTAGTGTGCACGTAAATATTGTCGCCATCTGCACCTTGCCGCTATATAGGTACATATAACTTCAAAAATGTTAGGTACGTGTGCATTGACAAAAAAATCCCAAGCCTTAATGGTCAAGTAAAGGAGCGCTTCTTAATAAAGGCCAGTATAAAAATAAACTGGGTTATGAGTTGGCAATGTTATTTTTAAATTGTTTTTTGAGAATCTTGTGCTGACGTCTATAAGATTAGTAAAGTTAACCTCGACGCATGTTACTCTTCACAACACAAAAAAAAAATAACTTTGGTTGGCATCTAAATTCCTACAACACCTACCTGAAGGTACACTTATTGTATTCTAATAGCTAGGCTACATCAAGAAAGTCGTTTGAGCTATAGGTATACTACGAACTCCGCTCAAGACGAAAATTTTGTACTCTTAATAATCTGTAAATTTATGGTACGGTAGATATACTGACATAACACATTTCTGACTTTCTGGAAATCGTTTGGATATTAAAACCTTACTGCAAGCATTTTTTTCTGTTAGCCTGACCATAATTTCACCTGATAGTAAATGATGATGTGGTTTAGTATGCTTAACAATCCTTATTTAGAAGGAGTTGGCTCCATACAACAGTTGCGGCAACACACTGTTATGTGCTTGGCGTCAGATAAAACTTATACCTGGAACTTCACCCGCGTGATATTCTATTACACTGCGCTTACTATAAAACTTATCCTTTGAAAACCTACCAGGACCTAATAAATCTACCAGGACATAATGATCTCTTTAATAAATTGTATAAACGAAGAAAATTTCATGAATATCTGCTAAGCCTTCTATTACAAACATTTATTACACGTTATTTCTTTATATTCTGTGACCGCTTTAGTCATCTCATATTCTTTATTTATATATTTATATACGATTAATATCATTATCATGCATAGCATTTTCTAGATGACGATCGCATGCCTTGTTATTATCAAATTATAAGACCTACAAGATGACGAGGCTGACTGTGTTGTGTGTAGTTATTTGCATTGCGTGTATATCTACTTGAGAAGCCGGTTTTATTTTTCTTGGGAGTAGTTCAGATATGTTAATTTGTCTATTCATGTTATTTAATGTATCAAGGCCCGCTTTTTTCAAATATCCGGTAGTTACTACTCATAAAAATAGCAGACGAATGAGGAGCTAACAATAGTAAATATACAATAGTAAACAATTAATTGCTGATTAATGTATATGTTACAGCCAAAGTAATAAATCTGGATATTATATATACTGTCTAGCCATTATATATAACGTCTACTCAATTTAGATAAAGTGATAATTGACACAAAATTCTGATATTATTCATGAGACTCATATTTCTATTGGTCACGGAGGGCGCACCAGAATGGTTAAAGAGCTTAAAAATAAATATAAGAATAGTAGTAATTTATGTGGCACATCGCCGGCCGCTGCCGCAGCACGCTCGCTTCGCTCGCTCGGCTCACGGGTTGTTGTAGTCACAAGTAACCTAACGCTCCTCCTCGCTTCGCTCGTCGTCGCACCTAAATATGACTTTGCCCTAGACTAAATTATATTTAACCCCTTTTTATAACTTTTACCAATATGTGTCGTGAATTATTAATAATTACTACTAAAAGTAATACATTTCGATCGTTTATTTGTGTAAAATTTTGTGTCAATTATCACTTTATCTAAATTGAGTAGACATTATATATAATGGCTAGACAGTATATATAATATCCAGATTTATTACTTTGGCTGTGGATTATACATCGTGTGGCTATCTAAGAATTATGCCAGAGAAATCATCGTAGGGCGCTCGTGGAGCAAACGTATGTATACGCAATAAATAAAAATTAATTAATGTTGGTATCTAAGAATTATGCCAGAGAAATCATCGTAGGGCGCTCGTGGAGCAAACGTATGTATACGCAATAAATAAAAATTAATTAATGTTGGTAGTTTCAAAGAAAAGTTTGTATGTTTCTGTTTTACATTTTATACTCTAACTGCTGATTGAAATACTGGGTCTGCAGAAAACTCATTTAGCAATGATCCATCCGGATTTTCGTTGACTAATACATTAGGCAAAATTGTAACTGTATCCCTTTGCAAATAACTAGTCAAATTCACTACAATTAGAAATAGTATTTTCTTCAAGGAGATACGCATTTGAAGCAATGACCAAGTGTTTTATGCTGCGCATTCCATGATTTGCTCATGGACGACTCGTACTTGAGTTTAATCGCAAGGTAGAAGGTTTTTGCGTTAATATCCTTGACCATTTACGTATAGGTGAGGCAGCGGTCAATAGACAAGGCTAATCAATCAGCTAAAAAACTATTCAAACTGTTTTTGCACGATTTCTCATTTCATTTCAAAGCGCTCGTAGCGAAGTTTTCTTAGCCTTCTTAACCGATCAGCTAATCGAAGCAACGTCCGCCGCGGTCATGACTTAGATGGGTGACCGCTAGTGACATTACTACTGAGCACTTCCGTGCTTCGGAGCGCACGTTAAGCCGTCGTCGGTCCCAGTTGTTGTCTTAGGAAGGCAGTCGTTACAGCGTGGTTGTACGGCATTTAGCGAATGCCCGTCTGGTTAGATACCATCAAGTAGAAAAACTGTTGCCAAGCACAAGCTGTGTTCCGGCACGTATCCTTGAGAGCCAGTAAATCTTGGTTAGTCCGAACAACATCTTCGACCACATCATCACATATTATTAGGTGAGATAGTGGTCAGAGACTAGCCTACCAGCTAGAAATAAAATTCTCAAATTTGTTTCATACATATAAATTGTTATAGAACAATTACACATGTCTGTTATGTCCTAAGCTTAACAGTAGCAAGCGCTTGGGTTGATCCGACCTCTGTCAGACAGGCAGTACGTAACGCGCCACTGCCTCCGTCGCACTGCTGTTTACGATTTCCCTTTTAGCTCCTATCGACACAGTGTTTCGTTATACTTCAACAGTTTGTTCGCTTTCTATCGGATTACATTTGTCTAGGTGAGTTTTTAGATTTATTGTTCTTACGTTCACTAGTTTACCTCAATGTGTGCTGTTTTATTTATTTACATATTGTAAAAGCAGTTTTTATTGTCGACGCTACAGGTGGACGTCCTTGTGCAAGACTGAAAGTTTATTGTAGTTTCTAGATTGATGTTATCGGTTTTGCGTGATTATTGTTTTGTTTATAACTAATAATATAATTACTTTAATATAACAAAGTAAAAGTAATTATAATAAGTATCTTATCATTGCATTCTGGTTTAATATAAAATGGCTGACATTCAACTCTGTGATAGTGATAACAATTTCATCTCAATGTCTTGCTTCGTTCTACTTTGATATAGTGTTATCCAGATATTTTCATATTTTTAATGACATATAAATACATGGGTACAAGATTTTATGTAATATTAGTCTTGAACCATAAGTTTTTTTTACAAAACCCAATTATTTACCTTTTGCTGTACTGTACTATATCAGCCGTATCGTCCACTGAACACAGCCACCTAGGTTGGTTTGCTATAATTTCCACGCTTGACAGGCGGCTTGGAGAGATATCAGATCAGAAGGCGCTGCTTCCGGTCCCATACCTTTATTCGCCTCTTACTACACCCACAGGTAGCCTTGGGGGGTGTCATTTTATCCCGGCAAGCATTTTTACCTCTTCTAGGATTTTAAATTATAATTTTGGCACTAACGCCTGCGAAACAAATAAAGAAGTGAACACGTTTAATAGATCCTTATTGTATTTGTTAATAAAGGGGATTAAGAAAACTATAAAAAATAGTAACGATTTAATTTTTTTTTTGTAGTGTTTAAAAATTTTGTTTTTTAGGGATTTAGAAAACTATAAAACAGTATTTTTTTATGTAGTGTATAAAAGCTATGATTTTTGGTTACAAAACATCCGTAAGCGTTTTTTTTGTTGTCGTGTGTAATATAATGTACTTTATCTAATCGTCGACTTAAGATTATATCAAATAAGAAGTTTATCTTCTCAAAATCTGTCCAACGTTTCATAATATACATACTTACTGTACTGTCACAAAGGAATGTTATTATCATGGGCATGATAGGTACATTCTGGTACTCGTGTGTTGACACTTTCGTCGTAATGGGATGCTGTTTGTATAATCGGCATGAGTAATTTTTAACGTGCCTACTCAAATTTCACTCCTAAATACTACGAATAAATATGTAAATAGTATATAGTTATGTATTCTATAACGAAGTTTTTCATTATCTCTATATATATATATATATAAATCAATTGCGGTTGTTTGTCTCGCTAAAACTCGAGAACGGCTGAGCCGATTTGGCTGATTTTGGTTTTGAAATGTTTGTCGTAGTCCAGGGAAGGTTTAAACGATAAGAATATATGGAAAAATTGCGAGGAAGATGTAAAAACAACAATTTCATTTTCCCATATAAACTGTTCCATACCTATACTTTCCTGTCAAACATTTGACGTTCGTCCGTTAGGTTAGGTGATACGAAGTACACCGGGTCATCTAGTTTCATTTATAAATATCATTATAAATGATACATACCTAGTGTCTTCTAATCGCGGAGGAAACTCGAAATGTTTTTATTTAAACAACACTTAAATGTTAATGTCGGTAGGGAACCGTGACTTCATAACTTCATACCTAATTGGGTATTTCCCTGTCTAAATTTTAAACACTTTATAAAAAGAATCCCAAACTGTTTAAAAGTGTTTTTCTTATTATATTGTTTATGTTAGTCTGTAAGGTATATGTCTATATTATATTATATAGTCTATAGTATATTTCTATGGGTCAGTGTTTATTCAATCCTGTTGCCTGAAATAAAGAGATATTATTATTATTCACGTCATTTATTTTACAACATAATTTTAAATTTTTTACAACATTCATATACAAAAAAATCAATATTATAAAAAACTTAAAACTAGGATGCCGCCGGCAGCGGGGTAGTGCCCAAGCTACCAGCGGTTAGGGCTGCAGAGAGAGGAACCTTCGGACAATGCGTGTCGTGTCGAGTATCACTGCCTTCTGTATCCGACCCTTGATCCAACCGTCTAGTGAGAGCCTCTTGAGGTGTTGGTCGAGGCTCTTCGCTATTAGGCCGTCCGCCGAAACGACTATCGGGACAATGATCGTCGAGTCAACATCCCACATGGCGGTTACCTCGTGAGCCAAGTCAAGGTACTTGCTGACTTTGTCCTTCTCGGCCTTCACGAGATTCTCGTCATGTGGGATGGTGATGTCGATAAGCACTGCCCGGCGCTGGGATCGGTCGACCACCACGATATCAGGCTTATTGCAAACAATAGTCCTGTCCGTGATGATAGAGCGGTCCCAGTAGAGCAATGCACGACCATTCTCGAGAACTGGCGTCGGTGCGTACTGGTAGTATGGCACCTCTGACTCGACTAGGCCGTATTGAAGAGCAAGTTGCTGGTGGATGAACCTGGCCACTTGGTTGTGCCTGTGCAAATACTCGCCGTTAGCAAGATGCGAACAACCGGAAATGATATGCCTGAGTGACTCTCCGGGACGGCCGCATGCTCGACAAATGTCGACCGTACCGTCCTTCAGGATATATTTCCGATAGTTGTTCGTCATCATTACTTCGTCTGCAATTGCACAGGCAAAACCCTCGGTTTCTCCAAAGAGGTCTCCGAAGCGTAGCCAGTTCACCGAAGCGGGTAGGTCCACATCAGGCCCTGCTAGGGCCCGGAAGAACCTCCCGTGTAGCTCCTTGCTTTTCCATACTGCTTTGCGGTCATCAGTGCTCAGCATCGTCGGTTTGCGCCAGTTATCGTTCGCCAAGGAGAGCGGTGTGAAGCCTTTGTCAACCGTCACGACATGGCGATGCATCCCGCACTCATGGTTACGGAAATAATCCCTGAGACTGCACACTTCACGGTTGTGAAGTGTCTTGGCATTTAAAAAGCCACGACCTCCCCATTTCCGTGGAATGTACAGTCTCATAACTGAAGAGCGCGGGTGAAGCATGCGATGCGAAGTGAGCAGTTGACGGACCTTTCTATCCAGAGCGTCCACCTCAGTATACCAAAGGAGTATATCAGTAAAGGCATCACCCAACCATTAAAGGCGCGCGTCTTGTTGCCACCAGACAAAAGACTTTTAAATACTTTTGTCAGGCGGCAAAAGAAGCGCTCCTTTATCGATTTCCTAATGTCCTCTACCGAAATACCCAACGACTCTGAAATACCGAGGTATTTGTAGGTCTCGACTTCGGAGAGAGATTTGAAAGTCATTGTCTCAGAAACCTGTAAATTTGGAGAATTTACAACTTTCCCCTGCTGTACATGCAAGACCGCACACTTATATACACCAAACTCCATCCTAATGGCATTGCTGAAAACCTGTGTAGTTTTTAGCAGCTCCATCAAGTCTCAGCGTTTAGAAGTAAACAGCTTCAGATTATTATTATTATTATTATATTTGTTATGAGTTATAAAATACATTTACGCTGTTTGTTGGCTTATACCACTGCGATCCACGTACCACTGCGATCCACGTTTTCGTGGATCGCAGTGGCATATGGTGGAGAGAGATCTACGAGTTATAGAGTGTTAAACGGCCTATAACAGATGCATCGCGTCACAACTAACGAACTGCACTGCGCCCTTCACTCTGAGACATACAGTTGTTGACTCTCAAGTGCCTGTAAATTTACTCAACTGCCCCCTGATGCGGTGAACCCCATGCCGGAGTATTTATTTTATTATAACTTTTGACTAATTTAAGCTATTCTAATTTCTTCCCACACCTTTTGATAATACTTACCAAGTCAACCAAGTTGGTGCACGTCATAGGTCCCACGGTGTATAATAAATTACCTGAAGAGGTTAAAAACACACCAAGCCTGAAGTAATTTAAGTTGAAGTTAAGACGCTGGCTTATCAACCAAACTTTTTATAGTTTCAATGAATTTCTTGATATTAAATGTAAACTAGACTAGATGTAGGTACCTACATCTTCAAATAATCATTATTTTTTAAATATAAGTTGATCTAATTGGCATTATTGAAATTAATTAATGTTACATATTAAGTTTGAATGTACAGTACTTGTACGAGGATATTATTATTATTTATTTAATATTATTTAATGACGTATATGACTTATATGAATAAACTATAATATTTTAACCAAAAGTTTAACTCCAATTCATAAAAATTACCAAATTCTCAGATATATTATTTGTTTTTTTTTATAAATATGATTACAAGCACTATCGCGTGCTAAACGAAAATCATATCAAACAAATGTTGTACTCCAATAATTTGTTTGATATATTATTTGTTATTACACAACACTTGTGCTTCATTCTTAATGATTTAGCATACCTTAGAACACTTACAATTTACTCGTATTTTGCTTAGCTATTCTGTTTTGTCGGAATTCGATCCACTTCCATTGCTACAAATGCTGTCTACAATACCCCTTGAAATCGTGTCGTTGTATATAATTTACATATTTGTACTAAGTTGATGAGTAAATAAAATAAATATGAAGCAATGGTTGCCATCAGAGCGTTAATAGGACTGCCCATGGTTCGAAACCAACCGCCTGCTTGTATGGTGGCATGGTGGAAGGGTATTTCCCGAATGCACGCCTGGCTAGGTACCACCCTCAAGTAGAAAATGAGTCGCCAAGCACCTAACAGTAGTTTTGGCAGTAGTCCTTGAGAGCCAGTAAAATTACAGGCACATGAGACTTAATAACTGTATGTCTCAGTGTGTATTTTGACACCTGAAACTTATCGATCAACCTAATATAATAATTGCCCACCATACCGTTATTACTATACTGTACCAGCCAGATTATTACCTGCTGAACAGAGCATCCCCCATTATATACACCATATAGGGCGTTTGCCATAATCCGCACGCTTGGCAGGCGTCTTGGGGATCGTAGTGTAAGATTCCTCAGAAGGTACTGCTGCTCACCTTCTGATATTTTACGTTTAGTCGCCTCTTACGACATCCACAGGTAGCAATGGGTTGGTGGTATTCTAGCCCGGCACCCCACGGGCAAAGCTTCAATAATAGTTCATAAAACGTAACCTCGTGCCTGTATTTGCTGACACTACTTTCTGAAAAATAGAGACTTGTGACTAATTTACAATAACTCTCATATTATGTGAGGGTTATTGTTGTTCGTGTGACGAATTTACACATTTCTTACGCTTGTGACAAATTTCCTTTCAATATCACTACGTAGTATAAAACAGGGTCGCTTCCCGCTGTCTGTCTGTCCATATACAGGGTTGTTCGTAATATGCTAACAACCTCTTAGGGTTGACATCTGCTAGTCCTAACAAACATTTTGAGTTTTTTTTTAAATTTTTTTAACGTCTTTTTTATGTGTTTTTGGCCGAATAACGGGTACGAGGCCCATCTAATGTTAAAGGTATCTTGTGCCTGTAATGTAATGTAACCTATATATTTTTTATTACTTTGCTCGACACAAATATTTAAAACTATTCAAAGGCCGGCGCTCTTGGCCGGGAGTAGTAATTAAAACACAAAAAAAAAATATAAAAAGAATTAAAAAAAAAATTTCAAAATGTTTGTTAGGACTAGCAGAAGTCAATCCTAAGAGGTTGTTAGCATATTACCAATAACCCTGTATTTCCTTTGATCTTTAAACATGGAATATGCACAAGTGTGTCGAATTTACTTTGTGGTAAATTAACAATTACCCAATACGAGTAATAGCTGCGGCCCGCGTTTTCATCGTTTCCACGTAGGTCGTGATGATGTTAATGACACAAAGTAGGACCTAAATATATTATCTGTATTCTGCCTATCTTTGTTCCAAATATCATCCCAATTGGTTCAGCGGCTTTAGCGTGAAGAGGAAATAAACATTATCTTATATGGGTAATTCTACGATAAGAGGTAACTTGTGCGGCAATCAGTTTAAAATAGAAATTTTATTCTATATGTTGTTATTTTTTGCAATGAAATAGGTCACCTAAATATGGCTAGAAGCCTAACAGAAAATAGGAACAAGTGAAGAAAAATGTATTGTTTGCAGAAGTGCTCAATCAACAATTAAAAGAAAAATTATTGTTCTCTTCCAAATAATAAAGAAAAAAAAAATGAAGAGTATTATAAGCGGGAAACTCTCTACCCTACCCAAAGTATATATCCTGGCCTTGTAAAAGTAATAAAATATGCATAAAGTGACTTGCCCTTACGTGAAAAGATCCATTAATAGGTCAAAAATCTTAATATAAGTGTGAAAAAACAGCAACTTTTCTCAATGGCCGAATTCTCTATGGACTTAAAACCTCTTATCGTAGAATCATAAATAAATATTCTTTATGTCCTTAGTGTTTTTAGAGAATACATGAAAATTATGAAGTATGTACCCTCGTACCTATTTATTGCAAATCAAAATGAATTCTATGTTTTTATTGTTGAAGTCTTGCCATTGTCATGACACGGCTGCGTTAATAATTGACTGTTATTTAAATTGCAAATACGTTGGTCGTGATGACTCATTGTTCAGTTATCACTTGCCTTATATAGGTATTTCATGTTATTTATACGACCTAAGTTTTTACTGGCTCTTGAAGCATAAATTATTGGTGTGACGATATTATTTATTCACGGTCATTAGTTCTAGTCGAATATTAAAATCATACTCGATGTCCTTTTGCCTTTTTTTTTATTTCATTTTGTATACTTATTTGTTTTTCTCCCTGGAAATTTAGTACGTCTTTTCTTTAATAATGTTTTTTGTTTGATTAGACCATTGAGACTTGTTTTTCGAATCATTGAACCAAACAGCAAAACTTTGTTTCGGTAACATGTCGTCCACAGCTCGTTGATGTTTCTGAAAACATCTCGCTGTTGACTCTCTTATCTGTATGTTTCATTGTTCCAACAGTCAGTATCCGCGCGGAGGTAAATTGTGTGGATGTTTTCCACATGCCACTGAAAGCATGAAACAATGTTTTTGTTTCGACCATAGACTGCATCCCCACTGTGAATGGCGATGTCCAACCTCTGCACAAGCACATAATAAAAAGGATACAAGGAATAAACGAGAGGAGACACGCGTCTTTATCGATTATTCAGAAACCTCTTCGGAAATATAAGGACGATTGTTATGTTTCAAATGCAATCGCTTTGTTTATTGCATTGGAAATCTTAGCGAAAACATTTTAAAAATAGTTTATTAATATATTGTTAGAGTTAGTTCTCAAATGGCTGCGGCCCGCGACTTCTCAAGTATAGTCTTTATTTTTGCAACCCTCTGACAACAAGAAAGGCAACCTAACTTGTATTTTAAATATTTTACCCGATAGTCAATGAAAACCTAAATTGATATCTCTCTACTGTCAGTCTGTTTGACTGTCTCTTGGTCCGATTTTATAATATGATGTTAAACAAAATGTAAATACTGAATTAAAATTTCAATTATTTTTCTGGGAGTCTAATGACTACACTAAACGATCGGAGATAAGTTTTTTATGCGAGTTGATTCCACAGCTTTGTTTATATTCTCACTGAGTAGTCGAAAAATATTTAAAAGAGTAAAGAAATTGGGTCCGTGAAAGGTTGTCAGTTTCAGATCACTTTTTAAGGGGCCTAAACCTAAACTAATCATCCTAAAATAAACATTCTAGATGTCAGTATAGTATTTTAGGTCCTGGTGCAGAGGATGGCCATTGCCGTTCAGCTCGGAAACGCTGCAAGTGTTATGGGCACCTTTGCATCAGGAGAGATCAAGGGTGGTTGTTTGATTAAACTAGTTTTAAGTTTGATATAATTATTAATTATATTTATTTGATTATATTTTTATATAAGTATTTAATTGAAATGGATGCATCAATAACACATTTTAGAGACTATATTCTCTATTTGGGAAAACATACCAAAAACACCGATTCATAAGGTAGTTCTTAAGTCCAGGCAGTCAAAAATAATTCCCACGCTAGCTCCGCCCATGCGGCGCAACGATCCCCGCTGCACCGAACGACGCGATGTGCAGCGGCGCACGCGTCTCGCTTATAAAAATATTTGTGTACTTGAAATTGGATTCGCGAACACAGATACCATTGAGACGATTTCAACTTTTTTTATAATCTTATTAATGCGTCACGTGAGCATTTCGATACATAAAGTAACTTTGATATACTGAAATTGATGTCACGTTTGTATTTTTATCAACATTACTAATATTTCTTAGTAAGAAATTGATTATTTGATTTACTTTCCAAAATTATTCTTACGGTCGACAGTAGCTTATGAAACTAAAGCCAAAAGTTTTACTTTTTACAATATGATCATGTCTGCTCGACTTTATTGGTATATATTATTATGTATGAATGTATTGGTATATATATTATTCATATTTAACTGACTTCCCAAAAGAAAGAGGGTTCTTAAATTTACTTGTCTATTTTTTATTTTATGTTTGACAATAACTTGACACATAACTTTTTTACTGAACCTTACAATCTTGAAGATTATTTATTTGCTAGTACAGTTTAACTTTTAATTGGTTTCATTTTAATTTCATCAACATCGGTCGAACGGTTTGCCAGTTACAGTCAAACTTACTAAAAAGTAATTTGCCAAAATGCCTTGACGATCGCAGTGCTTCTAGCAACGAATGTAAGTGGCAACTATGAATATAGATGAAAGTTATTGTTAAATAGTGATAAAATCTATAAATAATATGTGAATAATAATCTCTCTAGTAAAGTCTGTAGTTATCAGTATATCAAATAACCTGTCTAAGTCAGTTACATGAGCACAAAATTTAGATCATATTGCACCGATATCAACCACAAAGTTACCAGACTTTTTAATTAAAAAAATTGTTTTCAAGTCTTTTTTTTTCTTTGCTATGTTGTTGTGTCGCAGTCTCTGTGTTTATAGAGAAAACATATTGCACCAAACCAAAATAAAGTGAGACAAGGGTCGGAATATGATGATGGTATATATCAGCCCAAACGGCACGATATATATTGATAAATGGGGGGGTGTTTTTAAATTCTCCGTAGTAACGAAAGTGATTTCTACTGATTAAACTTACTACAAAAATTTCATTACCCCTTGGCGTGGACGATAATTTATGAATGAATCAACATTGTTCTCAGTATCTTGGAATGCGATTAATCAGATTACACATCATTAGAATAAAGTAAAATACCATCAAATTGAATGAGCATAACATTATATTATATTCGGTGAATATGGGTACAATTGACCTGAAATAAATGGATTTGATTTGATTAAATGTTAGTAGTGGCCAATATATTTTACCATGACTCGTCATACAAATATGAATTATAGTTTTTCATAACTGTGCTACGGTACACGTTCCCATAATAATATAAAGTAGGTTGTTTTTTTATTGCTATCATATAATTTTTAACTATTAATTACGAATGTTGAAAATATGTTCGTATACATCCTATTACGTTTTATTTTTCAGTTACACTGGTGAACAGTAAGGTGTTATTTTACTACAACTCTGCTTTTAGATACCAACTATGGTAAAAATTAGATAGACCAACCAGATATAGATCTAGCCACTTCTAAACAGCAGGATAAGATTTTTTACCAAACTTGCAGAAGAGTCTATATACGCAATTGTAATGGCCTTAAACTTAGGGTTTTTTAAAAATAACACAACTGCAGAAACATTGTAGACAACATGTTATACAAGCTTCTTTTAATGCAACATGGCAGATAAGTGAGAGAGTGAGTGGCACTGGAACAGGTGACTAAATTAGACATTTAAATAAAAACAGTGGATTCTTAGATTGTTAGTAAGTGGTTATAGACAAATTAAGTTAAGATGTATATAAATTAACAAAAAATCATTTATGAAATAAAAAATATATTATTTTCAATTTATACAGTATTAATGATTATACAGAATTAATGATATGCAAAAGTGTACGTGAGAAATAACGAGTATCGGAACGTAAAGTCAAGTTTTTTTTCAAGTTTGCAGTCCCCTGCAAAGTGTTTGAAACGTCAGGACAAAAATAATGATAAATATACGCGATTTAAACCGTTAAATGTTGTTTAATTACTATGTGTAACAATCGCGAAAACCTAAGACAACATTAAGTCAAGTCTTCTTTTTATGGCGGGAGGAAGTACTGAAGCATTTGCACTTTGATGTTGCAAGTTACCCTCGACAGCCTCCTCTTGATTTTATCTTTTTCTAGAAGTATCCGCATATTCTTGATCCCGGATCAGTCTTTTCTTAGGGTGGTGGGGATCGACCAGCTCGGGCAGAAGGGAGTTCATATAGAATGTGACTAGTTTTGTCTCCATTTTTTTCGTCCAAAATTCTTCATCTTTTTGTAGAATTTCTATTTTTAATTTGTTGTCTCCATACTACACGGCAAATTAGCATTTAGTTATATTACAAATGTTTTTTTTTTTTATGCCTGATAGGTTACCCTTTGACCACTATCTCACCTGTTGGTAAGTGATGATGTGGTCGAAGATGTTGTTCAGGCTAACCTAGAATTACTGGCTCTCAAGGACAGCTGCCGGAACACACCGTTAGGTGCTTGGCGACAGATTTTCTACTTGAGGGTGGTAGCTAGCCAGGCGGGCATTCGCAAAGTGCCCTACCACCATGCAAAATGTGCATTTAGCCTTCAGTTTGATAATATCAATCAGATTTTTGATTGATATATATACCTGCAAAATACATTTTACAGACAATCAGTTACCTGAAGCCTTCAGAAAAGCAACATTTCTGTTTGTCCGACAATCAATTTCGCACAATTTGTAATATAATTTGTAAGGATAAATGTCGGGAGAGCAGTCGAATGACACCTGTCAAAAATCCAAAATGGCGATTTCAACACGGCCACCATACAAATTGCTCCGCCCCTGCTGAAGCTCGGCCTTCAGAAAGGGGGTGTTGGGAATATGAATAAATGAATTTAAATACATAAATTCAGATAATTTGCACGTCAGATTCTTTGCACGTCAAGAGTACAACATCGCTCTTTACCATCTATCTAATACCCTAATAACCGAAAAGGGGGTGAAGGCAAGTATAATACGTATCAACGATGGCATTCGCAAAGGAGTATTGCTTCAGATAGGAGGCCGGCCATAAAATTTAAGTCTTACTCCGCACAATTATGTCAATGCGTTGTCTTTTGGGTAGGTACTCAGAAAAAATATATTGTTTATACCGATCCTACAGAGGTGTGACAAGTGCAGGGCGATAATAATGTAAAGTTTTTTTTTCAGTGTAAAAAAGAAAATTTCATTGTATTTATACATTTATACGTTATTTTATTTAATTTTACCTGCTGCTCTGCTATGGATAGGTCAAAATAATTTTTAGCCTAATATAGGTAGTATATAAAATATTTCCTTTACGAAATTTCCTGTGAATAAAATTTGCAAATTTAGCAATACTAAAGTATTATGTTCAAAGAATTACTCACTTATTTTCGTGTAGTGGAAGAACAGTCTAAACTTATAATATGAGATGGCGACTCCGACAGTTTTCCCTGTTCCGAGTGATCTCGGACTTCGACTGATTTATTTTTTTTTTCCTGAGAAAGAAGGTGCATTTTTGAGCACAGTCTTTTTTTATTATACGAGTATATACACAATCTATTTATTCCACTCTATTATTTTTGTATAAATCGATACTTATATGTACATGTCTAAGTGATAAAATGTATATTTAAAAGTACCTATGCAGGTGACTTTGTAGATAATCTCTTGGATATATACCTACTTGCCTGATTCTGAATATTCTTTCATTGATATAAATCTACATCTAGTCTTGAGGGACATAAAGAATGTTCGATGTTTTATTGCGATATACCTACCCACCAAACCAAATGCTTTGATTTGCTATGCTTGTGTTATTATTATTTAGCAACACTCAACTCCATTTACGGTTGAACGGCAGCTGTACTTTAGAGCCAGATAATTTTAGTTTACACCTGTTTGGCACCTTCAACCACATCACTTACCATCAGGTGAGACCATAATTATACATATACCAGATATTATTATAGTACCCTACTAATCATACTTAGATTAGTACGACATATAGTTATTTTATAGCTCCATTACAGTACTATAGGAAACCTAGTTGGTGTAGAATCTCTTAGTTCGGTCGAGATAGTATGTTTCATGAATAGAATAAACACAAACGAATATTAAATTTGCATAGGTGCAATAGGTAAAAAAAAACTGAAATATTATACGCTTTTGCCTCTCTCATAATTCTTGCAAAGTCATTGTATCGACTCTTCTGCTTCCTTTTTTTATTTTTTAGTTATCTTTATTTCCCATATTGATTGATATACCTACCAAGATACGTATTTATACTGCTCAGGTGATAGCGCGCGAGCGACAGGTCCACGTCCAACGGCGCACAGCGCGGCACTGAAGGACAGCTCTTACGCATTGATTTTATTTCGTAAGCGTAAGCTAATAAGGTTGAATATCGAATCTTCCGATTGACCGTAATCCTGCACAGAACTAAAGGTCGTAAGTCTAAAACACAATTTAATTTATTATGAGAATACTAATAACTCTAGGTAAAATTTACTTTTACAGTGGATAATAAACTACATTTCCTTTCTATGTGTATTTATTATTGATATGTAACTGACGTAGTTTCCAAGAAAAATCCAATAATTTAAAGAAAAGGCTTCATTTTAAAAAAATTAAAACTATCGAGTAAATTTCTTTCAAATGTGTTTCTGTCTTAACAACGGATAGAAAAAGGTTTGAAAATCAAATATTTAAGGTAACGTGTCGATTGCATATTTAAGTTGGTTAAAAAAACTAGTCGAATGAGAGTATTTTTTCCGCAGCCTCGTCTTAAGCTGCGATCAGAACAATCAAACATTTGTTCTACTGGTTATTGCGACGCGAGACCTCGACACAGTAAGGCACGAATATTTTTAATTATTAAACTGGTAAAAGTAGGAATTACTGAGGCAATGCGAGTGAGCTGAAAAGCTCAAGTAAATAACAACGAAATACATATTCTCGGAAAATGGAACGGTCCCTTCAAAATTCTGTTTGACATTATGAGACTTCTTACATAATTAATGGGCATGTTTGCTAAGGATTGTTTACTTGAGTTACTGGGCACTGCTTCGAGCTAATTAATTAACGTAGAAACTTTAAAAGTGCTATAGTTCTCTGTATAGAAAAGTTGTACCTACCTCTGGTGAATATAATCTCTTTTATCACTACTGCTATTTTTAAAATTATTTCGAAGAGGATAAGAATCTCCATCTCCCAATACCCAGGATAAACTGTCGGTTTCATATAATCTAACAACATTTTTTTTCAACTGATTAGATATGGAACGTTGTCTACCTTGTGTTAAGAAGTAACCTCTGCAAATAGCAGTCGTATTTCGTCATAAGTGACGAACTGTACTGCGCCCGTCACTCTGAGACATAAAGTTGTTAATTCTCACGTGCCTGAAATTTAACCGGCTGCCATACCCTTCAAAGCAGAACACAGTAATGCGAACAATACGGCCTGGCCAAATAAAACTGTAGAAATAGGTGGCAGTATATATTGTGCGGTATATACAGTGCCCATTGTAATACCATTATGTAAGGGTTTTTATTGTTATTATAATATATGTAAAATTTGTAAATTGGTTTGCAATAAAGAGTTATTGTATTGTATTGTATATTCCCCGGACTATTTTTGTGTAGTGTTTCAATAAAAACATTTAAAAAATACAAAACCAAATTTGGTATCCGTAGAAAGTCGTAAAAGGAGACTAAGGATAAAAATGCCTCTAATGAATGCCACCTCTCACGCACGATGTCGACATTAGTAGTGTGTTGCTGAACATAAGGTTAACAACAGCGTTGATAAAGAGGGTAATTATCGAAAGGTAGCGGGTTTACTAACTCAATTCCTAGAGCATTTCCAATGAAGATATAGTGGGGACAGTCTTCAGATATCCGACCATAATACTGACGCCAAAGCTTTCTGCAATATGCTCTTATGTTATATTTTGTGTTGTTAGGGAAAATATTGTAACGACGCCACGTACGTATGATAAGGGTTTGTAGATTTTGTTATTATTTGTCTCATTGGTAGAATTCGTTGTTCGCCAACCCTAGGTACTCCCAAGCTGGCTCCGCACTGCAGGTCCAAAGCTACAGGTAAATCGGCGTATTCTTCCGGACGGGATTATTGTACGGTGTGTGCCGCGTCAGAAGAGATCACAACTATGCGTGGCTATGCGATAGAAAGAGAGGCTCCCTCTAGGCGAAAATAAATATTAGGTACTCCATGCTTTGCGAGCTGAAGTGCAATTTATTGCTTCTTAGCTAGAGTCGCTTATTTATGGGAATAGCTTTGCGGAGTGGCCCTTCTGATCCTTCTTTGGTACTGTATATAATTGTAAGTTTTCTGTACGAATAGAAACAGTATCATATCACATATCTACAGTAAATTTAATCTTTTGGTTTAGATCAGATTTCTTATCTAAAATACGAGTACATGATAGATACGTAAGTTATTTGGATATATCTTTCAGTTATGTTTGTAATTTCGTAATAGTTCAACGTGTATCTTAACAATATGGACGAACTGAGTAAGTTTTGTTCAACGTGTCAAATCAATATGTTTTAGGTTTAAATTTTTGTGTGAGCTTCGGCTGTTTTAAATTTGATTGTTTTATATTTATGTTTAATAAGTTATGTTAACTTAAAGTTTAATTATTTTTTGAATAGTTTTGATCAAGCCATTTACTTTTAGAAATATAACAAAATATATTAAACGTATAAGCTTTATCGTGCCATGAAATAGCGTGACGTAGCCAATATTTTTGTCACGTAATAGTGTGCCAGTCTATTGTTTAAGATCCATTTGTTGGTATATATATTATTAGTGCGAAAGTTCGCAGGCAGAAGTGAATTATAAACTAAAATAGTGTGCAATAAAACTGTATGTATTGTATTAGTAAGGGAGCGATTCAGATCAATTAGGAGCATGTGATGGAAAATAAAACAAAATATGAATTAAATAAAGTTTAATCTCAAAGCGAACTGCACGTGGTTGTTGTGACCTGTTGTGTGTCCGAAATTCGCCAAATTAAAGAAAACTTTTCAAATGAATGTGATAGTCCGATTTTTTTTGTTTTAAATCGTGTTTTTAGGGTTTTAAAAGTTAGGAGTAAAAATTCTTCATGTTGAGGAGTTTCTAAAAGTAATTTTAGAATAGCTGCTTTTAATTTTTACCTATTAATTAAGCGGATATGAAAAAAAAGTCGTTGTAGGATTTGTTGTTAAAACGACCGTTCATAATTATTTTTTCTAAATCCCAATAATGATCCTTTGAAGAGAAGTTCAACTTCAAACTGACCAAAATCAGGGAATAGCCCCCTTAAGATACTTTTACGTACGATAGTAATGAAAAAGTAATTTTAATAGCTGCTTTTAATTTTTTTAGCTATTAATAAAAACTCTCATTACTCGGATTTGTTGTCAAAATCCAAAATACTTGTTTTTTGAAACCCAATAATGATCCTTTTAAGAGCAGTTGAACTTCAAAGTGACCAAAATCAGGGTTGCCACCTTAATAAGACACTTGCACAATAGTAATGATGTAAGATTTCACGATGATGAAATAAACGCCGTAACATTTATATCAGACATCTGCTTACTTATCTCTATATTCTAGAAAACTCTTGCCACTGATCTCAAGAATCTGTCCATCGTACGTGATAGTATCTTTGAGATAAGTTACATAATAGCTTAGACTTGTTGACTGGCTGCGATAAAATACTGTGCAAAATGCAACATAATAACATCTAACGTTACAAACGTAAGCGTTCCCAGAAGGGGGTAGACGGAACTGACTTAAGACCCACATTTCGCAAACTATGCAAACTCGTGGTTATTTTGGGTCACTCACACTTTTACTCTACGCATTAATAATAAAAACGAAATTAGACATTATATTGAAAGCTTATTTGCGGGTACCGAACGAACCACGAGTGAGATTCCATCTCACTCGTGGTTCCTTGCGTTGTAATTTTGTAAGTTAGCTGTCAAGTACAAAAGCGTGTTTTATTAGATATTTTATGTCTAATGATTATCGTCTGTGTATTTCAGAGTCATCCGGGCCAGCCAAGATGCCGGCGGCTGGCGGCGGCGCGACGGGCGCGCTCCTCTACGCAGTGAGCGCAGCCGTGCTGGGCATGCTGCAGTTTGGTTTCAACACCGGCGTCATTAACGCACCACGCACCTTCATCGAAAACTTCATTCGTGAAAATGAGTTCTCGCAGCCCAGTCTTATATTCTCCATCATCGTCAGCATCTTCGCCGTCGGCGGCATGATTGGCTGTCCCCTTGCCAGTTGGATGGCCGACAGATTTGGCAGGAAACATGCACTCCTATTGAATGCTATTTTTGGCGTCGTTGGAGCCGGCTTCATGGGCTTCAGCAAAATCGCGAGCTCCGTCTGGTTGCTTATCATCGGCAGGTTCTGCATTGGCATCAATTGCGGCTTCGCTACCACGGCTTCCCCTACTTACGTGTCAGAAGTGGCTCCCGTTAGAATGCGAGGCGCATTTGGGACCGTGAATCAGCTTGCCGTCGCGCTCGGTCTCGTTGGCGGACAGATCTTGGGTATCGACGTGATCTTGGGTAGTGACGAAGGTTGGCCCTGGCTTCTTGGACTAGCCATCGTGCCAGCAGCCGTGCAGTGCCTGATGTTGCCGTTTGCGCCCGAGTCGCCGCGGTTCTTGCTTCTGGGTCTCCGGGACGAGGAGAAAGCGAGAGTTGCTCTAACTAAAATCCGTGGCACCACCGAGATAGAAAACGAAATAAATGATATGCACATCGAAGACCAAGCTGCGAAACAGGAAGAGAAGTTCACTATTAAAGATTTGTTCGTTATTAAAGCGCTGCGCACTCCTCTAATCATTGGGGTCGTGATGCACCTCTCACAGCAGTGGGGAGGTATCAACGCCGTACTATACTACTCCGCTACCATATTCGTGAGCGCGGGTCTGGTGGAAGAAACGGCGCGGTTAGCAGCTATCGGTGTAGGCAGCATGCTGTTTGTAATGGCGTTAGTTTCCATCCCGCTCATGGACCGCCTTGGACGTCGCACGCTTCAGCTGGTCGGTCTCGGGGGAATGGCCGTGTCTTCAGTGCTGATGACTATTGGGTTTTTCACGTACGAGAACAACCAAACTATGAGCATATTTACTGTGATTTTCACGCTCGTGTACGTCGGCTTCTTTGGCGTGGGCCCCAGCTCCATTCCTTGGATGATTCTGTCCGAACTGTTTGGACAAGGATCCAGGAGCGCTGCGGTGAGCGTGGGCGCGCTCGTCAACTGGTTTGCGAACTTCGTCGTTGGCCTCACGTTTATTCCAATGTCGGAAGCCCTTGGCAACTATGTGTTCCTTCCCTTCACGGTACTCTTGGTGTTATTCTTCATTTTTGTGCACTTCAAGCTCCCAGAAACGAAGAATAGAACGATCGAAGAAGTCACAGCTCTCTTTAAGATATAGTCTCTGTATTTATATTTTTAGTTGTAAGCGTACTTTATTGTGTTGAGTATTACAGCAGTTTGTGATAGCCAGTCTTTGAGGAGACGCATTTTAAACTTTGTTAATTTTTCTAGGTTTTGTTTGTATTCTAAAATGTGACTTTTTGGCCAACTTGCCAGTTTCATTCTTATAGAAGACTGAACATTTCAAGTACCTATTAAAACTTCTACCAAAATGATATTATTAACAAAGTACTTATACCTGAAAAAGTAGAACTTATATGAAAATATAGTGAAAGTGGATGAATTTTTAAGATACAATTTTTATCAGAACTTGATTTTTTTCTGGTTTTCTCTGGTCATATGATATCAGTATCTCAAATATCATGTTGCTCCTTATGGGAACATCTTTTGATTGTTTTATTTTTTTATATTATTTCATAGATTCAAGTACCTTTGGAAGATGGTACTCTGAAATTTTGTGGACCAAACATTCCGTTCCTTTATAACTTATACCTGTTTTTATTTTGGTTGATAAGTAATTTAATGTTATATATAATTTGATGCTTTATTTAAACAACTGTCTATCCTAGTGCCTTACTTTTGTTAAGTATTTGTTTGATATTAAACGCAAATCGTTAAATGAAATCACATTTTATATTCTACACACGTTTCATTTAAGATCTTATCGCATAAATCTTGTATTGGTAATTAGTTTAGAGTAGTTTCTACACGACCAAAAATGAATATCCGTGGCACTACTAGTAGTAACACGGGTAATAATGTGGGTAACGAAAGGTTATCGAGTACATAAACCTTTTTTCACTAGACATTATTTTGTTCACGAACTCTAGATGAAATATATTTAGATCTATAAATAAAAAAATATAATAGATTTACTGTTTACCGTCCCACATATACATCTACTTAGTGCCAACAATATTTCTTTGGAGTAATTTTAAAAATTAATAGTATTATGTATGATGTATACTTGTAACTTTTCTATATCTGAAATACATGGGTGCACAGAAAAGTGTCGATCTTTAGTTTGTTTTTATAATTACGTACAGATATATTACAAGGAATGTAATAGTTATTAGTTATGCAAGGCAGCATTGTTAGTTTTTTGAAACCTGAGGAAGCGAAAGACCCTAGGATTGAACCTAGTGCAAAGCGAGGTCAAAATATAGAATCTTGAGTGTCTTGAGAAAGTTTCAAAGGTAGGAGACGTCAAATAACTTTGCTGCCGAGCGTAATACACAATTTTTCACCTGGAAAAATTATAGTAAATTTTCGTTAATTTATAGTAAAAATTAAAAGTACATAAAATTAGAAAATTATTTTTTCTGGAACTTTTAAAGAGGTTCGAAATTCAAAAACCATTTCCACGCTAGCTGATAAATATCACTTTTCCGTTAAGATTTCGAATGATAACACTTCCGAGCTATAAATAATATTTGAGTGCTATACATAAAGCGCAAAATTCTCAACTTTGTACAAAACAACGGTACATTATGACACAAGTGCAGAAAGTTAATTGTTCCTACAAGTGGCTATGATATTGTTAGGTAAGGCCTATAACTATAAAAGGTATAGCCGAGATGGGAATATTTAGGATGAGATCTATAAAACGAATGTAAACACACATTGGGTATATACGTTTTCGATTTCGACTTTCTGATAATTGTACTTGTTCATAGCTGCTTCCCTAAGGCGGGTTGACATCTGAACTGAACCAACAACAAAGAACACTAAGAACTGATTCATCTTCTGCGATATGTTCTTTATGTTGTTAGGGAAAACATGTGCTAGCCCGTATACGTAGAATATGTGTAAGAAAATGACGATGTAGTACTTACCGGGTCGCGTTTTCCGAATGACTCAAGTTTTATTTGTATAATACTTGTGTGACGCAGTGCGACCCGAAAAGTTTTTTTATATACATTATGCATCTGGCTGTGCGCGCGAGTCGGTGTTTTTTTTATTTATTTCAGAATATTTCAGCGCACCATTAAGGCATGCTCAAATTAAAGCTCAATAGAACTGAAAAAGTAAGTTAGGAGAATCGATCGCCGTCTTTCACGCCACCGCAGACGCAGCTGAGCGCATTGCTTTGGGCTTAAGATTTTTCTATTCATACAGTCCACCATTTCACCTGTTGGTAAGAGTGGTCGAAGATGTTTGCAAGCTAAACCTACACAGAATGAATTGGCTTGAATACACGAATGAGATGCTTATCGACAGATTTCAGAGTCGCACAATTATTCGCCATCTTCTACCACATCATCACTAAAGGGTGAGATACTAGTCAAGGAAAAATAGTAGGTAGGTACTATGCCTCCCAGTCACAGTTCATAGCATATTTGCTTATATTTTAAAACCGTAAGACAGAGAGTTTTATTTCTAAAACCAGTATCCATAAAGTTTAATTATGTAGGTACATTTGGTTATACGAAACACAAACTTATATAAGTACCTACACCTAGGAATACTTTTCATCGCGCTTTTTATCTCATTTATTTTTAGTTGAAAAACGTTCCGATAGAGGCGCTGGTAAACCCGTTTGGAAAAACTTACTACGGGTAATTGATTATTCTTCCATCGCCCGCGATTTCACTCGCATATGACGAAAAGCGATGATAATGGAAAGTATTCCATGTGTGCATGTCCCTTTACGGTGCTGCGTTATAGAAGACAAATTCTTACTCCGCAAGAATGGGGATTATCTGGGGTTAGAAGATGATGAGTGGCAATATCCTAAGCCTAAATTAATCATAAAATTCGTACACATGTATATAAAGTTAAATAATTACTTTTTGTAATTACTTAGGTACCTTATTGAAAATGTTACCCAAAACATGTATGAGAACACTAATGTAGGTATACATACAATATATATTTAGGTACATATACACATAATATAAATTGGTATTACTATGTTAGTATGTAATAAATAATGTAAAAATATATAATGTAACAAATGGGTCACATCATATATATTTATACATATATTTAAAGGTATTAGGTATTTTTGTTGTAGGTATGCATATCCACATTCCACTATAAATTGTTAAAATTAAAATATTAATACGCACTACTTATTTGTTAAATTATGAACTTACTATCATATAACTTGTATAATATAAATTATTATCTAAACATGAAGATATGTAAGTAACACTTTAAAAAACGAATTTAATTCGTCTGTTGATATTAAATTATGATTATTTAGTATTCGGTGTTTTATTTTACCTCCCTGCGTAGGGTAACACAGTTGACAGTAAATAAGGTTTTAGACACATGCTAGGTATATAATAATTTAATTGTTACTAAGTACTGTTATCTTTACGAATAAATGGCGTAAACAAGCCCGTGATTCACTACGTAAGTACGTTATGCATTCAGAATCAGTTTCCTTGACCCTACTATCTGTTTACTTTTACATAGGTACCTACGTTCTATAGGTACTAATGTAGATTACCTATATTGTAGATTTTGTATTGTCCATCACCAAGGCGGAATCACCATCTCCGATTTGATTAAGAATTTGTGCATCTATAAGTTATTTCATAGGTTCTGTTCAGAGCAGGAAGTCAATTCCGTTTTTTTTGTTTTTATTTTTCTCTCTTTATAGTGATAAAGATACGTACAAGTTCATTCACCCGCAAAATAGTGTTCATCTTCGACAACAGCTTATACCTACGATTAAATCATTCCAGTAAGCTTATACTTTTTTCAGTATTTGACTTTTTAGGAGGTTAGCCTTTGACCACTATCTCACCTGATGGTAAGTGATGATGTGGTCAAGATGTTGTTCAGGCTAACCTAGAATTATTGGCTCTCAAGGACAGCTGTCGGAACACACCGTAAGGTGCTTGGTGACAGATTTTCTACTTGGGGGTGGTAGCTAGCCAGGCGGGCATTCGCAAAATGCCGTACCACCATGCTATAACGACTGCCATCCTTAGACAACAACCGGGACCGACGGCTTAACGTGCCCTCCGAAGCACGGAAGCGGTCAGTAGTAATGTCACCAGCGGTCACCCATCCAAGTCATGACCGAGGCGGACGTTGCTTAACTTTGCTGATCGGTTCAGAATGGCTAAGCAAACTTCGCTACGAGCGCTTCAATATCCTTAAATCTAATATCTATGCTTCTGGTTTGCCAGATTTCCGTAAAATTAAGTATTTTCAACATTGACCTATACATAGTAGACGCGACATCTCGAACGAGGATAGTCGACCGGTGCAAGATGCTGGCTGGATAATCTCCCCTACACGCAGTTGGGCACTAGTAGAGATTACACGCGCTTTACGTTCGAATTGTGTATTCAAAATACACAATATTCGAACGTAAAGCGCGTGTAATTTTTACGAGTCCCCAGCTTCCTTTGGGGGAGAGTGTGCCAGCCAGCATACTTGCACCAGTCGACTATGCTCGTTTGAAATGTCGCGTGTAGTATATATAGGTCGATGATTTTCAAAAATAATTCGAAAAATCATTTTGTATGGGAATTGTTATTTTGACATTTAGGGATATAATAATAAATCGAAAAACTGGCTAATCAGAAGCTTAGATATTATGCTCAGCAACATGCGTACCAAATTTCACCGAGTTGGTATTTAAAATATGACGAAACTATGGAAAGCGTGAACAACATAGAAGATATCCCATTAGATTTAGGCATAATCTCACACTACCTAGCTCAAAACTAGCAATGCACAGTTCTGGTCCCAAAGTGATGGCAATAAAAATATTTAACACGCTTCCAATTTCATTAAAAAGTGAAGAAAAAGACTAGACTTTTGTCAATGCTTTAAAAAAACTATGATTTAAGAAATGTTATTATACCTTAAATGCATTCTTTGGTGACAAATTTAAATGATGTGAAAAAGATCCGTCGCTATACTACTATTATATATGTTGCTATACCCAAAATGGGTCATATGTATATAATAACTTCATAAATATATATTTAAGATCTGCATGTACACCACACATGATGCAATAAAGAATTGAGAATTGAAAAACTCTACTCTTAAGTTTTACCATTTTGTTTGACAACTAAGGTTTTTGGTCATGATTACTAAATCAAAATACACACAATGTAGATATGTACTAAGCTCCATAAATATAACATCGTGCCATGGTTAATTACTATTCTATAAATATCATCATTGTTTACCTTATATAAAAAAAATATATATTTTTCGCCACATATTAAATACTTGTAAAATAATCTAACAATGTTATATTAAAAACTAAAGATAAGTAACATACATAGAAAGGTAGCGTTTGCAATAATAAGTGCTTCTCCAAGGAGATCAGCCTCTAAACATATTATAATACATGTGTATTTATGTTATAGATAACATAATTAATATATAACACTATTTTTTTTTAACTGATCGATGTACTTCGTATGAGTATTTACTGTAGGAGGAATACTAAGGTTTTTTTAAATCGAATTGGTTGGTAGCTATTGAGCTGAGGTAGGTATAGTCATTCTGTGATGATGAAATTGTAGATATTACAATGTTTAATCTAGAATTAGAACTGCGGCTCTCAGAATGAGCCGGAGTGACGGGCGCCATATTGTCTACTTGAAAGAGTCCTAAACTGGTGACTGAGGGGTTAAATCAATGAAACATTGTGGTTCTGATATTCAAATATATTAACTACTCGTATACTTACACTTCATGTCCAGATAAATTTTGCGAATGCTCGCCTGGCTAGCTACCACCCTCTAGTGAAAAATCTGTCGCCAAGCACCTAAACGGTGTGGGTACCTACTAGGTATAGTATTCTTAATTTTAATCCTTGCGAATTGAATTTCATTCACACTCGTAAATGCCCAAAATTCGAGTGCGTGCGATGCTAACGAGTTACGCAAATACTTATGTAAAGTTTTCAACAAATACCTAAATCAAAATTTTTGACAAATATATCAAGATTAAGTCAACATTTGGTTTGATTAATATCATATTACATAAATTCACTCTCACGTCTTTGCAACAAAAATTTACTGAATTGTAGGTACATCAAAAATAATTAATATCATATGGTAATTATGTGTTATAATCGAGAATACCTAAGATACCATTAATTAATACTTATATAAATGATAAAACCAAACAGTTAATGTTAACTCATGACTAAGGTTCTTCATCAGCCCACAATGAAGAGAACAGCTCTAGAGCCTCGTGCTGATCTTCCTCTTCGATTTCACCTTCCAACCAGAAGGTTTCCATCATGCCCTTGCCCTAGGAAAATTTATAAAATGTATAAGATTAAGTTACCGTGAGTAAGTTTGCTGCACATTGGGTGCACAATATAGCTCTGCATCAGCTATTACGCCTTAATTATTGGAAAGGTAGCGTGTATAGCACAAACACAATGGAACATTTCGTAACATGTGTCATCCTTCCTTTACCTATGTTAAAGAAAATATTGTAGGTACCTAAGGAACCCACATGTGTGGGAAAAGGTAGGAAGATGATGATAAGATACCCATTATTCAAACTTACGCGGTTGTGTACGTAGATAGGTGACCAAGAAGTTTTTATGTAAGGTTGTGAGAACGTGAGGCAGAAATTTAGTTTTTAGTAACTGAAATATGGAGGCCAGCATGGGATGGTACCTCTATAAGAAACCTTATCGATGTAAGTTGAGACTACGTCAATTTCTCAGTTGGAAACTGTGTGGCAGACTACATTATTTGGATCCAATATAGCAATTGATATACAGTGTCCCAGAACTCAACGTCAAACGGGCACGGGGTGTTAGGGGGCGTCACACCATTCCCGGGAAAAATTAAAAAAAAATCCCTATTGGTTATTTAAATTTTAACTGACAAATATATAAAAATTAGCAAAATCAATACATTTAACCATATTTGTTGGTACTGTGACCACAAATTTCACAATTTTACGGTATTGTTTTCACTAACGTGGTCCTTAATAAACGTACTAAGGAATTGCAGTCACAAATCAAGCATAAAAGATTGCTAGGCTAGTTAAAATTAGCATATTTTCTTTGACTTGTAATTGAAAAAATAATATCGCCAAACTTTGACTCTTCATAAAAAAAAAAAACTATAGGACTACCCTCGGAAAGTTACTTCAAAAGATGGCCCATTTAGCTAAGATTTTGGAATAGTACAGCACTATACTTTTCTAGCTACAGCAGCTATTAGATTTTTTTTTCTAAATATCACCATATTCAAAATCAAATACTTTAGTCAATACTTTACTTCAGTACAATGCTTGTATGTAAATACGGCTAGTTATTTAAGGTTAATTAAGAGATCGTTCTTGAAAAAGTGCAGAGCCTGCATTCGTGAAGGTGGAAAACAATTTGAAGATGTAACGGCTCGGGGTGTGAGGGGACACCCCGTGCCCGCTTGACGTTGAGTTCTGGGACACCCTGTATAACCTTAATTTTACTCAAACTGAATCATTCTGCATTGCATTTTAAAAGATCAGGACATTTGAATCAGCTGGTTTCATGGTGTATTTATGGCTTAGACGCATCAGAGACGAAGTATAGCTGCTATTGTGGAGGTGAGGTGGTAACAACACTGGTGTGTACAGGCTTTTGCCAGGATTAGCAGTAAGTCTTCATGAAACTTACCTTGACCTTGATAAGTCCTCTCCGGCGAAGCCTGAACCTGCCTGAAGGCAGCTGCGACGCTGACACCGAGGAAATTTGTATCCGCCCAGGCTGAAAATTTTAATTTGTTGGTCACTTTGTGCCATGTAGGTATTTGCTCCTTGATTTTTATTAGGGTTCCGTGTGGATGTGTGCCCCCGCCCCCCTACCCCCCACTAGGTAGAATGACGACATCGTAAAAGTCGCGGATAGCCAATGAATATATACGAGCGGTTAAAAGATGTTCTTTGTGGCGTTCTACGGTAAGCTTGTTCCCACGAAAGAACCAAATTTTTTCAACCCGCAGGATGCCATGCTAGTTTTGCACCCCTGTAATATCTTTATCTAGGAGTTTTTATTAATTTATGTAGAACATATTATAATACATAATTATTAACTGCTAGCAACAAAAAACCTCGCAGAGGTTTGTCCAGTGGCTACGTCCTCACTCCAAAAAATAACAAAATTTACAAATAAAATGTATATAAAAGTTGTCAGTGTACCTCGGATGTAGTTTGCATTCTGCTCGCAGTGTTGACAGAGTCTCCGACGAGGCAGTACCGCGGCAGCCGCAGGCCGAGCACACCCGCCACGCACGGCCCAGAGTGGATCCCTGGAATACGAGACCTCAATTGGAAATGGGGGCCCAAAATGCCTCATGAGAAATTTCGCTCCACGATTGTTTTTAAGTACGAAAGGGATAAGCACGCCTTATGTTTAGCTTCACGCTTGTCCATTACAAAAATATACCGGAAGTTGGGCAGCAGAGCAGAACTGCCATCTTACACTGCAATCTCCAAGCCGCCTGCCAAACGTGGGGATTATGGCAAATCCCCTTTGATGCGGGAGGCTATGTTCAGCAGTGGACAAAGTCAAAGTCAAAATCATTTATTCAATTTAGGCGTCTACGACGCTCTTATGAAGGTCAATTACAAATTTTTATATTGAAATATACTACATTGTACTGCCACGTTCAGCAAACAAAAATTATAGAGCCACTGCGAGAAGAACGGGCAAGAAACTCGGGGCCATTCTTTTCAACGTTTTTTAACAATGTGTTAAGTACATACTATATAGTAAAATTATTACAATACTTAATTTACATTACGTAGGTGTTAGGCGCTAGCTTGGCAGAGGCGAACCAGTCCAAGCATTTTTGTCGTTTAAGTAATCACAAACTGTGTTGTAGTAAGATTTCTTTATCAAAATATTCTTCACATGCAACTTGAATTTTCTTTCTGTGAGCGTTGTAATATGTTTGGGCAATTTACTATAAAACCGCACACAATTGCCTTAGAAGGACCTTTTATTTGTCTTTGCTAATCTAAAACCTGGCACCGCTATTTTATCTTTATTCCTAGTGTTATAATCGTGATTGTCACTGTTTGATTTAAATTTGCTCAAATTTTTACGGACGATTTGGCTGATACAGTAGGGTAAAGAAAATAAAGAACAGACCTATGGTAAGTACAGGCAATGCTCTGGAGATGGCGAGGGCAGCACTAGCCGCGGACGCTGCGTGAGCCCGTCTCCTCTCCGGCGCCCCCGACACCAGCATGTACACAGTCCCTACTGTCTCCACCTGGAAGGAGCATTTTTTATTATAATATTGACATTTTTCTTTCACTTTGGCCTAGTTTGCGTATGGCTTGTCCAGAAATATTACTTTTAGGATGCTGTTTGAGAAAATGGAACACAGTTATTCACCCAGTCCACGCCCCGAAAAAAGTTTGAACTGATCTTGAATGTAAAATAAAATTCGTTTACATTTCACCTATTCCGAAAAGTATATTTCGTTTGCAGATGAGTGCGAGCGAAAATTTAGAATCTTTTGATTCAAAATAGCGCCCTCACTGTAAAAATATTATTTTGTCCCAATCAATCTATTATTGATCCACGATTGGCTGCTACTTTCATGTATCTTACATTCTTATCTGTTTATACAATTGTAAAAACATCACACATTCGCTTCACTTAAGCATGCACTTTTTTCATCAATCTGTTTTGTTGCCCAACGATGGTGGTTTTACTTTGTCCCATAACTTTATTGGACAAACACGGACCTCATGTGGTCCCAGAGATCCGCCACTATTTCATAAATCCTGTAATTATTATTTTCCTCATATCCTGGTCAAAGTCGTTTGTCGTTTTGGATCATTGAACTTGGTATCAAAAATAGAAACAGATCGATAATACATAATTTAAAGCCATAAGGGAAAACTGTGATGTACCTACCATCGAAGTTACAAATAGGGGTTGAAAGCTGATCCCTTGTGTCAGCCACGTATTTCCGAGACACTCATTTCACATAAACAGCCTACCGCAGAACCTTTTGGGTTACACAATCATATCACATCGGTAAAAAACATCTTCTGAATTAAATAATACCTTAAAGTGTTTAGAGTTTTGGATTTGGTTCATTCACCTGTCGATAAACCTTCTTGCGAATAGTCTCATTGGTATATACCGGCTACCTTTCGGTTAATAAAAGGCATTAAGACGATACCTAAATCGCTCTATGAAGCGTTTAACTTGTAGCAATACCCTACTCAGATTGACAAGAGGAGTGGCATGCTGCTCATTTGGCGCGTTTTCTCTTACGCTGCTCTTACGACATTCTAGGTGGATGAGGAAATTCTCATAATAACTTAGGGGGTCAGTTACGGAGCCAGCTATAATTATTCTATAACAGCTAGCTCGTATCGACAGGTGTTGAAGTACCTACCTTGTAAACCCGATGCGTGTCCAAAAGCCGGTCAATCCTGGAGTAGATATCGTTCATGTAGGCAACAGTCTGCATCACATCAGCTCTGGTTCCTGCCTGTGCCAGCTGCACTCCACAGAATATAATGGTGACGCTTTCGAATGCCTGCAAACATTTGCCCGTTATGTAGGTCATCACATCAACCCAAACGTCTACTGTCGAACAAGGTTTCCCCTATTAGGGGATTTGCTATAATCCCCACGCTTTGCAGGCGTCTTGGGGATCCCAGTAGAGTTGTCAGTACTTCAGAAGGCGCTGCTGACCACATTCCGGTAATTTTTCCTTAGTCGCCTCTTACGACACCCACGAGAAGAAAGGGGGAGGTGACATTCTAACCCGGCACTCCACGGAGATTTTATGTAAGTTGACCATGAATAATTCTTGTGTATGAACTAACCGACCAACTAGGTGGACAATTCAGGAGGCCGGTCAGCGGCATTTGGCCAAATTTTTAAGGGGATTGTAAACTCTAAAGCCAAATTACTCACTTGGCAAGTGTCTTACGGGTATACGATTTTATATTTTTCTTCTTATAAATTAATTAGGTATTAAACAAACCTGACAGGCTCCCATCGGATCCTTCCCATCTCTTAAATGATCAGCAATCGCCTTCGGAATCATTGAGTACAACAATTGATCGCCCCTTTTCTTCCATTGGTCCAGTAGCCTGCAGGATTTTTCTAAAGAAAGGCTCCTGTCCTCAGCCTTCTCAAATAGCAATTCCAGCCTGGACAGGTGCTGCCAGCCATTCAGGAGCATCTCCTTGGATAAGCCGTGTCCATTCATGTCTGCAAGGTAGAGGCCAGCTTGGCGAAGCTCTTCGAGATCGTTGAAACTTGAAATTAAAAGTGATTTATTTATAAGTAGGTACCCTAAGGTAATCAGCATGTTCTGGAAAAAAATCCACGCTTAGGGACACTGTGGTGAAATCACGGTCATGTAGTAATAGATAAAGTATTTGAAAAGTATATACGCGTGATGTACGAACGGTTAAACAGACAAACATACTCGTATAATCCGAAAGACATTGTTTGCCTTTTGACAAAACATTTCCCTCTTTGACTTTGAGGAAAAGTGTTCCTTTTTTTTTTCTTCCTTTTTTTTGTTATTGCTGATAGGTAAGCCTTTGATCACAATCTCACCTGATGGTAAGTGATGATGTGGTTGAAGGTGTTAACAGGCTTAACCTAGAAATACTGGCTCTCAAGGACAGCTGCCGGAACACACCGTTAGGTGCTTGGCGACAGATTTTCTACTTGAGGGTGGTCGCTAGTCAAGCGGGTATTCGCAAAAATGCCCTTCCACCATGCGGTGAAGCTCAAGTCCGCGGCGGCACTGAGCTATCACTGCTTCAAAACGTTCCTCATTAGACTAGTAACCCTGACTTTGACAGAATAGGCATTTGAAGGTGCCGCCCGTTTTAGTAAATGTAACTAAATATTAGTCGCGCTCGTCACTGTTAAAGTTTTATATAATAGTAAAATAAACAGGAGTTTTGGAGAAACGTACCATTACAAAATTAGTAGGAAGGTATTTTAAGGTCAAAAATTAGCATATAAAAAAACCTATTTTTGAATTACATTCTAAAATATTTCGATAAGTATAATATATTGCGATATTAAGTAATTATCTTACTTGAGCGTAATTATTTTGTGTGAGTGGTGAATGATTCCAATCCTACCGAGTGCTTCACCTCGTGAATTTTATGGCTACTATGAAGTACCACTTGGTTGGTGCTTCATGAGAAGCCTAGTTAAGCTAGGGAAGCTAAGTGTATGTAGATTTTAGAGCCTTTAATTTAGGTTAAGTAAGTACTGCGAGTGACTAAACCTTTTAATATCCGTTGTAAGTTCTTAGTTATATATCAGTCTGTTTGAATTATGCCACTCACATAAGCATTTCTAGGCTAACTGTCCTAAAATCAGTCGAGGTGTTTAAAGGCAAAATGATTTGGAATCATGAAGTCAAAAACCCCCATATGCACTCATGGGTCGTAAGAAGAATTTTGGAGTTTATCCCAAAATCCACTGACATCACAGGGTGGGATTCTCAGCGGTGATTGATAGACCTAAGGTGTACTCGTAACAATATAATATTCCATTAATTTTAAGTTCCCTGGTTCCCCTTGGATCTCAAACAGTATAGACGTGTCCACGTTACTTAAAATTTAATATTATAAATTACATTTTCGATAACAATATTCGTGTAAAATAATAGGAACGCATAAAATTCATGTTGTTGACGCTGTTGTGGTGAAATTAATACGTGATAACTACGAGCACAATTACCAGGGAGACATACGCGTGAGTCAATTTTTCATTCATACGCGCTGACTGCTCCTCGATATCATTCATTAACCAACTTTGGTGGGGGCTAAGAAACGATTCCGCCAATCACTGCGATTTGAAGAATATAATGAAGTGTGTGTGAATGCCTCACCCTAATTGCAGAAGTGTGCGTACTGAATTGGTATAAGCAAGCAGCTATACATTGACAGCATTTCGTCACGTCGACTTTATTTTATGAAATTACTTTATGCCTAGAGAAAGAATTATGCCGAAAATGATTCGTTCGCCCCCTCCCAATGTTCCGCTTTCCTCTTCGGATACAGAAACGTCCAAATCCAATAGAGAGGAAAGATCAAGAAACAGGGAAAAGAAACGACGCCTGTCCGGAGATGAAGTTGATACTTTGTCTGCCATGAGAGCTGAAATGCGAGATCTGTTTGAATCTTTCCAATCCAACCAGAATAGTAGGATGGATAAGATTGAAAATCGCATACTTGCTATAGACTCCAAGATATCAGCCGTCCAGGACTCTAATGTTCATCTTGAGAGAGCTGTTGATGTTGTGACTGAGCAGCTGTCTAACATCCAAGAAAATATTAAAAGATTGGAAACAAATCGTAAAGAAATGATTACCCAAATCGCGATACTAGATGATAAATGTGAAACTATGGAACGCAATATGAGGAAGACTTGTATAGAGATCAGAAACGTCCCTAATCCTAAGGCTAATGAAAAAAGAGAAAAAAAGGAGGACCTTTTCTCCTTATTTTCTGCCCTTGCTAAGTCCCTCAGCTTAGACTTCGGTTCGTCTGAGATACGCGATGTTTACAGAATACCTACTCACAGTTCGAATGATTCATCCACCATTATCGTCGAGTTCTGTAACACACTTCTGAAGAATAAAACTCTAGCAGCAGCAAAACAATATAATAAATCCAACAGGAACAACCAACTTAGCACGAATCACTTAGGCCTACAGTGCAGTAAGTCCACTATATATATATCTGAGCACCTTACTGCTAAAGCGAAAAAACTGTACTATTTATCCAGAGAGCTGGCGAAAGCTGACAACTACGCCTTCTGCTGGACATCTAATAGCAAAGTGTATCTGCGAAAACGTGAAGGAGCGCCATATATACTAGTAAAATGCGAGGAACAACTTAAGTCCCTTAAGACCTCAGAATGACTATGTCTGGAGAACCAAATTGTTAAATCACAGAAATTTATAAGTATTTTTCCTACCCATTTACTGTTTAGTAAGTATAGTCAAAGTGTCTCAGTTATTCTATTATGCTTAGAAACCAAACAATCACTGAAACGTGATAAATATCGACCGGCTTGTTACTCTATTACCTATTTAACTTACACGCACATCTTTCGCACACATATACTAAAATATCGACTTGTACTAACATATCATTCAATCACCACTTCCATATTCGTTCTGACATTCCAAAAGCAGTCAGACATGTGTTTGTCTCTCTCAATCTCACAAATTTCTAATAGCGTTAAAATAATCTGTACGTCCCCTTCTTTCGTTTACAAATCAATGTACCGTCACAATATGCACCAATCACACTTGCAAAAGTGGCCATTTAAGGATTGCAACACACTGATGTTAAGGAATACTCTTAAAATATTTTTATACCATAATAGCAGTACATATATAGCGTATATACTCTCAGTTTACGTTAAACTTTCGCCAACTTTATTAGATTCTGGTACACTTTATTTTTTTTTATTTAATCAAATTCGATAATGTAAATTTTATAGATGATCTTGATTCTACCAGTCTGATTCCAAGCTTACACTCATTTAGTCCTGACTCTTGTAAAACATTCATTGGTGAGTCAAATAATCAATTCACAATATTATCACAGAATATACGCAGTATACGCAAAAATTTTGTTTCCTTAGAATTTTTCATATCGCAACTAAAATTTATTCCTGATCTAATCGTACTAACTGAGTGCTGGTTAGACGACTACTCTCCTGAAATATGCCTTGAAAATTATGTCTATCACAAATCAAAAGTGTACCTTAATCAAAATGATGGGATCGTGATCTATTCAAAATCAAATATTAAAACTAATATATGTGAACCTCCATTCAAAGATGCAAACTGTCTTTTAGTAGAAATAGAAAATAAATTAACAGTTATATGTCTCTATAGATCCCCATCCAAATCCAATACTGAGAATTTTCTAAATTCTCTAGAAAATGTATTAGATACAATACAAACGGAATCTGTTGTTCTGACGGGTGATATTAATATTGATATTGGTAAAAACTCAAAGGATGCGAATGCTGAAACCTATCTAGAACTTACTGCCCACTATGGCTTTGTGCCAGGACACTATTTCCCTACTCACGGTCGAACTTGCCTGGACCATGCACTGATAAAAACCAGTTTTTCTTCGCGGGTTGCTATTTGTGGCTCAGCCATAACGGACCACGACTCTGTCATTATTGGGATTGACAAACACTTAAATATTGCAAACGAAAACGAATTGAGAACTTTGACTAAATTCAACTATTCCCAAATCGTGGCTGATTTGGAGTCTGTAAACTGGTCAGTACTATATAATACTTCAGATGTTTCATCAGCTTTTGATAAATTTATTAGCATAATTAGTAATGTAAAAGAAACAAATAAAACCGTTCGTACAGTACCAAATTCAAAATTTATTCGGAGACATTGGGTTACCCCTGGATTAATGAAGTGTATAAGAAGAAGAGATCTTTTACATATGAAAGCCAGGAGAAATCCTAAAAATGTCGAACTACAGAACAAGTATAAAATATACCGGAACGTTTGTAATAATACTTTACAAAATTTAAAAAATTTGCATGACCGGTCATCACTTACAGAATGTAAAGGTGACTGTAAAAAGACATGGAAAGCTGTAAAGAGCATCTGTAACATAGGAATAAATAAGAGCTCAGCATCCTCCCTTGTCAATGCATCTCTAGCCATAACACCCAAACAGTCTCTTAATAAGGTTAATTCCTTTTTCACCTCTATAGGTTTTGAATTAGCAGAAAAAATACTTTCTAGTAACTCTACTACAGAACATAAACTAGCAGAACAAGCACCTAGTACGCCGGAATCCCCTTGCCAATCCTTTTTCTTCCACCCCACCACTGAAATAGAAATTTTGAATGTCATAGATTCTTTAAAGACAAGATCGTCTCCTGGCCATGACAACATTAATAACGAGCTCTTAAAAAAAGCTAAACTGTCCTTGGCTTCCCCTTTAGCGTACCTATGCAACCTCAGTTTAGTCTCTGGTGTCGTCCCCGACTGCCTAAAGATTGCGAATGTGATACCTATATTCAAATCTGGGGACCCAAATGATGCTTCCAACTACAGACCAATATCATTATTGCCATCAGTCTCAAAAGTTTTAGAAAAAATTGTTAATAAAAGGCTGCTGTCATTTCTGGAAAATAACTATTTAATTGCAAAAAATCAATTTGGATTTCGTTCGGGTAGGTCAACGGAAGACGCAGTGATATATATGGTAGACCATATCTCTGCTACTCTAGACTCTGGCCAGAACTGTATTGGCGTCTTCCTTGACCTAGCCAAGGCATTTGACACGGTCTCACGGCCCATACTATTAAAAAAAATGCAGCAACTTGGAATCCGTGGAACTGCTTTAGATTGGTTCACGTCTTATCTTACTAATCGGACTCAGAGAATTTGTATAGGTGACCATAATAGTGACCTAGCTGATGTGAATTTTGGCGTGCCTCAAGGCAGCGTGCTAGGACCTACGCTATTTTTAATCTATATCAACGATTTGTGTCAACTTAGTATTGGTCAAGCAGTAACAGTTGCTTTTGCAGATGACACTGTGCTTTTATTTCACGGTGAAACTTGGTCAATAGCACGTGATGCCGCTGAAAACGGTTTACGCAAAGTTTCCCAGTGGCTTCAAAATAACCTGCTTACTCTTAATACGTCTAAAACCAAATTTCTTACCTTTGCTATTTCTCAGCGAACAGCTCCTCCAATACCACCCTGTGTTACCCTCCATAACTACGGCTGCCCTTCTAAGAATACGTGTAACTGCGCGGTACTAGAAAATGTGCAGAATGTTAAATACTTGGGGGTTTACCTTGACGATAGACTATCTTGGAGGAACCATATTAGTGCTGTAACTTCAAGAGTTAAAAAACTCAAATACATTTTTACTAAACTAAGATATGTAGCAGACAATGATGTCACTAGATTAGTGTACTCTGCATTATGCCAACCTATTTTGTCTTATTGCGTAATAGTTTGGGGTGCAGCGTATGCGGACATCTTCATTAAAGTTGAAAGGGCTCAAAGAGCTATTCTCAAAATTGCCTATAAAAAACCGTTAAGGTATCCTACGGATAAACTTTACAGCGACTATAATCACCAAAGAGTTAGACATATTTTTATTACCCGTTCCATTTTACGTTTTCATAGACAAGCCCTATTTTCCATTTGCGCTAATTCAAGACCTAAAAGGTGCTTAAGCTGGCCCACTCCTAGATTAACTACCAAATTTGCCAAAAAATCACCATCATTTATGTGTGCTTATCTATATAACATGGCTCATAAAAAGCTAAACATTGTTAATAATTTGAGAATCACTTGCAAAAGAAATGTCCAGAACTGGCTATGCAATTTCAACTATTATGAAACTGAAAAACTGTTACTCATTCTTAAGTAATTCTTTGTGCATTACATGTGGTGTTTTTTGTTTTAATATATGCAATTTCTGATCTATTCCCAAAAATGCTTCACATTTTTACACTACATATTGATTCTTCATACATAACTTCAAAACAACTAGGTATTATAAAAAAATAGTTCTTATAACATGATACGAATTATATATTCATTATCTATTTATTATTTTGTCAAAGCTATATAACCCTTCTAAAATAATATACATAGTTATAAAATAAGTATGAAAAAAAAAAAAAAAAAACCCCCGTGTGTTACTGTCATAATATCTACAAACAATATCGCCTAAACTTGTCTCTTGTACACACACAACTCACACTTACTCAGTTACTTTTTACACTTATCTCACCATACATACATAAACAAACTGTTTCCATGTGTGCTATTCTATCATCAGTGCAAGTTAACAAATACGTAATGCAGTAATACAGTGGTCGGATGGATGCAAATATATATTTTTAATGAAGGTACCCACATTTGCAATCTTATTCTAAAATGTATGTAGCACAATCCTGGTATTTTTTAGAATGCAACTTATTTATAGGCAATACAAATATCCTCTGTTATTTTAAGAAGCATAGTGTTTTAGTGAAAACCTCTGTATGTTTTTTGTAAAGTGGATCGTCAATGGTGTGGTGAAACAACAATTCTATCTATAGGATCACAACCTTTCCGCCGTACGCCGGTCAGGACTGATACGATATATTTGGTATGTTTTGTTATAATCTATAAAATTGCAGATTTAATTCTGCGCAGTTTGCAATTTTATAACTAAGATATTGGTATTTCTGTGGGAATTTCTTTTAAATAATGCTAAAAGTAGATGTATTTCTCTTTTTTTTTTTTTAAGAAAGTAACGTCATACTAAACTTAGTCCCTTAATAAGAATAACAGTACATTAAATACAAATTGTAAAGTATGTTTTTAGAACACTCCATTATCTATTAGGTACTAAGTATACTTGTCTATTGATCATACATTTATATAAATTATGTACATTTGGAAGAGAACTAGACCACCCACAACACAGGGTATCCTAGTGTGGGGGCTAGTGTGAATTAGTCAGTAACTATGAGTCAAAAGTAAATAGAATGGAAATAATTTAGATTATAAGTGTTTTTGGTAAAAATTTTATAGTAACTGCTTCTGTAACTTATAACTAACATTTATAGTAATATTCCATAATATTGTCTAATCAACGTAAGAAACTGTTTTGGCACAATAAAGTATATTATTATTATTATTATTATTATTAATTACCCCCACTTTTACTACCTATTTCTATAGATTAGAGCTGCTTCCTTATTTATGCTTAGTGGCCATAATGGAAATAGCATCCTTTACTATTCATTGGTGTGACGAAAATAAGTATGAGTATATTTGCTATTGATTTTTATAGATAAGATTCATATCCAAACAAGCCTTTGGATTCTAGTGAGTGACAAGTAGCAATGTGTGTCGCAAGTCTTTCACGACACGGTGCGAGCTCGAACATGTAGATGACTTACATAGGACTGCATAGGAAAATGAGCGAGTCGATTTCTTCTAGAAAGTAGATGGGTCCCCTGAGCAGTATGGAGCGAGCGCCCTGCGAGCCGCGCCGCGCGTCGTTCGCCAACCGCGCGCGCCACCGCACCAGCTCCAATTCGAAGATCATGGTCTGCATGCACACCACCTGGAAGCACAAGTGTGAAAAGAATAGTGGAGCGTATATAGTGGACATTGATAGACGCAAGGTATCTTGTAATTGAAATGATGAGTTACAAGTAGTTTTCACCAATATCTCAGCTGTTGGTAAGTTATGAAGTGGTTAAAAGCTAAATCTACAAATTGGCACTGGCTTTCGACAGATGCTGGAACACATCTTTAGGTGCGTGGCAACAGATTTTCTACTCTAGCCCACTTGTTGGCAGCGTGCCCAGCATGCGATCGTGATAAAACATGTATATTATTTACATCGACGTTTCGATCAAGTTGCATTGGTGGTGGTCACGAGCGAACTCACGACCACGACCGCTCGTGACCATGACCAATGCGACTTGATTCCAACCAACTCAACTCAATCTCGTTAAATACTTATAACCATGTAATTTCGGTTGTAATTTAAGTTTTACGATATTTTATTCTCGGTACACTAGGCCGGACCTGCCGCTGCAATATATTGCTTGCTCGCAAAAAATAATATTTTCGCTGGTTACAGGAATGGTTCACTAAACATAGAAAATAAATGAAGCAAAAGAAAACTGTGATAGCAACCAACCGAACCTTATTTCAAGCTCCATTGAACCAGACATTAAATTCGTACCTTGTCCCAAGTGAACGATACTTTGGGTTTCCTCAAACGCAGTATTTCGGAGATGGGTGTTTTCACGATCCGATTGTAGGGGCCTCCCCACGCCGCTATCAACTGAAAATAACGGAAAAAAAACACATTTTAGGGGGAAAAATAATTTGGAAGTGTCATCGAAAATACTGGTAATGCATATCTACACAATCAAGTAGAAATACTAATCTACATACCTTCTGTCGATGTGGTCGAAGGTGTTAAAAGGCTTAACCTAGAATTACTGGCTATCAAGGACAGCTGCCGTAACACACCGTTGGGTGCTTGGCGACAGATTCTCTAATTAGATGGTCGCCAGGCACAAAATGCCCTTCCTTTCTGCGGTGAAGCTCATGCCCGCGGCGGGATTCGAACTAGAAGGATTCCATTTTTTGGTCCGGAACCCGGATAAAAAGTATCTCGCTATGATTCTCGGACTCTGTGTATATCCAAATTTTATAAAAATCAGATAGTTTTCATGTGATGCGTGTGCATCAAGACAGACATTTTTTTTCATAAATCCTATATACTCGTGTTCAGAAGATTTTTAAATTCATATTCCGTGTACAGATTTTGTGGCTAATACTTACTCCTTTCTTATATGTATAGAAGAATTGTCATAAGATGGTACAGCAGCTGACTAAATATAGAGTGGGAACTGGCCCATAAGGACAGCTACTGGAACACACAGGGGCTGACTTAACAGATTGCTCACTTGAGTACATAATATAGCTCATCACCCTGCGACCAGGAATCCAATACTACATCATTTTGGTTAACTAGTAGGTACCTTATCACCAGCCATCAACACCTTCATCCTTCGGTCAAGGAGTACTCCGAAAGGGAACAACTGCAGCAACAGTGAAGCAGGTACCGCTGGCAGCTCGCATGGAAGGTTCTTTCTCATCATCAGGGATTGTACCTGCAATTATATGTCACCAACTCTAAATCAGTTGGTAAAGTGAAACACATATGTAAGGATTTAGGATAAAATACCTCCTAAAATATAATTTGCATCCCACCAACTCGGAAAGAGTATTTTTAATCTTCAATATCTGAGTGGAAAAACCGTTTTTATTCTCTAGAGGATAAAGTAAATTGAATTTAGAACATCGTGTGCACTAAGTTTGTGAATTAAAAAAAACATTAAACCTATTTACCGCTACCTCTATGGTGCCGAATATATTTAGTCATTTCCTCGCTGAGGTGGAATGAAAAGTTACGTGTTGCACTCGAGTGCAAAGATTTTTCACCTCGTGCCCTTTTTTTTATTCCCTCGCTAACGCTCAGGATTCTAATTTTGAATCACTCGTTGCGCTCGTGATTCAATTTTAGAATCCTTCGCTTGCTCGGTCATCAAAATTGAACACGCGGTTAAAAAGCAACTTTGCACTCTTGTATAAAAAATATCGGCGCCTGGTGATGCAAGTGTCAATGGTTGTGGTGACCACTTACCATCTTTTGGGTTGCAATTTTATTTGCCACGTTTTAGTATAAAATATTGGCAGTAATACATCGCTTAGTTCAACACCCGGACGGAATAGGAACAACAATTTTAATACATCTGTGTGCGCCCCCAAGTACCTTTACCCATACTATATATAAGGTTCTGTAGTTATATTGAAGTAAGTAAATGATATCAATGATCAAGTTCAAAGAGATAATCAACACACACAATTGCAAGAAGCCATAAGCGCACGCTGTAGCTGTGGTAAATATTTCTTCTAAAGTAATTTAAAATTCACAAGCAAAACTTTTATATTCATAACTTGTAAAAGGTGATCATCTCACCTATGGTTAAGTTATGTGTTGGAAGATAGTAAATTGGCTTAGTAAAAGTTATTATTAATTCTCTAAGACAGCTGCCGGAATTATTTCTTTATTCTGTCTCTAAGCACAAAATATGACCATTTTGTGCTTGGAGACAGACTTTCTACTTTAGGATGGTAGGTAGTTAAATGAACATTCGCAAAATGCTCCAAGAAAATGCGGGTAAGAAAATACCTACCTATATTTCATTACCTGTAAGACCAGGCCACTCGGAAAATTTTGCGTAAGGAGATTTTATGTATGGAGCAATGTGTGATTCTACTTTTATTTAAAAATATATATTATTTACGAAAAAAAATACAAAAGTAGGCACAAAAAACAAATAATTTTCCACATTTTGTTACAAATTAAATGTAGGTAAATATCGTGTCCCACTAAAACATTGAATTGTCTCCTGGAAATTACATTACATTTGAAATCGTAAAATTTTCACGCGATGTAATTTTACGATTTGAAATGTATGCAACCGGAACAAACTTTTAATCGACTACAAATGGCATTTGTGGATGAATACCTATATATTAATTGAGAAAAGATGCTGTTTGGTTTAGAGACATTGGGTACGGGGGTTTCCGGGAGCTCATAGTATTTTCGTAAACTTATCTAGCCCTTGGTCGATGTGACGCCTCATCAAAATCACTTTTTTGTCACTTATTTGGTTCAACGAATAAGATTTGCAATCCAACAGAGCAACGCTGCCAGTGTGCTGGGCACGCTGCTAACTGGTAGTGGGATTGGACTTTAAGTTGTCTAAATGCTTACATACAACATTATAGCTGGCAGCGTTTTATGGATAAAGACACAGCTCATTATAAAAAATACAAGATTATTTTTCGTCACGGTCGGTGTAACTAATGTTTTCCAAGGTTGTGTAGGTACTTATGCATATATAATTTTTGTGAAACCGCCCAAGTGTATCTACAAAATAAAATAGGTGATAATGGTTGAGCTGTTACTAAAATTAGCACCCCCACGAATTTCCTTATCTCTTAGATCGCATTAGAGCCAGCCAATTCTACTCTTAATTGGTTAGAACCATTGGTTAGGACAATTAGATATAACGCTTGATGGGCCTTTGTCGCAGCGCAGGTGGCTCCATAAAGTTCAAGGTTACGGAGACAATACCACAACTGACACTGAGTTAAGTTTTGGAACAATCGAACTGCGTCTCGATACCTAAAAAAGTAAACATAACTGTGTTTTGTTCTAATATATATTATGCTGTTTTGTTTTTGGACGTCAGTATTCTGACAGCCAAGTGGATGATCTTTTATAAACTTAAGATTATTAAAGAAACTTATCTAAAATAGGGGCAAAAATCATTACCTCCTACATTTTTTTATGTGGGCGGAACAAGCTCGAGATCATGTTAAGCGGACTAACCTCTGCCTATAACAGATGCATTTCGTCACCGTCAAGTCACGAATTGCACTGCGCCTGTCACATTGAGACGTAGTTGTTAAGTCTCATGTGCCTGTAACTTGGCTCTCAAGGACAGCTGCCGGAACACACCGACAGGTACTACTTGGCGACAGATTTTCTACTTGAGGATGTTCGCTACCCAGGCGGGCATTCGCAAAATGCCCTTCCAGCATGCGGTGAAGCTCATTCTCTCGGCGGGATTCAAACCATGGCCCTGTTGCGCGGCAGTCCAATGCCACTGAGCCATCACTGCTTCAGAAAAGTTAGACAACTATGCTGTGCACGTGAGACATAATGATTTTCGGCGCCACTATAAATTGAGGGCATTCTCAACACATTTTCCAGTGGGCAGACGTAAGAGGCGACGAGAGAAACATACCAGAGCGTGGGCAATAACGCCTTCTGAAGAACTGTCATATTAAACTGCGATCCCCTGAAGACGCCTGCCAAGTATGGGGATTATGGCAACATCGGCTTTAATGTAGTTTATTCAACGATGGACGTCTAACACGGAGTAATAAAGAATCCTATATACCATCATCAAACAGATATCTTAACACATATGTTATAAACCATTTTCGTTATATAAAATTTACACCTTTGACAAGATCCTATTTCATTCATTTTTTATAAATAATATATGCATATTTTTATGTTTGCAATAACGCATGCTCTGCGGATTACATTACAAAATTACAAATTTACGAGAGGAAAAATTTAAGTCAGGTAAGGGATTCAAACCCGCGTCCATTCACCCCTTTAGCCGGGGTATGCTCTAATCCAATTGAGCTAACATGACAATGAGTCCATAAGTCATATTTTTCCGATCGCTCTTTTTAACAATCGTATTGGGATGGAGCGACATCTATAGTTCAACTTACGCTAAACTACAAACAAGACTAATTTTGCAATTAGACAATGATTATGATTTTAAAATGATAAGTCATCATTTTAAAATCATCATCAACCGAATAATTTTAATATTTTTATGTTTGCAATAACGCATGCTCTGCGGATTACATTACAAAATTACAAATTTTCGAGAAGAAAAATTTAGTTTTGTTTGTAGTACAACTTAAGTTGAACTATAGATGTTGCTGAATCCCAATACGACGGTGAAAAAGAACGATCGGAAAATTTTTAGTTGTGGACTCATTGTCATGTTAGCTCAATTGCATTAGAGCATACCCCGGATAAAGGGGTGGATGAACGCGGGTTCGAATCCCACACATGATCTAAATTTTTCCCCTCGTAAATTTGTAATTTTGAAATATATGCATATATTTAAATATATAAAATTATTAATCAATTACAAAAAGTACCATTGTTATCTATGCACTTTTGCCATTTTATCGGTAATTCATTGACTCCTTCGCTGAAAAACTTGAGGACCTCAGGATGGTCTTTTTTACATTTCACATACAGATATCTGAGTACACATACAGTTTTCTTCTTAGGGACCATAAAATTATATTTTAGTTAACTGAAGCTACACGGGGCGGCGCGAAAAAGCTACGGGTGCCGCTACGAAGCTACGACAGAAGCTCCTACTAATGCTACGGTGACAACTTTACTCCCCACGGCATAATTATATAACAAGTGCTACAAATGTTGCATCCGCCACCCCTATAAAAGTGAAGAAATGAGATGTGATAAGAAATAAATAACTTAGAAGACGGCTAATGTATAACTACAAGTTATAAGTATTCGAATTTTCATAAAGTAATGAAAAAAATAATTAAAATGTAATTTTTAACAGATTTTTCTACCTTAAGGCAAACATTTGCAGAAGTAAATACCACCATGACCCCAGCAGAAGTCAAACTAAAAACTCCTGCCGGCAAACTAGTCCAGTCGACTGGCTTTGAATTTTCTTATAAAGATTCCCACAGTCATATAAAACAACATACTATAACTATTTATACCAAAAGAAAGTACCATTTAATTAAGAAAGTATGTACCCAACGGACTAATTTGTTACTTTTAGTTAACAATACTGACAGACCAGATAGCTACGAAACATAAATACTCACGGACTATAAATACCAATTTATTTGTTCTACCATTTAAGTACAATACCTACTGAAGACACCCCAAGCTAAGAGAGCCCTTTGTAATTTTGTGGAGCCAACTATCTTGAAATCTAATTTGGATAAAACTCGGTAGGTATACATTACAAGGACTAAGCCGGCACCGGTGTTTAAGGCTACTGCCTCATCAACATATCCGGGATATTTGAGCTCCTACTGCTTTTCAAATATTAAAGCTAGGATTCATATACCCCCAGACGTATTTAATTTCATTTTGTACAAAAAGTGCCAGACAATTTTTTGATTTGTTATTGATGTTGTGAATTTAGATAACAAAAATATCTCAATTCATGAAGAAATATTAACAAGTCGACGCGAATTCTTTTTTTTTGTAGTGAATTACTAGTCTTAACATTTTACTTATTTATATATACCTTATACCTTAAGTTGGATATACCGTTTACATTTACACCCTATTAATTTTTTTAAATTAACGGCAGGTCAGTATTGGTTTGTTTCGGACGTAGGCATTTATAATGGTATTTTCTCAGCCATTTCAGTCCTTGCAAGTGCCTATCTGTAACATGCTGTTAAATTAACTGCGGTTCTTATAAAAGAAAATCGTACAATTAAATTTTATATCAAATCACATATCAAATAAACCAATAGCACTGGAGATGCTTGTGTTATATTGCTGTGGAATTTATAATAATAGTAATTTATACTACATATCGTACGTAACGTAGCCCACGTTTGACTCCTATATATCTCACTGGTATCTACGGACTATGTGGTCGAAGAAGGCGAGCAGTATAAACCTGAAATGGGATCTCCCCGTCAACGACAACTTCCAGTACTTGGCGAAAGATCTCGCAAACTAACTAAACATGGAGGTTGATAAAATTAACCTAAGTAACCAAAATAGCTTCTTTAGAAAGTATTATCTCTAAATTTACCCCTAGATGTTAAAATTCGTTAAGCTCTAGTCCTAAAATAGCAAAACAAGAAACTTTGTTGAAGCATAATTTTGTTTCCAAATCGCTTACTTTATGTTTGACTTTTGCTTTAAATATACTACTTACAAACAAACTTCGAAACTGTTGAAACACTCTGAACTATAAACAGAGTACCAAAAACTTGTGGGGTATGTGAGTAAAAGTAGCGATATTTCACAAAATTTATTAACTATCAATCTAGAGGTACCTTAGGATCACTAAATCTAATGAAACAAATAAAAATGCTACAACTTTTTACTCTGTTGTTAAATTTACCCTACATATATTTATACAGGGTTATTGGAAAAATGCTAACAACCTCAAAGAGTTGACTTCTGCTAGTCCGAACAAACATTTTGAGATGAATGTTTTTTTGTGATGGAGTAAGCCCGAGGGCCACCTGTTAAAAGTCTGTTGTGCCTGTAATTTATTATTTCATTTTTTTTATTACTTTGCTCAACATAAATATTCAAAACTCTATTCAAAGGGAGCGCGGCGCGGTCCAGTGTTGCCGCGGCGGGCGCTTTTAGTTCGTTTTAGGCTTTGTCTTGGCTTGTCTATGAGAGACAACTTAACACATAACTTAAAACTGTCTGACAGCACTAGAAAGACTTATTGTTTTTGGTATATTGTTAATAGGTACCACGAAAAGCAGATCAGACGCAGCAGATGGGGAAGCAGGGTCCTCGAATGGTTACCACATGACACCGGAAGCCGAAGAGTTGGTAGGCTTCCCACTAGGTGAACTGACAAAATCGTAAAGGTCGCTAGAGAAAGATTTTGTTCTGTGGACTTCTTCCGGCTGTTTTTGGTGATGTTTTTGCGAACTAAAGTTTATTTTTATTTCTATAACAATTTCAAAACATAGATGATTGAACAATAGAGATAAGAAGCATTAGGAATCCCTTCAAAACTTACATAGTCACTGTTATCGAACTCGAGCCGTAGAACTGCCACGTAGTAGCTGCCGTCCATTGTTTCTTTGACTATTGATACCTTCAGCTTCAGTGAGAAGATGTCTTCTGCAATCTCATACAGCTGACCTGTCAATAAGCTGGGCTATTTAATGACTTGTTATTACCTCATAGTGTATTTTATACATCATCATGTATTTTTTTTACTTCCGAGATTATTATCCACCAGTACTTTTAGTTATTTAGTATGAAATTGATTTATATATTAATAGACGATTAATAGACCCTTTGTACTATAGAAACATGAATTAAAAAAATATTAGATCATCATATTGTATCATCATATTTATCTGAGTGCATCATTGTATATGTTTCTGAGATGTGCATGTTCATTTAATAAGATAAGGAATTAGTATATTATATATGGAAGGAAGCTGGAAAATTACAGATGCCCAAAAGTAGCAAAATTTCAGCAAATGGAAAAAAATATATTAAAGTAAGTTTGATGGGGATACCGCTCCGTCCCCTTAAGACGGTTTAATAATAGTAACGATAGCACAAATTTGAACCATGACTCACTTTCTATGATATCTCGATCGGCAGATGTCGTGGCTTACGTGGTTAAATTTTATTTTTATTTTGCAAGATTATTAAATTAGCTAAGTAGTAATTTTTTTTCCATCTTTCATATTGGCCACTTTAAAGTGAAAAACTGACAGCTAACTGAAAAATTAGTCTTGTAGTGACAGCAAAGTTGAAGAGTAAAGACTAGATAATTTATGCCAGTCATTACTCATCTTGTTTCATTATCCAGTCAATGACTGGAATTCATTGGTTAAGTTGGCGTTTCCGAGCAATAGTTAGTTAAAAGTTAGTTATGGTGTGGGTGGTAACTCGTAGTAGATTACTAACATACCCATCAGGTATTGTGTAAAGCCAGTCCGTGTGCTGCTATACACAAGTTCGGCCCCGTGTATATGCGCGCGAGTGAGTTGCATGCTGGGAGACCGCATGCGCGGGAAGGTGTACCGCATGCGTTGATGGATATTGTCGACAGACTGCAGGAATGTACAGAAGTATCGTCCTGTTGCTCGTATCATTGTGTCGTATCTGAGAATCAGAGCAGATATTATGGTAAAATCCTTACTTATATAATTTTACGTGGTACATAGAGAAAACGAAAGGAAAAGATAGACGAGTACAAAGGTATAAAAGATACTAAATGATTCATGGTTGTATAATGAGTTTCTTTGAATTAGCCACTACAATTTTTCATGGCATATTTAGCCGAATTCATTTGTATCAGGTATTTCTTTTATTAAAATCAAATAATGGAGTAAAATGCCTTCTATCATATTTCCTGTACTAACTATTACAACATAAAGATTCTAATAAATTTAAAGGTACGTAGGTGAGGACGTTGCCTATTAATGTTCGGTTTAGTTGCAAATGAAAATTCTATATTTTATATTTAAGAACCTACTAAGATACTTACCAACAACATATGACCTTATTTTGTTTTTAGGATTAGGTATATCAATTCGGCACAAGTCAGAAAATGAGTAATAAAAATAAAATATATTACTTTCGTTATATATTAAGACCACCTATATTTCATTTCATTGAAGTGTCTGTTTAGATTGGCTCAAAATTGAGAATAATGGCTTCATTCGTTAAACAAACGCATGATCTTTGAATAGTTCATTCAACGGAATTTGTAACAAATTACTTGGGAGCAAAAGCCTCGAACCACTTACCCATAGTTACTGAAAAACTTGACGAAGCATCTTCCAAAGAAATGCATAGCTTTTTCCGGAGTTCCAAACTTTTCCTTCATTGAGTTCAATTTATCTCCATAAATGATTGTAAGGCTGTTCAACCTTGGTCTTGGAGTCAGAATGGATCCACGACGTCTGTATACATCTAAAGCAATGGTGCAGCTTGTCTTACGAGCTGGTTTCGTAATTAAAATCTTCTTGCTACCGTCAGATTCTGGAGATGCCGGTTCGGAATCTTTAGGTGTGTCAACGGGGGATACTTTTAAACTGTCTTCTGGACAAGCCTTAGGACTGTTCACGAGAGACACTTTACGGCTGTTCGATGAAGGAAATTTGGGACTTATAGGACATTCCTTCTTAGGCGAGTCTAACCGACATGGCTTAAGACCGTCACCCTGATCAAGCTTTAGACATTGTACAGACGCTTCAGGTATGACCTCCTCAATAACATCTCGTGCTTTATGATCGTCATACCGAACTCCCAAACTATGCCTGTTGAAATCTCTCATATTGGCAAGCTCAAGTTCTTGCCCTTCGTTGATTTTGTCTGTAGACGTCGAAGGTGGTCTTATTTCTTCTGAAGAAGTGTACGCATCTATTTCTTTCTTTGTGACTGCTGTCAAAGCATTTGTAGCTGTGAAAGGACATTTGAAGGCAGTTCTGTTATCGGCGTGGACTGAAGCGCTTCGCCAGCTTGGTTTAGATTTTATGGAGGACTTTCTTGGACCTGGACTAGCAGGTCTGGACGTGGTAGGGCTGTTGGGGTCTCTGGTGATGAATCGAGCTAGTGCGCAAGCTAGACGCAACATGAGTGCATCTGGATATTGCTGTTAAAAATAAAAGATAGTTTTAACCATAAACATTTTACGTAATTTTCCGGCATTACCTTCATCGAGTAATCAATTAGATGACAAACAGTAATTAACGAAATTTGTACTTATTCTCTGTAGATAGGCTAGCCTATTACCACATTCTCCCCTGATGGTGAGTGATGATATGGCTTACGATGCCAAACATACTTAACTCTCAAGGAAAACTGCTGAAACGCATCATTATGTGCTTGGCTCACATTTTCCAGTTAGAAACTAGCCAATATAAAATAAATATACTACTATGTTAAATTTAGGGATGTCTTATTATTAGCCTAGTACTAATAGTGTACTAGGTATGGGTGGAGTGTAATAGGCTATCGTTAAGAGGCTGAGCTTTCCCTAATTCGCTACTCTTCTTAATTTGCTACTCTCCCTTGACCGTTTTTAAATAATATTCTGTAAAAAGATTTTAAAAACTTAACAAGCAATACAAATTTCATACCTGTGTCGCACTGAAAATGGTGTTCCTCGCTCCGGCTTCTCGAAGAATTGTCTCCCAAATATCTTCCCCACATTCTTCCTAAAATAACAAGCAGATTGTAGTTTGGTAAGCGGCAATATGACATTGATTTGTATTCAATGGTTTGAAGGATCGTATTTGTTTCGAAACGAGGGACGTGACGCGCCAAATCTTTTCGTCTTTATATTACCTTGACCAAGTTCGTATCTTGTCGTTGTATGATTTATCATACTAACTGTTCTTGGAAAAGTCGAAATAATGAAACTTATCTGACAGTGACAAAGTACTGTTCGTTAGAAAGTATTTTTCGATGCGATTTGCTTGGAAATTCTTATCAGCATCGAAACGGGAAATGTTAGTTCTTGAGGATGCAACTTGGGTAGGCGTTTGTATTGTATTGTAATATGTGCGCCGTAATGGGAATTAACAAATGTTATTGATTTACCTATGCACCTATATGGTCGAATAAACAAGCCAAAACATATTGCATTTGCCTAAAATTGGCTTTGTTTTGTTCTCTTATGCAATTTAAAATGTAGAGGTGATACCTTCTATTGCAGTTTTATGAGAACCGTGTATTTCACTACAAAAAATTGCGTTGTGTACAAATACTTCAGATATGAGATACACAAAGTTACAATGTGGCTAGCAAGTTTAGTGGTATTAAAAAATTAATGGCACGTCCAATTTTCAGGTTATTTCCTAGATACCCTTAGATGTCCCCCAAGGATTTTGTAAGTATTAATATTACATTCAAACGTATTTGCTATTCCCTAGATGGAATATTGGAATTCATTTTAACCACCGTACACCGTACCCCAGGCGATATATGTAGGTATGTATATCCCGCTCAAATTAACAGAATAAGTGTTTTTTCCTCTGCGCAAATAGACAATAGACAAATATTTTATTTGGAGCAAAAAATAAAAACCATACATACATTTAAACAAACAAAAAAGTAATGTTTGGTACAATTTGTTTTTTGCCACGAAACCAGCCCCAACTCAGCATGTTGCTGGTCTAAATCAGCGCTGGTACGAATATAACTATACATACTTAAAGACAGAAAACCACAGAAAAAGTATGTTTGGCAATACTAATACTTAATTCATAACATAAATAAACACGACTAATCGAACAACAAACCTACCACGAAGATATCAAACCTGTACCACACTTGTATCTTTGTGTGTTATGAAACCTCAAAGAAGAATGAAGATGACAATTTTTTTTACCAAAAATTGGAACCGACTTCAACACCCAAAAGTGTGAAATAGCTTGTTGAAGTCGGTACCATGATAGTTCGAAGGTACCTATTATCACAAAATATTGTGCGAATGGTACCGTGTTAGTGACCCTTGCTACTTACGGGATCGATAGTCATTCATTGTACACGACTATATCATCAAGATAGCTGAATATGTTTCAATTATTGGAGTGTAACTCAAAAACGGCTTGACAAATTTTCATGAAATTTAAAATGGGACCAAACGACAAGCATCAGCTTTCAAATCAAAAAAGAATTTTCAAAATCGGTTCACCCGGTCAACAGTTCTGAGGTAACAAACATAAAAAACAGACGTATTGAGAACCTCATCTTTTTTGGAAGTCGGTTAAAAAGAAAACAAACAATTCACACTCATCACTGTACATGTAACAATCTATTTTTCAATTCGGGATCAATCAGACAGAGAGCACTGGTGTCATATCGATGTTCTTCTTCTTTCTGGTGAGACAAATCGTCTGACTCTTCTGTTCTCTGCGCAAATCTCTAAAAGTTTGACAATCTTGTCCTACTACTTAGTCTGTGACAATAATGATTAGGTATATTATTATGTAAAATTGTGTATTAGAAAGTATCCACATAGCTAAATATTTCAATAACGAATAATATTATTTGAAAATGACATTACAAAATGTTAAATGTGTGCATCAGATTACGATTTACGTACATTATTGGTGTTTTTACTGAAAAATATTACCTAACCCTGTTTGTGTATTCGCTTTACAAGAGCAGTTAAACGGAACCAACATACATTAATTCCTTACAAAAAATTTGGTATACATACTGCAAGGTTTGTTGCTGTGATAATAAAAATAATTCAACATTTCAGTGCAAGTAGCTCTTCTTTTATGTAAGAAACCTAAATCCGGGACACTTATTATCTAATGCTTAGAGAGTGGATGTAGGGATGAATAAGAAGCATATTCTACGTGTACGTAGTTTAAAAAGCTCTCGGTTGAGTAATCTCTAACTTTATCTATCCCCATAAACCGCTAGCTTGCATACGTGACTTGTATCTTCAACATTTTCAACAATACGGTGCTACCAAATTTGTTTGTGATAACCATTTACCCGAACAAAGCGATTTGCGTCTTCATTCATCATCCGAACCGCCAGGGAATGGAACACCCTGCCTGAGTCTGTGTTTCCGGCTAAGTACAATATGGGGGTTTTCAAACTGCGAGTGAATACCTTCTGGGTAAGCGCGCTCCATCATCGACCGCATTTCACTTAACATCAGGTGAGATCGTGGTCAAGTGCTACCCAGTTCAGTATAAAAAAACTTGTCAAGATAAGACAACGAACTGTCCTTTACGTAATTTGAGGAGATCTGAGATGGCATGTAAAAACTTTAGATTTAACCTACATTATTGTCTTTGCAGAGATTTATTTTTTTATGTCACAAGACTATAAATCAATACTTACCTACCACATATTCATTAACACGTGAAGTACCTATAGCTTTTTTGAAAGCAATGGTATTTTATTTTGTTTCTATTTGACATCGAAGAAGCCTTAATAGATATTTTCATTGATTACCCGGTAAGTCAGTATTCATGTAAAGGTAGCCATTATTTTTATAAGAACTTTACAGAGTAATTTTAACGCAAATAATGTAACCTAATTTTAATAACCGTGACAGTTTAAAAACTCATAATGTAACCTAATAACAAAAACTCATCGCAAACGAACATTTTATGTGTTGGTTGCAATGAGAGAGAAGATTAGAAAGGAAAATGAAGAATTTATGCCATGATCGTACGAAGTGAAAATCTAAAGCATAGAACATATTATAATAATATGCCTAAAGTATACGTATGTACTTATTTAGATATCGTCAAATCAATACAGATGTTGACTTTGTGATTGTGATGATTTGACCTTTCCCAGCCAATAATGTATCAATTACTTAGAACAAATCTCGTTCAAATATTATTGGTAATATTACTTCAATTGTTTTGTGTAAATTAGCGTCCAGAAGCTCGTGGTTTCGTCAGCGCGGAGCAGAATTAGTAGGTAATTATATAGATGTTTTTTTAGGTTTGTTATAGAACCTGCACGAGGCCCAATTGATGTTAAGCGGTAACCTTTTCCTATAACAAATGCATTTCGTCACAAGACGTGACGAACTGAGCTTCAGTGTTTTTAAGTCTTATGTGCCTGAAGTGCTATAATTACTTACTGGCTTTCAAGGACTGCTCCAAGAACACGCCATTAGGTGCTTGGCGATAGTTTTTCTATTTGGGGGTGGTAGCTAGCCAGGCGAGCATTAGTAAAATGCCATTCGACTTCCTTGAAGCTCAAACCGGCGGCGCGGCGGTGGAGATCAAACCTGCTGCATATGCAGAAATGCCGAGTCCAGGTGGCCAGTCCGAGGAGGTTTAGACATCCGACGCGATATCGGAGGACGCGGGTTCGATTTCCGCCTTGGGCATAAAACTTTGTACTCCAATCATTTGTAACATGTCTCTTACAGGAGCTAAACAAATTTGTCAATAAGTTAGGGGACTAGAGAATTTGCTACTCTGTATGGTATATTGCCACAGTCATCGAGAAAATAACCCTAAGAGATACAATAAGATTTGGTTTGTTCGAGATGAATTGATGCCAAACTCTGCTTAACCTAAACGTGCTCTAATTGGCTAAGCCACCTCCAATTGGCTAGTGATGGGACGTGATTTTTATGCAAATATAATCGATATCAATACATCGTACAAGATATATAAGCTGATCGTATAATATATTCCTCCGTGACGCCCTATTTAGATAAAAGTGATATTTGTCCCACTTGCGTTGGCAATAATACCCAGCAGATACCTCGCGCTGTATTTTGTATGAGTATAGCTGTTTTGTTATAATAAAATATAGAATAATGATTTGGTTGTGTGATTCCACAATTCTGCTTGAAATATCCTTACTAAAATGATAAACATTTAAATATCTCTTTTAATATTTTTATGTTTGCAATAACGCATGCTCTGCGGTAATTTGTAATGTAATACATATATACGAGAGGAAAAATTTAATCCCGCACATGGCTTAAATTTTGCCTCTCATATATTTGTAATTTAGTAATTAATATATATCCCTAATAAATTACTATTGGAGTATATTTCTTATAATTGAAGTCCAAATTTTCGACTCGTAAGAGTAAATTTCCGGTGGCAGAATAGATTAGGCATCCAGCGCGAAATCAGAGGACGTGGGTTCGATTCCCGTCCGGCACAAAACATTTTGTACTCTAATAATAATTCGTAAATATGATTTTTGCTCAGCACGCATATGTTTTATACAAAAATATGATTTTGAAATCGGTACACGTATATTGATATACCATAAGATTATATTAAGATGAGACTTATATCAAGTAAAAAACGTAGAAAAGATTTGGTGTTTATGAGACAGAAATTCAACACAAAACTGGCATCATCATCAGAGTTTTCTTGGCTCATATGTATATAACAAAACTAGTAAAGTCATCACTAATCTGAGAACACACACGACTAGCTAAGCTAAAGTCGAAATAAACAAGTGGTTGAGGACTCTCAACCACGATGAAGCTGAAGATTTTCTAAAAGTTATCGTATGAATAATAAAAATTCAAGTTAGCTTTACACTATATATTCACACAAAGCTTTATATTCATTGCACTTCATGCGTACACACAAACACATCCTGTCACACACCCACATACACAATAATATAATATTTAATCAAACATATACGAAATTTTATACAGCCATATCATTTAATAAGCAAACCTCAATCTCAATGTATAATTGAAGTAGACTCCCACGACACAAGATTTTTTTCTTAGTGTGGGATCTGCATGTCATTTTACTGTCAAAAAATCACTACAATTTAGTGTACCAATTGTAATAAAGTTAAGAATAACAACATAATAAGAGTAACTGTATATTGTGAAATAAATTATTTTTATTATTATCACGACATTTATTTAATTACATAATTTTAAATTTTTTACAACATTCATATATAAAAAATAAATATTCTAAAAAACTTAAAACTAGGATGCCGCCAGCAGCGGGGCAGGGCTCAAGCTACCAGCGGTTAGGACTGCAGAGAGAGGAACCTTCGGACAATGCGTGTGGTATCGAGTATCACTGCCTTCTGCATCTGACCCTTGATCCAACCGTCTAGCGAGAGTCTCTTGAGGTGTTGGTCGAGGCTCTTCGCTATTAGGCCGTTCGCCGAAACGACTATCGGGACAATGATCGTCGAGTCAACATCCCACATGGCGGTTACCTCGTGAGCCAAGTCAAGGTACTTGCTGACTTTGTCCTTCTCGGCCTTCACGAGGTTCTCGTCATGTGGGATGGTGATGTCGACAAGCACTGCCCGGCGCTGGGATCGGTCGACCACCACGATATCAGGCTTATTGCAAACAATAGTCCTGTCCGTGATGATAGAGCGGTCCCAGTAGAGCAATGCACGACCATTCTCGAGAACTGGCGCCGGTGCGTACTGGTAGTACGGCACCTCTGACTCAACAAGGCCGTATTGAAGAGCAAGTTGCTGGTGGATGATCCTGGCCACTTGATTGTGCCTGTGCAAATACTCGCCGTTAGCAAGATGCGAACAACCGGAAATGATATGCCTGAGTGACTCTCCGGGACGGCGGCATGCTCGACAAATGTCGACCGTACCATCCTTCAGGATATATTTCCGATAGTTGTTCGTCATCATTACTTCGTCTGCAATTGCACAGGCAAAACCCTCGGTTTCTCCAAAGAGGTCTCCGAAACGTAGTTCACCGAAGCGGGTAGGTCCACGTCAGGCCCTGTTAGGGCCCGGAAGAACCTCCCGTGCAGCTCCTTGCTTTTCCATACTACCTTGCGGTCATCAGTGCTCAGCATCGTTGGTTTGCGTTTTTTTTTTTTTTTTTTTTTTTTTTCATTTTTTTTTATTATTTTTATTATTATAAACTCAAATCAAACATATAAAAGGTACCCCCTTTTTTACATCCAGGGCTAAATATATTTATGGGCCAGAGTATGACGATATCAATTTTAGTTCCACTATAACGATAAATTACCGTACTGTATAAGCACAACACTAGGAGAGGGCGCGGTTTACAGAAAGACAAGGATGACAATAGATGAATGTAGTAAGTGGGAGTGAAATGCATTCATACGGGTCTATTAGATTGTCCAGTTTAACTTGACCTATTAAAAATGAAGTAGATAAATTACGTAAATTGATAAATTTTACTTACTTGTGGAAGGTAATTCCATCTGTTTTATAAATTGATGTTTGCTATTTTTCCCCGCACCGTTTAATGGAGCAGGTAGTAATTTTTATTGCAATGAATGCCTACAATCGTCAAAAATAAAAATATTTTCAGACACGTACGTACGGATCAAGCTTCTGGTCGCGTACTGTTTATGAGAGCTCATGCTATGACTTAAATGTGTTAGAAATCACACACCAGTTGCATGATCGGGCGAACCATCAATTCCCCTCTCGGGGTTTAAATCTCGTTGGCCACAGTAGAGTTATGTAGAGGTCAATATATTATGTATACTGTGGTAAACTCGTGTAGTTGTTTAGAATTTGGTATAGTGTGTCGAATATTGTTTTGAAACTTACATGATTTTGGTCACGTTGAATGTGAACTCTTCCTGAGATATTTGGATTCAGAAAAATATTAATTTGACATTTTGGCAACAAATCCGTGCTGAAGGTTTTTTCATTACTGCTTGATAATAGGCAAAAAAAGTTGGTTAAAGTATTGAAATGTTTGGAACTCCTTTTAGCGATAGTTAATTTTCACATCAAACTCACGCTAGAATGTGATCAATTACCTTTACTTTGTAGTATTGAAAAGTTTTTAAATCGAACAACCATTTTTTCCATTACACGCTTTATTATGTATAAAAGAGTGGTCGTTTGTAAATTCCCTTATTATACCTATGTTTAAGTGTTTTTTGGAGTCCTACTAAGGCAAGTTTATTTTAAGGGTTCCGTACATACGATGAAATCTTGGATCCATCGCGTGTCGTCGTGTCGCTCTGTCCGTCTGTCATTATTTAATCCAAATCTGCTTAAGGGAGAATATGGAAAATTATGGTACATTATAAAAGGCAGCATTCGGCTAATCTTTATGTACACATAGTACCAAGGTGTTTATTAAAACGTATAATTAAATAAAGATAATTAACAAATATTTCTACCTAAAACCTAAGAAGTCCATAAAATTCCGATAGGAAATTAAGCAAAGTTTAAAAAGATACTAATAAAAAGACTTTTTAACCAACTTCCAAAAAAGGAGGAGATTCTCAATTCCTCCTCAATTACCCCAGAACTCTTGAAGATTTTGAAAATTCATTTTTGTTTGTAAACTGATCTATTAGTCCCATTTAAATTTCATCAAAGCCGAGTCAAGCCGTTATTGAGTTACACATAAATAACTGAAAAATATTTACCTATCTTGATAATAAAGTCGTTAACAATGAATGACAATCGATCCCGTAAATAGCAAGGGTCACTAAAAATAGTGAAAAACTTTTACCTAATAATAAAAAATGAAACCGACTTGAACACCCAAAAGTGTGAAATAACTTTTTGAAGTCAGTACCATGCGCACAGTATTGTGATTATAGGTACTTTAGACTATCATGGTACCTGGTAATTTTTTTTTGTCTTTCAAAGTTTAGCAACTTATAAATTCTCGGTATGGTCGGGTTTGTTAAGCAACTTGTGACCCCTCTTAGAAGCAGAAAAGCTCAGATCATAGAAACAAGGTTTGTTTCTATGATCTGAATTCTCAGCAGAAAAGGGATGACGGTAGGCTAAGTTTATTTTTATAACAACCGAAAGCGTCTTATCCTAATATTCGGGGTTGTTATAGAAACAAAAAACTTACCTACCGTCATCAGTCTTTCTGTCACATAGTTTCCGGCGTAGGACGTTACCCAATATCGACAAAACCCGCAAATCGATGTACATAGGATAGCCGTAAGGCACATGTATTCCTACTTGAGTTCAAAAATAACATTTTGACCCGCAGTAATTTGAGGAGGGGTTATGATGAATTATTTTTTAACCGACTTCATAAAAAAGAGGAGGTTCTAAATTCTGCTGTATTTTTTGTTTGTTGCCTCAGAACTTTTACTGGGGGAACCGATTTTGATAATTCTTTTTTATTTGAAAGCTGATGATTGCCGTTTGATACCATTTAAATTTCATCAAAATAAGTCAAGCCATTTTTGAGTTACACCAATAACTGGAAAATATTTTCTTGATTATTACTATATCTTGATGATATAGTTGTTGACATTGACAGTGAATGACAATCAATCCCGTAAGTAGTAAGGGTCACTAAAAAAGTGAAAAAAATATTTTACCATAAAATGGGACTGGACATAAGATGGGACACACAAAAGTGTGAAATAGGTTGTCGAAGTCGGTTATCGAATTATTTTTAACCGACTTCATAAAAAAGAGGAGGTTCTCAATTCTTCTGTATTTTTTGTTTGTTGCCTCAGAACTTTTACTGGGGGAACCGATTTTGATAATTCTTTTTTATTTGAAAGCTGATGATTGCCGTTTGATACCATTTAAATTTCATCAAAATAAGTCAAGCCGTTTTTGAGTTACACTCCAATAACTGGAAAATATTTTCTTGATTATTACTATATCTTGATGATATAGTTGTTGACATTGACAGTGAATGACAATCAATCCCGTAAGTAGTAAGGGTCACTAAAAAAGTGAAAAAAATATTTTACCATAAAATGGGACTGGACATAAGATGGGACACACAAAAGTGTGAAATAGCTTGTCGAAGTCGGTACCATTCGCACAATATTGTGATAATTGGTACTTTTGAACTATCATGGTACCGACTTCAACCAGTTCAACACTATTGAGTGTTGAAGTCGGTTCCATTTTTAGGTAATTTTTTTTTGTAACTCTTAAAGAAAATCTTTAAAAAACTGAGGGTTAAAATGGCCCAAATCCCTCTACCGCGAAAACTCTTTCATGTTTAAAATATTGATACTGAGATTCGTAACGTGGCCGTTACGAATCTCTATGTGTTGTGCTCTATGTAATGTTCTATAGTGCTATCTCTGTCGCACTAATGACTTGATTCAATTAATATAGCCCGCTCTCACGTTGAAGTTCTAATATAAGTTCATTTTAGTGATATATGATGGTGCGAATAAAAATTGTAAATAAAACAAGAGTCAATTAAGAGAAAGGAGTGGATGGGAGCCCCCTGTACATCGAATTGTGGTTTTGTTTTGCATAGGTACACCTAGCACTAATAAAGGTTTTAGCTAATCTTATATGAAACACTTTCAGTTACATTGACATTATTTCGGATGGAAAAAGATAACTTCCAGCGGGGCTTGAAGCCGCAACCTCAGAATACCGTCCTGTTGCATTTCCAATTATGCTATGGATACGGGTGCTGGACAGTCGTATTTTTTCCATCTGTTAGAATGCAAGTCTTTTTAAAGTTGGCGACACCTTCTGCTTAGTCGCTACACTTTTGACAGAGTGGTCGTGGTCGTCACATCAGCCAAGTAAATTGCCCCAGCACTATGCAAAAAAAATCACCTATTTAGCATCACTCGTTTCGATATTAATAGGATATTGCTACACATAGGGCGCACAATAAAGCCCTATACTATCTGAAAGCCTTTAGTACTGTAAAGTTTCCCAAGGAAGGTTCGCGACAGGAAAGCGACTGGTCATAAAACGAAGCCATTACTTTTACAAATAATTATGTCCTCCTGTTGTCCTGTGTAAGTAGCAAAAAAATTAGTTTGTGTTCTTGTGTAGTTGGAGATGACATATTCTACGAGCCCATATATGTGATATAAGTGAAGCCGACAACTAAGTACTAACACATGAATTTCTCAATTTGTCAGGTACTAGTACTTTTTTTGGAAAATAAAAGCTTGCATCAAAACTTACCACTATGAAGTGTTGAACACTTTCCAATAACCACCCGTACATATCAACAACTATCTCACTTCGACCAAAACTATTGAAAAAGTCACAGTATAAATAATTATCGTTGTAATTATTTCGAAAACCAGCAGAACGTAAGTCAAGTTCGCCTGCAGGACGTTGCGTTCGGAAGGCTTTCGCGCTTGTACTGACGAGTAAGGGATCTGCGAATATTGCTTATTCTGTGGTCCTGATTAATATTCTTTACTTATCGCCCTTAACAATGGTATACAAGTAACTTAACTGTTGATATCACGCGCTTTCAAAACGTGGTCATGAAACGTGCTTGTTTAAAATCAAGCGATGAATGCTTATCGACTATCCTTTCAGACCCATTACAAAACAGTTTAGAAAAGGAAGATAAAAGAATAATAATTAATTTTAACTGAGTTCCAAAAACGAGGCAGAAAGTCCCCAAGTTGACGCATATATAATATTTATTATTTTTTATGTATGACGCATAACCTACTACTGGATCATCCTATCTTGATAATTATTTTTGCAGGGTATGTTTGTGAGTTACTTTATTCCACCATAACTTCTTAACGACTTTACCGAATTCAATGTATAATCAATCAATCAATCCTTTATTTCAGAAAAATCCATATTTTGTACATGTCAATAGAGACTTAATTTAATAAATATTAAAATTAAATAAATAAATAGAATTAATTATGTCATACGAAGAGTTACTTAATATTAAATTTTTCCACGACCGACCTCATATGTAGAATGTTCCAGTGAAGCATCACGGTATTTAGGAGACTGTTGGTGCTGTCTCGCATGCGTTGCATCAAGGATCAATAATATATCACTAGATTCGTCTTGATAGCGCCGGTGCCACTAAAAAGGGGGTAAAGTAGAGGTATACCTCCAAGTTGGTCACTTTTAAATTTTATCAAGTTGTTTTTAAGTTACACTGAAATGAAAAATTTATTTGTCGTGCCAATGCCCATACCTGGAAGATTTAGTGCTTATTTAATCTTGTTCCTGTTGACCATGTGACCACGATTGACAATCGATCTTTTAAGCAGCGTCTCTGAGAACAGAAAAAAGTCTAACCGATTGATTTTGTTCACTGAAAAGTTTGAAATAGCTTGTGGATGTTGGGTTGGGACTAGAGATGGGCCGAACATGGGTTTCACCGAATACGAACATTCGGCCGAATGTTCGGTAAAACTCATACCAAACCGAATATTCGGCCGAATGTTCGGCACAACTGATTACCTTACTTAAATAATGCGCCGGACACTCCCGCCAGCTCCCCCATTGTACCGCCGATGTTATTATTGCATCATCTAGTAAACAGTAAAACTTCACCGCGTAAGTTTATTATGGGAATTTTTATATTTAAAATTTATAAATAAATAAAAACTTAATATCTCACAATTGAGATCTGATTATAATAACGTTATTTATTATAAAGAGTTCACAGTAGTTGTAAGGTTCGAGACCGTATTCTAAAGATGATATAAAATGAGAAATAAATCCTTGATTTGCTAGTTGATATACATTTTTATTTGATATGTAAAATAAATATAGTGATTTAATGATAGTGAGCCGCGCGCGTGAGATACGATCAAATCGTAGCTAATTACGAACTGGTCATTTACTTAGAACGAAGCCAATAATGATTACGCGGGCGAATATGAGGTTGCGCCGTGCAGTAGTTACAGCTACATATTTATAAATTGTTTTTAATAACCATATTTTTTATCTGCTTTTATTGGAAATAAAACTACAGTGTCTACATAAAAATACTGCAAATAACTTACCACATAAAAACAAAATATAGGACACATTTAACACTCAACTCATGATCAATCGGTTTAATACCGTATTAACTTTGAGCACCTACCCTTTAATCGAATATTCGGTGATTTGACCGAATATCCGGCCGAATACGAATATTCGGCAAACCTGCCGAATATGCCGAATACCGAATATAAAACGAATATTCGGCCCATCCCTAGTTGGGACCATCGAAATGTGCTCAGAGTGTTTTGAATCAGCATGCGACTTTTAGTGTTGTTATACTTTTCAGGGCCGGAAGTCGGCTCGGATTTTTAAATATATTGTTCTAAAGGAATCGGTTGCCAAGAAATACCTTATACTTGACTGATAGAACATAATTTTCTCTCCAATCCATGTCTTGCATTTATACTCACTGGACCAGACCGTGCCAAAATTGTGCATTGCACGAGCGCTTTCAATATAAACTTAGTTTTGTTATATAAACTCATTTGTTTGGTACTTTTAAGTAATTTAAGATAATTATATTTGTATCCTATTTTGGCTATATTGTAGTAAGTAGTAAATTTAGTAATATTATTTGTAACGCTGTATGGATAACTAAATAAATAAATAAATATTTTTAATACCAAGTGATCAAGCTCGGTGACATGTTGGCCATTTTGCATGCATATACCTGAGCCTATTTATTAACTAATATCTATACTTCTGGTGTGCCAGTTTTTCGATTTAACATTTATTTTATCCCTAAATGTGAAAATAAGCATCCCCGCATAAAACGATTTTTCCAATTAATTTTTTAAATTCATAGAATTACGGAAAACTGACAAACTAAAATCGATAACAATAGCCAGGTCACAGAAATACCATATATTATGTATAATAATGGCTTGGCCTCTGTGGGTAATATGTTTGATATGCTCCATTGTTGTTCGTAATTGGGGACTATAAAAACATGCATTGAATGAACACGTCAATAGTATTTTATATCACTATGAACACGTCAACTGTGCCTGGTAAATGGATATAGGCTCATCCTTTATTACATGATACCGAAACACGTCTGGCAATAAGTTCGTATTTAGCTTCGTCACCTGTTCGGGAAGGTAAAATGCGTGATGATAAGTATTCTTAAAAGTTATAACTTTATATAATACGTATAAATTTGGCAAAACTTTTTTAAATTACTATTAACGTAACATAAGAATGGTACCTACTCATCGGATTAAATTTAATTGACTACGTAAGCTGTGACGTAAATTAATAATCTGGCTCGGCTCACAAAAGAGGATTCCAGCGTCGTCGGCTAGGATTAAGTAGCTGAGATTATCACAATAAATTATGAGCATAAGCTGGCTCATCGCATCGTGGTCGTTACTTACACTTGAATTAATACGGTGATATTCGGACGAGGATATTCAAGTAGACAATCTGTCGTCAAGCTAACGGTGCTAACGGCTTATTAGACCACAAATTTTCTGTTGGTACTTGTCGGGAGTCGGGACTCGAACTCACGAAACCCGATTTCGTGCCCGATGCCTAAACCACTCGGCCACCGGAACATGCTCGTTTGTGCCGAAATTTTGTGCTGTAATTGATTGACTTTAACATTCATATTGGACGGTACGTGATCATGACTAAGACAAATAGACTTCATCTCATCGAAAGACGAGCTTTTTCAAATAATATAAATATTTCTAAAACGTACTATCGCGTGCTAAGCTAAATCTCGTTTACAAATTATTACAGAACAATTATTATATTTTGTTTTTCAAAAGTAACCTATCAGCCATAAATAGTGTATGTGACGAAGTCATCTTCTTTCATAACGTTTCATATTTCACCACTATCAACACCCAGTTTCAATGAATTCTACATACAGTTTGAAGTAGGTCAGGAAATTTGAACGGGTCACAATTTTTATTTTGGCACAGGGAACATGCTTGACTTTACTGCTGGGAAGTGATCATTCTCCCTCACGGACATACAACACCAAAGGTACCGAGGATGCGTTGCCGACTTTTGTGCAGGGAATAGGAATGCTCTCTTCGCTCGTAAGTTGTATCGGTTCGCAAATACCACATTACGAAGCGCTCGTAGCGTAGTATGCTTAGCCGTTACTACCGATCAGATAAGTTAAGCAACGTCCGCTGTGGTCATTAATTGGATGTATGACCGCTAGTGGCATTTAGCTAGCGCTATTATAGGTTAGCCTGAACAAACATAAGCCTGACTGAAGGAAAATACCAGAAGGTACCTAAGCAGCAGCGTCTTCTGAAGAACGCCTTCTTACACTGCGATTCCCACGACACCTGCAAAGCATCGGGACTATGGCTAATAAGCCGCCTTAATACGGAAGCCTTTCAGCGGAGGATGTTCAATGGTGGAAGATATGGGCAGTGGTTGAACAATTTGTTAAACTCCCACAAATAAATTATTTAGTCTGTATGAAAATAACACTGATGTCATGCAGCATGATTGATAAATCAGCATTGATAGTGACCTGAATTGATTTAGTTCAGTGAAACGCATTCGGGCCAATTGGCTATGACGACTGTGCCCTTCGAAGGACGCACGCCTTCTCAATTCAATTAATTACGTACATATTGTACATCTCAACACCTACTTGTAAGTGTTCACATTGCATGCTAATTGTATTTTTTTTTATGATTTCGTGATGAAACACGTATAACCTCTGCCTATAACAGATGCAGTTCGTCAGTTGCGAACTGCACTGAGCCCTGCGGCATAAGTTGGTTTACTCCCTCATGTGCCTGTAATTTCACCGGCACCCATTCCTTTCAAACGGGAACATTACTGCTTCGCGGTAGAAATAGGTATAGTCGCGTAATAAAAAGTAATTCCCCGGATGAGCTCGCACAACGAGTTTTTCTGCTACAATAGTGCAACAAATAGCATGTATTGCTTTTAGGGTTCTGTACGAGTTAAAGGGCTGAGCCTACGTAAGCTTAGCTACGCAGTTGTTCGTTTTTTTTATTGCCGATTGGTAAGCTTTTATTAACCACAATATCCTCTGATGGAAAGTGATGATGTGATTGAAGGTGTTAACAGGAACGATGGTCTTAACCTAGAATTACTGGCTCCCATAAACATTACAACACACCGTTAGGTGCTTAGCGACAGATTTTAGACTTGAGGGTGGTCGCTAGCCCAGGCGGGAATTTGCAAAATGCCCTTCCACCATGCGTTGAGGCTCAAGCACGCGGCGGGATTTGAACCATGGACCTGCTGAATGGCACTCTGAGTGCCAATGCCACTGAGGCATCACTGCTTCGTGTGTCGTGTGTAATTTTGCACCGTAATAGATAGACGATGAAGTTTGAACAAATTTTTTTTTTTTTTTTTTTATCGCCGATAGGCTAGCCTTTGACCACTATCTCACCTGATGGTAAGTGATGATGTGGTCGAAGATGTTGTTCAGGCTAGTCTAGAATGACTGGCTCTCAAGGATAGCTGCCGGAACACACCGTTAGGTGCTTGGCGACAGATTTTCAACTTGAGGGTGGTAGCTAGCCAGGCGGGCATTCGCAAAATGCCCTACCACCATGCTATAACGACTGCCATCCTAAGACAACAACCGGGACCGACGGCTTAACGTGCCCTCCGAAGCACGGAAGCGCTCAGTAGTATGTCACCACCGGTCACCCATCCAAGTCATGACCGAGGCGGACGTTGCTTAACTTTGCTGATCGATTCAGAACGGCCAAGCTAACCTCGCTACGAGCGCTTCGATAAGATTATTGTAATTAAAATATTATGATAGCAAAACTAAATATTAATAAGGGGATATAATGTTTCAACGTTTTGTGTAATATGTTCTATCGTATGATCGCTAGGTAATACTTCCAAACTTTGAAATAAAATTGATATGCCCATTTTATTTTAAACTATAAATAGAACAAGATACAATAAAATCTGGCTTAATACAAGTAAAGCTCTAGCTAAACTCACAAACAACTTTAGTTCCACGACTTTAATTAAACCTAAGGTATTGGTAAAATTTTCCAGTACTATTTAACACTCAATTCTGTGTCTTGTGGTGAACGAAATAGCAACAATGCCCACCGCACTATTGACAAAAACACCTCTATAATGATACCCGTTTAGACTTCAAGCGAAGGTACATTGTTGTTTCATTACAAAAAACACGTCAGCTGAATGCATTAAAACCTATAATAGGTATAACTGAATGTTAGGATCTCAGAATCGTTTTCCCACTGTGTTTTTTATGTTATTGTAATTAGCTTGAGGCCCACCTGATGTTAAGCGGCAGCCTCTGCCTATAACAGATGCATTTCGTTACTAGTGACGAACTGCGCCAGGCATACAGTTGTTAAGTCTCATCGTGTGCCTGTAATTTTACTGGCTCTCAAGGACTGCTGCGGGAACACACTGTTAGGTGCTTGGTGACAGTTAATCTACTTGAAAGTGGTAGCTAGCCAAGCGGGCATTCGCAAAATTCCACCAGGCATTGAAGTTCAAGCCGGGAGCGGGGACCGAACCATCTACCTGCGGCACCGCAGTCCATAAGTACTAACTAACCAGTTTCAAATTTCCAACCAATCATTCTTTCAAATGTCTGTATTTGCTATATTCTAGTCATTGTACTCATACCCTATTCATTATATGAACAGCAGTGCCTACTACCTACCTACATTTAAGTCGTCATCAACGATCAATGTGGGTTCGATACAATGATAAGGTCTAATGGTCAATTGGGGGTATGCTCAGCACGGGACTGCATAGACACTAAAGTCTATGCGAGGCTGATTTTCAGCATACTCCTTTTGTCGAAGGTGTTCCTCGAGTAGTACGGCAGTAGCGGGTTACTTATTGACATTTGGTCTTAAAGAGCTATGTTTTGCCGGTTTAATTTATAATATTTAAGTACATACATATATTCTTTTATATTAGATTATTCGTTGAGCCAAACAGATGCCAGCATTTTGATCATGCGTCGCATCGACTAAGGGCTCGGATTAGTTTTGGAAATGCAATATGCTCCCGGCCCCCATGGACCCAATTTCGCCACACCAAACAGCACTAATATGTTACCTCTGCTGAGATTAGCATACTTGCGCCGTTTGAGTTGCTCCACCGAAGTAGCCACTGCGCCAGCTAGATGTGACGGTGCTAACGTGTCCACGTATGTAGCGACCCACCATTAAGTAGGGACGGCCTAACTTCCATAGAACCAGAGTCGTACCTTCAGGTCTTTTACCGTCGTCTTAGACCATTTCAATAATAGCTGCAACATTGGTGTTGGTAAAAGCCCGGCGGATAATATCGTTCAGGCTGTTGTGGAGGAATATGGGACCAGCACTTGGAGAGCAGGAGAGGCCATGGTGATCGAGTTAATCTACTGCAGACACTGCACTACCACACTACAGTGATGTGCAACATCTCTCCTTGCACCCAAGCGTAAGCTAATAAGCGAGACGGAAAGGTGGATCTATAAGGCTACAAGAAGTGATGGCCTGTAACCAAAGACAAGGTCCCCACACAGAAACGGCGAGAATATAAGTACAATCAAATTTTGGTTTTAACCCAGTAGCGAAAGGGGTGATAATGAGTCCTTTCACACGCCATATGCACAGCAACACTCTACTTATAATTATGACTAGATATTAATTTATTCTTTTCTTAACTTATTGGTTAGTATTAATTATGGGTTTTCGAAAAGCTCCTATAATCTCCACTGAGATTGCCAAAAGAGATTACGACAGACGATGTTAATGGATTAAAGCAATTTTCAAGGTTATATAACAAACCACTTTTCCTATTTCTCTGTTGTTTAGTTTATCAACGATCAATTAATTGTTGATCCCTCCAAAATCCTCCCTGTGGTGGTAGTGTAGCAGTTTACTCAATTAAATTAATGAACGTCGATGTGAGTAATGGGCGTTAACAGGCAATTAATTTACTAAGCCATTATTATTATTATTTGCCTATAATTGATAAACTTTATAAATTATATACAATAGTTTTTCTGATCATTAGTAATTGATCAGAACTAGGCTATGTGGCGTTCATGACGTTACGCCGTCTTGGCAAGAAAATTAAACACAATTGTCAATAGATATATAACTTTATATTTTTAATTGTTTTTCTAAAACATTAATTAGGTTTTTAAATGTTTTCTAACAATATTTGTAATTATAAAAAAACTCTACAACACCTGTTCACAAAATTTCAAGAGAATCGGTTGAAAAATACAAACTTTAGATAAGAACAGCCGCCAATACATTTTTGGCCAAGCTCAAACGGAGACGCTTCGCAATCGCTCGGTCAATATAATATGTACCTATAACAGTTCGTGAGGATGTAAGATGTAGGTACTTATGTTCTTCTCATAACTTTTTATCGCATAGGTAGTACTTAATCACAAAATGATGTTATTTGTTGTATTTATAAAAACTTTATTGTGGATGATGCTACCCTTTGACCAATATCTCACCTGATGGTAAGCGATGATTAAATATGTTGTGCAAGCTATCCTAGAATTCCTTGCTCTCAATGACAGCTGCCGGAACCTACAGTAAAACTACAGATTTTCTACTGGAGTGTGGTAGCTAGCCAGGCGGACTTACGCATAATGCTTTACCACCAAGCAAAAACTAGGATAATAAGGCATATCGAGCTGTCAAAACAAATGTGCTCGTTCTTCGTTCGCTCAATCCTTTATATTATCTGCCTCGCTCAATAAACAAATGGGTTACGTTACGCAGTGGTGCGGGAAAATATTTGATAAAAGAAATGAATATGAACCGCTATGTGTAAGGCATCTAGGGAACTGATACCTCCACTGTATTGTTTTAGTTCTTTTACACAACTGCCCACAAAAGGAGAGTTATGTTTTCAGGGTTCATGTATGTATGTTTGTTAGTTTCTTTATTACACCATAACTTCTAAACGGCTTAACCGATTTTGATGTGAGAGATATCGTTAGATAACGCAAGTGACACAAGGTATAATAAAAAAAAATAGAAAAAAAAATTGGCGGAATTTGCAGATTTAATTTCAATGGAACGATAAAATATTTAACGAACATAAATAATATGCAGTTGGGTCTTTTACTATTAAATTTACACTTGTATATATTTTGGCTTTTGTCCTTCTCATCACCATCCTTTGCCAACAGTGCATGGTAAGATAGCATTGTTTTTTAAAGTGATCGCCATTGAGCAAATAAAATAGCACTTATATATCACCACCGACTGGCGTGAAATAAATAATTAAACGGTCAAAATTAAACAAAACAATCGTTAGATTTTGTATTGGTTAAACTTTTTATGAACCACTAGAACTATTTAATGCCCTTTCTATTATTTATTATATTTAATTTAGTAAGATTTATTAGGTTTTCGTATAGTTCTTAGCGCAACATTTATGGTAGGACTTCTCTTCCCAGTCTTTTCTTGTATTATCGTCTTGAGCGCATTATCCAGAGTTACAACTACTTTTTATCTACAGATTATGTATTAATATACTTACATACCTAAGCTTCACCCCTACGAATAACATATACAGGGTGTGGCGTAATGAGTGGATAATCCTTTACCTACGGCTGGGGGACATCACGACTGTTCGAAAAATGTCAATTTACATTCAGTAAAAGTGTCACGGTTTTCGAGTTATTGGACATTTTTGAAAATTTGAAAAAAGTTGGACTTTTGCTCACTTTTTTAAGTGCCAAATTTACAATTCTAAGAATTTTCTCGGTCTGTTTTCTGAATAGCTTTCCTAGATAGTGGTGCTATCAAATGTAAAGTACCAATTTTGGACAATTGCCATAGTTTTTTTATTTTTTTGTTTCAAACGCAAAATTTCTGCTTAGTTATTTTCTTTTCTCTAACTTTGATATCTCGTGGTGTAAAAAAAATCTACGGTGACATGAGTGCCAAATTAACTAAAAAATAGCCTATTTCATTAAGATTCTAAAAAGGTATAATTTACGGTATTTATAGCCCTTGATTCAAAAATATTGCTCATAAGATGTGTCAGAGTCAACTTTCTTAAAACGTTGTTTTTCGCAAAACTATTATCTTTTTGTTATCGTTTACTTTATCTGCTTTTATGCACACAAAACCAGCCTCTTTGTCAGAATTGTAAATTTGGCACTTAAAAAAGTGAGCAAAAGTCCAACTTTTTTCAAATTTTCAAAAATGTCCAATAACTCGAAAACCGTGACACTTTTACTGAATGTAAATTGACATTTTTCGAACAGTCGTGATGTCCCCCAGCCGTAGGTAAAGGATTATCCACTCATTACGCCACACCCTGTATATAGTTATTCGTAGCATCACCCTCTATAATTAACGAACAAAATACTAAAAACGCCATTTAAAAATTAAGATTACATAAAAGCCAAAACCAATAATCGTCCTCTATATACTAGACGCGACATCTCAAACGAGGATAGTCGACCAGTGCAAGTACGCTGGCGGGTATACTCTCCCCCACACGTAGCTGGGCACTCGTAAAAATTTGGTTTGGGCACGCGTTTCGACGTATATACGTTCGAATATTGTGTATTATCAATTGTGTATTTTCAATACACAATTTACGAGAGCGTAAAGCGCGTGTAATCTCTACGGGTGCCCAACTGCGTGTGGGGGAGAGTATACCCGCCAGCGTACTTGCACTGGTCGACTATCCTCGTTTGAGATGTCGCGTCTAGTATATATAGGTCAATGTTTCATTCCCGCCCCGTTGTAGCTGATAGAGCGTTGGTCGAATCGCAGTTGGCCAGTTTCATTATTATTTATTGTTTTACTATTTATCAGTATAATGACATATAAACACGTTTCTTGAATCGGGGACTCCTTTTTTAGGTCTGCCTGTTTGCCTACATGTTTGTCTGTCCTTTCGTATATCACGGGTCGTGAGAGGAATTAGTAACAAACCTGAAATTAAGATATTTTTATAATATTTTTTCTGACTAGAATATTCCAATACATGTGAAGGTAACCGAAATATTTTGATTTTTTTGTCTTAAGAAGAAATAAAAACATTTTTTTTGCCTCTCGCTGTAATCTTGTAATACTGAAAAGTAGTTATTATTCTGGAATTTCGGTAGGTTACGCCACATTTCTCATCTATTTTTAACTTACAAATACTGGATTTGCGAATTGGTAACGTAGGTACCAGGCAGGTATTTTTAAAGACGTAATATTAAGCCAACATATTTTTTTTCTTATTTTGCCAGGTGTTATTTTAATATATTTAGTGCCCGTTTCAGAATGTCCCAATAAAGTTTTGGGTTGCTATGCATCACATAAAATAACTGAATGATAAAAAATGACAGTTAATATGCAGCGCGTTTCAAGCTTTAACTGATGGATAGGCTAAATCGATGACTGTGAAACGCAAAGATAGTGTTTTATTTACTAAATATATTCTGGGTAGTAAAACCGGAACTTACTCGAACATTCTGAAACAGGCCCTTAGTATCATTAATTTATAAGCACTTTTATTGGTGTTATTATATGTTATTCAACAAACAAGTCGCTTGCCTGATGGAAAGCGTCACGTCTATCAGCACTGCAGCGAGTTCAGTTGCAGTGTCTCCGTTTATCTGCTTGAAACTGCACTGCACTCGTCACTCCGAGACGTTAGTTCTTATGTCTCGTTTGCCCAATAACTCAGTACTAGACTTATAAAATTGCTATAACGCTCTTTACGCCGACTGAGTTAAGGGTTTTAACACTACTTAGTGCTTCATGTTACAATATTTGTTACCCAAATGGTGGGTACCATCTGGCACCTAGGCTTTTGCTGAAGTCACCTACCACCAGGTAAAAATGGCAGGTACCTGACAATCCAATACAATACCACGTACATATTCTGTGACAATGTCATCCACCTACACAGGTCGGGCGGTTCAAAAGGATACATCCTTTTAAGGGTCGGACGGACGGGGGGGCTTAGTATAGACAATTACTTAAGTCTCTAAGTAAGGGCAAAAGGCCCTGTTTTCCTGTACGTAGCATATAAAGAGAATCATTGGTACAATATTGGTATATTGTTCTCGTAGTGTGATTTGCTTAGCTTTTCTTAACCGATCAGTGAAGTTAAGCAACGTTCACTGCGGTCATAACTTGGATGGGTGACCGCTAGTGGCATTACTACTGAGCGTGCACGTGCTTCGGAGGGCACGTTAAGCCGTCAGTCCCGGTTGTTGTCTTACGATGGCAGTCGTTATAGCGTGGTGGAAGGATATTTTGCGAATGCCCGCCTGGCTAGCTACCACCCTCAAATAGAAAATTTTGTCACCAAGCACCTAACTGTGTTCCGGCAGCTGTCCTTGAGAACCAGTAAGTTTAAGTTAGCCTGAACAACATTTTCGACCACCTTATGACATACCATCCGGTGAGATAGTGGCCAAAGGCTAGCCCGGCTACTTTTCTCTATGGGCTAGCGTAACAAGTATATACAAAAAAAATCCACAAGATAAGTAGATTTTTAACCGACTTCCAAAAAGGGAGGAGGTTCTCAATTCGTCTGTATTTTGTTTAATGTTTGTTACCTCTAATCTCTTGACTGGGTGAACCGATTTTGAAAATTCCTTTTTTGTTTGAAAGCTGATGCTTGTCGTTTGGTTCCATTTTAAATTTCATCAATATCAGTCAAGCCGTTTTTGAGTTACACTCCAATAACTGAAAAATATGTACATATAATAATGATATAGTCGTTGAGAATTAATGACAATCGATCCCGTAAGCAGCAAGGGTCACTGAAAAGATTGAAATTTTTTTTAACAAAAAATGGAACCGACTTCAATACCCAAAAGTGTGAAATAACTTGTCGAAGTCGGTACCATGCGCACAATATTGTAATAATAGGTACTTTTGAACCGACATGGTACTGACTTCTCACACGAAGTTATTTCACACTTATGGGTGTTGAAGTTGGTTCCATTTTTTAGATTCGTGTGTGAACTATTGTAGATTCGTGTACGGCACTAGGTTAATGTTTATATCCCAGGCCTTTTCTTTTGAATAAATAACAATATAATGGTGTTCTCATTTCCATATGTCAAAATCATAGCAACAAAAAGTGTGACCCATCTCGCCAATCAAATGGCGCTTGGCAATAACTGAGGCGCGTGCGCAACCTGTTGACCCTTATAGGGTTGCCTACACTTTATTATTGTTTTCGAAACGTGAATAAACTGCTTCTAACATCGTAATGTTTCCATCCTGCTAAGCGAATAAACTTACACAATTTTTATTAATGTAGAACAAAATTTTATAAATATACAAGAAACTTCATACATTATATACCTACGAATTATTAGGGATAAAACAAATACTACGCGTCAGATCTCACTCAAATTTAAATGGGAGTACATGATAAGCACCAGCTTTCGAATAAAACAAAGCATCAATATCGTTACTCCTTAACAAGAGTTTTTGGTAACAAACACAAAGAATACAGTCGAAATTATAACCTCCTCCTTTTGTTGAAGTCGGTTAAAAATATTCTAGTTGAATATTTTCTTGTCGTTGTAATTTTGTAAGCTAATTTTGTTTGAATATACTTGTCAACCAGACTGTACCTTTTTCGGTAAAAACAATAAAATCCCTTGTTGAACAAAGTCTGCCATTAAGGGTGTATGCTATAATCCCCACGCATGACAGGCGTCTTGGGGATTTCAGTGTAAGATTACGATTTTTCAGATGGCGCTGCTGGCCTAACTACTGGTATTTTTCCTTCTGTAGCCTCTTACGACTCGCACAGCAAAATATGGCACGGGGGACAATATATTATATAATCCCATCTTAGTTATTTAATATGTTATGTTAAGTTGTTATATATAATATGTTATAACGTTATGTTACGTCATGCCCGTATTACCCAAAGATATGTTTTTGTTCCCATATTATAAAGGGCCACATAATAGCAACTACCGTTGATTTATTATTAATTCATATATTTCCAGACTTTATTATCCTGAATATTTTGTTTGACAATCCCCGCTGCACACCTGCAAACGTGTTTGACAAACTCGTCATAAAACAAATTTTACGTACATTTACATCTAGTCAAATAAGTACATATGTTGTTTGACCAACATGTCAAGGACTGTGCATGTCAAGGACATACCGCAGCCATACAAATAACTTTACAAACGCAAAACGTTTGACAAGCATGTTCAACGGTTACCAAAACTACTTACGTTGACGTAAGCAAGTAGTGGCGCATGCTACTCTACTTATGCTTAGATACATCGAAGATATCTGAAGAGGTCATTAATTAAAATTTTCTTGAAAATGTATTATGAATGATAACTGAAAATATTTAACTAGAATTACCAGCCCTTCGTTTCACTTGACAACCCTATCGTCGCGCCATCAAAAAGTGTCCGTTTGTTAGAATTGGTGCGAGTGATCGCGATTGCTATACCACACTAAATACACATTAGATCGGCCTACTTATTGCCTGAAAAAGGGATGAACAACCTTTTATGCGTAAATGTTTGAGTCGAAATGACGCTTGTACACACATGTTTTTATGAGGCAGTGATAGCCCAGTTGTAACTATATTTTTTTTTTATTGCTGATAGGTAAGCCTTTGACCACAATCTCACGTGATGGTAAGTGATGATGTGGTCGAAGGTGTTAACAGGCTTAACCTAGAATTACTGGGTCTCAAGGACAGCTGCCGGAACACACCGTTAGGTGCTTGGCGACAGATTTTTCAACTTGAGGGTGGTCGCTAGCAAGGCGGGCATTCGCAAAAATGCCCTTCCACCATGCAAAACCACAATGCAATGGACAGGATGCAGAAGATCCATGGTTTAATCCCCAGCGGTCTTGAGCTCCTTCGCTTGTTAGTAGGTAACTTAGCGACGGCTCGCCTGTCGCATCGCATTCAAGAATAAAACTTCTCGCCAATCATCTAGTGTGATTGTATACAGGCCGCTTCAGAGAGAGCTTCAAGAACAGGATCCCATTCTATGTCAAACCTGACAGTCTCGACCACATCATCGTCATCATCATCTACAACAGGTGATAAAGTAACAAAAGCATAAACAATCAGCTGTTGAAACAATGTTTAAGACTAGAATGTATAGTTTATTAAAAAAAGTATTCAATTATCTTAAACTATTCACACAACTGTCACAGAGGAGTGTAACGTTTAGGGGTCTTGTATAGTACTTGTACGAGTTTCTTTATTAGTGCCCGAACATATTTGGATTCTTGGAATATAGTATGATGTACAAGTATTTTGTACGTGCTATGTGACATTATGATCTGACCGTATCCCTTATTCTCGAACTGATTGTTATTTTCATTTGACAACATTTTATATTAATTACGAAAGAATAATTGTTATCTTTACATCATTCCGAGTTAACAGTTTGAGCTGTGCAGAAGTTGTAAACAGTGTTCGATTGGAATTTTATGAAATTTGCATCAAATCACTTACATAACGATAAACCAGCGGACTAATGTAGCTAATATTAATACAAATAGACATTTTTCAGCATGATAAATGTATGTTTTGTTAAGTAATTATATAAAATTTACATTGCCATTACGATCCGAAGTCTTTTGAAAACCGGCGCGTAGATGCTATGTAGTGAAATATATATAAAATATGTATTATGTTTCTTAATAGATCCTAGATAAACAGTTGACGATACCTGCATGCCTAGACGTCCAGGGGTCATGCGCGCACGCATATTTATGTGTACCCAAGAGGAGGCTGTGCATTGTTGCGGCGCGGGCGGGCCGCGCAACCCCCTATTTCAATCAGTTTGCATTTTGTAGGTGAGTTTATTTTGCTATATTTTTATTTTCATATCGAAGTGCTTTTGTTACTTATATTCAAATGACATTGTGTGCTATCAATAGTCATTTATTTCCTTTGATACTTTATTATTGATGTGAAGAGAGAGAGCGTTGAAAAGAAACATACATTATTCCATTTAAGAAGTAAGTAATAACATTTTAGATTTCTTTTATGTATTAAGAAGAAAGTTGATACATTTTTTTATACATTGCGTGTTTTCCAAACCAATAGATGTGTTACGAAGATCGTCGAAAAACATTTTGGGCTTCTGAGTTGCGTAATACAGTTTAGAATTGTCAAATAAAATAACATGTGTTCTTCAAATGTGTAAATGTGCCCAATATAATATTAATCCTTAGTCGTTCACCCTTGACAGAGTGGTCGTGGTTGATAATGCTGCATTTTCATTGGCTAAAGCAGCCTTCGCGATGCGGCCTCCACGTGTTACTGTCTTCTGCGTCTCGGGAACTCTGAACTGATAATATTAATATCTATTCCAAATTTAGTTTATTTTCTGTATATCTTACATGAAAATGTATGCAATGGTACGCAATCTCATATAAAAATACTACGATTGTATATAAATGTTAAAACTACAGTCTCAAATTGATATTTAAACTAACAGAACTTGAAAAATTAACCTTACCGAACTTGAGAAAAATACCAATGGTTAGTTTATCCATTAGGTCAGAAATTATTCAATTTCGGAATGAGGGTAGGCCACCAGGAAAACGTTGATTGCAGAGTGATACGCGTCATGGGTACGCAAGTAAGGAAAGTAACGTCAGTTATGTCGTCTGTAAGTTTGAATAAATGTTTTTTTTCTATTCGTTCTATTTTTAGGGTGTCAATCGCGTTTCAGTAATTTTTTTCCTAGTTTCATGTTGGTAGAAAACGGTTAATGAATAGGTATACTACAAATATCAATATGAGCCGTTGTTTAGAGTTATAAAGCCATGGGTTATCTCTGTAAAAGGACGGAGTAGAAATTGCATGTACCTACCTATAAATGACAACTCTGTAGAAGCTAGCTAGATAGTTATAGAAACTGACATTTTTTTTTTTTTTTTTTTTATTTGTGATAGGTAAGCCTTTGACCACAATCTCACGTGATGGTAAGAGATGATGTGGTCGAAGGTGTTGACAGGCTTAACCTAGAATGACTGGCTCTCAAGGACAGCTGCCGGAACACACCGTTAGGTGCTTGGCGACAGATTTTCAACTTGAGGGTGGTCGCTAGCCAGGCGGGTATTCGCAAAAATGCCCTTCCACCATGCGGTGAAGCTCAAGCCCGCGGCGGGATTCGAACCATGGACCTGCTGCGCGGCAGTCCATAGCCAAAGACATTACCTACTAGTTTTGCATTAAAAATATAAGTGAGATGAGATTATAATGGATCAATGTCATACTTAGATCGTTTTATTTAATATTAACAGTTTAAGATTGTTTAACGGTATTGTAACATAATTTCTTACTTGCATGCCAATCTTGGTGATAAACCTACCTGCGATATTCCACAAAAGCTTTAGTTACGAGTAACTCTATAACAAACCTCGTTAAAGCATAAATAATCATTTCACTAAACTAAGTTAATCACAAGACTAAGTCATCATCAATTCCTTAGCCTTAAGATAAGGCTCAAAGACAGGCCTATGTGTGTAAAAAACAAATACGAATAGAAACGTCCATTGGAAATTCCAATTTAAATTCCATCAATTGGAATATAACCACACGCTTAACTTTATGCTAATATCAAAAGCTATTTTGGAAATGGCTAAAAGTTCTAGAATTTATAAAGTTACTTGCCTAAAGTACTTACCAAATTTAATAGAAATTTACGACAGCTATTCGACAGTAATCCTGATTGTGATGTGCGTTCGCCGAATCAAAATCAAATCAAAATCAAATTAAACTATCGATAATCTGTGACATAATTTATAAACTAAACTATAATTCAACGCAATAATTGTCTTGACGACTTTGTCTTCAGCTGCAAATAGTGTCACTAATCCTAGGTAGGTACGTTTAGTGAAAACTGAACTATTTAAGATGAGATTATCTAAATAATTTCCTTAAAGAGTTATGTCATAAATTTATCATACTGAACCTCACAGACCAATAACCAACTGAACCTCATGCCTGTTTTTTCACTGGCAATTGGCTGTTATCCACAGATTATAGCTTCGTGGACATTACCGGTAGTATCAATCCATTTCACCAACAGAAAAAACCATAGACAAGTCGTTGGTCCAAAACTCCAAATAGACAGCCTTTGAACAAAGAGAGTTTATTCCATGTTTGCGAATTGTTCTTCTGCATATGAGATTTCATTGCCGGGTGTCGGGCTATAATATCAACCTCCTATCTCTTTCCTTGGATGTAGTTTGAGGCTACTAAGGGTAAAATATTGGAATGATAGCAGTAGTGCCTTTTTTTTGTTATGTTATTGTGACGGAATAAGCCCGAGGCCGACTTGATGCTAAGCGGACCTCTGCCTATAACAGATGCATTTCATCATCACGAATTGCACTGCGCCCGTCACTTTGAGACGTAGTTGTTAAGTGTAATAACACTGGCTCTCAAGAACTGCTTCCGGAACACACCGTTAGGAGGAGTTTGTGTTCAGCAGTAGAAAATTTTTTTTACGTATTGTGTTGTGACATAACAAGCTCGAGGCCCACCTGATGTTAAGCGGACCTCTGCCTATAACAGATGCATTTCGTCATCACGAATCCGTCACCTTGAGACGTAGTTGTTAAGTCTCATGTGCCTGTAATTTCACTGGCTCTCAAGGACTGCTGCGGGAACACACCGTTAGGTGATTGGCGATAAATTTTCTACTTTAGGGTGTCTACCCTAAAGTAGCCAGGCGGGCATTCGCCAAATGCCCCTCCACCATGCGGTGAAGCTCAAGCCCCGGGCGGTATTCGAACCATGGACCTGCTGCGTGGCAGTCCATAGCCAATGCCACTGAGTCGTTACTGAAACAATTTAGCTCTTACATTAATAAGTACCGATGAGTTCAGTTTGGTTCAGTTTCCTACATTTATTCTCGCTGTTGACAGAGCGATTTTTAAAATTCACACATTATCTACGTTATCAGCCACCTCATAACTTGAAGAAGAATGCAGCAGAAACAAACCATGGTCCTAGATAGCCTTGAAATGAAAATCTCACATAATGTGTCAACAATAATTGTGATCTCATTGTCTGCTAACAGGACTGGTATCCATGTCTCGGTCACTGGCACTATAGTTTCAACTTAACTAGGTCCCTACTGGCTGCACTAATTGCAATTTAGCACGCAGCTCGTGTCCTATCCCTGATCCCATTTTGTAAAGCTCTTATTTCAGTGTCCTTGGTATATTTATACTCCTGAGAGACTTTAAATACGATGCAATACTGACGCTGCCATTAATTCTTTATTATGTTAAAATAGTAATTTTAGTTAATCTGCTATAATTACACATATTGTGTGAACTCGTACGAAACACTTATATAAGTATATCAAACCATTACAAGTACTCGAAATAGTATTTTTTCTGGAATTTGAAATCTCAAATTCCGGCTTTTGAGTTTACTTAGTTGTCACCAAAACCTCATCTCCTTTATGAGGGCACGACTTCCATGCCAGCAGATGGTAAGTAGTGGATGGTATTTTCAATACCTTTAAAATATACATAGGTAACTGTAAATAGGTACTTTTAACACACAATAAAAAATGCAATCGCTGGAATTGGTCTGAATTAAGAAATTATCAGCCAATAAAGAGACCAATCGCAAGATGGCAACATGGGCAATCAAACATTTCAATTTATCTCAAATCAGCGAAAGTGGTCGTCGACCTCCTGATCAAGACGATCAAATTGGTCCATTCACGCGCTGCACTGCTAAAATTAATTATTACAGTGTTCAATTGATATTGTCAACTTCATGTGGATAGATGTTCGGCGAAGCACGATGAGGTTAGTGGGACGCAAGTGCGTACTTTAGTTTATTGCTTCTTGACGACACGGAACAATTCTGTCATTTGGTGTTAGTCTTCATGAAATTACAATGACGGTGATTATAGGTTATAGTTTCACTAAAACTGATCTATTGATGCAAAGGATTTTTAAAGATACTGCGAAATATACCAGCATTTTGCCTAATTTATATGACCATTTGTTTTGTTTTTAGAATATGTCAAATGTCAAATTTACAAATGACAAAATTACAATATAAAATAGGGAAAGCTATGCTAAGGGGTTGGCAAGAGTCAAAGGAGCGTCCCTTTGACCTAAACCCCATTGACATTAATTTAGCAGCGGAGTTCTACCGGTTGATAATAAGTATTATTTATTATACGAGTATTAGTTCGGTATGGTCAATTTGAGGGATAAATCCAAATTTGAAGTAGCGTATTATTTTTTAATATATTTGAAGGTCAAGTTTTCTCAATCGTGATGGAATCCTACAAAACCATGTGTGAGCATATACCATTCGTAGGTTGCGAGAAAAGTTATGTAGGTATCTGCTTGACCAGAATTACAGAATAGGACCCAATATTACAAAAATTGCTAACCTTGTGTATATGGGCTAGAATATTAATGAGACGCGAACTGATTCTAAATTAATTGAAGGTTCATTGATGGATGTCGCATTTATTGATGGAATTTAGTCGAATGTAGGCCACTTGTCTTGATCAAAAGAAATTAAATGCTAGCGCGTTTATCAAACCGCTTCTGTGATTACTAAACGCCGTTAGGTGCTTGGTGAAAGATTTTCTATTTGAAGGTGGTTGCTAGCCAGGCGAGCATTAGCGGAATGTGTTCTTTCACCATACTCTAAGCTAGCGTTGGGGTTCGAAATATGGACTGGTATAATTGTCTAGTTGTACTATTATTGTTTGTGTCTTTTAGTTATAAGTTTTTTGGTTATTATGGTGGTTCAACCACCAGCACAATTATGAATGAATAACTCTTGTGTCGGTATATCGTTATGATATATAAATAATGTTATTATAATGTGATGGTATCGGATAGGAAGAAAGAAGAGTAGTTGAGTATTAATTTCAAGCAAAAACTAGTGATTTTGTGAATGTCAGAATATTAACGACGACGCGACGTTTATCTTCTAAGGAAAGGATATTGACAAGGATAAAGGAATGACTGTAATGTACCTACCAAAAACAACGCGCAGTAGATTTTAGTTCGAGTTTTTGTTTAAATAGGTTTTTAGTTAAAAGCCAAACGATGTTTGAGTTGGTAGTTGGAACAAGGAATTTTAAGTTTACAAGTAGGCTGTGCCTTGTAGTTTGCTGGTTCAGTTTTTCGTGGTTGCCCATCGGGCTAGCTACCACCCTAATGTACATAGAAAATTTGTCGCCAAGCACATATCAGTGTTTTCCGTAAGATGTCCTTGAGAGCCAGTTCCTAATATAGGTGAAGTATTTTTCGACCACACCTGTTTTCCATCAGATGAGATTAGGGTTAGGGCTTAGTTTAACTTTACATCATCATATCAAAAGCCATAATGTCCACAGTTGAACATAAACCAACCCATTAGGGGGTTTGCCGTGATTCCCGCGCTCGGCAGGAGTCCTTTTTATAGCTGATAGGCTACCTTTTGACCACTATCTCCCCTGATGGATATTGATGATGCAAAATGTTGTTCAGGCTAACCTAGAGTTGCTGGCTCTCAAGGACAGCTGTCGGAATACACTGTTAGGTTTTAGATGACAGATATTCTGCTTGATGGTAACCCAGGCGGACATTCGCAAAATGCCTACTATCCAAACACGTCTCTTACGTCTTTTGGGGATCTTAGTGTAAGTTGGCAGTCTTCAGAAGGTGTGTTTACTACCTGGAATTTTTCCTTTCGTCGCATCTTACGAGTTCCACAGGAAGATATTGTGTAATTTTATGATTCCAGTGTCTCATCCCACAGGGTTGCTAAGCAATGAAGGCCGAGCGGTGATATCTATAGACTGCAGTGCCGCAGGTCCATAATTCGGTCCCCATCGGCGTCTTGAGCTTCACCGCATGGTGGAAGGACATTTTGCGAAATTGCGCCTAGCTAGCTACCACCCTCAAGTAGAAAATCTATCACCAAGCACCTAACAGTGTGTTCCGAGAGCAGTCCTTGAAAGCCAATAAAATTGCAAGCACATGAGTGATGTGATACACACTGTAGGTCTCGAGTGACTGTCTCTCCAGTCACACGCCTGTGACGAAATGCATCTGTTATAAGCAGAGGTTAGTCTGCTTAATAACAACAGGTGGGCCTCGTGCTTGTTCCGTCATAATAACATAAAAAAGCAGCAAAATAAAATATATAACAATTATACATATTGTCAGCAGGCATGTGGTGGATACTGGCCACGTGTGTGGCGCTGGCGCTGCCGGCGGCCGCCAAGGACCTGGACGTCAGGGAGGACTTCCACGAGCTGCCCCAGGCGCAGGAACCAGACCTTATCACTTATGACGAATACAATCCCTTCGGGGAGGATGAAAATGGTAACAAAAATAAACTTGGGACTGTAAAACTGGTGACCGTCACTGATTTTAGAAACAAGTTGTTTAATCACAGTTTTATGCAATAAGTATATAAAATATAAAGATACTACAAAGCTACATTTAATTCATATTCACTACTACTTATATATTAGAAATTCTTATACTTATAATCATTTTTATTTTTTATAATAATAGTATGTACACTTAGGGCCTGTTTCAGAATGTCCTGATAAAGTTTCGGGTTGCTATGCAACACATAAAATAACTAAATGATAAAAATGACAGTTGACATGCAGCGCGTTTCAAGCTTTAACCGATGGATAGGCTAAATCGATGACTGTGAAACGCAAAGATAGTGTTTTGTTTAATAAATATGTTCTGGGTAGTATAACCGGAAATTACTCGAACATTCTGAAACAGGCTTTTAATGTATTTATACCTACCCAAGTTACAATTACGTAGTTTTCAATTGTCTTGTCCTCAGAACAAAGATTTCACATGTTGCATTGACATAAATATAATATGTCCTTTTAAATGTTTAGAATGTAGGATTTTAAACAAATAATATTAATTAAGTTTTAGTCTTAAAATACTCTATTCAAGCTTTTTGGTAATATATTAAATATCCGTATTTTCGATAATCGGACTTGTTTTTGAGCTTTAACTAATTTGTTTTTGGTACAACTCGATATTCAGTATCAGGCAGATTTTACGGTAAAACTTTTTTCTGCTTTTCCGCGTGTATTTCTTACAAACTATTTTAAATATAAAAGACACAACTATCATAATTTTGTCCAGTAGTCTCGCGGAGCTACAATATTTCAGCCCAAAAATTTTTATTATTGGCTATATGTTATATCATCGAGGGGCATCATTGTTCAAGTTTATAATACTTCTGGTATTAAGAATATCGAAAAATCTTTACGTATTAATAGACTTTCTTGGCGGTGAAGTTATGAAACAACAAAAAAAAATAAAAAAATAGTAATAATAACAATATAAAAAAAAAACGCTAGGAGTTTCAATCTCGAGGTTTAGCATCACATAATGCAAAGGTCTTTTAACAATACAAAATTACACATTCACATACCAATAATAATAGGTGTAATTACAAAAAAAAATTGTACGCGACACCCCCGTGTTTTCAATACATGACTGGGTCTAGTAAATGACAATAGGATCGCCTTCTGTTACATGCAATGGGATCTAATCATGTCTGTAGAAACACGGGTTAGAAACCTATCCCTTCGGAGGGTTTGCGATGTTTTTTTATCTTTTATAAACATAGTAAGAATGTTGATGAAAAAATAGTAGGTATAGCTTAAACCTATATATATGTTTGAAGTGATGGCTCAGTGGCATTGGCTATGGACTGCCGTGAGCAGGTCCATGGTTCGAATCCCGCCGCGGGCTTGAGCTTCACCGAATGCCCGCCTAGCCAAGTAGAAAATCTGTCGCCAAGCACCTAACGGTGTGTTCCGGCAGCTGTCCTGGGAGCCAGTAATTCTAGGTTAAACCCTGTTAACACCTTCGACCAAAGCATCACTTACCATCAGCCAAAAAAATCTGCCTTTGGGCGTTTGCAATATTTCTCATGTATTTAATTATTTTTGCAGCTGTGATAGCAGCGCGGGACTTCCAGTCTCAACAATCGACTGGTAAGTACTGTTCATCATGTTGGCTTAGCGGTTAGAGCATACCCTGGCTGGCATAGGGGTGGATCGCGCGGGTTCGAATCCCGCACATGACTATGATTTTGCCTCTTATTGTAGTTTTGTAATATATAATGATATGTTTGCGCCTAGCAACAATCTACGAGTCATTTTCTTCAACCGACTCCAAAAAAGGAGGAGGTACTCAATTCGAGTCTATTATTCTTTTTGGTGTTTCATATAATAATTGAGTGGTTGAACCGATTTTGATGATTCTTTTTCTATTTGAAAGCTGATGCTTCCCGTGTGGTCCCATTTAAATTTCTTAAATATCAGTTAACCTGTTTTAGAGTTACACTCCAATAACTGAAAAGTGTTTTCCTATATTGATGATATAATGACATAAGTAGTCACTAACAACGAATGACAATCGATCCCGTAAGTAGCAGGGTCACTAAGTGAATATTTTTTTAATCTAAAAGTGGAACAGAACTATCAACAAGAAGTTATTTGACACTTTTAACAACAAGTTATTTCACACTATTGAGTGTTGAAGTCAGTTCCATATTTAGGTAACAAAGAATAAAATATTATAAAGCGCAAAGACGGAGGCACTCGCGTGAAAGTAACCATCACGCTTGTCCATTATGTACAGTTGCAGTGGCATCGTTTTATTTCTGCTTGACTAGGACAAGACTTAGGCCCCATTTCAGAATGTCCTAATAAAGTTTCGGGTTGCTAAGCAACACATAAAATAACTGAATGATAATAATGACAGTTAACATGCAGCGCGTTTCCAGCTTTAACCTATGGATAGGCTAAATCGATGACTGTGAAACGCAAAGATAGTGTTTTGTTTAATAAATATGTTCTGGGTAGTAAAACCGGAACTTACTCGAACATTCTGAAACAGGCCCTTAATATTTTTTATAGTTTCTTATTAAATCGTTCTATTTTTTTCTAGAATCCACGATTTACCGAAGGCCTACTCTTCCACCGGCGCCGTCGACTGCAAGAGGTATAAAATTCTTATCTTCTTAAAAACTAAGTTTTTTTTTTTTTTGGATTCTAATGAATCTGTTTGTTTAAGTACAACTAATCGTCCCGCAATGTGAACTCTTCTTGGGATTGATTTGATCAAACTTCTCGGGTTAACTACCTACACTCACATTCTTTTACAAAATTTTTAGTCGGATAGTATCCCATCAACATATCATACACTTTTTTAAAGCTAATAAGCTACAATCCTCAATTAGATAACCTAGAATAACTGGCTATCAAGGGCAGCTGCCGGAACACACCGATAGGTGCTTGGCGACAGATTTTCTACTTGAGTCTACCTAGCATATATATACCTATATAATAGACGCCCAAAATGTATGCAGTAATTCAAAATTACCGTGGGAGTTATCATATTGGCTTATGTTACGATTTCAGGTAAAATAAATTTTATGGTAAAACTAGATGACCGTGTTATTGTATATATTTTGGATCCATTATTTTTCCCCACGTTGTTCTCGGGCAAACTTAAAATACATTTTAAATCGGCTTCATAAGAAGCAGGTTCTCACGACAGTATTTTTTCATTACCTTTTATAATAGATTTAAATATTATAAACTAAACCGGCAAAAACACTCACGTTGGGGATCGAATACGTCGACCCAGATTTCGAGCATATCAAACCCATCATCATTTTATAATATAAGTATAAAAAACTAGCTTTCCGGACGCAGCTCCGCCCGCGCGTATGTCGGTTATCGCGCAAAAACATTTACCTCCTTTTGCGCAGTTGGATAAAAACTATCCTATGTTTTTCCCGGGTCTCAAACTATTTTCATACCAAATTTCATTCAAATCGGTCCAGTAGTTATGGCGTGAAAGCGTAACAGACAGACAGAGTTACTTTCGCATTTATAATATTAGTACTGATTACGCGATTAAACTATCATCATCATTTGTATAACAGTTTGTGATGGAATTGCCAGGCAGTGTTTCTGTTTGCTTTGATTGACATATCATTTAGACTATTTATTTTCTAGGACATCTAGAATTTTAGCGATGACTTCATACCTCCTTGTTAACTATTTGTATTGATAACATGCAAATGTTTTTCAAGTAAGTATATATATGTAGGTATGCGTGCATAATTAAATTAATCTACTGTGAAATAATTAGGTTAATAAAAATAGTTATTTTACTATTTTAGAGAGAAGAGAAGTAGTTTATATTTTATGCTATTAGGTATGTAGAGACATAAGAGCAAAAAATCTCGTTTAAAATAGTTTGTCAATTCTAACAATTCTTTACAATTGTGGGTAATTTTACATCAGTTAAGAGAGCATCAAGTTACTTGAAAAGCCGGTTCCTATGTTCTCAAAACCATCGATTTAAATAAAAAAGGAAGATAAGGTAATATCACGACAAAAGGTATAATGTGGAGAAAATTTCACGCAACATATAATGCACACAACTACCCTTCCATTGTATATGATACGTTTTAATTAATGATAACGACAAGCATGTAGTAGACACACAAACGCACACTACTGACACTCAATCAGGAGATTCAGGAGACGTCTCCTGATTCGACATTGCAATATTAGACGTAGGTCTGCCCTTTCTCCCCTTTCAGCCTCTAACTGTGTCCAGCTCATACAATCTGTCCAGATATGTCCTCTTTAATAATAAGTATAACCTGTCTTTCTTTCAGTGCCAGTGAGCCGTTGTGTAGACATCGGTCGCACTTGGAGTGATGGTGACAGTTGGAAACGTGATAACTGTACCCTCTGTCAGTGCTTTGGAGGACATATCAACTGCTCTGTGCTTGCAGCTTGCATCAACGGTAAGCATTGTAGAATTTTGTCTTTCGCGCGTCAATTCATAATGCAGTGTAGACTGTCCAAATACTTTGTATTCAGGGTCACTTAGATAAAGTTCACACTGTTCAAAAAAATGAATTAAGAATTTAAAAGGAAGTCCGGTAATAGTTTACAAGGATTGCGAACCATGTAAATAAAGTTAACTTCATGATGATTATTCATTCATTTAAGTATCATTCACACTACTAAGGTATTCATTCACACTACTATAATATAAAATTACTTGCAGTTATAGGTCTATTCAAGTCTTATAATCGCCTCATTTACATTGTTGTTTCTTACTAACCTTTGACAACTATCTAATAAAGTGTTGGTATGACATGGTAGGTATTTAGGAACTGTATGTTTAGGGAAGGTAAAGCGCTTTTTATGCAAACGTATTTAACATTTATGTTTCGTCATATTTTAAATACATTATAGTTCAAAATTGCTGAAATTTTGCATGTATGTCCTAATATCATTACTTCTGTTTTTTATAACGGCGATATCACTTAATTATACAAAATACTACGAACTATATACAACACTACAGCTACTTCAATACGAGCATTTAGAAAATCTACAAGTTATTGCAGACTCACGGGCAATACAAATGCTCCAGCCCACTACCAGTTGGCAGCGTGCCCAGCATGCTTAGCATAATAATATGCTTCTGGTTAGCCAGTTGTCCGTAATATAATATATTTTGAAAATTATTCGGGAAAATAATTTCGTATCGGAATTCTTATGTTCATATTAAAAAATAAAATAAATTTAAACGAAAACTGGCGAGCTAGAAGCATAAATAATAGGACCAAGGACATGCTTGCCAAATTTCAACGAGTTTCAAAACTTGGTCTATAAAATACGAAGAAACTACGTTTGTATGAATACATTTCCCTTAAGCTCACGTGATGGTTGTTAGTATGTTAGGATTTTGAAAACATACAGTGATTCTATTTGAGTGAACTCGCAATAATTATGCAACAATTCACAGCATGATATAGAAGGATTTGAAAATTAAATATACTTTTCAAATTCTTCTATATCGCGCTGTGGGGTAGAATCAAAAGCACGCCTACTAAGGGTTCGAGCCTCAAAGTGATTGTGAGGCATCAAGGTACACATCATGATACAAAGTATAGATGAAGAACAAAACGCAAAGATCTAACAGCAGTCCTTTTATAGCTCCACCGCCAAGCCGCCCCGTGTACAACGCAGGGGCCCAACCAACCGCCCCGGTCCGAGGTGTTCAAGGAGTGCCTGGAGACGATGGCCAAGCTGGACCACCCGGGGCTCCAGGAGTGAACGGAGTTCCCGGAGCACCTGGAATCCCTGGTCCAATTGGCCCGATGCCTGATGTAAGTTTTCCTTACAACGTAAATATTAATATATTTACATTATTACGATATTTTTTCACATTTCCACGAATAAAATACGTTACTTAACTGATCGGTAAAGAACGGCTAAGCAAACTACACTTCGATAGCTTTAAAAGAAGGTTTGAAAGAATGTAACATGTTAAATTACTGGATGAACGAGACTTAAAAACTAGATAATTATCTTGAAGTGACAAATGCAGGCAGTGAACACAGAGTGGGGTGGCGCTAAATCTGTAACGCTTTAATGTGTCGAATCCTGCCTCATACCATCAGGCGAGTATCTCTTCAGCATTGTCCCTCGATATCATAAGGAAATATATATACGTATATTAATAAAATGTATTGACTATTGTCGTAGGTAAACGCTTACTTGGCCCAGCTAGCTGCAACTTCAGGAGGTGACAAAGGTCCTGCTTTCGACCCGTACCAGTACATGCAGGCTTCCGTTGGCGCACCAGGCATTAGAGGCATATCAGGTGAGCAAATAAAGTAAAACGTACGTATTATATAATATTTAAAAGAAAAAGAGGTAGATGAGTTCTAAATCACATTCGATGTTTGAAGCGGCACGCTGCGTCACAGCCGCACGCACAAATTACGTATAGGAATGTGTTTTAACCTCGCTCAAGGGCAGATCAACTATGGGAGAAGGAGGGTATACTATTAGCTACAGCTACAGTTGAGGAACAGAAACAAAAATTAAAATACGCCAAAAGTTCAGTACTTTGAAAAAAAAATTATGCGTATCAAAAACACCAAAGGCGTCAATGCAAAAATTACAATGTTTGTAGTTACACTCAGTTTGGCTGAAGATTTCGCTACGTTCGCTTCTTCTTCTTGTCGACGATTTACATTCAGATAGAAGTCTGCCAGTACTGGGCGGTAGCCACTCCAACGGTAGAGGCCTCGTAAAGGTCACCCAAAGTGCAAACATTGGGACTGTGGGGGCAGGACAGCAAGTGACACATGTCCTGCGTAGCGCCACAACTACATTGGGTTCCTACGTCAGAGTAACCCCACTTGGTCATGTTAAACCGGCAGCGACCCTCTTGAGTACGGAGTCGGTTTCCGTCCCCTTAAGAAGGTTAAAGAATAGGAACGAAATACTAAATCTGAGCTATGGCTAACTTACTAAAATAGCTCTATTGGCGAAGCATGTCCCGGATATAGAGGAGGATGCTCGTGAGTTCGAACCCCGTTCGTAGTTAAAATTTTCCGGTCACTGAATAATATAAATAAAAATAACTGATTGCCACATGAACGCAGCTGAACTTGTTGGTTGGGGCGTATACCACCTTATAATGTAAACTGTAAAAAATAGTTTTTTTGTGCCAACTAGGCTTTCGTTTGATTGCTATCTCACCTGATGGTAAGTGACAATATATTCTACGATTATAGACGCTCAGAGAAGCTGCCGGTGGAAGATCGTGTTACTCGAAGCTCTTGCCTTATTTGTTAGGCTGATTATATAGTTGAAAGACGTGTGCACCTACTCAGTTCGCCTTCATTTTAACCATAATTTTAGCTACATATAAAGTCTATTTTCGCTAGGACCGCAAGGCCCACCCGGGCCGCAAGGTTTCCAAGGCCCCAGAGGAGAACCAGGCGAGCCAGGATTACCCGGACTTCAAGGCACCCCAGGCGAGAGAGGACCCCAGGGTCTTCCTGGAAAGGACGTAAGTATAGCAAACAATTTGGTAAATACATAAAATATTGCAAGACATCTTGAAGATGCTTGGTGAAAAATGAAATACGTCGAATGTCAGCATAGCTAAAGAATTAATCAAAACCATCACTAGAGACATTTTGTAGTCCTTAAAATAGTTCTCTATAATATGGAATTAATGAGTACAAGTTTTTTTTTATATATTTGCTATTATTATTTATGGATTTCCGCAAAGTAACGCCTAAATTAATAAAATAATTCAATTTTCAATAGCCAATTAACGACTAGGGAGGCTAGGCCTAGAAAGAAACTGATTCCCAAGGATTTCTTGAATGACCCGCCTCCTTGATAGCAAATTTTCTACTTGCCAGCTACGCAGGCCAGACTTTGTAAAATTCCCTGTCCTATAGAAATAATGTAATAATGTACGTTGAAGGTTTAGATCACGGACAGTCAGCGACCGCCTAAATTTCAACTCGTCAAGATTTATCACTGATTTAAATTTCAGGGTTCACCCGGAGAAGATGGCGAACCTGGTCCATCAGGAGTAGCAGGTCAGACTGGGGCTCGGGGAAGTCCCGGCGTGCCTGGCATCCAAGGCCTCAAAGGCCACCGGGGTTTTGACGGCAAGGACGGTAGCAAGGGCGAACAAGGATTGCCTGGAGAAAAGGGACCTACTGGTCTACCTGGACCGATGGGACCGGCTGGGCCGTTGGTAAGAATTAGCAGTTTTAAAAGATTTCTCCTAATGTTTCTCATTTGATATACGACGACGCAGCCTCCATTTATTTATTTATTAGATACATTCCATAATTGTTTTATGTTATTTTTGAAGGAAAGTTTTGCACTACTCCATATTTTATTATCTGCTATCAGGGTCCGGTAGGACCGCGAGGTGAAAGAGGTCGTGAAGGTCCATCGGGACCACCAGGCATCCGAGGCGCTGATGGTGCACAAGGAGCTCCAGGTATAATGGTAAGTGGTTATCTATCATCGTAATCTATAAATTTCATTGACATTATCACGTTATGATATATTTTAATTTGTTTACAGGGTAATGTTGGCAAACCAGGTAGTCCAGGTTTTCCTGGAAGTCCAGGCATCAAAGGAGAATCAGGTGCACCTGGACCGAAAGGCAGTCAAGGGCTACAAGGTCCTCGTGGTGAAGCGGGTCGACCTGGAACTCCTGGTGATGTTGGAGCCCCTGGGTTGTCTGGAAGAGATGGTACTCCTGGCGAAAAGGGAGTGCAAGGCTCGTCAGGTCCATCGGGTCCTCAAGGCTTTCCTGGTCCTAGAGGGACACCGGGAGCCGCTGGCGATCCTGGTTTACCTGGTTCTAAAGGAATGCCGGTAAGCATAACACGTGTTATCTTTTTGCAACATATGTCACGAACATATTTCATAGATGTATCAAGGACCGTAGTAATTACAAATTATTTTAATCCATCTTGCATAATTTGCCTACTCCCCCGATACTCTAGACATCTTTTGTTACCGATTTCAATAAACAATTTCTGCTTGTGAAATGCAGGGTGCTCCCGGTGAAAGAGGAACTAAAGGTGACTCAGGCATACGAGGAGAAAGTGGCGCTCCTGGGCCTCGAGGTCTCCCTGGTAGCGTTGGACCTGAGGGCAAGCGTGGTAAACGGGGTCTTAGAGGTCCCGCTGGCAACATTGGCCCCCAAGGCGAAAGAGGATTACAAGGCATGAGAGGCTTACCTGGCGCAGACGGCCCAATAGGATCAAAAGGGCAGCCGGGAGAACGAGGAGGTGTTGGCCTACCTGGATCTAAGGGTAGTTCTGGAGACCCAGGCAGACCTGGACCGCAGGGATTGCAGGGTGGGCGTGGACCTGTTGGAAGGCCCGGAATGCCAGGCAAGACAGGCCCACAAGGAGAACGAGGTATTCCCGGTGCTGATGGCAGACCAGGCGAACAAGGTTCTCAAGGATTGCAAGGCCCTCCTGGATTAATGGGAAGCCCTGGCGAACGAGGATTACAAGTAAGTAGTATCTGGAATGAATTTACATTATTGAGGAATTATATGACGAAAGGAATTTCAAATGAATATATCAGGGTTGGAATAGCTTTTTTAATTTGAGGTTGAAGCTAAAAAATATTGCAGTGAAGTATTTCTTTGGGATCGAATAGCTGATAATAAGCATTTTTTGCCCGTCCCATCAGTACATTGATTTGTTAAAAACGGTTAGCGAAAATCAGCTCAAAACTTCAATTTCAGGGCGAGGCTGGCAAAGACGGTGAACCAGGTCAGGCTGGGCCACACGGGCCCAAAGGAGACGCAGGCCGTGATGGCAACCCTGGAGTACAAGGTCCACAGGGACTTCCCGGAGCTTCTGGTGAGCGAGGCCCATCAGGACCAGCCGGACCGACTGGATTCCCTGTAAGTATTTTTATAAATAATATTATATAATCTGCAGCTGTGTTATAAAAAATAAATTCAAATTTAAATCAAGGTTTCACTGAAGCTGCTAAAGAGTAAAATACTGATATTGTCTGGAGAGTGGGTTTTAATTTAAAGATCTAGTATTATCTAGGAATTTAATTGATGATTTGATGAGCTAACTATTCTAAGAGGACGGCGATGATGTCATTACATTGTACTAACAGTGTTTCATAGTTTCAGGCATCCTTTATGTTATCAGCAAGTGAACATTCTTGTCTATTTTTGTTTTATATTTGATTGATGGCTAGTATTTACCTCACCTAGTGATGATGCAGGCGAAGATGTTGTTCTGGATACCCAGAATTACTGGCTCTCAAGAGCATCTGCTGGGTCACACCGCTAGGTGCTTGGCGACAAATTATCTACTTGAAGGCTAGCCAGGCTGTCATTCGCAAAATGCCCAACAACCATACAAAACCTATCAGCTAACTACAGCCCTTTTGGTTTAAATTGCTTTATAAAATACTATTGCTCGCTCTATTGGGATACATTTTAAATTTGAAAAAAGGAATATAAACATTATTTTAATATTATTTTTAATAGCATTGTTAAACTCGAACAAAACACTGTTTTTGGATATGTAAAATAATTATGTATGTTTTCTATCAGGGTATGCCTGGAGCAGCCGGCCAGCCCGGTGCCCCAGGTAAAGAAGGCGAGCCCGGCGTGGCTGGACCAGCTGGACCCCCAGGGCCTTCCGGACCTCGAGGAGAGAGAGGTTTCCCGGGTGAACGTGGTTCACCTGGTCTTACTGGCACTACGGGAGAGAAGGGCGAATCTGGTTCCCAGGGCCCGGATGGTCCACCAGTAAGTATATCTGCTGCGCTAAAATGTATATGAATTTCGATTTTAAAACTGGTGATTTTTAAAACAAACAAATTATCATTTATTTATGTTAAAAATCTAATATACACCATAAATTATTGTAAATTGTAAATGATGAACTAATATTTAATTTCATAATAATAAATTTAGTGGGTAGGTTAGGTACGTAGTAGGCCATAGTTATGATCACAATAAGGGCGCACCGAGCTTTAAAAAAAATTTTAAGTAATAGTGTTTCCAAAGTGTATGATTTATAGAATGAATCCTTAAATATAATATATATTAATTATATAACTCAAAAATTATGCAAAAAAGATACAGCAAGGTATCAAACGAACCACAATTACGTATCGCTGCCTCGGTGCAGGCTTAAGTATTTATGCCGTACTTAGGGTTTATTTCGTTTTTTAACTGTAACTTTGGATTAATTTCCTATAGAGAAAATTTTAAGGAATCGTGTTTCCAAAGTGTATGATTTATAGAATGAATCCTTAAATATAATATATATTAACTACATAACTCAAAATTAAGAAATAAAGATACAGCAAGGGATCAAACGAACCACAATTACGTATCGCTGCCTCGGTGCAGGCTAAAGAGATGGTTAACCTGATTCTTTACTGAGTAGGTTCGTCGAGTTAACACTATGAAGTGCTTGACATAACACTGTTTTTCAGTCAACCCTTGAGCTCGGGCTCTGGTCTTGGCTTGGTTATACACAAGGAATTATTACAACAATCCACCCAAATTAAGAACTATCTGGGAAGGGTGAGTGTGCGGGTATAAATGTAATAAAATTAGTGTGAGAGAGGTTTATTTATGCTATAACTTCATTTATTTGGATTAGTATGATTAATTCAATGTTATTGATGAAGCGACAGACTTAGTAAAAATTTTAAAAAACTTGATTTCCTTGATTCTTAAATGTCTCTCAACCTCCTTATCCGTTTGTTAAACCAACTTCTAAACCAAGCTACACATCACCTTTCGATTCGTGTTTAGTAGATCAATTTTTATACTTTCATAATGTTTTGTTTTTAGTAATTCCTTATATATGTTCTAAAATACAAAAATATTTTGCTTCAGGGTCCAGAAGGTCAAAGAGGTCTTAAGGGTCACCCGGGCCCCATGGGTGCAATGGGAATGCCAGGACAGCGAGGCCTGACTGGTACCCCGGGAGAGAAGGGCGAGAGAGGATCAGCTGGTCTACCTGGCAATGATGGACCACCAGGTATTACTATACACTATTGAATAAATACATAACTGTTTTAATAATAAATACATAAGCTCATAGTTTTTGCTTTTTTTATGTTATATACACCAATTTTTATGAATGTCAACAAATTGCACCCGTTTATTAACTAAGACCTATTAATATGTTAACTCAAATGTTATTCCAACCAGGTCGTCAAGGTGAACAAGGACCTCAAGGTCCAGTCGGCCCTGCTGGTCCACCCGGTGAGCCAGCAGAAAGGGGTGAGACTGGGGCACCAGGCGTGCCTGGAGAGTCAGGCGCCCCGGGCGCATCAGGTGAAAGAGGCCAACCGGGATCACAAGGGGCCCCAGGCTTACCTGGACCACCTGGGCTGACGGGCATGCCAGGATTGAAAGGAGACAGAGGGTACGCAGGCGCTAAGGGTCAACAGGGATCACCTGGAAGTCCAGGTAAAGTCGTTTTTGTTTTTCATATTATTACAAGGAGTATGATTCGTTACAGAGTACCTATAAAATTTCCAGAAATTCTATTTTTTTTGATAGTTTTTGTGATAAAGCGTTTGTCAAATATAATGTGTGATAAATACTATTCAAAGCTCAATTAATTAACTTCTAAGCTCAGAACTTCCCAAAATGCATACACACAATGCAAATTCAGCACTTTCCCATTATTGATATAAAAACACTTTTGACCTATCATTAGGCCTTACCGAAATCTATATATATCTCTCTTTACAAAGGTGTACCTGGAGAGATGGGTCTACGAGGCCTGGCGGGTCTTGCGGGAGCAAAGGGTGCTCGTGGTGAACAAGGACACAAGGGTGAAGCGGGACATGCTGGCCTTCCCGGCAGACCAGGCGAATTAGGACCCCCGGTAATTATTCCGGAACTTTGTACTGTTACCGATATATATACTCGTACGATATGGTTCTTTCCATGACAAAGTTTTATACTACGGTCAAAAAGACTCAAAGATATAAAAAACCAAAACGTCTTCATCTTCTCACTCATGTGTGGTCGGTACAATATTTCTTCTCTAACAAAACAAAGGAACATACGAAAGAGAAGAACATATCAAAATTAGTTTTCACTAACAACTCGCAAGATATTACAACACACATGAATCACATTGTAAAAAGTTTAATCTTCCGTTACAGAAGGATGAGGATGTTATAAGGTAGTCTTCTCATTAGGTCCTCTTTTTCTGTATGCCCCTTTTACGGCATCCAAAAAAGGGATAAAGGACTAATATCAATAGTTGATGATGGATTTTCATAATTAGCATGAACAATAAAGTTTTATAAATGGTTTTAATTTTTTAGGGTCCTCAAGGCAGTACAGGCCCGGCTGGTGCGTCAGGAATTCCTGGAGCTAAAGGTGCGACTGGTGACTCTGGCAGACCTGGACCCCCCGGGCCTATAGGCCTCACTGGGGCGCAAGGACCGGAAGGAGCTAAGGGTGAAAGGGGCAGTGAAGGCGAGACTGGGCCCCAAGGCTTGCAAGGCCCACCTGGACCAGCTGGTGAACGGGGGCCGAGTGGACTACCTGGTATGGTGGGACCGACTGGACCACAGGGACTTCGCGGTGCCCAGGTGAATTATAATTGACTGTCATTAGGTACAAACTCTTTTTATACTATAAAATTCAATAGTTATTCCGATTTTATAATTGTAGCATTAACGCCTGCTAACCAAAAAAGTTGTTTAACCACGACCTTTCTAGATACAACCTTTCCCCCTTGGGGCCGGGAATGTTATGGCAAACTGAGCTATATAGCGTGGTGAAAGTAAAGTAATAGTTTGGATATGTCTTTTCGTTCTAATTATTTATAAACTAACTACTTGGAGTGACTAGTGTAGTGTAGTGTCAAGCATAACGAGGGTGGCAATACTGAACCTATAATAAAAAGACACTTACAATTAGGTGGCCAATATGCCCGTCTCATCACTTGAAAAATATCTATTTGGCAACAGTCAATGATCTGATTTATTTTAGCATCAAAAAATTTCATACCCTTGCATGATAGTTGGGCATATTTCTTGTAACCATTATTTACTTTATTTAGGGAGAAAGTGGAGCTCATGGTAAACCTGGAGCAGACGGTGCTCCAGGCCCTATTGGTAGCCCTGGTCTACAAGGACCACCTGGACAAATGGGTGAACCAGGACCGGAAGGCAGACCTGGCAAACAGGGCCAACCAGGTATTTCTGGACGACCAGGAGACAAGGGGCCAACAGGACAGCCTGGCGCATCGGGACCGGCTGGACCACCAGGAATGCAGGTAGCTCTTACATTTGGTATTACAATATTAACTTCAGTAATGCTATCATAAAACAACATCAAACTATTGTTTACAGTTTAAATTTTTAGGCGCAATATTATCTTTTCATCATGAATGTGTCTATTATTTTTATTTCATTCATCACTAATTTTTCACACTAGGAAAGCTTGCTATTGAAAAGATAAGTATTTAGAAGTTATCCATCTTAGTTATAAGTATTTAACGGGACTTAATCGCGATAAAAACATTTATATTTTTATTTATTTACCTCGACGTTTCGAAAAATATAAATGTTTTTATTGCGATTAAGTCCCGTTAAATACTTATAACTATGTGTTCAAGTCGCGAAAGCCTTTAAGTTACTGTTATCCATCTTGTCCACTAATTCAGCAGCAAAGCAGAAGTATTTTAGTTACTGTATTCCTAATTTAATTCGGTGAACACAGTTTATATGCGTTCATTACATACTGAATTGGGTAGAATATTACGCACACGCATAATACAGCACGGCACTTACCACTTGATATATAAGAATTGTATTTTGCAGAACATTTACGTATTATGGAAAGTCTATACTTGTTTTAGAGGTACTTTACATAACGTAGGCCAAAAAGTAACCTGCTGCAAGTTTGTCAAGTTGCACCATTAACACTGTGAACTTATCTTAGGGACCGAGTGGTCCCGCAGGGGCACCAGGCCCAGCAGGCGAGCGAGGGCCCCGCGGTGAGACCGGACCATCTGGCGTCGATGGACCTCAAGGACCATCTGGCAAACAAGGACCTCCCGGCCTGGATGGGGCGAAAGGAGAAAGGGGAGAATCGGGCATGGACGGTGCCAAGGGGCACGCAGGTCTACCGGGTCTGCCAGGAATGGTGGGAGCACCTGGCAGAACGGGAGAGAGAGGCCTACCTGGACCGAGTGGACCTCCAGGCAAGGATGGCGAGCCTGGATCGAGAGGTAAAAACATGCGTTTGAATAGTAATATATTTAGATTGTAATAAATATTGCGCAATATTTTTTATGAGTTAACTCAAAAATCTGGCCGTTTTTTTAAAGAAGCAGTCAGTTTTGTTGTAGTTACTTACAATATTTATTTACGATTACGTACCTACGCACACACACGAGGGTTGCCTGGCAATATGTATAAGTTCTAAAAGATTATTTCTGGTCATTAAAATGCCCGATGTCAATCTCTAGAGAGATTGAATCTCAATGGAGATTAACTTGTATACTACTTGGATGTAAATTATTTATTATTGCCTATATCTTACATCAGAGCCTAATCATAACTTGCTTTAAAAAGCCTTTGAGTAATGGCCTTTAAGTAATGGTTTCAAGTGGTAGTAATCACTAATTTCAGTTCAAACATTACTTTCAGTCTTATTCAATTTTAATATTATTTACGCTCAGGACCCCCTGGACGCGACGGCAGTCCCGGCCTACAAGGCCCGGCCGGTCCGATCGGCGGCCGCGGCCCTGCTGGCGAACCTGGAAGGCACGGCCCATCTGGCCCCGCTGGCCCACCTGGTCCACCCGGCCCCGCTGGTGAGGGACTGGCTTATGATGCTGCTGCTATCGCTGCTATGTTACAGCAAGGTAAACACGTCGATTAGTAATATTGTTATGCCTTTACATTCCCGAATAATCCTCATTCGGGAAAATACAGGTACAACTATACCTAAAAATCTACCAGGATATAGATCCTACTACTTATAGAAGTATTTTTATAATGTGATTCTGACGGAACAAACACTAGACCCGCCTGGTGTTGCAGTTCGTCATAAGCGACGAACTGCACTGCGCCCTGCACTCTAAAATTGTTAAGTGTCTAGAGTTTCACTTGCACTTGTACCTATCAAACCGGAATACAGTAATTACTGCTTAGCGGTAGAAATAGGCATGATGGCAGTACGTCCATTGACGAACTCGTTCACCAAGCAAACTTTTGCTACTAAAACAAATATTAGTTTATTCGCCTCCTATTTTTTGAGATCTAATATACATATAGCGACATTCATTAGCCACCTAATGCTTATATACTCTTCCTACCCATTCGAGGATATACTGACGTGGCGATCTTTTATAATCGACTTCAAAAAAAGCAGGATCTCAATTCGACTGTATTTATGTTTGTTACCTCAGAACTATTGACTGGATGAACCGATATTGATAATTATTTTTTATTTGGAAGTTGACACTTGCCGTGTTGTCCCATTTAATTTCATCAAAATCGCTCAAGTGTTTTTTGAGTTACATTCCAATAACTGAAAAATATTTTCCTATCTTGATGATATAGTCGTTGACAAGAATGACAATCGATCCCGTAAGTAGCAAGGGTCACTAAAAAGAGTGAAAAAAATGTTTAAACAAAAAAAGGAACCGACTTCAACACTCAAAATTGTGAAACAGCTTGTCGAAGTCAGTACTATGCGCACAATAGTGCGGTAGTAGGTACATTTGAACTGTCATGGTACCGACTTCAACAAGTTATTTCACACTTTTGAGTGTTGAAGTCAGTTCCATTTTTTGGTAAAAAAAATGTAATCATTCCGTTAAACTTATAGAACTGCAAATAATATACAAAGCTTACCTAGATAACTCAATTATACTCCAATAACATTGTTTGCGAATTTTATAATACTTCCAGGTTCAGTGAAAGGCCCTGACCCGCTCGGTGACGATCCGAACTCGTTCCCACCGCGATTCTTCAAGGATGACATGAGTCCATCAGAAAGAAAAGCCATCGTGATGAAGGCTTACGAACGGCTGCAGGTGTCCTTGGAGAAGTTCCTCAAACCCGACGGCTCCCAGGAGGCCCCAGCCAAGACTTGTGGAGACATAAAACATCACTATCCTGACTTCGAGAGTGGTAAGTAGATAACGATGCGGTTTTTTTGCACCGAGATAACAGCTAATAAACCTACAAGATAAGTTTATTATCCTGGCAGTTTTCATGTTTCTGGCTACCAGCTTCTATTTCAGAAGATTCGTCTTTCGTTAAATTTATTAATACCTAAATATACGAATTAGTAGTATGTACTACCAAGTACATATTTTAATTATAAGTATCTGTCCCCCTTCTCTGTCCCCTCAGGTCGACAAACGGTAATAAAATGTACTTGCCACATGTCGCCTTTTTGCGACTGGGGGACAAATGTTACGTTTATAGCAGGTAGTTTTTTACGTTTGATGTTTGAGCTCACAGATCAAAAACCCATTTTATAGTCCTTATTTGAGCTGCATATATTTATGATATTGTCTTAGATTTTCGCAATTATTAAACATAGTAATTAAACTTCTTTAAAAGGTTTAAGTCGATTATTTTTGTTCCGACGCGACGTTTCAAACGCTTTGATCGTGGTCACGAGGTGACTAAATACGAGTATATGCGATTTAAACCGTTAAAGTTGTTTAATTACTAAGCTTATATTTATAATAATATTTCATAATATTATTTCTGCTGTTTTATAACTTCTTTTTTTAGATAGGGAAGGGGTATTGTGAAGTTCGTAGGTCATTTTTAATGAGCCTCGGTTTTCCCATTTTCGTATATTTTTTAAGATCATATTTTGAAAAGCAATTACAACTATGTTTCCATAGATACTTAGTATTTGTTACGACGGAAACGATTACACAGATTTGTAAATTTGACATTTTCTAAAATCCAGGTCAATACTGGATCGATCCCAATGGCGGCGACACGAACGACGCCATCCTGGTCCACTGCGACATGACGTCCGGGAGCAGCTGCATCTACCCCAAGCCCATGATGTCTCAGGACATTGTGTACAGTGGGAAGGACCACGAGACCTGGCTCAGTGAAATGGAAAACGGTTTTACGGTGAGTAGAAATTAAAATGCATCACAATCCAATTTGACCCAATGCCCACGATATGCTCTGGTGCGACACGATGATCGGCAGTGGATGTATCAATCTCAAGTCCATGATGTCTCGGGACATGTTACTGTAGAAAGGACCATGAGTCCTACTTCAAGAGATGGAAGACGGATTTACGTTCAGCAAAGACATTTTTAGAAATCTATCGATTCAGCTTTTTTTTACCTCGCATTAAAACATGGTTTCTCTATAAACATGTCAATCTAAATAGTCATAAAATCTGACCCACCTGAAAAACAATTGGTAGAACCTACTGATGGTAAAATAAATAGTCAGTACCTATAGAACGTTCTGAAGAAATGTTTATTTTATGTTACAAGAGGACAAATACATCTTTTGTTTTCCGAAGGCGTAATTTGAATTCAGAGTGAAGCGAAGTACCTATTCTTTAGTAGAATTCCGAGCATATAAATGCCAAAATATTTTCTCCTCGGGCGGCGTAAATTAAACGTAGTGAGGAATTCAATATAGGTACGCCGAAATAGAAAATATTTTGGCCCAGAGTAACGCACAATGATTTTAAGCTATGAGGTAAAAGAAAAACCTACTCGAAACTGGTATTTATATAGTTATTTTTAATATAAAATTTTAGGTATGCCAATACCCACACTATAAATATATTAAAACGAGGTAATTTTGGACTGATTCTTTATCATTTTATTTGGAATAGGCGAATCGATTAAACTCATAGGTATTTAACATAAATAGTCACAGGCGTTGCTTAAAAAAGTTATCAACAATCATATTCATGAAAACCACAGCAGAAGTACTTATAGAGTACTTATAAGAAACTTAATGAATCTCTGAAAAAAAAAAATTTAAATACAGGTGAGATGTAAATAAAAGTACCTACGTTAAGTTATCACAGCATATTACATTCCGCATTATGGTTCAAGGTCATCAGCATCGATTATGATATTTCTTAATTTATTGACACTATTAAAAAGTATAGACATTTTATTTCGTATCGCCTCTATCTCAATTAATTTGCATATCCACCTCATTTCTACACTTACACTGTTTTCTGTCCCTTGCCCCTGACATTATAATTAAAATCAGTACTTGTCATAAACGACACTAAACTTATTTAACGTTACCTACGTAAATATTTGTAATTTGTATCCAAAAATGTGTATATATAGCAATTCGGATGACAACTAATATTTGAATTACAATAATGTATTTTCAATATCATATTGCCATCAACTTACCTGTTTGGATCTCATGGAAATCTATGACAAGCATATTTTTTTTGTATTTCGACTTTCGAGAGACACACCACAAACTTCGCATTTTCACAATATAATATTTTTGATTAAATCGTATATGATGTGATATATTCATCGTGATATGATCATGCATATTTGTAATTTTGGACAGACAGTAATCGGTGCACGGGCAATATTTGTTTTTCCTTTTATAAGGTTGGTGACAATGGTGACGAGAGACATGCAATAAAAGTAATATAATAGCATCTGTTATCTGTTTTTGAAGCGCTCGTAGCCAAGTTTGGTTAGTCATTCTGAATCGGTCAGCAAAGTGAAGCAACGTCCGCCGCGGTCATGACTTGGATGGGTGACCGCTAGTGACATTACTACTGAGCGCTTCCGTGCTTCGGAGGGCACGTTAAGCCGTCGGTCCCGGTTGTTGTCTTAGGATAGCAGTCTTTACAGCATGGTGGTAGGGCACTTTGCAAATGCCCGCCTGGCTAGCTACCACCCTCAAGTTGAAAATCTGTCGCCAAGCACCTAACGGTGTTTTCCGGCAGCTATCCTTGAGAGCCAGTAATTCTAGGTTAGCCTGAATAACATCCTCAACCACATATCATCAGGTGAGATAGTGGTCAAAAGCTAACCTATCTGAAAAAAAAAAAAAAAAAACTGTTCTGATGTAACTCCTAACAGATGCTAGTAGGTATGCTAGTTGCTTAATTACTTTCCATTTGCAATGTAAACTTGGTGAGTTTCCATTACAAAATAATAATTACAGTTATTATACAATTTAGACACATTAAGTAAGTGGTGGCACTATGTAGCACTCTCCACACCAAAAAACGGGGATCGAACCCGCGACCTTAGTCGCGATCAACGGTGGTATGCTCTGCATATCACATTTATACGGGCGCTCGCGGCAAACGCTTTCACGTTCATTTTTAGGGCAGCGCCATCTATTGGTATGAGATCTGAGTTTTTTTTTTTAATGGCTTTGGATATGTGTCCTTTTGCCATATCTTGATGTTTTCATTTCGTGGTCTGCGACAGTTAGTAATGCTGCCCATGGAAGTAATAAGTACTACGGTTGTACGTAGTACTTATTACTTCCATGAAAAACTGTCAGTAAAATAAGGATTGTGGTAGTGACTTCGCAATAAAATTGCGAGATATTATAAAATGCCAGCAGCCCACCCATATTTTGTGTTCGCGGAAGTCGCTATCAAATAGAAAGTTTGATGCGTTCAGAATTCTAATTTGGTATCACGTCAACCATTTAACAATGGTTCTAATGCGATTTATTGTTTGATTCATAAACGCTTTAAGACAACTTTATGTGGACTATTTTGCTATTTGTGGGGTAATTCTCCTCAGAATAATTTTCTTGCAAACTAACTTATTGTTTTTTAAATTTTGTTCCATAATTTGGGGTTGATATATATTATATATATTATATGAAAAAGAAGTAGTTTTAGGTTTATTACACATTAGAAGGTTCAATAATTTTCAAGATATTCTTTAGATATTGTTTTTCACAATGTCGCCAAGATATGCTGATACTAAATAATCTGTAATGTCTTCGAAAATATTCATTTAAAGTACATGCTGTAAAGGGCCATACTGATATATAATCAATGCACAATAAATTTAAGGTACATACTTAATTGGATCAGGATTAATGATGTATTACCTACTTTAAATCGCTTCGTAAATAAGATATTATTTCTCGTAAAAAGTAACGAATACAAAATAGTTATTGTGGGTAAACATATACCACTGCAGACTTTACTGTAGGCCTTTTAAAGGTGTACAATATTGTAGTACTTACATTATTTTTATCTATGTGGTAGGGTTCAGCCAGCGTTTGCAATGTAAGCGTAAAAATGTGTTTATATACGACATCCCATTAGAAACCTCTAAAATTATCAGTGTTTCTATTATATTATGCACTGTATTATACATACAAACCTTCCTCTTGAATCACTCTTCTTTAAAAAAAACCGCATCAAAAACCTATGCGTTGTTTTAAAGATCTAAGCATACATATTGTATGTAGTGATAGTGATTCATGAGGACAGTGACGATACTGTAGACATTAATCACAGAATGTTGCCGACAATGACGAACCTTCAGAGATTCAATACTGCCAAAACTTACCAAGCAATTCTATCAGAAGCGTACGTGGACAAACAGAACATAGAACTCACATTCTTAAAGAACCAAATTTGAATTTTACTCAGACTCTGCTTATTTTCTCAACCAATAATAAGAAAATATACTACTTATCTCGCGACCCTTATTGATTATTACTTTTTGTTGTAGCTGAATTACAATTGATATTACTAAAATATTACCGTTAGAAGTTAATAATTCTGTGAGGATCATATATCAGCAATGTATTCAAAGCGTCTTCAACAAGAATGGGCTCCAATATAACACCCAACTTACATTACAGATCACATACAAAGCGGACCACACCCAACTGACCTACCTCCAGCTGATGTCCACCAGAGCGGTGCAGAACGTGACCATCCACTGCCGGAACACCATCGCGTACTACGACCCTCAGTCCAACAACTATCGACACGGCATCAAGCTGCTGGCTTACAACGACGCTGAGATCCTTCCTAAAGCCAACAACCGGTTGAGGTACAAGGCGCTACTGGATGAATGTCAGGTGAGGATGAACTTGGTGACACTTGTTTACAGCTATGTGTAAACTTTTGCAAGGTGGAAGGGCTTTTTGCGAATGCCCGCCTGGCTAGCGACCACCCTCAAGTGGAAAATCTGTCGCCAAGCACCTAACGGTGTGTTCCGGCAGCAGTCCTTGAGAGCCAGTGAAATTACAGGCACATGAGACTTAACAACAATGTCTCAAGGTGACGGGCGCAGTGCTATTCGTCACTTGAACGATGAACTGCATCTGTTATAGGCAGAGGTAACCGCTTAACATCAGGTGGACCTCGAGCTTGTTCCGTCACAATAACATAAATAAAAAAAAAACTACTACATTCCATTCAGATATCAGCGTGTTTGTTTATTTGCTTAGCAGCTGCCTAGACAGAGGCGTGCCATGCCAACTATTAGCTTCAATTAACATATTTTGCTATAGAAAAAGTCCTGTACTGTCGGGTGTATTGTCCATTTCTCTGTATACTACCCAAGCCATCCCAACTCATTTATGTATCGGAATAAGACTATAATGCTGGCACAATTTTTGCAGTCGTTTTGTGTTATTTCTTCTCAGTAGCGAATACACACAATATGAAACTTCGCCTAATTTCTGCTAAGACATTAAACTGCTTTCATTATCACATGTTCTTTGTTAGTCATAGATTTATGTTCTGCACCACCATATGCACTATAATATTAGAGTAGCTGTTACTTACGACTTCGCTCGCGTGGGTCGTTACGTACGGGCTTACAAAATGTTTTCTGGAAAGGTGCAGATTCCAACATAGCACAGTTTCAACTTTTCATCTGATATAAATGATTATTATTATTTTAAGAGATATAATTGTCGGTTACAATGCCTAACTCGTCCCCGTTTCTTATTCTCGTGTGTGGTGTACTGGTTGGTAGATTTGGACATGATGCGCTCATTTTTGTATCCTTTACCCTTTGAGGAAAACTTTGCTTTTCACCGGATGAAGAAACCTTGCAAGAAATAGTATGTCCTCTGAATCACATCTGTAATTTTTCTTGTAGTACAAGAGTCCGAACTGGGCGCGTACCGTCTTGGAGTACGAAACAGAGAAGGCGGCGCGGCTGCCGCTCCTGGACGTCGCTGTGAGGGATCTTGCCCGAGGCAAGCAGCTCTTCAGGATCGAAATGGGACTCGCCTGCTTTAGTTAACGGACCGTGTCGATCTGAACATGGAATATGATTGCCAGGGACGAAATATGATTTGAAAACATTAGATACATACCCAACACGAAACTATTTAAGCCACTCTTAATTATATGGTATTAGGTTTTACCTAACTATTATTTTGGTCAATTAACTGTACGATAAATTTTTCATTTTAATATAAAATCTAATAGGTACTTTATTATTTTTTTGAATTGTGTGAAAACTTTTAATTTCAAAATGATCTGCAATAGTAATAAGATTTTTTAAGAAAAACTTAACAGCACCTATTTTACTATTATCAAACGTTATTAATGCTGCTTACTTATTCAATTATTTTGACGTTACAAATTAATTAATAATAATACTTCTTAGAAATATTGTCAAAAACCTATACATCATTAGTCTTGTAGACAATTCTCAATTTTTAATACCTCTCGTTAAGACGTAGGTATCTCTGTAGCCATATTTCGTTCAGTTGATATTTTAAACTTACATATTCAGGTACAGTCAGATACAATGCAGACCCGTGACTTTATCCTTATTTATGTGATAAGGTTGACAAGCACAAGCAATATATCAAAAGGAGATTTACTATCATTGCATCTGACTGTACGAGATACCTTATACCATTAGTCAAGAATTAGATTAAAATCAAACTGCCAAATTTATGCATTTATTAATCGAAGATTTATTATAATACTGTTAAAATAGTATGTAACCTATATTAATTACGCTACCTAAATAGTATTAAATGACATACCTTCTTATAGATATATAACGATAGAAAATAAGTAAGTATATAAATGTATTAAGTTTTTTCTAAGTCGTCACAATGTTATTATAATTAAAAAAATAAAGGTCCTCCTAAGGCTGTGTGCTGTACATAATGTAAATATTATCCTAATTGATAATGCATATGTTAGAAATTAAAAAATATATGCGATTGTATTCCTACTAGGCTACTTTACCTGATACCAAAGATATTGTCCATATATAATTGTGTAGGTTATACTATAAAATATATTAAGTTTAAGTCAGTACTTATATCCTGTAATTATACGTAATAGAGTGTTATTATGCTTTTATATTTACAAAAGAAATAAATTGTTAATCATATACACCAATCGTATTATTATGAACACCATTTGATCTACTAATATTATGTAGGGCTGAGTATGTATGATATTTACTACCATATATTAAATCATATGATAACAGTAGGTAAGGAATGAGATAAATAATAAACCTGCCAAAGTTACGACATACATTTTATTTTAATTTAAATATATATTTAGTTAACTCCATGAACTAATACAAACAAAACGAATCTTAGAAGAAAAGTTAGGCAGAGGAATACCCACGTTTCGCTAGATATTTATTTGATCCCGTGTACTATTGGGCGAGCATATTATCGTCCACCGGTAAAAGTTACAGAACCGTGTACATTTGAATATGACTTTCATATAATCTTGACGTGTTTTGAGACTTTTATGATTTAGACAAATAAAACCGTCTCCTTTATTGACTTATCATCATCATCATCATCAGCAAGACGTCCACTGCTGAACAAAGGCCTCCCCCATAGAACGCCACAAAGAACGGCTATTAGCCACTTGTAGCCATTGGCTACCCGATATACTATCACGATATCGTCAGTCCACCTGGTGGAGGGCCTACCAACTTTAAGTCTTCCGGTGTAGTGTGGTAACCATTCGAGAACCTTTCTTCCCCATCGGTTATCGGTTCGTCGAGCAATGTGGCCCGCCCATTGCCACTTCAACTTGCAAATTCTGAGAGCTATGTCGGTGACTTTGGTTCTTTGGCGAATGTCGACGTTCCGGATTTTATCGCGCAAAGAAACTCCGAGCATAGCTCTCTGCATAGCTCGTTGAGCGACTCTGAGTTTATCCATAAGGACCACAGTTAGGGACCACCTCTCAGTGCCGTAAGTCATCAGCATCACTGGCAACACACACTGGTTGAAGAATTTGGTCTTCAGGCTGTGCGGGATGTTCGACGAGAAGATATCTAGTAGCAGTAGCGTAGCTTCCCGAACGCCGCTCATCCGAGTTGGATTATTCAGGCGACCTCTTTGTCGAAGTTGGACCTAGCTAACTGGAGAGTATGTTCCAGGTATATGTAATGGTCAACAACTTCGAGCGTATCGTTCCCAACAACTACTGGTACGGGTGCAACATGGACATTAGACATAATTTATAATATTGACTTACTAGCTTTCCGGGCGCGGCTCCCCCCGTGCGTATGTCGGTTATCGCACAAAAACATTAACCTCTTTTTGCGCAGTTGGATAAAAACTATCCTATGTTTTATCCCGGGTCTCAAACTATTTCCATACCAAATTTCATTCAAATCGATCCAGTAGTTTTGACGTGAAAGCGTGACAGACAGACAGACAGAGTTACTTTCGCATTTATAATATTAGTACTGATATGTTTTGACAAATATTTACAAATACACGCTCAATTTTATTTACAATAGAATATTATTTTCTTGTACAATAAATTGCTGAATTAATCTAAAATCTTTACATAAAATTAGACGACACACAAAAAACTCGGTTGATATCAGTAATTACTGTGTGTATTTGGTTGAGTCTAGTTCTGTAAAGCTAAACCAGCCTTACACACATGCTGTCTGAGAGACACTGCCTTCCTCATCTACCTAGGGTACAAACTGGAACGTTAGGAGATATTAGTGGAAGTCAAGTCAACAGACTTAAGACGAGACCTATTCAACATCAGGCTATTCGTAGACAGCATGGAGAGATAAGGATATAGTCATCTCATATGGTAGAAAACTTTAAAAAGTGTCCAGCCTGTAAGCTATAAATAACAGTTAAAAAACCTTCCAGAACGGTGCTGGTGTCAACAAAAGGTATGGAATGAATGTAGCAATTCTAAACGAATTGAAGTATGCCGGGTTAAAAATTTAATGGCGCTTTCTTTAAAATTTACCTGATGCTAATGTGGCCCCACCCTAATTTAATGCATTTCCAAAGGCTTGGGACACTTTTTCATGTACCCAGATGATTCTACCCTCCATGCTGCTGTTACCATCCGCGAATCTACGCGTGAGTATTTTAGTAAATAATTGCGGTCTTTTTTTGCATACTACTCTTGAAAGAAAACTTATCTTATATAGTAGTAGTAGTAGGGTATTTTGTGAATGCCCGCCTGGCTAGCTAATACCCTCAAGTAGAAAATCTGTCGGCAAGCACCTAATGGTATGTTCTGGCTTTCCTTGAAAGCTAGTAACTTTAGATTAGCCCAAGCAGGTGAGTCAAAGGCTAGCCTTTAAAATAATGTATGTATTTTAGGTATACCTACCAAAATTCACCAGGAACTTATATCGTTTGCTGCCGTATCTCATTAGAATATAATTAAAATATAGGTAAAGTAGTTTATAATTATTTATTTATTAATTTATTTATTGCAATATTTACTTACATAATAAGACGAGTACATACCCTGTTAGGGTGTAGCAAATAATTAAATGGGTCCTTAGACATATAACCAACGTAGACGATCTTGCCTACCTATAAAATTTACCTACAAAACACTATTTTTTATACAGTCCATGTTACACTTAATTGTAGGTTTATATCAGAAAGGATGTATCACTCGTCACAAACATTCTTACTGGTACACGATACGAAGGGCGGGACCTTGCAGGAGCACTGCAGGCACTTCTCTTCCACTGTGAGCTCGTCTCCCACCGTGAGCGTCTCGTTACCGAACACGCACTGCGCGTTTATGTTCCGGATGTTCAACCCTCGGACCACTTTCGATGTTGCTGATGCTGGAACAAATGGGATTGATTACTGAAAACTTTTACTGTGTGTAATAGACTGCCTTACGGAATATTTTTTTGTAATACTACGTGGTTTGATAGAAGGTATCAAAATGTCGGTAACACACAGATAACGGTGGATGGCAGATATTCTCCTTTACCAGTGCGCAATCGGATTTATTTATGAGAATTGGAGTATTTGAAAAAATCAAGTCTAACACGAAGTCTAAATTGAGTTAAACTAAAGTAACAACATAAATTAATCAATTCCGTGGATGCTGTAGGTACAATAAATAAAATTTGCTGCATACAGCAAATTTTTAAATTAATAAATCTAAAATAGTTACATGAAATTCGATGAAAATCAAAAAATAAATAAAGACTCGGTTGATCTCTCAGTAGTTCTGTGCGTGTTCATTTGACTAGCTGTTAACCGCACATATGTGTTTGTTTTCGGACAGAAGACTTATCTTCAAACTGATCGTATTTTTTTCATCAGTATTTCTCTAGCTATTTAGTACTAAACGAGACTTTTTACCCGATTGCAAAGGATAGGTCAGGTCTTTGCCCGATTTTGTAAGTACATATATGGTTGTTTGTATTTTTTTGATCTCGTATCTTTCAAAAGGCTAGATGGATTTCGACGGTTAGGTAAGGTTTCGTTACATTAAACCTTAAAACAGTGTCCTTAGGTGTTTGAAAATAAAAATGAAATGGCCGATTTTTGACTTGAAATAATAATACGTTAACAAATTGAAAAAATGCCAAGACTATCGAGCACGGATTTTTATGTTATTACGACTGAACATGCACGAGGCCCACCAGATGTTAAGCGGTTACCTCTGCCTATAACAGATGCATTTCGTCACAAGAGACGAAGTACACTACGGCCGACACACTGAGACATACAGTTGTTAAATCTCATCATGTGCCCGTAATTTCACTGGCTCTCAACGACTGCTGCCGGAACACACTTCATTTGATCGAAATAAATGCTTTTTCAGTGATGTTGCTACCTTTTCACTCTTTGTTATTTAAATATGATTATTAGCACTAGGCTAAAGCGTACTAAGCAAAGACTCCATTCTCCATTTAAGCAAAGACATATTTTTAGAAAATATTATTTTTTAGCTCGAGCCTGATACGATCTCTCGTCAAAGTCGCACTGGGATCAGACTAACTTTTTATTTTATTTTAATCGTAAAATTGGATAGCTTATCTTGCAAAGTGCAGGATCTATGCTAGAGGTGTTTGACTAAATGTCATAGGGAGTCGTAAGTATGACACCTGTAAACAATCCACAATGGCGGATTCCAGATGGCCGCCGTACAACATTCTTAGATTCCTGTGAAACGAATGAAATTCATAGAACTCTATTAATTATAATGAATTTATACAATTGAATTTCACCCATGAAACTAAAGTATCTATTTTTAGGGCTTTCAGTTACTTACCATCTTCTTTACAAAAAGGTGACTGAAAATTTATAAATGTGTACTTTTCCTTACACAGGTACATACCATACATTTGATAAAATAATAAAAATATCAAATAGATAAATGTATAGAAATTTAACGAGATTCTTTAGAAAGTTACCACCAACTATTAATGACACAAACAGAAAGTTGTTTGTGTCATTCTGTCTGTAATTCTTATTTTTTTATTTATCCGTGGGAATATTGGTAATAGAAACAGGATAATAGAGATAAGGAGAGTAGCAAGAGAACCTTTATAATATTTAGATATTATTCTATATGTTTAAGCAAGCAAACATAGGCCGAGGCAGCGATACGTAATTGTGGTTCGTTTGATCCCTTGCTGTGTCTTTATTTCTTTATTTTGAGTTATGTAATTAATATATATTATATTTCAGGATTCTTTCTATAAATCATACAATTTGGAAACACGATTACTTAAAATTTTCTCATAGAAAAAAAAACCAAAGTTACATCTAAAAACCTAGCACGGCGTAAATATTAAGCGGAGAGTCATCCGTATTAGAAAAATAAAAAAAACAACATGTTTTCTATAACGTATACACATTGTCAAATAGGTATTTGTTTTTATTATACGAAGGAAATACTCAAATTCACGCATGTTTCGTCCATTTTAGTCAGAGCCGCGATGCTTTATCCCTATCCGCTTTTGTAATTCTTCGGCCGTCGGATGGGGACGGGTGATGTTGGCGTGCCTTACTTACACACACATACGCGGCGCGCCTAAAAAGCTCGGTGCGCCCTTAAGATTCAGTAGGGGAATATCAAAAATTTAGTAACGCAACCTCTTTCCAGGGCGACGAAAATAAGTACTAATATAGTAAACTTACGGCATTGGAATGCAATAGGACAGCTCTGGTCACTCCCCACGAAAACCGGCGCGCATTTATCCAGGATATCCATCTGGTAATGTATCTCTAGGCCACAGTTGATGTCCCTGCAGACGGAAGTGTTGTCCACCCTGCCATCCCAGTCGCTCGTGCAGATGCAGGTCTTGCGCATGTTCTTCGGCTCGAAGGTCTGCCCTTCGTAGTATGTCTGACCGTCGACTTCGCAGGTCTTCAGCTTCGCGATCGCGTCCTTGCCTGAAATTATAACGTGTTTGATGATGGATGAAAAATGGATCAAAGTACAAGGAAGTATGATGGTAGAATATTTATATCTAGGTACCAGCCCCGGATCTGCGATTTTTCCGAACCGGGGCAGAAACTTGTTTCGGCGCCCCCCACCAATAGATTTTTTTTTGTTTTGCCCAGGAAGGGCATAGCCAGTGGCAAGTAATATTAGTTGACAATTTTATGCATGATATAATATGTATTACTTAGTCAAGGTCAAGTAACAGGATTAAAGTTTAGTCACAGTCAAGTTATACCTCAGTAAAGAGGTGTGAACTTTACTAGTTCGTACGGGGTATTGCTGCAAGAACAAAAAGTTAACTTTAAAAAAAAAGGTTAGTTTTTCAACTTTATGTGATTTACCTACACCAGAGCACGCACGTAAAATTTACCATTATTTCCCATCTGCACTTGATGAAAAATAAATTTCGGCAACATATTACCAAATATTTTTTTTTACCGGCTGTATGCTTTATTAAACAAAATACTACGAACTACACTCGAGAGCAATGAATCCGGGTCACTTAAAGAATGTTAAAAATCTCGGAAACTAAAAATGATAGGTTAATGCAATAAATTGTATTTAATAGACAATGTAATACTCCTTAAATGAAAGTAAAAAAAATATTGGCTCATATTTTTTTTACTTTCATTTAAGGAGTATTACATTGTCTATTAAATACAATTTATGCATGCTCCCAAGCATGCTCGATCGGGTTGATATCCGGGCTGCGCGCTGGCCACTCCATACGAGTAATGTTCATCTCTTGAAGGTAGTCATTCACAATCCTACCTATATGAGGTCGGGCATTGTCATGCATAAATATAGCATCCTCACCTAAATTGACCATAAATGGACCAACGTGATCATTGAGGATTTCTTCCACATATCTTACGCTAGTTAAAGAGCCGTTTTCTATGATCACCAGCTCTGTGCGACTTTCAGAAGAAATTCCGGCCCACACAAGTACAGACCCACCACCGTAGGCTACTTTTTCTTCGATGCATGCTTGCTTGAATCTTTCCCCTGGTCTTCGATACACTCTGTGTCTTCCATCGTGCTTGTAGAGCATACATTTTGATTCGTCGGAGAACATAACTTTTGACCAATCTTCAATACTCCAATTTACGTGGCTCTGGGCATATCTTAGTCTCGAAATACGATGCCCACGCTCCAGTTTAGGGCCGTTTGCAGGTCTAAGGGGTTTTAAGTTAGATTCAGCAAGCCGACGTCTTACTGTCCATGCACTTGGGTTACTTCCTCCGAGGCGTCGAAACTGATTGGTGAGTTCAGTTCCTGTGAGAAAGCGATTTCGAAGCATGGTGTTCACCAAGTATCGGTCTTCTCGTGCTGTGGTACACCTGGTTCTGCCCGTTCCTGGTCTGCGTAGGTTAGAACCAGTTTCTTCGTAACGTCGGAGAACTCTTTGTACTGTTGACAGCGACACACCGACAGTCCTGGCTGTATCGCGCTGACTCCGGCCGGTTTCCAGCATTGTAAGTATTCTGGTGCATTCTTCAGGCGTAAGCGACATAATTTCAGCTTGAATAATGAATATAGAGCACTATCAACATGGTTTATGTACCCACATAAATTACAGATTACAAACAAAAGCAAAACCAAATGCTGTAATTTCGTAGTTCCATCTTCGAAAGTGGCCCTTTTTCAAATTTGATTTTTTTATGATATAACTTTACAATAACTAAGAAGTTTTAATACCTTCATTTAAGGAGTATTACATTGTCTATTAAATACAATTTATTGCATTAACCTAGCATTTTTAGTTTCCGAGATTTTTAGGATTCTTTAAGTGACCCGGATTCATTGCTCTCGAGTGTATATACAACACTACAGCTACTACAATAAAAGCATTAAGAAAACCTGTAAGTCATAGCAGACTCATAGGCAGTCTAAATGCTCCAGCCTAGTACCAGTTGGCAGCGTGCCCAGCACGCTGGCAGCATTGCCCCGTTGAATTGCAATGTTTATGCGTTGAGTCAAATATGCGCCAGCATTTTATCACGCGTCGCATCGACCAAGCGCTCAGATAAGTTTTGGGAAAATTAAAAAAAAATACCAAATTGACAAGACCATTGTTCCCTCTAGCGGAAAAAGGTTTAATTATTTGAAAAAATATAATAATATATTTGGGACTGGGGGAATATTAACCCTTCGAAAAATACTACAACTTACTATCCTAATACGAGTACTAATAACATGATAAAATTATAGCCATATAATTACTTACTTATTTTTTTGAGTGATGTAAAATTATACAAGTACTTATAATTAACATACAACAATATACATACCTGCAAGAGGCAAGCAAGACACATCTTCAATCGTTAAGCCCCAGCTTTTTATCTAAATCATGCTACAGCTTTACACGGCGTGCTTTAGAGGAAGTAAGAACTTTACTTTAAGTAAGAAGTTTGAAAGAATCTATTAGCTCTTCAAAGTCTATCTGATAGGCAGTTTTATTTTCGATGGCAAGTATCCCTAGGCCAGATAGACGTTCCTGACTCATTGTTGAACGCAGATAAGTTATTATTATTTTCAATTTGCTGAAACTTCGCTCACACCTTGCAGATGTCGTCGGTAAAATACAATATATCCTCAAAGCTATCGTTACATTTGGAAATGCTTCTCTCAAGTCGTGCTTGCACAGGTGTTCTAAAAGATCAAATGCATTCGATTTTTCGCTAATTTCTGTTACTAGATTTTTGACGTTATGGTTTCCACTATAATAACGTTTTATTTCACATTGATCACTCATTTCTCACCTTATCAATCTAAGTAATCAACCGTAATAGTCAACATCAAAATAGCGAATTAAACGAAGCGAACTCGGGGTAGTTCGGCGCAGCTCGTTAGCCCTGTCGCCTTTCGTCAGGGAGAAAGTGAGAACGATACTATCTAGAAAAGTACAAAAAAGTAGTAACCTATAACGGGAATTCTTAGTTTTATGATATGTTTACTGTTCAGTTGGATTTAATTAACCTGCCTGGTTGGTTCACGTTGGTAGAAATAAGTAAGTAGGTTACTATCGCCCTAACGAGCGCTATAATTTAACAGATTATTCTCTCATGTTTTATGGCCTGTAGGTGCCCAAGAAATCTGTCTTTCCTGCTTTTTCTCGTGTGACTCCTGGACTCCTAGGCAACGATTTTGTCGCATTTTGGTGAAATCATCTGTGACGCCAGTCCCCCGTGCGCGCCCCGAGTATTACTGAATATTTCGTTTTCATACCTACCTACGTCTGTGATTACGTTGTAAATCTGGTGCTTTCTTTTGGGCTGTTCGTTAATTTAGTTAATATCCAGTGATTGTGTATGCAATTTGTTATTTTCTACCAAAATTCGATATGGTACGACCCGCAGTGAAATTCGATAAAGAACTTGTAGTTACTTCTGGCGGCCGATCGGGCGCACAGCACGATGCGGCGCGAGGCTCGGTAAGTTTAGTTTATTGCCAATCAACGTACCTAGGTATTTTTTTTGTACCAGGTTGTGGTCATTGACCTCTATATACTGGACGCGACATCTCAAACGAGCAAAGTCGAATATGTAAGACAAGCCAGCCGGCATGTCCTCACCCACACGCAGCTGGGCACTCATAGAGATCACACGCGCTTTTCGACGACAATTGTGTATTCAAAATGCCATCCTGCGTCCTTAGATACTGCAGAAACCAGCCGGGAAACACAAATAAAAGCGACGTAATCACTTTTCACAAAGTTCAGATTTTGGAATTAAACACGCCCGAATACATTATTATTTTGTCGATTTGTTATCGCGAAAGACAATGCTTCACGCACGACACAGCATAGGCAGCCATGTTGACGGAGCTGCGGAGTGAAATTCATACATGAAGTGGACAGGTGCGACAACTAGCAAAATTGAGTAAATTACCTATTTTTTACTCACGATGAAAAAAGTTTGACGTGTCTGTTTATCGACAAAACTCCCAAATGGCTGGAACACTCCAAGGTGCATGTTTATTATTCCCTTCATAACTATATTATGTCAATTACTCGTAGGTATTTTCTTAAAATAAGTACCTACACCGAAACCGTTCGGATTTAAATTTTTTATTCAAAAGTATCAAAAAACCTTAATTATAATGATGTATATGTATTATATTTTAATATTATTTACCTAAATGTATGTATGCAAAATACGATTAACTTTTTTTTAATTTGGATTTTATATTAATCATTATATAAAATCGATTTAAAAAAGTTAGTAACACTTTGTTTCTAGTAAAAAGCAAATTGTATCATTACTTTCAAAAACTACCGGTAGGTCGTTAGGTCGCTTAACATTTCAAGTTAAAAACTATTTCAAACAAATTATAGGAGCACAAAATTTTATGCCCAAGGCGGGAATCGAACCCGCGTCCTCCGATATCGCGTCGGATGCTTAACAAGTGTTTGAAAAAACACTTCTTTCGATCAGATGAAGTCTAGTAGTCTGGTTGATGGCCGCGCACCGTCCCCTATGACGGTTAAAGTAATACAATTGGAGCACAAAGTTTCGGCAGAAATGCCAATGTCCAGGTGGCTGAGATGGTGTTAAGCATCCGACGCGATATCGGAGGACGCGGGTTCGATTCCTGCCTTGGGCATAAAATTTTGTACTCCAATAATTTGTTTGATATGATTTTCGCTTAGCACGCGATAGTGCTTGTAATCATATTTAAAAATTATTTCCTACCTAGGTATACTTAAAATTATGTTTTCTTTTTCGCTGTGTTTTGTCGTTTTAATTACCAAACAAGTAGTAAGTACAAGTATTTTAACCCGATTTAGTTTAGATAGGTAGGTATCTTGAAATAAAAGCTCCGAATATAAACAGTAAATACACATTGAGAAGTGCCCATTTCTCGCGCCATGGTCGAACGTTTTGTAGGTAGGTACCATAGAGTAGGTACTTACCTATTTCCAACGCGGCTGCGCTTTCCCGCAAAAAAATAATAAGCTGGCTAAATCTACGAATGTGCAATTAGGTGCAAGGGCGCTTTCTGGTACCAATTTTCTTTTATGTGTGTTCAATTGTGGACGTATTCTAATGATGACGATGTTGCTGAAAAAATTATGAATTCTGCGCCCCCTGGAGCTAGCGCCCGGGGCAGATAACCCGGTTCGCCCCCCCCCCCCTAGATCCGGGCCTGCTAGGTACAGTGAGGGGAAAACTATGATTGATTCTGAAAACTGAACAGTTCTATGTGTTTAGAATCCTAAAGTTAGTGTTTACCTATTAACAAATGTTCAGGTATAATAATAGTTACTATTTTGACACTTTTATTAAATGAAAATTTGAGAAGCCTGTTCAAATAATCAGTCATTCAGTAGACGATTTTATCACATCAATTTTTCATCAATAAGGTACAAAAAATTAGGGGTTAATAGTGACCATATGGGAAACGTGAAAAATTATGTATGTTCTTAATCTTTTTCCCGACTGCCCAGGAAGTTGCAAACCCAAGTGTCCTTAGAAGTTTAAAAAAAAACTAAATGTCGATTTTTGGCACGAAATAAGGTATTGTTACATTAAAAAAAACCGCACTTATCGGGTAGTAGGGAACAAAAATAAAGGAAATAAAAAAATACGTAAGTTTGACACATTTTTCGGTCCGCGGCCGCCGCCGGCGCCACCACCAGTGCATGCGTCGGCGCCGTCGTGAGCGCACGCATTCCGTGATGAAGCGACTCTGAAGGTCGCGAAACCGGTCGAGACGCCTTCTCGACGTTAACAAACCGTAAGGTAAATCGGCTAAAATAATCTTTAGAAATAAAAAAAATACAGAAGTTTTGTATTTAAATTTAACAAAGTGTTCTGATTCACTAAAAACTCAAAAATAAAATAAATAATTATAATAAAAGACTGCTCTCAAAAGACCGAAATTACAGGCACATGAGACAATACTTAACAACTATGTCTCAAGGTGACGGGTGCAGTGCAATTCGTCACTTGAACGATGAACTACATCTGTTATAGGCAAATATGACCGCTTAACATCAGGTGGGCCTCGAGCTTGTTCCGTCATAGCATCCGCTATAACATAAAAAAAAACTAGATTAGGAAGCCCGCATTAAGTTTAGTAGCAGACAAAACCCAATTGCAAATTTGGACTGCCTGTGAGTCTGCTTTGACTTATAGATTATCCAAGTGCTTTTATTGTAGTAGCTGTAGTGTTGTAGTGTAGTAGCTGTTCGTTGTATATTGTTTCATAAAGGTATACCGCCGTTAAAAAAAAAATGCAAATTATATAAACCGCAAGAAAATTATGGATATCGTTTGTAACTCAATTAAAGCGAAATTCTCAATCTTGTTTCGTTTTTTTAGTGCAGTTGAGTTTTAATGTTTTTAAATTATTTATTATTTATATAGTTTGTCATATTAAAATACTATTATCGCATGGGTCCACGTTTTTAGATTTAATCAAAACATGTATATTTAAATCAGGTTTGTGGTAATGTGTGTTGGAAACAATACATAATTCACGCTGTGCAGTGCACTGTGTCCGGACATTTAGAATTCCTAACATGGCAGTCTATTGTGTTGCAGGCGGCTATAATGATCTCATAAAATATGTTTAATGGGTCATCAGCAGCGAAGACAAGAACAATGAGGTCACTTTTACCTACTGCGAAGTAACACCTTAATGAGGTACTTAGGTAGGTTTCGATTCGTGTTTTATTTGAGCTTGTCGTATTACCGAATGAATAGAGGAATATCACTTAGTAAGCCAAGTGGTCTTTCAGAGTTTGATGAACATCTTAATGGTACAAACAATGGCGACACAGTAAATATTTTGGTTCTGTTGGCATTATTGGAAACTTTTGAGCCCCGGGCGGGAATCTGTTAATGTCAATATTATTAATACATTCATGAGCATCAATCGCGTATCGTAAATGCCTATACATTAACTACTCATGTTATATGCAATTGCAGCCATGAATGAGTTTTTGTCTTAGCTTTTCTTAATAAATATGTAGTAATGAAATATCAGCCGTAAACTCTTTTATATGAGAATTCTAAACATGGGCGACCTGCAACCAAGTCCTGTATTATAATTGGGAAAACTTCCCAATTATAATTTGATAGGTCGTTTATGTTTATTAATGCAGTAACTTTTCGGCTTCTGGGTTTTTAGGCATGAGTGCAGAACGAATAGCATACATAGTACAGCTTGCTAACAAGAGAAATAGTGGTAGCCAGCGTATCAGTTACGTATTGTTAACCTTCGTAATCACAGGAGCATTAAGGAATTATTTATCTACTACGTAATCGACAATTTCGAATAACTTTACCTGATGAATAAATGTTTGACACAAGAGAGCATTTCAAATCAAACCTCATGGTATGAGCGCATTATATTTTATAGAAAATTAATTATTAACTTACATTTTCCGGTACCAAATGCAAACTAAAATATGAACAATTAAAAATAAATATGAATATTAATGATGTTTCAACATATTTTTAGTAACAATGTTTTTATACTTTTCTGAAAGTATACAATATACAGACATGACCCGGTTACAGTTTCAATGTTTATGTAATTTTCTGAAAGTATACAATGTACAGACATGGCCCGGTTACAGTTTTATACAGATATTCAAATATTAATACCTAATTATTGCCGCTGGTAAGCACATACTGGGAAGGTGTTCCATTCCTTCCCTGTTCTTATTATAAAGGTGGATGCAAATCGCTTTGTGCGGGCAGGAGGAATGTCAACCATATACGGATGCCATGTTTCCGTACGTCTTGTAGTCCGGTAGTGGAAAGATATAAGCAAGAAAGGCGTACCTACCTTAGGCCTTCTGTCTCATTATAATCCTATTTGTGGAAGTAGGTTAGACAATACTTTATATTTATATAACTTCATACATTAACAGAAAGAATTTGTGTCGTTTTTATTTGCCTGCTGATTTTGGCTCGATGGCTGCTGAGTTTATTACTCTGCTATTGTAGTGTCTGTTGGCAAGTAAATGCTAGTGTAACCGTTTTTGGATATTCATATGCGATTTCCCCTGCGACATGTCACACTTATATTATACATTCGCAAGTTTGTTATTGACTGAGTGAGGATGTCTGTTAATAGTACACGCAAAATTTAGGGCGGCCATCACTTTAGCGCCTTCACATCTTTCTGAAACAAACGTCAGCGGAGCGACTCAGCGGCGAATGTATGCTAATCTTGGTACTGATTACATATTTGAACCGTTTCGGTGTCATTGGTTCGTGGGGTCATCGTATTTTCACAAAACTTATCAGAGCGCTCGATCAATGCGACGCGTGATCAAATGTTGGCGCTTATTTGACCCAACGAATAAGCATTGCAAAGTCGGCATGCTGTCTGCATGCTAGGCACGCTGCCAAGCAGTGCCAAGCCAACTTGTAGTGGGCAACTACAAGTTTCTACACCGCAACTACAAATGCATTTCGACTGCATTTGTTGTAGTAGCTGTAGTCTATCTAGTGGCGAGTATTCGATTTTTCGAACGTATACTATTGTCCTTCATAACGGTTGGACTCGTAAGTTTTTAAAAGGTGTTTGAGCATTTAATTGTTAGTACAAATGCTCCAGCTCAGTCATATTATAATCCCTTTATTTACCCTATACTTAGGTATGTAATTGGGTCACCTAACTCAATATTATTATGAATGTATCAAGTTGTAAGATTTTTCCTTTATACTCCCTCTGTTTTTCACCAGATGTAAGAAACTTAAAAAATACCTACCACAAACATTTCCAGTACTGCAGCAGGAGTCCAGCTCGTAAGTATTGATGCACTGCTCCTGGACGTCGCTGTCGAAGACCTTCACGCAGTCCACAGCTGCGCAGTCGAATTTGGGTTCTCCCCCGGCTGGGATGCGACAGCTGCATGCTTGGGAACAAGGGTTTGCTATCACGTTCTGGGGAACAGACGATCTATCTCCGTAAGCCACTCCTCTGTAAACAAAGAGTGGAATTTTATCAAAAGATATCGCACCCACGTGACCTATAGAACCTAATGAACACCAAAGGTTAAACACATCACATGTATCACCTATTCAGAAGCATCAGGCCATTAATGGACAGTACATGAATATTATTCAAGTCGCATCTAAAATCGTACACTATTGAAAATTATGGAGAGAAATCTCTTTTCTGTGGCAGGCACAGAATATTCTCGAATCAAATCTTGCGTGACACATAATTTAAACCCAAGATGAATTGACGTCTGGGAGGTTACTGGTCACAAAACCGAAACTTCTAATTTTTATAATATGCAATTGTTTTGAAGAAATTTTGCCGTTCCACAAAGTAGGAAAGTACTAGTTCTCAGATTTTATACAAAATTTAAAATATTTTTGAATGTTCAACCAAAAACTTCTGCATAGTTGCTGGCTTTCAATGATAGCTGCCGGGTCATTTCACCCAAGTCCTAATGGTGTAGGTATATACCATTAGGTGCTGGGCAGCACATTTTTACTTGAGCTGGGCTCTGGAGTCAAGCCTCTGTCAGTTATCTATGAAATGCAAATAAATAATGTGACCGTTTTATAATAGACTTTATTACAAATCGTAAAAGAATAGGTATAGTGCATGACCCCGAGTTTTTGCCTTTTCTTCTTGCAATGGCCTTTTTGTTGAACGCGGCAGTAGTATCTTTGTATAGTATTTTTTAATGTTGCCTTCCCTAATAAAGAGATTATGACTTTGACTTTTGTCCTACAAACCAGCGGTGACGCTCAACAACGCCGGTGGGCTTCGAATCATGGACCTTTGCACATCAGTCTTTATTAGTCATTGCCACTGGGGCTTCGATATAATTGAATGCCAGATAATATAATGTAAAACATTATCAAAAGTGTGAAGGTAGGCCAAATGTCAGGTTATGCTAAGGACTGAGTATTACCCAACAATGGCCGCGTCTGTAAGGTCGCAGCCTCCGTTTTTACATCTGGTTTTAAGATCCGATGAATTCTCGGAATGCTGTAAGGTCATCTCATCACTCAACAGAAAACAAAGAAATGAGGTCAGAAAAACTCACTGAGTAAATAATTCGGAGATTATTGGACATTGAAGTTACTTTTACAAGCAGTATTGAAGGTGACGGGATATATACAAAATCAATTACAATGGAAGCCTGTCCACAACACGAAAATTTGTTTATTATAATAAAGGAACCTACGGTTTTTATTGCTGATATCCTAGCTTTGCCCACAATCACATCTGACGAATGATGCGGTCGATGGTGGTAAACAGGCAACCTAGAATTTGAACTAGGGCTCTAAATAAAATAAGAGTGGATGAGAAGTACTGGAGCTGGCCGAAGCTAGTGTTGATGCTCTGAAGAATAGCTGATGAAACCAACCACTGAATGTTTGGCGGTGGATTCTCTAGGTGTGGATTTTAGCCGGGCGGTCATTTAGCCAATGCCTACCACTATGCAATAACGACTGCCATCTTAAGACGACATCTTGGACGCACAAAAATACTCAGTAGTAAATACCCTATCCAACTAGTGACCGCAATGAACAATCGCTTCAAAACTTTTTTACTTTATTTCATTTAATAATAATGTATGTACCACGTAAAATAAATATAATGTAAGTAGGTAATGCAAAGTATGATACAATACATAATAGTTTCAAAGTGGAGTAAGATCGTATAATAAGTTACAAACATGTACCAAAGTAAGTAATAATCTAATAATGTGTCCAAAGATCTTTCGTTAGGACTGTTCTTAAATTAACTTACCTGTAGTAGCACATTGAGCGATTAGGATGTAAGTCAGGGCAGATGAACGCATCAGGACACGTGGAGTTGTCGTCTTTGGCCACTGGAGTACAATTCAGCTCTAAGTAGAAGCTAGCCATGTTGCACTCACCGGCCATGTCGGTCACCACCGATCCTAGTGCTGGAAGTAGAAAACACTGACGTAAATCATTTGAGGGCCAGCATGCCATTTCTTATCCTAACTAAGATGAGACTAGTAGGTACAACATTTTAAAATTTTATCAGTACTAATCAGTACTTCAGTACTAATACGAGTATTATAAATGCGAAAGTAACTATGTCTGTCTGTTACGCTTTCACGCCAAAACTACTGGATCGATTTGAATGAAATTTGGTATGGAAATAGTTTGAGACCCGGGAAAAAACATAGGATAGTTTTTATCCAACTGCGCAAAAAGAGGTTAATGTTTTTTGCGAGATAACCTACATAAACGCGGGCGGAGCCGCGCCCGGAAAGCTAGTTTACAATAATGCGTGTTTCGCTGATTACGTTAAAAAAATACGAGAGGAAAGATTATAGTTATCCCGCACACGACTATAATTTTTCCTATAGTTATAATTTTGTAATTTAGTACAATATGTTTTTCGCTTACATTAACATGTTCTTGTAGAGGCTGGCTAGAAGATTCCCTACTTCATTGTTCAAGACGTTTTAGTGTAGCCTCCTAGTTTTCAGTCCGGGCCGATTAATACCAGGCTGCCTGAGAGCCAGAATCCAATACGAAATATACTGCTTACCTCACACACCCGGTCCGGCACGGTAAGCTAGCACAGCTAGCAAGCTAGTGTCCAGTTCGGAGATTACACTTAAATTTTGGCTTCATCTCGTTCCGTGATCTTCCTCACGATGAAACTGATGTCCCATTGATAGAATGACGAAGGATAACAAAGATAAAATATATAGATATTACGTATTGTGGATTTTAATTATATGATTTTAACAAAATAATCTAGCCTCATTAAATCTTCCTTATTCTACGAATAAAATATTTATTAGTAGTCCGTATTTTATAATATAACCTAGACAAGTATTTGCGAGCTTATGTTCTCTTCCGCGCTGTTCTAAAATGTCATACTGTGGGTAAAAACTTACACTACAGTACTATAAACGAGTTTCCGTCATTTTCTACATGTTCATTAGGGCGAAACCGATAAGGAAATAATAATTAGTACCTAACATTGTGAATAGTCTTGGAATTTCATGCTCACTGATTTACTGATAGGTAATTTTAAAAAATGTTAGGTATTTTTTAATAGCTTCCCCAATAAAATTTGACAAAGATATTCAGAAAATTATTTAGCTACACTAATAATTGGAGAAACAAGAGACTGCAAGAGATATTGGGCATATAATGTGTAAAAGATGACAGAGATAAGATTATATATATTGATGAAGATATATTGAAACCTCGAAAAGGATATTCTGAGGAGTTGATGAATTAAGATAATGATTGCAATAAGGAGTTAATAAAAAGTCTAAAAAATATTGGTATGGTCAAAGATGTGATAAGGAGGGTGAAGTGAAATTACCTGCGTCATGCGTTAAGAATGGAAGAGCTATATAAAAATGGAAATTGGACTGGAAGAAATTGTTGCCATCTTCAAAAACAATGTTCTTTATATACAAGCGTGTTACAACAAGGAACGAATAAAGCTCGTGTCACATACCATGAAGATTTGTAAGAAGGTAATAGACGAATGAGACCCAAAGCAGTTCAAATTCATGCCAAAACGAGTTTTCACCGACGAGTTTTTTAACAGGAGCTTTCTGAAGCCAAATTTGCACTTTGATGTCTAAAATTATGTGGTGCGGAAAAATATAACTGCATGTGTTTGTTGAAGCTTCATTCGCGTACAATCGTGTTCCTTGAGAAGTAAGAAGAGTGGATGGGAAGTACTGGCCAAAAGCCAGCGTTGCTGACAATTGTTTTTTTTTATTTTATTTATAGTTGATAGGCCTTTGACCACTGTCTCACCTGATGGTAAGTGATGATGTGGTCGAAGATGTAGTTTAGGCTAACCTAGAATTACTGGCTTTCAAGGACAGCTACCGGAACACACCGTTAATTAAGTGCTTAGCAACAGATTTTCTACTTGAGTGTGGTAGCCAGGCGGGAATTCGCAAAATGCCACCATGTTATAACGACTGCCATCCAAGACAACAATCGGAACCGACTTAGCCTTAACCTTAATGGAAGCGCTCAGTAGTAATGTCACTAACGGTAACCCATCCAACTTCCACTTAAATTTGCTGATTGGTTAAGAGCAGCTAAGCAAACTTCTCTAAGAGCGCTTCAAAATGTTCTGCGACATCAGTGATACGTCCGGTTTTTTTCCACATAGCTTTAAATGGTGTATCCCTTGTTCCGTACTTCGGTATCAGGGTTCAATGATGCAGATACTCGTAGAGGGTGTAATCGACTGGGACCTAAGGAACAGGATGGATAAAGTCGCGACAGGTCTCTGCAACTGCATGCGATTCGCGTTTGCTTGTACCTTTCGCGTTTGGTTTACCTTTGAAAATATTATGTACGTTCGGAAAAAATTGTGTGAATTTAAATCAAGCATGGAGAACCACGATTACAACACTAGGAATAAATATAAAATAGCGGTACCAGGTTTTGGACTAGCAAAGACAAATAAAAGGTCCTTTTTAGGTAATTGTGTGCGGTTTTATAATAAAGTTCCCAAACATATTACAATGCTCACAGAAGGAAAATTCAAATTGCACGTAAAAACATTTAGGTTAAGAAATCCTAAGAAAAAAAAAATTTGGTTAGGTTAAGAAAGTTTGTGATTACTTAAACGACAAAAATGCTTGGAAAAATCCGTCTCTGCCAAGCTATCACCTGTCAACTACGCAATTTAAACAAATATTGTAATATATTTTATATTGTATGGAACATTGTAAAAACACGTTTAAAAGAATGGCCCCTTGCAGTGGCTCTATAATTATTTTTTTTGTTGAACGTGGCAGTAACTATGTAGAATATTTCAATATTAAAATTTGTAATTGACCGTCATAAGAGCGTCTTAGACGCCTACATTAAATAAATGATTTTGAATTTACCCAGTCTTAAAAGCCAGCGTCCACTTTTTATACCATAAGGTCTTCTGTACATATATGCGATCGATCTACACAGCCTTATTCCTCCATCACCTTTCTTTTACCGAACATCAAGACGCACAGGAATGCGGCATCCGCATTAAGTCTGTCCTCTAAATATAAGCAGGATTCATTTTCACTCTACATTCATTACAGAAGGTAACATGAAAATATTTATGGAATTCCCTACCAGCGACTTTATTTTCGCTATTTATACGAAGTCTTCAAGTAAGTAATGTATGAATAATAAATAATCTTTCAGATGTTCCATAGTAGCTCTCCACGTAATACTCCATTCGAAAGCTTTGCCTTTCCGTTCTACAAATAAGTATCTCGGGACACTTTTGTGTCAGTCGCACTAGTCTTTGTTTAAATAACGCAGCGGCGCGGACTCAAGAATGATTTAATAGTAGAGTCCAACGACACATACAGTAGAGCCCACTTGGCTCTGAATAAGCTTTATGAATATGCTTTATTAATGTTGATTTAGCCCATCTACGCATTATTGAGCCTAGTATATAACTTGGTGAGCGGGCCCCTTTCCGCAATGTTGACGTTTATTCTCATCTTCAAAGGCTGTTAGCCTTTTTTTATCTATAGCTGATACGACGTCCCTTTGACCACTATAACACGTGATGGTAAGTGATAATGAAGAGCAAGATGTTGTTCAGGCTAATCTAGATTCTAATGTAGGCAGAATTACTGGCTCTCAAGAACATCTGTCGGATCATAACGTTAAGTGTTTGGCGAGATATTTTCTACTTGAGGGTGGTAGCTAACCAGGCCAGCTTTCGCAACCTACCTACCACCATGTGAATGCATCGCAGTTAGTGTTATAGATGGTAAACCATACTTACCTAGCACATGCTACTTAGCAGGGGCTGCTTCAGTGAAATTGGGAATATATCGTGGAGGCTTCGACTATAACTTTTTTCACTGGATTTGCATAAGTACTAACTGACCACATTTCAGTTTTTTGATGGTGATGAGAAATTACAAAAAATAATATCAAATCACAAATTTTTATATAGTATAAATTCTTCAAATTATAAATTTCCAATTAATCTATTATATATTCGACTTTCAATTAATTATTAACTGTATGTGGAGGTTGTATATAAAACAAAAAATCAGGAATAAAATAATAATATAATAAAAAATAAAATAATAATATAATAAAAAATAAAATAATAATACTAAAAACAGAAACTCAGTGAAAATGTACATGCATGTCCCAGAAATGTAAATACATTGCTGGTTTGCCAGTTTTCCATAACATTTATTTTTTCCTTAATATTATTTTCAAAATTATTTGAAAAACTCGTCGTGCATTAGAATCTTATTTTCATATCTACACTTATAAATATTATAAAGAGTAAAGATTTGTATTTTTGTATGTAACTAATAAACTTAAAAACTGAACCGATTTAAAAAAATCTTTCACCATTAGAATCCTACATTATCCCTGATCAATATAGGCTATAGATTAATTACAAAAAAGTTTTTTTTTAATTTCTGTTAAATAACCGTAAGAAGCTGGGGCAGGTCGTTAGTTTAGAGATAAAATAATTTGAAAACGAAAACCTGGCAAACCGCGGGCAAATATATTAAGTTAAAGGACTTGCATCCAAAATTTCAGAGTGTTTTTAAACTTTTGGGTTCTATAATATGAGGAAACGAAAGCGAGATACAGAAACCTTAACTAGATCCAATTATAGGGCAGGTCGATGTTTGCAGATACCTACTTTAAGTGTTACGAGAAACGCTGCGGTAACGATCGATTTCGTAATCCTACACAATTGTGGTCTCCAGTCGTATATCGTAGCTGCCTAAGTACAACAACCTACCTACATATTTTATTGCAATAGAGCAATAAATTCGCTGTTTTGAGTGTTCGAGTTATAAATGTTCTACCTCGCGCTTCTAATGAATTATCCTACCGAAAGGAGCACGAGTAAAATAGTATAAGGTAGTACCTACAGAAGTTCCTACTTAGCCAGTTACAGAACTTAGCCAGTTTTCGGAGGTTGTTACCTCCGAATTCAATTATTTTTTTCCTAAACGTCTGTAACTTATGGTTCTTCGCATAATATATTTTTATTTGAAGAATAATATTCAAAATTTAATATTAAATACTGCATGCCACTACTTACATCGAAGTGAGTGCGACGCATTAAGCCCACTAGTAATAATAAAAACCAAGCTTTCCTTCCTTTAAAGCTTAACTACAGAATGAAAACTACTTACAGAACATCAGAAAACACAGCACAACCTTCATGGTAGACTTCATATTCACTGAGCACTGCTACAAAAACTATTACTTCCAATAAAGTAACGGTAAGTACCACCTTCTTATCTAACGTTATTCAAATGTTAACATATTAATGAACAAAAATTCACGCATTGGTGTTCGAAAACAAAAAACAATTACAGAATTCGACTGAAGTCGAAAATTAAAAATAAATCATGAGCAAAGAGGTTCGTTACAAATAAAGCCTCTTCAAGTGACCGCGGGTGACACAGACGACTGTCGCCGTTGTAATGTTCGAACTTCGATCATCTCGCAAGGATAGCGGTGCTGTCTGCTGAGTGAGGAAGGTCAAGGTATAGTAAGATAAAGTTCCACCTTTTTACGTCAATATTTTGCTGAAGACTACGAAACGAGTGCCTGAGACGAAGTACGTACTAAACAATTTACCAATTAAGTATGTACAGTGCGCTTAGTTCAATAATAGGTATATATGGTGAAGCATTGCGCTTACCACTTCCTATCTTATCCCACCAATGAGATATACGTAGCCAGAAGAAACTTAACAGTTCAGCTTTTAGAATAGAATGTATATCAGTTCGACATCTACTTTGTAACAGTTGTCACAGCGAAAGGACGGTAGAAATAGTTTTTTAGATACATTTATTTGTTAGTATTGATATTTATTTTTTAAAGAATGATGATGATTTCTTTATTCTGGTTAAAAATATGTATTATTATGTATGTACACTGTACAGGTAGGTCATTCTAGCTATCTATGCTTTGGTAAGATTTGCAACCACTCTGTAGGTACACAAGATGTAGGTTATCTTCCATATCACGATAAGACAATCGTAATTCTACCTTTTCTACACAGCCCGTCTACTAGATGTATCTATTACACGACTGCCTAAAAAAAGAGGTGTTATATTTTCAGGGTTCATGTATGTATGTAGGTATGTTTGTGACTATCTTTATTCCACCATAACTACTAAATGGCTTAGCCGATTTAAATGTATAAGATATAATTAGATTCGTCTTGACAGCGCATGTGACACTAGGTACATAAAAAGAATAATAATGAAAAAACAGGTCGAAATTAGATGCGTGTTGTGAGAAAAACAAAATCTTTCTTCCAATCCCATTGAGTACCATAGGCCTTTAAAAAACGATTCCATAAATATACATAACTTGCAGTTTTAATATCAACGGAACGCTTAAAGAAAATGAATAATTTGCAATCGGGTTTTTTACTTTTTTAATTAATTGTTTTAAGGATTCGGTTTACAATATGTTGATTTTTTTTTCTGCTCCCAAAACCTTTGTAGACACTTGGCGTCGTAAATCGTCAACGCGAGTACCCCGAGAGACCCAAAATACGAACATTATTTGAGTACAGTATCTGACGTATCTAATCAAACGTTTATCACCGCTAATGACGTTTAAATTATAATTATTCACCAAATGTTTGAAGTTGATTAGTTTGATTAACGCAGTTAAAATTTGCCTATTGTTGAAAGTGGTCGCATTTGGCAGAGTAAAAATAAGGCAATTGTCTAAATCAGGCAAGGTCTCGTGATACCAAGTTGAGGTTATCAAAAAATTAAAAGTTTGTCTTACCACTAGTTACTAAACTAACTATAGGTACTTATTTTCCTTCCTGGAGCAGTTATATTTTGTACCATAACTGATGTTGTTTCCAAGAAATACCCTGTTTATCCCCCGTGACCCTACCACGCTTCGTAATACCAGTAGTGTCATTGGAGATCCGAATCACACTTACATTGAAGTAATGCTGAAGGAGATTTTATTTTGCAGAGGCACAACTGTTCTATAATTCGATATAAGATGATTTGAATTGCTTGAAACTGTAAAAACTTAAACACGGATCTTAACATGGAGAATTTCTCAACATAAATTGAGCGTTTCTGGTTCAAAAGAAAATTTCTTCGGACGTTGTGAGAGTTTTAGGCGAACACCACATAAAAATAATGTCATAGGCGGCTGGCACTTAAGATTCACTTGACTTAAACTATAAAATTCATAGTAGATCTATGCAGCTACTTATAGATCACTTTTGTCATTTTATTGTAGACACACAGTAGATTTGTAGAAAATTTGTGCTTCTGGGAAATATATCATCTCCTTTAACACAAATACTATTTTCAGAGTAGTGTCGAGGGAAATCTCCAATAACAACTAACAGTGCAAAGCCGTAGAGTCACGACTCACGGGGGATAAACATACTCGCTTAAACCAACCTCAAGTAGAAAAATCCCTAAGCTCTTGATGAAATGTTCCGGCAGCTATCCTCAAGAATCAGTAATTCTGGTAAATAAGGCTGCGTAACTTCCAAAGATGTGGGAGGGAAATAAGCGGAGATAAGGAAAGTATTCACCAATTAAGATATAGAAATCTTCTTCCTCACCTTACTGAGAGCAGCGATCCCATTGGAGGATTGAGCCTGTTAATACCTAACACCTTAAAACAGGTGTAGGATTTTGATGAAAGGCTAATTCATCAGCAATAAAAAATCGGCCAAGTGCCATACATCATTAGACTTCATATTTAAACTTTTTTTTGTTTTAACGTGTGCGAATCCGACTCGCACTTGGCCAATTTTTTGTATTTGTTGTTATAGCGGCAGCAGAAAAACATCGTCTGTGAAAATTTCAACTGTCTAGCTATCACCGTTCTTGACCGGCGCTAATCGTGTTTTTTTAGGAATAATCTGTGGACAATATGCCTTCCTTGTGTCTTTAGACTCTGCACCAACTATACAAGCACTGTGAGAGATAAGAAAACTGTTTCATTTCACGCGTAATTATTGCTTTTATTGATGAAATAGAAAATATCGTCATTTTGTTTTATCTTAGGAACTAATCTCAACTAAATGGATGAGCGAGATATGTGTATCGTTTGGTGTGAGAGAGTGAAAGAGATCGCAGTGTAATGGTAATCGGAACGTCTCGTGGCGGTTCGGTGGTTACACGAATTGCTTATTTATCTCTTTCTTACAACAGATATGACGCATAATATTCGAACGTTCTTTCCTTGTCATTACAAACTGCATATTATACATGTGCGTAGGTATGTAGATAGGTAAATTCTAGTAAGCTTTTAGAGCAGTGGTGTTCGGATATAACTACTCTAATATTTCAACTCTCTGTACGGAACCCTAAAAAGAGACACGTTCTAACACTGAACAACAATCTAAAATCAAACACTTGTTTACGTATAAGTATTAGCATAATTTACTCTAAATAGGTACATAAACGTATCTTTACACCTGGGATACAATAATTGTCAAATAATGGCCTACAAATTATTCTTATGTGGATAAAAACAATAACATATTGATAATAATGTTAACATTACTGATCACCACGACTGGTAATGTATTGCTGACGATTTGAAAGGATCACTATAATCTTGAAGGTAAATAAACCCTATTTGATCAACTGGCACAAAATATAAACTAAGAATAAAAATCATGTAATCACAAAAAAGCGTATGTTCAAGACAATCTTTGCTGTAGGATTGCAGGCAGCAATTTTACAGTAAAATAAAGATTTTTTCTCGCTTGTGGGATCTTAAAGGACGAACTTAAGAAAGGTTTACAATAGCACCAGGACCTCGTATTCAGCAGAGGAGTGTTCTGCTCCATCGAATGGATAATAGCAGACTCCGTGGCTTTCTTGAATCTGTAACAAATGTAAATAGACCGGTATTAGCTCACTCGTTGTTTTGTGGTAAAGCGTCTGTAAAATCGATAATATTTCTATCGTTAGAAATATTATAGATTAAGTTTTTCTTTTCTTTTAGGATATGATCTGATGAGATCGACAAGTCGCTCGCTTGATGGAAAGTGACACGCTTGTCCATTACAGTTTCAATGTCACCTTTCTCGTTCAACTTGATACAGCACTGCACTGATCACTACGAGATATTGGTTCTTATGTCTCGTTTGCTCAGTAATCACACTTGCTACAGTACCCTTCATGCCTAAACATTATAGTGCATGCAAACTACTACTTCGGGATATAGCGTTTTCTTAGAGAGACAGGGATGTCACAATTTCTTGATTATGATGGAAACCAAGTAAGCCATACCTTGCCAGGAGTAGTGGCCCCGTCATGCGTGACCCTGCCGAAGTAGAGCTTCTCTCCGTCGGCGGTGACTCCAGCCTCCACGGCACCAGGGGGCACGGCACCGTTCGTCGAGAACTGCCACGAGAACATCGATGGAACTAACACCTGGAACAGACAGAGGTACCGTTAAAACAATGGTTATGTATTTATATCATCTCAGAGCAGAACTCTTTGCGCGTAATGATACTTCTATTGTAAGTTAAATTATAAGCGTCGCTCCATCCCCATACGTTAACAATGAGACGACGAATTAGTGTTATTAATCATATGTCATGTTCTCTTAGCGGTCAGAGCCCTGGCTATACGAGAGGATGGCGCGGGTTCGAATCCCACACATAACTAGATTCTGACAGCTGCCATTGAGATCCGGATAATCGATTTCATTGTATTTTTATACCAAGTCAGATTGTGATCCACTGCTAGCCTATCAGCAATTACAAAATACCTTATAGAGTAGTCCGAGCTACAGATCAACGACCGTCAGACCTTTTCACTCACGATATTTACTGAGTGAAAAGGTGTTAGTGGGTACTTAGTGGATCTACATCCACTATATAAGGCGTAGAGTACAATCATTTCCTGTGGAAGGGCGCACTTTCGTCAGTGAATAGTAACAAAACATCAATTAAACATGTAGTAGGTAGTCAGTGACGTAATTCTCGATGAGCCGACATCCAAATCCAACCTAATCCAAGAAAATAAACTCAGAAATGGATCAGCAAGTTCAGATGATCGAAGTTAGCAACAGGCGTGCTTAGACACTTGTTTGCGTTTGTTTTTTCCCTTATTCATATACTGTGGTTGATCTCAGTGGCCTCTACATTTGATAAACTGTGTTACACCCCTTCTTCCAAGGTTACACCATAAACCTTAAGCTGTCATCCAGTCTTTGTATCAGTTCCCTCCCAATCATAACTGTCACAGCGTCCACCAATGAAATAAGTCCTCAAAAGTGAATTGTATTTTTGCTGCCCACCTTCTGGATTTTTTCCCATCGTCACCTTATACGACAGGAAGATATGGGTATTATAGTAAGTGCAATTTTAGCTCCCTTGCTATTATGAAACTTACCTCAAACTGATCCTTCATGATCTCCTCTCCATCATGAGAGACCCAACACGCTTGTTTCGCTGGGATAAATTTGCCGGGTAGGATGTCCCCCTCGTGACGTGACCTTGCTGCGTAAATTTCGTCGCCATTGGCGTCAGTGCCCACGCGCAGCGCTCCCGGAGGTATGCTCATCTGGCTCAAGCATGCTGGGACCCATTTGTATGTTCCTGGAAAAGAAACGTAAAAAAATGTATTTAAATAAAACTGTAAGCATCTTACTAGAACATGGGCTCCAAGCCCATGTTAAATGAACATAATGAAATGAAATCAAAGGAAAGTATATGGATCTGTGGACTTTTATTTTTCGGATCTACTAGTGGTCTGAAAGGTGTTCAAGTTCATCTTACTGGAATAAAAGCCAGTAGATACAAAGAAATAAGTCAGTAGGCCAAAGTTGTTAATGACACATGACTATATTCACAAAGTGAGAACAATACGGATATCATGGCTTAATGTAGAATTGCAAATGGTTTTAATGTTATGTGCTGGTGATTTGGCACCCCACCTAGTGTTATGCATTAGCTCATGCTTTCTGTCTTTTACATCTGATAGAATTTATTTCTAATAGAATGGAATCTATCGATTTAGATTCACAGTTATATTGCAATTCCCGTCATAAAGGCATAGGTACAGCTACAGTTCTTGCAGCATTCTCTTAAAATCAGTATTTCCATTAAAACTATTAGCGATATAAGACAAAAAGGATGATAGTAAGTAGTATATAACTCAAATCAATCTCTTTGTGGTAAATAATGTAATGATACCATTAAATTTAGGATAAAATAACAAAACACGATCATGATATTGACGACACAATAAGCTACGGCCAAAACTCTATATGGTTTTAATGTGTATGGATAGATTTTAGTTAATTATTATGTATGAATTTACCACAAAGACAAGATTTATAAAGGAGGAGTGGGAGAGAAGGATACCATAGAGAGGATTGGCCCAACATTGGCGAGCGATACAACGACCTGAAAACCGAAAATGACACCTTCCTTTTTCTTCCTAACTCCAAAGTTTTACAGTCTCTAACATTGATATCTTCAAATATATAGTTTACAATAGGAACATTACACTGCCTAATGATATAGTATCCCATAAACATAATAGTGCTTGAATACCTCAGCGGTATATAAATTTAGGTATATTAAACAATACTAATTTACATTCATTATCCAGTATGTTGTAAATAAGCCAAAAAACAGCCTGAAAATATAATTTACGGGGAAACACGATAATTTTGAATTCCTTATATTATCAATTGACAAACAACTAAAAATAATTTCGCAATTTTTATCGGGTTTTATCAGAAAATACTTTACGTTCGGTGTTACGGATTAGATAAAAAAAATTTAGGTGTCTACACTGTTGGAGTTTAATTTTGAAATATAATGTAAATTTTATTAATAGTACATATACATCCTCGTAAATGGAGCGGCGAAAGCGTCTTTTTGGAATCTCAAATTCCTGACACTTTGCTTGTTAATGGCAATCCCCTTACTGCATAGAAAAAACACCTTGTCTGGTAAAACGAAGGTGTTTATTCATTTTTGTCGACCCATTCGTGGAATACAGTCCAGTCGGGATTGTATTAGTTTTAAAAGTATTAAGAAAAAATACCGTATAGAGCCGGTTGCGTCAAAAGAATGACTCATAAAATGTAATGTATAAACGATGACTTGTTTCTGCAATACATGACGCAACTCTTATAAGTTCTTGCTAAAAAGGTACCGACTAGAAATAGTAAGTAAAGAAGGAAGGTGTCATTCCTCAAGGCCCAACCCATTCACTTACTCCACGGCAATTCGACTGTCTCTCCGGGCATTTCAGGGACTATCTCTGATGGTTCAGCATCCTCCACCACTTGGACCGAGTGATCGGGAGCGGGGTAGGGGTAGAAGTAAGCGGGGTGCACGGGATAGTACACCACGCTGGGGCCATGAGGGTACATGTGTGGGGGGCCGGGATGGCCTGGAGGGCCGGGTGGGGGAGGGTAATGGTGGCCATAGCCGGGGTATGGACGTCCTGGATAATGGAATATTTATTATTATATGCATTAGTAAGTAACTTATAAGGGATGAATTTCACATTGTGTAGAAAACAATGAATCTACAATCAAGTAACGAAATAAGTAATTGCCTATATTATGCCTATATACTGACATAGTAATTGCAAGTTATGCAGATGGTGACCAGTATTGTTTAATTTGGGTGAGTGAAAAAAGGTTCTGTAAGCAGTATGTAAAAAAATTTATTAAGAATAGTCTTCATTTAGAAGACAGCATGCCCTGATTATAGGGACGAATGGCCGCGGAGTTAGAGTCCCACTCGTAATTAAAAAACAATCTTTGGTTATGTTTTTGAAAACGTATTTATAACAATGGGTGAGTAATTCAATATAGGTATGTAAGTATACACCTGTATCTGTATTTACTTAGCGAATCATTGTTTATCGATATGTTATCTGCACTTTCTAGATAGATACGAAAAACAAGGTGCGAGCAGAGATATTATACTAAAAATATGCCTACACGAACATGTTCGTTTCATGTACTCAAACTATCTTATACAACAATGCTGCGTTTGTTTATCATCAGACGATAAACAATTTATCTCCTAATTAAAGTAATATGGGTGAGTCATTATCTTTCCTGGATAACTACAGTCCATCTGACGTGGTTAATGTTTGAATGATTAGCACCTAACAGCAGGCTTAGGCAGTTGTCTCACCGGAAACGATGAACGAGTAACGAGTAGAGCTAGAATTAGAAACGAGTTGACGAGCCGCGGGAAGCGAGTGCGTAGTTCCGATAGTTGTGTAGCTCGGCTACGACAAACTAGTGAAGCGAGTGAAAAGTCGGCAGTGTGAACAGTCAGCGATCAACTATTTGTATATGCATCTCTCTTATTAACACGCAATGTATATCTATTGTACGTTTCTTGAGCGAGAAAATAGTCGATAGTTACTCGTTTTCTCGTCGGGGCGGTGGGACAAGTGCCTTAAACAGTTATCTAGTATTATTCTACGGTCTAGTCCGCTGCTAACTTCGACCATATAATCACACATACCTACAGGAGAGATCGTAAACAAACACAATCCTATCGCTTCTAAAAGAAAAAAATTTAATAAATTCATGTTTGGTATCAATGTTGAGTGATATATTCAAAGGATCGATGGGCATGTCCTTACAAAACATTATCAACTGTTAACGAGATTATCTGTGTTTCAAAGAATGTCTTGTATTTCGCAATGTAAAGTGCGTTGCTTTTTTTTTTATTGGGGATTCTTGCGATTGCATTTTTTATCGCATAGTAGGTACATAGGTAAAAAGAGCCTTTAAAGTTAATAGCTAAGAAACTATGGAGCGTTTCATATGCTCCTATTTTATGATCTATGCAATCTATTGCTACACATCAGAAGCGCAACGTGGCTCTGCCTGTTTTCTCTCTCTTTCTTGTTGTTAGAGAAAACTTATTTTACCAACCCCACTCGCGTGGAATACGGGTGAGAAGATGATGGTCGTAGCAATATAAATAAATATTGAGTAAGTAGGTACCACCTACAATTAAAACAGCAACCTGCGCGTGATCTACATAATATGTTTACATCAGAATATAATAAGGTACATGTACCTATAGAAACAGGTCTCTCTGAAACCTCTAGCTTATGAGATAAATAGGTATTTACATATGCATGACTATCTATCCTTGTGAAATACTAAACAATAACATAGGTGTTAAAAGCCTACACATTTCAAAATTCGAAAAGGTAGTGAACTGTCCAGCTATCCATTTAAATAGTAGAAACCAATCTTTGCTATATTTTTTGAAACTCAGCTAGTAGGTTATATTTTCAAATGCACAAGTATGTCATCCATCTTTTAGCTACCCTGTTAAACGTGTTCTCAACCGTTTTGCATGTTTTGAAATAAAATCAAAATAGCCTGAAAACTATCAATCAGTACTATATATATAATACATATATATATATAATATTATAAATGCGAAAGTAACTCTGTCTGTCTGTCTGTTACGCTTTCACGCCAAAATTACTAGACCGATTTTAATGAAATTTGGTATGGAAATAGTTTGAGACCCGGGGAAAAACATAGTATAGTTTTCATCCAATTGCGCATAAAGATGTTAATGTTTTTTGCGCGATTACCGACATACGCGCTGGCGGAGCCGCGCCCGGAAAGCTAGCGTGATCTCAAGGGATTGCGATATACCTAATACAACCTCACGTGTAGTAAATGTGAAGAGTCATCTATAATGAATTATTAAAAAACTATTCGTAGGTAGGTAAACAGATTTTGATATTGTTTTAGAATAATATTCAAATATAAATAATAAAAACGGAGAAATAGAAATAGCCGTATGTGCTTTGAATACTTTACTTATCGATTTACAATCAAGAGCCGTGACAAATTGATATGAACACAAGGAAATCGTTATCAATAAATAATGTCACCATTTACATTTAATAAATCAAATAACATATATAATTCAAGTCTAAAATATTTACGCAAAATACGTCTGGTTCTATTCCATCACTGAAAATATATCACAAAGAAAATACATCACTTATTAAGCAGGTGTACAATTTAGTATAGAAATATACAATGTCAATTTTCTAGAAGTTTGTCACTAGTTTGTTATCAGATAATATGAGATAACTCACCTGCCATGTTGTGTGAAGCCAAGGGAATGACTGACTGCCCCGCGTGCGCTCTAGCCTGATATTTATTTCACTAAGGTGTCACTGATAACGCAGGTTCGTGGTTGTTATCAATGTCGAATAATTTACTGAGAAATTATTGAAGACAACCTGTATTTGGTATTTCGGTGTACCGAACGAATGACTCTCCTAGATTTTAGGATATGCGCTGACAATGCTTATCTGCTTGCACATGCCTACGTGTTACATTTACATATGCTCTGTGAGTTATGATTTATGATGTGACGTTTATTTTCTTTGAACTGAATACGCAGTTGGTGACGTGGTCTGCATTACCATTTTTGACTTGATAAAATACCGCGGTTTCGCCTGCGCTGCGTTGAAATAAAATGTATTCCCATTTTACTGAGCAATCCCGGGAGAGACCTCTCTCTCCCGGGACAAAACATTCTGTAGTTCTCAACCGCCACCCAAGGTGAAGTAAGTTGCACCAAAATCTGTTGAGCCGTGTCTACGGTGGCAACTAAAATATTATAAACCTGTTACGGTGCAAAAGATACTACACAGACGCGGGTCCACGTTTGCCTACTATATTATATTTGAGCCCCCTAGAAGGGCCACGGATACTCAGTGTTACTTTTGGATCTAATACTGACCGAAATACTTATGAGTAAATTTAACATTAGGTGCAATTGCACCAAATTTTTGAATCAAAAATGAAAAGTTTCACAATTTTGGTCAGCATATGACGAATGACTCAGAAAGAACAATTGTTTCGAACTGGTGCTGGACAGTAGACTTTTATCTGTTTTTTTTTTCAACCGATTTGAATGCACGTCTTTCCACACGTTTATAACCTGTTTTCTCTTAGCAGTGGGCGACAATGCTGTCTGAGTCAAAATGGTTGGATGTGGTTGGAGATGGTAAACAGGCTTTGACTAGAATCAGAATTAGCTCTTAAGGACAGCAATATATGCAAGTAAAGATATAGTTCTATAGAAGACGCTGCCTGTTCCACTCTATTTTACCAGCGTTGTCTTTCAGGCTCTCACAGAAATATAATTGGAGGGATGCTTACCTATTATAGCCCCGCAGCTCACAGCGAGCTGTAGGTACTTATTTAATAAATTAATTAGTCAAAGTAGTTCTAATAACGGGGCGGCAGGTATACATAAATTGTAACAATACAAACATATTTGAATTAGTTCATAAAGTATTTTTTTTAATTAAAAATATAAAGGTACATTCGTAAAATGGAAACAAAATAAGTGCAGCAGACTTTTTCCTAAATGCAATAATTTCAATGACCAAGGCCCATTGCTGGACTGTTAGTTATAAAAACCAGTAACAATATCATGATATATTTGGATATGCATTTATTCAATCACAAGACATTCATACTCGTTCGAATTGTGTTCTTCACCGGCGAACGGATAGTAACAGGTGCCATGACTCGGGTGAATCTGAAACAGGAAAATTAAAGCAGTCATTTAAAATAAGTACTTTACAGAATCATACACCTCTTCGGCCATGGTATGGCATGGTAGGCAATCTAGGTAATCTACACCTTGAGAAGGTGCCAGCCTCCACGTTACCTGGAAGCATACTGCCTTGCCCCCGTGCCTTCCAATACTATATATTGTCACTAAGACCGCATCATCTGATTTCACAGAAGAACCTTGCCAGGAGTAGTGCACTAATCATGTACTCATTCAATCGTCACTAGTGAGGGACAATCACGTCAGCCGTGGTCCGTTAGTCTGCACGATCGCTAGAGGCACACTGTTGTATCTCGATGCCTTGCAGGATTTTTATAAGAACGAAAGCATTTGATATAACATCATTACCTTGCCAGGAGTGGTGCACCCGTCGTGACTAACTCTCCCGATGTAGAGTCGCTCACCGTCAGCCGTGATGCCAGCCTCCACGGCTCCTGGAGGCACGCTGCCGTGCCCCGACGTCTTCCACGATATTGTCAAGGGGACTATTACCTTATAACAAAATCAAAATAATCCATTAAATTTAGATGCATATATACGATGCGCTTATTAACTTATGCCGTGTTCAGCAAAATTGTATAAAGCCAACGAAAGGAATCAGGAAGATATTTGAGGTCTTTGTTTTGAAAAGAAAAACTTCACTATTTAGTACATCTTCATATTTTACATAATTAATTAAGTATAAACTTATCAGATAAGTACTTAGGTTACGTCAACTTGGCGGAACTGTTTTTTTCCAAGCAACAGGCTTCTTCCAAAATTTTAGAAAATTTATAAGAATTTTGAATCCCACTCAGTGGACGACTGAGTACAGGTACTTTTAACTCATCTTTATCTATAATAAATAATAATAATAATTGCGCAATTTAAAATTGAGCAAGTACATTTTTCTTCACGTATTTGTAAATTTAATTACAGTCGATATGCCATTGGTTGACATAACGCTATAAAATTATATATACACATTAAATTAATCAAGCCAACGTCCTTCTGTATTATAGAGTCATTTTTTATACCCAGAAACATAGTTGGCTGCTTAATGAAAAGCTTTAACATTACCAAGCATAATCTTCAGTCCTTATTTACTACTAATGAAAACTGTCACATGTATAGTAATAGAAACATACAGAACCATTTAGAGCCTCTGTATGGAGTAGTTAAAAGGTAGTGTAGTAGTATTGATTTCGATGTAGTATATATTGCGTTATTTACTCGTAGTTGAACAGATTTTTTTTGACAGAAAAATCCACTGTATAGTTAACTATCTGATCTAAGAATTAAAGACAGAACCTTGATATTTCCCAGCGATGCTTTTGCTTTTCTACCTTCCTCTTTCTCTTCTAGGAGGCGCTCCGAAGATCTTTCATATATTTTTTTGAAGCGCTCGTAGCGAAGTTTGCTTAGCCATTCTGAATCGATCAGCAAAGTTAAGCAACGTCCGCCGCGGTCAGGAGTTGGATGGGTGACCGCTGGTGACATTACTACTGAGCGCTTCCGTGCTTCGGCGGGCACGTTAAGCCGTCGGTACCGGTTGTTGTCTTAGGATGGCAGTCGTTACAGCATGGTGGTAGGGCACTTTGCGAATGCCCGCCTGGCTAGCTACCACACTCAAGTTGAAAAATCTGTCGCCAAGAACCTAACGGTGTGTTCCGGCAGCTGTCCTTGAGAGCCAGTAATTCTAGGTTAGCCTGTACAACATCTTCGACCACATCATCACTTACCATCAGGTGAGATAGTGGTCAAAGGCTAACCTATCAGGCATAAAAAAAAAAAAAAAAAAAAAAAATAGGCTCAGTTTAGCCTTCCATCACGTAAACGTAGACTTTTGCATTCTCTTGTCTATACCACGTTGTACAGTGTCGCAAAGGACAATAAGATCCAACGCAGACATAATTTTTTCATTCGATTCGAAAAAAACCTTGAATTGTTATATAATAATTTTCGACCACACTTTGACAATGATAGCAAATTTCGAAAGTTGTGTTACTGTAAGAAATTAAAAAAATTAAACCTCGAAATCGTCCTTTTGAATTTCTTGTCCACCATAGGCAACGTAGCACGCGTTCTTCGAAGGCAAGACCTTTGCAGGCAAGAGGTCATTTCCATGTCGAGCTCGGCCCACGTAAATAGGCGTGCCGTCGATATCGGTCCCGGCTCGGACCGCACCCGGTGGAAAACCATGTGGCAATTGGCTGATGCTAACTGGAATCCACTTGAATGGAGCTGGAATTGGATTAAATTTTAATCAGATCAATAGCTCGACAACAATATGACAAGTATCTACTTAAAAGTCTTGCTTGTAAATATCTGGAGAAAATCTATATAAGAGAGATGCTCACATTTTACCACAATTTTTTTGATGATTTCTTACTTCCATAACCTTCTTCATGACCTTTCTTCTATCATCTTTAATACATTTAAATTAGTGTACTACATTTCTTTATTCTCTCGTTTTTTATTTGTCTTTTTGTCTAGGACACCTGACACCTTTTTTACACGACTGCCCAAAAAAGGAGAGTTATGTTTTCAGGGTTCATGTATGTATGTATGTTTGTGAGTTTCTTTATTCCATCATAACTTTTAAACGGCTTTACCGATTTTTATGTAAGATATATCGTCAGATTCCTCTTGATAACCCCAGTGACACTAAATACATAAAAAAATTAAAAAACAAACTGGCGGAACTTAGACCCAATATTGTGAGGTAAACAAAATTTTTTTTTCTTCCAAACCCATCGAGTGGGGTATCAAAATAAAGAGCTTTATTAAACAATTTCATAAATATATATAACTTGCAGTTTTAATTTCAATATAACGATAAATCGCTTGAAAATAAATAACTTGCAGTCGGGTTTATTACTTTTTAAATTAATCGATACTCGTTTATGTGTCTTTTGTTGAAACAACTCATCTTGTATCTTACTTTACTTTATTATTACTTTACTTATCTTACTTTACTTCTCATCTTCATCTTGCCCTACCAATTACCATTGTTTTACTAGCATTATTTTAATATTCATTGTCTTTAACTAAAACATCCCTACGACCGCCACTTTTCCTTAAAATCCAATATACACTCTCATCTACGTATGTAAGCGTGATAAGAAGGTATGTTAATGTCTAAAATAGTTCAAGTAAAAGAGACATAGGTTAATAATTAAAGCCACGTAGTGAACACCATTTTATAACAATTAATGATAAACACAAAGAAACTAGAATAGGCAACTGAAGAACGATTAAATTAATAATTTTCTTCAGGTGCCTCGATAGTCATCCTGTCTCGTTAAATAGGCGATTTTAAAACTAGATAAGTATTATAAAGTAAGATATTATATTTTAAAATACTACTTACCAGACATTTTATGCGTTTGTACGAGGTTCACTGGAATATAACTGAAACTGAATGATAAGTAAACTCACTATCTGAAAATAAAGTCATATAGCAAACTCAGCTGTGTCAATATAAGATCTCATATTTCACTGTTGTTCCTTTAATTAACGTAGTTGGATACATAATTAACTAAATAAAAACTTGTAACCATAGTTCAACATCTGTAGCTCAACTATCTCGGTTATTTTCTCCATCTTTGAACCCATTAAATCAAAGTTTTTTTGATATGATGATGTGCAGTGGTACTGGTGATAACAGTGCGCTATCTCTGCGGTTCAGATTATGCAGCGGACTTGTATTTCACAGTTTTCGGAATGCTCGCCTGATTAGCTACCACTCTTAAGTAAAACAATCTGTCGACAAGCATCTAATGGTGTGTGTTCAGCAGCTGTCCTTGAGAACCATTTTCTATTTCATGTTCACGATCCTGCTAACATCTTTTTTTATGTGGATTTGACGGAACAAGCACGAGGACCACCTGATGTTAAGCGGTAACGTCTGCCTGTAACAGATGCACTGCGCCCTGTAAACTATATGTCCCCCTGAGACATATATTTGTTGAGTATCATTTGCCTGCATTTGTACTGGCTCTCGAGGACTGGTGCCGGAAATTATTGTTAAGTGCTTGGTGACAGATTTTCTACTTTAGGGGTGAGCTAGCCAGGCGAGCATACGCAATATACCCTCCCTCCATGCGATGAAATTAAAGCCAGCAGTGGGGATCGATAGCCCTGTAGGGTGCCGGAGTAGAATTGCACCTCCCCGTATCATCCCGCGGGTGTCGTAAGAGGCGACTAAGGGAAAAACACTGGAAGGTGGGCAGCAGCGTCTGCCAACTTACACTGAGATCCCCAAGACGCCTGCCAAGCCTGGGGATTATGGCAAATACCCCCATAATAGGGGAGGCTGTGTTCAGCAGTGGACGATCCGGCTGTTACAGTGGGGATCGAACCATGGATTATATGGGGTTATAGCTGTGGACTGCGTCACCGTGGTCCATTGCTATAATGGTCCGGTTATCATTGCTTCGACATCTTCCATCTTTGACCAAAATAACACTTGCATTACATTACATTTTCAGCACTCTGAGTGCTGTCAACGTTGCCTACTCAGAGTGATCTTTGCACCATTTTTAAGTGGCTCATGTTGTTGTAGATCCACAGAATCACGCTCTATATCTTGCAGGTTCGTATTAGACATGATCTATCAAAATTGACTTTTTCAGACCTCACGAGTACACATGGGAATCTATATGAGGATGGGTTTTAGGCGAAGAAGGGTATTGCGATGCGAATCAGTAATGTGGATTAAAGTTCCTCAGAGACTTTACCAATGAGATTTTGAAGAACCCTGAATCAGATATCTCGACAAGATGTCAGTGGTTCTAAATTTTTGGTAAGCTTAGGATAATCAATAGTTCTAATGAGGCGTCACTGTATTGAGTCTAACGCATGAGAGCAGTAAGTACCTACTCAAAACCCCTGAATCTGCGCCTTGCAAAGGACAAGTATCTGTTCCAAAGACAAACGATATTTCCATCTGCATAAAACTATTTTACATTGTAGTATTGACACAAATTAGACGGTTGACAAACTCGTACAAGATCGGAAAAGCGGTTTTTGCCATCGCACGCCAGAACACGCATTGAGTCGCTCCGTTTATTTTCATAAGTTACCTGCTAAACATATTTTAGTAAAAGTAGGTACCATTATCATCTTTATGCAACAAATTTGGTTGAAAATAAGAAGCCAAAATTAACAGTAGCTTTTATTTTCCGCAAGACTTTAAGGTATCAATTACGACGCGGGACCACGCGTAGAATTCCTGTAAAACGACACTGGTGTCGATTCTTCGGCCGTCATCCGTCGTTGCGTAAGCCATTACCAGATCGTGAAGGACGTCGTGTATGATGTCACGTATTACCGCTGGTGTCGGTCGGTCGTTACTCTCCGCAACCCTCAGAGTTGCAGTCACCTGGGGCAAGTAAGTATATTAATAGGAGTTTTATAGAAAGCACTGGACTATTCAATAGGTTCACAAACATATCTCACCTTTACCGCCCACGACTTTAACGCCTCGCCCAAGGCAGTGCCTTGGTGTACCAATCCAACGTCGCGTAAGTTGTGACGTAATAACACAAGATGATGAGCGCGGCATACTTCTGCAATAGTAATTGTAATAAATATATATTTCACCTTTCGGTTCTATACCTTGGCTGTTTCTGGCTTGGCTAGCTACTGCCCAGTGTCTTCAGACAGCTGTCCTCAAGAGCCTGTCAAAATTCTAGGCATAATGTACATACTCATTAAGCCTAGAATGTTCTTCAATCACAACAAAATCTTCCAATCACATCATCATCTACCAACAGGTGAGATAGTGATCAAGGGAACCTCAAAGTAAAGTCCTATTGGCAGATATTGTTTTCCAGTGAATTGAGTATACTTATAACTGAAAAAATTCTTGGCAGGAGCTGATGACATTTATATGAGTCAGACATGGCGATTAATTAGATATCCAACGAGAAGAAATCGTCAAGATAGGATGACCCATTAAAACGATTTTCGAGGTCATATATAAAAAAAAACTCATCGCCTTTTACTAGGAGTCGGATTACAAGAAGTCAATCTTACCTTTTTTACACTCTATTTCATCCTCTCCTTTAGGGCAATTGTTTTTCCCATTACATATAAGTTCAATTGGCACTGAATTGTTTGATTCTGTGGACCCATCGCAGAAGAATCTAGTGAGCGTTGGCTCTGCTGTGCAAGCACGTATGCACGTCTTGGAACACCTCGGCAAAGCACACTGGTAACCTCTACACACGCAGCCATCGGGGGCTATTATCTTATCATTGCCCGTGTGCGACTTCTTCAAAGCACTTACTATTCTTTCGTTCACCGATTGCAAAAACGCAAACATATCAACCCTATCCACTGGATTTAGCAAATTAAGGATAGCGCTGTCATAAATTGTCATTAGTTCTGCGAAAGTTAAATCTCTTATCCGTTTTACTTCGATAGTGTCTGAATATCTCTTCAAACTTATCTTCTGGAGTTTAGTTATTAAAGCGTGCAGATTCAGCAATCTGTTTCTAACAGATTCAAATGTCGTTGATGTTGATTTTGTCTTGATTGTATCCAAAATGTACTCGTACATTTTAGTTGCTTCAAACTTTACAAGACTAACATCTGCAAATACAATTTAATTTACGATATGTTTAAATAAATTAATATAACAATACAATAAAAATACATTTGTTATGTGGACTGCAGAGGAATGAAATCAGTAACACTTCATGCTAATAATATACACAAAATAAATTATATGTTGGTGTGTACTTCTTCTATGCGTTCACGCATAGTTTATCTGAATTAGTTGAAACTAAGTACAGGTGTTTACGTGGTTTTGGCCGCGATCAAGTCAGCTACTACCTTATTACAAGTATCAGATGATTGGTGCATTTCTAACCAGGCACGCTACGGGATATAGTACGATTTAATTTATTACATACCAATATGGATCTGTTAATATTGTAATTTAACATTAACGAGTTTTAAGCAAATAAACACTCATATACAAATTATGTAACTTGCTAAGCCTTAATTAGTAATATGCTAAACTAGTATAAATAGGTATACACAATAGATATAACCAATGCTTGTAAGATGTACTCAATTACCTGTGATAAAAAGCTAGTACCCCTCCTAGTATTTGACTACATCGTCACCAACATGAAGAAGATCAACAACAACATGAACAAGAAGAAATATCTTAAACATAATAATTTCTAGCTAAATTAATACCTCGGGAACAACCATGTTCATCTGTTTCATCGTAACAATCCAGTTTACCATCACAAATCATATCTAAAGAAATAAGTGATTCCCCAGTAACAGCTGAACATTGCCATTGACTCAAACTATACTTTTCAAAACATATTTCTTCACATCTCAGTGAACAAGTCTTCATAATACAATTTTGACCGTTGCACTTGCAAACCTCTGGAGATTGCGTTTTCAATTCTGTAGAAGTAACGTCATCAAACATATCAATACCATTCTTTCGAGCCGTTTCTGTAAGTCTTGAACATAGTGATGATTCCAGAGCCGAAGAAAGAGTTACAACAACGGTTACTGCTTCATTGGCAATATTTTTGACTGTTTGTGCATCTGAATTGAAAACTTTTCTGGAATATTGTGAGGAATCTTGTAACGCATGTTTGTGTAAAAATGTGAGTTGATTTTGTAACACATCACTTAAGATTTGACTCTGCTTTGACAACATGCTTTTATGCATCAAATCTGAATAACAGTTGTGAGAAAGGTAAACATCAATATGTTTCATCAGGCGGCTAGCGCTTTGAATTACTTCAATTGCTAAAAGATAAAGAAAGACATCAGTGTTAGCTTGGCATGTAAGTTCATAAGTGATTTAATCAATACAGACTGTTTAATTCTAGCAATATGTATGGTTTAATATATTTACCGTGGTTGGCGCACTGTCGTTCATCGGAAAAGTCTAAGCAATCGCCCACGCCGTCACACAATTTCATTATACTGATTTCTGTATTATCATTATCGTTTGTTTGACATCGAAACGTTTTAACAAATTTTATTTTATGGCAGGTTTCAATTAGGGATTCATTACACAAAGTTTCTGAACGAAAAGTGTCATACAACTCAGAGTTAAAAAGAACAGACGGTTGTTTTGGTGTTGGCGGCAGATTTTGACCGTCGGCGTTGTAAAAATCTGATTTGAAGCCGTTAAACTTATTAACGTTAAGAAATACAGATTTTGGTTTAGTAGTTGCATAATTTACGCCATGATCTAGTTCATTATTATAAAGTGCATTTCCCCTAATAGGTTCAAATTGATCCATATTGCGTTCTCTATCTTTGTTTACATTTATATTGTCGGTAAATACAAACTCCATTCTTCTTCTCTTACTAATTCTACTCTTTGCATTTTTTTGCATTATCAATTCTATGCCTTTGCCTACTAGATCAACGTAATTTTTTATTTCCTGGTGCTTACTGTGCAGCATAGCATGTTTTCGATCTGCGGATTCAATAAATTTTTTCTTTATATTTTCTATAGCTTTCTGACGTTCCTCTTTGGTCTTAGTTTCCTTGAGATATGCTTTGGCTAAAAGTTCTATTTTACGAGCAATATCAATCACCAGCTTATTTTTTTCTTTGGACGTTTTGGTTTGATTTATATGTTCATTTTTATCAGGTTCCTCAGGTTGTCTCAACGCGTTTGTTTTGTCAGGTTCCATATCATTGCTTTTAAATTCAGCAACGTGATTACTAAATGCCATTGATTTTACACCTTTCATAATGACCTGAACATATCTGTCGCCTTTTCCTCCAAAAGCATGTGCTGATTTATTTAATTTCTCTTCGATTTTTACCAACAGCTTAGCTTTTTCCGCTGGGGACTTATTCGAAAATGTAATCAAAGATAAATTGCATACTTTTCGAACTATTTCTTCGACGAGTGAACTTTTTACACGGGGGTCATCAATGTTATGAGACGTGTTGCTATGTTGAGCTGTGAAAAAAACGGCATGAATGTTGAGTTGCCTTGTGTTTTTTTTCAACAACGACCATTTCTGAAACGACTATTTAAAAATGACTCAAACAATTCTCGCAAAATTATTGATTAGTTAAAATGAAAATCATTAAAGGTTTTAGTCGTAAATCGAAAACCAACCCACAAAATATACACTTTTGTATTCTGCCCATAGCTCATAGCGACCTCGTATTTATATAATAAAGTCATCTTATCTAATATATGTTTTTGAAAATCCATAAAAACTTTGCCTGAATTAGGTTTTTTTTATATTAAGTTGATATACATATATTTCTCAACCTAACAATTGTCGATTTAAAATAAAAAGGCTTTAATGAAAGGGGGAGAAAGAATCTTGGCTTGGGGTACTAGAAACAACCAATGAGACTCAGTGTCTTGTCGCATAATATGTTCTTACTGATAACAACAGGGAGTACTGATACTATCGGTGTAAAAAATTAAGTGAGCAAAACAGTATCTTGTAGATAACTACCAAACTTGTAACCAACATTCGGTCATGTTGTGGTGAACTTTATCTATAGCATACAGGCTTCCTACATATTATGTAGTTCTCGCGTTCTTCCGTGCTTTTGAGGGCACGTTAAGCCGTCGGTCCCGGTTGTTGTCTTAGGATGGCAGTCGTTACAGCATGTCTGCAAATCTGTCGCCAAGCACCTAACGGTGTGTTCCGGCAGCTGTCCTTGAGAGCCAGTAATTCTAGGTTAGCCTGTACAACATCTTCGACCACATCATCACTTACCATCAGGTGAGCTGATAATGGTCAAAGGCTAGCTAGTAATATTGAATAAACGAGGGAGAACACGTAAAATAACAATCTGGTAAACATACAAATTTCCACTGGCATTAATGACGAGCAATACAAGACATAGAAAAAAGAAAGTTGGAGGACATCTGTTATGATAAGGCACTAGATGAAGAATAATAGGTAGGCTATGACAATGCTTATAACAACTATTATACCTACATTATAATTATTAGGTAAGTACTTACAAAAGCAGTAGGCAAACGTAGGTAGAAAGAAAACTAGACCTATTAGGTCCAATAGCTTCCACATTTTCAGTTTTTAATTTAAATACATTTAAGAACCTTACTTAGGATTTTTATTCTCCGCCGAGTGGTTCTTAATTAAGATAAGGTTAGGCAGGCTAATTAAACGTTTTAATGGTTAAAATTATTAAACTGTGTTCTTATCGTACTACGTACATAAAAATTACAACCTAAAATACGTCTATCCTTTAAGATTGCATGATTTGAAAACATGTGGCTTGTTTATTGTCTTCGCTACACCTACTAATAAGTAGAGTCGAATGTGTGTTTGCCGGTTTGTATTTCTTTTGAACTGCGACGAAAGTGACGGAGTAACAGTTCGACATGTTTTTTGCACATAGATAGTTTAGCTAGATACATGGCAGATCTCCAAAAATGTGTAGGTAGAGTCGGCGGCCGGCGCTACGAAAGAAGTCCCGCGGCATTTAGAGGAAATACATTTTGACAGGACGACTTCCGCATCCGGCCCCCAGCCATTTTGTAGTTGTCAGCAATCAGCATAAAGTAACTTTGTATATACTGAAGTTGTCAGGAGTTATTTTATGATTGTTGTGTAGAGAATATTTAAATGATTTCGCTGTGATAAACGAGTTTTTAAGATGCCTAAAGTAGTTAAAAGTGCAGGCAGAGAAATTATTCTCAAAGCCTAGGAGTTTTGTGAAGTAGAAAAACACAATCAAAGCGTTCTCATCCCACTAAACAATGTTCGAGCAAGAGTCGCAGCCATGTTCAGTATATACAAAGTTACTTTAAGGCTTAAAAAAAAATTACCATGGCTGCTTAAACTTTAAGCAGCCATGGTAATTTTTTTTTTATATTGGGGAATATTTACCGACTATTTAGTGGATATTTTCTTCCGAAAATGAATATATACATAAAGCAAATTTTAATTACAATTGATTATTTAAAATATTTTTCTATTCAAATTACCTATATGTAATAACTGAAAAAAAATTCAGGTGTTTCTGAGAAAACCGTCTCACGAATTACGCAAGAAGGCAAAGAAGCTGCAAGTACATAAAAAAATCGTAACACAGGGAAAGAGTCGTCCGCATAAAAAAAGTTAATTTGGATGATTTTGACCTCTGCGCCATTCGTCAAATAATTCATCAATTTTATGTTGTCAAGAAAGAATTACCTACAGTGAACAAGCTAAGATTAATATTAAAAGAAGATATTAATATTCAAGGAAGTAACACAACTCTACGCAGGGTACAAAGTATCGGATTCAAATTCAAGGGATGTCAATCAAAAAGAAAAATTCTAATGGAGCGTTATGACATAACTGCTTGGCGAGCCAGATATCTTGAAAGAATGAGGAAAAATAGAGTTATAGATAACAAAACATAATCGTGATATTATAAAATTGCCCCCATATCAATGCGACTTTAACCCCATTGAAAAAATTTGGACCCTGGTCAAAAGGCGTGTGGCAGAAATAAATTTAGCCCAATACCCTAAACAAATTGTCAAATTGACATTCTTCATTTCAAAGCATTACTTCAGACGATTGGTGTATTTAATGCAAACATGTTCAACACATTGAAGATGAATGTATAAAAAATGATAGACTAATTTATACAGAAATGGATAGATTTGTTATATCTACAGTTAATCTATATCTATAGTGACACGGAATCAGATCACGAAAGTGATGTAGAACATTCAAGTGATAGCGATTGTAGTAGGTCAGGTATTACACCACTAGGTGATCATAGCTATACAATAAACATATAAATTAATTTAAACTTTATTTTATTTATATCCAACATATACCAATTAAAATTCAAGAAGTTCATTCCAGTCCATTCAATTGAAATTAAGTTCAGGGGTCATGAAGTTTTTATTACGACTTAAAAGGAACCGTTCTGTTCATAATGTACAACAATCGTTTCAAAGGGACATTTTTTTTTTCACCAACACAAAATATCAATTTAATTTTGCCAGAGTTATGGGTAAATAGGTAAATACATGATAACACACTATTGCCCAACTATAGCGCCGCGTCTGTGGGACTTCTTTCGTGGCGCAGACTCTGTTATTTCATATCTCATGCTCGGTAAGTTCTTGTTTATGCCATGTATAAATGGACTAAAACTTTTTTATACTCCTTGATGCAAAAAAGCCTGCTTTTTAAGCACAAGTTAATATAAATTATTATTTAATTTAAAATTTTTCAAGGAGGTTCAGTTTTTAATATATTTCTTGTAAGAAGTTGGGTTCAGTCTTTAAAAATATCCAGGGGTATTATTAAATTATGGAAGTAATAATTGTACCTAGTACTTATTACTTCCATGTATTAAATATCTACATTTTTTATCGCAACCATGATACTCAAACTACAACAGTGTGCAAATATTTTAAGCGCTCGTAGCCAAGTTTGCTTAGCCATTCTGAATCGATCAGCAAAGTTAAGCAACGTCCGCCGCGGTCATGACTTGGATGGGTGACCGCTGGTTGGGCTTTACTACTGAGCGCTTCCGTGCTTCGGAGGGCACGTTAAGCCGTCGGTCCCGGTTGTTGTCTTAGGATAGCAGTCGTTACAGCATGGTGGTAGGGCACTTTGCAAATGCCCGCCTGGCTAGCTACCACCCTCAAGTTGAAAATCTGTCGCCAAGCACCTAACGGTGTGTTCCGGCAGCTGTCCTTGAGAGCCAGTAACTCTAGGTTAGTCTGAACAACATCCTCGATCACATCATCACTTACCATCAGGTGAGATAGTGGTCAAAGGCTAACCTATCAGGCATAAAAAAAAAAAAAAAAAAAAAAAAAAAAAATATATATTAATTTTTATTAAGGAGATATGTGTTACAAACCAAATCGTTTTTTTAATTTCCTCGCAATTCAAGTAAAAATCCAAGTGCAATTCGATAATAAAACCCATTTTAGCCTTAATTAAATTTGGTTCTTTTTTATTATAAATGTTTAAGTATAATCAAACAAGTTTAACTTAAGTATTACACTTTTCATTATCCATAGTTAACAAGATTTTACAGATTGTAGGTACAAGTGAGCCCCAAATTAAGCGTTAGCCTGTATCTTGGGGCTCTGAGCTGCAATTATACAAAAATTGAAAAAAAAACTTATTTCAACCCTCGCCAAAATAACTTGTTTTATACACTGGTTACACAATCTACTTGTTATTCATGTATACTTATATGCATTACTGCGGACATACCCAGTAAACAATAATTTAATGCATTTATTTTATACTAGCTTATGCCCGCGTTTACTTATCATCATCACCATCTTAAGCATTACTCCCACCTATTATATTTGAGCAGTTCTCCACGCACTTATTCTATTTTATATTGCAAAAAATACACGCAACTCTTCAACTTTCTCATAAAATGTAAAATGTGCTATTCGTAACGAATAGCAATGGTACCAAACTACGCTACTAATACCAATGGTATTTCTATTCAATACATACCTACGTATATATTATCACGCCTGTAGGGGTAGGCAGAGATTGCAATTTTGCTTCTTTTGCATCTGCGTTTTATTATCTCACTAATATTATAATAAATGCGAATGTCTGGATGTTTGGATGTTTGTTCCTCTGTAACTCAATAACCACGAAACCGATTTGGCTAAAATTTAAAACATAATATAATGGCCGGAATAGGCCAAAAGCTACTTTTATGCCAGAAAATGTTAGGTTCCTGTGAGAGTATCTAAAACTGTAAGTCAACGTAAAAGAAGTCCATATACGTGCTGAGATGTCTTGTTATTCTGATCTAGGTATTCTTATGTATACGAAATTGACATTCTCATTTATTTATGTAAATTTATATCTACTTCACAAGAAATTAATGGAATTTTACCAACTAGGTTGTACGTTTGTTATTATGCTGATCTTTTTTTTCAACAATTCTATTTCATTGATATAATTTTAGATGTAGTTAAAACAACAAAAAACGCGGTCGATTTATCAAAACATATTATTATATTTGGTTTATATTATATTTGTCCACAGAGACTGCTAATTGGAGTTCCAGTCCATGAACTAAAACTATTTTTTTACCGACTTTTTTTTAAACTAATTGATGTTCGCAAATTACTAAAAACGCACTGTGGCCAAGACTAGGCAACGTTAATTAAACAACGGAGCAATTAAATTATTATAAAAAAGTGCTTTACGGTGAGAATGTGATAGGGCGGCCAATGCACGAAGAAGAAATTGTTGAAGATAAAACAGAAGAAATATTGAATTTTATTTAATTATTGAATATTATTAAATTAGTTACTATTTCTAAATAAAACTACATTTCCTTATTTTGTTTGTATTATTTTTAGTTTCATTCAGTTACTTACCACTAATTTTACTGTTGATAGCCATGCCATGATTTTGCCATTACCACATCCCTAGTTCTAATCGTATTTTATCAAAGCTACATAAATCCAGACCTAATAAATCTAAAATCTATAAATCCACACTGAGTTTTTTCAATGATAAATTGCATTCCATTTTATGAAATTAAGATAAATCCAATATAAATATTTAATTTTTGCAATAATTAATGGTTTTATTGCTGTATTTGCTGAACAGAGTCGTTTTCTTCAATACTGTTACGGTAATAAAATATATAATGCCCTTTGAATAATCGAATTATATTTGTTATCACTTTTTCTTAAATATCTCCGAACAGTGTAGATTTACCGAGTTTGAAGTTAAGCGACACAAACACCCTAATCACCTTTTCCTTAGTAGCTTCTTACGACACCCACGGGAATAAATGGGGAGTTGACATTCTAACCCAGCAACCCACGGGTAATACTTATTTTATACTCCTAATGAATACGACTATTAAAACAAATCCCAAAATAATAACGAGCATGAATGACTGTATCTACCAATAAAAAACTTGTTATACCTATGTCATTAGAGTGATAATTTACACCATTTTTTGGGTCGTAATGTAGGACTTAGTACCTACAAGTAAACATTTTAACTGACACTCAGTCGATGCTATAAGAGCCTTGCAGCATCAAATCTGATATTCAAGTTCGAAAAAATTAAGGTAGGAAGTAGGACACAAAACTTCTCCATTCATTTGCTCAAATCTTTTTGTTATATTTTTGAAATAATAATGCAGCAAGGTTGTACCTACAGCTATATATTCTACTAGGAGGCTCAACAAAACTCTAGGTTGGTGGTAACATCAAGGGAACAAGTAAAACGGAGTGATTAGATTACTTGCTCAGTGGGAACAGGCAAAGAGGATGTAATACAGAGAGGAACAAGTAAGGGACCAGAAAAACACCCGGCCCGGCATAATAAAATAACAGATGAGACACATACAACTAAAATACTGAATATAACTTCTGGCAACTCTGACTGAAGTCTGAACTGAAGCCAGTTGCCAATAAATAAAAAAAAACAAACTGAACCTAACCTACCAAAATACTGAATATAACTTCTGGCAACTCTGGCTAAAGTCTGAACTGAACTCAGTTGCCAATAAATTAAAAAAAAACCAAACTGAACCTAACCTCCAAAACTTCGAAAGTCAACAAAAACAACAACGAAATGTTCAGTTATTTAAAAAATTGCATTTAATCAGTATTGTAAAAAGCAATAAAAATGGCTACTTCAATCTTAAAAGCCGTGCAGGTAAATCATTCAGAAGATGCTATAATTTTTAGTGTAATGGAAGTAAGGTTCTACTTAATGTCAATATTTTCAGAATAGGTTGATTATTCCTGGTACTATAACTCATTGGACTCCTGCTCTGGGATCTCAGCTACACACGTCGGCTCCACTATGCCGGGTTGTTGCAGGAAAGTACAGGATAACGAAGAAACGTGACAAACCGCTCACGTATGAAATGGCTAACCCCCCTCATTACATTGCACATCGCAAGTCATGGAACTCCTGGAATACATGTAAGTTATATACCTACCTACACCATACTCTCTCTTCATGATGTGTTTATTGTGCTCAAAAACATCTGCCACCAAATGTTGTTATACCCTGCCTTGTATACCGGTTTGCACTTCAAGTTATATGCAGTCACCGTGCGCCCGACTATTGTTCTCTTATCGCTGCAGCTATCTGTCAGTCGGCTAACGATTTGCTATCGCTTCTTCTATTTCGATAATAGTTTTATTGCCATTGTGCTATTCATTGATGACAAAATTATTTGCTATTTTGGGCAATTACAGGCAGAACACAGTTTTGATTCGGGTGTGCAGATGTTTTAATAACTTAGCTTTTTATCTTTATTATAATGTAATAGCATTAACAATTAAATCTTAATATTAACTGTAATGTTCCTTAATATTATTTAGTAGTTGTTCATTAACTTTGATCTTTTTGTAAATTTAGTTACTATATATGGAAATTTTTAATTAGCGTTCAGATATTTATTTGTTACGTTTGTAATTCCTGGATAGCTGTTAATTTCCCAAAATTGTTAAATAAATAAATAAGTATAAAAAAAATATCATTAACCTATGGAATGATTTATGGGGGAATAGCAGCTCTGTTCATGAAATTTTCGTAATTCAAAAAACTAATTTATTACCTAAATACAAAATCTTAACCCTGTCATGCATATACATCCTAGAAATCTGCAAGTTTCTACGAAGTAATCCACAGCTGTTTGAAACACTACAAGCTCAGATAATTGAATGCACCCTGAAAACCGATTGTTGCTACCTAAAACTTGGCTCAAAATACTTTCACATAGCATGTTAATAACGGCTGTAACAATTAATAATAACCTGATGAAAGATTTCGAAAGTATTAAAAGTAACATTTGATTTATACAAAATTTGAAACGGTACCTTACTGACAAAGCCTATTATTCCATTGACGAATATCTAAATGATAAATAATACCCACTCATTTAAAAAAATCATATTAATGAATAATTTAAATTTTTGTGACATGTTAGTAGACATTTTACACAAATCATTCACTTTTATTAAAATAATGACCATGCTATTTATGAATTCTTCTAATTATAATTTTATCTACCTGTCCCCCTCTCTTCTAATTTGCTGTCTAATGGGGTTCATTCTACCGTGTACTTCAGTGTACCTATTATACTTACAAAGTTTTATTTTATAACGTCTAGTACTGTATGGCTGCAATAAGTATCTGAATATCATAGCAACTGGAGACATATACCGCTGTAAGTTTAAGACAAGAGCAGAAAAAAGTCTAGTCACATTAACCTCTAAACATTAATCTTGCAAGGTAGATGTACGGTACTAGATGCATGTGCAATAGGTGTGCAAATTCACACAGCCAATCTTAAGCTGTTAATATGCTAAGGTCACATGTGTCAGTAGTCAGTACCAAGAATTATATTGTACACATACATAATATTTTCTTCCCCTATAATTTTTGTCCAAATCAAGAATTTTTTTTTTTAAACCTGACATTTCCAAAACTCATGTCCCTCATTCCCCGTTTAAAGGTTATGCACAATGACTCCTTTGATCTTTTGGGTGCTCAGGTCACTTTATCAGATGAGATAGTGGTCAAAGGCTAGTCTATCAGCTATAATTAAATAAAAACCCAAATAACAATCAATTTTTGTATTATTTCAGCAAGTTTAAAGGATGGTCTCCGAAGATCAGAAACTGTTCTAGAGGATGAGTTTATACGAAGATTCATGACAGGAACATGGCATGGACTTGTTTGCAGCGAGGTGAGTCTCTAAATCACAACATAGCTATGAAGGGAACTTAGTGCTTTTCCACAGTGAATATGTTGTGACTAGGATTGTGCACACACTCCACACCACATCTCAGGAGATGAAGAATGTTGTACTATATAAAAAATGTGAGTGAAGTTCAAAAACAGCTGAACGCCAACCTTACCGAGGCGGGCGTGGTTCATAAAGTGTACCGTGCGGCGCAATAACATTCCTTGACGCGACCAATCGGATACGATCAATCCAATTGAGTTTGAAAGATCCAATTGATTCCAAATTGAGATTGTACGTGTTTTGTTGATTATGAACTGGATGAGTCCGAATTTAAAGCGGTAACTGTATGAGAGTTACATTTCTTTACATATTTATTCGTAGGTTGAACACAACCGATTGTATGCACAAAATTAATGAAAACAGTGAAAATATGATTACTTTTTATAAAGAATTACGTAGGTATAACTGTCTTGCTTCAATGATTTATCGTTATTTTACATAAATTTTTTGAAGATGCCCCTATGCCGAACTGGGGAATTCTTGCAATGTCGACAAGCACTGTCCAGCAGCGGTCGAATTGCTCTACCGTCACGATGTTTGGCCTATTGGCGACAATAGTCCTGTCCGTTATAAAACATATTATATACGTATAAGAGCCACTGCTGGTGAACACCCCATGAGGTGCTTCGCGGAAGATTTGCTACTTCAGGATGGGAGCAGACATTTGCAAAATGCCCCACCGCAATGCTATAACGACTGCAACAACCGGGACCGACGGCTTAACGTGCCATCCATGTCATGAATGCCATGAAAATTAATGTCCAAAAATAATATTAACACTTGTTACTTTATTGTCAGGTTATCATCAAGAGGCAGTTCAACCACATCCGAGTAGCAGCTATCATTCGACGAGCAGTGTCTCCTACAAAGATGTACTTCCTCCTCGGCTACACAGAAGAGCTTCTCGCCAACTGGCTGCAGTGCCCTGTCACTCTTGAACTGCAAACTGTAGACAGCTTCAAAGATGTTGTGTTCAAGTATATATAGATCAATATGTTTGTAGCGTAGTCAATAGGTTATATATGGAATTAAAATGATGTACATACTCATTTTGTTTTATGTTTAAAATGTCGGGTATACGTATTTGTGCGCTACATTAACATAGTACAAATGTTGGATTGACGTCGGATTCGTACTTAAGTGACCGTACCAAAAAAGGAAAAGCCGTTCAAGTATTTGTTTAATCGTCTGACGGTCGGATTTCGAAATGAACCTGTGCACGATTCTATACTGTGTAAATTGTAACTTGACATGTACATTGTATATAACACATACAGCCGGACAAATACCTCCACCATCGCCATTGGATATCGCACTTAGAGAAGGCGCTGCTGCCCACCTTCCCGGTATTTTTCCCTTCGTCACCTATTACTACTACGAGAGGGGGGGGGGGGGAGGTGTTCAATTCTAGCCCAGCATCACCATGATTAGATGTTGTATTATATTTATTTGTATACAAATACGCGGCACTCCGTTTTCAAGAATCAAAAAACCTTGGATAGTCTGTAACCCGAACCATAGAGAAATGATAAAGGATAGAGTGCTAACGTCATACATATGTGCAGAACTCGCGTAAAACTTATTATCGTCGCTGGTACCTCGTAGTTCGACTTATTAACTAAGGTGGCGTTACTATACTAGCTAAAGTGTTACAATCACAGTGTCATCTAACGACCATCTAATGAAACTCTTGGTGTGTGTTTTCTACACAATGCCATCTATCGAAAACTTAATAAAACTCAACCGTCTTTATGTAGTCGCAATGAGGCGTAACTATAAACGTGCGTGATGCATGATAGTCAGTTAAAAATGAACGCTGCCCAGTCGCAGCGAACCTAAGCATCTTTTGAGTACGATAATGTAACACTTCGCATTTGACCGCATAGCTCATGTACCTACATGTTCTATGAGAGCATCAGAGATATCACTAAGGAAGAGAACCAGCGTATCAGACAACAATTTACTTACTATGCGCCCCGCGGCCCCCACTAAAGCTACTTCGAGACATGTTATAAGCCAATGTGCCTACCTACTATGTAACTACCTATTGTACAAAATGAATGTGCTAGTGAAATACCAATCTTATACCTACCTACTTACGTTTAAAACAATCAAATACAAATGTCAGACTGATAAAATGCTAACCATCCTATATTTAAATGTTTTTTTTTTTATCTCAAAATGATCTGACTTCAATCAAAGTGTAAATTATTGATTGTCATTCACTGTCAACGATTAGGGTGATTGCGTCAGTTTTCGGCCTTTTAGCGCAAACACGAACTTTAATATACCGCCAAAAAATAACTGCAAGGATTATAATTACACAATTTATGTTTCTTGGTAGTTTATATATTGTAGTTTCCAATTACAAAATTTCTTGATTTCAAGGAGCTTAGTTATTTTAATATACAATTTTGATTATAAAAATGGTGAAAACTTTAGTTTTTGGCCGTAAGTGTCAGTATTCGGCCTCATGTAGTATAGTTTTCGGCCATTGTGATATGACTGTTTAAAATTAAAATCTTATCAATAAAGTAACATTAAAAATCAGATGAATTGAACTCTAAATTTCGAAATGATTTAATTATCCATCCAGCAATAGATTCATGACAAGACAACATTGATTTATTCTTTAAAATTAACTAAGGGCAGTTTGTAATAAGTACAAAATTGATACGAGTACTTTATTATTACTATTCTTTATTCATTTTAATCACAAATTTCATGAAAGTAGTCTGAGAGTTAGTTTAGTTATATTATTATGAGTTTCATTGCCATAATCAATATCAGCTTTTTTTTAAGTATATACCTAACTTAATAATATAATATATACCTAACTTAATCACTTGGTAAATATTGACTTCCATTTAGATACTTCTCTTTGTGATTTTATGATTAATAATTTGAGAGACTTTATGACTGTCCTTTAACTTACAGTCATAAATTCTCTCAAATCATTAATTACTATTATTGCCAATATCACAATAAAAATAACGTTCTAGTCAGGTACCTCTCAATTTCGGTAACTGTTTTGATCTATAGATACAACTTTAAAAAAAAAACACATTTCCTTTGTATTTATATCTTAGTAATTTTAATAAAACCGTCATTATATGTATGAGTGATTATTAAAATGTAACATTATTGGGATTATTTTTGTTTAAGACTCTTCTTAAATAATACGTATTGAACCTAATGCTTCAAATTACGTCTAATACAGTTTAGAGCAGAAGTCACAACTAATATTATTTCATCGTTTTCTTCTATGTTGCTTATTAAAAATGTAGCAATTCACTTTTCTTCTATTGCTTTTTATTTTCTTTTGACACATTTCTTTTCAAAAGTGTTGTTCTCCTCGACTGCTTTAACAGATCTTTGTCTATTCACTTCATTTCAGATTTTCTTGCCTTTAGAAAAAGTGAAGAAGTTGGTAGAGACCAAGAAGTTAGTAGACACCGACTTCTTTTTTCCAGTTTTACCTTCTCCTTATCTTCGTAAAACTGACCCCATATTACAGCTGGTGTATGAGTACTTGCTGTTTTTTTATTTGATGATTTGGTATAAACAAATATTTTCTAAAGGCTTCTCGATGTTTTATTTCTTTTACAGAATCTTTTAAAGTAAAAATTGGTGTTCTGGTTTGTGTCAGTGCTTTTTGGATTGATGTTGTAATTTCCGTTTCACAGTGATCTGTATTCGCTTTTTTTATCATAATTTCGTTTGCTGCATGAGATATACCGTACAATTACAGGTACATGAGACTTAACAACTTTTTGTCTCAGAATCAGCTCTAAATATGATATTTTTTGAAAAGCTTAAGAAGTAGGATTGTCCAGGGTGATCATTTTGTTTTTTTTCGGTTTCCCAGAGTCTTATACAATGTTTTTGGACCGTGTCTGGTACATCTGATTTCTTTAAAGGAAAACCACACTATGCTAAGTTCAATAATCAATCTACGAGATATTTTTGACTTCATTTATGAAAAAAGGATTAGGCCGCGCTTTTACTAGTTCTTCCAGAGATAAGATCTTGTATAGAAATTCCGTTATGTCGGCAAACTTCCCTTATAGACATATTTTCTCTCGGAAATCCCTAAGCGTTAAGATCACAGACTTCTTTAAATATTGAGTGATTTTCGTTTTGCTTCTGGAGGTGCCACCTAGACAGACAATTTTTAATTGATACAAAATCTAAGCCTAAATCATTAGTTTCGTAGTTTTTCATTTAGTGTTGATTTACGTACTCCAACCTAAAACTACTAAAAAGCGCTTGAATACATGAAGAAGATAATTATGCAATAATAATATATATTTTTATCGGTGTTAAGAAATTATTTTGCAACATGGCCGGCAAATTGAGCGTTCAGTTTCCGGCCTAATTTTGCTCCATACATTTTTAATAGGCCGCAAACTAACTCAAAATACTGTTGCTATTTTAGATATCGGCCGTTACTGATATAGAACTGTTATTCATTTATTTTGCCGTATTTAATGCGGCTGAAAACTGATAGCCAGGATCTTTAAGTGTATGGTGTAGCCGCCCCAGGACACTTAGTAATTTTTTTCAATTTATATTTGAATTAAATGACAACCCAAACAACCCAAAATATTAACATTTAAAAATTAATTAATAAATGAACCAAAGCAACATTAATATAATAATAAAACTAACTAATACCACCTAACTTAAACTGACTTGAAACTGATCCTAAAAATGATCCTAAAACTGAAACTGATCCTATTTTTGCTTTTAAATAAATTAAGGCAAAATCCCGATTAAATCCTGGTAAAATCCCCTTAATAATGTATCTTTTCTTAACTACTAAAATCCTGGTCAAGGCACTCCAAATTGTAACCTCCCAGGATCCATACATTTTTTTTGAATATATATTTGAAAATCCCAACTTAATAATTTTAAAATTTAAGTAATAAATGAACCAAAGCAACATTAATATAATAATATAACTAAACCAACCTAACATCACAACCTAAACTGTTCCCAAAACTGATCCTAAAAATGATCCTATTTTTTGCTTTAACAAAACGATCGTGCTTGACTAAAAATTCTGATCCCAAATTTTCAAATTACTAAAGAAGCCTAAAATAACATATTAAATATTTTTCTTTAATCTAAAATTATTGTGATTTGAAATATGGCATGTGAATCGTCTAGTATAGTGGTAGGACCTTAAGAAGTGACCTATTGTAGTAATCCATTTTCTTTTAAGGTAATTAAGAAAGAACTTGTCTAACCTAACAGATAATACTCCTGAATAGTATCTCCTTAACCTAAAATTTTAATCTATCAAATTAAAATGTATATTATTAAAATGAGAATCCTAAAGATATCTATATGAACCTATTATACTAGTTTTTATACTATAGTATTTTTATAGTAAAATAATTGCAATTCAATCTAATATAATTTAGAATATTATTTGTTCATTGGATGATGTAAAGGAATAGAATTTGAATGTATTATTAGAATAATGTAGATATTCTGAATTAGTGAACATAGAATAACACCTCATAAAATATTGGAATTAGGTATCTAAGACCAATAGCAAATTATTAGGGAAACTGAAATCTAAAACTAGGTAAATCATTGTCAGAGTTGTTACGGAGATATATGTATATATTTCTAGAGCATAATTCAAGGTAAAGCAATTATAAGCGAAGTATCATTAGGGTATTGAGTTGTTAAAAATTAATGAAATCGTTAGGGTATTAAATCATTAACTGACTAAATAATCTTTTTATGGGAGCAAATAATTGTTTCTTAGAACAAAATAGAAATTACGGGAAATTAAATTGAAAAACAATGAATATATTTTACAAATAGATAAAAGCAGATAAATGAATCTATATTTAATTTGTGCATAACCCAAATCTAATATCACGTGTATAAATTATTATTGTAGATAGTCTCAAATCAAAAATAGGTATCGAGAAAACCAGACATAAAATCTAGATAAAATAAGTAGTATAGAATTTGGCTTAAAATAGCATAAGCATAAATTATGTATGTATTGGCTATTGTAAGGAAAAACAAAATGAAACTAGAATTTACTTGAATGATGTACACATAATAATATATTGTCATGACTCCTAAGACTTCCTGAGATTTCCTCAAAAATTGCAAAACATATTAAAGTTTAACAATAAGAACCTAAGATGCATAACTGCTTATCTAGTATAGTAAGTGAATTATATTAGAAGATATTTTCTCTAAAGTTCCTAACATAGTAACCTAGACCTCTAGGAAACTAAGACTATATTTTATTATGTTTTGTGAGAGACTGATAAAGGAAATATACTAAAAATGGATAATCAACGAACTCCGTAATCACCTTATATTTTAGGTGACTTCAATCATTTTGAAGATAAGAAAGGAGAGATTAAAATTAATTTAAATTATATACTACAAAATCCGTATTATGTATTTCTAAACGAACTTAAATCTATCGGAAATTATAAAGGAAACTATGAGATATTGAATATTGTATTCTAAAATACAATTTGACCATTTACTTCCTCAACTTATATTCACAACGTCATATAGTAAAATGGATATTAATATAAGATAAAGTATTGCACAAAATTGTTTGATGAAATTTGATTAAGTAAATAGAATTATTCTAAAATTGGTCTAATTAAAAGAGTAGGAGAATGGACTAGACTGATAGACACTATTACTTTTTGTAAGTATAACGTTTATTGGAAGTAAACTAGCAAATAGGTATTTCATAACATTTTGTTATTGTAAGATTTTATTATTTGATAAGTTGCAACTTTGATAAGTAGATGGATCCATCGTATTTTAGTTAGCAGTTTTAGGGAAAAGTTCAAATTCTGAAGTGCCAGGGACTTGCAACCCCTGGAGTACGTTTCAGAAGGCCTTCTTTACGGCGCACGACGCCAATGCTCATCGGTTCACTTAGGTAAAGCCTTCTCCTTAAATCAAATACTGCTTAACTTCCTAATTTGAACACATTATTGGATAATTCATAATATCCATATAATGAGTGTCATTGATTGATTATTTCTCAATTTACTTTTACATATTTCGTACATGACATCATGTCTAGTTAGTTAATATCATTGATATGATACCTTTCGGTTTGAAATAGAATGTTATTTAAAGTATTATGGTACAATCCATATTATTATTTAATTTCAATGAAAAATTTGGTTATATATTTTAGGACTTACTTTGCCTAAGTTTTGTAAAATCACGTGTTTGTGATATCAAAAGTGAATTATATTTATACTCTGACTCAAGTACTCAAATATGAATATATAAAGTTTAGAGGAGTTATTTATATTCCCTCTGATTTTCTCATGTCGAATATAACATCTTTCATCCTTACAGCAGAAAGACTTATTGAAGTTGTGGTCGCATTTGCACCAATATTCAACAATGTATCATCATGGTTGAATATAATTTATATTTCATATTGTTGTTTACATATATACGAGGACTTACATGCCTCATTCTTGTCGTAAAGGTGTCAATCCATATTGGTTGAACAAACTTAAAGCATTCGTTATATCAACTTAAATACTTGAGTAGAATAATCATACACATTTATAAGTTAGTTTAGACAAAATAAATTTTCTGGAACAATATTCAGAAAACATTGGGGTAGGATTAGGACACAAAATCAATATAATTTACTATTGCAGTAGATTAGAACTGATAGACCCAAGAATACTAGTGTATACTAGTTGAATAGTGTATCAATCCCGTAAATTTTATAATACTCAAATAATTCAATATAAACTTACGTACATAAATTTTCTCCACATAATTTTTATGCTCTCCATAAATCGTTTTTCTAGTATGATTTCTTTCTAGTATCTTCTAATAGTAGGCAAATCATATCTATTTCTTATATTTTAGATTTAAGCGAAAATTACTTTAAAAAATACTATGAGGATTTCAATTTTTCATGTCATTTTGTACTCTTGACAGATCCTCTCAACATTTTCAAACTATTCTATGCCTCTTTCTTTTTAAACATAAAATGAGGTCACAATCTCGTTCCAGATTTAAGACATCAAAAAGGTAAGCATACACAAATATTGACTATAAAAATTTCTTACTTAGGATGAATAATTTATTTCTGATCTTTAGGTTCTGTACCACATTCAATTATATTATTAGTATTTAGTGACGGAACTTCCTACTCAAGGTATGTTCCGTTACAATGGCAATAGTAAATTGAAAAGGAGTTTTATATAGCGGACCTATATGAAAAATAAGAGACAAAAATAATTTTAGTAGTCATAAGCTAGTATTCATCCCCTAGGTCGAGAACTAAAATTTTTCATAAATTAATTTGTTAATATTCGGTCTTCTATTTTTTGTAATATCGCAATAAAAATAATTGTTATCTTATCTTCTTTTATTTCTTCATAGACTTTAATGTACATAATACAATTGTGTTCTCGTAACCACATCGAATAACTTACCTTGAGATGAACCGCGCGTCACTATTTTTTTTACTAAATTTATGCACGCACTTAGTTTCAGTGCTGGTGTCGTTTTTAATAATTTATTATAAATCACTTATACATGCTTTCTGCATAAAAAAATATCTGATGTTGTCCGACTATTTTAAGTGATATTGATCGTAAAGTAGGATGAAAAACTACAATTAAAACTATTTTCTTAATTTTACTTTAGGGCTTCCACCAATAGGCACAAAAGTAACGCCGACCGGCTAACTACCGCAATGATCATCAAGATGGAAAACACTTTTCAGTTATTGGATTGTAACTCAAAAACGGCTTGACCGATTTGATGAAATTTAAATGGGACCACACGGTAAGCACCAGCTTTCAAATACAAAAAGAATTATCAAAATTGGTTCACCGAGTCAAGAGTAACAAACAAAAAAAACCAGTAATATTGAGAACCACCTCCTTTTTGAAGTCTGTTCAAAATATGAACTTTCTGAAAGACTACCAACATCGTTCATGTAATATGCATTTCGGTTTTCGTTATGTGTGTAGGTACCTATACATTTTTTGATAGAAATAGTAGGGTAAACATAAAGGTTTACCGACCACTACCCCTTTTCAGCCATTTCACATGTTATTTTGAATAATAGACAGTATTTGAGCCCACTTCGGTCGATCCAGACAAACTTCACGATTCATAATCCAACGGCATGACCTCAAAATTTGTAAACTGAGCCTTCATCGGCCATTTCAAAATTTGGTGTGTAGACGCATGTCAAATTTAGCGAAACAAATAGCAGGTATATTGCTTTTCAAAGGTATTATTTTATGTGTTACTGTTGGATTATTGGTGACTGGTTTGGTTTGTGTGTATTAAGCATGTTTAATTTGAATATTCAAGTGGCGAAACTCATAAAACTTTTCATAATTTGCGATTTTTAGGTGGTCGAACCATACGATAACGATTAATTGCAAAATCTACTTTCCAACCGGGCGGTCGCTTAATCGGTTTGTTCATGTCATTTCTCTTTGCCTTTTTTGTGAAAACCTTAAAATTACCGATAAAGATTCCATTATATTTGTGAACACAGCAATTTTCTGAATTTACAACTAGATGCCGGCCGCTAGTATACCTCATATTTTCAAATATGATAATAATATGACATTCAAAAACACCAGATGTTTAGCGGCCGATAACCATTAAAATCAATACCTGAAATTAGACCTGTTTCTAGCCGTTTGAAATAACGAGCTGCCGAAAATCGGTAAAAATTACACCGGATTGTATTTTAAGTCGTATGAGTAAAAATAAATAGCATTTTGTGATATGTTATTTGTTTTACTTTCATGCTATTAGTACTGTAATTAGGAGTCGTTTTTCTACCGTGAATTAGGTGGCCGTCAACCAGTGCACTGGTGGACGATAACTGAGTGCAAAGGCCGAAAACTGGTATATATACTACATTTACGTATAATATTCTTCCTTTAATTATGTACCATACATAGGTACGTCTATAATCTTTAGAATTTATGAAAATAGACTCATGTAGGATGAAATTTTTTGTTTTTTTAAAACGACTTAAGACTAGGGCATTATGATAGAAATCAAGTCGGAAGTCAAGAAGTCGCTTGAACGGCCGATAACCGGTATGTTTACCCTAATTAGGTAAGTATCTGATTATAGAAAAACCGGGCCTTAGTTAACTTTTTATTTTTATTTGATTAAATACGTAGGTACTGAACTATGTAATAATAAATAAAAAAGCCGATAAGTACTTACCTACGAATAAACTACATATACCTACACCTACTAATGACTAGGTAAGTACTTATATAGGGTAGGGGAACCGGTCCACCGGCCGGCATCTATCCATCGGCCATTCCTGAACCTCTTGCAGTATTATTTAGATATAAGCTACTTACTATTGCAATATAGGAACGAAAGTCTTGTAAGTACTCTTTGATTGAATCGCCTGATACCATAAAACATTATTCGGTTGGGTTACTATAACAAACGATTATTAAAGAATTGTTTAATTTCACGTTGGCAGATGAGAAAGAGTTACGCACGCAAATACAAAACAAAAATAGTGACTCGCCTTTCGTTCAACCGTAAGTTTTTTACTGTTATACTAAGTAAATGTTGATTGTTAATAGTTTTATAGCTGAAGAAATAAGTTATAGTCATTCTTTCATAATTATTTTAATAGTATTTTATTTTAAATAACCATTTTTTATGGGGCCGGAAACAAAAGCAAGATATTCTTTAATTATTCTATTTTCGGCCGGGGTGGCTGAGTTTTAGCGACTTGCAACCTAAAATAGTTTTGTCTATTTTATTAACGTGGTAGTACACGTACGGAACTACTCTTTTTATTCAACTACAATAAAAACTACAAATTAGTTAAGATTTTAGTTTTCAGAATTCGGCCGTCAATTTGCATTAGTATGATCAAATAACGATATTCACACAGATGGCCGAAAACATAAGCCGTAATTAATTGACATTATGTTTTCGGTCACATAATATTTGTATGAAAAAAAAGCGACCGAAAACTGAACTGGTGGTATTCGTTCTTCGTCCATTTTGCGTAATGTACTTAAATTATTGTTAAAAAGTCTTGTTTTAGTACATAGTTATTGCTATTCATTACCTACTTACGAAGTTACTAAACTCTAATATAGTTTTTAAGGACTATTTGTATTTTTTTTAATATAATAACAAAGGTTTTAATAATGAGCACCTGATACTCTCTGAAGGCCCTATGTGACAGGTGTCTCAAAAATTACACCGCCTGCAACACTCAAAAGTTTGAAATAGCTTATCGAAGATGTCTGAGCGATGATGAGTTATGTCGTTAATAATCCATTTGTAAGTGAAAAATACCCTCTTAATAGGTAAATACCCCCTTAATAGGGGAGGCTGTGTTCAGCAGTGGACGATCCGGCTGTTACAGTACAGTAAGTGAAAAATGTGTGTAATTGAGAGGCTGAGTACAGGGGAAGAGCAGGCTGACTTCTGGTCAAATGAGGCTGACTACTGGTAAATAGTGCCATATTTTGTTTTATGTTGATTATTTTATGATTATAAATACATTTTACGTTTTTGTTGATTTAATTAGAATATTTAAGAAATTCTCTTCCAAATAATAACATAAAACTTAAAGAGTACAAAAATACATATAAAGTACAGGTAAACGAAGTTTAAATTTATGTTAATAGGCTGACTACTGGGTGTTTAACCCTACAAATACTTCTCTTCCAAATAATAACATAAAACTTGATGAGTACAAATATACATGTCAACTAAAGGTACACGAAGTTTAAATTTGTGTTAAATGGCTGACTACTGGGTGTTTTACCCTACCTATTTAATAATAATGTTGACTCATGTGAGGCATCGGCGCACAGCGTGAACGCGGGTGACGCGGCGGCACCTGCACTCGCCCAGGTTTATATTCCAAATTAAAAACATACCTAATCGTAGGTATCGGAAATGTATAAGGTAGATACTTACTAGATGTTAAGAATCTTCCTACGTAAATTCATAGAATAAGTACTTATATAATATTATAGTAGGTATTATAGTATAGTACGTAGGTAGGTAGGTAAGTATATGGTACTACGAAAGTTTTTATGGGAAACTTACCGATGGTTGTAGGCACTTACCTAATCAAAAATAACCTACACTTAGTTATTAATTATAATTCTAACTTATGTAATTATTTAAATCAGTTACCTACCTACCCAGTCCGCAAATTTTGGGCCAAGTAGGTAAGTACCTATTTTAATTCCTTCAACCTAGTTCTCGAAATAGTCCCATATAAACATGTAGAGCTAGGTACCTGGGTACCTAGTATAGATGTATTTTGCAGATGGAATAAAACTTACCTATTATTTCCAATAACAAAGTCAACTGAAAATAACAAAGAGCCATACCTACTGTTGTTTTGTTATTTGGACCCCAAACGGTACGGAATATGACATACCTAATAAAGATACAAAATTTTGGCCAACAGTAAAAATTACGAATTTTTAATTAAAATGTGTTCTACCAGAATTGGCAGATCCAAAATTACCCCGTAAATTACCACAAGAGAAATCGGTACGACATTATCTCAAGAACGGCTACCCAAACACATCATTAGGTATATTTTTGACGACTTAGCTATTATATAATTGTGATTCTTCCTTATAATCTGGCAAATTTGTTAATTCTATATTCAAATATGTGCCATCTATCGGAACTAAGTATAACTGCATTCTCCTCTAACTTCCTAAGATATGATTGATGGGTTCAATCGTGCTAAAAAATACCAGTGATTAATTTGCATTTTCATATAAAAATAAAATATATAAATATACCTTTAAAATATAATTTGATATACCAAAATTGTATTTTGATACTCTTCATATATAAATATAAAGAATTAGAACAGTTTATGGCTATATTATGTCGAATTTGTACATATTTTATTTCTAGCGAACCAAGTAGCGACATCTAACATCATTTTTTGAACTATTGGTAGGCATGTATGGACTATGGAGTTAGCAATCTTGTCCTTTTCATTTATCTATGCCCGAACCTAGCTACATCCATTTGTAAGCAGGTTGAAGCGCTCGAAGTTTGCTAAGCCGTTCTTAACTGATCAGCAAAGTTAAGCAACGTCCGCGGTCATGAGTTGGATGGGTGACCGCTAGTGATATTGCTACAGAGCGCTTCCGTGCTTCGGAGGACACGTTAAGCCGTCGGTCCCGGTTGTTGTCTTAGGGTGGCAGTCATTACAACATGGCGGTAGGGCATTTTGCGAATGTCTGCCTGGCTAGCTACCATCCTCAAACAGAGAGGTGAAATACTTAGAGTAGTTATATCCGAACACCACTGCTTTAAAAGCTTACTAGAATTTACCTATATACATACCTACGCACATGTATATGCAGTTTGTAATGACAAGGAAAGAACGTTCAAATATTATGCGTCATATATGTTTTTAGAAAGAGATAAATAAGCAATTCGTGTAACCACCGAACCGCCACGGGACGTTCCGATCACCATTATGCTGCGATCTCTTTCACTCTCTTACACCAAACGATACACATATCTCGCTCATCCATCTCATTGAGATTCGTTCCTAAGATAAAACAAAATAACGATATTTTCTATTTCAACAATAATTACGCGTGAAATGAAAAGTTTTCTTATGTCCTCAGACCGAATAAAAAGTCAAGACAGAATGTTGTGAACAGAGAAGTGAGGCCGGTTTTCCAAACATGTGTGCGTGTGTCGGTGTTGCCATGATAATCAAATTACCTTATGAAAATAACGTTACCAATTTAATAACGTGATTAGTATTAATACAACAATCGGGTTCCGATGTAACATGTCGGCAAAAGTAGTGTCGTTAAGTAGGGGAATGGAATGGAAAAAGTGTTTCAGAAATAACATTACTGGGTATTTAATTTAAATGCATTTATTTCTTGTAACTAATTAGTGACGGGTTTTTTATGCAATCGGGGAAAAAAGCACAAAGCCCACCTGGTGTTAAGCTGTAACCTCTGCCGATACAGTTCGTCACAAGTGGCAAACTGCACTGAGCCCATCACCTTGAGACATAAAGATGTTAAGTCTCATGTGCCTGTAATTTTACCGGAACATAGGAATGTGAACATTACTGCTTGGCGGTAGAAATTGGTATAAATAAATATAAGTCGCCAATTTTAAAATATTCCCATGATAGTTCCTTCTTACTTTTCCGAATGATTTTGATCCAATTTTGTTTAATTTTTGGACTCAATTCGGAAAATGAAAAAATAATTCAACAGTAACACTGGTAAGTGACCAGTAAAGCGTGAACAGTTAGGAGGGAACTTAAATTTGCCTTTGTTATATCAATAATAATATGGTTATAATTCAACTCTATACACAACAACGTGAAAAACAAAAAAACATGGAAATATGTTTTTTTTATAACGTAAAAAAACATCATCTTCTTCAATATCTTCGAAACCGAAAATCCAATACCAATGAAATGAATATGAGGTATCAGCATTTATAATTAAAGGTATCAGCTTTCCAACAAAAAATAAAATGACGGAGTTATAAAGTAACAAAAATTTAATCAAATAAATTAAATTAAAAAAAATACAACTGAATTGAAAACCTGGTCTTTTTTGAAGTCGGTTGAAAATGGACTGAATGAATTAAACCCATTTTTTAAATTTGCAATTAAACCACTGAACTGATTTTGATAATGATATTGCGTCGTAGATGCCTACGACGCAATATCTGTATTTAAAAAAAATACAGTCCAATTGAGAACCTTCTCTTTTTTTAAAGTCGGTTAAAACACATTGATCAACTATTAAAAAAAACTAATAGCAATACATTGCGTATTATCACCCAATAATAGGGTAAACCTTATAGACTTAATAACGGCAACACCAATGCGACCACGCCGCAATAGTTCGACTGACGAGTCAAGGCGTAGTTTCGTTGTACATATGTGTGTGTAATCGTGTTTGTACACGGCGAGGCGTAGTTTTACCGGCATCACTGCTATTTACACAACATTCTGTCTTGACTTTTTATTCGGTCTGAGCTTATCTCTCACAGTGCCTGTATAATTGGTGCAGAGTCTAAAGACATAAGGAAGGTGTATTGTCCACAGATTATTCCGAAAAAACACGATTAGCGGCGATGTATTCACCGGACGCTCGGAAGTGCTAGACTGGTAGTGACTCAGGCAATTACCCTGAATTCGTCTAGTAAATATGGAGGGCATACAACTGATCTACAGGTAAAAAAATCTTAGTCCTCAAATAGAAAATCTGTCGCCAACCACCTAACGGTATGTTTCGGCAGCTGTCCTTAAGAGCCAATAATTCTAGGTTAGCCTGAACAACATCTTCGACCACATCATCACTTACCATCTGATGAGATAGTGGTCAAAGGCTAACCTATCAGGCATAAAAAAAGTCCTATACATATAAGATTTAATATAATATGGCTATTGGTAGTTTAATTAATCAGAGGAGTTGTGACTATGCAAAACGTAAAGTCACAATTCTGTTTACGGGACCATCCCATGGTATGTATTATAGAAATGTATGCTTTTCGCACGTTTTCCACCATACTTTGAATGATAAAGGGTACTTGAGCAAGCGCAGACGCGCTGTAGCGGGTGTTTTGGAAATGAATCCAAAGTAGATGTAGTGAGTATCCATGGGTTAAACAAAGCGCCTACATTTCGTGTTATGTTTATGTAACACGTGATACGACACGAGCTCGTTTCCATTTACCGAGCGCAGTGATAGACTCCTGACAACTGCTGAGACGTTTCTATAGGAAAAACCAATGACATCTAACGCCCAGCCCTGGGGACCCTAATGCCACTGCAAATGGTGGTAAATTATAATTGCAAAAATGTATCTTGTTTTTAAATGGTTTGTATGAGTTAATAAATTATATGAATTTTCAATTAAGTATGATAGCTTCGGTATTTTAATTTATCAATTGTCATTATTTATCAGTTGTAGTGTAACAGGCGCGTGTAATGATTTATAAAACAGTTGTGCCTCTGAAGTGGAATAGTGAGTGCTGTACAGTCCCCTGGGGGATGTAGTGGAATAGTGAGTGTTGTACAGTCCCCTGGGGGACTGAAATGGGGGATCGTAGTGGAACGAGCGAAATCTTCTTTAGCAATGATGGCCAGCGGTTATAGCAACGGAGTGCGGTGCTGCAGGTCCATGGTTCGATCCCCGCCGCCGGCTAGAGCTTCAATGCATGGTGGGAGGGCATTTTGCGAATGCCCGCTTGGCTAGCTACCACCTTCAAGTAGATAATCTATCGCCAAGCACCTAACGCTGTGTTTCGGTAGCAGTCCTTGAGAGCCAGTAAAATTACAGGCACATATTGAGACTTACCAACTGTTGGCGCAGTGCAGTTCGTTACTTGTGACGAAATGCATCTGTTGTACGCAGAGGATATCGCTTTTACATCAGGTGGGCCCAGAGCTTGTACCATCACAATAGTTGTTATTTTTATGTAGAGGGGATACAAATCTCCGACGACGTGAAGCAGTAATGTCGGGGGATAACGAAAGAAAACAATGCATAAAATTCATATTATTTTATAATTTGATTCATTCAAATATACATGTGTCAACAAACAGAACAGCGAGACGCGTGCCGCCACCGGCACGCTCACACACCCACGCACACATCCATACATACACATACACCGACACGCTTGCGCGCGCGCAACTGACCGCTCGAACAGTGCCGAGCCGCGACCGAACTTCTGCACAAACGCTTTGTACTTTTAACACAACCACGTGACCTCCGCTCGCTCTCGTGACCTCTGATAAATATATACGTTCATTTATCTGTTATTTAAGGCCCAAAGTTTATTGCTTCACACTGTGCAGACACCATACTAACATAATAATGCATTATAATTAAAATATATCTCGAAAACGAGCGACGGCCGCGCCCACAACTGACAATAAAGTAACATTCCTTCTCATATTGACATCTTTATCTTCCATAACATGACTATGGTGTCTCTCTCAATTAAAAGTTGTTTATCACAGTGACAATGCATTTGTTCTTACATTCTAGTGAGTTAATCTTCGATCTTATTCGTTATATCACCGTAAAACACGTTTAGTAAAGTCGTCAAGGTGCTTCAGAAAATATTTTTAACTATCATGATATTTTTTATAAGTCCCAAACAGTCTTTCGTATTGAGCTAATTCGATAGTGCCAGTGGAATGTGTACATACGAGATACACCATACTGGGTGGTATTCACACTGAGCTCCCAGAGTGCCCAGAGGTTCATTGTGCGCAGAAGTTCTGGCTGGCAATATATGCGATCGCTCGCTCGTTGTTAAGCATTAATTGTTTATCGAAATTACATAATTACAAATTAAAAATACAGACGACATGAACTCTTCCTGGTAAATTTAAATAACTATTCCAAACCGTTAAAGCTGTTTAGACAACGTTGAAACTTCCAATGATGCATTTAGTATCAGTAACTTAAACATATAAGGATATCTGTGCAAATAACATACACAACTATTTACATAGAAACGAAATAAAAAAAATGATACAAATATGTACAAATAAAAAGTTATATTCCAAAAAGGAATTTGAAATGATCACAGATTTTTTTATCCCAAAGAGTTCTTGAGGAAGTCTCAACAATGTGTTCGCATCGTTATGTCACAATTTAGGATGGCCTCATTTATAGAGTAAGAACATTTTATCAGAGGGAATTTCAAAAAATGTAATGTGCAATCAAAAAATCCTATTTCAAATCTATACAATGCTATATCTATTAAGTAAAAATGTCCATCAAAATTCTATTAAAAATAAGAGATCATATTATTTTCAACTACAAATAAGATAAACTCGTTAATAAAGCTTTGTTATTCTTATGCGACTCATGGCAGAAAACGTGCAGCGCTGCCTGCCGCGTCGGCTTGTCTGTCGATTGCTCCGCTATTTTGAGCAGTGCTGTGATAAGAACTAAGCGTGAATTTCTATAATCGATACAGACCAGTTCAGAAACAAAGGCGCGCCTATATAATCAATTATTGATGCGCATTTTTTAGGGTAGGCCTCGTTTGTACACTACGTCTCAGTCTGGGTATATAATAAGTATACTATCGGTACATACAGTAAAAGAATGAAATGTAAAATATTTTTGCTTGGGTAAGCAGTAGTAGTTGCTATTTACTCAAACATATTGAAGGGCCTGCCTTCGTCAGTGAATAGGTCAGTACTTGGTTACTATGGATATATATATATATAATGTGATATGATATACATAAATATAAAGGTTCGGCGATGTGTACACCGCCGCGGCAAGTTGCGCTGTGCGTTACCCGCATTAGGCAAATTGAATATTATATTGGCTTCTCTCAATACTGCAAGTTCAATTCAGACAAAATTAAATGGCAGAATTTAATGTAAGCTATACTCAGAATACAATAAACCTTGTAAAGTTTTTATAAAGCCAAATCTTACTAACTACGCAATGTTTAACAACACAATATTGTAATGTAATTTTGAAGTGTGTTTTATGACATTAATTTTTCTTCAGGGTTTATGGTTTTAATTTTGGTCATTGTGGTCTTAAATAAAATATATGTAAACAAAATGTGTGCCTATTGGGTGGGGTCACGATGGTCCAGTCTGTTTTTGGATACATTTTAAAATTGCCAACTTTTTAATTTGCCAAATATAATGTCAAACTGTAAATGGAAAAGCACAATCTGTCGTAACCAGTAGAGAAAACCAGAAAAAGATAAAATAGTGGGCGCGTCAGCGTGCCAAGCTGTGGTGTCCAAACATATAAAACGCTGCGATATTACTTTCATTTCCGAATGAATAAATAATATTTTCGAATTTTACTAACGGTAACGTACCAGTACATTCATAAACTACCAAACGTAATTAGTTTAAAATATTCTCTAAGGTGGTGCAATAGAAACATTTAGTAAAAATATATATCTATTTTAAAACTGTACAACGAGAGAACAGTTCTTTTCACATGGTAATTTTAACCTTTTATCTCCCTTTTTAAAAAATAAGATGCGTAGGTAAATTAAATGAATGTAATCATGATATTGTCAAGGCGCGGCTTGGTGCCAAAAAAATAATGTGGATACACATTACCTGTTACAAATAGTTGTCTTGCAACTTTTTAATCAGGTAAAAATGTGACTATACATGCATCAGATTGTTTGAAGTTTTAATATATAGGCATTAATTGCAGGGTGTGCTACTGACAACATTCATTCCCTTAAAAAGCTTTTTCTGGTTTACTCAGATATTTAAATAGGAACATATTTATATATAAACAATTCTTACTGTTCACATATAAATCGGTTTCAATATTATAGACATAGCAGTCCGCAAACTGGATGATCGTAACTTATTTAGTAATTTTTTATAACAAAATTGCAGTGCAATGTTAACGTTGATAATTTACCTAAATTTACTTTATTGTAAACTGTTAACAATCCTATTTATTATTATGCTTTATAATATATTGAATAATTCTGTTTAAATGCAAAAATAATTAATTACTACTAATTATATGACTTATGTGGTGTTTTGAGTACTATTAATTGCTTTGGATTAAAACTATGTTTGCAGAGAAAAGGCAAATTGAAAAGCTGCCATTGGAGCACTTCCACAGCAACTGTGATTATAGTATATCCATAGAAATAGGTAACAAACATTCTTAATTTGTGCTCGAGTACTGCTGCAGAAGTGTTCAAACGCAGGCATTACAATATACTAAATCTAAATAACACTTTTTACACGAGCAAGATCATGATATGATTTTAAAATCTATAATATGTACTTAGTTAAATTATACAGCGTTAGTAGTAAAATTTGATTCGTATAAAACTTCATTTCAACTGCTTTATCCTAAAAGTAATAATTCAATATACCCTTTTCATGATTTGGCTTAATTTTTTTTTTCACAATACATCCAATAGATTAAAGAGAGACGTATCCCTATCACATACGAGTTAGTAATTAAAATTAAATCGATCAGCACCTAAGTTAAAATGATACAATATACATAATGAATAAAAAAACACATATTCGATATAAAATAGTTCCAATGAAGACAAAAAAAATAAGCGTACATACAACTATGATGTGGTCCAATTAATTTTGTAATTATAAAAGTTTTTTTTACACATTTGTAAATATCACTATTTATTTCGATTAGACAACTAACGCTTCACAACGAGAACTATATGTTTGATTTTGAAAAATCGGATACGATTATAAGAAACTGCCTATAATTTGTTAATTAATTCGACGGTCTCTCATAATCAAATGCGATCTTGCAAATTCATCCTATGACTAGGTTATTAAAGACGGGACTAGTCGACGTGCCGGTCTTTGGAGACACGGATCACTTCGACCAACGACCGACATCACAAACTAAGACTCTTATTAATCAATTAATCTCAATTTTTGAGATAGATATTAAAATACATTTTTGACAGACGTTGCATACATTAAACATCAAAACTGTAACTTAAGATCAATCCCAACTTTGAGATGCATTATTAACACGAGCCTAAGTACGCGTATGTTACGATTGAAGTGCCTAAAACGACCTAATGGTCGCAAACGCATGCGATCAGTGATGTAAGAAGACCGCCGAGGGTCGAAGATGTGACGCAATAACCACGGTCACAAGTACACATATCGACATTCACACATATATTTGTACTACGTCAGTATGCTACCCGCTATACTACAGATTGGAGCGATTCACCGACGGACGCCTCCTGAGCATCCATTAAAAACTTACTACAACTAAAAATTAAAATAAAATGCAACTAACATCTCTAAGAAATTTTGATCGGACCACGAGAACGACGCGAATACTGAAATTGTTTTCAATCCAATAACTTAATAGCTAAAGATTTTGTGAGTACGATGATATTCCTCCGGGAGAGGCCCGACCTTGACGTAATTGAAAAATAGCCTACTTATAACTAAAGGGGGGCGTCCGGCGGCGATAGTTCGCTCGGATTAACATTCTTCGAAAGATTTAAACTAGGGTTATCTAGAGAACGGTTATAAAAACCAACATTAGTAGAGGACATACCGAAGAGGAACAAAGTGGAAAGTCTCGCTGAACAGTTTGTTGGAACACACGATGTCACATTAACCTAGAATCGGGCGTCCGCTGAGGGACACCTGTGTTGTTCTACCGCCACCCGCCGGCCGTACCGACTCCGATGTTGACTGCACTGACGTCAATATTGACCACACCGACGTCGATGTTGACCGCACCTATACTGACGCCGACTCCTACATCGACCACGCCGACACACCACACGCCCTGCTCGCTACTACACCAACGCTGACTACACTACCAAGTACCACCATACACAACTCTACCGACCTGTGACGACACTTATTGCGACCGAGGCGACACTGAACAATGTTTTAACAATAAAAAAAAGGTAATAAACATTTAAGCTTACAAAAGATGAAATAAAACATGAAGATAAGATAAAACCTTTCAAAGTTTGTATCGAGGAAATGAACGAATTCGAAAAAAAATAAGTAAATAACGGATATCATATAAATTACCTTCGATGTCAGTAGTTAAAATATATTACTTAATAATATAAACATATCTGAGTACGATTTGGTGTATTTGTAACTTTTATTGATCCACTCAAACTCTCACTTATATGGAAGCAATGAAGACAGTAAAACTATTTGCTATAATCTATCAATATTCACAAAAAAACATAATTTAAAATTTATTTTATTACACAAAATTGATGTTCACTCGGCAGTTTTACTATTATTGAATCTATAAACGTTATTATAATAGTTAATTAAGTATCAAAAATAATTGAATTTGTCAATTAGTACAATATAGATTTAGCTATCTTACACCCGGCCGCTAAAGTACCTATACGTAAGCATTTCACTAAAGGACGACACATACGAAATCGTGCTACATTCACTGCTACGAAATAAACGCGTGCACAGCACCGCGCTTACAAATATATGTGATGACATACATTGAACAATACGACGGCGGAATACTCGGCTCTCAACCAACCAACCGATTTCAGTTATTACTTCAACATGAGACACTTGCCATCTTGGTGGTTTGGATAAAAGCGAGATGCTCGAAAAAACCCAAATTGCAAAGTTTCAAACTTGAGCAACATATTACAAGACAAATGTAGTGGTTAAAGTATCAACCTGCCAGCACGAGATTCACTAATTTAAACGATAGACAACAAGATGTGATAAGTTATTTTAATCTAAAGTATTGCTTAGAAGTTAGGCAATTAGATTGTATATAGTTAAAGCTCAATGTTGTATTGCAACAGCGCATAAATGCCGTCCATACACAAACTGTCTCACTGAATTCCATAACAATATTGCCCAGTCGAGCCAGGAGGTATCCAACTTACTCTTAGGCAAATTAAAGCACTTTCTTCCTCAAGACACGATCACGTCACAAACGCACGCACATTGCATATTCCCAGTTTTATACATATCTAAAATGATATACAGTGGAGGAATTAAGAATCACAAATTGGTAAATGGACGTTTGACACACTCGCAATGAATTTAAAAAGTCAATATAATCTAGACAGCAAAAACAAAAAACCTACATATTTAGCATACATTACACACACAAGTCAATCTAACATCATACTAAGGCAGGTTTTTTATTTTCTCACTAATTATTTATCTTTTGTACCATTCCTCAACTGTATAATAAAATATATGATTCTTTGTAATTGATAGAAAAAATATTATTAAGTATAATTTATACCGTTATACAAATACCTTAATAAAATTCATCAATTTTTCATAGCTAAGCATAAAACGGAACCAATATCTAAATCCACAATTTATGTATTCAATTGATTAACATTAAAACTACGTAATACCAGAATCATATTATAAACAATACGTACAAGGCAGCGTCAAGTTGGCCCTGATTTTTGTAAATAGAAATTGTACATAATAAATCTTACATATGAGGCAACTAGGTCGAATATGTGGAGGGTCAACTTGTCGCGACTCTGACAGTGTATAATTGCACTAAGGATTGCTCGACATCACTACGGCTAAACACCAATGACACATAATAACAAAGGCATGCATCACGGACTACCATTACAAAGAAAAGTCAATTCCGTACTACCTCTACATGTCACTAAATATTTAAATACCTACAACTGCTTGAACAATATGTGAGAACATTGATTAAACTCTTTTAGCAAGGCACGAAACCATCAGCAGAACATGATCATTAACTAACAGTTATGTACTTTTTACTACATCTTATTAAAAGGTGTTAAAACTATTTTGTAATGGACTATCACATAGAACATCCATGCTCATCAACTGAATGAAATACTAGATTTGTGTCTACGGTAAATTTAACTCTGAGATGATTCACATAACATATTTGAAATACAACATGTTGAGAAAGCCGGCTAATATTTAACTCAGAGATGGTTCACATAACATATTTGAAATACAATGTGTTGAGAAAGCAGTCCAATATTTAACTCTGAGATGGCTCACATAACATATTTGAAATACAACTTGTTGAGAAAGCAGTCCAATATTTAACTCTGAGATGGCTCACGTAACATATTTGAAATACAACTTGTTGAGAAAGCAGTCCAATATTTAAATCTGAGATGGCTCACATAACATATTTGAAATACAACTTGTTGAAAAAGCAGTCCAATATTTAACTCTGAGATGGCTCACATAACATATTTGAAATACAACTTTTTGAGAAAGCAGTCCAATATTTAACTCAGAGATGGTTCACATAACAGATATAAAATACAACATGTTGAGAAAGCAGTCCAATTAAAATATTGATTGTAAAATAAAAAAAATGTATTTAAAATTAAATTTAAGTGGTCATCTAATCACAGAGAAATATTGAGAAGAATTGACACAAATCAAATATTTGTGTGATATTCTACAAAAAATATTGAAGTAAACTTTTTTAATGTATATTTACAGTATTTGAGATAAGTTGCATGCGTAACGACACTATTATATGAAATCAGAGTTCTCAATTGGAAATTTACCTTACTTTATTATATATGGATAGCATCTGTGTCTTACAGAGAGTACCTACAGGGGTGATATCAACGAACATATTATTTAGTAGCATTAATCACAAATCAGAAGGCTGTACTTCCGAAACACTTAACTTAGAGTTCATCACGAGCGGTCGGTTCACATTCACACACAAATCACAAAAGTATCTTGTATTCATTGGTCAGTTTGAGAGGTCGGTTATAGACGCTTGTTACACAGAACTGGTGGTCTCTTAGGGATCACTTGAACACTGAACGATGATTGCCGATCACTTGTTTGTAGATGGTCACTACACTATACATGTTGTGGGTAGGTAGCGTTCGTCACGGCGCAGGGGTGTGACGTCACGGCAGGCGCGCAGTGACGTCACGCGGAGCGCTTGTGTCTGGCGGCGCGGCGGCGGTCGCGCGGTGACGTGTGCTACCGCCGTCCGATCAGCCCGTTGGAGTTGGTGGCGCCCGGACACATCTCTAGTTCTACTAGCAAGGGGAAGTGATCTGGAATTACAAAAAGAAATTTTATGCATACAACACAATAATTTCGAAATGAGAGGATTTTGTGTTTTCTATCTTTTTTTTTCCACCAATTAACCTTTGACCACCATCTCACCTGATAGTAAGTGATGTGGCCGAAGGTGTTAACAGGCTTAACCTAGAATTACGTGAAATCTTTCAACACTACTGTGAATTTCATATTTTTTTTAGTCAGCTTTACATTATTACCTGGCTAAACCTATTTATACGTCTATAACTATATTATGATAAATCCATACATATAGTCTCATCTATAACAAGACTCAAACTAGGACTGAAAATAACTTTCTATCTTTTTATATAAATATTGTTAAAATTAACCTCGTCTGATAATGCTTTGTCTCTGACGTCATTTAAGTATATACCCTTATCTGTAGTATGTTCAATCTTTGAACGTCTATAGAAATTGCCGCAGTCATCGCAGCGATATAAGTGCCTATTGTTATTTAACTAAAAATGATAATAAAATTAAAATACTACATACATTCTTTGATTTTTGTAATGTATGCCCAACACTATAGAATAGTTACTTTTGTTCACCACTACAGTCAAAGGTTTAAAATTACAAGGTTCTATCAAAATTATTTATTTGCTCACCTGATGGTATGTGAGGATGAGGACAGCCAACAACCTTGTGCTCCCGGAACCAGTCCTGTGAGAGGGGCCCGAGGAGCCCTAGCGGTGTCATTGTCTGTTTGCTGTAGAATATGTAGTCGATAATTCCTTTGAAGTCAAATCTGAAACAAGTGAATAAATCATTTGAAACTTCCGGGGTAACCAAGATGCCTGCTAAGCGTCGAATTACAGTTCTTGAGGTAGGAATTTTGTGCAGTAGTGGATATTCCGGCATACAGTAACTTGTTGAGTGCTCTGAATAATGTTTGCCTAGTCGTTGAAACATGTAATCAATGCTGATTGTGCGTGATTATAGTATTTTACTACCTTTTTGCTATACAACTGGATTTTGTATCGATAAAAAACTGTGAGTTGACACTCAAGGAAATTACTCTGCTATCCTACCGACTGCCCCAATTCAGTTAAGACACTGTATAGTGCCCGTAATGAGAAGCTAAAATTCGAAACAAAGTTTCTACTAATACAAGCAGCTAGTTAAATTCTCACCATTTAGCAAGATGAATGCAACTCAATAGGAGAGTGTTTTCACGCTTGCGAGTAATTAAATTTTACCTCGTCATAGACATTTTTTTACACAAATTCTAGCTCCTCATCTTCAGTGGTATGCACTGACGTGTTAGTATAAGGCAAGATGTTATCGCTGTAGGCCGACGCCACTTTGAAGGTGTACATGAAATAGTACTCGGAACCCATGTTCATGTTTTTAGTATTGAGGACCTTTTTGCTATAAATTGTGTGTAGGAATGACGTCTTTGTAGAGGCAAACAATAGTTCCCTTCTGCTATCCTACCGACTGCTCCAATTCAGCTAAAATACTATAGTGGCATGTCGTCATATTTTGTGAAATAGTGCTCTGAACCCGTGTTTATATGGTTTCAGTATTTAATTTAGCATATTTTTAGTGAACACTGTACAGGATATGATGTCTTTGTAGTGACAAAACCCGTTATAAGATCACACTTCCGACTATCCTACCGACTTCCCCAATCCAGCCGAGATACAGTGGCATATACTCACGTGTAGTTAGTGTAAGGCATGATGTCTTCGCTGTAAGCCGAGGCCAATTTGAAGTTGTGAGTGAACTCGTGTTCGGAGCCGGGCATGCGACGCAGCGATGACGCGTATCCCAACTCTTTGAAGTCGCGATGGTCGGACAACACACGGCCCGCTGATAAGAACTCGATCACACCTGAAAACGGAAACGTTTCACTTGAAAGGTGATGGAGAAAAACGTCTCAAAATTGAAATGTAAAACTATGGTTATACAAGAACGCAAGATTTAAGTGTCAAATCTATATCAAGAGTCGAAATACATGTCATAAATTTATACATATATGAGTAGAGTCTACATCATATTCCAACGCCTACAATTATGCTTAACACTAACAGATTGTCTAAATCGTATTTATAGAGTCGGTATGTTCCCTATTTATATACTGACCATTTCTGTATTGATCAAGTGAATTCAATTATTCTCATCTAGTCGTGCTTGCCATGGACTTGCCACATGCATAACATGAAGGTTATTCTAATGTATTTGCATTCCATACTTGCAGGCTCATACATCAAGATTCGCTCATACATTTAGGTCGCACACACTCTAACACCATAGGACTAATGCTTTTAATTTAGGATGCGAACCTAGCTCTCTTTATTAGGTAGATAATTAGTCAGCAATCAAGTGAATGCGTCATTCAGCAGCTATCCTGGAGAACAAGTTCACATTGTAGGTCCTAGCTTGCTCCCATCTTTAACCACATCATCGTATACTATTGTTTTTTCAACGGGTGAGACTGCGATCAAAAGCTAGCCTATTAAAAATACATTGTTCTAAATACCACCTCGTGGATATTCCTTAAGAGCCATTTCACAAAATCACGCTACTGAAGTTTAGGTAAATGCCAGCGCATCGCTTACACAAGCGAAAGAAGTGAGGACGGAATAGCATGACTGTGAGTAACTTATTTTGATATTTGCACTCATTAATAAATAAATATAAGTTGTGATATAAAAAAATGTGTAATTGGCATGAGTAAATCATGATAATTTAGAGTTATGTTAAATATTTTTTCCTGACCAAGAAAACAGAGTTAGTATCACAGTTAATTGAGATTAGATTAATTGGAGAATGCACTTTCTTCTGATATAATATATGTTTGGAATTACTCTTTATTTAATGCAATAAATCGTGTTAAAATGCGTATATAATTCGTGAAAATTGGCGCAAGGTCTTTAATTTTTATTCCATAATTATGATACATTATCGATATTCTAGTACACTACGTGTCAACAAGATTATATGCCTGATGTATAGATTCTTTTAAAAGTTAATTTGTTGAATATTTATACAAGAGATAGAGCTCAGAAGATGGCTATGCGTACGTTAATTCGTAAAACAAGGTGCGGGAGATTGGTCACTACAAAATACTTGAAGTAATATTTGTAAATGTGGTACATTAACTGAAAAGGGAACAGATTATTCTATTTTTATCAATTATTCAACAATTTGTAGATCTTTCCTATGATAGCAAATTAAGCGCTTAAAATCTTCGATACACGCATCAAAATGTGAAATGGCTCTTAAGTGTCAAGGTTGTTTTCAAAAGTGAATATGGCATGCTACACTGCAGTTCAGTAATGTGTGACTCACCACTATCAGGCAGCGAGTTGAAGTCACCGCACAGCAACAGTTGCACGTTATCCCTCTGCCCGGCGAGTCGCAGCGTTCGCGTCGAGTCCTCGTGAATATTCCTCAGTTCGTTGCTCAGCATCATGGTCTGGATGAGCTTCACGTCGCAGAACTCCGGGTCCCAATGGATATGTGCCGTGCACACTAAGATAGGCTGGCTCAGCATGGAAGAGTCCGTTGGTATACCTGGAACTCAAGATAAATACATCATAAATCGTGGGTAACAATCTCTATGGAGTTACGGAGAAAGCGAAAGGCATTTTTAACTTCCACTTATATGGCACTATTAGGCTGTTCAACTCAAATACGCATATTACTTTCATAAAATGTCGTAGTTAGCCAAAGCTTATACTTATTTTGATATCCAATTATCCAATAACTGAATATCGAAATATGTACAAGCTTTAGCATTAGAGTCCCATAGTGAAAAAAGTGTATTCGTGCAGTACACACTCGATTGATGTATTGCTCGATTTATAATTTGGAAACTAAATGTTTTCTATCATCAATTGGCATTTTGCGAATAATGCCTGGCTAGCAAACATCCGTAAGTAGAAAACCTGTTGTCAGGCACCTAAACATTTGTACCGACTGCCGGCCTTCTGATACAGTTCCCAACTCTATTAAGCAAACCTCCACAAATTATGGTATTACAAAAAATGGTAGCCATATGAACAACTTGAATGTTCATACTAGCAATACTAATATGATCTGAAATCTATTATAAAAAGTATGACACAAGCATTTTACAATAAGGTTTACCCATACCAAGAACATTGCACTTAAGGTACTAGCAATTGACGGACCAGTTGCCTGCCTAATGGTAAGCGTCACGCTTGTACATTACAGTTGCAGTGTCACTGTTCTCGTTCTGACATTGCACTGCAATGAGTCATTGGAACAGCTCGTCACGCTCACGTCACCTTGTCACTACGAGATGGCTGTTCTTACGTCTCGTTCGCGTAGTACTCCTTCGAAGCAGAACATCTGACAATTCAGTGGTATCAATGAAGATGGACTCTTGATAAAGAAACCAACCAAATGGTGAAAAGAGACAATGTATAGACGACATCTATAGGTTATTCGTTTCAACACAGTGCGGTAGTTGAAAAATCATTCACATTTTTCTCAGCGAACTCGTTAGTCACCAGAAGTACCCAGATAATTCATGGAATACTTTTCATGGATTTATTTTATCTAGCTAAGCCGTTTATTTGATTATTCGTGTGAGTAATGAGGTGAAATTATTGTCTAGCCCAGACATTACGGAAAATGGGATACGCTTTTTCACAACAACTCTGTGTTCGATGCGGGCGGAGAAAACTAATAGCAGTTAGGTAATTTATTACAAAACACCAGTTTATTACACAATTTTATTTATAGTTTCAGGTTTATTCAAAAAGGTTTTTAGAAGCTGAATATTGAGTTTGCTTAGCTTATAGTAAATAGCTATAGACACAATGTTTGTGCTATGAGCATATAAAACAGGAATAAAAAAATTGCGTAAGCAATTAAATGGTGACATATGCGTTGCTTTTTTTCGCTAAATCACATACAGATGTATATTTTTATGGCTTTTTAACGCTGCCAACTGGTTTGAAGCAGTTGAACTTTCTGCGAGTCCGCAATACTTTCATTGTAGTAGCTTTACTGTCAGTTTCTGGAACGTTAATCAAAATTTTGAGTAGCTGACAGACGCAATGCTAAACCCTCATTGGCCAATGGCAACCAATGACGCGATAAGCGACCATTGAGCATTCAGTATTTAATCAGTTAACAGATCAGTACTTTGACAAACCTTCCATAAACCGGAGGGTAGTGAATTCTTTAGTTCCAAGTCTTCCAACCAAAGAAAAGATTATCTACATATTTTTCACGCGTTGGTTGGTTTTCTTTCGTACAAAAACGTGCTCCCAACTGTTCTTACACAATTGGTAGGTCTCTTTAGCAAGAATACGTCATCGTGGGTCCCATCTAAGTATCAGCAAACAGTACTGTGTTTAGGCGTTAAGTGAAAATACTAGACTAACAAGACATAAGACAAACGTCTCAATGTAACGAGCGCAGTGCAGGTCAAGTAGAACGAGCACAGTGACTCTGTAACTGTAATGGACAGGGGTGACGCTTAATATAATACGCCCCCGTATCGTAATAAGCGTTTTGAGAAGACTCAAAAGAGTTAATTATTAAATGAGTTTGCAACAAAAGTTTAATTGGTAGAACATGGTTGCTCGAGTGCATTGTTGTGTTCAGAATTAAAGGTAAAGGGAAACTGCAACATTACGGGTAGGTTTAACATCGCGTGGTAATATAAAAATTTTTCAAGCATCTTGTTCTTGAGCAGGCATTAGTTTTACAATGTAGGGGGAGTGGGGGGGGGGGAGAACTGAATAATTAATGGCGTATCAGTCCGGACGGCATTATTGTACAGTGCGCGTCAGAAGGGATCCGAACTATGCGTGACTATGCGATTGAAAAAAAAGGCGCATAGTAGGTGAACATACGTATTACGTATTCCGTGCTTTGCGAGCTGAAGTGCACTTTATAGCATCGTAGTAGAAAACATTTCCTTTTTGCATGGTGGCAGGGCATTTTGCGTAGTAGCTCTAGGCGAGCATATGCCCTTCCACCACGTGTCGCAGCTCAAGCCGGCTATGGGGGTCGAACTATGAGCCAACGGAAACACATAGCTATCACCGCTCGGCTACCATAATTGTATAATTTCTTTAGTAATTGACTATTGTATTAATCCATAAAAGATGCACAGATACGAAGTTTTTTTTGTTTTTAATATAAAAAAAAATGTATGTAATAACACGTATTACAAGGATGGTGAAAAACTCCGTGTTCAACAGCGACTTCGACGTTATAGCCAAATTCCAATCGCACGAACACGCGGGCGGAAGCAGCTAGTAAATGAACAAAAGCAGCTTTTATGCACTTACCGTTTTCCCAAGCCGCTTCCTTAGTTTTAAGTAAAGCGGCTAGACCTATGTTGTCCTTCGGCATCACTCTATTTAACATATTGTCCGATCCCTCACTATTCGCCATCGCCAATTGGTTGAACTCTATTAGGTGCTCTTTTACTAAGGCAAACCTATAAAAGAAAACAATTGCATTATATAGTAGTATACGATTTCCATAAGATTTTGAGATCGCGCCAAGATTTCAGCCTTTTATATCATAGGTAAGATGCGAAGTTTCGTAAACAACATTACAGTTGGCAGAATTAATGATATTTTGTTAGCATATATGCTGTCGTGTCTGTGATAAAGCATCGATTTATGCTTATATTACACTTGGGTTGGAGTATTTGTAAGAATATTTGTTTCATTAGAATAAAACAAAAACTACTGAGTTGCACAAATGGCTAAAATGAACCTAACAAAGTCTACAATCTGTATATAAAATATCTTCTGAACCGATCTTGATGAAATTTCTATATGACGAATCTGAACCTTTGAAACAAAAGAATTATTGAAATCAGTTCATAAATGACGTTCAACAAACATAAAAAAAAACAACAAACCGAATGCACAATGTCCCCTCTTTTGAAGTAGGTAAATAATACTATAAGTACATACTTAGCAGATCTAAAGAATATTGCGCATCCGTCGACGTATTTCCGCTCCGACTCCGACATGGTCTTCGCGCGCGACTTCGGCGAGAAGATGCCATCGTAGCCGTCCTTCTTCAGCTCGGGCAAGAAGTAATTGTAGAACTGGTCCGTTTCCACTTCCTGGAATCAAATAATATCATTTAAAACAAGTTCTTTCTGACGAGAACGAATTTTTGTTTACATTTCTTTATGATAAGATATATTTATTTTGAAGAGACCTATACATCATCGACAACTATGCCCACCATTGAACAAATGCCACCCCCAGCAGGGAGGATTTTGCCATGATTCCCACGAAGACGTTTCGCGCTGCCCACCTTCTGGTAGATTTCGCTTCCAATTCCCTAGAGGAAGATATAAAGGGAAGGGGATGTGATTCAGCCCAACACCCCAAGGGTCGAACTCAAATATATTCAATTGTTCCATGTTCCAGTACCCTGCTTAAGATTCTCAGGACTGTGCCAAATCCTCCCATTGGATGATTTAAATGTAAAAAATACACCGTACACAAAAAATAAACCGTTTGCGTAGTTTACTACTCACCGTCGACTTCAGAAGAATATTGCTGCACATTAAGCGCATAGTATGACTATTTATCATCTCCCTTACCAAACGAAAGCTAACGAGTATAGTATTATAGTTTCACATCACATTATAACGTCCACCGTTGAACAAAGGCTTTCCCATAACGTTTGGCAGGCGTCTAGCGGATCGCAGTATAAGATGGCAGTTCTTCAGAAGCTGCCCACCTTCTGGTATTTTTACTTCCACCACCTCTTACGACTCACGGAGGTAAGCAAGGAGGATGCAATTCTGGCCAAGTGCTCTATGGGGAATTAATACCACGTAATATAACAGGTGCAAGAGTCCATCTTGGTGGGTATCACACCAACGCAGTGTCAGATATTCTGCCTCGAAGCAGTGCAGCAAACACTACTGTGTTCAGGTGTGAATGACACGATTGCAAGTGAGATTACTAGGCGAAAGAGTCTCGGAGTGCTGGGCGCGGTGCAAAGTAGAGAACGAGAAAGGCGACACTTACAGTTGTAACTAATGGACCGGAGTGTTACTTGATCATTTAAAAAAATATTAATGACATCATTTGCAGTAAGGGTTTGCGTCAAAAGGCAGCCGACTGTAAATATCAAACTTTAAGAGTAGAGTGCACGTTGCGCTTTCCAAACAAACGTAGTTTTGTCATCAAATCATAGGTAGGAAAGTACTTATCATCGAGTTTTTTCAGATTAACTACTTATACTCTTCTGTGTGTTTTTTTGGAATGCTTATTATATTAGGTGTATCACATATGAAGTACCAATTTAAGTTAAAACAATTTATAAACAACCTGAGGTGACCTATTCTTTTAAAGTTTTCCTTGTCTCGTGTTTGTCTTGATCACTTAAATTTTGATATATCACAAATCGTTTGTAGGCTAAAGAAAATATTATCTACCACAAAATGATTCTTCAACATCACGTAAATTGGAACGTCCATCATTGAGTAAAAGTCTCCACAACGGGGTCCATAATTCCCACGCTTGGAAACAGTTGGGCACAGTTGGGATCGCAATTAATGACAATTCCTCAGAAGTTTTTTTTTTCGTTACCGGTTGTCAAAGTCATAACATTGTTTGTAATGTGCTCCGGATTTTATTAGAAAAGGCTCTCAGTGCTCAGTGTGAAGCGTGACGCGACCGCGGCGGACGTACCACACTGAACACTGAGATGCAACTATGTTTGCAAAGCGTTCCGTGTACCCTCCTACTAAGGTCATGAAGTTTGGGAGGCAAGATACATATTATACCGACCCCAATCTGAGGTGGTAAAGGATAGGAAGATAAATTGTAAAACAGCTGAATCAACAGTGAAGATTTAAGTATATAACATACCACATCTGGTCGTTGATAAGATAGAGCCACTTCTTATCTATTTTTGAAAGGTTCAAAAAGTACGTGGTAATAGCTTAACGATAAAAAAGTGTGTAGCTAAGGGAAAATACTGGCAGAAGGGCAGCAGCACCTTTTGAGGAATTGTCATTAATTGCGATCCCAACTGTGCCCAACTGTTGCCAAGCGTGGGAATTATGGACCCCGTTGCGGATACCTTTACTCAACGGTGGGCGTTCCGATTTATGTGATGATGAAGTTTCATTTTGTGGTAGATATTATTTTTGTAGCCTACAAACGGTTTGTGGTATATGGATAATTCAAGGGATCAAGATAAGGACCAACTGTTTAAAAGAATAAGTCACTACTGCTCGTTTATAAGTTGTTTTAACTTATATCCGTACTTGAGATGTGATAGCCTAATATAGTAAGCATTACATTAAACACACAGAAGAGTATTAAGTAGTTAATCTGAAGAGAATCGACAATACCTACGTACTTACCAACCTAACTATGACATGAATTCTGTTTCTGATACGCTTACTTCAATAAAAGCCAAAACTAAAAGTACGAATAGGTATAACAATAATAAAATTTAATTTAACTACAAATAACTTGATATATATACGGTAAATGTAGGTACGCATGAAATGTGATGGACGTGGACTATGTTATACCAGAACCAAAGTTTCTTATCATGGGATATATAAATATTTCAAGATACATTTCAAGAGATGATTGCAATATACCGAACTCATGTAAAAGGATAATACAGTGCTTGTGCGTTTAAAATAACTAAGGATAACTAAATTACTAGCCTGTAAGCTAATGATGTCTGCGGAGTAATGTCTAATTTCGTCCAAAATACCCTTCTTCCTGTAGTCCCAGTCTAGCGCCCAGCTCGGGCAGTAGCCGTACATCTGTCGCGTCGCGTACTTGTCGCACAGCACGTTGTAGCACATCACGGTGAAGATACCTGCAACAAGCAATACAACATTGTACCGATTTCACCGTTGCCACTGAGTCGCAGCGCATCGCTTTCCATCTCTCCAACGAGCTGTATAAGTTAATCTCGTGCTCGCGCGTCCCTGTGGAGAGCATCACATGCCAATTAGTTGACTATGATGCTTTATGTTACGTACAAGCATGGAGTCTTTTAGCCTTTTAAGACGGAAGTTATTACCGTCTTAAGGCCATAAAAATGAATTCCCCTATTTTCTTCCTGGTAAAAGTCTCTAGAGCAATACAATTTTTACTTAAAATGTAGGCCTGCTATGACAGACCTTGGTATTTTTACAATAAAAATATTACAGTAGAAAATAGGTCCCTTAAAATTTACTAAAAATGCTCCGTTTTTTACCAGCATAATCACAGGGCCACCAGCAAACTTGAACAATTTTACGACTATAGCTCAATTGGGCAGGAAAAGGGAAAAGCGAGATTGAGCTATAAGAAACTAGGCAAGCAGTACGAGAAGGAAAAAGATTAAAAAAAATGGATTATTTTACTTTATTTGAAATGATTTAGTTATTAAGTGTATCTTATTTTGTATATTTTTAATTGTGATCTTCAAAGATTTTCAGTAGCTGTCCAGAGTCTGGAACTGTAACCCCATGGTATCAATACATGTCTGGCTTATCCGTGGGGAGCCGGCCAGAATGTCACCCACCTTTCTCTTCTTGTGGGTGTCCGAGGAAGCGACTAAGGGTAAAATGTTGAAATTGAAGATGGGGCAACTGCGCCTTCTGAGGAACTGATATCGCACACTGCGATCCCTAAAACTCTTGCGAAGCGTGGGGATTAAGGCAAACCCCCCTTAAGGCCCTTTTTTAGTCAATCAGTAGGTAAATTTAGCGTCCGAGAGTTGCGGGCTATTGACACTACGCAGCGCTGCGCTCTAGTCGCACAGCGCGCGTCAGGACTCACGTCGCTCGCTCGATGTCCCTAGCCGCACGCTATTAGCGTCACAGTGTAACTTAAAAAGTTGATCAACTGTAGGTATCGTAGCTACTAAATCCAGAACTGCATCTAAATAATTATTTTGTTCTGGTGAAAATTATTACTCGCTTATAGAATAAAAATATTCGTTTCACACTAAGTACCTATTTTTATTAGATTTTGTTCGGATACATTGTTTTTAGGGTTCCGAGCCCAAAACGCAAAACGGAGCCGTATTTATGAGTACCCGAGTTCTGTCTGTATGTCCGTCCGTAAGTCATTGGTCTTTAGCTCGTAAATGGAATGAGTAACAAACCTGAAATTTTGATATATTGTGTAGAACGTTTACCGAAACAAAAGATGAATAATACACTAGACTTTATTTATTTTATTATTTATATGAGTAAGGTAGCTGAAAATGCATACTGGTATATGGTCGCCTGTAGAGTATATGTATAGTTGGTATAAAATAACTTGCCAAAGTTGAAAATAGAGTATTTTAGATAAGCATGGTACCGACTTTAACAAGTTATTGCATACTTTTCAATGATTAGTGTACCTACCTATGTTTTTCATAGCAGATGACATATCTATAGACGTACAGAAAAACCGAGATTTCCATTTTCAGCCAAATCAGAGTAACTTTCTTCACTTGGCAGGCGTCATCGAAATATTAATTCCAAATTTAGAATACAAACGTCCAGAAAAACCTAAATATCGATTTTCAGCCAAATCGGAGTAACTTTATTCACTTGACAGACGTCATCGAAAAATGAATTCCAAATTTGGCATAAGGACTTCCAGAAAAACCTAGGTATCATTTTTCAGCCAAATCGGAATTACTTTATTCAGTGGGCAGTTGATATCGAAACAAGTATTGACTGCAAGTTATTTATTTTCGCTAAGCGATTTATCGTTACATTGAAATTAAAACTGCAAAAGTATTTATGAAATTGTTTTATAAAGGTCTTCATTTTGATACCCCACTCGATGGGTTTGGAAGAACAATTTTTTTTTACCTCACAATATTGGGTCTAAAATCCGCCAGTTTTTTGTAATTTTTTTTTTATTTACCTTGTGTCACTTGGGTTATCAAGAGGAATCTAACGATATCTCTTACATAAAAAACGGTCAAGCCGTTTAGAAGTTATGGTGGAATAAAGAAACTCACAAACATACATGAACCCTGAAAACATAACTCTCCTTTTTTAGGCAGTCGTGTAAAAATAAGTCCATTTTGGGAATCATGACGCTCAGCACAACCTTGACATCAATTTTCAGCCAAATCAGAGTAACTTTATTCACAAAATTTCTGGTTCTCAAGGACAAGGACACATAGCGTACACACTGATAAGTGCTTGGCGACAGATTTTAAACTTGAGCATGGTAGATAGCCAGGCACTCATTCGCAAGATGTCCTGCCACAATGCAAAATTAATGGTCCTCAAGGACACATAGCGGTACACACTGAAAAGTGCTTGGCGACAGATTTTCTTCTCGAGGGTGGTAGCTAGCCAGGCCAAGTTTTATAATATATATTACAGTAGGATATTTTGATTGAAATAATATTTCATATTACGAACATACCCAAACTTATCGGTAGTTGCATCGGTTAATTTTATTATGTGGGTAGCCAAGCGGTAACCTTTATCAAGCAGCCTTCTAATGCTCTCGTGATCTCCCGATTCAGACAGCTATAATCTGTTTCCAAAACCATACTATACTTTTTTACTATGACGCGTGAAAACAATGCCATCGAGAAAGTTTTTTTTTATTTAGGGAGAACAAACATGTTGACTGCCGCTGTTGGCTGTTCAACTCCATCGTACTTTGCATTTTTAATTAATTTTTAACTTATTTCTAGCACGTAATTGACCGGCAGAATTTTGTTGGAGAAAACGACACGCGTCCTACCTCGATGACGCCTAGGCGGGCACTAAACGGAGTGCGTGAGAGCTTGAATCGTTAGATTTGTAGTTTTTTTTTCTTGTTAAAAAACTATAGCTGAATTAAAAAATGTGGCTTCAAACGTTACTAATAAATAACAAGCTCTATCTATTGGTATAATTTCCACATGGTTTGATGATAGTATCTTTTAGTTCTAGTCATTTAAAAACCGAAATGGTGCCATGTTTGATAATTTTTTTTATCGTAGAAATTGTTCAAAATCACGTTTTCGGCTTCATACGTTCCTGGAGAGTATGTTCAACTTTATGAAAATGATTTTATTTAATCTAAATTTTCAGTGCTATTTGAGTTACAGATTTTAAAAAATGTTTAAAATAACTACAACAGGCCCTTAATGGGTGGCGGTGTCAGTTCAGCAGTGGACAATCCAGCTGATACATACAATACAATAATTCTGCCTACTTCTGCGGGGATATATATTTATGGCGCGTTATAGTCGTGACGCCATATACGTTTATGTTGTCCTTCTCCTTCGGAAACAAATACGGAGTAAACACCAACGGCGCGGCAGTACCTACATTAGTCATGTTTTTGCCAACAATTTCGCGAGAGAGCAAACGAGACGCGCATTTTAATCACCAGCGCATATAAACGGTAGAGCAAACGTGAAAATAAAAAAAATACAATTAAAATGAGAGCCGTGTAATTTCCACATGTAGCGGGCTTGCGACTCGCACAGTACCTCGTCTTCGATGCTCGATACGAAGCTTTCAGTCTTGATCATGCGCCTCTATAGGACTCCCTGATCAAAAAACCTGATTTACGCTGCGGCAGTTCTGTTACTTCAATGGGTAGCAGTTAAGAAGACACTGTATGATCGCGTTAAGCAGCCTCGGGCCAAACGTGTCGACGACTTAGAAGATCAACTTTGACGACGAGAAAACTGCATAAGCGTTTGCGTTTACGAGCGAGAACACCTTACATAATCTCGACGTCCTATTGAGGAATTTCTAAGTAGAGTCATAACAATCCCAGCGTTGCTGCCGCAGGTTAGCCGGGTGTACTCAGAGTACCATTTCCGGTCTCGTTAAGGGCGAGGAAATTGGGCATCAAGAGGTTGTGGAAAGCGCTCAGCGACGGAGTCATTTCGACGTATCCACTTATTACGTATACTAAGCCGGCACGACTGCGCTCTCTCACGCTTCACACCATTATATCAGATTTATGCGGACTCGGCGCGCTCGCACCGCACTCGTCTCATTACATAGATCAAAGTGTGCGCAAAGCGAGGTGAAACGGTGACAGTCGCTCGTCTAAATGTCGACTTCTTTAAACACCTTGGCGATGTTATTACCCTGATCCAGGTACCAGTCATTGAAAACACAAAGAACCGGGAGTGTAGTTTGTAGACATAGCGTGCGATACAGCCAGAAGGACAAGACAATGCCGAGAGTTCGGACGCCGAGCTGCACTCGGGACAAATTGATAACGATCGCATGGGACGATGCTAACTGACGCGGCGACGACGCAACGATATGTGCGCGCACGCTCATGCTAATCATCACCGAGCCAATGTCACCTGGCTGGCGCGCTCCTCGCGATCAATACTGCCGCAGCACGTGCTTCAAATACGTCCATTGTATGCCCAATGCGACGCACGGAGACGCGGCGCATGCCAAATGTCGCGAAACAATACGCGCATCGATAATCGGCTGTTGTTTAAGGAACTACGCCGAAACGAAAGCTCCGCACACAAACAATAATAAATGGTAATGTGTAGAACATGTGGACGTGTGTTCGTACTTCGTTCCCAATCGACGACTATGATAAAGTAGTACGTGCAGCAGGGGGCAAACAATAGAATAAGGTGACAATTATGGCGAGTAGTACAATATTTTTTAAAAGTCTCGAGCTATATTGTCATCAAAATGCATGGTTTTATAGGACCGCGCGTGGGCAGATCGTTTCGAGAGGTAGGTATACATTTATGACAGAGTGCTCGAATAGCAGAAATAATGTAGTCGGAAAAGGCGTGGTGTGGACGGATGTCGGACAGCAAGCGGTGCATGTCTTGGCACGACACGACATCGTGGCTAGCCATTTGCAGCTTTTGTATTTATTTCCACACAAGGAGCTATATTTTTATATGATATTGAAATACAGGCTCTAAAGTAAACGAACATTCTGAAACCGAAATGCGCAACATCAGCATTTTTGCATTAATTAGTCTCATCAATCAACATACAATAAATCTTGCAGACAAACAGGAGACGCACCACGGTACTAAAGCAAAGTTGATCGCTCGTCGATTTACGAATAGCGATGTTAAGAGATTGAATCATCTTTTAGTTATTCGCACAACGAGCTCATTAAAAGAAGTTTAGGTAGGTTGGTAAGCGATTTTCATTTGGATTGGCGTTCTAAAGATATCATTAGATCACGTTCGGTCGACGGCAGAGGCAGCTCGATGCGCCAAATGACGTAACAAGACTCAATAGGTGCTAACAAGAGGTTGTTAGTAGCAAATCGACACAGACGGGACTTGTTGCCGGCCGCTTTGCTCTATAGATTTCACCTTCGGCTAATGGGAGCGTATCATGCGATTCTGGCCGAACGCTAATTGAGCTGTTAAGCAAATATCAGAACTATTTCGTCGACAGTTAATTTTTTGCCGAGATCAATCACATCTAGACAAGATTAAACATTTGCAAGTTGTTATAACTGAACTTAATAATTGGCTTAATGCTTTTACTCGAACACAAAGTTGCATAATAGAGCTTTTACGAGTATATAATTGTAGCGAGTTCAGCCATTATATCAAGCGTCGGCGTATTATGGCGCGTCGTATGGGAGTGGCAAGAATTCCTTCCTACTGCGATAATGTTAGCAATAATTCGTTGCGAAGAAAGATCGCTAAGTACTTAGTTTATCCTAAAGTTTAACGCACGCAAATAACACGAGAGGGCAGTTAGACATGGGGCGGAGAAACAAATTACTTTTAAACTTTAGCCTTAAAGGTTATGAATCAAGTCCAACTTATCTGCTCAGAGGCGATCTCCCTTTGAGCAGCTGACATGTGCGGAAGGCATGAGCATTGGCAACATTCATGAATGCACATTAATCAAGTGCCACGGCTATAATACAGTACCGGCGAGCCTGAGTGCTGCGCTGTGCTGCCTAGTGATTTACTGTAGGAAAACGCCACGGACCGCGAAATCATCATCACAACGTCTCACTTCGTATGTTGCCTGTTGGCCGGTAATGCAATGTAAAAGAAATAAAACAGTCAGGTGCTATCGCGGCTCATCTGAATATAATGGAAGGAGGCGCAGCGCCGTCTGTCTGTTTATTGGCGATGTCATGTCATTATGTGGGTATTTTGTTTAACGACCGACGCGCACAGCATCAAACTATTTCGATACACATGTGCATAAGTGCACGAAAGTGCCGTGTGTTGTATTAGAAAATCTGTTACATCTAATTTTATCGCGTCCCATTTTCTTTTTTCGGATCGTTTCGAGGAATACGTAATGCGATTTTTAATGAGGCGAAGATGAAAAAGAGTGGCACGACTCAGCACTATTATTTTTGTAGTTGTGTAATTCCTGTTCACATGGCCTTTGTGTGCGGTAGGTAGATCGGATTGATCTCGTATTACAGAGTTAGGCTGCGTATCTACAAGGGATGCGGAACGATGGGTAGCAAAAGCGAAGCAAAGAAAAGTCCCACCGTTTCACAGATGGGACTTTTTCCACCATATAATATGTGCAAGGAAGCCGAGTGGTATACAACAATGAGTAGTGGACTCGTGTTAGCATTGCAAGATATTGCTATGACACATCTCACATATCTCGTACACATTTCTCGCTTTTTTGTACGTATGAATACCTAGTTCCGCTAGTCCTTTTCCATCAGTGCTGCAAAGAGCGAGGCAAGGAAAATAAATCGATTCTATTTTTTCCTCTTACTTCGGTCATCTTCCACGCACATGATGGTGGATACGCAGCCTTATTCACAGAGCGCGTGACATTATCCTTAGAAGAATGTTTGCAATCCTCGTGTAATGCAGCCGAGAGAGTAATGTTTGTATATCATCGGATAAACGCCTATCCCTACGTGATATACATGTTCTTTGACCTCATCGCCAACACCGATTAACTTTTTATCGAGTGCTGTTTTATGCGCGAACAAATCACAAGGTTTATTGGCTCTCGTTTGTAGATGGACCATGTTTATATTTGCCCGGTACGTGGGGCACTCGGAAATATTTGTGAAAATAAAAATAAAGATCGATAGATAATGTAATATTTTAAAAAAAAGACTGTTTAGTCCGCCTCCGAGAACTCTATTAAGCATGGCTTGCACGATTATCTGGCGATTGCGATGAATACTGTATCTTATTTATCCCTGTGGGAAATTTTATTTAATAATTTAGGTAGTTTTTAATCAGGAAATAGTGGAATCTACATGGAGGGAGAAACAAAAGTTTACCGTTGTGCTGTCCAGGAAGTCTCATTTTGAGCTTAGAGTGAAAGAACCCCTTGTCACGATGAAGAAGTAGTACGCGTAGCTCTGAGATGCTTGTTGCTCACAGCATTTTAAACTTTTCGCAAGAAATTGATAGTTAGTATTGGCTAATGGCTTCTTTGATTTTGTATAGGAATGTACAGGAGAAACCCACACAAAGTGTAATCAGGACTAGCTCTTTTAGGGTTCCGGATTGCAACAGCCCTTAAGAGAAAAAACTGTTGGTTTGATCACAGATTCATAACTTTATTATTAATAGGAGTTTTAAGTATTTGTTGGTGAATACCCGTAACTAGAAATGGTCCAAAATTTAGAGCTATGAACGTCTCCATCCCTTTATTGAAAAAAAAAATATATATTGTACTCTACTCAATCACCTAGCTGATAAAATGCAAACAAAAAATATTTTCGAGTTTTTAGAACAAAATAAACTTATTTGCACTGCCAACCTTTTTTAATCCACTTGCAGATGCCCGTATAGAATCTCGTGAACGCTTCCCGATCTATCCAACACTATATGCACTATTCTATAATATATCTTCAAAAGTTATTCACTTTTTTTTTTATTTCACTGCTCAGACGTTTCCTATCTTTCCGTAACAGCGATCAAAGGGCAATTATTTTCTCTATTCGTCAAAGTAAGTCGACCATACAGTACATCCACGGTTGCCTTAGACATATATTTATCTATATATTCCCATTTTAAGGTCTATAAAACGGTAATAATGTCATCATAGTAAAAATTTTAAAAATATTTCTTAGTTTCTGAATTAAAAAGGATAGTTTGAAGCACTGATAGACGAGCGGTAATAGTTATGTACTACTTGAGCCAATAAAATTATTGGCACATGAGACTTAACAACTGTATGTCTCAGAGTGACGGGCGCAGTGCCGTTCGTCAAGCTGAGGTTGCCATTTAAAATCAGGTGAGCCTCGTGCTTGTTACGTCACAATTACGTAAAAACCCTTTAGCTCGTTTATTTTTTTTAAGGAAAATTCTTAATTAATACTCATGTATTTTAAATTTAAAATATATCAGCGGTGAGAACTTTCTGCGTGGCCTGGTACTACAGTATTCTTGGCTGTAGGCAACACGAACAATCAAGTTCGTTCAAACAAGTTTATGTAGGCTATAGAGAGATTCTATTCAGACTGGGCGAGTAAACAACTTCAAGGGCGATTCGGATACTATTGCGTGTTACATCAGAATTTTGTGATTGAAGTATCCAAACTTTTACCGGCGTTTTACTTACCAGTAATAAATCAAGCGCAGGCATGTCATGTGGATACGTATAGAGCTGATTATAGTCTCGATGCTGCGTGGCAGTAACATGTACCTGTAGTTGTCAGTTCACTTCGGATTAGTTCAGCGACTTTGGCCAACTGAACTGGATAAAACTACAGCAACGATGTCAGCATGTGGGCGATGCATTCCGCTCTAAATTGATTCCATTTTAACTGATATGTCCCATGAGTAACGGACTACTGAAGATTAAGCGGATTTGTAGGCATCAAGGTGATAACAATGCTTGAGTAATCACCCGGATATATTATCAAGAAATTCATAGTTAAATTAACTCGTTGCAAGATCAAGAGGTGAGCCGCAAATCTCTGTGAGAAATTAACGAGGAACGAGGAAGTGCCGTATGTGCCGGTGTTCGTTAAGGAAGGATAACTTCGATGAATTTTCATGATACATTCTGTTAGTTAGATCACTATCTCCTGTATGAAGGTGGAGTTTGAAAAATGATATAGTACTTGGTGATTAGTTCCCCATCAATAATAATAATAATACAATTTTGATAATTGTTTACTTTACTTATTAATCAATTTTGAAGTTAAGTACTAGTAGAATTACTACTGAGGGCTTCAGTACTTCGGAGGGCACGTTAAGCCATCGGTCCCGGTTATTGCCTAAGCATCGCAGTCGTTGTAGGTCATTTAACGTCATCGAACTTATCATCATTCATCATGAGGTGATATAGTAGTCAAGTCTAGTCTATCAGTTACAAATACGAAAAAAAATATGGAGTCATGTTGCTATTAGCTGCCGTCCTTTTGCTCACATGTCTGTAAGTGGACATGGTTGAAGATGTGATTCAGTCTAAGCCAATAGTGGGAACAGTATCTCAAGGAGTTGTCCTTTTTCCCAAGGAGGGAAAAATTTTTAGATACTTGGCGACAATTTTCTATATTTGGGAAAGGGCACAATTCGTAAAATTCACCCTAGCACAATTGGGAGAAGGTGAAGCCCGCGGTACAACAAATTTGAACTACGGACCCCTTGCGTGGCAATACATAGCCACTGGTCCATGATTCATAGATATTGGCTTAACTGCATAATTTTTCAATAAAAGAAACGAGGCTGTTAAATGGCAAACGTTTTAAAACAACTACTCGAGCTAGTTCCCATTGTGCGCGTTTACAAATGGTTGTCAAAGAACCAATTGCAATTGAAAACGTGAAGTTAACAAAAGCCGAGTTCACGGATGCTAGAAGGTCGTCTGCCAATGTCTGGTATTGTTCTGTTGGCCGCAGAAGGCGAGCGAAGGGCATTTCCTCTTTCCCTGCCACCTGACCGTGGCCAAGATAAACAACTGAAAACTCACAACATGAAATAACGAGGTTTGATACAAGGAAACGTTAACGGCTCAGTGGCAACTTACTATAAAGATCGTTAAAATATACATTTGTAACAATATTATACAACTGTTGCACAATTGCATGGACAATGTTGTATGGAAAACCAAGCACATTAAGATACCTTTAAAATAGACAGGGTAGACCCGAAACGATTATAATTTAATTTGTTAGGGTATCATGTGGATGATGAAAATACCAACTAACCCAAATAAATATTCATGCATTACAGCATAACTATATATATTTATCGGTGATTCTAGTATGACGACTACAAAAAACCTTTAAACACATAAAATAGTAAAGAGAGTTTGTGTTTATGGTACTTCTTGAGTTTTATTAGCTGCTCACAAAGGGTCTGCATGTACAAAAATAAAACCTAATTAGATTGTAATAAGATTCAAGTCGGAGCGCGCTGAAACGTGGTGATTACGTTACTTGATTCGTCATTGGACGTTGACGCGATTGTCCTATTTCATACACATGTATACATGAAATCATCCGTATGTACAGGGTTGTAAAACATGTAATATATTTTAACAATTCGCGAAATTTTTGTGAAATTAAAGTGCAAAAAGTCCACACCAACGACGAGATTCAAAAACTGAAATTTAAAAGCTTCACTTCAGATTTGTAAAGCTATTAAAATGGAAACATAAATAGGGATTTGTTCATAAAATGTCCAGAAGTTATATATTTTGAAGCAGTGATAGCTCAGTGACTTTGGCTATGGACTGCCGCGCAGCAGGCATGGTTCGAATCCCGCCGCGGGCTTGAGCTTCACCGCATGGTGGAAGGGCATTTTTGCGAATGCCCGCCTGGCTAGCGACCACCCTCAAGTTGAAAATCTGTCGCCAAGCACCTAACGGTGTGTTCCGGCAGCTGTCCTTGAGAGCCAGTCATTCTAGGTTAAGCCTGTTTACACCTTCGACCACATCATCACTTACCATCACGTGAGATTGTGGTCAAAGGCTTACCTATCACCAATAAAAAAATAAAAAAAAATTTACAGTGAAATATACGAGTATATCTGCTTAGGAGTGCCCGTACAAAGGCACCAACAATCGGGAGATCTGGGTCTTAATATAGTTAAAAAAGGTAAATTTCTTAACATGTCTAAAGCATAATATCCAGATTTAATAAAGATCTGGTAAGTATATACCATGTTCTAGGTCTAGAAAATAAAACTATGAGCTTTCCGAGCTCTATAGGATCCTCCAAAAATAAAGGGACTTGATAGTCTGGTAATAATGAACTGCACTAACATAACGGCGAGTATGTCGAGGTTCCAAGCAAACCTGCCCTTACTATATGCAACCTTTACTTTACTTTGAGGGTATACGAGTAGAACCGTACGAACTAACCTGCGGGCATTTCTCAGTAAAGCAAAAGTTCTAAGACTGGAAAATAAATAGAAGGCAGCATTTAATTGTCGACGGTTGAGTCTGACATTGCGGAAACTTCCTATTCCTTAAAAGGGCCATTGAAGCTGTTAGCGATAAATAACACTGCCACGTAACGAAGCTGATTCCCGTAACAGAGCTGTGTAAGTGCTCCGTGTGACGTGACAATTAAACCTCTTATAACTTCCAAAAAGGAGAAAAGTTCTTAAGGCAACCAATATTTGTAACTTACGTAACGGCGTTCGGAGTCTGCCAGGAATCGTTAGTGATATAGGAATCCTGGTGATTTATATACAGCTGTGAGAGAATAGCCACTATTTCATCGGCATTGGTTTAGGCCCTAAGGATACCACACGCTAGCATTAGCAGAGTTCACTTTATGTGACAAACAGTCAAACATGACCCCCCGATTTACCATGAAGTTTGCAGACTACAAGCTGTCATCTTGGATTGGATCTTCTCAACCATTAAGTTTAGATTTTTAAGATATTCCATAGGGATCGATAAGAATTTTGAAATGGTGGGATGGATAGTAAACAGTGACAAAACGTAAAATATAAGTATGTTATTTTTCAAGAGGAACTTCTCCTGAAGAAGTTTTTTTTTCTTTTTATTTTCTGTATAAAGATGCCTCTAAATCTCTTCACACTTTTAATCTAAATAAGGAAAAGTAAGGTTGAGTAATTTTTGAAAGTGCACAAAAGAACAAAGTGGTATTGTCTTAATAAGCAAGTCGCGACAAAATCTGCTCATTTCGAAAAGTCTTTTTATAAACATATCGTGAATTAATTCAATACAAATTTATACTAGATATAATAATTAGTTCCCCACGTGTCATCATTAAAACTCGCGAATGATGGAGTTGCAGGTACATCAATTATTCGTCAATAAATGTAAGGTCCATCGGTGCTGCGTCTGCATCTTGATTTATGTAAATTGGGAGCACGCCGGGAAGCGGCCGCTGCTCGGATGCGTGACCACCATACATTAATACCTGGTTCGCAACTAATTCCGTTTTATATGCCCTATGAACGTGCCCGATGATTATTTTCACCTGATCAATGATGATTGCCACGTTCGGTACTTCGTACACGGAACTAAATAAAGGAAATAAACTACGAAGATTTTAGTGAGGAAGGTTTAAGGTTAGTGTTTTCGTAGCTCTTTCCTTACAAACGTATTTTTGTCATATTTTGAATAGCCAAGTTTTGAAAGTATTTGAAATTTTGAACGCATGGCCTTGAGCCCAAAATCAATTCTTCTGGTTTGCTAGTTTTTTGTTCCATTATTTATTTTATTTCCAATTGTTAAAAATAAGAAATCCCGTACAAACGATTTATCCAAATAATTTTGAACCTATACATTTTAACGTAAAATTGACAAAACAAATCATAGATTTTAGACTCAAGAACATGCATGCAAATATTTTACGAGTTGAACGCTTGGTTTTTTTTATATTTTTTTTTATGCTTGATAGGTTAGCCTTTGGCCACTATCTCACCTGATGGTAAGTGATAATCTGGTTACTCATCCAACTCATGACCGCGGCGGACGTTGCTTAACTTTGCTGATCGGTTCACAATGGCTAAGCAGACTTCGCTACGAACGCTTCGAATTTTAAAATATTACAGAACTACTTTTGGATGGTAGCGACACTAACCTTAAGACGAACTTGATTTGTTAGATTTATACAATAATAATATATAATAATAATTATTTATACATACATGTGTATCAATAATTATTATTGTTATTCGATGTTTTGTTCTTCCGTCGCCATCCCGCGCTAAGAATATCAAAGTCTCAAAAAATTAGAAAGGATCACAGCGAACGAAAATCTCTTCAAGAGGGTGTTTCAAATATATTTCAAAATGTCAAGAGAAACATTTATAATATGAGTAGGTAAGTAAAAACTGACTTTTATTAAATCCAGTTTATTTTTCACAGTTTTAAGTATATATTGTTTATGCATTTTACGTTATGTTTTGTACCTTAAGACTACGTTTTCTTATCACTAGATACAAAGTTCTAGTAAAGGTGGGTTTATATGAGTAGGTAAGTAAAAACTGACTTTTATTAAATCCAGTTTATTTTTCACAGTTTTAAGTATATATTGTTTATGCATTTTACGTTATGTTTTGTACCTTAAGACTACGTTTTCTTATCACTAGATACAAAGTTCTAGTAAAGGTGGGTTTATATGAGTAGGTAAGTAAAAACTGACTTTTATTAAATCCAGTTTATTTTTCACAGTTTTAAGTATATATTGTTTATGCATTTTACGTTATGTTTTGTACCTTAAGACTACGTTTTCTTATCACTAGATACAAAGTTCTAGTAAAGGTGGGTTTATATGAGTAGGTAAGTAAAAACTGACTTTTATTAAATCCAGTTTATTTTTCACAGTTTTAAGTATATATTGTTTATGCATTTTACGTTATGTTTTGTACCTTAAGACTACGTTTTCTTATCACTAGATACAAAGTTCTAGTAAAGGTGGGTTTATATGAGTAGGTAAGTAAAAACTGACTTTTATTAAATCCAGTTTATTTTTCACAGTTTTAAGTATATATTGTTTATGCATTTTACGTTATGTTTTGTACCTTAAGACTACGTTTTCTTATCACTAGATACAAAGTTCTAGTAAAGGTGGGTTTAGACCAAACGAGCGTGTGCTCATTCTATCCTTAGTTTATCAAATTGTTTTTAAGAAACGGCATAGAGCATTTCATCGTTGTTCTATATTTGTTTGAGGTGATTCTTTAGGATGTTAAAAGAATGCTCGCTCGCTAGATGTAAACGGTGCACGAGCGAGCGAACAGTTGCCTAGAGTATTCTTAGGTGTTCAGGCGTGCTCGCTCATCAGTGCGGTCTTTTCAAAGCGTCCTTTTATCGCCTTTACCGAAATAATTTCGTCTATTTTAAATACATAGTAAGAACCAATGACGCCATTTTACAAAAAACGTGCCATTTTCTTCTTGTACATGTCCAATATTGCGTTAACTACAATATCTAGTCTCCTTCTTTCATTTAAATTCAACAACCATCAACGTCTTTTCCTACTCTTCTTTTTACGTAATTGAGATAGAAATATAAATACAGGACTTTCAATTACAATACAATCATCAGAGTCGGACATCTGAAGCAATGATGGCCGAGAGGTTATAGTCGGACATCGGACTGCCGTGCCACATGTCCCTGGTTCGATCCCCGCCTTGAGCTTGAACCGCCGGCTTGAGCTTCACCGTAAGGTGGTAGTCGAAGACTCGCCTGGCTAGCTACCACCCTCAAGAAGAAAATCTGTCTCAGTATGTTGTAAGTTACAGGTAAATGAGACCTATAACAAGTGTATGTCTCGCAATGTGACGGATGCAGTGCAATTCCTCACATAACGAAATGGATCTGTTGTGGGCATAGGATAATCCGCTTAACATCAAGTCGGCCTCGTGCTTGTTCTGTCACCAACCACATAATAAAAAAAAACTCACACGCGGGCCCCGGGTGGTGCCATTCGGGTAACAAAGCAGGTGGTAGGCCTCTTAAGTAAGAGGCCGCATTGGTGGGTCCACATGTGTCAGATATTATACCTCCAAGCAGCAGTGTGCAAACACTGCAGTGTTTACGTTCGAAGTGCTCTGTAGCAAGTGAAATTATCGGGCAATCGAGACTTAAAAACGAATGTCACGGAGTGTCGAGCGCAGCACATTGTCACACAGAGATGAAAAAAAAGCAACATGCATGGTGGTAAGGCATTTTGCGAATGCCCGCCTGGCTAGCTACCACCCTCAAGTAGAAAATCTGTCACCAAGCACCTAACGGTGTGTTCGGGCAGCTGTCCTTGAGAGCCAGTAATTCAAGGTTAGCCTGAACAACATCTTCGATCACATCATCGCTTACCATCAGGTAAGATAGTAGTCAAAGGCTAATGCTATAAGGCATAAAAAAAAACAACCCTCTTGTTCTGTAAACCCACCTTTACAACACAAATCCATTAGAACATTCGTGTCTCTGCCACGTTCATTTTTTTTTTTCATTTGTCTAATCCGTTCCTCTGCCACTTAGACCCATACATAACAACAGGTCTTATGATGGTATCGTAAACTTTTACTTCGAATTTCATGGCTATTCACGTGTCCCAGAAACTTGTCTCCTTTTTTTTCACCCTGAACTGAACCTGTTCCTCACGTTGTGGTAGAACAAGATAACAAATTTTCACAATTTCGGTCATGAGTACAGATTTTTACTTAAAATAAACGGTCAAATGCGTGTCGGGCCACGCACAATGTAGGGTTCCGTAGAAGCCCGTTATCATAATATAGAACGAACGATTCTGTAGTTCTTTATTCTTCTCCACTTTCTCCCTGCTACATTTAAGAAATAAGAGAACGATTGCCGCCAAGTAATTATTTCAATTGTAATTCGAAAATTGAACAAAATTCGTTTGTGAATTCTATAGAGAATTCTTTAGTGAATTCTTCAGAATCCGTTGGTACATTGTAAGAATTTAAATATCATTTAATTCATTTTCTGTAGCTTAAATAATTATTCAATTCTATTCTAAAATAGTTGATATATATATGAAAGGCAAATAAAAAGTATACACCGATATATGCAAGTAAGCTTATAAATGTGCTATTATACTTTATAACTAGTCTGGCCATAAATACTGTAACATAAAAACTTTTCAGCTTTAGAATTCTTTAGAATTTGGAGCGTGTTTATCATTTTAAAATTTTCTTACAATTTCGCGCCATTTCATGTATTATTTAGTGTTCATTATCAAATAACAATATGAAATGAGGTGTTAAAGAAAATAGGAAAGCAGTATTCGCCTTGTACAAAGTAGGTATTGAGCGGTCACGTCAGTCATATTCCAGACACTTCAAAAGCTTGGTATCTGCCGTATGTTCGAATATAGTAATATCAACAGATACAACAACACTTCCTCTATCGAAGACCATAAAATATCAGGACAACCACGTGTCTTAGAACTACAAATAAATTATGTTAAAGCTAGAATTGGTCAAAATCCCATTAGAAAGCAAAAATATTATGATAACTCAACAATAATCTTATTGCGAGAAATGAAGATACCCGCTAGGAAAATGTCGCGTATTATAAAACAAGACTTAAAGCTCGGTGCTTATCGTCGATATACAGTACATGCCCTAAATTAATATTTAAAATTAAATAGAGTGCCTTCCGTTGCGATACGCAAGTGAAGGGCACAGAAATATTGTCTTTACCGATGAAAAAAATTACACGATTGAACAACCTACAATCAGCAAATTGATGATGTGTGAAATGAAGTGATCGACGACCAGCCTTGGTGCGACAGGAACAGATAGCAAACACTTCTAGTGTACGGCGAGGATGAGGTCCAAAAAATACTTTATACCTTCTTTATACTTTATACCGAATCTTTGTACTGTCTGTGTGTATATACCATATCTATATCTATACTAATATTATAAAGAGGAAAGATTTGTATTTTTGCATGCAACGAATAAACTTAAAATCTACTGGACCGTTTTGGATGAAATTTGGGATGGCAATAGTTTGAGACCCGGGAAAGGACATAGGATAGTTTTTATCCAACTGGGTAAAATTTGCGCGATAACCACAATACGCGTGGGTGGAGCCGCGGCTGGAAAGCTAGTCTATTTTTCAATGCCAGTTTTTACCGCTTATAAACAACCAACTACTTCATCTTAGTCACTTAAAAGGGTTTATAGTATAGATTTTATATTTGGAATAAATTATCCAACACCCAAGTTCAACGACTATTACTGCTAAATGAATAAAGTTATCTCAACCGCTACACTTTTCCTATAAAGTTCATGAAACGCACTATCTGCTTGAATTTTTCTAGATTTTTAAAGCCAGCAGTTTAGATTTTAGAGGGGGGGACGGACACCCTGCAGGATCAAAAATTTGTACTTTAAAGTTTAATATTTCGTTAATGGAGCATTAAATCGAAAAACATTATTAGCAACCCCTAAGTCATTTTAAAAGGCCTATTCAACCATACCAAAAACCAAGATATAGACTACGAAAAACAATTCATCCCCACATCACATGTATGGGAGGTACCTTAAAAAAATATATTTTTCTTAATTTTATTTTACCACTTTGTCGGCGTAATTGATTTACATATCCATACGAAATTACAGCTTCCTACTACTAACGGTCTCTTAGCAAAACCTCGGACAGACGGACAGACAGACGGACATGACGAAATTATAAGGGTTCCTTGTCAGGACTACGGAACCCTAAAAATGGAGGAGTTTCCAATTCGACACCTCCTCATAACTTTTTACTGGGTGAACCAATTTTGATGAATTTTATATTCAAAAGTTGGTGTTGGTCATGAGGCCCATATCAATCTGATATAGATCTGACGAGAAGTATTTGAGTTATCCCTTAAAATGCGTAAAGGCTTACTTACTTTTGAATGCATTTATTGTTTTAGATTAGGTATTTTCTGTTTGAAGTCAGTTTTTATTTGTAAACATTTCAATAGATTAGCTTGTTTGTAGGTGAAGATTTCTTAAGATAACCTGAAGGAAAAATGTTTTATAATATTTTGGAAATCGATTTGAAAGCTACATTACAATTTACAAAAGCCATACTTATATTTCAGTAACGAGTTGGACTTTAACAGATTACTTTTTAAACAAAACACTAAGGGTCCGTTTCAGAATGTCATAATAAAGTTTCGGGTTGCTATGCAACACATAAATTAACTGAATGATAAAAATGACAGTTGACATGCAGCGCGTTTCAAGCTTTAATGGATAGGCAATCGATGACTGTGAAACGCAAAGATAGTGTTTTGTTTATTAAATATGTTTTGGGTAGTATAACCGGAACTTACTCGAACATTTTGCAACAAGCCCTAAGTAGAGGGTTGTTCATTAATTCTCCCATACTAATTTCTACTGCCAAGCAATTATATTCAAATTACTTGGTTCCGGTTTGAAGAGTTGGGTGCCGGTGAAATTACAGACACTCATGTGTCTGTAACTTAACTTATTATTCAGGGTGATGAGCGCAGTGCAGTTGGGCACTTATGACATAATCTGTTAATCCGTTATAGTCAGAGATTTCCGCTTAACACCAGGTGGGCGAAGTAAAGCTTGTTCCATTACCACGGCATTAAAAAAATACAAGCTAGATACATTCAAAATTAAAATGGTGTATCACACATGGTGAAGATGCTAGAGGTAATATTTTAGGATCACTATCCCATCACTTGAACATTTTGTGGCCGCTTTTACTGAAAAACTATCACGCCTACAGATTTGTGCTTTAATTAGTAATTTAACTTCATATCTAGATCTGTCAAAAAATATAATGTTATAATCATTAAAAAAATGAACAAGTTTGTATTCAATAGATAGAATGTTATGGTACTACTAACGCCATCTGTTTTAAAACCAAAGAGTTAAAACCGCTGCAATAGAACTAAATTCAATACTCAAGTACATCGTGGTTAATCTGCTTAATAATGATGACAACACTAGCATCAGGTTTTTGCTAGTATCTATACAATCTTTTGAAGTTTTAATAATATCCTTTTACCGTAATATAATCGTATCTTACGATATTATGTAATATAGTACCATAGTCAGGATCCTGAAGATGACTTCCAACATATAGATACATTATCTAAAAATATTCCGCGATATGGAAGTTAATATGAAATGTATATCGTGATATATTTGTATATTATGCATATACAATGTCCTATTGAAAGCGCAAAAAATTCGTCAAATTAATAATATACTGATCAAAATATACACCGGAATTTGACTCTATAAAATACATTGAAAACACAACGTAAAATTTCGTTAAGAGATTTTTGTAAAGACAAATTCATCACAGTCCTGTCTATATTTTTCAGTCTTTCTCTATTAAAATTATATGCTTATTCAAAGTGCTAAAACAATCATAACTATGTAATTTAAGATTGGATTCATCGCTCGATGAGCTGTCAATTAAATCTAATAGTAAAAAGTATTACTCATTTTATGTATTATTCATACTCGATCATCTAATTATATATCATACTACATTTGCTTAAAATAAAATATTATAGTATGTTCAAAGTGCACTAATTATATGTCAACATTAAAAATTAACATCACCTTCAAAAGACACGTTAAAGGTCGCATAGTAACAGAATTCGAAATGCTCCTAAGAATTTCTACAACATCAAAACAAATCCTCTACCAAAAAGATCAACCCGCGGAGATCAAAGGTAAAAAAAATAAAAGTAAATAGGTTTCTTCTAGGTTAGCGTGCTCCATCTTAGACCATATATATAGACATCAGGCAGGGTGTGGTCAAACGCGAACCTATCATGAATAAAAAAAAAGATCGAAACAAAATTTCTACAAGCAAGGTTTTAGCATCACAAAAATCAAAGGACATGGCGTTCATATTTATGGTACCAATAGAAAATAAATCTGATTAAATTTAGTCTAAGTTCCAATTTTTTTTTTATGTAATTGTGAAGAAACAAGCGCGTTTCCCACCTAATGTTAAACGGACTAAACTCTGCCTATAGGCTATAACAGATGCATTTCATCACAAGTAACAAAATTGCACTGCGCCCGTCCCACTGAGACATACAGTTGTTACTTGTTAAGTCTAATGTGCCTGCGTAGTTTCACTGGCTCTCAAGGACTGCTGCCAGAACACACTTTCGGTGATTGGTGATATTTTCTACTAGAGAGTGATAGATAGATGCATCTGCAAAATGTCCTTCTACCATGCGGTGAAGGTCAAGCCGGGGCGGCGGGGATCGAACCATGGGACTGCGGCACGGCAGTCCATAGCTATTACCGCTCGGCCATCATCGCTTCATGGCCTTGCGCGTCGAATATATTTGGAATAATTTCACAACTTTGGAATAAAATCAACAAAGCCTAAGCTAAACGAGACACACATTTTGTACATAAATACAGCCTTAAGCGTGCACCGAGGCAGCGATACGTAATTGTGGTTCGTTTGAGCCCTTACTGTATCTTCCTTTCTTAATTTTGAGTTATGTAATTAATATATATTATATTTAAGGATTCATTCTATAAATCATACACTTCGGAAACACGATTACTTAAAATTTTCTCGAAAAAAAAACCAAAGTTACATCTAAAAAACGAAATAAACCCTTAGTACGGCTTAAATACTTAAAGGAGAGTCATCCGTTATTGAATAATAAAAAAAACAACATGTTTTCTATAACGTATACACATTAGATTTTTCAAATAGGGATTTGTTTTTACTATACGAAGGAAATACTCAAATTCACGCATGTTCCGCCCATTTTAGTCAGAGCCGCGATGCTTTGTCCCTATCCGCTTTAGTAATTCTTCGGCCGTCGGACGGGGACGGATGCTGTTGGCGTGCCTTACTTACGCACACATACGCGGCGCGCCTAAAAAGCTCGGTGTGCCCTTAATAATAGATAATATGCCCCGTGGGGTGCCGGGTTAAAATTGCACATCCCCATATCGTCCCGTGGGTGTAGTAAGAGGCGACTAAGGGAAAAATACTGGAAGGTGGGCAGCAGCGCCTTCTAAAGAACTGTCAACTTACACTGCGATCCCCAAGACGCCTGCCAAGCGTGGGGATTATGGCAAATACCCCCTTAATAGGGGAGGCTGTGTTCACCAGTGGACGATCCGGCTGTTACAGTACAGTAATAGATAATAGCGAGCGAAAAATAATTACATCAGCTAACCATGATTACAGTGGAGCGGCGTGAGGATCAAACGAAGCTCTCTTGATCGCTGAGATAAGTGCGATAAGTTGAGAAATATTATTTTACTTAGGAAACAAATTAAGTATACTGCCAAATAATTTCCAACAAATATTAAATCTTCTAGTCACTATAATCTAGTGCGATTATGTGATCGAAGATGTTGTTCAGGCTAACCTAGAATTACTGGCTCTCAAGATCAGCTGCCGGAACACACCGTTAGGTGCTTGGCGACAGATTTTCTACTTGAGGGTGGTAGCTGGCCAGGCGGGCATTACATTATATACAACCATGCTATAACGACTGCCATCCAAAAACCACGACCGGGACTGATGGCTTAACGTGTCCTCCGAAGCGCTCAGTAGTGATATCACCAGCGGTCACCCATTCGATGTAGACGTTGCATATTTTTGCTGATCAGTTCAGAACGGCTAAGCAAACTTCGCTACGAGCGCTTCAAAAAGCTAATGAATAAGGGATGTAAAGGAATCGAGAAAAATATGCATATCAGTACAAAACCGTGACAAAAACACTTTACTGTTTACACAAAAGTGACTGAACACCGGTATCTATTTGTCTCCCACAGGCTGCAGTACACTTGCGAGTATTTGCAACATTAGCATGGCAATGAAGAGGCGTTTCCCAGCTATTATTTATGGGACGGGCAACGCGCGCCGCGCCCATACGTGCCACTATGACACCATATTAATGACGAACTTGTTGGGAGGCTTTTTGCTATCGGTGTATTATATCTCCCAATGTTGCCAGCCTTAGTTACAAATCGTATTAGACCGAGGGCACAACGGGTCCATACACCATATTATATATTGGTATCAAAAAACATTCATGGAAAAAAATCCATAGCTCGCAATATAAGTAAAATTTAAAAGTGCACATACATTCTACATATTTATTTTATTTGATTTAAGGAAAACCTAACGGCAGAAGTAACTTATTGTATATAAACTACAAGACTACAGCAAAGGCACGATTAGAACAAAAATCTATGTGTTGAATTATTATTTTTGGGAAGTTTCCTCCAATTATTATCAGAGCGATCTTTTTGATATGCTTCCCAGTTTGTCAAAGCCGGACGAAGCTACAACTGGCAGAATCATTTCGTTACATATTATAATTTTATTCTATTGGATACGAAAAGATTCGTATATGCACCAAAAACAAGAATTTTCAAAACAGTGGCAACTTCCTTCTGGGGTTATAATCTAGTCCCTAGGCAATTCCATCGAAGGCAAACGAAAACAGGTGTAAATCGCGATACTTCGGCATTGTTGTGCCATGGCTTTACTCGCAAGGTGCGGGCGTCGATCCAATCAGTAGAATTAATGTTGAACCAGCCGATAACGTTGGACTCTGTGTTATTTTAATACTAATTAGGCGAATCACCGATTATGGTAAAAAAGTACTTACACGTTGGGCGCGTCCTGTTTGGTCGCGTCAAAGGTATCCAAGGCCTCTGTGGTGGTAAGGTGGCAGACACTGAAACAATAAAAAAAAAATGTTAATTTAAGACAAAATAAAAAAAACTTCAAGTTGTACTGAACAAATTGAAAAATCAGAAGGTCAGCTCGTCACTCAACGACAACAACGGTATCAAATATAAATTGCAAAAATCAATTGACTGAAACAAAAACTTAATAATTTATGTACGAAAAGAAACAACAATATTTTATAAATTCAATTCAATGAAGCAAAACAAGTTTAATATAAAACGAGAGGAAATATTAATTCCGATAAGAACTTAGGAAAATAAAAACAATATAAAATGAAGATTAAATTTGTAGCTGGATGGCCTGTCATTTGTTTACCCGTGACACACAGTTTGCACAAGTTTACGAACGAAGAAACGAAGAGTTAAATTTTAAACAAGCTTTACAACCGGTACAGTAATTTCATTAGCATATTGATATTGTTGATGTTAATTGATCATCTGCAGACGACAGGACACGTCGCGAGGCTTGTCCGCATGAAATTGTCGACTGTAAAACGTTCTGTGGAGATTAATAAGAACATAATACAGTGTGTCCATCATTCCATGTGACGACATGCTGCTACAAAAAGCGTCAATTTGCATAATTTAATTTATAATCTAGACTGTTTTAAATTGCGCATGTAGTAAATTGTCGCGCGATTTTATCTATTTTTTTAGTGTCTGTTGATCGATTGAGTTCGGATACAAAACAGAATAGGATATTAAAACCATTACGCAACTTCTTTAGTATTCAAATAAACGGTTTAGCAGAGATACATTGCCGAATGGAAAGTAGCAAAAAATCTGTATCGTTATTGCAAAATTTAAATTTAAAATGGAGTCGATTTAGTTTAGCGATGGTTTTTGCGCGGTTTTTGCGTCGGCAATTAATCGGGCCGCGAGCGTTCGTGCGTAAATCAAAATATGAGTAGATTCGCGCCATAATTACGTACCTGGGGTACTCGTACATGGTTTATTCGCTTTCCTACGATGTCCAGATGCATATCGCCTAACGAACTTGTTGTTACAAACATAATATGTATTAATTTGAACATAGCAAAGCCTTCGTGGTAAATTTAAATAGAGTTCTGCACATAGTTGCGTATAGATTCTGATAAGATTATAGCGTTTCGTTATTGAGTGAGCATGGCGATTCTTCATGTTTTTGCGCAGCGTGGTTCATATATCAGAGGTGGTTACCCGATGATTTATAGTCAGATCACGTAATTTAACATTCAAGAGCTTAATGTTGATTTATAATGTTATGTTATGACTTAACAACAACACCTTAGCAGACGTAGGTACAATTTTATATTTATTGAGTTAAATGTATGCTTTGGGGGAAAAATAACAGTGAGTGAGATGTGTGGAGATGGACTCTGTTTGGTATTGACACTTCATCGCGTTCTCTTAAGCTCACAAGTGTCGGCGGAAAAGCTGTGCGGGCGTCGTCGCCTCATTACACTTTGTAATTAGGATCGTGGGTTGCGTACCAGCTACGGCCCTGCACTAAATCACGAGGCGCGTTAACATGCGCGGCAGAGAGACGGCGGCTTCTCCCCCAACAGCCATAACCCATACCGACACAATGCCCCCTTATGGATATGTTATTGAATATTAATCGTTTGAAATACTGCTGTGCCTGTCGCAGGAGTGACGCGCTTTACATATTTTGAAACAGACAATGTGAGGGTCGTTCACTCTGCCGACAGTCGCCGGTTCATAGTTCGGGTACATTTGCGCTGAGTCGTCGAGCACCTTCCGGTTGTCACTTCGTTAGCAGACAAGACGGGCACAAACAAGGCGGTGTTAAGACGCGATACAGGAGTGCGGCGGCGGCGCGGCGGTGAGTGAAAGTCGAATGAGCACTAGAACCACTAGATAGGCTCACTGAGATAGGCATCGACACGCTCTTCACATCGTTCGCGCTCCGATACATGAGATAAGGCTTTCTCCGTTCGTCTCTTGAGAGCTACCGTGAGAACGCCTCTTGTAAAAATACGTCTTGACATTTTGTGAAACAGGAGCTTCTCCAATCTCGACTACGATCTGAATAAAACTCAACAATTTCGGCATGTTACCTCGCTAACCTGGTGCCGGCTTACACTGCCATAAAATTTAGCACGTGCTATTGAGGTTTTATTAGTTATAAACAGTATTAAAAAAATCAGAATATAAATAAAATAAGTTCACTCACGTTATTAGTACATGAAAAGTTAAGCTATTTAACATAAGGAAATACTCTTATGATAATAAATATGTTTGTGAGGCAACTTGTAATCATAAAGTTAAAATGAATTATGAATAGCACTGAGGCCACAGAGTTAATCAATTCCATGCAAACATTTTCAGCCCATTGAGAAGGTACCTCATCTTTGCTAGACGTCGAGGAGCCATTCCAGCGAAAAACCGGTACGGGGCCTGTTGCATCACTGAGGTAAATATTATATGTGTGTACCGACGCGGCGGCGTCGTCGTCTACAATCTATATGACGGAGCCAAGAAATATTTAGCAAAGATACTTAAATATTGTTTTTGTATTCTTCAAAGTTTGCATTATTCTGCGCACGCTTCGAGCAAAGGATCCCGTAAAAATGTACGTGACTGCAGTTTTGCTCATCGTTTTTGTGTTATTTTATGAACGAAAACATTCAGTGTCCCTGTTGCTTTTGCGTGAGCTGACTGAACGATATCTTAAAATCGTTTGCAGTGGCTCTACTGAATATTTGTATGAAGGAGATGTAAATCCATTTTCGTAATGTGACATTAATGGATGATATGTTTGTGCATTCAATGCGCAATGAATAAATATCATGCACAAATGTTATACCGAGTCCTACCAGCCACAAAACGTAAAATAATGCCTTTAGTAGTGTAGTAGGTACCTAAAATGGGCAGTGGAACTTATAACTCTTACCATAATGTAAAAATATTCAAAAGAATAGCAATTTAGATTTTTATCGATTCTACAAAATCCTTGCAAGGAATTGGAAAAGCATTGTTACGAAATAAATATCCAAGGCTTTGAATAAAGATTAGAGACACCTATAATAGAATGAATGAATTTAAAAATACAGTTTTATTAACAATAACATTATATACAATTCTTTGTTACAATAAAGATGACTTCTGGGTAAAAATATTGTACTACAAATAAGCCTGGTGGAGTGAAAAATGCCCAAAGTTCTGGCCGCATTATCTCGCTGTATATTGATGCTAATTTTTTGGCCGATATACAAGCAATTGTTCACTTGCCGCCCTCACCAAACACTTCGGTATTTTCTTTTTGTAATTGATGGGCACTGGGCCCTCAAAGTTTCCACCTCAAATAGCACAAACATATATCCTCTTTTAATTCGGAATGTAATATTAATTATTATCTAAAAGGTTGCCGCCATTTTTTGATGGTAAAGCTTGCAACAAAATATAATTAATATAATTGAATATGAACATAATCCTTTTATAGTTTTTAAGTAGCGCCTAATATGGAAGGTAGAATTTAGTAACATCTTGAAATCTACTCATTAATATAATTAAGAGGTAATTCTAGAAACACATTAAGCAACAGTAATTTTCGCGAGAATGTCATTTATGTATTTTGGAAGACGGGTGCGATGACCTCGAGCGGCGATATTATCACAAAGCTTAAATGATCGTAAAATATTTTACGATCATTTAAGCTTTTGCAAGGAGCTCCCGATTTTAGAGATAACAGCTTTTTACACATAGTTGACATTGACACGTATGAAATTTGTTTATAGTAGAAAAAGATGACTGATTTTGCATCGACTTACTATTCTACTAGCCTAAGGGTTGACGAAGATGACGATAAAATATTGTCCTGATTGGTTCTCCGTGGAGATACACTGCAATTATACACAATACAAAGACCATTTACTAGAATTCAAAAATCATTGCGTACTTAGTATATGTTTAATTCTAGAAAATGTATATTACAAAAGTATGTACCAAAATCCTTCAAAGCCGACAATGAAATTGCAAGTTCACACGATAGCGATATTCACGACGTCGTTGGAAAAAATTACACAATAAAAAATAATAACATTTTGACTGAGAAAGTATGACAGATTAGTGTTTAACTCTTCACAATAGTTATTTCTGTGATATAACTCACATAGTAACACTCGTCAGCGATAATTATACTTATTAAAAATTTCGATTACCCGTAACAATTGCCATCAATTCAATAAACGCGCGTCTTCTGCAAACATTACCCAGAAACTCGAAACTTTTGTCTACGGTGGAAACAAAAAGTATTGAAAAAAGTTAAGATATCATAGAATATATTCTCCGACTGCCAGGCAAATAAACAGTAAATACGAGTATAATAGACATAGGAACAAAACCATAATGTTTTTTTAATTAATTTCATGCCATTAAGGTAACGCCGATTGGTATAGATTTTGTGTTGAATAAAATCGATTCAATTTTAATTTGCAAAGATCGAACTGTGGACTAGATGCCACAGTTCTGACCAAGTCAAATTTCACTAAAACATAATTATTTTGTGCAATTTATTGTTAAAATTACGATTTAATGTACATACGAGTATATTAAACATTGGTTATTCGCCTGCTAAGCGTTAGTTTAAAAAATAACTGGCTCGTTGATTAAATTGTTTTGATACGAGCGTCTTCCAGGTTGTGTTCAACCTATGCCTAGCCGAAAGTGGACGTTAACTGCCATTGTAATATCAGCCATACATAGGCTCTATATTAATATAGATATAGATAAGTACTTCTCTCATCACATTCTAGTATAAAATGGTTTATAGAAAATATATCATCTTCTTGACAATTCTTCTTCTTCAATAACAATCGACGACTCAACCAAATCATACATTATTTCACTTAGGCCCAATTTTGCCTATCTGGGGCTTAATACGCTGATAACTTTATAGATTTGTTATCATACAACGTCAAACTTAGTAAAATATTTAAAAATTACTGAATTCTTTGAAAAAGAATACTTCTTTGTTTGACTGGATATGACATGAGGACATCGAATTGGTATGTATCATCAGCTGTTTGCTACAGTGGTTATATTTTTTTTTTGTTTAGATAAGCTATACCGCCATGTTCAACGGTATACATGATTAATCTTGAATTATATTTTTATTCCATAATAACAAATATTTATAAATATTTTAAGAAAACATCAAATTAATATTTTAATAAAATACTTAAAAAATATAAAAATATATCTAGTGACAATTCCGCCTTTGGCACTAAAGATGCTCTTTTAAATAATGCTAAATTTTTTCTTTTGCTGAGCTGTCTGCCTGACGTCGAATTTCGTAAAAGTAAATACTAGGTTGTAAATCTTAATGCCACTATATTATATGAACGCAACCATACCTAGTACCCTCCACCTATCCTTTAAAATTCCTTGGCTGCCTTGGGGGTAGCAGATTTTTCACCGTTGACGTCTGGCGTGAATAGAAACGAGTCGAGCTCCGAATTTACTCCTCGTAAAAATATAAAAACCCAACGTTCCAACAAAGTCAGCCGCGATCCTCGCGGACGTTAATCTTCCGCATCATCAAGTGAGAAAATCAACAACTGGATTAGAAAAGGAAGAGAGTACATTGCAGACGCGTCGCAATACATCCAGCACGCGGGGCTAGTTCGAACCAGGTAGTCTTCCTATTGTTCTTTATTTCCCAAGCACTAGGCATAGAACTACGTAGGACTACGTACGAACATACAATAGTACTAGGGCAAATTTGTAATACTACAACATCATTGTAAATCTATGGTGCCAACGCTATCACATTTTAATGCTTTATAAAGGATTAAGTTATTCGCGTTATTAATATAACCCTAGTTTGGTAAAATTGGGAATTACCTAATGACAAAACTTCGTAATGCAATACTTTTCTAGCTATGTTTTGTGGGTAAACAAGCTTAGTTTTATTTGTCACAGAATTGACAATGGTTGTTTGCGAACCGCCGCCGCGCCGCCACCGGCCGCCGGCAGTAGGCGGTCCGAACAGTCTGTCGATTGATGCAATTGACCCAAATGGACACCAGGGTTACGTCGGCCCATAAAACGGTAATAGCCAATCTAAACTTTTAACAGCTTCGTAGACATGGCTATTGCCAGTGGGCATTTCTTTGAACTACGCAATAGAAGTCGACTGTACAAGGTGGGCCGTAATGTATGAGTTTTTTTTAATACCATTAGGCATTGAACCATAGTCTATTTCACAAATTATTTTATTAGCAGTACAACTCATCCGAGTTCATCCGAGTAAGTACTGCCACTATACTAATTTCTACCGCCAAGCGGTAATAATCAGAATAATCACAATACTGTGTTCCGGTTTAAAGTGTATAGGTGCCGATGAAATTACAGGCACATGAAACTGAACAACTTTATGTATCAAGATGGGCGCACTGCAGTTTGTGTACGAAACGAACTTGTACACGAAACGTCAATTATAGGCAGAGGTAACCGCTTAACATCAGGTGGCCTCGTGTTTGTTCCATCACGATAGCCTGATGGTAAGTCTAAGGTGATCGACAATGGTAGATGGTAAACAGGCTTGACCTTGAACGAAAACTGGTCTGTCTTCAAGAACTTACCTTTAAGTGCTTGACGACAGATTTTCTATTTGACATGGTAGCTAGACTAACGGGCATTCGTAAAATCTCGTACTTGCTTGGGAGAGTAATGAAACAATACTTATTCACTGTTAACAAGTAAACTGCTAAATTTGCGATTCTGGGTCACCAAAACGGGGAAATAATGCACGAATTTTTCAAGTCAATGCATGGTAGAGGAATTATTAGACCGGTTTTTTTTAATAAAGCGCGAGCCTAACCTCAATTGGATGAATTGTGAGTGGAGGACATATGGATCCAGCAGGGGCGGTAAAACAGACATTCTGAAGTAGGTGTTTTCCCGTCGTCTAGTATCGTTTTGACAGCAAAATTGAGTTTAGGGTTTTATTGTATGAACATGATTTACTAGCCCTTAAGGAGAACACCTAAGGAGAAGAGGAGAACTTACTTATTCCTGAAATTCTGAAGAAAATTATGTCTGTAGCCACTTAAAGCTTTGAATGTCCGAGTTATCATGATTTTGCTTCTAATTTACTAAGATGCTAGGAAAAACGGTTGATACACATTATGATACACCTTGTACATTCGTGTAGGCATCTACCCGCTCAGTCCCCTGACGACGACGCAACTACAAATGTTGTTATCTTTTTCGTATATAAGCCAAACTATTTTCAATTTATTGCTCATAAAAGTAAAAATACATAAAGCTGGTTTCCTTAGTTTGGTTTCCAGCGATACAAAAATATACATTTAATACAGCTCTACGAAGGAGACGACAACGAGGATTTTTGCCTATGCCTCAATAGCCATAGCATCCACCGTTAAACAAGAGCCTACTTCATTAGGAGGGGAAGATTTGTGCCATGGTCCCCACGCTTGGCAGGCGTCTTGGGAATTGGTAGTACTTGTGAATGCGCTGCTGCTTTTGGGTATTTTTCCAGTCCACAGGAAGATATGGGGAGGAGCTATTCCAGTCCGGCACTCCACGGGAACACCCTAATCACTAACGTCTTACTATAATTGTAATCTGTCTCTCTGTAACTCATTAGTCGTAATATAAGACATTTCAAAAGGATTGAAAATAAATATCGTGGTTTATTTTTCCAATCAAAGTGATTGACGAAGTGATTTCTGAGAATGTGTCCATTTTTTGCCTGTTAAGTTAAATAAAACATTCTGGAGGTGCGGATATGGACACAATGCGTTTTTTGCTGCGCCTATATATACAAGATTCAACATCGAGTGGTGATCATGTCTAGCTGTCCACACGTTCGCGTGTCCCCCGCCGCACGCCCGTTCACGGCCAAGGCCAAACGAATAATGAACGTGTGATGACGAACGATGTGCTACCAAACAAAAAAACAGCGCTTGCGCATGCCCACGTGGGGAGTCTTTATGAACCTCTGTCAAGATTTAATGGTTTGGAAAATTACTTACTGCGCAGTGGACAAATCTATTCTGCAAATGAAAAGTATTGCATGGTTCTATTTTTTGCGTTCATATTAGAATTGACGAATTATGAAATAAAAGTCTGCAGACTTCAGCCCCTTTTATTCATGCCTCACTCAGTCAAGCCTCCAGATTGTGCAGACTTGATTCTGGTCAGTCTAATAGTTTTTAGGGTTCCGTACCCAAAGGGTAAAAACGGGACCCTATTACTGAGACTTCGCTGTCCGTCCGTCTGTCACCAGGCTGTATCTCAAGAACGGTGATAGCTAGAAAGTTGAAATTTTCACAGATGGTGTATTTCTATTGCAGCTATAACAACAAATACTAAAAATAAAATAAAATATATATTTAAGGGGGCTCCCATACAACAAACTTGATATTTTGTACCGTTTCTTACTCGATACTAATAAGAACGGTGACATATATGCGCTTTAACTATTCACAGAATATTTAGTTTTATGTTCTCTTTAAATATAATTAATAAAAATAAAATAAATAATTTAGGGGGCTCCATAAAAAAATAAAAGAGGTTTTCGTCGTTTATTTACTAAAAATAATAATAATGAAAACAAGTAGAAACTTGTAATATTCACCGAATATTTAGTTGTATATTTACTTTAAAAATAAACAATTAGTTGTATATTTACTTATATATTCAGAATATTTAGTTGTATATTTACTTTAAAAATAAACAATTAGTGAGATCACTATTTAGGGTTCATACCTACCTAGGATAGGAACGTACCTACCTACACAGCTCAATCGGACACTGTGATACGTGTCTGTAATTTGCAAGATTAGGTTACAGATAATTGTACGGAACCCTTCGTGCTCGTGTTCCACTCGCACTTGGTCGGTTTTTTTAATGTATTGGACCGGTTAGAACAATCTGCTACTGTCCGACTGTATCGTTTAGCGAAACAAGGATCCATCTAAGAGATGATGGTCGCTATAAATCACTTCGCTCATTTCAATTTCTCACTAACATGCTCCCGTCGAGCGATTTGACATCATTGATATTCAAACAAATTAAGTTGCCGATTACAGTAGCATTTACTTAAATTGGAATCAGATAAGCGAAATTGAACGACTAGTAGGTGCTTTTATTACTCTGACTATTACGTATAGAGTAAGGGGACGGGTAGAATAAAGGATAGCACTATAAACTCAGCGTGTGTACGAAGCTGAAGGTTTAAAGGGCAATTCGGTTTCATTATTATTAGTAATATTCTTTAAGGTGGAAATTTACATCTGTGGCAGGAAATACACATTTTTAATAGTTTTATCGCGCTTGCTAAGGTTTGCTTACCAATCCACACAATTATGGTATTTATGATTTTAAAATAATTTGCTCGTATTAACTTGAAAAGCAATTGAACACCAATGGACATGATATCATAATTTCTTTATTTTACTTATGAAATCATGTCCAACCGTCAAAAGTACAGAAAATAAAGTTAATCCGCACTTTTTTAATTGTATGTATATCGAAAAAAGATCTTTGCTTCAAATCTCGTGTTACATAACACTCAAGTAACCCTGGTCTATAGTGAAAAACATAATAAACATATCTCAATGTTATAGAACTTATCCAAAAACTTAATGAATCATATATAATAAAATAATCTAAAATAATATAAATGCTACTCATAATCCTTAATTTCAATATACATAGCCACACTATACGATACTATAATATAATACTTACTATAATATTCTTGGCAAAGATACGTAGGTATCTATTACTTTTGATGCAATCTTAAACGCTATGGGATATTTTTAAGCACATATAATAAAAACTTTTCGGGATAATTGACGATGAAGTGGAGTTTCTTAATCTGCAAGAGGTTTATGGTTTCAAAGGAATACCTAATTTCAAATTTGTTTCTCACACGAAGCAATGTTGGCGATGTCAAAACTATCATTCGAGTCAGGGTCTACTGGGCAACTGAATTATTATAGTCAAGTCCTTTGTGAATACTCCAAGCAAGAGTGATTACACGGCTTTGTTATGAGGGAATTGAATTTGCCCGCACCGTTTGACAAGGGTGTGGTTGGAATTACAGACGTTTTTACGTCCAGATAAAATCTGCAATGTATTGCGAGCTTGTCCATATTCTCATCACGCGCTCTCATTCCGCCAACATAGTGCATCGTACTTGGAAATGTGCATCGTAGTGCGTGTGTGGGTTGCCTTGCCACCGACGCGAAGATAATGTTGAACACTGGGCCTTGAATGGCGAGGTGAACGAACCGACTCGACGATAGGTAAACATTATGTTGATTGATTACCTAATCCGACTGTACGATCTCGTCGATGTGAAAGGTTACTTTGTCGATAATAGAACATCTCTCATCACGACTTATTATGTCTACTGTGAACGTTTCATCTGTTATGCCTTTTGTAGAAACGACACAAGACGGAGTCATGACCTAAACGGAGCAGTACTTTAGATGTACGCATTGGATAAGCTGTATTATAAAGGTACTTCAAAGTACGCAGGTAAAGGATTGTAGGAGGGGCTTGTACAGGCTTGTAAACTGAGCAATCTAGAATCAAATGTCAAGAATGGCGACGTCGCAGTGGATGCGGAGTCGAAGGGTGAGTTTGAGGAGGTTCAGTCGTGTCATTCCTAGTATCGTACGACATCGAGCAGCATTACCTACACACTTTGCCGGAGGTATGCGGAGTAAGGAATGCGACCATGCGGATATTGGAGAGGTAAACGGACTGGAGTTTAGTAAAAATCTTTTAGATTTCAATGCTACACCAATAGTATGTGCTCATGTACCTACTCGTGCATAGAATTTAGATGCTAGGCGAATAAAAAAATCTATGTATATGCAAGAGTTAACGACTTAAAGCACTAATGAAATTTAAAAGGGTTGGTTAAAGGTAAACAACATAGAGTATTTATAGTTATGACATGGAATATGCATATCTTACATTTCAAGTTTCGCATGCGAAAGAAGCCACTGAACGCTACTTCTTTGTATTTTATAATTTATGAGTACAAGCAATTAAACATACAATATGACATGGGACATAATAAATATGTAAAGATATAATTATTCAAAGTTCATGTAACGCCTTTTGGGTCAATGACTACAGCGACATTAATTTAACCCTAATGTTTACAAAGTTCTCATGATCCGAATCAGCAATGCGGGTGTATTGATTGTATAAATACAAATGCCACCTCCAAAGGGAGAGTTCATTAGATTGGTACGGCGTCATGTGTCGGGCAGGACAAACAAGGCAATTGCTTACCACGTCAGATTGTATCGCGCACCACACGCTGCCGCGGCTCTCGACCGACTTGCGCCTGCGCCTGCGTCTTGCAACTTGCTATCTGCGCGCCAATACGTCAGACTTGAAGCCCGCTTCACTTTGTCTACTATTTGCATATCGTCTACATAAGAAACACATCAAACTCATTCATATAATACAGTAGAAATTACTCCGAATTTATTACACACTTTCTCACAATTAACTTCATTTGAATAAAATTGAAATCCAGGACGGGTCCATTTCAAAGTAAGCAACCTTAATAACATTAATTAACCATTACACTCTCCGCGGTGAAACCGTAAAAACCGGCCGATGGTCGTGTTTACCTAGTTGACTGATTTAAATAAAAGGTTTGACCGACATTGAAATATGAAAGTAAATATAGAAACAATCATTATCATTTCTCGTTCGCGGCCCATCCGACCACTACCGGTTCGACCTCCGATATAATTTATGTCGACACATTATAACAATTTTGACGAAAGTAACAATGGGACATTAGTATGCATTAGAAACTTTTACTTTAAGACGAGGCTGCGGAAAAAATACTCTCATTCGACTAGATTTTTTAAGCAACTTAAATATGCAATCGACACGATAACTCAAATATTTGATTTTTCAAACCTTTTTCTATCCGTTGTCCAGACAGGAACACATTTGAGAGAAATTTACTCGATAGTTTTAATTTTTTAAAATGAAGCCTTTTCTTTAAATTATTGGATTTTTCTGGGAAACTACATCAGTTACATATCAATAATAAATACACATAGAAAGGAAATGTAGTTTATTATCCGCTGTATAAGTAAAATTTACCTAGAGTAATTAGTATTCTCATAAAAAATTAAACTGTGTTTTACACTTACGACCTTTAGTTCTGTGCAGGATTACGGTCAATCGGAAGATTCGATATTCAACCTTATTAGCTTACGATTACGAAATAAAATCAATGCGTAAGAGCTGTCCTTCAGTGCCGCGCTGTGCGCCGTTGGACGTGGACCTATCGCTCGCGCGCTATCACCTCTGCATTATAAATACGTATCTTGGTAGGTACGAGTATATCAATATGGGAAATAAAGATAACCAACAAAATAAAAAAGGATGCAGAAGAGTCGATACAAAGACTTTGCAAGAATTATGAGAGAGGCAAAAGGAATGAAATTAATATTTCAGTTTTTTTTTACCTATTGTACCCATGCAAATTTAATAATCGTTTGTGTTTTGGTGTTTATTCTATTCATGAAACATAAGTACTATCTCTACCGAACTAAGAGATTCTATACCAACTAGGTTCCTTTAGTACTGTAATGGAGCTATAAAATAACTATATGTCGTACTAATCTAAGTATGATTAGTAGGGTACTATAATAATATCTGGTATATGTATAATTATGGTCTCACCTGATGGTAAGTGATGTGGTTGAAGGTGCCGAACAGGTATAAAGTAAAATTATCTGGCTCTAAAGTACAGCTGCCGTTCAACCGTAAATGGAGTTGAGCGTTGCTAAATAATAATAACAAAAGCGTAGCAAATCAAAGCATTTAGTTTGGTGGGTAGGTACCTATATCGCAATAAAACATCAAACATTGTTTATGTCCCTCAAGACTAGATGTAGATTTATATCAATGAAAGAATATTCAGAATCAGGCAAGTAGGTATATATTCAAGATATTATATACAAAGTCACCTGCATAGGTACTTATAAATATACATTTTATCACTTAGACATGTACATATAAGTATCGATTTATACATAAATAGAGTTGAATAATTGACTGTGCTCATAAAATGCACCTTCTTTCTCATGAAAAAAAATAACAAATCAGTCGAAGTCTGAGATCACTCGGACAGGGAAAACTGTCGGAGTCGCCATCTCATATAATAAGTTTAGACTGTGTTCTTCCAATACATGAAAATAAGTGAGTAGTTCTTTGAATAAAGTATTGCTAAATTTGCACATTTTATTCACAGGAAATTTCGTAAAGGAAATATTTTATATACTACCTATATTAGGCTAAAAATTATTTTGACCTATCCATAGCAGAGCAACAGGTGAAATTAAATAAAAAAAACGTTATAAATACATTTAAATTTTCTTTTTACACTGAAAAATAACACTTTACATTATTATCGCCCTGCACTTGTCACACCTCTGTAGGGTCGGTATAAACAATATATTTTTTCTGAGTACCTACACAAAAGACAACGCATTGACATAATTGTGCGGAGCAAGACTTAAATTTTATGCCCGGCCTCCTATCTGAAGCAATACCCTTTTGGGAATGCCATCGCTGATATGTATTATACTTGCCTTCGCCCCCTTTTCGGTTATTAGGGTATTAGATAGATGGTAAAGAGCGATGTTGTACTCTTGACGTGCAAAAAATCTGACGTGCAAATTATCTGAATATATGTATTTAAATTCATTTATTCATATTCCCAACACCCCCTTTCTGAAGGCCGAACTTCAGCAGGGGCGGAGCAGTTTGTATGGTGGCCGTCTTGAAATCGCCATTTTGGATTTTTGACAGGTGTCATTCGACTGCTCTCTCGACATTTATCCTTACTTGGCACTCGTATACGAACTAACAAATTCTATCTACACATTCTAACAAATTGTGCGAAATTGATTGTCGGACAAACAGATATGTACAGTTGCTTTTCTGAAGGCTTCAGGTAACTGAATGTCTGTAAAATGTATAATTATATTTTTTGCAGGTATATATCAATCATAAATCTGATTGGTATCATCAAACTCGGCTAAATGCACATTTGTAATATAAATAATGCTTATTTGCCGTGTAGTATGGAGACAACAAATCAAAAATAGAAATTCTACAAAAGAAAGAAAAATTTTGGAGGGAAAAAATTGAGACAAAACTAGTCACATTCAATATGGGCTGCCTTCTGCCCGAGCTGGTCAATCCCCGCCACTCAAAGAAAAGAATGATCCGGGATCAAGAATATGTGGAAACTTCTATAAAAAGAAAAAATCAAGAGGAGGCTGTCAAGCGAGACTTGCAACATCAAAGTGCAAAATATGCTTCAGTACCTCCTCCTACCGTAAAAAGAAGACTTAACTTAATATTGTCTTAGGTTTTAGTGTTTGTTACGAATAGTAATTTAACAACATCAAACGGTTTAAATCGCGTATATTTATCATTATTTTTGTCATGACGTTTCAAACACTTTGCAGTGATCGTGGTCACGGGGTGACGATCGGGGGGACTGCAAACTAGACTTTCCGTTTCCGATACTCGTTATTTCTCACGCACACTTTTGCATTTCATTAAAATTTTATAAATGGAAAACTATATATTTTTTATTTCATAAATGATTTTTTGTTAATTCATATACATCTTAACTTAATGTGTCTATAACCTCTGTAGACTATCCACGAATATCTGTATTATGATAGTCCACTTACTAACAATCTAAGAATCCACTGTTTTTATTTTAATGTCTAATTTAGTCACCTGTTCCAGTGCCACTCACTGTCTCACTTGTCTGCTATGTTGCATTAAAAGAAGCCTGTATAACATGTTCTCTACAATGTTTCTGCAGTCGTGTGTTTTTTATTAAATATCCCAATAATTAAACCCCTTACAATTGCATATATAAACTCTTCTGCAAGTTTGGTAAAAAAATCTTATTCTGCTGTTTAGAAGTGGCTAGATCTACTTATATCTGGTTGGTCTAATTTTTACCATAGTTGGTATCTAAAAGCAGAGTGGTAGTAAAATAACACCATTCTGTTTACCACTGTAACTGAAAAATAAAAAGTACTAGGATGTATACGAACATATTTTCAACATTAGTAATTAATAGTTAAAAATTATATGATAGCAATAAAAAAAAACAACCTACTTTATTTTATTATGGAAACGTGTACAGTAGCACAGTTATGAAAAACTATAATTCATATTTGTATGACGAGTCATGGTATTATGAATGGTCATATTTAATCAAATCAAATCCATTTATTTCAGGTCAATTGTACCCATATTCACTGAATATAATATAATATTATGCTCATTCAATTTGATGATATTTTACTTTATTCTAATGATGTGTAATCTGATTAATCGCATTCCAAGATACTGAGAACAATGTTGATTCATTCATAAATTATCGTCCACGCGGATGCGAAGGGGTAAGGAAATTTTTATAGGTAGTTTAATCAGTAGAAATCACTTTCGTTACTACGGAGTATTTAAAAACACCCCATTTATCAATATAATCGTGCCGTTTGGGCTGTTATGTACCATCATCATATTCCGACCCACGTCTCACTTTATGTTGGTTTGGTGCAATACGTTTTCTCTATAAACACAGAAACTGCGACACAACAACATAGCAAAGAAAATTAAAAATAAACAACTTGAAAACATTTTTTTAAATTAAAAAGAATGGAATAACTCATTGATATCGGTTCAATATGATCTCAATTTTGTGCTTATGACGTCGACAGGTTATTTGATATACTGATGACTACAGACTTTTCAAGAGAGATTATTATTCACATATTATTTATAGATTTTATCACTGGTTAACAATAACTTTCATCTATATTCACAGTTGCCACTTACATTAGTTGCTAGAAGCACTGCGATCGTCAAGGCATTTTGGCAAATTACTTTTAGTAAGTTGACTATAACTGGCAAACCGTTCGACCGATGTTGATGAAATTAAAATGAAACCAATTAAGAGTTAAACTGTACTAGCAACAAAATAATCTTCAAGATTGTAAGGTTCAGTAAAAAAGTTATGTGTGGTCATACATAAAATAAATAATAGACAAGTCAATTTAGGAACCATCTTTCTTTTGGGAAGTCAGTTAAATATGTATAATATATATACCAATACATACATAATAATATATGCCAATAAAGTCGAGCAGACATTATCATATTGTAAAAATTAAAACTTTTGGCTTTAGTTTTATGAGCTACTGTCGACCGTAAGGATAATTTTGAAAAGTAAATCAAATAATCAATTTCTTACTAAGAAATATTAGTAATGTTGATAAAAATAAAAACGTGACATCAATTGCAGTATATACAAAGTTACTTTATGTATCGAAATTCGTCACGTGAATAAGATTATAAAAAAAGTTGAAATCGTCTCAATGGTATCTGTGTTCGCGAATCTAATATGAAGTACACAAAATGTTTTTTTAAGCGAGACGCGTGCGCCGCTGCACATCGCGTCGTTCGGTGCAGCGGGGATCGTTGCGCCGCATGGGCGGAGCTAGCGTGGGAATTATTTTTGACTGCCTCGACTTAACAAATCTCTTAAGCCATTGTCAGCGGATAAAAATATGAGTAGCGATAATAATGACAGCATGAATTATGATGACGGATAGAAAGTGGATGAGTGACTGTATTTACGATTCGTGAAACCGTTTGAAATATCGAAATTTCTATCGGCGTTACTATTAAAGAGAAATTACACAAATTTATCGTGAAAAGAAAGCCACTGTTGCAATGAAAGTGAATAGAGAAACTTTTCAGGGAATTGTTATGACCAAAATGATTGTGTAAAGCAGTGAAAGATAAATACTTTAGGAATTATGGCGGTAATAAAGTTTTAAGACGCTAATAAAGTTACCAAAGGTACAGACCACAGGTTTTATATTAAAACCCGTATCAGGTGAGAGCTGACAATCCGATACGGGTGATGATAATCCTAAGGGTAATTGCGTAGGAAATTTATGTAAAGGTTGAACAGGCAAATGAACTTTCAACGAACAGTGTTAGCTGGGATGAGTGGAGGGAAGCGAAAGTGGGAGTGTCACGGAAACGGAGAAGTAGATGTAACGTGTGAACTATGGCCGGTCGTGACCAAGAAAGGCGAAAGTGATCCGGTGCGGTGCATCGGTGAGCTAACATGATCTTATAATGTGAAAGTACGGCTGGATTAGTCATGGTATTTTCTTTGATCGCTGTTTTAAGATGACATAATGACAGCATCACACTTTATGCTACTACTAATATTAAAGATGCGGAAGTTCTGAGTATGTCAGTGTGTTAAACACCCGCCACCGCAACGGCACAACGGACTACCAAGTAATTTTCGTTGGTTGAGTGACGTATACAGAACATCGCTGTCTGAGTTCGATCGATCGCCAGATTCAGTAATAGGTATTACTAAGACAAAAATCAGTAGCATTTCGGAGTCTGAAATCTGGTAGAAGTCAATACCAATAGTTTAGATCCCATGGAATGGCTCCCAATTATATGTTATCAAAACATATCTGGCAAAATATCTTAGGTAGAGATTCCCCTTCGAGACATAAAGGTCTGATGTTATATTTCTTGGTACAAAGGTACCTTCATCTCAGTACTTGTTCTAATATAGGTTACTGTTTTGACTACCTATATATACCCTGAGTAGTTCTCTACCGCAATTGGGCCAAACCTCACATGGGCGGAACGGCGCGGGGTAGCTAGTATTATATAGATACTGATTGCTACAGGGTTACTATTTGTAGAAGTGAAAACAAAAAGAGAAATTGCAGGAGAGGCTAATCCGTGAAATTAATATTCATGTAAAGGAAATAAACACAAATCGTAAAGTAAACAGCGTGAACTTTGTTGCAATATACCTTTCACTTCTAGCCATGCTGGTAAAAATAAATTAAGCGAGGAGTGAGCTACTATAACTAATCAAAGTATACATTCGATTGGTCATGCATGAGGAAAAATCAATGAAATATAAACGATAACGTAACGAATATTTTGAGATATATAAATATTATAATGAGATATAATTCCGATGTCTTTAACACCAATACGTATAGAATATTTATTAAGAAACTAAAACATTGCTATTCGTAGAAGTCCGTTGCGATATGATCTTTTCAAAACAAACACTTGACAATTGTTAATTTTCGTATTCATCTAATATAGTGTTTGTAACAAAACTCCTCCGGAACGGCTTGACCGATTCCTATGAAATAATGTGTGTATATTCATTCAGTAGGTCTGACAATAGGACGTAAACTATTTTTCAAGTGGGTATATTCAACTTTTTTTTTTCATTTTTATTTACCTACATGGCAAAACAACTTTTATCAAGTCAGCTAGTTATTACTATATAAATAATAAACTATCTAATTATTTTAAACTAGATTGTAGGTATATTATTATAAACTACCTTTCTGCTCAACTTCAAGAACTATGGAAAAATAAATCATAAGCTATGTATTTATTTTAACCTAGATTGTAGTTATATTTTTATAAACTACCTTTCTGCTCAACTTCAAGAACTATGGAAAAATAAATCATAAGCTATGTATTTATTTTAACCTAGATTGTAGTTATATTTTTATAAACTACCTTTCTACTCAAATTCATGAACTATGGACGAACGATTTAAGTATAAATCATAAACTATGTAATTATTGTAAACTAGATTGTAGTTATATTATTATAAACTACCTTTTTGCTCAACTTCAAGATCTATGGACGAATAAATCATAAGCAACGTATAATAATATAACTACAATCTAGGTTAAAATACATATTTTAACCTTTTTTTTTTTTTTTTTATTGTCATGAGGAAAATGCATTTACACATACGCACCTGCCGGGGAGCAGGTGGTTATGTCGGGCTCAGGGTCAGTAGGGACCCCACTACCGACTAAAAACCTCATGGTGTTCCGTCGTCATCGACTAGTGACAGGTGCTGCGGGGTCACTCGCGCTCTCATCCGCAGCCCCCATCGACGTCGCTACCCTATTGAACGGGCCCAGCCTCTGGGAATGACCCCCCCCCCCCATTGCCGCTTCGTGGGATGCCCCGGAACACGAGGGCATCCACACCTCATGAAGACCTAACCCTGATGGGGGGTGCCGGCCGTCCCCACAGCCGACACCCCAGGTCCTCTGAGCGGAGACGGAGTGCGAGCACGATCGGCTCGCCTCCGTGTCCGCGCTCTGCGGAGCGGAACAGAGAGAGGATCTCGCTCTCTTTCCCGCTCCTCCGCCTCCCTCTGAGAGACAATCGTCTCGCAGAACGAGGCCACCGCTTCCCACGACCTCTCATCACCGATCATCTTTACGATGATGACCGGCAAGGAGAGGTCGGAACCCACAACCGCGATCAGGGATCGCCGCGGTCCCGCTCCTCCTGGGACATATTTTAACCTAGATTGTAGGTAAATTATTAAAAAAACTACCTTTCTTCTTTACTTCATGCACTATGGACGAACGATTTAGGTTATCACAACGACACAATGATTTCCATAATTGAATGTAAGGAAAAACCTGATTATCTGGACCTCTGTTACCCGAAAAATTAAAATAAACTATAAAAAAAGTACACTCTACTTCAATTTAACAGACTATATAATGAGCTGAAAGCCTAAGTTAAATACCCGCATTAGTTTAGTTGCAAGCGGAACCCATAAATTTTCTTTCGGTTTATAATTTGCAATTGAGTCATAATAGAGTCTGTTAGACTGAAGTAGAGTTTACATTGTTTAAAGATTATTTTAATTTTGTTTTCTATCTTCAATACTACTTCGAACTTTTAAATAGTCTTCTTAGTGCATTACTTTTTTGCTTTATTACCACGTAAAGCATCAAAATCAGTTAGTGCGCAGCTAGAGACGTAACTTTCATATATTGGAACGGTGCAATGTGATTTGAATTCTGTTAAATTTCAAATGTACGATCTTATAATTACTGTTTACTTAAAATGAATTTTTGAGTATAAAATTTCCAGTTTTGGTACTGGAATTTATTAAAATTTCCGAAAGTATGGCGCCGATCGTGCTAAAGGAAACGGTAAACGATCAGGGATCACCGCTCTCGTATATTGAATTGAAAAAGTACCAAAATGATTTTGAAATCAATTTTTTATTAACCAAATGTACAAAATTTTCAATAAAATTGCCAAACTTATGATTATAACTTTTCGGTTATACTACCCATCGACGTGAAACCAACGAGGGACGGTCCGCAATCTGTGGCCGCAATTAACAAAGTAAAAAAGAGAGACAAAATTTGGAAAACCACTGAATAAACAAATAAAATATATTTTTTTTGTAATTTTGAAGCTAAAAAGTCATAACAATTTTTTTTCAAACACCTATTTAAATGCACTTGGTTATCTTAGATGCATATAACGATGATGCCCAACTGTCGAAATCCATCCAGCCATTTGGAGGGTACAAGGTAATAAATAAATTTACACACGAACATACATAATTACATACGAGTACGAGATACGCGCGAAAAACATAACCCTTCCTTGGCAAAAGAGTCAGTAATAATAGCCTGTGGTAAGATCGCCATATATACCGGTATTTTACCCTTAATCACCTCTTACGAAACCTACGGGAAGTGATGGGATGGTTACATTCTAGCCTGGCACCCCACGGCAGTGACATCGTAGATTACAGTCGCATTAATGATTGCTTTTTAATTCTATCTTCGCTTATCATCAAACGAGGTGAAGTAATTTTGATGAACTACTATAAAAATCGGCTTTTCATCCATTCATGGGATATAAATATATTATTTATCATTATAGTCATATTTTTTCCGAATCCCGAAATATTATAGTCAGTATTTCAAATAATTCTATAACAACATGCGCTGAACTCGCGTATGAAAGGTCCAATCCAAGGTGTGGGCAGAGTTCAACGGTTTCTACCAAAGATGTGGATTGACCTCACAAAATGTACGTATCAAAACGAGGGTTTTGTGAAATAAAACACTTCTAGAATATCTTAATAGTACCCAGAGCAAAGACCTTTGGACATATTCTAAATGAAATAAACATGTATTTGTCTGTGGACATTCAGTACAATTGAATAGCTTCTGAGAGACAAAAGCATAAGTGAAGAGATGTCAAGATCAACGACCTTCAACAGCAGCTTTTAACTTTTTTATGGACGAAGTTTAAAGCGTTAGGTACCGCATCATTGTTGCACAGTGTGACAAATGAATAAATATAGACTTTAGAAACGAATCGTCTAAGAATTTCAGTATATACGCAGGTAAATCCATCCACCAAAATATGACAAGCATAGGCCCCACTATAAAAACGAAACCAAAATTAAAATTTAGATATGTATATTTGGTTCAACAATGACAGACTTTAACAGCTATAGACCAAGAAATATCAAGGATTACAGTAGTTGAAAAGCATATTATTTTATTGTAAGTACCTTTAAATGTTGAAGCTATATATCGTAATACTTGGAATTTTCTTGGCTCAGCTACAGCTAGCTGACTGCCTTTTGTCAGATATCATACACGGCGGATCAAGAAATAACAAACAAAATTTTAAAAGGTTTAACATTATTTCACATTCTAGGAATAAAGTCCTATCACAGTATCGTAGATGGATTTATACTCGTGTTAAGAATATACTATATACTCGTGTTATAACTGTGTTAAGAAATTTTAGGTAAAATCAGCCACAAAAAGTGATACTTATACAAAACTAAAAGTGATACTATGATAGCCGAGCAGTAATAGCTATAGACTGCCGTGCCGCAGGTCCATGATTCGATCCCCACCGCGGGCTTTAGCTTCACAGCATGGTGAAACGGCATTTTGAAAATGCTCGCCTGTCTATATGCCACCCTCAAATAGAAAATCGTTTGCCAGGCACCTAACAGTGTGCTATGGCAGCAGTCCTTGAGAGCTATGAAATTACAGGCACATGACAACTGAATGTCTCACGGTGACGGGCGCAGTGCACTTCCTCACTTAATATGACGAAGTGCATCTGTTATCAGCAACATCAGGTGGGCGTCGAGCTTGGTCCAATCACAATCCTATAAAAAAATTATACCTACGAGTAACAAAGTTTTTCTCGTTTTTCCTTGATTTAATTTTAGGAGTAAAATAAATAATTATTGTAACAAAGCCTCCGGAGATTACTATAAATCAATTCTTCATTTGATTTTTCTTTTATACATGAACGTATCAAATCGCGCTGTTAGCTTTATATGGCTCACGTGAGCATCAGTGACTAATGTATTTTTTAATGGTGCGACATCAGATTTATAGTCAGCAAGTGAAAGTGAGGTACGTGTTTGGAATGCAAATACGAAAGGTTCATCTCTATTATAATAATCCGACAATATATTCTCAGGTATACATGTTGTCCCGTATATAGATGTAATATCACGAAAAACGAAAGATTCAAATACGAGAATCAATTTGGAAACATTATTGAAGCTTTTTGATTTATTCTCATCTGTAGTTCAACAGATATACATGCACTGATATATTTTAAATTGATGATACTCCATTTCTACATCCATACGTGTGAAAAATGCAATAAATAAGTTTGTTTTTTTAATTGCTGTTAAACTAGCCTCCCCCAGAGGGGGCGTTTGCCATAATCGCCACCACGGGATCGCAGCATAAGATTACAGTTCATTAGAAGGCACTGTAGCCCACCTATATTTTAGTATTTTAACCTTAGTCACCTCGGAAAGAAATGGGGTTGACATTCTAGCCCAGCACCCCACGGGCCGACTTCATCGAAATCAAACATAGATAATAGGCTTAACCTCGAATGGTAACCAGCGGTCAAGGACATCTGCCGGAACACACCATTAGGTGCTCGGTGATAATTTTTAAGCTATCCAGGCGAGTATTTGTAATTGTCTTATCATCAAACGGTAAAACTAAAGCTATCGGCTGGATTCCAACCATTGAACTTCTACATGGCAGTTCATAGGCAATCACCGTTTCAAAATTAATCTACTTTTGTGATATGTTGCTCGTTCCCAATTTAAACATTTCTTGAAAGAATTTATAACAGTAATGCTTTTGTACTCAAACGAATATCACTTTATTCGTTAACAAAACACGTATTGAAGTTATAACGTTGGTTTGGTATTCCAACGACAAGTCATATTCTTCAATGTCCTATTGAATGGCGTTCGTTTACTTTAAGGATTTTTTTTATTCGATAAGATCGTTGACCGTGTTTTTATTATTTGTAAGGAATTTATCGCTTGTCATTATACGTAACAAGGTTGGGACCTCAAGGGAAATACACCTTTTATTGTTGCCGTAGAATTCACTCCAAGATAGTATTAAAGCAGAACGTCGGTATAAATATGAGATACAAAGAAATTGCAAGGTGCTCGTGCAAGTCATTATCAAATTACGATGAACTGATAGCGTGATAATGGGACATCTGTTCTCTCAATGACTTTTTTTAATTAAAGCTAACAATAATGTTACTTTAGGAACGTTTATGTAAGATGTTCTTAATGGAAGACCTTATTTTTTTAGGAGTTATTCATCATAATTATTAGTTCATTTCTACATATATACCTAGGTGATTTTTTCACCAATTTCGGGAAGTATCGGTTTTCAATTGAAACTGAAAAAATAGGTCTGACAAACTGTTCTCCGATAAAATTTCAGAATAATCACAAGTTGGAAAGTTAATATCGACAAACATTGATATACACTCGAGAGCAATGAATCCGGGTCACTTAAAGAATCCTAAAAATCTCGGAAACTAAAAATGCTAGGTTAATGCAATAAATTGTATTTAATAGACAATGTAATACTCCTTAATTGAAGGTATTAAAACTTCTTAGTTATTGTAAAGTTATATCATAAAAAAATCAAATTTGAAAAAGGGCCTCTTTCGAAGATGGAACTACGAAATTACAGCATTTGGTTTTGCTTTTGTTTGTAATCTGTCATTTATGTGGGTACATAAACCATGTTGATAGTGCTCTATATTCATTATTCAAGCTGAAATTATGTCGCTTACGCCTGAAGAATGCACCAGAATACTTACAATGCTGGAAACCGGCCGGAGTCAGCGCGATACAGCCAGGACTGTCGGTGTGTCGCTGTCAACAGTACAAAGAGTTCTCCGACGTTACGAAGAAACTGGTTCTAACCTACGCAGACCAGGAACGGGCAGAACCAGGTGTACCACAGCACGAGAAGACCGATACTTGGTGAACACCATGCTTCGAAATCGCTTTCTCACAGGAACTGAACTCACCAATCAGTTTCGACGCCTCGGAGGAAGTAACCCAAGTGCATGGACAGTAAGACGTCGGCTTGCTGTATCTAACTTAAAACCCCTTAGACCTGCAAACGGCCCTAAACTGGAGCGTGGGCATCGTATTTCGAGACTAAGATATGCCCAGAGCCACGTAAATTGGAGTATTGAAGATTGGTCAAAAGTTATGTTCTCCGACGAATCAAAATTTATGCTCTACAAGCACGATGGAAGACACAGAGTGTATCGAAGACCAGGGGAAAGATTCAAGCAAGCATGCATCGAAGAAAAAGTAGCCTACGGTGGTGGGTCTGTACTTGTGTGGGCCGGAATTTCTTCTGAAAGTCGCACAGAGCTGGTGATCATAGAAAACGGCTCTTTAACTAGCGTAAGATATGTGGAAGAAATCCTCAATGATCACGTTGGTCCATTTATGGTCAATTTAGGTGAGGATGCTATATTTATGCATGACAATGCCCGACCTCATACAGGTAGGATTGTGAATGACTACCTTCAAGAGATGAACATTACTCGTATGGAGTGGCCAGCGCGCAGCCCGGATATCAACCCGATCGAGCATGCTTGGGACGAGCTAGGCAGATGCGTAAAACAACGAAACCCTCCCCCAATCACGCTTCGTGAGCTCAAAATTGCTCTCACAGAGGAATGGGAGAATATTCCCCAAAATCGTATAAGGAACTTGGTGTACAGCATGCCAAACCGCGTAAACGCAGTAATGGAAGCACGAGGAGGCAATACGAAGTATTAAAATTCAAGAAAATCGTAATAAAGTTCAAAAATTTCATGTTTCCTATTTTTGTTTTAAGGAGAGATCAGCAGTTTTTTTCTTTATGTAATTTTGTGTTAATAAAATGTATGGTGACTCATATTTTTTTTACTTTCATTTAAGGAGTATTACATTGTCTATTAAATACTTATTGCATTAACCTATCATTTTTAGTTTCCGAGATTTTTAACATTCTTTAAGTGACCCGGATTCATTGCTCTCGAGTGTATTATACTAATATTGGATTCCCCAACCAGCCGCAGAGATAAGATACGAATCGATAAGATAATTTATTTCATAACTTAGAGTTGTAATGTTTTGTCTATAACAATAAAAATATCTTACATTGATCTTTCCTTTATTCTGTAAATGAAAAATACCAATGTCTTTTACTCTGCTCTAGAAAAAATATATATGGAAGTTCTTAAGCTACTGTACTTCTAAAGCATCTGCAATTCGCAATAGAAAGAGTATCTGTAACCCTGCAGGTAATAAATAACGTTTCATTAATTACTTGGAGCTGGTGCGATGGCGGCTTTTCGAAGTGAAATATTTAGAAAACGTCCTCCTACGCCTTAAATGTGTGGGAATGAAGTTCCAAAGAGGTTTAAATTAGCTTTTGCAATTTTGATGTCAGAGGTCGCGCTTATCACTATAATAATGTTGGGGCGTAGTTTTAATTGCGCTGTTTTTGTTACGCATTAATAATGTTTGTTCTAAAGCCGTTCGTGAAAGATTGCCATCAAATGATTTAACAAGTCACCAAACGGCAAAATAGTGAACTGACATTCTTGCAAAATAGTACGTCTTGTATTCAGAGAAGCGATTCCACGATATAATTCTTAAGATAGTGGGAAGGTATCTTGAGGATCAGAACTGTATCATGCCGCGGCAGTATATCTCACCGAAGTATTTACATACAGTGGACAGTTGCCAAGTAAACTCTACGACTCGTACAGTCAACCTCGCATATATCGAGGTCTAGAGCTCATATATCTATCGAAACTCACTAAAGCTTAGTCCGCGAACTGTACGAACTGTTCGTGTCCTCGGGTACTGCGGCTTATAAATTAGCGGCATCGGTATATTCAAACATTGTATTTTGTCATGCGATGCTACAAGTACGATTTGAGGTGAACAACCTATGGTACTGAGGTCTCGTTATCTGTAGACAAGTATTATCTGTAGACACTATATTAGACATGTGACATCATTATAGTGCCAACATCGTAAACATTTGTCCTGTTTGTTGCGCTGGTTATCGGCGCTAACGAGCCGTAACTCTCTTACATCGATATGATATCGGGTTTTTGCTCTTATTACGATTGATTATTAGTTCTATCTCTATTACGATAAAAGAGAACATAACAATACGATTGAGAAACAATGTATAACTTTATGATATACCTTTGTTTTCAATCTTATATGTTATCTTATACGCACTAAAAATTGCAGCCAACAGATCGAGATGGCGCTCATTTATCAAGGAGCGAATACTTGATGGAGGGGTCACGACCCTCAATAATGAGGATAACGAATAACGGAGGATGTTACTTACTAAATATATTTTTTTACAGGGCGTATAAGCCTTGCAGGGAATAATTTAACACCTTATAAAAATAATATATCAACCACTTAGCTTGAAAGTTAAGGACAGTAATCGCAAATAGCGCTTTGTACCCTTTGTAGCAAAATTTGGCAAGCGTACATCGACAGGGCAGTAAAGACGTCGGTATTACCACTGTAGTGAACAGAATGTGGCCACGAGTTCATTGTCAGATTGCCACCCCGACACTCGAAGAAAACTACGGAGCGTTGACATAAGACTTCAACATGTTGACTACTCTCTCGAAACGCTAAACTTCACAATTGCATTGGAACTGCTGATCTTAAGTGACTACACGTGATATGAATAGAACAATACGCTGTTTCAGATCAAAATCCTCAATTTCATACAACATCTCTGTACATTATTTCACTACAATTTTTTTGGTAAAATTATTTTAACCAATCAATTGATCTTGCTTGATAATATAATTCAGGTGTTCTTTTTTCTTTGCGTTTGTCGATAACACAATAAGGACGCAACAGTTACTATTTCAAGCAAAACAAGTTGTTCAAATTTCGAACTAAAGAGAAGGAAAATGTTTGTCACCGACAAATGTTTAGTGGCATTCTTTAACGTCTCCTCTTTTTACGTTTGCTTGTCACTCAGTCAAGACGTAAGGACCCCACAAAAACACTAATGAGAAAGCTAGGGCGTAGTTTTTGCCTGGTATTAATCGAGTAACGAATGCTGATAGGCGAGACGTCACGTCAGCTCAGCAGGTCCGTTAAATAATGGCCATCGCCACAGGTGAGTCCAGGAAATATAACACCGTTTACGGGCGCGAGTCAACATCGCCAAAAAAACTTGCCGAGATGGCTGACTCAACTTCGTGACCGCTAAAAAAACTCTGAGTAATAGTTTTGGGAGAGAAAAAATTAAACATGCAAAATCGTTGGCAATTCACGTTGAAAGGCGAGTTGAAAGCTTATGATTAAACATTTTTTTTAGCGTGTGCCGCGTTCGGTGTTTTTATTGTTAGACAGTAAGGAATACAAAAACATGACGAGTTGGTTAAAAAAACATGGACGCGATCTACACGGGAGTTGGCTCTCATGGGGTTCCGTTGTATCGTAATTACCAATTTTTTTCGCAATCAAATATCGTTGAACTCTTTATATGAGTTGTGCTGGATAGTCTAGTGTTTACTGTTGCTTAGAGAAATAGAGTTATGGCTAGTCAAGAGCTACTCTGATCACGACCACATGACCTGTAAATGTAATTTTTGTTTAGATTTATATTTAACTAGCTGCGCACCGCAGTTATCCGTGGCACGCCACGGACCCGAGGAGGCAACAGCACGTGATCGCGATGGTGACATTCTGTTGTTAGAATACGATATGACAACAGGAACAGTCATCGTTATAACTAACTAGACGCCTCTTCAATGTACTTGAAAAGATATATGCAAAGTATAGACAAGTAAGAAAGCCGCTGTGTGCTCCAAAAAGCGGTTCTGGCACCGCTGTTTATATGGAATGAGCTTGCTATTTTTCATGATGTGGTAGATAGAGGCTTTGTACTGAAGCGGTGGTGCATTTGCATAGCGCGCTATCGATACCTTCTGTATCTGTCTTACGCCTTAGGTCTTCAATTCGGCAACTGCAATGGCAAGTCACTATAATCATTCACATCGGTGATCATGTCATAAATCTCAGACTAAATTACAGGTTTCGTTTACAGATGCCATCGCCCCTGCTTTATCAGTGAGTCATCTAGCTTTAATCTAGGTAGTCGGTCGGGTAAAAGATTTTGATTTTATTATGATGTTAAATTTGGAACTGGTTCTCGTTATTTAGTATAGGTATATCTAGTTCCTGGCAGGCTAGATTTGTCAACATAATATTGTTTTTGCCTCACAAGCTCGGAAATTTGTTGTATATCCTTCAAAATCTGCTTGCGTAGGTGCTTTTTATCCCATAGCGAGGAAAAGGTTTTTGAAATTCGAAATTGGTAAGTGAAGGTCAAAGTAGCAAGGTAGCCCTTGGGTGGGAACTGGCTCTCAAAAACAGTAACCAGAACGTGTGTATATCGATAGATATACAACTTGAAGGTGAATGTAAAGAAGCAGATAACCTTAATTAAATGCTGCAATATTATACTATTTAAAAAAATTAAATCAAGAATGAGCTCTTAATTTTGTTTAATTTATAGCTTTTATAACCTTGACAGTGAAATAGGTTTAAATTAAGTATGTAAATTACAATTGTGATCTCAATCCAAGCAACAAGAGGTCCAAATTATTTCATCCATAAGAAATTAATTGCCCATTACAGGTTACGTACGTGAGAATATTTAATGTTAGTAGCATTTGGTATCTATTTACAAATGCAAGTAGTAATTCGTAGGTACGTGGGGTACTCGACAATTCGAAAAACTTTCATATAAATATGTTTAATTGTAATTTGGCAAAGTCCATGTGAAAAATATTTTTAGAACCCTCCACCAGCATCTATATTTTAACGTTTTATGCATCTCAACTTAATTTTTAAACTGTTCGACTCACGCAAAGATGCTCGTGTTGAAAGAAACTCTTTAATGCTATATCTAAAATATAACCTGAATATATATATATATAATATCTTTATATTTTAAGGAACAAGTGTTTAAACTCTGTGAAATTTTGAACGTTTTCTTTAAATGTTAAAATAAGAGTTGCCATACTAATCGATTTTCTCTGTTATTTAAAGAAATCATATTATTGAATCTATAATTAATAATTACAAATCATTCAAAAGTACCTATATTGAGAAAACATTGCATTAATTTCTGGCGATGAAAATTAGGCGGAATATTATATTTTTTTATAAATATCAAGGGTATTTCAAAAATATTAAAATTATCGTATTTCCAATATACAAAACGGAATAAATTTGGAGCATTTGATAAATGAATTTGTTTTTATGTTGTATTTCAACGTAATTATTAAAAATAATACGATACATTTCATAGTTTTTCTTTTACAAGATGCTATGTTATTTAGGAAAAAATATCCCTTTCGCGGTCGAAAGGTATATTTTTTTACTATATAAAATATATGTTTGTTTTCCACATTTAGATTTTTGAGACAGGTTATGTAAATAAACTGTTGAATGCAGTATTACATATAAAAAAACAGGTCATTTAGTATTTTAAGTACTTCCCCTGCATCTGGCATAGCATAGGAATGCCCAAGTACCTCTAATGATGTACCTGTACTGAAAAATTGTTTGCAAATTTGCCTTATTTGTTGTTGTAAATTATTTTTATTTTCAATTATTCAATAATGATTCACGTAATTATTTTTTATTATATTTAAATCGTTGACTGTTCACCCCATCTAAAATACTTTACAAAAGAATTGGTCACTTTTGCAGAACAAGTTATAGGTCAAGATGGTTCTATACACAGATCAGAGAAACAAGTTTTCCTGATCTGAGGTATCACCCTATAATGGGAATACGTGGTTTTTCCCCCACTCTCCTCCACTCCACAGCAACAAACTAATTAAAAACTAATGGCACGCTTATAAAAGCCATCAACAGACACATAGCGCCGCCGCCGCGCCGTTACCTTTGATGCCATTCTGGGTAGACGATGTTCGAGGTTAATTTCTGGACGAGAAATGGGTGGATTAGCTTCATTTAATGGAGACATGTAAAGGCTGGCTGCAAGTCAATCCGTGATGCACGTACCTCAAGTTTCATGTACAAGCCATAATGGCCTCATCATGAGAGAATGTAATTGCACGGAGCGGTATTGTGCCAAATAGCAGATCGTAAACGTACCTTTCCACCCGCGTTGCCATCTAGGCCTTAGACTAACGGACTAGATTTGATAAATACTTGAAATGCAGCATTTATAAGCGTGTTCATATTAATTTATTGCGGCGGCGGATTCTTTTGCAATTTTTCTATCGCAACATCAAAACATGTATTAGCTCACTTTAGAATTGTAAGAAATTTTGATTGTAGTATGGTTAAGCATATTTATAAGGCTCGGGTGATCAATCATATACAAAATCATCATTTTGTATGGTATTAGGGAATTTTGCGAATACCTAGCTAGTTACCACTACCAAGTAGAATATCTGTCGCCAAGCACCTAACGGTTTGTTCCGGCAGCTCTCCTTCAAATTCTAGATTAGCCTGAACGCATCATAACTTGAGATAGTGGTCAAAGGCTAGCCTATCAGAAATGAAAAAACTCCACGGATTTTATCCTTAACTTTAAAAATTACATCACGCGGTCCACACGTTTCTTCGAAAACCTCAATGTCAAATCGTGACAATATCACTTTACTGAAAATAAAAAGTTTGTATGCTTCAATGCAGGTATCTGAACTCAGCCAGAATCAGTGCGCATTCTATTAGCCTGAGGGCCAATTTCATCCAGATTGGGTTAACTTAACACGTGGATAACTTTATACTTTAACCATTAAAGTGCGATAGGCCTTCGCTATTATAGAACGTCAAACCTAGACGCAGATTTTAAATTTGTTGGACTCTTGTCTAGAAAAAGAGAACTCCTTGGTTTGGACTTTGTGACATCTGTTCGTATTATGAGCTGTAGCAAAGTAGCCGGCCATATTTGTTTTTAGCTTATGGAGCTACATTGCCAAACCCGACGACATTTAAATTTTGGATAAGATGTATTCCTTTGCTACAGCTGTGCGTGATGTAAAATTTATAAAAGTCAAACCATGGCAAATTTAAAATACTGCAACATCATTTGACGGCTATGGTTATAAAGGACTACTATATCTCAAGCAATGATGGCCTAGCGATAATACTGGTAAGACTGCCGTGTCGCAGGTCATGGTTCCATCCCCACCGTAGGCTTGAACTTCAACGCATGGTGGAAGGACATTTTGCGAATGCTCGCCTGACTAGCTACAGCCCTCTAGTAGTAATTTTGTTAGCAAGCACCTAACAGAGCGTTCCAGCAGTAATCCTTGATAGAAAAATTACAGGCACATGATTAACAACTACATGTCTCAGTGTGACGGGCGCAATGCAATTCGTCACTTGTGCCGAAAGGCATCTGCTATAGGCAGAGGTTAATCCGCTTAATATCAGGTGGGCATGGTGCTAGTTCCGCCACAATGACATAAAAGAAATATTGGTACGATTAAAGTTATCTTCGTATAGTTTAATCCTAGTTAGGTGTAATTGGCCCTCATATACATTACTATGTAATGGGCATGACCTCGCTGAACAACTTTTTAATGACTCGTATCGGCTACGAATTTGTTCACCGAGCGTCATTATTACGAGCCTTTGTTGCGTGGAAGACGCTCCGAAACGTTGGTTACGCAACGCCAGGCTAAAAGCTGGTACTATACTCCATTATGCTAATAGAGCTTTTAAGTACGCCTACAACATAAATTTGTTATCAGATAATGGATAATGAAAATATAAAATTCGTCATGGGTGTAGAGTGGTACACTCGGTTGCACCGACCATAATCATGGAAATTTTGTATCAGGTTGTCACTAGGTCACGGTCGTATATGACCATATGTGAAATTACGTTTAAGTTACTGCAAGTTTATAAGCTCCTACTTTGGAAACTTAATGAAGATGTTGAAATTCCGATACTAAACTCATGTGGTTTGCCATTAACGTTGTCTTTTTAGTTTCCTTATCCCACACTTAGTGGGGTCGCCACAAGATGCATTTCTTCCTTCACTCCGTTCTCTTATACTGTCCTGTCATGCAGTACTCACACCTTAAGATTCCTCGGCCTTTCAATGCCCGTGTTCACCAATAAACTATATGATTAAAATCAAATGTTGAATCATAAATATTTCTAAGTATAGCAAGACAGGACGACACAATATATCAAGTTAAATGACCGGTTAGTGCTTTGACAGCGCTATTTTCATTAAACTATTAATAATTCTAAAAAGAGGTACGAACCACGAATAAAACGAAGGCAAAAACGAGCGGATCATCGAAAAGGTCAGTGACCGACTGCAGCCAGTTGTGCAGCGAGAACATCCAAGAATAGTCGATGTGCACCAGCACATATTCAACGCCTACTTTCGCAGCAGTGCCTTTCGCAGGCGTGCGGCGAGCAGCCAGCGTTCTAAGATAATTAGTTACGAAATTGGTTGGAGACAGCTAGGCGCCTTACTTCTGGAGCCGCCTTCCATTGCGCTCCGCAATAATAATACACCAGGCACAAGTGACACACATTACAATTGCAAAAAAATGGGTTCCTTTCCTTATTTGATGGGTGGAAAGCGTTACTTAGTTGAAAAATGGTGCATGAGAAAGCAAATAATAGAGACTTTTCGACATATAACGTAGTTTCCATTACAATTAGCCATGTTTAAATTCAAGTCCATGTAACTAAAAGATCCTCAAGTGAAAGTACGAACGCTCTACATGCATTGATTAGCTGCAATTTGTAATGACAACAACATTAGCATTGAAGGAACAAATCGTAACAGCGGAACGACTAAGAGACAATTTCTAAGCAATTTTACAGGAAGCGTGGGCGGCGTCAATTGCTCACGGTCTGATTTGCATATCGCCAACGAAAGTGTAGCGTAGCGATGAGTTGAGCCAGCTTACACAGCTGCATGTACTGTTTTTAATTACTCACTTATTGTATAGTAGTAACTATTTTCATAAAACTACAAATTAAACTTAGTGGGCATATAAGGCATCGCTTGGGACACTGACTATAAAGTCAATCATCCAAGAGCCCTTTCTCTTTTTCCGATTTTGAGTGATTCATTTGAAACTAATTCAAAATTGCAACTAAGACTTGGCTCGACACGCCTTAAGTATGCTTTCGTTCCGTTGCTGCACTTTACTTTAAATTATAAAAGAGTGAAGACAATTAGTGTGTGAACATTTATAGCTTCTTTTAATGACATTAATACTACCACTGGAGCAGCTGTCTCTGGTGTGCTGTGTGTGTGTATTTGAAGCGCTCGTAGCGAAGTTAGCTTAGCCATTTTGAACCGATCAGTAAAATTAAGCAACGTCCGCCGCGGTCATGAGTTGGATGGGTGGTGCCATTACTACTTAGCGCTTCGTGACATTACTACTTAGCGCTTCCGTGCTTCGGAGGGCACGTTAAGCCGTCGGTCCCGGTTGTTGTACGTTCCCAGTCGTTATAGCATGGTGGTAGGGCATATTGCGAATGCCCGCCTGGCTAGCTACTACCCTCAAGTAAAAAATCTGTCACCAAGCACCTTATGCTGTGTTCCGGCAGCTGTCCTTGAGAGCCAGTAATTCTAGGTTAGCCTGAACAACATCTTCGACCGATGATGTGGTCGAAGATCTTGTGTCGACACTTACCATCAGGTGAGATAGTGGTCAAAGGCTAACCTACCAAGCATAAAAAAACATACCTATACTTGTATACCGCTAGTGGCCTTTACTATGATGCGTTTCCGTGTTTCGTCGGCCCTGGTAGATGTCTACTTATAGTCCCGACATATCCTTAAGTACATGTCGGTGTTCAATCGGTTTAAAAATTTTTACACTTTGCAAGGTGGTAAAGCATTTTGCGAATGCCTGCCTGGCTAGGAACGCTCAAAAGCTGTCACCAGGCAGTGTATTCTAGCGGATGTCCTTATTCGGGGTCGGTACAACATGTCTTTCTTCTCCACTCACTGATGGCGCGTCAACTTTGAATTCTCTGAGGAGTGAATTAAAAGTTGATGGGCCAAGGTATTTCTCTTGAATAATGTACGCAAATATTTTAGATGCACTGTGGAAAAATGATAGGCGCAAGTCCTCACTTGCCACCACGTTAATTTCTAATAGCCATTGGTAAAATAATATTCATGTTTAAAGTAGAAAACGCCCCAATAACGGACAAAATACTTGAAGCGGAACGTCAGTGCAGGACATATCGCCCAAGCATTCATATGTAATAAGCACGACATGACAACCTTTTCTATTACTGGTGAAAGTACCCCTGTATACCTACTTCATTTCTAATTTTTCTATTCTTGTAACCGCATGTATGTACATTATCATATACGTATATGAATCTCCATCTCCGCATCATCAATTTATTATCATTCTTTGAAACTCTCGTAGCGGAGTTTGCCTTCGCCGTCTTAACCGATCAACTAAGTTAAGCAACGTCCGCTTCTGTTACATTTGGATGGGTGACGGCTAGAGGCATAATATTACTGACCGCTTCCGTGCTTCGTAAAGCAAGTTAAGCCCGGTCTCGGCTGTTGTCTTAAAATGGTAGTTGATTTTTGGGCTTTTCTCCTTAAGCCTGAGTCAAAGCGGACGTAGGTAGCGGTGTTATATTAGCGGCACCGCAACTGGGGCTGGCAGCTGTCGTATAGGTGAAACCACGGCTTGCTTTGTAAGAAACAAAACTACACGATATAAAAAATCGGCAGTATCAATGGTAGAGCAGCAGTATTAAGAAATAAAGGAGAAAAGCTAGTGGTACCCTCGAAATAACGAAACCAGTGTTCCGTTTTGACCCTACTGATTTTAAATCCACCTCTGTTTAATCTCTTTCGGCACTTCACCGGCACACTATGCACTTCAAGGTCTTCTTGGATAAGCCCTATGCGCCAAGGTGCCTCCTCCTGTATAATTGATATCAAAGCATCCATGATCAGGAGAACTAGTAGAGTAGATCCTCGTTGAAATATATATATATATACATATTTCATTGAATACATACAGTCTCATTGAATTTTTCGGTTTCTGTCGGCCAGTTGCGGACCGGAGCTGCTCGACAATATTAGTAGTAGCATTTTAATCCGATCCGAAACTTTGCCCTAGTCTGACCTCATCATTTACGATCACAGACGATATCTAGAAACTTGAAAGTTAATTGTTTAATGAAGTAGAAAACCAGTGGTACATGCAGAACGGTTACCGATATCAGACGATATCAAAACCGGTCCATTTGAATATTAGTCGCTCCAGTTGGTTCGTCTCGCTCCCGATTGTCGTGCGAAAAATCGCGTGAATTCCCCCGGAACCAATCCGCACTTCGCTAATGGCCCTCGAGACGCCGTAACTATCAACTTTTATGGATTAACCCGTTCATAATCGACTGCAAACAAATCATCGAGTCTATTGGTAAATTGAACAGTGGGCAAAGTGGGACAGCGAAAAAGTGAAGTTTCGTCAAATGCACCACTTACCCAATTCACGAGAGCGGAACCGATACCGACGGAAGCATTGTGCCGCAGCATTCAGCTCGCTGCTGATCTATTGTGGCCGCAGTATTAGATAACGTGCTCACGAGAGCGCATACGAGACAATGACAACGATTTCGCATTCAAACTCAAGAGTGAGAGCGATCTCTCTCAGGAAAAAAAGAGCATTATAACAATAGTTCGGCGTGCGTGACATATCAGGCTTATATACTTCCCTTGATATTTTCCATTAGCCTCGTAAAGATCAATGATTAACAAACCGGCGGTCGGAGCGCGTAGTGCGATATTATCTGAAGCGCGTGAGACCGATACATCGCACGTAAGACTTCCCAGAGCGTACCTACATATTGCCGTTCACACGCCCTCGAGCGGTCGTGTTTTGTCATACACCTACGCATACTGAAGTTCGACACCGACTGTTGAATCACAGAACCTTGAAAATGCCAATTCCAAGTCACCCATTCCTGACAACTACTACAAAGCTTTGTCTTCTATATCAGCAGTTTAGTTGGTTTCGAGTAAGGGTTTGATCGGACAGTTCATAGGTAATCCTGACAGGGGTCCATTAGGAGCGTGTACTGGGCAGGCGCGCGGCGTGGGCGCCACAATGCTACTAACGAGAGCCCCGATATCATCTGACAGACAGAGGACATTAGTAAATGCTCGAGGGCCAACACAAAGAGGATAGATAAGAAAAATCCAACAAAAAGTCGAGCTGTGGTTGTGGTCTACAATGCAAGAATGATGAGTTCTGCGGTGGTTGGGCAGAGTACAAAAGATTGTGAAACGTCATGCGGTGCACAATAGAGAGAGCGACTCGAAGCGTGAGCATCATGCATTACTAATCATGGCAACATGCGTCTCATAACAACCTGCGTTCCTCTCTCCGTTTAATGCATTGAACATACGTAAACTGTCACAAGGACAGGTTTGTTTGTTTATGTAAACAACAATTTACAAGTGTAAGGCGGACATACGGAACAGTGTTCTGTACTAGCAAACGATTCTATAATCTGGTTAATTTTGCATATCTCCATGTGAATTTCAAGCTTGTAAACAAACTCGTAACGATATTAATATAAAAGACATATGAGGAGTTCAATGATAAAAAATCACTTGTGAATGTTTTGTAACTCCATAACGTTTTAAAATGTTTTATTTGAAATATAAAAATAAAAAACATAAAATGGAATACTTTCTAGTGAGATGAGAGACAATGACTAGAGAGTCTTTGCAGATTAACTGGAGTGTAAAATAGTGTAATAGGTTAAAATCACTCGTGAATGTTTTGTAACTCTATACTGTACTGTAACAGCCGGATCGTCCACTGCTGAACACAGCCTACCCTATTAAGGGGGTATTTGCCATAATCCCCACGCTTGGCAGGCGTCTCGGGGATCGCAGTGTAAGTTGGCAGTTGTTTAAAAGGTGCTGCTGCTCACCTTCCAGTATTTTTCCCTTAGTCGCCTCTTACGACACCCACGGGATGATATGGGAAGGTGCAATTCTAACCCGGCTAACCCTACATTTTAAAATGTTTTCTTTCATATATAAAAATGAAAAACATTAAAACGGAATACTTTGTAGTGAGATGAGAGACAATGACGAGAGAGTCTTTGCAGATTAACTCAAGTGTAAAATTATGTAATAAGTTACCTATCTTATTTTTGGTTCAAAACTAAACTCTTATCTTCTAAATGTTTTCCTGGTGTTCTAAAATGATGACCATATTATACCTTCAGATACTTTTAAAAATAAGAAATAATTTGCCACTATCATAAGATTCGTTCGCTCTTGTTCTGTTACGGAATCCTATAAACGGTCGGCGTTTATTCCGCAACCAAATTATTTTCATTATCTAGATCAAGGTCTTGTTTACGAAGCAATTTATTAACAATGTTTTTTAACTTTGGAATATTTGAAATGTTACATTAGCAAGTTCTTAACTTAAAAGTTTGTCTTGAGAGAGCATCGTAATTCGTTTCCAGAGATTAGATTCCTATTTTTAGAACTGGCAAAACTGTAATTTTAATCAAAACTTCTAGCAGTCCGACAACGTGTACATTGTTCTTTCTTATAGACTATATAAAGATGAAAATAACGGTCGCCTCTTAGATAAGGGTTGTCATGTCTCTATCATTACATGGCAACACTTTGTGGGTGTGATTACAAGCCACACTAAAACATTGTCTTTCGCCATACTCCATCATCACACGAAGGCTGATTTACTGTTATGGAGGTCGCATTTCAATACATCGATTGCTGTGGAATTACATGAGTCGGCTCGGCGATAATTTACTATCATTATTCCTGCGCGTACGTATTTATGTGTCGCATACGTTTCGAAAACTCGCGATGATGGCGCGCACCTTTTTAAATAAGCCTGTAAGTACGGCAATTAGAAATCCTCGAGTAATAACAATTAATTGGCTCCCCTCGAAACCTCTGTTAATGATCGCGAGAAAATTGTTGCACAACCGCATCAGCCAGTAGTTTAACAGTTGGTAAATACACGGCATATAATGATCACGTTTCGATTACTGTAATGTCGGGATGCAATATGAATTATGTGCGAAACTGCAATGAAAATAGTTTATTGCATTTCTGATATTCATGTTAGGCAACTCCATATAATATAACCAGGTTTGATTAAAATTCACCATCTTCCTACCCATACCCCAGAAAAGTGCTGGAGTAGCACAGCACAATGTGTATGTCGCTAAGACAAATTCGTCTATTTTTATTTAAAACAGATAAACTAGTAGGTATTCGTGAGCAATCTCTTGCACCTGGTAAAAACATGCTGGCCTAAAAGAAACCCTCGACTCTATATTTGACTACATTCAGAAGAAACAGAACCAAAATATTATTTTATACCGCAAAACAGTAAATGCCTTGAAGGAATTTATTCAAATCAAATAGTTTATTTGCAAGAATACAAGTAAAGAAGGTCTTAAAAATATTATTACACATTGTTGTACTCTGCCTGCTTTGTAAGCAGACGTGCAAATATTTCATGCAGTTACATTGCAATTTAAATTAGTCTTATATTTTACATAATTTAATTTATACATTTATATTCTTTGTAAGATCCTATAGAGAATACCTATATAATTATTCGTAAGTCCCCAGATAGAAGTGGTTGTTATCAGATTTTATACCTGCATATTTATTCTATGCATTGTTCCCGTGAACAAATACATATACGTACGTTTCATATGTAAAAGAAGTCGGTAAATACAGTTGATACGGGAACAACGGTCGAAATGTTAACAAGCATGTTCTAGATACACACTAACTGAGCTCGTTACTTTTTTATCTATGCTACCGTTACTGTTTGTTGTTACTCACAATACCTACTACTACAGATATCGTAATAATTATCATAATGATGTTTTTTTTCTGTAACCAACAAAATACAAAAACAATTTTAAGCGACCAGGGATTATTTTAAAACAAAAAATGCCTGTATTTGGCAGGGACTCCAAATACAGGCATTTTTGTCTCTTCATAAACAAAGAAAAATGAAATTCTGAGTGTGTGCGTGAGAGTGGAAAGATATATAGTTAGGGACGATTGTTTGTGTGTGAAGGGGGTGTAAATGTATGTCTGTGTACGAGCGTTGGATTGCGTATATACCTTAACTACATATAATTTAATAATTGCTTTTAAAACGAACGGGCAGAACTTATTTCTGTCATTAGTGGAACGTATAATATACTTTTTCTCATAACTATGATTAACTATACATTATTATGTGGTTAGCTTACAGCTTTTATATAATATAAATAATATATATCTATTATAATTGCTTTTATAGCTATACAAGATTAGACTTCATATTTTAACCTTTTATGTTTTAACTTGCTCGAGTCCGATTCGCACTTGGCCAACTTTTTGTAATTCTTGTTATAACGGCAACAGAAATACATCATCTGTGAAAATTTCAACTGTCTAGCTATCACCGATCTTGAGATACAGCCAGGTTTGAAAGGTATGAGTGCCGGTGAAATTACAGGCACATGACACTTAACAACTTCATGTCTCAGGGTGATGGGAGCAGTGTAGTTTGCCAATTGTGACGAACTGCAATTGTTATAAACAGAGGTAACCACTTAACACCAGGTTAGCCGCGTTCAGCGTACAGGTCATCCAAAGTGCAAGCATTGAGACACTGTGGGCAGGACAGCAAGTGACGCACGTCCTGCGTAGCGCCACAACTACATTTTCTACACAACGCTTTCGCTGGCACGAAGAAGAAGAAGAAAAAACAGGCTAGCTTTGGTAGAACCTAGTAAGGAAATAGACCACGAGGTCGATCCCCCACGCGTTCGTTGGATTGACCTCATCACCAGTACTACTAAAGCTACCGCAGTACAATGTGCTCGCAATGCAAATAGCCGCCTCCAATGGAGGAACATCGTTAGGCGTGCGGCTGACTTGGAAGTTACGGCGTCGACGAGATGTATTCCTATCCATCGACAGCCACGACCACTCTGCCAAGAGTGTCCGACTAAGAAGAGTAAGGAAATTTGTTCTCAAGTTCTGTTTCCGAATAATAAGTTGCTTCGCAATAGTTTTTATAATTGAGAGTAGTGAGTTTACCAGGTTGGTATTCCTAAAATGCTCGATCATCACAATGCGAATCATATTTGATAATTTTATATATTTTATAAACAATGAGTATTGCAATAAACATGAATTGTATTGTTATTAACAAAAAAAATGCCATACAATTATTTAAAAGTTGATTAGTGTAATTCCACACAATAAACTTGACGAACGAACAATCAGTTTAAATGCACAATGCAGCGAGTAATCATCTGATATTGTAGAATAGCCGGAAGCCCTTGTTAACCGTGACATTAAATTTAACTAAACGACGCTAACGTTGAAACATAGCAATATTTTTTTGATGCGGTCCAAGGTGTTGTTCTGGCTAACCTAGAATTACTGCCTCTAAAGGACAGCTGCCGGAACACACCGTTAAGTGGTTGGCGAAAGATTTTCTACTTGAGGGTGGTAGCTAGCCAGGCGAGCACCCCCATGCTGTAACGACTGGCATACTGGCAAGACAACAACCGGGACCGACGGCTTAACGTGCCCTCCGAAGCACGGAAGCGTTCAGTAGTAATGTCACCAGCGGTCACCCATCCAACTCAAGACCGCGGCGGAGGTTGCTTAACATGGCTGATCGGGCTAAGCAAACATCGCTACGAGCGCTTCATTATGTATATTGGCAATATAACAGAAGTTCAGCAGCAGCGGCTGTTTGCGATGCAGTTATGAGCGTTGGCGGTGTGCGCGGGCGCGTTCGGCTCACTTTCACACTTTCACTAGGGCGACGCACCCGGGCCCGCGCCGACGCCGCCGTCACCGCCGCGCCGCGTCTACAGACCCACCGAACGTTGCAACATTGGTTATACAATGCTTTTATCATAACTACAACACGTGCAGTGCACTCTAATCGCTACTATTGAATATTAATTAATCTGTATATATTAGTAATAATAGTAGTTAATGCAACTGTCATATAATAGAGGGTATTAAAACATGAGTGTAGTTTTTTAACTAAGATAACATCAAAATAAGATAACACGAGTGTTTTAATACCTAATTATATGCAGTTGCATACATTACTAATTATATGCAGTTGGATCTCATGGCTATAGGTAGCTACATTAAATAAAATGTACTTAATACAAAAACCAACGCGTTGTGATACCACCACAGATAATGTGTACTTAAATTGAATTGAAACCTCCTTGGTCGGAACACATTGTACTTTAAAAATAAAAAAATTGTTTTAAAGAATTGTTTTGCAAGGAGAATAATGCTTTAATTATTTTTTTTAATTTTCTTAAAGAAGTTTGTAAATAAAATATGCCAATAAAAGTCTGTATTTCATTTCATAATTAGAATATTACCGAATGAGATTATATAAAATTATTAATAACATCACAAGCCATTCTTGTTAACATTACAGTCATAAAAATATATTTTTTATAAACTTCAGGTTCTTAAATGCGTGAGATAAAAATTGTAATGGATAATAAATTTGTTTGAATTTAGTATCGTATAGCGTTGATATATAGGAAGTTAAATACTGCAAGAGCAAAGTAAATAGCTACTTATTAGACACGAGTGTACAACGAGTGCATTAAACAAGCCATTTTACCTCTTTTCACCCGTTTATAAAATATACAATTGTATTTATTGCAAAATTTAAAAACACTATACGAGGGTGTACATGGTGATAATTAAGTCAGCTGGCAAGGTCATGGCGGCCGTTTTCTGGGGTGCTAAGGGTGCTTTCTTAGTGGACTACCTTCCGAAAGGCCACATAATAAATTCAGCGATTAAGTTTTATAGATTAGTTATATCAGACAACGGTCGTGTTAATACGTTGGTTGAGTACATGGCTCAAATTCGTGATTGAGGATTCTAATTGCCGCCTCACCCGGCTTATTTTCTTGATTTGACACCATGGGGTTGGCCTGTTTCTATCTAGTGGGTCTTTGAGCTGCAGACCTCGCGACTGATATATTTTTCGATACTGCTCACACAATTTCACGAGAATTGGTTGAGAAATACGACCTGTAGAACAGAAATCCAAAAAGAGAAATACAAAAACATTATTGCCGAAGCTGAAACGGAGACGTTTCGCTCGCGCGGTCAAAAATCACCTCGGTGGACAGATATTTTCATAAAATGAAGGTTGAAGTCGCAGTAAAATTTATAATTTCAAGACCTTGAGGATTTTTTTATAAAATCGGTATACAAGCTTTAGAAAATTGAAAACGTGCATAGAGCTACATGGAAACTATGTTATTTCATTGCTTTTTCTTAACTACCAGTTTAGATAAGAAAAAGCAATGAAATAACATAGTATTTCATTGCTATCTAGATATTTAAATCTGCCTTCGCTGGGATTCATTCATGTTGAAATATATCATGTTGTTTCGGTCTTATGTTTTAAACATTAATATTTAAATTTCGTATAATCCAAAAAACTACGTGTTTCATAATCAATTGATGAAGTTTGAATCGCGATTCTTCATTTTAGGGGATTAATTTCCAATATTGTTTTTTTCATGGGACCACACTATGAACATATACCGTATCGAACAAACAGAACCATTTTTAAAGGGAATCGACATTCGCGAAATCGATATTGCGTATTCCCGATTTTTCCTACAAAATTGTACCGATTATAATATTTTTGGCGTTTAAATTTTAATAAAGAGTATATTTAGTCATCTAGCAGGTCTAGATTTGACGCAAAAACAAGTTTAATCTGCTCAATTGGACTGCTGGAGTAAACAGAGGTATAGGAAACGAGATCGTTCTTCTCATTCTTTGTACACGTAATCGATTCACATCTTACGATATCAGTATATAACAAAAATACCCGTCAAATTCGGAACCTAATCTTATATGAAAGTCTGTTAAAAATCTGAATGCAGTTATTGAATCCGAGGATGGCAAAGAGATAGCAGCATCAAAAAGCATTCAACCGCTGATCAAAATTTCAAAAACTCAGCGTGAAATGTTGAAATCGATGAGCACAGTCACGACCTTTCTCATAACAAAAATAAACAGGAACATAAACCAATTTAGATAAGTAAGAATTGAATTCTTCTTAGATGTTCTTAATGTCGTTTGCAGTAAATAAATATTGCGACCGAATTGTTGCCAGTTAACAGTACACGTTCGTGACCACCGCGATGGTTATCAATCGGAATTATACAAAAAAGGCACAACTGGGTACTAAACAATATAGTTTACAGTGAATGGAACTATTTAACAATCAACGGTAAATATAAAATGAGTAATGCAGGAGAATGGATTAAACGGTAACAGGTTGGGTGCTACGCTATCTATTGTAAAGTATTTTATTGATATGTTTCGTTATCGCCACGCCAGCGATGAGTGTGCGTTCGAGAGGTTTATATTAAAACGCACATGGTGGATATTGCAGATAATCCGTGCGATCCAATTGAGAGAACGTCTGATCGCTCTGTGCATTGCTGAATCATGCCGACTCGTATGGAGCTTTGTTCAGTTCGAAGGCCATGCGCATACATTCTATATACAATACGGCCTGCAGTTGACCCGAGCGATGCTGATGAGGCAGGCCTTTATAACTTCAGTTAAATATATCCGAAACCCGCTATACGTACAAAAAAATGTTGTAGAATGCAAATACGCCACGGTAGCGCTCCGGGACACAAAAGCCGCTAAAATCAACCCTGCTATGAGGAAGCAACAAACAGTTGTACCAAGGCTATTCTTAAGCAAACCTGTTCAGGTTAAGGATACGTTTCATATGATACCATGTCATTACGATTTGTTTAAACATTGCTTTGTGTACATGATAATGATTTCCTAGCCGCTTTATGGTTTAGATTTTGCAAGTAAACTATTCAAGTATAATGTTTCGCAATTTAGTGATCACGAGCCGGCCCAATAAGAAAACAATAAACGGTGGAAATTGTCAGCACGATTGGTGACCATGAAAGCGTAGGCCTTAAAGCTAATTCAAACACAAAGTAAATTTTCACTTGAAATAAGAAACGATTTAGAAAGTTCTATAACTATTATATTATCTAAACTCGTGTTACGCGCGGTAAACGCTTTCGTTGCACGTGAATTGAAATTTACTTTCAATTACTACGTAAACTGCCGTTGGTAGCTTTTTATTGTAATTTCTTAATTGGCGTTATGGTTGGTTCTGATAAAAAATATTTTGTACAAACATTCGCACGCGTTTTGATTTACCCTTAACACTACCTGCGTCTGATATGTATTTTATGCAAACGGCTCTTTGTATTGTATTAGCACGCCAGCTTGGCACAAGGACAATAGTCATATGAATTTGGATTAATACCGATCATTGTGCTGGATCCGGAATAAAAAGGATCTCTTTGTATAAGGAAAACAATACCATGCATCTGTTTTTAATTATACTTAGGTACCTACTAACTAAACGGATAAATGGTAACAGTTATTGGAACACGATATAATGTGTACTAATAGTATATATTATGTTGTTTTATTAAACAATATGTTTCAAAACATAATCTAGTATCTGTCGCTTGCAAGTACTTATCTAATCACATTCTAAATTGATATTAAAATGAACACATACTTTATCAGATATCTTTCTCAGAAAATTGCATTAATTTAAAAGTGAAGCATAATAAACAGGTGGAGCATAATTGATATGAACAATTCGGTATGATTTGTGAATATTGATAATGACTTTAATATAACATACCAAATTTAATTACTTATACCTGTGTTTTTGCTACTACAGAAGTTATTTTAAAAGCAGTAGTAATATACGCATAATATGGTATGGCAAATTTTTATTCTTTGATAGCTTAGTCTTCGACCACTACCTCTCAAGTAATTGGTTTATTTATTTAGGTATATATTGGTTTAGTTATTCGGCGTAGCACAAGCCTGCGGCAGGATATAAAATAAGGAACACCTGCGCGGCATTAATTGCCACTAGGTCATCAGTGCTACAAACGCTACGGTACAACGTCGTAAGTAAAGCATAATTTAACAAAGCAGTCATAGTAATCAAGCAAAGCTCGTTAGCAAAGGACAAAACATCAGAAACAACTCTCATAAAAGCCAGCTCATTTGGACAAAAAAGATGCGCCAGCTCTGTTAATGGCTCAACCGGACGATGCTAATTGCGTAAGAGGCGTACGTAACGAGGTCTTAATTGGAATGCGCCCCAATTAATGGTGGGCTGCGTTCGTGCCGAGGCGAGTCCATTTTGGAAATTGGAGCGGGTGTTTACGTGTCGGTTCCCGGGTGAACGGCCGCCGGTGAAAGTCGGCCTGCAGATATGGGTCAGGTGGTCATTTACCCTCAGGTAAGTGTGGATGTCACACCTCTCTCCCGCATCCCAGCCTAAGGAACTACGTGGAATTATGTCAAATCCAGTAGCAGCTCTGTTTGTGAGTCACGACGCGCCGCCACTTAGCTGACTATTAAATGCTTTATGGAATGTATTATAGTGGACGTGCACTTGGCACATACAAATGTCTGCCGTGTCCTATATGAAGACAAAGAAAAAAACAAACATAACGATATTTTACGTTTAGTCATAGCTGCCTTGCTTAAATTTGTGACATGCATTGCACACAGTAAACGTCATGTTGAATAGCGACAAGAACTGTTCGATTAATCAAATTAGTTCGTGAATTGTATAATTGCTGGATATGGAATACATTTCAATACATAATTATCCAAGCGCTTTTAACCCGACCGTTGTGTACAGTGGCCCGTATCGAATAGCCCGCTTGGGGAAGGTTTCGCAAACTAACAGTGCACGCAGCGAATTACCATTTATTTTATTATTATAACTGATTTAACAAGCGCGAACGTAAAAGTTTAACAGCGCTTTAGTTTTGATTTTAGAATAACAAAGTAGTTTGATGGTGAATTATATGAGAAAAACTTGAGAGGTGATGTAATAAACGTATTGTATGGTTAAAATGCCGAATGTTTTAATGCGTGGATTATCTCCGGAACGGGTTCGAATGAGGTACCTCTATTGGGCGAGTGGTCCATAATAGTGAATGCAGGTCCGAACATTCCAGCCCCCATGCGGCGAAGTTAAAAGAATTGATTAACATAATGGAGATGGTAATTATTCTTCCTGTCTATTTTGACTCCGTCGACCGTGAAGTTCTGTGGGTGGATATTCGTGCAAGCTAGGAACGGTAAGACTTTATTTTGGTTCCCAGATCACATCTGTTTAGATTTATCATCAGAAAAAAAAAGTATATTAAAAATACAAGTCATATATTAAGATTGCGTACGCGTATACGGTGCAAAATACTGTTTCTTGTGATACGAGTATGTTTCTTAATACGCTGTAAGCTTTTATTTACGTCCGGGACTCAAGGACACCCCGACCATACTTTCACCTCCCACGGTCCTAAGAGAAAGTCCATGTTTTAGAGCCCGTTTTTCTTCAACCGACCTCATTCAAGGAAGCGTAAAGACAGCAAATGAATGATATACAAGCAAACAAGCCACACAATGTTGCTAATGGAAAAACATACGTTGATAAAAATCAAACCACATGAAATGGGTAAATGGACGTATCTCTGGAGGGACAGGTATGTGATCGGAGGATAGATAAAATTGAATGTGGAATGGAACGTCTATCTAAAGGATTTTGAAAAGCGTTCATGTATGCTTTGATTGATACTGATAACACGTTAACTCCATTAAATACGATACGTATCGGAGGAAGTCGTAGTTATGATATAAACGCAGATTTTAAAATGGCATTCCGATTCATTGATTCTCTCTCTTCTCAGTTCTATTTATGTGCAACTGCAGTTAAAAAGTATGGTCCTTCTGTACGAGACTGATTTAGAACATTATTTGTATCTTATAAAAGTGCTGAATTATTCTAATACTCACAAATCTTTTTGAAACAAAAATCTGAATCAAGCGTGTTTTATGTGACTTATGTGTGCGTGTACTTACTGAAAGTGTGAAGCGCAAATACTTGAATCGATAATAAAATCAATCAATTCCATTATTCAGGTGTCTTTAAGAGCATGTGCTATTGAACTACGATGTCATGTAGGGCACCGCATTGCGCCGCTAAGCGTCCATTGCCAGTTACTATCGCGCTTATAATTTGCCTATAATCTCAGTCATAATGACAGAAACTCGGACAGGCACAAAGCAGGCGAGCTTACCATTTTTGTCTTATCCTATTTAAGTTCAGTAGTATCATAAACTTCTCCTTATATCTGTCAAAAGCTCGCCATGAGCGTGTTCAGTACAGAGAAGCTTTTTATGGCATAAATTATTTTGTTGTGCCATGAAGTAATATGAAGGACAAGTCACCCGCCTGATAGTAACCATGAAGCCTGTCTATTACAGTTGCAGTATTCCAGTTGCCCCATTCTCTTCCACCTTGAAACAGCACTGCGGTCTGTTACACCTAATATATTGCTGACCTAGGCCAGAATTCCTCACAAACCTATTTACGCGTTGTCAGCAGTATTTTTCTCTATATAAACGGTGACTTCCAAAATTAAGTGCTCAGATTTATTGTGATAACTCCAGGAGTCACCAGACTCAGTACCAGTATACCCTTCAGGTGGAACCTCTGCCCAAATTAGTACCAAAAGTGAGTTGCGGGAACTTTTAAGTCAAGTGTAAATTAATAGTTTTATTTTTCAAATAAAATAAATGTGTGTATGTGCATAAGTTGTTTTTTTTAAGACAACGGAATAGGTCCACACAACAGGTCGTCACTCCGAGACGTTACGTTTTTATGTCCCGTTGGCCCAGTAATTACTTAACGCCCTTTAGACCTAAACACTGTACATTTCTGCTGTGTTTGCACATTTCTGCTTTGAAGCAAAATATCTGACACTGCGGTTGTACCAAACAAGAGGAACACTAAAATAAATAATTTAAAGCCTGCTGATACATTTAGGGCGATCTATACTGCGTTACTTCCAACGCCAACGTATAATACTAGGTACTATGTTATACTCGTATTATGCTTGTTACACCTCATAATTTTCTTTTCATCTCCGAGGTATAACTTCTCAATCGACCCTGAGTAGATACTCAGGGTCGATTGAGAAGTTATACCTCTATAGAAACCCATTCGTAATCCCTACCATTTGAATAGAAATACGATTTAGTATCACTTGTCACGGTCTTCCTTATTATAGTCACGTCTTAGAAGGAAGTCGAACGATAGGACATTGTGTTTGTACTCGGATTCATGTGGTTTCTTTCGAGTCGGTGAAACGTGTTTGGCATGCTTTATTGGCGAATATATTTTTCTAATACAAGTTTCCGTATTTCTTATACCTTGTACTCTAGCCTTAGTCCAATATTTCTCCTGCTGGTAAGATCTGGTCGAATATAATAACAGGGTTAATATGGAACGGAAACTGGCTCTCGGGGACAGCCACCGGAATAGACCGTTAGGTGCTTGTCGACAGATTACGTTCGGGGGTAGCAAGTCAGGCAAGTATTTGCAAAATACCCTTCCAACTTGCAATTTCAACATTTCTCGTCAACATATTATATTTATTTTGTACATCGTATCGACAATCGTAGCGATGTTTTGAATTGTAGTGAACATTTCAGGTGACTAGGAGCCGAATTTCCAAGCGCAACTTTGAATGCAGGTTTTAATAACACCTCCGCTTTTGACAATCATGATTCTCGATGTAGTTTGATCAAGCCAGACCACAGGATCTTCTGCAGCTCTCTACGGTACCCTGGACGCCTGCAAACTTAGGCAGGATCGATTTGGCTTAATATTTCTATAGGGATTACGGCAAAGGATTAGTGAGAGTAAACTAATTTTAAAAAGTTTGTTACTGGCGAAATTGAGGTGTTTAGACACCTTTTCCTATCCTTTGAAGATATACCTACAAACTTTATGGTGCATCCCTTTATAAACTAAGGTAACAAAGAAACGTTAACAGTACTAGAAAAGGACTTCAAAGTGACTAATGCTTGGAAAACGACTCAAGGCACGGTTCACACAAACTGAACAATTTGTTGGAAAGTTAATAGTAAATAATCGAGCGTTTTAACACTGGAGTTAGAAAGCGCAGGAAACTTTCAGTCTGTTTCTATCTATTGTATTTCTATCGCTTTACGGTCTCTAAGCTATATAACTACTTAATGCGTTTTATATGATAGGAACTACCACGATAGGTAACATATTCTATCCTTTTTCCTATATACTGTCCTTTTTTATGTTATTGTGACGGGACAAGCTTGAGGCCCACCTGATGTTTAGCGGACTAACCTCTGCCTATAACAGATACCTTTCGTCACAAGTCACGAATTACACTGCGCCCGTCACCTTGAGACATATTTCTTAAGTCTCATGTGCCTGTAACTTCACTGGCTCCCAAGGACTGCTGCCGGAACACACTCCTGGTCGCTAGCCAGGCGGGCATTCGCAATATGCCCTTCCACCATGCGGTAAAGCTCAAGCCCGCGGCGGGATATGAACCATGGACCTGCTCCGCGGCAGTCCATAGCCAATGCCACTGAGCCATCAGTGCTTCAACTTCTTCGAGACATTTATATACCAACGCTGTTATAGAGAAAAAAAGTGTGTCATTCGAATAAATTCCAAGAATAAATATACGCAAAGAATAAAAGTTCATATGTGAAGTCGCCCGCGCTGTTAATATACATGGTTAAAGTATAATCAATTGATAGACGAAGACAAGACAATAAGTTCAATGTACTTAAAGAATAAATGGATACTGTAATTGTATACTACAATATGCGGATAGTAAATTAAGTTAAAACAAGATAAGCAGAATCACTTCTTTTTACACAAATAGGATGAAAAAAAATTGTATACACACAACCAGTCTTGAATAGGGGTCAGTGATCCAGATACAAGACATTTTTATAGGCGTAGTTTTAACGAACAAACGAGAGTTAAAAATATTGTTTTCCGAGAATATCGATGGCTCGTATGTAATCTGAACAAAAAACAGTAATAATGTACGACATAATGGACCACTTCCTTTTGTAGACGATTATTACAGTGAAGTAGAAGGGACTCGACTTACCGAAAGTCTTTGGGAGCTTACCTGTAACAAGGAGAATAAAAATGTATTTAGTTCACTGTATTAAATTGTACTGTTTGATTAATTTTCTTAAACATTTCTAAATATGATTGCAAGCAGTATGGCGTGCTAAGCGAAAATCATATTTTACAAATTATTGGAGCGCAAAATTTTTAGCCTCGGGAGGGAATCGAACCCGCGTTCTCTGATTTCACGCCAGATGCTTTAACCACTCGGCAACCTGGGCACGCTATTTCTAGCTGAAATTTGTGTTCCAGTGTCGTGCTCCAGTTGTATTACTTAAGGGTCGGTGCGCGGCCATCAACCAGACTACTACACTTCATATGACTAAAAGAAGTGCTTTTTCAAACACTTTCAACTCTCAGAATGATGTCGCTACTCTTCTATAAAAATAAAAAATAAAAGTAAATATTTGGTGCTCCAATAATTTGTAAAATATTTCTTAATATTTTTTTGTTTGCAATAACGGATGCTCTGCGGATTATATTACAAAATTACAAATTTACGAAAGGAAACATTTTTAAAAATATATATAAATGAGTTTCCTCTTGTCAATTTGTAATTTTGTGTTGCAAAATATTTCGAAAACATACTTATTGCTTTTGTACAAAATTATATTATATTTTCACTAATTTATTATATTATTATGTTTGACTAATTTTTACACTTTATCGTTATATTAACTTATTATTTGGAGTGTATTGTGAATTATTCATGAGTCCTCGGTGGGCGAGACACCGAGGCTTTAGTATCAACACATAATATAGAAACATTGCATTTTATTCACACAGTTCCAGATCCTAACCGAGTGTTCGCTCCGCACATGACCGGTTTTTATTATTTGTTGCATACCATAGATTTCAAACTATAGTAATACCAAGTTTGATTTTTGTATGTATTACCGTTTTTACCATAGAGTAAAACCAAAAACGATAAACACGTATCTTGCATGGCGACCCATCTTTTTGCTATTATCATTATTTGTTAGGCAATCCGCCACACCAACACATCTCTCCATAAAAATATCAATCTGTAAACTATTAAGGTTCCAAAGTTACAATCATTTAAAGGCAAGTACGGACAGCCGAGGTTTAGTAATACTAAACCTCGACTATCATCCATTTTCTAGTAAGGAACCCTAAAAAAATAAGGATCGACTTAAGAATCTTCCTTTTCTTTGGATCGATTTTTAAGCTATACAACCAAACCTTAAACTATTGTATAATCACAATGAGCAAATCTATTAACACCAAACAGCTTCAACAAGACACGATCAACTGGGAGCAATACGCAAATACATCAATAAATTATTTCTTTGCAAAAATGTAACAAGTTTGTATAGAGTTTAAAAATACACTCATCGTGATCAAGATGAATGAATATTCATAGATGAAACATTTGCATGAGTAATTGACAGAAGTGAAACATCAGTGTGACAGGCCAACTGTGTTAATTGAACCGGACTGGGTTTTATCTCGCACAGAGACACACCAACGAGTGGTTTGGAGAACTTGGACCGTAGTGATGTACCAGATGCACAATATACTATGATATCTCTCTATTATTACAAAAATGAGTCTGTATATATGTGTCTGTTCGTCAATATGGTCTATTATACTTTTTTGCATGATTTTGGCTGCCGACACGGAAGTTTCAGTGAACAACTTCTACTGTGGTTGTATTAATGGGACGATGCGGGTAAATTAAGAACTTGTTAGTTAGGGAAAATAATAATATTAAAAGAAGGTTCAATCGCAATGAGCGCTGCGCGTATCAACTACGACCTTTTGTTCATCCTAAAAGCGCGAAAAAAAGAGAAAATAATATCGATTCATTTCGACACTGATGATTTTAATTATTTTTTTAAGTTTAAGGATACAATTGCCCATATTGTAGCTAACGTACATGAAATCTGAGGAGTTTCAAAAAAAATATTGTAAACAGCTGAATTTAATAATTTTTTTTTACCTAATCAAGCAGTATGCAAAACTTCCAGCAAGAATTTGTTGAGAAAATGTCCGTACACTGTATATATTTTTTCTGAATCCAAACATGATTTTCTTAAGAGGAGTTCACCTTAAAAGTGACCAAAATCAAGGAATCGCCTAGTAGATAAGGTTCCTAAGTAGATAAGGATCTACTATCAAAAAACATACATATTTTAATGACCTTCACTTGGTATTCATCCTTTGTCCATGAATTTAGTTATTTTGGCTACCGACACAGATGAACCCATGCAGAAGTTTAAACTTCTACTGTAGTAATAGTTTTAATGCACAAACTAATATAAAACATGCAATAAAAGACTAACTTCGTACTTAACTGTTATAGACTGTGAATTTAGTTCGTGAAAGTGTAAATGCGGTTCGTACGAGTATATAATCTACTTGCCACGTTTTCGTAAAACTAATCGATTTGATTTAACACACTAAAGCTGGACACTGTCCTAAGAAATTGTGGAAGAGATGCTGATCTCGACTCGTGGCTCTCTCGTGGAGTGGCTCGTGGCCACGTATAAAGCTATAGGTATATAACATACCTTATAATTTACATGCTCACTTACGACCGATGCGGAGAATTCATTATTTATAGCTTTTCAATTCATCTACTAAATAAACATAAAATCAATTGACAAGTTTAGAAAAACCTTTAATTTTGTTTGATCCAGTGTTGCTATCTCAGTTTTTATTAAACCGTGACTTTATACTATATTGAAAACAATTTCTGGTTGAAAATATTTTTGTATTTGTTTAGAGTAGTAGTATATCTTATCCTCATATTAAGTAAAATATTAGGATTAATGTCATACAGTTTTTGAGTATTTCTATGGAAAAAATATTTCTATGAAGTAAACATAAACGAAGTATCAATAACTATTCAATATCTTAATCGTCAGAGTCTATTAACAGCAGGGCATTCCAAAGGTTAACTTAACACCTTTGGACTGCTGTGTTGTTAAAAATTTTATAAAAGACAAATTGATGACAGCGAAGAAAATAATCAATAGTTTATTTAGTGCTTATACTACATGGACTGTAGATAGATAGATGACCTCTTTATTAAAACACCATAATTTAGACAACTATAACAAACAAATAAGAAGACTAAGTGTTACAATAGGCGGTCTTACCGCTCAAAGCAATCTCTTCCAGACAACCCATTTGTAAGAGAGATTAAATAAAAAAAGGCGACTTGGTGGTTTCACAATATTAAACATCTAACAAACTTTAACTACATAACTAAATCCAAATTTAACTTAAACACTAAATATCTACATAGATTTTATTTGATATTGTATGTATGTATGTAAAATTAAACAATTACGGAATAACACGCGGTCGTCTAGACTTGTTCCAGTTGTGGAATTTTAAAACTATGTCAGTATATCAGACAGTAGCTAGACCGACAAAAACTCGTTTCTAACTAAGTTCGCAGAATTTTGAACGATATTATTGTTAGTATATCTATTGGAGAAAGAATTGTCGGTTCGGTGTATTTGTTGGTTTATCTAACTCGCATCTGGCGGGAGGCGTGAGAATGACTGCGACAGTTGGAGTGCATCGTATGAATAAATCTGCCCTCTTGGCATTCACTCGGCATGCTGAGTATTGCCGATTACGCGGATCAGACTTTGCCGCCCTGCGATGTGTACGATAGGACAGAGTCTATAGTTCATTGAGTAGACCATGCTGATACTTCTTTTATCTAAAAACGACATAATGCTTCATGCGAGATTTCATTAGAAATATAACAAAGAAAATATTTTGTCATACTTTATTGTTCAAAAATTAATTTGAATTGATCTTAGACAGCTTCCCTAGTCGTTCTCAAACGATCAACTAGGTTAAGCAACGTTCGCTGCAGTCAAGAATTGGATGGGTGACCGCTTGTTGCTTACAACTGACCGCATCCGAGGTTCGGAGGGCGGTTAAGCCATCGCGTCGGTCGTTTTCTTAGGTTGGCAGTCGTTATGGCATGGCGGTAATAAATAATTATGAGAATCTGGTTAGCAACCACCATATTATACTTCTAGTCTTCAGGATTGCAAATATGGTCTTGACTCTGTTAAATGTTGAGACTAGATTAAAATTATCATTATTGCGAAAATTATAGTACATACTGAACATTAAAAGAGGAAGTATATTGCTTTCATTTATCAGTAAGCATCAGCAAATCTTAAACTAAGTTGAACATAAAAGATATCAGGAATCCATTTCTGAAGAACATTAATGCTGGGTCGTCGTTCAGATAACAAGAAAACCGAGACAAACAGGCAATTACTTTATTCAAACGAGGGCAATTACCCACTAATAGAGCGAATTGTGGCGATGATGGCGGCGGAACGGAAAAAACCTTTCATGAAATGTCACCGATCGTCTCGTCAGGCGCTTCCACGCAAACCGGGCAGGTCAAGCGAACATATCCGCCAAGAAACAATCTCTTTAATAAATCTACAGCAATCCAGTTACAGACCGGCCACGCCCGCTTCGAATGACAATTGTCAACGTGCACGATCTTCATTACACGCACAAATGACTACCTCTTGTAAGTAAATGTCACGCACCAAACGAGTAGTGTACGCTTTGTAATGAAGTAACAAGCTCAACATCCGAGAAATGCCATCGTGACGCTCGCCCACTGTCGATAGCATCGCATCGTCCGCAATGAGCTCGAGGAATTGGGCCTTTGGAACCACGTATTTACCTATTTTATATGACATGGAAGTAATTTGTGTATTTTTTTTCTCGAATGAGATGTAATCTTATAAACTGTTTGAATAATGGATTTCATTGTTGGAACAACTGCGATGTAAAGGTCTAGGCTAGGCTAGAAGGAAGCGGCGAGCGTTGCATCAAAGCAGCTCTTTTTTCTGTAAATTTTAATTTGTAGTTATTTTGACTATGTGTGTTCCTTATTATTAGTTCAATACAATGCTAGGTGTAAATATACATGTATGTTTCCTGACATGCTCTAATTTATATAATAACCCTTGATACTGCCACGAGTTATAAAACTTGAAAACAGAACGAAACTCAAAAGGTCAAATTATCGTTAGGTACTAACTTTATGAAGAACCAACAAAGTCGGTCATTGAATCGCTCATCTAACCTATTTCATTATTCGAATAAACAATAATATTGTTGATTAAGTAGTACAGATAGTAGTGGACTATGGTCGTTCCAATTTGTCAAAGTTATTGATCGTAAACTTTGCCCCGAGTGATTCGATGACACATTCAATTAATTGCATGAATGCGCAACGCCGTTGAATCAGACGGTCAAGGTTTAAGAATGGTGTATCCACCACACCTTAAAACTTTTGTTCAGATGAAAGGGGATTGATTAAAAGTTTGTGTCGCGTCGGAAGTATCGAGGTCCAAGTGGGATTACGTTAACGAGCTCATAATAGGATTACATACGTCGGTATGTCCCAGTTCAGACGGCCGGCGAACGGGTGGCGGGTGGCGCGCACCGTTAGCGGGCGGCCCACACCCGTCGCCGCCGTTCTGTGACAATATAATGATTGTGTATTTATCGGTACACCGCCTTTAGACGTACAGTCTATTGCTTCTCGTCATAAGCTGTCCGGAGCACCATCAAACCGACGAGAAATTATCCTCGGTCGTGACTTCCCACATCGATCCGTGCTGCACCGAGTCAATATGGCGCTTTAATAGAAGGTGAAAGCCTCGTTCACGAGTACGATGACAAATCCAAAGTTATAGTAATTTAGCATTCACATCACGCGGCGTAATTGAATGAGCCGACGCGGGCGCGATTATGGACCGCGTGCCATTTCACTCGGCCGTGACTCACGAATTAGAGCTGAGTCGAGATCGTAATTACGGTTGAGATATTTCGTGAACTGAACACCCACTCGCTCGGGCTGGGATGGATCGCGAACGCATCATAAACCACGTTAATTTAATCACAGCTCCAATTAAGGTTAATAATCAACATAGCAAAGTGGAAGTTGAATCTAGGCGAGTTCTAAGTTCTCGTGCTGTACGATACCGGAAAGTGACGGACAAATTAGGTACACTTGTTTCCTGCTTGTTATGCAAACAAGATAATAAACACGTGTCGAGTAGGTCATTTAAATGCCGTTCGCGAATGTGATGAGTATATAGTAATTATCGATATTGCCATAAATAGATATTACAATTAATAGACTCAGGTGTTGCGTTGCGGAAAACTATTATGATATTGAAACAAAAACTCCTAATACAGTTTTATTGCGTTAAACGACGTATCAATTACGAAGTATTAACATAAATAATGGAGGATAACATAAAATCTGAATAACATTCACTACATCTAAAATAAAAAATAAATAAGGAAGCCATAATCATTTGCAAATATAGTACATAATGACTGTGAAACAGATGAATAGCAGATGGCTCACTGACAAAAACCTCGCTCTATATGTCATCGAAACCAACCAGATATGAGCTAAAGATTAGTTTAGAAAGTGTCATGTCGCGAACAATAGTTTAAAGTGGAGCAGGCGATGACAGAGCTGCTCTCCAATTAACAAGATAAAGCGAATGGGAGGAATCCGCAGCCAAATACAATGTTCAAACTAATGAGGTGGTAGAGAGCGAACAATCTCGCGGTCACATCGATAGCACGATACTTCATCTCTATGACAAAGAAAAACTAAACAAGATTACCTGAGCTATATAACTACATATAAGCCACTATATATAAGCCACAGCCCATACTTAAGGGAACAATCTGAAAAATTAAATGAATTTCTGTTTTATAATGAGGTAGCTACATCATTGTATATGTCGCTAAGGAGCTTAGCATATTTTACCGACACAATGGGTCTATACGTCTTCGCGAATAACACCAATACTGGCTCATATCTGGGTGGGACATGTTGAGAAAAAATTAGGCCTTTAAGCTGAAAAATTTGTTGCAGCGGTATTTTGATGACATATTTATAAAGACGAGGTAAATAGAGGTGGTTAAACGACATCCTGATTTTTATCCTCTACTTTGTAGATAGTAGGCAACCCAGGCGCTAACGTCAGACTCAATCAGATACTAATGTCTACAGAAATCATACACCTTATGTGAAACACTTATTATATTTTGTACCATCCTGAACACTCGGTTATACACTGTGTCACATAAAATAAGAACGTCAAAGGAAACTGTTAGTTTCAAACACCTGGCGTGTATAAAATTTACTGCAGCTGAGGTAGTTCTTCCATCATCGCATCGGTTAAATAAACCATGCCATCAAGAAAAAAGAAGGACCAATCGCAGATATACAGTAAGCAATAATTTGCATGTGCTTCAGATACCTCATGGGGTGCCGGGTTAGAATTGCACCTCCCCATATCATCCCGTGGTTGTCGTAAGAGGCGACATAAGGAAAAATACTGGAAAGTGGGCAGCAGCGCCTTCTAAAGAACTGCCAACTTACTCTGCGATCCCCAAGACGCCTGCCAAGCGTGGAGATTATGGCAAATACCCCCTTAATAGAGGAGGCTGTGTTCAGCAGTGGATTCGGCTGTAACAGTAACAGCTCCAGATTTGGTTTATAATTGAGCGTCGCAGCCCAGATTAACCTCTCAGATCGGCATTTTTACCCTATAATTGTCCGATGAGCATACGAAATTAAGAAATATACAAAAATTGGACGATGTGTTAGTTTTGGGATGGTATCGTGGAATCCTGCAATAAAAAAAGTGTTGCCGACAGAACTAATTAATGCACACAGTGTTGTGTGTAGGGCCAAGGGTAATTTAGCTGTCCTTGAGAGCCAGTAATTCTAGGTTAACCTGAACAACGACTTCGACCACATCATCACTTACCATCAAGTGAGATAGTGGTAAATGGATAATCTATCAGAAATAAAAAAAAACTCCAAATGTGGGTAGTTGTAAATAGTACCTGAAATTACTTTAATTAAGGATGCAAACGCCGATAGGCCCCTTATACAGTAAAATAGGAACCTTGGAACAAACCTAGAGATTAAGGTTGAAATATTATTGTTTTTAAGTCTATACGAGTATATACCTTTTGCGCGAAAAATAAAATCATTTTTTACTCTGTGCGGAATGCTCTATAAAACCTAGCTTTACACTTATTTGCAAACCGTATTGTAAATCCTAGCGATAATTACATTACTAAGTAGGTAATCATCATATTAAAGGTCCCGTAAAAAACAATTTCAAATGCTTGTTTTCCGTGAAACTATTGATCAGTAATTTAATTATTCAGCGCACGCTATTTTTATTTCACTTCAAGTCTCGATTTGTCGCCTTTACTTATTAGGTTTGCAAGTTTACATCTTCGTCGATCCAGTCCGTTAACTCAAATTCCTGGATAATCAGATCATAGGTAGATCCATAGGGATATAATTGCCATTTAGTTAAATTATCGGATAGTCGAGTTCTCTTTGAATTTAGTCCGTTTCCTTGGTTAGTCTGGTTTAATACCGTAGACCAATAAGTAACGTTAATATATATCTACTACTGTGCTGAGCACAATCGATGTTTCTAAACAGGCTTATAGTATTATTTAAGGAACATTGACGCATGCTTAGCGAAGGTAGATAATTATTTTCGGATGAAATTCTATAACTTCCAGTGGGACTTGACCCCGGAACCCCAAAACGCCGTCCTGATGCATTTCCTATGCTATGTGCTAAGTAGATAGTTTCATGATCTTTAGGAAGATGCCCCCAGCGTCAAAAATACAAATGCATTCAAACGGATGGAAATAATTCGACTGTCCAACACCCACTTCTATAGATTAATTGGAAATGTACCAGGCCGGTATACTCCCCAGTATATTCAGGACTCAAATCCCACTGTAAGTTGTATTGTTGTCTCTTAAATAATTTCTAGGCGTATAGTTCCAAACACTGCCGTAAAAAAACAGATTTGATACTAAACATTTTCAAACGCTTGATACTAAAACAACACTGTCCATTTGTATTAGTTGATTTGATTTATCTGTTGGCTGCCATCTATTGTCTTTCATCCTAGAATATATGAATGCAAACATAATGAATATAGCAATAAACATTAAAGGAAAATTAAGTATTAAGGACAGATTTGCCAAATATTTTTGGCAATATGCCGATATAACGTGACATTGTACAATTTTACACAAAGGCTTGTTATTGCAACCAAATATATATCACGTAAAAAAATATTGTCATTGCCAGTGTTTTGTAGCGGAATCTTCCAAAATAAATATTTTAAACGTTTTTTTCGACAAACTTACTTTATTCTTAGTAGTTTACACTTAATTATTAGAAACTTTTTATACTTTTAATGTTGTTAAGTTTGCAATAACGCCTGCTAGGCGAATTACATTACAAATTTACGAGAGAAAAAATTACAGTCATTTGCGGGATTTTTTTATACTTAATTACATCTATTTTTATCTATAATATCAACCATTTAAAAGGTGTTATAATTTCATTATAAACGTAAATAAAATAAATTATTAGTAAAATCTAAAATGCTAACAATTAAGACAATCAAATAACAAATCGTTTTATTGCTCCTCTAAGACCTTTATTTATATTTTATTGAAGCGTCTTTAATTCGTTCAATTAAAGCTATAATCAAGAACATGTTGACTATAAACATATATGTTCCTATTTATGAGTATACAATACGATGACACATTATTTAAATGTATGAATTAAAATATTCCACAAATCAGAACATTTACACAATTTTGATATATTTATATACAAATTAAAACAGATTAAAATGATGTCATGCCCACGATATAGAACAGCGACCTTGTTTGCCCTTTAAATACCTTTATAAAGACGATATATTCGCTGGAAATTACAATATAGATATAAAAAAATATTATGGTGGAAAACTAAGGAATAAATTGCTGGGTTGGGTAATAATCTTTCATTATTTGTCCAGACGAGTAATTTACGTGACTTAATTGGTTCGAAGCCAAAACTGAGGAGCAAACGGAAATTAATCAATCTGCTCGCAAATACCCGCACACTGCCAGACATGGGATATTTTTGGTGATGGAATGAAGCGATCAAAGGATGTAAATGTATGCAAAATGCTGAAGGAAATTAAATGCCGTTCGAAAGTAAAGCGCTTGTGGAGTACAATTAACGAGTTCATTTAAGGTATGCATAGTTGGGCCGTCAGAGGGGCATGTCACAGGATATACGGTCCGGTGAACTTGCCTCATCAGATGTCCCCTTTGAAAGTCCATCTATAGAGGCACCAATTTCACCGATGTTAACTGACGCATGCAACGAAATTCTGCATATAAAATGTTTCGGATTTGCCGACGGTCGCTTCCTATAAGATAAACGGGGCGCCTAGATGTTTCATAACCGAGGAGGTTTACTTTCACTGGTACGGCTTTGTAAATCTAGCAGTTTGATGGGCAAAAACCGCATCGAGGTGCTTTGGAAATCGACCGCGTCTAAATATGGTGAGGTAACGCGCTCCCTGTGAACAAGCACACGGATCGGGGCCCAGCACATCGGATTGCACAATGTGAACGATGATACAGAGAAACAGAAGCGCTGTCACGAATCGCGGCACGAAACGCTGCGCTGTGAAATATAATACAAGTAGGTTATTTAGAACGTGACCGCACTGTGATACATTACCTGACATGCTGTGTGGCTTTGCGCCTGTTTTAGGATGGAACTGAACACTGCATATGCAGTGCTTCCAAGCTCACCATAAATGGTTATTTGCCGTGTGGAGGATATCAATAATATTCATGAGAATTCTATGAATAAGAGCTTTCGATTTATAGGCAGGGTTATATGAACACATCAATACTAAATGATATTGAGATGTTTCCGATTCCCAATATTCTTACACACAATATAGGTTTACATTTCAAACAAGCTGACTTTTGGTTTGGCATTTATCTGTTGAGAAGAATCACATGAATGGAAACTAAAATACGAACAGGTAATATTAAAACTACCAAAGAAGGAAATAGTCATCGTATTACAAAAATACATTTGCATGATAATAAGATGACATCTGCCTCACCTTGGATTTCCGATAAAAATATAAATAACAAACTACTCTAACCTGTACCTACAACTAAATCTGAATTAAAGGTAGGTTCTCGTGTTACCATAACAGACACGTTCACTATGACACTTGATGAAGTAATAAAAAAACAACAGAAGTGTGAGTATGTTATATAAAGTAAATATTATCTTAATGGATGAAATAACCGACGATGAACAGATTATCGATGTGACAACGGCGACAATCATATTTTTATATGAATAGGTTAGGAATGTTAGCGTGAATTTAAAATCTAATACTTATGATAAAGCTATATTTGAAAGTTAATTAAGATAAGCTAAACAGAGATATGTTGAAAGATATTCTTGTTGGTATAATATTATAAACTACCAGTTAGCTTATAAGGACACAAAATTTGGTATAAATATGTAAATAAATAGATCTGTCGTGCGTAAAAAGATCAGCAACACTCCAGCCGCCATTAACGCGTCGACGCGACGACGTAGGGCAAACTAGCTGCATGCCGCTTATTTTGCATTTTGTTTTCTTCCCTTTCTCTGATTTTACGACATCAAAAGATCCTAGAATCAGACTGGAAAGATTTCATGTACTTGAATAATTTACTGCATTGATCTAGTCTCACTGTAAGATTTAAGCGCTTTATACGCAAAGACAATCCGCAGCGTAGTTCGAATGCAACTAAAATCATCGGAATGTTACTCAACGTCCCTTCTCCGGCGCAGTCCTTGGCCACGTCGAGGCGACTATGCCCTACACAATATTTACATATCCACAATGTATACGAGGCGCTGCGTCATTACGGTAACATGACATGTGTTCGTTTACATATTTATTGATGTATTTGTGAATATATTACCATGTGACTTTTTATGTACATACTCTTATATAATTGGAAGTTGGTCTTTGACCACTTGAAAGATGCTTTGAATCACGCAATAGATATTCACGACAATTTCATATATGCTCTGCACCGCCATGCTCACCATACTGAACCTGAAAACAATGCTTGTGTTTCACCAAGATGCTGTTAAATTTTTCTTCTATACGTTTTCTTCCTTAGTCTAGGTCGTGACCAACTTAGAAAGGTTGCATAGGTGCTTCCATATTAGCATAGGATTCATGTATAAAAAGTTCAGAAGCATCTAAAACATAATATAAAATATATCGACATGCTTGAATAACCGGCCAAATCACTCACGTTGGGAAACGAATACGTAGACCCGGTTTTCGAACATATCAGATGCTTACCATCAGGGCGAGTACGCAGGCGTCTCTGCGAGTTCCAGCCGGGAGCTGTTCGAAACCCGGATGGTTAATATGAATGTTTGCCGGTTATTTTATAATATATAATATGTGAGATACTCACGAGAATTTCATTTCAAAAATGCTTGAATTCCTCGAAGGAGTATCCAAATAAGGGCAGAGGTCTCCAAACTTCCAAATTGCGCCTGACATATCCTGGTTCAGACACAGTTCTTTGTCACAAAAACCTAACAACGGACCCGGGATCTAAACTAAAACTTTAACATTCCAAAGGGACGCTTTCGGCTTTACACCAAAGACACAGTACCCGAGGCATCAAGTGTTTGCCAATTATGGTCATTTAGGATAATGCACTCGTTTACGTTGCAATGTTTTGTTACTGTGTAACGGTATCCTCAAGTCTTGCAACCTGCTAAGCCGGCCACGGCGAAAGCAAACAATTTCTGAATTTATTAAAATACTACCAGTACCACTTTAAATTCTAGTGCACAGTTCAGAACAGTGATTTATAATGCTTATCTTTATTAATGAAAACGAACGGCGGAGCGTTCAAATATTGCCCAGCTCAGGGCACATATGATTCCAGAAAATAGAGAAACGAATCAGTAATGGGATTCGGAATCGAATTCCCGCGATTATATTAAACGTGTTCCCGATATTGCACAGGATTCCACGTAGGAAGGTAATCGAAACTATAGTAATAAATCTAAAACGATTTCAATGGTTTCCATTTAATGGAAACCCGGAAAAGCTGGGATTTAATGCTCGTATAAGTAGACTGTAAAATAAGGAACAACAACAGTTTCTTGTAAATTTAAATTCAATCAATAGTTCACCTCTTCAGTTTTATATCCGCCAGCTATGGAATTGGATTTCCACGTACTGAAGCTATTGCTACTGGCACGAGCGGGACAACACGTTCTCAGAGTGCGGTATAGTTAACTAGTCTATGAACTAGTTAAAAGCGGTGCAGATCAATTAGAAACTTGAAACGAACTAAAACAACAATATGTTTGTCCAAAAAGTGCGAAAATTAGAGAAAATAAATATTTCAAACATACGATGTCAACCAAGAAAAAAAAATAGCACAAATTTGTTAAGGATATCAATGAAACATTTTAGCGTGAGTGAGATGTGAAAATTCATTTTCGTTGAGGTCTTAAAAAATTAAATAAATTTCTTCAAATTTTAAACAGCTGCATTTAAAAAATATTTTTTTTACATTTGAATCTAGCAGTTATGAAAAACCTTCAGCACGGATTTTGTTCCCAAAATGTCTGTACATGGTACATATTTGCGGAAAAGTTCACCTTCTAAGTGACCACAATCTGGGTTCATGAAGGTGAAGTCCTCTTCAAAGGAACATTATGTAGATTAAAAAACAATTAACGGACGATTTTGCAAAAAAATCCTACTGAAGGTTTCTGCACATGATTAATAGGTAAAAAAAATCTGAAGTACAGATGGTTTAAAATTATTTTTGGAAATCCTCAACGATTTTGACATCTAACTTTCGCTTAAATATGACCAATTATATCTGTAACAAATACATATTGAAAATCGGACCGACGCAGTCGTGATAAAAGTAATATTTTCTAGTTTTCACGCATTTCCGACAAACTAAAGGTCGTAAACACCACAGACAGTGCTCATTGAAATTAAACTTTATTTAATCCACGACTTGTTCTCTTTTCCGTTGCAGCCTCTTAATTAATATTAATCGCCTCTATATGTGTTCAACGCAAGATAAATAACTGACGATTCGAAAGAAAAAGTGGTTGGTAAAATCAACACATTGCTAGTCAGCAAACATACCATGTTGTTGAGTAATCAGGCCATATGAAGGGCCCTGCACACAGTCGAGTACGAAAGTGAATTACACGCGCCAAGGCTGACCGGTCTCTCCTCAAACCAAGTGACCTTTACCAGTCGAATGATATCCTCGTTCCCGCGCCGCCACCGTATTGAAATAACACTTTATTAACAACAGTACTGAAATTATAACACGGGATTTTCAGCCTTAAATTAACTCTTGCAGACGCTAGCTTTGTTTAAAGTAGCGAAATATTTTTTGTACTATTTAAAATGATATTGGACACACAAAGCGGTTATTGATTCAAAGCTTTTACTTTTAGGATATTAAGAATGTACAGAAATAAAGGAAGTTAAATTAAGAATTAAAAAAAAAACACAGCGGAAATCTTTTTATTCTGCGAAGGTTATTACCATAACTATTAGATATTGGTCTGGGGAAATACATTAATTTTTCGAAGAGACATGACTCACTAATTATTACGGAAAAACATTTTTTTACCAAAAAATGGAACCGACTTCAACACCCAACATTTTGAAATAACTTGTTGAACTTGGTACCATGATAGATCAAAAGTACCTACTATCACGATATTGTGCGCATGGTACCGACTTCAACAAGTTATTTCACTGTTTTGGGTGTTGAAGTCGGTTCCATTTTTTGGTAATAAAAAATTTTCTTCACTCTTTTTAGTGACCCTTGCCACTTACGGAATTGATTTTCATTCATTGTCAACGACTACACCATCAAGATAGGTAAATATTATTCAGTTATTGGAGCGTAACTCAAAAACGGCTGAATCGATTTTGATAAAATTTAAATGGGATCAAACGACAAGCATTAGCTTTCAAACAAAAAAATATTTTCAAAATCGGGTCACCCAGGCAAAAGTTACGAGATAACAAACATACAAAAAATAATATAGATAACCGGTAGAATAAAAGATACGAGTTTATTATTCCGATTGATTCAGCTCCTATTGTTCTTGTAGTGTTCAAATTTCCCATTACGCTAGCTTTACAGCCTAGAATTTATCAGTGCCATTATCTCAGCAATTTTCAAACTGTATATGAGGCGTAAAATACATTAAAAGAAATAATAATTTGTACAATTTTCCCTTGTAATTTAGACGCTTCGACACTTTAGCGTCGTCACAATTTTCAATAAATATCACAACCGATGGAACGCATGAACGACAGCACAGCTATCCGACAGGGCAATGCAGTCAGTATGCTTGGGCCACCATCGGACTGGAGTCGGATTTGTATTGCTGTTAGGTAGCTCAATTGCTTTCATAGTAGTAGCGAGTCATCATCTAATTACCCTTATCCCAATTAAGTTTGGTCGGTACAATATCACTTCATTAACAACACTAGATAGAATAACTATATTGGCATTACACTATATATGAATACCTAATGAAAAATTATTTATAGTTGTGGGGCATGTAGTTTTCATTTGAAATTTAATAAAAAGCAGAGCCGGGTAAATACCGAAAATATTACATTTATGCAAAGAAATAACAAAATTAAAGTAACTCACGGGGAAATCCTACAAGTCCAATAATAATATATATGCCAGCGCTTGAACCGAGCTGACTCAATCAGCTTTTCGTTCAATCTTATTTCTTGTATACCTGTGTAGGCTCGTTCGTTTTATGTACTTACCTATTCATTTTTATGGTTCCGTACCCAAAGGGTAAAAACGGGACCCTATTATTTTTATAACGGGACCCTATAATTACTGAGACATCACTGTCCGTCCGTCCGTCTGTCTCCAGGCTGTATCTCAAGAACGGTGATAGCTAGACAGTTGACATTTTCACAGATGATGTATATCTATAACAACAAATACTAAAAATAAAATAAAATATTTTTTTAAGGGTGGCTCCCATACAAACAAACCTGATTTTTTACCGTTTCTTGCTCGAAACTAATAACGGTGACAGGTAGACGTTTTAACTATTCACAGAATATTTAGTTTTATGTTTTAAATATAATTAACAACAAAGAAAAATTAAGGGGGCTCCCATACAATAAAAGGGGTTTTTGCCGTTTATTTGTAATGGTACGGAACCCTTCGTGCGCGAGTCCCACTCGCATTTGACCGATTTTTGCTTCATTTGAACACAATTTAATTATTTTTATTACTGATACTTATATTTTTTTATTTTATTTAAAATTGTACTAATATCAATTATAATATAACTGTTTATGTATGTATTATGTGACTGTTGTCACTCACCTAGGAAACACAGAACGAATTTCCATTATATTTAAATTTGGAACGTTTATATTCGTAAGGTCCTGGATAGGGCATAGAATACTTATTACTCCATTAACTGATTAGGAGCAACAATTTTGACTACTATATCGTCATCATACGGAATTTGCAGTATACTCCGTTTCTGAGGTATTTAAGATGGAATTTAAATTATACCTTCTAAAAATTTTAACCATAAACAAACAAGTACCAATACTTACACAATAGGATAAGCACCGGATATATTTATAAATGAATAATTATCACATTGTACATTGCTGATAGGTAAGCCTTTGACTACAATCTCACCTGATGGTAAGAGATGATGTAGTCGAAGGTGTTAACAGGTTTAACCTAGAATTACTGGCTCTCAAGGACAGCTGCCGGAACACACCGTTAGGTGCTTGGCGACAGAGTTTCTACTTGAGGGTGGTCGCTAGCCAGGCGGGCATTCACAAAAATGCCCTTCCACCATGCGGTGAAGCTCAAGCCAACGGCAGGATTCGAACCATTGACCTGCTGCGCGGCAGTCCATAGCCAAAGCCACTGAGCTATCATTGCTTCGAAACTCCATTCCTTCTATACTTTAATAGAAAAGGAAATATACTAACATGAGCGGACCAATGATCATAGTTTATCAAATCAAAATTATGTACGATTCATGTCCACTGAAAAGGTAACATAAAACGTGAAGGACTACATTTCACCGAGATATATCATGGCCAATAAAATCATCCACTACATATTATCAAGTTTACATTTCATTCCACAAACATAAAAGCTGGCCCTACGGACGACGGAGTTTTCATATAAAATGTATTTATTCATTGGATACCGTCATCCCGACGCATCACTTATACCAAATCTGATTTCCATCTGAGGTAGGTGCCGTTTTGTTTACGAATTTTAAATTAAATTGAATTTTAAGTAATAGCTGCAATCATAAATATGTTATTTCAGTGTGATATTTCCTTTGTCTTCATTAACCGACTTCCAGAATAGGTTTTCAGTTAGTCTGACTTTCGACAGGGTGAATTTGAAAATTCTTTTCTGTTTGAAAGCTGATGCTTTTCGTGTGGCCCCATTTAAATTTCATCAGAATCGGTCAAGCCATTTTTAAGTAACACTCCAATAACTAAAAATATTTTCCTATCATGATGATATAGTCGTTGACAATGAATAACAATCGACCCAGTAAGAAGCAAGAGTCACGAAAAAGAGTGAAATTTTTTTTTATCAAAAAATGGAACCGACTTCAACACCCTAACCTGTGAAATAACTTGTCGAAGTCGGTACCATGCGCACCATATTGTGATAATAGGTACTTTTGAACTATCATTGTACAAACTTTAACACTTTTGTGTCAATCAACATTCATCACTCTACACCTTCGTGTAAGTATCTTGTAGTACATAATACGAATACCAGGGAGAAGATCTCTTCAGTGAGAGTCAGTTCTGATGGGTAGCATGGCAGTGTCAGAGATTCTGGATCGAAGCAGTAGTGTGTAATGACTACTGTGAGGGACTGTAGCAAGTGAAATTACTTGGCATACCAGTTATTGGAACTTAGGTCCTGTAGCAACGAGCGCAGTGCAATATTTAACAAACACGGCGATACTGCAACTGTCTTGGCGCTGACTACCAGTCGTGAGTCTTGTCCTTCTCATAAATATCTTTAAAAAACCTATAAGTTTGTGTTGGCTGTTACTATTTAATAGTGAACGAAGGAAAAAATGTAAAAAACAACTACCAGTTAGTCTTAAAGCGCTAACAAGTGCTAAAAAATAGCTTTGTATGAACAGATTCTCGACCGACCTAGCGCCAAGCTTCTCTGTTTCAGCTTTAGCAAAAATGCTTCCGTGTCATACGGATGCCATAATGGCTGTGCGGATGTTCTCATCTCTAGGTCACATTTCTCAACCGATAATCGTAAAATTTTGGGAGCAAGTCCTACAATTATATGGAAATACTTTCGTCAAATACATTTTTGGATCTTTTCAAAATGGCGGAAATATGGGGGTTGAAAACGTAAAAAAAAAACCTATTGCAAGCTTCAGCTCACAATGCAATTGTTATATTTAGTTGGTAAGAAAATTATATGTTAATCTTGATCATATCCCCTAAGGCCAATGTACCGCCTAATATGAACACGTTTCTTAAAAATATTCTCGATATAATAAAATTGCAAAGTTGACTCTATTCTCTGTCTAATTTAAACTTGTAACGAAAATATCTTAATTATTTATGTACGTGCTCGCATGTGTACAAAAATATAACTATAAAGTAGCAAAATCTTATTAAGAGGAACGCGTAAATTCATATATTGTATTTAAGTTACTAGTTTAGTGTAAATAAACTTGCTTCATTTTTTTCACCAAAACTGATCGCGATTTCACCATCGCTGCCTCTCTTTCACTCCTACACAGTCCGATAGGGATGGAATTTCAGCATTTATTAGCGTCTTAAAAGACTATTAATATATTATTACCAAGAGATTCTTATCAATACATTTTAAGCTTGAAACGCGCTGCATGTTAACTGTCATTCTTATCATTCAGTTATTTTATGTGTTGCATAGCAACCCGAAACTTTATTAGGACATTCTGAAACGGACCCTGAGTCACCTCTGCTCATTCTTACGAGGATATATCTAATGGCCTGATGACAACTCAAACGAGTTCTAATTTCAATTATCTCGATAAATAACTGGGTGGGCGAAATACGTCAAGTCTTCGACGCCACCGTCGTCATTAAAAATATTACACAAATTCAATAACCATTGACACTTTTTAAAGATATATGGCGCATTATAACTGTGGAAGGCGTAACGGAGTATATATTAATCATAAGAATTATTGGCATATTAAATGTTTTAGTGGTAAAATTGGAATCAAATTAATTAGCTATAACGTGAATCGCTAGAACAAGTAACGGATTTTCACTTTGTATATTAAATATGCATGATGCTATCAACCGCTAAAAACATTTTATGATTTATTTAAACGACAAAGAAAAACAACAACGATAATATCTTAAATCTAATACGCACTAGGAGACATTTGTCTCAATATACTGTATCGAGACGAGGTGTCATTCAGCTCTCTTGATGGCTCGTGATATATCTTCTCCAGATAGGTCAAAAATTGGTTCTATCAAATTAGTCAGAATCACATACTTTTGTGTTTTTTCGATGAAGTCAGATTCTAAGTAACGCACGACTCAATACAACATAACCCCTTTCAAAAAACTAGCTTTAAAACAGAGACATATCCACGTCTGTAGTGAATATGCGAGATTCGTTAAATAGAATCAAAATAAAACGTATTCTTACGTTGAGACAACATACTTTTCCAATTCTCCTTTCTCAATCGGTCAGTAGACTTGACCAGAACATGTTGCGCAACCGCGGCCTATAACAAAACAATCAACTGGCGCTTGCAATTTTTTTCAAACACAAACGAACAATGGCAATAGATCAACTTTGTTATTATGCTGTATAATATCGACGGCATCACGTACCCGACGCCATTCAATTCCGCGGTACAACGGGGTCGTCTGAACAACTTCGTTTAGGTACTTAGGTAACACGTTCATCTTGATTACAACTGACAAAACACAAGACTCTGATGGTGGTTGCCATGTGTTATTTTCCTTATGGTTGGAGTTGCTAGAATTTTATTGTTTGTTAAGGTTTTATTGTGGGCGTGATTGGAATAATCTAGCAATCATTTGTGTTGTGAATTACCTTCTTGTTTCTATAATCTTCATTGTGTGTTATATAACAAGCGAACTATAAAAAGTGATGAAGCAATATAATTAGCAATACATAACCAAGATTGAAGCAGTAATTAAAAATCTACAATATAATACATATGTAAAATGGTAAGATGCGATAAGAAATAAAAAAGGGGTAGATATTAAAACGGTAGTAAGCCCGCGATTATCCATACAGATGTGCTCCCTTATTTTCTTACTGGATAATGCCTCAAGAGCATTTTTACATAAAATCTAGGCCATCAATAGGCTCCTGTAGTTTCTTTTACTCAGCAAATAATTATTACTAATATGAACCTGAAAATTAATAAAAATGTCTCGCTTTTACCGCCATGACCGGAAAATAACCAGACTACTAAAAAACCATAATGGAAAATAATAGGATCGTAGATAAATAACTCTTCTATCTCTAGTCTTAAAATATTAATATCAAAATTAATTGACTTGGCTCAGTTTTGAAGGACAAAACAGGGGAAAACGAAACTCGTAAAGGTTCTTCAAATTCCTCGCAGAAGTTAACAAAGAACAGAAAAGGAAGGTAGGCCAGGCGGACATACACTCTTAATATAAATAGCTTGTAAGAAAACCAAGAATTAAACGACAATTAAATAAATATATTAAAGCAGAGCACCTCACAGCGGCACGAAGACAAGAATATGAAAATTTTAATATATTCTTTCAGAGCGCATTGCAGTTTTAAATTGCCTTTAGTTGAAATTTCCTATTGTGCATAAAATGGCAATTTTCCTTTATATTTTTAATATTAATTTATCCGATTGCTGATCCACTTCCGGATTGATAAAAAGGGTATGTAGTGTAAGAGGTGACAATGCAATTTTGAACAGATCATTCACGGTCTATACTTTCTTGGCAAGGACAAGAACAGGCTGCTATAACGAAGTTTTTATGTGAAGAAAGTGTTATAAAAATGGCAATCTAGGATAGCTAGCTCTGAATCAAAGGTTTACCAGACCGTTAAGTGATAATTAATAATCACTTAATAAATTAAGAAATCATTTCACTAGTTAAGCGCTTTACTCCGCTATCCGGAACATACTCCCTATGCAACAAGGCTCAGTTAGTTACCCATTCAGTCGTTCCCTCAGTATGAATCTTACTCGTAGCACCCACCCAGTAATTTTACAGCGATAAATGATTAATAAGCATAAAGCTAAGTAGACAAAGGAGTCTAGCAACAGGACTGGCCACTTCTGTATCCCCAAAGAATTAACTTTTTAGAGCTGTGAAATATTCACGTGACACCGTGGTGTGGTGGGGTAAACGTGGGTTAGCTTTGAGTGCATTCCGGTGTCAGCCTAGGGTTGCTATGTCCACGCCACGGCTTATCTTTGGCGGTATACTCATATAAAATTCTGTGTTGATATTTACTCCGAAATAGGTCCCTGTCCAGACTGACTTAACGTTGTGTTTGCAAAAGGAATATGTAGTTAAATTTGGTTATTCAATTTGGATTTTTATCTTTACCTTGCGGTAAAGTAACGCTGAAATCACTATATCAAATTCAGGATGGCTAATTAAAAACAAGTTTTTGTAAAATTCGTATACACGTTTAATATACTTAGCGCCCGTTTCAGAATGTCCTAATAAAGTTTTGGATTGCTATGCAATAAAATAACTAAATGATAAAAATGACAGTTGACATGCAGCGCGTTTCAATTAAGCTTTAACCGATGTATAGGCTAAATCGATGACTGTGAAACGCAAAGATAGTGTTTTATTTATTAAATATGTTCTGGGTAGTAAAACCGGAACTTACTCGAACATTCTGAAACAGGCTCTTAGTTAAATAAAAACTTATGTAACTATACTAAAGTACAATATTAAATAAAAGGGGGTAAATAAATTATGGAATTCTAGGTAGATTGAAATAGGATCAAGTTTCGAAACGGTAAAGTCCACGGATGATATACATGAAAACTGAGAAAGCTCATGTTACGAGTATTTGCAGTGAGCATCGTATGTCAACTTTTATCTTGAACCTAAATTACTGTATCTATGTGGCCTCTTCAGCACCAAACGTCTAATGCTATCCTAAAGAAAGTAAATTTGTCATCCTTTAATTTTAGTATGTACAATGATACAACACGTTCCACTGGGCTATACAGAATATGTATTTGGTCTACCTCAAACAATTTTATCACAGCGAATGTAAATCAACATTACATAACTTTTTAATTCACGGTTCAAACGTAGCATCAAAGGAAAGCACGACAACGAGAAAAAAGTTGTTTCGTGCACCTAACAACACCACTGCTATGCAAGTTTTTCATGTTAGGTAGGTAGGAGCCGTATAGTTTTTGCGATAAAATCGTGCGAAATAAACGTGAACTTATTATTATGCAAGCGAGCTCCGCTGAGACGGTGAAAATAGTTACGTCATAAGCAGTCACGAGAACATACATTATTTTATTAATTTCCAAGTCAGATGACAGAGAAAAAAATCAACTTATTTTCATATGCACAAAAGCCGCAATTCGTGTATCAAGAAAAGGCCAATTTGTTGTACAATTATATTAATATGGCTTAAATTATAATGAGCAGATTTGGCTTACATTTCTGTTCCCAGATATGTTTTGGTCCCACGTAATAGAGGCAGGGCTTATTGCCATGTGCCGCATTCTGTTCCGTACTGCTGCGACATTTTTTAAGACAAATCATATTGCCACGGAACCTTGAAAATCGTGAGAATCGTTATAGAGAACGAGATAGTTATAGGGTTCCGTACCCAATGGGCAAAACGTCTGTCTGTCCGACCGTCCGTAAGTCACAGCTCTAACTCGTACACGGAACGATTTACAAACATAACATTTTTATATTTTGTGGATAACGTCAACGCAAGGACGACTGTTGAACTAGAAATTAAATTAAATTATTTATAAGATGGGCTCTTTAACTTGCCGAAAAAAAATTGCACTTTAACCTAAGGGGTGTCATAGTCTAGAAATATTCCTTTTTTATCAACGAAAGTAATAGTTGAATGAGTCAAAGTGATAATTTTCAGATCATTTTAATTACCATCTCCAAAAAATAAACGAAATAAAAATCTGTAACTTCAGTACACGATGTAGCATATTCTTTATTTTACAACCAAATACTGAAGACGATTATCAACAAGTAATTTTTTGCGATTTATTGTTTAGATCTAATGTTATGTTATGATCAAGATCAACAAGTAAATTTTATTTAGCCTATAGAAATTTTCACAGAATATATATTAGTATGCCTTCTATAGATTACCTAACAGATAATACTAACAAAAAGTTTAAAATAAAAGCATTTCCCCAGACAAGGCATGTTTTTTAACCGTACCGTGTATAAAAAAATAATAAAAAATAGCCAAGTATAGATCGGACTCTTGACCCTTGCATCTCGAACTGTATAAAAATTGGATTTTTCGATTATTCTGTGTTGACACTGAACCCTCCCAACTCTTTTATTTTATTACACTCCATGCTGAGTTGCTTTAGCGATAATGTATAGTAATAAACACATATGTATTATAATTAAGGCATAGCTTACATTAAATTGCAGTAAGCAAACCAAATCGATTCGAAGAATAACTTATCGCGTTCTTATTCACGGCGTTATCGCTATCATCACATTTTTAATTAAACCAGCGCGAGCCGATACTACGATTAATAACATACGCGATAAAATTCGTTCCTAAGTGCTTTAGAGTCAAAGTCGAAATTATTTATTAATTTTTGGCGTCTACAACGCTCTAATCAATTACAATATTGTACTTAAAATATTCTAATGCCGTGTTTAGCAAAATGGGTACAGAGCTACTTCGAGAAGAACGGGTAAAAAATTCGAGGCCATTCTTTTTATACGTATTTACTCTTTTATAAATTGTAACATAATTATTGTAACATTATTACAATATTTATTACATAGGTGACTGACGGTGTCTTGGCAGAGGTGGGATATCCCTAACTTTTTTGTCTTCCAAATAATAACCAATTTTATAAGACGATTTTTCCTTAATACTTAATCTTTTTTGCATCCAGCACGAATTTTCCTTCTGTGAGTACTGTATATATTTAGGAATTTTATTATAAAATCGCACACGATTACCTAAGAAAGACTTTATTTGTCTTTCCTAATCTTAAAGCTAGCACAGCTATTGTGTTGTATTGAGGTGGTCGCCATTTATTTTAAATTTACTTATGTTCTTTCAAGCCCGAGCGGTTATAGCTATAGACTGCCGTGCCGCAGGTCCCAGTTCTATCCCCATCGCCTGCTTGAACTTCCCCGCTTGGAGAAAGGGCATTTTGCGAATGCCCGCCTGCCTAGCAACGCTCCAGCCAAGTAGAAAATCTGTCACCAAGCACATAAAGGTGTGTTCCGGCAGCAGTCCTTGAGAGCCTGTGAAGTTACAGGCACATGAGACTTAACAACAATGTCTCAAGGTGACGCGCGCAGTGCAATTCGTGACTTGTGACGAAATGCATCTGTTATAGGCAGAGATTAGTCCGCTTAACATCAGGTGGGCTTAGAGCTTGTTCCGCTTCTCCTCCTAGGGGAGGGCCTCTGCACCCGAACAGGAATAAAAAAAAAAACATAACTTGACTATTATCGAAAATTGCAATTCTGCAGTCAACCAATTCAGAATTCCGATTGAAAATAAATCTCAGTTTTCATATGCAAAATCAAAGATGACTAAGCCATGCAAGTAGGTAGGTAGGTACATTGAAGATAAATATGTCAGAGATAAACTTAATGAATGTCCATTAAATAAAAGTCACCCTACGAGTTCGAACACTTTCGACGAAGCGCTTGTACTTTAACGGCCAAGGAAATAGGTAGACCGGTCTGCGGTAGACGGTCACGTTTCCTGTTTAAAAGTATTGTCGCTATGCGTTCAACCTAGTACTGCAGTGACCTTGGTGATATCTACAGCACCTTGTTAAAGTCTGAAATGACATAATAATAAAGAGATATTATATCCCTTTGGATTAAAGTTATGTTCAAATTTACATCATTCAAATTTGCAACGAACTTCTCAGTAATTTTATAAATACGAAAGTTTGTGGGTGAGTGAGGATGTGAGTGTGTATGTTTTTTACTCCTTCACGCTATAACGGCTTAACTGATTTGGATGAAACTTGGTATATAGATCTTGTAGGTCATGTATTAATACCTAAGATAATTATCATCAGCATTATTTTTCATCATTGAAAATACTGGGCGTACCTAGTACCTATAATTATTTTACCAGTATATGTGAATTTAGAATTAAACTTACATATTAGTTTAAATTTACATATAAATAAATTAGAAAATTGAGATTTTATGAATATTTTATTTGATGCTACATAAGAGAGGTCGAAATCAAAAATAAAAATAATTAGTAACTGTCAAAAGAACGGGCATATTTTTTTCACAATACACTTGACGCCTTTGACTTTGGAGATATATGAACGTCAAATGATTTGCTTTTATTTTATTTGAGTTTAACATATCTCTCCTCCGATCAAGTGTAAAATCTATCCAATTATGATACAAAGGTTTATTAGTCTGTGAATCTAGGTACAAAGCATACAAACATTTTATATAAATATGCATATATAACTCTAGTTCCACCAATTTGTCATTCAGACATTAATTTATAAGCTCATAAAATTACATTCAAAACAGTATTATACCTTATAACATTAACATTACACGTGTTATAAATTCATTATAACAGTTATATACAACATTTATTACAAATATTAAATTATTGTTAATGTGTAACAATAACATTCATATTTTTATTGTAAGGAATTCATAAATCTTACGGCTCGGCTTTCTTAGTCAAAGTAATTGTATAATCCGTTCTAAAAGTGACTCGATTTAAAAAACCTACTTCACCTACTTCCTTTTAGGACGGATTGCTAATGGTATTTTGTTAAATATTAATAGTTTGGTGCCATGCATACAGACGCTCTTTTGCAGCAACTTGGTGCTGCATCCCAAGTGATATATCGACATCGTAAAATACCTTTTCGATGACTACTATCGGATATGAAGGAGCTCAGGATTTGACTTAACAAACATTACAACTCCACATAATTGTAATTATATAGATGGTAATGTCAATATTATGGAACGTATTTAATGCACTTTACATGAGTCTGTTTTTTTTCAATCCATGTGAATCATTTTTGGGCATCAATAAGTGAGACAGCGATCAAAGAAAGCCTATAGTGTTAAATATATAAATACAGTTATTACTACGTGAATGATCGAAACCGTCCTTCAGGTATATTAATGAAAGTTTAAAAACCAGGTACTTAGTTAACATTAAAAAATGTGGCATTTTGATGACCACCCCAAGGGCATCGCGTGACAATGTGACATTATGTTCAACAGCATGTTTAAGTTTATTCGCACTGCGTAACGCAAGGCTCGCATCAACATTTTATAAGCGAATCTAATAAACGAGTGTTATTTTACACTACCAATATAATTTAAATTTCAATGTCAATACACAATTCATCAACAATGGTACCGAAGAAAGGCAATTTAATATGTAACGAATTTGTATTAGCATGCATAACAACGTAAACCTGTTTACTGTACAACAACTGAATAATATTAATATTTTTTGAAGCGCTTGTCTAGCCGTTCTTAAGCCTGCACCGAGGCAGAGATACGTAATTGTGGTTCGTTTGAACCCTTGCTGTATCTTTATTTCTTAATTTTGAGTTATCTAATTAATATATATTATATTTAAGGATTCATTCTATAAATCATACACTTTGGAAACATGATTACTTAAAATTTTCTCTATAGAAAATAAATCCAAAGTTACATCTAAAAACGAAATAAACCCTTAGTACGGCGTAAATACTTAGCGGTGAGTCATCCGTATTTGAATAATAAAAAAAACAACATGTTTTCTATACCTAACGGTATAGAAAACATGTTGTTTTTTTTATATACACATAAAATTTTCCAAATAGGTATTTGTTTTTATTATACGAAGGAAATACTCAAATTCACGCATGTTCCGCCATTTTAGTCAGAGCCGCGATGCTTTGTCTCTATCCGCTTTAGTAATTCTTCGGCCGTCGGACGGGGACGGATGCTGTTGGCGTGCCTTACTTACAAGACACATACGCGGCGTGCCTAAAAAGCTCGGTGCTCCCTTAACAGATCGACTACGTTAGTCAACATTCCTTGCAGTAACGCTCACCCTTGCAGTGATGACTTGGATGAGAGAGCGTTACTGACATTTACTACTGAGCGCTTTAGTAATTCGGAAGCCGTAGATTCCGGTTGTCTTAGGATAGTAATTGTTCTAGCATAGCGGTAGGGTATTGTGCAAATGCCTGCCTGGCTAGCAGCCATCCTTAAGTACATCTGTCATCAAGCACCTAACGGTGCGGTGTGTTCCAGTAGCTGTACTTCAACATCAGCCAGAACACGTCCACTGTAGTACAAAGCCTCCACAATAGAATGCCACAATTAACGGCTACTAGTCACTTTAACCATTTGCTACCCGCGAGTTTTATGATGTTGTCAGTCTTCCTAGTCCAACTGTACCAATCCTCCTAACTGTACCTTAGATGCAGTAATTGTAGGTAAGACTAAACCACACAATCAACTGCATCACCACCTACCATCAGGTGAGATAGCGGTCAAAGACTAGCTTATCAGAACGAAACAAAAACAGTTTATTATACTACAAGTAGGATCAATATTCATTAGTGAAACTTTCGGTTCTCTTATCACGTAACTAACCTAAGCCGACCCTGGGAATTACCCAAAGTACGAAAAGGTCACATCGTCGCAACGTCTAGTCCTATAAGTTTCCAAATAGAAACAATGAGAGGATATCGTATCAGATGACCTTTCAAGTTAGGCGACAAACTTTCGATTTTGTACCAAAGTTGGGCCTCGGTGAGGTAATCGTAGACGGGGACACTGACAATTTTTATTAGCTGCTAATACCACATTCTAGGAAGACAATTGGCAATTACCCTGGCGTATTTTCCCATGCATCGTTTTTGTAAACGCTTATGTGACATGTCATTCATTCTTGAGCAACAAAGGGATAAGTGAAGGCATACACAATATACAATGTCGAGCTTAGTCCACGACCGTCCTTGGCCGTTTCGTTTTGTTGTGTTGTGTGACATCGGTAGTGAATTAAGGATCTTATCAACGAGTTCCATGAATATGGAACCGCGACGGAGATTCAATCACGTCTCGATCCGTTCATTGAAAATAATTTAAAAATGCTTGGCCGAGGCTCGTGAATGGAACGTGAGCGGCGCGATAGTGTGGATCGAGCGTAGCCGAGATAATCTCAGTGTCAGGGCCTAAGGGGAGCAAAAAATAGTGGTTTAGTAAAGCATGTTTGCATTTACTATACATGGTTCCTATCCGTGGACGGCGAAGACCCCACGTTGTGCTGACAAGATAAACATTACTTACGTGTCGCTTCAAGGTCTCATTTAAAGTTATATATGACGACAAATAACAAACCAAACCATTAAGCATCATTAGCTACGTGATCAGTCGATGTATCTGCCCGTACACCATTAATATTCGACTAATCTATGATCAATGTTATTTAAATTTAATGTTTAGGGTTCTGTAGTAAAACGTCTGCCTGTTTGTATATCTGTGTGCCAGTTGGTGTGACGTTTTTTTATTTATGATATTTTTCTATTTAAAATTAATCCTGGAATTTGTTATACGTAGGTAAATGTAATAATCATTGCACGTATAGATCAATTTATAACCACTACACGAAACAAAAACAGAGATTTTGAAAACCTTTTATGGTTGAAAAGGGAAATTCAAACTTAATTTGTGGTTTCAAATACTTACAGTTTAAATCTCGATTTGATTTTAAAATATTCAATAAGTAATCTAATAAAATGTCATTTATGATTAGAAATAAAAATTTACGCGGAAATTCCTAAAAATAAGATTAAATCTAGTAAAAACCATGTAAATACTCTTAAATAAACACTAATTATACCACACAGTTTAAAATTCTTCGACATACATAGCCTTTTTATGCAATCGTGATGAAACAAGCACGAGGTCCACCTGGTATTAAGCGGTAACTTCTGCCTATATTAAGTCTCACGGCCTATAATTTTACCGGCACCCATAACCCTTTAAACCGAAACACAGTAATATGAAAATCACAGCTAGGCAGTAGAAATAGGTAAGGTAGGAGTACTTCCCCGGACAGACTCGCACAAAGAGTTCTACTGCTACTATTCTACTGCCTGATTTTAAAACTACCGTGGAGATTATTCTTAGGTACCAACTGCTACGGAACCCTTCACTAAAGCATGACTCGAAATGCTCTGAACCACTTTTTATGCAAGAGTAAATTGATTCAGCGCATTGTCACTGTCAATCGACAAGCAAACTAAAATGTGCGTCGCGTCGGTCAAAGTGACTTTGCATTAATCGACATTGAGTTGTCTTTCAGAATATTCCCTGTATGATTATAATCAGCGGTCGCGTTGACTTTGGCAATACGGTCGTGCATACATACCTGGTTTCCAATTGGATTGAACACACGCACAATGTTACGTACCTGAAATAAAGAACCAATATAAACATCGTTTCTCTGTAAGTGCAATAAGAAAACACCGATTGGGAGTCAATTTAAAATATTAAGGCTAGAGAGCTCGTGACGCTTTCGATACAAAGGTTTTTATTTTTAGCCTTTGACCACTATCTCACCTGATGTTGAATGATGATGTGGTCTAAGATGTTGTCCAGGCTAACCTAGAATTACTGGCTCTCAAGGACAGCTGCCGGAACACACCGTTAGATGCTTGGCGACAGATTTTCTACTTGAGGGTGGTAGCTAGCCAGGCGGACATTCACAAAATGCCCTACCACCACTCTATAACGACTGCCATCTTAAGACAACAACCGGGACCGACGGCTTATCGTGCCCTCCGAAGCACGAAAGCGCAAAGTAGTAATGTCACCAGCGGTCACCCATCCAACTCATGACCGCGGCGGACGTTGTTTAATTTTACTGATCGGTTCAGAATGGCTTAGCTAACTTCGCTACGAGCGCTTAAAAAGCGTAGTTTCGTCATATTTTTGTTAAAGTGTTCAAACTCGGTGAAACTTTGCATGTAGGTCCTTGAGCCTAATATCAATGCTTCTGGTTTGCCAGATTTCTGTAAAATTAAATATTTTCAAAAATAAATGGATAAATCTTTTTGTATTGTTATTTTGACGCTTAGGGATAAAATCTTAATTTATAAAAATTGCGTGTCACGTTGTTTGTCCGCGATAGACTCCTAATCTACTGAAACGATTTTAAATTTTATGTGCAATTTGATCCAAATTGAAAGATAAGATAGCTTACATCTTAATGTATAGTCGCAATTACCCGTGCGAAGCCGGGGCGGGCCGCTAGTAAATAATAAATCGAAAAACTAGCACACCAGATAAGCATAGATATTAGGCTCGGCAATGTGCATACAAAATTTCACCAAATTTGAACGCTTAGTATTTAAAATATGACAAAACTATGTTGGTATGGAAAGCTCTCCGAAAAATCTCTCTTCCAAAGCTCTCTTAAAGAAGAAAAAGAGAATATAGTATGAGATATAGTAATCACTTCAAGCTGTGGAATATCAAAATGAAGGTTTTACTCTATTTTACGATTAGCAACATTTAGTACTGTAAGTGAATGCTACTACTCATATGTGGCGAATGTCGCTAGAGTGGAGCAATAGAGGAACGGTAACATGTTTCGTTGCAAAATCTTAAACTAATTGGAATAAGTCTTCGGTGTTGCGCACGGAATGACACTGCGCTTCGTGAGAGGTTAGATTAGTTCGATTCCTTTGCAATCAATTATATTTAATCGTCTCGAAACGACAAAGAGCCTATAGCCATAGCGCTACACATCACTATATATTGTACTGATATTGAAGACTATATCTCTTTGCTCTGATAGCTCAGACCAGTGACCAGCTTTTTATGCGTACATACCTAGAATAATTATGAATTAGCAGAGTATACTATATTGAAATTTAACTGCTATAAATCCTTGTTACTTTATTAGCGTGCTAATTAAATTATGAGCTGGCTTTACGTTATACTGATATAGATTCTAAACAGTCCCTGCAATAGAATTCAGAGCTTACAATGTACGTATTCGGTTGTTTTTTTTTGTGCTAGCATGGTTTTTTATTTCTGATAGGCTGATTGTTGTCAAACGACTACAGGTGTGGTCAAAGTTATTAACATGCTTAGGTAACTACTGAATTTCAAGGACAACTGCCGGAACACAATAGCAAGGTGCTTAGCACATATTTTATATTTGAGGGTGAGAGCTAGTTAGGTGGGCATTCGTAAAACGCCCTACCACCATGCACAACTGCGCTGTACTGATAGTTGACGCATTAAAAAGCTGCTGAGAATTCAAAGCTTACATTGTATTCGAAGACATTTATTTCTTAGCGTCTTCAAAGATTTACAAGAAAATGTAAAAAATGCATATGCGTATAGGTTTTACACGTCATAAAGGCCAGCGATGCTGATAAGGAAATGTGTGCCGGCCATCGACCTGCGCCCACTGACATACTCCTGCGTCTCCCTCACTCTTAAGACCTGTTCAGGTCGGCAGTGAAAGAGACAGTGGTATCAAGATATAAATCTGCATGTGTATGAAACAAAGAACGAAACGATTATTTTACGTTAACGAAACGTCATGCTATATTTCCAATTTGCATGCCAAACACCTGCATTGTTGTAATTAGTGTAGCAAGTTCCCACGCCACCGACAACGAACAAAAGTTGAAACGCCTTTGGAAAATGGCTTTGTTCGTAAATAATCACGAGACATGAAAACATGACCTAATTTTGACTCTGGGTGTCATTGAAAAAGAAAGTACATTTGTCTTGAACTTTACTGTTGTGCCTCGACGAATAACAATTTGTTTTACCAGTAAATCTAGGAAACCACTTGCCATAACTTACCACTAACCATGCTAATAGTGCCAGCCTAATTAGCTTATTAGAATTAACGGATATAAGCAGTCTTAACTTTGTTTAAAATACACCGTATAATACGTTTTTTTATGTCATGGAACGAGCAAGAGACCCATCGTTTGTTAAGCTTATATTAGGTTAGAAATGATGAACTGTGCTGCACCTGTCCCTGAGACATAAAGGTCAAGTATGCCTGTAATTTCACCGGCACCCCATACCCTTCAAATCAGAACACAGTAATGCGAACAATACTGCTTGGCGGCAGACATAGATATGGTAGCAGTACTTTCACGGACTAACTCGTTCGCAAAGAGTTCTACTGTACTCAAAGATAGAGAAATATTTATATGTATAATTTATGAAAATTTTTGTCGTATTGGAAAGTTCTCAAGCAAACACATTGTGAATTGTCATAAACAAATAGTCCGGCGTAGCGAACTTCAAACAACACAGTTTAGGTTTCGGATTTATGGTCGGCTACTGATCTGACGCAATACTCCTGGGAGTTCTTGGTGGTAAGTACATTACACCATTCTAAATGCTAATATGGACGCAAAAGATATTAATGTTGCTACTCATTTCTCACAAAACAGGGATCATGTTGTTCTGTACCTTACTAATTTTTCTAAGAAAGGATGCATGCTACTCATTTGATGCTTGTTTTCGCCTAAGTCGATTTACATACATTACATACGAACATCTAAGCTAAAACAAGCCTGGCGCACTCCTCGCTTTAGGCAAAGATGCGCGTCCGTTCGGACGGGATTATCCTATGGTGCGTACCGCGTCAGAAGAGATCAGAGCGATGCGTGGCTATGCAATAGAAAGAGAGAGGCTTGTAGGTGAATATAAATATTAGATACTCAGTGCTTTGCAAGTATAAGTGAACTTTATTGGTTCGTAGCTAGAGTCGCTTATTTATTGGAATGACTTTGCGGAGTGATCCATCTGCTCCTTTTGTGACCAAATTAGGGTTTAACTAATATGCAGACAACTTTATATTATAGACTATCAAAATGTAACAAAAAAAGCAAACTTAGTGGCAGTTTTTGAATTTGTGAGCTGTCTGTCGTGCAAAAATTTAAATTCTTGATTTGGATTTTTATGACATGTGACAGCAACGTAGATGTGGATACGATACCACTTTGCTATTTAAAGAAGCAAAGTGGATATATTTGTTTTTATTTTATGGAGCTATATCGAATGTATAATTTTTTAATCTTGGAGAAGGTATTTTCTTTTACTACAGCCGAATGCTTGATGTCAGATTTCATACGAACAAAAATGTTTTTATTGACATACAATCATTACAGTACATACAATGAGCCTATAGATTGCCGAACTATTGTTTAACCAGTGTCTTCTCCCATTTTAGAATTCTTAACAATATATTATAAGAATTCTTAACAGTTTAGTATATTAAGTAGAGTATTTAAGACCGAAATGAAGAAATATTACATGAAAAATAATTCAATACCATGGCATATTTATAATACTGCAACATCATTGGACGTCTATGTTGACAAAGTCTTATCATATTTTGTTGGCGGTCTATCAGATTAAAGTTATCGTCGTTTAGTTTTATCCCAGTTTGGTGAAATTGTCCTAGAGTAATATTAAAATAAATATCTAATAAATCAAACTGTGACAAATACGAAGCTAAAATATATAATACACTACGTTCATATTTATAGAACGCTGTTGGAAGATTTCACTTTCACATTGTTGCGGAACATTTACCAATTAAGTACGATCGTGAAGGCTTTGAAGCGCGTTTAAGTCGTTTGTCATCTATTTTGTACACAATGGTGGAATCAAGAACTTGCTTATGAACGGTGAAGTACGCGTATACGAGACAGTGTCAAAAGATATGTATGATTCAGGTCATAAAGGAAGGTCGACGGAGGTTCCATTTCATCCATTCGTTGTAACTCGTTGAGGTTTTGTAGCGAATGGACCCTTTTGATATACCTAATAGTTATTACACAGATTACTCAGAAGAATTTTCGTGATTCTGTTTTCACATGAATATGACGTGTCAATGTCTCCGGATTCGTGAGGATGTTTTATAAACCACAATAGCTCTCATCTGCAAATGGGCTTTAAAATGAGAAGAGAACTCTTCTAGATTTCAGTTTATTTCAGCCTATTGGTATTTTACGGATGTAAATGCCCACGTAAATACATATATACATATACATATACTAACACTTTGCTACACGCGTTAGCACATGTGTGTGGTAAAGTGAAATGAAATTATGACTTTCTCCACCTTGATAAATATTGACTCCTAGATTATGATAAATAGTTACAAATGGGTGATACTGAATATGTTTTGTTCAGTATGAACATGAAATAGTGCTTTATAATTGGACTAAAAATGCTCTTTACACATAGTTGTGCAAATCATTTTTAGTTCTATGTTTACATTAATATGTATAAATGATTCCTTTTTTATACGCCTTTATTTATAACACACTACAATACTTCAGCTCCTTCAACGAAAGCATTTAGGAAACCTTAGGGCCATTTGCAGGTTTACAGGCAGTCCAAATGCTCCAGCCCACTACCCGTTGGCAGCGTGCCCAGGTTGCTGGCAGCGTTGCCCCGTTGGATTGCAATGCTTATTCGTTGAGCCAAAAGTGTCAGCATTATGATCACTCGTCGCATTGACCAAACGCTCTGATATATTCTGGTAATTAAGATGGGCTCCCAACCCCAAAGAACTATGTTTCTACACCTAACGATTTAAGTACGTAACCATTACCGAGATTAGCATATTTGCGCAGCTTTGTTCGCTCCGCAGAAGAAGAGAATAAAATAACGAGTGTCTTAAATCAAGAAATCGCGTGCCTATTTATACAAAATCACTGTAAGTAGCAATACGAAAATGGAATTAGAGTATTATTCGATTAAAGCAAAACAATGGGTCTAAACAAGAATTACAAGATATCCTTACTGCTCTTATTACAGCCCTCCACTCTGTCCTGTTGCTCGTCACCTTACTACTAAAACCCTTCTCTCAGATATCCTTCTCTACGCAGTCCATCCATACGTTCTTTGGCCTTTCTCACTTCAATCTTTCCACATTAATAATAAATAATGTTCCCTTTTATATTTTTCGCCCCTGTTCATGACATGTCCATTACACGGTAGTCGGTTACTCTTAAAATTTTCTGACACTCGTGATACTTTCAGGCATTGTCTGATATACGCTTACCAAGAACCGCCTATTTTAACATTCGCACTGCCACGTGCACTTTCTATCATCCGCCTATTTTCCCAACATTTATATTTATATCCATCCACTCTAAAGCGTCATGGGCATACGCGAGTCTCATGTGACCCACAATTTCTCATCCAGCATTGATCCTTATAACCAGTGACAATATTATTCAAATACATAAACAAAAACCAAATTTCAATTTCGTTATGCGTCAATGTTCACTGGGTTTGTTTTTCAACTGGCACGTATTACTTCTGATTGTAAAAGATTATATCTCGATACACGGAAAGAAGTTTTTGATGTGAAAGCTGTCGTCTCTCACATTATTAACCCAAGAATGTATGTTTACGATGTATTTGACATCCGTGTAGTATTATTTCAATGAAATGTTCACAGTCGTAAAGTCAATGTGGCAGGGGATAGATTTAAAGATGTTCCTAGCAACTATTACTTGTTTTTAATGGACGTTACTATGTTTTTTTCGCGTTTTATTACATTTTACACTGTGCACTGAAATCAATTCTTATCTTATTGTTTCGTATCATTATGATTTACTCAGACAAATGAAAACGTTAGTAGTTTTAAAATACTACTATCGATACACAAACATTGAATGTAGTAAGCTTTATTGTCACCCATGGGATACATGATCTAGCCGGAAGACTTAGTTCTGCTGCATATGCAGTTTATTTTGCTTACTTCCACAGTATTATGTCGTATGGTGTATTGCTGTGGGGAGCTGCTGCTGAGATGGAAACAATCTTTATCTTACAAAAGCGTGCAATTCGAGCCATATATGAAATGGATCGTATGGAATCTCTAAGGGATCTTTTTAAAGAAATTGATATATTAACTTTACCGAGTCTGCAGCGCAAGTACCGAACTTACCGATCGCTAAATTTGACGTTACAATCGTCTAAATTCGATAAAATGGTTGCGTTTTATCGAATTTAGACGATTGTAACGTCAAATTTAGCGATCGGTAAGTTCGGTACTTGCGCTGCTGTATATATTTGAAAATATTATGTATGTTCGGAAAAAATTGAGTAAATGTAAATTAAATAGTGACAACCACGATTATAACACTAGGAATAAATATAAAATAGCAGTAAGTTAGACTAGCAAAGACAAATAAAAGGTCCTTTTTAGGTATTTGTGTGCGGTTTTATAATAAAATTCCCAAACATATTACAATGCTCACAGAGGGAAAATTCAAGTTGCATGTGAAATATATTTTGATCGAGAAATCATACTACAAAGTTTGTGATTACTTAAACGACAAAGATGCTTGGAAAGTTCCGCCTCTGCCAAGCTATCACCTGTCACCTACGTAATTTGAACAAATATTGTAATAGTCATATTATATTGTATATAACACATTGTTAAAAGATGTTTAAAAGAATGGCCCCGAGTTTCTTGCCCATTCTTCTCGCAGTGGCTCTATACATTTTTTTGCGGAACGTGGCAGTACAATGTAGAATATTTCAATACTCAAATTTGTAATTGACCTTCATAAGAGCGTCGTAGACGCCTAAATTGAATAATTGAATTTGAATTTGGATTCTTTACTAATGAGGTAACCCATAGCTTCTTATCTAAGATTCCTATTATACTCAACACCAGGGCAATAAATACGTTAATATAAAACCAGAGTTTAATGAAACGTTATGTTTCCTTTATTTAACGATTCAACGAGCGATGTGTCCTAACGAGCTGTTGACTGCAACAGTTTTCGAAACCCTGTGTTGCCGACCGTCGTCGTCTTGCGCAAGCGCCGCCACCGCTGCCTCGTCGGTGCCGCCGCGGGCGCCTTGTCGATTCCCACGCGGATTTCATACAAACAGGTGCCACGGAGCCGCTCCATTGCAATCATTACAACGCGAATGTTAGCCAATTATGCTATTGCACCTTTGTGTAGTAGTCGAGTCAAATTGTTTTGGGGCAATAAGACTGAAATAATATTCAAGTTACTAATATGTGAACTCGCTATATCCACCGTGAGAAAATGCTTCTATACTACTATCAAACGCAATTTTATTTTAAAATCCTGCAAAGATCAATACTTGAGATGACTTCATAAGTAGGTATCTACATACATATATTCATGTGGCATTAATATATAAATCATAGAATAAAGTATCTTCTTCAATGATTTTGTAATCTATACTGTATTATAAAGAGGAAAGATTTGTATGTATGATTGTAATGAATTGGCTCAAAAAGTACTAAACCGATTTAAACAAATTCTTTAACCATTTGAATGCTACATTATCACTGATTAATATAGGCTATTTTAATTACAAGAAATAATAAGGATCTCTACTAAAACTACAATAATGTTAGCCAAAGTGTAATAAAATGCCTATAAAATAACTTTCATTGCATGCGCTGCGAAAACTATTGATGATAGAACAAAAAAATGTACCACAATATCAAAGAACATATCAATATGTACAAAAAATAACGCAATTGCCACGTTGCAGTATTGTAGTTAAAAGTTAGACCAAAATCAAATCAGACCAAGGCCAAAATGTTTAAAAAATAAATGTCCACCCGTGCGAAGCCGGGACGAGCCGCTAGTAGGTATTGACATAAGTATGTTGAACTGAGACGAAGTTATCGCTCTGCTATCTATCTGTCCGACCGTATGATACGGGTTACGTAGTAACTATTAAGTAATCTGTGACACGGGTCTCTAGCTAGTGAACATTTTTAGTTTTGGTTTGTTCATCTAAAATTTAGTTATTTTTGTATAGAATGTGGACCCAAAACCTAAGAAACTCCTTTTAAAAAGTTAAGAATATATAAAAAAGAAAACAAAATATATGTTTCTCTTCGTTTTCTAATATGTTGGGTGTCACCATCGAGTTTTACGCATAACAATTGTCTTATAATGTTTTGACTTTAAAAATAACGAAACGGCTTCAAAATCAAAATTTTTTGAACATTTAGTAAACTCCATCTTGTACTTTTTTTTTTTTTTTTTTTATGCCTGATAGGTTAGCCTTTGACCACTATCTCACCTGATGGTAAGTGATGATGTGATCGAGGATGTTGTTCAGACTAACCTAGAGTTACTGGCTCTCAAGGACAGCTGCCGGAACACACCGTTAGGTGCTTGGCGACAGATTTTCAACTTGAGGGTGGTAGCTAGCCAGGCGGGCATTTGCAAAGTGCCCTACCACCATGCTGTAACGACTGCTATCCTAAGACAACAACCGGGACCGACGGCTTAACGTGCCCTCCGAAGCACGGAAGCGCTCAGTAGTAAAGCCCAACCAGCGGTCACCCATCCAAGTCATGACCGTGGCGGACGTTGCTTAACTTTGCTGATCGATTCAGAATGGCTAAGCAAACTTGGCTACGAGCGCTTACTTAGCTTACTTGTACTTAGCAGTTTTTGTTAATGAAATGAAGGCGTTCTTCTAAAGCTACTTGCTCCATGATACTGTTTCACATGCTGCTGCAAGATATACGCAACAGTCATTGTAACCCAAGTCGGAAAACAGACTTCGAAACCGTCGGATGATTGAAATGAGATCCCACAATGAGTCCGGCGCACAATAAAACATGAATAGGATGCAATAAATATGTAACTAAGCTCACGAACTAAACACCCGAGAGGTCACCTGCTGCGCCTACAGATAAATAAACTGAGGTCCCAGAATAAGTAACAGCAAAGTACAAGATGAACAACCATGTCGTAGTAAATAACTATACCAGTTTCATTGGAATAAACGACTTTACTTACAATGACAGGGTGTAACAGAGTTAACACATTTGCGCAGTCGACTACGCAACACCACGCCTTTGCCCTTTAAGATTTACATTACATCTAAATAGATTCGTGAATGCCGCGAATGCAAGGCTACTTTTTGTTCGGTTCCAATATCACGTATAATATAAAATCGATATACCTTTATTAGAGCAATAGTTTGAATACAGGTCAAGTACGTGTTTTTCGAAGGTTTCAGGTTACGTCATTTGTATTCGGAAAAGCTTTTCCCATCACCCTTTTCAATCTTCAAGTTAAAAAGGGTCTAGTCAAATATTAATGGAACAGGCAACCTGATAAATATTGAAATATTATCTTATAAATAATAAATGAATATTGAGATTATGTTATCTCAAACCAAAAAAACTCTAAGGCAAAATATTTTCTACCATAATCAATACAAAGGACAAAGTTAAATTTTTAGAATACCTACCAAAGACATCCTTAAAATTCGTGTCTCATATGAACAAATATCTAAACGAATAATTACCTCAAGACTAGCTACGGTACGTTTACTGAGCATAAAAAGAACAGCAGTCTTCATACCAATGGTCAAGTCACGTCAAGTAGTATAGTCAAGAATAAACCCTACAACGAGTGTACAACATTCTCCACTACATTTGCATAAAAGGTTAATAGAGTAAAGTTGGCACGTAGATTGACTCAGCAGACCTATCGAAGCTATTGTAATTAAGTCTAGCCCGAGTGATAGATAGCGGTAGCAATTGTACAATCAGTAGGGAATTACTGCTTGCTACTGTATTACAGTATTCTAAATACTAAGGGGTTTTTTTTATTAATATCTGTTGCTGATGGTAAGTGATGATTTGGTCGAAAATGTTGTTCAGGCTAACCTAGATTTACTGAGTCTCAGGGACAGCTGCCGGAACACACCGTTACGTGCTTGGCGACAGATTTTCTACTTGAGGATGGCAGCAAGGCATTCGCAAAATGCCCTATCAACATGCAAAATGATTATACGAAGAAAATGCATGGTCTTCCAAAGTAAACAATAAAATTACTAAGGAGCTAGCTGAATAATGATAGCTTTAAGAGGAAATAAAACTTTTTGCCTTTAAAACTACAGAAAGGGCAAATCGGAGCCCAATTAATGACACACTGCCGTCTGTTTCTGTCCTTGTTTCCCAGCTAAATCGCTGGTAAATGGAAAATTTTACAAATCTGTTATTTAGATCTTGATTAGAATGTTACAACAAAACCAAATACGAAATAGTAATTCAAAAACATTATTTTTCAGAGTAGGACTTTTACCAATTTTTTATAGTTTTTTTTTTGAACTTAGCATATTCATAGTCAGTTTCCTACGGTCTTGAGATCATTGAGACAAACCAACTGAAAACACTATTATTAACTTTTTAAGTGTGATATAAAACGCCAACACTATTGTTTCTTACACGAGTTGTCACGATGCAGACCCCTAATAAAACGAGATCCAACTCGCACTGGGCCGATTGTTAACTAATGGCACGAGCGAATTTCATAGGTAAGCAGTCGCTTAAAAATGTTTTGGCTGCAGCTTCTAAAGAAAAGTGTAAAGCAGCAGGCTTTTTGAAATTTGGTATGTTATTGTCGAAGCCTGTTAACATGCAAAGGAAATCTGAATAGGGTCCCTACTGTCCGTTGTATCGTTTAATAGCAGTAAGGGTTGGAATGCAACGGCGCAAATTACACGTCCTATCAGCTAGGTGCGCCGATAGACCTTCCATTCTCCGCTGGTATGACACCAATGCCGATGCTGCTATTAATATTAACAAGCCACAGTCTCCACTTAGTTTAAAGCGAGTCCACGTCTTGAAAAGCGATCTTAATAACGCACTAGTTAAGTGATATTGATGCCATCGTTACGTAATATTGCATGGCATTACTCGTATTATTAACACCTAACCAGTCTCTCGAACACCATCACATAAAATAGTTGGTAGCGTCGTTTTATAAGCATAGGGTTTACTATTATTGCGCGCTAGATGAGCAATATCTTTTCTGTATTTATTGGCGATAAATATTTGCTTATCGTAAATTGGATGACACCACGAGCGATACCTTGCGCAAGAAGACGTCTCAATTATAACTTAAAATTTTCTGAATAATATGGTCCGAGTTTTATGGCAACATTAAACGGTTTCCATGTCTCGGCTCGTGAGCATTTAGACGTATTGAGTGAAATCGTAAACCTCGTGACCTCAATGAAGATGGCGACAAACTTTAGCGAGTCTTGTTTACCGAAGGGAGAGAAATGGAAGACAAATATCGTGGCGGAAAGACGCTTCAAAGTTTCATGAAAGATAAATGGCTCGCGCTGTTGTTCACTTAAGTTTTTCAGCAGATTTAATAAGTTTTCTGACAAATACTGCATTTTTCACATCAGGATCCTTAATGAACGCCTTTCATTACTGTAAGTACTGTAACATACCTAAAGTGTTGTTAATTGAAAAGCTAATATAATTAACTAAGAAATAGCAAAATACTGGTACACATAAACCGCATGACTTGATAAATATGACTCTGGATTAAGTAACAGATTTCTACATGATTATGGAATCATGCGGTTTATATGAATAAAACACGGTTTTTTTTTATGTTATTGTTAAGGAACATACACGAAGCCCACCTGGAGATAAGCGGTAACTTCTGACCGCAGATACTGATATATAATATATTTTTCTATTTGGAGGGTGGTTACACTTGTAACTAGCCAGGCCAGCATTCGCAAAATGTCCTTCCAGCATGCTGTAAAGCTCAAAGAGGCGGTGTGCATCGAACCATAAACCCCCATGTACTTCTTGGCTTTCAATAATATTAATACAATCGACACCTACAATATAAATAAACTCTGAACATGTCCATATAACAAATGTCTCCAGTATGCTAGGGTACTGGGAACACTTCAACCTTAGCCCGGTAGCACCAACGGCAATGGTCGCACGTCAATCATATTCTATTAGTTCAATGCCACATCTATAAAGTTCATTGCCTTAATATAGGATTGAAGGCCATGCAAAGCAGGGTCAAAAGTTAGTACTCCAATATATATATATTTTCAATAGTTAACAGTTTCATAGATAATACTTTAAATGATAGCAGCGTAAAATTTAGAAAATCTATCGTTAAGCGCCTATCGGCGAGAAACTCCTAATCTACTATAATTTCTTAAGAATAAATCATCTATTACCAATAGGCGAGGTAGTGGTCTGAAAAGCTCACTTATAAGCAATAATAAAACATGTCAAAAGAAAGAGGAGAAATGTACCTAATTACCGAAAATTTACGAGATGGAAAATATATTCTCGTTATCTCTATACTATATAAAAACTATGCTTTACTTTTCAGACTGTGAAACTTTACGACCGCGGCGGATGTACCACACTCAAGATCCTGAATGAGGATTCCAGTCGAAGCCGAAACAATTGTCGATCGTGATATCGACTCGCAATCCGTCGTTCCGTGTAAACAAACACCCATTAAAATATCTGTGTTATAAAATAATATGATAAAATGTTAAGATACAACAATATGTGGGTGTGTTTGGCTCAGATTACCCTTATTTTCTAAGACTATACATACGTGTTTTAATATGTATCTTCAAACGTTTGTAATAAAGCAACTTAATATAATAACAGAAGTATATTTTACAGACAATGGAATTAAATTATCAAAACTTAAAACAAAATCAGAATATATGTTTAATGCATTTATCTTTTAAAATGTCATTATTGCTTTCGCCAGTTGATACCTTTAGCTATCGTATACCCGCCACGTAGTTATTTTTTTTCTAAGTTACTTATTACGGCAAGTATAGCTACTTAAATGGATAACTAACATTGCGTTATAATAAAAATAGAAGATTATTTTTTTCCAAACACAGACATCGAATGATGTTTTAAAATTGAAGTTGAATGTAACTAATCCTTGGAAGCTCACCGTTCCGCCTTGACACATATCACTATCGAGGGAAGCGCGAAAGCGATCGGTAACGCGCTGGCTCCGAACCAAGAAGCTATTAACGAACAACGTCAATGTAATCTATTACGGGTAAATGTGGAATTTTGGGTCGGAGAACAAAGAAATATTTGTCGGGGCTTGAACGGTTTCTGATATTAATGATCATCTTTTGAGAATTGCTGCCCCGAAAAGTTTCTTTCTACGGAATGAATTTAGCGTAGTGTGTCGCAGAATGGCTTTGTTTGGTAAGAAGGTACTGTTCGGATTTAAAAAATCAACACGAATAATTTAATATGGTATGATTCACGATGATTTTGTTTTCTATCTACCTTGCTGTACAATCGGGGTAATAATGAAAAACTAATTATTAAAAATAATGAAATTAGACTCAAAAACAGATCAGCTAAAGTTCAAAAAACAAGGCCCTTATTCGAAAATACTGATGTATAATAATTACCAAAAAGCATGACCATCTTGAAATATAGTAAAGAATATAATTATGTCAATGCAGCTTGTGGAATCTTTGTTTTTAGGACAAGTGAAAATGAGATAATTGTCTTTTAAGTACTGTAATATTACAATTATTAAATTTAAAACAATTATTTACATAGATATAAAAAGTATATTTTTTTAGTAGTATAAATACTCGTATGAATTAAATGTAACACAAGCACGTATTTTTTTGCAAATGGGCTCACATAAAACTTCTTTATTTCTCGCTCATTACATCATCATTAAAAGTCAGAAGCCAATAAACTTTTTTTGGTTTCGGACTAATATTAAGTTTTTTCCATAATTTCTCATGGTGGTAAACTAATCACAGTAATAGAAGCTAAGGATATCGCTGATCGTATATTAGCAAACCAGCAGAGGTGTAATTAAACCTATTGATCCTATGCAGATTTAATCACTTTTATAGTCATTACTTGCAGACTTCAAGGCAGATGGTGAAATAACTATAAAGACGCTAAACACCTTTCACACTATAATAATTCCCAATCAGGTTTTGACAGCTGGTTAAAAACGCTGCTCCTCCTCACCCGGTCTACGCTTCATGTAGGTATCCGAGTTCACGATCACCTCGCTCTCGTCTCAATTGATATAAAAACTCGTCCAATCATGGACAAGACTGGTAACAACCCCGTCGATGCAGTCATGCCATCGCCTATTATGCCTGACCTACATACACACTTGTATAGCACCACCTGATTTATTACAAGCTGGCCGATTCAAAAGGAATGTTTTTACATACTAGATCATTGATTCGTACACTAACCTATGTATACTTCTAGAAATATGTAGTGTTTAAAGTGGGTCGATGTACATTATGCTATTAGAAACAGTGAAATCCTTGACTAATAGAGACAGTGTACAATAAAGAGATGTCGAAAAGACAACGAACTCTGTTATTGTTGGATCAATCAACCTTGGAATTGAATGCGGCACAATGAGCGTTAAAGCCGCGCTGTTATAGTGCCATCGTTTAATGAGTCCATTGTAATACTAATGATAGTAATGCATTCACAATTAACGAAATTAACATAAGCAGCTATTCAACCTTTTAAATGATTATGCAGCAGGTTATGATTATGAAACGTGAATAATATTAAATTGTAATAAAACCGCGGTCGAAGGTTACTCCAATTTGATGTGTATTGATCAACTCGATTATTGCATGAAGGTTGTATCAATAGAGTTATTATTTTAATATATCAATCATGGTACAACAAGGTATTTTAATGATATCATAAATGACCGTTTAATATCAGAGACTGACGACATGTTACATTAATGATACGATAGAATTCGTCAAAAATCGTAAACACATAACAAAAAAAGTCTTGTAATTTTTTAGTTGATGTCACATGGACAACAATTTCTCAACATATTTAAGTCTCAGGGTGATGGGCGCAGTGCATCTGTGATAGGCCGAAGTAATCACTTAATACAAGGTGCTTGTTCCGTCACAATCGCATACAAAACTATCAAATTTAATATTTAATAAACAGTAAAATCAAGGATTGGCAACAACACTATTTTGAAATGGCATAACGACTATCAAAACATAATCAATGGCAGACATATCTCTATACCACGTGTTTATTATTCACGTTAGTACTTATGCACAAATAAAATAATAGATCTAATTACATTTAGAGTCCATGACAATGTTTCATCACGTGGAAACTGGACAAACGAGGGCATTGCGTGACTCGGAGGTGACATTTAGAAAATTCTGTGTTACTAATTAATTACCATTGATCATCATTAGAACGGCCACTAGGTATGATATTTTTTATTTATTTAAATTACTGGTAGGTTAGCCTTTGACCACTATCTCATATCATGGTAAGTGATGATGTGGTCGAAGATGTTGTTCAGGCTAACATAGAATTACTGGCTCTCAAGGACAGCTGCCGGAACACACCGTTAGGTGCTTGGCGACAGATTTTCTACTTGAGGGTGATAGCTAGCCAGGCCGGCATTCGCAAAATACCCTACCACCATGCTGTAACGGCTTAACGTGCCCTCCGAAGCACGGAAGCGCTCATTGGTAATGCCACTATCGGTCACAATGGCATGAAGAATGAGGACAATGTACGTGAAACAGATAGTGAAGAAGAGTTAGTTGAATTTAGTATAATAGTAATACGAAATCTGAATAATAATTCAATCGGAGAAACAAATAAACGACCTTTAGACGTTTAAGAAAGATCTTGCTTCATCTAATAAAGTAGCCGAAAATTCCATGTACAAAACCGATGCAGTAGAGGTTCCAAAAACATTTCAGGTCTATGATATAAAGCAGTTCAAAGCCTCGGTTAATTATATTTTCAATTTCACAACCCGCCTGTCATGCCGGAGGCCACACATATACCAGTCAATTGAACCAGAGAGTCAGAATATTTGCATGGTATAATTACAACTGGCAAAGTACCTAGAAAAGAAATTGACTTAGTAATAAAATAAATGAAGTGCTTGATGGGTTTATTACCTCGTGTAAGACAGATTTTAAATTGAGTCAGTGTCGAGTGGATGGGCACTATAGAGATTTATTCAAATTAGTGAGACGCAATGGTTTTAGCTACTGATAGGTTAGCTTTTAATGACCATCTGATCTGTTGATATGTGATGATGCGGCCGAGGACGGTAAACAGGTCTAACCTAAAATCATTTCATTTAATGAAATACTAATGAGTAGTGCTTTTACATTTCTCAAATTACTTTCAATATTTCTGATAATTTTAACTAATGCACTACGATAGCTCAATTGGCGGAGAATGTCCTGGCTACAGGGACGGTAGGCAAGGGTTCGTATCCCGCATGTAGTAAAAATATGGAATCACAATTATTCGCATATGATAATGCAAAAATTACAATGCTAGAAGAATCAATGAAATTTGTAAAACGTCCATCTAGCATTTTTTTTTGTCAGGACAAGGATGTTGTTTGCCTCTGTCGGCTGCACAACTCCATCGGGCTCTAGCATCTATTCACACACCCCCAACTTATATCTTACCGAAGCCGAGATAAATCCAAGAACATGAAAATGTCATCTATCAAGTAAATTAGTCTAAGAAGAACATATTATATTATGTTTCCAAATTACTGACGGGTCTATCCACGCACGAATTAACATCAAAATAATATTTTGACTAACCTCGAAGTTTCGATCAAGTTGCATTGACCGTGGTCACGAGTAGACTGGAGAAAGTAATTTAGAAACATGAGTTTAGTTCACGAAAGTTTAAAGAAATGTATATTATATTACATTACCATCTGAATAAACACGCACTACTTTAAATGATTATCGCGATAGAATCATAATCACACAGGCAAAGTCGCGGGTGGCTGAGTTGTGATCTAGTAGTTAAAGTAAGCTTTATCATAATCCGGTTGTAATTAGTACTATAAATATGCCTATTCTAAAGCACGAAATTAAAACTTAACCAAGCTAATTTTTACATTAGCTGCCCGCTACCTTGTGTCTGCCTACTTATTACACTCAACAATTTGTCGAACATTCGCAAACCACTGCGGTACAAAATTAGAGGGTAGGCTCTCGCCAGTCGAATCCTTTACCATTACCATTATGACTGGGTCGTCAACGGGTTGAGCAAAAAAGAAATAAACTAAGCTAAATTCACACGAACGAAAAAGGTAAACAAGCAGACCGGTTCAGTGTACACTAATAGGTTTATGTAAGCGAGAATGTAGTGCACAAACTGTTTATATATTTTTCTGCTGGTAGGTAAGCCTTTAACCACAATCTCATCTGGTGGTAAGTGATGATGTGGTCGAAGGTGTTAATTCAGTTAATTCAGGCTTAACCTAGAATTACTGGCTCTCAAGGACGGCTGACGGACCACCGTTGGGTGCTTGGCGACAGATTTTCTACTTGAGGGTGGAGTTAGCCAGACGGGCATTCGCGAAATGCCCTTGCGGTGAAGCTCAAGCCGGCGACGGGATTCGAACCATGGACCTGCTGCGCTACCGCGCAGCCAAAACCACTGAACTATCACTGCTTCATAATAATTATATTTATAAATATATTTCACTGTGTTCTGGTTGCAAGTGCTACTTCACCCGTACAAAAAATAGCAGTAGCCTTGTAAAGAAGTTATCAAGGACTAGCGGCTCGCTCCGGCTTCGTACGGGTATTCAACAAAAATAAACAAAAACAATTTTTTTTTTTAAATTTTCTATAACCTATTGTTCATCAGGGATAATGAGGGATTCTAATGGTGAAAGAATTTTTCAAATTTATCCAGTAATTTTTAAATTTATTCGTTACATACAAAAATACAAATCTTTATATTAGTGTAGATGAGATTACGTAAGATTAAATACACGAATATTATTACACCAAAGGCAAATCAATCAATTCGATCCTTTGAGAGTAAATAATACTAAGCCATTAGATTTTTACTTCTAACACTCATCTCATCCAAGCATACGAAACGTAGGAAGAGCTTTGAAAAGTTACATTAAATTCGCTCGTGTGGATCAAACTTTATATTCAAAAGAAGATTGGTGTGGCAAATAGGCAATCATTGGATGCTACGTACATTAATGCAGATAATTTGACATGTCGTCATTGTCAAGTCGTATTTATCGTCAATTATCATTATCGGATTAAAGGGAGAGGAACCTGAATGTGGTAGAAGAAATAAAAGTCCAACCAAATGAGAACGCCACACATCGTGGGTTTTATAGTTGTCGTATAATAATATCATCGAAAGTTATTTTTTCAAGGACTTTTCAGATCTGAAAGGTTAACCTTTGACCACTATTTACCTGTTAGTTGGTCAGTGGTGAAGTGTCGAGGGTAAACAAGTTTAACCGACAGATCCACTGGCTCCCAAGGACAGCTGCCGGAACATAACGTCAGGTGCATGAAACTAAACCATATTAGACTTTCGTTGACCTCTTGATTGTTTCTTCTAAGACAATAGCCTAGCGTTGAACAATTAGCTCTTCCATTAGGGTTTGCCATAATCTTTAAGCTTGGCAGACGTCTTGGAGATCTCAGTAAGATGGTTCTTCAGATGAAACTTCTGCTTTTTTCCGTTTGTTGCGTCTTACGTTATAGATCACTGCGGCACCCCACGGGGATTTCTTGCCATTACCTAACTATTCGAGAAGTTTTTAAGCATATCAGACAAATATTTATCTTTTAAATTATAACTATCAGATAACTCAAAGCAATGAATCGACAAATAGAAGTAAATACGAAGAAATTGTAACATTTTCTACAGTATTTACTATATAAACGTAGGTTCGAACTTCAGGGCGAGCATGAAATCGTCTAGGAATAAAAAACCGCACGAGAAACTAGCCATTAAGACCGGTGTTACAACACGATGTTTTCTTATTTGTCTTGTCGTCTTGGAGGTATGGATATTTCAATAAGAATAATGGGTTATTAACATACCAATCGAGATAAATACGATATTACCTCGCAAGCCTAACGATTTACAGATGACAGGAAGGTAGTTTAGAATACGCAACAGAGCCAAATGGTGTTTTCCTTGGCGCAAGTCGATATACGGAGAAGAGAGTTAAAATCACGTTGGCAAAAAAGGAATTTACTGTCAAAGAAACGGTTGGTACAAAGTCTAAGCTATATTAAAAAATACTTACAGAAATTAAAAATACCTCGGAACTATAACTTTCAAAATATACAAATTTTGTAATATCCAAGGGAAAACCTTATAAAATGTAGGCTACAGCACAGACAAATCGGTCCGCTCATGTAATGACTCAAGGTGTGATCGAGCGTTATACTTTATCCAGCCCCTGTAGCGTTCACGTTCCGGCAAACGATTTATATGTACATGGATAAAATACAAGCGCACCTACATTTAAAACAAACCGCAGATCACGAGGCCCAGAGCGTGGTTGCCTTACCCCGTTTCGACAAATCACGTTCGTATCCCGGCTGTTCGGGCCGCGTGATCTGATGACGCACTAGGAAACTGGATTAAGGTCGTCAAATGTGTGCCGATATTGAACGAGTGCTCGTTAGGCCCAGTGAGATATGTGTGCCAAGCGCAACGATTAGTATTACTTTCATTGTCAATTGTACGTTAGATAAATGGCTAAACTTGAGGTTGACAGGAGAAACGGATTCACTTTTTTCAAAGAAGAAAGAGCGAAATGAATTTTCTCGTACAGTATTGTGCTACTTACATAAGGTCATAATGATTTAGAGAATTCGTTAGTATTATATAAAGTCTACTTACTCGAAATACAAAGTTATTGTACGGCAAGGGCGTCGTTGGACCTATTATATGTTCTATGGTTGGACACGACATGCTCACCCAGTGACATGCTTCGTCTTGTCGTGCGACGGCCACGATCTGGCTCACTTGTAATTCCAGTCTCCACAAGAGTCAAATAGCTCTATAGTAAATGCTAGCGATGCACGCAATGACATGGTCAGTATTATGCAAGTGTTCTAAAGGCATGCACCTGTTCATCGCTAATTACAGCATACTTTCAAACTTGGAACTAAAATGAATATTAACGATGAGGTTAGCATAATGCCGCTAGCATAAAGGGTCCCTTTCACGTCCTTCCGTCTGGCACTCGCAAAGCCACATTGATTGTATCGTATTAAGGCAACCCGACGCGTGAGAAACAAAGCGTTAAGTTACAAACCAGCCTCGGCACAGGATGGCCTATGTACGAACTGAAGCCCCACACTTGTTCGCAGCCCGGATAACGGTACGAAACACCGCGTGAACAAACTCGATACGAGCCACCTAGCTTGTGTAATCGGGGAATGATTTAAACACTTGACCCGATAAAAATGAACGTAAAACGAGTCATTCCCAGAACCTCTACTTGTTGGTACAGTTATAATATAATTCATGGCCTTCATATAGGCCATGGGTTTTAACTGTTAATACAGAAACAACGATTCGGAACACTTTTAGTACAAATTCAAATATGAATCATTTCTGGCAGAAGGTCAATAATAGGCACTACTACTAAACTGTTCAGTTCAGACGTTTATGATGGCGTAGATTGCAGGCAAGATAAGATCAGAGGCCAAACACTGACAAACGATGCTTTTGCACATCAATATTTATGCGCTAAAACAGTTGTTACAATGTAACCATGGTCATGGATGAAAGTCCAGTCTATTATGAATCCAGCGCTCGCGGTTATTGAGAGGTTATTTGTCAAAAGAAATTAGTAATCAATGGACAGGAAAAATTTGGAAAGATGTCTGGGATAGCAAAAGCCTTGAAAGCTTTTGCTCGAAGAAGACATTGATTTATTGTCGCACGTTAGACGTGGTCTCATTTATCACGGACAGTTTTACCGGCAAAGGAACACAAAGGGTAATGCATTGCCGATTCGTTTATCGAGATGACATTGACGTATTCGATGAGGAATAAACACAAGCCAACGATAATGTGCCTATCGTAAGAATCCAACTAGAATATTGTAAAAATGTATATCTCCCACTTTGACGACCTCGCTATGCTGGTATTTTCGGAGGGGTATAATAATTTATTATGGAATGTATCCAGAGTTAAAACTTTTTATTGCTTTGTTTTATATTCATTCCGATAGAAACAACGATCACCTGGATACATCTTTGTTAGCGTAGAGAAGTAAACATTAAAAAGGTTTTTTGTGTGTTGAGTTGACTTGATAATTTGTTGCCGCTATAAATTCAATGGAGGCTCTAATGACCGCCGATATTTAGTCGGCATCGTCCTAAGAGGCTTTTTTTCATAGAAACAATTTATAAAGCCGTGTGGTAATATGAACTGGTATACGACTGTAGTTAAATTAATCGCTCAGTTTAGTATCATGGAACTGTGACGCAATGAAATAACCGTTTCACGTGAAGTTGATATTAATTCAGCTTGAACGCATTGGTTTATCTCTGATTCTAGAAATAGTTATGTAAATGAATGTGTCGGCGGAGTTACCAGCCAAAACAACCGAACTTATTTATACGGTATTTGTATAACATTCCTCCAACTGAGCTCAGACGTTATCTTATATGGGTTCACACGCGGTGTTTCATCATGAGCCTAAAATGTTCAGAGCCGAATTAATAGGTAAGCTTAGATAAGTAGGTACTTCATTTTGGCTTTATGGGTTTATTCTACAAGGTTTTAATATTTCGGTTGAATTATTGATTGGTATACATAAGAACCTAGCCTCCTACTATCGAATAAAATTTTGCTACAAAGCAAAATTTAAGTATTTTCATAAAAAACAGATACACAAATGTGCAGCTGTGCGTTGTATAAAGAGAAACGAGAAGGCTTATGTACAATTATAAAAAAACAAAAACTGGGTGGAAAAAACACAGAGCCTTCGAATAAATCTAATAGTTGAAGGTAGAATCAGTCAGCCAGAGGCAGTCCGAGTAAAATAGGTGTATCCAATTACTCCGATAGTTCTGATACCTTAGGCACTAACACCATCATGCACATAAATAATAATAATAATCATAAATCATATCATAAAACGTGTCGATAAAAAATCTTGCCCACAAATAAAAACAAAATCCAAATGAAGACGTCGAAGAAGAAAACTGCCTGCAGAGAAGTCTTTATTATTCCAAGGGTATCAAATTCACAGTCATGATGACCTAAGGATAATGAACATAAACTATGATATTCAATGTCATTGGATAAACGCAGCAATAAACTTTTATCGTGTGCTCTCTCGGGGTTGTAGCAATTTTAGTGTTTACTTTGATGTGTCAGTCATTTAATCAGAGCTAGTTTTGCCTCGAGGCTGGCTGCAATATCTCGGGTACTTTGTTGTATCGCCACGTCTGGAGATACAATAAATTAAAAGTACACTGCAAATCAAAGATAGGCGTAGAGCCGAGAAAAATATTAAAATTAAAAGTAGGTGTTCCAGCTAGTCTTAATTCTCACAAGAAAGATGCTTATTATATATAATTTACGAGTAATTTTAACCAAAAAATGGAACCGACTACAACACTCAAAGTGTGAAATAACTTGTTGAAGTCAGTACCATGATAGTTAAAAAGTGCCTATTATCACAATATTGTGCGCATGGTACCGATTTCGACAAGTTATTTCACACTTTTGAGTATCGAAGTCGGTTCCATTTGTTTGTAATTTTTTTTAACTCTTTTTAGTGACCCCTTGCTACTTACGGATCGATTGTCATTCATTGTCAACGACTATATCATCAAGATAGAAAAATATTTTTCAGTTATTGGAGTTTAACTCAAAAAAGGCTTAACCGACTTTGATGAAGTTTAAATAGGACTAAACGACAAGCATCAACTTTCAAATAAAAAAAAAAGAATTATCAAAATCACCCAGTCAAAAGTTCTGGTAACAAACATAAAAAAATAACAGACGAATGAGAACCTTCTTTTTTGAAATCGTTATAAAGCAAGCATGTCACAAGACTGCAAAGGAAAACATGATATATACACTTAGCTCTTCATATAAATGCCTGACACGAAAACTGGCTTAATATACAGTTCAGTATATTATAGTAGGAAATTTGCTGCATCGAATCACGCAATACTACGATTATGGATTTGCATTCTTGCGCTGGCCGACTAAACACCATACGAGTTTATGTTGAAGACAAGTCGGCTAAAGGTGTGTAAAATTTATCAAGTGCTTTGCAGAAACCATCAAGTTACGATATGCTTTTATTTTACGATTACATTCCTTACTCATAAACGTTTTACGACTGAAATGGTACTTAAATTAGTCGTCCTCTCTTATTATTGTGACGTAAAAGCAATACGAAGTGAGACGTCAACAGGAGCGTTCCGAGCTCATCTTGAAAATGACCACCGGATGTGGTTGAAACTATAGTCGGATCATCTATCCGACTTATTCATGATGTTATATCCCCAATCATTTGCTTAAATCAGTGAGACTAGCATTCGTCTCTAGGATTTCGTACCCAAAGGGCAAATCAGAGCCCCTTTAATGAAACTTCAATGTCTGTATTTCCCTCCGCCTCTATGTCACGAGTCTCTAGCTCGTTTTTTTTTCAAGGAAAAATAGGAATTGCATTCAATAAATGCCCTTCCACCATCCTATAACGACTGCCATCGTAAAACAGCAACTGGGACCGACGGCTTTACGTGCCCTCCGAAGCACGGAAGCGCTCAGTATTAATGCCACTAGCGGTCACCCATCCAAGTCATGACCGCGGCGGACGTTGCTTAACTTTGCTGATCGGTTAAGAACGGCTAAGCAAACTTCGCTACGAGCGCTTCAGAATGTTGGGCCAACAACGAATGTTGAACCAGAAATTCAGTTAACTTATTTTTCAGGATCGAACACATGAGAAGGGAGCTAAATAAAAGGTTTGTACCCTTATCGTCAATCCACACCGAAGTAGCAGCGGCTGGCAGCGATGTGGCTGTTTACTGTTTTTTAAATGAAGTTTCGTTGAATTACGGAACAAAACTCATGTCACATCTTTAATTAATCTTCAAAAGCATTTCAAACGATAAACTAATATGTTTAATCGTTACACACGATTTTTAAATCGAAGAACGGCGTCCTTGTGAACTAAGTATTTTCTAATTTTCTTCCATTTCAGACTTACCTAGATATCACTGTAACAGCATTGTTGCAGCGGGCGCTAATTATTGCGCTTTATATCAGCGTTAGTTTGTTGACTTTCATACTACCGGCAACAAGCTTCCAATTTGGGGATGGTAACGTCTTTAAGAATGCATCAGAGCTGTGCGAGGAAGATGAGCGGCCTGCGAGGAAAGTATCCGCCAATAAGATTATTGCTCTCAGCGAGGTTATGAAAATGAAGCTATTCTATTGATGACTTTTTCGTCTTAGACCGGTCATCTTGTTGAGAACAATATTTTAGGTTTTATTTCGCTCTAAATTAGAACAAACCTTAACGCTCAAACACGCAGTACAATTCTGGGAGGGAAAGTAATGGACAAGACATTGCAGTTGTGGCGAAATCAACGTACTCTGAAACGAACTCTAAAAAACCGACCTGGTATAACTATACATGTAGCACTAATTGATTTCACTTTGTCACAATGCATGCATGCATATATACACATCGTTAACCTTTTTCCCATCGCGGTGCTCGTCTCGTTTTACACAAGAAACCGTTGGGTGGGTTGATAATTAATTCTGTCCTGGGCTACTTATGTTGCCGACCGAGTAGAAACCGCAGCGCCCTGTAACGGCCGAAGAACATGTTCCGACGGAGTCGTATCAGTCATTTAACTTTGCTCTAATTTCTCAAAGCGATTTCCGACGTTGTGGAACGGGAACACACGGTAAACTTTAAATGTTATGCAGTCACGGTGAAAAGTTGTTTGTTTTGAAGCAGTGATGGCTCAGTGGCATTGGCTATGGACTGTCGCGCCGCAGGTCCATGGTTCGGATTCCGCCGCGGGCTTGAGCTTCACCGCATGTTGAAAGGGCATTTTGTGAATGCCCGCCTGGCTAGCGACTATCCTCAAGTAGAAAATCTGTCGCCAAGTACCTCACGGTGTGTAAGGTTGCTGTCCTTGAGAGTCAGTAATTCTAGGTGAAGTCTGTTAACACCTTCGACCACATCATCACTTACTATGAAATGAGATTGGGGTCAAAGGCTTACCACTCAGCAATAAAAATAAAGAAAAAAAGCATACAATTTATTAATTTAGGTGAGTTACAGAACTAATAACTAATAACAAAATAAACTTATTCTTAAAATCGAGTTAACACTTAACAGACATATATCGTTTACCTACTAATGACTATTTACCTCCTTAGATTTAAACATTGAATGTCCTTCGTTTCATTAACCTCGATAAATAAAGCTCATTTAGTCCAATCGGCATCCGGAACGCACTGGTTCGAAAGAAAGGAGCAAAGTTTAATTTACACAGCCATTATTGTAATGGCGTTAACTTTATCGTAGGTGATTGCAACAGGGGTAGTTATTTATCCGCAGTTTAAAAGGGTTCCTCCAATATCCGTGCGGTCAACATCAGCGGACTTTGCGGAAGAGCTCCAGTATCCAGCGAACATAAATCAAGCTAGCACATCGCCCCCGGCTCGGTTGCCGTGACCCTGCCGATGCCTTTGTTTACTCGCTGCGTTGCTGTTTTAAGTAATCACCTTGATACCACTGGTTAAGTATCCTATTGAATATTTATGGACACCATATTGGTTTTAACGACTAAAAAAACAGGCCTCGTAGAATCGGACATACCGAGAGTGTTCTGTATCAACCTACAATATATTTTTGGTACAATAAGTATATAGTATATCAGACGGATTGTCCACCGCAGAACATAGACGATGATAGAGGGATGTTTGTTATGATTCTCACGCTTGGCAGGCGTCTTGGGGATCGCAGAGTATGATAGCAGTTCCTCAGAAGGCGTTACTGACTTTCCAGTATTTTACCCTTTGTTTGAAGCTGTGACATTCCAGCCCGTCACTCCACTGGCGTACTCGTATATATCAACAATTTTTTTATTCAGTTCGCATCCACATCTTTATAGCTTAAGTACAACTATGCAGTTGGCCGGTAATTATTGATTCTTGGTTTAATATAGAATTTGAACTACTATAATTACACCAAGCTTAAAGCTTGTATGAAATACCGTTTTTACGACAGACCAAAAAAGCCTCGATTTATTTTACTTTTTTTAAAGAAAACACATTATTTAACTAAAAATTGACATTTCTATTCTATTCTTTTACTGGCAACTATTACGGTCAAAGTACGGACGGACAGCGACGTAATGTAAGTAACAAGACGAACAGAGCCCTAAAACAATGATAAACCCTTTTGACATGTGAATGTCGAAAAGGTTTTTGTGGGACCTGACCCCGACAAGTCTTCAATAATCAACGTCACAGATGATATAATCGGAACGTATAAGGATATAATGGAGGCTTTTCATCGGCACGATTGTTATCACGGCAGCATCGGCGTGGTAGTTCGCACTGCACCGTTTGTGCGTTCGCAACTTGGTCAGTCAGATCGGCCGCGTGCTGATTCAGATCGAGGTCTGTCAGGTCGCCGCGCGCCGTCCATAACAGGTACACCGTGAAAACACTTACACTGATAAAACCGTTGTCGTATAAATCATCTACGATGTATATTTCAGGCAATAACCAAGAAACGCCCGGATAATTCAATATCGAACGCTAGGGGCGTTCCAATAACAATAAACGTTTCGACTTTTCATTAGCAGTAACTTAACTCCGATACATTACGAAACATAATTGCGAGTGAGTGCTCGTGATGTTTCACAGAGCGCCCGCTACAATATCGCAAACTACACGGTTCCGATAGCACAAGAAACGCTGCGGAGTCAATCAAAACAGTAGAGCGAGCACATCGAGATAGAATCTCTCCCGTACGGAGGATCACGTAGCAATAACCATTAACAATCAATCAGGCGCAGAGAACAGCAATCAGTGCCCCAAAGCATTTTATACACTCTAGTCCTATCTTACACGAGATTATATACCGAGCCATGGAAAATATGAACCGATCGTAGGACAGACTGATGTCATTTTCAATTGTTTTGCCCGAGGAGCGTATCAATGAATATTATAGTACCGTGTGTGTCCGGTATCATTCGTAAACGGCGTCCCTCGAGCGATCCACATCCGTTTATTGTTGTTTGCGAATAAACGGTTTAGTGCAGAGTATGTAACTAATGTTAGCCGTCATGTTCGGCGTTAGTTCGGACAGCACGCCCGAGGCTTGCGTAACAGCGTAACAATAGTCATTAGCAATCAATCTGACTGCGGTGGGCGGTCGGGGAGGGACGATATTTTGAAATTGCTCCTAGCTGGTGCTTGCGGTCACGTAACAAAATAGCAGAGCAGCTTCCTAATATAGCTCCTAACGGAAATTATGAACCATTCAGGCATTCAATTTCTGAAAGCACTAAACTATTCATTGTCGACCGCAGAGTTCAAAAGACTTAGAGATGAACAGGGGGTTTTATCGAAATTGTGGGCAGCGCAGCGCGGACGGCTGTGGTTGGCGGCACGCGTGGCGAACACGTACGGGCAATTGAAAATAGCGCGAGTTATTGCGGGAAATCGAGCCGCAATTGCAGCTGCCGGGTAAGCCACACAATGTGCCGGCGCGAGATAACGATGCCGCTGTCTCGGTGTCGCTTTACCAGCTTCTCGGGTCACGCCTTCTATTCAGCCCCGAGCGACTATGTATCTGAAACTACAGCCAAATAACTCGGTACCGTAAGAAAATACTTACATAACATCAGTCGCAGTTTGTCACGGTCGTAGTACATACGCGCGTGTGACGAATTAAGAGAAGGCTCACGTCCATAATAATGGTTTTATTGTGTTAGGAATATCCCGGAGCCCGTGTACTTTGTCGGTTATTAACCCAAAGCGTTTCATTACTAACGTCCGGCGGTCACGCATTGCGTATCGAGGTATATGGGATATTGCGACACAAACTGTCCATGAATACATTTACACCAGTAAAGTTGTCCAGAATAAGGTATATGACAAGTTCCCAAAAATGGACGATTGCGACGTGGAATTTTAATCGACATCATGCCTCGAATGTTGAATGCGATGTTATTTTTTTCCCCAACAGACCCTTCAGTCTCGATGGTCAACCGGTATTGTGAAGAAGCGTCGATTCTAAGGATTACCTGTCGAATTTTGATGTTAGAATTTACGAAACTGATTTATGTATCGCTGTATTGTGCGTTTCTTTATTTGGTGCGATGGCGATGACGGCACCGATGCAATGGTTGCCTCATATCGACTTTTTGTGATCGATTGTGTAAATCGATTGTACAGTCATTGATGCTTCAACGATGACGAGTCGATCTAGCACAACGGAAAATGTGCCGCAGAAAACTTTAAATACATCCCCACTCGTAGCTATTAAAAACAAGTAAATAGTTCAATACATACATATCTTATTGTACTGTATTTTGTTCCATGTCTTTTATATTAGAAACCTTAGATTACATTTAATAGAACCCGTAAGCGTTCACATTACAATAGCACATGTTTTTATTTTCATGATGATGACAAAGGATTGCGTTCGATATAATGACGCATGCAGTCCAATGATCTGGCATAGATCATTGCACGCTGACACATATATTACTGTCATATCAAACATAACTCATCATAATAGATCTATTCTGTTATTGTTTTTGTTGTAGATTTCTTTAGATAGGGCGGTCTGCGAAGACAATAGGAACGGCGCACGCACCCGGTCGCCGTGGGAAGATGCAAGATAAGTCTACAATCGTACTTTCATCCGTTCACGCATGATTTAAGTGCGAACAAAACAACAATACACAGAAACTGTCACGCGTACGAGCATATATTATTAGCATATATATTTATTTATCATTCCACTATGAGTACCTATAAACTTTAAGTACAGGAAGAATATGCACGGTTAGAGATTTTCTGAAGATGTGTATTTGAATCAGAATCTTATATATATCACACTGCATTTGTATGCCAAAGTAAACTAACTAACTACCTTATCGTCTTATTTCCAACGTTCGTACAATTCACCTATCTAATATCAACCATACTCCAGTAGGTGCCGGGTAAAAATTACACGACACCCTCAAATAGAGGTGGAGGCATTTCTTATTGTGGGTGTCGTATAAGGTTACTTAGGGTAAAATACCGGAATCGTACACTTCCCAAGCGTGTGGTATATGGCAAACATACCCTTATTGGGGGAGGCTGTGTTCAGCAGTGGACAATCCGACCAAAACAGTAACAGGAAAAGTAAGGTTAACGCCGTTCTGTGGATGTGCAATTCGTGTTAGAGCTTAATATACAAATCTGTATTTTATGTATATCAGCAGATAATGAATAGATTCAGGCGTTACTTTGCGGAAATCCATATTCAATAATAACAAATATATTTTAAATATTTTAAGAAAACATCAAATTAATATTTTAATATAACACTTAAAAAATATAAAAATATATCTAGTGACAATTCCGCCTAATTTTCCTGGTAACCCGACGTGACGTCACAAACGCCACGCAGCCAAACCGGAAGAATTTCTCGAAGAGTCAAGACCTCCTGAGGATGCTTCGAGTAGAAGCGAAACGCGTCGAAAAAATTCGGGTTCGGGGTTCACGTCGGGTTACCAGGAAAATTAGGCGGAATTGTCACTAGATATATTTTTGTATTTTTTTAAGTGTTTTATTAAAATATTAATTTGATGTTTTCTTAAAATATTTAAAAAAATTTGTTATTATTGTATATCAGCAGAATAGCCCACTGCTGAACACAGCCCCTATTAAGGGGGTATTAGCTATAATCCCCACGCTTGGCAGGCGGCTTGGGGATCGCAGTGAAGTTGGCAGTTCTTTAGAAGGCGCTGCTGCCCACCTTCCAGTATTTTTGTCTTAGTAGCCTCTTACGACACCCACTGGATGATATGGGGAGGTGCAATTCTAACCCGGCACCCCACGGGGTAATTTCTGTAATTGCTTCACCTTATTTTCAATGTATAATAGAATATTTAAACCTTTCTATTGTCAAAAATTATCAAAAACTAATAATCTTAACTTTTCAGTTCTAAAAGTTAATTCCTTATCTATGGAAGATATTGGTACATGAATTGCTCTACTAATAGTAAGTGGCTAAGCGAAAAAACGTAGAAATTTCACTAAGAAGTTTTCTTGGTTCCAATATATCAAATAGTTTCTAAAATGGCCCATTTTGAATGATTGCAAAGCTTTTGAAGGTAGCGTGCATCTAACACCGATTGACGCGCCAGCTCTTTCCCAAAGTGGAGATATCCCCGACAGTAACCAGAAGTTGTTGGTCCCTCCTGTGGTGAATTGGTGATATTGTGTCGAATCACGCGACAGAGGGAGGAAGCGATGCCGCCCTCTTTGTATAGGTATATGTCGACAACGACGGGGTACTTTGTTGGCCTTTGTAAGAAAACTTTTGTAAAAATTATATTTGTCATGGAGATTGGCGCAGTACAGTTGGTCACTTGTGACAAATTGCGCCTATTATTGGTAGAGGTTACATTAGGTGGGCCTCGTGCGCGTTCCGTCACAATCACGTTTAATAAAAACCACGTGACACATATACATTATTCCGTCAAAATGACTTTACCTCGCCTTATGTATATATATATGTATGTACTTAAATATTATAAATTAAACCGGCAATATATAGCTGTTTAAGACCAAATGTAAATAAGTAACCCGCTACTGCCATACTACTCGCAGAACACCTTCATTCGAGAAAAGGGGTATGCTGAAAATCAGCCTTGCAGAGACTTTAATGTCTATGCAGTCCCGTGCTGAGCATACCCCTATTGCCAATTATGTTTAAATTTATATATATGTTAATTGTAGTAATTGTTTTATTTTTTTGTGGCAATAAAATACTTTTCTTTCTTTCTTTCTTATGGTAAGCGATTGAGCATTAATCAAGTCGGTAAGTTAGTGTTCTAATAGCCATCCCCAGAGAGATGCTTTTCCACGCCCCACTTGGAAGACCCTGGTTCATAGCTACAAGGAAAAATGTACGCCGGCAGAGCGTTAACAAATTTAATTACACTGAAGAAATAGGATCTTCTAAACTTTTTGGTACTTGGTAAGGGATTCTAAACATTATATGGATGACATGCCCCTATTAACGTTTGCACATAAATGGTGATTAATAACAATACGCTTTTATATCGCTGAATGGATTAGACAGGGTTGTCTAAAACACCACGTTCCTACAGATAGTTAGTACTTATACAAATAGTTTTTGCATGGTGGTAGGGCACTTTGCGAATGCCCGCCTGGCTAGCTACCACCCTCAAGTTGAAAATCTGTCGCCAAGCACCTAACGGTGTGTTCCGGCAGCTGTCCTTGAGAACCAGTAATTCTAGGTTATCCTGAACAAACATCTTAGACCACATCATCACTTACCATTAGGTAAGATAGTGGTAAAGGCTAACCTATCAGGCATAAAAAAAAGATAGTTTTAGACCCACAGGGGACCCCATTGCCATCTACAAGGCATAGTGCCATACTCCTGACTGGTCTTTACGAATGTAGAAAAGTATACAAATTGACCCATTTAAAACTATTTTAAACGTCTTTCTTAGAAATCTTGAGTGTCCGTGCCCTTTATATCACGGAAAGCATAAATATAATTGAATGCACTAATCTTGTGTTTTGAGATCTGGGAATTCAGAGGACCAAATCATGATATTATTTAATTCGTGATATTCAATGACTGTATTCATTTTACTATGTAATTTACACTAACTAATATGATAAATGATCCTTTTCAGATATTCTCGTTCTTGTGGAAATCTTTTGATAGATGTACTCAGACAATAAATGATTGAGATACATAATAATAATACTCAATAATGGTTCTAACAAGTATCAAAATTCGTTCTCGATTCAATTCCAAGCATAGGCATGTTATTATATGTATATTATCATAAGCTATAATGAATTATGGCTTTGGAGTAAATAATACAAGCTTAGTTCGTCGGTAATTAGGCTAATATAATGTTCGACGTTACAAATTTTAGTTATATTAACTAGTCTAATGTAGGGGAATGCTAAATGTCTATGGCTTACATTACAAAATCACAACGAGAGGAAAACTAATAGTCCTGTGCGGCATTCGAACCCTCCACCCCATCCACACCTATAGTTGGGGTATTCTCTGACCGCTAAGCTAACATGGCATATGACTCATAACTCTAATTTGTACCTACGTTTTAACCATCGTATGGGTATGGAGATTGCGTTATTGCACAAGTAAAAATATTAAAAATTATAGGGCTGCGTAATCGTTATCAAGTATAAAGGTAATTTCAAAAAATTGTCTTAGTTGCCCAATTTACAGCAGGCAGCTCGACGGGGGTTGCGGTAGAATACTAGCGGTCCCGCGCCACCCTTCTACAGTCGAAGAAGCTGGAACACCGTGGGGTTTTATACGGTGTGGGCATCTTTAACCAAGTCCGTCATACCCCGTCTGCTTCCCCAGCCGGCGGTAATGCGTAAAAGCATTTCGCCACGTACAAAAAAAAATGGTGTCGCTCCATCCCCATACGGTGGTTAAGAACGAGAGGACTAATTTTATTATAATCATGGCTTATGAGTCCTATGTATGCTGATATACATATATGTTTAGCGGTCAGAGCATACCCCGGCTATAGGGGCTATAGGGCTGGCGCAGATTCGAATGCCGCACTTGATTATGTTTCCTTTCGTTGTAACTTTGTAACGTAATCCGAGGAGCATGTGTTATTGCAAAAATATTAATTATAAAAAGTTTTTTTTTTAAATTTGTTGCAAAGTTATCTAACTATTATACTAGATCACATAATACGCGAGATTTTAAGCTGATTATTTACAATACTTAATATATTGTAATTTATACTTATGGAATTGGTCCCATTTGTAACAGGTAACCTTAATATGTATTAGTGTATTTTATGTATTAGTTGTTATTTTTCTTTTCTTGTTTGTGATTCATAACTAATTTTCTTTACTTATGTATTTTTGTCTTGATTTGATTGTACCTTTACCTTTTATTACACCCGTCTTGTTATTCCTGTATTTCCTCTCCATCCACAGGTTGCCTGGAAGAAATCACTATTAGTGATAAGGCCGCCCATTGTGACACTTTAGTGTAAGATTTCTTTTTGATGTTATTTTTGTATAGTAAGTGGTGTAACAATAAAGAATTATCTATCTTCATTTTATATGGAATTGGAAACAAAAGGTGTTTGATAACTTTCAAGGCATATGAGCTATATTATTTTAAACACACTAATACCATGATCATGTAGAATAGTGACCTATATAACCTAGCTACAATCAGTACAAATAAAGACATGTAGTACAAGCGCGATAAAACTGATATAAAATTGAATTTTCCGCCATAGACATCAGATTCCACCGTAAGCTCCTTAAATAAGGTTTTACTCCATCGAGCAAATACATCGAGTAAAAATCACAGCACAAGCTTCGACCTTCTTTCTGGCTTAGAGCTGTGAGCTTTGCGGTCCACATGTTGATTTTACTAGCTTTTCAATAAAACTATCGAGCAATACCGTATGTTATATGTATTATGCAGTATATATTATGTAGTATGGACCTCAAAAGATTTAATAACAAAGCATTGTGTTCTTTGGGTTCTATTTAGTATTTCTTTTTTTTATGTTATTGTGACGGAACAAGCTCGAGGTCCACCTTATGTTAAGCGGTTACCTCTGCCTATAACATATGCATTTCGTCACAAGTGACGAATTGCGCTGCGCCCGTCACCTTAAAACATACTACTTCCGTGCTTCGGAAAGCACGTTATACTGTCGCGACGGCCCGAAAATCTGTCGCCAAGCACCAACAGTTTGTTCCGGCAGCTATATTTAAAGAGCCAGTTAGTAATTTGACTATAACCTAAACAACATCTTCGACCACAACATCACTAACCATCAGGTCAAAGACTGATTAAATAGCAATAACAATGAATCAAAAATATAACTCATTATTCGTTCGCATTTGAGCTAAATGCTACTTTTGGATAAAATTCGTTGTTTTTTAGCGTCTATATATTCCCTATAGCCTGAAATATCGCAATAACAAATGACGATGTTATAGAATATAACACCCAGAAATACAAAAAAAAATTACAACTTTTTTAAGCATCTAAAATAATCTAAATCGTATGCGCAGTTAATATATTTTGTGTATTTTCGCGCATTTCGGAGGCAGGTTAACGTTGCAGGTTGCCATTAAGATACAGATGACAATGGTATTTGGTTTGGTTTTTGTACTCACAGTGTTCGGGAAAAAAAGGAAAACAAATGAAAGGCTACCTGGTTCAGCTCACCCCGCGTGCCAGATGTTACACGACGCGTAGTTTTTGGTTTCTTCTCCCTTGCATTCAACGCTGATTGTCTTGCGAGATGAAAGATGATTTTCTATGCGCGATGGTCGCGGCTGATGTTGAAAACTGTCGTTTTGGCAATATTTCGAGGAAAGTTTACGGAGCTCTCGACTCGATCGCGTGCCGGTTAGACGTCAACAACTTTTATTTAACTACCCCCCAGGTTAGCCAAGGAAAGTCAAGGAAGGGATGAAGGTAGTGAAATGAAGGTTTCGTTTAGGAATATTGAACAAAGTTGCGTTCTAAAGTTGCGACACACCAATGTTGCTAATATTAACAAACATACCGCCCCCCAAAGAGCTGCTAAGCTCTTTAGAGTGAGATTAAATTTACAAGATTAAATTAAAGACTAGTTAAATTCAATGGCTGATTTACCGAAATAAAATAAATTAAAATGTAAGTTCCCATAATAAAACTAGGTAAAAAAGAGGCGTTAGTTGATATTCTAAATGATGAGTTTCCTAGATATGATATTTAGTTGTCTAAACATGGCATTAGAGGGCACAATTTTACTACTGGTCGCAGCAAAATTCCACTGGAAGTCTGCAACTCTACTACTCTTACAGTACCGTCAGTGCCTGGACAAACGCGAATGATTCGACCCTTTTTCCAATGAAGCGATGGCAAGTTTGGATCCTTGATCAAAACCAGATCCCCAACTTGAAAATTAGCAGTCTTAGCAAGCCACTTCGGACGCTGCTGCATTGTGTGCAGAAACTCCGAATGCCAACGTCGCCAGAAGTGCTGGTTAATTTGTTGAAGTAGTTGCCAGCGTTTCAGAAGATTCGGATTAAAGTCTTCGCAGTTTTCTTCAGGTAGAGACAGCATGGGTTGCCCGATCAGAAAATGACCAGGTGTGAGCGTTTCAAGATCATTTGGATCATTTGTCAAGGGACATAACGGCCGTGAGTTTAGAGCTGCCTCTACTTTGGCAAATATAGTACCAAGCTCCTCAAATGTGAGTGAACGATCGCCGATGACGCGTGCCAATATGAGCTTTGCCGACCGCACTGCACTCTCCCATAAACCACCCATGTGAGGACCGGAAGGAGGATTAAAATGCCAAACTATTTGACGATTGGCCAGAGACTTTGCGATCTCATCGTGAGCGTCTTTCAAGTGCTGATATACGTGCTTGAGATGGTTACGCGTACCGATGAAGTTCGTGCCACAATCGCTAAAGACGTCACTAGGGAACCCTCTGCGCGAAACGAACCGATCCAGGCAAGCCAAAAAGGCGTCGGTTGACAATTCGGAAACAATATCCAAATGGACACATTTTGTACTGAAGCAAATAAAAATGCATAAATAGGCCTTGTTGGATTTGGCATTTCGAATTCGGGACGTTTTGCACATAAAGGGCCCCGCCATATCAACGCCAACTTTTTGGAATGGACGACACGACGTCCCACGATGAATGGGCAGATCACCCATAAAAGGGTCAACAGATTTTGGTCGTAGTTGATAACAACGCTGACATCGAAAAATCTGTTGACGGATCACCCTACGGGCGGATAATATCCAAAATTTACGTTGGAGCAAGCTAGTAAGAGCCATTAGACCAGGATGAAGAAACAGCCGATGGTAATGGTTTACTATAAGCTCTGTGACGTGATGTGCTTTGGGTAGTAGAAGAGGATGCTTTGCGCTATACTCCAAATCAGACTTGACCAGACGCCCACCCACCCTTAAGTGGCCCTGCAAATCCACGAATGGATTTAACCGCCGAATGCTACCCTTGAGAGGCTTATGGTCGCGCAACGCCCGAAGGGTTTCGGAAAACTCCGTCAACTGGACCAACTTTACGATGTGGAGCAAGCTGTTGTTGAGCTCCGCAACGCTAAGTGGACCAGTTCGACGCTGTTGGGGGTTGCGCGAGTTATGAACGAAACGTTTGCACCAAGCTACAACCGATTGTAACTTGGGAAACGTACTAAACCTCGTCATAAAGGGTAGCTCTTCAGGCAGAGCAGCGACGTTGGAAATGGGCGTGGTTGATTTGAAGCCAGGCAAGTTTTCTTCTCTTGGAAGGGAAATCTCCTCAGACCATGTAGAACAATCTTCTACTAACCACGGTGCAGACCACCACAAATAATGTGCCACTAATTCGGAAGGAGTGAGACCTCGGCTTGCCGAATCAGCAGGGTTTTTAGCGGATGGCACGTAATTCCATACAGCGTTTGGCACTAGAGCTTGAATTTGAGACACGCGGTTCCCCTCAAAAGTCTGAAGCTTGTGAGGAGATACCTTTAGCCAGGCGAGTACGATGCTGGAGTCACACCAGGCCATCATACTGCTGATTTCCATTTTCTGAACTAGAATGCCATAAACATGATGGAGAAGACGTGCAAGAAGATGAGCGCCATTTAATTCCAGCTTAGGGATTGTGAGCTTTTGCTTAAGTGGAGCCACACGGGACTTGGCCAGTAAGAGCCTGACCGAAGTGCTACCGTTTGGTCCTTGAGCGCGCAGATAGACGCAGGCAGCGTAACCACGCTCAGAAGCATCACTGAAACCGTGGAGCTGAATGTCCAGCGGTTGATCAATGAGCAGCCACCTTGGGATAGAAACATTATCAAGTTGAGGAAGCTGCGAGTTGAATTTATCCCAGACATCCATAATTTCGGATGGGAGGGCATCGTCCCAGCCGAGCTGTAAGGCCCAGATGGTTTGCATCAGGTGTTTTGCAAAAAATGTCAGTGGAGTGAGAAATCCGCAAGGGTCGTAAAGCCTTGCTATGTTCGACAAGACGCCACGCTTTGTAGTAACGCTCTTCATTTGAGAAACCCGATAGATGAAGCTGTCAACCTTTGCATTCCATTCCATCCCCAAAACCTTATAAATGTTGTTGTCATCCTCCTCGAATCTGCAAGGTTGCTCACAGTGATCAGCAGATTGCAATTTAAGAAATTCTTTGGAATTGCTGGACCACTTGCGCAATGCGAAACCACCCTGAGAGAGGATGGCAATAAGTTTCTGTTGTAGGTCAAGAGTGGAAGGCAAATCGGGGGCCCCACTACATATATCATCGACAAATGTATCCTCGAGTAGTACGTTCGACGCGGTTGGAAACGTTGCGGCGTTCAGACGAGCAAGCTCATGTATAACACGAATCGCCTGGAAAGCCGAGCTGGTAACCCCATACGTCACGGTGGTAAGCTCGAACTGCTTGATGGGCTCTTCAGGAGATTCGCGCCAAAATATGGTCTGGTGCTTGCAATCATCGTCAGCCATGCGCACTTGACGATACATTTGCTTGATGTCGCAGGTGAAGACAATCCGATGTGTTCTGAATCTGAGAATGATGTCTTCAATGTGTTTTTGTAGCTTAGGTCCGGGCATCAGGACCTGGTTGAGAGACACACCCGTGGAGCTTACAGAAGATGCATCAAACACTGTCCTCAGTTTGGTTGTGCTGCTGTGGGCACGAAGAACACCGTGATGGGGGATATAATAGCGGTCACTGGACACCGGTGCAAGAACTTCACGCATGTGGCCGGCTTCTTCGTAGTCGTGCATGAACGCTATGTAAAGTTCACGGAGAGGTGCATCCTTTAATAGTCGACGCTCTAAGTTGTAAAACCGCTTGAGTGCTGTTGCGTGGGTGTTGCCTAATGGTTTGGAGTTGACCTTGAAAGGGAGACGCACAATAAAGCGACCAGTGCTGTCCCTAGTGTGTGTCTCAGTGAAGTGCTTTTCACAGAGAATATGCTCAGGATCTGAAACGGGTTGGCTAGGAGTCTCTTCGACTTCCCAGAACCTAGTAAGAGCTAGGTCCAGGTCTAATGTGCAGGCCATCGCTACAGCATTATGAGTATGCAGTGATGCTGCAGGAGCTTTCCCTATTATAACCCACCCAAATATTGAGGCATAGGCAGTAGGCATGTCTTCACCAAGGCTGAACTTCCTGCCATCTAGTATCTCATTGTATAAGTCAATACCTAGCAAGAGATCAATTGCTCCCGAAACAGTAAAATGTTTGTCAGCTAAGACCAAGTTTTTGCATAACTTTAAAATTGATTTATCTACTGGCACAGATGGTAGATTACCTGTTATGCGCTTTAAAATGATGCAGTTAGCTGAGAGGGATGGGGTAGAATCACCCATAGGTAAAATAGTACACGAGACTATACCACGAGTCTGCTGGGTGGATGCGGCACCCAAACCAATAACTGTTCTAGATGGCGAACGGGGAAGTTTCAACTTTTGAGCTAAATTTTCCGTTATAATAGAGACTTGAGAGCCACTATCAATCAGAGCACGAGCTGAATGGAAATCTCCATTGACATCCTGTACCCTGACAAAAGCAGTTCCTAAAACCATAGTAGACCCGCTATTAGCACTATGCAACGATTGGACCATGGAACTGGTTGACATGCCAGATTCGCATTCCCTTGGTTCTATTGGTGGCTTATGGTGACGTTCAATGTGGAGTTTTGTATGGTGACGGCCACTACATACTTGGCATACACTCTTTGACATGCACTTTGAGACACTATGTGTTCTTAGACAGTTAAAACAAAGTTGATTTTCTATGACAAATTGCTTTCTTTGTTCTGGAGTCATAGAATTAAAATTTTGACAATAATAAATGGCATGAGCCTCCTTACAGCATGGACAGGAGTTGTAAGTGAGTTTTTTCTCGGTGTTCACTACATTTACTGAGTTAGTGGTAGTCTTGAATGAAGTACCGGCAATATTTTCCAGTATGCGGAGCTGACTTTCAAGGAACTTAAGTAGTTGTGTAAAAGTTGGTATTTCTAAAGGATCAACAATGTTTGATTCAAATTTAGTCCGCATATCAACTGGAATTTTTTTCAAAATAATATGTAATAAAAGGAAACTCCAAGAATCAACATCAAATTTCAAGGCCACCAAAGCATGGGTATTTTCTTTCAATGTATTGATGAATTTATTTAATGATTTTGTATTTAATTGAGTCATATTAGCAAGATTAATAATGGCCTCTACATGCTTGTCTGCAATGATCCTTTTGTTCTCATACCGTTCTACCAATAAATCATAAGCAACAGTATAATTTGCCTCTGAGATTGGTAAATGTTTCACTAAAGATAAAGGCTCCTTATCTAGTACTCCTAACAAGTAGTGCATCTTTTGGACTGAGCTCAGTCGCTGATTTTCATGTATTAAACTTTTGAATGTTGAGTTAAAGTTTGTCCACTCAGTATGAGAACCAGTAAATCTAACGAGATTTATTTTTGGTAAATGAAACTCCTTCTCGCACTGAGTAGACACCAATTGCTTACTTCCATCAGAATTTCGTTGCGCCTCCACTAATGTGTCGTACACGACTTGCACTGAATAATACATTTCCATATATTTTTCGTGTGATTTTTCAAGTTCGGTAGCAGAGCGTTTTTCTTCCTTTAACGTCTGCCTACTACACATAACAATTGAGAAAGCCTCATCAATTTGATCGCGATATTTGTTCATGTCTTTGTGACGAGCTATGAAACGCAATCTTTCGTGATTACTTACGCTCTCTTTCATGCCTAGTTCTTGAGAAAAATCATACGTGGCCTGTAGCCATTTCATAGCCATGTCGAATTTTAACAAACAAATACGAACTTCTGCCATATTTGATTAAAATTTAACTGTTTTTCTTCACGATTTATCACAAAATAATGCTTTGTTTTGAAATTGAATGAAGTGACAGTGAAACCAAAGATTAGAAACTTGACAGTTGACACATCCACACACTAACTTTTGATAGTACTATATTTTGCTTAAGTTGCCAGTTACCCAAAAAAATGCAAAGCTTGATGAAGCTTGATGCAGTTTGATAGTGTGACACAGATGTAATGAGTGAAGTTCGACAGTTAATGCTTAAAATGGTGGTCACAAAAATGAAACGCAATGAAGTAAGGGAATTTGGTGAAAAATGAGAATGCAATATTTTGATGTTTTAAAACAGGATTTTACGTTAATTTAGATGGGATTTGGCGTCGAAGGACCAGGAAATGTTCGGGAAAAAAAGGAAAACAAATGAAAGGCTACCTGGTTCAGCTCACCCCGCGTGCCAGATGTTACACGACGCGTAGTTTTTGGTTTCTTCTCCCTTGCATTCAACGCTGATTGTCTTGCGAGATGAAAGATGATTTTCTATGCGCGATGGTCGCGGCTGATGTTGAAAACTGTCGTTTTGGCAATATTTCGAGGAAAGTTTACGGAGCTCTCGACTCGATCGCGTGCCGGTTAGACGTCAACAACTTTTATTTAACTACCCCCCAGGTTAGCCAAGGAAAGTCAAGGAAGGGATGAAGGTAGTGAAATGAAGGTTTCGTTTAGGAATATTGAACAAAGTTGCGTTCTAAAGTTGCGACACACCAATGTTGCTAATATTAACAAACACACAGGCAACGATATACTTATTAAATTCTGAACTCTATAATAGCTTAATAAATTACTAACAAACTATAGTCTTTAGGAAACATTCGGCTTATTTTTATCATTGGCAATAATTCTTCAAGTCTTCACTGTAGTACAACTACCGCATACCGAAGTAGGTACTTGTAGAGAAAAAAGTCGACCGGGATAACGCGCGGCGACACGAGAAACTACAACTTTTACCGCAACTTTCGAGCTCCCAACTAACTTTGCCATTAAATATAAGTCGGCAAAGTAGCTCGGATTTACGCTTGATCGGTGAATTTTTCACGTAGGAAGGAAAAGAGATGATATTCTGTGCATTCGAGCAATAAATCCGAGGCGTGGAAGCGAGGGTGGCACTTACTCGAGCCATTTTGTTGCTAGTACTATTTTGTAGGTGGAGCGACTGGCGATAAATCAAGTGCGCTAGTAGACCATCGGCAATCGCTACCGGCTTGTGATCGCTGAAACAATATTGGGAGGTCTACTAAGCAACACAAAGGCTTGAGTGAACTCTGTTATGTCAGTCGTCATCAGGCAAATTTTGAACATGTTTCTAAGAACGAGAATATAACTGTAAATAAAAAATATATACACCATAATATAGTCCAGAAGATATTATATGCCTGATCCTATTACCTGATTCCATATATTTCCCTCGAAAAAAAAAATAAGGCTATAGCCTCGGGGCGCTTTCCATACATACGTGATTTCGTCATATTTTAAATACTAAGTGTTAAACTCGGTGAAACTTTGCATGTATGTCCTTGAACCTAATATTTATACTTCTGGTTTGCCAGATTTCCGTCAAATTGAGTATTTTCAAAAATAATTATGTTATGTTAAGTTTTTATTTCGTATATTTATATTTTCTGTAAACGCTGTAGGATTACCATAGTAAATAAGCGAATTTTGAAGCACTCGTAGCGAAGTTTGCTTAGCCATTCTAAATCGATCAGCAAAGTTAAGCAACGTCCGCCGCGGTCATGACTTGGATGGGTGACCGCTGGTGACATTACTACTGAGCGCTTCTGTGCTTCGGAGGGCACGTCAAGCCGTCGGTCCCGGTTATTGTCTTAGGATGGCAGTCGTTACAGCATGGTGGTAGGGCACTTTGCGAATGCCCGCCTGGCTAGCTACCACCATCAAGTTGAAAATCTGTCGCCAAGCACCTAACGGTGTGCAAATTAAGGTTGCATTTCATAATTTTTTATCATTGATATGGCCAAAACACATCAAGATGTAGCCAACGGACAGTAAATAAATTCATGAAATGCGACCACTTCATGAAATTTTCGATCATTTCATAATATGGACAATTCTACGATGTGGCCCAACATGGTGAAATGTTCACGATTTAATGATCTGGTCAAATTAAGTTGCCCACTTCATGAAATCCTCGACCATTTCATGATATGGACAATTCTACGATTTGGCCACGACATACGAGTACATACTGCGTTGTTATACTACTAGCGTTTTATGGGGGAAGTATTATTTAACAGCGGACGTCTTCCGGCTGATGATGATGATAATCTACTATATCCTCGAAATTACGAACAAATTATACAAATATTTACATAACATAAATTAGGTTTTACTTCCTTCTTTTATTTAACTACTTCAATTTTACTTCTTTCTGAGTTTTGCTAGAATTCTGCACTTTAGAGCAGATTACGATGCGTTAATCATAATGATAAACCTAATCCTAAATTTACTGGTTGTTTAAGCACATTCACCTGAACATACCGCTAGGTGCTCGTCGACAGATATACTACTTGAAGGTGGTAGCCAAGCGAGATATATACATCATTAAAAGCCTAAAATAGACACAATAAACAAGTTACAAAAATAAAATATTTCCCAAAACTGACACTCAATTAATTTGTGTCTGAAGCTTCGCCTAAAGACACGATTTCCATCTAAACGCCCACACATTAGGTATTACGCTAATAACACCGCAACTAGAAACTCTTATCACAACACGGAAAATAGCACTAAAAAGTAAATAATATTATGATTCGTATGTAAAAGATACGGACCAATGTATACACAGCGCGATAATGCTGATATTGCGAGCTTTCATTATATGTATCCGATATACGATGATATCAGAAATCAATACTACACAAGCGGAAATATGTTTAAGTAGATTCGTGATAGAGTTTAGTTTTCTGCAGCATGGATGTAGACATTGAACTGTTACATAACACACACTATATCAAGTTACGGGGTAAACGATACGACCTTACGCACGCATCGCTGGGCTTTCTCGCAGCAACCGTATGCTGTCTAGCACGTTTGTAACAGAACTTTAACTGTGATTTGAAACAATTACGCCGTTCATCCCCGGCTTAGGATTATAACGATGAATGAACAGCAAGTCACCAGTAAACAGGAACACCCTACGCTGTACCTACATTAATAATACATGGTTGGAAGGGCATTTTGCGAATGCCCGCCTGGCTAGCTACCACCCTCAAGTAGAAAATCTATCGCCAAGCATTTAACAGTGTGTTCCGGCAGGCAGTACTTGAGAGCCAGAAAAATTAAGGGCATGAGACTTAGCAACTGTATGTTTCAATGTTACCGGGCGCAGTGCAATTCGTCACATGACGAAATGCGTCTGTTATATGCTGAGATTAATCCGCTTAACATCAGGTGGGCCTCAGCTTGTTCCGTCACAATCAGATAAAAAAAACAAATTTCTACAATATGTTCTCGTGTCAACCTTTGTTTTAGAGAAAACATATCGAACTAACCACAAATACGCGAGATAAGCGTAAATGTGTATATGTGGGTAGAACGAGAAACATCTTGCACAATTTCTTCGAAACCATACCTCGAGATGCACTGACAGCTGATACGCTAACTACGGAGTATTTTGCTCGTCAAATAACTTGGTCAGCTTTGACGTGAGATGTTCTTATTCCGTTAAACAATCTTGTTATATCTTACAATCATTAATATAGTTAATATAATCGTTTATAAAATCTCAGAGAAGGATCTCAGATATAATAATGACGATAGCATTTATCAACTATCTCACAAAACATGTATACGAAAGTAAAATTATCAATGGATGTATAGAGTAACTTAATAAATATAGGGCCAGTTTCACTGAACTAGGATTTAACTATACACGGATAACTTTATGTATTAGCTTTTGTTTGTTATCATAGAACGTCGAATCAGTAGCACTATAATCATAATTATTACATTTTACCACACACGCACACAAACACCCACCTTCATACAACATATGTATATAGTATAAATAAATATATATGGAAATTAGCCCATAACCAAAACTTATATTTTTAAATTGGTAATTAACTCATCTGCTAGGTACTTTTAAGTAATTTAAGATACTAATTTGTATCATATTTTGGCTATATGGTATTAAATAGTAAACATAATATCATTTGTTACTCTGTATGGATAGCTTAATAAATAAAAAGCAAATGGATATGGTTCGATAAAATAGGATATTCATTTGGTTTGACTTCTGTTTCATTAGACTGCAGTTGTAGCCAAAAAAAGCTATGTGATCATAGTTTTTATATTAACATTATAATTAAAATTTATTTAAAATACTGCAAAATCATTGGACAGTTCTGGTGACAAAATCCTATCATATTTTATTCGGAGATTAGAGTTATCCTCGAATCGTATAAACATATCCTAGGGTAGAGGAATTCATCCTCAATTATATAAATCAATTATATTTAACACCTGTAGATATTGAATTGAGATTGTCTTGCATTTCCGCAGAGGCCTCCCGTAGGGCTCGCCACACTTTCTTTTTATATGATATCCTTCTCCAGATATTACCAGCTTACTTCCAAAAGAGATAGGGGATGTAGCGTCACAGAAACAAAATAAAAGGCATGAAAATACTTGTGGTTTCTGTTAGAAATTATTTGCGGTACACTTATCTTGCACCAAAAACAGAGCTTTGAGATAGAATCTTTAAAAATTTATTGATATATAAATTACCCGATAGATTTATATTATCTATACCTCTGTCAATATATTTGATAATGAATTGATTTATTATGCCTACTGTTGTATATATGTAGTTATTGAAATAGTTTCAAAGTTAATTAAATAGATGCCGCGTTGGTAGAGCGTCGCTTCGTATTGTCAAAGTACTAAATTCGGTGCCAGCATCCGACAGTAATTAGGTTTTCTATCAAAAACTATTCAGTAGCAGTGCGTTCTCTGGATTTCAGCCGGTAGTTAGCAATAAACACTATTACCTATTTTCGTCAAAAAATTTAATGAAAATACTTAAGCGCCAGTAAACGTAAGTGGACAGACAGGCCAAAAAGGCCTACTATCTTTTGTGGAAACAATGCGATATGTTATGTTTTTAAAATCATCCATTACTGCGCCGCGAGCCGTATCGTCCACTACTGAACACAAACTCCCCATTAAAGGGAGTTTCCCACAATCCCCATGCTTCGCAAGCAATTTGGGGATGGCAGTGTAAGATGTCAGTTCAGAAGGCGCTGCTGCCCACTTTCTGATATTTTTCCCCAACCCCTATAGGAAGAATATGGAGTAGGGTTCAATTCTAGTCCGGCACCCCACAAAGCAATCCATTAATATGACTAAACACCTTATTACTCGTATAGGTTTATGAACCATTATTTGTTGAAGAGTTCATAGCTTGTCGTCAATAACGGTTTCTGGGTCGAGCACGCAGAGCCTAAGGCAATTCAATTAAAAAACACCTCATTCGCACCTGTCATAAATAGAAAGTCGTCCACATAAATCGTAATAAAGTAATTTAACAGCACATTATGAACTGAGACGACTACTGTATTACTCGCAATGCAAACGTGGGTAGACTTTTTGTAATGTTTAAATAAAAAAGTAGTTTAATACTTTTAGAATGTTTACACGTAATTAACTGGAGCATAATAAGGATTGGGCTACTTAGGGCTAATTTCACTAGACTAGTGTATACGAGGATAGCTTTCATCTCTGTCGCCAACAAAATATGATAGACCTTTCTTACCGTAGACTTTTTCTCTACAAAAACATTAGCGTACTCTACGACTATCAGTACTTTGAATAGTGGTATTGATCGGTGATGGTTAAGTTAGCAAGGCTGCAATTACTTTAAGTACCCAGTGTGCCAAGCGATTGCGCTCTTTCCCAGATTAATTATGCAAAGAATCAATGGTATCAGCAGAACGATTTGCCAGCTTCGGTGACAATAGGATAACCTAGTTTCATTTAAATTTATGTGCATATGATCAATCAAGAAGTGATTAGTAAAACACCACAATTACACATGAACAGAAATAGGACGTTTGTATACACATCTCACATAACACGTATGATAACTCACACATAGTTCAACAAGTTCCGAAAGAAGGTGCTAGACCATTGGAGTGTTTTATTTGGCAAATCTTTAAAAAAAGCATCACGTGTGCGCCATTACCGATCCCCCACGTGGTACCTTTGCACCACAATATAACTCAGCTACAGTAAATGAACTTTTTAAAACTTGTTGTCACTCTGTGGGTCGGATAATAGGTATAAAAAAATCGGCCAAGTGCGAGTCGGACTTGTGCACGAAGGGTCCCGTACCATTAGCTATAACGGGGTACGGAACCCTAAAAATAGAGGGACACATATATTTTTACGTGTTTACCTACACCTAAGATATATTTTATAAAATTACTAGCTTCCCGGCCGCGGCTCTGCCTGCGCGCCAAAACATTTACCTCGTTTTGCTCAGTTGGATATAAACTATCCTATGTCCTTCCCCGGGCCTCAAACTATTTCCACACCAAATATCATCCAAATCGGTACAGTAGTTTTGGCGTGAAAGCGAGACAGACAGAGTTACTTTCGCATTTATAATATGAGTACCTATGGACTAAACAAACACGCATCACATTCTCAGTTGAGAAAAAATATAAATCGTTATAATAAAAAATATAGGATTACAATACTAGTTGCATACGATAGCATAAATAGAGTAATGACAGCAAGATAACTTCAAAATGAACTTATAATGCTCAATTCTAAAAAACCTTCTATATTTTGTAAAAACAATAAAAAAAGAAACAAAACCATGTTAAATATACCGACAAATTGGGCGTCGTCTCAGAGAGAGGAGTCACGACCAACGCTCTGGGTCGTACCTCGTTCAAAGGCTGGCCATCGCCATACAGCGTGGTAATGCATCCAGCGTGATGGGCACCTTTGGACCAGGTGCGACCGGGGGCGGGCTTTTTTTAGTGGTAGTTTTATTGACATTTAGTCTCTTATTATACTATTTAGACATCTTTAAATTTATGTAAATTGACATTATGGAAATAAGTATATCAATAACTGTATTTTTAATTAAGGTAGAAAAATAATATACAATTATAACGAAGGGCATTGTTAGAGATGTGACATGAGAAAAAGGATACAAATGCTAACTTTGTAATGATTAAGTAAACAAGTTATATTATGATCGCGTATGTGTAAGCTGGTTGGAGGTTGCTGCACTTAACAGCTTATTCTCACTTCAGTGGTGTCAGATTAAAGTCATGCATAATTAAGCATTCTGACAACATACAGTTTATTTTATAACATGTACATTTTTAATATAAATGAAGATCTATTACTGCATCAAGACTGTATTATACCTTCGGACAACGTCACGTGCATTCGATTAGCGGCAGGAGCCGAATTGAATCTATTCTCGTTCGGGACTCTATATTTATTACTCTATCACAGGACGTGGCACTTTTGACGAAAACTTTACACATGCAGCGAGAAGATATAACAAATTCTCTGATGCTCAGTTTTTGGATATTGGACTAGAAACGAAAATTCTCAAACAACGTGAGGCTTCGACATCAGTGAACATTTGGACACCTTTTTATTTAGAAGTTTATGGTTACTTCTTACCTTTAGATTAGATATTATATTTAAACTATATTTTTTTTAGTATTGATGTTATTCAAATCATAAACACATGAAAATTAAAAGTCACAGAAGAACCAGTTTAGATTATATTAAACTATACATACCTACGAATACTTAGATTCTCATAAAAGACTACCGTAAAAAGATTTAATTAAGTAACGAGAACCATTCAGCATGGTAAAAAGAAAATAAAAGAGGGCTAGTTTCTTCATGTTATTCATATGCTTTAAACGTTTTGTAACGAAGTATCGTTATCACGCATTTATTTCTGGGTAATAATGTGAAAGTCGACCCGAAATCATATAAGGAAGAAGATAACTGTGACCTCATTGAGAGTTATCATGCTTTTATCTCACACGTTGTATTATGCCAACACGACTGTAATCTCCCGACTGTTTCATAAACCTTCGCCCTTATCTGTTTCGGAGCCTTCCGAGTTTACTTTGATAATGATTACATTTTCATCTTTATGTTGGTTGGAAATTTACTTTGGTAAAGTTAATTAATCTATGAGAATATTTCATAATATAGCTGTGAGGAAGTTGAACATACCTAGCAAAAGAAAAATCACTACTTATCACTTTATACAGAAAGTGATAAGTAGTGATTTTTCTAAGGCTTACCAAATATGTATCACAAATTATTTCTTTCTGAGCTAGTGTCCTTTTCATTCGTGTCCTCGTTTTATATCCTAAATGATATTTTTATTTATTGATAATAGATTAGTTATGACCACATTATCACCTGATGGTAAGCGATGATATGGTCGAAGGTGTTAACAGACTTAACCTAGAATTACTGGCATATAAAAACAACTATATTTTCTCTAATTCCATGGCTAAAACTAATAAATAAAACTATATAGTTTTATTACTTTAAAGATATTATTTATGCATATGAAGATTTTTCGATCGATAAAATTATGAATGTTACCTACTGGAACATAACTGTTAGGTTTAAAGACTTTAAAATGACTAACTCTATTGCGTTGGATGTAACACACCTCAAAACCTTACTTTTCTGGAAAGGTTATGTTTTTTCGATCGATACATCCAAATTCTCGGTAGAGTTACGAAGACATCTGATACTGATGTCTTTAAAAGCCATCCATTCTAATTTCTACTGAACCATCCCAATAACGGATTGGCACACGATCCATCATGATTTGTCTTAAATTTGCTCACAAAATCCGCGAGCTACTGTACTTCTACTTTGAAAGGTAGTATAGGTATGGTATGTTATTGAAAATGTAAATTGGAAATATTCTTCAGCAAGCCGTTGCTTTAACCAAAGGACGAAAAGCTAGAAACAAGCTTAATGTTAAACATTTCCTGCTAAAAACCACATAATAAGTTATTCATTTCCTTATCTGAACATAAATATGCAGCTAACAGTTATGTAAGCAATAACAATAACTCCTAATAAGGCAATTTCTTTATCACGTATTGTGCCACCACTTTGCAAAGTTGTCTCGATATTGCGTAGGCGCAAATTGGCCATTGTATGTGAAAGCGAACCCTGCGGAAATGAAGAAGCGAATGCCATCGACCGATTAATGTTCAGGACGCGTGAGCCGATTATAAAGAATATAAAGTGAAATATGGCCGATTGAATAACTGCTTTGACACAGCCGCATTGTTGTCACTTGTTTCCAAACAACTCTGAATAGGCCCTGCGCATAGTTTGAATAAGCGATGAAGTCATTGAATATTTAGATGCGTTTCATAATAGAGCACGTATTGTATCAGGACTAAGCGGTATTTACAATGGAAATTTTCAGTCGAAGTAAATATTGGATAATATTACAGCTATTGTTCCATATTTGGACGAATTATTTATCAATATATACAAGCTGAATAAAATGATATATAGAATTACAAGCAACGTCTTGAGAAAGAGAGAGATTCAGTTATTAAGAGGCATTCAGGATCTCTTATTAAAGCTGAACACTAAAATAATATCTATCTAACTTCTAATATCGATATCGATTAATGATTAACCTCAAACCCCTAAAGGCTTGATGGAATCAGATACCGTGCAGTGCAGCAAATTAGTGTGGTGTCTACGAGATCATCGGACCCGGAGACGTGAGAGCAGCTAAGCAACTTTCTCGACGATCTTGTATCGACGAGCAACTCCGTACGGGTGCGGTGATCGACTCATGGTGTAAGGTAAAGACTTTTTGTAAGATAGGAATAAGATACATGTGATTGTTCCTCGAGCCAAGGTATATATAGCACACTATAATATCACGTAGATAAGATATTCTCACATCTAAGTGATAATAAGGTCGATGAAAATTATGAGGATGTACTATAAAAGCATTCTGAATTTTTTGAGTGCAATACTCTTTATAATACCATTAAGACCTCCTAACAATGTAATTTTTATCATATCTGTTCGAAAAGTGCTACTTTATTCTTCGACAGGGACTAAAATAGCTTTTTAATCCCTGAGGGACTAAATGTGATTTGAATTTAGAATGTGGATATTTTTAGTATTAGTTACCAACCGCCAAAGAGATCAATCACATTGTATGAACAAGTCACCGGCTGTTATTTTTTTTGCTTTTTAGGTATTTTTTTAATTAATATTTTTTATATTTTCTACAACCTAAAAAATAATGTAATGTCTTAAAACCTACATCCCGAGACGACGTTTTCAGAGACTATTTCTAATTCTCAAGCTCGAAAAGCTCTAAATAAATCGACAAGTGTAACGGATGGTAGGTATGAGGTAAAATTGTTACAAGTAACTTCCATAATTGTTCAAATATTTATTTCAGTCTCTATTTCCATGCTATGTTTATTTTTCCTAATTATATCTTAAATAAATAAACGTAATATTCTTATTCATAAGTTGCACTTAATTATTTCTTCATAGAGGGTGATACAAAGTAGTGTCCACTTCGGGAGCCAACAACAGTTACTTTGAATCCTTCGTTGCGCTCAGGATTCATAGGAAACACTCTCGCCTTTAAAAGGTTGTTTGCTCCCTTGATAAAGAATCTACTATTTTGCATTAACGGCTGCTAAACGAGTTAACAAAATTACAACGGAACGGAAAAATATTTCTTTTCACGCTCGTGGTTCCAATTTTGCCTTTTTTTGTAATTTTATAACAATAATAATAAATACATCTAAATTTTGTAAATAATTTATGTATTTTCATGCATAAACCATAGCACATTGTATAAAACATAGAACAAGACAATGGATTTCACAAACCTAACAATACCACAAGTCGTTGAGAATAGTTTATAGTTCTGTTTCTACAAATGTAAAATCATTATAAGCCATGAAAGTTTCGGGAACTTTTCTCGAAACTTCGCCATATCAAGGTAAATTTCATGGTCACTGGTTATTTCCAGAACCAATCCTCCCTACGCTACAGCTTAACGAGGGATAAACTAGAAACTTGGAAAGCTTCTTGCGTAATACTAAACAGTCGAAAGTACGCTAAAAGCTTGTTAATTGCATCTGTCCGGTGCAAGAACATCGGGAAATGCAACACTGTATCGGCTTTCTCTTGCGACGGCTCCGAACAGCTGTATCGAGACGTGCTGTGGAAACCGACGCCTTACTGAGAAAATTGTAAAACCGTACACACACACCTATTAAAAACTATGAACTTTTTTCATTATGGTTTATTGGTTTAGACAATTTACTTTTCTGCAACGGTTATTTTTTTTAACGATACATTTTAAATCTAGGCAGGGATACGTAAGCGTCTCATACGGATGTCTTATAAAACTATTCATTCTATTTCCACTGAACCATCTAAACACCGGTTTGGCACACGATCCATCAAGATTTGTCCCAATTTGCTCGCAAAATCGGTACGACAGTAATAAAATAGACCTAAAATCTAAATAATAATAAAGGTATTTTTAAAAATGGATGAAAATACAGGCACAAGACTTAACAGCTTATGTCTCAAGGTGATGGGCGCAGTGCAGTTCGCCACATGAGAAGAATTGCATCCGTTATAAGCAGAGGTTACAGCTTTCCTCCAGGTGGGCCTCGTGCTTGTTCAATCACGATAGCATAAACAAAGAAGTAAGTGCTTGTCGTATTTAATTAACTAGTAAATAGGATATTCCTCTGTTCACTAAATGGCACTACTTTGATATTGCCTTACAAAGCATTTAATTTGTAATGAACTTACACGACGCGGCATTGCGTCCGTCTGCATTCAGAAAATCTCGTAAGGTCGTAATTTCAGCGAATAATATGAAAGGAGTTGAAAAAGCTCATTTGTCTGTCTGGATTGTAGACGATTAAAAAAAAACAATTTCAAAGTTGATGCTTCGAGCTATAACATGTATTAGTGATAATTCGTGCGGGCGAAATATTATACGCGACATTTGGTCTGGCAAGTAGAAACACGAGTGGAACAAAAACGTAATTGAATGTACCTCTAGATGATTTCATCCAATAATTACACAGTAACATTATTATACATGCTTAAGTCTGGGAGTTGAACGAACTATTAATGTGGTGTTCGAAGAAAATATCGCGATGTATTTGCGTACAGTAATTTACATTGAAATATGTATTATAATTACTAGAACCCCCAATTTTTATTCAGATTCATCTTATAGACAAAAGAAAAAAGGCACAAGTTACATATGAAAACTTTTTAAGTTAAGCCTTTTTGTGATATTTTATGGCGGAGACAATGATGCCCACGCGCAGTTCTGGTCTTGCAAATCATGTAAATAAATCATTTCGCACACTGCGAACAAAACATTACGTAATTGGCAGGTCAGTAAATAAACAGCCCATAAATTACAATCATAGTTGGAGCGTTTCAAATAAGACAAATACAACAGAATAATATTCATGCAGACCGCATTGCAGTTTACACTATACGAACAACTAAAAAGGCCCGACACATTTTATTTACAAGTAGAATAAAATTTCGTTTAGATATGCCTATTGAGGTCTCGTTGGTAATCAAGATTTCTTTGTGGCAGCCTCAACTCGAATTTCGATTGACTAATATTATTTATAGCTTTTTTCAGGCTAACGTAGAAGCTCTCAAGGACAGCTGCCAGAACACATTGTTAAGTGCTTGGCGGCATGATCTACTTGTTGAGGATGGCTATACTGGCCCGGCGGGCATTTGCAAAATGCCTTACCACCATGGTCTAACGACTATGGTTGGAAATTAAAATTAAAAAGACGTTTCAAGATTCACGCCAAAATCTGGTGAATGATTCATTAATGAACTGCTACTTGATTGTTAACTATATGAAACTTAATCTTGATGAAAATGTGGTCATTTTTTTTAACCGTTGGCTATTTCGTTTGAATAACTAAAGAACTGTGATATGTATAAATACACGCAGGGCACGATCACCGATCGTTTCCCGTTTGTTAGTGAGCGCTACCGTGCCATACTTTTGGAAATATAAGTATTAACTTAAGAGGCACCACTCCACACTCCAGGTACATTCGAAGATGAAGACAGAGTTAAAAACACATTGCATACTAGTAATATATCAAAATATGCGTCCACGGGTGCGCACTGCTAACTACTATAACACTAACACTTGGTTAGTACAAAAATTTTACACCCGACAGCAAATTATTTTTTGCTTTAAAATTTATAGTTTTCCCAGTGTATTATTGCAAACTTTAGCTGCACGCAATTTTCATTTATTGCATTACAATTAATAAGAAGGCAAGGATATCAGATTTTCCTAAAACCGATAAATTTTCCTATAACTAAATAGTATTAGTACTTGTACTATCGAGAAATTAAATACTACAACATATCGCGCGATACCATCTGGGAATGAATGAATGAATGAATGAATGAATGAATGAATATTTATTTGCTTAAGTCTTGGGTACATAATTGCAAAGTTAAAATAGCATAAAAATACAGCATCGCAAGTACCGAACTTACCGATCGCTAAATTTGACGTTACAATCGTCTAAATTCGATAAAACGGGTTATATCGATGTTTGCAAACACCATTTTATCGAATTTAGACGATTGTAACGTCAAATTTAGCGATCGGTAAGATCGGTACTTGCGCTGCTGTTCCAACAAAACTCTGCCTAAATGGCGTGCAAATATTTTTAACATGCTTAATTTACAATTATACAATTTTACGATTATCAAATCATATATAAAATAATTATTAAATAATACAAAATAAATGTCAATAATTATTAAAGTTCAATGTCATTACTAGATTTTAATTTATACATAACCATACATTAAATTATACTATAATAAGATAATTTCATTTATGCAGTTAATTATTTTCATGTCAGTTAATCGTTCTCGCTGCAGAATACATTATAACTTTAATGTTTTGTCGTTTATAAAGTCTTTTACAGAGTAATAACATTTTTCCAATAATAAATTGAACAGCTTTTTTTTAAATAGATTTAAGCCATCTCCTTTGAATTTGTCAGGTAAAGTGTTATAGACTCGAATTGCCATGCAATTAGCATTTTGCGAGGTAAGCACTAGTCGTTGATGTGGTACATATAACCTATGTGGATATCTATTTGGACAAGATCTTTTTATAACATCACAATGTTTTTGGAATAGATAGGGATTTTTCTTAACAAATACACATATTTCGTAGATGTATAGTGAGGGCACAGGAAGGATCTTTAGTTGTTTAAAGAGTGGTACACAGCTGTCCATATATCCCGCCCCACATAGAGACCGTACGCACTTTTTTTGTGTAATGAACACCCTATCAGCCTCAACAGAAAATCCCCACAAAATAATGCCATATCTCAAACTTGAAGATACATAACCATGATAGGCAGCCAAAGCTGCTTCCTTGGTTGTTATTTGTCTAAGCCGGTACATTACATAAACAAATCTATCTAATTTAGAACATAAACCATTAATATGTGATTTCCAGTTACAATGTTTATCAAATGTAATGCCAAGGAACTTAGTTTCATCCACATTATTTAGTATGTTATTTTCATAAGTAATAATTACATTGCCTCTTATTCCGTACTTCTCTAGTTTTTGCAGTAAGGTTTTATGACACACAAAATCAAACGCCTTGCTCATGTCCAAAAATACAGTTACTAATGGTATCTTTTGGTCTAAGCATTCCGTTATTAACTTTATCAGAGAAAAGCACGCGTGGATGGTAGAACAATGTTTTCTAAAGCCGTATTGTTCTGGTTTTAAAATTGAGTTTGCGTTAATAAAATTTATTAATTTTGAGTACATCAATTTTTCAAAAACTTTTGATAGTATAGGTATTAATGTAATTGGCCTATAATTTTCCATTTCACATTTATCTCCTTTTTTAAATATAGGCTTTACAATTGAGTACTTAAGTCGGTCTGGGAAGATTCCATCTGTGAAAGATAAGTTAACTATGTGGCTTATTGGAACGCATAATTGCTTGGAACATAGTTTTAGTATTTTTGTATTCAACTCGTCATATCCAGTAGAATTCGACTGTTTTAGTGATTTAATAGACTTTAGGACGTCTAGTGGGTCTGTTGGAGATAGGTAAATAGTTTTATGAAGAGATCGTTTTATTGACATACAGGCGTTTTTATTTTTAATGTTTTTGTTGGTTAAATTTATGTAAAATTTGTTGAAAAGATCTGCAATTTCTTGGGGGTGAGTGTATTTTTTATCATTTACTTTTATTTCTTGTACTTCATGAGATTGGCACTTGTAATTGAAGTTATCATTAATTACTCTCCACGCTGCTTTACATCGGTTAGAAGAATTATTAATATATTTTGCGCTATTAATTTTCTGGGCATTTAGAATACATTTTTTTAGAATTTTTGAGTAGGCTAGATATCTTTTGCGGTTACCTTCCTTATTCGCTGAAGATAGGATGTATCTTAGATAGTAAGTCCTTTTTCGTGTACAACATTTACGAATACCTTTTGTGATCCATTTAGCCTTTTTCATTTTATTAGTAATTTTAACTGTAATAACAGGGAAACATAAGTAGAAGAATAGTTGTATGGTATCATGAAAGATGTTGAATGCGGCATTTGTGTTAGACTCAGACAGTACCTCACTAAAAGATAAACTTGCAATGCAAGCGTCGATTTTCAAAGTCACGTGAGAGCCACCAACTCAAAAGTTATCGGGTTACATATAAATCAATGTACAATGGTATGGATGATTTGTTATTAAAACCGGATCGCGGTGGATGCAGCAGGTCCGTGCCTTCGGGCATGAATACTTCATTAGATGACTAAACGAATAGCTAATAAGTGGCTGAGAAGTGCAATAATCGGTCACAAAGCATTTGCGCATCATCTTTGATACCCAGCTCTGGTGATCTTGCTCTATATTGAAGAGCTTACATATCGTAAAAGACCTCTTGCAATATATTTCAAAATAGATTAAAGAAATAAGTTTTGCTTCGTAGACTTACACTACTGCTTCGGTACAATATAACGTATTTGTAAAAAAAGAAGTGGCTCAAAGAAGTAAACGTCATTATCCAAATAAACGAAGATATAAAATATAAAAGGAATAGGAATAAATTGATATTAGAAAATCTGTCACCAATCACTAGAAGGTGCGTTCTGTTATAAGGGATTTGATAATTGCCAGTAATTCTACAACATCTTCGACCACATTATCAATTACCATTAGGTGATAGAATGGGGATAGTGGTCAAAGGTCAAACAAAAAACTCAAAAAATCCCTATCAGCTATAAATAAAAAAAAAATAAGTCGTAGTCTCCATATACGCCCGTGGGGTATCGTGCTAGAATGTCTCCCTCCCATCTCATCCCGTGGGTGTAAAATACCGAAAAGTGGGCAGTCGCCTTCTGAGGAACTGCTATCTTACACTGTGATCCCTAAGACGATTGCCAAACGTGGGGATTATGGCAAACCATTTCGAAGCGCTCGTAGCGAAGTTTGCTTAGCCATTCTGAACCGATCAGCAAAGCTAAGCAACGTCCGCCGCGGTCATGAGTTAGGTGACCGCTGGTGACATTACTACTGACCGCTTCCGTGCTTCGGAGGGCACGTTAAGCCGTCGGTCCCGGTTGTTGTCTTAGGATGGCAGTCGTTATAGCATGGTGGTAGGGCATTTTGCGACTGCCCGCCTGGCTAGCTACCACCCTCAAGTAGAAAATCTGTCGCCAAGCACCTAACGGTGTGTTCCGGCAGCTGTCCTTGAGAGCCAGTAATTCTAGGTTAGCCTGAACAACATCTTCGACCACATCATCACTTACCATCAGGTGAGATAGTGGTCAAAGGCTAACCTATCAGGCACAATAAAAAAAACACCCCTTTTTGCGACTATGCAATCAGCTGATACAGAAAACAGTATATACGAAAGGAATACTTATTTATTTCATATGTTACATAAGAGTTCCCGTAAACACAATCTAAGAAAGTCAAGGCAAAAAGCGAATCGTGACTGATATATCGATCTTTACCGCAATGAGGTGTAAAGCGTAAGGTAAAATTTACCGATTGGCGAAAAAATAAATCATCAGTTTCGTAACATTAATCGCGTTCAGACACGCGATTAAACACCCAGCGATACAAATCGTCCGTTAATATAAAGATATAAATAAAGATGTCCCTCTTTTTTGCTTCTCATAACCCTTCAGGACGATTTGCTCGATCGTCATCCGTGCGACGAACTGGTTCTCCAAAGAGAGCTAAAGCCGTTTTAAATGAGAATATTCCTGTTGTTGCAATTTGACATGAATAAAAATAAAATTATGTTCAGTGTCAACGAAATGAAGCTTATTGTTTAGTGCGAGGTCAACAGCATCGGAATCGCACGCGATTTTCTCGAGACAAACAAAATTATTTTGTCGAAGTCTTTGTATTCATAAAAGGTAGCGTCTGTTTTTGCTAGAAATATATTAAAGCGATTAGGCATCGTGCGACATTTACGATTATACCAATTTTCATAAGCAGTATTTCATCGATGACATCTAGTCTTCGTGATATTCAAGATCAATGTAGAAACTTTTATAACATAATACATAGCAATATTTTTATTTTTTGTGGCGGGTTGTGGGCTTGAAAATTTGTATGTATGCTTCTGCGACAATAATGACTACTAATTCAATTTATTTATTTCAGTAATAATCCATATGATACATAATTTTCAACACCATCATCATATGATAAAATCTGATCGAATCTACATATTTATTGTAACACAAAATAAATTTAAAATTTATATAAATTATACTACAGAACGTCTTAATTAATTTTCATGAAATTTGTTGCGAATGTATGTAATATGTTATTTAGATTAAATTATTTGCGGGGTTACTTGAGATATTAGGTATTGAAAGAGTATGATAACTATGACAAAAATATATTAGGTACTCATCACATCAAATGGCTTTTTGTGGGTACGCTCCCCGTGCGTGAGTGAGTTCTCCACCTGTCTGGAGCACGAGTCCATGGGGAAGGAGCCGTGCTTTACTATACATTTAAAAACTGTTTTTGTTTCGTTATATAACTTACAGTATTTTTTTTTAATTAAATACAGCGCAAGGTCTCATAGCAGATTTGAGATAAAAGCGAAACCCTGCCAAAGTGAAATTCTCGCACACAACTGACGATCTTTTAGACTTCATACGATTAAATATTTTGAACCTTTGAACAAAAATTGGATTTTAAATTGAGCACTTACAGCACTCTCAGGTGCTCCAAAACGGCTTTCAACAAATTTCTACGGAATATAAGCGAGAATATTCTCCTGTAGTCGAGTTTTCTATAAGCCGAGGATCTAATCGACTCCAGCATATAATATTCATCCGGCGGCGGTGTTGCGGCATAGACGGTAGCTGTGTAGACTGAGATACTTAGGTTAGTTTGAGTAAGGTGTAATGGCCGACAGATACTGAATAATTTATTAGTTTCATACTTGTGAAATATTTCATCGAGCTGCTGAACCCTGAACCCTCGAAAAACATTAGCACGAAAAGATCTCTGCGATTATTAAAATATTGTAATAATATTATGCCACGTTAATTAGCCAGAATGTCTTACCACGATTAAGCCCAGCCATAAGACTAGTAGTTCTGTGAGCTTAAAAGACCTGGCGACAGAGATATGTTTTAAGTTTTCAATCTCCACAACTCCAGTGTTTCGAAAAAAATCTAAAAATTTAATAGACAAGACAACCTTTTTATCATAGAATTTGCTCACAAAATTTCACGAGGATCGGTTGAGAAATCCGACCTGTAGAAAAGAACAGCAGGACATCTAAATAGACATACAAAAGCATTTTTGCCCAAGCTGAAACGGAAAAGCTGCGAACGAAAATACGGTCACTCGCTCAACGAACCATTCTCAATCTACATTTTAGCTGTGCACAATCACGGTGACGAATGTCACCTTGAGTCAAAACAACGGGACATCATTGTATCGTCGCATTTTGTCGCGTGGAAACGACTTATGTATTGTAAATAACCTACCAATACCGACCATAATAAAAGTTTCTTTTCTAATGTTATCCGCAACGACGACAAAATTTATAAAAGTAAAATAATTTTTTATTCTCTTTGGCTACAATTTCACCTGCCGCTAAGTAGTCATGTGGTCGAAGGTGTTAACAGGCTAAGCTAAAACCAATTAATGTCTCCCAAGGACAGTTGCCAAAGAGCACCGTTAAGTAGTGTGTGGTACATTTTCTAATTGAGAGTAGCTATAGAACAGGCGATTCGCCTGGTCCAGACTATTCGTCAAATCTCTACCACCGTGCAGGGAAGGTCAAACAGCAGGATTCGAAACATAGATACTTAACATGCGTGATCGGCAGTCCATGTCAATGTCGCTGAGCAATCACTGCAATAAGCATTTTATTGACGCTTTAATGTATCTTTGCGTAGCAAGATCAGCTTTATTGGACAAAAATGAGAATAAAATAAAATACCTCACCGTCTTCAAACACTGAAAAGAATTCTGTTCTGTGTACATATCTATATTGTATTATTAATCTATATTGTATTATTGTTGAATAAATGTTTTTTCATTTCATTAATGGAATTTGTTTACTTAAATACACAACAAACTATATTTGATGAAATTTCTATGATATCTATCTGAAAGTATATACTTTCAAAAAAAGATTTTCTTAATCGATTCATATATGATAGAGTTTTAAGGTAAAAAACATAAAAAAACGATTCAACCGAATTCAGAACTAATCCTTTTTTTAAGTCGGATAAAATTACATGAAGTCATCAACATAACTCTAAAAGCATAACACCAGCAGTAAAATCTACTGTACATTTCTCGTACACAGGTTGCTGGTGCGTCATATCTGGTCGGGTGCTAGTGAAAGCCCGAGAAACTTCCGAACGGAAGCGAGCGGCTTTCTACCCCGCCTCCAGCCGCCTGCTCGAGAAAACTAACCCTGCCTGTGTTGACTGCGACTACATCAGATTAGTTCCGATCTACTATCACCAGGAAAGAAGAAAGATTTATGAGCTAAGATTAAAATAAATACATTTACAAGTTTGTGTGTAATTTTACTAACAGATACTTAGATGAACTATATTCTTATCCTATCAAGAAACTGCTTGAGATTAAGATGGTTTTCAGGGTTTCGTACTAGAATACCTATTGCTAAGCCTCGGCTGTCGATCCGTCCGACCTTTAAGGTGGGAACAATGGTAAATTACCGAAAATTTGAAAGGTATTGATGATTTTGTTGAAGAATCCATTGTGTTTTTTCGTATTGTAAAAAAATATAATACCCTTATGCTTATTGCTAACAAATTGTATTTTTACTGTATCTTTGGAATGGTAATACCTAGCAGCAGTCGGTTGAAATTTTCACAGCATATGTGTCAGCAGATAGTCTAACAAATATTTTTATAACAAAAAGTTAAGGTTATGCACACAAGCGTCAAACTTGGTATGACTATTGTCCAATGTCTCACGTAAAACACCAAATAATAAAACTGGCAGACTCCCGTTAAGATCACGAATTGTATACAAACGATTTCATTGAATATTCTGTCGGTACGGAACCCTCAATATGTCGCACTTGCCTGTTTTATTACTATTCAAGATATCATCACAGAGAGTAGATAAATTAGAATTTAATGCAGTCTTAAAAGATTTGATTGTTTTCTTACAGTGAGCGAGATTCGTTACAAGTCAGGCCACTTATGTCGTATATATCTACAGAAGAGCATAACAGTTTAACTTTAATCACCACATAAATTATAACAGGATTTAAAATGGTTTATTTCACTTTCTCGCGCACTTAGTTTTCTTCATTACACTGACATTTACAACGATTAGACAATACAAACGTGCAATAATTTCACAAATAATATCTAGAAACGTGAATATTAATAGCGCCATTAAGTCGTAAAATCAGCAAGTCTGTACACCAGGCGTTATAGTTAAGAAAAACAGGTAGTAAATGTTTGTACTGAGATGTTGCAGCGCCAAATTGGCTTTAAAGTTAACGCCGTAAAACAGGGCGTAACATTAATCAATGTTCGTTGCGGCCAAGGAAACATAATAAAACATGTTAACATCGAGTATGTCTTCCACGGTCGTTATAAGACTTACGAGTCTGGCAACACAGGCAAGACTAGCACTACTCAACTCCTCAACGTTGTCGACGCGTTGATACATTGTCGGTGTTTGTCTTACATTGTGTGCCGTGCAAGTCTACACGGATTCTATACCCGTGAGGCAAGGTCGCTTGCGCTCCACGTGCCAGCCACAGTATTGTCCCATGTGTGAACAGCATTCGCTATGCCGCTTTATAACTTTTACCTAAACATACATTGAAAATAAAGCAATATAAACTTTAATCACGATAAACAGAACAGTATACGAATAGATAACGATCCCACGGAACTTATCTATGATGCCGTGTTTATTACGCAACGTTTTAACGATGATAAGTATTCGGTGGCACATAGGTACCATACACATAGGAACATTAGTAAAATGTCGAAATAGATAAAGTTTATGCGGTAGTTAATATTATTATTTATTATCAGGCAGAGAGTTGTTATAACTGATAGTTGCCTGTATCCTGCTACTTCCTAGTAGTTTTTCTTGTTACACGTAAAATATTTGTCGATGATTTACAGTTCATGCATTGACTAATCGGTAGCTGAAAAAGTGTTTGAGCATTGTTATTTAAAGAGCTGGCCCATTACATAAGGTGGTGGCCTGTTAGATGGACATTCCATGGTGCATGGTGGTAGGGCATATTGCGAATGCCCGCCTGGCTAGCTAGCTACCACCCTCAAATAGAAAATCTGTCGCCAAGAACCTAACGGTGTGTTCCAGCAGTTGTCCTTGAGAGCCAGCAATTCCAGTTTATCCTGAACAAAATCTTCGATCACATCATCACTTACAATCAGGTGAGATAGTGGTCAAAAGCTAACCTATCAAGCATAAAAAAAACATTGTCATAGCGTATCAAATTTTTTTAGAAATATTGAAGGAATACAATTAATATTGTAGGTACAATACTATGTTATGGACGTTAATGATAGGCGAGAGATGTGCGACGCGACTTTTGTATTTTATTATAAAATCTTCCGTAAGGTCACATAATATAGGTAACGTAGCAAGTGTAGCGAACATAAAACTGTTATAATGTTCTCGTGGAACAGTAACGCGATGTCATAAAATAAGAACGAGTGACATGTGAAGTTACGCAAACAAATAACGTGACTGGCGGCTTGTACCGGGATTTACGAGCGATCCTAAAATTGTGCTCTAGATTCGAGGCTCCGCATAATCGACCTACTGCGTACTCACACCAATCACCGTACCTACCCTTCTAGTTATTTATTTGCACAGTTTTTGGGATATTGGTTCCTATTGATTTGATGAATATCAACATTTTTTAAATATATTATGATGATTCTGTCTAGAACATTCCACGTTTTGGCGGACAGCAGACAATAATATCTACTGTAATACTGTAGATAATTATATTTTATTCAAAAAACACACTTTGGTGTTCACGCTTTTTGAAAATTGTTACGGGAATTTGTCGTCTATTGGATCGTTTAGAGTTTATCTTCACCAAGTATACTTAGACAATTTTTTTACTAGATTTTCGACAACATTTTGTCGGAGTTGAAAGGCAATAGCCTCGCCCCCCATTACATAGAACCAAAACCCAATACGCGAAACGTGGGTATTAACACACCTCTGCCTACTCTTTCGAGGAATACAGTCGTGATTATATGTATAATTATTTAATTACTTTTTTTATTGGATTGTGACGGATCTGAACTGCACCTGTCACATTTTCACAAATTTAGGGCCTGTTTCAGAATGTTCGAGTAAGTTCCGGTTTTACTATCCAGCACATATTTAATAAACAAAACACTATCTTTGCGTTTCACAGTCATCGATTTAACCTATCCATCGGTTAAAGCTTGAAACGCGCTGCATGTCAACTGTCATTTTTATCATTCAGTTATTTTATGTGTTGCAAAGCAACCCGAAACTTTATTAGGACATTCTGAAACAGGCCCTTAGAGTAATAAAAATTACAAATTGAATCATTATCTCTATCCTATGAATTATTGTTATGATCTCCTGGTTTCTATTTTAACTAACATATATTTTACACCTAACTCGCCAAAAAAAATGTGAGTAAAATGCATACAATTTTATACACTAAAAGCAAGCAAATAACAGTCATTATTTCGGACATGTAAACAATTTATCATCTGAGATAGTCATCAAAGTGGAAAGAAGACTAACATGTGTACACGATACTGAAACGTATATACTCTAGGTGTCTTGCGCAGTTTCAAGAAATAGCCATAAAAATCGGAAAACAAACATCCATGACATTGACCGAAGCGATGTCCTTGCGGAGACTATCTGATGAATAATAAAGACGGAGAAGTAAACGCTTTATGTTCGGTAAGGTTAGCATAAGTCATTAGCGAGAGGCGAATAACTCTAACCAAGTGATAAGGATATTTTTAAATGAAGATAATTTTGCGTATTTAGTTTGAACACTTCCTACATTTGGATTATCGTGTATCTTTACGACTAAGATTATATACTTAAACGGTTTACTGTTTGAGAATTCAACATAATTGGTTTGCAATACAAATTTTACCCTCTTCACAAATAGCGTTAATGATAAGCTTTTTTCATGACTGTATATGGCCATGCGATTGAATAATTTGTGCAACGATTATTCATAATTCCGGTTCCTCCTTTGTAAAGTTTGGCTGACATCTTCGATACCAAACTCGTCCGTTGCGAACAAGAGCACAATAGCACACTCGTAACCGACAAACAGCTGTTCGACCACAATAGAAAGTCACATTTAGAGTTACGCAAACGCCCCGAGCGTGTTTACAAAACACGTTTCTGAATTTTCAAACGCGCCTACTACTTATACCATCAATACTTTCTTATTATTCTGCAATGCTATTCATGATCAGAACATCAAACAGCTACAAGCGTTTTATGAAGATGACTCGGCTCTCATGAATATGCAACACCGTTTGGAGTTGTTATGTAACTTCAACAGAAGTGCTGAGCTAATAGCTGTCGAGTTACGGAACTTTCGCGTGGCTCCGATCGACCACTCGAAAGCCGAATTTGCATTACAAGTAGAATTTCTAACAAATAACCAAACCAAACTCGGTTGCGTAAGTAATGGCAATCAACACGTGGAAGTTTTAATTGTTTGATAACATACATCGAATTATTAATGAAACAACAGCCATTTATATCAGGACATGGTATTTATTGTACAAAAATAGTGTGCCAGCAAGTAAGACGACATGCCTCACGACATACACAAACAAATATTTAAACCTAAGGTTTTCATTTTATAAAATGCAATCACTCGTAAGTTATAGACATAGCCTATTTAATATAATAGTGAGGAGTATTATCATTGAGTTTTACAGCCACGGCTGTACCACGCCCCGAGAGAACCACAGGCTCGACGGTAACAATACCACCGCTTTTGTACCAATTTACAATGATATCAGACTACATTGCTAGCAAAAAACTAGTCTTTTGAGACAGTCTGAGATTACAACAGAAATTCAACGCCTTTTCGTAACGATTTGAGATTTAAATGTTACGTACATATGGCTCCAGCATATTGGCTTCTTAATGATATATAACACCCATCAGACTTCGTATGTCGTCACTGATTTAGTTACGATTATGAAAAGACGCGTCAATGGAAAATTTCGAGACATTTATATTGGGTGCAATGACATATTTTCGTGTATCTTATCGTTCGTAAGTCAATATAAACCAGCTGTTATCACCTTAATAAAGAAGCTATTGCTCCCTTCCTTTTAGATAAAAGTATAAATTAAGCGAAGGAAGCACAACTTTAGAATCTGTAAACACAGTATTGAAGGTGTTAATTTCTGTAATGATACAGTGAGACATCTGACACATTCAAATCAGAATTAAACAGATAAAAAGGCAATGTAATAACTTCTCGTCTACGCCGAGCCTGTCATAGAGAAAAAAAACGATAGTGCAGCAAGAACCAATTTATCATGACGTCCCACGCACTTGCCCGGCATTATAAGCAAACACAACACAGAAATAAAAATGTTAAACATAGGATCAGCGCATGGAGTGTAAAACCCAACGATAAAGACTGCTTAAAACTGAACGTACAGTCCATGAATAACTTAGATATTCACATTATCTACATTATGGAACTTTATCTGGAGTGACCCACACCCCCTCGTACAAAAAGATTCAGAACACACATTCGAAAAAGAAAACTCCTTGTTCGCCGTTTATCAATGGACATTTACGACGCTATTATATATATTAACTTAACTTAACAATGAATATTAAAAAAGTCTTGAATCAGGATACATATTTTTTATATGGATGGAGCGGTATCGCTAAGTTTGCGAAGAACTTTAATTGATAGTTTCAACAAACAATGATATTGATATCGCTTCTAAATTATATGCAATTAGATCGATCATAAAGAATCGTGTTGTGAGATAGCAGAGTAACGTCAGTCACGTAATTTAAATTAATGCCAGCAATGAGCATTTCGAATGTAGGTAAGATAATTGAATTAAAGGCACTACTGATTAGTATCGACAACGGACTATTGTACGTGATCTAAGTGAAAATAACGATTAATTTGATGATAACGCACATTTTAATGAAATTACCATGGACGGTAGATATGCACGAATCGTTGTCCATTCAATAATGAAATATGAAGACGTGTTCGAATGTAAAGCAATAACTCGTGGGAATTCTAATTATGATAGCTTAGAAAGTGCGATTGAAAATGACGAAGTGAACGGTCACTGAGAAGTACATTTTCTAGGGTATTTAGCATTTCAATTTACCGTCGACGTTATTGTGAGGTTTGATGGTCAGTGAGAGAGAGCTAAGTGTAAAGTAATGAAAAAAGTCATTACGGTGGATGAACCGACGACGCGATGATGTCGGCACGAGACGGGAGGCGGTCGAAGCGCCACCCGGAACGGCGCGCGCGGAGAAAACCGCGGGAAACCGCAATCGCAGCGCTATGGCCACGACTCGCGAGAACCGTGTCAGTAGTGTGAAACGCTAATTGCACACGGCGAGCTATCGCGCCGTTGCACATCGCACAACTGTTTCTAGATGCGGTTCTACTGATTTATCGAGTTACATTTTAAACGAATTACAATTTTTGTGCAGTATATCGTGTTCATCGACGAGATCTTTGAGATCACATTCAATAAGCTCGTTTTGTGTAACGCTCAGATCACAGCATACTTCGATAAATATTTTGGATACGATTATTTTTATAAATGATAAACGGCGAAATAATTTCACTTGTATCCAGATAAAGTTCCCCCGTCAGTTTCCTACACTATTGTTAATAATAAATTAATTATAGAATCTACAGGAAACCGAATCGGAGATCTCATTGTTTTAGTGGGCCGCTTTGAGACGCTCCGTGCATGCCTCGCGGTGACGATTTGAGTCCAGCTCAAATGGCGGGCGTAGAGTTCTCTGGACTGTTCGACGACACTAATGTTCCGCTAGTGTAACGCGTAACTCGACCACGAACACCTCAGGCAGTAACTAATGCTAAATCACAAATGTTGCGCGAGGGCTCGCCGGCTACGTACACCGAGGAACAACCCGCATCGGCCACATCATCATCACTCCTATTGCCATCTGTTTTAACACTAGAATCGTCTCTGTTATTATTCACCGCACTCTTCACATTAAGATCGTAGCTTGCGATTATGCACTTGTTCACAGCACTTTCACTTTTGTCGGCGAAGAAGGTACGTCTCACGGAGTTCGCCGGGGGCGAGGTCGAAAACAACTTGATTTCCAGATCACGTTGGCCATTCATTGAAGTGACAATCTCTGAAGATATCTCCAGGGCGAGAGGCGAACGAGGCTCAGGCGAGCTGGTTCTTCTGGCCGGCGGAAACAGTGAATAGAGGTTAGGTGCGGAATAAGCTTCTCCACTGTTCGCCTCCCGGCGCTCGGGGACCCTGGAAGAAGGGTCACTCCAGCTACGTCGCAACATCGTATCGGCTCCTCGTCTTCCGAGAGGTCCTACAACTTTCATAGACTCTTCCAACTTAGTGGGAGCGAAATCACCACTCGAGTTCTCGTCGAGCAAATCCGCAATCGACTGAGCATCCCAAATTTGCCCGACGGGATCACATAGGCGACACTGACATGAACTGACGGCAGACTCAGCAGGTGAGGCCGCCTCCACTAATCCAAACCGAGTAGCTTCCAAGGCCTCTCCCAACGCCGTGACATGGTACGTTTCCGGCACTTTATCAGAGTACTCCAAAACCTTCACATCTAATCGGTACGGCAACGACATTTCCCGGCAGTAAGAATCCTCATATAAACCGTGGGACGAAGTCATGCTTGAAACCGCACAGTGATCGACTTCACCGAGGTCTATAGAAGCAGCCGTTAAATCGTGCGGTACAATGTTGTTAGGTTTTCTGTCCTTTTTGCGTCGTTTTCGCGGTTTTATAATCCTGGGCAACATGGTTTCAGAGTTCGTGGAGCCGGAACTTTCATCGCTCGCGACACTGACCGCATCCGTGTTGTTATTGCGTCCGCCACGCGTGGAACGCGCTAGCTGCTGTTGATTACGCGGCCTGCTTCCTTCGGAGGCCTCGCACCTGTCCCTGGTGACGTGCTCCGTCGGCCCCAGCGGCCGGTGGTTACGCTGTTCCGGTGCGACGGTGTATTTTCTTCGGTCATGTCTATTTTGTATGATAAGTGGAGCGCCCTGAGCTTGCATAGCCAGCTTAGATACGGACGTGTTGCGAGGTTGCGGTGGTGCTCTTCCCGCCATAGATATGAGCGGTGCGCCGAGCCATGCATTCGGGTGCGGCACACCATAGGGCGGGTAGTAGGGCGGCGGGAAACCCGGTGCGGTGGTGGCATATTGAGGGCGGCCGGGTTCGCGGCGCCCGTGGGCGGCGCGCTCGCCCGGGCTCATAACGTCGCAAGAGACGTTTAACCCATATTCAAAAAACTAGCTTCACTGTCACGGCAAAAATCCGAGTCTGTTCGCGATGTCGTAATCGTACACTAACATCTGAGGCGCGTGAAGGATGCGCACGTTCGCTCGCCGCGACAGCCGGCACAGAACTAAGATTGAATGAGCGCAGAGCGGCCGGCGGCGGCAGCCGCGATGCCGGTGCCGAGTGGGAGTGCCTCCGGCTGCGACAAACGACTGTCGCTCCGTTGTTGCACCGGAAAACTTTACAACCCTAATCGCTATTCAATTAACCGGCCGCCTGCCGAGCCACCCGCGCGGCATCGAATTTTCACGCGCTCATAGAAAAACCTTGACATTGTAAATAATATTCCCTATAAGGAAACTGAAGCTTATATGGCCAACAAATTAAGGTGGAAACTCACGTCTGTGGCGGATATTTAAATTGATTGTGCTTTTAGCTAGGTGTGGTAACTATTATACATGGACATAGTATTCGCGACTTTATAATAATATTGCTCGTATTATCATGAAATATTTTTGACCATCTGTGCACATGATTCCTTAAGTTATTCCCTAATACCCTCAAAATATCAAAAAATACGTTTGCCCGCAACATATGCAATAAATTGAATAAGTTACTTTATATATTTATTCGAAGCGCTCGTAGCCAAGTTTGCTTTGCCATTCTGAATCGATCAGCAAAGTTAAGTAACGTCCGCCGCGGTCATGACTTGGATGGGTGACCGCTGGTAACATTACTACTGAGCGCTTCCGTGCTTCGGAGGGCACGTTAAGCCGTCGTTCCCGGTTGTTGTCTTAGGATAGCAGTCGTTACAGCATGGTGGTAGGGCATTTTGCAAATGCCCGCCTGTCTAGCTACCACCCTCAAGTTGAAAATCTGTCGCCAAGATAACTGTCGTAAGAAAGTCGCTAACGGTGTGTTCCGGCAGCTGTCCTTGAGAGCCAGTAACTCTAGGTTAGTCTGAACAACATCTTCGACCACATCATCACTTACCATCAGTTGAGATAGTGGTCAAAGGCTAAACTATCAGGCATAAAAAAAAAAAAAAAATTTTTTTAAGAATACATTAAATTAGCAGTTTAGAAATACACTTAAAAATATTAAAATGTATCTAGTGACAATTCTGCTTAATTTTCCTGTCAAGCCGACGTGACGTCACAAAAGCCACACATCCTCTTCGTGCGCACTTTCAAGAAACATTCCTCAATCGTGCACTCCAAGAATCAAGACATCCTGATAATACCTCGTGTAGAAACGAAAGGCGTCGAAAATTCTTCCGGTTTGACTACATGGCGTTTATGTAGTCAGCATAACACGAAAATAAGGCGAAATTATCTCTAGATATATATTTTTTTTAAGTGTATTTCTTCAATATTAATTTAATGTATTCCTACATATTATAATCATATTTGTCATTATTATTTCAATTCGTATTAAAAATAATATTTAATGCCGTAGAACATCTTTTCCGACTCTCGCGTATATAATGAATAAGTAATCGTAGGTACACTAGTAAGACGACCTAGATTTTTTTTTATATAGATCTTGCTTCCGCTTTCACCTAATTTAACCTAATTTTGAAATATTCCGTAAACACCGCTAATAGGAAATGATCAACCCAAAGCCTGGCCTGATACGGCCATCTAAATATTCGTGATAGAATCCATTACTTACGTAAGCCTTTGCAGATATGTAAAATGTCATAAAATAAAGTACTTACCAACAGATAACTTTCTCCTGCAGCATCGCATATTGTAAATTACTCTTACCTGCAACAATAAATTGTAATTAATTAACGTCAGACGATATCGCACCTACATAACAAATCCGGAAACATAAATGTGCCCTGTATATCTTTAATAAATTTCAGCGCGACATAAACGCGAGGTACATAAAAGGCTTTTATTGGGCAGTAAAATGTTTTCAAAACTACTCCGTGTTTAATATTCTCCCAATAGGGTTGGCATGCCAAAACTCGAAACAAAAAATAAACAAAAAAAAATACATATTTCACGAAGTGCTTTACGGAGCACTTTTTATTTTCCTTAAAATGTTGGAGTCGTGCGCGGTCTAGTGGATCTGCTGCATTAACGGCGATGTGTAAAGGCTAGATTTAAAAGCTTAAAATTTAAAATGATAACGGAATCTACCTGTGGGTAGATACAACGGTATCTACTGCACTTTTATAGATGACTTGAATTATATTATTTTCGGTATCTTTAAATTTTGTCCAGTCGTAATAAACATTTTTGACAACCATAGAGTCCACACGGGACTGTATTAAATTCATAAATTTAAAAAAAGTAGATTAGTTTATTTTTTTATGTTACTGTGACGGTGCAAGAACGAAGTCCCACCTGATTTAAGGGGTAACCTCTGCCTTAACACATGCATTTTACGATTAACGAAGTGCACCCGGCGGACATACAGTTGTTAAGTCTCATGCACCTGTAATTTTAATGGCTCTCAAAGACTGCTGCCGGAACACACTGTTAGGAGCTTGGAGACAGATTTTCTACTTGAGGGTGGTAGCTAGCCAGGCGAGCATTCGCAAAATGCCATTCCACCATGCGATGATGTTTCAGCCAGCGATGGGGATCGAACCATAGACCGGCAGCACCGCAGTCCATACCTATTACCGCTCGGCCATCGTTGCTGTATCTTATGTATCTCAATTTCGATTTCAATTTAAATTTCCATTTATAGAATAATTAGAATAGTAACTTTTTTTTTTTTTGTACGTGGGGAAATGCTTTTTACGCATTCCCACCTGGGGGAGCAGGCGGGATATGCGCTAACTACATAAAACCAGAAAAGTACCATCGCTCGACGCATCGACCTTCCAAACGCCTTCCCGCACCCACGGGGGCGGGTGAAAGTGAACCTGATGACTCACCGTCCTCTCTCTACACAACCATAAATTTGGTAAATATAGCGCCTGCGACTGTTTCACATAGCTGCGATTTAATACCATACATACAAACTATTCCTGATAAATGCCAACCTTATTTCGATACAGATAGGGTTCATAAAAGGTTGGACCAGTGAAGGGACTCTGACCGCTGATTACTCGTACGTTGAGTCGATACGTGTATATGAATTCGTTTAGCATAATTCATATTGCAACAGCGAACTTTCAACGCGAACGAAAGTTTGGAGGCGTTCGCGTGATTGTGCAACCACAGTAAACAATTGTTTAAAATAAATAAACACGCGTTATTGTTTCAAATTCATGTTCAATGGTAACTGCTTTGTGTGTTTAATATCTACGAAGGTCACAAGGGAAGTCCTATTATGATTTCAAAGGAATACTATCTTCAGATAATCTCACGAGGAAATCATCGAATATCGTATCAAAACTATGATATTATAAAGAGGGAAGATTCGATGGTTTGTTTGCATTGAATAGGTTCTACAACAACTGGATCGATTTGAATTTTTTTTTCACTATTAGAATCCTATATTGTCCCTGATGAAAATAGGCGGCAGAATATGATCAGTAAAATAGTTTTTCTTGAAATATTTGTTGAATGCCCGTGCGAAGTCGGGGCGGGAAATTATTATAAGATATATTGGGAGCCAGTAATTCTGGTCTAAATCTATTATCTTATCACCATCGACCACATGATCAATTACCATCGGGTGAGATCGTGGTCAAACGCAAAGCCACCGGCAAAAAAAGACCTACACCAATTCAAATAGATATATAGAGGATACGTTTATTTTTACAATCACCAAACAACTTTACTGCGACTACTTTAAGATAATCAGTACTAATATTATAAATGCGAAAGCAACTCTGTCTGTCTGTCTGTCTGTTAAGCTTTCACGCCAAAACTACTACACCGATTTGAATGAAATTTGGTATGGAAATAGTTTGAGACCCGGGAAAAAACATGGGATAGTTTTTATACAACTGCGCAAAAAGAGGTTAATGTTTTTGCGCGATAACCGACATACGCGCAGACGGAGCCGCGCCGGGAAATATAGTAATTTATATTACACATTTGCTTTGGGTGATATGATAATAATACCGAAAGGGTTGCGAAGTGATTTGCAACACAGTAAATTATAGGGTACATTTACATACACATGTACTAGATACTATATCTATTTTACACGAGATAAAGAGTAGACAAAATGTGATCGCGGCACGCATGCTAGCCAGGGTAGAGGACCTATATTTTGTTCTAATTTAACAAATTAGACAATTCAGCTGAATCACAAACGAAGCAGCAACAGGTGGATCTACTAATTCTGTTTAACGTTATACAATCCGAAAAAGGAATACTTAATAAAATTATAACGTCCTTATATTCCACATAAGTTATAAAAAAAAGTATTATATTATACAATGTGTGAGTTTCTAACGGACAAACTGTATTTTAGCGAACCAATTAATAAAATAAGTCAAAATTAAACCCAGCCATAAACAAACGGTTAACTTAATTCGGTGATTCTAGAAACTGTTTATATTAAGTAAGAAGCGACTGCTTAAAGCCTTTGTTTAATTTTAAAAGGGAGGATAATTAATGACAACGCTGACATACCGCCCCGCACTTTTTTTATGTTATTGTGACGGAACAAGCTAGCGGCCCACCTGATGTTAAGCGGACTAACCTCTGCCTATAACAGATGCATTTTTCGTCACAAGTCACAAATTGCACTGCGCCCTTCACCTTAAGACATAGTTGTTAAGTCTCATGTGCCTGTAACTTCACTGGCTCTCAAGAACTGCTCCCGGTATACCAACCGTTAGGTGCTTGGTGACAGAATTTTCTACTTGATGGTGGTCGCTAGCCAGGCAGGCATTCACAAAATACCCTTTCAGAATGCGGTGAAGCTCAAGCCCGCGGCGGGATTCGAACCATGGACCTGCTGCGCGGCAGTCCATAGCCAATGCCACTAATCCATCACTGCTTCGACCTTAAATCAACGTTCTCAAGACTACTAAGCTTGTCCTGAGTCGAGTCGAGACGATTACGATACTCTATTCAATAGTTTGATCCGATGTCGATTCGGTGCGTGGATCTGTGTCCGCTAACCATGAATTGTAATTCTAAAGAATCCAGTTTTCCGCGAATACGGGAGTGAAGTGTGTTAAAGTCGGGATAAATCATATACCGAAAGACCGACCCAAACGGGTAGCTGCGGAAACTCGAAATTCAACAAAGAGTTTCGGTAACAAGGTTTATATAAAGAGGGTTCTTTTAAGTCGACGACTAACGGCTTTCGCAAAGGCTCGGACAAAAGCTCATGTATACATATATCTCTTTTATTACACACATGCATAAAGAAACGAGAATTTGGATTGAAAACCTAAATACAGACGGAACATTTATCACTTCAAAGTTCATTGAAACGGTCACACTTCTCATTTTTATAGCCTGAGCTGCCATCGTCAGATACAAAATTGGTCCCGTTTTAAAACTGACGAAACATAAAATTGCATGGAATTTGTCGACCTTCGTTAACCGTTATTCTTTTATTTCGTAAAAATCAAAGGGACAATGCTAAAAATATAAAAGGGAAAACTCGAGCGAATTGAGACAAAACAATTGGAATACGTAAATTGTGAAATGTATTTCTTTATTATTTACAAGTAATAACAGGTCAAGTGCGAGTCAGACTCGTACATAAAGGGTTTTGTACCCACATAAAATAATCATTTACATATGATCCAATATGTTTTCGGGTCAACATTCTAAACTAAATATCTATCATAATATAATTTCAGGTTTATTACTTATTTTAGTTACTGGAAACCCGTGCGTGACATACGGACGAACAGACGAAAGAGGCAGACAGCAGTATAGACAAGTTTGTGAAGACATAATTGTATCATTTCAAGACTAAAATTTTCTTCCCAGTTTTACCTACTTGCACAGGAACGTAAAATTAGTGTAAGGTATTATAAATCAAATCAAGGTGATAAAATACACTAAAACTATTATACCTTTGGCTTTCGACAAAAAACAATATAAAGTATTTTTATAAATATTTGAAATAAAGATTATTGACCAAACTTTCATCAACTTCTACCTATACTATTTTTTAATATTTTGGTTAAGATCCAGTCCTTTCATAGTTAAATAAAAAAACACAATCATTTCAATATGTCTCAACATTTCTATAATAAAACATAATACAAAATATTTTGCATCTCATTATTTTAGTTGTAGGTTACTTGAATTTATATATGATCCTTGGTGCAAATGAGGCATGACTTATACATGAACACAAAACAAATTTTATGGAAATCGACGTACTCAAAAGCTCGAACCGCATAATTTTTGCTATAATATATTGCAATTGGACCTACCCCAAATATCAGCTGATTGAATAACAGATTTCATATGACGTAACGCACAATTTCTAATATGTCGTCATTACTGCTTATGTCAGCGGCTACATTGTCCCGGTGCCCGATCCGTCTGAGATAACAACTTTCGCTTTAAAATTTTATACTTACAAATTATGATAAATGAGGCTTCTATGTAGGTATTAAGTAATCGTTGATTTAAACCCAAACGGTTGGTAACCAACTGAGGTGACCATGACGGTTGCCAACCGTGTATACAGTGGTTACCAACCAAATTTCACATGACTTTCTGACTACTTTGGAGCTACGCTACCCACAAAGGCCGTTTGTTTAGTAACCAACCGTGTAGACAGAGTGGGTTGCAACTACGAATATGCCAGTATACCAAGCTACTGCACTGCAAGCGAGAAAGGACATGCAAAAAATGGGAGATAAAAATGCGTAATAGAGATATATACACATCGACAGATTTTATAAATTCATGATATTAAGATTTATGCGTAATATTTTATCTAAATAAAACTAGTTTTACGTAGTAGTCAGATTCAACTTAATAGACCTGTGACTAGACATTGATTGTAGCCGATGCGGAGACCAGGACTAGATGAGACGGGCACAATCGCTCTGGGAGTGGAAGAAAAGAAATAGGCCTATATGGGTCTAGTACATGCCACTAAGATGATATGAAATAATGAGTTGGACAGAGTAGTTGGACCACTGCCCCGTAATCACTAATTACTATGTATTAGCAAAGCTTAAGTATGCTGTGGTACTAGGTAAGTAGGACAATATCACCACACACATGTCAATATTTCATCAATACTCCATTTTGAATCGCTCGTAAGACTTTCGCCTACTCGCCATGACACAAACTTGCTTACCGAACGCTTTTGACAAAATGGCTTATTGGCAACCATGCAGTTAAAATTTCAGGTACTGGTTGGTAAAACTAAGGTGACCTCTGTTACCAACAGGTTACCAATCTGGTACCAACTATCTCAGTCTCTCAACCAACTAAATCAGGTAAAGCAAAAACTATGCTTTTTTTAGGGAGAACTTAGTTGCGACAACACAACTCCGTCGGACCATGGTGAGACGTATCGTAATGTATTTCTCATATACACTACGATACGCCTTACCATGGTCTTTCTATTAAGCTGCATAAGCATTTATATGTTATATTATAAACATATGCTGCAATTATACGGTTCTTCGCGTCTACCACCATTGAAACAAGATAACCAAAAATCCGTACAGTCTGGTAGCGATACACCATTTAAGGCATTCATTCCGGAACTTATCTTCAAAATAAAATAAAAACTGAGTCTATCAATAAATTATTATTGAGATTCTATTCAAAATAATTTGAATAACAAATAACGTAAACAAGCTTGTAAAAATAGATATATAGGTACTATTTCGTAACTTCATAAACTACAAAAACAACTTAAGTACGAAAAACATAGGTTAGATGTCTGAAGTTTACAATTGGGGTTAATTGAAGCAAATAACAACTTCCTAACCTTCTCAAAAGCTCCGAGTTGGACCCAGGGTGTACTCCTTCAACCAATTTTTATATTGGTCGAAGGTGTACAGTACACCCGCCAAAAGCTATTTTATTTCGCTCACTTTATATACTCACAAGAGCACGTGCGGTCAGAGTTCTGTCAGCGGAAGTGTCTCTAAGCTAATCGTCAAACAATTATTTCACTGCCAGGTGTAATATATTTGCTGTAGATAATTTATAAATAAACCGCTATGGAAAAATGTACCAAAAAAATATTAGTTTGTTCTAAGTTACAATAGGTTTATTTTAAATCCGGAAATAACAAATCTGATACTCTTTTCGATTTATTATTCGAAACTACGGACAGACGCTGGTAACATAGCTAGTATATTTTTATATTGTACTATATGCATTAGCTAGTTGTTCTGTCGAGTAAATAAAGGCAATTTTTTCTTAAAAAATCTTTTTTTTATGCCTGCCAGGTTAGCCTTTAACCACCATCTCACCTGATGGTAAGCGATGATGTGGTCGAAGATGCTGTCGAGGCTAACCTAGAATTACTGGCTCTCAAGGACAGCTGCCGGAACACACCGTTAGGTGCTTGGCGACAGATTTTCTACTTGAGGGGGGTAGCTAGCCAGGCGGGCATTCGCAAAATGCCCTACCACCATAATATTTACCGTAGATTATGTATACATTAACCGCTATAGAAAAATATACAAAAATGTATTAGTTTGTTTTAAGTTACAATAAATTTTTTTTTGAATCCTGATATAGCAAATCTGATACTCTATTATTCGAAACTGCGGACGGACGCTGCAATTATAGCTAGTATTCTTTTATATTGTACTAAAAATTGTATGCATGAAGTAGCTGTTGTTCTATAGAGTTAATTTAAACTAATTATTCTTACCACAAGTCATCGAAAAAAAAACATAAAATATAAATAGATATATGTATTTTTTATTGCAAAATAGAAAAATACACAGGAACACCTGCAAACTTAAAACTCTTCTAAAATTTGCGACCAATCGATACGAGAGCAAGGAGGATCTCCACAACATTAGATGACATAACCATAATCTGGTTTCTATCGCGCAACTTTTATAACTTTCCCTTCAAAACTGTAATCATGTAACAGCAACACGTAATGACGAGCGGTTAACGCATCTAGTGGAGAGTGAGAGTGGTACATTTGATTTTGTCTTGGCACGCGACTGCTCTAGGGTCATTGAATCCCGTGACTGTGCTCTGAGCTTTCTCTCATCTCTTGTGGAGTGCATTAGCATCGCCGTTGGATATGATATGCACTTCGATGTACACGCAATATTAGAGAGACTAGAAAACAGCGTGCAGGTCGTGACCACCCAGCCAATATCCACAGTATAATATGAATGATACACATAAGCAGATTGTTCGCGTTTTGAGACATGTGGCTTCATAAATAACTCAAAACACTGGCCTCTCTCTTTTAGAGTTCTGCATTGCAACAGCCAGTCAAAGGAAAACTAATGTTGGTTTTGATTACAACTTCAAAAAGACATACAAAATTTGCGTAATAAGTATTTGTTAGTTAAATAGAGGATATGGTACATAATACAATTTCAGATTGTTAACTAGTTTAGTTTTTGAGATAGAGCTATAGTAACAATATGTATAACAAATGTAATAAAATATACTTTGACGGCCCTCCATTTTTTTAAATATTAAAATTGTAATTATATTATACTGTACTCAATAATCCTGCCTCCAAGACGCCTGCCAAGCGTGGAGATTATGGCAAAGCTCTCTTAATGGGGGAGGCTGTGTTCAGCAGTGGACAATCCAACTGATACAGTACAGTATTCAATAAGCTCTATGACACTCCACATGCAAGGGTGCAAGAAAGTATTGTTATTCCGACTACCTTCTTACTCATGGTAGTCGCCGAGAAAATTAATTGATTGAATTTCTAGTACAATATTCATTATTCGGTCAACGTCATTTGAGTACGGAATTTTAAAAAGTAAATGAGGCGAGTGGTTTTTTAAAAATATAATATTATGACAGTATACACATTTGTATTAAGCTCCACTGTTGCACTGACTATTACATATAAAATACTATAGGCTAGATACTTTAAAGTAAATCAGTTATGAATACCTCCTCTTTCCTCCTAATAAAATCACACCCAAATGATAATCCACTGGTCCCAAATATGCAAGCGTTACTTGAAATTTCATTGACTGGACAAATCTTTCTAAGCAGGTGCACAATTTTTGTTAGTACAAAAAGTGCTGTGTCAGTTTTTACGAGAAAAAAACATACATCCGTTGTGTTCAAATTTGCTATGGTGACTTGTTCATTGCATTATGAATAGAACATCTAAACAAGAAACAATCAATACGAACTTTCAAAAAACAGCATGCTTACAATTGACGGAATTGATAAAATAAAGATCTTATACTATCTATGCAAACTGATGCTGCTATACGCAAGGTAAACAATTTCTAAGTGACAAAGCTTTTCCAAGACGACATCGCACGTCGTAAGTCAGTATTTTTTTTTGTGACATCGTGACCTTCCATTTGAGGTGTTAATGCATTACAACCAGTTCGTAACCGCGGAGAGAAAAAAAACATTACTGCGGCGTTACATTCGAAAGTAGTCAAATATCGTATTTGCAAGTTAATTATCGTTATTTACGAGCGCCACTTTCCGTTTTCATTCCTTTCGATTTTTATCACAAGAAATTACGGGCGGTCTGCGTGTTGGTTTTGGTGATAAATAAGTAAAACTACTGAATTGCACACGAAAACATGGCGAGTAATCATCGATACGATGTTAAAATCCACTGCTTTACTCTCTCTCTCTCTACTCACATAATGAAAGAGAAAAAACAACCACTTATTCATATATAACATCGCTTGAAAACAATTCATGCCTTAACAGCTGTTTAAAAAAGATACGCATGATACTATTTAAGTATAGAAGCTGAAACCGAAAGCTGATCAGTCGGTGTCGAACATTCAAAAAAGTAGGTACATGATGTGTAACGAACGGATTTTCTCAGCACGAAAAATGTATGAATCAGTTCAAATTTATTGAAATTTGTCCTAAAATTTTACTTATGAAAGTTTATAAATTGGCATATTACAAAAACATAACCGATTTCCAACTTTTACATTAAATAATTCATACTTTTCAGTTTTAAAAGTAGGTCCAATATGTCTTTATTCCTTTTAGTGGTTCGAACTGCTTGCAAGATAGATCGTGTTAGTCGCTCACTATAATTTTAATCATCGGCAAGAGTTGAAATGAAATATATTATTAAGTCATTCAGGTATCGGCATATATATAAAAATACTTTTTTTCAGTCAATGAAGTGCAACAAAAAATCTACTATCCCGAATTTGGTGAAATTTAAAAGTGACTAACTTGGAGATATTCTCTACCCAACGAAAACACAATCATCAAGATTTGATAATCCAATATAGAGCGGCCATAGTTGTGGTTATGGTATATTAAAACAAAACTTTTTAATCAATAAATGGAACCGACTTCAACACTCATAAGTGTGAAATAACTTGTTCAAGTCGATACCATGATAGTTTAAAAGTACCTATTATCACAATATTGTGCGCATGGTACCGATTTCAACTAGTTATTCCACACTTTTGAGTGTTGAAGTCGGTTCCATGTTTTGATTAAAAAAACTCACTCTTTTTAGTGACTCTCGTTACTTTCGGGATCGATTGTCATTCACTGTCAACGACTATATCAAGATATGAAAATAATTTTCAGTTATCGGAGTGTAACTTAAAAACGGCTTGACCAATTTTGATGAAATTGAAATGGGACCAAGCGACAAGTATCAGCTTAAGCATAAAAAAAATGAAAGTTGGTTCACCCAGTCAATAGTTCTGAGGTAACAAACATAAAAAAATACAGACGAATTGATAACCTCCTCCTATTTTTGAAGTAGGTTAAAAAACGTCGACGTAGTGGAAGAAAGTTAAAAACACATTCATATAATGCATATTACAGAAGTAGCCGAAGGACCACAACACAGGCAAGGCTACAGACTTACTTCTCTTAGAAAACGTTCATAGAAGCTAATATAATTACTAAAGATATTTCATAAAAAGCTCTTTGAGAACTAAACGATGCATGCATGGTGGTACGGCATTTTGCGAATGCCCGCCTGGCTAGCTACGACCCTCAAGTAGAAAATCTGTCGCCAAGCCCCTAACGTTGTGTTCCGGCAGCTGTCCTTGAGAGCCAGTAATTCTAAGATAGCCTGAACAACATCTTCGACCACATCATCACTTACGATCAGGTGAGATAGTACTCAAAGGCTAACCTATCAGGCATAAAAAAAAACTTTTCAGGGTTTTTCTACTAACAAACATATCACTTAGATAGTTAATAACTAAAGTATGTTATTAACTGTTATCTAGGTTAAAGGGAGGTTAAGCTTGGCATTAAAGCTCGGCCGACGCGTGAGGTCGACTATTAAAAGATAAAAGTAGTGACATGTACGCCATAAAGTAAGAGCTATCTTACAAGTGCTACCACTCTGACCACCTCATAACTTTGTTTTGTGCTACGTCGGAGATAGGGGGTTAATAATGTGGGATTACGAGATAAAAAGTAAAAAATATAAGGAAGAGGTCATTATCGGACTTAAAGAAGGAGACACCTCTGCTACAACTTTGAGGATATAATGACATTATGATATTTTTTTGTACGTATGTCGTGTATATAATTAAAGTGAAAAACGAGATGTATCATCCCGGCCAGAAGTTAAAAACAAAGATCAGAAGCATTGACTTTCTACACTGAAAAGTATGCAATAATATGTGGTAGTAACACAGCACCATACTCTGAGCTCAATATTGTGACCATGGACCCGAATTCCACAAATTATTTCACATTTTTAAGGAAGTCGGTGGTTTTTTTCTTAATACAGGTAAAAAATATATTACGGAATCTTTTCGCGTTCACTTCTTTGGAGCCCCAGTCAGTACAAAAACGTCAAACGATGTCTAAACATTCATTTTGCAATCATTTAACACTTCTTATACGTTTTCTAAAACAGTCTCGTTTCGTCTAATAAGCTTCCAACCATTTCAATTTGACATATGAACCGTAAAATGTTCTGTCAAAGGCGATTCACACACGAGCGAATAGCGTAAAGCATAAACAATGGGCAGTTATCGGTAAACTACGTATTATGCGTATTCGGCCGACTGTGGCGCCAAACGGAAGCGAAATTACACGGAGCTCGCCGGAAGCGTGCAAGCTCAATATGTCACAGTAAGTACTAAATAGCTATTTCATTAACCTTTCTACTGTCTTTGTGATAAACATTCAATTTTCATTTCCATAGATTTTATAACACACAAGCAAGCATTTCAGCGCATGCCCTTTGTTTAGTAGAACTTTTTGTGAAGGAGTTCGTCTGGGAAGTTCTTTCTCCATCTATTAGTTAACTGTTGAAGAATCCTATGTTATATCAAAGAGTCTTCAATTGCAGTGTACAGTTATTTTTTTCTTACTGTAGTGTGCCCGGGCAAGAATTGCACCTCCCTTATATTTATGTGGGAGCTGTTGTCGAAGTAAAGGAATAATACCAGAGGAAGTCGCAAGTGACGACAAAGGAAACATACTAGAGGACGAGTTTCTGAAGAACTGCTATCATAAACCGCGATACCCGAGCCGCTTGCCAAGCGTGGATATTACGCCAAACCCAAATCAATAGGTGAGGTCGTTTTCAACAGTGGACGATCCGACCGATTGGGTAGGTTATATCTATAGGGAAGTGTTGACGTTAGTACGGAGTTCGATAAATCAGTCACATAGAAAATGTATAACGAGTGAAAACGCTCTGAACTTCTTTTTGAAATATTGACCATGTATAGAAGATAGATCAATGTGCCTCTTGTTGTCCGTTGAAAGAAGGTAACGGAGGAATAAGGTTGCTGAGATCGCTCTTAAATTTTTCGCAATGAAGCCTGTAAAATACAGATTAGGTGGATAATTATCGTCGATTTTCAAAGCCCTCACTATATACGATAATACGAATCGTTGGCAATTAACTTTGCTCGGTTATGTATGGAGTCATGGACAGGCCACATTCCTCGAAAACCGACACAAGTAAAGGTTAATTTGATTGGTTACAGGTTAACAAATCAGCCACAGTCTTACCTGACATATACATATACCACATCGTAAGTAATGATTCGCTCAAAGTCAACAAACCGACAAGCACAGATGCCGGAACACACCTCTGGTTCTTTGGCGACAGATTTTCTACTTTATATACCACAAGTAATAATGGCTACCATTTTCAGACAACAACCCACACCGACGTTTAGCGTGCACTCTTAGTGCCTAAATACAGCTAGCGGTCACCCATCCAAATTATTAGTGAAGCAACGCTACAAACGAAGGGAAAAGAGGTAAAGAAAGGTTCTTAGTTGGCGGCCATAAACTGAACGTGAGTTCTGCGTCCACTTAGTTTCCCGGTTTGCCGTCGCCACAAGGTAGACTGACGTCATCATCACGGGTAGTGTTGAATGATTTATAGACTTTTCATCTTGACTGTGGTGTCTATGGGGGAGAGTATGTTCAAGAGTAAACATCTAATGACTGATGTAAAATAGTAATTATCCTAAAACGATTGTACAACGGAAATAGTATAAATCTAGCAGCTTATATATATAATCATATAAATACGTTTTTTAAGGGACTTGATTAGAGAATTAGTAAAACGAATAAATTTAATTAATACTGAAATGTGGAAGGGCCGAGTGCATTGCATTGAGCTATCGATAGGAGAAGGAACGGTTTGAAACAAGGAATATTATACCAGTAGATCTTGTATACAACAATTGCCTAATCTATTTAAGAACAATTTGAAATAGGTATTTGTAATGAAAAAATCCAAACAGAAACAACACGCCACGTGTATCTGTGGCGCCAAACGGAAGCTCAATTACGCGTGGCATTCACCGGAAGCGTGTGCAAATGACGCGGAGTTGGTGTAAGACTCTAATGGCTTTGGTAACTATCAATATGCAATGGCTTTCCACTGCACTAGTCAGTTATTTAACGCATATTTTTGCGTAGAATAACTGGGCACTGTTAAAGTGAATAAACTAAAATTGATTTATTCACTTACAACATCACGCCGTAATTAGGAGCAGAAATTTATTTTAGTCTGAAGGTCGGAGAGGATAATTCAATTTGGGCACAACAATGCAACGTACGTTCTCTTAAAAAGCTGACGATCACAATGATGATGCACTAAAATTTCTTTAACGTTTCCAAGAATGATCTCATAAAGACTGCTATCAATAACGAAACTAACACAAAAAGCTGCATTATTAGATGCGCTTGCGCGGCATCGTGTCGCCGTTTACAGAGCTCTAATGTGTTTTTGATTGTCTGTGCTCGAAGCCTGTGCTTTCACTAACGTTAAACATCAAACGTTTATGTTATGGTTATGGGTAATAATTAAATTAATAATAATAATAAATAATAATTTAATAATTTAATTCAGAAAATTAAATCCATTACAGCAATAAGCAAACATTCAAGGCTATAAAGCCTCTTCAAGTGATATCTTGTAACGATGTCCTCGTTTCATCATATCCAGCTTATTTGAACTAATTCTGAATCCAAATATTGACTTTCCATTGTTCGTTTATGATTTTTTGTTATTTAAGTCTCCCCATCCAACGTTGGGCTCAAGGATTTCGCAAAGCTAGCAGTTAGGGTGGCTAGTTTACATAAAATCTCCCGCTCAATGTTTGTTCCCCCTGTATTTATGGCGTAGTAACCCTTTCGAGCTGGCTCGTGAATATTTTATTGAAAGTTCAAGTCTAAAGTAAATAAATTGAATAGGTAAAACTTACTGTATAGAAGTAGTGGTAGTTTTGGCATGTATAACTCATATTAAACTATAGCTGTTTACCATCCAACTTTTTGGGCCTAAAGGAAACCAAACAAGGTACGTCGGCTTCAAGGTTTTTGGTTACTTTGTGTTGTGTACCCTGAAGGGAATATAAACGTCAGTGCCAAAGTTAAGTCTGGCCGGTACTCGGTGTATGCATGTAAAACAAGAAATAAATTTATTGGGCTGCAGTAGCCAAATGCCCCGGGCGCATTTCTGACCAAGGTTCAACTGCCAGTTTTGTTTCAAACCGGATAGCTAAATAAGCTGGTTAGCCTTTAAAATGCTACCTCGAATGTAAATTTTGAACTCGGTTAACTTGGAGGACGAATATTTTTTAACAGATTTAGATACTTAAGTATAATGTTGTGCTGATATTAACAAACATGGTTCTATGTTCATTGGCCCTAAAGGAAGCAATAGATTTATTAAAATTTGGAAAGTCATGGGACGGTAGTAATAGCTATATGTATAAGTAATAATATACTACCAAGAACCTGGATTCAAATCCAGTCGTAGCAGAAAATCTATTGCACCTGACGCCGTGTTCGGCTGTCCTAGATCCTTATTATGTTACGAACAAAGCACGAGGAACTTCTGGTGCCAAGCTGTAACCTTTGCCTAACTGCACTGCGCCTTGAGGTATAAAGTTGTTAAATCTTATGTGACTGTAATTTAATCGGCGCCCATACCCTTTCAAGCGGTACACAGTAATGTGAACATTTCTTCTTGGCGGTAGAAATAGGCATGATGTTAGTACTTCCTCAGACGGACTCGTTAACAAAGAGTGATACTGCCCATGCCTCTTCCACAGCTAGTGTTATTTTTTTGTTATCTTTTTAAGTTAACTGTATGATTATTTTATCATCCGACACAAAATACGGAAAAAAATATTTGCAAATAGTTTTATTTACTGATTACACGAGGTTTAAGCATATCTTTTTGAGAATCATCTACATAATTATTATATGTAATAATACATACCAGATATAAAATTATTTTATCATTTATTTATCATTTTATTAATAATTTACAGCTGTAATACGAGTAGTATTAATTTTCCTATAATATTACTAGAATAAAATTATTCTAGTAATAATTTATTATTCTTACTATACAAGCCAATATCTTTAACGTAGGACGCAAGTCCCTTGTTATGATTTCATTATAAATTCTTAATTATATTAACGAAATATTCTGAAACCGCGCAAGTTTCCTCCTCTGACCTCCAAATTTAATTGCAAAGACGGCACCCGATTGTAATGACGAAATCGAAAGTAGACTAAACCACGAAAATCTTACAAAATGCTAAGGTTAAGCATCAGATAGCAACAGACCATTAGCTTGAGAAATAAAACTGATAATATTTAATTAAGTGACAAAACAGCATGAATATTCCATTGGCAGAAATGATGAAAACACTGTTACATTCATATTCATAGATTTACGCTCCGCAGTACCACAATATATCTGCAGTTAATGACATCTCAAAAGATGACCACTACAACAATCTAAGGATTTATGTATGAATAGGAATGAGGATTGAGTGGATAGTTTCTTAATATCGGCCACTCATAGACTGCTAGGTGGTAAGTTTATGGCCTCGTAAAGTTGACTCGTGCCGAGAAATCGCATAACTTGGTGTTAAGTTACCATTTCATTGTAGGCCTTGTCTGCTGTAACTACGCGCTTAGGTTTCATAGCTTATTCTGTTATTTAAGTCCTCAATTCGGCCTCTGGTAACGGTTTTGCACTCTGACTGAATAATCTGAACTAATGCAATACCTATTATGTTCTTCAAGGGCTTAAGTGTTGCTATAGCAACTCGTTGGCGGCGAGTAAGAAAATAAAAAAACAATTATATAAAGTGTATATATAAGCGCGCGCTGCATTGTCGTGATTACATCAATCGTTCTAAAATCATATACCTATTATACTTAACAATATGTTTGTTTATTTTATAATATTAAGTTAAATTAAAAGGCTTTAAAAAAGTACTGTAGTGTATTAGCCGGATTGTCCACTACTGAACACAGCCTCTCCCACTAAGGGGGATTTGCCTTAATCTGGGGATTATGGTATTTCCTCAAATTGCCTGGCAGGTGTCTTTGGGATCGCAGTATCAGAAAGTATTATCTAACGCGTTGCTGCCCACCTTCCGGTAATTTACCCTTAGTTGCCTCTTACGACACCCACCGCAATAGGTGGGGTGGGTGACATTCTAGCACGGCATCAAAACTTTAAGAAAGTATCAGGCAAATTTTTGACTTTTGAGTTTTCATCGATAAGTTCAGTAACTTCAGCTCAGATGAACTTAATCTCGATGATTTTTTCTTAAGATTAATGTTTTTCATGTTGAAAGTTGAATAATACTTTTATCTACTCAAAACACTCTTATTTGGCAACTCAGGCATTTTGGCCTTAATGTCTTAGGACATTAGCAGGACATCTACAATTTTAACCATCTAACGCCTCGGTTGTCGCAGACGTTTCGAATTAATTTGTTACGTTTTTCTGTGGCAAACAATAAAAGCTTTCTCCGAGTTTAATCATTGGAACCGTCCTTTAAACGATTAAAGAATAATGAAAGTGGATTAAAGAATACGAAAGGCATTTTGAATGCTAGTCGTCCCATCATCACAAGTAAGAGTGAAAGCGCGTCATCGATTCGATACGCCATGCCTTTTGACGCCGTGTGCGTTCATCGTGAATTCGTGATTCTTAACCGATTGCTACTGTTGCTGCACTTTAACTTGCATTTGCACGTGGGCTGAGATTTTTTAAATTTTATTGGTTTGTCGGGCTAGGGTCCGCATCTCTTCCCTCGGGAGGCGTAATAAGCGATGTGCCCATTGAGCAGCATGCCTAATGATGACAGCTGATAATGCGGATTTCAAGAAATATACGTGTTATGCCGACCCACTTATTAAGGGATAAAGGCAAGAATAACATGCAACTTTTCATAAGCAATAATGACGCAAAACATATAATCGTCTTTAAATATATTGCAATTAATAAAATAACAACCATAAAGGTTACCTTCACCGGCATGCCCTTCGGCATTCGTAGGTGCCATAATGTCATCCCGTGGTCTATAATCAGGCAACTTTTATTGGCGCCAATAATCGAGTTGTAGCCAGAAAGTTGCGTGGAAGGGACGAAATAAGGGTACATCCGCGACCTCCAGACTGCGCCCCGTCAGGACAAGGGCGAAGGGGCCGAAGGGTGCCCTTGCACCGCGTCCGCCCTTCGTCTAACAGCGGGCATGATTTACTGGTGCACGCCACGTCGCGTCGCGTCGTCCTTCATTGTCTATACTTTTCAGTTTTTTTTTTTGTAGGCAATTGTCTCATTGTTTATTTAGCACGCGAACTAAACTACGATATACATTGACAAAGTAATCTTTTTGCATTAACATGACGGTATAAACGCTTTTGAAAAGCGCACGTGTGCAAATATGCTGATGGTTAGCACATATATTTACATAAGTAACCGAAAATATGATCTGTATTTGTCATAATACTCGTGAAAAGTCTAGAAATTTCGACTCGGGCACGCGTCATTTTGCAGAACGTGAATAGGTTACAAAAGCAAGTCTGTAAGAGCGGCGTTGATGCAAAACACTCTTTCCCTTTTTTGCGAACTCCTGCCGACTCCCCGCACGACGTAATCAACTAATCAGATAAGGCAGGCAGGGCGTATGAAACATTAAGACGAGGCTGCGGAAAAAATACTCTCATTCGACTAGATTTTTTAAGCCACTTAAATATGCAATCGACACGATAACTCAAATATTTGATTTTTCAAACCTTTTTCTATCCGTTGTCCAGACAGGAACACATTTGAAAGAAATTTACTCGATAGTTTTAATTTTTTAAAATGAAGCTTTTTCTTTAAATTATTGGATTTTTCTGGGAAACTACATCAGTTACATATCAATAATAAATACACATAGAAAGGAAATGTAGTTTATTATACGCTGTATAAGTAAAATTTACCTAGAGTAATTAGTATTCTCATAAAAAATTAAACTGTGTTTTAGACTTACGACCTTTAGTTCTGTGCAGGATTACGGTCAATCGGAAGATTCGATATTCAACCTTATTAGCTTACGATTACGAAATAAAATCAATGCGTAAGAGCTGCAGTGTTGCCGTTCTAGCGACTTAGTCGCTAGATATAGCGAATTTTATGAATGTTTAGCGGGAAAAAAAATGGTTTTAGCGACAAAAAAAAAATTAGCTACTACTAGCGACTTTTGAACCGATGGGCTGGTGACTTAAAAACAGCTTAAACACCTATCTACAACTTACTTTAATTTTTTTATCTAAACAAAAAGTAAATAATTTCAATTGTGTCGCTGGGTTTCAACTCTTCTGTGTTGGCAACATTCGCGTAGAGTTAGATAACAAAGGAATTCCCCTGTTAAAAACACACTGTGGGTGGAGTCAGAAGTCCTTGGGAGTAAAAGAGAAGAAGCTATACAGATGTATAGTTGCTTTCTATTTACGCTAGCTGACAGTCCTAATTAAAAGTTCATTAGTTTACATTGAGTTCGAAAGTCGCTGTTCATATATCAAGATACATGAAAAGCAAGAATGGAAATTCCTTCAAAGAAAAAATATTACCAGCAGCATTACAGGACAGAATGGGAAAACAATGAAGACTACAAGTATTGGTTGAAACCCGTGCCAGGTGACTCTAGCAAAGCATTTTGTAGTTTTTGCCGCTCTGAAATGTTTGCAAAACTTAGTGATTTAAAAAAGCATTCAGAAACAAAAAAACATAAAAAACAATGTGAATTAATTTCTCAAAATAAACAACTGTCATTTTCTTCGGTACCAACGAAAATATGCAAACATTGTTCAAGAGCCGAATGTGCATTAGCTTTATATATCGCTGAGCACAGTTCCATTCGCAATATTGACCACTTGACTGATGTGTGTAAAAAATGCTTCAAGGACTCGAAATCGACAAGCGATATGAAATTGCATAGAACCAAATGCACGCAAATTATTAATGACATTCTGGCACCTCATTTTAAAGCTGAACTCCGGAGTGACATAGGTGATCAAAAATATAGTTTAATATTAGACGAATCTACAGATATAAGTGTCATAAAATACCTTGGAATTGTCGTAAGGTATTTTAGTTTAAAACATAAAAGAGTAGTGTCTGCGTTTTTAGCTTTGCAATCACTGGATTGTTCTGATGCTGTTGGAATAGTTAGTTCCCTGGTGACATGTTTGAGAGATCATGATCTGGACTTAAACAATTTAATTGGCATTGGAACTGACAACGCAGCTGTCATGACTGGATCTAGACACAGCGTTTATATGATTCTCAAAACGCAGTATAATCTTCCACATCTCGTATTGATACCATGTGTCTGCCATTCCTTACAACTGGCGGTAACTCATGCATCAGAAAACACATTACCCAGGAATATTGAATTTTTGATTCGTGAAACTTACAATTGGTTTTCACATTCAACAAAACGTCAAATTGAGTACAAGAAAATTTTTGAATTGATAAATTGTGGAGAATCACCGCTTAAAGTCTTGAAGGTCTGTGATACGCGGTGGCTCTCGATTGAACCGGCAATAGTAAGAATTCTATCCCAGTGGGACGAACTAAAACTACATTTTTTTACAACAAAGGACCGTTGTTACAGTGCTGAAATGTTACACTCTATGTACTCTGACGAACAAAACCGACTCTACGTGACCTTTTTGAAAAGTATTCTGGGCGAAGTACAACAGACAATCAAAATATTTGAAAGCGAAAAAGCAAACACCGTCAAACTGTTAAGTTCTTTGATGGCATTGCTACGTTCTGTCTGCCAAAGAATTATATTACCAACGGCAGCAACAACCGACAAAGATTTCATTCATCTGAAAATTAAAAATCACCTCAACCCTGTGCCTTATCTCGGATATCTTTTCGAGTCACAAGTGCAAAAACTTCCTCCAACCCATAGTGTCGATATTTCTTTAATAAGATTACGATGTATTGACTTTAACGTGAAATTAGGAGAAGAAATTCAAAAACGACTTCCAACTAATTTTGAAGTCCTGGAAAAAATGGCTCTATTGTGTGAGGAAGAGTCACTAAAACAATGTAAAGACACATCGCTAATAGTTCTTGCAAAAGAAATAGGAATTTCCGAAGAGAAGATTGACAGAATCTTGCGCCAATGGCAAACTATTCACTTCGTCGATTGGAGCCCGCTAAATGGAGATCCTATTAGCTTTTGGGCCAAAGTAGCGGCATATAAAAATGCAATAGGAGTTAACACATTTCAGGATTTATGTGATTTTGCAATCGCCATCTTATCATTGCCACATTCTAATGCAGAAGTTGAACGAGTATTCAGCGCTATGAATATCGTTAAAAATAAACTTCGGAATAAACTTTCAGAAAAAACATTGAATTCTATTCTTCTCATCAGAAACCAACTCAGAATTAAAAACAAGAATTGCTCGACGTATGATCTCCCAGATGAAGTGATAAGCCAAGTCGGTAAAGGAGAATCTAAAGTGTCTAGAGACCTTGGAGAGGCTTCAACTTCCGCTGCCGTTATAATTGAAAATCTGGATGACTACGTTTTCAATTTTGATATTTAGATATAAATACATAATAAATAATTGGCCTAATTTTTATAGTAATGTGATTTTTTACTCCTTGATTAAAGTACTTATTTCTATCGAAATTGTTTAATTTCTCAATTACTTTGTTCCAAGTTTTTTTTCTTCCAGCCCGCAACAGGCTTAACATAATATATTTGAAATATCGACGACAGCGATATACCTACTCGTCTAGACGAGGAAAGTTCTAGAGACATCTAGCGGTTTTTAAGAATTTGTTTTTTCCTATATCTAGCGGATTTGGTCAGACTATCTAGGGACATTTAAATTTTCAGAACGGCAACCCTGAAGAGCTGTCCTTCAGTGCCGCGCTGTGCGCCGTTGGACGTGGACCTATCGCTCGCGCGCTATCACCTCTGCATTATAAATACGTATCTTGGTAGGTACGAGTATATCAATATGGGAAATAAAGATAACCAACAAAATAAAAAAGGATGCAGAAGAGTCGATACAAAGACTTTGCAAGAATTATGAGAGAGGCAAAAGCGTAAGTATTTTTCGTTATTAATATTTCAGTTTTTTTTTACCTATTGTACCTATGCAAATTTAATAATCGTTTGTGTTTTGGTGTTTATTCTATTCATGAAACATAGGTACTATCTCTACCGAACTAAGAGATTCTATACCAACTAGGTTCCTTTAGTACTGTAATGGAGCTATAAAATATCTATATGTCGTACTAATCTAAGTATGATTAGTTGGGTACTATAATAATATCTGGTATATGTATAATTATGGTCTCACCTGATGGTAAGTGATGTGGTTGAAGGTGCCGAACAGGTATAAAGTAAAATTATCTGGCTCTAAAGTACAGCTGCCGTTCAACCGTAAATGGAGTTGAGCGTTGCTAAATAATAATAACACAAGCGTAGCAAATCAAAGCATTTAGTTTGGTGGGTAGGTACCTATATCGCAATAAAACATCAAACATTGTTTATGTCCCTCAAGACTAGATGTAGATTTATATCAATGAAAGAATATTCAGAATCAGGCAAGTAGGTATATATTCAAGATATTATATACAAAGTCACCTGCATAGGTACTTATAAATATACATTTTATCACTTAGACATGTACATATAAGTATCGATTTATACATAAATAGAGTTGAATAATTGACTGTGCTCATAAAATGCACATTCTTTCTCATGAAAAAAATAACAAATCAGTCGAAGTCTGAGATCACTCGGACAGGGAAAACTGTCGGAGTCACCATCTCATATAATAAGTTTAGACTGTGTTCTTCCACTACATGAAAATAAGTGAGTAATTTTTTGAATAAAGTATTGCTAAATTTGCACACTTTATTCACAGGAAATTTCGTAAAGGAAATATTTTATATACTACCTATATTAGGCTAAAAATTATTTTGACCTATCCATAGCAGAGCAACAGGTAAAATTAAATAAAAAAAACGTTATAAATACATTTAAATTTTCTTTTTACACTGAAAAATAACACTTTACATTATTATCGCCCTGCACCTCTGTAGGGTCGGTATAAACAATATATTTTTTCTGAGTACCTACACAAAAGACAACGCATTGACATAATTGTGCGGAGCAAGACTTAAATTTTATGCCCGGCTTCCTATCTGAAGCAATACCCTTTTGGGAATGCCATCGCTGATATGTATTATACTTGCCTTCGCCCCCTTTTTGGTTATTAGGGTATTAGATAGATGGTAAAGAGCGATGTTGTACTCTTGACGTGCAAAAAATCTGACGTGCAAATTATCTGAATATATGTATTTAAATTCATTTATTCATATTCCCTACACCCCCTCTCTGAAGGCCGAACTTCAGCAGGGGCGGAGCAGTTTGTATGGTGGCCGTCTTGAAATCGCCATTTTGGATTTTTGACAGGTGTTATTCGACTGCTCTCTCGACATTTATCCTTACTTGGCACTCGTATACGAACTAACAAATTCTATCTACACATTCTAACAAATTGTGCGAAATTGATTGTCGGACAAACAGATATGTACAGTTGCTTTTCTGAAGGCTTCAGGTAACTGAATGTCTGTAAAATGTATAATTATATTTTTTGCAGGTATATATCAATCAAAAATCTGATTGGTATCATCAAACTCGGCTAAATGCACATTTGTAATATAACTAATGCTTATTTGCCGTGTAGTATGGAGACAACAAATCAAAAATAGAAATTCTACAAAAAGAAGAAAAAATTTGGAGGGAAAAAATTGAGACAAAACTAATCACATTCTATATGGACTGCCTTCTGCCCGAGCTGGTCAATCCCCGCCACTCAAAGAAAATAATGATCCGGGATCAAGAATATGTGGAAACTTCTATAAAAAGAAAAAATCAAGAGGAGGCTGTCGAGGGAGACTTGCAACATCAAAGTGCAAATGCTTCAGTACCTCCTCCAACCGTAAAAAGAAGACTTAACTTAATATTGTCTTAGGTTTTAGTGTTTGTTACGCATAGTAATTAAACAACATTAAACGGTTTAAATCGCGTATATTTATCATTATTTTTGTCATGACGTTTCAAACACTTTGCAGTGATCGTGGTCACGGGGTGACGATCGGGGGGACTGCAAACTTGACTTTCCGTTTCCGATACTCGTTATTTCTCACGCACACTTTTGCATTTCATTAAAATTGTATAAATGGAGAACTATATATTTTTTATTTCATAAATGATTTTTTGTTAATTCATATACATCTTAACTTAATGTGTCTATAACCTCTGTAGACTATCCACGAATATCTGTATTATGATAGTCCACTTACTAACAATCTAAGAATCCACTGTTTTTATTTTAATGTCTAATTTAGTCACCTGTTCCAGTGCCACTCACTGTCTCACTTGTCTGCTATGTTGCATTAAAAGAAGCCTGTATAACATGTTCTCTACAATGTTTCTGCAGTCGTGTGTTTTAATTAAATATCCCAATAATTAAACCCCTTACAATTGCTTATATACACTCTTCTGCAAGTTTGGTAAAAAAAATCTTATCCTGCTGTTTAGAAGTGGCTAGATCTACTTATATCTGGTTGGTCTAATTTTTACCATAGTTGGTATCTAAAAGCAGAGTGGTAGTAAAATAACACCATTCTGTTTACCACTGTAACTGAAAAATAAAAAGTACTAGGATGTATACGAACATATTTTCAACATTAGTAATTAATAGTTAAAAATTATATGATAGCAATAAAAAAAAACAACCTACTTTATTTTATTATGGAAACGTGTACAGTAGCACAGTTATGAAAAACTATAATTCATATTTGTATGACGAGTCATGGTATTATGAATGGTCATATTTAATCAAATCAAATCCATTTATTTCAGGTCAATTGTACCCATATTCAGCGAATATAATATAATATTATGCTCATTCAATTTGATGATATTTTACTTTATTCTAATGATGTGTAATCTAATTAATCGCATTCCAAGATACTGAGAACAATGTTGATTCATTTATAAATTATCGTCCACGCGGATGCCAAGGGGTAATGAAATTTTTATAGGTAGTTTAATCAGTAGAAATCACTTTCGTTACTACGGAGAATTTAAAAACACCCCATTTATCAATATATATCGTGCCGTTTGGGCTGTTATGTACCATCATCATATTCCGACCCACGTCTCACTTTATGTTGGTTTGGTGCAATACGTTTTCTCTATAAACACAGAAACTGCGACACAACAACATAGCAAAGAAAATTAAAAATAAACAACCTGAAAACATTTTTTTAAATTAAAAAGACTGGAATAACTCATTGATATCGGTTCAATATGATCTCAATTTTGTGCTTATGACGTCGACAGGTTATTTGATATACTGATGACTACAGACTTTTCAAGAGAGATTATTATTCACATATTATTTATAGATTTTATCACTTTTTAACAATAACTTTCATCTATATTCACAGTTGCCACTTACATTAGTTGCTAGAAGCACTGCGATCGTCAAGGCATTTTGGCAAATTACTTTTAGTAAGTTGACTGTAACTGGCAAACCGTTCGACCGATGTTGATGAAATTAAAATGAAACCAATTAAGAGTTAAACTAAAAAATAATCTTCAAGATTGTAAGGTTCAGTAAAAAAGTTATGTGTGGTCAAACATAAAATAAATAATAGACAAGTCAATTTAGGAACCATCTTTCTTTTGGGAAGTCAGTTAAATATGTATAATATATATACCAATACATACATAATAATATATGCCAATAAAGTGGAGCAGACATTATCATATTGTAAAAAGTAAAACTTTTGGCTTTAGTTTTATGAGCTACTGTCCACCGTAAGGATAATTTTGAAAAGTAAATCAAATAATCAATTTCTTACTAAGAAATATTAGTAATGTTGATAAAAATAAAAACGTGACATCAATTGCAGTATATACAAAGTTACTTTATGTATCGAAATTCGTCACGTGAATAAGATTATAAAAAAAGTTGTAATCGTCTCAATGGTATCTGTGTTCGCGAATCTAATATGAAGTACACAAAATGTTTTTTTAAGCGAGACGCGTGCGCCGCTGCACATCGCGTCGTTCGGTGCAGCGGGGATCGTTGCGCCGCATGGGCGGAGCTAGCGTGGGAATTATTTTTGACTGCCTCGACTTAATTAAATTGCTAAAATCCGCTCCGATGACACAACGACCGAAACTTTAATTAAAAGCGATTTTTATTCGAGGTGCGCACGTGATTCTGATGGGTATACCGATTAGTCTTGTTGCTTACGATCACTTAGAAGCATTACAAGGGACTGAGTGAGTTTTCTCTAATAATGTCGAAAGAAGGTGACGCTTTGTTTTTGTGACCTTGATATAGAATTGATATTTGGACAATTTCATTATTGGCAATTATTAAAGATAACAGAAGACACTAGAAACACATGGATTTTCAATTAAATTATATTCAATTCAAATACTTGAAGCAATGATGGCTCAGTGGCATTGGCTATGGACTGCCGCGCAGCAAGTCCATGGTTCGAATCCCGCCGCGGGCTTCAGCTTCACCGCATGGTGGAAGGACATTTTGCGAATGCCCGCCTCGCTAGCGACCACAATCAAGTAGAAAATCTGTCGCCAAGCACCTAACGGTGTGTTCCGGCAGCAGTACTTGAGAGCCAGTGAATTTACGGGACATGATACTTAACTGAGTCTCAAGGTGACGTGACGGGCGCAGTGCAATTCGTGACTTGTGACGAAATGCATCTGTCATAGGCAGAGGTTATCCACTTAACATCAGGTGGGCCTCGAGCATGACACATTGTTCAGTTCATTCAACTCACAATAAATTATGGTTAAAGATAACCGGGTGCCGGGTTAGAATGTCACCACCCCATTTCTTCCCATGGGTGTCGTAAGAGACGACTAAGGGAAAAGTGCGTCAAATGAGCAGCATGCCACTTGTACACATATAAAATGGCATCAGACGCACAACAGGGCTGTATGATGGCTCTTAATACCCTACCACGGTTTCATACAATATGTTCTTGTGTTCCTGTCTTATACATATGTTGTTAGCGTAAACAAAATTCTTAATATTTTCTTGTGTTTCTTCCAGTGTGTTAGAGTAAACATTTTGTATGACCCTGAAACTGTGCCCGTGAATGGCAATAGTCGGAGAAACGTGGGTGTTTACCCACATCTGCCTACATGCGTGATTATATTATATAAGTATGTATATAAAAGATAACAAGCAATTACTACTAAATCATATTGATATCCAAACAAAGTATCTACGTTCAAGATCGGTCTAAAGCGATCGTGGTAGGATGTGCCACTATTACCACATTAGACTAATGACAGTTGGTGGCTGCGGACTTGTCACGGCGGACATTTAGATGTTACACCGGATGAATCCGTAACTACGGCTCGGTCTGCGGACGACAATTTATCTTCGGACATGTAATAGCTCGGTTCATTTGCATGGAAACTAACAAAAAATGATACGTGCTCCGCAGTCATATTGACTTGATGTTTTTTGTTCAGAATGATATATTGTGTATGTACAGTTTGTAGAGACAATCTCCGCGTGGATACTTGATAGCGCACGATATATGGCTTCCAGGAGTACGTACCAGAATAACTTTAGGTATAAGCATGTAACTAATGTGTTGTGAAGTAGGTTCAGTGGGGAAAATTGGTCAGACGAGACTTCCCAAGGGGCTACAGCACTTTAATTGCCCCGCGGAACTTTGAAATAAGAAATATGTAGAAGGTACGCTTTACATTTACTAGTCTACATTTTAAGTATGAAAATTTAACCAGTTAGTAACGAGATATCGAGATGGTAATGACAAAACTCATATGTTTATTTTTACAAATTATAAGAGCACTAAATTTTATGTCCCGGGCGGGAATCGAACTCACGTCCTCCAATTTCGTGCTGGATGCCTAATGCATTCGGATATCTGGACACACTCTTTGGAGCCGAAGCCTTGTGCTCCATATGTCTAACATAACGGTTCAAATCAGATTTGCCAACAATTCTACGCATATGTAGGCCCGTATTCAAGAATGACAGACAAGCAGCAGTTAATCAGTTCTGGATTCAGTTTAAGATTCTAGCCTTGAGCGTCTCTTTAATCCTAGAACCATTTTCAGATAAAATTTACTCTCAAAGCTCTGCTTGAGTTGCAGGTCTGTTTTCAATTACATTTTAATATTTAGTTCTTGCAATACAATTTCGATATTTAGATGTATCGTACCGATATGAATAATACGATAAAATAAGTAAAATGGAACGTGCTCGTGATTTGTTGTGAAATATTTTTAAGAGTCTGATTTTATAGGATTACCGCTCAAATCTACTCATCAGTACTTAGAGTAAAATAGTGGTCAAAAATCGTAAGCACAGATAAAGCAAGACTAAACCTAGACAAATGTTAGAAAATAAACAGTTGAACCTCGGAGAAATTTGCGTTCCGGTATATGTATATGATAAATTCATGAGTACGAAACGCAACTGTCACGGAATTGTCGACTAGACAACATGGAATGATGACATACGAGATGTGTATGTGTATCCTTCGGCCTCTTGCGGTCCCATGTGGGAGCAAGACTCACAAACACACAAACGCTCGTAAATAGAGGCAGGGCAGGTAAATCCCAAGTTCAAAAACCACGTTCATTTTGATTAGCAAAAGGATATTCACTTTTAGACTCGGGCGTTATCGCAGCAACAATGATGCAGTTTGTTTGTGTAGTGTGAATAAACAATGTTTAATCTGCTCGAGCGGTTCTTTTAGGGAGTTCAGACACTTAAAGTGTGTGCTTTAGGGTAGATTGAGTTGTGAAATTGTCGCGTGACCATTATAAGGGACACAATGTTTCACTCGTAAGTAGCCAAACATGACATTCATTGTTATGTACACAGGTAGTTTCACGATGATGGTTCATATTACATTTTTCCCTTTACTATGAAATTAGAACTGAGGAACAAGAACACTCAGAGAATAAAAATCCGTACAATGTATTCAATTTCAAATCGTTCATTTGCAGAATTTACAGGCGTTACCTTGCGGTAATCAAAATTAATAATATTTTTTAAATTAAGAAAACGATTAATATGTTGGAAATTTATTTAAAAGAAAACAAAAATAAATCTAGTGATTTATTACCCTTAATTGCCTGTTAAGGCGACGTGACGTCAGAAACGCAACGTAAAATATGGCCGGAATAGTTATCCAAGCATTTAACTTCTACAAGAAGCATCTTCAAGCGCACATATAGGAAAAGTATTATAATAAATATTTTGAACACATTTGTTATTAATATTAGAACAAAATAAAACGTTATCTTTCGAACATTTCAATTTATATCGCATAAATATGTATGTAGTACTCGTCATAAAAAAAATATCAATTTATTTTGAATACATATGTATGTAATTTATTTTGCATACATACATAAGTATTCAAAATAAATTGTTTTTTTTTTATGACGAGTACTACTAGTAAATTTTCGAAAGATAACGTTATTGAAGCTTAATTACGCGTAAACAACTACAATATTAGAGATGCATCTCTATTACGTTTTTTTATATACCTACCGTAAAGTCTAGTACCAAAAATAAAGCATTTTTTTTTTTAAATAATAATCTGGTCTAGTTGAGCAAACGTGGGTTTGAAATTGAAACTTTGAATGCTGGTCGTAGTTATAAGTTATATTATAAATCTTTTCAAACGTTGTTATTGTTTATCCTGAATACCTCCATATGATGAAGAAGCAGGCGATGGGGCGGGAGGAAACTAGTCACTAAGCCTAAATTTAATTTTACTTATAAAACTATATCTACCGACAAAATCGTTACGATTTTATCTTTCGAATTCAACATAATCCTAAAACAAAGTAGTCAAAAATAAACTCAAAGGGAGATGGACGGTCAGCAAAACCAGTTATAATATAACATAAGAAACACGACTCCATATAACGTTCCTAAATTCAAACGTAACATTACAAAAGCAACACTCGTCATAAATAAAACAGTATGTAACGTATCCTCAATCCTCACAATGAGGTGAGAATGGCAAGGAGGTAAGATAACGTTTCGCAACGAGCCATAGGCGGTGGTCTTGCGCAAATCCGAGTGACGTCATCAGGTTCCGGCTTCACTTTCATGAAAACTTTCTCCGCGAGCGCCGCCGTGCCCGCGGACTCAGACGTGTGTTGAACCGTACAATGATCAGGTACAACATACTGCAGTGTCCAAGCTTAACATTTTTAATTCATCGTTGGCGTGTGCGTAAAAGTAGCGCTTTTTAAGCTTGAGGTATTGGGTTCAATGCCCGTGTTGCACAATTCAATGGATTTTTTTAATTAAGAAATTTTCTAATGGCAAAGTTACCGAATGTGCCAAAAAAGGGAGAAGAAACACCGTTAAAAGAATAATTATCATACAAAATCTAGAAGAATATTGAATTAATTCTAAAACATGTTATTGTGACGGAACAAGCCCACCTGATGTTAAGCGGTTATCTCTGCCTGTAACAGTTGCAGTTCATCGTTCAAGTGACGAATTGCACTGCGCCCGTTACCTTGAGACATAGTTGTAAAGTCTCATGTGCCTGTAATTTCACTGGCTACCAAGGACTGCTGCCGGAACACACCGTTAGGTGCTTGGCGACAGATTTTCAACTTTAGGGTGATCGCTAGCCAGGCGAGCATTCGCAAAAAACCCTTCCACCATGCGGTGAAGCTCAAGCCCGCGGCGGGATTCAAACCATAGCCCTGCTGCGCGGCAGTCCATAGCCAATGCCACTGAGCCATCACTGCTTCCAATTCCAAAAAAAAAATCGCATGTGCGTGATTACGTTGCCATTCATAAAAGCGTTATAATTATAATTAGGGAAACTAATTAGTATGTAATATTTAGTATCTGTGTGATACATTTTAAAAGTATATTTAGATTTGACCTGGTCCCAGATTTTGTATGATAAAATTAGATTTCTTGATAAAATTCATTCAATCAATTCATACCCCATGTCAGAGGTGTGAATGAGGTCGAATTTTGGTACAAGTCGTTCATACACCGAAAAACAGTAAATGCTTAGGTACTGTTTAGATAAGTTAGTGCCGCATGCCCATTGTGATTCAGCACGCGATCTGAGATGACCGGTGAAAAATCGGTCGCGTTTATTTATGAGGAGCACTATGCCGAGTGTTACTATGGCAGAATAATATTAGTTTTTCGTCATCGGCGTGAGAATAATTCCGTCAAACTTAGAAAGGATTTTATACACACAGAAAAGATAGGAACACGCGGCCTTGTTGGTGTTTTTCATTTGATGCTTGGCTAGGCGTGAGTCTAGCCGGGCACCTCATGGCAACTTAATATTACCAATTTAGAAAAGAAAACAGAAGCAACGACCAGAATACATAAAAACAAGTCTGGTGCTTCAAAACAATATAAAAGTTTGACGTAATACATGTTACGCAACATATTGAAACTCTTAAAAACAATATCGATTCTCTCGATGCTCTGCCTCAGAGATGGCCGAGAAAGGCTAATTTCACCGGATCCTTTCGCCCAAAACGAGGCCATTCCGTAAGATATGAAGTCATACAATGTGTCATTTGATCACAAACATCGTATATATATACAAAATATGGTAAAGATTTTTTCTATAAAAACTATTGGATGAGAAATACTTCTACAGGTTTAAGCAACAAAAATTAAAGAGAGTTTATGTGGGGTATTATAGTATACACTAGCTTTCCGGGCGCGGCTCCGCCCGCGCGTATGTCGGTTATAGCGCAAAAATATTAACCTCTTTTTGCGCAGTTGGATAAAAACTATCCTATGTTTTTTCCCGGGTTTCAAACTATTTCCATACCAACTTTCATTCAAATCGGTTCAGTTGTTTTGGCGTGAAAGCTAAACAGACAGACAGACAGACAGACAGACATAGTTACTTTCGCATTTATAATATTAGTACTGATTAGTTTTGTATAATAGTAGTCTTAATTTTTTTATATTACATCAATGTTAGTACTTACTGTTGGCGTACTGAGACGATAGCAGTTTCTTTAACTTGAAGATTTAATTTTTTAGTTAACTTGAAGATTTCATTTTATGCCGACTTCAATCAGCTTATACGAGTATGATGAAGAGGAAAACACACCAATAGAATCGTTTCATTTTCCAAGCCTAGCTGGGCGCAGAGATCCTGTTATTTACTTTCATCGCACACCGCTCATTTTCCTCGCAGATCTCTATTCGATACGCGGTTTTAAGGAGAAGATAATATGTGATAATTCTATATTGAGACGGTAAATCTTTGACACTGAGACCCAGTTCTGGAAGCTTTGTCAAAGCTGGTATTTAAAGTGTCTTGTAAATAATCTATCGTGTTTGACAAACATGTTGGTCAAACTTCACGTAGTTATCAAACTAGGCCGTAAACGATCAAACAAGGCATCGAAAAAGTTTGTCAAACTTGCCCGTACTTCCGGCTGTCTTAAATATCTTGTTTGACAATCATCCCCGCATGCAAATATGTTTGACAAACGATATTTCGGACCGCACACTACATTTCTATCTATCGAGATCAAATGTGTTATAGACCCCCTTAAACATGTATGAAGAACACGTAGATTTCCATCAAACAAAATAAAACGCGTCAAACACAAGTAATTTTTGACAAACATGTCAAAGGCCGCAGACGTTCAAATAATATGAAAAACACGTAAAGTTTGACAAACATGTTTGATGGTTTACAGTGCATTTAACAATTATCAGACTGAATACTGGACGCTTATTGGTCATATATCAAGTCAGACAATATTATTAGTATATTACAAGTATTTAGTCTGCCAATTAATCAAGGCGTTGACAAAACTGGAGGTTAGTTTGGTCGCCTTGTAATTGGGTTATCTTAAGTGTTTGTATTCAAGACACCTATTCATTATCATTGATATTTATATCATAAGACACATAAATGTCAGTTCCGATACGGAATCCATATTACAGATACGAAACTAATACGCATAGTATGGAGAAAACGGCGCACGTTTTCCTTTGTCAACAAATGTCTAAATTCGGGTCCCACTTAAAGCTTCAGCTACCTACTGCGAATTTCACCGGAACCTCTCACGCAACACATTGCGTAATATGAATGAAGTCACTGCCGTTTGTCATTCCGATCACGTAACCGCAAATGTTCCGTTTCATTACTGCTTTACGAATCCGTTTAATTGAACCGGACTTTTTATGACAGCATAAAGTGCATTTTAAGCAGTCACCGGCGCAGTATTGCTGTGGGAAAGCATAGGTTAATTAAGTGTATATTTATGAATATGTACGACGATTGGAATTTCATTTCATTCAGTAGGTAGTTGACAGTTAAAGTTTTCACGGGATAAGTACCCACGCACACCGTGAAAAAAAGAAAGTTTGTTATTTTAGGTACCTACCTACCACATTTTCGTATACAACTGACAACTTTGACGGTTCCGCATTAATTTGATATTTATAGAAAACTAGCGGCATTCTATACCATGACTTCTAGAAAACGAACCCAAAAACATTTACTTTTGGCTACCTTTTTATAAAAAGGTATCGAATTCCGTCTCTGATTAATAGATTCAGGTCAGGCGTTACTCTAAGGAAGAACATAATATATAATATGTAGTAACAAATATTAAGGACTTATGTTAAGAAATCATTTATTATAGTTTGAGGCGAATACTTTAAACATACACGTATAAAAATATATCTAGTAACAATTTCGCCTAATTTTCCTAAGCCGACATGACGTCATAAACGCCGCATAGCGCAAGCGGAAGAATTTACGAAACGTTTTGTTTCTACACAAAGCACATAAAGAGGTATAGACTCTTTTCTCTGTTTATCGATCGTGCACTCGAAGAGTCAAAGGCCTTCTGATGATGCTTCGTGTAGCAGAAAAAATAGGAGGAATTATCACTTAATATATTTTCAGTGTTTTTCAAAAATATTTATTGTTATTATGTTTCCATAAAATATTTGTTATTATTTGAATTTTTAAATCAATTTGGTTTTGGGTCGATATTCTACACAAAATAAAATTATCTGGGTGGCATATATAGATTAAGATTATTTTTGTGTGACTAACTGATCAGTAATATCATCGCCAATTTCAAAGGTTTAAATCAATTTCGTTTTGGGTCGATATTCTACATGAGATAAAATTATCTGGGTGGCATATATAGATTATTTTTGTGTGACTTTAACTGATCAACAATATCATCGCCAATTTCAAAGGTTTAAATCAATTTGGTTTTGGGTCGATATTCTACATAAGATAAAATTATCTGGGTGGCATTATATAGATTATTTTTGTGTGACTTTAACTGATCAATAATATCATCGCGTATATTAACAAGCTGACAATTTGTCGACTCTCAAATGCTGAAACAATCAAACGGAGACGGAACACGTTTCCCATCCGTCTACACAACACAAACAAACATTTCCAAGCGACCTCGACTATCTCAACCGAGAAATAAAACAATTAATATCATTATCGTTCTCACACTTTCCAACGCTATTGTATCCGAGCGAGACAATAGTATATTTTATTGTCACGGAGGAAAATCACGAGGTTACTTTTTGTTCGGTAAAAAATGGTATTTCGTTCGGTCGTTCGTACTTTCGTTATTGTCTGAGCGACCTTCGAGCTCGAACCTTTTTTGATGTAGGACAGTTATAATGGGACAGTAATGTTTACGAGGATTAGGCACAATGAAAGCGAGCGATCGATCCGTCTGCTCCAGCTCTAATGTTTCCTCCTTCATTTCATTTTATAGCTCCGTACAAGTAAACGGGGCCTTGTAGGTAAGCTAATAGTTACCTCCTACTTTAATGGTTTATCTAAGGCTTTCGAAACGTAATAGTCGGCGTATATGCTCTTACTTGACTAAGTATTTATTGTTAATTATTCTTGAAGCGCTCCTAGCGAATTTTGCTTAACCGTTCTGACCCGATCAGCAAAGTTAAACAACGTCCGCCGCGGTCATGACTTGGATGGGTGACCGCTAGTGACATTACTACTGAGCGCTTCCGGGCTTCGGAGGGACGTAAAGCCTTTGGTTACGGTTGTTGCCTTAGGATTGCAGTCGTTATAGCATGGTTGTAGGGTAATTTGCGAATGCCCGCCTGGCTAGCTACCGACCTCAAGTATAAAATCTGTAGCCAAGCACCTAAAGGTGTGTTCCGGCAGCTTTCCTTGAGAGCCAGTAATACTAGGTTAGCCTGAACAACATCTTCGACCACATCATCACTTACTACCAGATGAGATAGTCGTCAAAGGATAACCAATTAAGCATAAAAAAAATATAAGTACCTACACATATTTCAATTTACGCCATAATAACATCGTGAATATACTATATGGTTCAAAAGATACAGCGTTACTGCATTTACTTGGGCAGTTATGATGTTAGAAGTTTCTGCTTTATGCGCACAACTGAAGCTTTTCAGAAAGGAAGCAGATTCTACTAACAAAAACATTCCCTTGGAAGGTGGGCTTCAGCCAGCCAAAAATAAGAAAATATTTCCTTTCTATACAAAACTTCATTATTATTCTCCTGTGTTGTTACTTATAGAAGTTAGTTGTTTAAAAGCAAAATATAATTTTTTTTATTTTTAAATATGGTCGATTGGTAATTATTTATGGGTCTGATATTTTTAAGATCCCGTACCCAAAGGGTAAAAACGGGATCTCAACACGTGAAATCAAAAAATAGGTAATAATATAGTCTAATATTGTATATATATATATATAGTAAGGAACCCATCGAGTAAGACTCGCACTGGGCCGATTACTTCCTGATGATGAAATCCCGTGTAGAGTTCATAATATAAGTCCAACGACGTATTAGCAAAGGTAATACTTAGTAATTACACATCTTTAACCGGTTTAAATCGCGTATATTTATCATTATTTTTGCCCCGACGCGGACGTTTCAAATACTTTGCAGTGATCGTGGTCACGGGGTGACTAATTGGTTTTATTTATCACATGAGTTATAAAGAAATTATTTGGTCTACCGTCAGAAATTTTAGGTTAATATAAATTTCTGGCGGTAGACCAAATAATTTCTTTAGATTAATATAACATTTCTGGCGGTGGACTAAATAATTACTTAATAACTCATCTGAAACTAAAACCAATTAATTGACCACGATCACTACAAAGTGTTGAAACGTCCGCGTCAGGACAAAAATAATGATAAATATACGCGATTTAAACCGTTTAAAGATGTTTATTTACTATGTGTAACTATCGCGAAAACCCAGGAAAACAAAAGGTAAAAGGCACTTCTAAGTCATGACAATGTTTTTCTATTACTGAACAGGAACATTGGAACGGTGTTTGAGAAGGTCACCGTCTCTAGCACTCGTATTTGGCATCTCAATGCTCAAGTGGCAAGTCATTTCGGTTTAATGGTGCATGTTGTTACTTTAATGGCGTTACCAAAATAGGTGAACACCTTTTATGGTCCGGAGCTTGTAGTTAAATATTCATTTGTATCGCGTAAGAAGCTTCAGTGGGTCATTCGGTGTTTTTTATAGTTCAATATAAAAAAAAATAATGTTTCAATATTTAAACCATTTTGTGGTTGACGCACAAAGATCCACCCGTCCTCAAATAAAAAATGCGTCGACAACTTTGAGCCATCTTCATTGTTTACTAATCAACGCAAAATCGGTATCGCTTCGACACGGGACAAGCTCGCGGGCACTGATATATAACGCGAAATTTATAGCGTTATATTTTTATGCTCACGGGTATTATATCCTGGCGATGCCGAAGCAATGCGTCTGCTTTGACCATTACGTACTTAAACTGTACTGTGTGACTTAAATTAAACGCAATTATTAACATGTAACTTTTGGTGTTGTTAATAAATTATTTGTATTAATTAAAACAATAAAAAAAAACCCGACCGCAAATTATTATTTTTATTAAAACGTCTTATTGTTCTATTGAAATTAAAACTGCAAGTTATATATATATTTATAGAATCGTTTTTAAAAGTCCTTCATTTTGATACACCACTAGATTCGAAAGAAGAAAAAAAAAAATCTCCTCAGAATATGGCGTCTAAAATCTGCCAGCTTGTTTTTTATAATTTGTTTTTTTATGTACCTAGTGTCACTTGCACTATCCAGACGAATCTAATGATCTCTTACATACAAATCGGTAAAGCCATTAAGACGTTATGGTGGAATAAAAGAAATTCACAAACGTACATAAATGAACCTTGAAAACATAACAATCGCTTATTGGGCAGTCGTGTAAAAAGAACCGCGAATCTTTAATTACATTTCACTATTCCACGTCATTTACCAGGCGGTAAGGCTTTTAACCTACCTACTATAAAGAGTATATCTACTAATACCACTAGGGTATCACCGCAGTGTCAGATATTCAGCTTCAGAGCAGTACCGGGCAAATACTACTGTGTGCAGGTTTGAATGGTATTTGTAGTATATGAAATTGCTGGACGAACGAGATATTAGTACAAGTAACAGCTCATAGTACGCCCTTTCGGGGTTGAAAAACCATGAGGCTAGGATCTTTCGTGTTGCCATTTGATATAAGTTAATAGTCAAGAAATATTGGTCTCCCATAGGTTTGCTGAATTCTTACAACTCGCTCTTTTTTTAGCTAGCCTTTGACCACCACTACCGGATAGTAAGAGATGATGTGGTCGAAGATGTTGTTCAGGCTAACCTAGAATTACTGGCTCTCAAGGACAGCGGTAAGGCACACTGGTAGGTGCTAAGCAACAGATATTCTATTAGAGGGTGGTAGCTAGCCAGGCGGCCATTCGGAAAATACCCTACGACCATGCTGTAGGTAACTAGTGCCATCCTAAATCAACAACCGGGACCGACGGTTTATAATACATGTATAATCCGGAGTCCGAAACTGTCCCCGTTAGGTATCAATAAGCTCACCTCCTGTTACGTGGTAGTTGGTACCGTAATATAGCTTGCGAAACGTGGGTGTAAAGACACCTTTGCTTACCCCCACAGTGATGACGATGTTTTGTTTATAATTTCACATATGAATAACTGAGACAATAGAATTGAAGCAAACAACTCAGTAGGTCAGTTTTGATATCACGCACGATCGAAAAATTGTTTCGGCTAATCTTTCATCAGAATCATAATTGTGATAATTTCCTTGGGCCTTGGTTACGTTTGCGTTCCATGGTGATCGGAATACAGACTAACGCGCTAAGCCCAGGTAGGTATAACTCTTATTGTTAGTGAATTTCCTAAACATAAGTGTTTATTAATCTATACCAGTAGTTTATGCAACTGTCATATAATAGAGGGTATTAAAACATGAGTGTAGAAGGCCGCAGGCGAGTTTAAAAAAGAACACCAAAAAACCACTACCCTCTATTATATGACAGTTGCATAAACTACTATTTTTAAATTTCTTAAAGAAGTATGTAAATAAAATATGCCAATAAAAGTCTGTATTTCATTTCATAACTAGAATATTACCGAATGAGATTATATAAATTATAGTATGTACTAGATGAACCGGTGTACTTCGTATCACCTATCCTAACGGACGAACGTCAAATGTTTGACAGGAAAATATAGGTAGAACAGTTTATATGGGAAAATTAAATTGTTACTTTTACTACATATCTACCTCGCCATTTTTCCATATATTCTTATCGTTTAAACCTTCCCTGGACTACGACAAACATGTCAAAACCAAAATCAGCTAAATCGGCTCAGCCGTTCTCGAGTTTTAGCGAGACAAACTACCGCAATTGATTTTTATATATGTAAGAGATATACTATTTAGCACTAACATAAAAATTCATATCATGCTTTTTCTTGGTATGTTGGTGGTGCCCCATGGTTCACCGTAAAATAATTAATACTATCAAATCAGTTACGTGCTGAGGCCCGCGCTCGACGCTGTGCACAATCGTGACTCCCAGACGAAGAACTTCAAATAAGTTCGAAACTGGTCGGAGCAATATCCGGTAAATATTACGCGAGTCCTAGCCGGTTACTAAATAATAATACTATCAAAGTAGGTATAATAATATCGAAAAATAAGCCCAGTTCGTAACATCTCCAAACTTGCCTATAGGCGCCATCTATCTTACAATTCAACATCACAGTATTTGTAAATCGTCAAAAGATGGCAGCACTTGTGCAAAATTTTAAAAAGCCCATTCATAATAATTTATAGTCTTGGTATTAAAATATACTTGTTGATTAGAGAGATCTACTTGTTAAATGGATTTAGTCAATTTACGACCAAATTCCGTTAGGTGAATAAGTATTTATAACCTTTTGATCTTATTAGTTAAAGTAATTTTTCACGAAAAGGTAGTCATAATAAATTTCACTAGTGACTTTATTATTTATATCACGGGCCAATTTCTCTTGACGTAATCAGTGCCCTCATTTTCGACCAAAAGTAGCTGTCCGAAGAATTCTGAACTTTTCGAAATATTAACTCGCCTTTAGATATAAGAAAGAGACACATACCTTGTAAATTGTCGAGCATATACGTGAGCAGCTTCGCAGTGCCGTTACTGTCGTTGTATATTGAGAGCATCTCCTTGCTCAAGGGATTACCCTGGAGCCCCAACATTTGCAGGTGGAACAGTTTACCGAGCTCGTATGGCAACACCCGTAAGTAGTTGTTGTGAAGGGAAAGTTCTCTGAAAACAAAAATGTATGATTTATTATATTATTGCTGTGATACTATAAGTAAACCGTTTCTCTGAGTCCTCGCCTGCGCGGTACAGAGCCGCGGGGGTGACGACAAAGAGGACTGAGAGAGGTGCGGGCGGCGGGAGCGCTTAGTGTGATACACCGCGCCACCCCCTTTGTCGTTACACCCCTCGCCTCTGTAACGCGCAGGCGAGGACTAAGATAAATGGTTTACCTATAGTATGGGGTATATAACATATATATTGGTATGTAACATAGGGATAATATAATAATATGTTAAACTAATTTGGGGTTTGGTAAAATGTGTTTTTAACAAACACATTTTACCAAGTTCCCAAGTTCCAAGTACCAGATGTTCTTGTAAAATTATTGTTAAGAACACACAGGACATAATTGTAACAAGTTATGAATTAGATTTTACAACAGGACACTTGCCTGACGACAACCCTCCATTGGAATACTTTAGATGGTTGTTACCAACGAAAGCTAACCTTAGCTATGCCAGCTAACATTAAAGTAATCAGGGTGCCAAGATGTCCTGTTGCTTACCCATATTTGCACTTTGCAGCATGCGCATGTGACGAATTGCACTGCGCCCGTCACATTAAGACATACAGTTGTTAAGTCTCACATGCCTGTAATTTTCTGGCTCTCAAGAACTGCTGCCGGAACACACTGTTAAGTGCTTGGTGACAGATTTACTACTTGAGGGTGGTAGCTATCCAGGTTATAATAGGCAAGAGGTGGACTACTGTGACGTAATACCCAGTAACTGTTCGCTCGTCTAGGTTTATTTAGGTTAAGATATAGTGTGGGCATATAACAGTACTTATATGGCAACAAGGGGTTCGGTGATGACGTTTTGGCTGGATCGAAGGGGTTGCACCCTAATGCAACACGTCACAGTTTTATTAAGGACAGAGGGCTGGCCGGCAGACTGGGCAAAAGATAAGGGTAAAATATATTTATCTAGTTATTTTTTAAATAAAAGCTTACCGCGGTATTTATATTTATGTGAAAAAAATAAAATTTCCAAGAACTAATATTTTTGCGATATTTATTAGGATTTTTTAATTACTTCTAAATAATTTATTTCAAATCAATGGCGCCTGAAGAACTACGCTTTTCAGTGAAAACAAGAAACAAAACGTTCTTACATATACAAAGTTTTTTTTTAAACAAAACAATTATAATTTTTGTAAAGAACATCAAACGTCAAAACGAATGAATGTCATTTTTTTATAACATCATAGGGAAATACATACTTTGCTTTTACATATTATAATTTAAACCGCTTTCAAATAATATATATATTTTAATATTTGTTACACGATTACTCGCCAATTATGCACTGATTTTAAAAAAGAACAAAATTGACTGTTTTTTTTTTTTTTTTTTAAATTCATTTTATAAGATGCCAAATGGATAATAACAACAAGCAGTCCGGTATTAGCCCCTGCCCATACAAAATACAGTTATATAACAAGTAACTGATCATCGCTGCATGTTTCGACGCCTTGTCTTATCATCTGCAGTTTTTTCGATAATATTTATTAAATTAAAATTAATTGCTGAAATGTGCAGATAGAGAGCCATGTTAATACTTCAAAACAAACACATTAATTTATCGCAATAATAAATAAGATTATTTGGCGATTGATAAAGCGAAGAGGACAATGACATTTGGTGTTTTAGATAAAATATACCGATAAATAAACACAAAAGTACCTGTCGGGTAAATTATAAAAAAAAAAATCTTTACGCGTCACTTAAATTGCTAATCTAGAACTAAACAATGGAACTAGACAGGTTGGGTTGGGCAGGTTGGGCAATGCTTTATTAGGCTGCTGGCGAATCAACCTTCTATCAACAAGTTTTCCATCCACCAAGGCGTGCCCCGCCTTACATTTTTCCCAGGGGAAATACAGTAATCTTCTTTGTTCCTAATTTTAAAATTTGTGTGAAAAAATAAGTGACGAGCCACTATATACATTGTTTTATACGTTTTTTGTAATAAGGTTTCTAATTACAGATTGAATTCAGACGATCAAGTTAGGGCGAAAAAGCGCATCATCCCAGCAAAGAAATGCAAGGCAATAAACCCCATCACGCCGCCGCCGGTTCGGGACACAGCTCAGGCACTCACACGGCGAGGATACCGAGGAGCAGCGTATTAACAAAAGTTCTCTACAGTCCCTGTTTTCCTTACATTATCCCTTCCTATTGATTGATTGTATAGATGTTTCTTCTACAGTCTGCCCAATCGATCATATTATACCGATTAAATAGATTTTACTGGTAGATTAGTGTTAACACCCACACTGCGTCTGCGTATCCAACATAGATGTCGAGGAAAATTCGCAGTATAAAAGATAAATGCACACTAATAGGAACGCTGCGTTCAGTAAGGCTAGAAAAATTAAGCTATGCTTTGGTTGAATTATTCCTCGCACACCGCTTATTTTCTTTGCACATCTGTAGATTGTTTAGGCACGTATTACTAAATGCATCTCAAAGTTGAGATCGATCTTAAGATGTTGTACTTTACAGATGTTCCAAATATGAAACACCGAAACTGCATCCTAAGATATATCTCAACTTTGAAATGCATTCTCAATGTAAGCCTAAGTCGTAGGGGACAAACAAGGCTTATCCATTCTCTACTCAAACTCTCTTCTACAGCGTATCTATCTGTTAATTCGTGTTATGTTACTTTACTTGACGAAATAAATAGTCTCATTCCCAAAACAGACGCTAAAAACGATATCAAAACATTAACACATAACCTAAATGTCAAGACATACCTAAGTGTCTGATTATCAACTACCAACAGCGCATTGTTTACAAATAAAACTGAGCACACGTATTTATCATAAATGGACAAAGTTCAAAGACCTTGGATCGCGCCTTGTCACGTTAATATTCATTTGACAATATTCATAGAAACCGGCTTAAGAAAAATTATATTTTCTAGTAGAACCAACGTTAATCCGAGAGATTTAAGTGACACGTTCAATTTTAGCTATTCGACAGTTCAATTTCGGACTATTTTTTCGAACTGGTATTAGAGTAATGCGCTTTAATCAGCACCATGAATTCTGAATCTTGACTCGATGGATTAAGACATATTTTTAAGTAAATTGGTCAAAGCGTAAAAAAATAGCCAATTGCTAACTAAACTCAGGCCTCGCTCTTTTAGGACTGTGTATTGCAACAGTTCGCATATTATGTTTTTTTTTATCACAACTTCATAACGGTCAATAGGAGACGTCGTTTTCAGTATTGGTTGGTTAAATAACGGACATGGGGTATATTTAAATTTTAGATTCACAGCTGTTTTGGTTTTTGAGTAAATAAATTGTTCTTATTAGTGAGATAGATTCCGTAACAAAAATTGTATAGAATTGACAACTGACAGCGCTCTATTTTTTTACCTATGAATTAAAACCATGTAAAAAGTAGTCCCGTAGGAGATTCAAATGCCAACTCTAGTTAGTTTCTTCAAGGTTGTCTTTCTTTATTTATCTTTAAATTTTGTAGGTACCTATGTAATATGTAGCTACAATAACAAAACAATACGTACCTACAGATAATAATTTTATAATTGATAAAAAAATAAAAAGCAAGTGCGAAGCGTATCGGTACAGCTTCAAAACTTTTAAAAGTATATTTGCACTGTGATCATAAAGTTCCACGATGATGACACCCCACATTCTAGGGCTGTTTTGTTTTTTCCGGTACCTTTTCATATATTGGTGAATAATTTAATTATTATTCTAGTCCAATACTCCTTTATGGGTCAATATACACAAAATCTTTTTATTTTTGTTCCTCATTCCGTTTTTGAGCTTAGAGACCCGTAAAATAAGGACGGACATAGGCATACAGCTGACTCTTATTAAATAGGATTACGTTTTGCCCTTCGAGTGCAATACTCACTCTTTAACCGAAAATAAAAGGAGGGACTACAAGGTTATCATTTTCAAAGATTAGCAATGTATTTAAAGAGGAAACAATTAAGATAACAAAAGGTTAAGATAAAGTTTTATGATATTTTATTTGTTCGTTAAGGCTCTGCGTTTTTTGCCAATACTTTTGAGGCAATCCCTTACGATACATATAATATTATAGACGAAAGCCCCTTTAGGAAAACTGTATTGGTCAGTACCAAAGGGAACCTCAATTTTCTGTCTTCGTATAGTATGTTTACTGTGTAAAGTGGTTTGTATTAGCATGGAAGGCATGAGCGAAACTATGGGACAAACAGGGCAATATATCATACATTGAGCGCAGTTCAATGCCGCGCAGAAGTTTCAAGAAGCTATCTTGGTCTTTATAATATTGGAATTAAACGTGGTGCAAATGATCAAGACGTTGCGTCGCCAGCGATTGTATCTCACCTCTCACCATTTCATGAAACGCAAGGTCAATCTACGTATCTAAAGCTAAGTAAATAAAGCAGCCATTAGCATAGAAGGTCGACATTACCGTGTTAAAGTAACAAACAGATACAACGAACGGGGTCAAAGCGATCGGAATTAATTAAAGGCAGTTTCTGTACGAAATGTCCTTAAAGGAATGAGGACTAAGGCTATCGGTGATCTCATAGCATTTGGGAAGGTTCTCACAATAAATAATTTAAAAATACGACTCTTTTTATTATTTTAAATGCAGAATACTACAAACATACTTAATCACGCCTCTTTCTCGTAGGGGTATGCCGAGACCACAGATTTCCACTTGCTACGATCCTTAACTCTTTCGCTTCATCTACACTCATCAATCCTTTCAAACATAAGCATCGGTTTAGAGGGTATTTTTTTTATTTATTGCTAATAGGTAAACTTTTGACCACAACGTTCGACCATATCATCACTTACCTGATGGTGTCGAAGGTGTTAACAGGCTTAACCTAGAATTACTGGCTCTCAAGGACAGCTGCCGGAACACACCGTTAAGTGCTTGGCGACACATTTTCTACTTGAGGGTGGTCGCTAGCCAGGCGGGCATTCGCAAAATAGCCTCCTACTGTGCAAGTCTTTTTTTAGAACGTCTTCAATCTGTCTTCGGAACGTTCGCCTAGGTCTATCCCTTCCAACACTTCCGTTCACCTTTGTCTATACACCTGTTTAGTCAATCACATTTCATTCTTTACGAGGGGTGATCCAAAAGTAATGATAATCAGGTATATGCAAAACACGGGTGTTTGAGCGTGAACTTACTATGAGTCGATATCGCTATCGACAATGTTTCGGCTTCTACCGGAAGCCTTCCTCAGGATTTTGAGTGTGGTACGTCCGCCGCGGTCGCGTCACGCTTCACACTGCGGCGGACGTACCACACTCAAAATCCTGAGGAAGGCTTCCGGTAGAAGCCGTGTTTTTCATATATTAGATATAAATATGAGCGTAAGTTTTTATAATATGATAATCAGGTATTTCTAGACCGTATTAAAATCTAAAAAAATTTTTTTTTGCTTGCTCATACATCCACAAGGTGCGCGAGAAAAAATCGTATAAATACACCATGATTCCAGGGAGATACATTCATTTGAATACTGACAACCGGAGTGATAACATCAAAATGGAGAAAAACGAAATCAGAGCTGTCATTAAATATCTCTCTCTGAAAAAAATGTCTACCAAAGACATACACAACGACTTGGTGGAAACATTGGGGCACTCTGCCCCTCCATATTCCACGGTTGCACGCTGGGCCAAGGAGTTTAAGCTGGGCAGAACATCCACGGAAGATGAACATCGTGAAGGACGCCCATCCACGTCCACCACTGAAGACAATGCCAAAAAGATAGAGGATATCGTGATGGCAGATCGAAGAGTGACCGTCAGGCACATAGCTGAGATGACAGGGATCTCTTATGGTAGCGTTCAAAGAATTTTAACCAACGAATTGCACATGAAGAAGGTCTCTGCGCGTTGGGTACCGAGAATGTTAACAGACGAGCAAAAGAAAAAACGAGTTGACATTTCAAAGGTTAATCTCGAGAAGTTCCAAGCCGATAAAGAAAATTGTTTGACCATGGATGAGACCTGGGTATACCATTTCGACCCGGAAACCAAAACGCAGTCGATGTCTTGGAAACGAGCCTCCTCACCGACGCCGAAAAAATTCAGTCTCAAGTTCGGCGGGAAAGGTTATGGCGTCCGTTTTTTGGGACGCTGAAGGAATTATTATGGTCGAATACTTGGATAAGGGAGCTACTACTACGGGCTCTTACTACGCAGACCAAATAAGAAGATTACGGGAGGCCATTAAAGAAAAAAGGCGCGGCAAACTGCGAGCTGGGGTGCTGTTTCACCAAGACAACGCACCGGCTCACAAAGCCGCAGTTGCGGTGGCTGCCATTCAAGAAACAGGGTTCGAACTGCTCGAACACCCTCCCTATTCGCCAGGAGCTAGCTCCCAGTGACTTCTATCTCTTTCCTCGGCTCAAAGAACATCTCCGAGGCCAGAAATTTGAAGATGATAGCGAAGTGATGGCAGCTGTTGAGGCATTTTGGGAGAGTCAAGATAAAGATTTTTTTTCTAAGGGAATCCTAGGTTTAGAAAAACGTTTAACTAAATGTATTGCCTTATTAGGAGACTATGTAGAAAAATACATTATTTTTGTAACATTAACCACCGTGTATTATTTTGATTATCATTACTTTTGGATCATCCCTCGTATATCTACATGTCAAAACCATCAACTACATCTTCCTTCCCACACTATTCCTTACTTGTCATTCCGTTTAACTCCAATCATACTTCTCAATTCTCACATCTTCACTGCAATTATTCTACTTTCATGCTTTTTCTGCCATACCCAACTTTCACTACCACACATTAGTGTCGGAACCAATATGGAATACTATAATAAAAACACTCACACCAATAATGGCTGATCGAACTGAGAACATAATCACTTCATCTTTGATTAATTCACAAAGTCACAATGTGACTCGTAGCATTTTTTGTCTCATCGCGACACACTATTAATCGTTAAATTTTTCCAAAATAATGTCCCAATGAGCCACTCGATGGTACTTTATTCTAAAAAGTTTTCGTATACCCAATCACATAACACGCGGGCGAGTTTCCCCTTCTAAGAGATTTTATTTAATACTCCTTATTAATGCAGCAAATACCATAGCCCATATTTAATAAAAGAAATATGGTATCTATTCCTATAATGCTATGGCATTGTTCATACAGCTGTACTTTGGAGCACTGAGTTTCAGATATTATTGGGATATTTTTTTATTGCCGATAGATTTGTATTTAACCATACTATCGCATGTGTTTGCGCATGGGTGCACTCGTGCACAAAAGTACTAGGCCTATTGTTTTATTTTTGAACTAAACTTTATACCAATGTAATTATAATTTAGTTATAAATAATCAGTTATAAATGTCGGTACCAAATAGACCCATAAATCGCGTACTGCGCAGCTTGACAGCCAGCGTTCTTTTTTCCACCATTGCTTCAAAATTAAATTTTAAATCAAAATGAAATTTAAAGGACAGCTTAGAGAAACAATAATAAGCTAGTTTCAAATGACTAAAGAGTGCGATAGAACGAGACAGTAACTCAATATTTTTATAACCCATTGACCCACGCTTAAGTTATTTCATAGATTTTTTTATAGAATAAATTTGATTGTCCCCAGGACATCACCTATTTTCATAGCGAAATTGTTAATTAAATTCAACATACATAAACGACGATATTCTGGGGTAAAAAAATCATGACCCACACAAAAGAAACCTATTTATCTTTGTAAACACAAAAGCAATTGCAACTGCTTTGCAAGCAACAAAACATTCAAAAATAATATTTTGTGAATATATAAAATGTTATTTTCAAAAATATTATTTTGTGAATATACAAAATATTATTTTTGAATGTTGGACAGATGGAACTGGAAGGTTGGACAGATGGTGTTAAAGTTGGCGGTTATAAGATAGCGAACCTGCGCTACGCGGATGATACTACTCTGTTTGCGACTGGTGAACGCCATATGGAGGAACTACTTTGAAAATGGAGCGAGTGAGCCTCGAGTTTGGATTGAAGATTAATCGCAACAAAACCAAGGTCATGATTGTGGACCGCGCTAATAATAACTCGCCGGAAATGACCAAGATTGCGAACTGCGAAGTTGTCCACTCTTACTTTTATCTAGGTTCTTTAATCTCGAATAACGGCGGATGCATCGACGAGGTAAAACGACGTATGGCAATCACCAGGACCTCAATGGACAAAATGAGGAAAATATGGAAGAACAGAAATATCACCAAAGCCACAAAGATCCGACTAGTGCGAACTCTTATTTTCCCCATATTTCTTTACGCCGCAGAGACGTGGACCCTGCGAGAGATCGAAAAGAAAAAAATAGATGCTCTTGAGATGTGGTGCTGGAGAAGAATGCTTGGGGTGTCGTGGACCGAGTTTCGCACAAACGTCTCGATACTCCAAGAACTCGGCATTAAGCAGCGTCTTTCAGCTATAGTGCAATCCCGGATCCTCGCATTCTTCGGACATGTTTTGAGGCGAGGTAGCCAGTCCATTGAGCGTCTTGTCGTTCAGGGCAAAGTGGAGGGCACGAGGCCGCGCGGGAGGTCACCCATGCGATGGACTGACCAAATTAAATCTGCGGTGGGCGGTCCCTTGCATGAGTGTACCAGGATGACCATAAATAGAGGGCGATGGCGTGACATTGTGAGGCGCATTACATCTGCCCCCACTACAACTACATGACGACCACGACCGCTCTGTCAAGAGCGTAACGACTGAGAAGAAGAAGATTTTTGAATATTTTGTTGCTTTGGATTTATATTAAATTGAACCAGTAACTAACAATTACGCAATATACATATCTAAAAACAGTACTTAACTTCCATTAAAATAACAAAAGGGGAGATAATATTCGCTCAATTCACCCTATTGGTATAAACTGCGAGGCAGATTGTCTCTCAATGAGATAGAAGACACCTAAGCGACACGGGGACGAGGTAGCATTAAGTGGATTTCATTCAATATTATGGTAGTAACCGACGCCTCTTGATATAGTGCACGTGCCGATTAACACGGGGTGGACTTCGCCGCCCTTTGCACACTAAGGCAAATATCTAGCACGTTCAGGGCGTTGATTTATTTGATGAGAATATAATAATATTCACAGTCATAAAAATCGTGTCCGTAGGTACGTATTACTACACATATTACATATATAAATATAAAACTTTTAGAGATATGGATAGTCTTGCGTATCAAGACTAAAGTAGACCTTTAAATTTCCTACAGGCCTCAGGCCAAACTACAATTTTGGTTTTAAAATAGCAATAACTTACTATAGACGAAGTGACTATTTTTGTATGCGTGGACATTATCACACAAAAATGGATAAGGCACTCTAAAAAAGTCACGATCACGATACTGTCAAAGTAAAAGAGGCCAGTTTTTATTATACTCGAATTCTGACATTAAAATAGATTTACTTATCCTGAATATTCAAGAATTTATAAGAATTTCTAGTAGTTATGTTGTATTACGTAAAATAATATCTTCTATCCCTTGTCTCTCGCCAAGTGGGTCGGTATTATAAAATATGTTTTATTTTTATCCCCAAGTAGCACTTTCCCAAAAATAAATGAATGATACATATCAATATAAAAACAACAACACAGTTTGATGTGAGTAAAAGATAATAAAAATACGGAAAAATATATTTTTATGTTCATCATCCATCATGTTTCAAATGATGATTAATATGACAGCATACGTGTATTACTTATAAAGGATATGTGGTAACACCAGAAGGACGTCGCAAATATCATAGTGTGGTTCGATTGCTTTGAGCAACTGATGTTGGATTTATGAACGCGTCTGTACGCGGTACATCAAACATGATATATGCATTAAGTTCTATTTACAAACGTGTGAATCCTGAAAGCGAGGCAATTATTCGAGTAGCCCACTAACAGAAACAAAACTTGATACTGCCCGCGACTTAACCTAAGAATTTGCGCTCTCTTAGGGCTATACAGGGCTACAGGCTATTCTTATGCTGAATTTCATCGAAACCAGTCAGGTCAGTGGTAAAGTAATAAAGAAAGTAACAAACCGATAGACACTTTAATTTCCTAGCCTGAGCATCGGTTCTAAAACATTATTTTTTCCAAATTAATCTAACTCTTCAGCAAGTCGGTAGTGGTGAGTAGCACCACAGTAACAGATATTCTGATTCGTAACAGAAGTGTGCGATTATTACGTGTTAAGGCGTGAAGGACACTGTTAGCAACTCGGAGTGACAGTGCAGTGTCAAGCAGAATGAGTATACTACAACTGTAATGGGCAGGCGCTTAACATCAGGCATGTGAATGGACGCCTCACAACGTATCATAGTTCTCTATTCCTAACTTCAATATAATTATATTTTCACTAGAACTTTTAGGCTATGTTTAATATTATACTTCAACATTGAAGGGAATGCAGAATCTACGATACAAGAGTATTCTTAGTGTAGATTCTGCACGTCAATATTGTAACAGAATTATAGCTTATATTATGTATAGCTTTAAAGAGTTAACAACACTCCTAGCAGAACTGCATTCAAGACTCTGAGCTTGTCAACAGACACTGCATACATGACATGCCTACATGTTTATATAATATTTAGAAATTATATTGCTATATTAGCCATGAGTTTTCGGCTTAGGACCCGTCCATAGCCTGTCGTCTATGGTCTGTTGGATGTTAAAAAAGATATTAGAGCAGGAGAGAGCGTTTGTACCAGTTTCGAAATTTGTGTCTAAGCGTTCCGGACAGCTTGATAACAAAAATAGAAATGATGGATAATTTTTCTATTTTTGCTCAGTAATGTAAATTTGCTAGTGGAATATGGCATTTCTTGAGAAGCTGCTGGTATCCTCCTTCTGTTTTTTATTTTCATCATCTCTTACAACTACCGCAGTAGGATATGAAGGGGTGCAATTCGGAATTGGCACTGCACGTGTTGTTAGTACTGTTAGTAACTTAAAATTGTTTAATACCAAATAGTTACCTCAACTGTATAAGGTCTCCTAGTTCAGCGGGCAATGATCTCAGTTTGTTATTAGAAACATCCAAGGAATGGAGGTTGACTAACTGGTTGATATCCGGGGGGATTCTCTGTAGCGAGTTATCATTGAGATACAGCGCGGTCAGGTGGGTCAGTTGGAACAGTGGGGGCGCTAAGGCGCGCACACCTCCTGTTACCTGTAACATAAATTTATTTTTATTGATTTCTTTACCACAATCTCACCTATAGGTAGACATGTTCTAGATTAATAAACATAATATAAACCTGGTATAAAAACTGCTTTCAGGCACAACTTCTGGAACTCACCATAAGGTGCTTGGCCACAGACTTTACTACTATAAGGCAGAACTATATAGATAACATGTGACGAAGCTCAAGCCTGCGGCAAGATTCGTAAGATTGATTGATTAGCTACATATTGTTGGCGCACACTTTTCCACCCAGCACCGTATCGACATCACCTCAACTCAAGCCGTTCAGTATTCTTTTTATGGAACTCCATACTACAACGGACACTAGTCAACGCCGCGCGCCGTATCAGCGTCACCTCGACGCGGGACAAGCTCGCGAATAGCCGTGACAATGAAGCGATGCGACGTTGCTACGATGCTGCCGAGGCGATTCGTGTGCATTGGCCGTCTTCAGTAGGAATATTTATTATATTCACATTTGAAATGATGATCGCACAGTGACAGGTGTTGGCTGTGAATCTGGTGGTCACTAGTACAAATCATACCAAAGGCTTTAGCTATATATGGTGTAGTTTAGTGGATTGTGCGAAAGCCCAGTAAGAAACCAACTAGCACCCTCAAAAAATAATATTGGACATCCGGAATAGAACAGCATATTCGAGAGCTTTTTCTTTGTTCCTTATCCATCCTGGACAACATACCATCACATAATTTGAAAAAAAAAATTGTTTATCATGTTAAACAAAAGCACTGTAAGCTGAGTTATATTTTTATTGATTTGTTTATTATCGATTTGCACTATACAACATTATCAAAGGGACATCTGAAAGTCAACAAGAAATTATTACACATTTTCTGTCTTTTTAGGGTTCCATGCTGAAAAACAGGACCATAATACTAATCCTCTGATGAAAATATTTTTGTTACTTTCTGTGTGCGAGTTCAACTTGTACTTGTTTTTTTTTTTCATAATTTAACACATCACTTTTATAGTTGATTTCCATATAACATGCCAGACTATTAAATATACTTTTGGACATAATCAGATTAATAAATACAATATATATTTATTATCCTTATTAAATCCAAGTGCAGGCCCACAGGTCCCAACATCACAATCTGCAGTAATCTTCAATAATTTTTCCCAAATCAAATCAAACAACATTGAAAAAGTATTGTGAATGTTGATGTATAAAAGAAGTACATGAGGTAGGTACATGTTGGTCGTGCCCTAAATCATATGATCAGTCATGAGGTCATGACCAGTTGTTTTATATATACCACCACCCACTAAATTATAGCAATGAAAATGTATTGTTAAAAAACCAGCTAATTAATTTGATACATAAAAGTGATAGGAGTATAAAAAAGTAATGAACTTCCTTAGGAAACTCAAAGTAGGTAAATTAGATATCAAAAATACATCAATTCTGTATAAAAGGTGTGTACCTCAAGCGTGGTCCAGCCCCCACGTCTTCCGGACGCCCGCTCTGCTTCTGACATAATGTGATAAGTGCGCCCGCTAGCGCCCTCATGCTTGTCTTTGTTGCGAGACATTCTATCACCTGAAACATTTTAACAATGTTATTTATCACCAAATACTGTTTTGCAATATTAAAATATGACAATGCAATGGGCTTGCAGCTATTGCTATAACTCCTATTTTGAACGCTTCCCTGGCTAGCTTGATAGGGTGGTCCCTCAGGCAGAAAATAGACTCCAAGCACAAATATGTGTATTCCAGCAGCTGTCTTTGCCAGCCAGTTTTATTTCTAAGCTCAACCTGTTATCAAACATGACATCTTCAAATGCATCATTACTTACCAACAAGTGAGATAGTAGGCAAGTGCTGGCTTATCAGTATTGGACAAAATATTCACACAGCCTTTTTGGCTGATCATCTTTACAAAAGTTATCCCTCAATTGGCAGAGGACTGGTATATTGTGATATAATATCAAAAAATCTAGAGGTACAAATATGTGCTATGTTAAATTTTATTTGTATTTTTAATAAACCAATTATACAGTACTAGTGGCCCGCCCTGGCTTTGCACAGGTATTTAACAAAAATGTCAAAAAATATAAATTTAAATAGATCAAAAAGTATTTAATGTGACATTACTCTAACACTCAGACATGTGGTATCACGAATTTTTTTTAGGATATTGATGTCCTCTATAAAATTGTAGTATATCACTTTGCTCTATTAGCATAGAACATATAATAATACTATCATTTCCACAGCGTAGGTATGTGATATAAAGATTTTTTTGGTATTTTTTTCACACATAAGGTTACATTATCAAAGGTTTCATACGGATCCCTAACTTTTTTGAAAATATTCTATCCCCTATGTTCATCAGGGATAATGTAGAATTCTAATGGTAAATGAATTTTTCAAATCAGTCCAGTAATTTTAGAGCATATTCGATACAAACAATCAAATCTTTCCTCTTTATAATATTAATTTAAGATTTATGTTTTTGCATACATATGCATAAATACATATGTAAATTTGAAAGATGTTATTCTGTTGTACTATTCATAACTGTGAATACTAACTCAATACTGAAAACTTCCTTTTTTCCTCAGTTTTGCTATGTCTATAATTTCATTTACTCAAAATAATCATATATTTCAAAGCCTCCATCACCAATTAGTACTTTATATAACATATTTTGGGTGAAATTGAATAACAACAGAGTGATTGCATAAAACAAACTGACGAAATTTAAACAATGATCACTTTGAATGTAACTAGGTCAATTTCTAATCCATTCAGTTGGACCTGAGCTGAGGTCTTGTGGAACTGTTGCTAAGCACTTTTGTGACACTGTATAGGTATTTGCTATTATCAATTTGTTGGAAATGAAAAACATGGCTTGAACTGTTTTTAAACAGAAAAGTAATAATATAGGATGACTTCTGACCTCATGAGAAAGTGTAGAATTTGTCAATTAACAAAATTCAATGAATGGGCATTTGACTTGGATTCAGTGATTGTAATATTTTACCCGACTTCAAAAATAGAACGAGGTTCTGAATTTGAATGTCATTTTTTTTTATTTTTTTGTATGCATTTCATAACTCTTTGGTATTTGATGTTTTTTTTATTCTAAAGCTGGTGCTTATCATGTGGTCTTTTAAGTTTGAGTGAGATCTGGCAAGTAGTATTTGATTTATCATAAGGGATAACTCAAATACTACTTGTGTATATTATGTTTGAAATTGGTCGTTAATTGTTATTTTTTTCTAAATAAAATCAAAAATATCTTCTTTTATTATTTCATCATAAGGTTGGAAGATGTCCAATGTTCGATATAAGCCTACCCTGTAGAATGCAACAATGATCAGCTAATTAGCCACCTTTTGTATCCATCTTTTATTCTTGTCATACCTTCGTAATGATGTCTCAAAATCTTTTTCTAATTATACCTACCTGCTTGACGTAAGTACAATAGTTTAATGTTATTACATTTGTGCTCAAAAGAACAACAATGAAAGAGATAAGGCACACAATGGAGCATTTTGACTGTCCTATCAAATGTTATGTTACATTCATTTGAAAGAGACTTACATTTATCAGTATTAACTTCATGGAGACAAAAATAATTTTGAGTTGGATGTATATTGTTTTGTCAACTTGGAATTAGTTAAATAGATACATAAATATGGGCCTAAATTAGTAGTAAAATATAGGGGAAAGACAACAAATGTAATTAGGAATCAACAATAGCCAAAATCAAGTTTAAGTACAGAGAAAGTTAATCAATATCCAAATTATTACAGCTACAGGTGACTTTATGGTGATATGATTAGTACATTAAAGTTGAATCAAGTATTCAGATTGTACACTTGAAATACTGTTACTGTACTGTATCAGTCTAATTGTACACTGCTGAACACAGCCTCCCTAATTCAGGGGGGGTTCACCAATTATGGCAAGACCCTTGCCTAGCATGGGGATTGCATGAAAGGCATCTTGGGGAATGCATTGTGCATTGTAAGATAGCAGTTTCTCAGAGAGCGCTGCTGACTACCTTCTGGTATTTTACTTTAAGTGGCTACTGACAATACCCACAGGAAGAGATGGGCAGGGGTAAAATGTGGCCTGTCACCCCACAGGCTTACTTCATTAAAATATATGACACATATCTATATGGAGCCTTTCATGGCTCACTGATGTCAAGTTTTACAGGTAGGATTTGTGTTATAAGATTGCTTGCAAGTTTACCACTCTCATACCAAACTGGAAAAATTAAGAAGTTTATTTAAATGCAAGACCGAATGTACCACAAACTTGTACTTGTCAAAACTATATGACTCTGCTTGGACATAGGATCAATACTGGCTCTCCATGATGTTATTTTATATTCTGCTAGCTCTAAATACATAAATACTAAACTACAATATGATAGTTTTGAATTATTTACATGTTATTTTGATAAACATATAGTTTATACTGTAGATTTAAAATAAAAATCTACAACAAATACATCAAATTAAGTATATGAATAAAATTAATAATAACTATAGTTAATATATTATATTTTCTACACATGATCAATCTTTTCTGTGTAAACAATAATAATTAATGTTTTGTAATTCTGGGCCAATTTATTACATTCAATGCAAATCAAGAGTTATAATATACCTCAATAACTCGGCGAGGGATCATTAGTCGTGATAAAGTATCTGTGTTGGTTAAATTATCTTCTTTCGAAAAATAGGGACACTGTTCCATAACCTCAGACGTACGGGAGTTAAATCTATGAAATGGAAATAACATTATCATCAAAAGGCTTTTGAGCTCGAAGCTGTCCTTATTGGAAACAAAAAGCATTGTTTTAATTCATTATTTCTATGATTACTTTGAAAATGCGTAGCATCTTTGTCTACAGCTGACATAAAAGAGATGGTTCGATTCCAGCCCAGAGGACTCACGGAGCGCCAAATCAGTGACCGATAATTTAACACAGGATTTCACTTGGTATCAAATAAATACATAACATACCTTCATCTACTCCTAAAAGCGTTTTACTCAAATTATGATTAAATCTACGCGAAATAAAACACTGTAAACACACAATAGCACAATCTTGACAAACAACCACATCAAACGTCCATTTACCGACTGCAGCGACATTCAACATTGGCGGAAACTTCTAGAACTTTATTTCTGTCTTGTGGCGATCATAGACTATAGGTACTTTATTAAAAGGGTATTTTTTGCGGTAAATTCAAACCAATTTATATACCGCCATAGAACAAATAATAATACTACGATACCGCGTTTGCATCGGGTTGGAAACCTGTCGTTAACACATTTTTTTTGCTCCCTATGTAATGTATGGGATATGGTCTCGCACGTCTTGTACATTTGCCAGTCATCTCGTGTTTTAATTTTCAAGTTCTTCTGTGAGGCGATTTCTGTTCTATTGCTTATAGATTTAAGCTGGCAAGACTTCTCACCTTCAGAGTTCTTGATTTATATTAAGGCTACTTTTATTATTATTTTGGTAATAATATTACAAAACGAGAAAAGTTTATACAATAATTTATAAATTCGAGATAAAATAGGTTCAGAGGAGTTAAGAAGGATAGGACAATAAATAGGCAAGTAGTGTTGTACTAGTATAAGTTAATATATATCTATAATGTAGCATATCCTTTCATAATTTGTTGTCTTTAGCTTTAATGAACGAAGCTAACACTTGATAGATAGGGAGACACTTGCTATAAAGTTAAGAAAATATGTTGACTTGAAGATCTTCAAGGTCTTTGCAAAGCTGAGCGTGATCGTAACGGGGACACTTTAAAAAGTTTAAAACAATATAATCGATTTTCACCCACATCTTCTCCACACTCGCACAACTCCGAGTCCATAATACGTATCCAAGCAAGAGGTGCCGGAGTGCACATGTGGCCGAAACGCATTCGAATCAAAACAGATGTAGTACGTTTACTTAGTTTCACTTCGGTAAACCAAGACGTAACCGAGATCATTTCATAGAAGTATTTGCCTTTTAATCTGGCACTATATGTGCAGGCCTCACTCCAAGCATGTCGCAGGTCTAATTTAGAGAGAGCAACTAGATCCTGAGGATAATTTTCTCATGTCTCCACACCGTGTTGCTTGGTTTGCAAGTTGATCAGCTTTATCGTTTCCCTTTATTCCACTGTGACTGGCAACGCAGGCACGGTAATGTTGATCAGCTTTATCGTTTCCCTTTATTCCACTGTGACTGGCAACGCAGGCACGGTAATGTTAGTGACGCAGGCAAACAAAACAAAACAGAACACCTCTATCTACGCATTTAATAAGCATTTCTCAGGCTTTGATTGTAACCGGAAAATATGCATTTTTTTAAGGGAAATTTCATCAAGGCATGTAACGCACTCATGAAATCTGAGAAAATTACGCTATTAGAGAGTTTAATAATGAGGATGTATTCAAAAGCTTTATAGATTCCATAACATTCTGCAGTGAAAATTGGTGTTTGAGGAGGGAATTTTGTCTTTTCTACTATGTTGAACTGTCGATGTAGTATTATTATATGTTCTATGGCCAGCACCACCACAGTTTCACTATTTGAGTGTTTTGAGGCATCGCAATATATTTGATTCAAAGTCAAAGTCAAAATCATTTATTAAATTTTGGCGTCTACGACGCTCTTATGAAGGTCAATTACAAATTTTAATATTGAAATATACTACATTGTACTGCCACGTTCAGCAAACAAAAATTATAGAGCCACTGCGAGAAGAATGGGCAAGAAACTCGGGGCCATTCTTTTAAACGTTTTTTAAAAATGTATTAAGTACATACTATATAGTAAAATTATTACAATACTTAATTTACATTACGTAGGTGTTAGGCGCTAGCTTGGCAGAGGCGAACCAGTCCAAGCATTTTTGTCGTTTAAGTAATCACAAACTGTGTAGTAAGATTTCTTTATCAAAATATTCTTCACATGCAACTTGAATTTTCTTTCTGTGAGCGTTGTAATATGTTTGGGCAATTTATTATAAAACCGCACACAATTTCCTAAGAAGGACCTTTTATTTGTCTTTGCTAATCTAAAACCTGGCACCGCTATTTTATCTGTATTCCTAGTGTTATAATCGTGAGTGTCACTGTTTGATTTAAATTTGCTCAAATTTTTACGAACATACATAATATTTTCAAATATATACAGACTTGGTAAAGTTAAAATATCAATTTCTTTAATAAGATCTCTCAGGGATTCCCTAGGATCCATTTCATATATGGCTCGAATTGCACGCTTTTGTTAGATAAAGATTGTCTCTATCTCAGCAGCAGCTCCCCACAGCAATATACCATAAGACATAATACTGTGGAAGTACGCGAAATAAACGAGCCTAGCAGTAGCTACGTCTGTTAGCTGTCTTATCTTACGAACTGCATATGCAGCAGACTAAGTCTTCCAGATAGATCATGTATATGTGGATTCCACTGTAAAGTTGAATCCATTTTAATTCCCAGGAAGACTGTCGCTGTCGTTGTCAAAAGATTTCAATTTTTATCTATTCCAATATTTATCTATGATTATAATTAAACACTCATTGGCGAATTCTCCTTTGGAAATATCTAAGTTAAGGATTAAGATGTATTGACTAAAAGAGTGGTTTGACTAAAAGAGATTCGTAACTAGTTTTGCCCCGGGCGGGAATAGAACCTGCTTTCTCCGATCAATTCCCGCCCGTGTCAAAACATTCTGTACTCTATTAAAAATTTCATGACTAGTTTCAAATATGGGGTGTTTATCGGCACCGTGAGTTAAAGCTTCGATCTAATTGAATTTTAATAAACTACTTATCACACATGGTAGGCGTTTATGAGACCAGTATTTAGACACTTCCGAAAAGTTTTTAAGTTTTGATATCAGTGGGTGTTTGGCGAACTGAATAATGCGACAGAAAAATCTATCTGCGAGAAATTGACGTCGTAATGGAATGGTTGGTTCAACACATTCTACTTGTAAAGCGATTATCGGAGAAGTTTTTATGGCACCTGTTATGATTCTAGTAGCTTATTCCTGGATGTCATCAAATTTCTTCATCCCAGCTGAGCTACATGGCTCCAACAAAAATGGCCCATAATCAAAAACACTTCTTGTGAGAGCATTATAGACCAGCTTCAGAGAAAACGGATGGGCACCCTACCAAACGCCTGATAAGCACCTAAGAATGTTACGTGACCGTTTACATTTCACCGCAATGTACATACAGTGGGGCAGTCCACTTAGTTTAGCATCTAAAATGAAACCTAAAAATTGAGCTTCTGTTTTAACAGGGATAAGACTTCCATTATATTGTAAGGTTATGGGTGTCACACGTTATCTTGTGAACAGAACAGCGCAGCTTTTGGAAACAGACAGATCTCACCCATTGTTATCTACCTAGCCAGAGTTTAAGATTAGACAGAAAGGCTGAAAGTAAAAGACAGACACAATTAACACTATTATTCACGTTGTGAAGTAACAAATCATCAGCATATTGTAACATTGAGGTGTTGCTTATATATTAATCTAAATCGTTTGTGTATATAATAGATAGATTTGGGCTAAGCACTAATCCCTGAGGGACTCCTCTCCAAATAGTTCTGCTAGATGATTCTAATGTTATTGAACGACCAGATATCATATATAATAAAGTTAATTAAGTTTAACGGAGCTTGGAGACATTGTAGTTTGTTTTTGACACGTTTCTCACGTTTGCAGCCAAAACTGATTTTGCTGCAAATTTTTGAAAACCAAACGAAAGGCCATTTTTGATGTTGTTTCGTAGAGTTGAATTCCATATAATGAAATAATCCAAAAATTTAAATTTCCAAGTAACATGAACCTCGTAGATACAAAAGTGACATCATTTACATGAAGAACAATCAATACAATTAGGTAGGTACCTAAATTTACATTAAATTATACGGAAGACATGAATGAAATAAATATAGTGCAAGAGTAGACAGTGAGTGGTTGGCAGTGAACCTATTTATTCGGAATATAAATTTAATTAAAAATGGTTGAAATTAGTAAATTTATGACTGATCATTCGGAAGTGATATATTGTACGTGTTCTGAACTTTTACATCCGTATACTAATAGTTGTTTCGATGCCTTTAAGACAATGATTTGCTTGTGTGCTATAGGATCAATAAAGTTTTTTACGCCTATTCAAACCATTGCCCTTGTAAGTATCTATAATCTTAAATCAGCTTAATAATTTTTCCATATAAAATGTATTAACAATTGCAAATGGAAGGACTTTACCAACGGTAATATATATAGGTACAGGGTTATTGGTAAAATGCTAACAATCTATTATTATATAAGGCCGACTTCTGCTAGTTCTAACAAACATTTCATGATTTTTTTTTATATATTGTTTTTTCTTTCATTTTTTTGTGTGTATTTGAGAGCATAGGGACGAGGAACACCTGATCTTAAAAGTCTCTTGTGGCTCTAATGTACTCTTTCATATTTTTTATTACTCTGCTCCATATAAAAAAAAAAAAATTCTATTCAAAGGGAGCGCGGCGCGGTCCACTGCTGCCGTGGCGGGCGCTCTTGGCTCGGATTAGGCATTGTCTTTTACTACAAGACTCAAACTCTTGTAGTCGGTACGCAGCGCTTTAGTGTTTTCGCTCCCAGCAGCTTATAAAAAATACTAGGGTTAGAGGAAACAAGACTATTTGGATAGTGGAAGCCTCTTTTCGGCTTTTGTCTCAATATTCGACCGAGATTATTCATGAGAATACGACAAGAAGACTAAAGTGCCTACCCACAGTGCAAGAGCAGAGCTGTCACAGAATTACTTTACTTCTTTTTTCTATATTTCTATATACTAGGTTAGCCTGAACAACATCTTCGACCATATCATCACCTACCGTCAGGTGAGATAGTGGTCAAAGGCTAACCTATCAAGCATAAAAAAAACATTTATTTATTAAGCCTTGCCTTGTATTTATTTATACAATATGTATTATTTAGTCTGTTCTGATGTAATGTTTACAATATACAAAGTTATTTAATATAATCTTTTTGAGGTAATCATTCTATGGATGAATTATTAGCCTTCATAACATGGTAAATACCATACGAATCTCGAATCAATCACCATGTATATCACTGACCTCAGGTCAGTGATGCGAAGTCAGTAGCTATATGTAGATAAATAATTTCTGTGACAGAACATGAGCAAGAAGTATTCAATACTCAATGATAAAGAACAAGTGAACAAGATGGTTGAACTTCCAGATTTGGATGTAGAGATCCACATCTGAGTGAGAGTGAGGTAATAATTAATTGTTGGGTTGGGGGACAACTAGTAATTAGATATACGACCAATAATGCCGTTTAGATCATATTGTTTCTGCAAACTTATTACAATAATTAACATAATAATAAAAATATTTAAAACAGCCGAATTCTACGATTCGCCATGTCAAAGTCTCCCCACAGCAATACACCATATGATCTAATACTGTGGAAGTACGCGAAATAAACGAGCCTAGCAGTAGCTACGTCTGTTAGCTGTCTTATCTTACGAACCGCATATGCAGCAGAACTAAGTCTTCCGGATAGATCATGTATATGTGGATTCCACTGTAAAGTTTAATCCATTTTGATTCCCAGGAAGACTGTCGCATTGTCAAAAGAGAGTTTATCTAGGCCAAACTTAATGTTTAGTTCAACATAAGTAACATTTGGTAAAGAAAACTTTAAACATCTGGTCTTTTTTGAATTTAAGAAAAGATTATTAGCCGCGAACCACTTAGAGACAACACATTATTTGCATGGATCAGTTCACTATCTTTCCTATAACTTTAAAAATCAGGGAGGTATCATCTGCGAATAAAACTATATCGCAGAAATTTTTAACCATGCAAGGCAGATCATTTATATGCGCTAGAAACAGAAAGGGTCCTAAAATTAAAAATTAAACCTTCGGCATATCGGTAATGTTATCTATACAGTATTTCAACTTCATAGAAACGGACGAAACGCGAGTTATACCTACGTGTCTCGATCTCGGCCCGCGCTCGGCCCGCAGGCAGTCTTGAGTGTCGCGACTACACCGCAGTGACGAGCGAATGGTTTGTTGTTTTTTAACAATAACCGCGCGATTTTTTCACCAAATATAAGTTCAAGTACATATTTACATATTGAATATGATGAGTAAGATATATTGTGCTGTTTTTAGTTACATGAATTCATCAAAAACGCATCCAGAGATAATTTTTTTAGATTACCTGGAAACCGAAAAGTAATACTATAAAATAATTTACTTAATAATATAAAACAATTTTACTTACTACTAAGTAATTATTTTTTATAGTCTACATATAGTTGACATAATGCGTGTCTTTTAATGGACAAGTTCTTATTTCCTTTTATCAAGTGAAAAAAAAGTCTCAATTAATAAAAAAAAGTGAATAGAGTGAAGGAAAGTGATTAACACGAGTGAAATAGGTAGTAGTTATAAGCAAGTTATAATAATATTACAGGTAGTTATTAGTATGTGAATTTTTAATACATTAAAATATAATAATAAAGCATTTCGTACGTCTCTTAAATATTTTTCGGTCGCCAATTTTTAAGAACGATTTTTTATTCAAACATAAACATGTTTTTTTGTTTAAATCTACCTACTGGTCAAGAAAACAACACGCATTTTTAGTGAACACTTCCTGTTCAATTCACAGAGTATTTTATTTGTTTATATAAAAAAAATATATTTACAATTACAAAACTAAATCGAAACACAAAGTAGGCAAATGTAATTAAAATGCTGGAGGCGGGCAGCCCTATCGCATGTTTACCTACAGCGCAGCTATAGGTACTTATTTCAAGACAGAGCCGAGTTACAATACTGTATAGATAACATTACCGTGCCTTCGGTCCCAGTTGTTATCTTATGATAGCAGTCGATATAGCATGTTGGTAGAGCATTTTGCGAATGCCCGCCTAGCTACCACCCACAAGTAGAAAATCTGTCACCAAATACCTAACGGTGCGTTCCGGCAGCAGTTCTTAGAGCCAATAATTTCAAGTTAGCCTGAACGGACAACGTCTTTGACCACATTATCAAGTGAGATAGTGGTTAAAGGCAAGCCTATCAGCTAAAAATAAAAAAATAAGAAAAGTTAAGCGCCTGATAGACGTTACAAACTGTTGGGGCAACAAATTGTATCAACAGGTTGGAGCTCGCCAATAGACACACCAAACTGAATCGTCCAACCAATTCAACCATCAGTTTCTTTAAACAGGAAATGGGACAGACGTATATGTGCCTAATATTCAGGCCTGCTTCCAGTACGTTACGTTAGTAAAATAGAAAAAGACTGCAAATGTAGTTAACAATTTACAAATTACTTCAAATGAAAATACCTTTATAAAAGAGACGAATAACAAACATTTTTGGAAAACAGTTATTTTTATAAGGGGTTTTTTTCTTTGTTTGGTAGTTATATCATCTTAGATCTTTGACTACTTTTTCTTCTTTTTGCTGTGGTATAGTCACAAAACGAAGTAGTCTCGCGTCATATGGAAAGCAGTACGACTTTTTTAATTTGCCTTTAAATCAGCAGTCTCAAGTCTCAGTCTCCAATTACTCCACTTCCTAAGAGCACTTCAAACACCTGACTTTACACATTACTGCTTCAAGGCAGAATGTCTAACACTGCAGTGGTACTTATCAAATCGTTCTACGTGGCAGCTATTGCTACTCAGACATTATTCCCTTAAAACTCATCAAATAATCCTTCAAGACGCTATCTTTGCGTCGGTTCCGCATGTTTCTAAAAGTGTGAAGTGTGTTTTTCGGTTGCCCAAACATGCTATAGAAACCACTACTACTACAGGTTGGATGTCATGTTCATGCCCCTGACCAAGCGAAGAAGTTGGAGATTTATAATATTTAATTTGGCTAACAAGACATGGTAATATACATATATATATATACATGTTAATTCGTTGGTGTTCATTGATTGGCTATAAAATTGTGGCGTCTATAGTTACACCGGAAATGTGTTGGGTGTTTTGTGAAGCTTACCTGAATTAGTAAATTCAGTTTTTAGCTACATATATATATATATCTTATTTGTAGTGTTTTGATTATTTAATAATTATACTTCAACGTAAGTAATATCTTAAATATCTGAATAATAAAGTAAATAACGTTGTCGTAATTATCACGCCACCACACACTTTGTATATCTATAGGCTTTGTATATTGATTTATTACTAATAACATCTGACTAAACACATAGGAAATCCTATACAGTCAATCGGGGTAACTTTGACAGATCGCCACTATATCATTTTAGCAAATTTTTACCATGTGTAATGTGAGACAAAAGTGTTAACGTAATCTGTGCTCTCAGATTGGTTTTTATACTCCCATATTATTTAATGACTAAGAATCAGAAATTATATAAAAAACTGGCAATTTTGTTGTGTGTCAAAGTTATCACCCATATATGGGTAACTTTGACACACATAAGATTTGTCGCCGGAATCATAAGTTTTAAACATGTTGTACTTCAGGGTTCACTAGTTTAAATTTTTAAGAAAATGCCATATACAAGTAAATAAAACCATTAAAACAAGTAAATAAAACCATAAAATTATTGTACCTTGTTATCAGCGAAATTCGCGAGTAATTTAAAAAGTTTATCACTGAAAAAATACACCAGTTGGGTGCGAAACATTTTAGAAAGGTTTTTGACATTCACCTTGTGTGACAGTTTTGTATTTTTCAGTGATTTTGTTTGCGAAATTTGTTTAGTACACAAAATTTATAAATTCTTTGTTATCGCAATAAATTTATCCAACATAAAAAATAAAAAAGTTATTGGAGATTTGACTGTCAAAGTTACCATTGTTAATCAAACTTACCCCGATTGACTGTACAAATTTAAAAAAAAATATATTATAGTCACCCTCTGGTTGGCTGACTAGGTACTAAAATTTCTTAAACATTTATAGTGACATTTCATTTTTTATTTATTTTCATGGAGACCAACAGCTATGAAAAACCTCCTAAATAAAACAAACATAAAGCCAATTATAGTTAATCGCGGATAGGACACTACAGACATTTTTTCAGATTGTTTATAAATTAATGCCCTATGCGGAAAATTGATTTCTAGTAGAGCTGTAAAAGTATCGAAAAACTTTAATTCTTACTCATAGTATGTACTACAATGACACTATAAAACTAGAAAAATAGTTATGTAAGTACATTTTAATATTTTTATGTTTGTACGCATAACGCAATATAAAAATAACGCATGCTCTGCGGATCACATTGCAAAATTACAAATTTACAAGAGGAAAAATTTAAGTTATGACTCATTGTCATGTTAGCTCAATTGGTCAGATCATATCACGGCTAAAGGGGTGGATGGACGTGGGTTCCAATCCCGCACATGGCTTAAATTTTTCTTCTCGTAAATTTGTAATATGTAAGCACCTAGGTACATGTTACTAAAATATTTGATGCAATTACTCGGTACTAACATTTTGTTAGGTGTACCGGTATTACTCATTACTATCGAGCATTGTGTTGAGTACTTTGTGTTTACTTCCATATTTGTGGTACGTAAGTTATTGTTAGAGGGTCTTAAAATGAACATTGCCTAAATGAATAACAAAACATTTGAAAAAATCCTTTATCTGAAAAATAGAAAATAAATACACTTAATAACTTCTAAATTGAGATCATGCCAACAATAGATAAAATTAATTGGTTTTATGTGAGTGTTTACATAGCACTATTTGATTGAAAAATTTAGTCATTCATTGGTTCTTTTTTTAAGGCTCATTAGCTCTCTTCGCTAAATCAATATTGGCAGCACTTGTTTTGTGGCTAAATGACTTGAGTTACCGATAGGCTGTCTGACACAATTTCCGTTGCAGTATTGTGTAAAAAATCTATTGATTGGAATGTTAGGTGGGCGTAAGGCTTGATATTTCTCAATGTTTTTGACATTAAGTTGTGTTATTTCATTAGTTCAACATGCTTCGTCTATACCAATAATAAGAACAACCTGTAACATAAAGAGTATTGTAGTAGATCTATTAATAAAACTGATCTGCATGCATATAATTTTTGCCTATCAATATCTACCTATTACGTATTAGATTATGTTAAGTAGTTTATTAATATATTTTGATAAATTTGGAGGAAACTTCCCTCCGATGGGGTTGTTTAAAAAAAGGCGTCGTAAGATTTCGTGGAGGTTGGCAGCGCGTTGGTAACCCATCTGTGCAGACGTGCGTCGGCGCGACGGTGACCACAGTTTCCAACAGTTTCCCCACCTGCCTGTCAGTCTACTATCAGGCAATAAATAATAATATATAATAATACAAACACTCTCACATTAACTTAAATACAACAAGGTCTTTTGCATACAGAACAGCTGATTGATGAAAATTGTGTGCTATAGCTTGATGATAAATTTCTGTTGAAATTTACCAAAATATAACTGATTAGGTAATGCAAATTATAAGGTACTTAATTATATACTCGTTCATGGCAACGACATAAGTAGGTACGTATCTCTTCCGCTGCCCAACCCCAACTTCAAACATTCAGTTCTGATTCTGAGGAAGAAATAACTGTTTGATTTATATTAAAATAAGATTTACAATCAATATAAATATTATTTACTATTTATTAACCTTTACTAAGGATTTAATTTATAGCGGAGCAGAAACATCATGCGTGTAGTTTCCAGAAAATAAGACGGCCGTCCAACAATAAAATGGCTTAATATTATAAGTAATAGTATCTATCTAGATTTAGAATCTGCTAAAAAAATTAATGATTTCACACCCTACATTTTTTTAATCTATTGTCTTTTTAGACCCGTATGGGTAACTTAAAAATTTGGACTTGCGATAAAAAATCGATAATTTTGCATTAAATCTCGAATAATATATTTTATCTCACGGATCTGGCAACACTGCTTGAATCTTCCTTCAGAGTTCAGATTCAGAGTCAAGAGACACGGTAATATTATCTATTATTAGTTATTACCGTGTCACAGATGTCAGACTTTAGACCAGTGTTGGATTTCGTAGTATAATTATACTATTTGTACCATTATTTCATAGTGTGTAGTACGAGTATTTAGTATCGTAATGCCACTATACTACGCGAAAATACCATATCTTTAACTTCAGGTCGACCAACTTGCATCATTGCTGATGCTGAGCACTATTATTTTTAACAAACACTTTAAAATATTGGGAAGGACGAAAATAAGAACTTGGTGTGACATGTCTGAAAACTATCCATTTCAACACAGTTGCCAAATTTACTCTTTATAACTGGTTTTACCTCCAGCAAACGTTGATTGTGAATAATTGTTCAGCAAAGATAACTTGGCAAATACCAAATTAAAAAATAAACTTGCAATTCGCTCCATTAATTCCCTCAAACTTTCCTGCGATGCTGTAAAAGAAAGTAAAACTGTAATTAATTTTATGCCATCTAACAAAATTTTCGTCATGTCAATGCTGAGGTCGAAGTTCTGATTGGCTAATTAGCCGAGATCAATGTCCACTTCCCTGACCTTGACTAATATGCATATAGGATTTTGTGAATATTTTCATCTCAACTGAATAAAATATTGTTACAACAACAAAACTTACGATATACGCATGCATTTTTATTTTAATTCAGAACAAAAACGTCGAAATCTAAACCTATAAATAAGGTAGGTATAATAGAATAAAAACATCAAACGTCAAACGTGGTTGGTATGATTTTGGATGAATAGTAATAATTATTTTAATCTATTTAGTATATATTATTTTTGAGGAGTTCAGACCATAATAATGATAATCTCTCTTGCTTGAGCAGAGACTTGAGTGTTTTACTTTACGTGAGATCAGCGTACCTAGTCTTAGAACAATCTATTCTTTTGTCTATAGTTTTCTGTGGATCAGCACAACGTAAACAACACAATCGATATTTTCATTCGTGTATTTCATTATTTTATAGCTTCGATCACATAAATGTTCACGTATCACAAGAATTTAGATTTAGTGATATAATTTTTGTTCACTGCGTGGCGCGTGCAGTGACTGGCTTTGGGTGGTACAAAAACCTTGACTGCAGTTTTTCCTCAAAATTAAATCGAAGAGCCAAAAAATAAAACAAGTGTTAAAAACTACAAGCCTCATAAATGACGACTGAATAGTTTTAAAGAGAGTGATCATTTGGTTCTTGTGTAATATAGGCCTTCGCTCAATAAATAATGGTTGAGGCAAGTAAAATGTGGTTTGAGAGGACATGCAGTGCTTGTGACTGCCGGGAGCTAATACATCCCTGGACGGACACATGCTCCAATGCCACAGCGACGATGCTTTTAAGTTGTATAAAAGGCAGCTACAAGTTTTATGCTATGGTTTACATTGTAAGTCAAGTTGTTTGGTATAAGACAGTTACTATTATGTTACTGTTATTATTCTATTAGGGTCATAATAGCTAATATCAGTCATTTATGTATGAATTTCTATTGTTGTCCTAAATTATGATTCTTACCAGTTAAGTCATGTTGAGTAAATAAGAATAGTATCATATATCTCCATCAATCCAGTAGGAAATATTTTTTTTTTCAGTTAAATCTTAACATGAAGTACTGGTGGTATAAATGTATAGATAGCATGAACAATCCCACAATAGTTCAAAAGGCTGGTATATCACTACCCAATGACATTTGTATTTGATTAGGCCCTAAATATATTAGAAGCAATAGAACTCTTGGTACCAGTTTGTTTGGGAAAGTAGTGCCACTGTACTTATTTCTACTGCCAAGCTGTAAAGTTCACATTACTGTGTTCAAGTGTAAAGGGTATGTATGCCGGTGAAATTACAGGCACATGAGACTTAACAACTGCATGTCATAACATGTTTATTTAGTACTGTATAGGATGCAGGGATATACAATACAGGGATTATGTTTAATTTTGACATGGTGATAATAAGTATCTACTTTACAAATTATTTAAATATTTTTCCTATATATTTATTTCTGATCTATGATATACTAGGGCTGTCATTATTATTATGAATAGATGATATAATAGATATTTGCCAAACATCATGTTTTGCAGACTTTAACATACATATTTATGTATAGTTTAAACTAATTTTTGATTATGGTCATTGTTACTTCTCATTTAGTTTCCACCTTTCTATAAAATTAAAAATTTCAAAGTTCAGACTTCCCGACTATTCTAAATGTTATAAGTTTATCATCATCATCAGCCTTTAGACGTCAACTGTTGAACAAATGCCTCCTCCATAGAACTCCACTATGAATGGTTATAAGCCACTCATAACTATTTGCTACCCTTGACTTTTACGATGTTGTCAGTCCACCTATGGGGGCCTCATTTTATAAGTTGATATATTTAAGATTATGTACCATCTGCTCCAAAACAATGTTATAAAGATATTCTGACTGATTAATTATGATCAAAAATCCATGTTGACAAATCAATTTGAAGTAGACGAATGCCTTCGCAGGCTGAGTAAACTTAAGTTTTAAGGAAAAACCTATTTCAGTTTGTTCAGTTGTAGTTGAGAATTAATAATTTATTAATGTATATACATTAATAAACGATAATAAAAATCCCTCGAAATCATATGAGAAGCGGCAAGTCTCTCGTTAGCTAGAGCTAAAAGAGGGTTAACCATGAAAAAATGACACATTGATTTTTTAAAAGAAGGGTCATCTACACAACTAAATCCAAGCTTTACTCTATCTTAGGCTCAGCTCCCGATTGGGCTCTTTTGATGGACTCATATGAAAAATACTACAAAATTCCTGAGGATGTTGCTGTTTTGTATTCCAGACAAGTCATATTTCTATACTCAAAAAATGTAAAACACAGTACTTATACTGTGCTGTGGAAAACAATCATACCTAAGGACCACACAATAAAAACAAACAAATATTATGACCTAACAAATGAATTAACTAAAAACTGTTATGTGGTTAATTTACATGCTGTAGAAGTTGGAGCTAGGGTATACCAGCAAAACCCCATAACCTTCTCAAAGACCTGCCTGCCAAGAACAACCGTAACTTCCATCTTAGAATGTGTATCTAAGGCGGCATTAGTAGGATCTTAACGTATTTGGTTAAGTATCATCTTCTTCATCACTTACCATCAGCTGAGATAGTGGTAAATGGTATGAAATAAGAAGTATTAAAAACTGGAGGCCTTTGTTTGGAGGGCCTAAAAACTCCGACACTGCATAGTGAGTAGGTAGAGTAGAAAGTAGAGTTAGGCGTTTAGAAAATGCCTGCTTGGCTAGCTACTGCCTTCAAGTAGAAAATATGATAAATGTTGAGTTCCAGCAGCTGTCCTTAAGAGCTAGTTCCTATTAGAGGCCATCTTCAACCACACCATCGCATACCTACCATCACTACCATCTGGGGAGGTTATAGAAGGTTAGACTATTGGAAATTAAAAAAATTGTGAGGGTAATAAATTGTGTCATGAGTTATGAAATGAAATTTGTTTATTTGCATGAAACATGGTACAATAAAATTGTTAAACAATATGTCAAGGTCAGCATGTTTCACCAATAATTGGCATACAAAAATTAATTATACAATAAGAATATATTACATTTGCAAAGAGAAAAAAAATACAATGAATCAAATGCAATTGAATTATATAAAATAATATGAATATCAAGGAATGATAGGGATAAAAGATGTCAGAACCATAATATTGCACTATATTAGTCACTATTACATATATCATGTTTATTATTTACTAAATTATAATACATATATTTCTCCAATATTTATGTTATCTTTTAAATGCATGTTACTGATAAAATATACAATTATTATATATTATCTAATCTATAGTAAAATATGATTTTAAATATAAAACTATATCGTAATAATTACATATTTATTTGTCTTATAAACAATACATATTATAAACAATTTGAACATAGCACCGACGTAAAGTCTGAGTCAAATTTATACATAAGTCCCGCACTTGGCACCTGGTCCCAATGTACCCAGCACGCTCGCTGCATTACCCCGTTGTATCGCCAAGGAGATCTGTTGGGTCAAGAACCAACCAGATCGGGGGTCCCGCCCTCTCACTTAAACGGCAGCCGAGGTTTTGGACTAATTGTTTGGCTTCGGAGCCTCAGGGGCCCGCCGTCTCCATGGCAAAAGGAACGAATTCATATAGTGGTTCCAAACTGGCATATTTTAGTCACTATTAGTCAAAGAATATAATTTAATATACACATCAAAACAAAAAAATATAATTCAATTCAACTGCATAAAGTAGGTATATGATAATAAAATTAGATTGTCACCTTTTAAAATTCATGAATTCTTTGATTGTATAGAAACTATTTTCAGTCAGCCACATATGTAATTTCAATTTAAAATATTTATATGGGAGTTCCCTGATCGCCATGGGAATTTTGTTAAATATTTTAATGCACATGGCATTACAATTTCGATTGCGAGACGAATTACTTAGCATTCCATGGATTCTCACCGTACGGGTGCCGGGTCCGTAGCGTTGCAGAGGAAGAGGCTAGAGGGGCCTGGGGCTTGCAACCCAGGTGCAGGGTTAAGAGGCCTCTTTACAATGCATCAATGCTCCCCTTCCCGCTCAAGCCTCCTCCCCTACCTAACCAAATTTGGTAAGATCCTACTAAATTTGGTTAGGTAGGGTATTACATGTGGGCATACGTAGCCTTGTGGGATCTCTGCTAACTAGCCGAAGATACTTAGTATCTCCTAATTTCTCAAATAGATGATGATGCTTTTTTACAAAAAATCTCTTTTTTGTGATTGGTAAGTGGTTAACTTATATTAGTATTATCCAGAAATCATTTATGTATTGTTCAGGGTAGTATATATCAGAGAAGTATAATGAATATCATGGCATACCAGCTAAGAATGTTTTTTTTTTCAAATCCTGATTTTTTGTATACGTTATGAAAATGCATTCACGCTTTCCCGTCCACCCAGGGAGAGGTGGCCAGGACATATTGGTTTAATATTAATGTATTAGAATGGTAGCTAAGAATGTTTTTTCCTAATCCCAATTTTTTGTATACATGTGGAAAATGCATACGCATACCCGTCCACACGAGGGGAGGTTGCCGGGATATGTCGGACTCGGTACCAACTACTCACTAAGCAGCAAAACTTAAAAAAAAAAACAAAAGCCCTCCCTTACCGACAAAACCACACGGTGTCATACTCGTCGTCCGCACTTCGCGGTAACACGATTTTGGACACGAACGCCAACCCGCCGCGGCTCTCAGTTTCCGTACCCTAGGGGTACGGAGTAGTAGAGGAGACCCCCATTGCAGGACGTCTGGCAATGAGGAGCAGGTCAGATGAGTTGCTTCGTCGCCCTGCTATGTCGGCTGAGGATAGGGAGAACAGCTAATGCCATATTGGCACTCCTCTTCCTCTGTGGCCCCACCGCGTCCTCCAATAAACGGTGGCGGCCTTACTAAGGCTGCAGAAAGTAGGGGTATCAGTGCACCGTGATACCGGCACTCCTCTCCCACCGTGGCCTCAGTCCCTCAGCTGCGGTACGGCCAATATGACAATCAGTTGCAGTGCCGGCCATTCAATACCTCAACCTACGGCAGTTTCATCGTGGACCTGAGGAAAAAAGACCCAAAGCAGCAGTCCCATTTCGGTTCCCTTTGCCGCGCCTTGGTGGCCGAGCCACGGTTACTAGAGCCCGCCGCCACAACAATACAGGAACCCACGGGGGGCTCTTATTCTCCCTTAGTCTGACACATTATAATTTCAAAATTACAAATTTACTACAGGTTTAATTATAGTCATGTGTGGGATCATTATTCATATATATGAATAATATATGATAGAACTACAGTTTTTCCTCTCGTAAAGTTGTAATTTTGTAATGTTATCCGCAGAGCATGCGTTATTGCAATTATAACAATATTAAGTATTATAATTTATTCAATATTTACAGCAACGTACCTGCATAACGATTTTATTATCATTTCCAGATTCAAATATTAATGAGAGGCAAGAAGCTCGGCAAAAAGGAGATTATAGAACAACTGAAGCTTTACTTGAAATCGGGGATCTTTGGGCTCACAGTAGGAAGTTCATTTGTCACATTAAACTGTTTATTCAGGTGAGTAATAGAAAACTCATATGTAATATACTTGTACTTTTTAAGTAAATGATATGGTAAAAACCTAAAAACCTCAACCTTTCTGAGGGAGTTGTAAAAGGCGGTAAAATACTAGGTAAGCAGTAGCGAATCTTCTGAAAATCTGCCACTTTGCACTGCTCCAAATACCTGCTAAGCATGGGGATTACGGACACCAACCAGCTCTTTGTCAGTGGACGTCATGGCTGTAACAGTGGTAGCAGACGTAGCAATAGACTAAAACTCAACTATAACGTTAAATGAAGAATTTATACCTGCAAACTTGTGAAAAGATACTTTTATACTTGTCTTAACAGTTGTATTTCCTAGAATATAACGACTTATTCTATAACGGAACCGATTTTATTCACTGAAAAGTATGCAATAACATTAATTAGCATAGTACTAAGTTCCAAAAGTTATACTTAGTAATTAAACAACTTTAAACGGTTTAAATCGCGTATATTTATCATTATTTTTCTCCTGACGTTTCAAACCCTTTGCAGCGATCGTGGTAACGGGGTGTATACGCGATTTAAACCGTTGCTTGTTTAATTACTATTAGGGCGTTCGTATAGCCTATCAGTTCCAAAAATAACACTCACAAACGCTAAAAATGATCACGTAGGGCGTTCGTATTGGGACTTCGTGAGCATTTATATCGTTTTCGCTCACCGTTAGGATAGCTTTGAAAACGCTACAAATGACAGAGAAAAGTGCTATTTTTGACCCACGTCTTACCGTGGGATCGTTGTGATCGTTTTTTGACAACTTGGAAATTCATATCTACCTTAACATTTTATGCGAAATATTGTGGTTCCTATCATAAAGAATAGAACTGGCGATGCCTCCGACACAGACCTATATCCTATATCTTTGGCTTCAGTTGTTGCACCTATATCTTTAGCTGCAGTTCCAGAAAACGTTACTTTGGTTTTCAGAGGTTGTCAAAATAAGTATAAGACGTTCGGATAGCATACAGTCATTGGTGGTCAAAAATAGAAGAAGCTTCTTTCCGAACGCTAAGATACAAATGCCACTTTTGAAACTGCTACAAACGCAACCGAGCCAAAACGAACGCACCTTATGTGTAACAATCGCGAAACCCTATGACAACATTATTTCATACTTTTCAGCGATGGAAGTCATTTCAGTTTCCTACTCTTTTCCAATACATACTGGCATCAGCAATAATAGCAATTGTAATATAAAGGGATTATCGTATTTGCCAATCCTTTTTCTGTTACGTAATTGAGTGTCACCTTAAAATTACTTTACCAAAGTTGTTGAAATTCAAATGCTACCAGAACGGAGGTATACTCTAACCAACATAAAAAGCATCATCCATCATCACAGCCATCCTTGATACCGCACCGAATCGCAGCTCTGTAGGGTGGCTAAGTTGACTGTTCATATTAACTACTCAAATTCTGTCCATCTTATCAATTCACTTGGTTGCCAACAAACATTTGTTCTAGGCCCCTGGGATAGTAATAGACGCCATGTACGATCAGGTAACTTCTTTACGGTGGTATTGAAAATATTATGTATGTTCGTAAAAAAATTAGTTAATTTTAATTAAACAATGACAATCACGATTACAAAACTAGGAATAAAGATTAAATAGCGGTGCCAGGTTTTAGATTAGCAAAGACAAATAAAAGACCCTTCTTAGGTAATTGTGTGCGGTTTTATAATAAAGTTCCCAAACTTATTACAACTCTAACAGAAGAAAAATTCAAGTTGCACGTGAAAAACATTTTGATTAAGAAATCCTACTACACAGTTTGTGATTACTTAAACGAATGATGAATTTGTGATTACTTAAACAAAAATGCTTGTAACAGTTCTACGAGTATTTCGTCTGTGTGTTGGATACTTTTCACGCTTTTTATGTGCCTGTTTAGGATGCTGGACCGATGTTGATGAAATTCGGTACAGAGATAGACTTTTGTTTGAAGACGGTCGTAGTTTTTTTTATGCCTTATAGGTTAAACTTTGACCACTATGTCACCTGATGGTAAGTGATGATGTGGTCGATGATGTTGTTCAGGCTAACCTAGAATTACTGATGGCTCTCAACAATAGTATATACTTTCGTCCTGATTCAAGCCGTGGTTCACGAGCACGAACCGCATTTTATCAAAATGTTATACAAACAAAGTCGCGGGTGGTCAAGCCAGAATCATAAAATGGTAACAATATGAATTATTAATATTTTGTACATATCTGCTATTATCTACAGATAAAGTACCTAGCTACCTGATGAATCATGATTATCGGTTCGATATAATAATAGTGGCTGTACGTATATGTACATTACAGGATAACATTAAATTAATGATTTAATCATTACTATGAATGAATTAGAATGCCTATTTTTAAACTGTAGAACACCTATTTCTTATTGTAGAATGTGTCTAAATCAATTGCACCCTTGATATACGTGAATTTGAATCCATTGTGCTCTGTTTAGTACGTGCCAAGCAGGCATGAGGGCGGCCATAATATTTATAACAGCTTTCTACTATATGATTTTGTGTCATTGTGTTGTTAGGGCACATATTGCACTGACTCCACATAGGTCCCCACGTAGGTGGGATACGGATGGGAAGCTGATGATGGTGCTCTGGCTGATTATGGAATTACAAATTGAGCAGATTACTTTGCGCGGTGCATGGTATCAACACGGGTTACCAGCCTTAGGTAGAAAATCTGTCGCCAAACACGTAAACACCATTTCAGCGGTTGTCCTACAAATAATTAAAGAAAAAAACTTTTTATAAACAAGCTTTTATTATATTCTTGTTAATAGAAAAATAACTTCAAAATAAAAATTACCATTGGAAGACGAACTACTCTTCAAGACGATTCAAATGAGCCCAAACTCGGCAAGGTTGAGTCGTTTCATTGTGAAGTTCCTTTGGCCACCTTCCAGCTCCATCATCAGATCAGCTCCATGTCGTCATAATATTGCATTGTCACGTGATTTACACATACTTATATGTGTAAATGCAAAATTTCAGCTCAATTCAGTGACCGACAGTAAGGGTTTCAACCAGTCCCCAGTTGACCAGCAGGTCAACTGTGGACTGGGGGTTCTTGCATATGCCACTCATATCTCAAGCGAGGCCATTAATAATTTTGGGGATGCGCTCCTATATAGACAAGTCTTACTAATAAGCTTCCTTCCTACGGCTTATTCGCTGACTAATAAAGAAACGTAAGTTTATTTCATACCAAATTTCATGAAGATCAGAATACGCATTCGTAAGGTTATTGTCGAACAAAAATATACAAATGATCAGGCCTAGGCGCTTAACTTGGCATAGAAACATCGCGTCACTTGGGCAATTAAACATGTTTAATGTGATGTATTAAACTTCTCACAAGTCTACCCATGACCTCAGTAAGTACCATTATTTATTATGTGCCATAATTTCGGTCTTTGTAAAGCGTTAGAAACATTGACAACACACACGAAACAACAATAATTCAAATAACATTTATTTCTTTGTCCAATATATCGATTTATATAGTTTTCTTGTAAAATATGCTTTACCTTGTAATAACAGTGAATTATTTTTTTCTTGAAAACTATACAGATAGTCAGCTATAAACTAGTAAAAACCTATTTTGGCTTCTTAAAATTTGTCTCAAAACCTACTTATCGTAGGGTGTCTTCAACTACAGATATTCCAAGGTCCAAAATCTTTTTTTTACACATTTATTTTCCTATGGGTTTTATGGCATGGTTTTGGTATAGATATTGCAATAATAAAAGATTAAATTCTGGACAACTTCTGTTCAAAAATTTTTTGTATATTAATATAATTATTTGAAACGGCGCGGCTGCCGTTTGAAAGATACAGTCCTGATCCGACGGACGGCCGGACGGCCAAGACTTAGGGTCTCTTTCAGAATGTTCGAGTAAGTTCCGGTTTTACTATCCAAAACATGTTTATAAAACAAATAACTATCTTTGCGTTTCACAGTCATCGATTTAGGTCCATCGGTTAAAAAAGCTTGAAACGCGCTGCAGGATAAGTATCATTTTTATCATTCCGTTATTTTATGTGTTGCATAGCAACCTGAAACTTTATTAGGACATTTTGAAATTGGCCCTTAGTGTTCCGGTTAATAGTAACCGTAGACAATTAGCGGGTAAACTACCAACGTGTGCACATCTAAGGACAATTAACGTCTGGCAGGCTACCGATGCCAGCTATACTGCAGCCAAAACTTTACACATTATAATTTCGTTGCAATCTCGCTCCCGTGGGGTGCCGGGCTAGAATGTCACGTCCCCATCTTTACCCGTGGGTGTCGTAAGAGGCGACTAAGGGAGGACACACCAGAAAGTGGACAGCAGCGCTTTCTGAGTAACTAATATCGGACACTGCGAACCCCAAGACGCTTGCCAAGCGTGGGGATTATAGCAAACCCCCCCAAAACGGGGGAGGCTGTGTACAGCAGTGGACAATCCGGCTCATACAGCAATCTCGCCCTGGCCAGTTAAGTTTGTTTTATAAATATTTTTTATCATGTATAACCATTGCTTGTCAACAGAAAGTTGTTCTTCAGTAAATTTTCGTACTACACGACAGTGCTACTGCCATGTACCGTCAGTGGGTTAGCTGTATACTTCGAGCCGCCTTACAGAAGAGTAATGGTGGTCAATTTATTTGTCAATTTGGTGAGTGGATCCTATTCATACATATGAAAATTAGTTTATAAGCTAAGACGTTCACCTATAGGTAACCCCTGAAGATCGGCTGTAAATATATTCACAGGATGACAGTAAATTTCTATTGTTTAGTGTTTTACCGATCTATAGAGGCTAAACAATGTTATATGCGGTGGGATACTATACAGTATACTTAGATGGGTGACCACTAGTGACATTTAAGACGAAGTGGTCTTTGATATATGGCACGGATATGACGGAGAGACAACGTTTCGTATGTGTGCGAAACAGCTACGCAATATATGCATAGCATACTGAAGGTTCGGCTAAGTACCAGCTCGATAAGTTATCTATGGAGATAACCGAGCAAAGAAGCTCATTGGTGATGATGCGTTGGTAGAGGCTAGACTCCAAAGCACAGACGCAATGTTGCCAGTTTATCGGTATTTTACATGCTTCACTTCCGAGAATGTGCGATCGATTTACACAACCTCATTCCCTCTTCTCCTTTCTTTCATCGGACAACAAGATGCACAGGAACACGACATCCATACATTGTCCATATTCCAAAAATACGCACAAAACGTTATAAATCAAGTTCATCAAAGTTTTATAATGCGTACGGCCGATGTATGGAACACCCTACCAGCGTCTCTATTTCCCCATAAGTATAATCTGGAAGTGTTCAAGTACAGAGTAAATAGGTATCTGCTGGGCAAGCATATTACACCGTCGACCGGGTCGTCACTTTCCATCAGGTGAGACTGCGGTCAAATGCTTTCTTGTCAAATATAAAAAAAAGAGTGAATTTTTTAAAATAAATTCATCTAAAATTCAGCTTTTTAAACAGCAAAAATCTTTCAGGTACTATATCGCGTGCTTGCTACGTAATAATTAGAAATAAAATTTGTATTGATACAATTTACTATAGACACAAATGTTGGGCGAAATGTTAGAGCTGTATTCATGTTTTTTTTCTATAGCGAGAAATATATGGTATCGTGTTTTAGGATCGGGCATAGTATTTGTTATATCCTCTACAATATTATTGACTACTATAGGATTCGAATGGCCGGTCAATTCTCCATACAAGCACTTCCTTAATTGAGTTTAGCCAGGCCTAGCTCACTTCGCACTAAGCTACTAGTACATCAACGTATTTGAGAATAATCCCGTCCGGACGGGATAGTAAATCTACTTTAGTATTATCTACCGCGTCAGAAGAGATCAGAGCTATGCGATAGAAAGAGAAACGCCTTGTAGGTGAATATAATATTAGCTACTCCGTGCTTTGCGAACTGAAATGCACTTTATTGCTTCGTAGCTAGAGTCGCTTATTTATTGTAATGGCTTTGCGGAGTGATCCTTCGGATACTTTTTACTCTGTGGCTTAGGTCCAAAGTGGCATGCAAAGTGAGTCAGTACTTGTAGTTGTAATTTATAAACAACTGCTCAATTTTTTTTACTCGCTAAGAGTACAAATATAAGTTATAAACAAAGTACCTACTTAATTGCAAGCAACAATATTATTTAATGGTTAAACTTTGACCTGTATCTAACAGGTAGGTGATGATTTGATCAATGTTAAAATAAATAGACTTTAACTTACAAAAGGCACTGCTGGCTCTCAGCGACAGTTTCCGGAACACAAGTTTATAGGTGCTTAGCAATATGATTTCTAAAAAAATATAAGATACGGGCTGCCCGCGCTCGACACTGTGCACAATCGCGACTCCTTAATCATATATTTTCTTCTTGAGTCTGGTAGCTTGAGAGCTAGAGCAGGCGAGAGCAGTGTTTGCAAAATACCCTACCTACCTACAGGCGGTGAAGCTTAAGCCTGCGGGGGTACTTGAAATATCGACTCCATGTGGAGCAGTCCATAACTATTTATTGGTAATAGGCGACAACTAGGCGAATATGTCTGTTTTTACTTATTTATTCTAACGATAGCGTACTTATACAAAATTATGTTATGCTTTGCGCGTGACGTGAAATATGTTAAATCGATAAAATACGTTCTAAAGGTCGTGAATGGTAATTTGAATTGCCCTTTGATCCCCGTAACTAGACTTGAAGTTACATATACATACTTTGTTGCGTATAGCGGGTTGTTTTCGACCAGCAGTTTAGCATTGATTATTTAGGTGACTCAATTTGACCTCCAAGCGAGCGACGGAACTGATTTTAGCTCTTTTTAACACGGGATGTCACGTCTTAAGCGGCATATTATGAAGCCAGGTAGCCACGTAGGTCTATATCGATCGCCACCGCCAGTTTGAGCTTCTCTCCACGGTGGAAGGTCATTTTATGAATGATCCCTGGCTAGCTACTACCCTCTAGTAGAAAATGATTCTATGCACTTAACAGTGTGTCCTGGCAGCAGTCCTTGAGAGCCAGTAAGTAATTATATAATTGCAGGCTCATGTAACTTTATAACGATATGTCTTAAGGCAATGGTCGCATTACAGGTCGGCCCTTGTGACCAAATGCATCTGTTATATGCAGAGGTTAACACTAAGTGAGCGATAAAAAAATACTGTTTTTCAATACACTCGCTGGTAACGGGCCTTTAAATACACCGATTTTAGTGTCATAATAAAGTCTATTACGCACTCGTGCTTTATGTTTATTTTACCGCACTAGTGTTTTAAATAGAAAAAAAAACAACTTTTGCACACTTCTCACCAAGGAGCTTGCAGTTTGTTTTGTTAGTTTTTCATATAAAAACAAACCAAGGATCTTTTTACCTACTGAAGTAGAAATTTAGAAGATTAAATTATAAACCTTTGATTAGATTATTATTGCTTTGATAGCAATGGGGAAAATATTTTCTTGATCTTTTTGATAAAGATCAACAACATATTTTCGTATCGAAATTTTCGTATTCGTTCCTCGCAAGTGTGTTGGAAAACGTCGTATGAAACTCGTGCGCGTTGTTTATTACAATATATACTTCATTTAGGCCTTTGATCCTCGATCTCAGGAACCCGTCTCGAATGTAATAAATAATTTCGCACACTTGTTGCATAATGTACTATTATCGCGCTTTTACCTAGTTAACTGACTTCCAAAAAATGAGGAGGTTCTCATTTATTTTTATATGTTTGTTACCTCAGAACTCTGGACTGGGTGAACCGATTTTGAAAATTCTTTATTTGTTTGAAAGGTGATGCTTGTCGTTTGGTCCCATTTTCAGTTCATTTCATCAAAATCGGTCAAGCCGTTTTTGAGTTACACTAAAATACCTGAAAAATATTTACCTATCTTGATGATATAGTTGTTAACAATGAATCATAATCGGTCACTAAAAAGGGTGAAAAAAAATTTGTTTTGCTAAAAATTGAACCGTCTTCAACACCCAAAAGTGTGAAATAACTTGTTGAAGTCGGTACCATGCGCACAGTATTGTGATAATAGGTTCTTTTGAACTATCATGGTACCGACTTCAACAAGTTATTTCACACTTTTGGGTGTTGAAGTCGGTTCAATATTTGCAAAAAATTTTTTTTTTGAATCCATTGTACATCATTGTATTCGTGAGTTTTAATAATATTTATTAAATATTACTCTTATTATCTTACAAAGTTTTTGAACACCATAGCATTTGATTCCATGAATTACCCATAAAAGAGTAAAAAAGATTAAAAGTTACGTTTCAAATGTAAACAATTCAATTAGTCATAAAAATATATGAGATATTGTTAAAAATATTCTCCCTTTCTCACGTATTACGTGTTCAAGTACAATAGTCTACGGGTCCGTTTTGTAATGTGCCAATAAAGCTTCAGGTTGTTAACCAACACATTAATTAACTGGATGATAAAAGTGTCGGTTACACGCAGCGCATTTCACAATTATCTTTCAAACAAATTGATCTTCCAAATTTAAAGTCATAAGCCAACGCCAGAGCGGGCTGCTCAGTAGGTGGCAAGTTTATAAACAACATTAGCTACGCCGATGACATGGTGTTGCTGAGCGCCTCAATCATGGTCTTCGTAAACTGGTTGGCATTTGTGAGCGTTTTGCGGAGACTCATGGACTCAAGTATAACGCTACGAAAAGCGAATTAATGGCGTTCAAGGCGGGCGCAAAATACTATCCATGCGTTCCAGAGGTTAAGCTATCTGGCATCCCGCTTAAAATGGTTTCGCACTTTAAATACCTGGGGCACTAGGTCACCGATTCGCTCAACGATGACTTGGACATCGAAAGGGAACGTAGGGCGCTTGCAGTTAGAAGTAATATGTTGATTCGCCGGTTTGCCAGTTGTTCAACAGAGGTAAAACAGAGCCTACTGTCAAAAATTTTACACCTGCAGCCTGTGGATCAACTTTACTCAAAAGGCTTTAAGGGCCCTACGTGTCCAATATAACAACGCTTTAAGGATGCTGTTGAGGCTGCCGCGCTTTTGCAGCGCATCAGGTATGTTCGCTGAGGCACGCATAGATGATTTCGCAGCAATCATGCGTAAGATTTTGACTCACTGATGCGCCGCACGCGCGACAGTGGCAACAGCTATCTGCAAGAAGTATAATTGTTAGACACTTCATTAAGATGCATGTGCTGCCACTGCGTCGTAACGCAAAATAATTTGACCTAATAACTGTACTAATAATAGACTTAGGGCCTGTTTCAGAATGTTCGAGTAAGTTTCAGTTATACTACCCAGGACATATTTACTAAACAAAACACTATCTTTGCGTTTCACAGTCATCGATTTAGCCTATCCATCGGTTAAAACTTGAAACACGCTGCATGTCAACTGTCATTTTTATCATTCAGTTATTTTATGTGTTGCATAGCAACCCGAAACTTTATAAGGACATTCTGAAACGGGCCCTTAATAAATGTAATAATATATAAATGTAATGTAAAAACTAATGTAATTTTTTATTTTCTTGACTAATGCCATTGTAATTTGAATAATGACTTATAGTAATTTTATTTATGCCATATTAAAACATGTACTTGCGATTACTTGAATAGACATAACACATATTTAATCTGTGACATTTTACATAGCGATTTTTTGATGATGATTTAATTTTAATTTAAGCATTTATTAATGATCGAATGTAATATTTATCTATAGATTGTGAATTATCTGAAATAAATTGATTGATTGATAAGTTATTCGAAGTACGAGTTGGCAACGCCACATTGATTCGTTAGTCATTATATTATTATAAATTATTTAATTTATTGCAAATACTGTTTGATGAAATAAATTATGTTATTTTATATAATTATGTTATTTATTCAGTGCATTTTGGGTATAACCATACGCTTCCGTCGGTGTCAGTAAGCCAAGATTAATTTTGAAATAGCCATATTACAAAATACAGTAAGGCCTTATGTGGCAGCAACTCCCAATTCACACACATGTGTAGCATGCAGCTCATCTTCAGGCGCTTTTTCTTTTTGTCGTCGTTTACGACTCCTACAAAGGGATTCGAGTCCTAGGTCATTATTATTCCACGTAACTTGAAATATTAGTTTAGTGTATGAAATCTTTTTGATTTGATATATTGTTAAAAATATATTTAAAGTTTTCCCCTTTTGGCTCTTTCTCCCCATAAACCCCTTTCAAAATTAAATCATTCAAAATACCATACACTTACCTGTGAAACGCAAAGATAGTGTTTATTCAACAAATAAGTTCTGAGTAATGTAAATGGACATTCTGAAATAGGCCTAACGAATATTAAAATATTATTAACATATAATTATTCGTCGATTATAAGAAGTTTAAAATACTAACAATAAAACCAACAAAAGAAAATGTTTTCTCACCATCAACGACAAGGTTTGCCTTGAATTGTAGCAGGTTGATAAAAACGTCTTATTTTACCATAACTTAAAATTGTTATAGATAAAATAAATATTCTTAAAAAGAAAACAACACATTTAAAAGTTAAAACGGATCCCTCTATAAAACATACTCTATGATTCAATTTTTTTTGGTTAATCCTTAGGTGTTGGGTCTGTCTGACTGAAGGTGCGGCACTTGATCGGTTTTAAGGATTCGTACCCGAATGGCAAAACGGGGCCCTATTAATATGATTCCGCTATCTATCTGTCTGTCTGTCTCTCCTTCTATACGGGTATCTAGCTCGAAAACAGACTGAGTCACAAACCTGAAATTTGCATATGTTGTCCAAATATTAATATGGGACTAGAAATACGATTATATTATTCTTTAAACACATGCAAAATTCTAATTTAGGCTTGCAAAAAAAAGTTTTATTTTACCTAGCATATGGGGTATCGAAGTCTAGAACTTTTGGTAAAGAATAGTTATTATTTTATTTAATGAATAATACAATTGGGTGCCGTCGAAATTGTCAACTATAGACCTTTTTTGTTACGGGATCTAGTTGAAAAACTAAACTAATTAGGAATTTGAACTTTCGGAATATTATGTACCATATCCCATATTAAACCAAAACTTACTGAAAACGCCGATTTGTAATGTAGTTTTGAAGCTATAATTAAAACAATTATTTATCCTTTTACGGCTTGTTTCAAAATACAAATTTACTCCAACACAGCGATGCCTGACTCGCACCTGGTCAGTTTTTTTTATATACTTCTCATGATTTCATTTCAATTATCTACTATAGTTTCAAAGTTTATAAAGGGCAAGCCATGCAATTCAAATCAGTACTTCAGTACTAATATTATAAATGCGAAAGTAACTCTGTCTGTCTGTCTGTCTGTCTTTCACGCCAAAACTACTGGACCGATTTGAATGAAATTTGGTATGGAGATAGTTTGAGACCCGGGAAAAAACATAGGATAGTTTTTATCCGACTGCGCAATCAGAGGTTAATGTTTTCGCGCGATAACCGACATACGCGCGGGCGGAGCCGCGCCCGGAAAGCTAGTATTACAATACTTTAACATTTTAATTTAAATCTCATAGCAATGTAATTAATGTGACAATTTTGATTGCATTGTTGCAAGATAAGGTGATAAGATTAAAATAAATCCTACCTACAGATAATGATTTTATGCGCTGCGTTGGGGTGGCTTAGTACCCATAGCAGTAGCAGCTAGGTGAGTTGCAATGACCCGCTCCAAATACATTGGTCAATAAAGGCAACGCCGACATACCTATCGCCTTGACATAGAGTCGAGGCGATGACGCTACTACGTTGAAGCGCTCGTAGCGAAGTCTTCTTAGCCGTTCTGACCCGATCAGCAAAGTTAAGCAATATCCGCCTCAGTCATGAGTTGGATGGTTGACCGCTATTGACATTACTACTTAGCGCTACGTGCTCGGAGGGCACGTTAAGCCGTCGGTCCCGGTTGTTGTCTTAGTATGGCTGTCTTTATAGCGCTATAGTAGTAGGGCATTTTGCGAATGTACGCCTGGCTAGCTACCACCCTCAAGTATAAAATCTGTCGCCAAGCACCTAACGGTGTGTTCCGGCAGCTGTATTTGAGAGCCAGTAATTCTAGGTTAGCCTGAACAACATCTTCGATCACATCATCACTTACCATCAGGTTAAATAGTGATCAAAGGCTAAACTAGTGACTAAAAAAAAAGATTTGTGAATGTTGTATGGAGTTTCATACAGAGATTTTTAGAAGTTACGGAACAAGCCCGAGGCCCACTATGTGTCAAGCTGTAACCACTACCTATAACAGATACATTTCGTCACAAGTGACGACGAGAGATAAAGTTAAGTGTCGTGTGCCTTTAATTTAACCTTTGATTTAAGTAAACAAAGTCATGCGAACCTAGAGGTAGAAATAGGATAATAGTTAAAGAGTTCTACTGTTACTAATTGGAAGCTGTTCAGTATAATGAACACTGAATGACTTGAGGCGATTGGGATGCGGTGTTGAATGGAATAGTGTGGATCAACCATAAGACCATATATTTTTTATGACTATTAAGCTATTCTAGACCAGTATCTCAGTATTTTAGGAAGGTTAGCCCAGAATGGGGAGAGGACAGTTTCTCAAAGACAGCCGCCAGATAAACGTAGCTACATATGTTGCAAAGTAAGTTCTTGAGTCATCGTAAGGCATGGAGTGCATTTTAATAATTCCTCTCCCTAATTAGTACTAGCTGTATTCGGTGGTTTCACCCACGTAGACACTGATGAAGAGATGACGATGAAAAGTATTCTTTATTGAAACTGTTGAAATTTAATAAGCGTTATAGAACCGTGGTAATCTGCGTGACTGGTAATTCGCGATTGAAAAACTGGCCACCTGTGTATCAGGTACGTTTAATACGTACTCAGTGCGTTTCTGGCAACATGCGTCGAAATCGATCAAGTAGTCGTACCTAAAATAATTTTAATCATCCTCAAGATGTCCACGGTTTAACATAGACTTCTCCATTCGAAGGGGGTTTGCCATGATACCCAGTTTGGCAGGCGTCTTGGGGATTGGCAGTGTGTGGTAATCATACAGAAGGCGGTACTAGCCAACCTTCAGGATTTTTTTTTCCTTCCGTCGCTTCTTAAGGCACCTACAGGAAGATATGGGAGGGGTGCCAGCAGTTCCATCCCGGCACCCCAGGTAGACAAAAACGATAATTTACACGAAACGAATATTTCAGGTATTCGAGTACTGGCTAAGAACATTAGAAATGAAAGGCTGGCTTCGACGATCACCCGGCAAAGAAACTTTGATCTTCATGCTGGGTAGTGCTGTCTTCTTCTATCTATTGCGGCGTGACAGAGATAACGATAAACGGACGCCAATCTTCTGGTAAAGTACGCCATTTAAAAGATTAATTTACACCGTAATCGAAAGTAAATATTCACTCAGACTCAGATACAGAGGGTGCGAACTGCGCTTGGTCGGTTTTTAGGGTTCCGTACCCAAAAGGTAAAAACGGGAGCCTATTGCTGAGACTTCGCTGTTCGTCCGTCCGTCCGTCTGTCACCAGGCTGTATCTCAAGAACGGTGATAGCTAGACAATTGAAATTTTCACAGATGATGTATTTCTGTTGCCGCTATAACAACATATACAAAAAGTTGGCCAAGTGCGAGTCGGACTCGCGCACGTTAAAACAAAAATAGGTTAAAATATGAAGTCTAATGTTGTATAGCTGATGGTACGAAACCCTTCGTGCGCGAGTCTGACTCGCACTTGGCTGATTTTATTATTTTTTGTTGTACGTTAAACAACTAGAGTACACATTTAGTAATTCAAGTTTATCATAATGTCCAGGAAAATATAAATTAAATATGGAATAGATTAGAATTAGTAGGCTCCCATTAGGTGGACTGACGATATGGTAAAAGTCGCAGGTAGCCAATAGTTACTAGCGTCTAATAGCCGTTCATTGTGGCGTTTTAAAGGGGAGGCTTTTGTTCTACAGTGGACCTCTCTCTCGTCGTGGATGATGATGTAATATCAAATAATTAGTGTTATTTTTATTTGTAAGGTAACCTCTGTATTGTATAAGCTGGATGGTCTACTGCTAAACACAGCCTCCCTTATCAAGCAGTAGTAGTAGACTAGTAGTAGTTCTTTATTTCAGACTCTTGGATCCATAGTACAATGTAAAGAAATACAATGTCAGTAACATACAATAAATATAAAAAGATATAATGATAAAAACAAAATAATTGCTGAGTCACAATTAGCAATCCACTGCTTATAAGTAGCAGTTTGCATAAATGTATCGGGCAAACTTCTATACATCATATTTCTACATCGCTTAATCATATTTTTACCTCATTAAAGGGTTTGCGACAGTCCCCACGCTTGGCAGGCGACTTGGGCATCGCAGTATAAGATAGATATTCCTCAGGAGGCGCCCTACTTTCCGGTATTCTACCCTTAGTCGCCTCCTACGATATCCACGGTAAGAGATGTCTTTTGAAGTTTACAAAAAAACGACTTAACCGCTAAAATACCACAAATTCCGTGAAAATATCAGCCGGCTACTTATCTATACGGTTCCAAAGATAAAGCTCTTAGGGCTTCTTAAATGCCGGACAGACGTACGGACGGACCACTAGTGATAGGGTCCTGTTAAAATAATAAATATACCCCATATAACCCCATAAAAACGACAGCTTACGTGACTCTTCTACCCAGGTCGGTTGTAGCTAAATACAAATTACGATTCTACGATTACGATTATCATAATGTATAAGGATAATGTAAAGATAAGATATATACCGAAATCTATTTCAGTGGCAACAATGACCAATGTGATTGATATTCTAAAGTATATAATCCTAATTGATTGCAACATGTAAAAACAGCCTGTTTATTTTTACTTTATTTGTTGGTCCAGTATTCGCTCATCAACATGTTAAAGATAATGGCCATTTTTATATCTTATTTTAATATGTGAGACTGTAATCATAAAAACGGCTATTAAAACTTCCTGTTATTTATAACAATTTGCAAAGACGCGTTTATCATACTTCAAATTTATTAAATTTGTATTATGGTATTGTTTTTTCTAATGTAACATTATTTTCTATGAGGGTAGTAAGGAAAAAACTGGTCTATGCGAGGGGCAGATGGTAATAATTTTGTATCATATATGTTTCATATGCGGGGGGACTGATGCTGATAGTGTTCCCTGATAATAGTCCTTCGTTTCCAATAACCCAGATTCCCAATTCTAGTACAGTCATCTAGTTTTTTTTTATTTGTTTATGTTATTGTGACGGATCTAGTTCGAGGCCCACCTCATGTTAAGTGGATTAACCTCTGCCTATAACAGATGCATCTAGTCGCAAGTCACAAATTGCAATGCGCCCGTCACCTTGAGACGTAGTTGTTAAGTCTCATGTGCCTGTAATTAAGGCTTAGTTAAGAAGATATCGCTTTATTACTTCAGGTTCTTCACTCCACCCCGCGTGTCCAAGGATGTCGGCAAACCGGTGCAAGGCATCGAAGGCAGGAGTGCTGCTTGTCCTCATAAAGGCACGTGTAAAAATTATATTTTAAAGGTGTGTATAATCTTTTTTGATATGATGGCCATCACTAAACCTGGATATGATACATAATTATAAATTAAAAGCGCTAAATAAGTGGGCTGAAGTACACACACGTATTAGAAATGCAGTGAGGAAGTTTCCTGAAGGAAGCTCTCTGCGAAAACCACCTGATGTGCTCAGTTGAGTTGTTTGCACGGAAATAAAATCAAAGAACACGCACGCTTTCTTTTAGAATAACATCTATTCTCAGAGAGTGTTATCTGCTGTTTGATTTGGGACAAATCGTCGGTGAGCATAAACATCAACATTTTCAAATGATTTCGAATACGAATGCTGAAACAACAAACAAACGCTATCGTCTCAAATCAAACGCACTAGCAGCAGTATCAACAATTTGTGCTCATGTTGTATTTGTGAAGGTATATTGGTTAAACTATAGCGTTTGACTCCTCTGCATGTCCCTTCAGGCTTTTAAAACTTTGAATTTAAGTGTATTTCTTTACTTTCAGGGCACAGCACAGCTGTTCGGTGTGGGGTGTGCCATGACGATGCTGCGGACGATAATTCCAAAGATATTGACTCCCACGAGAGCTTTCAAATCGCTCAGGTTCTCGCATCTTAAACTGGGGCTCTTCTTTGGCGGATATATAGGTATTTACAGGGTAAGTGAATCAAGTTAGAGAAAAGGTTATTGCCTAACTTGCATATGGATTGTTATAAAAAAGTTAAGTTAAAATAATAAAACTATTACACCCAAAATATACAATACAAATACTTGATTGCTAACCAAGCAAAATAATAAAAAAAAAAATACTACTAAATAATATCTAGGCGACGAAGTGTCTTCTACCAGGAGAGTTTTGCAGCAGGACAGTGGAACTCTTTCGCCGATGGAAATCGTCCAACTATTCGTCTGCCCGAACCCCGATGTCACAGCTATAACTGACAGAAATTTCAACAATTATAGCATGCGATTGCCGTTGGTGCTCGGATATAACATGCATACAGAAGAAATAAAAAAAAAATCTAACCCATTCATTGGCTTGCTCGTTGATCAGCGACTGTATAAAATCTACACCATCAGATGCCCTTGATGTGGATCCTGGGCTAGACGCCATTGCATCTTCATATATAGCAAGAAGCGATGGCGGCAGCCCTAAGGATAAGGTCAACCGACCAGTGGATAGGCACAAATCATAAACCATTGTCGAATACTAAAGAGGGCCACAAAAATAATACCCGAATCTAGGCAAGGCCCTGACAAAATAGCTAGTACCTACCTTGACAACAAGAAGTACAGGTTAGCTACTGAAAGCAGCGCTGTGGCAGACGTATGACTGTCATACAATATTTACACAGATGGCGCGAAAAACAAAACAAGTGCAAGTTGTGGTTACTACTCACCAGAACTTGGAATCTTGGACTCAAAAGGACTGCATAAGACGAAAGCAGTAATGTAATCAGAGGCAATGGGCCTACTGCTAGCTATTACATTATAATGTCTAGACATAACACACAATTTAGACAGTGAGCATGAGGGTAAGTTCCTTCTTTTCACTACGGACTGTGCAGCAGTAATATATACACTCAGAAGACCAGTAACCACGTCTAGAGTTATTGCGGAGTGCCATACTGCCCTACAAGAAAGACCAAAAAATTGCAAAGTAATGATAACATGGACGGAGGGACAATGATATGTCTGGGTAACACCATGGCAGATACTCTGGCCAAAAACGGGGCAAAAAAACAGGTATGTGATGACGCAAAGAGCCTTTGCAAGCCATCAGCAATGGATATACGAGAACTATGGCGTCGTCACACCGTGAGAGAACAACAAAACCTGTGGGATAAGTAAGAAGATTGTAAACATGCAAAGTCCATGTTTCGAACTCGACAAGAAGCTGACAAATAACCTGCTAAAGCTACATTGGGAGGAATTGCGCTTTGTTGTAGGCCTCTTTACAGGTCACTGAAACCTGAATTGCTTTCTGCACAAAACTGGAGCAACAGATAATCCTCTATGTAGAAGGTGTATGCGTGAAGAAGAGACCGTGGAGGATGTCTTATTGCACTGTGAAGCCACGAAGAACAAATAAGAATTGAAACGGGACTTTGTGAGCCATTCTCACCTACGAAATCCTCACCACCATCACATATGCCACTGGAGCAGATATGGCGCTGGGGTAGCTGTGCTAGCGACCCAGAGTCCATCTTCGCTATATTAAGGAATTGGGATGGTTTGGGTAGAAGTAGGCGGAGGAAATGCACAAAACACGAGAGTTGGTTACCGACACAAGAGTTACGTTTCCAAGACAAACACTGAAAACGTATTAATTCGGAAAAAAAATCTATAAAGTCTCCTTGAATTCATTAAAATAAGCTATCATGCTGTATTAGTTTAAAGCAATCGTCGTGATTTCGAGCTTTGGCTCGCTTAGCTGTTGATATACTTAACAAACATTTTATAACGATGCCATTTTTGGTGATGGACAATGAATAGAAATTCAGAAAAACAATCTAAACTACAACATACGTAGTGTAAAATCTGGCCAAGTGCGAGTTGGTCCTCGCTCTTAAAGGATTCAACATTGCAACAGCTTGTAAAAAATATGTTTGTTGGTTAGTACCTCTAACAGTTTCCGAGTTTCTGCTACCAGCTTTACTTGGCAATTTTGATATTGAAAAAGTAATATTAAAATTTAAAATATAACGTTTGAGATACACTATAATATTGAATAAAACTGCTTTGTTCTTTAATATATTTTTTTATATAACATTTAAAATTATCATTAACAAATTATTGGAGCACAAAATTTTTCGCTCCCGACGGAAATCGAGAATCTAAGATTTAAAATACTACAAGTTAAAAGTAACAGTTATGTTAGTGAATCTTCTCCTCACGCAATAAATATCGATTTGTTGCGTGTTTTTGACACAACATACGTAGTGTAAAATCTGGCCAAGTGCGAGTTGGTCCTCGCTCTTAAAGGATTCAACATTGCAACAGCTTGTAAAAAATATGTTTGTTGGTTAGTACCTCTAACAGTTTCCGAGTTTCTGCTACCAGCTTTACTTGGCAATTTTGATATTGAAAAAGTAATATTAAAATTTAAAATATAACGTTTGAGATACACTATAATATTGAATAAAACTGCTTTGTTCTTTAATATATTTTTTTATATAACATTTAAAATTATCATTAACAAATTATTGGAGCACAAAATTTTTCGCTCCCGACGGAAATCGAGAATCTAAGATTTAAAATACTACAAGTTAAAAGTAACAGTTATGTTAGTGAATCTTCTCCTCACGCAATAAATATCGATTTGTTGCGTGTTTTTGACACCATAATCAGTACGAACGTTCTGAAGAAATGAAAATAAGTAATGGATATGTCGTGTATTTGTTGCACAGCTCGTGGTATGCCTGCTGTGCCGGTCGCAGGGCCGCGACAGTGCGCTGCACGCGCTGCCCGCCGGGCTCCTCGCCGGCGCCGCCTTCCGCGCAGCGCCCTCCACGCCCATCGCGCTGGCGCCGCTCACCTCCTCGCTGCAGGTAACCTCACCTCCCTACACTATACAATACACTACAATACACTACAATACACTACAATACACTACAATACACTACAATACACTACAATACACTACAATACACTACAATACACTACAATACACTACAATACACTACAATACACTACAATACACTACAATACACTACAATACACTACAATACACTACAATACACTACAATACACTACAATACACTACAATACACTACAATACACTACAATACACTACAATACACTACAATACACTACAAGACGCTACACCACACTCTAGCTAGTGTAACCTTCGTCGCAACACTTCACAATCACTGGAAAAGTGTTGCGTTCAGATCTCCATAGAATCACATCCACATGAAGAAGTCTACCACATACCAACTTTTCTATTCACGAAGGCACGCCTTAATATTTTTTGTGTGTAGTGGCAAATACTATAGCCTACCTAAGCGATCATTTATTACATATTATTCTTTTTCTATATGTACCATTTACAGTTACGAACGAAGAGATAAACGAAGTATACCTGTATAAATGTGCATCTGGATTAAACAGGAAGACGCGCAGTATGGCCTCAGAAAATTATTGATACACATTTGTACAGGGTCTGTAGAGTTTCAGTCTAAAAAAGCACGCCCCTCCACTAAACGTGATTATTTATGTGTGTGTGCGTGCAACTATTTTATTGTGTATTCGGAAACGTTAGCGCAGACCGCACACACATCGCAATGACTAAAAAAAAACAATGATATGGCCGTGGTTGCTTGTATTCCTCGTATACGCTTTGATATTTGAATGAACAATTGAAATAAATACAAAATTTTGCATGTAAGGGTGAAGACATTGTAGAGGCGTGCATTTATAGATTGAAAAATCTCTACCTACATGGAGTTTGTTGTTTATTTTACTTAGGTTATTGATTTATCAGTCAGCGTGTTAAGACCTGAGGAATCGGACCGCTTCTTATTACCGTTGTAAAAGAAAAATAACAACCTTAAACCGAAGAGAATCAGATGAACGGATAACCGCTTCACTGCCATCAACTATTATGCCTCTTGTTGTCTCCATGCCCTAGAACTCTACCGCATTCCTAAGAGCACTATAGAGGTTTTGGCTTGATTCGGACCTCACCGATGATATTAAAGCCGTACCAGTTATAATTAAGAAATTTTAAAAGGTTGTTGAAGAATAATATTTCTATACTCTGCACACTTTAAAGATGTTTGAAAATATTTGTATGGAAGCCGGCTTTTGTATCAATTTGTCATTTTTGAATCCTTCCTTTTCCACAACCTGAGAATATTGTGGTACACTTTACTGAGAAACTATCACGCCTAGAGATTTGTGCTTTAACATAGTAATTTAACTTCATAACTAGATGTGTTATATAGAGAATATATAATCTCGTCGCATTATGATACTGAATGTTGTCTTAGGTTTTCGCGATTGTTACACATAGTAATTAAACAACTTTAAAAACGGTTTAAATCGCGTATACTTGTCATTATTTTTGTCCCGACGTTTCAAACACTTTGCAGTGATCGTGCAAAGTGTTTAAAAACCAATTAGTCACCCCGTGACCACGATCACTGCAATCATAAATATGATACTTGTTTATTTGTATTGGGCACACGTATATGAACAATAAATATCACATATCTTAATGTCTCCAAGTATCACATTATGGAGATAACTAGCTTTCCGGGCGCGGCTCCGCCCGCGCGTATGTCGGTTATCGCGCGAAAACATTAACCTCTTTTTGCGCAGTCGGATAAAAACTATCCTATGTTTTTTCCCGGGTCTCAAACTATTTCCATACCAAATTTCATTCAAATCGGTCCAGTAGTTTTGGCGTGAAAGCGTAACAGACAGACAGACAGAGTTACTTTCGCATTTATAATATTATAGTACTGATTGGACATAAAGATTACAGCGACACTTACAATTTTAATGCTCTATGTTATCCTCGTTTTTTCAGATCCTAGCATCGTGGGGTTGCCAAAAGGGCATGATCCCTAACGACTGGCCGCTGGTGGAGATCCTGTACTGCCTGTGCCAGGGCCTGCTGTTCCACGCGAGGGTGATGCACGAGGACGTGTGTCCAAGATACATCATCAACCTCATGCACACCGTCACTAGCTCCAAGTGAGTCACATTCTTCTACATTTTTGGCCAGTGATGAATGACAAGCCTGATTTTCGTATTAATTGTGTGTGCTAAGAGTTAGTGATTCAAATTCAAACCTCATTCACGACGGCAATACCTCGAAGCGGTCGTAGTGAATTTTGTTTGGCTGTTCTTAACCGATCAGCAAAGTTAAACAACGTCCGTCGTGGTCATGAGTTGGATGGGTGAGCGCTGGTGACATTACTACTGAGCGCTTCCGTGCTTCGGAGGGCACGTTAAGCCGTCGGTCCTGGTTGTTGTCTTAGGATGGCATTCGTTTTAGCATGGTGGTAGGGTATTTCGTGAATGATGCCCACCTGGCGAGCTACCACACTCAAGTTGAAAATCTTTCGCCAAGCACTTAACGGTGTGTTCCGGCAGCTGTCCTTGACAGCCAGTAATTCTAGGTTAGCCTGAACAATATCTTCGACCACCCCATCACTTACCATCAGGTGAGATAGTGGTCAAAGGCTCACCTATCAAGCATTAAAAACAAACCTTCACACCATCAGATGAAGTTGACCGAATGCACTGCACTTTCCCCTAAGATGGCTGAAATAATAAAATTAGAGTTAAGATACAGCTTAGCTGAGCATGTTTCGATAGAGGTCAAGGCACTAGGGCGCGAATCCCGGGGTTGAAGTTTCGATTCCCTCGGGACAAGAATTTTGTGCTCTAAAAATGTGATAATGTTACAAGCTGCTGGTTTATTTGGTTGGTAGATATTGTACGGTGGAAATATGCGGGAATATCAGCACTTAGCACACCCAGTTTTTTGTAGTATAACTATCACCTGCTCAAAGAGCACGATAGTCCTGCAATATAAATATGCAAAACGATTATAAATGACATTTGAGAAAACCAGATATGGTCTTGTTTGTTGAAGAGAAAACTGTTTCCAATTTTCAGGGCGGACGAGATCCAAGCAGCGTTTATAGAAAAGATGCTGAAATCAATATAAAGCTGACAACCCTAGCAAATATCGTTGCAAAAACGACGTGATATTTTCTATTACAAAATAATTTAGTTCAATCTATATTTATTTTTATATTAATTTATTATTGTAGGCTTATCTGTGATTATTGCGTTCCGTTATACGGTTATTTTAAGTATGAAGAGATTCTGTTATGGCGGCATTTGTTGAAAATAAGTGTATAGTTGAAATTGGGTTGAATTTTGAACCTAATGGGGAAGAAAAGTGCTCGAGTTGTGACTACGAGCCGGAAGACGCAGGGCAGATGCCCTACTAGAGGGACGGAAGAAATATTGAGAATACAGAGTTGTGGGGATGGATGCAAAAGTAATTTGCATTCATTGCCCATCCTTTTATTGTGGAGAATGTTCTACAGTGCAAGTGCTCTGGCTGATAATCAGGAGGTGATTTTAGGTACATATGTTGCTTAAATATTTTTGTATTTTATGTATGGCCATCAACCCAGTCTAGACACTGCATTGCCATTAAACATATCTTTGTTAGATGAAACCCTGTAATTGTCCCTCACGGGGATAGAACCCCGAACTTTTAGACCTAAAGCGACACTAAACGCCCCAAGAACAACTAGGCAGTGAGCACGTGGTTTCAATGTATGCCGTTGTCTCAAGCCGCATTTACACATTCGTACGAGTAGTGAGACGAGTGACGAGACAGAACGCTTGCCACTCTCATCGCCAGTCGTCTCGAATTCAATTCAATTCAATTCAAATTTATTTATTTCTTTGTTACAAAAAAAAAACACGCGACGCTCGCCTCTATAGCGGTATTTTCACCACGAGTCGAACAGACGAGTGGTTTAAGCAAAATTACGTCTGCAGCTCGCACTCTCGCTCATTACGAACACATACTCGCTTCGCAATACGTGTATATAATATGTATTGAAGTAACAACATGGTCTTAATTTTCTTAGAGCTATACCAAGCTTGTCTACCTAGTTGGGGGCCTACCAACTCTACGTAGTACGCCGCGCGCAGGTGTAACGTGGTACCCACTCGAGAACCTTTCTTCCCCATCGGTTATCAGTTCGTCGAGCAATGTGGCCCGACCATTGCCATTTCAACTAGCAAATTCTGAAAGCTATGTCGGTGACTTTGGTTCTTTGGCGAATATTCACGTTCCGGATTTTATCGCGAATACTAGGTCGACTGACGACATCGAAAAAGTCACGGCCAATGGTTACAAGCGGCTAATAGCCGTTCTCTGTGGCGCTCTATGGGGTAGACCTTTGTTCAACAGTGGACGTCTTTCGGCTGATGATGATGATAACAAGCTTAGTCAAATATTTGAAATTAATTATTTTCATAACAAAAATAAGCAAAAGATATTCAATGTTCAACTGAATAATTAGTTAGACTACTCAATTGCGTTTTTAACCACTTTTTGTAAATGCCCATGTTTACTGACTACATTGTTTTGGTACACTTATTTAAGAGATTGGAATATTCCTAAGTATTTTGCTTTAAGTGATTTGTAATCTGGAATAAAGACTTTAAAACTAAGCAGATGCCACTAGAACTTAGACGTCGTCCCAATGGATGACTCGACTCGTAGAAATGAACACACGTGAATGTAATGTAAGCAGGCGTTCCTGCTGGTATAAACAACTCGAATGTTTCGTTGAGTGGCGAGACGATCCGCGAGTACGCATGTGTAAATGCGGTGTCAGAATCACCTCATAAACACGATTATTATGATTATAAGATGGTACAGGGATATTATGTACACAAATATTTTTTAGGTTAAATTATATTTTGGATGTTATGGTTTTCGGGTGTATTTTAAGAGTGTTGATTACATATTTTATGTTGTTTATATCATGTACTGTTATTTATCTATGATTTAAACATAAATGGTATACGGAAATGTGGCGACAAAATTTAATCTCTTGGTCCGTTTACATCCGGCGCGAGTGCAAAGTAAAATATGTTGATAGTATTTAAAATAAAGAATGACCTAGGTCTTTGAATTAAGACATATTTTTAAAATACATCACAGTGCTCTCAGCATGCTGGGCACGCTCCCAACTGGTGGTACTCACATACAGTCTAATACTGGAGCATTTGGACTGCCGTGTCTGCAATGACTTGTAGGTTGTTTAAATGATTTATGAATAGTAGATAAGTAAAAAAAATTAGGAAATGCTCGCGAGTCGTTTTGAGATTTAAAAATAACTCTTAAGAGGAAGTCGTATTGCAGTTCTCCACACAAATTAATTCACATATTTTCTTCCTAGATAATGGCTACAGCATTTTTTTACACAAAACTAGGACTGCTATACACGCGCCCCTGACATTTAATTTTTTACAACTAATTATTACTAAAGAAAATATGACCCTGTAAATCACTAAAACGCTCTGTTTTACCGCCATGATCAGTGGATCACCAGACAAATTTGGAACGTTTTTAACATAAAAGAAAAATATAGCAATCTAGATATATATACACTCTTAAAATTTTAATGCCAAAGATTTGAATGTGAGTTGAAGATGTGAATAATTGAATAGGCTCTTTTTGAAGGGAAACTGGGGAATATGAAATGTTCCTTTCGTAAATGTTCTGCCTCTCCCCCCCTAGCAGTCCTCGCATCGTTCCATCTCAATCCAATGAATTGAAGCTGTATTAGGGCGAGCAAAACGAGCTCAATCCTTTTTCCACAACCTGAGCATTTTGTAGTACACTTTACTGAAAAACTATCACTATTTGTGATTTAACATAGTAATTTAACTACATATGTGTTCTCTATAAAAAAATATAATTTTATAATCGTTTAAAATAATGAACATTAACAATTTTGTATCTATTGGATAGAATGTTTTTGTACTACTAACGCCATCTGTTAGAAAACCAGAGAGTTAATAATTTCATCGCTGCAACAGAACTAAACTCAATACTCAAATACATCGTAGTTAATCTACTTAATTAGATGACACCACTACAATCAGGTTATAAAATAAACACGAGCCCTCACAAAGCTCAGCTTTTTGCTAGTTTTATATACTATCAACATTTACTCTGATATCCGCGTCAGTGTTTAAACGGACGCTTACGCAGGTTAAATTTTGTTACCGCCATTTATGTATAAATATGATAATAAATGGCTATGTCAATATTCAAAATGTACCATTATATTATTCAGTTTTTTGTTTTATTTTAGTTGGGTTATTTTAGTTTTATTTTAGCATGTTTGAGTATTCTAGGTTGGTAGTCATATTATAGATTATGTATCCTACTAATAAGCAGAATACTCAGTAATATGTATTCTGCATATTACTAACTGTGAGATTTGAATCTGATGAATATATCAGCGGTAACTCTTGCGTCTGTGACTAATCTTTAAATTCTCGATATTTTCTGGATCAGCAACAGGATTTTTCCAAATCCCATTGGTACCGTATATTTTTGGAACACTGTCATCTATTGGATAGGATGGGAACTAGACTAAAAGAACAGCTGCCGGAACAGATTAGAACGCGCTGTCGTTAACACATTACAATACAAATTAGTGCCTGAATATTTGAAATACTCGCTTTAAAAAAAGTGCTTTATCGATTGAATTTTGCTAGATTGCGTAGAATACAAATGCACAATTGATAAGTAATATAAACTATTTATTGCTGCAGCAGGCGTCATTGCATAAAAAATAAATTAGATAAACTATTTACATTTGATTAAATGCTAGTAAAGCTCGGTCGTAGAATAAGAAGGGTTTCGGCTAATGAACCCAATAATTTCATATCTGTCCAGATAAAGTCACATGAGGTATTCTCATCGAAATAACCAACTAAACTCATTTTACCCACACTACCGCAGCTACAATTATTAGCTGTTGTAGGAGTGCAAATCCAATGTTTTTGTAGGAAAATAAGACATGACAAAATTACAAATTTACGAGAGAAAAAATTATAGTCATGTGCGGGATTCGAACCCGTAACTCATAAATTACAGTTATGAGTCATTGTGTCATGTTAGCTCAATTGGTTAGAGCATACCCCGGCTAAAGGGGTGGATGGACGCGGGTTCGAATCCCGCACATGACTATAATTTTTTCTCTCGTAAATTTGTAATTTTGTATTGTAATTCGCCTAGCAGGCGTCATTGCAAACTTAACAATATTAAAAATAAGACATGACTTAATTTGGTCATTGGCCAAAGTCACTTCAAAAGCCTGTTTCAGAATCTTCGAGTAAGTTCCGGTTCTACTACCCAGAACATATTTAATAAATAAAACACTATCTTTGCCTTTCACAGTCATCGATTTAGCCTATCCATCGGCTAAAGCTTGAAACGCGCTGCATGTTCACTGTCATTTTTAACAGTTATTTTATGTGTTGCATACCACCTGAACCTTTATTAGGACATTCTGAAACGGGCCCTAAGTCTTAACGATATTGTGCACGTAGCGAATTCCATACAAACGTAGTTAATATTTAAAAATGCAAGTGTTCAAACTCAGTGAAATTGTACATACATGTCCTTAGTAACGAGCACACACGTGTAACCTAAAGCACAAATGATACGCTTAAGGAGGAGGTTCTTAATTTGTCTTTTTGATGTTTGTTACCTTTGATGAACTAGGTGAACTGATTTTGAGAATTCTTATAAAGCAAATGCTTGTCGTTTGGTTCCATTTAAATTTCATTTGAATCGGACAAGCCGTTTCTCAGTTACACTCCAATAACTGAAAAATATTTTCCTGTATTGATGATATAGTTGACAATGAATGACAATCGATCCCGTAAGTAGCAAGGGTCACTAAAATAAGTGAAAATTTTTTTTTACCACAAATAGAACCGATTTCAACACTAAGTGTGAAATAACTTGTGATGTAGTGTGTGACTAATTGTGATAATAGATACTTTTGAACTATTCTGGTACCCATGTTTCTAAATACTGACGGGTCTATCCACGCACGAATTAATATCAAAATAATATTTTGACTAACCTCGACGTTTCGATCAAGTTGCATTGACCGTGGTCACGAGTAGACTGGATTACGACTCGTGCGCACGAGTTGTAATTTGCCGCCGCGTGCAAGTTCTGATACTGTTAGTGTTGTGTGTCGAGGTGACAGTGATAAAGACATTAACGAAAACCTAACGGGGGTAGATTTAAATCGCTCCCGCCGCTCCTCAAGACGATGACACCCGTTTCTTCAGTCTACTCGTGACCACGGTCAATGCAACTTGATCGAAACGTCGAGGTTAGTCAAAATATTATTTTGATGTTAATTCGTGCGTGGAAAGTTCACCAAAGTTTAAAGAAAATTATCCTGGTACCGACTTCAGCAAGTTATTTCACACGTTTGAGTGTATAAGTAGGTTCGTTTATGGGTTACTTTTTATAAAATATGACAAAAATACGTTTGTATGCAATTCGTGACTTATAGTTAATGCACGCAGATCAACTGTGCCGAGGCGATACGTCTGCGTTGCCTTAAGAAATTAAAAACGTGTGAACAGCAGCGTTTGACTTTACTTTTATATTGTTATTCCTATAACTGATAGTTGGCCTTGGACCACTAATTTAATTAAGATGCGTACTAAGTATAGTTAAAATAATTGTATATAAGATGGCGCTGTCGTCTATGGGGGAACTTTAATATTAATAAAAAAATTGAAAGTTCCCGTGAGTATAAGACATATTAATGTTTTATATAACCGGCTGTACGCTTATTGGTCGAGATTGTCGACCTAGGTTTCGGGCATATCAATTATATCGGGCAAATCGCGGCGATGACTTTACCAATTTAATAAGGTTTGTAAACCTTATTAAATTGGTTACATTTAATACTATAAAGTAATTATTAATATTTTTTACAGTTTTAGGGGTTAATTATGGAATAGTGTTCATTGGTGTTCAATAAATTTTCAAGATTATAACAAGTAATGTTATCTAAAACTGGCCACACACAAATAACCACATGTAGAGTAACTAAAGCTATGTAAGCGCGATAATATTGATGCATTTTGAATTTTCCCCCATAGATGTCAGTTTCGATCATGTGATTCTGTCTGATCCGTGTCAAGAAATCAATATTTAGGACGCTGACAAATGCTAAATAGCTTTATTTGAACAGATTTAAAGCAAAATTTATTTAGTTTGTAGTAGTAGAAAATTATATGTTAATCTTGATCACATTATCGAAGGCAAAGAAAAGATTGAAACACGTTTTCTTAAAATTTTCTCCATAGAATAAAATTGCAATGTTGACTTTAAATTGTGCTTGTAACGTGAATATCTTAACTATTTACGTATGAATGTGTATGAAAATAAATTTATACTACACCTGCTCGGAAAGTACCTTGAAACTTTATCAAATTTACGGTAGAAAGTACGTCATTGCATATCGAACAAATATGCGGGGAGAAAACGCATCTGAGCGGGAGAGAAAAGTGTATGAAAATCCATTTCTTACGTGGTTTTTCTTTTTTAATTTTGGGTAAGACTATGCGCTGGTAACCTAAATATCAAAAGCCAAAAAGTTTTTACAGTGAGTTTTTATCTCCAAGTTCGCAAAATGCCACTGGCCACTAGCTGTGTGTTGGATGGTGTCAAACAATTTGAAAAAAGAATATGTGAAAATTGCAGACGCCATTGGCGCCATTTTCAATTTGTGTGTTGTTTGAGGATTCAGTTTTCGTAGAAAAGTAAAATAAAAGGTAGGTGTAGTATAAAGCACTATGTATCACTCGAGAGAAAGTGCGATTCCCGATCTCGGGTGTTTTAAACGACACCCTCGACGGTAATCGGTCACTTTCTCCTCTCGGTGAACTATAATGTATACTATAATGTAATAGCAAACCTTATCAAGAGGGACAGGAAAAGTTACATTTTCGATTTACGTTACTAGTTTTGTGTTGTTAAGCTTTCTTTCGGATTTTACCTAAACTGATTGTGATTTCACTATCGCTGCCTCTCTTTCACTCCTACGTAGTTCGAGAGTGACACAATTTCAGCATTTGACAGCGCCTTAAGGTTATATTTATATTCCAAGCGACGCGCCTCTTGCAGTGCACTTGCGTTAGGCAGCGTCGCTCGGAATTAAACCTCAACAGTTCAAAATCATAATATTGCGTCGTGGTTCAAGCTCTTTTAGAATATCTAAGTATAGCAGAACTGCCTAGTATTGTGTAAGTTACCTTATAAATAATTATCTTGAACCAGGGGATGAGGTTTATATTTGATTATTTATATGAATGACGGCAAAAGTATGGCACATTCTTCATCTGTTCAAAAGTAGCTCAAGGCTGTTCGGAAAAAATCGGTCTTTAATCTGTCCGGTGTAATACAACACATGTACTAACTTGACTTCGATCGCAGATATGCAATTAATATTTTTCATATATAGGTACTATATATCATTGATATAGTAGTAGGTACCTGCTCACACTGTACGTAATATAGAATTTTCAAACGATGTGCCATATTTTTGTCGTTTTCGATGGCGCTGAAGCCGTTTAGATTATTTTATGTATAATTGTACAATATTAAAAGCATTTACATATGGGTAGGTAATAATGCACAAAAATATCATATAAAGAGAATAAGTTTTTATGACAATGTTATATTTTGTAATAAATGGTTTGAATGAAAAAGTCAATTTTATTTGTCCAACATTTTAAATCCCAACTTCGCTTTGATCGGGATTTATTTTTACACCGCTATCACCGCTACCTCAACTTCGATGGAAGAATAAAGAATGCAAAATTGGACATTGACGGTTTCACTATTATTAGGAAGAGAAAGCCGATTACGAACATATACGCTATTTTTACTGCACGACTTCGACTGTAGAAAGATCAGTTTTAACTAAAAACAATAATAATATCATAACAAATTCAATGCTTTAAGGTATGGGGTGTCTATTAAAACGTATACATTGAAAAGGTATTTTCTTGCCATCCTTTTCAGAATAAAGACAATGCGGTCAGTTAGAGCCTCTCGCTCAGCAAACTTCTAACAACAAGCTCGATCCCGTTGTATTTATTACTAAGAAGATTCTTGCCACTTGCTTTCTACCACTTGTCAAAAATTCTTCGTTTACATCATGGTACAATAATATACTACGCCAGGTATTACACAGGACCGGATGTCACGTAACCCAGACACAGGCATCGTCATCACTTCAATCAACGGTACTCAAACTATATGCTTAATATGAGGAAATTCGGGGGCAGTAAGTAAGTTGTGCCGCCGCGTTCCACATCATGCAACTTTCGTTATTTTCGATAACTTCGTCCACATTTTGCGTTTCTTTTGCAACGATTATGATTTGTGTGATCGTTTGTAACTGTTTTCTCCCCTGTTCTGTTTCGGCTAAGAACGCTAAGAATGCCACTAAAATTTTGTCCATTCCACGTTGATGGGTAAAGATGGTAAAAATGTTATATCTGTCAGTTGTGACAGCCGTCGCAGTACATCTTGAGACATGAATTTTTGATGAAAGATTATGAAGTTTTTTGTTAAATAATGATTTTTTGTACGTAAACCCATATATTATAACCCATACATTAATATTGATAATAGATTATTGAAAAAGTGTCTCCTCTATAAAATATAATAAAGCTATTGAGGGCAGGTATTTATTCTTGTTTTCGTATTATAAAAGTATAGTAATACGATACATGATTAATGGGTAATTCTTTAGTGAAGTATTTCTAACTAAATGTATAATAATGTTTTTTTTTGGATATTAGCTATGTAATTCAAACTAAACCTTTTTTTTAATTGTCTTCTCATAATGGTTAAGTCTGTTTCAGATATGGGTAAGTTAGTATGTTATTTTATTATACCTACTCATAACAGAAATGAACACTAGACGTCCCGACCACACAACACACAGTTTGCGAATCTCTGCTCATTGTGCATGAGCGAGAACATAATACACATCATAAACGTGCGACAGAGACGGCGATATTTGTCAAAATGGTGGAACCATAGGGAGACAACTTTTTACATACCATTTTCTGTGATGAACTTCGATTCATGTGTGACGTCCGATTAGACGTTTGAAATAATCTATTGATATTTTAATACAAAACATTCACATGAAAAAGAACCATGAACTTGTATGCTGCTGCAATCATGTTTTAATAAAGAGCCAATTTGATAGTGACGCAAGCTTGTGATTCTTCGGGAGTAGAAGACCTTGTTTTCTTAGACCATGCTTGCCACTTGCTTTCTAAGTTTCTACCACTTGTCAAAAATTCTTCGTTTTCATTTTAACAGATTAACAAAAAATTAAGAATAATGAAAATTCTCGTGGAAAGCAGACTCAAATAGAGCGACGTAATGATGCGTGCAAGATGCCTTTAAAAGATATGGCAATAACGTTTTGATAAAACGTTACAGGTAAAATATTATGTTACTTTGCTGTTACGATACGATACTTTACATTTATAATACCACTACCGTGAGAAAGTGGTGTTATCAAAAGCAAATTCATGATCTATTAATGTTCCATGGATTTATCTGTCAACGATGATCTCTGATACCTACCTATATGTTCGTTGCCCATCAATTACAATACAAAATCAGGTTAGAGAACTCGAAACTGGACACTGAGGAATAACTGGTCAAGTGTTAGTCGGAATCGTGTGGAGGAGTGTTCAGTTGTACCCATGAATAAGTGGATGGAAGCGATTCGCTTCCACGTTTATCAACCGTACAGCGAAGGAATGGAACTCATTGCCCGCGTCTTTGTTTCCCGATCAGTATAATTTGGGTGTCTTTAAGTCTAGAGTGAATAGGTATCTTCTAGGCAAGCATGCTACATCTTCGGCCGCATCATCACTTTCCATCAGGTGAGATAGCGGCCAAATGCTTGCCTATCTTGCAAGAAAAAAAGTGGAATAAAACCACGAGGCGGAATATATTCTTATGTACCTACCTAAATCAAATTTCACAATACCTAGCGAAAACGTTTTCAATAAAATATTTGCCTCACTGTGTTAAGGAATAGTAGTTGTAGATACGCGGTCCGTGTTTTGTTATTTGTGAACTTGATGAGTCCGAAACCAAAGCTTTTATTGTATGATAGTTTCATTTTTACATACACCTACTTATTCGTAGCTGTGAAGATTATTTATGTTGTTATGGAATACAAGCTTTACATAGGTTTGGCACTGTGGCTTTTAGGGACAGCTACCGTAACGAACGCCCACAAGGAAGCTTAACGAAGACACCGTGAGGTGCTTGGACACATATTGTAGTCTTGCGGAGTAGTTAGCGAGCATCCAGAAAGTGCCGTACAAAAATGCTGTTCACGTGAAGCCCGCGGCAGGATTTGAACAACTGACCGTGGGGTCAGTGGTTCAAGTCCTGCCGGCGGCTCAGCAGTCGTAAATCCCTCTCACTTGGCTATCAACCCCTTTAGTAACCAACTTACGACCTAATTAGGGTATTTATCTGCTCTAAAAATAATTTCGCGAAGTTATATTTGAATTATTTACCGAAAAGTAGGTAAGCTCGGGCAGTCAGTAATCGCAAGTAATAAATAAATACCCGTGAGAATGTACTACACTTTGTAATTGTTCAGTGAAATCACAATGGACCAATTCGATCTCAAACCAAACAAAGATTAGGAGTTAGGTTGGGCATATTCATTGACCCGCACCGATCACCTGAATTATGAATAGACCAGCTATCCTAATAGGTAGGAGGTACTATAGAGACTTACAGTAGTTATTTATACCCTCAATATGGATAATCTTAAAACATCTTCCTGCCCTTATCCAATTTTAGGTAGGAGTCCGCAATGTAACAAGTGTAATACCATAAATGACGTAACTTTAAAGTATCGTGCAATCTGTTAGGCAAGTTTGTTTCCTTACTTAAATGGAATAGTGCTGGCCACGACAGCCTCCACCGGGCTATATTCTTGAACCGAATGGTCTAATGTGTGACGATGACAAAAGACCTGACAGTTTGGTTCTGGCTCTCTGTCCCTCACCACAGATGACGAGAGTAGGTACTACCCTCACTGCTAGCCGTCCTAACTTCTAACGGTCTCTTTTTTCTGAAAGAGACGTGAGGGAAGGCGCCGCGGCTCCTACATCGGCCCAACCAAGCGGCGCTAGTATGCTAATTTTGGTAAATTATGGCTTCATATTTGAGCCGTTTAGTGTAGAGACATTGGGTCCGTGGAGCCGGGAACTTATCTTATTGTCCAAATCAGACCGCTAGGTCGATGCAACGCGTGTTCAAAATGCTGGCGCTTATATGTGGCTCAATGAAAAGGCATTGCAATCCAGCGGGGCAGTGCTGTTAGTATTCTGGGCACGCTGCCAACTGGTAGTGAGCTGCAGCATTTCGACTGCCTGATGAATTCAAACAATGATCGTCTGAAGAGTAGTTTACCTTCAACGTGACCAAAATCAGGGAATACACCCTTAAACAATATTCACTGCGGTCATTATTTGGATGGGTGACCGCTGGTGGCATTTGCTACTGAGCACTTCCGTGCCTCTGGTCCCGGTTGTTGTCTAAGGATATCAATATTATATGAGGGTAGGGTAGCGTAGCGCTTTAAAGGCCTGCTCCTCTCACTACACTCTATCTTTCTCGAGTAAAAAAGTCGTGCGCTCGTGATCACTCTAACCTAGGAAGAAAAAGGACACCAAACCCATATATTACCTTTGACGGCGGCATCGCTTCTTATCATCACGTGAGTTGCGGTGTAAGTTTAAACTCACGCCAATAATAAATAGCTATACCTATAAGCGAAAGATGAAGATAGGTAGGTACTATTGTTATATAACTTTCCCCGGTTTTTGCTTGAATATTTTGTCGATTTTATTGTAATGCTTTTTTATTACGTTGTATTGTCTGAAGGTAGAGTATAGACCGTCTGTACCTTGCCCTGCAACTATGTCAGGTATTTTATGTCCTATTGTCATGGCAAGGCACATCTGATACCAACAATGCTAGATCGACCTTGTGGATCAGTTTGGACGGAATATTCACGCAACGCGGTACCTTTTAATGGCGGCTAAGCTATTTTGCGTTTCACTTGGATAAAGTCATTGGCCGGATCACTTATACAAAAAATTGTGAAAAGTGAGGAACAGCACGGTAGATTACTAACAATTTGGTACCTCATCTGTATTTCTAACTTGGTAAGCCACATTTTTGTCTATCCTACTTATGTACCTACTGAAATTGACGGGCGACGAAGGGAAAAATACCAGGACAGCGCGTCTTCCGAAGAACTACCATCCGCACTACGGCAGGCGTATTAAACATCGTAATGTTTAATACGCCCGCCAAGCGTAGGATTATGGCAAATCCCCCTTAATGGAGGAGGCTGATAAATTATTTACTGAGTATAGAAGATTATACCACAGAATAAAATTATACCCAGGTTTCTGGAAGGTTTGTCGAAGTCTTGGTTAGTTAACTGAGTGAATACTGAATGCAGGTCGCCGGTCGCGTCATTGGCTACTTTTGACCAATACAAACAGTATAGAAACTGAAGGTATCTAATAATGATATCAAAAATTACTTGAGTCAAACAGTTAACGTTATCTACTCATATACGTAACAGTCACAGTGGGTCCCCGAGCTTGGTGAGAGAGAGAGCATGGTTGGTGCCCGGCTGTCTGTAATACTTGTATAATACGAGTATATAGGTAGTTACTACATTTACCGCTCATCTATCCTCAGTACTTAGTATTAGTAGTTCAATTCAATTCTCTTTTGTCCAATAGGTTTATTTAGCATGTTAGAAACAGTGATGTTGAAATAGCTCTTTGAAGCGCTCGCAGCGAAGTTTGCTTAGCTATTTAACGTCCACCGCGGTCATCTCTTGGATGGGTGACATTACTACTGAGCGCTTGTGTGCTTCGCAGGGCACGTTAAGCCGGCGGTCCCGGTTGTTGTCTTAGGATGGCAGTCCGAACAGCATGTTGGTAGGGCATTTTGCGAATGCCCGCCTGGCTGGCTACCACCTTCAACTAGAAAATCTGTCGTCATGCACCCGATTCCGGCAGCTGTCCTTGAGAGCCAGTAATTCTAGTTTGACCTGAACAACATCTTCAACTACATCATCACTTACCATTAGCTGAGTTAGAATCCAAAGTCTAGCCTATCAATATCAGTACTAATATTATAAATGCGAAAGTAACTCTGTCTGTCTGTCTGTCTGTCTGTCTGTCTGTCTGTCTGTCTGTCTGTCTGTCTGTCTGTTACGCTTTCACGCCAAAACTACTGGACCGATTTGAATGAAATTTGGTATGGAGATAGTTTGAGACCCGGGAAAAAACATAGGATAGTTTTTATCCGACTGCGCAAAAAGAGGTTAATGTTTTCGCGCGATAACCGACATACGCGCGGGCGGAGCCGCGCCCGGAAAGCTAGTCATCTATAAAAAAAAAGTACAATACTTGCTTATTAATGCGATGCACACAAAATTGCAAATGTCATTAAGGACTCTCGGTAACTATACTGCTTACTTACTACCTGGTATTTCTGGAACCCAACCCACTTGTCTGTCTAGCTTGACTGAACTCCAAACTGAGCGGTATCTTTTCCAAATAAAAGCAAATGACCTACGATTTAAGATAAAAATAATAAGAACTAATCAACTGAAGGCAAGACTTGTTTCAATATTTGATAGGAAAAGCTTCCGAGTTGAATGGAAGTAGGTCAGTGAGCATGACGACGTTCCGATAAACCGAGAAGGGTATACCTAGCTATTCTAGTAATCCTAGGTTGGTATAATATTAACTGTTAAGTAAACTGTGCCATAATCCAAAGCGCTCTACTCTGTAAACTGATACTCAAGCTCAACACGTATTCGATTTGGGACAAAATCTAAAATTAAGCGATTTCCTCCACCTTAGTTATTGTTTGAAATAATTATATTATCCTGTACCTACCTCACCAAAAAATTAAAAGGTCACCGACGTTCTCGTAGCTCTATGGGCAAGCCACATCTTTCGACGAACCGAATGTTTTTTAGTGGCTACAAGCCCCCTCTAGGTGGACCGGCGACGGCATCATAAAAGTCAATGGGAGTAACTGGCTGTAAATATGTAATAGCCGTTCAGAATGAACAGTTTCACGGTGCAGAAGTCGATGTGTTCTGGCTGATGGTAAATTATAGGTATTGTACGTTTGCGTGTAGAAGCCAAACGCGACGAAAATTCTTCCGGTTTGGCTACGTGGCGTTCATGACGCAACATCGGCTTAACAGGAAAATTAGGCGGAATTGTCACTAGATACTTACTATATATTTTTATATGTTTAGAGTTCTTTTGATACTTTTAATATATTTGTTATTATTAAATACGGATTTCAGCAAAGTTACGCCTGAAATTATTAATGAAAGCTTTAGCGACTTGAACACACAAGTAGTTAACGGGATTTGATCGCGATAACATCATGTATATTATTTTCCTCCACGTTGTATTTTTCGTGATACAGCTACCTAGTTGGAGTTGGCAATTAGTTTTACTATACTTTCAGTGTCTGTAGATAAGCGATGACGACAGCAGTGGGCATAGACCTGGGAACCACCTATTCCTGTGTGGGTGTGTTTCAGAATGGTAAAGTTGAGATCATAGCAAACGACCAAGGAAACCGAACTACTCCATCCTATGTAGCCTTCACAGAAAACGAGCGACTTATCGGCGACTCTGCTAAAAATCAGGTATAAATAGCAACTTGCAGGACCTTATTCTATCGCCCCATTAAAAGTTTTGGAAACTACGCTTTGAGCTTAACTTCAATCGTAATTTTTCGGGTAACGTGACCATAATAGACTGCGGAGTGTCGGGAAATTGCGACATTCTCGTCTGATTCTTTTATGTGTTCTACAAAAAAGGCCGTTCCATTCCATTAACTTTAATAGACATAGTGTTATAGGTACAGTTCGCTACAAATACTTACTTGTTTATATTTTAAACAGGTGGCAATGAACCCGAGGAATACCGTTTTCGATGCCAAACGATTAATAGGCCGCAAATACGATGACTCAAAAGTTCAAGAAGATATCAAGCACTGGCCTTTCCAAGTCATCTCCGACGGAGGAAAACCAAAAATTATTGTTGAATATAAAGGGGAGAAAAAAAAATTCACGCCTGAAGAAATATCCGCTATGGTATTGTTGAAAATGAAGGAAGTAGCGGAGACATACTTAGGACAGCCTATTAAAGATGCCGTCATTACTGTTCCTGCATATTTTAATGATTCACAACGGCAAGCCACTAAAGATGCAGGTGCGATTTCAGGCCTGAATGTCCTAAGGATCATCAACGAGCCGACAGCAGCTGCCTTGGCTTATGGCTTGGATAAAAATCTCAAAGGCGACAAAAACGTTTTGATCTTTGATCTTGGCGGAGGTACATTCGACGTTTCAATACTATCTATAGATGAAGGATCGCTCTTTGAAGTAAAGTCAACATCAGGTGATACTCATTTAGGTGGAGAAGATTTCGACAGTAGAATGGTTGATCATTTTAGCCAAGAATTTGAAAAAAAGTTTAAAAAAAGCCTCAAAGATAATCCAAAAGCCTTGAGAAGACTACGAACGGCTTGCGAAAGAGCTAAAAGAACTCTATCTTCAAGTACCGAAGCTAGTATAGAAGTTGACGCTTTGCACGAAGGCATTGACTTCTACTCAAAAATAACAAGAGCGAGATTCGAAGAATTATGTTCGGATCTGTTTCGTCAAACTCTTGGTCCTGTTGATCGAGCTTTAAAAGATGCTAATTTAAACACAAGAGAAATAAACGACGTTGTCATGGTAGGAGGATCTACTCGGATTCCAAAAATCCAAAGATTGCTCCAGGTACGCCCCACTAGCATGACAGTTTGCAATCAAAAATTGTATCATAAGGAAATGCTTACAAGAAGCTTTGAGTTTATGTCGTCTTTTACAGGAGTTCTTCAGTGGTAAATCTCTTAATCTGTCTATCAATCCTGACGAAGCGGTCGCTTACGGCGCTGCGGTTCAGGCTGCTATTCTCACTGGCTCCAAAGACGCTAGAATCCAGGATGTACTTCTTGTTGACGTCACTCCTCTTTCTCTCGGGATTGAGACTGCCGGAGGAGTAATGACAAAGCTAGTGGAGAGGAATTCAAGAATTCCAATTGCTCAAAAGCAGACATTCACTACATATTCTGATAACCAGCCTGCGGTTACTATTCAGGTGGCTAAGCTTGCAACTTTGTGATCTTCTGTTTTTCGATTTCTTATGAATTTTTATTTGTGCATAGTATTGTTTTTATGTATTTTAGGTTTATGAAGGAGAGCGTGTCATGACGAAAGACAATAATCTGTTGGGTACATTTAACCTGACTGGTATACCACCAGCTCCTAGAGGGATGCCACAAATAGAGGTAAATACCAACTTCAACTGCTTAACCAAATATTGCGTACCAACAACACCAAGCTTGGGCATACTTGGGTTACTTACAAGTTCTTGCTAATTATTTTTAAAATTAAATGAAATCATTAATATATTCAGTCTGTAAAATTTTACATACAATTTTACTTACATCTGTAATATATAGAAAACATTTACATTTTGATAAGTCTTAAATACTTAAACTTCAGATTAGGAAAACCTTTTATTTTGCATTTTGTCTCTTTACGTTGGTATTTCATAGTTATAAAATGATATACAGTTATAATTTTATATAAAAAGTCTTACAGGGTCGGCAACGCATTGGTAACGCCCCTGGTGTTGCAAATGTCCATAGGTCACGGTAACCGCTCACCATCAGGTGGGCCGTATGCCTGTTTGCCACTCTATTACATTAAGGGCCTGTTTCAGGATGTTCGAGTAAGTTCCGGTTTTACTACCCAGAACATATTTAATAAATAAAACACTATCTTTGCGTTTCACAGTCATCGATATAGCCTATCCATCGGTTAAAGCTTGTAGCCTGGCTAGCTACCACCCTCAAGTTGAAAATCTGTCGTCAAGCACCTAACGGTGTGTTCCGGCAGCTATCCTTGAGAGCCAGTCATTCTAGGCTAGCCTGAACAACATCTTCGACCACATCATCACTTACCATCAGGTGAGAAAGGCTATTATATGTTGCATAGCAACCCGAAACTTTATTAGGACATTCTGAAACGGGCCCTAAATAAAACATGTGTGTGATACGTAATGACAAATCGGGCAGTCGATCATCTTTTTTTTGCTCTCTGTATCAAGTATGGACTTAATTATGTCACTATAACTATAACACTCCACACGAGTGGTTTGCGTTAGTTATTTGCGTTAGCCACCCGTGACATTCTATATCTCAAGCGCCCATTTCTCATATAATTATAACCCAAAATGTTTAAAGCGCACGATCGAGAAATTCTCGATCGTGCGCTCGGTGAGTCAAGACCTCCTGAAGATGCTTCGTTTAGAAGCGAAACTAGTCGGGTATTCTTCCGGTTAGGCTGCGTGATGTTTGTGACGTCACGTAGATGACAGGAAAATTAGGCGGAATTGTCACTAGATATATAATTTTATGCTTTTTTAAGTGTTTTATTTAAATATTTTTTAATGTTTTTTTTAGGATACTTTTAAAAGTATTTATTATTAAATATGGATTTCCGCAAAGTAACGCCTGAATCTATTCATTACCCAAAATGTTCCTCATAAACTCTTTGAAACCAACTGCTTCGAAATATTTTATACTATCAAAAGAGTTTACCCAAAATCTCTCATAAAATATAGCGCATACTGTTTTTCGTATCATAATTCCATAGGTTACCTTCGACATCGACGCGAACGGTATTCTGAACGTGAGTGCTGAAGACCGTAGTACAGGCCGCTCTGAACGTATCACGATCTCGAACGATAAAGGTCGCCTCAGCAAGAAAGACATTGAGAAAATGCTGAGCGATGCGGAGAAATTCAAGAACGAGGATGAAAGCGTGAGGAAAAGAGTGGAAGCTAGAAACCAGTTGGAAAGCTATTTGTATGGTTGTAAAACGGTGAGTCCAGAAGAATTTCTTATTTTAATCCTGTTTTCGCCCATGATTCAACCTTGTGATAATTGATTATCATTCATGATAATTTTAAGGACTACGTGTTAAAATTGGTTATTATTGTATAAATTTCATCAACAAATTTTTAGAGCATATTGTTTCTCACCTTGAACGGGAATTGAACCCGTATTCCCCGGTTTTACGCACCCGATGCTTTAACCACTGGGAAATCGAAGACCACTATCTCACTTGATGGTAAGTGATGATGTGGTCGAAGATGTTATTCAGGCTAACCTAGAATTACTGGGTCTCAAGGATAGTTTTTTTTAATGTTATTTTGACTGAACAAGCTCGAGGCCCACCTGATGTTAAGCGGTTACCTCTGCCTATAACAGATGTATTTTATCACAAGTGACGAATTGCACTGCACCCGTCACCTTGAGACATAGTTGTTAAGTCTCATGTGCCTGTAATTTCTGCCGGAGTACACCGTTAGATGCTTGGCGACAGATTTTCTACTTGAGGGTGGTAGCTAGCCAGGCGGGCATTCCCAAAATAGCCCTACCACCATGCTATAACGACTGCCATCCTAAGACAACATCAGTGGCCTCCGAAGCGCTCTGTAGTAATGTCACCAGCGGTCACCCATCCAACTCATGACCGAGGCGGCCGTTGCTTAACTTTGCTGATCGGTTCAGAATGGCTCAAAGAGCGCTTCAAAAAATTCTATTTATAATGATATTAATATTAATATTTTTCAGCGCTCGTAGCGTAGTTTACTTTCAGCTAAGTTAAACAACGTCACCAAGCACCTAACGGTGTGTTCCGCCCTGTCCTTGAAAGCTAGTAATTCTAGGTAAGCCCGAACAACATCTTCGACCACATACCATCTAGCATCAGTTAAGATAATGGTAATAAATAATGGTAAAAAATAATGGTATAAAAACAAAATATTACTCGAGAGAACTTTGTAATATTTCATGTTGGTCTTGAATTGGGCATAAGTTCCCTGTCTACATGTAGCTTGTTGTGATTTTTTTACACCGTTTTTGTTTATTTTACACAGTAATTATAGAATTTAAAAATGAATAAGGCCTGGCATTTTAATCATCAGATAAAAAATATTTGACTGATAAAATGATAACCGACCAAATAAACATTCCTTTTAATAAATTCTTTGAAATCTGTTCGGTATCAATTTATTCTTTGGGATAGTAACTATCTGACGAATAAAATTACCTATTTCAAACAAAATACCCGTTTGTTACTAACGGACTACCCAAATACCAAGACATAAAACATATTAAAAGTCACTTTGTCCGACAGGCCGCTGAAAACGCAAGCAACCGTTTGACGAACGAGGAGCTAAATTCCGTCGTCAACGAATGCAATACTCAACTGCAATGGTTAGAGCGAAACCCTAACGCTGACAAAGCTGAGCTTGAGCGCAGACTGCAGAGCGCTCAAGCCGTCTGCCAGCCGGCCATGATGAAGCTTCACGGAGCCGTGGGTGGGGGAGGTCCCAGTTGCGCCAGACCTGACAGTCCAGGAGGTCCCAGAATTACGGAGGTCGAATGAACTCTTCTATTCTGTAGGCTACTCTGGTAGGCAATTTGAAAATCTATGTCAAGTAGACGCAAAGCGACTCACTGTTGTTCCATTGCTTACATCAAGATAGTAGCTTCTTACAATTCTAATTAACCTCGACAGTTATATGGATTTCAAAATATTATTAAAAAAAAAAGGATATATTTACAAAAGTAACCTACTTAGATTTTAACGTCATTACAGTGATATACCTACGTCTATAATAAATAAAATGCACCGAATTTTAGAACTGATTTTTATTTAAGAATAAACATAATTATTTTATATATTATCTGATTCATTTTGGAACAAAAGCAATGTGATTTCTGATCCAGTAGGAAAGAGGTAAACGTCCGGTAAGGTATAACAAACAAATAAAACAATATTATTTTATTTTATATAGGTCTCTTGACTACTTTTTCCCCTTCTTTTTCTTCTTATTGTAGTCTGCAGGAAAGAACCCTCGAGCCTGCAGCAACTCTTGAACATTATGGCACGCGTAGTAAACATTGTCCATTGCTGCATCGGTCAGCATATCAACGTTGCATCTTCCTTTGGCCTTTCCTTTCTTCCCACCTCCACCCTTCTTTGCCTTTCCTTTTGTCTCGCCATCTTCCTCTTTTTCCTTTTTCTTTCCTTTGCCCTTACCCGCCATATTTCACAATATTTAGTAACATTTTAAGCGCGATTAAATTCGTTTAGTGTAGTGGCGAACTTTGTTCTCTAACGGTTGGGTAACCTTGGTAACAGATGTAAACTTGTATCGATTTCACAAAGTTTGCCGCTTTGTGGCTAACAGCTATTTCAAAGTATTTGTAAGTATAATATGAAAGTTAGGCCTAATCTAAAGCGGGATTTAGCTAGTTTATTAATCCTTCGTAAAACCCAAGAAGTAGGTACTTATGTACCTACTTACTTTACCAAGGTTTAATGATGCGAAAAATTAACTTCTAGTACAGGGTGCCAGCGGCAACGGTGTGGCGGCTCTCTCATAAACTTCGTGTCCTTTGCTTGATAAAATCTGCTATACCTTATTAGTTTTTGCCCGCAGCTTCGCCTGAGTTTGCTTTTGAAGAAAAGTTTTTTACTTTGGATATAAATATTCTCATTGTGTTTATATATTATTAATAATTAGCACGTTAAGGGTCGAATACGTAGACCAGGTTTCAAGCATATCAGACGCTCATAATCAGGGTGAGTGCGCAGCTGCATCTGCGAGCTCGCGGCGGGAGTAGCTCAAAACCCGGGTCGACATATTCGATCTCCGATATGAGTGTTTTGCCGGGTCTTTTACGATATATAAATATGTGTGAAACTCACGAGACTTATATTTCAAAAATTCTCATTTTGTCATAATTAATATTATGTTCATATTAACATTTCAATCTACATTATCTTAATATTGAGTTTGATCGATATCTTCCGTATAACTCGACCTCGATAAGTTACTATAATCATTATCCATACACCTGTTTTCACCCTAATTATGCTACATACATAGTTACCATCACCCGCATTCCCATCCTTACTTTACTGCCTTCCATACCACCGTAGACCCAGAGATGTTGGATTTGTTTCTCTTACTCCGCTCATCTTCCTCGCGCATTTGTGGTAGATACGCAGCCTTAATCCTGCCCTTCTAAAATTAATATCATAGGGCTTTATAGATATTGTAGTTTTCAGCTAAAAAATAAAATTATTTTATTATATTTACCCTTATTTATCTCCCTTTATTTGTCGCTCTCGGAAAATTCTTAGTTCAGTACTTTATAATTTAATCTCACAAAACTTATTTCTGAATTTCATGCTCCAAACATAGAACTTTCACAGCAAAATGAAGCTCCGATTTGAGTCCCATACATAAAAATATATAAAAAAATATATTTGCTCTCCATTGTCATGTTACAATGAGTTCAGAAGATCATGGTTGAGTGCAAAGCTTTATTTTTTTTCTCATTTATTGGAACGATTACATATTATGATACAAGTGAGCTAAGTTGCTCATTAACTCATTATATACGAGGCTGTGGGTTGCAGCCCGAACCGAAGGCGTAAATCAGCCGAGTGTATAATGAGCAAGTTGCACACGAGTTTCAACGAACTTTTTCAACACCCTTGCTGGGAAAAAAGAAATTAGACAAATGCGAAACAAACAACATACGAAAATTATGGAAAATAGCGCGCAAGTTTTTTTTTTTTGCGCGCGGCAAGTGTTTGTTGATTGATTACATATTACAGCTACTTCAAAATTATAATTTTTATGATAAAATGCAAATATTTTATTACAAATTATTGTGAAATTTGATAATAATAAATGTAAAATTATAATATTTTCGTTTTTGTTATGGACACATTTATGTATTCTAAAAATATAATAAGTGGAGCTTCAGCGATATAAAACCTCTTTGTTGTTACAAATCTGTATTACCCGGTTAAATTGAAAATGATCTGTTTACTCGCATATAATTTGCAGTTAGGTACTAACTTAACTTTGTAGGGATAATTCTATTACGCACTAGTGTATAATATTATTATGCACGAGGGTGTTATACTTCGGTTTATGGCCCTAAGAACGATTTAATAAAGCTCACTTTACGAGCAAGGGTGTTGAAATAATTATATTGCATTTCTTGTTCAATATTATTTCTTTTGGATCAACGTTTTTACATAATATAATGTGATAGCAATATCATTCTTGTTACCAGCTAGCAGCGTTGCCATATATACAGATTGCTCCGCATTTTTACAGATCATTGATGTTCGACACATATTAGCATTGGATACAGATTTTTATATAGAATTCTCACATTGTAGGTATTGACTTAACAAAACTGTAGTCTGCTTAAAATGGAACATATCAAAATAAATAACACACTCAAATGTCGTCCTTAATTATAATATCATTAAAGGTTGTCTGCTATATCTATTCTTTATAGTTAATTTATTTATTAAACAAACCCGTTAATTTTATTACCTCATTCTGGTGCCGCCGTAGAGAGATATTTTTTTCATCTCTAAATTTAATGACGAATTAATAACGATTGCGTTGTTTTCACTAATACAAACACTACTGAAGGTCTTTTCCATATAAAGCAACTGATTCGTGATTTTTTTTGCTATAGATTGGTAGATATGCCTCGAAATCGATGATAAATTACTGCTGATATGTAACAAAGATACCTATGTATGACCGACTTATGCAAGTTATGAAGTATATTCTGTGTTTGTTCATTGAATATTTTGATAACATGTTGTTTGTTTTAATTATATTTTTTTTAAATTCCAATACGTAGGTACATTGATTACATATTAACAGTTTTATTAATTTGTGTATATTTTTTAATTAATCCTAGTTAACCTATTCCGTTGATTTTCAAAAGAAGCATAAAGTAGTAAGCTTATAGTAAGTCTGTTTTGGTTCATTTGACCATACAAATATGATAAAAGGTTAACTGCATCTGGCGACACTGTCAGCTAAAGACCCGTGAAATACGGATGAACAGACCGACAACCGAATTCCATTATTAGGGCGCCGTTTTACTCTTTGGTAACGGAACCGCAAAAAACATGCCCGTATATCACCGAAGGCGTTAGGAGTGCATGAACACAAACATAAACGTCGTATGGGGGCTTATTACCATCTATCGTATAATTGATTCGGTTCCATTGCTTATCCAGACTGCTCACTTTGTTAATTATTAATTAATGATTTCTGAAATCAATAAAACTCGTCGGTTCGACGGTATTGAACCCAAAAAGTGATGGTCATGCACTGGACTAACGATAATATAACATCCTCTAAGATATTTATTAATTGACTACTAAGTAACTACGTTATCCGTAGGGTGCCTGGTGGGAATTCCATCCCTTATACCTTCCTGTGGGAATCGTAAGAGGCGACAAAGGGAAAATACCCGAAGGTCGGCAGCGGCGTCTTCTGAACAGCTTACCATTTTACACTGCGATCCCCAAGACTGCCAAGCGTGGGGATTAAGGCAAACTCCCCTTAATACGGTGACAAGTGCTAAATAGTTTTATTTGAACAGATTTGTTTAGTTTGTAGCACTAAGAAAATTATATGTTAATCTAGATCACATTATCTAAGGCAGAGAAAAGTCCGAAACACGTTTCCTTAAAATTTTCTCGATATAATAAAAATGCAAAATTGACTCCAAATTACGCGTGTATCGTAAATCTTAATTATTTACGTATGAATGTGAATAAAAATATTAATAAAATTGCGAAAAACCTTATAAAGAGTGACAATAAAAGTTATTTTTTTTATTTACATCACTAGTTTTGTGTTATTAAGTTTACTTTCGGATTTTACCTGAACTGATCGCGATTTCACCATCGCTGCTTCTCTTTCAATCCTACGCAGATAAAAACAAAATTTCAGTATTTGATAGAATCTCTATAGTGCGGCCTTTCGTCAACAGTGGACGATAGGGCTGTTGATGTAAAATTACTACCTACTCTACAATTCAATAGCTACACAAAAACTTGTTTACTCCAACTAAATAGACATTCAAAGTTCGCTGTACCCCCGAAAATTGGATCCCTGTTCGCTTGACATCACTTCGCTGAAGAATTCGTGACTATTCCCGGCGTGCTCCACATACAGATCACCTATTTGTGCTCTTTTTACATTTCACTATTTCGTTCAAACTTCAGTTTTGGCAGAATACCAAATTGAACAAAGGATAACAATATCTTTTATATGATCGTTGGCCCTGAATGTCTACTATTTATGCTACGAGTATAAGTAATTTCATAATAAGAATTTATTTTCTCAACGATCCCTACGCCAATTTGAATGGTGAAATCTTTCGGTTATGTCTCGTGAGGGCTAGCCAACTGTTCGCAAGTGTAAGAGTAAGCCGAATCAACAAACAAACGCTGCGATGCCCCCCCTTGTGTAGTTTTATCGTGTTAATAATGTGAAACAAAAATAGACTATATTCTCCGGCAACTAGATGCATAGCAACCTTTTTAAAAAAATTATATACAAATATAAGGATAAAATTTAAATACTACAAAAATATATCTAGAGACCATTTCGCCTAAATACGAGTATCTTGATAAGCAGACGTAATGCCAGAAATGCCACGTATAGTTGGCAGGAATAGTTTTTAGTGCGTTCCGGTCAATGGATAAGTATCGTACTATGTGCAGTAGGAAGACGACGACGTAGCATCAAGACGATAATAAGTTTATATCTTGCTTTGTCCGCAAGATGATTAAATGTCAGCGTTTGCCTTAAGGCCCGTTTTTAGTTAATTAGTAGGCAAATTTAGCGTGCGAGTTGCGGGCTATTGGCACTACGCAGCACTGCGCTCTAGTCGCACAGCGCGCGTCAGGTCGCTCGCTTGATGTCCCCAGCCGCACGCTATTAGCGTCACAGTGTAACTAAACTTAAATAGTTGATCAAATTTAGGTATCTGCTACTAAATCCAGAACTGCATCTAAATAATTATTTTGTTCTTGTGATCATTTTTATTCGCTTATAGAATAAAATTATGGGTTTCACAATAAGTACGTATTTTTATTAGATTTTGTTCGGATACATTGTTTTAGGGTTCTCAACCCAAAACGCAAAACGGAGTCGTATTTATGAGTGCCCTATGTCTGTCTGTATGTCCGTCCGTAAGTCATTGGTCTTTAGCTCGTAAACGAAATAAGTAATAAACCTGAAATTTTGATATATTGTGTAGAACGTTTACCGAAACAAAAGACGAATAATGGGCTAGACTTTATTTATTTTATTATTTTTACTACCAATACGTAGTAGGGTAGCTGAAAAATTGCATACTGGCATGTGGTTACCTGTAGAGTAAATTAGTATTAGTTAGTATGAAAGAACTTGCGGAAGTTGAAAATAGAATATTTTAGATGATCATGGTACCGACTTTAACAAGTTATTGCTTACTTTTCAATGATTTGTAACTTTAGTTCGGCATAGGTATTATGAAATAAAACAAACTAACTAATTTTATAAAAAGGAATTATTTTATTTTGTTATTGTATGTAACTGATAAATGGGTTAAAAATAATCAACACTGTGCCCGTAGAAATACGATTCTAAAATGTAAGGTGAGCAAATGTAAGCAGCCATGTAGACCTCTCGGCGCTGTCAAAGTCAAAGTTTTATAAAGGATTTCGAATTTCCATCTCGTACTTAGCTTATGTCAAAGAAAATCAATGACACGTGGGCCCCAGCGAAGGCTAGTTGTATCAGAAATATGTAGGTAAGTAGTAAATATACAATAATTTTACATACTTGCTAATGTATTTATCTCGAATTAATATACTGGCTACAAAAACATGGAAGGTAAATAATAGATTATATGAGAGAGAAAGCCTATCACTTTTAGGCTGTCGTGCGTATCAAGACATTGCCATTAAATTAAGGCGTATTGAGTCGCCAATGGCCTTCAGCATCTGTGCCTAATCGAGCTTACTTTACCAGCGCATCGCCGCCGGAAATCAACAAACGTTAAGCGCTCGCTGCACAAATATAACGGGCAAAGAATATGCAGATGCGCGATAGGCTCCGGTAACATGATACTTTATATGCCTACCGTACGATTCTAGTGAGTATCCGCAGTTGCAACTGCGACTGAGATAAGGACGAAAATTCAAACCTACCTAGGTTTTTCTGGACGTCTTTATGGAATTAAATTTTCGACGACGTCCAAGTGAATAAAGTTACTCCGATGTGACTGAAATTCAAAATCTAGGTTGTTTATTACGTCTATATTCCGAATTTAGAATTTATTTTTCGATGACGTCTGCCAAGTGTTAATGTTACTCCGATTTGGCTGAAAATCGACAGCTAGGTTTTTTTGGACGTCTGTATTACATAATTTGAATTTTATTTGTAGTAATTAACATAGTAATTCGCGTATGTTTTTCATTATTTTATGGATACAATTTTTCGATAACATCTGCCAAGTGAAGAATGTTACTTTGATTTGGCTGAAAATCGATATCTAGGTTTTTCTGGACGTCTTTCTTCCGAATTTGGAATTTATTTTACGATGTCGTCTGCCAAGTGAAGAAAAGTTAGTTCGATGTGGCTGTAAATCAAAATCTAGGTTGTTCTGGACGTCCTTATTCCGAATTTATAATTCATTTTTCGAAGTCGTCTACCAAATGAAAAGAGTTAGTCCGATTTGGCTGAATATCGATATCTAGGTTAACCTGGGCGTCATTATTTCCGATTTGCATTTGTTTTTCAACGTCGTCTGCAAAGTAAAGAAAAAATCCAACTTTACCGATTCAAATTTAGAATTTTAATTTTTCAGCCAAATCAATTTTCAGCCAAAACGGAGTAACTTTATTCACTTGGCAGTCGTCTTCGAAAAACGAATTCCAAATTCAGAATAAATACGCCCAAAGCAACTTAGATATCAATATTCAGCCAAATCAGAGTAACTTTCTTCACTTGGCAGATGACATCGAAAAATAAATTCCAAATTTGGAATAAAGACGTTAAGGACAACCTAGATTATGAATTTCAGCCAAATCGGAGTAACTTTCTTTACTTGGCAGGTGTCATCGAAAAATGTATTCAAAATTTGGAATAAAGTCGTCCAGAAAAACCTATACATCGATTTGCCAAATCGAAGTGACGTGCTTCACTTGGCAGACGTCATCGAGAAATAAATTCCAAATTTGGCATAAGAACTTCCAGAAAAACCTAGGTATCATTTTTCAGCCAAATCAGAGTAACATTATTCACTTGGCAGATGGTATTGAAAATATAAGTTAATTTTGGGAATAATGACGCCCAGTACAACCTTGATATCAAGTTTCAGCTGAATCGGAGTAACATTCTTCAGTTGGCAGGCGTCATCGAAATATTTATTCCACATTTAGAATACAGACGTCCAGAAAAACCTATACATTGATTTTCAGCCAAAACGGAGTAACTTTATTCACTTGGCAGACGTCATCGAAAAATGAATTCCAAATTTGGCATAAAGACTTCCAGAAAAACCTAAGCATACATTTTCAGCCAAATCAGAGTAACTTTCTTCACTTGGCAGATGACATCGGAAAATAAATTCCAAATTCAGAATAAAGACGTCAAGAACAACCTAGATTATGAATTTCAGCCAAATCGGAGTAACTTTCTTCACTTGGCAGGCGTCATCGAAAAATGTATTCCAAATTTGGAATAAAGTCGTCCAGAAAAACCTAGACATCGATTTTCAGCCAAATCAGAGTAACTTTCTTAACAAAACTTCTGGTTCTCAAGGACACATAGCGGTACACACTGATAAGTGCTTGGCGACAGAGTTTCAACTTGAGCGTGGTAGATGGCCAGGCGCTCATTCGCAAGATGCCCTGCCACAATGCAAAATTACTGGTTCTTAAGGACACATAGCGGTACACACTGAAAAGTGCTTGGCGACAGATTTTCTTCTCGAGGGTGGTAGCTAGCCAGGCGCGCATTCGCAAAATGCCCTACCACCATGCAAAATTAATGGTTATCAAGGACACATAGCGGTAAACACCGATAAGTGCTACCGATATATTATAAACTTTAGTTTATAAAGTTTAGTTTATAATATATATTATCATAGGATATTTTGATTGAAATAATATTTCAAATTACAAAAATACCCAAACTTATCGGTAGTTGCATCGGTTAATTTTATTATATGGGTAACCAAGCGGTAACCTTTATCAAGCGGCCTTCTAATGCTCTCGTGAACTCCCGATTCAGACAGCTATAATCTGTTTCCAAAACCATACTATACTTTTTTACTATGGCGCGTGAAAACAATGCCATCGAGAAAGTTTTTTTTTATTTAGGGAGAACATACATGTTGACTGCCGCTGTTGGCTGTTCATCGTACTTTGCATTTTTAATTAATTGTTTTAACTTATTTCTAGCACGTAATTGACCGGCAGAATTTTGTTGGAGAAAACGACACACGTCCTACCTCGATGGCGCCTAGGCGGGTACTAAACGGAGTGCGTGAGAGCTTGAATCGTTAGATTTGTAGTTTTTTTTTCTTGTTAAAAAACTATAGCTGAATTAGAAAATGTGGCTTCATACGTTCCTAATAAATAACAAGCTCTATCTTTTGGTATAACTTCCACATGGTTTGATGATAGCATCTTTTAGTTCTAGTCATTTTAAAACCGAAATGGTGTCATGTTTGATAATTTTTTTTATCGAAGAAATTATTCAAAATCACGTTTTCGGCTTCATACGTTCCTGGAGAGTATGTTCAACTTTATATAAATGATTTTATTTATTCTAAATGTTCAGTGTTATTTGAGTTACAGATTTTAAAAAATATTTAAAATAACTACAATAGGGCCTTAACATAGATTGGGAACTGACTCTGATGGAAACATCCCTACCACCACTAGCACTTGTAACGGATATGCTAGGTTTTATCACTGGCTCTCTTGTTTATGTCCTTGACTTCAAATAATTTGGAACCGGCAACTGCCAGAAGGCACAGGACATGACGAGCATGCAGAATTACCTACCACCATGCTTATTGAAAATTGCAACTACAATGGACATACGCCGCATTACTTAGTATTAATTCCTTTATTATCTTTGGTTTGCTTCAAATGGAATATAGGATAATGTTAAAAAAACAAACACTTAAGCAATAATATAACAACATATTTATTTACAATCACTATGTTAAAAAATATAAATGCAGCATTTAGCGTAACGTAGCATTTGAATAATCTTTGGGAGTAGTGTCCAAATCATTGGGAGTAGTGTCAATGACTTTTAATTTCATACCAGCATTAAGTCGGTGCTTACATTATAATATAACCTACTGAATAAGTTATAGGTACTACGTTTTATTTTAACTTTGATGGCAACATTTTCGAAACAGAGTTGACTTTCAAAGGCATAGAAAAATTAGACATTGGAACCATAATTCATGGTGCGGACAGTAGCAGGTTTGAATCCCACACGAGGTTCAAAATTTTGACGTTGCGGTCAATGAGAACACGCTGAAATACAATTATGTAGTGGTCCTATTTTGTTGTGATTTTGTACGCTTATTAATTCAGGTCTGTGGCGAAGAATTCAATATTTTAACAGTTTTGTAGGTTTTGGTATTCATTCTACTTGATAATGGAATTCAAGAGCTTAAAACCGCGACCATTTTTACGAAGGCAGATACTCGAAGGTTTGATTGCTTGAATTTGCTCGAAGGTATAAAAATATATTGCTCGCATTATGTTGATAAGTTATTAAAAGCGTCAAAAATATTTAAAATTATGCTAAACTACTAACGTAATTTTTAAATATCGGCAACAAATGTCAATTAGATAAGTAATAGATGAAAATTCGTGAAAAATATTCGCAAGATATTTCTCGAGTATAACGTGATCAAATACAAAAGTTATCTATATATCCAGTACAAAACTAAATGAATGTGGTATTTCCTGCCGAGACGTCAGACTACACCTTAGGCGTTATAATGTAAAAATAACAATAAAGGAAATTATGTCTCGATTATGAAATTGTGGTTTATCTTTAGTTTTTATTAAGACGTTACGTAACGTTTATGTAGCAATAAATGAGGAGTATGCGACGTTCTTTTGGAAGAACATGTGACCCCTGTTCTCACTATTAAACAATGATCTTATGACATAAACAAAACCTAAGGTACCAAAACATCACAAGTGAAAATAATTGTCTATAACTTCTAACAGTACCCAATTCTTATTATGAAGGTAAGTTGACCTATTCTGTGAATAATAACATATTGAATAGAATTTTCTTTCCCATATCTACATCACAATGATTAAATGATGCAAAAGTACCAAAGCATCACAAGTTAAGTAAAATCGCTTCTTATGCTGTATTATTCATTCATTCAATCATTACAATCTGATTGCTTTTTTAAATCCTGTCTACTTATGCTAAATTATATATGATGAGCACATCTTTCAATTATTTGTTGCTGTTGTATTATCGCTATCCTATGATGGAAGGCAATAAAAAATCACAAATGAATGTCTATCAGAATCTGTTCAAGCGGCTTTTTTACCTAAAATCTCTTTTGGTTAACTGTAAATTATTTGATGTCGTATAGAGGCTCCTTGAGTATCTGCTCCACTTCCGTGCGATGCAACGTCGATGCTCCCACGGCGGGTGTGGCTGCCTCGCCTCGCCCCGCGTATACCAACTGTTAAATAAAAAAATAGATGCATAAGTCGCGCAGCTAACACTTGATGAAAAACCATTTAAAAGTTACGAATTATACCTATTTTTAGAACATAACTTAATAACTACCCTAATAGGAAAGTTAAGCATGAGAAAATAATCCATCGCAGGCTGTGATTCACAACGAGGATGTGGCGTAATCACTACGAGCAGTGTAGCAAGTCTACGAGCTACGAGATGTCTAGCCCGTTCTACGTCAGCTCTACGCCCAATTTTATGTGTGGATTTAAATTTCTAAGATCTAAAGATGAAATTAGGTTAGCCTTCTAATGAATTCGAAGGACTTTAACAACAAAGCTAATTTTTATTTGAAAATTTAAGCCATCAAAAAAGTAGTAAAAATGGGGTAAGGCCCAGTTTTTCCTCTACGATGTACACGTTATTGAGCACGGGTTTCTAGTAACTAGATTTTTTTAATGAGAGTATTGACAGGCGACTACAAAAAGCTACAAAGAGCTTGAAATTTTGTAACAGTATATTTTTGTCTTGTTTTGTCACAGTAAAATACCAGCATACTCTACATAACTTCAAGTGGAATCAGATTTTTCTTATGGATCTATCAGTATGCCCAGCTAGTTATGTTATAAGGAATATATATTCGATAATCTTTCCTGAATGCACAATTATTTAGTGTACACAACTACTTATATAGTAGCTTTTGTATTCTTAATGATACAGCCTGATAGGCCACCATTGTTGATGGATAGCAATATAATAAAAAATAATAAAAAAATTAGTTCAAGTGCTTGCTAATGAAGAGCTATTCATACACAGATTCTTATTCGGATTCTGACCAATCTAAAATTAAACCTAATCGATAAGTTTTTTGCTATGAATGCTTACTCCCATTGTGACATACTACATAATGTTTCAAACACTCTAATATTGCATATGTTATATAGTATCCATTAGCATAGGTACGAACGACGGCAGTGTACACATTCAATGCAATATTTACCTTTCTCCCGAGAAGGTTCTCGAATCTCGGCTTCACAAAGCTCCAAGCGCCCATATTCCGATGCTCCTCCTGACTCCATATGAATTCTGGAAGCAAAACAAACGGCCATTCAGCCATTTTAGCTCCACCAGCCATGAATATAAAGTGCTTTTTTCCGCACCATATAGTTGTTAAATTCTAAAAGCCGAAGGTGAAAAGTCAACTGAAGTCGATAATTTTGTTAAGGTATTTTAGAAACTTCCGATGTAGAACGGAGGTCGACTTAAGCTGGGATTAGATTTTGTTTGTTTTTAAAGTATTTCATCTCAATTAACTGAAAACATTGATTTATAATAATGGAAGTCTGTACAGTCAGTATACAGTCGTTTATAATATATATATTTATATATATAAATCCAGCTTTATAATGCGTATGGCCGAAGTATGAAACACCCTACCAGCGTCTCTATTTCTCTATGGATATAATCAGGATTCTTCAAGAACACAGTAAATAGCATGTTCCACCGTCACTTTCCATCAGGTGAGACAGCGGACAAACGCTTGCTTATCTAATTTTTAAAAAAAAGTCACTAATTCCGATCAAATATCTACACAGTACAAAAAGAAAACATTCTTAAGTTTACCTACTGTCTAAAGTAGCGGTATTATGCGCATATCAGAGGCAGAAGAGCCAAAACCCAAAACAAATTGGGCCGCGGAATTTTCCTGTGCCTATGCATATTTGAATTCTATTCGTAATCGGAAAAGGCGCGAAACCCCGACCCTCACGGTCGAGACGTTCCAAATTATTTGTACGATTTATCGTAAAAGCATATATTTTCAACTCCACATCTTTTTGTATTTATGGTTGTAAAGAGAAGAAATATGAATAGAATTTGAATATTAGTCATTGTTTTAGTAAAATTTCTTTGAGAGTATTTTGCAGTTGCTGTTCTAGGTATAATCTGATACCACCTTCAACCTTCAACCGTGTCTGTTATCTACATAGGTATCACTTAATTCTTCTTAATTCTAATCCTGCTAATATATTAGTTAGGTAGGTACATGAATAGAGTATACAATGGTAAGAAATATTAAAATAGTCGCCTTATTTTTGAATATTTATTCGCAGTCTGTGCAGTGTCACAACTGTGCTTATCTTATTTGGATTTTTTGGTGTAGTTCGTTCATAGTCACAGTATACTACTCGTAGTATGTAACCTAGCTACGTCTTGTTTGTTTTAACCTATAATTAATAATCTTCAGCTCTTGTTGATAATTGTCTTAAAACAATTTTTAATTACTTAAACGACAAAACACTTGGACAATTCCGCCTCTGCCAAGCTATCGCCTGTCACCTACGTAATTTAACCAAATATTGTAATAATTTTATTATATAGTATGTAACACATTTTTACAAGACGTTTAAATGAATGGTCCCGAGTTACTGACCCGTTATTCTCGCAGTGGTTCTTTACATTTTTTTGCTGATCGTGGCAGTACAATGTAGAATATTTTAATATTAAAATTTGTAATTGCCTTCACGCTCTCGTAGACGCCTAAATTGATAAATGATTTTGACTCTGACTCGACTTACTTCTAGCATTCTTGTATTTCTCCAACTCGGCTTGCAATCCTTGCAATGGGAATGGCGCTAAAGACTCAACCCTCACGATCGCGACGTCTTCAATCTTAGCCTTTATCCTTTCTTTGTGCAGCTCGTAATAGTGCTTCCCACTAACTAGGATCACGCGTTTCACTTTAAGAGGATCAGCAATTTGGTCCCCTGGAAATAAAAAAATATGTATATTATGCGCAGTATGGTATATACCACATCCGCAGGTACGCTGTGCCATAGTATGGTGGAGTCCGAAGTAAAAATAATATTTTCAACACAACAAGTGTCCTTAGTAGGTCTGTGTACATACTGTAAAAGTATGCAATCGTCCACGCTATATTTTAACCTACGCTATATATTTTATTAATAGTCAATTTAAAACAAGGAGATAGTTCTCAATTCAACTGTATATTTTTTAAAGTTAAGCCTCTTATCGATTGATTCATGGGGTTTCCACTTTACAGCATGTAATAGACAACGATGTTTATTGTGCTGCTTGCAACTGACTAGGTGTTATACTAGTGAAAAGAAATTCCCGTGGAACACCAACGATTTTCGGGTGTTCTACGTGCAAGTTTTTTTTTTATATTTTGTAGGTTACATATGAATAGCTATATATATAAGTTGGTGTACTGAACAGGATTTGGCATTTCAATTATCGCATTTTACCCAGAAATAGATTAGACAATGCCATACAATGCGATTACTCATTTAAATGATCCACGGTAGGTGCTGAACAAAAATATTTAAATTTCACCTGCGATCTGCTTTTGGACTAGTTAGGTACTTTATGTCTGTCTAGCTTTATAATCGTTAAGTAATTAATAATTCTCCAGCCTATCGGTTTGAGTACTTGCTTAGTATGTTTCCATGTAGTTTCGTCATATTTATGTAATACCAATTGCTAAACTCGATGGAATTTTCCATGTATGTTCATGAGTCTAATGTTTTTGGTTTACCAGTTTATTGTTCTAACGTTTATTTTAGCATCAGAAAATAAGAATTCCCATAGAAAACGATTTCTCATAATAATTTTAAGAAATACAAAATTTTACGTATACCTGGCGTACCCCATTCAAGTCACGCAAATAAGCGCTATTTGCACTGTTTGCGCGCTTACTTTTGATTCAAAATGTGCTAATTTTACAACGCAATATGATGTCATCCATGACGTCACCTTCGGCTGCATATACCACTCACAGAAAATAGGTAGAGCAGCGTGTATACAAACGTCAAACTCAAATTTTGACAGATAAATGAGCAGAATTTCGTTGTGTGGTTAGAATTTTATACGTAAAACAACTTTGTTCACCATGAATGTCTTGAAATTAAATACTTCTAAAGTCGATAATTGAAGTCGAGTCCTTGAGCCTAAAATCTATGCTTCAGATTTCAGTAAAATTTGGTATTTTCATAAAAAACGTAAAATCGTTTGGTATGGGAATTGTTATTATATATATATATATATATATATGATATGCATGCAAAATTTCACCGAACACATAATTGTACTAATCTCCGCATTGCCGCTGTATAATTCCAGCGCATGAATTCCACGTGATATATAACACACGCACCCTTAAACACTCTATCATCATTTAATTATAAGACCTGCTAATGCGTAGAAATTTAGCACTACTTTTTTTTTTGAAAACTTCCTCGACTTTTCGACGATTTTGATTCTTTTGTTTTTATTGGTACTTTAGTCAGTAACAGTCTATGTTCACGATATTTCGTTGGCAAGCTCATTTTATTTCTATTATACGGGGCACGACTTTATCGAAACTTTTCTCGAAACTTTGAAAGCGCTTTGAAAGTTGAAGGAACATGATAAAACTTCAATCTCTTCGTAATGGTTTAAAAGTGGGGTACTTTGCAAATAGAGTTTAAACTTCTTTTTAATCAATGAGGGCACAGGAATATCGTAAATTTTTTTTGATAGTACCTACCTAACGTCCATTTCACATAATTATATAAATGGAATGGAAATTCGGTAAATAAATAGTACGTAAATAACTGATATGTACCAAATGCAAAAAAATAAATATACAAAAAAAAACATTAGGCACACTGAAAGATATGCATTTCTGGCCTTGTTTAAGTTTCGGATGTTCAAGGGTCCCGTTTCTAGTCCGCAAACCTAAAAAATGATTCGTAAATCGAGCATAGAACATAATTTAATACTACGTACTTGAGCTAATACGTAGACCAAGAGTATATTAGTAAAAACAGAAGATAATAAAGTAAGTACCTAGTTTTATGAGTGGAATATAGATTTCTGTAATTAATCGAATGACAGTACAGCATCGTGCTCAAGATATAATATACCCATTCGGACGCAAATATTGACCGTCGCGTAGTTACCGAAAGGATATTTATGGCTAAATTGTGCAATATCAAAGACTTCTCCCTGTTCACTTGCATAAAATTAGTAAAGGATTTTCTGATGAAATTGTCGTATGAGGAAACAGAAAGTCTCATTTAAATTTTTGTCAGAACTACACATACACACACACACTCACCCTCACACACACACATATACACACACACAAACACGCACAAATTCCTTTCAACTATCGTTCAATCTAAAGTAAATGTACCTTTAACATAACGATATACATAACGAATGTTTTGTTTTACAAATGGTATAAACAATTGTATTTAGGCTGTTATATTGCTACAACTGTCATTTACATCTGTTCAATCGCACTCTGAATCTTAAGATAAAGGCTTTCGCCTAGTTTGAGATTCACTGGTTAAATACTTACGCTAATTTTAACAGTACAACTCTGGAGTATTTTCATTAGCTATAAGATTCACTTCTTTGGAAAATAAATATTTATTATTATTTGGTAAATATCTTACCAATCACAGTCTTAAAATGATTTCCCGGTGTGAAGTCTGCTAACTGGGATACGGCATCAGCCATCCTCAGGAGTACTTTCGGTGCCACCACTACTAAGGGCTTCCTGTAGTTTCTAACAACCTGTCATACAAAAAATTATATCAGTAATACATAACTTCTATACAAAGTCATCTAGATTTGATAATATATGAAGAAGAATGTTACAGAAGACAGAAATCGCTTGTGAAATATCAGTTAACATCCTCCCCACTCTTCCGTTAGAAAACCTTGCAACCCTTCCATGAGATGTCTGAACCGCACCGCTAGTAGAATATACTACGGAGAGCTTCCCTGCTTCTGAGGGCACTTTAAGACATCAGTCCCGGTTGTTGTCCTAGAACGGCACTCGTAATAGTAAGCCACCGTCAACTAGAAAATCTGTAGCCATGCACTAGTCTGTTTCGGCAGCTGTTCGAGAGCGACTAATTCTAAGTTAGCGTAAACCACAACTTCAACCGCATCATCAGCTAACCTATCAGAAAAAAATATGCATCCGAGGCTCCAACAAGAGAAGGTCAAAACAAATTTGCTTATTTGATGTCACATCATGAGGATCCCTGATGTATGCACAATGTGCAGCATCATCCAGATCACATCGATATGAATGGTGGTATGCTGTTTAATTTGGCGCATGTTTTTAATAATAAATCACCTTTTATGACATCCAACAGGACGATATGGATCAGTCTTTATATTTTTAAATGTACGGGTAGGCATATCCACAACATATCTTAAAGAAAAGCTTGCCATTCCACCCATAAAATGAAATCCGAATCGATTTGAACTACGTCATACCTGTCTCCTGAGCAAGTGGAAGTACTGAGCAGGTGTGGTGGGATTGGCGACATGCAGACACACTGCTTCGGAGTCAGGGCGCGTCTCGGAGCTGTCTGTGAGCTGCAGGAACCGCTCCATGCGACACGAAGAGTGTTCCGACGCAGCTCCGTCGTATCCATGAGGTAGCAGCATCACTAGCCCATTGCTGCGGACCCACTTAGCTGCAGGTGATTTTGGTTTTTAGAAAATATTCATCAAAATTGAGTGAAGATCGGTCGGTGATATGAAAATTGCAGTTAAGCTGGGACTGACCGCAGTTCCTTCCTAACTTTGCCTGCTCAAGTTTTTCCTGCATCCAATGTGGATATGTCACCCAATCGGTTTGGTCCGGAGACTTGTAGAGAGTAGGTTCCTTCAATAACGTGGTAGGAATAAAGTAAACTACTTACATTCGCCAGAAGCTATAAATGCGTCGACAATAATCTGAGCGCCGTTGTAGAAATCGCCGAACTGTGCTTCCCACACGAACAAGTGGTCGGGATTATCGTACGCCATCCCGTACTCGAAACCGAGTACCGCCTCTTCGGACAAGATTGAATTTGCCACCTAAAAAAAAATATTAAAGTAATAAAAATAAACTTAAAATATTGCAAATTTTACCACCCCTGCGATGTAAGGGTAGTGCGAAGGCATTTCAACGCCCTAAAAATGAGATTAAGATTTATGTTCAACTGCAATGGACAACATTTGGAATAATAAGATATAAAATATTTAAGAATGGTCGATTACCGTTTTCAATGACAAAGTTGTTAAAGCACCCGTTGCTCAAAACTGTGGCTGTAAAAATGTGTTAGCGTAAAATTTGCTTAGCATTGGATAGTCATTGAAATCATATTAAGAAACCATTTTAGATTTTTTCTAGAAAAGCATAAATTGCAAGCAATAATGCAAGCCGAGGACAACTACCAGACAATGTTTTTTTTAGATAACTACACAAATTACCCGACAGGTACCATTTTCTAGTACGTAAAATTATACACATATGTGTAACGCAGCCGCTGATACATTTTCATCTACAAAGATGCCCTAGATCCTCCATCCTGATACGATGGTTGAAGAACGAGAGCAATAATTAAAGTTATGAGTCATTGTGTCATGTTAGCTCAATTGGTTAGAGCATACCCCGGCTAAAGGGGTGGATGGACGCGGGTCTGAATCCCACACATGACTATATTTTTTTCCCTCGTTCAGGCGTTATTGCAAGCTTAACAATATTAATATTATAAGGTTGCGTCATCATTTACAAGTTTAAAACCAATTGCAAAATTGGTCTTGTTTGTAGTACAACGCAAGTTGAACTATATGTGTCGCTCCATCCCAATACGATGGTTGAAGAACGAGAGCAAGAATTACAGTTATGAGTCATTGTGTCATGTTAGCTCAATTGGTTAGAGCATGCCCCAGCTAAAAGCTCTCGTTAATTTGTATTTTTGTAATGCCTTAGAGTACCAATGCTCTTTATAATACAAATAATATAAGGTGAATGAGAAAAATCGTCGATTTCATAATTTATTAACGTTAGTAATACAACTTGTTATACCATCCTGAATTAACAACTAACTACTTTTAATTAAGTTCCAGTTAAGTTTTAATCAAACTGCCGAATCACCACTGCCGATTTCGTTTGAAGTACGAAAGGTCAACTTTGGGTTACATATGAATATTAGAAAGTAAATTACAAGTAATTATTGTTAGGCCATCCAAAATAGTACTATAATCAGTACTCAGTACTAATATTATAAATGCGAAAGTAACTCTGTCTGTCTGTCTGTCTGTTACGCTTTCACGCCAAAAGTACTGGACCGATTTGAATGAAATTTGGTATGGAAATAGTTTGAGACCCGGAAAAAAACATAGGATACTTTTATCCAACTGCGCAAAAAGAGGTTAATGTTATTGCGCGATAACCGACATACGCGCGGGCGGAGCCGCGCCCGGAAAGGCGAAAGCTAGTAGTACATATTATATAATATTGTCTTAGGTTTTCGCGATCGTTACACATAGTAATTAAACAACTTTAAACGGTTTCACCCTTTAACCACGATCACTGCAAAGTGTTTCAAACTTCGGAATAAAATAATTCCAATAAAAAAAAAAAAAAAAAAAATGAAAAATATAGGCGATTTAAACCGTTTAAAGTTGTTTAATTACTATGTACATATTATATTTTTATATATTGATACGTTAACCATTGACCACTATCTCACTTGACATTAAGTGATGATGTGGTCGAGGATGTTGTTCAGGCTGTCAAGGACAGCTGCCGGAATACACCGTTAGGTGCTTGGCGACAGATGTTTTACTTGAGGGTGGTAGCTGGCCAGGCGGGCATTCGCAAAATGTCCCACTACCATGCTATAACGACTCCAACCTCACTGGACGAAACACATGAACATATTACGAATAATTAGTTTACGCTAACAACATATAAGACAGGAGCATGAGAACATATTGTATGAAACCGTGGCACGGCATTAAAGGGTATTCAGTCCTGTTATAAATTATAAGTCTAATGCACACAACACCCTATTCATACCACGTGGCATGCTGCTCATTTGGCGCACTATTCCCTTAACCGCCTCTTACGACACCTACGGGAAGAAATGGAGAGGTGATATTCTAACCAGGCACCCCTTGTTTGTTAATATTACTGACATTAGTTTATTATATGAACTTTTTGCCGGTTGTGAGTAGGTGGCGCGAGGATTTAAATTTGGATAGACTGTTGGATAGTGAAACGAACAAGGAAAGACCTTAAGCCTGTTCAAGTTCCCTTCTTATACCACCTACTTATAACATTTAAGACACAACCTAAGAAAGATTATTGAAGAAGAAGATTGTTTATTAAACAATCCGCGATAATATCATATGTTCTAGTCAAATATAATATCAACATTTCAATCACTTAGGTACGTTTCCAAATACGGCATAATAATATGTATAAATAATAATACATCGTGATTAATTCCAATTGAACTGAATTGAATAAGATTAAATTTTCATTACGATTAAAGTCATATTATCTAATGTGATCTCTTTTGTATGTACAGCCCGCAATATCGTGATAACAACAAATGCATTATAATCGATTCTTACACCAAAAGTCAGGATATTTAAAATTATAAAAACTATGTCGATAAGTTTTTTAATCCCGTATTTCTTATTTAGTAATGTTTGGTGCGATTCTCGCGCATTTCGGATGTAGTATCGTAACTGCTAATTTAGCAGCCCTTAAAGGTCGGTTGGATGGACAATCGGACAGACGAGGCTTAGTAATATTGTCCTGTTTTTAACCAACTCCATAAAAAGGAGGAGGCTCTCAATTTTTTTGTATTTTTTTTATGCTTGTTACCTCAGAACTTTTGACTGGGTGAAGTTTGTTACACTCCAATCACTGAAAAATATTTTCCTATCTTGATGATATAGTCGTTGACAATGAATGACAATCGATCCCGTAGGCAGCAAGGGGCACTAAAAAGAGTGGAAAATGTTTTTTTACCAAAGAATGGAACCGACTTCAGCACTCAAAAGTGTGAAATAACTGGTCGAAGTTGGTACCAAGCGCTCAATATTGTTATAATAGAATAGGTACTTTGAACTATCACGGTACCGACTTCAACAAGTTATTTCACATTCTTGAAAGTTGAAGTCGGATCCATTTTCATTTTTTCTCATCTGATGGTATGTGATGATGTGGTCGAAGATGTTGCTCAGGCTAACCTACAATTACTGTCTCTCAAGGAATGCTGCCGGAGCACACCGGTAGGTGCTTGGCGACAGATTTTCTATTTGAGGGTGGTAGCTAGCCAGGAGGGCATTCGCAAAATGCCCTACCACCATGCATGCACCAAGTTAATTTTTTAATATAGAACTCTAAAAAACAACTTTTATAAAGATATATCTATTTATAGCTACTTACCTCCAAATAAAAAGTTATGAACATATACTCGTACATACAATATGCCTATTCAAATAATAGAAAGAAGCGAGTGTGCCGGAAGGTAGGTATCTACGATATTCAATTCATACGGTACGAATATCTATTTGCGGAAAAGCGGAATAGCCTCTTCAAACGGAACTACTCTTTACATATGTATTTTATTATTTTATATAAGGTAGGTATCTGTATTTATTTTGTTTACGCATTAATACATATACGCGTATATCATCTGTAGCATTGTAAAAGTACGTACAGGAATAGAAGGAACGATGTCTTCTCTTCAAGGAATCACATCGAAATTGTTGTGAGTTGAAAGTCGTATTCATGACTTGCATGAATTAACCACAATAGAAAACAAAATAATTTACATTATTGTAATGTATTTGAAGTGGATTAATTTTGAAAATCCTTTGTGCCCTGTAAACGACCAAACATGTTTGTCAAACTAGGCTAGTTTATTTCGCGTTGTACTTCCAGAGTAATAAATCGCGTGGTGTATTGCTGTAAGGAGCTGCAGCTGAGATGGAGACGATTTTTATCTTAAGAAATGGTTAAATTCGTTCTGTATATGCTATCATAATGGAACAAGCACGTTATATATTATATATGTTCGCTGTCCGCCCGCCCTCCGTCCGTCCGTCCGTCTGTCACCAGGCTGTATCTCAAGAACGGTGATAGCTAGACAGTTAAAATTTTCACAGATGATGTATTTCTGTTGCCGCTATAACAACAAATACAAAAAGTTGGCCAAGTGCGAGTCGGACTCGCGAACGTTAAAACAAAAAAAGGTTAAAATATGTAGTCTAATGTTGCAGGTATAGCTAATGGTACAAACCCTGCGTGCGCGAGTCCGACTCGCACTTGGCCGATTTTTTTTATTGTGGATTATTTTATTTATAGCCTATGACCACGATCTCATCTGTTAGTAAGTGATATTGTGGTCAAAGATGTTGTTCAGGCTAGCCTAGAATTACTGGCTCTCAAGGACAGCTGCCAGATCGCACCGTTAGGTGCTTGGCGACAGATTTTCTATTTGAGGGTGGTAGCTAGCCAGGCGGGCATTCGCAAAATACCCTGCCATCATGCTATAATGATAATATATAACATATAATGATGACATATATAACAAGCACAAGGCTTACTGGTGTTAAGCTGTAACACTTACAATATTAGAATATGTATTTTCCTCCATAAGAGCGTCGTAGACGTCTAACTTTAATAAATTATTAGACTTTGGCTTTGAATTTGAAACATTACTTTATAAAATAAGCGGTACGCCTTTATTTAAAAAAATACTACGAATGATAAACAATACTACAGCTACTACAATAAAAGCATTTAGACCGATAAGTCATTGCAGACACACAGGCATTCCAAATGCTTATTTTAAACATTGAAAATTTTTTGAAAGTCTGTGTCTGTGAAGTAGAACTTTGTGTAAAATATCTGAACAAAGTTTACTTTCAAGCGCATAAGCCCATGAAATTGGTCTTCGTAATCGTTCATTGAAATTCAAAATGTCAAATTTGCTGGAGAAGTTTCTAAAACATTCTGTATAAGACATAATCGATACGTATCGTTTCCGTATCACTGGATTTATGCTTATCATGGCCGAAAATTAATTTTCGGTATAGTTATGTACTTTTTAACCGATTAAAAAAAGGAGGAGTATTTTTTGTGTGTATTAACTCATAACTATATGTACCGATTTTGATGATTTTTTGTATTCGAAAGCTGGTGCTTACCATGTGGTCCTATTTATGTTTGCGTGAGATCTGACAAGTAGTATTTCATTTATCCCTTATAATGCGTATTTAATTGGCTTCGACTACATTGATGATGTTCTCATTTTCACTTGTCGATGTAAAATGACTAAAAAAATCTATGTATACGATGGTTTGGTTTTTTATTATAAAAACGAACGGTGAGTTCTTTTTGCTGGGACGTTCCCCATGCCAGCCGGGATTTCACCATCAGCGACGAAGAGGATTCGCATCAGTCGACGACACGACCAACTGCAACCCACCCCTCGCACCAACCGATGACGTCACGCGGACTACGAGCTGCCGCCCGCAGTGCTAAGCGAGACGTCAACGCGGGCGTCCCGAGCTCTCCTTGAAAAAGACCACGGAATATGGTTGAAACTATAGTCGGAGCTATCTGACTGATTCACGTGAGTTATCCCGTATTATTTACTAAAATGGTTTGGTTTATTTACTTTTTAGCGTAATTTTTGTTTTAGAATATTTTCCGAATAAAGTCGCTTTTTTATGTACCCATCTTTTTTAATACCGGCGGTACTTATGCCTTTATTAACAAAATACCACGAACTATGAACAACACTGCAGCTACTACAATGAAATTATTTAGATAGCAGACTCACAGGCAGTTCAAATGCTCCAGCCCACTACTAGTTGGCAGCAGTGACCCGATGAAATGCAATGCTTATTCGTTGAGCTAAATAGGTGCCAGCATTTTGATCGCATCGTCCAAGCGCTCTGATACGTTTTGGAAAATATGATGAGCTCCCGTTCCCCACGGACCAAACCTATACTATATCTTAACCTATATATCTATACCTTATATCTTTACTTTACCCATATCTTTCCTTATTAATGTTATCAATTTCTATTATTATAACTTTTCTTAGGCATTCTTTACATACTTATTGGGTTAATAATATCACTATATAATTTCATGGTTTCATTTGCAACCTAAAAAGTAATAAGACGTTACGCCTTCCGAAAGCTTACACTACAATCCCTAAGACACCTGCCAAACGTGGGGATTATGGCATTTAACCCCTAAGTGGGGGGGGGGCTTTGTTCAGGAGTGGAAAACAGTACAATCCGAATTCAACGAAGTCAATAATCCGGCTTATATATAGTAATAATAATCCCTATACCTAATGAAACTTAGTAATGTGGTACCTAATTTAAATCCCATAAACTTTATTACAATTAATGTTTTATATAAATTACCGACTTACAACTTAAAATGAATACATACATTTTGATTATAAAATCTAATCAAAACCAAATCCCGTGACCATTCCCGGTGCAAATGTGCCCATCAAATTCGCTGCGTCCCCACGCTGCTAGTTATAATATATTGTAGACCTTTAATCGACTTTATCGAGATAATTAGAAAACGAGGTCCCCCGTGGCCTCGCTGGATCGGCCCTCAGGGAGTAACTACAGCGATCTACGCCCATGTTATATTGATCACCTAAGTATATACCACACTAGAGCAAATATATCTTCATAATTATGTTGGTATTACCTATAAATCAATGATAGTCGAGCGGTGATAGCTATTATAGACTGCCTTGGCATAGATCCACACCGCCATGCGCTAGCTTGAGCTTCAACGCATAGTAGAATGAGCGTTTTGCGAATGCAAGCATGGCTAGCAACACCTTCAAGTTTTGAAGCGCTCATAGCCAAGTTTGCTTAGCCATTCTGAATCGATCAGCAAAGTTAAGCAACGTCCGCCGCGGTCATGACTTGGATGGGTGACCGCTGGTGACATTACTACTGAGCGCTTCCGTGCTTCGGAGGGCACGTTAAGCCGTCGGTCCCGGTTGTTGTCTTAGGATAGCAGTCGTTAGAGCATGGTGGTAGGGCACTTTGCGAATGCCCACCTGGCTAGCTACCACCCTCAAGTTGAAAATCTGTCGCCAAGCACCTAATGGTGTGTTCCGGCAGCTGTCCTTGAGAGCCAGTAACTCTAGGTTTACCATCAGGTGAGATAGTGGTCAAAGGCTAACCTATCAGGCATTAAAAAAAAAAAAAACAGTCACCCAGAACTTTACAGTGTGATCAGTCAGCAGTTCTTGAGAGCCAGTACGTCATAATAACAGGACAGACACATGCGACTTAATAACGTGTCTTAGGGTGATGGGCGCAGTACAGTTCGTCACAAACAAGAACAAAGGGTCAAAGAAAAGCAACGCATACATTTTATTATATAGCCACGCTAACGATAATCGTAAGAGGGGAAAATGTGAAATTCAGCAAAATACGGCGGCTCGGCGTGGCGTACGTTCATATAATTGTTTTTTTCAGCAACGCTAATAGGTATGTTATGTATAATATATATATAATAACTACTGACTCACAGTTCATGCATGGGGTTGAGCGTATGTATTCCTACCTCTGTCAAAGATTTTTTATTGGCGGTTTCGTTAATATATTAGACTAAACAGCAAAATCACGCAAATAGGACTAGAAAGATAATTTTATATTTACAAATGAAAGTTTCGGCTCGCAAGAGTGGCCAAGTGATTTAGGCATTCGGCGCGAAGTCAGAGGACACAGGTTAGATACCCGTCCGGAACAAATAACCAATATTGTGCTTATTATTATGATTGGCAATAATTAGAAAATTGAATTTTTTTATTATATCTTAAATTATGTCTTAAATATACAGGGTTATTGGTAAAATGCTAACAACTTCTTAGGGCTGACTTCTGCTAGTGCTTACAAACATTATGAGATGTTTTTTTTTTGTTTAGTAAACATTTTTTTTTCATGTTTTAATGATTTTTTTTGGTTGTTTTATTTGTTTTTGACGGAATAATGCAAAACAACAAAATATTATGTAAGCATTTCCGTTGTTTCAAACCAAAGACAATCAATCCAATATAGATATTTAATATAACATATCTAAAGCGCTCGTAGCGTACTTTGTTTAGTTGTTCTTAATTGATTAGCTAAGTTAAGCAACGTCGGCCTCGGTCATGATTTGGATGGGTGACCGCTAGTGGCATTTACTACGGAGCGTGCTTGTACAAGGACCACCTCATATTAAAAGTCTCTTGTGCCTGTAATGTATTATTTCATATTTTTTATTACTTTGCTCGAAGTAAATATTCAAAACTCTATTCACACGGTGCTTTCCAGGGTTGCCACGGTGGGCGCTCTTGGCTCGGAGTAGGCATTAAAGCACAAAAAAAAAATTTAAATAAAATATATTTTTTTTCAAATTAAAAATAAACATCTCAAAATGTTTTTTTGGACGAGCAGAAGTCAACCCTAAGAGGTTGTTAGCATTTTACCAATAACCCTGTATATTAAATAAGTTTTTATTTCGAGACATACTCCGGTATGCTCGAAATCCGGTATGCTTTAATAGAAGATTGTGAACTAAATGGGGGTCTTACAGCACTGCCTCTGTGTTCAAGCCCATGCAAGGGCAATGAAGGATTGAATAGTCTAGTAGAACTCTACAACGATTCCTTTACGATTACGACAATAATTGTTTGGATTACAGGACCGCTAAGAATACACATAAGAACTGCAATTAATAGTATTATGAAGCAATGATGACCGAGTGGTTATAGCTATAGACTGCCATGCCGCAGCTCCCCACATCCGCGCCGCGCGCCGGCTCAAGCATCTCCGCATGGTGGAAGGGCATTTGCGAATACCCGCAATGGCTAACCCGCTACCACCCTCAATTAAAAAATCTGTCGCCAATCACTTAACAGTGTGTTCCGGCAGCTGTCCTTGAGAGCCAGAAATATTATAGGCACATGAGACTTAACCTATGTCTCAGTGTGACAGGCGCAGTGCAATTCGTCACCTGACGAAACGTATCTGTTAAAGGCAGAGGTTAATCCGCTTAACATCAGGTGGGCATCTCGCTTGTTCCGTCGCAATCGCATAAAAAAAACTCTCACGCACTGAAACAATACCGTTCAGTTTAATTGATTCCTATCTTTGATCAACTTACCTCTAAATATCCCTTCTGCTCGTCATGTATATGATTGAGCGGTATGTGTATGCCCTCTGTCTGTTGGTCCACCAGCATCGCGTGTCTGTGAGAGAAAGTACCTCGGCCGACGTCTTCGCCGCTCAGTCGAACGTTCCGACCCTCCATCAACAAGGACCCTGCGTATTGCAAAACAACAAAATATTATGTTTCCGTTATTTCAAACCAAAGACAATCAATCCAATATAGATATTTAATATAACATATCTAAAGCGCTCGTAGCGTACTTTGTTTAGTTGTTCTTAATTGATTAGCTAAGTTAAGCAACGTCCGCCGCGGGCGTGACTTGGATGGGTGACTGCTAGTGGCATTTACAGAGCGTGCACGTGCTTTGGAGGGCACGTTAAGCTGTCGCTTCCGATTGTTGCCGAAGGATCACCGTCGTTATAGTATGGTGGTAGAGCAATATGCAAATACCCGCTTGACTAGTTACCACCTTCAAGTAGAAAATATGTCGCCAAGCACCTGACGGTGTGTTCCGGCAGTAGTATTTGAGAGCCAGTAATTCTAGGTTAGCCTGAACAACATCTTCGAACACATCATCACTTACCATCAGGTGAGATTATCATCATTTCCACTTTAGAACCCACCCCATACACTTTACACCTTACAAAATATAATTCGATTTAATCTGTACAGTCGAACGATTGTGATTAATCGAAGTATTGATGGTCGAGCGATAATAGCTATGGACTGCCTCGCCGCAGGTCCATGGTTCGAACGCCACCGCCGTATAGAAAATATATAAAACATTATTAAGTTTTTTATAATTTTTTTCATTATTATTTAGTAGCATAAGTAAACTGCATACACGACATGACCACGCAGTGCGCAATCAAGATCGAAACGATTGGCCAGCGCACACTCTTTTAAGCTTTTTTTTTTTTTATTGGTGAAAGGTAAGCCTTTGACCACAATCTCACGTGATGGTAAGTGAAGATGTGGTCGAAGGTGTTAACAGGCTTAACCTAGAATGACTGGCTCTCAAGGACAGCTGTCGGAACACACCGTTAGGTGCTTGGCGACAGATTTTCAACTTGAGGGTGGTCGCTAGCCAGGCGGGCATTCGCAAAAATGCCCTTCCACCATGCGGTGAAGCTCAATCCCGCGGCGGGATTCGAACCATGGACCTGCTGCGCGGCAGTCCATAGCCAATGCCACTGAGCCATCATTGCTCCGAAAAGCACGTGCGCTGTTATCCCAATATAAACTCAACGGTGCTGATATTTGTTAAGACTGCAAGATCGCCAAAAATCGATGTAATAGAGATGTTGTGCTGGAAACGCCTCCTAAAGATACCGCGGACAGCATTCCGTAGTAACAATTCGACACTTTCGTTTCAAACATCGCTAAATAGCCCTGTCGGTCATCAAAATAGTATATACTCGAACTTACTCAAATACTGTCAGAAATAGTTTTACCCTGAATTCTTATATTACAAACTCAACCAAAAAGAAAATAAGAACGATACCCTTAACTATATTTAACCTGAATAAACCATTAATATACCTACCTATGTAATTGGGTATACACAATCAATAGATACCTTCTTGAGCCAAGTAAGCCAATAGACCGACCCATTTTTCCAGTAATTGCCTACCTACCTTCATTAAATTAGATTGGTATTTGCTACTGTTTCATTAATGACGGTTAAAAGGTTTTCGGTCATAAGGACATAGATTTTGACGGCACTGTCGGTTGTTCAACTCCACCGGACTTTGGGCAATTCTATCTTAAAGAATATTAACTTCATACCATCAGTTGAGATAGTGGTCAAAGACTAACCTATCAGGCATAAAAAAAAATATCACAGAAAGTCTTTCGTCAATTGTTCATAACGAATACTTAGATTCTTTGCCCACATTTCCAGGAAGGCAATCTCGATGGAGAGACTTGCAGTCCCAGAGCATCTACAAGAAACAGCTTAGCTTGGCCGTGCACCGACACGATGGACGGATTTGGTTAAACAAATTCCAGCATTGTCCAGTCTTTCCGACATTCCACCAACCGTCAAAGATGGAATAAGACAATATCTGTAACCCTCCTTAGCTCTCTGTTGAGGCTCACAGATATTATACTAAAGACGGCAAAGACTTAACGTGGACACCATTTGTACAAGCACTATTATTCTGCCAAGAGTGCCCGACTAACAAGAAATTATTTTGATAATTTTGTTGATCCAATGTAAGTGGCATTAACCAGAACGCGACCATCGTCATTTCCTGCTCACGTATATTTTTGTTCAAATTATGCAGAGACATGTCGTGGATTAAATAATTATCATAATATAATACTCTTAACAAACGTAGTATTATTATAAGTTCTATGCTAACGTTGACATATTCAAATTCCCTCACTAGGATTTCTTGTGTAGTCTATAGAGTCCTTGGACCAGTAACGCCCAGACAATCACTCACAGAGAACTCATCACATTTTATGCTCATTTCATCAATTTTTTTTTCCATGTGAGGAACCTGCGCAAATATACTTAGGTATATCCGATTTTTTTTGTTTGGTTGATGACAAAAGATCTGGAGTAAACTACTCAAAAGTATACCAAAGAATACGTTGTAATCGGGTATATTAAAAAAAAACTTTTAGGTTTATTTACATCTGGTAGGTGTCGCCATCTCTATATGATGGACACTGATGTCTAATGCAGGAAATTGAAAATTAAAACCATTTCTTTAACTTATTCTATTTGTTTGAGTAATACGCGGGATTCGGCTATTAATTGTTTTTTACGGACAAACATAAACATGGTTTTATAGAGTTATTTTAAACTCATGAATACCACAATGTAGAATGGTTAACAAACCTAGCTGCAAGCGAAAACAGTTGAAATTTTAATTTCTTGCCACTGACGTGAGTTTTTTTTTAATATAAGAACGAAGAAACTAATTTGAACTACGACTCATTATCGGGGTAGCTCAAGTGGGAAGGCTATCGACGGCCCCTGGGACTGATAGATATAAGTTAAGTGTCCCGTGCGTTTTTCAATTTTTCCGGTTTTGTAGTCATCTATCACCTATCGTTTCCACCTAGTTTAAATATAAAAGCAAGGTGCATTCGAATAGGACACCCATAATTCAAATAAAGCGATGTTATCACGCGGGACCGATTTCGTGCATTAATGAACGAAATTTCATTGTCACATTATCTATGATCCGCATGGATTTAGAAGAAAAATTGGGTAAATTGTTACCAAAAGCCAGCGCCTCCGCCGTAGCCCAATCTAAGTCCCTTCCTTCTGATATTTTCCTCAATCTGTTGTTGACATGCGTCTTTGCTAGGTGAGGGTGAATGTTCTGAAATAACAGATAAACAATATTGATTTGCCATTAACATGCTGGACTCTGTTCAGAAAGAGAGTGGATTTCAAATTTGATTTGGGGACTGTGCTGTATTAATAATAATGATGACTCTAATATCGAGGTTATAAAAACTTACGCTCATATTTATATCTTATATATGAAGAACACGGGTGTTTGAGCGTAAACTTACTATGAGTCGATATCGCTATCGACAATGTTTCGGCTTCTACCGGAAGCCTTCCTCAGGATTTTGAGTGTGGTGCGTGTGGCAGTGTATACGTGACGCGATCGCGGCGGACGTGCCACACTCAAAATCCTGAGGAAGGCTTCCGGTAGAAGCCGAAACATTGTCGATAGCGATATCGACTCATAGTAAGTTCACGCTCAAACACGCGTGTTCTTCATATATAAAACTAATATCAAGGTTTGCTTAAATTATATATTAACATATTTTACGAACTATATACTACAATACATCTCCTATAAGTCATTGCAGACTCTCAGACAGTCCAAATGGTCCAGCCCAACACCAGTTGGCAGCGTGCCTAGCAAACATCTACACTAATATAATAAACAGGAAAGATTTGTATTTTTGTGTGTAACGAATAAACTTAAAAAGGATTGGATTGATTTAAAAAAAAATTACCATTAGATCTCTTCATTATCCCGAATGAACATAGGTTATAGAATCTTCTTAGTCGGACACTCTTGGCAGAGTGGTCGTGGCTGTCGATGGACAGGGTTGCATCTCGTCGACGCCGCTCACTTCCAAGGCAGCCGCACGCCTAGCGATGTTCCTCCATTGGAGGCGGCTATTTGCGTTGCGAGCACATTGTACTGCGGTAGCTTTAGTAGTACTGGTGACAAGGTCAATCCAACGTGTGGGGGATCGACCTCGTGGTCTACTGCCTTCCACCCGGCCTTGTACGACAAGTCTCTCCATGGAATCCTCCTTTCTTGAGATGTGCCCAAAGAACTTCAGAATTCGTAGCTGAACAGTCGACGAAAGCCTATTTTGTATACGAAGTTCTTTGAGGATGGAAACATTAGTCCGAAACGCTGTCCAGGGGATTTTCAACAGTCGTCTCCAACACCACATCTCCAAGGCATCGATTTTCCGGCGATCTTGCAATTTGAGCGACCATGTTTCAGCCCCGTACAGAAAGATTGGGAATACCAGACATCTCATTAGTCGAACCTTTGTATTTTTGGTTATGCGTCTGTCTTTCCAAATCTTCCCTAATCGCTCTACCGCTGATCGTGTGATAGCACATCGGCGCTTGATCTCGTCCTCACATCCGCCGAGATTGGATATAGTAGATCCGAGGTAAATATAGCTCTGCACTACTTCACAGTTTGCTATAAACGGAACTCCTTGCGTGTTGTGTTCAGCCCGGTCTACTATCATGATCTTCGTCTTTTCTCTGTTGAGAGTAAGACCGAAGTTTACACTGGTGGATTCAAGTCGAGACAGCAGCTGTTCTAAATCTTCTTTTGTTTTTGCTAGAAGGGTAGTATCATCAGCGTATCGTAAGTTATTAATCACTCGCCCTCCAACTGAAACACCTTTATCCCATCCTTCCAGAACGATTCTCATAGGTCGATCACAGGTTATAGAATATACTTTTAAAAAATGATATTTAATTTTGTCATTTTGGTTAAATACCCGTGCGAAGCCTGCGGGTAAGGATAAGGTTAAGTTAAGCCAGTTAGCGATAATAGGGTGATTCCCAAGATTTCGACACTTTCGTTTAAAACATCGCTAAATAGCCCTGTCGCTCATCAAAATAGTATATATATACTGTCAGAAATAAATAGTTTTACCCTGAATTCTTATTTTACAAACTTAACCAAACAGAAAATAAAATAGTAACCCTAAAATATTTAACTTGAATAAACCATTCATATGACTTTGCTATCATCCTTATACAGATGACAGCAATGTCTTGGAGCCCGATATTGCTCTACTTGAATGGATTATAAGTAAAATAATATATATAAAAATATCAAATGTATGTATACCTTCAAAGTTTTTAATAAACATTATTATTTAAAGAAAACTATAAGTCTCCGCCAGCTCCCACCCCTCATGGGGGATGCTCCCACTACTAAATATCAATTACAATGTGATTACAGTACAACTTTAACTTAATAGCGGGCTGCACACATTTAATCGATTAATTATTGGTTATATATATATCATAAAATAATAAGCTTTTTTATATATTTTTCAAAATAAGCTTTTATTATGTTCTTGTTAATAAATAGAACAGTTAATACAATAGGATAACTGACATTCATGACAGCCACTTATTAGCGCCACGAAAGTTATTCATGTACACATTTTTTATAATTTCGCTACGGTGCAGCTCGGACTAGGCAAAATGTGTGTGCATTAGTGTGGATGCTGGAGCACGTGCATTGCATACGGGCGCGCACGCTCTATGAAGATAAACTACTTCTCTGGTTTTGCTATGCCTTTGTACAATCCACGAGAACAAATGTGACACTCATAATAACCTCAACAAGACACTAAACATCAGGAGGTCACAGTACAGAGCGTTTATTAAAAGCATAAACATGACCATTAAGCGCTCCCCAACCTTTGTGGGTAATAAAATTGTTCCGGGCCGAGTCCAAACGAGCCTTGAAGAGGCTGCTGTTTCACAAAGACGGCCAATTAAAATTATGGATGCCGATGTAGGTTAATGGACTTTCTGACAGCAGTTACTCTTTAGAATTTGTTATGTGTTTCAGGCAGGTCCATGTTGAATGTATAAGTCGAATTTTTAGCCAGTATTCGGTCCTCTCCATGTTGTAAAAAGGATCGAATGGAAAAACGATAAACACCCTATAACTTCGTGTAATCGAATAATGAGCTTAATCAGTCGCGGCATATTGGATTTGGTAAGAAAGTTCGGGGGGTTATTGGAATATCGTTATCTTCCTGCCTTTATCGCAATCTAAGTGAGGTCTCTGTTCTTTATTGCCCTTGGCTGTCATAAAACTGAAGGAGAAAACGAAACGACCGTATGTGTCGTACCGGACAGCGCTACGAAAAATTTTCTTTTAAAATTATACTTATATAAGCTATGAGCATTCAAAAGCTATCGTAGGACCTACATACATACAAATACCTTCAACTATATCTCGGCTTCGCTCTGTCGTAAATTCCGACAAAAGCTTGACGGTAAGCAATCAGATCTTTGTCCAGGAAGTACGAAAAGCACTTCGCAGATTCCTATCACATAAGCTTTAGAATTTACGAGCTGCCGCTTGCATCAGTACTTACACTGGGTTTCGATGGATTTTCTTAGGAAATACGTCCTAAAACTTATTGTGCTCTTATACAAGGGAATACGATGCCAATAAGTACTTGAAAAGAGAACATGATAGGTTTATATGGCTAAATTTGCCTGTAAATTTATAGAACACAAACAAACAAACGACAGAAATAGGAGTTTACAGATGCTGAGGTTCCTACCGAGCTGACTTCAATAAAAGTGTTTGGTAATCTTATGCACTGGTTTTAATTCGTTAAACAAAATTCATTTTTAATTGTTTTAATAATTCTAAATCAAGTGCCTATCGTGCCGGGCGGGTGGCGACTGGTGCAGCGCACTTGCGTCATGCATTGTCTCCCGTAGTGTCAGCGGAATGCAAGCCATGCTAAATGTTGCGCTACAGGAGTTTCAACAACATTTTGTGCTTTATATTTGCAAATTTCTTTTCATTTCCATGTTTCATAATTAGATTCGTTTATGTGCATTTCTTCAGACGTCTATGTTTGCTCATTTCTGAGTTCTGTACACAAATGACAAATCGGAATCTCTATTAACGCTACATCAATCATCATCAGCCGGAAGACGTCCACTATTGAACAAAGGCCTCCCCCATAGAGCGCCACAAAGAACGGCTATTAGCCGCTTGTAACCATTGGCTACCAGCGACTTTCGCGATATCGTCAGTCCACCTAGTGGGGGGCCTACCAACTCTACGTCTTCCGGTGTAGTGTGGTATGGTAACCACTCGAGAACCTTTCTTCCCCAACGGTTATCGGTTCGTCGAGCAATGTGGCCCGCCCATTGCCACTTTAACTTGCAAATTCTAAAAGCTATGTCGGTGACTTTGGTTCTTTGGCGAATATCCACATTCCGGATTTTATCGCGCAAAGAAACTCCGAGCATAGCTCTCTCCATAGCTCGTTGAGCGACTCTGAGCTTGTCTATGAGGGCCACAGTTAAGGACCACGTCCCAGTGCCATATGTCATCACTGTTAATTGTATTAACGCTACAAGTACATATGGCACAAATTTAATAAGTATCCTAATTTTATAGTATTTATGTATGTATATTTAGAAATTAGTATATATGTAGAATGCTGACCCAATCCCAAGTACCTATCTTGGTATTGAATATTCAATATATGATTATGGGTTCGAATCCCACCCGTAATACTTACATATATTTTTAATGTTTTAAATAAAGGAATTGAGCTGCAATGTTCTAGATCATTTCAGTTTTAGATTATTGTTGTTAAGGGGTCTACGTCACAAACTGAATTAGGAATTTACATTGCTTCATAGTTTAAAAGTTAGTTATAAAGCAAATAATTAAAGCTAGAAAATTACGCGTCGAATTCGTGTTCAGCTAAACTAAATAAAATATATTACATGTAAGGAACCCTCAGTTTGCGGATATGATTCACACTTCACCTGTATTGTTCTATAATTATAGTTCGTAAGTATAATGGAACAGTATAACATGGACGAGTATTAAAGTAACAGAATTTTATTTCTAAATATGATCAAGCACTATCGCATGCTGAGCGAAAATTACATTTACAAATTATAGGCGTACAAATTTTATTTCTCCGGATGGGAATCGAACTGGCGTCCTATTTCGCATAGGATGCCTATTAAATTGCCACCGAAACGTTCCCTATGACGGTCTTAAAGTTATATAATTGGAGCACAAATTTTCGACTTGCCCGCACCGACTGCAATAGACATCGCAGGACACGGGTTTGAATCCGTCCGGAACAAACAATTTTTTAAATATGGATTTCCGCAAAGTATTGCCAAAATCTATTCATAAGATTTGGTTTGAATTTGAATTTTTGAGACCAAATTATTCGGAGATGGTGATATGTTTATTAATTAGCGACGGTAAGGTGCTACCTTGGTCTTCAGAGTTTAACAGCTGAAACTTTCCTTGAGACCACAACTTTAGGATCCATTTATTATGACATTTATGACGGAACTAAGGTCTGTTGATTATATTACGACTATATTATATACTTACGAAATCATCAGGCGTCCTGACTGAAGCAATTCCAACGATTTTGAGCGTCTCCGAGTTCACACCTGTATCCCATATCTCGACAGCTTGCGGAGCTGCGCCCATACTGGACCACTGCTCTTGGAAGTAGGATACCTGGTCAAGGATAATATCATAAAAACATTTTTTTATTTGATAGGATGCGCTTTTACTCTCTACTCTCTGTAAGACACTCTCAGTTCCGATATCTGTGCTCTCAACTGTTGATAAGTGTGACGGTTAAAAAAATATAATGAGAGCATACAACTCGCGTATCATCAACCATGTCTCGATGGCCGAGCGGTGTAGGCACTCGGTACGTAATACGGGGGACGTGAGTTCCATTCCCGCTGGAGATGTTATTGTGTTTTCGAGTTTTTTCTAAAGAGCACAAAATTTGAAAATGCTGGTGATGAGATATAAGAAAAGTGGAGACGGCTAAGCTTAAAAGGAAACTGACAACAACTTGCAAGAGAATGCAATCGCTAAGAATTTTTTTATTGAAATAATTGGTGGTCAGGAATGCCAGGAATTAATACGTAAAGGTGTTGTTTTATCATTGAAAAATTTTACCCATCAAGTTTCTTTTGTAATTACTGATAGGATAGCCTTTGAACACTATCAAGACTATCTAACACTTCTGGCCAAGATAGATATCCAGACCCAAACGACATCGGCCGTCAAACCATTATCGACTTTGTCTCTATCATTATAATGAATAGTATAGGATGAAAGAAATGACGATGCAAGACCCCGGCACCGCAACCAGCCGCGCATCTTATACAAGGCTTTCAAGCGATACTATACAGTGCACTGATAAAGACAAAGACGAAAGTGGTTTGACAGTTAAACTGCAACCCCTGCCACTTCGGTGTAGATTGGGTCTTCGCTTTTAAGAGCATTTCCAGGTCGGAGTAAAAAGTACACTATTAATATAATAATATAAAAAACAAAAAAATATAAATTATTTGATTGATGTACCTACCTGATTGAATCATGCCTCCGGTTATGTTACTACATACTTCTTGTAATAAAAGCCAAACAAAGTTATGGTGACGTATGTAGAACAACGTAAACTCACCTCTGGCTTATAAGAGCTAACGGCTTCGTACTGCGTCTGCAAATAGGTCGTATATTCTGCTAGAATGTTGGTAACACGCTCCCTCGATATTACACCTTCTGATACTAAATTGTCGGCGTATACGTCTGGGATGGATCTGTAAGGAAAGTAGAAAAAATACTAAGAAGAGTTACGAAGGGCGAGAATTTCAGTGCGTACGGCGTAGGTGTTTTTTGTTATGATTGCCGTGTTGATGAGACTTCCTACGTAAAAATTTACACGAATTTCCAAAACGAGGTTTCATATTCCTGAATTTCCTCATCCGAAATTGTACGAATATTCTATAATTTGTTTATGAGAAAGAACATATTTTCGTCTCTACCGATAACCGTACAACAAACTGGGGTAAAATCGGCGAGGTAAAATATCAGTGGTCTCTCTCCATTTGCTTTTTCAGTTGGCATTCGATATTATATATATCATATATATATGATATCATTCGTTTAATTACAGTATGAAGCAGTGATGGCTCAGTGGCTATAGACTGCCGCGCAGCAGGTCCACCACCCTCATGTAGAACATCTATCGCCAGCACCTAAGGGTGTGTACCAGTCCTTGAGAGCCAGTGAAATTACAGGCACATGAGACTTAATAACTATGTCTGAAGCTGAGGGGCGCAGTGCAATTCATGATTTATGACGAAATGCATCTGTTATAGGCAGAGGTTAGTCCGCTTAAAATCAGGTGGGCCTCGAGCTTGTTCCGTCACAATAACATAAAAAAAACTACAGAAGGCCTTGTAATGGCTTTCAAATACGGGTTTTCAGCGGGTGCAGTAACTTTTATATTGCCTTGATCCATAAAGTCACAAAGTAAATATACCCATTATCATACAACAAGACATAATAAATGTTTTTCCACGGTAAAAGGTCACAGAGAAAATTTAGGAATATCACTTGAATATCCGTATTCAACGATTTCCTCAATTTGAAAACAAGAAAATCGTTGTGGTGTTAGCTTGATCGCAAATATTTTCGATATTTAGCAGGTTGTTTCATAAACACGGGCTTGCTTTGTTGGTGGCTTTTGTATGTATTTTAGCAATTATGTCGTATATTGCTTACGGGGTAACTATTACCTAATCTGCACAACAGAGAATATCTCCCATAGCGAGGTCTTTGCGATGAAAGATATTAGAAAATATTTTCGTGGAGGACATTGAATGGAATTGGTTCGGATTTTTTATTCCATATCAAGATGGAAATTGGGACGCGGATATTACAGGGTTATTTTAACTATATCCTGTATATAAATAAAGTTTTATTCTATTTGAAATTACGCATTTACCTACAGCTCAGTTACGGAGCATTGAACCAACTATCTCGGTGCCTAAATTATCAGTACTATATATTAATATTATAAATTCGAAAGTAAATGTCTGTCTGTCTGTCTGTTACGCTTTCACGCCAAAACTACTGGACCGATTTGAATGAAATTTGGTATGGAAATAGTTTGAGACCCGGGAAAAAACATAGGATAGTTTTTATCCACCTGCGCAAAAAGAGGTTAATATTTTTTTTTGCGCGATAACCGACTTACGAGCGGGCGGAGCAGCGCCCGGAAAGCTAGTATTAAATAGAAAAAAAATATTTCACTTCTAATATTGTTCTACAAAAATCCATAAATTCTGCGGTATTCAAAGTCAGGCCGCAATCCTGTCCTTCTGAATCCTTTGAGATTTGAGATTGAGTTGAGAAATCCTGAGATATGGTTACCCTATGCACGTACCGCTATTAGTTATTCGGTGGTACAATTTTAATGTGTTTGCATTTTCTCTAAAGTTATTGACTCTACGAATAATTATGAAATGAAATCTAAGTCAAGCTCAAAAACAGCAGAATACCTTACCGGGCTTGGTTTCAATGTGTACCGTGCGGCGCCACAATATTACCTTGACGCGACCAATCGGCAATCATTTCTTGCCGTCGATTCAATTGTATTTGGGAAAATGCGTGTTTTGACCTGAGTCCGAAATAAAAGCGGTAACTGTATGAGAATTACACTTCTTTACATACATATTTATTTGTAGTATTGACTCTTATCATGTTTGCAGAACAGCTTATAAATAGTAATGCGTGCGAGATCTGAACAAAAACTAATAAATATATAATAATATACTTTCTGCTATATATGAGCTTGTAGAGCAGCGGGTTGGTAAACGTAGGGTCGTCTAGCTCGTTGTGGCCCCATCGCCTGAAGCAGTTGTAGTCTATGAACACGTCCTTCCGGAAACGACGCTGGTACTCGAATGCGATGTTAGTGGCTTTTGCCACTAGCTGGAACACGTTCATGCCAAACAATTTCATATTTTAGGCTTCTTTTAATCCAGATATTTAATTTGGTTTTTCAGATAACACTAGTATATAAGTGGGGATGTTTAGCTGATTAATTATATCTTACCCTGACTATAGCTTCTCTAGATCTATCAGATCGATCTATAGATAGATAGATCTCTTAGATATATCTATCTATCTATCTAGCTTAAGCAGGTGATCTGAGTTATCTTGTAAGTATACAAGTACGTACCTATACCAAAAAAAATATCTTAGGGCGCATTTTTGCTCGGAATAATAGTTTTTGTTATAAAATGAACTTGTTTGTTTCCTGCTTCATTTTAAATTAAATTAGTTTATTAATATTATTAAGTCCAGTTGAATTAGCAAAAAAGTGTTCATAGTCCCAAAGAAGTTGTAAAAAGAAGACATAGATAGACATGTCATAATAAGTGCGGGGCATACATACTATAGTAATACATAACACGAAAAGTTACCTAGCTATTAATTACAACACCATTATTTCACGATGACACTCATATTCTGCTAGTAGTGTGGTAGCTAGTCAGGCGACCATATATCGTTATGGGAAAGTTTCAAAGAAGGTGATAAAGTGATTACACTTTGACTGATTACGATTTGCGTTATTTATTTTTTGATTTAGTTTTAGAATGGTGTTGGTTATAGTCACAGAGTATAAATGGTATAGTGCCTGCCATATACGTAAATGCTACAAACAATTATAAACTACATACACTTGGAAGCAATGATGGCTCAGTGGCAATGGACTGCCGTGCAGCAGGTCCATGGTTTGAATCCCGCCGCAGGCTTGAGCTTCACCACATGGTGGAAGGGCATTTTGCGAATCCCCGCCTGGCTAGCGACCACCCTCAAGTAGAAAATCTGTCGCCAAGCACCTAACGGCGTGTTCCGGCAGCAGTTCTTGAGAGCCAGTGAAATTACAGGCACATGATACTTAACAACTATGTCTCAAGGTGACGGGCGCAGTGCAATTCGTGACTTGTGACGAAATACATCTTTTATAGGTAGAGGTTAGTCCGCTTAATATCAGGTGGGCCTCGTGCTTGTTCCGTGAAAATAAATACTTTGGTTAAGTGTTGTTTTAGCTTGCTTTAATAAAATAGATAAGAGTAGATCTTATTAGTAGATCACAAATCACAATTATTAGGAGTATGCCAAAAACTATTTTATTCGAAGCAATTTACAAAGATGCAACAATTTAATAACTGTAAACGAATGTTTGTATAGAAAATAAGTTATACTACCAACATACCTCGGGATGGTCTCCATTGACATGTATCACTGGGACGGATATGGACTTCGCCAGATCTGTCACGTATCGGCAAGAACGGCCGCGGTGAGCAGGTAGAGTGAACCCAACCTGGAAAACATAAGTTTTCAAGATTTTCTCTGAGGCGCCACTTGCTGATAGTCAACAACCCAGCACAAGTTCTGTGGGACTGCGAGCGAGGAATAAACATTGCTTGCGAGCGAGGAATATGCAGAAAATCTACGTATTCGAAAAAGAAAATTCATGAAATCGGCGTTTTATCCTGTTTTCTATACACACGCCCCCGTCATTTCCTTTTTTCGCAACTAATTATTACTAAATAAAATATGACACTGATAATTACAAAAAAGCAATGTTATATTATATTATTGGCTTAACCTATTAAGGTACCTACTAATTTTGTCGAAACCTTCGGAATGATTATGTCCCTTCCATTACAGTTTGCACTGTTTCAATTCATGATGCAAATAGTACTTCACTTGCAATTGCAATCACTTGTCCAATTCAAATTGAAGGTTTTTTTATTAGAGTGTACTATAATCATTAATTACGAAATCTTAAGTAATTAGGAGGTAAACCTTCATACGTATATACATAGATTTTTTTACAAAATTTAAGCATGAATCATAGAATATTTAAGCCCATTGATATCAAGCTCAAAAACTTCAAAATTACTGGCCATTTCGTTCGATGGTTTTTGTATTACTCTGTAAAGTGCTACAGACAGTTATAGATGCATGGAGCGAAATCACACGCCATTAATGGAATCGAATGTATATGCCGCGTAGCGTCAACAAACAGAGTAAGCCGCTATTTGAAGAGGACCATTACGGTATCGCTTTGCAAACTTTAGCTTGTGTACAATATTAAATGGAGATGCTCAATAAATACACGATTTAAGGGTTATATTTACCTACAAAACATACTTTTGGTTTTGAGAAGAAATGGATTCTATATGTATAATTCAAAAAATATGGTATTATAAAGAATAAATGTAGTAAATGTAGGGAAACCAAGGAGTGTGATTCTTGTCCGGTCTTATTTGTAAATATATATATTTTCAAACAACAACTAGCACGAAGTTAGAAAGTCAATGGAAAGAAAATCAGTTGGTTAACACGTATAAGCGTGGCATTCTCTGCCAGTTATTTGAGTCGGGTCTGTGCGGGTACCAAATCAGAAATATACTGCGCTATAAATGAAAGAATACCTATCACGAATTTTCTTCCTCCTATGTTTCTCATTTATTTTTTTAATTCATAATTTTGGCATTCCCCGGGTTTGGCTAACTCTTGCGGCTAGCGGCATCCGACATCTTTGAAAACGTTTACTTACCTGATTGTTGACGACGATATGCAACGAGCCGCCGACGTTAAAGTGAGGCGCTTGCGACAACATGAGCGTCTCCTGATTAACTCCCTGGCCTGTGAACGCAGCGTCTCCGTGAATCTGAGCGTAAGAAACTATAGTTATTGTAAGATCTTTATAGTCGTCACGCGGAACATTTTTCTCGTAATTGACGAGTTCGCGTACCTGCTTATCTCTCGAAAAAAAGAAAATGAAAACAGATTTGCGTCACTCCTTGTAAGTAATTATTTTTAAAAATAGAGAGAAATACGGGAATCGGATTGCCTCCGGCATTGATTTTCCTTGTTAGCTTTATAATAGTTTCCTTCTTTGTTACCTACAGCTTGGGTCTCAGCAGTTCAAGAATTAATATTTACTTTATGTTGTGAGCGAACTAGCTTTATACTTTTTGCCAGTCACTAGACGGAGAGAAAATAGGTGGTTTCAGTCGAGTAAAATTTAGGTTCAAAAGCTTTTTTCGCTTAAAAGGTAAAATATGTTTGAGACTACAAATACGTGAAGTCTTACCAAGATTTTGACATTTTGAACTGGCTTTTAGCTGTTGGAAGCTAGCGATCTTAGGCAACGACCAGCGAATCTTAAAGTCTACCCGTGCGGAAGACATGGGTTAGTTGCATTGGTAGAAGGAAGTTTATTTACCATCTTTGGCCCTCACGCGGGAGTAGCTTATTGGAAGGTACGTATGTTCTTCCATAGTAACACCTAAGAGTTAGATCATATTGTCCTGTGGTGACGCCAGCTGAATTTAGGTTTTAATTTTGGTTATTTATGAAGCGTAGATTTGTATTCTTCCCATAGGGTTCCGGGCTAGAATTGTTTGAACGGCAACAAAGGGAACAATACAAGAAGGTGGTCAGCAGTGCCTTCTGAAGAACTGCCGTCACACAGCGATGCCCAAGACACTAATGGGGGAGTTCTTTGTTGACAGCTCATGATGAGGTTTGCTCTGGTAACTATTATCTAGGAAAAAACATCGTTATTTCCCTGTATAGCCCGTATTTCTCGAATTGAATTGTGGGGACAGCCAGGCATAAGTCAAGATTCCAGTCTGCTACTAAGAAATTATTTGTCTTATGAACCCTATAATTCACGACCTTATCCACCTTCACTGATATTATTGTTACCTGTACGTTCAGCACTTTGTCGCCCATTCTCGAAGAGCCATCGTCCGAATAATCACCTTCTTTTATTTGCATTTGTTTGGAACGAGTCTTGCCCATCGATACAGGATTTGCAGCCTGCCAACAGAAACAAACATTTAAACACAATTTCCTATAAATTTAAGATCTTATTCTATCATAACACATTTAATCATAAAAAATAATTTATTTAAGATTACTAGCCTCTGCTTACGACACGCGAAATTTTGGGCGCTCCCTCGCAAACTACCGAAACTCCGGGATAACGTATCATACCACTTAGCATTTTATGTACAATATATTTAGGATAATATAAGAAAAGTTCGTTGTATATACGTTCTCCCTGGCCAGATATAGAACCTGACCTTCGCAGGCAATGCTACAACAAACTTCGCGTTATCGTCATTTGTTTACGACTGTTTGCAACACCCGGCTCCAGCAACATATTTTAGCTTAATAATAACAAGCTTTGTCTGCTGTTTCCCCCACGTGAGCCACATTAACTGTACAATAAAATTTATTGTTAATTTTTTCATTATTCAAGGCCCTTTTTTCTAGGAACAAGTTAAAGTCCAAATTGAAATCAAACTCCAAAATCTTTACTCACGTTAAAGGTGTGAAATATTGAAACACCTCAATTGAAACGCAATCAAAGGAAACAACCATTTACATCTCACTCGTAATAAATGAAATAAGTGGATGCAGAAAATAAAATTCTTTAATATTTAATTAGATTACAAACTTATATCTGCAATCTGTAGACCATGGTACAGAACTATGGTGTAGAACTATTTATGGAAAAACATTAGCGCTGGATGTCATTTTGCTGAGATATTACAGGGCATCACCTGAATTGTTTATATACCTATTTGGTTTTAAATATTTAAAGTGTATAAGTTGAAGTTTTTTGTGTGCCAAATAAATGCATTTTCTTTCTTCCTTTCACCCTCAATAAATGTATTCTCTTAAATTTACAAATTATTGGAGTACAAAATGTTTTTCCCCGGGCGGGAATTGAAACCGCATCCTTCCGATTTCGCGCCGGATGTTTTGTAAATTTATGATTTTAGCTTAGTACGCGGTAGTGCTTGTAATCATAATATTTAGGAAAGAATGGTATGGACAGAGATCCATCCAAAGGTCATCTGGAAGAGATAGCTTTTATCGATAAGATATATAAGCCCTTTGTACCTAACTATTGTTCTTTCTTGGTAGTTTGCTATTTTTTGGTGTCAATAAAGAGTTATCGTATCGTAACGAATGCACTTTAGCTTTGCCCTGCATGTCAATCAACTTGTATGTATTCAACGTACGACTGGAATAGATTGCTGTCCAGCAATAAGGCCACCGATTGTACTATTTCTAAGTAATATTATTTTGAAACATGTATTACATATCTTAAAGTGCAACAAAGTGTTATTTATCTAAGTACATTATGTGAGTATGTATGTAATATCTCAGTTACAAAAGCTTGTTAAAAAACTACTTTATGTTTTTCAACAAAAGTTATTTAAAGTTCAGTAACAGAATCTGTATTTACTCGTATATATACATCTTAACCCTCTGAGAAGTGCGAACGACCTTTTTGATTTCCCTATAAAAACCTTTAGCGGAGAAAAGTTCCCAACCATAAGTATATTCAAATTTTACGGCGAATATTTCGCAAATATAATGTCGAAAATTACATCATAAATTGTTTCACGTAGAGCCAACGGCAAATATTTGGCTTAGATATTTCTTTGGCCGTTTCCTTTTATCGCGTAATCTAATATTTAAATCTGTGAAAGGAATTTGAAAAGAGGCATTTGAGGAACTCGAAATTCTGTTATCCCGGGTCAATGAATAGATAAAAACAAACCATGGAAATGTGAATTAGGTATCATAAAACAGCTCTGAAAAACTTGGTGGAATTTGTTTTCAGAGAAACGTATTCCTGGGTTTATTTTTATTGCTGGTAGTAGGTATAGTAATGATGTGGTCCGAGGTATGCAACAGGAATTTCCTAGAGTATGAACTAGCTCTCAAAATAATCTGCCAGAGTACGTAAGTACGTGAGTAAGTTATACGTCATAGTACTCTTTGTGTGAGTTCGTCCAGGCGGATACTGCCACCATATTTATTTTTACCGCTAAGCGGTAATTTACGCTCTACTGTGTTCCGGTTTGAAGGGTGTGGGTGCCGGTGAAATTACAGGCACATGAGACTTAACTTTATGTGTCAGGGTGATGGCGCAGTGCAGTTTGCCATTTGTGACGAACTGCATCTGTTATACGCAAAGGTTCGTCCGTTTTACATCAGGTGGGCCTCGAGATTGTTCCGTCACAATGACATAAAAAGTAGCATAGTACCACGTCGTTCATTACAGTAGCAGCGTCACCGTTCGCGATAATCTTTTTTTTTTTATTGTTGATAGTTAAGCCTTTGACCACAATCTCACGTGATGGTAAGTGATGATGTGGTCGAAGGTGTTAACAGGCTTAACCTAGAATGACTGGCTCTCAAGGACAGCTGCCGAAACACACCGTTAGGTGCTTGGCGACAGATTTTCAACTTGAGGATGGTCGCTAGCCAGGCGGGCATTCACAAAAACGCCCTTCCACCATGCGGTGAAGCACAAGCCCGCGGCGGGATTCGAACCATGGATCTGCTGCGCGGCAGTCCATAGCCAAAGCCACTGAGCTATCACTGCTTCTTGACGGCACTCGTCACTCACTCAACAAGTTAGTTCTTATGTCTCATTCGGAAAGTAATTTTACTAGTTACAGTCCGTTCACGCCTAAACACAGTAGCGATGGCGCACTACTGCTTCGAGGCAGAATATCTGACTGCGATGACGGGTTTTATCTGGCACTTTTACAATTTTAGTCTCGCGATTCTTGATCAAATGTACCTAAATGGTACCACGTGGCAAGCACCAGCCTTCGAATACAGTAAAAGCTCCTTATTCGCGGTTCCCTTATTCGCAATATTGGTATTCGCGGGTTAAAAAATTGCGACTCGTTTCCTGTGTTCCCGTAAAATTTAGCTTTTCGCGGATCCAGTCGGTACATTAAATCGAAATCGGTGTCCTTCATTAAAGCATTGACATCTTCTGAGTACTACAGGGCTTTTACAAAAGCCTTAGCGGTTGCACCCAAAAAACAAATATAAATATAGAAATAAGTGTTATTGCCACTTTGCCTTAAGTTCGTTGTAATCATGTTGTAATGTTAAATGCGGCCGCCACTGCTGTGTTACGCTGTCCTTATAAGGAGAAAATTACTAAGTTTTACAAATTTTTGTCTAAGCCAGATAATAATTAGTTGGTATTGTTAAAAAACAAGTTCCATTACGTGATTAAATTAATTTTTAGGATGATTATTATATTTATTTTGAGTTCTTGGAACGTATCCCTACATTTCTATACAAATTACCGTTCTGTATCCATCCACGGTTGCTGTATTGTTAGGACGGAAAATAAATTCCGCGAATAAGGAGCTTTTACTGTATAAAAACCTCCTCCTATTTATTAAGTCACTTAAAAATAGCAAAGATGATTTAAGGTACACACTATGAAGATTATTTTCCATTTCAGTTAACTTTTGTTTTAATTCATTATGACCGGATTATGAAGAATTATTATTCATTATGATTATTTATCATTATGAAGCAGATCGTGCTCGTATTCTCGCTGTTTCTGTGTGGGAATCCGGTCTTTGGTTACAGGCCATTCCTTCTTACAAAACTGGTAGCCTTATAGATCCATCCGCTTTTCGTCTAGCTATTAGCTTACGCTTGGGTGCAAGGTGTTGTGTTGCACATCACTGCCAGTGTGGTACTGCAGTTGATCAACTCGGTCACCATGGCCTCTCCTGCTCTCGAAGTGCTGGTCGAATTTCCCGCCACGCCAGCCTTAACGATATCATTCGCCGGGCTTTTACCAGCGCCAATGTTCCAGCTATTCTCGAACCGAATGGTCTGATGCGTGACGATGGTAAAAGACCTGACGGCATGACTCTGGTTCCGTGGAAGTTAGGACGGCCCTTAGTGTGGGACGCTACGTGCGTGGACACTTTAGCGCCGTCACATCTTTCTGAAACCAACGTGAGGGCTGGCGCTGCGGCTACTTCGGCGGAGCAACTCAAGCGGCGCAAATATGCTAACCTCGGTATGGGTTACATATTTGAGCCGTTTGGTGTAGAGACGTTGGGTCCGTGGGGACCGGGAGCTCATCGTATTTTCCAAAACCTATCTGAGCGCTTGGTCGATGCGACGCGTGATCAAAATGCTGGCACATATTTGGCTCAACGAATAAGCATTGCAATTCAACGGGGCAATGCTGCCAGCATGCTGGGCACGCTGCCAACTGGGAGTGGGCTGGAGCATTTGGACTGCCTATGAGTCTGCTATGACTTATAGGTGTCTAAATGCTTTTATTGTAGTAGCTGTAGTGTTGTATATAGTTCATAGTATTTTGTTTAATAAAGGCATACCGCCGGTAAAAAAAAATTATGACCTACCTCTAATCTATTATTAATCAAATCTTTCTGAAACCAACGTTAGGGCTGGCGCTGCGGCTACTTCGGCGGAGCAACTCAAGCGGCGCAAATATGCTAACCTCGGTATGGGTTACATATTTGAGCCATTTGGTATGGAGACGTTGGGTCCGTGGGGAACGGGAGCTCATCGTATTTTCCAAAACTTATCTGAGCGCTTGGTCAATGCGACGCGTGATCAAAATGCTGGCACATATTTGGCTCAACGAATAAGCATTGCAATTCAACGGGGCAATGCTGCCAGCATGCTGGGCACGCTGCCAACTAGGAGTGGACTGGAGCATTTGGTCTGCCTATGAGTCTTCTATGACTTATAGGTTGTCTAAATGATTTTATTGTAGTAGCTGTAGTGTTGTATATAGTTCATAGTATTTTTTTTAATAAAGGCATACCGCCGGAAAAAATAATCTTTTATTGCTTATTATTTCCGATCACTAGATATGACACTTTTTAGAGTTCCGTACCTCGTAAAAGGAAAAAACTGAACCCTTATAGGATAACTTTCTAAGTTTAATTGATTTGTTTATAATACATACAGTATAGGGTAATGGGAAATAAAAAAGGCATTATTATTATTATAAAATTTAAGTAATTTTGAAATATTATGGATTTCACTTTGCAATAAAAATACCATAACTTTTACTTATATACCTACTGGTTTGAATGGAACGTTCGGTGCGGGACTCGCACTGGGCCGTTTTTTTTTTTTTAATTTTCACTTGAAGTAAATGAGCTCGTACAAACCAACATTAATAATAATTAATTGTTCAAGAATATTTAAAAGTGGATTCTTTATTTAAGTTCTTGTTTTTTATAATACGAGCCTTCGTGAATTATTTATTAGTACAAAACACTATCTAAAAAAAGTGTAGGCACACGCGTCCTTAGCTACTTACCTCTAAATGCGAAGGATTATTCAGCAAAGAGAATCTCACTGATTTATCCGCTACTGTAATATCAACTGAAGCACCTGAAATGGAAACAAAATTTATTTTTAGATAGATTTAAGTTTTCAAGGCAAAACATAGCGCCCCAACTTCACTGGGTTCAAAGAACTTTGAATGGCGTTCATTATGATCCGCCATTTTGATTTTTGGACAGATGTCACGACAGATGTCATTTTCTCTCAATGGGGCAGGCTAGTAGGTAGGTAATCCATGCCAGTGGCTTATTTTAAGATTCAGAGCCCTGGGCCAGTAAGGTTTGATACATTAAAAGAAAATAAAAAGATAATTAAAAAATGCTGCAGGTAATTGCGAAGACAATTAATATAATTAATTAATATTAATCGCCGCCTCACGGCCAAGTCTGTAAGATAAAGGTTGCTTAAGTAATATTTTTCAATCAAATACAGCTCGGTTTTAGTTCGCGGGTTGGTTGTGTTGTGAGGCTACTGTACATTCAGCTTCCACTTTTTAGGTCAAAATTGTGCAGAGGTACTTTTGTAGTTCAACAATACCTTCAACTTCGTAGTTAAAGGTACACTTTTGACTGATGTGAAAAATACACTTTCGGATTTATACCCATTGCCTTGCCAATGCTACGGCAAACCGTCAAAATTAACCTACTAATCACGTAATATTAGATAATATTTTTCGTAGTCAGGACGATGCTCTGGATCCATTCAACTATTTTTAGCTTTTCTATTCACTTAATAATTCAACGTCTCCAATTGAAGCGCTCGTAGCGAAGTTTGCTTAGCTGTTCTTAACCGATCAGCAAAGTTAAGCAACGTCCGCCTCGGTCATGACTTGGATGGGTGACCGCAGGTGACATTACTACTGAGCGCTTCCGTGCTTCGGAGGGCACGTCAAGCGTCGGTCCCGGTTGTTGTCTAACGATAGCCTCAACTAGAATATCTGTCGCCAAGCACTTAACGGTGTGTTTCGGCAGCTGTCATCACTTCAATCGGTATGTCTTCCCTTGAACAACGTCTCCCATAATAGGAAGATTCGCCATAATCCCCACGCTTAGCAGGCGCCTTGGCAATCGCATTACAAGTTGTCTGTTCTTCGGAAGGCGCTGCTTCCCACCCTTGGGTATTTTTTCTCTTAGTCGCCTCGTATGACAACCACAGCAAGACACCCCACGGAGTCAAATGTACTATAGACAACATTCCCGTAGTAAATGGTTACAATTTATGCTAAGCCCACTTTGACAGTTGCAAACTCCTTTCGGCTGGGAAATACACAAAAATAGGCAAGCTAAGTAAGGAGCGCTTCAAATAACTAGCGGGATCTTCAAATACTGAAACTTACTAAGATGTGTAGATATATCGCAGGCAGCATTCGCATCTTCGGGGAACTCTGGCTGTCCACTGAACTTGTGGAAGATCTTCACTGGGGGGCACTGCAGGACCCCGGTTAGAGCGTTAAGCTTGCCTCGGTGCGCCATAGCTAACATTACTTGTTCAACGCCCTCTGTGGAAGATATGTATACCAGAAGCTTATTAGGAGAATCTTAAGTTGCATATTGGTAGGATATTTTGCGAATGCCCGTTTGACCAGCTAACACACGGTTGCTTGGTGACAGATTACCCGCGTCACCAAGCACTCAACCGTGTATTCCGGCAGCTGTCTTTGAGAGCCAGTAAATCATGAACAACATCGTCGACCACATCAGCACTGACCATCTGGTAAGATAGAGGTCAAAGGCTAATCTATCAGGTATAAAAAACCAATAGAAAACGATTTTCCAAAACAGTTAACATACACATTTTTAAGGAAAACTGATAAACAAGAAGCATAGATATTAGATAATGGATAGATTCAGGCGTTACTTTGCGGAAATCCATATTTAATAATAACAAATACTTTTAAAAGTATCCTAAAAAATATTAAATAATATTTAAATAAAACACTTAAAAAAGCATAAAATTATATATCTAGTGACAATTCCGCCTAATTTTCCTGTTATCTACGTGAAGTCACAAACATCACGCAGCCTAACCGGAAGAATACCCGACTAGTTTCGCTTCTAAACGAAGCATCTTCAGGAGGTCTTGACTTACCGAGCGCACGATCGAGACTCAATCGAGACACGAGTCTCGATCGTGCGCTCGGTAAGTCAAGACCTCCTGAAGATGCTTCGTTTAGAAGCGAAACTAGTCGGGTATTCTTCCGGTTAGGCTGCGTGATGTTTGTGACTTCACGTAGATAACAGGAAAATTAGGCGGAATTGTCACTAGATATATAATTTTATGCTTTTTTAAGTGTTTTATTTAAATATTATTTAATATTTTTTAGGATACTTTTAAAAGTATTTGTTATTATTAGCATAGATATTAGGCTCAAGGACATGTACGCAAAATATCAACGAGTTATAACACATGTTTTTTTTATTCATGATAAGTTCACGTTTGACCACACCCTGCCTGATGAAGACTGATGATTTAAGTATTGATGTGGTCTAAGATAGAGCACGCTTACCTAGAAGAAACCTATTTACTCTCTATTTGAAGATACTCATGTTGTATCCATCGGGAAAAACTGACAACGGTAAGAAGCTCCACTTTTTCACAGTAATGACAAAAGTGGAAGCGAAACGCTTCGTACGAGTCCTGGGAATATCAACCATGTACGGATGGCGCCTCTCCCTTTGTCTGGACGTCCAATGGAAAAAGGGGGAGGGCGTAACTAAGTCGTGTAGTGTATGGAGAGAGCTATGAAGACCACTTAGTATCGTCTGATTCATGACAACCTCCTTTACAGCTACGGCAAAAATGCTTTCGTATATGTGTCTAACCGGATTCACGGTTGTTCTCCTCTATAGGTCACTTTTCTCAATCGATTTTCGTGAAATTTTGTGAGGTTCGATAACTATATGTTTTTTTAGGTTTACGTACCCAAAGGGTAAAAACGGAACCCTATTACTGAGACCATCACCAATCTGTATCTCAAGAACGGTGATAGCTAGACGGTTGAAATTTTCACAGATGATGTATTTCTATTGCCGCTATAATAACAAATACTAAAAATAAAATAAAATAAATATTTAAAGGGGGCTCCCATACAACAAACTGGTTTTTTTTTACGTTTTCATGCTGGATACTAATAACGGTGACAGGTTTAACTTTTCACACAATATTTAGTTTTAGGTTCTCTTCAAATATAATTAATTAAAATAAAATAAATAATGAAGCGAAAACCTCTTTTGTTGTATGGGAGCCACCATACAACAAAAGAGGTTTTCGTCGTTTATTTGCGAAAAATAATAATAATGAAATAGTTATTCAGTTTTTGTAAAAATTCCAAAACAGCGGATATATACGCTTGAAAACGTAAACAAACAACATATTTCAGTCACGAGGTATTGATCTCATGGACTCACTAATATATATTTCGTGTTAATACAATCTGTCCGTCCGAGCACAAATATAGAATGGAAAAAAAGGGAAGGCAGGGAACGCATCTTGAAAGCTCCGCGTCCCTATGCCGCTAGGGCATGTGGGGCTGGCTGCACACCACAACACCCAATCAAATTTAAAATTGCCAGTGTTTGTCAACTAGTTGCCCCGCCCAATTTCCTGACCGTTTACTTGGACCGACAATTATTGACCGCAGGGGACCGCAGGTCGTGGAACGCCTTCAGTGAGAGAAGTTCCTAAACCAAATGCTTGTTAGGTATACTCTTGTACTACACAGTCCAAACTCTACAGAGTACCTTCACATTTCGCTAAATCGTCAAGCTACTCGATATTGCAATTGATGCCAATCTCGATTCAAACCAAATTGGTAAAATCGGATTGGACTCGATCCCAACGTAACCAATATCACACGACGCGTCGCCGCTACTTCACTGCTACGCTGCATCGATTCAATATATTTTCAACAGAAGTACAGATTCAATAATAGTCGAGAGGATACCATTATATCTCTTCAATTGGCATTACTGACACAATAGAAGTTGAAACTGTAAGTATTTTAAGTATATCGATTTTCTGGTTTTTTCCTATTGTATTCCTTAATTTACTCGTAGCAAGCAACTTACCTAGATATCATTGTTTTCATTGACATAGGACAATAGAAGTATCTTTTGAATAACATATTAAGAAATTATTAATAGATAGTAGCTTTTGAAAAATTTCAGACTGAGGGCGTAGAACATAATAGAACACAATACCTCGTTTCACATGCATGAGAGCGAAACAGAACTACTATATAGAACGAGCTTTTCTTTTACATAAATTCATATTCGAAGATTCGAAACGGGAATATGGCAAATTTGTCTGAATTCTTGTTTTTTGAAGTTTTTTTAGAGTTTGGGAATCCTGGAACTTAAGTAATAATCACGGTATTTACTAAAAAAACGGTGCTTTTTGTGTGCAACTATATAGCGATGAGGCAAATTATTCCAAAATCAGTATAGCTCAGGCAGAATCATTAAGACATTTACCTGCGGTAGTCAGTCTAAACAACGTAGAGAAGACCGTAAGTAGAGATTCAGAGCCTTCACCGCAATATCTCTTAACGGTGGGATATTTGACGCTCAGGAATTTGTCCCAGGCTTGTGAGTGTAGAAGTTCTTTTAAGATATCCTGACGACGGACATCGTCGATCAGATCTGAACCGTTTTCTATGCGGTTCGCAAACCATTCTCTCTCAGCTTCTGTCTGAAAAGGAAAAAAGTAGATTATAAAAACCTATTTTACTGTTATGGATATTCAAACTACACTCGATGTTGCTTCATACTCTCAAAATGTTCCCCTGAAAATTTCAAAGAGTCGTGGTATTCTAGGTGTCAGCATTTCCGGTGCGACCTCATCAGAGATGTAGAAACCTAGAATACATAACTATAAGAAGAATATACGACTATGAATAAAATATATGAACTCTGAAACATGACCATTCATTTCTGAGTCATAAATAAAGGCAAAAGCAAAAATGCTTCTAAGAGACTCGACTTGGCAAACAACGGTACTTTATCATTCAACAAAACGGACTCTTGCTGATGAGACCTAACACCAGACAAATATCGTCAGAAATGCCATGAAGCGCAGCAGGAACATTAGAAGAGTCTAGAGCTCCTGAAAATGCTTTGTGTAGAATTGAAACAAATATTTCTCGTTCGTGCGCTCAAAGAGCCATACCACTTGATGATGCTTCGTGTAGAAGCAAAATTTGAGAAATGCGATTCGGCTAAGCTACATGGCATATCTGACGTGACGGCGGCTTAGCAAGAAATTTAGACGTAATTGTCACTGATATTTTTTCATATATCAGAATAATCATTTAATATTTTCATATTTTTATTTCTTATTTTTGATTATAGATTTCAGAAAATTTACGCCTGTTTCTATTGATTATATTACTTGGGACTTGATACTTGAGAGTATTATGATAGTAAAACGAGTTTATTCTTCTCAACACGCCTACCTCTAAATAGGAGAACTCGTAAGAGATGGGTCCGCAGTATATTTTCTCCAGTTGTTCGACCAAGTTCTCCACCGGTTGCTTGCCACTACGCCCATACAACAGCGCTGTGTCTACTGAATCCTGCCTAGACAGACCGTATCTTGATATCTCGAGCTCTTTGACGTTTCTGAAAAGGTCACAGAGAAAATTATGTAAATTATAGTTGGTATTTCAATCCGACACACAATGTGTATGCTTGGCGTTAGAGTCAAAAGCTTGACGGCAGATTATTGTGCTTAGCTGCACACTCCAGAACTAACACGTCACGAACGGCGGTGTGCCTACCCATCCAGAAATCTTCCTAACGATGAATAAAATCAACTACGACGTACTAATATCTAAAACATGGTGTTCTAAAGGGAATAAAAACTACCTATTACAGTTTGTACGATCCATAGAGCAAAAACAATAACGTTAAAAAATACAGGTTTCGCGTTTATCACTATTATTTTTAGAATTTTTGTTAAATTTATTATATGTTAGGCAATCGGCCGTAATACCACAATGTCTTATTATGGCCGGCTATCTATTTGGCTAGATACGGTACGATAGCGAAGTCTTAGTAAAGGCATCACGCATTCTCATACGAGACCAACCTACACCACAGTTATCCAAAGAAGATGAGCAGTGTAAGAGGAAAAAATCAACAAATGGGATCGGTATATCTTCTTAATCTCGCTAAGATCTGATAATAATAAAAAGGTTATTTCGCAGTCCTAGCTTAAAACACATCAGTATTCAGTACACGTCTAATAATAACACAGTTTAAATTAAAAAAAAAAACAGTTTCATATTACGTACGAAATGTACAAATGAAGTTTAAATGGTTTTTATTATATATATTTTGTGGGTATATACTAAGAATAAATTTTGTAACAGGAGCGTCTGCTTTCTTCGAGAACACCATTATTCAATTACAGTGAGACCATAAAATTAGTCTCAAAAACAAATTTTAAGTAATTATTAAAAATATTTCTTAATCTTAATCTCTATTTAACATTATTCTTGTATGTGAGGATATATTAAGTGTGTGTATTTTGTCTGTGGTTTGTTAGTTGTGTATGCGAATTAATGTGTGGGAGGGATACGTGTGTATGTGTGTTAGTGGGGATGTATGAGAAGCGGGATATGAATTTTGAAAGATAATATTACCTAATAACTTGTAGTGAATTTACAGAATAAGGTAGAAAAGGGCTAGCGGAGCCAGGTATTCGTACTTACAAAAAAGACGAGAGTGGCGGACTAGGGATGTGAGCAAGGAATATGTGCGAGGTATGTGAGCGAGGGATGCGAGTGAGGATGTGCGCATAGCAACAACTCGCACAGCTGAATGGAGTAATCTACGCAACCTCGCACACTCAGCTATTCACACCGTTACACAGATTTGCTCAGTGATTTGAAATATATTTGAAATATATAGATTAGTTATATCCGAACACCACTGCTCTAAAAGCTTACTAGAATTTACCTAAACACATACCTACGCACATGTATATGCAGTTTGTAATGACAAGGAAAGAACGTTCAAATATTATGCGTCATATCTGTTGTTAGAAAGAGATAATAAGCAATTCGTGTTACCACCGAACCGCCACGAGACGTTCCGATCACCATTAAGCTGGGATCTCTTTCACTCTCTCACACCAAACGATACACATATCTCGCTCATCCATTTCATTGAGTTTAGTTACTAAGATAAAACAAAATGACGATTTTATTTCATCAATAAAAATAATAATTACGCGTGAAATGAAACATTTTTCTTATCTCTCACAGTGCATGTATAATTGGTGCAGAGTCTAAAGACACAAGAAAGGCAAATTGTCCACAGATTATTCCTAAAAAACATGATTAGCGGCGATGTATTCATCGGACGCTTGGAAGTGCAAGACTGGTAGTGACTCAGGACTCACTCAGGTGATTACCCTGAATTCGTCTAGTAAATATGGGGGCCATACAACACATCTACAGGTAAAAAAATCTTAGGATTTGCTACGAAACTTCGCACCGCTCATCTTCTAAGCAAATGTCTAGTGGATACACAGCTTAAAAATGGCCTGAGAGCATATTGATTAAAACAACATAACATTTTGTTAGCATCCGGCATAATATTAATAGATTTAATCGTAATAAATCGATATATCAATGTTAATTTTTAATTGAGAAAATAATTCGTGATTTTAAGCAGAATTTATTTCTAATATAAAATGATATCATAAAAGGATACAAAATAAGACAATGCTGTGGTGGGCGACCATGATAAAAGAGAATGATAGAACAGCAATGGCGCCAAAAACAAAAAGGCACGTGATTTGAATTGTGTCATTTGTGTGCTTCAATCAGAGAGTTGAAATGAACTACATGAATAAGTTTTCTAGTTCTAAGAATTATTATAGTGACTGTCACCAGAAACTGTTATATTTAACAATAGGAAAATCGTCACATCAAGTGGAAGTTTTTCTGGAAGGGTAAGACGTTTCACAATTTGTTTTAATCAATTGTGTCTTCACTAAACGACATCCTGATTTTGTAAAGAACGAAGAGATATTTTTACATGTCAAAAAAGAGCAAAGTTAACCAACCTATATGAACCTCGTGCCTAGTAGGAAAGGACGTGTATAAAAACAATTACAATATTATGTTTATCTATATATAACTGTATACTTACCTACCAACATCAAAATATTGGATTGTCGATGGTAACAAATTTAAAGATCTTTTACTCACTGGCTTCATATCAACTGTATTTATAGTGTTAAAGAATTTAAGGAATTTCGTAACATATAATATTTACTTTATACTCGTACATGTCAACAAAAATTTGCACGTCTGCTTGCAGACTAAATACATTGTATCTAAACAACTTATAAGATCTCATGTGACATGTATTTTATCTAATAAATAATTTTATTGATTGATTTGGTTAGTACGTAGTTAACTATACCTGTGTTCATTTCTGTAATCGACATTGTCTATGGTAGCCTTCAAGTGTCCGTAAGTACGATACGCGTCGACTAGTTGTTGCGCGCGGCAGTTCTCGAATCGTTTTACAACCACTTCCTCAGGGATATCTGGAACACAAGTATGTTACTACTTACTTTTATTAATTTTTTTCCAACCAACAAATATGTTTATTTTATTTTACGGGCACTGCCCTAAGAGGCGAGGCTCGACTCGCACATGGCTATTTTTTTGTATAGGTAGAAACAAAAAATGGCCATCCAATAGTCCCGTGGGGTGCCGGGTTAGAATTGCACCTCCCCATATCATCCCGTGGGTGTCGTAAGAGGCGACTAAGGGAAAATTACTGCATGGTGGGCAGCAGCGCCTTCTAAAGAACTGCCAACTTACACTGCGATCCCCAAGCCACCTGCCAAGCGTGGGGATTATGGCAAATACCTTCTTAATAGGGGAGGCTGTGTTCAACAGTGGACGATGCGGCTGTTACAGTACAGTTACAGATACAAAAAAATGGCCATGTGTTTTTATACAAATATATGAAAACTTCATGTATTTCATACAGGTACATAGCCATTTTTTGTCTGTATTTTACCATGATTTTTTCATGCATTTAATACTTTTGACTACTAATGATGACTATTATTTTTGTAACTATAGATACGAATGTAGTACCTATTTATGTATCTATAGATACGAAAATAATGGTCCAGTGCGAAACGAGCTTCGCTCTTATCGGGCAGTGTCCGTACAATAAAATAAAATATTTGTTAGTTTTTAATAAATATTTTAAAACTAAGACCATTGTTTACAAAAAAAATCACAACACTAACTTATGGTCCCAAACTAGGCAAAGCCTGTATCTTGGCGACCCAAATGAGGCTGACAAGGTGCAAACGGTGACACTCACCTCACATGGCCGGCATAGGTCATAAGTTGTCTTATGCTGATCCATTTCATGAGTGTCACAGCTACACCAAGACCCCTCAAACCAAGATTTACCAAAAGAAATATTGCGCGCAGTTAAATTCAAAGTGATTTGAAAAACTAACGTATAAATAACACCTAACCTATATTTTGACAATAATAATACAGGTATACATATTTACCCATCTGTGCAAAAGAAAAAAAGATACTTTGTCCGTGTTATTTCCATAATATAATATAATAAAATAAACTTATATATGTGATATTGTTTAGCAGTGTATTTGATGAGGTTTTGTGAGTGCAGGATATGTGTAGGTATATATTATATGTTTAGTAGGTTGTGTGTGATTACGATGTATAAAAAGCAGTATGTGTATGTAGCTGTCTGTGTGAATGCAAGATATTATTAATTGGCCCATATTTATTATAAGCTAAATGAAACCAAACCAAACCTGAGGTTTTAACACAGCTTCCAAACTAACAAAAAATATCGGCGTTTTCAGCTTTTGTTGGTACCTATATAATATACAGGAATTCTAGATTACTAACTATGTATTTGTGGTTGTGATGGAATATGACGGAGGGCCACCAGATGTTAAGCGGTAACCTCTGCCTATAACAGTTGCATTTCTTCGACATGTGACCCACTGCACTGAGCCCATCATCCTGAGACACAGTTGTTAAGCCTCATCTGCATAATTCTGTAATTTTACTACGGGGCGTTTTGCTGACATGCATATCTCATCAGCTGTGTAAATTTACGCAGGAGAAAAAATAGTATTTCTATTGTTTCAATTAATTACCGCTCTATTAGGTTAGCATCACACGCACCCGAATTCGTGCATTATGAATTGAATTCAATTGTTATTATTATTAATTTAATAATTACCTACTGTCTCACAAGGACTGCTGCTGGAACAGTGTTAGGTGCTTGGCGATTTTCTATTTGAGGGTGGTAGCAGCTAGCCTAGCATACGCAAAATGCGATTCCACTGCATGCAGTGAATCTCAAGCCATAGTCCATAATCATTACCGCTCGGTTTCGAAACTACTTTAGTTTTTACATAACATAACTGGTCTACAAATGATCTACTTGAGGGTGGTAGTGGGCAAGTGGAAATCTGTGATCTCTGCCTGCCCTTACGGGAAAGAGGCGTGATTTTATGTATGTATGTATTTATCGTTAATGCACATGACTCTCCTCGTGTGATTGATTTTTATTCATGTGGTAGTAATGCAACTAGCGGTCACCCATCCAAGTATGGTGGAAGCTGTGATGGCTCAGTGGCAATGGCTATGGACTGCCGCGCAGCAGGTCCATGGTTCGAATCCCGCCGCGGCCTCTAGCTTCACCGCATGGTGGAAGAGCATTTTACGAATGCCCGCCTGGCTAGCTACCACCTTCAAGCAGAAAATCTGTCGCCAAGCACCTAATAGTGTGCTCCGGCAGCAGTCCTTGAGGGCCAGAAAAATTACAGACATAATGAGACAACAACTGTATGTCTCAATGTGACGGGCGCAGGACAATTCATCACATGACGAAATGCATCATATAGGCAGAGGTTAATCCGCTTAACATCATGTGGGCCTCGTGCTTGTTCTATCACATTCACATTAAAAAAAACCTATGAAAGAGTCTTATACCCTTTATCTGGAAGATGTTTGGCATCATTATCGCATGTGCTAACGAACTTCGAATTTGGAGAAACTTATCTAAGTACTTATATGTAGAATGGTTCTTATGACTTTACTGCCAAAGCATACAAATATATTATGCTTATCTTCTAATACAATGTGTGCATCAATGAAGTAATAACTCATAAGTATTACGTTAATTTGCACATGTATCAAATAGCATACCGGCTTCATTCACTTTCCTCGGTCGATGACCGAACACACCTAATCCAGAATGGTATTTTACACGGTTGCAGTAACTATTCAATTTTGTAATCCGTCCCGCACAAGTTTTACTCAGAACAAACATTTTTATGATCACTGTACCATATTCAAATTCACACCAAAATACTACTTATTGTTAAAAGAAATGTCAAAGTCAATGTTGTTTAAAATTAGAACGATGTGCGCGCGAGTGGCCGACAACGGCTCGACACGTACTGTCGGAAAAGGATAGAAGATTTCTGATAATGTTTTGGTTGCTTTGTATTGAGCTAGTAAGTGGTTCCATTGGACACATAATACGGGCTCATTCTATATTTTTAAAAAGTAAGTAATATTGATAGTTTATTTCAACCAGCACACATCGTTTACATCGAATAAGAGTAAATAAATCAAAATACTTAATTAAACACCGTAAGTTTGCAGTTATTGCGTACTTATTTATTATATTATTATGTAGGATTGAATAATATAATATATTGTAAAGGTGACTGAGAATGTGAGTGAATCTTGACCTTCGAAAGAAACTGATAAGAGATCATTAAATACAGTAAGTACATAAATAAGTACCTACTACCATAAGCATATCTTATTTTTATGCTACGGTAGCCGGACTGTCCACTGCTGAACTCGGCCTCCCCTATTAAGGGATATTAATCGCATGAGATATCAGTTCCTCAGAAGGCGCTTTTATGCTACTACTTACCTAAAAATCTGTAATCTGAATGATATTTCTGAATCAGAATACAAAATTTAATATACTTATACCTACTTACCTATACAATCTACGTTCAAGACTATTTCAGTTCCAACGTAATAAAAATGTATGTAGGAAGTTGATATTATTTCACTAAATGCTCTCTGATACATTCTTAACTAACCTACACACTTATTATGTGTGACAAACAGTAAATTCTAAAGCCCCTATCAAACTATATATTTAGGATCCCATTTTAATGACCTGATAATCTTATACGTAGATACCACATATAACTTATACCTTGTACCGCATATTACCAAATATAACTAAGTCTCTGGATTGAAGTTTAGCCAACTAGATATGGTTGCATAATATTATACCAGATATGGTTCATATGGACTTGCAATTATAATATGTTATTGTATGCAATTATAATGTGTAATATTATTAATATATTATTATTAATATTATTAATATTATCTATTACGCACATGGTATCATTTTGTGCTGATAATATTAATTAAATACTTATTTATTATTATTAAACTTAACTTATTATTTTTACTATATTTAGTTGTGTACTTATTATATTTAGGGCCCGTTTCAGAATGTTCTAATAAAGTTTCGGGTTGTTATGCAACATATACAATAACTGAATCATAAAGCGCGTTTCAAGCTTTAACCGATGGATAGGCTAAATCGATGACTGTGAAACGCAAAGATAGTGTTTTGTTTATTAAATATGTTCTGGGTAGTAAAACCGGAACTTACTCGAACATTCTGAAATAGGCCCTTAGAATGTTAATATGCACTACTAATATTACGAAATTTCGTTACTGGCACAAAATTAAAAGGACCAACTGGATCATTTAGTGGATACTAACATTTGATACGAGTTACTGGATCAGTACGTACATTAGTTGTTTTATTTGTTTCGTAGATAGCGTGATGTAATTATTGTACGATAATGATAACTTGAAGATATTTGTTCGTTTACAAATAAATATTGTAGAACAGTGTATTCATTATTATTATAATTAGTTGAAATTTGTGTCACTGTATGTTCAAGTGTTTCTCGTTCTACTTCAGTGTTTCTTTATAATTGTACTCGTCTTCTGTCATCTGTGACAGTTATAAACAAAAAGTAAAGGTATAGGCCGTGGTCATGGAGTAATAAGCTAATAAGTACTACCTACGTACAACGTAGTACTTATTACTTCCATGGTCGTGGTATAGGCAATATTGTCCTTGATTTTCTTATGTTATCACAGAAATGCCAAAAATACCGACTACTTTTACAATACTCATAATTTAGGATATAATACATATTATATACCTTTAGCATCGCCCTTTAAATAATGAAGTAGGTAGTACCTAAGTATTATAATAATACCCTCAAATTAAACTTCCGTAGGTACTTATTTGCAGTCATTTTTAATTTGTTACTAAACCATTGGATATATATTTGAAATCTCATAAACTAAGTAGGGTAGAATACCTAGTTTGCGGCCATTTAGTGGCACCTTCAACTTTAAGACGCTAGAAAAAATTATACAATTGTTTGAGCCCTGCTCTGTTTATTGATATATGTTCCCTATATAATGTAATTTACGTATTTAATTTTTAAAGGAACGCCAAGTGCTTCCTTAATTTTAGAAAAATATATAAAGCCAAATATAGCGAAATCGCCGGTTTTCGGCCATTTTTTTTAGTTTTCGGTCAGCAGTACCCAGTTTTCGGTCGGTACATTTAATATTGATTTAAAATTTATGTATCCATACAATTAATAAAAAAACAACATTTTTATGTGAAATATGTATGTGGGTATCCATTTAAAATGTCCTACTAGCCCAACACACATTTATTCCAACATCCTCATTGTTTTGGCAGTACATACTTAAAACTATACTTTAATGTTTGATTTAATTTGTTACACTTTAATAGTAATATACTAGGGTAGCCTGAACAACATTTTCGCCCACATCATAATTTACTGTCAAGTGATATGGTGGTCAAAGGATAGCCGCTCAGCTATAATTCACTATAAATTATTTTTATCCGTCTAGGTGAAACTGTACAATCATATTTATCTTATACCTTTTTTTCATGGGGTAAATGCTTTTAGGCATACCCAACCGTCGGGGAGCAGTTGGGTGATGTCAGGCTCGGGGTTAATAGGGACCCCACTACCGACTAAAAACCCCATGGTGTATCACTGTCCTCAACTAGAAGCAGAGACCGCGGGTTCAGTCGTGTACTCTTCCGCAGCCCCCACCGACTTCGCTGCCCACTTAGGCAGGCCCAGCCTCTGAGGAATACCTCCCCTCTCCCGCCTCGTTGGATGCCCCGGAATACAGGGGGACATCCACACCTTTTGCGGACCTAACCCTGATGGGAGGCGCCGGCTGCCACCACAACCAACGCCCCAGGTCCTATGAGCGGAGACGGCGTGCGAGCTCGATTAGCTCGCCTCTTCAAATCGGGAGGCCGCTCCGCCTCCCTCTGCGAAACTATTATTCCACACGAAAGGCCACCGCCTTCCACGACCTCTCTTCACCGACCATCTTTACTATGATGGCCGACAATGAGAGGTCGGGCCCCATAACTGCGATCAGGGATATATAGGTACACGATATACACTTATACGACCGCTTCTCCTGGGCATGCCTCAAGTGCGAGCTGTCTTCCGCGAACCCAAACTGGGGGTCGGGGAACGCTCCCTTCGTGCGATGTTACACAGGTATCTCCTGAAACAGCCATGTCCGGCGAGAACCTGTGTCAGTCGGAAATAGTGCCTCCCATGCCTTCTTTTGACCCTCTCTCCGAGTACGGGCCGGATCGATTCGTGTCGAGCACCGGCCCCCCCCTCTTATGTGGGTCCTGCGAAGAGCCTGTCCCATGTAGTGAGAGCTGAGTGTCCGGTAGCCCCGAAACACTCTAACTGCCATTACTCTCTGTACCGCAAGCAAGATGGAGATGCACTCGCGGCGCAGAAAGCCCTCCCCTCTCCTCCTCTGGTGTTTGGAAGGAGGCGACTCATATCCCCAGCTGTGTCCATGGGGGACCAACTGCCACACATGCGCCTCAAACCTCTATTTGCTATCAAGGACAACGCCGAGATATTTCAACGTTGTCCTGACCAGAATGCAGGTTCCGCCCACAACAATGGTAGAGTCTGCAGATGGCGCCCATCATCGGCCATAAAAATATATGGCTTTAGACTTATGGAGCGCTTTATCCAGGCACAGCATTCTGATTCTGGCCACGACTGTCCCGACACCATCCGTGGCCATCCGATTTCCGCTTCTCTGTAATTATCCCGAACGACGTCAACTCCACGAAGGTTGGCGCCTCAAAGCACCCAAATGCCCGACTTTCCACAAAGGGCCCAAGACTCAGTTCTGCGGAACGCCACGCGCCGCGCGTCACGGGACCTCGAACCTCCACATTTGTTGTCGGGAAGACTTCCTCTCTATCGGTGAGATAGTCCCCGACTAGCCTTCAGAGGCAGTGGGGAACTCGTTGATACTATAGTCCAGCGTGTATTGTGCTCCAGGGCAGCGTGTCGAAAGCGTTGGCAACGTCCAATGACACGACCAACAACACACCACTACTGGAGCACGCCTCCTTGGAGCGGTCGCGGACGCTGGAGATGGCATCAAGGGTCGAGTGACCTCTAGGAAACCTGAACTGGTTGTGTGCTAGGTTGGGCACTGTTCTCTCAAGGTGCTTAACGAGGCGGGCAGCCACGATACGCTTCAACAGTTTGCCCACATCGTCAACTACCACAATCGGATAGCTCGAAGGCTCATCCGCGGGACGGCCTTCCTTCCTCAGGAGAAGCTTGCCCCCTCTTCCACTGTTTGAGGAATTTGCCCTCCCTGAGACACCTGTCACATAGGGCCTTCAGAGGGTATCAGGTGCTCATTATTAAAACCTTTGTTATTTTATTAAAAAAAATACAAATAATCCTTAAAACAATATTAGAGTTTAGTAACTTCGTAAGTAGGTAATGAATATCAATAACTATGTACAAAAAAAAGACGAATTTAAGTACATTAATAAAAATGGACGAAGAACTAATACCACCGTTTTCGATACCTCAGTTTTCGGTCGCATTTATTTCATACAAATATTATGTAACCGAAAACAGAATGTCAGCAAATTACGGCTTATGTTTTCGGCCATCTCTAAAATGTGAATATCGTTATTTAATCATACAAATGCAAATTGACGGCCGAATTCTGAAAACTAAAATCTTAACTGTAATTGCAGTTGAATAAAAAGAGTAGTTCCGTACGTGTACTACCACGTTAATAAAAGAGATAAAAACTATTTTAGGTTGCATGTCGCTAAAACTCGGCCACCCCGGCCGAAAATAGAATAATTAAAGAAAATCTTGCTTCTGTTTCCGGCCCCTTAAAAAATCGTTATTTAAAATCAAATACTATTAAAATAATTATGAAAGAATGACAATAACTTATTTCTTCAGCTATAAAACTATTAACAATCAACATTTACTTATTATAACAGTAAAAAACTTACGGTTGAACGAGAGGCGAGTCACTATTTTTTTTTTTGTATTTGCGTGCTTTACTCTTTCTCATCTACCAACGTGAAATTAAACAATTATTTAAAAATCGTTTGTTATAGTAACCCAACCGAATAATGTTTTAGGGTATCAGGCGATTCAATCAAAGAGTACTTACAAGTCTTTCGTTCCTATATTGCAATAGTAAGTAGCTAATATCTAAATAATACTGCAAGAGGATCAGGAATGGCCGATGGATAGGTGCCGGCCGGTGGACCGGTTCCCCTACCCTACTTACAAAAAGACCTAAGTACCCTGTGAATTTCCCTTCTAAGGTAAGATTTAGAAAATATATCAAAAGGTAAAGAGGTGAATAATGATGTTCTTTTTATATGGGTGTAACATGGGTGTAATGTTCTTTTTTTACGACATTCAACAGCTGATAGGGTAAAGTTGGGTTTGTATAATAAATGAAAGCTGTATTCTTCAGGCTAGACAATCATTGAATTCAATGGGAAAATGTACCTTATTGACTCTCGCGAATGGGATTCATATTTTTACCTTCACAACGAATCTATTCGAGCGTTATAAACTCGATTCGATTAATTAATGTTTTCATCGAGTTTCATCGACGGTGGTCATGAGGGGACCGATCAAAACTATATTTTGATTTTAAAGTATTAAGTATTGGTATTGAACCTTGAAATTTTAAGCACAACATTCTCTCAAACAAAATTGAACTTACTGAATAGCAAATTTTATCAAACGACCCCTTACGACCCTTTTATAGTCTTATCAAACAAGTATAAAAAATAATAACAGCAGCAGATAAACAATCTGTTATCTGATCATATCAATGAAAAGGCAAACAAAACAGAAGTATTATCAAATAATATGCGCTGCTTGCTATGATCACAATATACCTACACATATATTTTATACTGACACTGCCTTGAGATAAGATTGGATGTTACCATGGTAACTAAGTAAAGCTTCAATAAATAGTTCCGGTCATCTTGCCCGTGTCTGAGTCCACAATCTCGTATCAAACTAAGTCCTTGGTTTGAAATTAAAAAAGTCGAATATAAAACGACTGAGCGGCTCGCTTCTCAAAGTCGTGCCGGGCCAATGACGCTCGCCTGCATTCCATCCTCGGCAAACCAAAATCCTCACCCCTCTCAGTAAACCTCACCCCGTGGATATCCATCGCGTCGTGAGTACCAGGAATGAATTATGTCTAGTACCCGACCATCTCTTTCTAACCTAAGAAGAAGAAGCGCCCCTAAATTTCCAGTGGTTATGGACGGCACTCAGGCCTCCGTTTTTACGAATTTATTTCCAACTTCTTCAAGCGGCCCCGTTGAAAAGCCGCGTTGGTGCCGCCATTTTGTCAACGGGTACTGTACACGTCTATCACCGGTAACTGAACTCGTGCTTGGATTCACCAGGAAAATCAAATGACGCAGCAGATATCCGATCATCCCCCTCATAAGGTGCAGTGTTGAAAGATTTGAGAATAGTTTCCCCCTAAGTGACTTTTTTGAACTTTTACAACCCCCATTTCTAGGTAGGCTATATAGAATTTATGTGAGGGTGTTATATCTTTCGTTTAGTGAAAACTATTAATGTAGGTATCTAGTATGATAATAAGTCGTTCTGTGTATCGCATAAGCAACCCAAACCTATCGTGCCCTTCAGGCCTTAACTTTTGAACCATACTATTCCTTTTTTTCTTGTTTTGTGGGTCCATATTAAATATTACCAACCAATTCTAGCACACCTTTTTTATTCTCTAAAACGACCTGACTGAAATAGGTAGGCTTTAGACTAAGTATAAGAGGTCCTTGTACACAAAAGTCTGATGTCCTGCCACTGATGTGACTCCGTGCAACTTTTTTTACGACGTAAGTACCATTATTTTTTGTTTGTCATACTCTCTGTTTGTCATGTCTTCATAGTAGAACGAACTGGCTCTCAAGGGAACCTACATTGGTACGAGTACATAATATTATATTCTTTATTTCGATTTTTCTACTTGACATTACCTTTCCCTTTATTTTATTTTATATGATAAACTGGCCCATTTCTTTTTATTTAATACGACAGTATGTGCAGTAGAATACCATAGACACATAATAGGTAGGATTATCTGTGGAAAAAATGTGTTCTACGAGGTGTTCCACGGGCAAATGCTGTCACTGATCGCATTAGTAACGATTAGATGTTCTAAGCAATCGGTCCATTTTATGGATAAAACCATGATATAACAGTGAATTGCTGACTCTGGATAAAAATATAAGTGTATACACAGACAATTACTGTAGACTGGAAGACGGAGGAAAATTTTCCATAGCAGTGCCGTCAATGCTGAATTCTGGAATTTTCTAGTCTCGATCGAAACGGACAGTAGATATTTGAATACGTTAGGTACGCCGACATAATTAGTCACCCGCCATATGCATACAGTAGATACACAGGTACATATGCAGTTAGTGCGATCGAAAAGAGACCTCTAAAAAGAGCTCTCAGTGGTTCTAGCGAATCCGAAGTTGTATAGAAGGGAACGCCGCCTACTTGCTTTTTAACTTCATTTTTATGTTGTTAGGTTATGGAACAAGCACGAGGCAAACCTCTCCCTATCCAGGGTTAGTGGTAAAATGCTAACAACCTCTTAGGGTTGACTTGACTAGGAGTAGGCTTTAAAACATTAAAAAAATCTCATAATGTTTGTTAGGACTAGCAGAAGTCAACCCTAAGAGGTTGTTAGCATATTGCCAATAGCCCTGTAAAACAGATGCATTTCGTCGAACTTTGCGAACTGAAGTGCGTCCGTTACCCGGGACAAAGTTATTTAAGAGCCCGTTTCAGAATGTCCTAATAAAGTTTCGGGTTCCTATGCATCACATAAAATAACTGAATGATAAAAATTACAGTTAACATGGAGCGCGTTTCAGGCTGTAAGCGATGGATAGACTAAATCGATGACTGTAAAACGAAAAGATAGTGTTTATTTATTAAATATGTTCTGGGTAGTAAAACCGGCACTTACTCGAACATTCTGAAACAGGCCCTAAGTCTCATGTACCTACCTGTCATTTTACCGGAACCCATACCCTTCAAATTTGCAACATTACTGAAAGGCGGTAGAAATAGGTATCAGTACTTTTCCGGACAAACTTGTCCACCAAGAGTTCTACTGCTACTAAAAATCGGTATTCCAAAAACTTTCTGCGTGGCCCTGGTACCCTGGTTATGATTATTTGTATATTACTGAATAATTAGATCGTAAATTGCGATAATAATCATAGCGTGCTCTACATTTAATTGAATTTTACTGTTCTCTAACGCCCGAGCATTAAAAGTTAACACGTAAAATGCATTAAGTATTTACTTATGTATAGCCTTCCAGAACCTAACGAGTTCCATGTGTAAAGCGCATAATACTTTCTACTCGTTTATTAATAGCATTAACTTGATGTTACTCAAATCCGCATAAAGTATTTTTCAAGCTCTCATAACCAGTTAACAATTGATTATGGAAAAATGATATACGAATCCTATTTTTATTTCCTGTCTGAGACAAATTGATTGCCACAAATCTGAGGTCAATTTCTCTTTCCAAAGCATTTAACGCTATGTGCAATAAAGTTCAAATTGAATTGACAAGTCAGTATGGAGAAGTTTGTTAGAGCCCTAAGGAAAAATCATGAGGGTTGTATAACGAGCCTACAGACACGAATCCAATACTTTATTGATAACAGTAGTTTGCAAACCGTCGGACATGTCATATCTCTCACGCGTACGCCTTTCGTCAAAAGGTAAGACTAACTTTGACAAGCGTGTTGACTAAAATTTGGATGGACCAAATTAAATAAATTATTTTGATTGCCTTGTTGGAGCTTTAGTGCTTTAAGCGAAAAGTCAACAAAGTGCGGTTTTGGGTTCAAGTTGCGGGTCAGACATTTTTAAAGCAGATATTTTTGATGGTAAATTTTCGATAGCATTCGGGAGATATGCCGAATAGATGGCAAAAGGAAAAATGTTTTGAGAAATATTATCACGACTTTACTATCGCACACAATTCCCTAAGACTTTTTATTTTACTTTCCTTTTTAGCTTAACATAAACACCTCTGCCTTCGGGGCATACGGGCATGATCTTTATATCTGTAGTTTATTCCAATAAAATTGTTTCCCCAATATTTTTAGATCAAAGATATGTTAAATCACAAGATCACAGTTAGGGCAGTTTATTAAAATTCCATGCATTCACCGTATACTTCCACAGGGAAGAAAAAACCTGAAATATTGTACACGATATGCCATCTCGAGGCGATGAAGTAGATACGCGTTTTCAGGCATTTTATATTATATTAAAATTTTATATTTATAAACAGTGATAGCCAAGTAGTAATAGCTATGGCCTGCCGTGTGGCAGGTCCATGGATCGATACCGATTGAGATTCATCGCATGGTGGAAGGGCATTTTGCGAATGCTCGGCTAGCAACCACACTCAACATTGAATTCCGGCAGCAGCCGAGTTGAGAGATTACAGATTTTCTACTTGAGGGTGGTAGGCTAGGCAGGCGAGCATTCCCAAAATGCCCTTCTACTATATAGTGAAGATCAAACCATGGATTTGCGGCACGGCAGTCCTTAGCTGTTCCCGCTCGGGTATCATTGCTTCAAAAGATTGATGATATTCTGTATAATTACAGGCTGTTCTGGTTTTTGACATTGTTAGCTTGCTGTTACGGCACAGCCACCGTGCTCCGTGGAGCCTTAAGCCTCTACGGTGGAGACGCCGTATCCTATTCTGTGGAGACCGACTACCTGGAATGGGACACCTCCTTCCCCGCAGTCACCATCTGCGAAGCTGCTAATGACGTCAGAGTTAAAAAGACGATGCTTGAGTAAGTAAATCTTATTTTAAATCCGAATTGTAAGATAACATTTCACTCTAGATTTGAAGATACCCAGAAAAAGGACGCTGGCATAGGGTGTTTCGATTGGTGTACTGAATTGTCACTAGCTTATTCTAATTTTGAACATACTGGAAGTTCTATTTCTCTCCCAAGAACCTAGGGGGTTAGTGATTGAGGCCATATAGCCCTTACCTTAAAGTCATACCTGATCCATGAAGCATACCTTAAGTGTAATACTGTAAACATCGGTTGCTTGTTGGTTGCGTTACATGTCGATACAAGAGTTAAATAGAAAATAGGAAATGCTTCAGATTTTTACCGGGTGGTAGGTTTCTTCAGAAAAAGTCCATCTTTATGGGTACCGCTGCAGCATCAGATATTCTGCCTCAAAGGATGAAGAGGTAAGGGCGCCGTAGTAAGTGAAATAACTGTCCAAACGGGACATAAGAACTAACGTCTTGGAGTGACGTTGGCAGTGCTGAGTAAAGCAGAACTTGTATGGTGACACTGCATGTGTAATGGACAGGCAAGACCACTTCAGACACCATCAGGTGTGCTACTTGTCCGTCTCATCACTTTAACATAAAAAAACCTGCCCCAGGCAGGCAAAAGTTTGAGACAGATACAAAAATATGAAATAACTCGTGGACGTCGGAACAATGATCCTGATATTGCATTGAGTGTTTGGATAAGGCAGGTACTTGACTTTCAAAAGTTGTTCTACTTATATATTTTGCGTGCAGTAAATCAGGTGCATTCTGTAATAAAATGTCTTGATAATAACTCTTCGTTTCAAAATATTTTATGAGAATAAATATAATTGTGATTCCCAGACGAAGAACTTGAAATAAGTTCGAAAAATATTACTAAGATAAATATTACTAAGAGTCTTAGCCGGTTACTATTAAGTGTAATAAATACATACAGACTGTAAAATATAGATATTAATAGCTTTTCTACTTTGTAGAAACAAATATCCCTCGTCCATGATCAGTTTTGGCAAAGAGATAGCCTTCTGGAACAAGAAATTCTGCAAGAGTTGTCTTACGTGTAAGTTGAACTACAGCTGCATCGATGACTATCAGCCGATTGTGGATGTGGCGAGGTCTCCATGTGAGGAGCTCATGGGAGACTGTTCGTTTGGTAAGGAGGAGTTTCCTTGCTGTGACAGGTGAGATTTTCGTATTTAGACCAAGTACAATCAATAAAGGTCAAAACAGAAGGACCGCTCCTCCTTTTTTTAAATTGCTAATTAGCTAGCCTTTTTATAATTTTGTGACGGTGCATACACGATTTGCTCTGGGGTGCCGGGCTAGAATATCACACTCCCATCTCTACCCGTTGTAAGAGGCGACTAATAGTAACATACCAGAAGGTGGGCAGCAGCGTTTTCTAAGGAACTGGTATCTCACTCTGCGATCCACAAGTAACCTGCTAAGCCTTCGGATTATGGCAAACCCCCCGTAATGGGAAAGGCTGTCTTCAGCAATGGACAATCTAACTGATACAGTGTACACGATGCCCAGCGGTAACCTCTGTCTGTAACAGATGCATTTCTTCACAAGTGACGAAGTGAGCTGCGCCCATCATCCTAGACATACAGTTGTTAAGTCGCATGTGCCTGTAATTTAATGACTCTCAAGGACAGTTACAGGAACACGCACTGTTAGGTGCTTGACTACAGATTTTAGCTAGCCAGCCAGGCGCACAAAATGCCCTACCATAAACATTTTCTAAATGAATTTGCATGTATTGTTCAATTTCAAATGTCTAGCTTTCAACGAATTCTATAGTTTCATATCTAATTTCGTTTAATATCTAATTACCTTACAACCGCCGGTGACCGCTTGTGCTTCAGGGGGGCAAGTTAAGGCGTCCCGGTTGTTGTTTTCAGATTACAATATAGAATGGTGGAAGGGCATTTAGGGAATGCCCACCTGGACAGCTACCACGCTCAAGTAGAAAATCATTCGCCATGCTCTTAACGGTGTATTACTGGCTATCAAGGACAGAAGATGATCAACATCTTCGACCACATTGTGACTCACCATTAGGTGAGATAGAGGTCAAAGGCTAGTCTATCAGTTAAAAAGAGGCGTAGGTACCTATATATTCCATTATTTCAGGTTCAAGCCAATTGGAACAGAGTACGGGTTGTGTTTCTCGTTCAATTCGAAACATACTGGTGATGGGGACGTCAAAATCAACAGAAGAGTCGGACTGCCAGTTTTGTTGTTTAACATTTTCAGAAAAGTTACGGTAAATATTGACATACTGTGAAATTTGTTTTGCAAAGTTAATATTCGTGTTCTGACCGTCCTTTGAATACCTTGTTGGAATGCCTACTATATGTATAGGGGACAGGCACCATATATCGGAATTATCGGATAAATAAAAATTCAAATTTCAAATCATCTATTCAATATAGGCGTCTACGACGCTCTTATGAAGGTCAATTACAAATTTTAATATTGAAATATTCTACGATAGTTTTAAATTATACGAGTATTTTAATTAAGCCATTGCAGAGTCGCGGGCAGTCCAAATGCTGCAGTCCAAATGGCATCGTACCCAGCATGCTGGCAGCATAGCCCATTGGATTCCAATGTGTATTCTTTGAGCCAAATAAGTGCCAGCATTTTGATATTTATTACTTAAATCGTTTTGATCATTCTCATGGTTAGTTAATAGTGTATAAAATCAAAAATAGATGTCACTATTGTAAAAGGTGAGATAATCTACTGTCCGGTTTATAACGCAATTATACTATTGTGCCATTCCCCTACAAGCTAATCGCGTCGTTCTCTTGCACACACAGATAACCGAGCGGTAATTATAGCTATGGACTGCAGTGCCGCAGGTCATGATTCGATCCTGGCAATCGGCTTGAGCTCCTCCCCATGGTGGAAGGGCATTTTGCGAATATTCGCCTGGCTAGCTATAACCCTCAAGTAAAAAAAACTGTCGCCAAGCCACTAGCAGTGTGTTCCGGCAGCTGTCCTTGGGAGACAGTATTATTTTTATTTATTTATTTCAGGGAAAACCAACAGCTGAAGTAACTTATATATATATAACACTAATAGTAACAGAAAGCTAATTATAGGTTTGCACGTATAGTGACAACATAATTACAAAGTGTGAGCAATAACAATATCGCTTATGAATCACATTTATGTGAAAAAAAAAGTAAAAATATCTTAATTACCAAGATAATTAAAGTATTTTTAAGAAATACCTACAAAACAAATAAAATTATAATCACATAATTAACTAATAATATCAAAATTGACTTACAATAGAGTTTAAATATCGCCTCTGAAGAAATTAGTACTCAACCGTTGTCTGGCTGAGTTTACGCTCGTACAGAATAGATTCAGATCATTATGAATGCAGATTTTACTGAATTGGTTACTAGCTCGCCATAGGAAATTAATTTTCTCTGTAGTTTGTTCCTATTATTACAGGCACAAGAGGCTTAACAACAACAACTTACAACTGTATGTCTCTGGGTGATGGGAATCATCATCTGTTATAGTTAGAGGTTTGAAGCGAAGTTTGCTTGACCATTCTGAACCGATCAGCAAAGCTAAGCAACGTCCGCCTCGGTCATGAGTTGGATGGGTGACCGCTGGTGACAGTACTACTGAGCGCTACCGTGCTTCGGAGGTGGTGCTTACCATGTTAAGCCGTCGGTCGCGGTTGTTGTCTTCGGATGGCAGTCGTTATAGCATGGTGGTAGGGCATTTTGCGAATGCCCGTCTGGCTATCTACCACCCTCAAGTAGAAAATCTGGGCCAAGCACCTAACAGTGTTGTCCGGCAGCTGTCCTTGAGAGCCAGTAATTCTCTAGGTTAGCCTGAACTACATCTTCGACCACATCATCACTTACCATCAGGTGAGATAGTGTTCAAAGGCTAACCTACCATGCATAAAAAAAAGGTTATAGTCACAGCTTAAAATCTGGTGGATGAGACGCTCGTAGCAAGATTTGCTTAGCTGTTCCTAATCAATCAACAAAGTTATGGAACATCCGCCGCGGTCTTGAGTGCCCCCTAGTGACATTACTACTGAGCGCTTCCGTGCTTCGGAGGGCACGTTAAGACGTCCGAGTCGTTCCCTAAATATAGATAGCCTAAAGTAGAATATCTGTCGCCAAGCACCTAACGGTGTGTTCCGGCAGCGGTCCTTGAGTGCCAGTAATTCTAGGCCCTGAACAACATCTTCGACCACATCATTACTTACCATCAGGTGATCTTCGACCACATCATTAGGTACTTACCATCAGGTGAGGTAGTGGTCCAAAGGCTAGCCTACCAATTACAAAAAAAAACATGAAAAAAAGTTTGAGAATACGCGAGCTTGTTACATTACTGCTCTAGTGCCTTTTACGTAACCCATCTAAAACAGTGATTTACTTATCGTTAATTTACTTACCACATAAAATATGTAAGTACTAAGTGCGTTTTACATTACCGTATAACAATAGGTGATTTTTACTTTACATTTGCACGCTACACTAATAGTTAATTTTTTATGCCTGATAGGTTAGCCTTTGACCACTACCACTATCTAACTATTTAACGTTACCATATAGTAGGTCCTTTTATAGTGGATTAAAATCTAAAAAAAAAGTAGTAAGAAACTAACTAGTTTCGCTTCTAAACGAAGCATCTTGAGGAGGTCTTGACTCACCGAGCGCACAATAGTGTGAGTCAAGACCTCCTGAAGATGCTTCGTTTAGAAGCGAAACTAGTCGGGTATTCTTCCGGTTAGGCTGCGTGATGTTTGTGACGTCACGTAGATAACAGGAAAATTAGGCGGAATTTTTTTACGATACTTTTAAAAGTAATTGTTATTATTGTTCATTTTCTTGTGAAGGTTTTGTTGTAAAACAACAGTAAATTCCCACGCACGCCGCGGTACAGTTTGCTTTCTGTTGTTTTTGAGCTTGAATTACATTTCTTTTCATTATTTATTCGTAGGGAAATGACAATTAGGTATGCTAAGCATCTTATGTATTTCAGATTAGAGTTCATCCACCAATAGAGAGGCTTTCCGTGGCTTCAGAGCAGATTCTAGGAGAATGTTATAGCTTGAATCGTGGGACTGATTTTGAAGTTAATTTGGTGGTAAGTCAACTAATCTTTTACAGCGCACTTCATATCATCTTATCGCCAACATAACACACATCATAGTATAAAAAAACCTGAATCAAAGATGACGCTGCAAATCATTAGGTACACTTCACTTACACCACAGAATAAAATACTCCGCAAAGCCGTTCCAATAAATAAGCGACTCTACCTACGAAGCAATAAAGCGTACTTCAGCTCGGAGTACCTACCTAATATTTATATTCAGTTGCAAGGCTCTTTCTATCGCAACAATCCCGGCCGGACGGATACGCCATGTACATGTAAAGCTACAGGGTCCCTAAAGCGCGAGGCCCACTTCGCGTTAATAGGCCACATTTAAAAAAAAACTCAAAATGTTTGTTAGGACTAGCAGAAGTCAACTCTAAGAGGTTGTTAATATTTTACCAATAACCCTGTATAGTTCAAAGCAGTTTATTTATTTCTTACAAACACTGATTTTGTTTTTCCCGCCAAATACGAAACTATCAGCTATTGGCGCAGAGTAGCGATGCGCTCCGCGCAACCGCCAACATGGCGCCGTCATACTACAAGTAAACCAGTGTTGCCAAGTCAACCATGATTACGGTAGAACTACCGTTTTCAATCTTCCGGTCTAATGCTAAGCGCTAGCTATATTACAATACATATTGACACCGTATAGTTAACAATGAATATATTTTTAAATATATCATTATGTATATACAAACAATGTAATTCTAAAATCAATTATATTGCTACTCATACGGTGTAAAAATCTATCCTACCTAATAGTAATATTAGAAATAAATATAAATCTTTAGTTAACTTCTTTATATACACTATTATCTTCTTAACCTTATCCCGCGTACGGGATGATCTTCACGATGTAAAGGTTCTCTAATAAAATGAGATTGACACAAGAACATTATTATAGTTCTAACATAGTCCAAGCAGAGTCGTCTTAAAGTGTTTATGAATTAAACAATAAAACTAGTGGTTTTAGGAGCTGTCAAGTGTCAACCTCGCGAATCTGCCCTTGCAATTAAATAAAGGTTCACTGTGCACGCTGATGGGGGAATGAGTCACAAAAACCATAGTTATATACCGCCAACTGTTAAAATTAATTAGATGTGACACAGGTATTTTGCGTTTCTTCATTTACGTTTTCTATAGTATGGGTCAACAAAAACCATAAGACATACCTGTTCCAAAAGCTGATGAAATTTCCTTGTGATTTGATGTGACACATGAAATTAGCGTTTTTTTTTAATTATTTTCCATCCTGACACATTTAAATGTATCGCTTCTTGATAAGGGTAACAAAAAAGTTATATAACATTCTCGAAAAAAATTTGACATGGCCGATACTTATACGATTTTTTTAAAGTTTTTAGTTTACATATCTTCTTCATTTTGAAAAATCCAAAACTGAATCTACAAAAAAAATTATGGAATTATCAAACTTGCTCATAAAATTAAAGATAATCGTTTGAGAAATGCGATCTGTTACACGGAAGGACAGCAACCGGATACACGGAAGCATTTTTGTGTAAGCTAAAGCAAAGACGCCTCGCTCGAGCTTTTGCCCGGTCAATAAATCGCATTAGAACCTTTCCGCTTTGGTAGATGGTTAGCATGAACACAAAATTATAATTCTAAATGTATCAAAGTTTCTGTTTGAAAGAATTTTCTTTTTGAAGCGCTCGTAGCGAAATTTATTTAGCCATTCTGAACCGATCAGCAAAGTTAAGCAACGTCCGCCTCGGTCATGAGGTGGATGTATATAGATTACCCTAGATGCTAGACATTACTACTGAGCGCTTCCGTTCTTCGGAGAGCACGTTGAGCCGTCGGTCCTGGTTGTTGTCTTAGGACGGCAGTCGTTATAGCATGGTGGTAGGGCATTTTGCGAATGCCCATCTGGCTAGCTACCACCCTTAGGTAGAAAATCTGTCGCCAAGCACCAAAAGGTGTGTTCCGGCAGCTATCCTTGAGAGCTAGTAATTCTAGGTTAACCTGATCAAGATTTTCGACCATATCATCACTTACCATCAGGTGAGATAGTGGTCAAAGGCTAACCTATCACGTATATATAAAAAAAATTAAATGTCAGTTTTTTTAACGTTATGGTTTTGGTACTGGCAACACTACTTATTAACTGTCGCAGATCTCAACCAATAGATGGCGCTGCCCTGAAAATGAACGTGAAAGCGTTTGTCGCGAGCGCCCGATATATTATCTACTATTATTTCCTGTTTATATGGACGCGACTTATGGTCGCGGGTTCGAATCCCGAGTTTTTTGCTGTGGGGAGTGCTACTACTTAGTACCACCACTCGTGAAGTCTTACAATTGTTCTACGTATTATCTTATCATATTAAACTGAATTACCTTAAACGTTTTTAAACTGAATTACCTTAAACGTTTGCAACGTGCATATTTTCATATAACATTTTGTGTGGGTTCCGTGAGACGGATTGAAACCGCACTACTTTAATTAAATGTGTACGTTACAGATGTATTCATTCCTACTACGCGGACGTAACTAAGGTTATCAGATATGTACCAAATGGTTTTATAAAGAATTAAAATGCAAAATACTTTTCAGATTTACTATTTCAAATATCAAATACTTTTGTATTTCAAATGCTAAATAGATATTTTCAAAATAAAATACTGTTGACCAAATCTCAGACATATTTATTTATTTTAGGTATTTATCATGCATGAGAAATAGAGACAATTCCGAGCCGAACAAAAACGTCTAATAACATGGCACCTTATGCATGACATTTCGGTCATATTTATCAGTACGCGTATGAATAAATTCTGTTATGTTATTAATAATAATACTCACTCAAAATAATTAAAAAAACCTAGACTAACCAAAAGAGAGTTATGGCTCCATTTTATGAATTTACTTCGCCATTAACTTCGGTTGATTGGGCATCTAGTTCTTATATAATTATTATTACACTTTTTTTATTACTCACAACTGGACTGGAATTATGCAAAAGTGAAAAATAAACATCAATTTTTATTTATTACGCTTTTTAACAAAATCAGTTGTTCGAATACATCATCACTCATTTTTAGGGTTCCGTACCCAAAGGGTAAAAACTGGACCAGGATGTATCCCAAGAAAGGTGATAGCTAGACAGTTGAAATTATATACAGGTGATGTATTTCTATTGCCCCTATAACAACAAATGTTATAAATAAAATAAAATAAATATTTAAGTGGGGGTCCCATACAACCAACTTGATTTTTTACCGTTTCTTGCTCGATACTAATAACGGTGACAGGTAGACGCTTTCTTGCGAAATTAGCTTACAGATAATAGTATTCCATACCATTATCTGTTAACTAATTCTTGCGCGAGTCCCACTCGCACTTGGCGGCTTTTTTTCTTCTTCTGTGAGGTCTCATAATCATCCCACCGTACGAAAAAAGTCTCTACTGGTGCTGAACTTGGTAAGGATGTATTAAAAAATACTTTTTTTAGTGTAGGATAAGCGTTTAGCATCTACAGATTTGTGCACTCATAAACTTAATCACAAAGTATTTTGCATTTTGAAATGAATATTAAATATGCAAAATACGTGTCGAAAGGTATTTCAAATAAAATACAAAATGTTTTTAACCAAAAGGCATTGAAATGGTAGGTATAATTAGGTATTTTAAATAGAAGTATTTTAAAATTTTCAAATAAATCCCATCTCTGATGGTTATGACATAACATTGACTCCTTCATCTTCACTCGCAGTGTTTAGGCGCCCTTTACTTGGACAGGCGTTTGTTGGCGCAGATAGAGGCTTGTAGCACAGCGGTAGTAGGTGCCTATCTCGTTTTTAAATAATTGCAAAGTAAAACGAATATCTAACCTATCAATTTGTGTAATATATATAACATACAAATGTTTGACACGTAAATAACCGAAATATTGTACATTAACGTATTACTGTGTTCTACTATCCCCAACTAAAATATAAATAAACGCAATTATTCGTTCCTTTAAAAAAAATACTGAAAAATGGAACCGAGTTCAACACTATAAAGTACAGAAATAACTTGTTGAAGTCGGTACCATGATAGTTCAGTAGTACCTATTATCACAATATTGTGCACGTGGTACTGATTTCGACAACTTATTTCACACTTTTGAGTGTTGAAATAAAAAAAAATTGCTTTTTAATGTCCGTTGCTACTCACGGGATCGATTCATTGGCAATGACTATATCATCAAGATAGGAAAAAAAAATTCAGTTATTGGAGAGTAACGCAAAAACGGCTTGACTGATTTTGATGAAATTGATATGGGACCAAACGAAAAGCATCAGCTTTCAAATAAAAAATTAACCTTATAAATGGTTCACTCAGTAAAAAGAACTAAGGTAACAAACTAGTTGAGAACCTCTTCCTTTTTTTATCAGATAAGTTAGTTTAGGGCCCGTTTCAGAATGTCCTAATAAAGTTTCGGGTTGCTATGCAACACATAAAATTACCGAATGATAAAAATGACAGTTAATATGCAGCGCGTTTCAAGCTTTAACCGATGGATAGGATAAATCGATGACTCTGAAACGTAAAGATGGTGTTTTATTTATGAAATATATTCTGGGTAGTAAAACCGGAACTTACTCGAACATTCTGAAACGGGCCCTTACGCCCGGTTTCTCGACGGCCATTCAAATTTATGATCAACTAACAGAGCTGCTAAGTTAACAGCACTGTCAAATCAAATTGGGTTGCTGAAAGGGCGATTAGGATAAAATTAACTAATTAGAAATCAATGTTAACTGATCCGAGAAAGTAAATTTTGTATATGGCAACCTCCCTTTTTCCCTTCAATATGATTTATCGTTCATTCACTTTCGTGTCAAGTTGACAAATTAAAAGGCGGCAATTTGGTGATTTTTTCAAAAACTAATCCTGAGCGAGTGCAATTTATTTGAAAATTGTTTAATTTTGAAATAATATAGTAATGGCTACTTCAAGGGGAAAAAAATACACAGAACGCGAGAAATGCACGCTGTTGAGTATAATAGATAGGCAAGTATCTACCCATTTTAAGTTTTAATTATGTATTAAACAAATGTTCTAGACCTTTATCTTTCGATGTCTTCTGTTTTCAGATATAAATCTATAATTGAAAATAAAGTTACAAATGGGGACAGCATACAAAATAAAAATGAAGCTTGGGCAAAAATAACTCTGGCCTACAATGCTTCAGCTGAGGAACCCCGGACTCAAAAGCAGCTGCAAACTGCATATCTGAACCTCAAAAGAGTTAGGTACGAGGAAAACAGTGGCTGATGAAAACGTAAGTCCAAGTACCTTCTTATCTATTTAGACAGCTTTATCTATTCTTCTTATAAGAATATTTTTTTTTTATTTTAGGTCAAACAGTATGTACTCCGAAAAACTGAATGCCAGAGTTCACAGATGGGGACAGATAGATTACAGGACAATCAATGGACAGATACCGATAGTACAGATAATGTAAAGCTCAGATGCTCTGATATCTAAGAAACTAATAACTATGTCCTTGCAGAGGATCTTACATTTAATTCTAGTTTAGTTACCTAATGGTGTTCAATAATGTCATATAGTTTAAATAGTATATTAAAAATAATAATAATATAATATTTATGTAATATATATTATATATATATTTTTTAAAATATAATATTTATGTGAGATAAGCATGTTTCAGCACAGCCATTTCGATTAACAGCTTAGCCTTTTCACATCATGTTATAACTTAGTTATGTATTTGTTTACCTTCTGTTTTTAGAATTATGATGAAAATATAATCAAAAAGTTAAAGTTAGTGTGTTTCAAAAGCCTGTACCTGGCCCTGAACTCCTCGTCACTATAATGTTCCATAGGATACATTCTTTGACGATAAAATCTAGACCTGGTAGCCGATTGCTCATCTTCACTGCTACTAGTCAATGACAAAGATGAAAGAGAGGATTCCATCACCTACACTATAAAGAGCAATCCAAGTATAGTTTTATTCGTTCTTGTATTGTGCACAGAAATCTATTTGGCTAGTATGTTTTCACGGTTCCGTTTTAATTACTTAGCAGGAATGTCCAAATAGTCCGCTTAATAGTAACAGAAGTGGATATTTATATAAAGTTCTGAGAAAAAAGCAAAATAGGGAGCAAAGTTGGTAATTTACACGTTAATCGTCCGATCTCGGTAGATTAGCTAACAAATTATTTGACAGCGGGTTGACATGACATTTAAGCTTGATCGCTCGTTCAGAAACCCAACTTACGATTTAACTAGAGATTACTGTTCAAATTTGACTGCTGTGTTAACTGATCAGAGATTACTATAAAAGTACTTGATCAGCGTTCCTGCACCCCGAACTCGACTTAACAAGAGATTTAACACATGATTACTTAATTTGTTATTTGAATAGCCGTCGAGAAACCGGTCGTTAGTATTATAACTTGTCATTAATCACTAGACAGCGCTACCAAATACTAATTAAAGCGCAAACAGGCTCTTATCAATGCCAATCTTGTATCATAACTTGTGCAGGAAAATTCCTCTAATATTTGATTAATAGTTCAATAATGAAGTACTTGTAATTCTGCAATTTCAGATTCTTACATAATTCAGTTTTTAAGATAGACCACATCACAAAAATGGTCCAAAACTTACAATTTGGACTGCCCCCAATTATAAACTTATTGTTTAGCATAAAAATGTATTGTATTCTATTATATGAACTCTAGAGGATAGCAGCCCACTTGCTATTTTTTCGGCCGTAGTTCCAGCTACCAACTATTGGATCCCTGGTAGTGACGTAGAACTATTGTATGGAAAAAAAATGAAAGTGAATGGTTAGGGTAAAAAAAAATTATACCTTAAAATGGAACCGACTTCAGCACTCAAAAGTGTGAAATAAGTTGTTGAAGTCTGTACCAGGATAGTTCAAAACTACCTTTCGTCACAATATTGTGCGCATGGTACTGACTTCGACAAGTTATTTCACACTTTGGAGTGTTGAAGTCGGTTCCATTTTTTGGTGAAATATTTTGTTCACTTTTTTTATTGACCCCTGCTACTTACGGGATCGATTGTCATTAATTGTCAACGACTACATCATCAAGATAGAAAAATATTTTTCAGTTATTGAAGTGTAATTCAAAAACACCGATTTTGATGAACGAAATTTAAATGGGGCCAAATGACAAGCATCAGTATTCAAATTAAAAAAGAATTATCAGAATCAGTTCATCCAGTCAAAAGTTCTGAGGTAAAACATATAAAAAAAATACAGATGAATTGAGAACGTCCTCCTTTTTTGAAGTTGGTTAATATGAATTATAATGAGTAAAAGCTATTTGCGCCTACTAAAACATAACTATTATTTAAGTCGAAACCCAACTTCATTTGCTCGCAAATACGATCAGGCAATAATAGTAAGGAAGCGTGTCGTCTTTTGATTCGAATACTGCTTGTTAAATAGATGACGCAATTGACCGCTAAATGCACAAAACCAACTAAAAAACCCCGTGGGTGCCGGGTTAGAATTGCACCTCCCCATATCATCCCGTGGGTGTCGTAACGTAAGACCCGACTAAGGGAAAAATACTGGAAGGTGAGCAGCAGCGCCTTCTTAAGAACTGCCAACTTACAATGCGATCCCCAAGACGCCAGCCAAGCGTGGGGATTATGGCAAATTCCCCCTTAATAGGGGAGGCTGTGTTCAGCAGTGGACGATCCGGCTGTTACAGTAACTACAAAAACCACTTACCTTTCTTCCTAATAAAATTTCACGTCAAATTTTCTTTTTTCGGCCAACATTCTACACATAATAACATTTTTTTTTTTATGCTTGTTAGGTTAGCCTTTGACCACTATCTCACCTGATGGTAAGTGATGATGTGGTCGAAGATGTTGTTCAGGCTAACCTAGAATTACTGGCTCTCAAGTAAAGCTGCCGGAACACACCGTTAGGTGCTTGGCGACAGATTTTCTACTTGAGGGTGGTAGCTAGCCAGGCGGGCATTCGCAAAGTGCCCTACCACCATGCTCTAACGACTGCCATCCTAAGACAACAACCGGGACCGACGGCTTAACGTGCCCTCCGAAGCACGGAAGCGCTCAGTAGTAATGTCACCTGCGGTCACCCATCCAACTCATGACCGCGGCGGACGCTGCTTAACTTCGCTGATCGATTCAGAATGGTTAAGCAAACCTCGCTACGAGCGCTTCAAACTAAATATTGGGCTTGTGTCAGTGATGATGTGGTCGAAGGTATTAAACAGGCTTATAACCTAGAATTACAGGCTCTCAAAAAACCGAGGCCGGAACACACCGTTAGTTACTTGGCCACAGATTTTGTACTTGAGTGTGGTAGCTAGCCAGGCAGGCATTCGCAAAATGCCCTACCACCATGCGGTGAAGCTCAATCCCGCGGTGGGATTGAGCAAACCATAGACCTGCTGCGCGGCAGTACATAGCCAATGCCACTGAGCCATCACTGCTACTGACGGTAAGTAATGTTGTGGTCGATAATGTTGTACTAAGTGTACTCGTGAAGTGACTCAAGACCTGTGACGGACGGATTTACAGGCGACTGACCTCCGTTTTGCCTTATGATTGCAACGAGGCATCGTTCATGGTACAATATATTAATAGTTACGTGCTAATGTGTCGATAGCTGTCTGACGCGAGAATGAACGACCATACGTTCGTTTAGGCACTCGGTATGGTATGGATTGACCAACATATTTATATATCATTTTTAATATTAAAATAGTTTAAACTTCAGTAATCGCATTGAAAGTTACATATATATACAGTTTATTCAAAAACACGTGTGTTGGTGGTGATTCTGTGAAAATCTGTTCAGATTAGCCCAAGATATAATCAAATTAAATTTCAAAATCTTCGTGTTCGTTTCTACAATTCGCCGCTGCCCGTAGCCGTGTCAGGCGGTGACTCATCCGCTCGGTGTGCAGACGGACCGCTGCACTTTGACCGCGCGCTCGCTTATCAGCTGTCTATTTGTTTACGTCAGTGGCCCGCAAGGAATTTAATAAGTTAGTCTACCTACACAATTTGTGCAATAATTATGAATTGCGATGCATGTTACTGCGCCATTGATGGTAAGGAAGAATATTTACGTTGCGGAATAGATACCTGTAACAAAATTTATCATTTATTATGTATGGGCAGCAAGTTCCCGTCCGAGTCCGGTGTTTCTTGGATGTGTCCCGAATGTCGCGTTACTGCTGAAAGGAAAAAAGATAATAGTTCAACTCCAGTGGGCTCTGCTCCAAAATCTCATGACATTAATGTCACACACCGCAAGCGAGCAACAAAACCTTGCCCCACTGAAGACAGCTTTATTTTTCAACCAGAACGGACAATAACAGAATTAGACGAGATCCAAACTCTACGTAGTGATATAAAAGATCTGCAAAGCCAGCTCAGCACAGCGGTTTCGGTTATTCTGAGCTGCAAGATGGAGATGTCCAACTACGCTTCACAAGTTAGAGTTTCACAAGCAACTGGAAGCATTTACACCTTTTGTTGAACCAGCTATCTTTGTGCAGAATAGAAAGACACCTCGGGCTCAGCCTCAAGCACGAAACGTGGAACCAGTTTGTCAAGATAAATCGCAACCCTACATGGAAATACCTACTTTGTTACCTGGTATATTAAGATGAAAAAAACGTTCTAGAAACGTCGATTTACTGGCTTGGCGGGTAAGTAAGAATAACCACAGAGCAGGTAAGTAATACAACGCGTGACCGTAAACACACATCATAAAATTCGTAATTTTTCCGCTGGGGTTACGTACGCACACACCATCAACACCACAAACATTCATTGTTCGAATCAGTTGCTGTGTTTTGCTGCTATAATGTTGCCCGTGGCAATGAAATACACATAAGGCTTAATAATTCGTTTTGTATGCGTCGAGTGTAAAACAACTTTTCAAGGATTAGTAAGATATGTTAGGTACAGTATGTTAATTTGTTCCGAACATAAGGATTCAAATTACCAAAATAAGACATAAAACGATACACGCGATATATTGCTATCATAATTGGAGGTTTTAAATAATCTTTTATGAGCTATGGAGATTATGTTATCGACATAGGTGCCTTTATATTAAAATTTATATAATTATTATTTAAATTTTCTATCTGTAACCTATTTTCAATGAGCTCAAACACGAAGGATCTCATGTTTGGGCTGGAAGTTGATGAGGATATACGTACTCAGCAGATTCAAAGATGTTGCAGCATTAGTACACGGTTACCATGTTTTTGCATTATCTTTTAAGTACCTACCTAATATGATAATACCATGAATATAAGAATTGATCATTTATCTCTTCATTTAATAAATAGAAAAGAGCTGACGATCATCAAACGCGGAACAGATTGTTTTAAACCATAGATAACGAAAAAAAAATAATTAATTATCTTTCAAAAAAACTAAAAAAATCAGTAATCCTTTTGAGACGACGAGGAGAAAGTCTGACACAGATAAACGCGTTTAACTTATGTTTACATCCCTCTGTTCGCGACGAGTGATAAAAATCAGTCAAAAATGTTGTCAAATCTTGTTAAATATGATATTATCTAACAAATAGTGCGGAAGCATGTTTTTGCACTAAATTAGTCTGTGGTCGTGCTATGACCACTGTCGCGACCTTGTTCAGCGTAGCGTCTGTCAGGGCCATGGACTATGGAGATACCATTGCGGCTCCATTATGACATGGAAATCGTCATAGAGAATAATGGTGGCACTTATTACGTGATTGTTTCGTAGTGTTATATAGAGCATAATTGTAAAACATCTGGCATTATTAAGTTGTACTTATGTACTTACTGCATATATTTTAAATAATACCGAAGGTGTGCTTATCGTAGTTATAACTTAGCTTTTATAAATCACTAGCGACTCGCCATCGGCTTCGCATTGGTGCAATGCTGATATTAAATAATCTGTAATGTACCTCCTAGAGGTCAGTCAGCGTTGGCAATGTAAGCACAAAAAATGAGTTTATTTACTACATCACATTAGAAACAGGTAGGTTCCACAATTTAAATGATGTTATATCCGATGTGACCTCTCCATTGGTAGAAATAAAGACTGTTAGCCTCAAACCGAACGTGAAAGTAGATTCCAAAAAATCTATGACTACTAAAATTCCGAAAAGCCGCAAACAGAAACAAATCAAAGATAGACATTTGCCAGTCTCGCCTATAACATCCAAATCCCCAAATTCCTTACAAACCGGAAACTCTGAAATTTGCCTCGACGGAAATCAAGATCATAGAACATGTTCACACGACCTGCAGGAAGCTGAAACTGAACAATGGACTGAAGTGAGAAGGAAGAGGAGCTTGCGGCAATCCTCTATTATTGGTAAAGCAGATTCATCCAAAACAAGCTTAAAAGCCGTGGAGCCCCGTAAGTATTTCCACTTATGGAATATGGAGTCCAAGATTGATGAAATAAAAGATTATCTCCATGTTATCTGTCCTTTAAGCACGTGTACAGTCCAAGAACTAACCGCACGCGGAGACTACAAATCGTACAAAATAGGGGTACCGACGGATGCCTATGAGTGTTGCTTTAACCCTGATGTTTGGCCAATCAATGCAAGGCTAAAGGAGTGGATACCATACCTACGCTCAGCTGGTGTTGCTGGGGTAGATTTTGCAAGTGGTCAGAAGACTACATCCAACAACCAGCTTTTTCGCCCTGCCGCAACCAACAACAAGATCTTTCGTGGCCAAACAAAGACAAAATAATAAAGTCGCAAAATTGAACATTTTTTACCAAAACGTTCGAGGCCTCAAAACTAAATTACCAAAGTTTCGAAACAATTTGTCTTTGATAGAGAATAATATTGTCGCACTTACAGAGACATTTCTGGATAGTTCTGTAGAGGACGCTGAGCTACAATGTGGCAACTGGAATATTATACGCCGTGATAGAAGCACACCTTGTGGAGGTGTTGCACTTGCCGCACAGGCTCCTATTGTACTACATCGGCGTTCAGATTTGGAGACTGTAAGTGGTGAAGATCTATGGGTGTCATTTACATGGTATGGCCAACCATTTTTCGTTTGTGTAGTGTACATAAATCCAAGTGCAAACGACAGTGACTATATGCAATGGTTTTGTAAAGTGGAATCTTTTATCAATACCTTAGGAGCAACCGTTGTCATTCTTGGTGATATTAATTTAAATAGTTCATCCCTGAATATTAGGAGCTATTACTGTTATTTTATGTCCTATTGTAATTTGATAGAGAAGAATGTAGTTGAAAATGCGTATGGGGGTATGTTAGATGTGGTTTTAGTCCAGAAGAGTGATGATGATCTTCACCGTACTCGTATCATAAATGCTGATGGCCTGGTCAACATCGACGTATACCATCCTCCGTTAGATATTGAAATAGAAGTCAACAGAAATCATCAATTTGACCCCCTAGAGCCCTCTAACATCAATCCCTCTAAGGATTGGAACTTCAGGAAGTGCGATTATGATTATCTATTTTCGACTCTTTCTGATTGTAGTTGGAAATCAGTTCTTGAAACAAATGACGCTATTATGGCCACAGACCGCTTCTATGAAATTCTACACATTTGTTTCGACCAATGCATCCCCAAAAAAAGACGTAAGAATTGTATGACTAGGCGTTATCCAGTATGGTTTTCCAGTGATATTATCACTGATAACATGGTTAAAATCAAATTGCACAAATCCTGGAAAAAAAACAATAACGATGCCACCTACAAATTATTTTCAAATCTTAGATCGAGTCTCAAATTGCGTGTTGAAACCGCATACAACTCCTATTTAAAACAAATAGAAAATAACATAAAATCAAATCCTCGCGAATTTTGGCGTCAGATTTCAAGTTTACGTACTAAGGGTGGATTCGAACCTAATGTTATGTATAAGGGTAAAAGTTTTTCAGGAACTGAGGCCGCAAATGCTTTCGCAAGTTTCTTTGCTAGCGTATTTTTGCCCGAAGTGCCGGTGTTAGACACTAAAATTGCCTATACATCCGATATCAGTTGTAACCTTCGATAAAATATACCCTAGATGCAACTTTTCGTATTGACAGAACGCATATAAACGGCTCGAGTTATCCTATACCTTTCTGTCTATTGAGATACACATAAAAACCTTAAAATTACACAAAAACGTAGTAAATCTATTTAAGTCATTTAACAATATTCAACCTTGTATAAGTTGCATAAGGTTTAATTTTCAATTACTTCGTAATAAACTTTAAGCACTTTTACTCTGCGCCATTGAAGAGAGCTCGTAAAATTTTATTACCCTTTGCTGTGATAGAACATAAAATACAATGGAGTCGCTTACTCCTAATCTCGTACTAAAAATATTATTTAGTAATTAGTTTTTTTGGTGACATTTATAATTGGAATTTAAACTATCCATATTAGTAAACTAGCTTATATACCCTGGTTTTTCCTGGGTTGAAAAGGTGTGTAGTAGATTATATGCGGATGTTGGGAGATAGAAAAGGGATCTGTTATAATGAAATCAGAATATGAATTATTCGGCTTTAATTTTCATTAACTTTTATTTATTTATTCCACACAGAATAAAAGGAATTAAAAACAAATAATATAACAACAATATAATGTATCAGACCTGAATTGCAGTTCAGATACCTGCGTGTTACAGCAAAATGTATAAAGTAAACGTGTTTGAGTAATTAATGTAATTATGAATGTTAATACAATGTTAATGTTAATTTTATACATTATATATGTAATACAATATTTAATATTTATAAACTACCTTTACATACTATATTCATATCATACATTCTGAAAATCATCTGTAATAATAAGATTGCACGCTAAACCTCGTGCATTCAGGATTGTGCAGGTGGCTCGGACATTTCGATATTAAATTATTAACATACAACATCGATGAAAAACCGGAACTCTTACACGTATTAGTACATAAAACATACATAAATATGCACACATACACACACGCATACACATAAATATATTGTATATATGTGTGTAAGCACTAATCCATATTATATGTGAATATATTGCAGTTCTAATAATATTTCATACATAAATGTCAAATTGATAACCTCCTTTTTGAAGTTGGAAAATGTAAAATAAATGCCTGTGTACAGTCTGAGAAAATAAAAGATTATTATGGCGACTCCAATAGACTTGTTCTGAATTAGGGCTCACTTATTCTTGTCTTGCATGGGATGTTATTATGCGTGCGAAAGAGACAACTGCGTAGCAGGAGTAACGGAATTTAATTTGTTGATGTATTAATTTAGAGGTGATAATTAAATAATTATGAATGTTTATAACTTAAAATACTATAAATATGTATAAAACTTACCGAAAATACGAAATCCCATGTATTTTTCGCTTTGTAAGTGTGTTATTTTTGCAACTATTCACAGAGCACTTCGGCATTGTTTCACTCGACGATCAGCGCGTCACTGACGGCAAAACTGTGCTTCAGATCATTATAAGCACAGTTTTGTTTGGTTAACTTTGGAGCGTTCGCGCAGAATCTAGGGTATATTTTATCGAAGGTTGTAACAGTAATTACATAAACATTTCAAACATAACGCCTCAAGACGTCCGGTATGGAATTAGAAAGTTAAAATCAAACAGCGCTATAGGACCCGACAGTATCCCTCCTATAGTACTCAAACAATTACAAAACCACTTTTGCTATCCCCTCTGTCACATATTCAATTTAGCCATAAAAACAGGCAAGTACCCACCACACTGGAAAGTTTCTAGAGTTAGCCCGATACCCAAGGGTATACAAAAATCAGAGGTGGAAGAATATCGTCCCATTGCAGTGCTATCGGCACCAGCAAAGATTTTTGAGATCATAATGCACAAATATATCTACGCACAGGTGAACAAATACTTATGCGACGAACAGCACGGCTTTAGACCGAAGAGATCGGTGGACACTAACCTACTATCTCTAATCCATTATATCTCCACTAAGATGGACCGCGGTTTACAAGTTGACGTGCTTTATTTTGACTTCCGGAAGGCATTTGACAGGGTCAACAATGACATACTGCTGGCTAAAATTGGCACCATGGGTTTTGCTCCAGGATTACTAAGCCTACTAGCGGATTATCTGCGTGATCGTCAGCAGTTTGTCAAGCTTGGAATTTATGAATCGGACCCTTATCATACGCGTTCTGGAGTCAATCAAGGCTCGATTCTTGGACCTCTATTATTTTTATTGATGGTCAATGATCTACCGTCAGTCCTAAAAAGGGCACGATGCCTGCTATACGCCGATGACTTAAAATTATTTACAGAGATAAAGTCTGAGGCTGACTGTGCGGTTCTGCAGAGGGACGTTGATGCTGTTTACACCTGGAGTAATTGTAATAGAATGGAATTCAATGTCAAAAAGTGTTCAGTAATGAGTTTTGGTCGGAAGTTGAACTCAATTCATTTTCCTTATAAAATAAACGGTCAAAATCTAGTTCATTCTGAGACCGTACGCGATTTGGGAATAATATTTGACCGAAGATTGACTTTTCGCGATCACATTGTCACGCTGGCTAAAGAATCCTTCAGACGGTTGGGTTTCATCCTTCGCAATTCTCGGGATATCCAAAGTCATCATGTGATACGATTGATATTTGGAACGTTAGTACGATGCAAACTGGAAAGCGCTATGTGCGTATGGAGTCCATTTGAAAGCAGTTATGTGCTTTTACTGGAAAAGGTACAAAAAGCTTTCCTTAGGTACCTTTATAAACGCATTTATGGGTACTACCCCTACATGTACCCTACAAAATTTTTGTTAGGTTGTTTGGGTTACAACTCCTTGGAAGTTAGACGGCAAAGGAACCAGCTAATTGTTTCATGCAAAATTATTCGGGACAAAATTGATGCACCAGACCTTAGAGAGGCGCTATGTCAATTTTATGTCCCCGAAAAGTACCTTTCTGCCCGTAAACACAAGCTGTTTGCCGAGCCGTTGTGTCACACCGTTTCACACAGCAACTCGCCTATACCGCGCACACTTTCGGCTCTCAATGCTCTCCTGGACATGAACCCTGACAGTGATCTGTTTGCGGATGTATGGCCAAATATTGTACATGAGTGTGTGCGTTTTTGTGAAAGGGATGTATGATTTTTTTTTTTGTATAGTGTTATTTTATGTATTAATATTGTATTTTCCTATCTTTAATTGTTGTAATTGGTGTGTCACCGTTATAATTAAAGTAAATTAAATAAATAAATAAATATCTTAAAATCCGCCAGTCTAACGCATAATCCACCAGTCAGGGAATTACACCGTCAATCTGGCGTCATTCTGTTATCAATCATGGAATCTTCAAAAACCTAGAGTAAAGTGCTGCCAACTGAAGCGAAGTTATATTCATTTGCTGACGATACACACCTTGGGGGCTGTCCATTAAGCACATGATGTTTTTTTAGCATTTTTAACACCCTCCTCCACCTCGGTGATTCGTGGTTAGGTTTAAGACTAACCTAGCTAGCTATCACACTCAAGTAGAAAATCTGTCGCCAAGCATCTAACGTTGAGTTTTGGCTGCTGTCCTTGAGATCTAAGTCTAGGTTTGCCTGCATATTTAAAAATTGTTTTTCATAAAGTATCCATCTTTGTTTTAGGCGGAAGAGATCGTTAGCGACGTGTCAGTCCAGCACATAGACCCTAAAAGCCGGGACTGTATCTTCGAAAACGAACGCCCTTTGGCTTCAGAAGGCTGGCCTTTCGAAGAGTACTCGTACAGCGGCTGTGTTTGGTACTGCCGGACCATGGCCCAAGTTAACGTCTGCAATTGTACTTATCACTTCATGCCGAAAATTGGTAAGTAGAAACGCATAAGATAGTATATAAATATGCACGTAGCTTTAACCACTCTCACATCTTCTAATTTATCTTTCGACCCATGTCGTCCAATCATGAAATGGTACCATTTGAGATTCTTCAGAAGCGCTCATAGCGTAGTTTGCTTATACGTTCGCTGCGGTAATGGGTTGGCTGGTGACCCTCAAGTGACAATACTAAGGGCACTTCCGTGCTTCGGAGGGCACGTTAAGCCGTCGTCGGTCCCAGTTGTTGTCTTAGGATGGTATTGGTAGGGCATTTGGCGAATGCCGTCCTGGCTAGCTACCAACCTCAAGTAGAAAGTCTGTAACTAAGCACTAACTTGGTGTATTCTGCCGTAGCTGTCCTTGAGAGCCACTAATTCTAGGTTGGCCTGAACAACATTTTCTACCACATCATCACTTACTATCAGGTGAGGTACCTATTGGTCAAATTAGGTTAGCCTATCTACACTTATGTGGAAAGATTTGTATTTTTGTATGCAATTAATAAACTAAACTAATATACCGATATGGATGAAAGTTGGTATGGAAATATTTTGAAACCCGGGGAAGGACATAGGATTTTTTTAACCAACTGCGCAGAATGAGTTTAATAGTTTTGAGAGATAACCGAAATTTTGCGCCAAACGCGCGGGTGGAGCCGCAGCCGGAAAGCTAGTCAGGTATAAAAAAAAGATCCTATTCCAAAATAATTAACACAGATTCCTTGAAAATGAGCATCATCAACAAAATTATTTTTAAAAAATTGGATTATTAGGCAAGGTGCCAAGAGATCTTAGCATTACCGCCTTGAAATGCTCAAGAAAACTTTTGAGAAAGAAATGTCTTTGTATTGTCCTTTTTGTTGTTAGTGATGAGATGACACTACACACAAGGGATATGGGTAAGAAGATGTTGAAACATTAATAAGATGCTACTATTTACAGACAAAGTTCCTGTATGCAATATTGAAGGCTTGAAGTGTCTTGCTAAAAATAAAGGTGATCTATTACTTTACTCCTCTTTCACGATTATGCTTGCCTAGTACATTTTATTTAAATCTAAACTAATATTATAAAAAGAGCAACGCCGGAACCAGTAGCCGGCCCTTCAACTTAGGATAATAAATTAAATAAACTTAGGGCCCGTTTCAGAATGTCCTAATAAAGTTTCGGGTTGCTATGCAACACATAAAATAACTGAATGATAAAAATGACTGTTGACATGCAGCGCGTTTCAAGCTTTTACCGATGGATAGGCTAAATCGATGACTGTGAAACTTAAAGATAGTGTTTTATTTATTAAATATGTTCTGGGTAGTAAAACCGGAACTTACTCGAACATTCTGAAACAGGCCCTTAGGATAAAAAAGAACAGTTATTTACATCACGTTTGCAGCCATTTACTTTTCCACTGAACATAATTTTAATATAAGTTTCATTGTTTTAGAATACATCGAGAAGGAGAAACATACACATTGTCCTATGAGCTGTGCAGAAGTTGTATATAAACTGGTTTATCTCGCTTGTCCGTAAGTTTTTTGCATGGTGGTAGGGCACTTTGCGAATGCCCGCCTGGCTAGCTACCACCCTCAAGTTGAAAATCTGTCGCCAAGCACCTAACGGTGTGTTCCGGCAGCTGTCCTTGAGAGCCAGTAATTCTAGGTTAGCCTGTACAACATCTTCGACCACATCATCACTTACCATCAGGTGAGATAGTGGTCAAAGGCATAAAAAAAAAGTATCCAGTTCTGTTTTAAACATTTTGTTTTGTTATAAACAGTGTTAAGGTTATCATATTGCCACCAGCACCAACCCATATAAAACCAGCCTATTGCGAGTTTGTCTCAAAAAAGAAATTATTCAACATGTTTTTTAAAAAGTGAACGCTTTAAATTTATGAATGAAATTTAGTTTTATTTTTGTTTATTTTAGACTGTACAAAGGATTACAGAAGTGTACTTTTAGGAATATAGCTAGTATATGTACCAACATCGTTAACCACAGATTATCGTAATTAATTTATACAGAACAAGTGAAGTAATAAAGTTTTATATAATGTTCTACTTACAATAATGAGTTACTAACTAATAATATAAGAGTAGATACATTTGTATTTAAACTAAACAACTATATGTCCGTTACAAAGTCAGTCGAATGACGATAGATAGTGACGAGGCAGACATTATTGTAGAACTATTTAATAATAACAAAATATTTTATTAAACTTAGTCAATTCGAATTGCTGTCGCCATCACCACTCGATGCCTACAATACTGACCTACGGGAACCACTAGAACGTTCAGGACACATTTCAATTTTAGAGGACATCAAATACTATGTCTGATCCGAAAACACGATTCCCTATATTTCTCTTGATTGAAAGAAATCAGGAATAGGGCTCTTAAATTTCATAATAATCAAGTTTTGTGTCTGTAGTAAATCTTATCAACACACATTTTATTTCTTATTACTAGCTGACCCGACAAAAATCGTTTTGCCGTATAGGCAAACAAAAATAGTTTCATCTACCTATTTGAAAAATACTTTACGTCCTACTACTAGGTACTATTACGAATATACATTCAGTAAGTCTGAGAAACCGATTACCATGAAGTTTTGTGTGTATACGCAAAATTTCATAGTAATCGGTCAAGCCGTTTCAGAGGAGTTTTGTCACAAACACTGTTCACCCGAGACATAAAGCAGTTGAACAGGAGCAAAAAACACAAAAAATAGACTCCTAAAATAATGATCAGTTCTGTGTACAGGATTGTGCTCCATTATCAATGGTTTCGCATATCTTTCTACCCTTTACTCATGTGGAGTCGGAACCTACATTCCATATTCGCTAACAAAACAAAAAGAAAAAAACATTAAATATAAATATATGATTTCATGCTTTCTTCGTGAAGAAAAATACAAAAATAGAATGTATTTTACAAATTACAAGAGTAAAGATAAAAACACAAAATTGTTCTAATAATTTATAGGTTAATATGATTTTCGTTTAAACGCGGTTGAGCTTTTTATCATTGTAAAAACATAAAGAATATGTATTCGTGGTTTTATTTGTGAACTGTTAAAATATGTTTTCTTACTAACTTACTGACTCTTTCTACTAACGACAGCAGTAATTGTATTACCGTTTATTTTATGGCAAGCTATAACGCCAACTCTCATCGACTAGGTGGTGGCGTAATGGTTAGGCTCATTAGGCGCATTTTATCTTCAGTCACCTTTCACGACATCCAACTTGTTATTTTTTACCAAACCTACGTGGACGAAGCCGCAGATAAAAGCTAGTATTCTATACATTGCCTAGATACTTATCTTAAGCTTCTTTGATAGAGTATCGATTTTGGCGGTATTGTGTGGCATGCATGGCGGCATTAGCCGATAAGTTTGGCTTTGGCTGATGCTTGTGGCGAATGTTATTAGTTACGGAGCTACACTATACTTCATAGGGTAACCACGATCACTGCAGGGTTAGGTATACTGTACTGTAACAGCCAGATCGCCCTCTGCTGAACACTACCTCCCCTATTAAGGGGATATGTGTCATAATCCCCACGCTTGGCAGGCGTCTTGGGGATCGCAGTGTAAGTTGGCAGTTCTTTAGAAGGTGCTGCTGCCCTGTACTGTACTGTGACAGCCGGATCATCCACTGCTGAACACAGCCTCCCCTATTAAGGGGGTTTTTGCCATAATCCCCACGCTTGGTGGGCGTCTTGGGGATCGCAGTGAAAGTTGCCAGTACTTGAGAAGGCGCTGCTGCCCACCTTCCAGTATTTTTCCCTTAGTCGCCTCTTAAAACACCCACGGGATGATATGGGGAGGTGCAATTCTAACCCGGCACCCCACGGGGGCTGCTGTCCACCTCCAAGTAACTTTCCCTTAGTCGCCTCTACGACACCCACGGGAAGATATGGGGGATGCAATTCTAACCCGGCACCTCACGGGTTAGGTATGTTGGGAAAATAATAATAATAGATAGAAGCTAGAGTACTCGTGTCGTGGCGCTTCTCACACAAACGTAATATCGTCATATTTGAAATACTAAGTGTTTAAATTCAAATTCGGTGAAACTTTGCATATGTTTGAGACTAATATCTATGCTTGTGATTTGCCAGATTTCTGTAATATTAAGTATTATCAAAATAATAAGAAAAATCTATTTATTTATTTATTTCGTACACAACACAAATTACAATCATTACAGATACATAGAAACATACTTAAGGTTAAGAACTAGATTATAAAAACAAAGAAAAACGATTGAGGAGACTGAGGTAAGGTAGGTGAGGTACTTTTTTTTATATATTAATAGAAGAAATTGTAAAACATGCAGACAACGCACAACCGCGAGAAATTTACCGCCGCTGGGATGCACGCGCGGCATGACTATGCTATTCCTTAACTATTGTATAATTTGAAGCAGTGATAGCTCAGTGGCTTTGGCTATGGACTGCCGCGCAGCAGGTCCATGGTTCGAATCCCGCCGCGGGCTTGAGCTTCACCGCATGGTGGAGGGGCATTTTTGCGAATGCCCGCCTGGCTAGCGACCACCCTCAAGTTGAAAATCTGTCGCCAAGCACCTAACGGTGTGTTCCGGGAGCTGTCCTTGAGAGCCAGTCATTCTAGGTTAAGCCTGTTAACACCTTCGACCACATCATCACTTACCATCACGTGAGATTGTGGTCAAAGGATTACCTATCAGCAATAAAAAAAAAAAAAAAAAAAAATTTTTTAGAGCAACTAGACTCAACCCAGAGGTTGAGGCTGATTAAACGGGTTTGGTAAAAACAATATCTTTGACCGTTCTAATATATAATGATAATTTGGGAATAAAAATATCAATCTCTATCTCATCACCAATAGATTCTTTATACTGACGAGCCATTCTTATTAGCGGATTGTAGAAGGAAGTGTTATTTTTGTAAGTCTGTAGAGCAAAAAGATTTGTTTGATTGGATCTGCGTGGTCTATATTTAATATTAAAATTTATATGACAGAGTAGCTCTGGGGTGTCCGATATGGAGTGAATTATTTTATAAAGATAAATGAAATCGAAATATTTACGAGAAAATCGTTTTGTTTGGGAATTGTTGTTTTGAATTTAGTTATAAAATATATAATTAATCGAAAAACCTGGCAAACTAGAAGCATAGATATTGGGCTAATCAATATGTATATAAAAATTTCATTCAGTTTACGCACTTGGGATTTAAAATATGACGAAACTACGTTTATGTGTAATCGTACGACCATCAGTAGCAGTAGAACACTTTGTGCGAGTTCGACCGGGGAAGTATTGCCACTATAGCTATTTCTACCGCCAAGCAGTTATGTTCGCATTTTTTTGTATGCTTGATAGGTTTGCCTCTGACCACTATCACACCTGATGGTAAGTGATGATGTGGTCGAAGATGTTGTTCAGGCTAACCTAGAATTACTGGCTCTCAAGGAATTAATGTTTTCCAGTTTTAAGGCCTCGAGGCCCACCTGATGTTAAGCGGACTAACCTCTGCCTATAACAGATGCATTTCGTCACAAGTCACGACATAGTGACATAGTTGTTGACTCTCATGTGCCTGTAATTACCGGCAGCTGTTTTGATTTCACTGAAATTACACACTGGCTCTCAAGTACTGCTGCCGGAACACACGGTTAGGTGCTTGGTGACAGATTTTCTACTTGAGGGTGGTCGCTAGCCAGGCTGGCAATCGCAAAATGCCCTTCCACCATGCGGTGTAATTCTAGGTTAGCATGAATAACATCTTCGACCATATCATCACTTACTATCAGGTGAGAACTATCTCACCTGATTGTTTTTAGCCTTTGACCACTAGGTCAAAGGCTAAAAACTATCAGGCATAAAAAAAAAAACAAAAAAAAGAAAACATGTTTGGATGGGTACTCCTGCTTTGTCACAATGCAGCATCGAAGTAGAAATGCTTATATCGATTTAGCATTGACTTTTCCTTATTATAAAAAAACGATTATTCTAATTGATATAATATAAAAAATACTTTATTAATCACACTGCACCATATTTTTTTTACAGCACAAGATACGCGGAAAGAAATAACTAAGCACAAATTTTGCGTTTAAGAAATCAAATAAAAATAACTAAGGCTATCGTACAAAATCGGTAGTTTACATTGATAGCATTCCTAGATAGTGGTATCTAGGAATGCTATCCAGAAAACAGACAGAAAATTTTTTGTGTTGTAAAGTTAGCACTTAAAAGAGTGGGACTAACTTACATAAAATTTTCAAAAATGTTCATTACCTCGAACACCGTTCGACTTTTACTGAATACAAAATGTCCTTTTCCGAACAGCCGCGATGCCCCCCAACCGTCGGTAAAGGCTTACCCATTCATTACGACACACTCTGTATACTCAGATGTACGTTGCTTTTTACTACCTATTTTATTTTTAAACACTATTTGCTTCGATAAAATATATGGGTATATTTTATCGAAGACTATTTGTTCCAGTCTTAACGAATCATCTGAAGTGACAACAGGTTCAGTGAGGATTGGGCAACCCCCACACCTAAGAGTGCGGCGCCAGGTCATAAGAGATATGCTGGGACTAGTAGGTAATGTCACAAAACTATAATAATAATTAAAAGTTATTATATATTATAATATTCATCAACAAGCCATGACGTCCACAGTCCATGTTCCAGTTAAGCCCTTGTTCAACTGTTGCCTTTTCCAATAGGAGGAGGGGGGCGGGATTAGATAATTTCTACCATAATCCCCTCGCTTGGCAGGCGTCTTGGGTTCGCAGTGTATGATGGCTTTTTTATCTTCGTTGCATCTTACGACTCCTACATATCATTTGCTAGAGAGATAATGATAACAATATCAAGATAATCATTCCAATATATGTTCGATCTTCCACAGAATATAATCAGGTATATTTATTCTAACGTTGTAATTAATGCATTAACGCCTGTCAAGCAAATAAGCTAAACGAACCCACGACCATCTACATCTAGAGCCATGAACATGTTCTGCAAGTGGAGCTATCGTGGTAAGGTACATACTACTGATCACTTCAGTGCTTTGAACAGCACGTCAGATTGTTGTATAAGAATATATAATTATAACATGGTATTAGGGCATTTTGCGAATTCTCGCCTGGCTAGCTACCACCCTCGAAGGTCTGTCATAAGGCATCTAACGGTGTGCTCTACCCCATGAAGTACTAGGTTATCCTGTAAAACATCTTTGACCGCATCATCTTACCATCAGGTGAGATAGAGATCAAAGGCTATATAGCTTCAGATATAAATATACCTGTTCGTGAGAATCTTAAGGAGGCTCAGGCACGGGGCCGACCATAAAACTGGTGTCAAAACTTTCTGTAACATGTCTTTGTGTCATAGTTTGTTGTAGAAAACGCATATTGTACTGACTTAATTAGTAACTATGATGAAAAGGATATGAGAATGACGATGTGATTCAAATTTGATTGTTAATTAAAGTTTTTTTTTATTTCAGTGGACTTTGGGGGAGTTATCGGAGTATTTTTCGGTGCATCGCTTCTAAGCTTTATAGAAATCATCCACATCTTTTGCATTCGCAAATCTCGTTAGAAAAGGAATAAGATATAAAATTATACAGCATATAATTTGAAATGTTTATTCAGCTAGATAATATTGCATAAACTATTTTATTCGTCACGCAATTTATTTTGCCACATTATAATCGCAACTACAGAATAAATATTTAAAAAAAAAATAACTTTGTATGTGTGTTTTTTTCTACTTTTAACTGGCAATTTACCCAAAATAGTAAAATTTTCCTAAGTAAATTCATAACAAGGGAATTTAAAATCTACTCTCTAAACTATTAGTTTATTTTTAAATTTTATGGGCAAATCGTAACTATATGTATTACAAATATATATTATATATTCTGTCTCTAGTCATAATTTCCTAATAGCATATGATAATGAAAGCATACAATTTATTATTAACGATGGGCTAAGGGCTTCGCGGTTTTTCCCTGCATACAAGACTACTATGAGACTACTACTATGAACATTTGTTCGTAGCAAACAAGCTCTACGAGTTACGCTTAAGCACACTGAGGCCGAGAAAATAAATAGTGTTTCCTTGATCTAGCTAAGTCAGTGTTGCTTTGAAATTGTAGGTACTAAAGTATAGTAAAGTAAAATATAGTACTAAAGCATATTGGGTTAGTACTTCTACGAGGTATTCCACGGGCACGTACCGCTATTGTGTGATACTTTCGATCATACTGAACCTCACAACTTAAATAATAAACTAAAGGAAAAGGAAGAACCCAATGTCTGGGCTAACTAATCATAAGCAGAGACATGATTATTGCAAGCTTAGAGGATACTTTTAAAGCGATTTCAACTTTGGTGTAAACGACCACGAAAATGACGTGTTAAATTGTAAGTACATTATAGATTGACAGACAAGGCCAACATCTATGCAGACGTAATAAACAAGAAATCATATAGTTGGAAACGTCAACAAACTTTTTAGTAGTTTCAAGAATACTAATTAATATAGGGCCTTAGTAATGCCCAAAACGCCATAAATTGTCAGTTTTTTTGGACATACCTATATAGGTCGTTTACTGAGGCTTCCATTCTCAAAGCTAGTTAGCAACTGCACCTATAGTAGGTACGACGGCAGGAATCTTTACGAATTATATTTCAAAAGTTTCTAGTGCATCAATATTCTGGAAATTCAATATTCAATCTACATGCAAAGTTTCTTCATAAATTGACGACATATTGAATTATGCTTAGCACACTCTGACTGCCACTCTGTCACATCGGCATTTCCTCGATTCAAGGCTGTTCACAATTGTATACTACTATGCACACTAATTAACGTCCTATCGACGTCTCGCCTCGGGAAATGGCAATGCTCGCGAGAAGTTTTAGAATGAGGCAAGGCCACGTTGGTAAGGGGACAAAGTAATATGTCTGCTTCTTTTTAAAAGTAATATTTTGCTATGCCTAGAATTTTGTGGTTTGTGCTATGCCTAATCGAAAGTTAGTGCTACTATTTATACTGTTTTGAAAGTCACCTCTATATTTAGACCTTCAGCCAAATGTCGTGTATCGACGGACACAATGATTTCACATCATATCACACCACATCAACAATCATAACGTCCACAATCATAACCTCCCTTATTGAACATACGGAGTCCCCAATACGGGGGATTACTGTTATCCTAACGCTTGGCAGGCACCTCGGGGATCGCGGTAATATTTTAGTAATATTTTGCTATGCCTAGAATTTTGTCATCTGTGTTATGCCATTTATACTGTTTTGAAAGTCATAATTTTTCAGCGATTTTTCGAAGCGCTTGTAGCGAAGTTTGCTAAGCCATTCTGAAACGATCAGCAAAATTAAGCAACGTCCGCCTCGGTTATGAGTTGGATGGGTGACCGCTGGTGACATTACTACGGATTGCTTCCGTGCTTCGGAGGGCACGTTAAGCCGTCGCTCCCGGTTGTTGTCTTAGGATGGCAGTCGTTATAGCATGGTGGTAGAGCATTTTGCGAATGCCCGCCTGGCCAGCTACCACCCTCAAGTAGAAAATCTGTCGCCAATCACCTAACAGTGTGTTCCGACAGCTGTCCTTGAGAGCCAGTAATTCTAGGTTAGCCTGAACAACATCTTCGACCGCATCATCACTTACCATCAGGTGAGATAGTGGTCAAAGGCTAACCTACCAAGCTTAAAAAAAACACCTCTTTATTTAGACCTCCAGCGAAATTTTGTGTATTACCTACTCAGTTGTGTTAACTACCGACAGACACAGTGACTTCACATCATATCACATCACATCAACGATCATAACCTCCACTGTTGAACATGCGGGGGGTTTGCTGTAATCCAAACTCTTCGCAGGCGTCTTCGGGATCGCAGTGTATAAGATGATAGTTTTTCAGTAAGCTCTGCTGCACACATTCTGGTATAATTTCATTCTTTGCCTCTCACCAATCCTATATGAAGATAAACAGCCCAGCCCTGCCCAACACGCGTAAGCCCGGCACGCACTTATTTACGAGTACTTTATTTAAAAATATTTGAATTTAATTTACACTAGATTTTAACTGTCTACAATATGTAGGGACTTATTTGGACATAGGCTGTGTTATAAAGTCTGAGTCTAGTGACTCCTCAAGCAATTAGAATAATGAGCAACTTAATTTTCGAAATCATTATCTTAATTTATATAGGGAAAGATAATGCTGGCAGCCGGCAAATGGGTTCGTTTCATTTCATTTCAGATCGATTCTGAGTCAGTTATATATATTCGATGTAAGAGAACGTTTAGCACTGTTTATTTTTCTTGAATTAGATAGTATACAAGTTCAATAGAAAGAGTACCTTTCACAAAATTCCCAACTAAATCCGAAACATAGTAGAGTAATCCAGCCCTTCGAGTTTGGTAACTCGTGCCGTGACTTCGAAGCCTTCCGGAATTCAGATAAAGCTATTATGTCTCTGCGGTGAACATAAACTAAGGGCTTAATACAACAGACACATAGGCCCTACATTCAGTTTAGTTACTTTCTGACTAGAAGATCTAAAGGATTTGAGATACTGCGACACGTGTATACGAAAATATTAAAACTCTGTGCCGAGTTGTAACACTAAGTTGTTTACATTTTAGCCCGAAAAATGTGGATTTATTTTACAATACCTCATAAGCCCGGTCTTATCATAAAAAAATAAAGTTGTATTTACTCGTACAATGTGGTCTGCCCGATATTTTAATGGAAAATCTATTCAGTCAGCAATTTTGCTGAATGAATGTGAATGCTTACATAAGCTGTTTTAAATCGAGTCGAACTTACTGTTCTGTACCATTATACTATGTACTATACAATGTGACAATACATTATTGTTCAAAGTTATTTATTGTTTTCATGATTGCAGTCCAGATAGTCCAGACCACTACCAATTGGCAGGGTGTTGTTAATTTGTAATTATGTTTCACGAATAATTTTGGTTTTAAAATTCAGTTTTGACAAATTTATCACAAGGTTATGCTCTGCTAACCATTATATTTTTATTAACCTAATAGTACTTGCCTACATTTATAAAAATAATACAGTATCTTTAAATGTAAGGATGTAAGGACAGAAAGTAACACCACCGGATGCCTATATATACGTGTGCTATGTGACTTTCCTTCTTGACACTTTTCACATTCTAGGTCAACGAGAAATACTCCCTACTGGTAAGTTTTGATGAGAGAATAGGCAAAGTTATCAAAATTAATATACAAAACATATTTTTTCATGACTGTACCAATGAATTTACCCTAAACATGTTTCTAGGAATAGAAATACCTAATATTATTTTTGTTATTTTCTCAGTTCCAGCCAGTCCGAGTTTATGACTCTTCGAAATGGGAACAGCTCATAAAATTGCCGTATCGTTATGCCGTAGACCTTATATATTATATAAGTCCTAGGTATACCTTTACATCTTCGTTATTATAACAATTTATTAAACATTAAACCTGTAAACAATAAACCTGTCATATGAATCTGATTGTTGGCCTACGAATAAATATGTAAAGAAGTGTAAGTTAAGCTCAAAAACAGCAGAACGTAAACCTTATCGCGGTGGGCGTGGATTAAAAAGTGTACCTTGCGGCACAAAAACAAACAATCGATCAATCCAATTGAATTGGAAGATTGTGCATGTTTTTGATGTGTTCCACCACTGTATATAAAATCTGTAGCTAAGCAACAAACAGTTTGTACGACATGCATGTAGCCGTTGACGACGATATCAAGTCCAAGGGAAGCTTGAAAGTAGCAACAAAAAGTTAAAGATAATGCGTGGGATTAACATTTCATGAGGAGAGATGAAAGCTATGTAACAAGAAGTTGAGTATGAATATGGATGGATATGGGTAAAAGAGGTATGTTCGGACTGCGTGAACAAGGATATGTTTTTTCTTCTATGATAGGTTAGCCTTTGACCACTATCTCACCGGATGATAAGTATTGATGAGGTCGATGGTGTTGTTCAGGCTAGCCTAGAATTACTAGCTCTCAAGGACAGCTGCCTAAACACACTGTAAGGTGCTTGGCAACATATTTTCTATTTGAGGGTGATAGCTAGCCAGGGGGCCATTCACAAACGGCCTGCCACCATTTTATTTTTATTTTATTTTTTTCACCCGGGAAAATCCTTTATGGATACCACCCGCCCCGGGGGGAGCGGAGTTCTCGCCCCGGCCTTACAACCCCCTCGGGGGTAGTAAGGCCCTTAAAAAAAAAAAAAATGGTGGCAGGCCGTTTGTGAATGGCCCCCTGGCTAGCTATCACCATCAAATAGAAAATATGTTGCCAAGCACCTTACAGTGTGTTTAGGCAGCTGTCCTTGAGAGCTAGTAATTCTAGGCTAGCCTGAACAACACCATCGACCTCATCAACACTTATCATCCGGTGAGATAGTGGTCAAAGGCTAACCTATCATAGAAGAAAAAACATATCCTTGTTCACGCAGTCCGAATTTCAGCAAAATTGCTGACTGAATAGATTTTCCGTCTAAAAACCCGGGATGAGCAGTCCGCCGCCTTGTGGGGGTGAAATGGGGTAGCGTTAGCAGTCACCATCTTGCCCCAGCGGCTGGCCCGTCACCGGTGACGGGCCCCGGCCAATGGAGGCATGACCCGGCTCATTAGGGCCATCCCCCAGACGTGTGGGATCGTGCAAGCCAGTGGAGAATCCCCCGACTCTCCACCGGTGATCCGCACAACACTAGGAAAGAGCGAGAAGGCGCCCGAACCGCCTTCTCCTGTTCGTCTACGCCGGAGCGGGTCCGCGAGGACGTCGTCCTCCCTCGCCCGCTCCGCGGCCTCTTTCTGCGCCATCACCGCTTCGCAGAAAGAGACCACCGCCTGCCACGATCCGTCGCTGCCGAGCATAGCGTTAACCACGCTCGGCAGCGACAAATCTGCGCCTATGACCGCTGTGAGGGCGTGCCGCATGGGACTCCATGCGGCGCACTCCTCCAGCGTGTGGAGCGCCGTGTCTTCTGGCGCTCCACACTCGTGACAGGCGGGGGTCGCCTCCCGTCTCGCGATGTGATGCAGTACCGAAACATCCGTGTCCGGAAAGCACCAATCGGAATGTCAGCGACCCGAATCGCCGCCCTACCCACCTCCGGAGGACCACCCACCAACCAACCCATGGTCTTACCAACCTTGCGGTTATAAAGACCGAAACAGCAGACACTTTGGCTTGCGCCAACGTGTCCTACAAATTATCCCACCTACTTTCTAACCTGTACACTCTCCCCCTTCTGGGGCTGTCAAGAGACGGCACAAACGACCTTCGTCGCCGGGCAGTTCCTCAGATTCGCGCGCAGAGCGCGCGGCGTGCCATGAATGCGCGAATTCGCGCAAGCGCCGGAAGCTCCCCGCATCCCGTACCAGGTCCGTGTAGTAAACTGGTCCCACCTCGCGGCGGGAGATCCCATCCATCATTCGATCACGCATCACCTCATACAGAGGACATTCCCACAATACATGGTGTCTGTCCTCCTCTGCCTCGCCACAATCACACATCCCTCCCACACGCAATTTCATTCTTGAAAGCCTTAAATTAAAACACCCGTGCCCTGTGAGTAATTGCGACACCTCGTAGTCAGGCTCAACCCAATGCGCCTTAAGGCGCTCCCCCACGTCCGGAAAGAACGCGTACAGCTCTCTCCCCTTGTCCTCGCCAGTCCACCTGTCCTGCCAAATGGCAACAACCTCTCCATCTATTATCCTACGCTTCCGCAGCTGCTCCTCCCGCGTCAAGCCCTCACACTCCGCAACACGTCGTCCAGCACGGGTTACCTCCAGGTCCGCCGGCAATACTCCTGCTAACACCGGCAGTGCCGCCGTACTACACGAACGGTACGCCTTTGTTAGCAGGATCAGCGACGGCCTCTGAGTCCTCAACAAGACGCTGCGGACCACGTGAAATGCGGTACGTGCATGCCATACGGCTGCCGCGTAGGTCAGAGTTGCGACATAGGTACCCGTGTACAATACACGAAGGGCCCTATGCCGCACTCCCCATCTTGAGGCCGAAACTCTGCTCATCTTGCCGAAACACCTGCTTGCTCTCTCGCCGATGGTTCCTGCATGGGGTCCAAATGACTGGACGTCGTCAATGACGACGCCCAGTACCGTGGCCTGCTGCACCGAGCGGATAGAGTGACCGACATGCTTGATCAGGGGGGGGCGCTGAAGTTTTCCCTTCAGCGTCATAGTAAGGGACTTGGTCGGAGCGAAATCGAGTCGATTTCGGCTCGCCCACTCCGCTACCAGCCCCATGGCGGACGCGGCCTCCCTCTCTACCGCCGCCGGAGGACCGGGCGAATGGCATCCACCGTCCTCTGTCCAGGGACCGGTGGAGCCAGGTCCTCCGTCCACCGCATCAACAGGGCGGCCCGCGCCCGCCGTCGCATGCGCGTGACCTCCTCCCATGCTGGAGGCTCCCCGCGGGATCTCCTCGCCGTCACGAAGTGGTACACTTCGGCGAGGATCTCCGCTTGGAGTTCCCAGGGGGGATCACCGGCCAACACGCATCCCGCCGTCCAGGACACCGTCCGGTACCCGCGTATCGCCCTCGTCGTGATGACCCGCTGCGGACGTCGCAGCAGGGTCTTATTGGCGCGACCGAGGGCGTCCACCCAGACAGGTGCCCCGTACAAGAAACGGCCTGCCACCATGCTTTAATGACTGCCATCCTAATACAACTACCGGGACCGACAGCTTAACGTGCCCTCCGAAGAACGGAAGCGTTCAGTAGTAATGTCACTAGCGGTCACCCATCCAACTCATGACCGCGGCACGTTGCTTAACTTTGCTGATCGGTTAAGAATATCTAAGCAAACGTCGCTACGAGCGCTTCAAAACGACGTGTACGAAAGGTATAAATATGACTGATAGAGCAGTGTGAAAAAGACTACATATATTATGCCGACTCTACGTGGCGTGCGATAAGCGTGTGAAACCGCGTGAAAGCACGTTCCATACGAACGTCTTTCGTCATATTGTTAATAGCAAGTATTCAAATTCTGTCCAGCGAGAAAAAATGTAGGTACACCTGTAATAATAGTAAATAAGTGTTGACATTAACAAGAAAAATTGTACAATGACCTACTTTATATTCAAAGCAAATTAAATGTTCCATTATTAGATTAAACTGTTATAAAGAATCATCTTTCAAAAGCCTTGTCCACGCTTACGGATGAAAATATAATGTGTCTATAACGAAAATAAATGAAAATACTTTTTCTACGCAGATTTTGGATGATAAACTACACCTTTCCATACCTTTCCGCGTGTGAAGTGAAAATGTTTTTTTTTTAAACGACACTACTTTTTACTTTTATTTGCATTGGATGAAAAACTGTGCAAATAACAATTAGAAGGTTTCACTTTTTATTTACATAAAATAAACGTAAACAAGCTTGGTATATGGCAATGGACTTATAGGATGGTAACGGGATGTATTATACGTATTAGGCAAAGTAACACCTACATCATAACGATAAATAATAAATCACAAACCCGTTATGTTACGTATTTCCGCGTTGAAAGCTGGGCTTATAGCTCATGACATTACTCGGAAGGCCGGATTTGTGCGATTTGCCCATGTTTCTATGTTATTTATGAGGAGTTTTAGCTTTGTAATACAGGTGATAAAAACGCGAGACGAATATTTCAAAAGTAACACAAACAACACTGGCTGGGGCATTTGGACTGCCTGTGAGTCCGAAATGACTTGTAGGTTGTCTAAATGGTTTTTGTAGTAGCTGTAGTGTTGTATATAGTTCGTAGTATTTTGTTAAAAGGCATACCCATGTTAATAAAAAGAAAACGTAGGTAATTAGAAATAAGTCCTTGTACAGTACTTTATTCGTCGTACAGAATCGTCTGAGTAATTATTTGTTTTTATACATTATCAAGATACATTACCGGTAATGTACAGAGATTAGTAATTTATCTTGCTGAATCGGTTAATGTTAGATGACGTTTTATGCCTGTCGTGGTAATTCTCGGTTACCACCATCTGTGGCATAGGAATCTGTTTTGACAGCTGTCGAAGTGGCGTTATGTCGTTTTCTTTGTTTCCCATTAGAGTGAAAATTTACATATAAATTACCTAGAAGTCTGTCGTACACGTGGTATCTGTCAAAGTGTCAATTTTTTGTATTTCTTCGGTTTTATCTCATTTGGGCCAAAATTGACTTAACAATTACCTGGTAATAAGTCTTAGATGTGACAGCAGCGAAAATGTAATGAACACGTATTATTGCCAGTTTCAAATTACAATATAATTTGAAACTGGATAATTAAACATTAATTTGAATATTATGATACGAATTCTGATAGTTAATTATTCGAATCAAGGTATACACATAGATATATATGTAAGCCCGAGCCGTAGGTTAGGTCTATAATATATAATAAATAAAATAAGAATAATTACGAGTGTCATAGGTACGCCATGCGACTATTATCGATACACTTGTGAATAGATTCTTTAATAAATCACTTCTTTGAATTACAATTGCGAGCGCAGATTCATTTAAAAATATAGTTATTAACTTATACCAACAGTAAAAAGTTAATTGAGAGATCCGTATACCTTACCTCTGAAGGTGAGAAACTCTGGTATAAGATTTACTAATGTAAATGAATAAAACACAATTACTTCCTGGGCGTCAATCTGCTGAAAGCTTACTAAAACTAACTGGAAGGTAAAAAGCTCGTGTGCGGAAAGCAGTAGGTCGTCTTTCCACGGCCATTTCCGACATGTCTGACGTAACTGACGTCAATACGGCATACGGAAAGACGTCGAAATATGACGTCAGTAATATTTTTTTATGCTATCGTGATGGATCAAGCATGAGGGCCACCTGGTGTTAAGCGGTAATCTTGTCTATAACAGATGCAGTTCGTCACAAGAGTAAAACTGAACCGCGCCACCATCACCCTGAGACTTAGTTGTTAGGTCTGTAATTTTACTGACTCCCATACAAGTCTGGAAGAAACTTTGGAAGCGATATGGCCGCCCATTGGAATAGAGAATGGCATATAATTAATGGATTAATTTGAATAAACCTCACGAAAATAAGTTCTTCGAATCTTTTCTAATGAGTATGCAAATCCTGACATTCCAACCTGACACTGAGACCTATGCTCCACTAGGTCAACTTTATAACTAGCTATATTATACCTAGGTTGTGTCTACGCCAAACGAGTTGGTTAACGACTATTTGCGGTCCTAAAAATTGCTATATTACAGCATTTTATGGCTGTCATAAACAGAGTTATTAATTTTTATGCCCTATATTTATCAAATCGCAATGAAAAATCACTGCATGCGTCCCGTAAAATAACATTTATCTAGTGATCTACTAGGTAGTATACATATATGTATGATATGTAGTAGGTAGTAGGCTTATTGATTAATTAGCTATGAATAGTATAAGGTAACAAAAAATTAAGACCACCATATTCGTAACACCATTTGTTACGTACGGATCTGCATGTTGAGTGAAAAAGGAGTCAGATTCAGAGTTTTGATTACTATCAGCAATAGAGGTACCAAAACTTAAAGCAGGACGCTGGAGCCAATACAAAACCATCCTACCGGCTGTGCCAGTGGGTGTCCTTTTAAGAAAGAAATATTTTTTTTAAACTAATATAAAATAAAACCTATGAAATATTTCCAGCCGCATTTAAGGCTTGCTTTATTGTGATTATAATGGTGCGCGACGTTGCAGACGTGCAACGCCGTAAGATACATTTTCTGGAATTTTCCATTGAAAATGCTAAATCAGCGAAACATCAGATTACTGATCCAAAACTACTCGTCTACTGGTCTATGTTAATTTTTTTGATGTCACATGGGCGGCTTTATCATTAAAAGTGATCTCTACCTTAGGATGGAGTAGAACAAACAAAACAATCGGGGCGTGTGTAGTCAAAATAATTAGATATGAAAAAAGTAATCAAATGTCATACAAATATTTACAAAATACTATAAAAATAAAATATTTTGTATCTAAAACAAATGTATGTATATACTTACATATTAACTCGTACATACTGTTGCAAAAAATCATGGTTGTAGTGCTTTATTTTATATTATTTTTTTTTTTTTTATTTTATATTATTACTGATGATCGTTCAACAACTGTACACCTGTTCTATTGATAATTGATTGTTTTATGGTAAGAAAATAATTAAAATATCTGAAATGAGAATTCGGGCAGTTCTATCCCTCTCGCAAAAGAAGTAATTTTTGCGCATCGATTTGCGAGTATTTTGAGTCTCTAATCCCCCTCATAATCTTATGTTCATACCATAATAATTATGTACCCACTGTCATACACAACAATAGTAAGACAAATTGTTATAAACACGTGTCAATAGAGGTTCATTTTCCTATTAAAGACAATGATTTATTGGTGGGTTCCGAGGAATTTGATCCACACGTGTTCGGTTCAACACTGAAAAAGCATTCGTAATGTATCAATGTCAATAGGTTCATATGTTTTTCTTAGACGTGAGTATGTAAATGTACTTAGCTTATTTAATTTGCCAGACACATTCTTGACCCTTGTTTTGCAAAGTTAGATTATAAATCAAAAAGATTAAAGCTGATATTATTTTAACAGAGGGCAATTTTGGCATCACCATGTTATTGCAAGTTTGAGGAAACTTTGTCCACTATATTATCCCAAAGATTTGTCCACTAAAAATCATAAAACACGAAACAAATGTTGTACTTTTATGCGTGGATTTTACTGCACACTGGTACGATTGCTTGAATCTTCAAAATCGTAAGAATTACTTTGGTTTGGTATAATCTCATTACATATTCAATTACGTTATTGAAGATTGATCAAAAACAAAACGGTTGAAAATTATTTTTTAAGTCCGAGAGACGTGAGATTTCATAGACAACATTTGTTTTTTTAATGTTATTGTGACGGAACAAGGACGATGATGTTAAGCGGTATGCGCCCATAACCATGCACGTCTCATCATGTGCCTTCAATTTTACTGGCTCTCAAGGACTGCTGCCGGAACACATTGTAAGGTACTGGCGATAGATTTTCTACTTGAGGGTGGTAGCTCGCCAGGCGGGTATTCGCAAAATGCCCTCCCACCTAGCATTGAAGCTCAAGCCAGCAGCGGGGATCGAACCATGGACTAGCGGCACCGCAGTCCGTAGCTATAACCGCTCAGCTATCATTGCTTCTAAACATCGATTGTCGCTGCTCCACAATACCACGGTAATGTTAATAGATAACATTACCGGGACAATACTGATCACGAACAGCGCAGTTGCATTTTGCTATTAAGTCATGCAGGCTTGGCATATATTCAGTTAATTGAGTGTAGAATTCGGAAATGAATAGCAAATGTATAGGTAATATCGATCGTTGATCACAATAAATCAACTAGAACAATAAATAACACGTCTATGGCGCTGTGTGCCGGCGGCATAATGAGAAATCAATTTATTTTTTTATCTAGGCACTGATAAAATCAAAACAAAGTAAGTAATAAGTAAGTAGTCGATTAATTTCGGTAATAAATTATTTTTCCTGGAGCAGTTATTTCAGAGAAGATCTATGGATGTCTGTATTAGGAAATGTGATTTCATTGAATGAGACACCCGAGACTGAATAAGGCGGAATATCCTCAGATTCGCCTGAAAAGAGATTGCTTTGCTCTTTCATTATTTTGCGGCGATAAAATAGATATACTGTGACTCCCGCCCGACCAACATCAATAGAATCAAAATATCTTAGAAAATGGAGAAAGCTTTTTTGCCGACCATTTTCTTCACAGACTGTGAATTTTTCTTTTGGCGTAGTAAACGGTTCGCACGACTAATGACAAAAAAAGAAAAATGACCAAGAGCTCAATTATGTCCAAATATGTGAATTTCAGCTGTAGATAAATCTCTTCAAAATCCCTTACAATTATGTTTACAGAAGTATAAACCAACGTCACGTTTTCCGGAAGGGTAGTCTGAGACTACGGTTTTCCGCTTGCTAGATATTGGCATAAATTTCTTGCTTCCTTCATTCTTGTCACATTCTTCATACACGCCCGTCAGTAAAACATGTGATCTATTTTTGGTGTCGCATTATTACTAATCATCGAAGGAAGTTGACACTGTGGTGAGTCAGATCTACAGGCATATCACATCGAGCCATGTCCCTTCCCGTAACGTCACGTCAACGCACCGTTTCGTATCGCATCGCATCACATCGAAGCAGTGATGGCTCAGTGGCATTGGCTATGGACTGCCGCGCAGCAGGTCCATGGATCGAATCCCGCCGCGGGATTGAGCTTCACCGCATAGTTGTGGAAGGGCATTTTGCGAATGCCCGCCTGGCTAGCGAACACCTTCAAGTAGATAATCTGTCGCCAAGCACCTTACGGTGTGTTCCGGCAGCCGGCGGGATACGAACCATCGACCTACTGCGCACCAGTCCACACCAATGCCACTGAGCTATCACTGTTTCAAAACGATTATTGAAATTAATAACGCTAAGTAGATAGCAGTTATGATTTTCCTCATATAAGAAATGTATGTTCATGCAAATTACGCAAAGAATCTTTAATAAGTATTATTCGTTCCATATTTTCATAATAACTTTATCAAGGGCGAATCAAGTCTCTAAATTAACTTGGAAAAATTCCGCAGGCACGTGCAGGTAAGTATAAGTGGGTTTTCATAATGAAAAATAATTTGAGCAAATTTCAAACTCTTTTCCATAATCGTGGTAACGGGTTCTTTTTACACGACTGCCCAAAAAAAGAAGAATTACGTTTTCAGGGTTCATGTAATGTATGTTTGTGACTTTCTTTATTTCTTCTTATTCCACCATAACATCCAAACAGTCTAGCCGATTTCTATGTAAGATATATCGTTAGATTCGTCTTGACAGTGCAAGTGACACTAGGTACTTAAAATTAATAAAAAATCAAACTGGCAGATTTAACACGTCATATTAATGAAAAATGATTTTTCTTCCAAACCTATCGAGTGGGGTATCAAAATGAAGGTCTTCAAAACACGATTCCATTAATATATATATAACCTGCAGTATTATATTCCATGGAATGATAAATCGAAAATAATTAATTGGCAGTCGGGTGTTTTATTTTTTTAATTAATTCATACATAATATAACACCGACAGTCACTTAATAGGCAAATTATGTACTTCTATGCATGCTTTATACGGGTATAGGTAAATTTGATCACTTTTATACAGCCATTGAACTATGTGTAGCCCTTATAGAGAACAAAATGCTACTTGGGTGTACGCCTTTTTAGTAAGTATAGTTTATCCCATAGAGATATAAAAATAGCTTTCTCTTTTCTGTTATTTACCCAGAGACTGCAAGTGTAAAAAGTTTGAAAAAATGCTTTAAAAAGCGTTATCTTGACTTCACTCTTGCACCTTGCAAATCTCCGGGCCAACATGTTAGCGCGAATACGTTTAACGTTTACTTTCCCTATTCACGCAGTATCCAGAGGTCTTGGAGTATTGCGTGGGCCTTGTCAATCTTAGGATTTGATTCCCAAGCTGGTGATATAAGTCATGATTTGTCTACGGTACACAACTGACTCGCTCGGAGCCCCGTGGGGTGCCGGGTTAGAACTGCACCTCCCCATGTCATCCCGTGGGTGTCGTAAGAGGCGACTCAGGGAAAAATGCTGGAGGGGGGCAGCAGCGCCTTCTAAAGAACTGCCAACGTATACTGCGATCCCCAAGACGCCTGCCAAGCGTGGGGATTATGGCAAATACCCCCTTAATAGGGGAGGCTATGTTCAGCAGTGGACGATCCGGCTGGTACAGTACCCAACTGACTCAAATTTTGAATTAATTTTTTAGAAAATGTATACTATTGTGTATACATTTGAATACATTTGTATAATATTTTATAGGATATTATCTGAAAATACAATTCCATATATTTCTCTTGGTAGAAATATATAATATATACAGCTCTAACATTTCGCTTAATCAAGTTTTGTGTCTATTAGTAAATCATTTCAAATCAAATTTTAATTTCTAAAAAGTACCTAACTAGCAACCATATGATACAGCGCCAGAAAGATGCTTGCGTTTAAAAAAAACACTTTTTTATATGAATTTATTTATAAAAAATTCGCTCACGCTTTTTAATATTGCGTAGTTCTGTTTTTCTTACTCGCATGCACGCGGTCTCAATCTGTTATTTTTCAAAGATGACTTCACCTTAATATCAAGATGAATAGGTGATATGTTTTTGGATCCTTATTACCCTAACAAAATTACAAATTCTTATTACCCTGATTTTCTGCATCTTACTTGAAGTAGCACGATATCATACAATGTAAACGCAGAAGAAGCCGCATTTTATACTTTTCAAAGAGCTCGTAGCCGCGTTTTATAGTATGGCAAATACTGGAATTCTGTCACTATCAGACTGCGTGAAATGAAAGAGAGGCAGCGATGCCGATGTTGAAATCGCGATCCCCCTTGCGTGCTAAACGAAAGATGCCTTATTTACACGAAACTGTGTAGTAACTTAAATAAACAAGTATAAATCAATTAAACATTAAAAACCCGACAGCATATTATTTATGTTCGTTAAGCGTTTTATCGTCCCATTGAACTTAAAACTACAAGTTAAATATATTTATGGAATTATTTCTTAAATCCCTTCATTTTGATATACCACTTGAAGGGAGACAAATATTTATTTTATCACAATATGGCGTCTAAAATCCGCCATTTTTTGTGTTTTACTTTTTATTACGTACCTATGTCACCCGCGATATAAACAGGAATGTAATGTTATATAATTAATTATAATAAAGAAACTTACAAACATACATACATAAACTCTGAGAACATAACACTCCTTTTTGGACAGTCGCGTAAAAATATTTATATTTTATTATACATTATTATACATTAATAATTTTATTATAATTTATTATACATTACTTGTCCCTCATAATAAAGTTTTGCTATTTTTTAAAATTTTTTTGCGTCGAGAAAATATTAACTGACCATGTTTCAGAGTTCCCTCGTTAGGTGCTGGGCTAGAATGTCAATCTCCCATCTCTAGCCGTTGGTGTCGTAATAGTCGTATAAGGGTAACACACAAGAAGGTGGTCAGCAGCGATTTCTGAGGAAATGATATCTTATCACTTCCGTAATAGTCGACTAAGGGTAACACACCAGAAGGTGGTCAGCAGCGCTTTCTGAGGAAATGATATCTTATCACTTCCGTAATAGTCGACTAAGGGTAATACACCAGAAGGTGGTCAGCAGCGCTTTCTGAGGAAATGATATCTTATCACTTCCGTAATAGTCGACTAAGGGTAATACACCAGAAGGTGGTCAGCAGCGCTTTCTGAGGAAATGATATCTTATCACTTCCGTAATAGTCGACTAAGGGTAACACACCAGAAGGTGCTCAGCAGCGCTTTCTGAGGAAATGATATCTTATCACTTCCGTAATAGTCGACTAAGGGTAATACACCAGAAGGTGGTCAGCAGCGCTTTCTGAGGAAATGATATCTTATCACTTCCGTAATAGTCGACTAAGGGTAATACACCAGAAGGTGGTCAGCAGCGCTTTCTGAGGAAATGATATCGTATCACTTCCGTAATAGTCGACTAAGGGTAATACACCAGAAGGTGGTCAGCAGCGCTTTCTGAGGAAATGATATCGTATCACTTCCGTAATAGTCGACTAAGGGTAATACACCAGAAGGTGGTCAGCAGCGCTTTCTGAGGAAATGATATCGTATCACTTCCGTAATAGTCGACTAAGGGTAACACACCAGAAGGTGCTCAGCAGCGCTTTCTGAGGAAATGATATCTTATCACTTCCGTAATAGTCGACTAAGGGTAATACACCAGAAGGTGGTCAGCAGCAATTTCTGAGGAACTGATATCTCTATGATACCAGATGTTATCACCGTCATCAGTCGGAAGACTTTCACTGTTAAACATATGCCTCCCCCAGCACCTTCCGACTTCAGTGGTTGAAATAATTTACCCACAAAATACCGTGAAGATGACGGTATGTCCTGCGCAAGCGAAACATTTTCACTAAATCCTACCATTCTACTTGACATTTGACTATCTAATATGTCAAAAGGAAGGAAACAAATGAAGTATGGAACACTTTGTCCATCGGTTCAAGTGACATTAGATCCAAATATCTCGGGCCGCGAAAGCAATTCATCACTGTGCAGAAAATGTAGACGGCGCGAGTGAAGAAACGTTAATTTTGATGTCATGTCTACTGAACCATCCCCCGTTTCGTAAATCAGCGGTAAATACCGCAGAGTGCCAAATTTTCTCCGTTTACAGCGATTTCGGGTGACCCCATAATTCTACCGGCTCAATTTATTGAATCTTCTCCCTGAATTTGTCCCCGGGAACATTCTGTCTCTGATATTTGAAATTGTTGATTTTTATTCCTTATTTTCGAAATTCCTGATCCCTATTCAATATGTGTAGCTCAGATACAAAAATAATTTATTTGTAAAATTTGTAAATAGATGTATGTAGCAATATTCTACCTATTTCGTGAATCGTTAGATCTGTAAGTTATTAATAACTTACAGATCTAACTACATAAAAAGGTATAATTATGAGTGGGAGTCTGACATCACATCCTGAAATTGAGTAAGAAATGAAAACATATGAAGATCAAAAATAATGATGTGCTGCCATAGTATTCATCATAAGGCAATAAATAGCAAAGTAAAAGTATCCTATGAAATAAAAATCTGGCTTAGTGCGAGCTGGTCCTTTCTCTTTTGGGTTGCAACGTTGGCGTTGTTACAACAGGCTTGGTTTTGTCACAGCTTCTAAAACTACATTATTGATTAGCGTTTTCAGAATAAGTCGGTTTTATTGTACCCAAGTACTTACCCAAAACTGAGATTCTGAACTAGTTTAGTTTTGCGATAGACTCTGTTACAAAAATGGTCTTATATTATCATATATTACAAACTTCTGTGAGTCGTCAAACCAAAGAGATAAAACATTTAGATATAAATGTTATCGTGTCGAATATGTAAAGGAAAGATGCCAAGTTGGTAGAATATTGGAAACCGGTAACATTACATGGCACAGGTTTGTCCAAATTTATTGTCCAATTGAGCAAATTTAGTTTCATCTAGTATTCGTTATTAGTTTTTTATTTGTTCCTAAAAGAAATAAATTTGTCCAATCCAAAGTGGTGCTTGGGGAAGGTATTTACAATATTTCGTCGGCTTACTGTGAAAACCAATTAACTGCATCTATTGTCGTTTCGAGTAAATCGCGATTGAAAGTTTAAGCTAAGATCTGACTTTATTGAAACTTCAAGCTCGGAAATTACTTATGCAATATCATGAAATATTTATCGGTTTTTAAGAATGCCTTATATCTCGTTGAAGTAACTTCATATCCTGAAAGGTGTGCAGTTTTACCTGTAATTATAAAATGTACTCTAACTTCTGTTTCAGTGACTTCAGAAAGCTGATTTTAGCATTCAGACATTTATGACTATGAAGCAGAATCTGAACAGAAACTTATAATTTTCGCTATATTTACTACAAAAATCCCTATTTTGTGAAGATCAACTGTTTTTACCTGAAGAATTTATGAATGAATTTAAAATACATTTAACTTTTGTTACTATTTTATTTACCTCTTCCAGCTTAATAAAGTCGGGCAATAAGTATGACTTATGCTGTTTTACTAGTTTTATTTTCATAATTATAGTGAATATATAATATTAAATTTTAAACTGAATATCTCGCCAACCGTAGTTCGGAACATATATTCTGTTTTACTAGATGATAGAGGGGAATGCATAAAACTGCATTTCATAATCAAGTTGGCCAAAAAGTGCAAATAATTGGTTTTACCAGTAAGGCAACGATTTTTCAAAACTAACAATAACAACTAATAATAAAAATGTTTATGACCATCGCCGAATGTTGGGAACGGAAGCGCCGGTAAAAGAAAAGTGAACGTTGCAACAACCGAATGTAAAATTAGATGTGTTAGATGATAAAATCTTTATATACAGATAAAAGATAACTTTTTCAGATGTTTTCAATCGTATTTTGAAATTCATGCACACTTTTACATCGCAATTCACCAGTATTTAATGCCGCTGAAAGCGTGTTTACCGCACAACGACATTGTCGCACTGAGCAGCCGAAACGAGATTATGAGCCAACTGTTGGCTGATATTTTTTGGCGCTTAGACGCTCGAACTATTTATCTAATTAATTATCTTAGCTAACAATATAATAGTCGGAACACCTAAAATACATAGGCAATTATAAATATTTATGTAGACAAGTACCTAGCTACCTCCAGCTTCCGTTCAGAAGAGGTGAGTCACCGCACAAGCAATATGTTTAATTTATGTTCATAACAAATATCAAAATGTATGTTGCTCTTACTGGTATTATAAATGGGTAGTTGAAATGAAATATCGTTCGATCAGAATATTTTCAAATATGTTCGTGAAATGTTGAATAGGTTTATAGTTAGTGCAAAGCAAACCGCAAATAAATGTTTATTTTGACGTACGTTGAGTGCAAATCGTTTATTTCTTGAAGTGAGGCCTTCGAATTATAAGAAGTAGAAAGTTTAATTCAAATACTTTTTTATTTATACTCATCTAATGGTAAGTGATGATGTGGTCGCAGATGTTGTTCAGGCTAACGTAGAATTACTGGCTCTCAAGGACAGCAGCCGGCACACACCGTTAGGTTTTTGGCGACAGATTTTCTATTTGGGGGTGGTAGCTAGTCAGGCGGGCATTCGCAAAGTGTTTTACCACCAAGCATGCTCCATGCATTATTACATTTAAAACATTTCAGGACACAATTTTTTTATCTGCTTTCCCATTTTTCCGCACCCGGTGCCTTAACCGCTCGGTCATAAAGACTGCTGGATGAGAAGCTAATTTTGCTCCAATTCAACTAATATTTTAAACGTAGGGTTTTTATTCTGTGGTAGGGGCGCCATCAAGCATAGACTTCATCAGAATGAAAGAAGTATATGTTAAAAGTAAACAGTTTTTTTGTGAACATTCTTTAGCCTATGTACGTCAAGGGTAGTGTAGTATTCTAATGGTGAAAGAATTATTCAAATCGGTCGAGTAGTTTTTAAGTTTCCTCCTTATAATATTAGTGGGGATATAGAAGGGAAGCGACCTTTGAAAAATAACTTTTTTCTGTTAGATGAAGTTCAGCTGTTTCGATAGCCGAGCGGTTATGACGCAAAACGGGAAATGCGGGTTCAATTGTCGATCAAGATGTAAAAATTATGCTTAAAACATTTGTGAATATGATGCATACGATAGTGCATATGTCATCAAATTTGAAAATATAATTCTATGAGAAATTAGTTTTTTTTATTAAATTTTTAATAATAACAATAAGACCTTGTTTCAGATACATGATCCACTGTACAAAAAATATTGATAATAAAACAGAATTAAAAAAAATAACAGGTGGCAATGGCCAACCAACGTTGGTACGTTGCATTCTGGTTGAGGCGGTCTGCTATATAGACTCCTTTTAATGGCGTTTTGACACCTGTCAACTCTGAACATGAACGCGTTGTATTATCATATGATGTTCTATGGCTATGTTCAAAAAACTTTATGTCAGAAAGTCCTAAAGATCAATTATATTGAAGAAAAGTACGACTTAGTAATCGTACCCGGAGCCTCGATATACCATATAATAAAAAAAAAACTGACGGCGGCGGTTCACTCTAAACGCACGTCTCTTTCCAATGTTTTTCGAAACATTGAACACGAAAACAAGAATTTTGTCTATGGCCAAATCAAAATGTATCTTTATATGATTTCCGTGGCTAACGGAAAGCATCTAAGCATTTACCTCCCGCGCGGGTAGAGGCGTGTGGGTATTTCTTAAAGTACAGTGCATTGTAACACCCATATACTGTTGTCTTAGGTTTTCGCGATTATATATAATTAAACAACTTTAAACGGTGTCACCCCGTGACCACGATCACTGCAAAGTGTTTGAAACGTCGCTCGGGACAAAAATAATGATAAATATAAACCATTTAAAGTTGTTTAATACTCTTACCCCACGAGCCCACGACAAAACAACGAACGGACTATAATAAACAATAGATCAATGAGTAAAAATTTCCAATCGCATCAAATTCATTTCATCAATGTAATATAATAAATAAAAGTAATGGTATAATATATGGTTATAGGATCAACACGAGTTTCTTGAAAATTGTTTTAGCACTCGTGAGAAGTTTTTACATTGGCTGTTGTCAGAAATATTGTTTCATAATATTTACGTCCAAGAATAACTTTGTAAATGAAAAAGAAAAACCTACCTATTTATATTGTACACAATAAACGATATTTATTAATACGTAGTAGGCATACCTACTTAATAAACAATAATACGTAAGTAAGTACCTAATGTTTTATACTGTCCAGTTAGGTAGGTCCAACAACGAGAAAGAGGTCGCCCGAAGAATCCAACTCGGATGGCCAACGTTCGGGAAGTTACGCGACATCTTCTCGTCAAAGATCCCGCAGAGCCTGAAGACCAAAGTCTTCAACCAGTGTGTGTTGCCAGTCATGACATATGGCACCGAGACGTGGTTCTTAACTGTGGCCCTTATGGACATGCTCAGAGTCACTCAAAGAGCCATGGAGAGAGCTATGCTCGGAGTTTCTATGCGCGATAAAATCCGGAACGTGGATATTCGCCAATGAACCAAAGTCACCCATATAGCTTTCAGAATTTGCAAGTTGAAGTGGCAATGGGCGTGCCACATTGCTCGACGAACCGATAACCGATGGGGAAGAAAGGTTCTCGAGTGGGTACCACGGTACACCGGAAGACGTAGAGTTGGTAGGCCCCCCACTAGATGGACTGACGACATCATAAAAGTCGCTGGTAGCCAATGGTTACAAGCGGCTTATAGCCGTACTTTGTGGAGTTCTATGGGGGAGGCCTTTGTTCAACCGTGGACGTCTTTCGGCTGATGATGATGATGAATGTTTTATATTCATTATGTAATATTCTTACTTCTAGAATATATAATTTTAGTGCCTACATTCTAATGTTATTGCACTTCGATATATTTTTTTGCATCTGTATGTGAAATCTTTATAAATACGTATCCTATAAGCTAATATGTCCTGTGCCTATATATTACCTAACACCACGGTTTATTTAGGGCCAATTATATGAGAATGAAGAAATCATATCAGTTCTTAAAGTGAAATTAAAAATGAACCTTTTAGGGAAGTTCATAATTATTTGTTGCGTAGTTTGTACGCCAAAACTTTTGAATTTATTTTAAGATAGCCAAACCGATAGATCATTTAGGAGCATTAAAGGGAAAATGAAACAAAATATGAATTGTACGAATTTCAATCTGAATAAGGGCTGCTGCGTAAATAATATTTTACACCGAGATGCGGTTGTCCGATTCCAACAAGGAGCTTGTCACGATTTAGCGAAAGTTAGATGTGAAAGTTCCCTACCGTTGAAGAGTTCCAAAAAATAATTTAAAAACAGCTGCATTTACTATTTTTATTATTATTTTTATTTATTATTTTTTACCTATTTATCAAGCAGTTTTGAAAAATCCTTCAGCACGGATAAGTTGACAAAATGTTCGTACAAGTACCTATATATTTTTTCTGAATCCAAACAAGGATCCCTTAATGTACTTACATACAAATTAACCAAAATCAGGGAATGCACTTTTTAAGTATCCAGTAATATTGTATTCGGAGTATGCCGCAAACGTCTGCGGCACACTTCTGCAGGAGTCATATTACAAACGATTTTACATGTTTATAACTCCACACGAAAGACACAAGCATAAATCTCATTAAATGACCTTTTTTGACTATGGGTGAATTGTCGATACCTTTATGAAAACGATAAAAATGTGATAAGTCTTTGCTATCATGAAACATCCAACAGTACTTAGCAGTTTTTAAATTAGTAAATTTTAGTGCTTTTTATATGACAAGTGGCATCAGCTGTTGACAAAAAAATAGGCTTTATTCATGGGAAGTTGCCATATTTTGAAATATATTTTGGAGTTTACTCTTTGATTCCATTTTCTCCTTAGCAAATTTAAGATACAATATTGGTATTATGAGACATTTATGGCGACAAAGGGTTATCAAATTTCGTTAGTTTTAAATGTTTAAATGTTACATTAGAAATTCACTCTATTGATGATTAAGTTCTTAACCCAGAAACTTACTACGTTTGTTTAACTAAGCGAGTTAAATTGCTTAGTAAGCACTGCAAACAATTCATTGTTATTGAATACTATAAACTCACTAAGTTGCCGCGGGGAAACTCAATTTGAAGCTCTTTGCTCTTGCTCTATTTGAACTAAGTTTGTCCAAACGTTATTGTGTCTACTTACGGCTGTGTGGGCTGGGATTATTTAAATTATAAGTTCCTAAGTAGCTACTAAGGTATGCATATTTACTTCTTAGTCGTAATATGTACAACTTTTTCAGAAAACATATAAAATGCATAGTATATAGGGCTTATCTTTTTTCTTTTTCATAACACTTTTTCATAGGTACCACAAGTATTTCTACCTGAAAAGCTGTCTTTTAATAACAGCCTTTCTAACATAAACGTAATCTGGACTTTTACGTAGTGTGTTCGTACCGTAGTTTAGTAGAAAAACATTTGTTCGTGACTTCGTCGGCTTCGTCATAATATTTTACAATAATCTACATTTACTATTATACTTACGTGGCGTACGTAAGTATATCCATGTGGAGAAAGATGCAAATAAGACGTCAACTGACTCTTGGATAGTTGTCACACTTAAGACCAATTTCGAGGAAAAACTGAAAAATACCGCATTAACTTTCATATTGACAGTTGTCACATCCAAGACCATGTTTTAAGATAAATATGATGTGAATATATTCACAAAATAACATTTCATTTGTAATGAATTAGATACCGATATGTAAGGGTTAAATCCGACATCAGCTGTCTGTGACAGATGTCACATCCAAGGTAGGTAATTTTTATGTCAATAATTTGATATTTAAATATGACACCAACTGTTACTTTTACAGTTGGCACACCTAAATAATTTATTTATGTCATGTTACTCATATCATATAACAAAAATCCTTGGATTTCGTGGGGGGGTGAATGGATATAATTTATTTTATTTATATAACGTTTCACTACAGTCTCACCTGATGTTTACTGATGATATGGCCGAAGATGTTGTTCAAACTAACCTAGTTATGATACTTAGGGTACCTACGAATAGATGTCTGGTTCAAGTATTATGCTTACCTAATATATACAGCTTGCGGCGTTCCTAGTTGCTAACCAGGCCTAGGTAGATATTAGTTTCTAAGGACTGATCAAATTATACAACTAGTACGTTCACATATATATATTAATAGCTAATTAGTAGTTTTATACGAGGGTCGGGGTCCGACCAACGATCGAAGGCATTGCCCAGCCAAAATAACAACCACTGGCCTTCGGAAGCGGTAGACGTCACGTCGCTGAGTGGTAGTAGCTGGCACGAGTCGTAGGTAGTACTGGGTACAGTTGTTCCACCGCTGCTGGTTGTAGGGGTAGACGCAACAGACGTTGCCGTAAGGGTGAACCCTGGAACCCAGTGATATGGGACGCTTAATATATGCCCCGATCCAAGTCTGTATGACTGCTACATCACCACATTCAAGATGAGAAGGCAAAATGGTTGCTATGATTTAATAGTAGTCAATGATGAGGCAGTCATACAAGCACTTACATGTAAGCATACAATAATAAAATATGAAGGAATCAAGTATAAGAAACAAAGTGTGAGTTAAATATCAATAATAGCTATTTTACGCGAGTAAAACGGCAGAATGCACACACCACAATAGTGTACCCTCATATTAAATATAATAGAAATGAGGATTGTGTTTTTGTAAAAATACCGGTATGATACCGGTATGCACATGAAATGCCATCCCTGCTTCCAAGTGATAACAAGGTAGTTCTGGCATTCAATAATAACACTAGACACATAATAAGTACATTCAAAAAAACTAGATAATTTAATTGTTAGTGGTTAAGGCAATTCATTTCGTATTTAATAACTGTCATTGTAGTTTTAAATGTACTTACCGTAATATAATACATTAGCCTCATAATAAAGAAACAACACAACAACTCACCCAATTTGGGATAACACAATCACAACACTAGTATAAGTAATATTAACTATATTTAATTGATTTCACTATAAGCATAAAAGCAGATTTAAAATAGTAGATTTGTACGTAGGTACGTCCTCGCTCAAAAGTCTATTCGCTCGGACTGGCGCGACGGACGGCTGTCGCCAGCCGTTGCACCTCGCGCTGCCGGTCTCTCAGATAACGGTTATTGCGAACGGAGCTAGTTTCATTCATTTCTGTCTTTCATTCCATTATGTTAATTTTGTAGTAGGTTTTAGATATTTGTAACGTATGTAAGTAGATTATAATAGTAATAGTTTGTAAGTAGGATTCATAATTAAATTTCGGTAGGTAAAAATATATAATATTCAAATCTTTCGGCATATTTGTGTAACGTTCCGTTACATACCCCCCTTTTTAGGTTAGGATTTTGCCTGAGGAAAATCCGCTTAGAAAACTTGTATAAGATTCAATATTTGTTTAAATACTTAAGTTAGCTTAAAATCTTTTACATGCCACGTTCCAATATTGTGGCCTGCCATATCCTGAAGATCATAGACCAATTTAGACCTTTTGCCTATAATACGACACTTTATACACTTAATGCTAGTAAACGGTACATACGTTAGAAATTTATTAGAAATACAAATATATATGTTTATTTTATACGAGAGTTGACATTTATGTAAACAAACCAGTTAGTCCAATATACAGCGAGGGTAATCTACTCCGAGGAAATGTCAAGTGCCCTTCTAATGTTCCAAGAAAACTTCTCGTAAGTTCGCCTTTGGAAGGACCGGAGATTGAATATATTTGGGCTACAAACAATCCCTGGAGGAAAATTTGTTGAGAAAACAAATAGAGTAATATAGACGTAATACATATATGTTACAACATAAAATATCTTATAAATATCTCACGAATTTGTCCACTTGGACATAATATTGTATTTAAGTTAACGCTGACGTTTATGATGGGAAATTCAAAATATTTTATGTATGAAATCAAACTTCATACATAGGACATGAACTGTCACTTTGTCAGTTGTCAACTGAGATCTGTTTCTAGGTATTTTTTTGTCATATGGAGCCTTATTATGATATTAATATTGAAAAATACGCTTATTTAAAAATAAATGTCACTTTAATAGCTTTCAAACCAAATACCTCTTCCGAAGTACTCTTTGAGTAATTTTTGGCCCAAATATGAAATAAAAAGTGATAAATACAAAATCAACTACTACTTTGAAAGCTGTCACACTTTAAAATCTGTATTTATTTTTATGTTATTTGTATCCTAAGCATGAAAACTGAAAAATGCAACACCAACTGTCATTTTGACAGTTTTCACATCAAACACCTGTTTATAGGTAGCGTCTTTGTCATTTGTAGCCTAAATATGAAATCAAAACTGAAAAATGTGACATCAACTGTCACTTATATAGCTGTCACACAAATTCCAAATGAATGCCATTTTAGGGTTCCGTTATAGAAAACGGGACCTACTAAGTTTCGGCTTTCCATTCGTCCGACCTTTAAAGGACATCTTTGTAATGGTAGCCGGTTGAAAGTTTCACAGAATATGTGTTCTTATGTGGCAGATTATCTATATCAAAAAGGGGCCCCATACAAGAAATGTGTTTCTTACGTTTTTTTTCTTTTTGCTCTGTCGTAAAAATGTTAAAACATTCAAGCGTCGAATTTCGTATGATTATAGTCCTATATATAAAGAATATAACAACAAAAACTAACTAAAAATCGGCGCAGTGCAGGTAGGACTCCGCATAAGAATCTCAATATGTTTGATAAAAAATTTTATACTTTGGTACATTCTGTTTTTTTTTATGATGATATTGTGACGGAACTAGCTCGAGGCTCACCTGATGTTAAGCGGACTAACCTCTGCCTATAACAGATGCATTTCGTCACAAGTCACGAATTGCACTGCGCCCGTCACTTTGAGACATAGTCTCATGTGCCTGTAATTTTACTGGCTCTCAAGGACTGCTGCTGGAACACACCGTTAGGTGCTTGGCAACAGATTTTCTACTTGATGGTGGTCGCTTGCCAGGCGGCCATTCGCAAAATGCCCTTGCACCATGCGGTGAAGCTCAAGCCCACGGCGGGATTCGAACCATGCACCTGCTGCGCGGCAGTCTATAGCCAATGCCACTGAGCCATCACTGCTTCAAAAAATACCTTTTTTGTACGGAACCTTCAGTGTGGGGCTCCAACTCACACTTGGACGGTTTTAATCATTTGTAGACTTCATAAAAAATCATAACTGAACAATACATCAACTCTCACTATGATAGCTGTCAAACCTGATATCTATATATTAGTATTTTTAATCTAAATATTGATAAATATGACATCAACTGTCACGTTGACAGCTGTTGACATTTCCGCCCCATCTACGCTGTCACTGTACCTGTGATATATTTAAGATCAATTTAGCTATTAAAAGCCTCCAGACACGCAGAGATATACAGAGCTTTGGCAGTCGTAGAACAAAAACCTTAAGTTCCCCAATAAGATCTGAGGACTGTTCTAAGTTGGCTAAATGATTAGCAAGACGATATAAGTACTCACATTGACATGAGTAGGGTGAGACTTCACAATCTGAACGCCCTCAAGGGCCAAGGAGCGTTAGCACCAGGGACAAAACAATAGTTGATAATATGTAAAAAGGAAATAAGGTACTTTTTTTGAGAGTTTATTTAGAGAAGACATATGTACCGACCTGCGGGATAATAAAACGAAACAAAATTATCAGAAGCAATATTATTATTATTTACACGTTGATAGTTTATATACATTTTAGGTAACAAATATGTTAACGGTATAGCTTTTAGATAGTTTATATTTTTTACACTTATTTACATAATTAATAAAATATATAATAATGATAATAATTACATCTCAAAAATCTTACGTAAAATTGTGACATTAGATAAAGAACAAACATTTAATAACTTTTAGTAGGCAGAGACTAGATATTATAGCTTACAAATACAAATGATAAACTAAACTGTAATAACTAGTATAAAAGAACTAACTAGTGTAAAATCATTCTGCATTGCGCTTGCCTAACAAATAACTTACTTTTCAGTTCAGATTCGATACATTCATTTGCCAAGAGCTGGAGCAAAAGTGTGGGCGGGCTAAAAACATATTTATTACATCAAACATTTCTAATAACCACCGATTGAATGCCTCCTATCAATTAAAACATCAGCAGCAAAATTCCAAGACATGCTGTCAAGTAAACATGTGTAGCAACCATAAAACAAGTACATACAAGTTGTGGCCCCAATTGCAAACTCACCCGAATAAAAACTAGCGATCTAAGAACATAAGTAAAAGGTATAAATCAACAATACTGGGGATCGTAGTTTGGAATCGATGCTTGTATTTGACTCATATTTAATTTTTACATTTAAGTCTTTACAATAAGAACTATTGGACATTTTATTTAAAACTTAGTCAACTAGATAAGTAGTTCCTTCTAGTCTTAAAGTGTCGAACTTTCATACAAAAAGAGAAAATGTTTCTACCACCAATCACCTAAACAATAATTTATTTTTGATGATTTTTGAAAATGTTATAGATATTATTAGAGCGGTACCGAAAGTGGCTTGTACGTCTGTGCGTGGCACACCATGAACACTATGGCAATTATCTAGCGTGTCCAGAGTGCGTGATTTATTTAAAGAAGTCATTTGTGTGGGTAGCCACGAATTTATTTGGTTTAGTATACCAATCCATATTACATAAACAACTCTAAAACTTTGAGTTACGAACATCCTGCGTAGGATATGCAGGTTGTCTAGAGTACGCATACAAATCACTTGCGAGCTTTCAGATCAAACTACTTTTCTTGTTTTACAAAATTACAAATTTACGAGAATAAAAAATTAAGTCGTGTGCGGGATTCGAACCCGCGTCCATCCTCCCCTTTAGCCGGGTGTGCTCTAGTAATGTAATCCGCAGAGCATGCGTTATAGCAAAAAAAATATTGGGTTGCGTCATCATTCAACTTTAAAGCTAATTGCAAAATTAGTCTTGTTGACTTATGATTTAACTTATAATTAGACTTGTGACGTAAGTTAAACTATAGATGTCGCTCCATCCCAATACGATGGTTAAAGGACGTTAGGAAAAATTTGAGTTATGACTCATTGTCATGTTAGCTCAACTGGATTCGAGCATACCCCGGCTTAAGGGGTGGATGGACGCGGGTTCGCATCCCGCACATGACTTAATTTTTTCCTCTCGTAAATTTGTAATGTAATCCGCACAGCATGCGTTATTGGAAACATAAAAACATGAATAATACTTTTCTTGTTTTACTGTGGTTACAATATAGATATCATTCAATACGAAACACTAATAAAACATTATACTTACTCTTATATCACGTTTTCTGTGTCAGATGGTTTCAATAAATCAACATTCAAAACCTAAATGTAAAGCTCTGAAAATGGAAATCCATCAACGCACACATTAAAACTTGATATAAGTTCCTATATATATTTTGTTTTCATTCCGAAATATATTTTTTTTATTTATAGCAGGCTAGCGATTCACCGCCATCTTTCCTGATATCAAGCGATGATGTGATCAAAGTTATAGTTACGGATAACCTAGAATTATTGGCTCTCAAGAACTGTGACTGGAACACACCGTTAGGTGCTTGGCGGCAGATTACCTGCTTGACGATGGTAACTAGCCAGAATGCCCTACCACCATGCTATACAGACTGCAATCCTATAACATCAACCGGGACTGACGATGACGATATCATGCACTCGGAGGCACGGAAGCGTTCAGTAGTCATGTCACTAGCGGTCACCCATTCAGTTCAGGACCGCAGCAGATGTTGCTGAACTCAGTTTATCGGAACGACTAAGCAAGATTCGCTACGACCGCTTCATTCATTTCTTCGATAGGGTATTAAGTTTCTTAAAGCATATATGGTCATCATGACAAATTAAATTGAACACAACGCTGACACTTCAAGCCACCGAAAGATTATGCAAATAAATACAAATAACAGACTTTAAATACGTTGTTCAAGCTCATATTTTAAATAATTATTGAAGTTACAGAATTTACCAAAATAACATCTTAATCTATAGACTTTTCATAATTCTAAAAATAATAACGGAATTAAAATAAATTTACAAAATATAGCAAATTCATTTAGTGATTATTAGACTAGACAACATGGCTGATAGTTTTACCGTCAATTAATGAAGTAATATATACCTAAGTCAATCTTTACCGTAGACTAGCGGCCCGCCCTGGCTTCGCACGGGTAATTACGACTATACATTGAGATGTCAGCTATACTATCTTTCAATTAGGATAAAATTGCACACAGTTTGCAAATCAAATTTAAAATCGCTTCAGCAGTTTATGAGTCCATCGCGGACAAACAACGTGACTCGTAATTTTTATATATAATGATAATACAAAATATGGAACAAGTACTGACAATTTGTTTTTACCTGTACGTGTAGGTACACTTGTAGTAAGTATTAGTTGATCCACACAATTAAACACTAAGCAATCTCTGTAATAAATCCTCTTTGTCAACAATTAAAACTTTCTAACATCAGTTTGTATGTAAGTATATACTTAATTATGAAAAAATATATAGTATGTTCAGTCCTTTCAAGTCCACTACTAGGTGTCAAGTGGAGGCACTTGACATCAGGTGGGTGGATGTGCATGTGAGGGCAGCTCTTTGTCTTTCCCTTGAGGACTGCCCCCGGGGTCGCCGTCGCCGCTGTTGCCGCTGTTTACAACGACTGACGTGAGGGGAACCTGGAAGCAATTATTTTACATAAAAAATCGCAATGAAGTATAAAGTCAGCGAAAATTGTAAGAAACGAAAATTTTCACGAGTTAAATTCATTGTGATAGCGGCACACAATTTTCTGAAGGACGCCATAATAAGAAAACAAATGACAATATCTGAAATTAAAAAGTACCATGATTCTAGAGAGTTTCAAATTTTGTACCTAACTCTTTTTTTGTACAAAATTACTAAAATCCTTTTTTCTTGTTGTAAGTTGCCAGTTCAGGAACATGCAGTATGCCCCACGTATTATTTCGTATATCTAAATGGGATCTCTCGTTACGATGGACCCCCTCCAATTCTTCATTTGGTAGTAAACGGTAAAACGTAGGTAGGAAATGAGGCGATGAAGAGAACAATACCAGAAGATGGGCAGCTTCTGAAGAACTGTCATCTTACACTGCGATCTTCAAGACGCATGCCAAGCGTGGGGATTATGGCAAATCCACCCTATTGTGAAAGGCATTTACTGTAGTACATGATCTATTTTTTCTTTTTAACCTACTGTGGAATGTACCTAAATAAGTCTTAATTACTTCTATGTATTTGTTTTCAAGTTACAGAAGTACTCGAGCTCATCAATAAGAATAAGAACAACCTAAAAATGGCTATACGAAACAAAACGAAAAGGTCGTGGAGTTGCTAATCAAAACATCAAGGGCATCGCCGGAATCTGTGGCCGACCCTTCGACTACAAACTACATCGGTAAATGTATAAAGTAATAAGTTTACCTAATTATAAGTAGATAAAGAAATATATATAAATAAATATGGACTTTAGCTTTAAGATATTGTAAACAACACTATGCTAACTTCCATTCAGGAAGAATATTGATAAGTTGGAGAATGAACTCAAAAGTTAAAAATGATTAAATGTAACATTAAAAAAACAAATAAGAGTACGGACCACGAGTCTGTAGTGTGTAAGTATTAACTAATAAAAAAAAATAATGAGAACAATTTTAATGAATAGATTCAGGCGTTACCTTGCGGAAATCCATATTTATATATAAATGATTTGAATTGAATTGAATTGAAAATAATATTAAAAAATAATTTTAGAAAACGTCAAACCAATATTTAAATAAAACACTTAAAAATATGTATAAAAAATATATATCTAGTGACAATTCCGACTAATTTTTCTGCTAAGCCGACGTGCGAACAAACGCCACGCAGCCAAATCCTACAGAATTTTCGACGCTCTTCACTTCTACATGAAGTATCCTCCAGAGGTCTTGACTAGGGCATGGCGGTATTGGACTTATTGGCAATACCTGTATTGTATCGGTATTAATATTTTCAATACCGGAATACCGGTATTTCGGTATTTTTTCGGTATTACACTATAAATGTTAAAAACGCAGAAAAAATATATTTTCCGTGTAATATTGCTTTAGATTGAATTAATATACCTATTTTATTATAATAAAATCATCGTGAAACAGTAATTTTTTTTTAAACTTAATTTTTATTAATAATTTTTGGTACTTCTTCTTATGTTTTTTTTATTTTTCCAATAAATAATCAAATATTTATTATATATTATAACAAAAAACAATCAGATATAATATTAGTTTGGATAAAATTCGTCACTGTAAACGCTATTTCGGATTAAATACTAATTGGAGGAAGGTCTTATAAAGTTCATCCCAATAAAGTCCTCTATTGCCGCCATTTTCGTACTCTGTCATTTCCGTGTGTATAATTCAATAATGTATCGCATCAGATTTCATCATCTCTCGGATCAGAGTCATTAGATTCGTTGTCTATCCCTTGTGATTAGTGTAAAATATCCTTTTATGTACTTTTCTCTTTTAGAGATTTGTCGATCGTTTTATTTAATTCTTATTAAATTGAAGCTGAACCGGCACCTCGACGTCATCGTCGCAACCAGTTTTGTCACTATCTGCTGATATTGCCGAATGATCGATGTGAGTAGGGTAGATACGCTTTATGAGGCTTATTAAATTTGAACGAATTTAGAGTTTCTAACTTACCGATCATCTCTTAAATTATAGTTTTTTCGTAATATTGTCTCGAAAACGGAAACTACCCACACCGTTCTTACTGTATCAGCTGGATTATCCACTGCTGAACACAGCCTCCTTCATTAAAGCGGAGTTTGCCATAATGTCCACGCTTGGTAGGCGTCTTGGGGATCGCAGTGTGAGATATCAGTTCAAACACAGTTCTTATCACTGTAATATACTCGGAAACACTGATTACCGTATATACCACGTGCATGTGCGTAGTAATAAGATAATTGTGAATAGAGAACCGACGAATCAAGTGAGAGCGCACAATGCAGTTGAGAATATGGGTGAGATAAAAAGATGAACCGCGCGGGTCTGAAGGGCGTGCAGTGGTCGGCGGATGATATGTCACTTTTGTTAAGCTATATAAAAAAACAGTATAAACAGTACTACCACCACATATGTAAAACAATTTATGTGCTCAAAATTGCACGGACACATTGACTGGTTCCAATCTTAAAATGTCATTTTTTATTAAGTAGAAATCAACGTTACCTAATTAGATTATGATTTTTTGGTTATTGAAATCGGTTTATTAATTAATTTGTGAAAAGAAAAAGTAAACTGCGCATTAATTTACAACCATAATATTTAAAAAGATGTTTATGTTATTCATATAAGTAATCTAAAGCCGCCGTATTGGTTTTTAAGCCTTTGATTAGTTTTCATGCATATAAACTTCTTTTTTGTCATAATACCGAAATACCGGTATTTTCCATTCCAATACCGGTATTTGAAAGTACTCTAAATAAGCCGGTATTACCGGTTTTTCGGTAATACGGAATACCGGTATCCATGCCCTAGTCTTGACTCTTCGAGAGCACGAGCGAGAAACAATTTTATTGAATATTATGTAAGCTATTCATATACCTATTGTTCGAAGTTCATCAAAATTCAAAATTGTGAAGTTTGAACGAAATAAGTACATATTTTAGTGTTCTTAAAATTAATGAAGAACCGATATTGTTTCTGCAAGTTTTCTATCATAGTATTGTTGTGAAATTTTAAGAACGTCTTTTGAACAGCTGTTAATTTCAAAGCTGCTCATTATAGTGACACCATAAACAAACTCAGAAACTTTATAAACATTTAACATCACAAAGTTTGCTTGAATTTAAAATGAAAATTTCAGTCAAATACAATATAATCTGGAGAAATAAACGAAATTTAATAAATCAAGTACGATGAATTTACTTTCACAGTATAACAACAACGAAGTTAACTGTCAAGTAATATTTTGAAACGAAAGTTTGCTGAGACAGGAGATAATTGAAGAAAGATATAATTTATTTGAGAAGACAGATTTTTCGACTTGGATTAATACTGAAGTAGAAGAACGTCGAAAAACGGATGTAGTATGTATATTAAAAGTGCAGCAAATATATCCGATTTCTTATCTCGTGCTATACCTACGTTTAATTGGACTACCTCGGTCCGTTCAGCTGATAACGATATGCAGGATGAGGTTGCCGCTTATGTTAATTTTGCTATAGAAGGATGTCTGCCCGTTACTAAGCGAGACTTGCAAAAAGAAACTGCAAACGATCCTATTTTAAAAAAAGTTGTCAGTTATGTAGCTGATGGGTGGCCACGCAAAATAGTAGATTCAGAAATTAAGCCATTCTTTTTGTGCCGTATGCAAATTTCATGCGAAAATGGAATTTTAATGAGAGGTCATAAGGTAATAATTCCAATGAAGTTACGTGATAAAATATTAAACGAATTACATAGTTCTCATTTTGGAATTATTAAAATGAAAGCGGAAGCCCGAGCTCGTGTTTGGTTTCCCGGCATAGATGCAGCTTTGGAAAGGCTGGCAGGTGGATGTAATATTTGTGTACAATTACGTTCATCACCGCCTCGCTCTCAGCTTGCACCGTGGCCCCACCCGGATACTGTATTTGATAGAATCCATCTCGATTTTTTGGGGCCGATATGCAACAAGATGTTTCTTGTTATTGTGGACGCGTACTCTAAGTGGGTTGAATGCTATATTATGAATAATAATATAACCACTAAGGCTGTTATATCAAAGTTGTGTGATTTTATGTCTAGGTTTGGTATACCTAATAGTATTGTGAGTGACAACGGTACTTCCTTTTCATCCCAAGATTTTGAAAATTTTTGTGTATTGAACAATATAACCCATTTATTTTCACCTGTTTACCATCCAATGAGCAATGGTCAAGCGGAATCTTTTGTGAAGATAATAAAAAAGGGTTTAAAAACTTTTCTTTTATCTGGCAGCAAGGTAGAAGATTTTCAAAACCACCTTTCTAAGTTTTTATTTGACTATCGTAATACTATCAACACCACTACAGAGACATCGCCAGCTCAATTGGTATTCGGTCACAAACTTCGTTCAAGGTTGGATTTACTTACTGATACCTGTATGCCCTCATCAACGGAGTTATCTAAGTTGGTCAACGCGAAACAGTGCTCACAGGTTAAATATTACGGCGGGGAGAAATATAATGATTTCAAGAAAGACGATCATGTATTTGTGAAGCAATACACAAACAAAAATAAATTTACGTGGGTTCATGGTACAATTTTGAAAAAAATTGGTAAAGTTTTGTATAAAATCAAGTTGCCAAATATTAACAAAGCAATTGTTCGACATAAAAATCAGCTCTATGCAAATAAAACAAATTTATATAAGGATGTAAATGATAATAAAATAACTCACAAGTGGGAAGTTACTTTACCTCAAGAGGAGGCGTCTAGTTTAAAAACGGGGATGAGAGTACACGTTGGCACATCAAGCAAGGCATTGGAGCATATTCCCACAGTGTCACAGGAATTCAGCAGCCATGTTGAGGAACCAGTTAATAACGTCCCGGCTGTTGAATCAGCTACTCAAACTGTCGAAGACCCCAGTAACTGCGTTCCGGTTATCGAATCTCCTACTAGAACTCCAGTGACCACGATATCTAGTAGTACTCCTGAGTTTAGCACCCCACTTCAGCCTGCTACGCCGATTTCAGATGGATCCCATACGCCGTTACCAGGCCGACCGCGAAGGAACAGAAAGGTTGTAGATTATAAAATGCTGTTCTAATTTATTGTTGTCTTTAAAGGGGGAAAGATGTTGTATATGTGCATATACACATGTAGATTATGTAGGTAGAATATAAGTCATTGCAAGAACAGAAATAAATCAGTGTGCTTTGGACCAGCTTGTTGTTACTTTAACCTACCCGCTACACAATAGAAGGCCAAAGAAGGTATGCGGTATGTACTGAAGGAAATGTGAAGTGCAGGTGTGCGTAGAAACTGAGATAACAGCATATAGTTCGAAATTATGAACGAGAACAATGAGACGAACGAACAGACGTTGTGTTAACAGTGGTTTCGCAACTCTTTACTACTCTTATTCTAAGCGTAAGTGTCTTCTTGAAGCGAGAAGAAACGTTTTGCTACTGCCGACCATAATGCGCAAGCTGAACCAGCAAAGCGAGCGTGCGACGGCAGTGGCTGGCGATGTACTAAAAGTTTTTAGGCACTTCCTTCTAATTATTATGGAACAAGCTAGTTAATTAGTTCACTACGATGTATACGCGACTATTTGCGTACCATTCTTGTATAGATTGGAAGACCCGAAAAAAATACGATTTCCAATCCATACACGATTGGTTCACTCACACCTCTAGGTTCTGTCCCTATAGGAGGGAAAGACGCGTCGACGGTCGAGGTACGGTAATTTTATATATTTTTTTATAAGCTTATTGAAATTGATAAAAATTTATCTGCAGTCGCATTGATGATTTACTTTTAAGATAAAAGGTTTCCACTGTCAAAACAAAAAGCTTTTAAAAGTAAAGTGAAAAGAATTATTACGTACCTAATGCACAACAAAACTGCCAAGTGTGCAAAGAGGCGTAAATCAATTCACCTTATAGCTTCTCGAACATTTTATTACTTATACAATTCCAGCGACAGATGTGGTTATAAATCAAGATGGATTTAATCCAGACAATTTCAATTATACAGTTTAACGTCTGGAGTAGATTTAGGTGTTTCGCGTAATTAATAAAACAATGAAAGGAAGTACCTAAGATATTTTGCAAAGAATTATTCTGCTTGTAGCTTATGAGAAAACCTGATTGAGATAAATATTTTTATTGGAGGAAAATTGTAAACACTGGATGAATGGGAGGTGGTAAAATAGTTTTTAGTTTTCTGTTAACATTTACAACACAATTGAAGTAAATGCCATTACAGATCGTTGTAATTTTGTATCAGTGACAGTTAAAATCTCAAACTTTTATGAATTTTGTTAAAGTTAACGTGGTTTTCACACATTTTTACTGAAACTACGGGATTAGTTACGTAAAAAGCAAAAGACCAAAAAACAGTACGAGAGGCGAGCGTCCCGAACACTTCTTGAAAAAGACCAACGGCTATGGCCGAAACTATACTCGAATTTATGACATAATATAATATATACCGTCAGGTGAATAAGTGGTCAAATGTTTTTACAACATTTTTTCTTACTTACATATTTATTTTATTTTTTTAACTTATTTTTTCAACAATTTTATGTTTCTTGTGTTCTTATTCCAAATTTCGTCTGATAGCAAGTTTTTTTTATAAATTGAGTTTTTACTGTTTTTAAAAATTGGTACACATAACTACCCTTTATGCAATAAAATTAAAATTGAAAAAAGAAATGATTAGAGAAACTCCAAAACTAATTTTTATCTGAAGAAACTTCGCCGCATATCTATAAAGTTACCTCAAAGGAACAGTTTGGCTCTCAGAATCGTCTCATAACAATAAAGGACAGACATTTCACCCCACACTGTCCTTTAACGTCGCTCTAGTAATACCCTCAAATAAAATTACGGAGCGGTTCATTGTTTATTTAGTATAGCAAAAATCTGGGGCGCAAATTGTCAATTCGCTCGAGTTGTTAACATAAATTCTACCGAATTTAGGAGAATTCATTGTAACGGGAAAGGCGAAATACCACTATGAGGTCATGCCTAGATACAAGCTTACAGGCTATATGTGATAAGACATCTACATTTCTAATGAAAGTGAGAGAATAGCAAATAGTAGATAGGACAGACTGGAGATACAAGCTAGTGCCTGTTATTCTAAGCATTCCTCCTAATTATAAGGGCTCCCACGATTTGTGGTTATGAATATTTATTTTGTTCTGTGGCCTCAGCAACTCGTATGTTTCAGAAGTCTACTGTAAATACTGCGGTGCAAATAAAGTCGTCATCCACATTGACAGGTACTCAAGGTATCCTAAATACCCATTGGTTACTGATTTCGTACACCTCGAACATTTACTTCGGCATCGGTACGCTCTACAGACCAACATGTACCCAGGAAGCGTAGACACAAGACGTCTTGGCTTTGTAATATCAGTGAGTGGACAGGGATTAAGACCGTCAAGCAATTATTCATATTTGCGTTTGACAAAGAAACATTTATGAAGCTGACTGCCCACTTTCTCCTCCATTAGAGAAGCACTTATAGAAGAAGATGAATTCGTAGGATTTTCTCAACGAAGAAATAACAACACGCCTGGCTGAGAGAGTCGGATATTACAGGTCCAGCTGCAATATGAATACTGCAGTGAGGTTGTTCAGACGCTAACACTTGATTTAAGACATACCATAGATACAGCAGTACAGATTTGAGCGTCGGACTGTCTCGCTGGAGGTGACAGAGATGCGTCGTACCGCAAGTCTAACTGCACCATGAACACTGCCGCAGCGAGGGTAGTCACCGACACCGACAGTTGCGCCACCGCAACGCCTATGCAAGTTGTACTGCCACACCTGTAAAACATATGCATAAGTGTTTGTTGCACAGCTGCGACTTTGCCTGAAGACATAAGAACTATAACGTGAGTTTGCATAGTAAATAAATCCATCTACGTTAGGTGCTGTTCACGCTCTACAGCTGCCTAGCTACTCAACCAGCATTCGTTGAAAATGGGCATCTTTACAGTCCGAACCCCGATCGCATATTACCTATGTAGCTGGAATACTTATTGAAAATTACATCCTTTCAACCCAACTACAATATTTTGACTATGTATTATTTGTTTTATGCTTTTGACGCAATGATAGCCGAGCGGTAATAGCTATGTACCACAGGTCCATAGCTATTATAAGCATATGTTATTATTATTATTATTATTAGCATAGGTCGATTCCCGCTGGCTTGAGCTTCACCTCTTGGTGGAAGGGCATTTTGCAAATACTAGCCTGGCTGGCTATTACCTTCAAGTAAAAAAATCGTTCGCCAAGCACCTCACAGTGTGTTCCAGCAGCAATCCTTGAGAGCCAGCAAAATTACAGGCAAATCAGACTCAACAACTGTATATATGTCTCAGGATGACGGGTGCAGTACAGTTCGTTATTTGTGATGAAATCTGTTAAAGGCAGAGGTTACTGTTTAACAACTTCAGACTTCGAGCATATTCCATCACAATCCGATAAAAAAGGAAAGGAGTCAGGAGGTGGCATAATGCCAGTCCTTTTTTCTAACACCCAAAGTAATATTTTTTCATGTAGTCTCACTAAATCATACAAACCTGGAGCTTTTGAATATTTTCTTGCAACCGTACACTAAATGTGTTCCCGTCCTGAGTTCAGTGTTTCATAAAGAGACTTTAAGAACCTGCGTACACCTTTGATGAAATGAGCTTCTATTTTAATAATCCTTGCTTGCCTTGCGCAAATTTATCTTGCGTGGGGCGCAATATAAGAAGTTTTATCCTTGTCACGTATCCTAGCGTTACAGCGTCTTCAGCCCTCATACCATCGATTGCGAGTTGATATGCGGGCCACGTTCCCTTTCTTATCTAAGGCTTAAATAATAAGATTTGCGTTGTTACTTAATGTAGAATATTAAACAAAGTTATCTCACAAATTGACACGACACGACCAAAATAAGTGTTGTTAGGTAATTAAGAAATAATTACGATATTCGAAATGGACCTTTCGGCTGGAGAAAACGGTTTGTTACATGTATCTATGAGTTATAATATTGTTGAGTCATTTAAAAACCTTATTAAATTCTCTTGGTAATTGCGTTAGTACATCGTATAGTGAAAATTTGTGTAGTATTTCTACTCTGTTCATTATTTTAAGGATTTACTATGATTGTAAGTGTAATTTGACGGCTCATCATGGTAGATTTACTTAGACCTTACAAACCTATAGGAACCTACATAGTCAGGTATATAGGTTAATATATAGGTTTGCAGAATTCAAGCGGGGTCGTGTCAAGCCCAGTGACGAATTTGGTTATGGTCGCCCGTACACCATTGAGAACAACAAAAACATCGTAGACAGTGTAATTGGTGCCTTAATTTTTGGGAACAGAGGTCATAAAGTGCCAGGATGAATCATAAGTTCTACTTAATCATAGCTTTGTTTAAAAATTCATGTTTCGTCACATATTACTAAGACCCACTAAATTAAGCGCCCCTTCGTTGAATATGCGGTAAGCATGCTATTCAAATAATGCTGTCTGTTTTTTTTGAGCCTCAGTCAAATTGTAAAGAACTCATCACGTGCACGGGATATCAGCCAAATATTTCTGTAGAATTAATTGTGCCTATCTGACGTAAATTATACGTGTCTGACTTCCCAAAAATTAAGTTACCAATTACACTGTCGCCGATATTTATCACCAGAAGAGGTTGTTGAAGACTGTAAAATTATTAATTATAAATTGCATGGTGGGAGAGCATTTTGCGGATCCCCTTAACTACCTACCAACTTCAAGTAGGAAAACTGTCGCTAATCACCCGACGATGGAGTGTTTCGGCAGCTATTCTTGAGAGTCAGAAATTCTAGGCAAGCCTGAACATCATTTTCGATCGCATAATCACTCACCATCAAGTGAGATTTACTGGTTCAAAGTTAGACAGTTAGCTGTAAAACAAATTTGAAACATTTCCGTTTGTAAGTAGTAACTTAATTTTTGGACATTCCTGGTGTTTATTTCTTATTCTTATCGAAAGTTTTTGCGCGCCGCACTTACCCAATATTCAAGAGCGATCTGATACAAAACGCCAGCATAGCGACGTGTGCTCCTATAGCGGCTGACCACAGAATTGTAAGGGGCACGGCGGCGCAGGGCGAAGGCCCTAGTGCTCTCCAGGGAACTCCCCAAGTTCTTAGAGCCCTGGACCGAGCTGACACCCATCCTCCGAACCCGCGACTGTAGTACACTGACGTAGCTGTAAGAAAGTACCTTTGTGGCTAATCTGTTGCATATCCATTTGAAAGAAAGAGTTTTCCGACTGAAATAAAGTTGGTAAGCGTCTGTCAAGCACATTGCGTGTCATAATTTGTGTCCGATTATTTCTCGTCGTTGAGTCTACGACATTAGACGGTGCCTTTGAATCTGTCACTCTTCAGCAAGGAAAATGCTAATTGCTTAAATTAGAAAAGTGGCGTTGTTTTTTATTAAAAAATTTAACTATAAATACTGGGATTGGCAATATAAAAAGTAGCTTCGTTTTCTGGTTTTTTTATAGAGGTTCGAAATTCAAAAACATTTTCCACGCTGGCAAATAAAAAGCACTTTTCCACACAGATTTCAAATGATAAGCAACACCTTTCCGAGCTTGTGAGGTTGTTTTACCTAAAAAAATATTTTTATAAGCGGTTTTTTTTATATTGGACCCTCTGAAATATAATTTCATAGAATTTTTAGCCAATATTTGTTTTGGTCAATATTCTACATGATGTATGAAGTAGAATATTGACCTAAACCAATTCACGTTTGTAACTAATTATTAAGCGCTCGTAGCGAAGTTTGCTTAGCCGTTCTGAACCGTTCAGCAACGGTCGCCGCAGTCATGAGTTGGATGGCTGACCACTGGTGACATTACTACTGAGCGCTTCTGTGCTTCGGACAGCACGTTAAACCGTCGGTTCTTTTCGTAGTCTTAGGATAGCAGTCGTTATAGCACGGTGTTAGGGCATTTTGAGAATGCCCGCCTGGCTAGCTACCTCCCTCAAGTAGAAAATCTGTCACCAAGCACCTAACAGTTTGAGTTTCGACAGCTGTCTGTGAGACCCAGTAATTTGAGGTTAGCGTGAACAACATCTTCGATCACATCATCATTTACCATCAGGATAAGATAGTGGCCAAAGGCTATCCTATCAAGTTTAAAAAAATATTGTGACAGCTGACCTATAAGCAACAAAAATAAATAAAAAAAACACTTAATGAGAGTATATGTGCAGCACAAACTCCAATATAAAAATCCATAACCACTAATTAAACAAGTATAAATGCTACGGTTTGGTAATTAGACCCCAGCACTAAGGGTTGCCGTTATGAAGGCATGAAGTCGTTATTTGCTGGTGATAAATAACATCTGGCACGTTGGCAGACTGAAGCGAACATTTCGTTTATTTATTACATGAATTTATTTGCTTTGAGATTTATTCTAAATGAAATAAAGCGCTGAAATTATTGTCGGCGTACCTACCTGTCTACGAGAATACATTCTACTAACATAACTATTGCTAAGTTAGCTTTTCTCCACTATATCCTGTTGGTAAGTAATGATGTGGTTATCGATGATAAACAGGCTTAATCTGGAGTTACTGATTCTCAAGGACTGCTCCCGCGACATACATTGAAGAGCTTGGCGACATTTTATGGTGGTAGCTAACGGGACGAGTAGAAAAAACGTTAGAGATATAACATTTTCAAATTTTTAGGGATAAACATATTTAGCATGATTTGATCCCAACGGGCTGTGGTAAAAGTAAGTAAAATTAGAGCACAAATTTCGCGTCTGTCCAGCCGTTTTCGATGGCCTAGCGGTTGAGGCACCAGGTGGCAAAAATGCCGCTCGAGACGAAAAGTTTGTGCTCTAATAATTTGAAAATTTTGGGTTGTTTGTTTAGCATGAGATAGTGTTTGAAAATATATAATAGACTTTCTAAGATTTTTTTATCGGTATTCTTCCTGCGGCTTAGCAGTTGTAAAGTCTTAGGTTTGTTTATTTATTTCGGTCTATGCGTGTTTTTTTCAGGTCACTTACTAGCAGCGATCACAGTGATGGCTCCCGCTGGTACTCCGAGTCCTAGTGCTGGTTTCTGTCTCTCCTCCAGCCATCCCACTGCTCCCACTACCAAGCCGGCGATGCCGCAGACGATCTATAACAAAAAAGTTTAGTATTTGTAACTAGTAAGTTAAAACTAGCTTTTACATCTTGTTATAGAAGTATAACCAACCAAAAGGCTGGTGAAGAAGATCTGCACCAGCCTTTTGGTTGGTTAGACTTCCAGCGTTGAAAAAATGGGGGGTAAATTCGGATTGAACGATCGCCAATTATCACATCGCCGTGGGAAGTTTACGGAGAAATTTCACGCGAATTCTAGCCGGTTGCTATATAATAGACAGTACTGTACTGTATCAGCATTGTCCACTGCTGAACACAGCCTCCCCCATTAAGGGGGATTACCCCACGCTTGGCAGGCGTCTGAGTGGGGGTCGCAGTTTAAGATAGCAGTTCCTCAGAAGGTGGTGCTGCCCACATTCCGGTATTTTAGGTGCCTCTTACGACACCCACAGGTAGCAATGGGAATGACATTAACCCGGCACCCACGGGACCAGTATATTGCAACTATAGGTACTCAAAAAATATGGAGGGTTGTGCCTTCCTGAGTAGAAAGGTATTAAATTAAGGTAATAAATTTCTATTTTTTTTATATAAAGTTACCTTAGTTAGTACCTATCAAATGATTAAAATGTATAATTAGGTATATATACTCATACATACATAAAGAGTGCGTAATCATCAGTTACATAATTAGCTAAGATGTACTGAGAAAGCTCCGCGTCGTCGCGCCCTACATTAACATGCAAATGACAAAACTGTCACGTAGGCAAAGGTATGCATAAATTATGATGCGAGACGTATCTGTAATCTACTATCACGTACGTGCGACGTTGATACCGTGAGTTTTAGTATTACCAATAATATGCGGGTCTAGATTAATACAATAAAAGTTGCTTTGTCTCACTTGCATGCCTTAGTTTTGGATAAACCGGATGGATAACTAGGCCTCGGTCTTGGTGGAGAGCACACGTCGTCGTGTAGATCTCCAAGGCAAATCTTTTTGACGGCAACCTTCTCATGGTTGGCGTCAGTTCTATTTCCTTCTCAAATAGACGTAACTGTAACCGCCAGGTGCCACTTCCGTCTACCTTCGCTATGAAATCAGCATAGGGCACAGTGGACGGCAGGCAGCTAAATCATGAGTATTAGCACTTGTATTATAGATCATATAATACGTACTACGTACACTATAATACCTATAAATAATTGTTAGGTATTTATATGTTGAATTAACCACCAAATGCTTTTGTTCCAAATTCTTTATGCTTAGACATGAAACACTCTGACAGCATCTCTATTTCCCATCACATCCAAGTTTCCGATAGATTTTATTTTTAAGTGAATATGTTTAGATACGCATGATGCAGCTCGCCTGCTTCGCTCATACTTTTCAACCAAGTGAGAGTTGCTTGAAAAATACCCAATTAACCGCTTAATCCTATCCTACTAGTATTATAAACGTAACATTTTGTAAGGATGTATGGATGTTACTCAATCACGCAAAAACCACTGAACGGATTTTAATGAAACTTTACAGTAATATAGCTTAGACGTCAGAATAACACATAGGCTATAATTTATAAAGATATTATGTAAATTGTCGAAAATATAACGATAATTGTCAAGTAAGTAAAAAAAAATTGGCCATATGCGTCCTATTCTGGCGTGCGCTGCAAAAACCTTAAGTGTCACAGCCACATAATGTATAACGGAAATGTTTATCTCAATTTTTCGTACAAAAAAGCCAGCGACAGTATATCTCTATCTTTTATGTGTAAGCCATTATCGCCAATATAGTTAACCATATATACCATAAAAAATATAATTTATTTCTTATGCATATTCGGTAGTAACAAATTGATCCTTTTCAAACTAACATTATAAAGGCAAACGTTTGTAAGTGTGTTTGTATGTTCATTACTTTTTCACCCTCAAACGACTGGTACGATAGATAGCGAGATAAATAACTTGAAAACACCATAATAACAACAATAAACTTATTACTGAAATATAAATTAAAACCGAGTGTATCAATGGATGGTCTTACCGCTCAGAGCGATCTCTTCCAGACAATCCATCAATCCAACAATAGATATGGTCAAAATATTGGGTGGGGTTTCTTATGGTCTTAATAATTGTACATATAAATAACTGCTGTATAGCGTTACGTTTTCAAATGACAGTAACGACAGAGAATGGGTAGAATGAAGAAATTTAAGGCTCGGAAATTACGAAATAGTGCCAACATGATATGGAAAATCTCATAAACCAGGTACCGGATGGTACTGCAATTTAAATACACGATGCTCAAGGATATAAGTAATACTTTCATCGATTTCAAAACATGTTTCCTAATAATTGGCTCGATAGAAAAAAATCTCAAAAACACCTCTGAAAATAGAGGATTCCTACTTTTTCCGCCAGATTTTAGTGTATTAAAATTTGTTTTTTTTTCTAAAATATTGATTTTTTAAGTACAATAAATTTCATTGATTATTTTTATCCAAAAAAAGCACAGTTAATGCGTACTGAGCCTGTTTACAAAATGTCACATACGCCCTTTCATTCCGAGAAGCTTTAACATCATGTCGCACTATTTACTCCAGCGATCTACGTATATTGCTATCATCCTCGCTCATATCGCGGTCAGCCGCGTCGTGCGTCGGACCTGCGTCACTTTTCTCGGCGATCTCAATTAAAATAAAAAATGGGTAAAATTAGAAATAAACGCTTTGGGAGTGCAAAAAAGATGTATGAAAATCGTCAAAAACGCATGATGGACATAATAAGGTAAGCATCTATGGCTTCCTTTCTCCATGTATGTATAATTAATGAAATTATCATATGATTGTGAACCCTAACGCAATATAAAAAACACTTCAAACATTTTACAAGACGTAGGTACAACTTTAGCTACCTAAAATAATTATTATAAGCAATATTCAGAGTTTTTCGTAATGAATGTGTCGTAATTATTTTAGATGGATCATGATTAATTTATACAGTTTCTGACAATAAGGCACAAAGGTTATGTACATAATTTTCGACTAATCAATCGTCGTTCAGATAGCGCATAGTACGTAACATCGCTTCGCAATTGAGAGGCACGTGGATCGAGTCCAGCGTAAAGAGATTCTTTTTGGTCAAATTTTAATTTTACGACATAATTCTTAATAATACAATAATCATTTTACGTATGTACGTGGACCAATATAATGTGTCTGACAGTAAGGCATAAACGATATGTGTATAATTTTCGACACTTTTGTCAATGATTGTATAGTGTGTAACTACTGAAGTCGAATCAGAAGATCGAGTACCGTGGATCGAATCTCACATACCTAGATTCTTTTTGGTGACTTTTTTATTTGTATTACTATTTATTTGATACGTATTATATTTACGTATAATTAAGTTTTCTGACGCGTATTCAATTTACGATTACAATGCTTGCAAATTTATTAGGTATCTCGAGTTTCCATGTTTTCATATAATTAGAGAGTTTAGTATATCTAATGAACGTGAACATTAAATAGGTACTACCTAATCTAGCTACCTGAACACGTTTTTTCATAGATCTCGGAAAAGTATGTCTTTTATCTTGGATGGACACGAGTCAATGGAAACAATGGAAAGGTAAGAAATACATGAACATATTGTTCAGGCCACAGCGTAATAGTAACAGTAGAACAACATTATCATTTTACTACAAAGCTACGTTGAGTAAACACCGTCCTTCTGTCCACTACTATAGAAAACACAAACTTTCATACATGGAAAGTTATTGAAATATTCATGGTATTATCGAGTACGTAATATATTAGTACATATAAATTAGTAATAAAAAGATGGCCGTAAAAGTTTAATGCGATAGAGATAATGAAATTCTGAAATGAAAACTTAATACAAAAAGAAGAAGCCTAAGCTTTTGCTTTAGAATGAGACTTTCCATGGTTTTCTTGAATAGCATAAGAATTAAGAACTGACTAAAAGAAAATGAAATAATTAGCACCATACCAATACTTACGTAAGAACATCGAGTAAGGTGCATTATAGGGGACTTAACTATAACGCCCTTAATAACCAAAGTGTAGCGAATATACTACCTACCAAAGAGAGTATTCCCCAGGACGTTTTGGTGTTAAGGGGCGGCCGGTAATTCAACAAAAGTTAAAATTATACACATTATAGCCATTATGTTTTTAAATGTTACATCTTCTGTGTTGTATAAACAACATATGGTAGCCATATAAACAACCCTATATATTGTAGGATAGGAGGATGCTTCTTGGTTATTGATACTATCCCATAACTTACTTACCAATAAAATTCTTACCCCCGGTTTCTGAAACGCAAATCAGCGACAAATTATTTTAAATGCTTGTTAATCCATTGTCAAACGCAGATTGGGTTGCTAAAAACTTCATGTGACTGTTTGTCAACACTAATGTCAAATCTCCAATTAATCGACAATTATTTCAATTTTGGGTTTCTGAAAAGCTTTTCGGTACGTTAACGGTTTGTCAAACTGACTAATTCTAATTGCCCAAAATCGACCAATTATTCTAAGATTAACTTGATATCGTAAAAATATATAAAAATAGTTTTAAGCATTCCTACCTACAACGTTTACTCTAATAACTGATAAGATAGAACAAGAACAGTATTATATCAAGTATGATTACTCTAAAAACACAAATTGCTATTTTTCATACCGAAGGTACTGGATAGCACTTCACCACTATCTCACCTGATGTTAAGTGACGATGCCATCGATTATGCAGCTCGCTTGCCCTGAAGATACCTATTCACTCCTGTTTGAAGACCCCCCCGTAATTAACCAGAAACACAGACTCAGGCAGAGTGTTCCATTCCCTAGCGGTGTGTATGATGAGCGAGTATAGATTTTTTCGAAGCGCTCGTAGCCAAGTTTGCTTAGCCATTCTGAATTGATCAGCAAAGTTAAGCAACGTCCACCGCGGTCATGACTTGGATGGGTGACCGCTGGTTGGGCATTACTACTGAGCGCTTCCATGCTTCGGAGGGCACGTTAAGCCGTCGGTCCCGGTTGTTGTCTTAGGATAGCAGTCGTTACAGCATGGTGGTAGGGCACTTTGCAAATGCCCGCCTGGCTAGCTACCACCCTCAAGTTGAAAATCTGTCGCCAAGCACCTAACGGTGTGTTCCGGCAGCTGTCCTTGAGAGCCAGTAACTCTAGGTTAGTCTGAACAACATCCTCGACCACATCATCACTTACCATCAGGTGAGATAGTGGTCAAAGGCTAACCTATCAGGCATAAAAAAAAAAAAAAAGTATAGAACAAGAGTCCGATTATAGAACTACGTAAATATATTACTAAAGACTACGTGATTATAGTGTTGCTGCTCATTTGTTACTCAATAGGGTGCTATAACATAACCATAGCAGCCATTAAACAAACCGCAGCTGGTAGATTGTAATACTGAAAATTAAGTGGAGAGCTTAAAGTTAGGTATATTTATATTATTTTGTTATATTTAAAAAAGTATATTTGTTTGTTCGTTGATAACTTTTTTACTATTGAAGCTATAAACCTAAAAACAACGCAGGACGGTCCGCTACCAGCGGCTGTAAATTACCATACACAAAAACACCACACAATTAGGAAACGAACAAAGACAACACGAATATACGAAATTTATTACAAAAATATTTGCAATAACAGGTTTTAGCTGTCTGGTTTAAGATTTTATTACGGGACGATACTATTTAAACTGTCTAGTTAATTTGCGCTACCAGAGACGCAAATTTTTGTAGGCTACACTCTATATTGGGACGTGAATTTGACTATGTCGTATTCCTAAAGTATGGGGAACGGTACACCTTAGGTGAATTCTCTATGTTAAATTTACTAAGATTTTGCTATATTTAAAAAAGTATAGCTCCGATCGCGCTCAATCCAACGGGACACGATCAGGGACCGCGGCCCGCGTGTTTTGATGCGTAGAGCTATTTAAAAAGGTTAAAATCTGATTTTTAATTTTGAAAATACACGAAATTTTGAAAAATGTGACTGTAAAACGTTGATAACTTTTTTACTATTGAAGCTATAAACCTAAAAACAACGCAGGACGGTCCGCTACCAGCGGCTGTAAATTACCATACACAAAAACACCACACAATTAGGAAACGAACAAAGACAACACGAATATACGAAATTTATTACAAAAATATTTGCAATAACAGGTTTTAGCTGTCTGGTGTAAGATTTTATTACGGGACGATACTATTTAAACTGTCTAGTTAATTTGCGCTACCAGAGACGCAAATTTTGGTAGGCTACACTCTATATTAGGACGTGAATTTGACTATGTCGTATTCCTAAAGTATGGGGAACGGTACACCTTAGGTGAATTTTCTATGTTAAATTTACTAAGATTTTGCTATATTTAAAAAAGTATAGCTCCGATTGCGCTCAATCCAACGGGACACGATCAGGGACCGCGGCCCGCATGTTTTGATGCGTAGAGCTATTTAAAAAGGTTAAAATCTGATTTTTAATTTTGAAAATACACGAAATTTTGAAAAATGTGACTGTAAAACGTTGATAACTTTTTTACTATTGAAGCTATAAACCTAAAAACAACGCAGGACGGTCCGCTACCAGCGGCTGTAAATTACCATACACAAAAACACCACACAATTAGGAAACGAACAAAGACAACACGAATATACGAAATTTATTACAAAAATATTTGCAATAACAGGTTTTAGCTGTCTGGTGTAAGATTTTATTACGGGACGATACTATTTAAACTGTCTAGTTAATTTGCGCTACCAGAGACGCTAATTTTGGTAGGCTACACTCTATATTAGGACGTGAATTTGACTATGTCGTATTCCTAAAGTATGGGGAACGGTACACCTTAGGTGAATTTTCTATGTTAAATTTACTAAGATTTTGCTATATTTAAAAAAGTATAGCTCCGATCGCGCTCAATCCAACGGGACACGATCGGGGACCGCGGCCCGCGTGTTTTGATGCGTAGAGCTATTTAAAAAGGTTAAAATCTGATTTTTAATTTTGAAAATACACGAAATTTTGAAAAATGTGACTGTAAAACGTTGATAACTTTTTTACTATTGAAGCTATAAACCTAAAAACAACGCAGGACGGTCCGCTACTAGCGGCTGTAAATTACCATATACAAAAACACCACACAATTAGGAAACGAACAAAGACAACACGAATATACGAAGTTTATTACAAAAATATTTGCAATAACAGGTTTTAGCTGTCTGGTGTAAGATTTTATTACGGGACGATACTATTTAAACTGTCTAGTTATGGGGAACGGTACACCTTAGGTGAATTTTCTATGTTAAATTTACTAAGATTTTGCTATATTTAAAAAAGTATAGCTCCGATCGCGCTCAATCCAACGGAACACGATCGGGGACCGCGGCCCGCGTGTTTTGATGCGTAGAGGGGTACCCTTGATTGTTAGCGGAACCAAGACAGGATCTGAATGAACTACGCTACTTGATAAAAAAAAAACAAAAATTGGAACCGACTCCTACACCCAAAAGTGTGAAATAACTTGTTCAAGTTGGTACCAGGATATAATGTTGTCTTAGGTTTTCGCGATTGTTGCACATAGTAATTAAACAACTTTAAACGGTTTAAATCGCGTATATTTTTCATTATTTTATCCCGACGTTTCAAACACTTTGCAGTGATCGTGGTCACGGGGTGATTAATTGATTTTATTTGTCACATAAGTTATTTCTTAATAACTTATGTGACAAATAAAATCAATTAGTCACTTCTTAATAACTTATTAGTTATTTCTTAATAACTTATGTGACAAATAAAATCAATTAGTCACCCCGTGACCACGAACACTGCAAAGTGTTTGAAACGTCGGGATAAAATAATGAAAAATATACGCGATTTAAACCGTTTAAAGTTGTTTAATTACTATGGTACCAGGATAGTTCAAAAGTACCTATTATCACAATATTGTGCACGTGGTACTAGTGTTGGACTTCGATAAGTTAATTCACACTTTTAGGTGATGAAGTCATTTCCATTTTTATTTAAAAAAAACACTTCTTTTTATGACCCTTGCTACATACGGGATCGATTTGTCATTCATTGTCAACGACTATATCATCAAGATAAGTAAATATTTTTCAGTTATTGGAGTGTATGTCAAAAACGGCTTGACCGATTTTGATGAAATTTAACTGGAACCAAACAACAAGTATCAGCTTTCAAACAATAAAAGATTTTTTTAAATCGATTCATCCAGTCAAATGTTCTGAGTTAACAAACATATAAGAAAAAACAGACGAATTAAGAACCTCCTCCTTTTTTTGAAGTCAGTTAAAAATACCCAATAGTATAACCCGCTATTTGTATTTTGATCAGGGGTAAAAAAGTTTTTTTATCATTTTCTGTGTAAATTTTACACAATATACTTGTTTTTGTAATAAATAAACCATATTTTGTGTAACAGCTTACGCCTTGCATCAAAGTAGATACATAGTTCATGTTCATCAAAACCATAGTTCATGTTCATTAAGAATTAACATACACAAAAACTGCAAAAATCAAGCAAGTTGGTTATAATCAAGACTAAACTTGTACTACTGTAGGTATGGTAAATTTATTAACTGTGTCACACTATGATATTTACAGCATACAATCAACTAATGGTTGGTATCATGTATGCGTACTAGATGGCGCTTCAGCACACATCACATTCGTGTGTGACAAGATAGTTTCTACTAATTCTACTAGAGGGCGCTCTAAATTTTTGATCAAATAAAATATTATCCGTTGACTTGTGGACGTGGCGCCATGTACACCGCGAAGTAAACACGCGAGGAGAAGTGGGGACAAAATCTAACATCTGGTTTTAGAATTCTGTCCCTTCCTTGAGGTAGCGCGGGGATAGAGGATTGAACAGAATACTGTAAAGGAGAGATAATATATGAGCATTCCGGCGACGACGAATAGGGACCACTTGAGCTTATTACGAAAATCGGAGGCATGATCATATTTGCGTAAGCCATATATATATCTTATACTTACAAAAAATAATAGTATTGAGGTAGATAAGGCGTTGGATTAACACATAAGATACATTTTATAATCATCATCCATCAACCCGCGGGGCACAGCTAGTATGTAATAAAATGATGACTCTCTATTACACCGAATAATAAAACCCCTTAAAAGAAAGTACGAGTATATCGTATGAACGAAGCGTGTCTCGACAGTTTTATTAGCACGTTCCTATTTTCAGAACATTGTTAGTTCGACTTTTATGGCGTAAATTACAACCATAGTTAAAAGGAAATGGTCGTCAAAACCGAATAACTTGTGGTTTGTTTTGAGGTTGAATTGCTAACAACATTCGTCAGTTTGTGATTGAAGTAGGTTAATGTCTTTTGTCATTACGATTTTATGGATTGCAGATGGACGCCTCTTACAAAGAGAAGGTATGTTGATGTCTCATAAATCAGTCGAAAGCAGCTTTGAGCATTGATTTCGAATATTTATTCCACAGCTTTATTTTTTGTATGGTATTGTGACGGAACAAGCATGAGACCCAACTGATGTTAAGCGGTAACCTCTGCCTATAACAGATGCATTTGGTCACAACCGACGAAATGCACTGCGCCCCCGTCACTTTGAGACATACAATTGTTAAGTTTTATGTACATGTAATTTTACTGGCCCTCAAGGACTGTTGCGGGAACACCCTTTAAGGTGCTTGGCGACAGATTTTCTACTTGTAAGGTTCCTGAAAAGGAAGTTAAGGTAGCATTCGTTCACGTAAACAACACAAACTACTCGAATATCTCACCATGTATTATGTCAGTAGGTGTATCACTGGCAGTTTGTGCTGGATAGTATGGAGCGCGCTGTTCAAACATTTTTATTGTCACGGGCATTGGACACACCCTGTGTCCAATTAGTGAAACTTGATACTGTACGAGTAGACCTAGGTAATATGCATGAACAGAACAACTGTACTCTTTGCCGCCAGCTAAAATATTACCTATCATTATTTTGCTAAATAAAGGCATACAACCGTCGGTAAAAAAAATTGTGTATTCCTATCACTATATATAGGGTTGTTGGTATTTTTTTGTGTTTTAATGCCTACTCTGAGCCAAGAGCGCCCGCTGTGGCCACACTGGACCGCACCGTGCTCCATTTGAATAGAGTTTTGAATATATTTACATCAAGCAAAGTATTAAAAAATATGAAATAATACATTACAGGCACAAGAGACTTTTAACATCAGGTGGTACTCGCACTTATTCAGTCAAAAACACACAAAAAAAATAAAAAAAAACAAAATCGGTTCACCCAGTCATAAGTTCTAAGGTAACAAACATTAAACTTTAAAATAGAATTGAGATCCTGTTAAAATTTTGAAGTCGGTTAAAAAATACAAAGAAGACGATGATCGCTTTCCGTGTGAAGAAAAATATTTTTTTTTAAATAATCCTTCACGTCTTGTGAAAGCTAATTTTGCAAAGGCACTTGTACAACAGTAGGTAAGCAAGCATCTTCACAATTGCCTTTCAGAATTTGAAGTACCAAAGTGTAATCCATCAACTGTCTGGCGCAGCACATTCCGAATATATTGACTAATTTCTCCTAAGATATATATGATAGCATCTATCTAGTAACAAATCTTCAATACGTTCATAACAAGATGAAATATATGCTCAGATCTGGTAACTTATTAGGTAAAATGACCATTCGCTTGGGCAATTCATTTTATTTGTTTTTATGACTTCATCGACCCGGTGATTCTGGCTCTTTGTTTAAGTAGAAGTCAATTTTGTGACAGGTAGGTAATTAATGAAACATCAAACATTGTCCAGTATTTGAAAAAGATATTTTTTGCGATTGTAGATATTTTCCTCATTTTATCTTATCCTAGGAAGAATATGGTGTGTTAATTTGAATATAATTAAAATTCACAAGAGTGACGAAGACTTTAGTCGCAGTAGAACTCTTTGTGCAAGTTCGTCCGGAGAAGTATTGCTACCTTACATATTTCTATAGTTATTATTAGAACCGGGATATTTACCGTGTTTTTATTGTTTATGAGCTCTAGATATTTCGGCATTATTGCAGGCACCATGATCACGAGTAAAAAAGTCTATGCGAGTAGATGTTCGGCACTAAGAGCAGACGAACCGGTCTACCCTCTTTCTTGTACGTTTTTTTGGCAAGGCGATACTATTATTGTCACTGTCACTCACACCACTATTTAAATTTTGACATGCAAAACTAACGATATCAGATCGTGAACAATATTTGTAGCATTTCTTCAGATCTTGCGAAGGTTAACCACTGGATTCCATGTTCTCGACAGTTGAAACCCATCTTCCCTATTGAAGTTTCCATATTTTGTTATTTCGATCGCTTCTCTTAACTTTCTCGGTATGTAGTGGCATTCTGTCGAGACTACCTGTGGGTTGTGTAACTCAATCCCGTGGTTAGAACCAGACCCCAGAAGGTGTTGAGCTATGGCAGATTTTTCAATATAATTATTTTTGACCGCTCTTATATAATCCTTTATACGACAAGATATTGTTCGCTCTGTCTGACCGATGTAGGACTCACCACAGCTACAATCGACTTTGTACCCTATGTCACTCCCACTATTATAATAATAACACACCTCGCTTGTCGAAATCCATCAAGGTGTTTAGAGTTTAGACTATAGGGCATGGCAACGAATCCTCATACATACATACCTACCCACATACATACAAATACTCGTATACTTTCAAAAAATACCTATAGGTAACCCTCCTTTCGATGTCGCGTAAAATTGAAATAGGAAATATACATACCTACCGATTTCAATCAATTAGGTATTTATTATTTTTAGGCCCCGTTTCAGAATGTCCTAATAAAGTTTCGCACATAAAATAACTGAATAATAAAAATAACAATTAATGTAAAGCGCGTTTCAAGCTTTAACCGATGGATAGGCTAAATCGATAACTGTGAAACGCAAAGATTGTGTTTTATTTATTAAATATTTTCTGGGTAGTAAGGCACTTGTCCCACCGCCGACGAGAAAACGAGTAACTATCGACTATTTTCTCGCTCAAGAAACGTACAATAGTTATACATTCCATGTAAATAAAAGAGATGCATATACAAACAGTTGATCGCTGACTGTTCACACTGCCGGCGAACAGTCGCTTCACTAGTTTGTCGCTGAGCGACAAGAGCTATGATTAGAACACGCCGAGAGAGCAACCAGAAGAGAAAATATTTATTATTTCAGAAAAGAATACAGCGAGTGATGCTAGTACTAGCTCGCCTCACTCGCACACTCGCTTATAGCCGAGCTACACAACTATCGGAACTACGCACTCGCTTCTCGGCTCACCAACTAGTTTATAATTCTAGCTTAATTCGTTACTCGTTCATCGTTGCCGGTGAGACAACTGCCTAAAACCGGAACTTACTCGAACGTTCTGAAACAGGCCCTTAAAGTATTTTGCTAGACACTAAATTATTACTTTTGTAGGCTATTTCGTGTAGTTCTTGCCTCTTTTGTACATGTACCATACTTTCAATTTACGTTTTGGGATTCTTTTGACACAATATGGTATGTGGCCGTATCGCTAACTGCTTGTTAAGTACCTGTAGTACCCTGACTCTGAGAGCAATCGCAAAGGGGTATATCTTGAATCCTGCTGCAAAAGGCGCCTCAGTTTCATCTCCTCTGGAAGTGCCACTGACCGCACTGCATACGGACTCCTTCCGCGACCACATCGCCGCCTTTGCGTGGAGAACTGCAAAAGAAACGTGTTTAAGAACCAATCAGCATTTCATTATATAGTATTGACGGACTAGGAAAGAAAAACAATTGATGACTAATTAAGAACAGTAATGGATTGCCGCGCAGACGTTCCATAATTTGTTTTCTTTTTAACCGACAACATAAATAAGGATTAGGTTCTCTGTATTTTATTTTTTTGTTACCTTAGAACTTTTAACAGGGTGAAACGATTTTGATTATTATTTATTTAATTTAAAAGCTGGTGCTTCCCGTGTGGTCCCATTTAAATTTAATCAAAGTCGGTCAAGCCATTTTTGAAGTACAAAAGAAAATCATAGTGGAATTTTTTTTTCCTACCTTTATATAGTCATTGACAGTGAATGGCAATCGAATTTGTGAGTAGAAATCTCGTAAGAAAATAAGACCTATTTAGTGATCGTCACTTAAAAAGCTGTTTTTTTTTTACCTCAGAGTGGCTTCAACGTTTTTTTATGTTTATCAGCGTGATGGCATATTGCAAATGCTTGCCTACCGTACCGTGAGAGGCCAAGTCAATGATTATAGAAAAAGAGGTTGATAGGTGTTATGCGCAAATGACACATCAAAACCTTGTTAATTGGCTAACTTCAGTTCAGTATTTTGAGTTTTGTTTTTGCGCCCCAACCAAAGCTGTGTGTGATTATAAGTATACGATCCTTCTCCATTATAGTCCTATTAGCAATACAAATACACCAAGGGTCCGTTTCAGAATGTCCTAATAAAGTTTCAGGTTGCTAAGCTAACCAACACCTAAAATAACTGAATTATAAAAATGACTGTTAACATGCAGCGCGTTTCAAGCTTTAACCGATCGATAGGCTAAATCGATGACTGTAAAAGGCAAAGATGGTGTTTTATTTATTAAATATATTCTGGGTAATATAACCGGAACTTACTCGAACATTTTGAAACAGGCCCTAAATATAATTTGGTTAAAATATTTTTTTGCTTCGTATAATATTCAGTTACCGACAAGAGAATACAATGGAATAGAGACAGAATGTGCCCTGTTATCAAGTTACATCGTACATTACTTGAGTGATTACCTCAATAAACCTACGTAATACGAGCTTTTGCGGTACGGCTTGAGGTTTTCCTGTATTTTCATGGAAATTCCTACAGAAAATCTGGCCAAGCTTCCAATTATTTCAAGAACTACGATGGTGAACATCATAAGTTGGAAATTTGGCTATTACGTAATGGAGTTACATTTTTTAGGGTTCCGTAAAAACGGGACCGTATTACTGAGACTTCGCTGTCCGTCCGTCCATCTGTAACCAGGCTGTATCTCAAGAACGGTGATAGCTAGACAGTTGAAATTTTCACAGATTATGTGTTTCTGTTGCCGCTATAACAATAAATACAAAAAGTTGGCCAAGCGTGAGTCGGACTCACAAACGTTAATACAATAAAAGGTTAAAATATGAAGTCTAATGTTTTATAGCTAATGGTACGGAACCCTTCGTGCGCGAGTCCGAGTCGCACTTTGCATATTTTTTATATTCAGAACGAAAATCTGCAGGCTTGAATGACCATACATATTAGGTACTTATGCCACTCTGTTATGTACTTATTCGACCCCTCACGTTCCCTCACGTGTACATATACTCGTATTAACCCTACCCTCGTCACGCATAATCCTGAAATTCCTCATTTTTACCACGAGCTTTGCATCTTCCTATTATTCTAGGGAACAGTAAATATACGCGCATCCCTCGGATATGCCACATAGAGAAAAAGTACCTTGTTTTTTTTTTTTATTAAAGTAATGTCTTATTTCAGTAAAATGTTCCATATACAATATTCAAGGTACTTTCCATCCATGTGGCATATCCGTGGGACGCCCTGTATATTCCCAATGCATTTCGTGCGTCAAATAAAAGATTGTGGATTCCCAAAAAAGTTTAAGATTGACAAACACGGCTGTCTAGAAGTCTAGTATAGAAGCCGAAACATTGTCGATCGTTATATCGACTAATATTAAGTTGTATACGCTCTAACACCCGAGCTTGTCCATATTAAAATATAAACATGAGCGTTAGTTTTTAGGGTTTCGTACCCAAAAGGTAAAAACGGGTCCCTATTACTAAGACTCCACTGTCTATCTGTCACCAGGCTGTATCTCATGAGTCGTGATAGCTAGACAGTTGAAATTGTCACATATGATGTATTTTTGTTACCGCTATAACAATAAATACTATAAATCAGCCAAGCGCGACCCCGACTCGCACTTGGCCGATTTTTTATAATACGCCAAAAACTGTTTTTTAATACTTATGAAATACTAGCTTTCCGGGCGCGGCTCCGCCCGCGCGTATGTCGGTTATCGCGCGAAAACATTAACCTCTTTTTGCGCAGTCAGATAAAAACTGTCCTATGTTTTTTCCCGGGTCTCAAACTATCTCCATACCAAATTTCATTCAAATCGGCCCAGTAGTTTTGGCGTGAAAGCGTAACAGACAGACAGACAGAGTTACTTTCGCATTTATAATATTAGTACTGATTTTATTGAAATTAAATTTGCGTATAAATCGAAAACTTAAATTACCTTTTTTTAGGTTTTGGATTCGGAAAGTGTGGAACCAAGCGAGGTAATGTAATAAGTACGTGTGGAATTGAATCAAGAAATCACACTGACCTATCGCCAGGGCCCTTTAATAGAATGTTACATATTGTAAACACAGTTTATGCAGCAATGCTTACATTTCATATTTAACTCAAATAACATATACCTACTTCTTGGCCCTAGTCCAATTAATTTTAGCTCTTTCTTAATAAAACACTAAAAAAAATATTGTCACGACTGTGTTCTCCGTATGGAGGTTGGCTCCATACACCTGGCTAGCTACCACCCTCAAGTTGAAAATGTGTCGCCAAGCACCTTACTGTGTGTTCCGGCAGCTGTTTTTGAGAGCCAGTAATTCTAGGTTAGCCTGTACAGCATCTTCGACCACATCATCACTTACCATCAGGTGAGATAGTGGTCAAAGATTAACCTATCAGAAAAAAAAAAAAAAAAAAAAAAAAAAAATTGAGATATCCAAATAACCACGTTTCGCTAGACATGTGTTGGTCCCATTTGGTACAGGACGAGCTTATTGCCATCTCCGAGCTATACCAGACTAAAACTTTCTGTGTCAAAAAGAACAGATCAAAATCAGTTGCAATGGACGTAATTTTTTTACGAAGAATCAAATAATTATGTTTGTGAAGCCTCTGCCGCCTCTTCAATAAATATATGGGCGAGGCAATGTTTACCTTTTACAAAACGATTTTTGCATTAACGCCTGCCAAGCGAGTACACTTACAAAATTGCAACGAATAGAAATAAGTTAACCACGAGGGATTCGAACGCGACTATATCCATCCCTGTGGCCTTGCTTGCCAATTTGGGCTAACGTGACTGGTGAAGGTGAGTCATCGAATGTATACTGTCATTCTTATTATTTACCCACAGGGACAATGACATCTATTGTCAAAATGAATTGAAATAATATAATTTTGTATTGGAATATCTTCTAGAGTTTATATTAGAGGATAATTTCCGTCTTTCCTTTTCAGTCAAGAACATTGAAAAGGTTGGTCGGTGTTTTTTTTTTTTATTTGATAGTTCATCCTTTAACCACCATCTCACCTGTTGGAAAGTGATGACCTGTAGACGATGATGAACAGGCTTAAGCTAGCGGGTAGTGGGTCTTAAGTAGATCTACGGAAACCGTTAAGTGCTTGGCGAAGATTGAGGGGCAAGCATTAACAAAATGGGTTACCACTATATGCAAGAAGATTATCAAAATAATTTGTTAAACAATTTTATGTCACAGTTACTAAGGAACTAACTTAATAACTTTGACATAAAAACGTCTTCTAAAATAATGACGCAGTTAATACATTGACAGTGAGGGAACAAAGTATTCTAGGAATTATTTTACGTGCTGGTTTTTCTTTATTAAAAATTAATCATACAATACATATTAAACGTTAATCATATCAGCTTTCTTTAAGAAAAATTTGCTGACAAGGCAACACTAACCAATTTTTCATTAACACAAAAAATGTAGGCAAATCGTTTCCTGCTAGAACAGTCAGAGCCTAACCTTTTTAAAGTCTGCCCACGGATCCGTAAAAAGGGAAAGTAAAGTAAATAAACCCAAAGTTATATAAATTCTGAAGGATTCCATCCTCAGACAAAGGTCTCCAAAGACAAATGGATGCTTTATGAGTATTAGAAATTCAGTACAGCTTTTAGCGGCTCCGTGTGTAAAGGCTTTTTGTGCAAAAAGTTTCAGTATGCGGTATACCTGCCTACTTCAACAATTTCAACGTATAATTTAGGATATACCTCCTACTGTTATAAAATAAGATTAAAAGAAAAGTTAGTGAGTTTATGTTTATTACTGCTCCCTTCTGTGTAAATTCTTTAGTACGAGGAAGAAATCAATGGATAGTTAATTACCTTCTTCCTGGCTAAGCCAAACACAATATGTTACTTACATATTGTACTTATTGTACAGGGTTCTTGGGAAAATGCAAAATACCTCCTATGATCAAGTTTTATTTGACAGAACGAACCTATTTAATTCAACGATTTATTTAAAACCAAAAACATCCAAATTTTCTAGTACTGGCTAATATTTTTTTCGTGTTTCGTAGTAAAAGAAATAGCAACCAAGCTTTCCGCGATATTCCTAACACAGCTACTCGTATGTGCTACGCCGTACGTAGCGTAGACACACGTAGCATAGCAATCTACCAACGCCTACTTTTGGAATGCATAATTATTTTCGTATGGAAAAATAATAAAATCTAATAAAACGTAGAACTAAGGATGTTTGTTAGGATTTACAGATCTCACTTAACCTAAAGTAGTTGTTAGCATAACTTTCCGGAAAAGGCTTTTAACTCAATAGTTCCTAAGTGAAGTGAGTCTGAAAAATATTTTAACATGTATTTTAATTTGAAAAAATATATAATATTCCAGAGGTTATGACAAATACGGTGCCTGACCCGAAACATGATTCCTTATATTTATCTCTATAGAAAAAAAAAAATAGTAGAGCGTTCAAGTTTTGTGTCCAAATTGTGAAACTACTCCTCAACAAAAATGAATTTTCGTATCTAAACTACAATAAAATGTAACTAATTATCCTACTAATATTATAAACGCGAAAGTTTGTAAGGATGTATGGATATATGTATGGATGTTTGTTACTCTTTCACGCAAAAACCACTGAATGGATTTTAATGAAACTCTACAGTAATATAGCCTATAGGCTATAATTTATAAAGATATTATGTTAATTGTTCAAAATATAACGATATGTGTCAACTAAATAAGAAAAAAATCAGCCATATGCGACCTATTCTGGCGTGCGCTCCAAACTTTTAAGAGTCACACGCACATAATGTATAACGGAAATTTTATCTTAAATTGACCTACAAAAAAGCTCGCGACAGCATATATCTATCTTTTATGTGTAAGGCATTATCGCCAAAATAGTGAACCATACATACCATACAAAATATAATTTGTTTCTAATGCATATTCGGTAGTAACAAATTGATCCTTTTCAAACTAATATTATAAAGGCAAACGTTTGTGAGTGTGTTGGTCATTACTCCTTCACCCTCAAACGACTGGGCCGATTTTGATGGAATTGGGTATGATAGATAGCGAGATAGATAACTCTTCATTGAAAACACCATAATAACAACCGAGTGTATCAATGGGTGGTCTAATCACTCAGAGCGATCTCTTTCAGACAATCCATCTACAATAGATATGGTCAAAATATTGGGCGGGGTTTCTTATGGTCTTAATAATTGCATACATAAATAACTGCTGTATAGCGTTAAGTTTTCTAATGATAGTAACGACAGAGGATGGATAGAATGAAGAAATTTAAATTGTTCCTTGATGTAGCGCGGGAATAAAGCATTGGGCGGAATATTGTAAAGGAGAGATAATATATGAGCATTTCGGGGACGACGAATAGTGAGCCACTTGAGCTTATTACGGAAATCGCAGCCATATATAAATCTTATAACAAAAACTTATACTATGGAGGTAGATAAGGCGCTGGATTAAAACATATCATACATTTTATCATCATCATCCATCACCACGCGGGTGTAACGGCGGGGCGCAGCTAGTTTGCAATAATCATTAATTTACCTTGACCAAACCGTACTGAAAATTGTAAAATTGAACAAGCGATTCCGTATAAACGTTTTATTTTTTCTAGTTTTTGAGCGTTTTGTACAAACAAAAGGTCGTAGCTGCCACGTGCATTGCGCATTGATATTGAACTTTGTTTATTCACATTGTTTTCTGTGCAAGCTTCTATTGCTATGCATCTCCCACTTAAATAATGAATACGGTACAAAATATGGCGATATTTTGGATTATCAACTAGTTTTGTTATTGAGATAGTCTCTGAAACAAAAAGTAAATAATATAGTCAACAAACACAAAACATTAGTATATCTTTATATATAATAAATTACGTGTCACGTTGTTTGTCTGCGATGGACCCTAAACTACTGAACCGATTTTAAATTTGATTTACACACCGTCTGCAATTTGATCCAATTTGAAATTTAGGATAGCTTAGATCTCAATTTATAGTCGTAATTACCCGTGCGAAGCCGTGGCGGGCCGTTAGTATAAATATAAGATTTTAAACCGCATGCATGTATTTGTAAATCGTATATTCAATTTAATGTTTATCTTCAAAGCTATATGCGGAATAATAAAAAACACTTGAAATATTTATTAACATTCATATAACATCACCTAGTAGTAAGAAAAAAAATGATGATATATACGTGCGACTAAACATACGATGGTAGGTAACTAGGTTACTTTGGTACAAAACAGGTAGGTACGTAATACGTAGGTGGAATATATAGGATCGATACATAACAATCGTAGCCCTCGATAAATTCAATCGATTGGAGATAACAAACATGAAAGAGGTACTTAGTTTGCGATTAGACCTAGATAACCTAGGTTTTACTTCGAAGCTTGCAAGTAGGCGTAGATTTAAGTGTCGAATGTTTGGATGATTCTATTATAAAAAAAATATGACCTGATGCGATTTTCCGGTATTTTTCGAACATATAACCGAGTGCGAATGGCTTCGTTCACACGGCATTGTCCTGCACGTTTTTTTGTAATCGTTTTTTTAACGTATAATCAACTGGGTGTTCATATGGTACATTTTCATTCGTGTAAAAACGAATAGCTGCAGTTTCAGTCACGCTTGGTTGTACTTTTAAATTGATATCGAAGCCGCCGACAAAACAGAAGGGTTTGGGTACATCCTATTAATCAAGGATCTGTGCTTACGATCACATTTGAATAATTATTCGAAAATCTTAAAAACGATGAAAAAATGTTTTTTGATTACTTTCGAATGTCTATTGAAAGTTTTGAAATTTATTAACTCGACTGGAAAATTTAAGGCTACCAAAATCAAATACGAATATGCGGCATTAGTACTAAAATGAAATTGGCCATCTTTTTAAGGTGAGTACATAAATAGAAATACACAGGTTGTGATTATTTAAGTTTTATTATTGTTAAAATATAATGTTATTCGATAAAAAAAAGTATGACATTTTGTCGTGTGAAGGAGACAAACCTATACCATATGCCACTGCGAACCGAATACGTCAAAGTTCATTCGATTTGCTTGACAAGTACGTATAAGCGGTACACGTTTTTTTGCAGTACTATCGACTTGTGAATGGATCTATGTACGTTGGACGGTCACTATTTATACTTTAAGACGTATACTGCAAAAAAACGTGCAGAACAATGCCGTGTGTACTGTACACTAAAACGGATTCTTTATTACCCCATTGTTGTGTCGATTATTAAATTCGACGATTTAAGCGTCGAATGTTTGGATATTTTAATTACAAATTTGACAGTTCGCGATTTTGGCGATATTTTTCGGAGACCTAACCGAATGCGAATTTAATTAAACACTAAAAATGGATTCTTTACTAACCCATTGTTGTGTGTAAAAGCTCTGCTTTGGAATCGAAAAAAAGAAAATGGAAGTCCTGGGTTCCGTCTGTTAGTACCTACTATCTCCTACGGCATTCCTTATTGAGGTACCCATTGTCCTAAGTGAGAAACGCAAAGTGACATCACATCGTGTCTCGACTTATTATGACACATAAAAGTCTACAAACTGAATAACAAGACGACGTAGGCCCTTACAAAATTGCAAATTTACGAGAGGTGTGCATTTAAGTCATGTGCGGGATTGGAACCCGCATCCATCCACCCCTTTAGCCGGGGTATGCTCTAATCCAATTGAGCTAACATGACAATGAGTCAGAACTAAAATTTTTCCTATCATTCTTTAACTCTCGTATTGGGATGGAGAGGCATCTAGGCATAATTCCTATGCGGGTTCGAAACCCGCTAAGGAATTTAATTTTTCCTCTCGCAAATTTTTAATTTTGTAATGTAATCCGCGGAGCATACGTTATTGCAAACATGAATATATTAAAAAAACGTAGCCCCTGCTTAGGTAGAAAGAACTAGGTACTTATTTACTGGAAATCAATCGAAAAATTAGCAGGTCCTTTCCAGTGAGTATAAAAATCTAACGAGCTACTTTTTAAATAGGGTTCCTATAAGGGTGCGGTGCAACGTGGCCTTATCATCATTTTTTTGTCAGAAATACGCGAAAGTTTTAGTTCAAGGATAAAATTTTATAAAAGGACCTAGGTTAATGAGAAATAGAATAATTTTTGCCAAAATGTAATCACCAAACAATATTTCTAATTGTACATGGGCGTGACTATATGAAAAATATTAAATGCTTAATTTTTGACCTATTTTGGACAAATAAAAGTCGTAGAAACGTATATACGTAGGACAAGTCAACGGAAGGGCGAAGGAACCTAGGCGAACGTTCCGAAATCAGATTGAAAATGTTCTAAAAAAAGGCCAGGTCAAGAGTGCCCTAAACTAACGCTTATGTGTGAAAGGATTGATGAGTGTAGATGAAGCTAAAGAGATATGTAAGTATTGTAGCAAGTGGGAATCAGTGGTATACCTACCGCTACGGAAAAGAGGCATGACTTTATGTTTATATGTATGTAAAAGTGGTAGCCGCTACGTGCAGCGCGCATTGATATTGAACTTTATTTAATTCATCTATTCTTTTATTTTCCATTACAAGTTCCTAATCGATCTAAATAACCAATAGTTCATTATGATATAAGTGCAGTTAGTAGTAGTGCGAGCTGTAGACGAGGCCTACAAGAAAGCAGAGAGGCTGTAATTATCAAAGCGCACGTGTGTCATACCACGTTTTATAACATATTTGTGAGAAAATAAATAAAACTCAGACTTTCTTATAATAATAATTCAAATTAATATTTTTGTTTTGTTTTTTTTTATGCTAAGTGATGATGTGGTCGAAGATGTTGTTCAGGCTAACCTAGAATTACTTGCTCTCAAGGACAACTGCCAGAACACACCGTTAGGTGCTTGCCGACAGATTTTCTACTTGAGGGTGGTAGCTAGCCAGGCGGGGATTCGCAAAATGCCCTACCACCATGCTATAACAAGAAACGGGATAAAAGGTTGTAATTTATGTATATATAAGTCAAAATTGCTTAAAATACGGAATTCAATGTTTTTTTTTTTATTTTATCTCCTAAAGTTAATTTTATTCATAAAATGTAGACCACTTTTCTGACATAAGAATTCTTTGCTAAGATTTAAAGACGTTCGTTTTAGACGGAGCATTTTGATAAACCGTGCGTTTTACATTAATATAACGCACAAGTACGTAATGAAAAACTATATTGAAATTAGTGAAATAAGAGAGATACAGTTTACGAGCACATGTGTTATAAATGTACCTACATTATTAAACGCCCGCGACTTTGAAACCTTATGTTGGACCAACACGTTCTTATTTTAGAAGGCGGTTGAAAAGGAAACCCATATTACTACGCTGTTGGCTTTCAGAAATCCACTACATTATATACATAACGCAAATAGATACCAGTTACGATATGTTCAGCTGTAAAAATAATGTACCTACAGATCAGCATGACGATGGTGTGCAAAATTCGACCTAAAAATACATCAGGTACATAAATCTCGATCGCCAGTAAAGCAAAATTAAAATGTACTGAATGGGCTGTGAGAACAGCCCATTCAGTACATTTTAATAAAATTACATTTCAACAGTAACATATTGACGGCAAAGTGTCTTCGGAAGATAGTGGATATTGCAAAAGCGCATACTTATACATTTTTGTGAATTTGCTATCATACAATATACGAGCGCACCGTAGCGAAGTTTGCTTAGCCATCCCGAACCGATCAGCAAAGTTAAGCAGCGCCCGCCTCGGTCATGACCTGGATGGGTGCCCGCTGGTGACATTACTACTGAGCGCTTCCGTGCTTCGGAGGGCACGTTAAGCCGTCGGTCCCGGTTGTTGTCTTAGGATGGCATTCGTTATAGCATGATGGTAGGGCATTTAGCGAATGCCCGCCTGGCTAGCTACCACCCTCAAGTAGACAATCTGTCCCCAAGCATCTAACGGTGTGTTCCGGCAGCTGTCCTTGAGAGCCAGTAATTCTAGGTTAGCCTGAACAACATCTTCGACCACAAAATCACTTACCATCAGGTGAGATAGTGGTCAAAGGTTAACCTATCAGCATAAAAAAAGACCCCTGAGGGATGGGGCCGGATGCCGTACAGTACACGGCGAAGATTGTTTGACGTAGAGCTCATAACGGCAGTCTGGTAAAAACGGGATATTTACTTAGTTATTAAAAATAGTAGTATAGTTAGTTAGTTCTTTTCTAGATTCTGGTTTTTCAGATCTAAATAAATATGATGGATGTCTGAGCTTTACGAAAACATCTTGGCAAGCGTATAGGTACTCCGTCTTGCTTCTTCAGCAATTTTAAATTTGTAGATGCCATTAAAAATGTAATTCAGTACTAGAGTTCCTATACATCGATTAGGGGAATCTTAAAGGCAAGATTGAAAAGGTAAATTTTAGGCGAGTGTACCGAATACTGATTCGTCACCTGACGAGATTGTTACTTGCGGCAATAGAGTAATTTGCTCAGCGCTGCATGTTCCTTCAGATATAACAGTTGGCTTCGACTGTTGTGGGGTACAACAGCTGTGTCCGATATTCAGCCTCTAAGCAGTATGTATGTACGTATTTGTAGTCTATATATGTATTATGCTGTAAGCTAGGTTGGAAAAGCATTGTATCAACTTGCTACAAGCAAGTAGTCATTTGGTGAAAGAGAATTAAGAACTCTCGGAGAGAACGCTACAACTTGAATGTGAAAGCATGACGCCTTTATACCATCTGCCAACTTGCAGAGGTTTTCCTTTCAGTCCTACGCAACAGAGAGCGTGCCTATTGCCATCTACCGGACTAAATTCCTGACTCTGGACTGCTTCTTAAATTTATTTGTCAACTTAACCCGTCAACTGTCTGATGAAGGGATCACATCTAAGACTATCTAGATGCCTGATGAAAGCTTAAGGCCGCTCGAACAAAGAGGTATTACATGTGGCCGAAATAATAATTACTAAGTATGAATGATACGAATCTACCCCGTGGGCTGCCGGGCTAGAATGCAACTCATACCTTTCTGTGGGAATCGTAAGATGTGACCAAGGGAAAAATAACAGAAGGTGGGCAGCAGCACCTTCTGAAGAAATGCCGTTACACTGCGATCCTCAAGATGCCCAGCGTGGGGATTATAGCAAAATCTCTCCCACCCCCAAATGGGACGGCTTTTGTTCAAGGGTAACCGTTATGGCTGTTAATATTATACGAACTTATATTATTAGTAGCATAATTCACTTAACTTAACCTCAGCTACTTCGGCGGAGCGACTCAAGCGGCGCAAGTATGCTAACCTCGGTAGTGGTTACATATTTGAGCCGTTTGGTGTAGACACGTTGGGTCCGTGGGGACCGGGAGCTCATCGTATTTTCCAAAACTTATCAGAGCGCTTATTCGATGCGACGCATGATCAAAATGCTGCCATTTATTTGGCTCAATTAAAAAGCATTGCAATTCAATGTAGTGGGCTGGGGCATTTGGACTGCCTGTGAGTGAGCAATGACATGCGGGTAGTCTAAACGCTTTTTTGTTTGTAGAAGCTGTAGTTATGTATATACATAGTTCGTAGTATTTTGCTAATAAAGACATATTGCTGGTGAAAAAAACAAAACATACATTTATGATTTGTCCAGGCATACCTATGCTGGCTTAGAAGTTTAGAGTGAACATTTATTTTATGGTTTAGATAAAATGAAGCTACTTAATTCAAATTCAAATTCAATTTATTTGCAAGAATGTGAGTATTTATTTAAACACTACAGTAAAGTTATTAATTAACTGTAAACAAATCTGCACATTCCACCGTATTTGGCATGCAAAAGTGAAGGTCCAAGCCTTGCTTATAAACTAGATTATGTACTTACCTAGATATACTACCAACGCTCATACAAGATTACATTAATGAATTACATTTTAACTTGTACTTAATGTTAAAAAAATCACCGGTAATAAAAACATGAAATATATCAAACACTATTTTTTTTTTTATTATTTGGCAACTGATCTCTTTTATGTTGTAAGAGACATTACTGCCAGTGTCGAGTTAAATTGTTCATGTGGCAGATGGTTAGTTATTGGCAAATTACGGTATATTTGTTGCTGATACCTGAAACAATATATTTTTGTTCTAAAGTCACAAAGATATCTACCCACAATAATTAATGTCATTTAAAATTAAATATTAACCATTCATTCCGTTCATTTAAATGTCATATTAATCTTATGTCAAATTTTTAGTGTCAACCATCAAGAAACTTTAGTGTTGCCAACTTCTAATATAATAAAATAACAATGATATATACTAATACGAAATAAATTTATGTATATTGGTCATTTAAATACTCAGTTACAGAATAATAGCATTTATTAAGAAGAAAATCAAATAATTTCCGCTTAAATAATGCTTGGTATTCGGATTCTAATAAAGATGTAAGTAAGTGATTGTATATTCTTGGAGCCATTACAAATACACTTTAATCAGATAGGGCAGATGTATGACCTGGTCTTTACATTTGTGACATTGACTTTTAAACATTTTAAATAATTTAAGGTTGTTTCTTGTAAACAGTACAATTTCAAACATGTATAAACATGGGAAAAGCAAAATTTTCAGATTTGTGAAATATGGTCTACAAGAATCTGTGGATGTAAAATTACATACTGATCTTATACTTTTATTTTGAGCTTTGAATATTTTTTCACGTTCGATACAGTTTCCCCAAAATATAATACCGTAGCGGAGGGTTGATGTTACGTAAGCATGATACGATGTACAACTTCCATATTCACAATTTTTGACAACATAAATAAAGCATATGAGTAACCATTCAATTTTGCACAAACTGAGTCTGCATTTGTTATCCATTTTAAATTATAATCTATATTTAACCCTAAAAACTTTGTTACAGAAATGTCTTCAATATTTGAATTTAAATAATTGATTTTAGATGTCATATAAATATTACAATCTTGTCTAAATGTCATTATACTTGCTAATAATAATACTTAAAATGAAAAATGCTGGCATCTATTTGGCTCAACGAATAAGCATTGCAATTCAACCGAGCAATGCTGCCAGCATGCTGGGCACGCGCTAACTGGTGGTGGGCTGGAGCATTTGGAATGCCTGTGAGTCTGCAATGACTTGTGGGTTGTCTAAATGCTTCTATTGTAGTGGCTGTAGTGTTGTATGTATATATAATTTGGAAACCGTTTCACTTACTTTTTTTTATTTATTAATTTATTTCATTTCACAAAATGCTCGATAGGTTATCTCACCTGGTGGTAAGTGATGATGTGGTCGGAGATGTTGTTCAGCCTAACTTACAATTACTGGCTCGCAAGGACAGCTGCCGGAACACACCGTTAGGTGCTTGGCGACAGATTTTTCTACTTACGTTAAATCAGTCGAGTAGCTAGATGTTGACTGATTCCGCGACTTTCAGAGTCGCTTCGTCATGGAATACGTGCGCACCCTAAGTGAAATCGGTTAAAAAAATATATATAAACATGTGTACTACGAGTACATACGAAAGTTTCAATTAAATATCGTAAGTAGTTTGTAGTACTTTGTTTATAAAGGCATCAAATCATTGAAATTTAAAATTTGATATTTAAGCATGAATTAAAGTTTTCGTTTTTGAATATGGTTATTTTTCTCGTATTTCAGAGGTACACAGTGCCTACCCCTATAAAATAAGTAGGTGAATTTTCCCTTTCAAATTATGTAAATGTGTAAACTTGTCTCGTAGCGCCAGCTGAATAAACTGAACTGCGCCATGATTTATATTCCACTTAATACTTGTTTTTGTCCCGAGTTGTATTCATCACTAACTTGTGTACAACACATACATTATGTACGCAGGATTGGTTAGCGTTTAATAAAATGCCTAACATAGGAAACTGAACACAAAAAAAACTTTACGTATTTTAAAAATACAAATTTCATGAGCTAATGCCCTGATCTGTACTGTGCCTAAAACTAAAAGGCTAGAACTTTGAAATATACACTTTTTTAAACTATCTACTACTGTATATAATAGCTGCTATTATTCAGTTGTAAATATGGCCATCTCAGCATTATGTTGGAATATCAGAAAAAAGTGCGAATAACTTGACTCAAAGGTAATCTGTATTAACGTAATTGTAGAATTGAATACAATCAAACTGAAAAATTCGAACATTTGCAAAATATTTTGTAAATATTCAAAAATTTCTATATTTTGCACATGTTTAAATTTTTCAGTTATATATACATAATTTACACTACATATTGGCATTATTAATATATGCATAAGAAGACGTGGAAAAAGGTTCCCGAGAGAAAAGAATAAAGATTATTAATAAAGATAGCATTAGATGCATAAAAGCTAAAATTAGGTGAGTGCGCTGGTATTCAGTTCTGCACCCAAATTATCTATGAGTACTATTCGTACTTTGTAGTAATTATCAGTATTGACTCACTAGTTGACAATAGGTTCAGACAATCGTTCAAAAGCGGTTTTGTACAATCTGATGACAAAAATACGTCGAGAAAAAGCGTTACCGAAACTGATATATTAAGTCGGTATACCAGTATGTCGTTATATCACAGTTGGCTCATTTACATTCAACATCATTAGAAAATTCACCCACTTTTAATATCATTTTTTTGAAGCGCTCGTAACGGTGTGTTCCGGCAGCTGTCCTTGAGGGCCAGTAATTCTTGGTTAGCCTGAACAACATCCTCGACCACATCATCACTTACCATCAGGTGAGATAGTGGTCAAAGGCTAACCTATCAGGCATAAAAAAAAAACTACACTTACACTTAGAAATACTTAGAAATAGCAACAACTCAATAGTAACAGATAAAATCAGTATCAGACGGGAATATTCCAAGGAGATGCCCTCAGCCTTCTTTGGTTCTGCCTAGCACTAAACCCACTATCTAGTATCCCATAACAACAATAGTCACATACTCAGCCATCTCATGTATATGGACGACATCAAAGTTTACAGCAACAATGTGCAATCTTTATACCGTTTAGCAGATATAACACAAAGATTTTCATGTGACATAAAAATGGAGTTTGGAGTTGATAAATGCAAAACATACTCCATCCAACAGCAGTCAGTCGCGGCTGAGCCTTACACCCTTAACACCGGTGAACAAATAGAGCCAATGGAACCAAATAGCTTTTATAAATATTTAGGGCTTCAGCAAAACCACCAAATACCCCACAACAAAATGCGATATAACACGTAAATTCCAACACAGACTGAAATTACTTAAACACAACTAAATGGGCGCAATCTTGTAAATGCTATTAATTCGTTTGCCATCTCTGTTCTGACATACACATTCGGAATCATAAGCTGGTCACAAACAGATCTCATTAAACTCGAAATAATTATTAACACATCTATGACCGCACACCGCAAACACCATCCACGGTCTTGCATTCAAAGACTCACACTACCGAGAGAACACTACACGAAGCAATAGTCCTATCTGATAAACGACTTACACTTTTAAATCTATCTAACAGACACCAACAAAATAATGAGATGAGAGAGAAAGAATAGATTACAGCATGGGAACGAAAGTCTTTACACGGAAGACATTGCTATGACCTGCAGCAACCACATGTCGACAAGGAAGCGTCGAACGCGTGGCTGTGGAGTGGTGAAATTTTTCCCGAGACTGAAGCTTTCTTGCTGGCAATCCAAGATCAAGTCATCGATACTAGGAATTATCAGAAGCATATAATTCGCCGTCCTAACACAAATGACACCTGTAGGAGATGCAGCAGCAATTCTGAAACTATACAACACATAACGGGAGCATGAAAAGCTATAGTTCAAACTGATTATAAGCACAGACACGATCAAGTAGCTACATTTATCCACCAATTCCTCGCATACAAAAACAAACTTATAACAGAAATGGTACCCTATTACAAATATAAGCCCGAATCAGTTCTTGAAAATCAACGCCTAAAGTTATATTGGGACAGAACAATAATTACCGAGAAGACTATACATTAATTACAATAGACCGGATTTAACTATTTTGGACAAACGGAAAAAAACTGCTTTTCTGATTGATGTAGCTATTTGCAACACACACAACCTACTAACAACATATACCGAGAAAATAGCTAAATATACAGACCTTTCTATTGAAATGAAAACCCAATGGCAAATAAATAGCACAAGGACAATCCCTATTATAATTTCTACTACAGGTATCATACCCAAAAGCTTACTCACGAATCTTGAGATACTAGACATAGATACATCTACATATAAACTGCTTCAAAAAGCAGTCATATTGAACACATGCAGAATTGTTAGGATATTTTTATTATATTATATATATATATATATATATTACATACGGAATGTTTGTATGTTGTCTCAAGATCATAGCAAGAATGTATAGTTGCCGAACCGTTAAGACTCCAGTCTCTTTGTATAGCTGAAAAGATGGGAAAAGTCTTGGTTTACATATACTAATTTTAAGGATCAGCCTTTGAGCTATTTCTACCATTAACATGTATTGTATGTTTTTGGCATTCCTCCCCATGATGAGATGCAATATGAAATAACCGATTGGCACAAGGTCTGGTACAGAGTTTTCATAAGTTGTGCGTCAGCAACGTGTCTTAATTTTTTGAAAACGTATGATACATTTGCGCACTCCGCTTACTTTGCATATTCCGCATGTTCTGCAAAGGATAGGTTTTGGTCAATGATAACTCCCAGATATTTCATATTAGAAACTCGTTCAATATCAGGACAAGTGCAATCCGCAGGAGTATTTAAATAAACGGTCAAATGCGTGTCGAGCCACGCACAATGTAGGGTTCCGTAGAAGCCCCATATCATAATATAGAACGATTCTGTAGTTCTTTATTCTCCTCCACTTTCTTCCTGCTAAATCTAAGAATAAATAAGAGTTGTAACACCACACAATTAACAAACTGTCCCTACGCATATTAAAGTAATATATGCAACGCCATCTTACGACACCTACGCAGATTCGAACCATAATGTTCACCGCCCTCTATAGTTCATTTCATGCAGATGCCAATAGATGGCGATGTGCATGCTTAACACACGCAAACGTTTGTATCACGTCCAACATATGACTTATCTCGATGTAAACTTCAGATCGTATAGAACCTCACGTCTGGTGCTCACTTCACTCTTATGTGGCCCGTCGTTGTTCGATCGACTCTGAAATCCTGTGCATCGCTAGCTGTATATGTATTAATGGGAAAATATACAATACTTAGCGAGCCGTGTTTTTTTTATTAAAAGGCCGACTGGTACTTTGTACCCCGTCTGCTCACGACACCCTCCTATAGAGTTATAATAATAGGAGTACGATTGCCGCCAAGTTATTATTTCAATTGTAATTCGAAAATTAAACAAAATTTTATTGTGAATTCTGTAGGTAGGTATTCGAATGAAAACGTAACGATAGCGCGATTCAGAATCCGTTGGCACATTGTAAGAATATGAATGTTACTTAATTTATTTGCTGTAATATAATAAATAATTATTCTATTATAAAATAGTTGATATATATATGAAAGAAAATTAAAAAGTATACACCGATATATGCAAGTAAGCTTATTAATGGGCTATTATACATTATAACTAGTCTGGCCATAAATATTGAAACATAAAAACTTTTCAACTTTAGAATTATTTAGAATTTGGAACGCTTTTATTACTTTAAAATTTTCTTTCGATTTCGCGCCATTTCATATATTATTTCGTGTTCATTATCAAATAACAATATGAAATTAGGTGTTAAAGAAAATAGGTTAGCAGTATTCGCCTTGTAAAAAGTAGGTATAAGCCGTATGTTTGTATATCGTAATATCAACAGCTACAACAACACTTTCGCTGTCGAAGACCATAAAAGATCGGGGCAGCCGCGTATCTTAAAACTAAAAATGAATGCTGTTAAAGCCAGAAGTAGTCGAAATTCCATTAGGAAGTAAAAATATAATAACAATAATCTTATTGCGAGAAATGAAGATTCTCGCTAGGAAAATGTCGCGTATTATAAAACAAGACCTGAAGCTCGGTGCTTATCGTCGATACAACACATGCCCTAAATCAATCTTTAAAATTGAATAGAGTGCCTTCCGTTGCGATACGCAAGTGAAGGGTACAGAAATATTCTCTTTGCCGATGAAAAAAATTACACGATTGAAAAGCCTACAATCAGCAAATTGATGATGTGTGAAAGGAAGTGATCGATGACCTTGTTACGACAGGTACAGACAGCAAACACATCTAGTGTACGGCGAGGATGAGGTCCAAAAAGTACTTTATACGTATATAAGTCGAATCTTTGTACTGTCAGATCTATATGTATACTCATATCATAAAGAGGAAAAATTTGTATTTTGTATGCAACGAATAAACTTAAAATCTACTGGACCGTTTTGGATGAAATTTAGCAGGGAAATAGTTTGAGAATCGACGTGGTTTTCCTAACATTACCTTAAGGACACCTCTTTGAGCACACTTATGAGTTTTTGCGGCCCCTCCGCATATTCCGATGCATTATTGTAAAAGAGACTGACATAGAGAGATATATACTAGGCTTTTCACCTGCGGATCAGTAACTGGTCTTAGAATTTTCTTTACATTTATAAATTTAGAATAGATAAAAGAAGATAGAAATAATAAATTTACGTACTGTTTTAATTAATGTGATTTTCATAGAACAGATTTTTATCAATTAAGATTCCTAAATATTTCACGCAGTTGATTTTTTCAATTTTCTGACAGGCACAGTTAGAATTTTGCAAATTTGCGTTAGTCGTATTAAATTTTTTCTTAGGTGTCTTTAAGGATCGTCGTCCTCAAATTCTTATTCCGAAGTTACAAAAAAGGACTTTTAAATGTAGGTACTGATATAGCGTTTACCGACTGATATATTAAATTATTATTTAGTTATACCACTAACTTTTCCTCCAGGGATTGTTTATAGCCCAAATATATTCAATATCCAGTCCTTCTATAGGCGAACTTACGAGAAATTTCCTTGGAATAATAAGAGGGCACTTTACTTTTCCACGAAGTTGATTACCTTCGCTGTTTATTGAATTAACTTGCTTGTTTACATGAATTTGTAGCCAGTTATATAAAATAAATAGATTGTTATTTGGACATTAACTTATTAACTAAAGTTTTGCTAGCATTATACAATCATAATATAAAATTAATATTATTATATCGTGAAATGTAGAAATCAATTATAGTATATAAATAGAGTCGCTACATGGTTAACATATTTGAACCGTTTGGTATAGAGACGTTGGGTCCGTCGGGACAAGGAGCTCATCGTATTTTCCAAACTTATGTGAGCACTTGGTCGATGCGACGCGTGATCAAAATGCTGGCACATATTTGGCTCAACGAATAAGCATTGCAATTCAACGGGGCAATGCTGTAGGTATGCTGGACACGCTGCCAACTGGTACTGGGCTGGAACATTTAGACTACCTATGAGTCTGCTATGACTTATAGGTTGTCTAAATACTTTTATTGTAGGTAGTAGCTGTAGTATTGTATATAGTTCGTAGTATTTTGTTTAATAAAGGCAAGCCCCAATAAAAATAATAAAATAAAAGTTATAGTCGCTTATAGAATATTACCCACAGCAAAATGTGTCCTCACGTAAACGTCTTTATCATAAAATTCTACATAATTATAGTCACAGTCAGCAAAAAGTAAGGATGGATATAATTTTTTGAATGGATATTTTCTTCAAAATACCTATCTTACGAGTGGTAGCAAATGGCTGGATAACAATACAAAACTGTACAATATTAAAGATGTTATATTTCCAACTATCCAGTCAAAAGTCCAACTTCACTGTGCTCCTCCAGAATCCCTCTTCCCTTCCAGCAAAGCCTTACAGCAAAAGTTAGTTAAATTCTATTTAACAGCCCAATTTAGTTTTAGGGTGCCTGTTTAAAGGTTTCTGTGTAATTTTACACTGCATATACAGTATACCCGGGGGGTGTTCCAGGACTTTGGTACTCCCATTTCCCGCATTACAACCCATCAACATGTCCATATTTCTACCTATGTCCCGAAATTTGATACACTATAGTATGGTCCAACAATAGGTAGGTACTCATAGTGGAAAATTTTAACTTTGGTTTTATGGCTGCCTTCCAGATACGAATAAGTTCCTTATGAACACTTCTGTTCTTATTAATGCTGCTATAGCTTTCAGAGCAAAGAGCTTTTTTGTGTGCTTAATGTGGAGCAAAGCCCTACTCACGTGCGTCTTTGCTACGAGTAAGGGTACGCTACTAATCTAAGCCACTGCACACCTAGTAGGAGCCAATGGAACAGTCACTACATTCTGAAGTCAACAATCGAATACAAAACGATTTCCCAATTTTTTTAAACCTGGATACTAAGTAAGTGATAATGCAGTCGGAGGTAGTAAACAGGCTTAACCAAAAATAGGAACGGAACGTATAGTACAGCGGTAGCCGTCAGATTTTTTATTTGAGGTTGGTAGTTATATCCAGACTGGCATTCCCAAAATACCCTAACACAAAGTTCCGAGTTGCCTGTCTATAACATGTAATTAGAACCTGACGCAGTTATTAATGTAAATTAAGTATTGTAATAATTTTACTATATACTTAGTATCAACTTAACACATTGTTAAAAAACGTTTAAAAGAATGGCCCCGAGTTTCCTGCCCGTTCTTCTCGCAGTGGCTCTATAATTTTTTACCTTCATAAGAGCGTCTTAGACGCCTAAATTGAATAAATGATTTTGACTTTGACTTATTTCACTTTTATTTAAGTGTTCCGCGGTACAGAGTAAATGAATGAACTAGCTGCAGTATTCCCGAAGAGACCTGCTAGGAGGTCGGCACTTCTATTTCACACGACCCTTGCGACGTCTCGTTACATGTCGAGGTCAGCTCGTTCTAAGCTGTAACTTTATTAACTATTCTTCGTTATTAGGAGATACCTACGTAGAACTTTGTCGCAACTCTCTACATAATTAACTAAGTTACTTCTGCTTGTGCTCTAAGGTGAATTCGGTATATATAGGTAGTGATTTATCATTATGTTGTATTCATTCTACTACCACATTATACTGCATTGTAACTACCTGGTGAATGTAAGAGTATTCAATTAAGGCATTTAGGTCACCCATCACTTCGCCTGCAAATCTCGATTCCTCTTAATTGAAAGGTTCAAATTGATACCCACTAAAAACTAATCATAATCATTTATTTCGCAGCATTTTCATATGTACAAAAGATCTTAATTAATTTAATATGTATTAACAACATGAAAGCAACTGGTGGGGACTCTCAGTCTATTTGACTCCGGATAGGACTAAATTTTAATAACTATTATCCTAATTTGAATTAGTTCTATCGTGCCGTTAAATATAGTTATAAGTATTTAACGGTCACACAACTATATGTGTTCAAATCGCGAAAGTCTGAAGTTAAATATGTTTAGCTACTGAGTCTTAGTTGTAACGCAGTCTGTAAAGAAGTATGAACTGTATAGGCCACTAACACAGATATCATATTAGTTATTTTTAATACTTTTGTGATGGAACAAGAACGAAGCCCATCTGGCGGTAACCTTTGCCTATAACAGATGCAATTCATCACAAATGGGATGCACTGCACCCATCCACTTGGATGGGTGACCTGACCGCAGCGAAGAGGTGAAGAATTACTTGGCAATCTTCGGTATGCGGACTTGAATAAAATTATATCAATTTGTTAGGTAATACATCACATTATGTGAAAATTTTATCGGCCACTTATTACGATTCAAAAGATTCAAACTTACGAGCCCTTACGAAACTCAATACGGAAAATCTAATACTCTGAGGGAAAATCCCTTATTTACGTAAAATTGTAAGGTCTGAGCGTCTGAAAGAAAAATAGGTCCCAAAATAGCAATTAAGTAATATCTCCGCAGCCGTAAGAAACGGTTTTTAGAGCTCTCAAGAGGCATGTACTTGGTGTGAACCGCTAATCTATTTTCATACCGGCACAATGCTGGGATATCATAGGGATAGAAATTATTATCCAATAATGTGCCTAGTAGTTTACCTATCCTAATTTTGAATCCAAAGACATGCATAAATTTTGTTTTATTTACCTCCTTAGCCATATGTAAACCTACCCTTGCAAGGCAGTTGATTAACAATCTAGTTTTTTTATGACTAAGTATATAATATATTACAAAACTCACCAATGAAATTTTTTGTCAGCATTAAAGCCTGCTTAGCATAGAAGCTTACAAAATTACAAGGAAAGGAAATGTTTAACTACGAGCGAGATTCGAACCCGGTACCAGCGATCCCACCCTCGTTCCAAACTGAAAAATTAAATAAATCTGACATGAGGCTGTTATGTGTACCTACAAATTGTTTTATCTATTGTCAACATTGGATTTATACTATGGTAGATATTAATATACAGCACTTGTTTTACATAATGTATGAGGAAGCAATCAGTTAAAGATCTACTAATGTAACGTAAGAACAAGCGTGAGGTTTCAATCAATCAATCAGTTGGTCGGTTCTCTTTTATCGAAGGGCTTCCGACCTTTTCGTTAATCATGTGGAGCTGAGTGTTGATTAACGAAGAGCAAAGAAAACATTTTATTCTAAACACGCTCGCAATAATGGAGCATTTTTAATGGATTTTTATTAGGTCCACCTGTACTGTATGTACCTTTTTTATGTTATTGTAAGGGAACAAGCTCGAGGCCCACCTGATGTTTAGCGGACTAACCTCTGCCTATAGCATTTGCATTTCGTCACAGGTCACAAATTGCATTGCGCCCGTCACCTTGAGTCATAGTTGTTAAGTCTCATGTGCCTGTAATTGCTGCTGCCGGGACACACCGTTAGATGCTTGGGGACAGATTTTCTTATATGGGGTGGTCGCTAGCCAGACGGAAATTTGCAAAATGCCCATCCACCATGCGGTGAAGCTCAAGCCCGCGGCGGGATTCGAACCATGGACATGTTGCGCGGCAGTCCATAGGCAATGCCACTGAGCCATCACTGCTTCAAAACATTGTTAAGGGTTCAGTATCCAAAGGGCAAAACGGAGGCCTAGAAAGAGGGCGACTAGCCTTGAGACTCAACTGTCTGACAGTCCGTTCGTATGTCACGGTTCTCAAGCGCGGAATGAATCACAAACCCAAGATATATTTAGATATTTGGTGAAAATCCTGATTACAAATCGCATATTAGGCAAAAAAAAAAATATTTTTCAAGGGACCTCCAGTACATGAGAATGTAGCATTTATTTTTAATCCCTAGCATGTGTGGTGTTATTGTTTAAAGCTCATTGTATACAAATCATTTTATTTCAAGTAATAAATAAATGGGGTGCTGTCGAAAATCTAAATTTCAGACAATTTAAAAAAAAATACAAAAATGACGAAAAACAAATATTTTCGGTCTTAGAAACGAAAGTAGTTGATAATCTGAAATTTCTCTATATTATATACATACCATAGTCAATCCATATCCTTGATGAAAACGCTAACATTATCATTTAGTTATTAATCAAAACCAACAAACCTGTTTATTCTTCCACAGGTTGTTGCGGATTGCGACGCAAAACCCTAATAGCGCGAGTTGTCCTCGCTCCGATTGTTGAGTGTTAAGTGTAGCACCGATGCAATGTAGCGAGCAAACTGACGCCCACCCCGGGCGTCAGTTCTTAGGAGCGCCATAATCGTAATATGGTATGATTAATTCACTTGATGATTAATTAAACTTATAATCAGAACGCATGGATGGAAAAATGCCAAAGGCGGACATTTTTCCGTCTTAAATTATATTGGGCTTTTATTACAAAATTATTTATAAATTTATGATTTGCTAAAGGTGTATTAAAACTATTAGAATTTATTAAATTGTTGACGTAAACTTCAAAGATATCATCAATATTTATAGAAAATTTTATTTCACTTTTTTAACATTCCCCTTATTACGTTCCTTCTCGAGAGTGCTTGTTCAAACATTTTAAACAGTTTAACATCATCGCAAACAATTTATTGCCAAAGGAAATTACTTTTCGAGGGCTCAATTTCTAGTTTATTAAATAAAGGTCCTTATAGCCCTTCTTGTAATTTGAAAAAAAATATGTCTTAGCAGTTGTCACGGACAATATTACTTACATATTTAACTATGTGCATGATAATAATAATATAATATAAATATAATATAATATAATGTATGTAGTTCATAGAATTTTGTTTAATAAAGGCATAGCGCAGGTAAAAAAAAAAAATTAAAAAAAAAACATTTAAACAGACATTACAACTATGTGATTGTTGTAATGTCTTTTCGCATACACGCCTGGCCCGCTACCACCCTCAAATTCAAAATCAGTTTCTTGGAATCTTACGATGCGTCGCGCTAGTTTATTTTGGTCTAGCCAGCGTGTTATATCTTCGACCACGTACTTGATAACAAAACTAAAACGTGAAATAGTAATCGAACCAAACATATCCGAGGATTAAACACTTTTTACACACAATGGTAATGAATAATGTTTACCTTAAAAAACGCTCAGGTCCTGGGCATGGAATAAAAACTGGCCTAAGGCGATTTTGGGCTTCGCTATTTTAGGGTTTTGCTTTGCCTTCAGCCCAAAATGTTTGTTCATTTTGATCACATCATGAAAACCGCATTATAAGTCAAAGAATGTATGGTACGTACATAATTTACCGAATGCACGTCCTTAACTAATTTAGTTTTTGATATATACCCCATATTTACATTGCTTTATAACCATGGTTATACAATTGATCTAAAATTGCAAACCTGATTGGGTCCTCCATTAATAATTTTATTGAGATTAGAGGTTGTTGGAAGATTAGAGGTGTAGGTGTGGAGGGTTACACAAATTGTTTATGTAGACCTATTTTTAAAATACAAATTGAAAAAAGTACTAATAGTTTACAACTTTTTTAGTCCTTTCTTAGTAATTTTCCTAAATTTTACGAAATTTTACCTTACAATTTTTTGGTAGGTACATGTTTTCAATTGATCTTTTTTTCTATTTTAATCCCAGATGTATGTTTTATCGAAGGAGTTATCCAAAATTAGTGAATAATTAGATAAGAGCTCTCAAAGCTAAACAAAAACATGTAAGTCAAGAAGGTCTATTTTACATCACAATAGTTATTACTGTTTATCATGTAGCGGAGCAGAATCAGGATCTGCCCAATACATAATAATATCGTGAATATGGATCCTTGAAGAAGATATCTTACTTAGTGAAATATGGGTAGGAAGTTTGATGTATATATATTAGTGGAATGAGGAGGATAGGCAACTAATGATGAGGAAGATTCACTAACGTGAATTTTATTACTATTGTACCTATTAAATAGCTTGTTATACATACCTACATCTAATAGTTTCAATGTATGGATTCAACCGCGTGTTTGGTTATATGAGAGCCCTTACGAATAATGGGAGCCCCGTGCCGTAAGCCTGCATAGAATTTTATGAAAAGGATACAATCAGTTACCGACATGCATACTTATTGGATTTCGTGGTCTTATGCGAGTTCCCTTGCTCAATAAATCTGGATAAAAAACATTAACAGCTCTTAATTAGTGAATATTACGAGTATAACTTGTACTTAAGTACATAATGGAGTCTATAAGGGACACACTTACACTGGGCCTCACGCTGAACATTCTTATACACTCGGTTCCAAAAATAACGGGTCAGTCACAAAAATTGAAATACCTCCAGAACTGTAAAAGTTAGAGCAATGAAATAAAAAACAGAATAAAGACTATTTAGTTGCGCTTCTAATAGCATATTATTTAAACTGGTTTATAAAAAAACCTTCAATAGAAAAACAAAATTTAAAAAATTACTATTTTTAACAACAAAATTTTTGTTTCATGTCATTATGGATGCTTTCCATTTCTATTCTGTCACAAAAAAAAATATCGTGAACGTCTTCTACGTGCATAATTATTATTCTGTGAGGAATGTACCAGAATCCTAACTTTTTTTGGGCAGAGCTAGCGTGAAACAGCCAGAAACATTGGTGTATCTTTGTCGACTGTTCAGCGGGTAGTCCAGCGGTACAAAGAGACCGGATCACACCTTAGAAGACCAGGAAATGGCAGACCAAGATGCACAACGGCCAGGGAAGACAGACAACTGGTGGCTACAATGCTCCGAAATCGTTTTCAAACTGCTGTTGGTCTAAAAACTCACTTTATTCGCTTTGGAGGTGGCAATTTAAGCGCTCAAACAGTTAGAAGACGTCTTGCTGAAGCAAATTTGAAACCATTGACCATTGAGGCCCGCAAATGGCCCCAAACTGGAACGGGGACATCGAATTGCAAGACAAAGATACGTGCGCGAGCACCTAAACTGGACACTAGACGATTGGTCTAGGGTAATGTTCACGGACGAGTCTAAATTCATGCTTTATAAGCATGATGGTAGGCAGTTGGTGTACAGAAGACCAGAGGAGCGCTTCCATCAAGCCTGTGTGGAGGAAAAAGTAGCGTACGGTGGAGGCTCCGTACAAGTTTGGGCTGGGATTTCTGCTGAGGCCCGCACCGAGCTGGTACTCATTCAAAATGGAACTCTGAATGCAGATAGGTACGTGGAAGAGATCCTCAATGAACATGTTGGTCCTTTCATGGCCAGGATGAACCGGCATGGCATATTAATAAATGATAATGCGTGTCCCCATACCGCCAGAATTGTACATGACTACCTTGAAGAGGTCGGGTATCGAACTCATGCAGTGGCCAGCGCGAACCCCATCGAGCACGCCTGGGACGAGCTTAAGAGATGCGTGAAAGGTCGAAACCCCCCACCAATCACGCTTCCCGAGCTCAAACAAGCACTGTTGGAGGAATGGGAAGGTATTCCTCAGCATCGGCTCCGAAATTTGGTGTACAGCATGCCTAATCGCCTGGAAGCTGTCAGAAGAGCTCGTGGAGACAATACAAAGTATTAAATGAAGAAAGTGATGAAAAACAGCAAAAAAACAATCATAAAAATGTAATCTTAAGAAAAATATGACTACTTTAGTTTTTTTTTTATTAATCTCTAAATTAAAAAAAAACTATAGTAGTCATATTTTTCTTAAGATTACATTTTTTATGATTGTTTTTTTGCTGTTTTTCATCACATCAATATTGTGGGTGCAACTAAGATTTATTTTATTTCTTATCTGTATAATTAAATTCTCAATTGAACAGTCTTCGTTTCATTAGGATGGCATACGTAGTTCGGGAGATATTCGGGTTTATGTGACTGACCCGTTATTTTTGGAACCGAGTGTACATTCGGCGGCTGACTATACGGTTTGTTTGAACAACGAATAATTAATAATTGGTAGGGTTTTAACCATGCTTGAACGCTGCCTACGGCTGGCGATAAACCCAATGGTTTCGTTACCACCTCCCGCTTTTACCATCAGACCAGCATGATGGCACCATTAAGAACTACACAATTGCCAAGGTGAATGATGGTACAACAATAGGAAGTGGGCGAAATTCAGTCCCTGTTCCTTATAGACTCCATTAAATACTTCAATACAAGTTATAATCGTAAGGTACACTTAATAAGAGCGGTTAATGTTTTCCCGATTCATTGAGTAATCTCGAAAGGAACGTACAAAATACCACGATAATCAATAGTCCTTATATCGTTAACTGAACTTCCTCTACTCTCTTATAATATATAAACTCTTATGCCACTAATATAGTTAAGTATGTGCCAATATGGTGGTGTCGACACTTACGACATTATTATGGATTAAGGTAAATATGTAAATAAATAATAAATAAATAATGCTTTAAATAGGTAAATTAAGCATCCCTATTCAGAAATAACAGTCGCTGTGGCCGAAATCGGTCAGGACTACATCATCATCATCATCATGGATTAAGGAGATACTGATTGTTTGGAAAAATAGGAAACAAAGAAAGTCTACCTGGTTCAGCTCACCCCGCCTGCCAGATGTTACACGACGCGCGACGGGTAGTAGTTGATTCCTTTTCCCTTGTATTCAACGCTGATTTTCTTGTAAGCGATAAAAGATGATTTTCTGTGCGCGATAGTCGCGGCTGATGTTGATAAACCGTCGTTTTGGCAATATTTAGAGGAAATTTTACGGGGCTCTCGACTCGATCGCGTGCCGGTTAGACGTCAACGTTTTTTCCAACTACCCCCCAGGTTAGCCAAGGAAAGATGAGGTGGGATTAATGTACGGAAAGAAAGGTTTCGTTTCGGAATAAATATATTGAACTGAGTTGTGTTCTAAGTTTGCGACACACCAATATTGCTATCATTAAGAAACACTGACTTTATTCGCTATAAATATAAACAGTAAATAACTATAGTTACTTATAGGTACTTATTAGAATATTCGAGTTAGCAACTCTGTCACTTTATTTGAACGATATGCAAATTGAAATAGAACTAACCCAAACTAATAATCCGTTTTGAATGAAAATGTAAATCGATTCTGGGACACGTCAAACTGTTTTTAATTATATGTTTACTTAGAGTTTGGATTTGATTAATGAATAACAGATTAGTGTAGTAGTAGGTAATAGACAGATGGAAAATATTAATTTTATTTTTTTGTGGTCATATACAAGTTAGTATAATTTTTTTAAATCCTTTCAACTCCGGAAAATCAATAAACCTTATTTTCTTTTCCCTTATTTTCGTAAAGTTTGCATCTATCTTCTTCATCTTTTTATATATCTTCTACATTAATTTTTGCTTTCTATCTTGCATACAGAGTTTGGCTTTGATTAATGATTAACAAATTATAGTGTAGTGACAATTTTTTTTGTGGTAGTAAACTTAAGGCTCCTTATTTGGAAATTATCGAAGTCAAGTTCAGCTACAAAGATGGAATCAGAAATGAGAATGTAAAATAAAACTGAACAAGTGCGAGTAGGTCCAAGCTTATTCAGGGTTCTGTATTGCAACAGCCCGTAAGCGAAAAACATCTTTGTCTGTTTTGATCACAGCCACAGAATAAAAAGAACCAGAAGGACCACAACGGCGTTTCAGAAATAAGTGACTCTAGCTACAAAGCAATAAAGTGCACTTCAGCTCGCAGGGCACGGAGCACCTAATATTTATATTCACCTATACACACCAGGCATCTCTCTTTATATCGCATAGGCCCGCGTAGCTCTGATAGCGTCTGACGCCTACGCACCGTAAAATAATCCTGTCCGGGCCAGGCCTGACACTGCTTCAAAACTATATTATATTATATAATTTATATAATTTATATATATTTAATGGCATTTGCAGTATTTACTTGTTAAATATAGATATATATAAATATAATATGGTACCCATAATATATGAGAGTATAAGTACTTGAAACTGAGATACCTTACAAATTTAGTTTTTGGATAGACTCTGTAACAATAGTCTAAAATTTACAAGTGTGAAAGAAGAAAGAAAGAAAGAAAAGTTTATTTTGAACATAAGGAACACAATAGCAAAACATCATATACCTATGTATAATAAGAAACAAACAAAAAAATAATAATAAGAATATTGCCGTCGTGTACCCTCAGTCCAAAAAAGATCCTGGCTCAGCACTGATGGGTGCTAGTTGAGAAGTAAGCCGAAAAACCTTTATTGCAAAGTTGTTTTTTCAGCTTATTTCTCAAAATTGGAGATTTTGGAGCTATTTCTATGGAGTGCCACGCAGGCGGACATAGTTTGAATTCTGCCTAGGGCTTGAGGTTTACCACGTGCAGTGTATCGTCAGCTGACAGCTCATATTGCTAGATACCACTCTCAAATTGAAGTTGAAGTTTCTGTCGCCGAGCACCTTATAGTGCACGATACCTGTTTTTGAAAGTGACAAATCATCACTTACCAACAGGTGAAATAGAAGCTAAAAGCTAGCTGATCCTTAACGAATTTATACATAAACCAAACAACAGTATGTAGTAAAAATAATTAGTAGGTATCATACCTATATATATTAGTATACATATTTTCAATAATAAACACATAACATATTATAAATAAGCTCACCTAAGCCTTTGGACCATATACAGGGTTATTGGTAATATGCTAACAACCTCTTAGGGTTGACTTCTGGTAGTCCTAAAAAACATTTTGAGATATATTTTTCTCTGTTTTGAAAAAATATTTTTTTTTAAATTTGTTTTAATATTTTTTTTGTTACTACTGCTACTCTGAGCCAAGAGCTCCCGCCGCGGCTACACTGAACCGTGCCATGCTCCCTTTAAAAAGAGTTTTGAATATTTACATCGAGAAAAGTAATAAAAAATATGAAATAATATATTACAGGCACAAGAGCCTTAAAACATCAGGTGGTCCTCAGTTACATATTTTCAATAATCAAGTCTTCAGTCAAAAAAACAAAAAGAAAACACAAAAAAATAAACTAAACAAAAAAAAATATCTCCATGTGTTTGTTAGGACTAGCAGAAGTAAACCCTAAGAGGTTGTTAGCATTTTCCCAATAACCCTGTATACTAATAATAATATAACTACTAGCTAGTATTATGTAACTATTGCAATTAATCAATTAAATCGATGAAAATGTAAGGCGTCCATCGTCTCGATTGCCTGGTCTAGCCTCTGGGACTAGCTAATAGCATACCTAAAAGGGGTTTAATTTATGGGTAACCACGTGTACAGGCGAACACGAAAAGGTTTCACTCGATGATAAAATAATCATCTGTGTAGGAGTCGATATGAATAAAATAGATTATTTTTAACAAAGGCCAAAAATAATCATATCAATGACACTAAATTGGTCTGTTTGTCTATCCGTAAGTACGTCACGGTCCTCTGCAGCGCAAGTACCGAACTTACCGATCGCTAAATTTGACGTTACAATCGTCTAAATTCGATAAAACGGGTTATATCGATGTTTGCAAACATCGAATTAGACGATTGTAACGTCAAATTTAGCGATCGGTAATTTCGGTACTTGCGCTGCAGGTTCGTAAACGGAATGAGTTACAACATTTAAATATTTAAATATTATAAATCTTGTAACTCATTCCGTTTAAATATTTATTATTTAAATATTTTGCGTTTAATGCTGATACAAAACTTAAAAATCAAGAAACTACCTACAGTAAAGTCAACAAAAACCTAGTTATGAACGTAGTGTTTTTTATAAGTTTTTATCGAACGAAATTTACCCGAGTCGATTAACAAGAAAAAATAACATGATCTTATTTATTTTAGTTGAAACATTTTAAAACTAAGTTAATACGAGTACTTTAATCTCGCGACAGGCTTTTGGAACATATAAATTGGGTAATGGCGTTATAAGTTGATAGATATATAATTAATTGATAGTAAAAGTGTGCATGAGTGGAAAATTATATTATATTCTTTTTGGCACATTATATAAAAGCTTCTTATAAAAAAAGTTTAGTTTTAATTTATTTTTTCTGTTAATATATAGAATTATGAATATGTATTGTAAGCTATAATACTATAACCTAGAACGAGGTGTTGATAAATACAAAATACGCATATGTACTATTAGGTAGGTAAGGTATAAGGTATAATAGGTAGGTACGTATTAGAGCCACGTTAAGGTAAGCAGAGACCACCGATTTAACGTATCGTAACCGTTTGATAAAATCTTTAGAGAGTACGAGGCTTGTATGAGAAATTTGAAGAACGTTCACAAGCGATCGACGTGTAATATTCTCCTGTTTCTTTTCTTAAAAATTGAGGCTGAAATTTTAAACAAGAATATATCTAGGCCCCTTCTAATTTCTTTTTATTTATGTTGAAATCTTTTCAAATTTGTCTGGCGTTTCTCTCATCGTCGTGATAAAAATGGTCCATTTTTTGTAATGTTCTAGGTCATAATTTTCTTTAGTAATAATTAGTTGTTCTTCATACTTATACGAACTTAAGCAGTGATAGCTCAGTGACTTTGGCTATGGACTGCCGCGCAGCAGGTCCATGGTTCGAATCCCGCCGCGGGCTTGAGCTTCACCGCATGGTAGAAGGGCATTTTTGCGAATGCCCGCCTGGCTAGCGACCACCCTCAAGTAGAAAATCTGTCGCCAAGCACCTAACGGTGCGTTCCGGCAGCTGTCCTTGAGAGCCAGTCATTCTAGGTTAAGCCTCTTAACTCCTTCGACCACATGATCACTTACCATCAGGTGAGATTGTGGTCAAAGACTTACCTATCAGCAATAAAAAAAATATTACATCTTCTAATTGCCTTTTCCCCTACTATATTTCTACGGAATAAACCTTCTGCACTCGATTGTATCACGTTAGATATCCATATGGCAGTCGTATTCAATTTGCCGCGCCTCTTACAACTAGTAACCACTTCATTAGATTATAGTAGATATAACTAATATTACTTATAGTCTTGTTAGCAGTATCTACGTAATATAATCTAACATTGAATACTCAGGGATACTGAGGGGCCATATTACAGGTAATAAAACCTATATAGGCGAGCCGGGATAATGACGTTTGTCCGAAAAAAGTAGAACGTCTAGTGAAGAACCGGTCAATAAATATGCGCGTTTAAGACTTTTATGCGAAGCAATAAACATAACGCTAATTATTTAAAATTTTAGGGCTAAACTTATTTACGACGAGCGATCCATTTTGCAATCTAAACGATGAAGGGATATTGAATTTTCTCTAATCGAAAGGGTCTGTACAGCCACCAATATTCAAAAAGTGCGTTTTTAAACTTTTTATTTTAGTAATCATTTCGCCACCATTCTGGTTTTAGGGAAGGCAAAGGGCTTAATGGAGCCCTACTAATGACACTCCGCTGTCTGGTCTCTAGCTCGTAAACAAACACGAAATTTTGATATTTTAGCCGACTCAAAAAAAGGAGGAGGTTCGGTATTTTTTTATGTTTGTTTCCTCAGAACTTTTGACTGGGTGAAACGATGTCGATAATTCTTTTTTGTTTGAAAGCTGATGCTTGTCGTTTGGTCCCATTTAAATTTCAATGAACCTGTGGCTTTTGAAGCAATGATGGCCGAGCGGTAATAGCTATAGACCGTCGTGCCGCAAGTCCATGGTTGGAAGCCGACCGGCCGTTTGAGCTTCACCGCATCGTGGAAGGGCTTTTTGCAAATGCTCGCCTGGCTGAAGCTACCACTCACAAGTAGAAAATCTGTAGCACCTAACTGTGTTCCGGCAGCAGCCCTTGGGATCCAGTAATATTACAGGCACATGAGACTTAACAACTGTATGTCTGAGAGTGATAAGCGCAGTGCAAGTCATCATTTGTGACGAAACACATTCGTTATAGGTAGAGGTTGGTCAACTAACATCAGGTGAACCTCGTGCTTGTACCGTTACAATAAGATAAAAAAAAAACAATGTAGATATTTTATCTCTTTCCCTCGGGAACAATGTCAATAGTCTGCTTGCAAAATTGAAACATACCTACTCAGGTTTTCAATGCTGTTCTATCCCGAAATCATTTAAAAATGTTAAGCTGCAAGTACTTATCAATTTAGGATAAGTACCTGCAGTAGTTTAAACGCAAAGAAATAACTAGAGAAGAGACAAACTCACATCTGAATGTATAAGTTCAAGCTTCTGCCCGCATGGTATTAGGTTACATCGACCTCCTTCGAGAACTAATCAAGATATATAGTGATAAACGTACCTAGTATAACTACCCCAGACCTATCTATGTATCTATCTATCTAAATCTATGTAGATAATCCGTTTTTCCATTCCTGATGTTGTGGCAACAAATAATATGCTTAGGTACAAAGTACATACTACTAATATTACATTAATAATATCAAAAATTACTGAGATTATATTAAAATGTACCTACATATTCTAAACTTGTGGCATTTATTTTAGCAATATGTAGGTAAATTTTAATAAACTATGCAATTCATAGGTAACTAGCGGCCCGCCCCAGCTTCGCACGGGTATATAACAAAAACTTTTAAAATTATAAATTTAAACACAGAAAACAGTAGTTATGGTCCCATAACTGTAATAGTTAGACATAATGGTTTTGCGTTTTTTTTTGTAGATATTGATGTCCTCTATAAAATTATTTAATGTTACTTTGCTCTATTGTCAATCATTTTCGCAGCGTAGGTATGCGATATTTTTTTTTTTTGTATTTTATTCAAGCATTGGGTTACATTATCGAAGTGTTCATTCGGATCCCTTACTTTCTTAATACATACTAAATCCTATGTTTATCAAGAAAATCATAGGATTCTAACGGAGAAAGAATTTTTCAAATCGGTCCAGTAGTTTTTAAGTTTATCCGTTACATACAAAAATACTAAACTTTCCTCTTTGTAATATTAGTGTAGATGAGTTAAACACCAGCTCTTAGGTAGGAACTTACTTATTTAGTAGCGCTTATATATAAAAATGAGTATCAATCGATATATATTTCAGTGAAAACGCAATATTTTCATGATGCGAAAAAGATTGTGTAATAAATAGAGTAAAAAGGTAGATATAAAATAATTTAGTATGTAAACAATAAGATCATATTTTACGGAACTTTCTAAAAAAATGGAATACTATTATATATTGAGTATAATGTTGTCTTAGTGAGTATATTTTCTTAAATATTATATTTTCATTTACATACTTATATCTTCGATCTTACCTCAGTAAATCATCGACGACTGACGTTAAAATTGTGTAATATGAAAATTAATATATTACTATATTACTAATTTATTTATTATATTACTAAGAAGTATATGAATTCAAATATATAAATTCTAACTCAAACAACGTACCAGGCATTGAAAAAAGGACAATATCCTGCAAAATCTTCACATCACACACACTTCTGAAGCACCAATACCACGATGACCATTTTAAAAAGAAAATTGCGGGAAATACTGTCGTAAGTTTCCACGAAAATTAGAGGGACGGAAAAGCGTCCTCCCTTCGCAAAATGCGGCGAGCTACTGACACAGAATAATACTTTTATATGTGGCTACAGAAGTCTGGAATATCTGAAACGGTTCAATTGGAAATATTATAAGAAAGAGATACGTTAGTAGACATTGTTTATTGTTTGGATGAGGGTAGGCATTTCGGTTAAAAGAAAATTGTCTTGCACAGCATGACACTTCTGATTAGCCAATACTGTCCAATGGCTACCTTTTATACTCCCTTATGAGTTTATGAGACAATGATTTAAACATAAGGAGATGCCATTGTGAAAGTCTGTTTCGAATGCCTGAGATATCTACTAAAAAGTGTAGTTTTTAATAATAACTTCAAAATTCTAGCGCAAGAACCGATCTGCACTATTTGTAACTCATACACTAAGGTAATTGCCAATCATAATATACGTGAATTCAGCTTACTAGCGCACTCCACACTTTTTACACCACTGTCTAAAAAAAGAGAGACTGAATACACATTCAGGGTTCATGCATAAGTATGTTTGTGAGTTTCTAACTTCTAAGTGGCTAAATAGTTTTATCTTGATAACGCAAGTGACACTAGGTCCATAAAAATAAAAATAGGAGGATTGTAGACGCCATTATATGCGTTAAACAATATTTTTTTCCATCCAAACCCACCGAGTGGGATATCAAATGAAGGGCATTAAAAAAAAGATTCCATAACTATATATAACTTGCAGTTTTAATTTCAATGGAACGATGAAATCTTTAACGTAAATAAATTACCGATTTGCAGTCAGGTTTTCACTTTTTTAAATAATTTATTATATAATGTTGTCTTAAACAACTATAAACGGTTTAAATCGCATAGATTTTTCATTATTTTTGCCCCGACGTTTCAAAAACTCTGTTACAGTGATAGTGGTCAAGGGGTGCCTAGTTTGTTTTATATGTCTCTTGAGTTAATAAGAAATTATTTTGTACTACCTTCAGTTTATTTTAATCATAACGTTCCCAATTCACTCAGTATTCGCTCACAGTGTTCAGAGGTCTTGCAGATTTGTGTCGGCCATGGGATTTAATTAATTTGATAACAGGATCCCACGAGACAAAAATAATGATAAATAAACCCGTTTTTTTTTTTTATTATTTAAAAGTTGAAACTTGTTTAATATCTACGTAATTTATACTTGTTATTCTGTGCTATGCATAACAGTATGATGAATGCATACTGATATCACTAACAAGTAAAATGATACTCCTATTTCTGGTGATAACGGTATTATATATAATGACGTGTCGCCATGCCTTTAGTAGGATGAGCATACCTATAATATTTAATTAGGTTTCCTACTATATATCTTTTCTTTCTTCTTACCTCGGGTTATGACTTATTACTTATCCTAGTACCTACTATTCAATTACTTTGTCATAAATTATCCAGTTATAGCATTTATAATATACCATTAATAATATTCCTCCTTTTTTCGCATTTCACGTGTCATAACTATTTATCTATATAGTATTCGTTTTCCTACCGTTTATCGATGACTTCCTCATGTATCAAAATATACCCCACACTTTCTGATATATTTTCTTCGCATTTTCGATTACATCATTATTACATTCCAATGTTCTACATCGAATAAATTTACGTTAAGAAGATAATTAAAGTACACAATTAATTGTAGAAGATTACTGTGGTCGCTGAGGCAGTTATAAGACGAATGTAGGTAGAAAATATGAGCATAGAAAATAAACCAATGTATTTTATTTTATTTCAATATAAAAAGATTTGCAAACGCTGATTTCGTTAACAAAAAAGCTTGAAACATATATATGTGTCTATCTACATAGACACACATTATTGTTATATATCTATAGAACATTTTTTTCTTAAATGGTGATATGCCTTTATTAATAAAAATAAAACACTAAAATCTGTTTACAAAACTAAGTACAGATAATAAAACGGAAACATTCAGCCAAATTATTGCTAAACTTTAATTGGATTAAAAACAACACTTGGTTTGTGGAAAAGTCACGAAAAATAACTTTAAATCAATTATCACTCGCATCGTACGCGAGAGAGTTAAGTATATATACGACAACGGCAACACACGAGCGAATTAACCTATAACTACTCTGTCAATTAAATACTGGAAAAATATCAAAAACATACAAAATGATAGTTACCTATTCATCACAATTTATTTTACAACCTTCGAAGTATGCTCCTTCAGAGACGATACACTTACGGAAACGAATAATCCAAGCATCAAAAAAATTGTTAACGCTTTTTCCGGAATTGAGTTCTGTTTTTTGAATTCTCCTTTATGTCTTCTAACTAATTAAAAATTGAAGTGGTAGGTAATTTGAGTTAAGGAAAAAGAAAGAAGTCGCCTGGAGCCATATCTGGTGGATACGGTGGTTGCACGATGGTATTTGGTGAGTTTTTGATCAAAAATCTATTCTCTATGATGGCCTTAAGCGAAGGCGCATTATCGTGGTGAATTTTTCAATAAATATGTCCAAGAATTTTCTTTCAAGAAATATGGCATTTTTGGGGAATTAATCTCTTAAACGCCGCATAAAGCTCAAATAACATTCTTATAAGTCATTATTACCGTTTAACCTTCCGGAAAGAATTCAGAGCGCACAACACCGTGATAGTCAAAGATAACAGTCAACATGATTTAGACTTTTGATCGAATTTGGCGTGGTTTCGGATCAGTTGGAAGGCGCCAATCCGAACCTGGTTGACTAGTGTATATGTCAAAATCGTAAATCCACGTCTCGTCACCGGTAACAATGCGTGCCATGAATGTTGGGTTAGAATTGACTCATTCTAACATGTTCTCAGTGACTCTTATGCGATTGAGTTTTTGGAGAAAATTCATGTCTGTTTCATACCCAAGTGTTTATTTAAAATTTTTAGTCACTATTTCCTTCACTTTTGCGATGTTAGCTTCACTTGCAAACTGATGGCATACCAGAGTGAGGAAAATCTTCACATCTTAACCTTTATATCACTCATAAGAACGTGTTTTTCAAAAGTCGAATCACCGTAAGTCTTTTGTAACATTTTCAGTGATTCCGAACACGAATTCCATTGGCGATGCAAAATTCAAGACAAACTCTTTGGGCACTTGGCATTATTATATTTGTGTCTAGGAGTAGTAGAACTCTTTGTGAACGAGTTCGTCCTGGGAAGTACTGCCTCTATACCTATTTCTACTACTAAACAGTAATGTCCGATCTAAATAACCGGCTGTACTCACGCGTATTGGTCGAGAATGTCGACCTAGGTTTCGGGCATATCCGATGCCCTTCATCAGGTGAGTTCACGCGTCTAAATCGCGGCGACGAGTCCGCGCAACTTCTCGTTCTCCGCGGCGCGAGAGTGAACTAGGTAGTGAACTCACCTGATGAAGGGCATCGGATATGCCCGAAACCTAGGTCGACAATCACGACCAATACGCGTGAGTATAGCCGGTTATTTAAATCATTACTCATCAGTCTTGTATTCACGGGAACTTTCAAATAAAAATACATTTCCATGGTTTGATTTCCACAAGTCATGCTTTTCAGAATAGAAATTTAAATAAAAAGGATTTATAATATTTTTTTGTTATAAAAATAATAATAATAATTTATTTCCAAATAAAAACACACGTTCATAACGCATGCTCTGCGGATTTAATTACAAAATTACAAATTTACCAGAGGAAAAACTATAGTCATGTGCGGGATTCATTCATGTCATATTAGCTCAGTCGGTCAAAGCATACCCTGGCTAAAGGGGTGAAAGACGCGGGTTCGACATGACTATCATTTTGTAGTAAATTTTGTATAAAGGTTTTTACTCTCTTTTCAGTGATGCATACAGCTTACAAGATTCATTGAGACAGTATCCCATAATTATACTGGTCACTATCGGCAAGAGTTATAATTTTAAAATATAATAAAATGGGCAAATATTTATTTTCCAATTGATAAAAACATAAAATAATTTAGTTGAACTATAACTACTCGATAAATTGAATTATAATATATAATAACATATAAATCGGCTTGATAAATTCTACGTAATTTTTGAAAGCCATCGTTAAATAAAAAATTGGCACAAACAGTTGAAGCATGTCTGTACGAAATAGAATACTAGTTCCATGGTATGCGCCTACACTAGCTTTACTTCTATTTATAGCAAATTGGATTAGATACATTTATTAATATCTAATATCGATGTATGTAACATATGGGTTTCTCTTTCAATTGACTTTTGCTGTTTATTGTGGTGATGATGACATAATATTGGCAGTCAGTATTGGCACACAGTGTCTCCTTTTACTGATATTTTAGTAGGTTTTCTGCATTTTAAATTACATAATATTTCATATTTATTCGTAGCATAATATAGTAATAGTTTTTATTTAATGATATGAAGGATACATATAAGACATAAGCATAACTCACCTGATAGTACTTAAGAGTCAGAATAAAACTGTCAGGTACAGTTTCTATGTCACCTTTCTCGTTTTGTAATAAATATTTTAGAAAACCTACTATTTTTTACTATCTTTATAATCGATAAGAGAAGTAAAGTGTTTCTTAACTGGGGTGAACGTGATCAATAAATTGTTTACTCTTATCATAGCCTAAATATCTCATATATATCTATAGTGTAAATTGGAATTGATTCCTTTCAACCTTTTTATACAATCTACTATTAGCAATTCATACATTCCGCACGTGCGCAATGTTCACTTGTTTATTAATCTCTTTGTTTCTTTTCATAGAAAAACTAGTAGCTTAGTATCATTTTACTGACTTAGTGATATGAACTTGATTCTTGTATTTTACCTATATGAAAATAGAACGAAACATTTTATATATTTAACAAGAATTTTCATATACATTTTTTTCCGCTCAGCACGTTAGAAATGGATTTCATACACTTTTTCTTCACGCTCAGTGCGTTAGAAATTGATACAACTTTCCCTCCCACCTTTCTGAACCACAGAAAGGAAACGACGTACTTTTAAATTAATTTAAAGAAAGATGAACTATTTTCCGAGCAGGTATCGTAGAAATGATGCTTATTATTATACTATATGTGAGCAATCAACTTACTTTTATATTTTACTTGCATTATTGAAGCTTTTCGTTCTCGAAAAGAATTACTCGAATCTTGCGATTGATACACATACACACGACTCTGAAAGCCTGAATTGAGCAGTTGTTACAACAACATGAATTCTGCCTAGGGTTAAAAAAGTAAGTATTTTCTTTCACTTAAGACCAAATTCACAGTCACTGGTACAGTTTCCCATAAATTACAAAATTTGGGATAGGAAATATGAAATTTCCGAGCAATCACAAATAGGCAGGTAGAGTTTCTAATACAACAATATTGTTTTATAAAGACTATATTTGAACTGAAACTGTTCGACTAACATGTTCCAGTTAAAACAAATTATCAATTATGACTAATAAAACAAAGAATGAGTTCATGTTGTGAAATACTGCAAGATCTGAGGCAATATGAAGACTGACAGCCAAGTCCTTCCATTCCGCCAAGATCGTGATTTTGTACTTATCTGGACAGCAACGCATCTTACATTGACATTTGTTCAAATTTGCACTATATCAAAGTATGTTTTGACAAAGAATCACACTAATATAATAAATGCGAAAGTTTGTGAGTGAGTGGATGAAGATGTAAGTGATTTATTTGTTACTCCTTCTTTTTTGTAGATAGGATTGCTTTGGAAGCAATCCTATCTACTTGCTCGAGGGATATCCCTAGTGGCGAAAACCAATGCTAACTATACAGCTTAAAATATAGTTTATTTATTTTTTGTTTGCATATCTTCACGTAAGTATATCGTCATGCCTCTATTTCCTGAAAGGTAGGCAGGCAGCGGTGATGCTTAGCAATTTTCACCAGATATGTCTGTAATATAATATGGGACGAGCTATCTATGGGGCATAGTTTCAGACTGCTATTGAAATTATCTTTATCGGATAAAGCGAATAGAGTCCACAGTGAAGTTTTTACACACACCATGGAGGCATTCCTAAACGTTATGTCATTTCACTCTGTAATTACACCAAACGTTTGTGACTGCGGGACAACCTACTCGTATTATATGACTATTATATGATAGCAAAATCTCACTCTAATAGTCAATGACGGCATATTCTCTTCTCATTATGTTACGGACGAAACGAGCCCTCTCACTGCCCCGCCTGTAAATAGCTAGATACCTAATTATAAGATTCGATTTCGCCTTTTATTATTTGTAGAATTAAGTTGTTTAGATGTTAAGTGTATTAATAAAGAATATTAGTAGGCTAAGTTTGTTTGTTTAGGGAGGACATAGATGCTGGCTACCGCCTGTGCGGTCGTCCAGCTCCACCGGGTTTTGGGCGAGGGCCTGGCCCTACAATAGCCCGGGAGGGAGAAGTGCCGAAGGCACTTCTCCCGAGACGGGCGTAGAAGGCGAAAAGCGCTTTCTACCTCCGTCTCCTGCGGACGCCGAAAACGTGCCGCTACTATAGGAGGGGTTGACAGCGAGCTCAAGGGCACCACTGTGGTTCGGACCTCGGCTTGTCTCGCTGTCGAGAGACATGGGGGGGATCGGAGCAAAATGCCTCTGTGCAACTGCAGTGTTGCACAATTGGGCCCTACTGAATAATACTCTTTGACTATTTGGAGAGCAATTTATCGTGACCTTGTTTTTGCCTCGAGCTCGCCGGCGGGCTCGGTGTTTGATTGTGTGACCTCTAATTACCTCACACCTGGGGATTTTACCTCGACGACTTGCGGATAACGCTAAAGCTGCCAACGTAATGGCTGCGATGGGGTCATCCGGGTCGTCTAATACCTGCCGTGGTCGGCGACGGGGGGGTTTGAAAAATGGGATAGAAGAGGCAGTCGAGTAGTTCGATGCCTGGACAACCAATGGGTTCGGGTGGTGGGGCGCTCGATCAAAGTATCGGCGGGCGCAGTTCTTATTGAACTGCGCTAGAGAGGGAAGGTTTAAGTCGCAATGCAACTCGGTGTTCCGGATATACCACGGGGCGCCGGTTGCATTACGAAGAAAACTGTTTTGGATGACTTGAAGTTTATGAAGGTGGGCCTCACTAGCATGACTAAACACTACTGATGCGTAAGTCATGATGGGGCGGATGCAGGCAGTGTAAAGTGTCTTCTTATTACTAAGAGACATTTTACTCTCTTTGCGAAGTAGGGGACCAAGGCGACCCATTATGAAGGCCGCTCTGTTACGGACGGTTGTTATGTGATCGTTAAAGGTGAGATGACGATCAAGGGTGACTCCGAGGTATTTTGTTCTAGGAACCCAGGGAATGGGTTCGTCGAACAAAATAAGCGGTTTCGGGTAAGGGGAGCGTGTCTTCTCAGTAAAGCACATAGCTGTGCTTTTAGCTGGGTTGACCGCGATGCGCCATTTTCGGAACCAGTCACCGATCTCGGTGATGGCCCGTTGCATGACGAAATAGGACTGTCTGTTGATATGCCACCCAGTGGTGTAAATGGCGGTATCATCCGCATATTGGGCTAGGAATACTTTGGGCTGAGAGCGTGGGATGTCACTGGTATACAGTGCAAAGAGAATAGGTGATAGCACGGAGCCCTGAGGGACTCCGGCTCTGACTGGGTGGGGGGAGGAGAGGGTGCCTTCCACGCGATAGCGAAAGCTTCTGGCTTTAAGGAAGTCTTGTAGGATGAGCACAAGACGTTCTGGCACGCCAAATTGGTATAGCTTGTAGATCAAGCCGTTGTGCCAGACTTTGTCAAAAGCTTTCGCTACGTCGAGGAAGACTGCTAGCGTAGTCTGGGGTTTGGGGTACTTATTGAAGCCCTCAATGATGTGCTCCGTGAGGCGGTGCACCTGTTGGACGCATGAGTGTCCGGGTCTGAAGCCAAACTGCTCATCTGGGATAAGGTGGTGTTCCTTAGCATGGGACTGGAGACGGTTTGCAAGTAACCGCTCGTAAAGTTTGCCTAAGGCACTGAGGAGGCTGATGGGGCGGTAACTGGTGGGGTCAGATGAGCTTTTGCCTGGTTTGTGAATGCCAATGACATTTGCACATTTCCAGGTGTCTGGGAATAAGCAGTGGCTCATAGCAGCATTGAAGATGCTGACTAAGAGATGGATGAGAGGAGGAGAGAGGGTTTTAAGAACCCTGTTGGAGATGCCATCGGCACCGGGGGATTTGCGCGGTCGGAGGGCCTTGATCAGTCTCTCCACCTCAGCGTAAGTCGCTAAGGTGATTGGTGGGAGTTCAGAGGTGACCACAGAGCTTTTACGTTCGACTTCAGCATCCACCGAATCGAGGTGAGCTTGGTCAACGTGATCTACGTTAGGGGAACACTGAGCCTCTAGGCTATCAGCTAGGCACTCAGCTTTGTCTTCGTCAAAGAACGCTGGGACTAGTGGGACTGGTCTGTATAAGGGAGGCATGTCGTTATGGTTACTTCCTTTCAAGCCTCGCGCCAAGTCCCAGTAAGCATGGTGGCTTGGCACGAGGTTTGAAAGTTTATCGCCCCATTGTTGATCACGCAACTCAGACATGCGACTTTGAACCATGCGTTCAAAGTGGCGTTTCCTAGTTTTGTTCTCTTTACTGGGGTAAGAGTCGTAATGTCGGGTCACTGCTTTACTCTCCGTCACCAATCGTCTCACATCCGCTGGAATGACAAGGCGCCGGTCGTCCGGCACTATGACCTCCTTTGCGGATGCACCTACTACGGTGGAGAGGTGATTGGTGAACGAATCGATCGCAAGGGTTACGTCATCTTTTGTCAGGATGTCGTCAGGGATCTTGTCTAGGTCCGGTGAACTGATAGCCTTTAGGGCATCGCCTACTTGCTTCCAGTTCACTATCGTCTTAGTGGGGCGGGGGAGGTCAGTCGTTGGGTCGGGACCTAGTCGCAGTATAATGGGTCGGTGGTCAGAGTGAAGCTCGTGAACCACTTCTATGGAGCGTACCCGGAGTGTTACGCCTCTGAATAGTGCCATGTCAAGCAAGTCAGATCGGTGGTCTTCCATATAAGGGTAGTGAGTGGGCTCAGTGGGCGCGATTATGTCAAAGTTAAGTTCTGCGATTAGGTTTTCAAGTGCAATACCTCTGGGATTGTTGACGTTACAATTCCATAGGATGTGCTTACTGTTGAAGTCGCCAATCAGAATGACGGCGCTTCCTAATGAGAATAGGGCTTCTAAGTCAGCTCGGACGATCGGCTTTTTGCATGCTTGGTAACAGGATGCTATGACTATAGGTTGATGACCAGTCATAGCTAGGAGGCAACAAGATGCTTCCATATTAACAAGAGTCGGGGTAGGTAGGGGAATGCAGTGCAGGGACCTTTTGTAATAGATAAGAGTGCCTCCCCCACGGGAGTTCACTCTATCATCACGTACCGTTCTGTAATTGGCAAACCTAGGGTTCGCCTTCCCCGGTTTTAGAAAGGTTTCCTGCACGCATATGATATCGATAAGGTGGGTACAACAAAAGTCGTGGACGAGGTCACGTTGTCTGAAGAGGCCGTCAGCGTTAAATGACGCTAACGAAACTGAGTACGGTTTCGTGCGTTCGGTTGTACTACCCATAGTGGTTGTACTGGGGAGGGGCCTGGGGAACGAAGCGCTTAAGGGCGCTAAGTAAATTCGCGTGTTCCAATGTGTATTGGATCACGTCCGCTGGGGATTGAGCGTATTGCATCTTGTGGAATAGCTCTTGTACCTCATTGATGTCAACCGACATAGCCAGATCGCTGACTAGGTTGATTGCCTCTTGAAGAGGGGCAGCCATCAATGGCATAGGTGGAGCTTGTGGCCGGGAAGCGGCGCGGGGAGGCGCGCGAATGGTGTTGGCGACGGGTGCCGGGAGCGCGGGGCGAGCCGGGGCCGGTGCGCGGGCAGGGGCCGCGGCGCGGGCGGGTGCGGGTGCGGGCGCGGGTGCGGGCGCGCGGGCCGGGGCGCGGGCGGTAGCGACGGTCTTAACCATACTGGGTGGTTTAGACCATGCGTTACGGGCTGGGAGCGGCGCGGGTATTACCTGTGAGGCAGGTACTACCGTTAGTTTAGGGCTTACCCGTTGGTAACGGTCGTAAGAGGGACGGGTCGGCCTATGCCTTGCCACCCTGTGGTTCACTCGTGGTGCTTTAGGGCAACCACGGTAATTCGCGGTATGCCCTTGAGCACCGCATAAAACACAGCTGGGTGGGTCCGGTGAATCCCGGGTGCGAGTGCACGCTGCTGTCGCGTGATCGCCTAGGCACTTAACGCACCTAGCGCGAGCGAAGCAGAAACGGGAGGCGTGCCCGTATAGTTGGCAGTTATGGCGGGCTCGGTGTTTGATTGTGTGACCTCTAATTACCTCACACCTGGGGATTTTACCTCGACGACTTGCGGATAACGCTAAAGCTGCCAACGTAATGGCTGCGATGGGGTCATCCGGGTCGTCTAATACCTGCCGTGGTCGGCGACGGGGGGGTTTGAAAAATGGGATAGAAGAGGCAGTCGAGTAGTTCGATGCCTGGACAACCAATGGGTTCGGGTGGTGGGGCGCTCGATCAAAGTATCGGCGGGCGCAGTCCTTATTGAACTGCGCTAGAGAGGGAAGGTTTAAGTCGCAATGCAACTCGGTGTTCCGGATATACCACGGGGCGCCGGTTGCATTACGAAGAAAACTGTTTTGGATGACTTGAAGTTTATGAAGGTGGGCCTCACTAGCATGACTAAACACTACTGATGCGTAAGTCATGATGGGGCGGATGCAGGCAGTGTAAAGTGTCTTCTTATTACTAAGAGACATTTTACTCTCTTTGCGAAGTAGGGGACCAAGGCGACCCATTATGAAGGCCGCTCTGTTACGGACGGTTGTTATGTGATCGTTAAAGGTGAGATGACGATCAAGGGTGACTCCGAGGTATTTTGTTCTAGGAACCCAGGGAATGGGTTCGTCGAACAAAATAAGCGGTTTCGGGTAAGGGGAGCGTGTCTTCTCAGTAAAGCACATAGCTGTGCTTTTAGCTGGGTTGACCGCGATGCGCCATTTTCGGAACCAGTCACCGATCTCGGTGATGGCCCGTTGCATGACGAAATAGGACTGTCTGTTGATATGCCACCCAGTGGTGTAAATGGCGGTATCATCCGCATATTGGGCTAGGAATACTTTGGGCTGAGAGCGTGGGATGTCACTGGTATACAGTGCAAAGAGAATAGGTGATAGCACGGAGCCCTGAGGGACTCCGGCTCTGACTGGGTGGGGGGAGGAGAGGGTGCCTTCCACGCGATAGCGAAAGCTTCTGGCTTTAAGGAAGTCTTGTAGGATGAGCACAAGACGTTCTGGCACGCCAAATTGGTATAGCTTGTAGATCAAGCCGTTGTGCCAGACTTTGTCAAAAGCTTTCGCTACGTCGAGGAAGACTGCTAGCGTAGTCTGGGGTTTGGGGTACTTATTGAAGCCCTCAATGATGTGCTCCGTGAGGCGGTGCACCTGTTGGACGCATGAGTGTCCGGGTCTGAAGCCAAACTGCTCATCTGGGATAAGGTGGTGTTCCTTAGCATGGGACTGGAGACGGTTTGCAAGTAACCGCTCGTAAAGTTTGCCTAAGGCACTGAGGAGGCTGATGGGGCGGTAACTGGTGGGGTCAGATGAGCTTTTGCCTGGTTTGTGAATGCCAATGACATTTGCACATTTCCAGGTGTCTGGGAATAAGCAGTGGCTCATAGCAGCATTGAAGATGCTGACTAAGAGATGGATGAGAGGAGGAGAGAGGGTTTTAAGAACCCTGTTGGAGATGCCATCGGCACCGGGGGATTTGCGCGGTCGGAGGGCCTTGATCAGTCTCTCCACCTCAGCGTAAGTCGCTAAGGTGATTGGTGGGAGTTCAGAGGTGACCACAGAGCTTTTACGTTCGACTTCAGCATCCACCGAATCGAGGTGAGCTTGGTCAACGTGATCTACGTTAGGGGAACACTGAGCCTCTAGGCTATCAGCTAGGCACTCAGCTTTGTCTTCGTCAAAGAACGCTGGGACTAGTGGGACTGGTCTGTATAAGGGAGGCATGTCGTTATGGTTACTTCCTTTCAAGCCTCGCGCCAAGTCCCAGTAAGCATGGTGGCTTGGCACGAGGTTTGAAAGTTTATCGCCCCATTGTTGATCACGCAACTCAGACATGCGACTTTGAACCATGCGTTCAAAGTGGCGTTTCCTAGTTTTGTTCTCTTTACTGGGGTAAGAGTCGTAATGTCGGGTCACTGCTTTACTCTCCGTCACCAATCGTCTCACATCCGCTGGAATGACAAGGCGCCGGTCGTCCGGCACTATGACCTCCTTTGCGGATGCACCTACTACGGTGGAGAGGTGATTGGTGAACGAATCGATCGCAAGGGTTACGTCATCTTTTGTCAGGATGTCGTCAGGGATCTTGTCTAGGTCCGGTGAACTGATAGCCTTTAGGGCATCGCCTACTTGCTTCCAGTTCACTATCGTCTTAGTGGGGCGGGGGAGGTCAGTCGTTGGGTCGGGACCTAGTCGCAGTATAATGGGTCGGTGGTCAGAGTGAAGCTCGTGAACCACTTCTATGGAGCGTACCCGGAGTGTTACGCCTCTGAATAGTGCCATGTCAAGCAAGTCAGATCGGTGGTCTTCCATATAAGGGTAGTGAGTGGGCTCAGTGGGCGCGATTATGTCAAAGTTAAGTTCTGCGATTAGGTTTTCAAGTGCAATACCTCTGGGATTGTTGACGTTACAATTCCATAGGATGTGCTTACTGTTGAAGTCGCCAATCAGAATGACGGCGCTTCCTAATGAGAATAGGGCTTCTAAGTCAGCTCGGACGATCGGCTTTTTGCATGCTTGGTAACAGGATGCTATGACTATAGGTTGATGACCAGTCATAGCTAGGAGGCAACAAGATGCTTCCATATTAACAAGAGTCGGGGTAGGTAGGGGAATGCAGTGCAGGGACCTTTTGTAATAGATAAGAGTGCCTCCCCCACGGGAGTTCACTCTATCATCACGTACCGTTCTGTAATTGGCAAACCTAGGGTTCGCCTTCCCCGGTTTTAGAAAGGTTTCCTGCACGCATATGATATCGATAAGGTGGGTACAACAAAAGTCGTGGACGAGGTCACGTTGTCTGAAGAGGCCGTCAGCGTTAAATGACGCTAACGAAACTGAGTACGGTTTCGTGCGTTCGGTTGTACTACCCATAGTGGTTGTACTGGGGAGGGGCCTGGGGAACGAAGCGCTTAAGGGCGCTAAGTAAATTCGCGTGTTCCAATGTGTATTGGATCACGTCCGCTGGGGATTGAGCGTATTGCATCTTGTGGAATAGCTCTTGTACCTCATTGATGTCAACCGACATAGCCAGATCGCTGACTAGGTTGATTGCCTCTTGAAGAGGGGCAGCCATCAATGGCATAGGTGGAGCTTGTGGCCGGGAAGCGGCGCGGGGAGGCGCGCGAATGGTGTTGGCGACGGGTGCCGGGAGCGCGGGGCGAGCCGGGGCCGGTGCGCGGGCAGGGGCCGCGGCGCGGGCGGGTGCGGGTGCGGGCGCGGGTGCGGGCGCGCGGGCCGGGGCGCGGGCGGTAGCGACGGTCTTAACCATACTGGGTGGTTTAGACCATGCGTTACGGGCTGGGAGCGGCGCGGGTATTACCTGTGAGGCAGGTACTACCGTTAGTTTAGGGCTTACCCGTTGGTAACGGTCGTAAGAGGGACGGGTCGGCCTATGCCTTGCCACCCTGTGGTTCACTCGTGGTGCTTTAGGGCAACCACGGTAATTCGCGGTATGCCCTTGAGCACCGCATAAAACACAGCTGGGTGGGTCCGGTGAATCCCGGGTGCGAGTGCACGCTGCTGTCGCGTGATCGCCTAGGCACTTAACGCACCTAGCGCGAGCGAAGCAGAAACGGGAGGCGTGCCCGTATAGTTGGCAGTTATGGCACTGCGAGGGACTCCCATTTTTGTATGGGGCTTGGACATCGAGTCCTGAGAGGCCACAGACCTTTTTTAAATTAAAAATGGCCTTGCCTTCAGGTGTACGATCTAGTACTACGAGTACTAGATCGTAGGGACTGCGGTCCTTCCCGCTGTACATGCGGTGAACTGCATGTACGGGGAAGTCTTGTGCCTTCAGGTCGGCACATACCGAATCGGTATATACCTCCTTGGGCACACCGCGGATGACCACTCGGAGGACTTTCTCCTCTTCGAGCGCATAAGTATGAAAACTTATGCTCTCTTTACGGAGGAGCTTTGTTAGCGCTCTGTGGTCGCTACTGGTGGGCACTTGGACTTTAATGCCCTGCTGCGTGGAGCGGGCATTAGTGTAATGGATCCCACGATCCGAAACTAAACGGGACAGCATGTCCCATTTGGTTTTGTCCTGAATGAACAGGGGTGGAGGCGGTTTTTCGCGGCGCGCGCTCGCGTCCTGAGGGGACGCGGCAGTAGTGGCCGGAGCGGAGGGAGGAGACGCGGGGCGCGGGGCGGGGGTCGGCTTCTTGCCGGAGGCGGGGGCCTTAGCGGGTGCCTTGGCGGGAGGGGCGGAAGTTGCGCAACTAGCGGCTTTAGGAGCACGCTTGCGTTTGCGGTCAACGACGGTATAGCCGTCGTTATCGGAGTCCGAGTCAGTGCGTAAGGCGCGACTCGGATCTACTTCCATCTCCGTTTCGGAGTCCGAAGTGGGCTCGACAACGGCGATGGAGGGACGGGTGCTCGCTGGCCTCCCGATCGGTGAGCGCGAGCGAGACCTCTCACGGGGAGGGGCTGCCACCGTGCGTCTATTGTCCGGGCCCGGGGCGGGCGAAAGCGGGCTGTCCTCTGAGAAGGACCGGGTCAGAGGAGGGACGTTGGCCTCCGGGATTGAAGTCCCGGAGGGAGCAATAAGAGTGTCCGTGAGGCGGGCACTCGCTTCCTCTTCTAGGAGTTGCATATGAGCAACATACAGATCGGGGTGGCGGAGGGCGAAGGTCTGAAGGACCTGCACCTCACCGTTAGAGGGACGGGACTGCATCCTGAGGGGAATACTCAGGACGCCCTATCAAGGGTTTGAATTCCCTCACACACCTTGTGAGCTCACTGTGTGAGAGGGAGTGTGTACCTAGGGTGTGCCCTAGTTGTGTACCCTCTCCGAGCTTTTTTCTCGGCGGAGAGGGGTGCTCCTAAGCGCTACTCCGGGGTTGACTAGGGGCGACCCCAAGGCCAGTAATCCCGGAGCCCAGCTTGCTTCGGCTGACCCGTGAAGCGGGAAAGGCCACGGTGCAAGGTTAAACCAAAACAACAACAGTGGCCGTTGTCACCGTAGGGTGTCACACTGCGACCGCAGCAAATGGCGGATTTGATCGTTCAGACGGGTTTGGCTGACGCTACCCCACGCCTGAACGACGTCGCTTAACAGCACAAAGTGTGTTGTTACGCGACTGTTACTATGTTGTGTCGGGTAGTAAAGTGGTGAAATGCGCACCGAAAAGTGCGGTCAAAACAAGACCACCAGCCCGATATGATGTTGTTCGTCCGAAACAAGGGACTTGGGTAGGTGGTAATGCCTGACGTCTTAGAGCGCCTCTGCGCGCCGGCACGGCGAGCTCGTAGCTCACGTTGCACGGCGGTCGGTGGCTGCTCAGCTTCTGCACAGAAAACAAAACTTCGTCAGGACTGCGTATTCCAAGGCACTGGTCTGCAACTAGCGTCGGAACGATGACCCGAGTGAGACGGCAATAGTGCGGGGACTATTGCGGTCTCACTGGGAGATACTGGCGGAGCTGTAGACAGGTGTGCACGGCGTGGCGGCACAGGTCGGAATGAGTGAGTGAGTGTAGTAGGCTAAGTTGTTGTTTTGTTGTTTAGGGAGGACATAGATGCTGGCTACCGCCTGTGCGGTCGTCCAGCTCCACCGGGTTTTGGGCGAGGGCCTGGCCCTACAATAGCCCGGGAGGGAGAAGTGCCGAAGGCACTTCTCCCGAGACGGGCGTAGAAGGCGAAAAGCGCTTTCTACCTCCGTCCCCTGCGGACGCCGAAAACGTGCCGCTACTATAGGAGGGGTTGACAGCGAGCTCAAGGGCACCACTGTGGTTCGGACCTCGGCTTGTCTCGCTGTCGAGAGACATGGGGGGGATCGGAGCAAAATGCCTCTGTGCAACTGCAGTGTTGCACAATTGGGCCCTACTGAATAATACTCTTTGACTATTTGGAGAGCAATTTATCGTGACCTTGTTTTTGCCTCGAGCTCGCCGGCGGGCTCGGTGTTTGATTGTGTGACCTCTAATTACCTCACACCTGGGGATTTTACCTCGACGACTTGCGGATAACGCTAAAGCTGCCAATGTAATGGCTGCGATGGGGTCATCCGGGTCGTCTAATACCTGCCGTGGTCGGCGACGGGGGGGTTTGAAAAATGGGATAGAAGAGGCAGTCGAGTAGTTCGATGCCTGGACAACCAATGGGTTCGGGTGGTGGGGCGCTCGATCAAAGTATCGGCGGGCGCAGTCCTTATTGAACTGCGCTAAAGAGGGAAGGTTTAAGTCGCAATGCAACTCGGTGTTCCGGATATACCACGGGGCGCCGGTTGCATTACGAAGAAAACGGTTTTGGATGACTTGAAGTTTATGAAGGTGGGCCTCACTAGCATGACTAAACACTACTGATGCGTAAGTCATGATGGGGCGGATGCAGGCAGTGTAAAGTGTCTTCTTATTACTAAGAGACATTTTACTCTCTTTGCGAAGTAGGGGACCAAGGCGACCCATTATGAAGGCCGCTCTGTTACGGACGGTTGTTATGTGATCGTTAAAGGTGAGATGACGATCAAGGGTGACTCCGAGGTATTTTGTTCTGGGAACCCAGGGAATGGGTTCGTCGAACAAAATAAGCGGTTTCGGGTAAGGGGAGCGTGTCTTCTCAGTAAAGCATTAGCATTCACATAGCTGTGCTTTTGGCTGGGTTGACCGCGATGCGCCATTTTCGGAACCAGTCACCGATCTCGGTGATGGCCCGTTGCATGACGAAATAGGACTGTCTGTTGATATGCCACCCAGTGGTGTAAATGGCGGTATCATCCGCATATTGGGCTAGGAATACTTTGGGCTGAGAGCGTGGGATGTCACTGGTATACAGTGCAAAGAGAATAGGTGATAGCACGGAGCCCTGAGGGACTCCGGCTCTGACTGGGTGGGGGGAGGAGAGGGTGCCTTCCACGCGATAGCGAAAGCTTCTGGCTTTAAGGAAGTCTTGTAGGATGAGCACAAGACGTTCTGGCACGCCAAATTGGTATAGCTTGTAGATCAAGCCGTTGTGCCAGACTTTGTCAAAAGCTTTCGCTACGTCGAGGAAGACTGCTAGCGTAGTCTGGGGTTTGGGGTACTTATTGAAGCCCTCAATGATGTGCTCCGTGAGGCGGTGCACCTGTTGGACGCATGAGTGTCCGGGTCTGAAGCCAAACTGCTCATCTGGGATAAGGTGGTGTTCCTTAGCATGGGACTGGAGACGGTTTGCAAGTAACCGCTCGTAAAGTTTGCCTAAGGCACTGAGGAGGCTGATGGGGCGGTAACTGGTGGGGTCAGATGAGCTTTTGCCTGGTTTGTGAATGCCAATGACATTTGCACATTTCCAGGTGTCTGGGAATAAGCAGTGGCTCATAGCAGCATTGAAGATGCTGACTAAGAGATGGATGAGAGGAGGAGAGAGGGTTTTAAGAACCCTGTTGGAGATGCCATCGGCACCGGGGGATTTGCGCGGTCGGAGGGCCTTGATCAGTCTCTCCACCTCAGCGTAAGTCGCTAAGGTGATTGGTGGGAGTTCAGAGGTGACCACAGAGCTTTTACGTTCGACTTCAGCATCCACCGAATCGAGGTGAGCTTGGTCAACGTGATCTACGTTAGGGGAGCACTGAGCCTCTAGGCTATCAGCTAGGCACTCAGCTTTGTCTTCGTCAAAGAACGCTGGGACTAGTGGGACTGGTCTGTATAAGGGAGGCATGTCGTTATGGTTACTTCCTTTCAAGCCTCGCGCCAAGTCCCAGTAAGCATGGTGGCTTGGCACGAGGTTTGAAAGTTTATCGCCCCATTGTTGATCACGCAACTCAGACATGCGACTTTGAACCATGCGTTCAAAGTGGCGTTTCTTAGTTTTGTTCTCTTTACTGGGGTAAGAGTCGTAATGTCGGGTCACTGCTTTACTCTCCGTCACCAATCGTCTCACATCCGCTGGAATGACAAGGCGCCGGTCGTCCGGCACTATGACCTCCTTTGCGGATGCACCTACTACGGTTGAGAGGTGATTGGTGAACGAATCGATCGCAAGGGTTACGTCATCTTTTGTCAGGATGTCGTCAGGGATCTTGTCAAGGTCCGGTGAACTGATAGCCTTTAGGGCATCGCCTACTTGCTTCCAGTTCACTATCGTCTTAGTGGGGCGGGGGAGGTCAGTCGTTGGGTCGGGACCTAGTCGCAGTATAATGGGTCGGTGGTCAGAGTGAAGCTCGTGAACCACTTCTATGGAGCGTACCCGGAGTGTTACGCCTCTGAGTAGTGCCATGTCAAGCAAGTCAGATCGATGGTCTTCCATATAAGGGTAGTGAGTGGGCTCAGTGGGCGCAATTATGTCAAAGTTAAGTTCTGCGATTAGGTTTTCAAGTGCAATACCTTTGGGATTGTTGACGTTACAATTCCATAGGATGTGCTTACTGTTGAAGTCGCCAATCAGAAGGACGGCGCTTCCTAATGAGAACAAGGCTTCTAAGTCAGCTCGGACGATCGGCTTGGAGCAAGCTTGGTAACAGGACGCTATGACTATAGGTTGATGACCAGTCATAGCTAGGAGGCAACAAGATGCTTCCATATTAACAAGAGTCGGGGTAGGTAGGGGAATGCAGTGCAGGGACCTTTTGTAAAAGATAAGAGTGCCTCCCCCACGGGAGTTCACTCTATCATTACGTACCGTTCTGTAATTGGCAAACCTAGGGTTCGCCTTCCCCGGTTTTAGAAAGGTTTCCTGCACGCATAAGATATCAATAAGGTGGGTACAACAAAAGTCGTGGACGAGGTCACGTTGTTTGAGGAGGCCGTCAGCGTTAAATGACGCTAACGAAACTGAGTACGGTTTCGTGCGTTCGGTTGTACTACCCATAGTGGTTGTACTGGGGAGGGGCCTGGGGGACGAAGCGCTTAAGGGCGCTTAGTAAGTTTGCGTGTTCCAATGTGTATTGGATCACGTCCGCTGGGGATTGAGCGTATTGCATCTTGTGGAATAGCTCTTGTACCTCATTGATGTCAACCGACATAGCCAGATCGCTGACTAGGTTGATTGCCTCTTGAAGAGGGGCAGCCATCAACGGCATAGGGGGAGCTTGTGGCCGGGAAGCGGCGCGGGGAGGGGCGCGAACGGTGTTGGCAGCGGGTGCCGGGAGCGCGGGGCGAGCCGGGGCCGGTGCGCGGGCAGGGGCCGCGGCGCGGGCGGGTGCGGGTGCGGGCGCGGGTGCGGGCGCGCGGGCCGGGGCGCGGGCGGTAGCGACGGTCTTAACCATACTGGGTGGTTTAGACCATGCGTTACGGGCTGGGAGCGGCGCGGGTATTACCTGTGAGGCAGGTACTACCGTGAGTTTAGGGCTTACCCGTTGGTAGCGGTCATAAGAGGGACGGATCGGCCTATGCCTTGCCACCCTGTGGTTCACTCGTGGTGCTTTAGGGCAACCACGGTAATTCGCGGTATGCCCTTGAGCACCGCATAGAACGCAACTGGGTGGGTCCGGCGAGTCCCGGGTGCGAGTGCACGCTGCTGTCGCGTGATCGCCTAGGCACTTAACGCACCTAGCGCGAGCGAAGCAGAAACGGGAGGCGTGCCCGTATAGTTGGCAGTTATGGCACTGCGAGGGACTCCCATTCTTGTATGGGGCTTGGACATCGAGTCCTGAGAGGCCACAGACCTTTTTTAAGTTAAAAATGGCCTTGCCTTCAGGAGTACGATCTAGTACTACGAGTACTAGATCGTAGGGACTGCGGTCCTTCCCGCTGTACATGCGGTGAACTGCATGTACGGGGAAGTCTTGTGCCTTCAGGTCGGCACATACCGAATCGGTATGTACCTCCTTGGGCACACCGCGGATGACCACTCGGAGGACTTTCTCCTCTTCGAGCGCATAAGTGTGGAAGCTTATGCTCTCATTGCGGAGGAGTTTCGTTAGCGCTCTGTGGTCGCTAATGGTGGACACTTGAACTTTAATGCCCTGCTGCGTGGAGCGGGCATTAGTATAGTGGATCCCACGATCCGAAACTAAACGGGACAGCATGTCCCATTTGGTTTTGTCCTGAATGAACAGGGGCGGAGGTGGTTTTTCGCGGCGCGCGCTCGCGTCCTGAGGGGACGCGGCAGTGGTGGCCGGAGCGGAGGGTGGAGACGCGGGGCGCGGGGCGGGGGTCGGTTTCTTGCCGGAGGCGGGGGCCTTAGCGGGTGCCATGGCGGGAGGGGCGGAGGTTGCGCAACTAGCGGCTTTAGGAGCACGCTTGCGTTTCCTATCTACGACGGTATAGCCGTCGTTGTCTGAGTCCGAGTCGGTGCGTAAGGCGCGACTCGGATCTACCTCCATCTCCGCTTCGGAGTCCGAAGTGGGCTCGACAACGGCGAAGGAGGGACGGGTGCTCGCTGGCCTCCCGATCGGTGAGCGCGAGCGAGACCTCTCACGGGGAGGGGCTGCCACCGTGCGTCTGTTGTCTGGGCCCGGAGCGGGCGAAGCCGGACTGTCCTCTGAGAAGGACCGGGTCAGAGGAGGGACGTTGGCCTCCGGGATTGAAGTCCCGGAGGGAGCAATAAGAGTGTCCGTGAGGCGGGCACTCGCTTCCTCTTCGAGGAGTTGCATATGAGCAACATACAGATCGGGGTGGCGGAGGGCGAAGGTCTGAAGGACCTGCACCTCACCGTTAGAGGGACGGGACTGCATCCTGAGGGAAATACTCAGGACGCCCTATAAGGGTTTGAATTCCCTCACACACCTTGTGAGCTCACTGTGTGAGAGGGAGTGTGTACCTGGGGTGTGCCCTAGTTGTGTACCCTCTCCGAGCTTTTTTCTCGGCGGAGAGGGGTGCTCCTAAGCGCTACTCCGGGGTTGACTAGGGGCGACCCCAAGGCCAGTAATCCCGGAGCCCAGCTTGCTTCGGCTGACCCGTGAAGCGGGAAAGGCCACGGTGCAAGGTTAAACCAAAACAACAACAGTGGCCGTTGTCACCGTAGGGTGTCACACTGCGACCGCAGCAAATGGCGGATTTGATCGTTCAGACGGGTTTGGCTGACGCTACCCCACGCCTGAACGACGTCGCTTAACAGCACAAAGTGTGTTGTTACGCGACTGTTACTATGATGTGTCGGGTAGTAAAGTGGTGAAATGAAATGCGCACCGAAAAGTGCGGTCAAAACAAGACCACCAGCCCGATATGATGTTGTTCGTCCGAAACAAGGGACTTGGGTAGGTGGTAATGCCTGACGTCTTAGAGCGCCTCTGCGCGCCGGCACGGCGAGCTCGTAGCTCACGTTGCTCGGCGGTCGGTGGCTGCTCAGCTTCTGCACAGAAAACAAAACTTCGTCAGGACTGCGTATTCCAAGGCACTGGTCTGCAACTAGCGTCGGAACGATGACCCGAGTGAGACGGCAATAGTGCGGGGACTATTGCGGTCTCACTGGGAGATACTGGCGGAGCTGTAGACAGGTGTGCACGGCGTGGCGGCACAGGTCGGAATCTAGTGTGTCCTGAGTAGGCTTTGTCATTTCTTCTTCGCATTTGCCTCCAGGGCTTGTGCGGATGCGGTTTCGGGCTCTTGTTGCCCCTGACCGCGGTGTTCACTCGCGATCTGCCTCGTGCAGACCTGTCATTAGGATGGGGGTACACCCCGGTTATCGTTGCTGTCGGGTGCTACCAATCCATGATCGAGGGCCCTCCTAGGAGGTCCTTGGTTTGTAGGTCCGGCATTGGTTGTGTTCTCTTCTGGGTCTAATATCAGATCTCTTGGTTGCTTCTTTGCCTTGTGGGGTCTCTCATAAGAGGGGGCGAGTCCTTGTAGATGTTCATGGGATGACTGGTCTGCCCTTTTGAACATCTTTGATGTGAGGAGTGCTATATGCTTGTCTAAGTCTTCGACTCGGAGATCTTTCGAGATGGTAGAGTTTCTTACGAATCTCGGGGCGTCTGTGATTGTTCTTAGCGTTATTGTCTGCTGGGCTCTCAAGCGCTTTTTGTGGCACTCTGCAGTGAGGGCGTACCATGCAGGTGCGGCATAAGTGAGGTGCGGCCGTACATAGGTGAGGTATAGCGCTCTTTTGATGCGTAAGGGTAACGCGGACTTCAACAGTGGATATAAGAGAGCTCGTGCCGTTTTAGTGGCGTTGACAGTGTTTCTGGTGTGCTGCGCCATAGTGAGCAATCGATCTATGGTGATGCCCAAGTATTTGGCTGACTTTCTCCAGGGCACTGCTGTGCTCATTAGCTTCAATTCTGGTGGGTACGATCTTTCTCTTTGTCTTGTGACCATCATGGCTTGGGTTTTTGTGACATTGATTCTCATTTTCCACTTCCCGAGCCAATCCGGTAGGAGGTCCAGTGTTCTCTGCATTTTAATTGCTGCGTGATGGCTCTTGTAGGAGGATGTAAGTAGGGCAGCGTCGTCTGCGTACAGGGCAAGCGTCGTCCCCTGCTCTGTGGGGAGGTCGTCTGTATAGATTGCGTAGCAGGCGGGGGAAAGGCAGCTGCCTTGGGGGACGCCCGCCTCTATTTGGTGCTCTTGGGAGAATTTTCCTTCGACTTTTACTAGGAATTTCCTGTCTTCTAAGAATGATCTAATGGTCATTACTGCTCTTCTTGGGGCTCCGGTTTTAGCTATCTTGTAGAGCAGACCATTGTGCCAGACCCGGTCGAAAGCCTTTTCCATGTCCAGGAATACTGCAGCTGTGTGCTCTTTCTTGTTAGCGTTTTCGGCCATCAGGTGCAGTACCCTGGACAGTTGGAGGGTGGTTGAGTGTTCCGACCGGAATCCGAATTGCTCTGGTCTGGGCTTCATATAGGCAGCGATTTTGTTCAGGAGTAGCCGTTCGAATACTTTCGAGAGACAGGGGAGGAGCGTAATTGGTCGATAGCTCTCTGGTTTTCTTATATCCTTGCCCGGTTTTGGGAACATTACCACATGGCCTATCTTCCACTGGGTGGGGAAGTGGCCAGTGCGGAGAATGCCGTTGAAAAGGCGCGTTATGGCGGCAGTGGCTTTGTAAGGTAGGTGGCGGAGCGCTATATTGCCTATCTCATCTGCTCCTGCTGCTTTCCTGGGATTAGCCTTCCTTAGCTCTTTCTGAACTTGTAGTGGCGTTATATATAACGGCTCTTCTGTTGCATTTAGGGGAGGTTTGAAATATTCCTCTAAGAAGAGGTCTATGGTGTTGGAGTGTTCCTGATCTGTGGTAGGATTAGGCTTGAATTGCTCTTCTAGCGATTGCGCAAATACCTCTGCTCTATCTTCCGCCCGATAGCGCAGATTTCCATCTGGGTGAACTAGTGGTCGAGTGGGTTCCGGGTGTTTTCTCAGTTGCTTACAGAGTTTGTGGAGCGATGACCAATCACCTGCCGCCTCCTCAATTCTGCGTTCCCATCCGGTGATATCTTGCTCTTCCAGTTCAGCCGTGATTTTGACTTTAAGGGCGTTTAACTTCTTTTTGATGAGTGGATCTCGGGTTTGTTGCCAGTCCTTCCTCGTTTGGCATTTTTCTTTGAGAAGTTCTTTTAAGTGTCGTGGGAGGTCTGAGTGTCTAATTTCGTTTTGTTGAGGGGCTTTCTTTGTGGCAGTGGAGAGCGCTTTTTGGAGGCATTGGGTAATTTCGTCTGTCAATCCTTCAACTTCTGCAGGGGTTCCTGCTGGTTTGGAAGTCGTGGTTTCCCAAGCAGCGTGCATGAATTTGGGCCAGTCAATTTTTGGTTTCCGTGGAAATCTTGGTGTTTTAACTATTTCCTGGTCCAGGGTGAGTAAGACCGGTTGATGGTCTGAGCCGGTTTCTTCATCTAGTACCGTGAGTTGTGGGGCTGTCGTGGTGCCTTTGTGAACAATTATGTCTATGACATCGGGCAGATGGGAAGCATTATGTGGGTAATGCGTGGGCATTTCTGGTCCTGTTACGTTGTACCCTTTTCTGTCTGCATCTTTCAGTAATTGGCGTCCACTGGTGTTGGTGGTGGCAGAGTTCCAGGCCGGGTTTTTACTGTTCCAGTCTCCAGCGAGTATCGTTGCAATCGAGGGGTGGAGTAATTGCTCTATGTCTTGTGGGTTGAATGCATTAGTCGGTGGTTTGTAGATGGAGTAAATATGTAGTGGTTTTCCATTGGTATTTACTTCCACTCCGAGGGCCTGAAGAGAGTTCAAGGTGTTGTTCATGTCTGGTAATATTTGGTGTATGACTCTCCTGTGTACCAGAACCATCAGTCCTCTGTATGCTCTGGCGTCGGTGCATTGGTCGTGGCGGTATATGTGGTAGCCTGGGAATTTGGGTTTGTCCAGGGGCCCAATTTGGGTTTCGCATAGTAGTGCAACATCTACTTTTTCTGTCTTCAGGATGAGTTTGAATCTCAGTACTTTTTTCCTCAGGCCTTCTGCGTTCCAGAATATTATTCTGAGCTGTCTGTTCTGGTTGTCCCTGGTTGCGGTTAATGAGTTAGCGCGTTGACCAGTCTGTCCAACAGGGATTGGACGGGGTCCCGCCCCGCCAGGAGGGCTTTGCGCACCTCCTGTAAGGCGGAGATGGCCGCGTCCACTTCCGCCAATTTGCGCATCTGCTCTTGGGTTAATTGTGGGTGGCTGTCTTGCGCTAACGCTTGGTTCTGGCTTCTGCTTTGGGTTAAGTGGGGTAATGTAACTGCTGGTCTTTGTGGGGCAGGCTTGGAGTATGAGCTCGTTGGCATCTGTTCCACAGGTAATGTCTTGTGAGGGACTGCTGTTGGGCTGTCTACTGACTGTTCAGCTTGGTGTTCAAGGGGTTTCTTTTTGTTCTTCTTCTTCTTTTTCTTTGGCAGTGATGTGCTTCTGGGCGTTGGATCATTGGCCAGGGCCATGAGAGTGGTACCTGGTTCGCCAAGTAAATCTGCCGGTTGGTATGTGGAAGTCAATTTAGGTTCTTCTTGAACATTTTGTGTGGTCTGCGTGGGTGGGTCGGATGTCCTGGCGGCCGGTCCTGCCGATCGATTACGGAGCTCATGACGCAGTACCGGGCATCTCGGGTTATTGGCAGTGTGTGCTTCCTTGCAATTGGCGCACGTTGGGGGGTCCGCAAGTGGGCGAGGGCAATCTGCAGCGAAGTGTTCTTCGCCGCAGCGTACGCAGGCTTGTGTCCTGTGGCAATTATGGGACGAGTGACGGAAGCCCTGGCACCTGTGACACTGTGCGGGGCCTTTCCGTCCTCTCCAGCTCTCTATCGTGACACCTGGCATACTTAAGAGTTCAGTGATCTCGTAAATCCCTGGTGTGATGTCAATGGTCTTTTTGAGCATTGCGAAGAAGATGCATCCAGGTCTCCCCTTCCTGGCCTTGATCTTCTTCACGTTCTCTGGTTCATAGCCGAGGTTCTTGAGTTCTTGGGCAATCTCGGGGGGTGGTGTATCTACGGGGAGGCCTCTGATTGCCACCTTGAGGCTTCTTTCTTCCGGTAGGGAGTAGGAATACCACTTTACAGATGTGGTGGCTTCGAGGTCGGTTAGGTATCTTTGCACCAATCTATATTCTTCCCCGTCTGCAGGGGAGAATCGGATACCTTTCCCAAAAGGTCGTGCGTTTGGTGCATGTCCGAGCTGTTCTCTCAATTTTCGTATATGGGTAGTCCAGTTGGGAATTTCTTCTACCACTATTGGTGGGTAGCGGTCCTTCTTCTTGGGGATATTTTCAGGCTCTGGGTCCGCGTCGCTGCTGGCTGGTGGAGCAGGAGGCGGTAGTGGGTTTTCTGTAGCCGTTGAGGTTGAGGGTTGGTTGGCTTCTGGTGGTTCCCTTGTTGATGGGAATGAGTCAAGTGATGGCATGCTCTTGCCTACGGCTGCTTCCATGGGTATCAGCTTGGTCTCGCTGATCTTCATGAATGCGTCGGCGGCTGTGGTGCGAGTAGGCTTCGGCTTGGGTGTGGTTGTAGATGTCTTGGTTGGTGTTGCGGTGGCAATCACCGCATAGGTTCTGCTAGCTGATGGTACTTCAATGGTGGTGGTTGCGGTGTGCTTTGTAGTGCAGGCCGCGGCGATCTTCTTTTTGGTGGGAACGTCAGTAGTGGTTGTCTTCTTGGCCTGTGTGGTTTGTGAAGGCGTTCCACTAGGTTGATTATTCGGTTCCTTTGGGGTAGGTGCAGGTATTCTTGAGCGGCGGGGGTCGCGTTGTTGGAGGGGAGTGCGACCCGTATTAGGGGTGCAGACTCGCTTACTCTCCTCCAGTTCTTCCTCCGTCCCGCTGCGTTTGCGACGCAGGTTCATAGCCTTGATTTGGTTGGGTATGAACTGCGTGGGTAAATCCATGGTTTGCAGTGACTGAACTGCTGCCTGTCTAGCTTCTGTGATGTCTGGGCCGTCAGCATTCAATTCTTCTTCGGTGAGCGAAGCTGATTTATTAGCTACGTATTCCACTAAAGTTTCTTCAATGCCTGGGGTGACGATGCCGGCGCTGATAATGGAGTTCAATACTGTAGCTTCGTATTCGAGGCAGGCGCGAGGTGATGTTAGTAGGGCCTGGGATGTCTCGTGTTGTATGGCTGGTAAACTGCGGGGGGGAGAGGGGGGGCGCTGGCATGAGGGCCCCGCCCTGGCGGGGGTGTCTTCCAATGCTTCAGCTGCATCACCCTTCTTAGCCGCAGAGGCTGTCCACTTCTTCTTTTCCTTCTGTATGGCCTCGGCAGTGCGCTGCTTAAAAAGCTTGCGTAGTTGCTCTCTAAAGCGCTCGGCATCTTCGGGGTTGATCTTCTGCCTCGTACGGGAGAGGGATCTATCCCGAATGGTCGGTCCTAGAGAGCGGCTGCTATGCCTGGGGGCTCCGGGTGGAGTCCTTTCGGCATCTGGCTTCTTCTTATTGTCTTCGGGCGTCTGCATATTAATATCCTCAGTGGGGACGCTCCTCACACACGTGACTCTTCGTGAGGGATAGCGGATGCTATCCCTACGTACATTCGTGGTGGTGGCTTTCTCCTCTCCTCACATCGAGGGGCGATTTCGGAGGGCGCTTTATAATAAAACGGCCCCGAAAATCTTGCGAGATTGATGAGTCCGAACGTGTCAGAATAGTAGGTAAGGCGCGAGTGCGTAACTTTCCCCTGAGTAGGCTAAGACATAGGGATATAAGGATATATGTGATTCATTCGTGTAACTTGTTAGCTAGTTGACGGCGCCAGTGCCGACCGCAGACTGAGAGAATATGCGCTCAGCGCCCTCTTTAATATTTATATTTGTAGAGCGAGACAACGATATATTCTGTACTACTCATGGCAAAAACTCGCTTTCCTATATATATTGGCACGTTTTTTTGCCAGGCATTCCGGCACTCCTCCCACAACTGTTTCCGGCGGCTGGCGTGCGTGCGGTGCGGGGGCGAGCACTACGCGCGCGACTGCCCGCGCCCACTAGAAGAGCCAGCGACGTGCGCTAACTGTGGCGGAGCGCACACCGCCAATAACCCCCGCTGTGCCGTGTTCCGCGAGGAGGCGCGGAACAAGCACGCGGGCACAATGGCGCTTACCAAACCCGACGTACCTGAACGCCCCTCGAGACACGTAGTCGCCTACACCAAGACGACTACGACTGCGCTTACCAACGAAGCAACAGCCAGCACATCCCTTATGGCCGCCGCCAACGATCCGCCACCTCGCGGTGTCAGCCATACAGGGATCAAGAAGAAAAGGAAGAAGAAGAAGAAGAAGACAAGAACAAGGGCTCCCCAGAACGGCGCACCCCCGCCTTCTGCGCACCCCAACGAAGACACCGTCCCTGTGGCACGCGCACCACGTGCGCCGGCCGCGAGACCGAGACAGCAACACAATTCTGCCCCGCTCCCACGTGTGAGCGAGACAGACATGAAGCCGAAGAGAACAGCTGCGGAACTCGAAATACTCGAGACCGCAATCAGCACCCTCCAAGACGTGCTCCAGGCGCTCAGGGAGGGAGTGGACCCCATCCCGCTAGTACTAGCGGGGGTGGGTAAGCTCCTCTCCTGCCGCTAGGAGCACCAACCGGACGCAACAATGACGCCGCGCGCTCTAGGCTCTAAGGGCCGGCCTGGGCGCGCAAACATCTAGTCCCCTGAACGCCCTGCCCACCGGGTGCTCTCCGGCGGGTAAAGGACGAGTAGGGGGACCGAAGATCAAGAACCAACCCATCACCCCGAATAAGACGATTGAGCCACGCAAATGACTCAACCCCCGCGACCCAGCTGTGATGCACGGCTGGCGATGGACTGCTGCGTAAAGGGGCCCCCCGTGCCCGATGACGCGTCCGTGCGGCGTACCTACGCTGCGCGCAGAAAACAACGATGGCACGTTTTTTTTTTACGATAGCATGCATTCTTAACTGACTCTCGGAGTCAACCACATCTTTGTTTCATTCCTTGTTTCATGTACCAGCGAGAACAAATTGTTACATAGGATATACGAAGAAATTGTAACATAATTTGAAGAAAGAAATACAGTCCACCATTTGAGCTACATCGAAGCGTGTGTTTTATTGACCCATAGCGTAAGGACCCCCACAGTTTCTGGTCCTTCGCAAGCCGGGTTCAATTGGACAAAGGAGCAGTTGGTCAACTCTGGGTCGTCGTCATCAAGTCAAGAATCAGCATCATCGTCGGCAGGGCACTGTGACGTCTACACTTACTGTACCTCTCACGCAGTGTGTAGGACGTGTGCCAACAACATCAGGTCCACCAGAACGAGTGTGGAACCAACCAAGTCCACCAGAACGAGTGTGGAACCAACCAAGTCCACCAGAACGAGTGTGGAACCAAACAAGTCCACCAGAACGAGTGTGGAACTTGTCACCAAGGAGCGGCAGCGGCGGGCCATTGGGCTAAAGATCACCCAACGGTGCAACGATCGCCGTGACGTCGTGAGACCTTGGACCGGGGTCGGAAGATCACCCAACGGTGCTACATACGCCGTGCGCCGTGCAACGGGTGCCCCGGGTGTGCAGAACGAAGAACGAAAAAAGAAGACTTTAACGCGGTTAGCCGCGGCCTGGTCTCTCGAACCCCCTCACGGTGCTAAATCGGTAAGAGGGCCAGGTTAACGCCAGTACTGGCGGTGTGACATTTGGTGCGGTGTCACCGGTCCCCACGGACTGAAGTTGCACTCCTGACGTCGGTAAGGTCGTAGTTGTGGTGCGGAGGCCGGACTGTAGGCACTGCGGAAGGCAGTCGGACATTCCAGCCGACTGTCGAGCGCTCCGTCACCGCTTGCGATCCTCTGCCGGGCAGGGCCCACCTTCCCTACCCATCCCCTTTTTCCATCTCCAAGGGAGCGTATCTCGTGCCTTAGGGCCGGGCCCTCCTAAGGAATTGTTAGGGACCGTTAGGCAGGTAGGGAATTAGGGGCGTGAAGAGCCGAAAATGCCGACGACCAGGAGCCAGGTCGCCGATGGGAAGACTCTACGCGTATACGAAGACTACCCCGCGTCGCCGTCTGCATCCGCGTTCGCGCACGCGCCCGTAATTAACGAGCAACCGCTCACTGAATCCGCGTCGTGTCCGAATGTAAACAATACGCGACCGCGATCGGTATCGGGTAGGAGACGCGAAGGGCAAGCGTTATCGGTTCGTTCACAACGTTCAAGCGCAAGTGCCGTTGCAAGAATACGGCAAATGGAAATGGAGGCTGAAGAACGATTAGCCGACATAAGGAAAAAAGAATTGCAAATTGAAGCGGATCTGATCAAGAAAAAATTAGTCGCCGACATAGCGGCTATAAGGGAGGAATCAGATCAGGAGAGTCTCTGCGAACAGGAAGCTATGGAAACCAGTATGCGAGTCAAAGACTGGGTTCAACACACGCAGAGACGGGGGGAGCACAGCGTAAACGTCGACATCGATGCTGCCGTAACTATGGAGCGAGCGAAAGAGACGGAGCGATGCCTACATACTACGCGTGCGAGAGAGACAGAACGATGCCAAGTAGTTCAAGCAAAGGAAACGGAGTTATACCCTATGCCCACACCAAACCAAGTCACGTTTGAATCTTCGTCGCGGCGCCAACCGTCACCAGCCCGCCCTGTATCCAGAGATAGGGGCATGGAAAGGCTAGCGGAAATATTAGAGAAAATGGCACGAAACAAACCGCATAGAAGCGCACCAGACTTACCTATATTCAGTGGGGCCGCCGGGGAATGGCTACCGTTCAAAGCGGCTACAAAAGAGGCAAAGGCGGTATACGGGCTGACGCCAACCGAGAACCTCGCTAGGCTAAGAGCGTGTCTACGAGGCGAAGCTCGGCAATGCGTGGCCGCGCTGTTATATACCGCAACGGAACCGACTGTGATCATGAAAACGTTAGAACAACGTTATGGGCAGCCGGAAATAATCAAGATCAAGATCAAGCACTAGACGACTTGAAAAAGCTACCGCGTATCGGGTCAACGGCAGCGGAGCTTAATAACTTCGCAATTAAATTGCAAAACATTGTGACAGTAATCTCGTGTCTAGACGAACGCGGTTACTTGCAAAACCCAATGTTAACGCGTCAAATCACGGATAAAATGAGTGAACACCTACGGTCACGTTGGTGCGATTATGCTGAGGAACAAGGACAGCAAACAGAGGCGGAAATTGTAACTTTATCGCGTTTCTTCATGCGTGAAGCCGAACGCGCAGTACGCCATTGCTACTCGTCCGCACAGCATAACCCGCCTACCAAAACGACCAAGGACGCGCCGCAATTCCGACCCAATAACCGCAATCAACGAGCTAACGTCTATGCAACGAACGAGACACAGAAGAACGTTTGTCTGTGTTGTGGAAACGAACACGCAACCCCACAATGCCAAAAAGTCAAAGAAATGACTGTAGAAGAGAGATGGCAATGGGTGAAAGAGACGCATACATGTTTCCTATGTTTGAATAGCAAACATCGCCGCTACAACTGCAAAGCAAGGAAATGCGGAGTCAATGAATGTAGGATGCCACATCACGCATTACTGCATGCGGTTAAACGAACAGAATCAAAACCGCAAAGGGAAGACACCGCTATCACTGCCTCCGCGCAGGCAATAAGCAGTAATAAAGTATTGTTAAAAGTGTGTCCGATCACACTTAAGGGACCGACAGGGGAAATTGAAACATTCGGTCTGTTAGACGAAGGGTCGACAATCAGTTTAATCGACCAGGAAATAGCCGACTTAATCGGTGCGCACGGGCCTACGAGGCCGCTGAACATCCACGGGGTCACATCGAGTCAAAGGGAAGCGGGTAGCCAAGCCGTTGACATCGGGATAAAAGGAAGACGTCAGACGGTATACCACGCTATTAAGGCGCGTACAGTTCAACACTTGGAACTAGGTAGTCAGTCGGTGAACAGCGAGATAATGAACCAACGATACCTACAAAGTGTGTGCGCCGAAGACGTGTGCTACTCCGGAGGAAAACCGCGCATATTAATAGGTGCCGACAACTGGCACTTAATAGTAACTAGAAAGTTACTAACGGGAAAAAGGTCACAACCGGCGGCATCCCTCACCAAGCTCGGATGGGTGATACACGGGACCGCACCGTATAGCTCAATCGTATCTCACGACGAACGCACACTACATATACATACGGTGCAAGGAGAACGAGACTGCGAGCTACACGAACTTGTGAAAACCCACTTCGAATTGGACTCGATCGGCATCTCTAACAAACCAAAACCGGTTGCAACCGATGAAAGGGCAGTAGAGATATTTAATAAATTAGTACGACGAGTGAACGGCCAGTTCGAAGTAGGACTCCCATGGAAATCGGAGGACGTACGGCTACCACATAGTTACGATATGGCCACGCGACGCTTAAAAAGCTTAGAAAGAAAAATGGATAAGTCACCTGAGTTCAAGGAGGCATATACAAAGGAAATGAACAAACTGCTAGAAAAAGGATATGCAGTCAGGTGCGAGCGTGACCATAGTAACAACCCTCGCCTGTGGTACCTACCTCACTTCGCGGTAACCAACCCGCATAAACCAAATAAAGTACGTTTGGTTTTTGACGCCGCAGCACGATCGAACGGCGTGTGTATGAACGATGCGCTCTTGGAAGGGCCGGACTTACTACAAAATCTCAACGGTATATTGTACCGCTTCCGTGAACGACCGGTCGCCGTAACAGCTGATATACGAGAGATGTTCTTAAGGGTGAGAATCCGACCCGACGATCGCATCGCACAACACTTTCTATGGCGCGGAAACGAACGGTCACGGCCACCCGACACTTACGTAATGACAGCTATGATATTTGGCGCTAAAAGCTCACCGTTTCTAGCACACAGCGTACGGAATAAGAACGCCGACGAAATGCGAGAATCGCACGCACTAGCGCACACAGCTATAACTAAGTGTCACTACATGGACGATTGGGTGCAAAGTTTTAGTGACGAAGAAACCGCGGCGCATACCATAAAGGAAGTAATTGAGGTTCACAAGAAGGCAGGATTCGAACTCGCGAGCTGGAGCTCGAACCGTCCTCAATTACTGGGGGGAGTGGGGCACGAGGAACACGCCACCACTCACAAGGAATTAGGAACCGGGTTGAACGAGTACGGAAAAACCTTAGGCATAAAATGGATCGCGTCTACAGACGAACTAGCATTCAATACGGAGATGCCCCGTATCCCGACCGAAGTAAAAACGGGAGTTAGAACGCCTACTAAGAGAGAGGCACTGGGGGCCGTAATGTCTATATTCGATCCATCGGGTCAGCTATCCCCTTACGTCATCTCTGCAAAAATGATACTGCAGAGCTTATGGAGACACAAAATGGGATGGGATGATCCCCTGCCACCGGAAGAAGCCGCCAGCTTCAACGAATGGATACGCGATATGGAGTACATCGAAAAACTGCGTATTCCGCGATGCTACAGTATAAGACTAGCCGTAGAAAGACAACTTCACATATTCGCAGACGCGAGTGAACAGGCATACGCAGCGGGAGCCTACTGGAGGTATTTGTACGACGATCAAAGAGTACACGTGACCTTAATCGCCGGAAAAGCGAAAGTAGCGCCTATGAAACCGCAAAGTATACCACGCATGGAATTACAGGCTAGCCTAATTGGTGCGAGATTAGCCGCTGAAATTATCCGCGAACATGAATTCACAGGCCGTGTCACATATTGGAGTGACTCGAAAACAACCTTGCACTGGATACGTAACGACTCAGCGCGCTATCCGCCATACGTAGCACATCGCTTAGGTGAAATTGCGGAACTAACTAGGGTTAGCGAGTGGCGATGGGTGCCTACCGCGCATAATGTCGCCGACGACGCCACACGAACGGGCAGCACTCGCTTAAAAAACACCGATCGTTGGTTCACCGGTCCAAAATTCTTAAGAAAGTCAGAGGAATACTGGCCGCAAGAAGAGGTCAGCATAAAAGAAGAAGAAGAAGAAGAGGTCGAAGTGCTTACCGTACGAACGACGGATTCGACATGTACCAGCAACATGAGAAAAATGGACACATAGGGCGCGAACACGTTGTGAACAACCTTAGACAGCGCTATTGGATTTTACACTTACGTCCGTCCGTTAGAAAAATGACGCGCGCATGTACGTGGTGTAGTATAAAACGAGCGACACCCGCGACACCGGTAAAGGGTGACCTACCGCGTGAAAGGCTGAGTGCGTACACCAGACCTTTTTCTAGGTGCGGTTTAGATGGTTTCGGTCCGATGTGGGTTGTGATAGGTCGCCGGCGCGAAAAACGATGGGGTTTATTGTTCACTTGCCTAGTCACGCGCGCCATCCACATTGAGATTCTAAGTAGTTTGAGTACGGACTCCGCCATTATGGCAATTAGACGGATGGCCGCGAGACGAGGCTTTCCCGCCGTGTTTTATAGTGATAACGGGACGAATTTTCATGGTAGTTCGGTCGAAATGCAAAAAGCTTATGACGAATGGTTACCCACCCTCCAAAATTATACGAACGGGAAAATGGCAAAATGGTTATTTACTAACCCCGGGGGGCCGAACGAAGGGGGGGCGTGGGAACGTATGATTAAAACGGTAAAATCGTCATTAGCCGTAACTTTAACAGAGCGCGCGCCGAAAGAAGAAGTGTTAGCTACCGCGCTCACCGAAATCGAATACACAGTCAACTCGCGACCGTTAACGCACGTATCTGTATGTGAAGACTATCCGGAAGCGCTAACCCCCAATCATTTGTTGTTAGGTACGGCCTTAGGCATGCCGTATGTCGGGGAATGCGACATCGCCGATAGACGAACGTGGCGAGGCGCACAAGCGATAGCGAACGCGTTTTGGTCTCGGTGGGTAAAAGAATACCTACCAACGTTAACACCCCGTGGTGATATAAGGAAAGACGCGCGGAACGTAAAAGAAGGTGACGTCGTTATTATTGCGGACGGGTTGTTGCCACGCGGCGTGTGGCCGCGCGGTTTAATTGAAAAAGTGCATACGGGACCAGACGGCGTAGTAAGGAGTGCAGACGTGCGTACGCGGGGTGGTATCTTCCGAAGGCCAGTGAGACGGCTTATCGTCCTCCCTCATCATGATGGCTGCGAAGGTCTACGCCGGGGGGAGAATGTTACGGACGAAACGAGCCCTCTCACTGCCCCGCCTGTAAATAGCTAGATACCTAATTATAAGATTCGATTTCGCCTTTTATTATTTGTAGAATTAAGTTGTTTAGATGTTAAGTGTATTAATAAAGAATATTAGTAGGCTAAGACATAGGGATATAAGGATATATGTGATTCATTCGTGTAACTTGTTAGCTAGTTGACGGCGCCAGTGCCGACCGCAGACTGAGAGAATATGTTTGTTTGTTTAGGGAGGACATAGATGCTGGCTACCGCCTGTGCGGTCGTCCAGCTCCACCGGGTTTTGGGCGAGGGCCTGGCCCTACAATAGCCCGGGAGGGAGAAGTGCCGAAGGCACTTCTCCCGAGACGGGCGTAGAAGGCGAAAAGCGCTTTCTACCTCCGTCTCCTGCGGACGCCGAAAACGTACCGCTACTATAGGAGGGGTTGACAGCGAGCTCAAGGGCACCACTGTGGTTCGGACCTCGGCTTATCTCGCTGTCGAGAGACATGGGGGGGATCGGAGCAAAATGCCTCTGTGCAACTGCAGTGTTGCACAATTGGGCCCTACTGAATAATACTCTTTGACTATTTGGAGAGCAATTTATCGTGACCTTGTTTTTGCCTCGAGCTCGCCGGCGAGCTCGGTGTTTGATTGTGTGACCTCTGATTACCTCACACCTGGGGATTTTACCTCGACGACTTGCGGATAACGCTAAAGCTGCCAACGTAATGGCTGCGATGGGGTCATCCGGGTCGTCTAATACCTGCCGTGGTCGGCGACGGGGGGGTTTGAAAAATGGGATAGAAGAGGCAGTCGAGTAGTTCGATGCCTGGACAACCAATGGGTTCGGGTGGTGGGGCGCTCGATCAAAGTATCGGCGGGCGCAGTCCTTATTGAACTGCGCTAGAGAGGGAAGGTTTAAGTCGCAATGCAACTCGGTGTTCCGGATATACCACGGGGCGCCGGTTGCATTACGAAGAAAACGGTTTTGGATGACTTGAAGTTTATGAAGGTGGGCCTCACTAGCATGACTAAACACTACTGATGCGTAAGTCATGATGGGGCGGATGCAGGCAGTGTAAAGTGTCTTCTTATTACTAAGAGACATTTTACTCTCTTTGCGAAGTAGGGGACCAAGGCGACCCATTATGAAGGCCGCTCTGTTACGGACGGTTGTTATGTGATCGTTAAAGGTGAGATGACGATCAAGGGTGACTCCGAGGTATTTTGTTCTAGGAACCCAGGGAATGGGTTCGTCGAACAAAATAAGCGGTTTCGGGTAAGGGGAGCGTGTCTTCTCAGTAAAGCACATAGCTGTGCTTTTAGCTGGGTTGACCGCGATGCGCCATTTTCGGAACCAGTCACCGATCTCGGTGATGGCCCGTTGCATGACGAAATAGGACTGTCTGTTGATATGCCACCCAGTGGTGTAAATGGCGGTATCATCCGCATATTGGGCTAGGAATACTTTGGGCTGAGAGCGTGGGATGTCACTGGTATACAGTGCAAAGAGAATAGGTGATAGCACGGAGCCCTGAGGGACTCCGGCTCTGACTGGGTGGGGGGAGGAGAGGGTGCCTTCCACGCGATAGCGAAAGCTTCTGGCTTTAAGGAAGTCTTGTAGGATGAGCACAAGACGTTCTGGCACGCCAAATTGGTATAGCTTGTAGATCAAGCCGTTGTGCCAGACTTTGTCAAAAGCTTTCGCTACGTCGAGGAAGACTGCTAGCGTAGTCTGGGGTTTGGGGTACTTATTGAAGCCCTCAATGATGTGCTCCGTGAGGCGGTGCACCTGTTGGACGCATGAGTGTCCGGGTCTGAAGCCAAACTGCTCATCTGGGATAAGGTGGTGTTCCTTAGCATGGGACTGGAGACGGTTTGCAAGTAACCGCTCGTAAAGTTTGCCTAAGGCACTGAGGAGGCTGATGGGGCGGTAACTGGTGGGGTCAGATGAGCTTTTGCCTGGTTTGTGAATGCCAATGACATTTGCACATTTCCAGGTGTCTGGGAATAAGCAGTGGCTCATAGCAGCATTGAAGATGCTGACTAAGAGATGGATGAGAGGAGGAGAGAGGGTTTTAAGAACCCTGTTGGAGATGCCATCGGCACCGGGGGATTTGCGCGGTCGGAGGGCCTTGATCAGTCTCTCCACCTCAGCGTAAGTCGCTAAGGTGATTGGTGGGAGTTCAGAGGTGACCACAGAGCTTTTACGTTCGACTTCAGCATCCACCGAATCGAGGTGAGCTTGGTCAACGTGATCTACGTTAGGGGAACACTGAGCCTCTAGGCTATCAGCTAGGCACTCAGCTTTGTCTTCGTCAAAGAACGCTGGGACTAGTGGGACTGGTCTGTATAAGGGAGGCATGTCGTTATGGTTACTTCCTTTCAAGCCTTGCGCCAAGTCCCAGTAAGCATGGTGGCTTGGCACGAGGTTTGAAAGTTTATCGCCCCATTGTTGATCACGCAACTCAGACATGCGACTTTGAACCATGCGTTCAAAGTGGCGTTTCTTAGTTTTGTTCTCTTTACTGGGGTAAGAGTCGTAATGTCGGGTTACTGCTTTACTCTCCGTCACCAATCGCCTCACATCCGCTGGAATGACAAGGCGCCGGTCGTCCGGCACTATGACCTCCTTTGCGGATGCACCTACTACGGTGGAGAGGTGATTGGTGAACGAATCGATCGCAAGGGTTACGTCATCTTTTGTCAGGATGTCGTCAGGGATCTTGTCTAGGTCCGGTGAACTGATAGCCTTTAGGGCATCGCCTACTTGCTTCCAGTTCACTATCGTCTTAGTGGGGCGGGGGAGGTCAGTCGTTGGGTCGGGACCTAGTCGCAGTATAATGGGTCGGTGGTCAGAGTGAAGCTCGTGAACCACTTCTATGGAGCGTAACCGGAGTGTTACGCCTCTGAATAGTGCCATGTCAAGCAAGTCAGATCGGTGGTTTTCCATATAAGGGTAGTGAGTGGGCTCAGTGGGCGCAATTATGTCAAAGTTAAGTTCTGCGATTAGGTTTTCAAGTGCAATACCTCTGGGATTGTTGACGTTACAATTCCATAGGATGTGCTTACTGTTGAAGTCGCCAATCAGAATGACGGCGCTTCCTAATGAGAATAGGGCTTCTAAGTCAGCTCGGACGATCGGCTTTTTGCAAGCTTGGTAACAGGATGCTATGACTATAGGTTGATGACCAGTCATAGCTAGGAGGCAACAAGATGCTTCCATATTAACAAGAGTCGGGGTAGGTAGGGGAATGCAGTGCAGGGACCTTTTGTAATAGATAAGAGTGCCTCCCCCACGGGAGTTCACTCTATCATCACGTACCGTTCTGTAATTGGCAAACCTAGGGTTCGCCTTCCCCGGTTTTAGAAAGGTTTCCTGCACGCATATGATATCGATAAGGTGGGTACAACAAAAGTCGTGGACGAGGTCACGTTGTCTGAAGAGGCCGTCAGCGTTAAATGACGCTAACGAAACTGAGTACGGTTTCGTGCGTTCGGTTGTACTACCCATAGTGGTTGTACTGGGGAGGGGCCTGGGGAACGAAGCGCTTAAGGGCGCTAAGTAAATTCGCGTGTTCCAATGTGTATTGGATCACGTCCGCTGGGGATTGAGCGTATTGCATCTTGTGGAATAGCTCTTGTACCTCATTGATGTCAACCGACATAGCCAGATCGCTGACTAGGTTGATTGCCTCTTGAAGAGGGGCAGCCATCAATGGCATAGGTGGAGCTTGTGGCCGGGAAGCGGCGCGGGGAGGCGCGCGAATGGTGTTGGCGACGGGTGCCGGGAGCGCGGGGCGAGCCGGGGCCGGTGCGCGGGCAGGGGCCGCGGCGCGGGCGGGTGCGGGTGCGGGCGCGGGTGCGGGCGCGCGGGCCGGGGCGCGGGCGGTAGCGACGGTCTTAACCATACTGGGTGGTTTAGACCATGCGTTACGGGCTGGGAGCGGCGCGGGTATTACCTGTGAGGCAGGTACTACCGTTAGTTTAGGGCTTACCCGTTGGTAACGGTCGTAAGAGGGACGGGTCGGCCTATGCCTTGCCACCCTGTGGTTCACTCGTGGTGCTTTAGGGCAACCACGGTAATTCGCGGTATGCCCTTGAGCACCGCATAAAACACAGCTGGGTGGGTCCGGTGAATCCCGGGTGCGAGTGCACGCTGCTGTCGCGTGATCGCCTAGGCACTTAACGCACCTAGCGCGAGCGAAGCAGAAACGGGAGGCGTGCCCGTATAGTTGGCAGTTATGGCACTGCGAGGGACTCCCATTTTTGTATGGGGCTTGGACATCGAGTCCTGAGAGGCCACAGACCTTTTTTAAATTAAAAATGGCCTTGCCTTCAGGTGTACGATCTAGTACTACGAGTACTAGATCGTAGGGACTGCGGTCCTTCCCGCTGTACATGCGGTGAACTGCATGTACGGGGAAGTCTTGTGCCTTCAGGTCGGCACATACCGAATCGGTATGTACCTCCTTGGGCACACCGCGGATGACCACTCGGAGGACTTTCTCCTCTTCGAGCGCATAAGTATGAAAACTTATGCTCTCTTTACGGAGGAGCTTTGTTAGCGCTCTGTGGTCGCTACTGGTGGGCACTTGGACTTTAATGCCCTGCTGCGTGGAGCGGGCATTAGTGTAATGGATCCCACGATCCGAAACTAAACGGGACAGCATGTCCCATTTGGTTTTGTCCTGAATGAACAGGGGTGGAGGCGGTTTTTCGCGGCGCGCGCTCGCGTCCTGAGGGGACGCGGCAGTAGTGGCCGGAGCGGAGGGAGGAGACGCGGGGCGCGGGGCGGGGGTCGGCTTCTTGCCGGAGGCGGGGGCCTTAGCGGGTGCCTTGGCGGGAGGGGCGGAAGTTGCGCAACTAGCGGCTTTAGGAGCACGCTTGCGTTTGCGGTCAACGACGGTATAGCCGTCGTTATCGGAGTCCGAGTCAGTGCGTAAGGCGCGACTCGGATCTACTTCCATCTCCGTTTCGGAGTCCGAAGTGGGCTCGACAACGGCGATGGAGGGACGGGTGCTCGCTGGCCTCCCGATCGGTGAGCGCGAGCGAGACCTCTCACGGGGAGGGGCTGCCACCGTGCGTCTATTGTCCGGGCCCGGGGCGGGCGAAAGCGGGCTGTCCTCTGAGAAGGACCGGGTCAGAGGAGGGACGTTGGCCTCCGGGATTGAAGTCCCGGAGGGAGCAATAAGAGTGTCCGTGAGGCGGACACTCGCTTCCTCTTCTAGGAGTTGCATATGAGTAACATACAGATCGGGGTGGCGGAGGGCGGAGGTCTGAAGGACCTGCACCTCACCGTTAGAGGGACGGGACTGCATCCTGAGGGGAATACTCAGGACGCCCTATCAAGGGTTTGAATTCCCTCACACACCTTGTGAGCTCACTGTGTGAGAGGGAGTGTGTACCTAAGGTGTGCCCTAGTTGTGTACCCTCTCCGAGCTTTTTTCTCGGCGGAGAGGGGTGCTCCTAAGCGCTACTCCGGGGTTGACTAGGGGCGACCCCAAGGCCAGTAATCCCGGAGCCCAGCTTGCTTCGGCTGACCCGTGAAGCGGGAAAGGCCACGGTGCAAGGTTAAACCAAAACAACAACAGTGGCCGTTGTCACCGTAGGGTGTCACACTGCGACCGCAGCAAATGGCGGATTTGATCGTTCAGACGGGTTTGGCTGACGCTACCCCACGCCTGAACGACGTCGCTTAACAGCACAAAGTGTGTTGTTACGCGACTGTTACTATGTTGTGTCGGGTAGTAAAGTGGTGAAATGCGCACCGAAAAGTGCGGTCAAAACAAGACCACCAGCCCGATATGATGTTGTTCGTCCGAAACAAGGGACTTGGGTAGGTGGTAATGCCTGACGTCTTAGAGCGCCTCTGCGCGACGGCACGGCGAGCTCGTAGCTCGCGTTGCTCGGCGTTCGGCGGCTGCTCAGCTTCTGCACACAAAACAAAAACTTCGTCAGGACTGCGTATTCCAAGGCACTGGTCTGCAACTAGCGTCGGAACGATGACCCGAGTGAGACGGCAATAGTGCGGGGACTATTGCGGTCTCACTGGGAGATACTGGCGGAGCTGTAGACAGGTGTGCACGGCGTGGCGGCACAGGTCGGAATCAGTGTGAGAGAATATGCGCTCAGCGCCCTCTTTAATATTTATATTTGTAGAGCGAGACAACGATATATTCTGTACTACTCATGGCAAAAACTCGCTTTCCTATATATATTGGCACGTTTTTTACGATAGCAAAATTTTCATTCCGACCTGTGCCGCCACGCCGTGCACACCTGTCTACAGCTCCGCCAGTATCTCCCAGTGAGACCGCAATAGTCCCCGCACTATTGCCGTCTCACTCGGGTCATCGTTCCGACGCTAGTTGCAGACCAGTGCCTTGGAATACGCAGTCCTGACGAAGTTTTGTTTTCTGTGCAGAAGCTGAGCAGCCACCGACCGCCGTGCAACGTGAGCTACGAGCTCGCCGTGCCGGCGCGCAGAGGCGCTCTAAGACGTCAGGCATTACCACCTACCCAAGTCCCTTGTTTCGGACGAACAACATCATATCGGGCTGGTGGTCTTGTTTTGACCGCACTTTTCGGTGCGCATTTCACCACTTTACTACCCGACACAACATAGTAACAGTCGCGTAACAACACACTTTGTGCTGTTAAGCGACGTCGTTCAGGCGTGGGGTAGCGTCAGCCAAACCCGTCTGAACGATCAAATCCGCCATTTGCTGCGGTCGCAGTGTGACACCCTACGGTGACAACGGCCACTGTTGTTGTTTTGGTTTAACCTTGCACCGTGGCCTTTCCCGCTTCACGGGTCAGCCGAAGCAAGCTGGGCTCCGGGATTACTGGCCTTGGGGTCGCCCCTAGTCAACCCCGGAGTAGCGCTTAGGAGCACCCCTCTCCGCCGAGAAAAAAGCTCGGAGAGGGTACACAACTAGGGCACACCCTAGGTACACACTCCCTCTCACACAGTGAGCTCACAAGGTGTGTGAGGGAATTCAAACCCTTGATAGGGCGTCCTGAGTATTCCCCTCAGGATGCAGTCCCGTCCCTCTAACGGTGAGGTGCAGGTCCTTCAGACCTTCGCCCTCCGCCACCCCGATCTGTATGTTGCTCATATGCAACTCCTAGAAGAGGAAGCGAGTGCCCGCCTCACGGACACTCTTATTGCTCCCTCCGGGACTTCAATCCCGGAGGCCAACGTCCCTCCTCTGACCCGGTCCTTCTCAGAGGACAGCCCGCTTTCGCCCGCCCCGGGCCCGGACAATAGACGCACGGTGGCAGCCCCTCCCCGTGAGAGGTCTCGCTCGCGCTCACCGATCGGGAGGCCAGCGAGCACCCGTCCCTCCATCGCCGTTGTCGAGCCCACTTCGGACTCCGAAACGGAGATGGAAGTAGATCCGAGTCGCGCCTTACGCACTGACTCGGACTCCGATAACGACGGCTATACCGTCGTTGACCGCAAACGCAAGCGTGCTCCTAAAGCCGCTAGTTGCGCAACTTCCGCCCCTCCCGCCAAGGCACCCGCTAAGGCCCCCGCCTCCGGCAAGAAGCCGACCCCCGCCCCGCGCCCCGCGTCTCCTCCCTCCGCTCCGGCCACTACTGCCGCGTCCCCTCAGGACGCGAGCGCGCGCCGCGAAAAACCGCCTCCACCCCTGTTCATTCAGGACAAAACCAAATGGGACATGCTGTCCCGTTTAGTTTCGGATCGTGGGATCCATTACACTAATGCCCGCTCCACGCAGCAGGGCATTAAAGTCCAAGTGCCCACCAGTAGCGACCACAGAGCGCTAACAAAGCTCCTCCGTAAAGAGAGCATAAGTTTTCATACTTATGCGCTCGAAGAGGAGAAAGTCCTTCGCGTTGTGATTCGCGGTGTGCCTAAGGAGATACATACCGATGCGGTATGTGACGACCTTAAAGCACAAGACTTCCCTGTGCATGCGGTTCACCGCATGTACAGCGGGAAGGACCGCAGTCCATATGACCTAGTACTCGTAGTACTAGACCGTACACCAGAGGGCAAGGCCATTTTTAATTTAAAAAAGGTCTGTGGCCTCTCAGGACTCGATGTCCAAGCCCCATACAAAAATGGAAGTCCCTCGCAGTGCCATACCTGGGTCTTCTTCGCTTTTTCCATCATGGATTTAGCGGATGCGGTTTCGGGCGTTTTGTGCCCCTTCCCGCGGTGTCACTCGCAATCCGCAATCGTGCGGATTGGTCATTGGGTCGGGCTCTGTGTCCCTACTTAGTCCACACGGGGCATTGCCCCTGCTGGGGCTGCCCTTTGTGTTTGTGGTTTGGTAATGGTGGTGGGTATAAGTTCTTCTTCCTCTTCTGCGTTTAGTATGTCACGTGGTTGCGGTTTTGCTCCTGGATATTTAGTCTGACGTGGGGCCAATCCCTGAAGGTGGGTATGCGTGGATGTGTCGGCTTTCTTGAACATCTTCTCAGCCAATGACCTGATGTGGGTGTCCAGGTCCTCCACTTTGAGATCTCTGTGCAGAGTGGTGTTGCGTACTGTTATACGGAAACCGGAATTGTCTTTTTTAAAAAAGAAAATCGAACTTTCACAGAAGAGTTTTATTTAGGAAAATACTTAATGGAAAATTACACGGAAATGGAAAGTCGGTAAATGTATGATGTGATCGCGACGGAAGTTGGGACTGAACTAAGCTACTCATGTATGACAATTATTGCATCTAAATGGAAACTGCTGAATGGGAGAAAGTTAGGGCTGACACATATATTTTAGGGTGCAAATCTATATTATAACAACCCCTCGCGTAAGAGTAAACTTACAGTTTTGTAAGTTTACGTAAATGCAAGATTTTAAGCGAGTGAATGATGTTATTCCATCCGAAGTCGAGGTTGAGGGTGTGGAGTTTGAATAGTCATAGAAATTTCATCGGGTTCATGATCACTGTTTGTTATAGGTTTGTTTCTTAAGAAGCATTTACCGACTTTTACAAAATATGACATAATAAGTAAAACTATTACAAAAGAAATAACGCTAAAGGTAACGCTAACATAATCAGAAGTGTCGAAATCTGACATATCATCAAAATTATTGCTAGGAATATTAGTTGGAATACTGTTAACTAAATTAAGGTTATCTAGGTTTATATGGTGCATTTTTGACGAAGAAATATTAACATTTAGTTTTGTAAACTTTATAAAGTTGCAACAAGTATCATTAATTATGTTGAAATTTGAAATAATAGGATTAATATTAATCGTGTATACTTTATTGCATTCTAATTTAAGTTGTCCACAAAATGCGGTACATCCTGGTTCTAAAGTAAGTATACCAGTTCCAGAAATGATGGTGTCAGTAGTTTTAGAGTCACATTCAATGGTTAGTTTTTTATTATTTGATTGTACAAATATCCATTTATTGTTGTTGAGTTTGTTCCAAATGTCTACGGTGCCATATAGAAATTTCGTGATACATATTTCAGGAAGTATTTCAACAGCTTTAGTTATAATTTCAATTTCACAGATCGGGTTATTGATAACACTAAAAATATCTAAAGAATTACAAATAAATTGATTTCCAATGATAACCTTACAATTACTTAAATTATCAATACTAAAATAAGACTTCCTATCTTCACTAAGACCTATATAAGATTTCGTTGTAGTTACTAATGCGAATGAGTTTGGTTTCTGTAGGTTATGAGGCACAGGTATAGGAAGAGTTTTATACAAACTATAGGTATCTACATTAGTCAGAGGAATTTTTGCTATAAACATTAAATTATCATTAAATACATATGAAACTACGTTTGCTAAGTTAATTAATAAATGAATATTATCTAAACTTAATTCTACAGGAAGTTCCCTATATTTGGGTAAATTCTTAAAAGTACTCATAATATCTATATACAATTGTTTGGGCGTCACAATCGAAGGATGTAAAGTGTTTGTTTTGCTAAACAAGATACTGTTGACCAAATCTTCGATTTTAAAGGACAATGTTAGTAGGTTAGCTTGCAGGACATTAAGAATTTCATCAAGGTTAGTTTTAAAATTGACAGAATTTATGACTTCTGAGACATTTTTGACAGCTAATGTAATTTTTTCTAAAGCCTCGTTTAGTAAAAATTGATTTTTATTTAATTCATTCATTGAAGTATTAAAATTTAAAATAGCTGCTTTTGAAATGAAGATACTTTGAGCAAGATTCGTGCTCAAATCTTTGTTAACGTTTTGCAGTCTATTTATAGCCTTATTATATTTATGCGCGTCGTCTTCATCTAGAGTTCCAAAAATATGTTTAAAAACTGTCCCAACACCGGCAAACCAAGCAGATCTCTTTGATTTAGCAGATGTTAGGTGTGATATGGATTCGTAGTCTCGAATTATGTCGTTGAATAAAGAGTCAAGCGGTTGAATCATATTATGACATTCTAGGTTATTAAGGGATTCACTTTGTTGACAGAGGTACCGTATTGTACCAAAAACAGATTTAATATTTTCTATATGTGTCTGAGCAAACGAAATATCTACTGGAATAACTATATGAATATAATCGTTAATGATTTTTACAGTTCCAGACGGATCGAAGTAGATGCCAGGACTCTTGGTAATTGTTTGGATGAAATCTTCATTTTTATAACCCAATGTAGGGCTACAAAGTATTAGTGTGAAATAAGAAGTAAAAGCGGTAAGTAAAATGTTTGATTTGATTTCATCATATACTTAAGTATCAATAGATTTAATGTGGTAAGTATAAATTATTATTTTTTATTTTATATTAATTTTATTTAATTTTCTGTTACAGGTGCCAGTTTGACTTCATCGAAGTGGTGTTTCACGTGGCGACGGTTGATTAGAAGAGATAAGGTATTATTTCCATGGATTTTCACTACTTTATAGGGGCCTTTCCAAACAGGTGACAAGGCCTTTCGTAGCCTTAAGTGATTTTTTAAGTAAACAAAATCTCCTATTTTGTATTTTACAGGTCGGGTATGGCGGTCATAATATTCTTTGGATTTTTCTTTAGATGTTTGTATATTCTGAAGTGCTTTTTCCCTTGATAATTTGAGTCGATGGTGTAACATTTTCAGGTACTCAGGGTAAGTCAAGTCAGAGCGGAGATCGTAAATGGAGTCGGGTATGTATGGTTTATGGCCAAAAATAAGTTCGTATGGAGTAAATTGAGTTGTAGTGAGGACGTTACTGTTATATGCTAGCATAGCTGTGTAAACAAACTTATGCCAGTCGGTTTGATTCTCGTTAATAAAGGATTTTAAGTACTCTTTTAAAGTAGAATGGCTACGCTCAAGCGCTCCTTGGGTTTGAGGATGGTAGGGTGAAGCCCATATTTGCTTAATTTTCAAAAATTCACATGTTCTTTTAAACAATTCGGCTGTAAAGTTCGTGCCTTGATCCGTTACTATTATTTTTGGAATACCAAATACTGAAATGAAGTGGACTAGACACTCGCAAGATTCTTCTGCTGTAGCATTAGCAATTGGGTAAGATACTGAATACTTAGTTAAATCGTCTTGGATTGTAAGTATGAAGCGCAATTTAGCAGTACCAGCTTCTGGTAGGGGACCAACAATGTCCAGGCTTATGCGATCTAAGGGTTTTGAAGAAGAAGTTGTTATTTGCATTGGAGATTTATTTATTTGGCGTAACGCTTTGTTCGATTGGCAAGAAGTGCATTTTTTAACGTAGGTATCTATGTCAGTTCTCATATTTTTCCAACAATATCTTTCTTTGATCCTGTTATACATACGTGACGATCCTAGATGTCCGGCTATAGGTATGTCATGATTTTCTTTAAGAATTTTGGGTACTTCGCTTGGCGTAGGATATATTATTGAATCATGGTAGATATTTACAGTTATATTGGTATCGTGGAACAGGTAAATAATGATGTTATAAATTTTGGTAAACGATAACTTTTCGAATGCATTTTTGAAGTCAGGGATAGCAATTTCAGTTTCAGTTTCTGTTAGCATGATTTCGTCTCTGGCTTTCTTTAAGGTGTTAAATATTTCTTTATAGGATGATTCATCAAAATGATGAACTTTTGTAAATAGAAGGTAGTAGGTTTTTCCGTTATACGAAACCTTTCTGAATGTATATAGTTGTTTTTCACTTGATATAAAGTCACTTGAGTTTTCCATGTTTCCTATCAGTTCTTCGATGTACGGATTCGATTCATCAAGATCTAGTGATGTTGGTATTATTATTATTTTACAAGAACTTTTACTTAAACTTTGGTTATGTTCTTTGACTTTTGTGTTAAAATTAATGTTTGGAGATTTTTCAGTCATGGCTTTCATAAACTTAGAATAATCATTGTTTGTAGAGTCTAGGCTGGAAAGAGGATCCACGAGATCGTTAGTTTCAAATGGAGTGTTTAGCGGACTAAAGTCAAAGGGTTGGTCATTGAAAGGACTTATAATATCGTCGAGAGGGCCAAGTTCAATTAGTTCGCTTTCAGAGTTTGGTTGCACTTGAAGGGAACTAGGGCCAGCGGTGATTTGTATTTCAGGAGGTTGTGATTGACTGTTAGAAGGGTTTGGTTCAGGAACTGGGTCTGGTGTAAGGTTTTGAACTGGATTTACAGGAAATCTTGACAAAGCATCTGCATTGCAGTTAATTTTTCCTTTCTTGTATTCAATTTCATAGTCATACTCCTCTAATTTAAGGCGCCATCGTACTAATTTTGAACCAGGTTCCTTGCAGTTAAACAACCACTTGAGAGGTTTGTGGTCTGTAACGATTTTGAATCGTCGTCCATAGAGATATGGGCGGAAGATTTTTGTGCCAAACAAAATTGCTAAGCATTCTTTTTCTGTAATGCTATAGTTTGTCTCAGCTTTATTTAATGTACGAGAAGCGTATGCTATAGGCCGATCTTTGCTTATAGGGCCTTGCGAGAGGATAGCTGAGATGGCGTAATTCGATGCGTCACAGGTAAGGACAAAAGGTTTGGAGAAGTCAGGATATATTAGAAGAGGTGCGGTTATTAATTTCTGTTTGAGGGTGTCAAAGGAAAGTTGTTGCTCGTTTTTCCATTCAAAAGGTGTATCTTTCTTTAGTAAATGAGTCAAAGGTTTGGCAATTTTCGAGAGATCGGGAATAAATCTTCTGTAATAGGACACAAGTCCTAGGAAGGATTTAATATCTTTGGGACATTTTGGAGTAGGAAAGTTTCTTACAGCTTTGACCTTGTCGGGATTGGGCTTTACGCCTTCGTCAGTGATCAAATGACCAAGATAGGATACTTCTCGTCTTAAAAATTCACATTTATTAGGTTGGAGTTTTAGGTTAAATTTGCGGAGTCTTTGGAATATTTCTTCGAGATTAGAGATATGAGAGGGGAGATCGTAGGAGTGGATTACAACGTCATCTAGGTATACAAAGCATTTGATACCGTTTAGACCTGCTAGAGCAGAGTTCATAAGTCGTTGAAAAGTGGAAGGGGCATTTTTTAAGCCAAATGGCATGCGGGAAAATTCAAAATGTCCCTGCGGGACAGAAAAGGCAGTTTTAGCTGCATCCTCAGGAGATGTTTTAATTTGGTGGAAACCTGACGCGAGATCTAAGGTACTGAAGTATTTACTTGCACCAAGTTGGTCAAGTATCTCTGAGATGTTCGGAATGGGGTAGGAGTCACCTATTGTGATATCGTTAAGTTTCCGGTAGTCTATGACTATGCGCCATTTTCTTTGGCCGGAAGCATCAATCTTCTTGGGGACTATCCATATTGGCGAGGACCAAGGAGAAGAAGATGGTCTGATGATGTCATCTTCTAGCATCTTATTGATTTGTGATTCGACTTCTGCTTTATGACACTCGGGGAATCGATAGGATTTCGTGTTTATAGGTGTTGATGAAGTTGTTTTTATCTCGTGTGAAATGGCGTTAGTGAAGGACAACTTGTCATCGGGCAAATGGAATATGTCTGAGAACTTTGAACATACTTCGTGTAAGGCCTGTGTCTCTTCAGGATTTAAATGTGATACGCGAAGTTGGTCAATTACTTGATTTGTTCGAGAGTATGCGTTAGGGATAGTATTTCCGTTATAACTTGAAATTGTGTTTACGTCACATCGTGTTAGGTCATTGGATACGAGAGGGACGAGGTGGAGTTTTAAAGATGAGTCAATGGTAATAGGGTGTTCCGCGGTATTGACAACTGAAATATTTACACGTGAATTCGACTTAACTTTTACTATACAATTGGCAATTAGCAACGACTCAATGGGTTTCTGGTCAATGATGAGACCTTCTCTTAGTTCGGGGTTGAAAACAGAACATTCAATGACTGTTTCAGTTCTTGGGGGAATTGTGTACAATGGTTCATTGAATAGGATCTCGAATTCAGCATTATTTATTTTAAGAGCACTCTTTACGTAGTCTATATTACTATGTTGGTTAGACAACAGATCATTTCCAATTATACCATCGTATGGTAGTTCGAGGTCAGGAATAACATGAAAATGATGATTTGTAATTATTCCGTTTGATGAAAGGGCGATAGGAATATGTCCTAATGTCAAAATACAATTATCATTTGTTGAGTCTATACCTTTTATTTGAATTTTATGTTCAATAATTTTGGGCAATTTTTCTATTGCAGATTGTTTCACCAGGCTTATCGTAGCACCAGTGTCAACCAAGAATGACATATGTTTTGAAGAGACTGAAGTCAGGACTTTGATGTAAGGTAAGTATCGTTTTTTAGTGTTTTTAGAAATTTCATATACATAATCATGTTTGTTTTTTGTTTCAGGAGCGGCTGGATCATCACAGCAGATAGAGTCTTGGACTAACGCTTCGCGTTCGCGGGATTTTGAAAGTGAGTTTAAGGAACTGTCAGTTTGGGGCTGGTTACCCTGTCGGTAAGTTTCCGGGATTTGTATTTTCACATCGCGTTTATTGGATTTAGAAGATTTTGGAAGGAAACTGTCAGTTTGGGGCTGGTTACCCTGTCGGTAAGTTTCTTGAATTAGTGTTTTCGCATCGCGTTTACAGGATATAGAAGTTTTTGAAATGAAACTGTCAGTTTGGGGCTGGTTACCCTGTCGGTAAGTTTCTGATAGAGTAGGACACTTGGTCTTGGAATTATAAAATACCTGTGTATTTATATTTGTGTCGCTTTTTATGCTATTTTGATCCGGACGGCACACACGCGGATCAGGGTTTAGTTTAAAGGATGTTCGTTATCGACTTCGTCGACACCTTCGGCTTCATCAATCGAGTCATTCACCATATCTTCGTCATATTCAGCGAAATTTACTCGATTAGGGGCGTTGTTAGGGCGTGATTGAAATGGTTGAGGATTTGGTCGGTTTTGGAAGCGCTTATTATTATATTCTCGTTTACGACAGTTTTCAAGGACGTGCCCGTTGGCTTTACAATAGCGGCAAAATAAGGGGAATGTATTGTTTGGTCTTCCGTTGGTAGGAGCTGCAAATTGACGGGTATTATTATTAACAGTTGCAGGTCTAAATTGAAAATCTTTCTGCGGGAATTGACGGTAAGTAGGGCGAGTCTGATTATTTCTGGACGAGGAGCCAGCGTTAGGAGTATAATAATTATTTCTTCTCTGAGAGGCTTGTTGAATTTTTTCTTCTGACACAGCAAAATTAATGGCATTGTTTAATGTCTCAGGGTCACGACATCTGACAATCGTGGACAATTTCGGGTTCAAACCTATTATAAAAGTGTGCAATGCCAAATCTTGCATTGCGGCGACACGGCCTGCCAGTTCACCCTTGTTGCGAGTAGGTATTGAAATATTTATTTCTGTTAATAATTTTGATAAACAGGACTCTATTCGCAGGGCGTACTGGTTGACTGTCTCGTTATTTTGATGACAATCTTGTAAATCGGCGAGTAAAGCAGAGTAATGTTTCTTTTCTCCGAATTGTGTTCTTAAGAATTCTGATAACTGTTCCCATGTTTCAAAGTCGCGAATAGAACTAGCACTTTCTGCTTTTCCCTCCAATTGACTCAATATATATTTAAATAAAATGGGTTTTTGTTGAACATTGGCTAAGTCATAAGCATTTTGACAATTGGTTAAGAATGGGTTTAACTTATCTCTAGAACCATCAAAAGGTTTAATAAATTTCAATAAAATGTTGAGGTCCATTTTGTCTTCACTTTCTGACCTTGGGTTACGTCTGGAGCTAACTAAACCACTTTCTTCCTTTGTGGTCATATGTAATTAATTATACAATTGTGAACTTGTAAAGTTTGTTAAACTGGCCCGCAGGTGAGCGGACGCGCCAAATGAGATAAGAGTTCCACGAACTGATTAATCGGTCTGGATGTCGAATTATGAGACGGATTTAAGAACACTTCTATTTATAGACGTAATTAAATTTGGCTTTAGAACACTTTTCACTAATACATATATCACTTCACTGTTGAAAGTATATAGGATGGTTAAACTTACAGGAATTTGTAGAATAGAAGAATACGCATGATAGGTACTTCTTGTGATTTCCGGGAAATTTCGGAAAATGGGCTCGGTAGTTTTCCGTCGGTGCTGGACACGTCGGGGCTTCTGCGCGCTTGTGGCCAGAGAACCCAATGCCGCTTATTGCACAGTGGATCGGAGAGATAACCGGCTGATGATGAGTTCAGCTTGTCGCGAAAATGTAGATGATGATTGCACTTTTTCACACTTATGCACAAAACTTTCACCTTTCGAAGACGTTCCGGGGGATAATATTGTATCCCACCGCTGCCACCAATGTTATACGGAAACCGGAATTGTCTTTTTTAAAAAAGAAAATCGAACTTTCACAGAAGAGTTTTATTTAGGAAAATACTTAATGGAAAATTACACGGAAATGGAAAGTCGGTAAATGTATGATGTGATCGCGACGGAAGTTGGGACTGAACTAAGCTACTCATGTATGACAATTATTGCATCTAAATGGAAACTGCTGAATGGGAGAAAGTTAGGGCTGACACATATATTTTAGGGTGCAAATCTATATTATAACAGTACGTAACGAGGTGCATCTGTGATTTGGCGAAGGCTGAGATTTTGCTGCGCCCTCATGCGTTTACGGTGTGTTTCAGCGACGAGGGCGAACCATGCCGGGGCTGCATATGTCAGATGAGGGCGAATATATGTTAAGTATATTGCCCTCTTGATTTGTAGTGGTAATCTGGATGTAATCACTGGGTTTAGTAGTGCTCTTGCTGTTCTAGCGGAGTTTGTTGCGTGGTTGACTTGCTGGGTCATGGTCAACAATCGATCGATGGTGACCCCTAGATATTTGGCCGTCTTCTGCCAGGGGATCGGTGTGTCTAGCAGTTGGAGTGGTGGTGGCAGTGATGAGGTCCGCTGCTTGGTTACCATCATGGCTTGCGTCTTTGTGACATTCACCTTCATCTTCCACTTCGCAAGCCACTCTGGTAGCAGGTCCAGGGCACGCTGCATCTTGGTCCTTGCATGCATACTTTTAAAGGAGGAAGTCAGCAGCGCTGCGTCATCTGCATAGAGCGCTAAGGTGGTTCCGGCTTCAGTTGGCAGGTCATCGGTGAAGACGGAGTAGCAGGCAGGGGAGAGGCAGCTCCCCTGTGGTACGCCCGCTTCTATGTGGCGTTCCGACGACAGCTTCCCATCTACCCTCACCCTGAATCTTCTGTCTCTCAGGAATGATTGAATGGTCATAACTGCTCGTCGTGGGGCTCCTGTGAGAGTCAGCTTGAATAGTAGGCCGTTGTGCCAGACCCGGTCAAAGGCTTTCTCCATGTCCAGGAATACTGCAACCGTGTGCTCCTTTTTATTTGAGTTTTCGGCCATGAGGTGCAGTACCCTGGACAGCTGAAGAGTAGTGGAGTGCTCTGACCGGAATCCGAACTGTTCCGGGCGTGGCTTGAGGTATGGTGACAGGAGCCGCAGAAATAGTCTTTCAAAGATCTTCGAGAGACTTGGCAGCAGCGTGATAGGGCGGTAGCTTTCTGGTCTTCTTATGTCTTTCCCTTGCTTGGGGAACATTATGACGTGGCCGGTCTTCCAGTTGGTTGGGAAATGCCCGGTGCGGAGGATCCCATTGAACAGACGGGTGATTGCAGCGACTGCTTTGTATGGTAGGTGGCGCAGGGCTGCGTTGCCTATTCCATCCGCTCCGGGCGCTTTTCTTGGTTTGGCTGTCTGTAGTGTCCTTTGCACTTGGCGGGGGGTGAAGACCATCGGTTCTTCATAGGGGTCTAATGGCTGGTGGAAATATTGCCTCAAGTGGTTGTTAATTGAGGTTGCGTGTTCTAGGTTTTCTGTGGGGTTCTCCTTGAACTGTTGTTCCATCGAATGGGCGAAGATCTCGGCTCTGTCCTCGGCTCGGTATCTAAGATTCCCATCTTCATGGAACAGTGGCCGTACGGGATCTGGGTGTTTGCGTAGTTGGCGACAGAGTTTATGGAGGGATGCCCAATCCCCCGCTGCATCCTCTATCCTTCGCTCCCAGCCCGTTACGTCTTGGTCTTCCAGCTCACTTGTTAGCTTCTCCTTTAGGTGGTTCAATTTCTTCTTCACCTTAGGGTCCCTGGTTTGTTGCCAGAGTTTCCGGGTGAGTCTCTTTTCTGTGATGAGGGACTGGATATGGTGCGGGAGGCTTTGTTGTCTACCGTATTCATCTTTGTTGTTGGCTGATGTAGCGGCAGTCAAGGCTGCCTGCAGGCATGCCTGCATGTATGAGTTCCTCTGTGTGGTCCTCTACGTCTGCAGGGGTTATCAGGGGCCTGGTGGGGGTTGTCTCCCAGATGGCCTTTTGGAATTTCGGCCAGTCCGTTTTGGGTTTCCTGGGCAGGTATGGGGTTTTCGTGATCTCTCGGTCCAGTGTCATCAGGATTGGCTGGTGGTCCGAGCCAGTCTCTTCGTCCAGGACCGTTAGGTGTGGATTTGTGTGCAGGCCTTTATGGACCACAATGTCTATCACGTCAGGTAAGTGGCTTGTTTGGTGGGGGTAATGTGTTGGCATTTCTGGGCCCGACACTGTGTATCCCTTGGCATCAGCGTCTTTGAGCAGTCTGCGGCCGTTATTATTGGTAGCGGTAGAGTTCCAGGCGGTATTTTTGCAGTTCCAGTCGCCTGCCAAAATGGTGGTGATGGAGGGATGGATTAGGCTGTTTACGTCTTGGAGATCTAGCAGCTCTGTTGGTGGTTTGTAGACTGCATAAAGGTGCAGGGGGCTGCCGCCTACTTCTACTTCCACACCCAGGGCTTGTAGTGAGTTAAGGTTGCTGGAGATGTCCGGTAGCGCTTGGTGGATGATCCGTCTGCGGACCAGTACAATAAGACCCCTGTAGGCTCGGGTCTGCGTGGGTTGGTCTAGGCGGTAGGCGTGGGCGGGTCTGGGTTTATTCATTAATAGTTGCTTTGCCTAGCTTGCATGCCTTGCGCTGCTTGTTTTGGATAAACTCAGGCCTTCCTTACTCATCCCGGATGGGTAAGGAGGCAACGGTCTTAGGGGAGAGCGCAAGTCGTGATGATCCCTAAGGCAAGTCTGACGGATACCTTCTCGTGGTGCTGCCTGTTATTGGTTTATTTCCTTCCGAAATAAACGCAACAGAACACCGTCAGGCGCCGCGTGTATTGTTATCTATATGTGTATGTATATTTATATATTCTTTCTGTATATATTTGTATTATATGTGTATATTATGTAGTTCACAGGGCTATTTAACCCCTTATTAGTAACAAAATTGAAAATGCTCGGTACAGACCGGGGCCGTATTTAACTGTCTGTCATCTGTATTATACGTGCTAAGGTGCTTAGCACCTCTTTAAGACAGATGACAGAATAGACTTACGGTGTATAAATTGTAGTTTTAAGGCAAGGCTACAGATAATTTGTCATGTTTATGAGTAGATGAAAAACAGTTTGGCGGTGTGTGTGTTAAAATAGGGACCCCTCTAACTGGCAAACACCAGCGCCTACTACTGTCAAACATATTGTTACATAATCGAAAATAACCGCTGTCTTTTATTTGGTAGTGACCCCTGTTCCGATAACTCACGTTATTGGAGGCGGGGACAAACTGGCTGGACTAGTTCCAAAACCCCGATGATAAGTGTATCCTTAGACTTCGGGAAAATACCTCCAAGGTATTGTCAGTCTTCTGAACTCTAAACTTCCGGAGGCTTGAGTAGAAAGATTGAAGCCTGTCCACTTCCCCAAAATTTTGCTTATGGTCACAAATTATTATTATATCTATAATTTTTTCTGTGTACAATGTCGAAGGTAAATCGTGACGTCAAAGGGAAGTTCGCAAAAGGCCCTTCTCAGGGCCAACCAATTGTTTCGCCTGAGGACCGCTCAAGCGGCGCTTCTGAGAGCCGGAAAATCGCCCCTTCTCAGGGACAAACTACAAGGGTTTCTTCCAGAGATCCATCGGAGGTCTCCATGGGGGACGAAGTGAGGTCGGACGTAGAGTCCGTAATTGAGGAATCATGTGACGTGGGTGATTGCCGGAGGAAGCGGCCTCACTCCTCGTTTTACGTGCCCGGCTACCTAGAGTCGGACACTGAGACCGAGGAGACGTCGGCCGTTAAGGTCAGTACGGCGCGGAGAGGAAGGGCGAAGGGCAACAAAACAGGCCCCACGCGTGAAGAGTTTGTGAAGCCCAAGCCCATTCCACTAGTAGAGGAGCTGGCGGAGGTCCTGCAGAGCAGGAAGTTCAAAAAGGGGCCCGCCGCTGTGGCCGCCGGAAGTTTACTCGACACTGGAAGTGATTCCGATGTCCTTGCCGGGTTCGGTGACCTCAGCGGGTTAAACGCCCAAGAGCTAAGAGCACAAGCAGGAGGGATGCTCGCCTGCATCCTAGAGGTTGCCAAAAAATCTGGCAACCTAAAAGGCGAGTTCGTTGCTCGCCTGAAGAGGTCTGCGTCGACCCTGAGGGAGGTTGTCGACGCACTGGCCAGCAGGAGTGAGGCGGAGGAGACGCGGCGGCTGAGAGCTGAGAACAGTCGCCTGCGCCTCGAGATGGAGGCCTGCAAGGCAGAGGTGAAGGCGCTGCGTCGCGGGTTCACCGAAGCCAAAACCCAGGCGGCTGCCGCCACGTCTGCTGCTACAGTAGCGGCAGCGGCCGCTGCCGCCGAGACGCCGGCGCCCCCTGCCGTTGTACTGGGGGCAGAGTTAATGGAGGAGATGACGCGCTCCTTGACTTCCACGTTCGGGCAAATGTTAAATGCCCGACTGGCTGGTATCGAGGATCGCCTCCTACCAGCGCCGGTTCTGCGCCCGCCTCTCAGAGCGGACGCTAAGAAGGCTGCAGCAGCGGTTGCGCCCCCACCCCCGAAACCAGTCCCTCGAAAGCGGGTTGGCCAGGCGTCGCAGGCTGCTGCCACGCCCTCGACTGCGGCTCCCATCGCCCCAATACCGACTCCAACTACTGGAACCTGGGCAACAGTAGTGAAAAAGGGGAAAGGCAAAGGGAAGGGCAAATCGTCCTCCTCAGCAACGCCCGCTCCCGCTCCTGTCCCAGCAGCTCGTGCCCACCCCTCCGCCGAGAAGCCTAAAGTGACAAAGGCTTCCGTTGCCGCCAGGCCCAAGAAGGCGAAGGCAATGAAAACCCCCAAATCCGCAGCTGTTGTGCTGACGCTGCAGCCCGAAGCCGCGGTAAAGGGGGTAACATATAAAGCCATCGTTGAGGCGGCGCAGGAGAAGGTCGATCTCCAAGGATTGGGTATCGACCGGATCCATTTCCGCCAGACGGCCACGGGAGCCAGGATGCTCGAAATTCCTGGCTCCCAAAGTAGTGACAAAGCGGACAGGCTCGCGGAGAAGCTCCGCGGTGTCTTGTCCGAGGTGGCCAACGTCTCGAGGCCCGTAAAGTCCGTGCAATTGCACGTGACGGGCCTGGACGACGCCGCCACAAAGGAGAAAGTGGCGGCGGCGATCGCCAAGGTGGGCGGCTGCGACGTACTCCACGTCAAAGCCGGAGAGATACGAAGCTACGGCGGGAGCGGCTCTTCTCTTATTACCTGCCCAATTCCAGCAGCCAAAGTGTTGCTGGCACAGGGCAGGCTTTTGGTGGGGTGGAGCTCGGTGCGAGTGGTGGCACTGGCGGCGCGTCCCATGCGCTGCTTCAAGTGCATGGGTCTCGGCCATACGCGCCCTCAGTGTCCCTCGTCGGCTGACAGGGGGGACCTGTGCTTCCGCTGTGGAGGCGCAGGCCACAGGGCGGCGAGCTGCCAGAGGAGGGCCCCACACTGCGCGATATGCGCAGAGTCGGGGCGACCAGCCGAGCACAGGATGGGGGGACAAAACTGTGTCCCCCCAAAGACGAAGGGACAGGCCGCCAGGACCCAGGCCATCTCCCGACCGGCTGCCAGAGCCGCCCCTGAGGTAGTTCGCCGTGCGGCGAGCATGGAGGTTGTGCCGTCCGATTAATGGATCAAGTCGGACAGCACAATCTCCTCCAGACGAATTTAAACCACTGCGTCAGGGCTCAGGATTTGCTTATGCAGTCCCTGGCGCAGTGGCGGATCGATTTGGCGGTCGCCGCGGAGCCGTACTACATTCCCCAGTCCCATCCCTACTGGGCTGGGGATCTGGACGGCTCCGTAGCGATAATTGGACGTGCCGGTGGCGCCCCCCCCCTCTCGGTGTTAGAGAGGGGTTCGGGGTACGTGGTGGCCAAGTGGGAGAGGTATGCGGTAGTGGGCACATACTTCTCCCCCAATAGGACCGTCGCGGAGCTGGAGGTCTATCTAGACCTCCTGGCCGCGGCGGTGAGAAGGCAGGCACCACGTGAGGTCCTCCTCATGGGGGACCTGAACGCCAAGGCCCAGGCCTGGGGCAACCCCTACACTAACACTCGCGGGGAGATTGTCGTGGAGTGGGCGGTTGCCGCAGGGCTGACCCTCCTCAACAGGGGGTCGGTCCACACGTGCGTGCGACACAACGGGGGGTCCGTGGTGGACCTTTCGTTCGCCACCCCGGTGGTTGCAGCACGTGTCCAGGCCTGGAGAGTGGAGGAGGAGGTGGCGACTCTCTCGGACCACAACTACATCCGGTTCGAGATCGCCACCTCCCACCAAGGAGGGACTCGGCGCGTGGAGAGGGAGTCTTTCGCGCGCTGGGCAATTGGTCGCCTCGATGCCGAGTTGGCTGAAGAGGCGGCTATCGTCCAGACGTGGCTGGCCACCCCGGTGCACCCGGAGGTGGACATCGCGGCGGGCCACTTCCGGGAGGCGGTGACGGCCGTCTGCGACGCCGCCATGCCGAGGTCCCGACGCCGCCCCGAGCGCCGCCAAGTTTACTGGTGGTGCTCGGAGATAGAGGATCTCCGAGCGCGATGCTCGGAGACGCGCCGCCTCTACTATCACTGCAGGAGGCGGCGTCACGGCCGGACGGACGACCAGCTGCCGGCAGAGCAGCTGGCGGCCGAGCGGCTCCTGTATGGCGAGGTAAAGTTAGCCAAACAGGAGCTGAAGCTGGCCATCGGCCGGGCTAAGGCCCTCGGCTGGCATGAGGAGCTGGAGGGCCTCGACAGGGACCCATGGGGGCACCCGTATAAGTCTGCCCGGAATAAGTTCCGAGGCAGAGCGCCCCCTATCGCCGAGTCCCTGGAGCCAGAGCTCCTGGAGAGGGTGCTGGGGGGGCTATTCCCCGACAGCGACCCCCACTACACCCCTCCACCGATGGCCACGCCGTCCTTCCAAGAGGAGGAGGACCCGGCCTCCATTCCGCCTATTTCAGAGGTGGAGATGGAGGCAGCAGTCTCTCGCCTGAGTGGCAAAAAGACTGCCCCGGGACCAGACGGGATTCCCGGGCGGGTCCTCAGGATCGCCCTTAGGGAGATGGGCGGTCAGCTTCGGGAACTGTTCGACGCGTGCCTCACGTCGGGTCAGTTTCCGAAGCTCTGGAAGGACGGGCGATTGTGCCTGTTGCGGAAGGAAGGGCGAGACGCCGACTCGCCCGCCGCATACAGGCCAATCGTGCTGCTGGATGACACGGCGAAGCTGCTGGAGAGAATAGTAGCTTCCCGTGTCATCCGGCACCTGGGGGGAACTGGGCCTGAGCTATCAGAGGCCCAGTTCGGATTCAGAGCAGGGCGGTCGACGATAGACGCCCTGCTCTGGATCAAGGGGTGGACGCAGGACGCGGTCAGCGGGGGGGAAAAGGCGTTGGCTGTCTCGCTGGACATTGCCAACGCCTTCAACAGCCTACCGCACGGAGCAATACGGGAGGCGCTCCGCTATCACGGAGTGCCCCTGTATCTGCGTGGGCTGTTGGCTGACTACCTCCAGGACCGCGAGGTCCTGGTGGAGGGACGCGACGGTCTGAGGCGACGTCGCGTGTCCTGCGGGGTTCCACAGGGGTCGGTGTTGGGACCGCTCCTGTGGAACATTGGCTACGACTGGGTGCTCCGCGGCACGTTTCCCGCAAGTATGCGGGTTGCGTGCTACGCGGATGACACCCTAGTCGTAGTCAAGGGGAGGGACCTCAGGGAGACGGTGCGGCGGGCCACGGTGGCCACGACACTCGTGGTCGGCCGCATACGTGCCCTGGGGCTGGAGGTCGCCCTCTCCAAGACCGAGGCCCTAATGTTCCATGGGCCTCGGGGGGGACCCCCTCCAGGAACGCGGATAGACCTGGACGGGGTCCTGGTCCGGGTTGGGACCCAGATGAGGTACCTGGGTCTCATCCTGGACGGGCGGTGGACTTTTGGGGCCCACTTCACTCAACTGGCCCCAAAAGTCATAGGCGCCGCTGCCGCCCTTGGGAGGCTGCTGCCCAACGTGGGCGGCCCGAACGCCACTTGTCGTCGCCTGTACTCCGGAGTGATCCGGAGTATGGCCTTGTACGGGGCACCTGTCTGGGTGGACGCCCTCGGTCGCGCCAATAAGGCCCTGCTGCGACGTCCGCAGCGGGTCATCGCGACGAGGGCGATACGCGGGTACCGGACGGTGTCCTGGACGGCGGGATGCGTGTTGGCCGGTGATCCCCCCTGGGAGCTCCAAGCGGAGATCCTCGCCGAAGTTTACCACTTCGTGGCGGCGAGGAGATCCCGCGGGGAGCCTCCAGCGTGGGAGGAGGTCACGCGCATGCGACGGCGGGCGCGGGCCGCCCTGTTGAGGCGGTGGACGGAGGACCTGGCTCCACCGGTCCCTGGACAGAGGACGGTGGATGCCATTCGCCCGGTCCTCCGGAGGTGGGTAGGGCGGCGATTCGGGTCGCTGACCTTCCGATTGGTGCAGGTGCTTTCCGGACACGGATGTTTCGGAAGGTATCTGCATCACATCGCGAGACGGGAGGCGACCCCCGCCTGTCACGAGTGTGGAGCGCCAGAAGATACGGCGCTCCACACGCTGGAGGAGTGCGCCGCATGGAGTCCCATGCGGCACGCCCTCACAGCGGTCATAGGCGCAGATCTGTCGCTGCCGAGCGTGGTTAACGCTATGCTCGGCAGCGACGGATCGTGGCAGGCGGTGGTCTCTTTCTGCGAAGCGGTGATGGCGCAGAAAGAGGCTGCGGAGCGGGTGAGGGAGGACGACGTCCTCGCGGACCCGCTCCGGCGTAGACGAACTGGGGGGAGGAGAAGGCGGTTCGGGCGCCTTCTCGCTCTTTCCTAGTGCTGTGCGGATCATCGGTGGAGAGTCGGGGGATTCTCCACTGGCTTGCACGATCCCACACGTCTGGGGGATGGCCCCAATGAGCCGGGTCATTCCTCCATTGGCCGGGGCCCGTCATCGGTGACGGGCCGGCCGCTGGGGCGAGATGGTGACTGCTAACGCTACCCCATTTCGCCCTACTAGGCGGCAGACTGCTCATCCCGGGTTTTTAGTGGGTAACCTCACTTACTACCCCCCCGAGGGGGTAGTAAGGCCCTTCAGGCGAGGACTCCCACATAACCACTCCGCTCCCCCCGGGGCGGGTGGTATCCATAAAGGATTTTCCCGGGTGAAAAAAAAAAAAAAAAAAAAAGGCGGTAGGCGTAGTCCTGCGGGGTTCCACAGGGGTCGGTGTTGGGACCGCTCCTGTGGAACATTGGCTACGACTGGGTGCTCCGCGGCACGTTTCCCGCAAGTATGCGGGTTGCGTGCTACGCGGATGACACCCTAGTCGTAGTCAAGGGGAGGGACCTCGGGGAGGCGGTGCGGCGGGCCACGGTGGCCACGACACTCGTGGTCGGCCGCATACGTGCCCTGGGGCTGGAGGTCGCCCTCTCCAAGACCGAGGCCCTAATGTTCCATGGGCCTCGGGGGGGACCCCCTCCAGGAACGCGGATAGACCTGGATGGGGTCCTGGTCCGGGTTGGGACCCAGATGAGGTACCTGGGTCTCATCCTGGACGGGCGGTGGACTTTTGGGGCCCACTTCACACAACTGGCCCCAAAAGTCATAGGCGCCGCAGCCGCCCTTGGGAGGCTGCTGCCCAACGTGGGCGGCCCAAACGCCACATGTCGTCGCCTGTACTCCGGAGTGATCCGGAGTATGGCCTTGTACGGGGCACCTGTCTGGGTGGACGCCCTCGGTCGCGCCAATAAGGCCCTGCTGCGACGTCCGCAGCGGGTCATCGCGACGAGGGCGATACGCGGGTACCGGACGGTGTCCTGGACGGCGGGATGCGTGTTGGCCGGTGATCCCCCCTGGGAGCTCCAAGCGGAGATCCTCGCCGAAGTTTACCACTTCGTGGCGGCGAGGAGATCCCGCGGGGAGCCTCCAGCGTGGGAGGAGGTCACGCGCATGCGACGGCGGGCGCGGGCCGCCCTGTTGAGGCGGTGGACGGAGGACCTGGCTCCACCGGTCCCTGGACAGAGGACGGTGGATGCCATTCGCCCGGTCCTCCGGAGGTGGGTAGGGCGGCGATTCGGGTCGCTGACCTTCCGATTGGTGCAGGTGCTTTCCGGACACGGATGTTTCGGAAGGTACCTGCATCACATCGCGAGACGGGAGGCGACCCCCGCCTGTCACGAGTGTGGAGCGCCAGAAGACACGGCGCTCCACACGCTGGAGGAGTGCGCCGCGTGGAGTCCCATGCGGCACACCCTCACAGCGGTCATAGGCGCAGATCTGTCGCTGCCGAGCGTGGTTAACGCTATGCTCGGCAGCGACGGATCGTGGCAGGCGGTGGTCTCTTTCTGCGAAGCGGTGATGGCGCAGAAAGAGGCCGCGGAGCGGGCGAGGGAGGACGACGTCCTCGCGGACCCGCTCCGGCGTAGACGAACTGGGGGGAGGAGAAGGCGGTTCGGGCGCCTTCTCGCTCTTTCCTAGTGCTGTGCGGATCATCGGTGGAGAGTCGGGGGATTCTCCACTGGCTTGCACGATCCCACACGTCTGGGGGATGGCCCCAATGAGCCGGGTCATCCCTCCATTGGCCGGGGCCCGTCATCGGTGACGGGCCGGCCGCTGGGGCGAGATGGTGACTGCTAACGCTACCCCATTTCGCCCTACTAGGCGGCAGACTGCTCATCCCGGGTTTTTAGTGGGTAACCTCACTTACTACCCCCCCGAGGGGGTAGTAAGGCCCTTCAGGCGAGGACTCCCACATAACCACTCCGCTCCCCCCGGGGCGGGTGGTATCCATAAAGGATTTTCCCGGGTGAAAAAAAAAAAAAAAAAAAGGCGGTAGGCGTAGTAGCCTGGGAATTTCTGTGTTATGTCTGGCGTTAGATGTGTTTCACAGAGCAGGGCAATGTCTGCGTTTTCTTTTTTCAGGATGGCTCTGAAGTATCGATTCTTGCTCCGTATCCCTTCTGCATTCCAGAATATCACTCGGAGCGGGGGTGATAGGTTGTCTGTGACGGGGGCTGTGTCGTTCAGTTTCTCAGGACGCTGGCCAATCTGGTCAGCAGGGCGGCGACGGGGTCCCTGCCCTCCAACAGGGCTGACCGCACCTCCTGTAAGGCGGAGATGGCCGCGTCCACTTCCGCCAGCTTCCGCAGTTGGTCTTCTGTTAGTGTGTGTTTCGCTTCTTGGATAGAGGGGGCAGGTCTGTGTCTTTGTGGAGCAGCTGGCGGTGGCATTGCGTTCACATGCGACTGTTCCACAGGTTGTATGTCCCGAGGGACCGGGGTAGCGGCTTCCTCCTCAGCCGTTGTTGGGTCGGCTGAGGGTTGTTTTTTGCCCTTCTTTTTCTTCTTTTTCTTGTCCTTGTTTGCGGCCGGGGCTCTCGTTGTGGGGTTGTTTGCCGGGGCCATTAAAGAAGATCCTGTGGCCAGTGGTTCTTCTGGTATTGGCCTTTCTTGGATGGTCATTTGTGGTGGTATTATTTGGTTGGTGGTGGTGCTAGCGGTGGGTCCGGCTGTTCTGTTGCGAAGTTCTTTCTTCATAACTGGGCAGCGTGGGTTATTTGCCGTGTGGGCCTCCCCACAGTTGACACAAGTGGGGGGTTCGTCGCGGGGGCGTGGGCAGTCCGCCGCGAAATGTTCCCCACCACATCGTACGCAGGCTTGGGTGCGGTGGCAGTTCGTTGAGGCGTGGCGGAAGCCCTGGCACCGATGGCATTGTGCGGGTCCCTTTCTTCCGCGCCAGCTTTCGATGGTGATCCCAGGCATGCAGAGTAGCTCGGTTATTCCGTATATGCCTGGGATGGTTTCTGGGGTGTTCTTCAGCAGTGCGAAGAAGATACAGCCGGGTCTGCCTTGCCTGGCTTGGATCCTCTTCACGTTTTCTGGTTGAAATCCGAGGTCTTTGAGTTCTTTTTCAATTTCTTGGGGTGGTGTGTCCACTGGAAGTCCTCGTATCGCCACCTTGATGCCCCTCTCCTCCGGCAGCGAGTACGAGAACCACTTGACTGGCGTTGTGGCTTCTAGGTCGTTGAGGTATCTTTGAACCAGCCTGTACTCCTCTCCGTCGGCCGGGGAGAAACGGATTCCCTTGCCGAAGGGTCTGGCATTGGGTACGCGTCCCAGTTTGTCCCTTAGCTGGCGCAGGTGAGAGGTCCAGTTCGGGATCTCTTCGATCACTATTGGGGGGTACCGGTTCTTCTTAGTGGTGGTCGTCAGGTCATCATTTGGTGCTTGAGGTGCGGCTGTTGTCGGTGGTTGGCTGTCATCGGTGATATCAATAATGGGTATTGATGGGGCGTCCAGGTCTGGCATGTCTCTTCCTTGTTTTGGTTTTGGTGCTGTGGTTTGCGCAGATGTTTCCTTGATGAAGGTCTCAGCTGCGGTCACACGGGAGGTGCTGGCCCTAGGGGCAGATACGGCCGGCATGGTGGGGCCGGCGGTTGTTACTGCCGCATAGGATCTGCTGAGCTGTGGTGGGTCGGGGCGGCGTGGTTGTTGGCCCGCTGGTGTGCTTGTTTGGATTTTCTTGGGTTCAGGGCGTGGGGCAGATGTTAAGCTGCTGCTGGTAGAGGTGCTGGCGGTTTGTGCCGGGGGGGGGCCAGTGTGGGGAGCTTCGAGCGGCGCTGTTCTCGTTGCGGCTGCGGGTCGCGCCCCGGTTTTGGGGTGCATACGCGCTTGCTGTCTTCGGGGACTGCGTCGTCGTTGGTGCGCTTGCGGCGGAGGTTCATCGCCATGGTTTGGTTGGTCGTTGGTTCCATGTTTATCTCCATGGACTGTAGGGTATTCAGGGCTGTCTGTCTGGCAGCGGCTATGTCAGGGCTGTCAGCATTGAGTTCTTCCTCGGTCATGGATGCGGATTTGTTGGCCACATATTCCACCAAGGTCTTCTCGAGGGCTGGGGTTGCGATACCGGAGTTTATTATACTGTTCAGTACCGTTGCTTCGTACTCTAAACAGGCACGGGGCGATTTCAGCAGGGCTTGGGTTTTCTGTTGGCTTGTCTGGCTGCTGGGGGGGGCAGGGGAGGAGTGGGCCTGTACTAGACACGCGATAGCGGGAGGGTTACTAGGGCCCGCTTCACTCCTTATGTTCCCCTCAGCGGATTTCAGTTTCTTTTTCTCCTCTTTTCGTTTGGCTTCGGCTGTGCGCTGTAGGTATAGCTTCTTAATCTGCGCTTGGAAGCGTTCTACGTCGGCGGGGTCGATCTTGTTCCTTATCCGTGACAGTGATCTGTCACGTATGGAGGGGCCGAGAGAGCGACTGCTCTGCCTCGGGGCTCCAGGTGGAGTCCGTTCAGCGTCAGGCTTCTTCGTGGGGTTGTCTGGTGTCTGCATCGTTGCACCGTCAATGTGGACGTTCCTCGCACACGCGACTTCGCAAAGGGATAGCCGGGGCTAACCCTTTGAACTTCGTTGTGGCGGCTGTCTTCTCACCTCACATTGAGGGGCGATTTCGGAGGGTGTTTTGTGAATAAAACACCGCCGAAAGTCTTTTTGTTTGGAGAGTCCGAACGTGTGAATTACTTAGGAAGGCGCGGGAGCGTAACTTTCCTCGCAGTGCCATAACTGCCAACTATACGGGCACGCCTCCCGTTTCTGCTTCGCTCGCGCTAGGTGCGTTAAGTGCCTAGGCGATCACGCGACAGCAGCGTGCACTCGCACCCGGGATTCGCCGGACCCACCCAGTTGTGTTCTATGCGGTGCTCAAGGGCATACCGCGAATTACTACCCGACACAACATAGTAACAGTCGCGTAACAACACACTTTGTGCTGTTAAGCGACGTCGTTCAGGCGTGGGGTAGCGTCAGCCAAACCCGTCTGAACGATCAAATCCGCCATTTGCTGCGGTCGCAGTGTGACACCCTACGGTGACAACGGCCACTGTTGTTGTTTTGGTTTAACCTTGCACCGTGGCCTTTCCCGCTTCACGGGTCAGCCGAAGCAAGCTGGGCTCCGGGATTACTGGCCTTGGGGTCGCCCCTAGTCAACCCCGGAGTAGCGCTTAGGAGCACCCCTCTCCGCCGAGAAAAAAGCTCGGAGAGGGTACACAACTAGGGCACACCCTAGGTACACACTCCCTCTCACACAGTGAGCTCACAAGGTGTGTGAGGGAATTCAAACACTTGATAGGGCGTCCTGAGTATTCCCCTCAGGATGCAGTCCCGTCCCTCTAACGGTGAGGTGCGTCAGCGAGTACCCGTCCCTCCTTCGCCATTGTCGAGACCGTTTCGGAATCCGAAACGGACATGGAGGTAGATCAGGCCGGCGCCTCACGCACGGACTCTGATTCCGATAACGACGGTTACACCGTCGTAGATCGCAAACGCAAGCGCGCGCCCAAAGCCGCTAGTTGCGCCACTTCCGCCCCTCCCGCCAAGGCACCCGCAAAGGCCCCCGCCTCCGGCAAAAAACCGACCCCCGCCCCGCGCCCCGCGTCTCCTCCCTCCGCTCCGGTTTCAACCGCCGCGTCCCCTCAGGACGCGAGCGCACGTCGCGAAAAACCGCCTCCGCCTTTGTTCATTCAGGACAAAAGCAAATGGGACATGCTGTCCCGCTTAGTTTCGGATCGTGGGATCCATTATACTAATGCCCGCTCCACGCAGCAGGGCATTAAAGTCCAAGTGCCCACTAGTAGCGACCACAGAGCGCTAACAAAGCTCCTCCGTAAAGAGAGCATAAGTTTTCACACTTATGCGCTCGAAGAGGAGAAAGTCCTTCGCGTTGTGATTCGCGGTGTGCCCTAAGGAGATACATACCGATGCGGTATGTGACGACCTTAAAGCACAAGACTTCCCAGTACATGCGGTTCACCGCATGTACAGCGGGAAGGACCGCAGTCCATATGACCTAGTACTCGTAGTACTAGACCGTACACCAGAGGGCAAGGCCATTTTTAATTTAAAAAAGGTCTGCGGCCTCTCTGGGTTAGACGTACAAGCCCCATTTAAAAATGGAAGTCCCTCGCAGTGTCACAACTGCCAATTGTACGGTCACGCCTCCCGCTTCTGTTTCGCTCACGCTAGGTGCGTCAAGTGCCTAGGCGATCACGCGACAGCGGCGTGCACTCGCACTCGGGACTCGCCGGACCCACCCAGCTGCGTTCTATGCGGTGCTCAAGGACATACCGCGAATTACCGCGGCTGCCCAAAAGCACCACGCATAAACCACAGGGTGGCAAGGCATAGGCCGACCCGTCCCTCACATGACCGTTACCAACGGGTCAGCCCTAAGCTGTCGGTAATACCTGCTTCACAGGTAATACCCGCGCCGCTCCCCGCCCGTAACGCATGGTCTAAACCACCCAGTATGGTAAAGACCATCACTCCCGCCCGCGCCCCGGCCCGCGCGCCCGCACCCGCTCCCGCCCGCGCCCCGGCCCCTGCCCGCGCACCGGCCCCGGCTCGCCCCGCGCTCCCGGCACCCGTTGCCAACTCCGTTCGCGCCCCTCCTCCCCGCGCCATTCCTCGGCCACAAGCCCCACCCATGCCGCTGATGGATGCCTCTCTTCAAGAGGACATCAAACTAGTCAGCGACCTGGCGATGTCTATTGACATCAACGAAGTCCGCGAGCTAGCGCACAAGATGCACTTCGCTCAATCCCCAGCGGACGTGATCCAATATACATTGGAACACGCGAATTTACTTAGCGCCCTTAAGCGCTTCGTTCCCCAGGCCCCTCCCCAGTACAACCACTATGGGTAGTACAACCGCACGCACGAAACCGCGCTCAGTTTCGTTAGCGTCATTCAACGCTAACGGTTTCTTTAGACAACGTGACCTTGTCCACGACTTTTGCTGCACCCACCTTATCGACATTATATGCGTGCAGGAGACCCTTCTAAAACCGGGGAAGGCGAACCCTAGGTTTGCCAATTACAGAACGGTACGTGATGATAGAGTGAACTCCCGTGGGGGAGGCACTCTTATCTATTACAAAAGGTCCCTGCACTGCATCCCCCTACCTACCCCGACTCTTGTTAATATGGAAGCATCTTGTTGCCTCCTAGCTATGACTGGTCATCAACCTATAGTCATAGCGTCCTGTTACCAAGCTTGTCAAAAGCCGATCGTCCGAGCTGACTTAGAAGCATTGTTCTCATTAGGAAGCGCCGTCCTTCTGATTGGCGACTTCAATAGTAAGCACATCCTATGGAATTGTAACGTCAACAATCCCAGAGGCATTGCACTTGAAAAACTAGTCGCAGAACTTAATTTTGACATAATTGCGCCCACTGAGCCCACTCACTACCCTCATACGGAAGACTTTCGACCTGACTTGCTTGACATGGCACTACTCAGAGGCGTAACACTCCAGTTACGCTCCATAGAAGTGGTTCACGAGCTTCACTCTGACCACCGACCCATTATACTGCGACTAGGTCCCGACCCAACAACAGACCTCCCCCGCCCCACTAAGACGATAGTGAACTGGAAGCAATTAGGCGTTGCCCTAAAAGCTATCAGTTCACCGGACCTTGACAAGATCCCTGACGACATCCTGACTAAAGATGACGTAACCCTTGCGATCGATTCGTTCACTAATCACCTCTCCACCGTAGTAGGTGCATCCGCAAAGGAGGTCATGGTGCCGGACGACCGGCGCCTTGTCATTCCAGCGGATGTGAGACGATTAGTGACGGAAAGTAAAGCAGTGACCCGACATTACGACTCTTACCCCAGTAAAGAGAACAAAACTAAGAAACGCCACTTTGAACGCATGGTTCAAAGTCGCATGTCTGAGTTGCGTGATCAACAATGGGGTGACAAACTTTCAAACCTCGTGCCAAGCCACCAGGCTTATTGGGACTTGGCGCGAGGTATGAAAGGAAGTAACTACAACGACATGCCTCCCTTATACAGACCAGTCCCACTAGTCCCAGCGTTCTTTGACGAAGACAAAGCTGAGTGCCTAGCTGATAGCCTAGAGGCTCAGTGTTCCCCTAACGTAGATCACGTTGACCAAGCTCACCTCGATTCGGTGGATGCTGAAGTCGAACGTAAAAGCTCTGTGGTCACCTCTGAACTCCCACCAATCACCTTAGCGACTTACGCTGAGGTGGCGAGACTGATCAAGGCCCTCCGACCGCGCAAATCCCCCGGTGCCGATGGCATCTCCAACAGGGTTCTTAAAACCCTCTCTCCTCCTCTCATCCATCTCCTAGTCAGCATCTTCAATGCTGCTATGAGCCACTGCTTATTCCCAGACACCTGGAAATGTGCAAATGTCATTGGCATTCACAAACCAGGCAAAAGCTCATCTGACCCCACCAGTTACCGCCCCATCAGCCTCCTCAGTGCCTTAGGCAAACTTTACGAGCGGTTACTTGCAAACCGTCTCCAGTCCCATGCTAAGGAACACCACCTTATCCCAGATGAGCAGTTTGGCTTCAGGCCCGGACACTCATGCGTCCAACAGGTGCACCGCCTCACGGAGCACATCATTGAGGGCTTTAACAAGTACCCCAAACCCCAGACAACGCTAGCAGTCTTCCTCGACGTAGCGAAAGCTTTTGACAAAGTCTGGCACAATGGCTTGATTTACAAGCTATACCAATTTGGCGTGCCAGAACGTCTTGTGCTCATCCTACAAGACTTCCTTAAAGCCAGAAGCTTTCGCTATCGCGTGGAAGGCACCCTCTCCTCCCCCCACCCAGTCAGAGCCGGAGTCCCTCAGGGCTCCGTGCTATCACCCATTCTTTTCGCGCTGTATACCAGCGACATCCCACGCTCTCAGCCTAACGTCCTATTAGCCCAATACGCGGATGACACCGCTATTTATACCACTGGGTGGCATATCAGTAGAAAGTCCATTCCCGCCCTCCAACGGGCCATCACCGAGATCGGTGACTGGTTCCGTAAATGGCGCATCGCGGTCAACCCAGTTAAAAGTGCAGCTATGTACTTTACTGAGAAGGGCCGCCCCCGTTACCCGCAACCTATAACTTTGTTCGACCAACCCATCCCCTGGGTTAGTAAAACAAAATATCTCGGAGTCACCCTTGATCGGAATCTCACCTTTAGCGATCATATAACAACCGTCCGTAACAGAGCGGCCTTTGTAATGGGTCGCCTTGGTCCCCTGATTCGCAAAGAGAGTAAAATGTCTCTTAGAAATAAGAAGACACTTTACACTGCCTGCATCCGCCCCATCATGACTTACGCATCAGTAGTGTTTAGTCATGCTAGTGAGGCCCATCTCCATAAGCTTCAAGTCATTCAAAACCGTTTTCTTCGTAGTGCAACCGGCGCTCCGTGGTATATCCGGAACACCGAGTTGCATTGCGACCTAAACCTTCCCTCTTTAGCGCAGTTCAATAAGGACTGCGCCCGCCGATACTTTGATCGAGCGCCCCACCACTCGAACCCATTGGTTGTCCAGGCATCGAACTACTCGACCGCCTCTTCTATCCCATTTTTCAAACCCCCCCGTCGCCGACCACGGCAGGTATTAGACGACCCGGATGACCCCATCGCAGTCATTACATTGGCAGCTTTAGCGTTATCCGCAAGTCGTCGAGGTAAAATCCCCAGGTGTGAGGTAATTAGAGGTCACACAATCAAACACCGAGCTCGCCGGCGAGCTCGAGGCAAAAACAAGGTCACGATAAATTGCTCTCCATATAGTCAAAGAGTATTATTCAGTAGGGCCCAATTGTGCAACACTGCAGTTGCACAGAGGCATTTTGCTCCGATCCCCCCCATGTCTCTCGACAGCGAGACAAGCCGAGGTCCGAACCACAGTGGTGCCCTTGAGCTCGCTGTCAACCCCTCCTATAATAGCGGTACGTTTTCGGCGTCCGCAGGAGACGGAGGTAGAAAGCGCTTTTCGCCTTCTACGCCCGTCTCGGGAGAAGTGCCTTCGGCACTTCTCCCTCCCGGGCTATTGTAGGGCCAGGCCCTCGCCCAAAACCCGGTGGAGCTGGACGACCGCACAGGCGGTAGCCAGCATCTATGTCCTCCCTAAAAAAAAAAAAAGGTGAGGTGCAGGTCCTTCAGACCTTCGCCCTCCGCCACCCCGATCTGTATGTTGCTCATATGCAACTCCTAGAAGAGGAAGCGAGTGCCCGCCTCACGGACACTCTTATTGCTCCCTCCGGGACTTCAATCCCGGAGGCCAACGTCCCTCCTCTGACCCGGTCCTTCTCACAGGACAGCCCGCTTTCGCCCGCCCCGGGCCCGGACAATAGACGCACGGTGGCAGCCCCTCCCCGTGAGAGGTCTCGCTCGCGCTCACCGATCGGGAGGCCAGCGAGCACCCGTCCCTCCATCGCCGTTGTCGAGCCCACTTCGGACTCCGAAACGGAGATGGAAGTAGATCCGAGTCGCGCCTTACGCACTGACTCGGACTCCGATAACGACGGCTATACCGTCGTTGACCGCAAACGCAAGCGTGCTCCTAAAGCCGCTAGTTGCGCAACTTCCGCCCCTCCCGCCAAGGCACCCGCTAAGGCCCCCGCCTCCGGCAAGAAGCCGACCCCCGCCCCGCGCCCCGCGTCTCCTCCCTCCGCTCCGGCCACTACTGCCGCGTCCCCTCAGGACGCGAGCGCGCGCCGCGAAAAACCGCCTCCACCCCTGTTCATTCAGGACAAAACCAAATGGGACATGCTGTCCCGTTTAGTTTCGGATCGTGGGATCCATTACACTAATGCCCGCTCCACGCAGCAGGGCATTAAAGTCCAAGTGCCCACCAGTAGCGACCACAGAGCGCTAACAAAGCTCCTCCGTAAAGAGAGCATAAGTTTTCATACTTATGCGCTCGAAGAGGAGAAAGTCCTTCGCGTTGTGATTCGCGGTGTGCCTAAGGAGATACATACCGATGCGGTATGTGACGACCTTAAAGCACAAGACTTCCCTGTGCATGCGGTTCACCGCATGTACAGCGGGAAGGACCGCAGTCCATATGACCTAGTACTCGTAGTACTAGACCGTACACCAGAGGGCAAGGCCATTTTTAATTTAAAAAAGGTCTGTGGCCTCTCAGGACTCGATGTCCAAGCCCCATACAAAAATGGAAGTCCCTCGCAGTGCCATAACTGCCAACTATACGGGCACGCCTCCCGTTTCTGCTTCGCTCGCGCTAGGTGCGTTAAGTGCCTAGGCGATCACGCGACAGCAGCGTGCACTCGCACCCGGGATTCGCCGGACCCACCCAGTTGTGTTCTATGCGGTGCTCAAGGGCATACCGCGAATTACCGTGGTTGCCCTAAAGCACCACGAGTGAACCACAGGGTGGCAAGGCATAGGCCGACCCGTCCCTCTTACGACCGTTACCAACGGGTAAGCCCTAAACTAACGGTAGTACCTGCCTCACAGGTAATACCCGCGCCGCTCCCAGCCCGTAACGCATGGTCTAAACCACCCAGTATGGTTAAGACCGTCGCTACCGCCCGCGCCCCGGCCCGCGCGCCCGCACCCGCGCCCGCACCCACACCCGCCCGCGCCGCGGCCCCTGCCCGCGCACCGGCCCCGGCTCGCCCCGCGCTCCCGGCACCCGTCGCCAACACCATTCGCGCGCCTCCCCGCGCCGCTTCCCGGCCACAAGCTCCACCTATGCCATTGATGGCTGCCCCTCTTCAAGAGGCAATCAACCTAGTCAGCGATCTGGCTATGTCGGTTGACATCAATGAGGTACAAGAGCTATTCCACAAGATGCAATACGCTCAATCCCCAGCGGACGTGATCCAATACACATTGGAACACGCGAATTTACTTAGCGCCCTTAAGCGCTTCGTTCCCCAGGCCCCTCCCCAGTACAACCACTATGGGTAGTACAACCGAACGCACGAAACCGTACTCAATTTCGTTAGCGTCATTTAACGCTGACGGCCTCTTCAGACAACGTGACCTCGTCCACGACTTTTGTTGTACCCACCTTATCGATATCATATGCGTGCAGGAAACCTTTCTAAAACCGGGGAAGGCGAACCCTAGGTTTGCCAATTACAGAACGGTACGTGATGATAGAGTGAACTCCCGTGGGGGAGGCACTCTTATCTATTACAAAAGGTCCCTGCACTGCATTCCCCTACCTACCCCGACTCTTGTTAATATGGAAGCATCTTGTTGCCTCCTAGCTATGACTGGTCATCAACCTATAGTCATAGCATCCTGTTACCAAGCTTGCAAAAAGCCGATCGTCCGAGCTGACTTAGAAGCCCTATTCTCATTAGGAAGCGCCGTCATTCTGATTGGCGACTTCAACAGTAAGCACATCCTATGGAATTGTAACGGCAACAATCCCAGAGGTATTGCACTTGAAAACCTAATCGCAGAACTTAACTTTGACATAATTGCGCCCACTGAGCCCACTCACTACCCTTATATGGAAGACCACCGATCTGACTTGCTTGACATGGCACTATTCAGAGGCGTAACACTCCGGTTACGCTCCATAGAAGTGGTTCACGAGCTTCACTCTGACCACCGACCCATTATACTGCGACTAGGTCCCGACCCAACGACTGACCTCCCCCGCCCCACTAAGACGATAGTGAACTGGAAGCAAGTAGGCGATGCCCTAAAGGCTATCAGTTCACCGGACCTAGACAAGATCCCTGACGACATCCTGACAAAAGATGACGTAACCCTTGCGATCGATTCGTTCACCAATCACCTCTCCACCGTAGTAGGTGCATCCGCAAAGGAGGTCATAGTGCCGGACGACCGGCGCCTTGTCATTCCAGCGGACGTGAGACGATTGGTGACGGAGAGTAAAGCAGTGACCCGACATTACGACTCTTACCCCAGTAAAGAGAACAAAACTAAGAAACGCCACTTTGAACGCATGGTTCAAAGTCGCATGTCTGAGTTGCGTGATCAACAATGGGGCGATAAACGTTCAAACCTCGTGCCAAGCCACCATGCTTACTGGGACTTGGCGCGAGGCTTGAAAGGAAGTAACCATAACGACATGCCTCCCTTATACAGACCAGTCCCACTAGTCCCAGCGTTCTTTGACGAAGACAAAGCTGAGTGCCTAGCTGATAGCCTAGAGGCTCAGTGTTCCCCTAACGTAGATCACGTTGACCAAGCTCACCTTGATTCGGTGGATGCTGAAGTCGAACGTAAAAGCTCTGTGGTCACCTCTGAACTCCCACCAATCACCTTAGCGACTTACGCTGAGGTGGAGAGACTGATCAAGGCCCTCCGACCGCGCAAATCCCCCGGTGCCGATGGCATCTCCAACAGGGTTCTTAAAACCCTCTCTCCTCCTCTCATCCATCTCTTAGTCAGCATCTTCAATGCTGCTATGAGCCACTGCTTATTCCCAGACACCTGGAAATGTGCAAATGTCATTGGCATTCACAAACCAGGCTAAAGCTCATCTGACCCCACCAGTTACCGCCCCATCAGCCTCCTCAGTGCCTTAGGCAAACTTTACGAGCGGTTACTTGCAAACCGTCTCCAGTCCCATGCTAAGGAACACCACCTTATCCCAGATGAGCAGTTTGGCTTCAGACCCGGACACTCATGCGTCCAACAGGTGCACCGCCTCACGGAGCACATCATTGAGGGCTTCAATAAGTACCCCAAACCCCAGACTACGCTAGCAGTCTTCCTCGACGTAGCGAAAGCTTTTGACAAAGTCTGGCACAACGGCTTGATATACAAGCTATACCAATTTGGCGTGCCAGAACGTCTTGTGCTCATCCTACAAGACTTCCTTAAAGCCAGAAGCTTTCGCTATCGCGTGGAAGGCACCCTCTCCTCCCCCCACCCAGTCAGAGCCGGAGTCCCTCAGGGCTCCGTGCTATCACCTATTCTCTTTGCACTGTATACCAGTGACATCCCACGCTCTCAGCCCAAAGTATTCCTAGCCCAATATGCGGATGATACCGCCATTTACACCACTGGGTGGCATATCAACAGACAGTCCTATTTCGTCATGCAACGGGCCATCACCGAGATCGGTGACTGGTTCCGAAAATGGCGCATCGCGGTCAACCCAGCTAAAAGCACGGCTATGTGCTTTACTGAGAAGACACGCTCCCCTTACCCGAAACCGCTTATTTTGTTCGACGAACCCATTCCCTGGGTTCCTAGAACAAAATACCTCGGAGTCACCCTTGATCGTCATCTCACCTTTAACGATCACATAACAACCGTCCGTAACAGAGCGGCCTTCATAATGGGTCGCCTTGGTCCCCTACTTCGCAAAGAGAGTAAAATGTCTCTTAGTAATAAGAAGACACTTTACACCGCCTGCATCCGCCCCATCATGACTTACGCATCAGTAGTGTTTAGTCATGCTAGTGAGGCCCACCTTCATAAACTTCAAGTCATCCAAAACCGTTTTCTTCGTAATGCAACCGGCGCCCCGTGGTATATCCGGAACACCGAGTTGCATTGCGACTTAAACCTTCCCTCTCTAGCGCAGTTCAATAAGGACTGCGCCCGCCGATACTTTGATCGAGCGCCCCACCACCCGAACCCATTGGTTGTCCAGGCATCGAACTACTCGACTGCCTCTTCTATCCCATTTTTCAAACCCCCCCGTCGCCGACCACGGCAGGTATTAGACGACCCGGATGACCCCATCGCAGCCATTACGTTGGCAGCTTTAGCGTTATCCGCAAGTCGTCGAGGTAAAATCCCCAGGTGTGAGGTAATCAGAGGTCACACAATCAAACACCGAGCTCGCCGGCGAGCTCGAGGCAAAAACAAGGTCACGATAAATTGCTCTCCAAATAGTCAAAGAGTATTATTCAGTAGGGCCCAATTGTGCAACACTGCAGTTGCACAGAGGCATTTTGCTCCGATCCCCCCCATGTCTCTCGACAGCGAGACAAGCCGAGGTCCGAACCACAGTGGTGCCCTTGAGCTCGCTGTCAACCCCTCCTATAGTAGCGGTACGTTTTCGGCGTCCGCAGGAGACGGAGGTAGAAAGCGCTTTTCGCCTTCTACGCCCGTCTCGGGAGAAGTGCCTTCGGCACTTCTCCCTCCCGGGCTATTGTAGGGCCAGGCCCTCGCCCAAAACCCGGTGGAGCTGGACGACCGCACAGGCGGTAGCCAGCATCTATGTCCTCCCTAAATAAAATAATAAAATACGATAGCATGCATTCTTAACTGACTCTCGGAGTCAACCACATCTTTGTTTCATTCCTTGTTTCATGTACCAGCGAGAACAAATTGTTACATAGGATATACGAAGAAATTGTAACATAATTTGAAGAAAGAAATACAGTCCACCATTTGAGCTACATCGAAGCGTGTGTTTTATTGACCCATAGCGTAAGGACCCCCACACATTATATATAAAATAAATGGTATACAACTTCACACCTGAACACATAACAAAAAACAATAAATAAAGGATTCTGTTGAACCGTAACAGTTCGAAATTGATGACAATGAAAACAACAAATGCTGAACTGAACCTGAACTTTAGTATTTCTCTAACGAGTAAGTTTTTTGTCAAATAAGTAAATAATGTTTTGTTTAGTCATTTTATTTATTTCTTCTCTTCGTGCTTAAATAATAAATAAATAACCAATTTTATTTAGTTACAATAAATTACATTACATCAGAAAAAAGAAATGCTTCCATGCCTAACCGCTCTTTCCATCCCGAACTTATCAAAGTCCACATTGCTATTTTGCTGGATGAGTTATAGATAGATACATATAATAGTGCATGCATAGCTTGTATTAGGGTTTTCCATACAAACATAGTTTCGTGATACGTCGTACTCTAAATGTCGAGTGTTCTAACTCCGTGAAATAAATTCGCATACCTTCAAAGTATCTGGGTTCATAGTTTGCTCCTGGTTCCCCGTAAATTCTGTACTTCAAAATTAGTGTAGAAATTTCAATTAGATATTATATTAGAGATAAAACTAATAATACAGTGAAGACTGTAGGTATAAACAATTGGTATTTAATCACATCACGCTAATATTATGTATGCGAAAGTTGCGAGTGTATTTTTATGTTTGTTACTTCTTGACGCTCAAACGGCTGGGCCAATTTTCATGACATTTTGTATGGAGGCAGATGAGGCGCTGTATTAATACATAGGATACTTTTCATCATCATGGTCATCCGTCAGCACGTAGGTGAATCCGCGGGGCGTAACTAGTATATGATAAAACTAAGTGTGTATGTAAAGCCTTACCTACGCATATTCTAAATTCAAGGGAAAACAACGGTATCCGGGTGCTTCCTCATGGCTCGTGGACATTACTGCATGAGGTCTAGTAGAGCACGAAGATAATATAATATTTTTCATGGTCTTAATGGTAGAACCGTCCATAGTATACTTACTATGGACGATGGCTGGCATGAGTCAACTCGTGAACGAGTGCTGTGCTTGAGGAGACTGGTCCGTTCAGAATGCCTATGCAAACCTGTTTTTATCTGTTTTGTGATAGTATATATACTAGGTATAATTAGCATCCCCTATAACTATATTTCCCTCTGACTATGTAAGAATATTCCCGTAGTGTTTCATTAATATCTTTAATAGCTTAAAAATGACATGGATCCTGGAGTCTGTGGAAGAGCGATTAATTATTATTTTAATAAGCCGTCCTTATGTTATCATTAGAGGAGACATCCATATCCCAGCAGCTTTCTGAAAATTATTTGAGAACCGATCCCGCGTAATCGCACTTGTGTAGTCGTAGCCTAAGTGGGATCAATTCAATTCCCTTAGCTGGAGCATTCATCCGACTACGCAGCTGACATTTTTCCATACTATTTTTATTTGATTTGCGTTGCGGTTCCAACTCAGTGGTTTGTAGTTTAATTTCCGGCTCAAAGGGAACGCTGACGTCTGGCGAGACCTTTAAAATTTAATAAAACGGTTTTTGGTAATTTGTCTACGTAAATCAGTACTAATATTATAAATGTGAAAGTAACTCTGTCTGTCTGTCTTTTTGTCTGTTACGCTTTCACGCCAAAACTACTGGACCGATTTGAATGAAATTTGGTATGGAAATAGTTTGAGACCCGGGAAAAAACATAGGATGGTTTTTATTCAACTGCGCAAAAAGAGGTTAATGTTTTTGCGCGATAACCGACATACGCGCGGGCGGAGCAGCGCCCGGAAAGCTAGTATATAATAAACAGACGACATACAATTACGCGGGGTTTGAAGTTGTTAATCGATATCGAATATATCGTTGTAATACCTACTTATTTAATTGGTTACATATGCTACTGATGAACGTACTTTTTTACGGTTTGTGTGCATTGTTCAAAAACATTTCAAGGTTCTACGATCAATATTACATTAAACTCGAGAATTCTAGGTTTTTTTTTTTTTTTTATGCCTGATAGGTTAGCCTTTGACCACTATCTCACCTGATGGTAAGTGATGATGTGGTCGAGGATGTTGTTCAGGCTAACCTAGAGTTATTGGCTCTCAAGGACAGCTGCCGGAACACACCGTTAGGTGCTTGGCGACAAACTTTCAACTTGAGGGTTGTAGCTAGCCAGTCGAGCATTCGCAAAGTGCCCTACCACCATGCTGTAACGACTGCTATCCTAAGACAACAGCCGGGACCGACGGCTTAACGTGCCCTCCGAAGCACGGAAGCGCTCAGTAGTAATGTCACCAGCGGTCACCCATCCAAGTCATGACCGCGGCGGACGTTCCTTAACTTTGCTGATCGATTCAGAATGGCTTAGCAAACTTCTTGGCTACGAGCGCTTCAAAATGATTGATTATGAAGAATAGTTACCAAATCTAGCTACAAAAGACGATAAAACTGTAACAATTTTGTATTTCCCAACCAGACAGACATCAAATATATCTACGTATAAATTCATATTTACCATCATGCACTAGCATGATAGTTAATAAGAATTAGGGCATTTTGTAAATCATAAATTTACAAATTATTGGAATACAAAATGTTTTGCCCCGGGCGGGAATTGAACCCGCGTCCTTCCGATTTCGCGCCGGATGCTTTATCTATTAAGCTACCGGGGGTACGGCTGTGTCGCCGAAATTTCGTACTCCAATAGTATTTCTTAAACCGTCATAGGGGACGGTGCATTTTGTAATTACTTGCTGCGCTATCACTTGTCAAAATCTGTCGCCAAAATTACAACTTTATTTCACCTCTCGTTGTAATTTTGTAATGTAATCCGCGGAGAAAGCGACACTGCAAAAATATTTTAATAATAACGCCTTCTGACAGCTGTCCTTGTGAGCTGCAGTTCCCATTCTTGGTTAAGCCTGCCTGCATACCATCCTTGACCACATCATTACTTACCCACAGGTGTGATGGTAGTCAATCTCGAAGCCATAAACAATCAACTGAAAAATTAAGAGTATATTCATAGGCAGTCCTACTATATTGTGCGCTCTACTATGTATTCTAGCCATGAATTTGAAAGTGTTAGTGTATACTTTGTAAATGCTCGGCTGCATTAGCTCCAACTTCCAACTACTCTAAAGTCTTCTCCATAGTAATGTCACTGGTGGAGAGTCAGAGGATTATCCACTGGCTTGCACGGCCCCACACGTCTGGGTGGCGGCCTTGATGAGCAAGATCGTTTCTCCACAGGCGTTTAGAGCCGCCGCGCCGCCAGGGCAAGATCGTGAATGTTAACGCGACCCCACCTCGGCGGTGGACTGCTCACGGGTGGTTTTAGTTGGTTTAAGATTTTCACATCCCTTTCTGCGACCCCTGTGGTGGAAGGGCATTTTCATTGAATAAAAATGAACGTGTCAGATATTCTGCCTCTAAGCAGTAGAGTGCAAATACTGTATTAAGGCGTGAAAGGCACTGTAACAAATGAAATTGCTGGGCAAACAAGGCATAAGAACCAACGTGCCGGGGCGACGCAGTGCAGTATCAAGCAGGATGAGATGGATTACATTGCAACTTTAATGGACAGGTATGACACTTATCATCAGGCAGGCGACTTGTCCGTCTCGATATTTAATAACAATTTAAAAACAACTATTAACAGGGCGTAATACTATAAGTTTAAGATTACAAAATCTTATCACGGTAAACATTTATATGGTTTCTATATTATTTATTTAGCCTAGCTCGGATTGTCGTTAGCTCGCCCTCGCTTAGCTATTTTCTCAGTATTGAATCGACCTTGAGTTGACGCGGATATGTCTGAAAGGGTGAAACGAGATTCAAAATCAACCAGACCGTAATAAGGAATAAATTCAATGGGGTACACAAGTATCCCTGGACAGATATGTTCGTAGTTCTAACGAAATTCGGTCTGATTCTTTGATTTATTTATATTGGTCTTATTGATTTTGGTTATTATTATACTTACATGCAGGATTGGAAAAATGTTAGTGACCACTTAAGGTTGATCTAACAAATAAGTTAATCCTAACAAACATCTAACAGCTTTGATTTTTTCAATACAAAACACTGCGTCTGGCGTTAGTGCTTCGATTTGTTTGCTACGAATTAGTGCTACGACGTACGAGAAGCTATATTCCTGGGCGACATACATTGTATTGTAGCTATTTCGTTTACTACGAGACGTAGACGAAAATCTTGATGATTGTTTTTTTTTATGTTTTCGGTATCGAGTAATGTCGTATAACTGAAGTAGTTGGTTAAGCTTAACTGAAGTGACCGATACAAGGTTGCCACTTTTTCTAATAAATAATTTAATTGTACTTACATATCCGTGATTGTTACTCAATGTAATTAAACCACTTTAAATTATATGCAATGTCGGGATTCAATAATATTATATATTATATCGTTTAATAATATTTTGAAAGAAACTTTGGTTCCAAGGTAATTAGGGCGGTCCTTATTGTTGGGCGCTAGATGCCTCTCATCTTTCTGAAACTTTTAAGGGTTGGCGGCGCCGCAGCTACTTCAAAAACGAAAAAAAAATTAACTAAGATGTCAACAATAATTATACGTGATTTAAACCGTTTAACGTTTTAATAAACTATATTTACGAACTCGTATGTCCCACGTCTTGTGATTTGATGTTAATATCATTAAAAAGGATTATTGGAAATGTTCCAACGGTATATTGGGGTTGGGGGTTTAAGTCTCGGTGGAAGTTATCTTTTTCCATCCGAACTAATTTCTAGGGCTGTATTGATTTAGCTTTAAAGTTATTTTATGCGTGTTCTATACGAAAATCTTCACGATAGAGTAGTGTTTAATAATATATAAAATAGAAATCCCCTATTCATAATTGTTTTATAACTTTATCAAACTTCTTCATGTAGTGGTGCGCTAAAAAGTTATCCCTTGTGTACCTAGTACAGCAACAGCATACGTCGCGCGGCCACCCGCGGCCCATTATGGTCAAGTCTTTTAATCAATATTATATGCATTATAATGATAGAGACAAAGTCGAAAATGGTTTGACAGTAAAACTGCACGCTACTGCGGTACCAACGCTGACATTTCGGTAATTCGGTGTGAATTCACTCCTACGCAGATATGCGTAGTAGAGTATCTACTCTATCGTTAAGATTTTCGTTTAGGTAAATGCAGCGAACTTATTACATCAAGATCATTTCAAATACAACAATCGCCCCAAAAATTGACTTTTATTACATAATTGCTTATAAGCTAACGTTTGACCACTATATCACCTAATAGTAAATGATGATGCGCTCAAAGATATTGTTCAGGCTAACCTATATTTACTAGCTCTCAAGGACGATTGCCAGTACACGCCATTAGGTGCTTGGCGATTATTTTTCACCTACAAGGTGGTAGCTACCACCACGCAAAAACTACTGCAAAGGTACTCCGTTGTCACGGAGTTTGAGCTTTTGCTTTTCGTGAATCACATTGTATAAGTTATGTACTTCTTAGGTGCAAGTTATCTTTCACAAATTATAAAGAAAATACTAGGTATAAAAAATAAATTGAAACTACGGACAAAAGATTTCAAATGGTCAGTGTAACCATTTGGAATCTTTTCTCCTCATCTCTCGAGTATTGGAGTCCTCAATTGCTGTAGATGGGTCAGATATGGAACGTATTACTTGCCCGGGGTTTTCTCGGCGGATTTTACAAGTCCCAAGAGCGTACTTTTAGCGGATGAGCTCTGTCTGCTTGCTCGATGTAGTAAAAGTTTATTTTTATCTGCCAAGAATAAGCAAGTATTTTTTTGTGCAAATGAAACAGTAGGTACTTTTTATTTTTCGCTGTTTTTTATTTGAAAAAATAATTTAAAGGTCGGTTTGGGACTGAGATGAAGAGTGAATAGCATTATTTGGGGTTCAACGTCACACATACAGATTGACCTACGTATGGAATATTGTTAATACCTGCAGGAGGGGTTAGTATGGGTTCTGAAGAATAGAAGTTTCATTTTTCTAAATAGGTTACCAGCACTATCGCGTGCTAAGCGAAAATAGAAAGTTTTATTACTGTAAGCAACAATGTGCCTTTGGTTAATGCTCTTTCCAAAGTCTCTTTCCTAAAACACGAATGAACTGGCCTTTCTTGCATCCTGGTGGCAGTGCACATAGGTCCTGTTCGCTCCGTCTTCAAGAAAAGAGAATATCTATACATCGGGTATAGCCGCCCCCCGGGTTTGAGGTAAAGAGTAAGGTGGATAAATAATAACAAGCATTACTTAATTTATATATTTACTAATACATATTTGCGTATCATAGATAATGATAACAACTGAATTTCATTCATAAATGCCCGAATTCAAATGCGCGTGATGTTAACGAGTAGGTATATATGACAACGATAACGTGAAATTAGATATGGTTAAAGTTTATTTGGATTTTAATACGAAATTCCAAATCCACTCTCCTTCTGAACAGAGTTTACCACGAATGTACCCATTGAGTGCTGGTACTCGTACGTAACCCTCAGTGTGAAAAGGCCAAGTGTTAGCATGGTGGAAGGGCATTTTGCGAACGCCTGGCTAGCTACCACCCTCAAGTAGAAAATCTGTCGCCAAGCACCTAAAGGTGTGTTCCGGCAGCTGTCCTTGAGAGCCAGTAATTCTAGGTAAGCCTGAACCACATCTTCGTCCACATCATCGCTTACCATCAGGTGAGATAGTGGTTAAAATGTGAATGCACACTTAGCCGGTTTTTATTTCAAATCATAATGAATGTTGATGGTCGAATTGAAGCCTGACTAAAACGATGGTACCACTGGGATGCCGTTGAACATTTTAACTCACACCTCTATGTGCATAGGGTTACATACCCAATAGCAAACGTAGCCATCCGCTGTCTGTTTGTTTCTCTATACATAGGTAGAAACTCGTAAATGGAAACAGTTATCAACAAGAAATTTAATTATATTGCGCATATTCTTTTCTTTAAACTAAATATTGAATTAAAAATGCAATTAGCTAAACAATTTTAGGGCGTTCTAATTCTTAAATGCATAATTATATCGACGATCAAGTTCTCTCCGGTCGGCTCGACCCTTTGGCTTTGCGTAGAGATGTTGGATCACTCTGCATCTTTTACCGTTTATATCACGGGGAGTGTTCTGAGGAACTGTTCGATTTACTACCTACAGCTCAATTTCGCCACCGGACTTCCCGACAAAGCATGATATTTCATCAATTTCATGTCGACGTCTGGAAGTCCACAACCTTGCGATTTTCACGGCATTTTTACCTCGCACTGCCATATTATGGAACCAGCTGCCTGGTGAAGTATTTCCGAACAGTTACGACTTAGGAACCTTCAAGAAGAGAGCATACCCTTCTTAAAGGCCCGCGACGCATCCTCGAGACCTCAGGTGTTGCGGATGTTTGCGGGCGACGGTGATCACTTACCATCAGGTGAGCCGCCTGCTCGTTTGCCCTCCTATCCCATAAAAAAAATATTTTTTTTTTTAATCTTTTAGAAAAACACAAAACAAATATAATATATAGTTCTAGATCGTGCGCTCGAAGAGTCAAGACCTTCTGCTTTGTGTAGGAACGAAACGCGTCGATAATTCTTTCGTTTTGGCTGCGTGGCGTTTGTGACGTTGATATGAAGTTTTGCCGGAATTGTCACTAGATTATTTTATATTTAAATACCGGCCGTACACCCACGTTAGGGATCGAATCATGCCCGCCGGCAGCTAGCAGACGCTGCTGCACCCTCGCCCCGATGATGAACATCTGATTTACTCGAAACCTGCGAGACGTATTCAATTCCTAACGTAAGTGTTTTGCGTTTAATTGTATTTATGTGTGAAGCTCACAAGAATTTCATTTAAAAATATAACGAATACGAAAGACTTTGAGTTGGCAAGTTTCTGCTTGTAGGTACAAAGTTACTACAAGTCGAACATGGAGGGCACATGATCTTACTGTGTTTATCATAATCTAATCTACATCTACACTATTAATGAAATATTTGTATTTTTGTATTAAACGAATATTCTTAAAAACTACTGGATCGATTAGAAATCGCAGTTAGTATATTCGTAAAATTTTTTCACAACAAAATTACAAATTTACGAGAAGAAAATATTTATTTTAGTCATGTGCAGGATATCCCGCAAGTGACTTAAAAAGTCAAGATCTTCTTTTTTAAACGATTTTTTTTAAGTTGTGTATGTGATATCCCGCACATGACTTAAAAAAAATTCCCCTCGTAAACTTGTAATGCAAGCCGCATGCGTTATTGCAAACATAAAAATATTAAAATTGTTTTACTATTAGAATCCTATATTATCCCTGATGAACATAGGCTATATTTTTTTTTTTTAATTTTTCTTACATACTCCAGCGAAGCTGGGGCGGGCGGCTAGCAAATGTTCTATGCCACTAGTCATAATATACAGTAGGTACATACCTACAATATAACTTTATGCCATGGCCTTGAGGTATTATTATGTGTTCTATGCCTTGGTCTGGAAGGCAATAAATACTAGTAAACGAGAGTGCACGCAATATAAATAGTAACCATAGTGATTTTTGTTTTGCAGTTAGTCTCTTTGATTTTGCTTTTGAAGTTTTCACTGTCACTTTACACTATACTAAGTAAAAATATCGTAGTTTTTGTGATTAACCGTATCTCCACATAGTATTCATACAATAATAGTAATGTTACGAGGACCACCTTGAGCAAAATGGCACCACAACCAACTACGTCCAAATCTCCAGCTCTCTCATCCAGAGACCCCACCCTATCTGCAATTAGTCCGGCAATGTCTAAAGCTATAAAGTTGGAAAGAATAGGAGTAGATCAAGAACCAACTGTACCATTCAGAGAGAAATTATGCACTTACCTATACAACAAAGAAGAGAATACTTACTGCGGTAGGACGTGCTTAAGTTGGTTTTACATCATCAGCTACTCAATCGTGTATATCTGTTTCTTATGTTCATTCACATGTTTTTGTCTCTATGGTGCTCTCTGGATAGTCAGGCTCACGGAAGACTTTCAAGCCAATACAGCACTACTGACTTACCCGGAGTATAGAATTGGTCTTTCTGCAACTCCCTTATCTGTATCAAATCAACCTCTCATTTGGTACCGCAAGGATCGGTCAGAAGATTATCAAAAATACATCGAGGCATTAAACATCTTACTCGTGAATAAAAGAAGAAAACGGGATGTGAACGTTTTAGGAGCATGCGGTGAACCACCGTACGGTTATGGTGACAAACCTTGTGTAATTTTAAGGATTAACAAGCAGTTGTATTGGTCTGGAAAAGCTTTAGAGGTGAATTCCACGGAGACTAATGTTGCACCATTGGAAGTTCAGAATTGGTTGAAGAACGACAAAAAGTTGTGGTTGCATTGTGACGGATATCATCCGTATGATAAGGAGCACATTGGTAGAATACGGTATTTCCCTGACCCTCCCGGGGTCGATCCAAGCCTATTCCCACTTGGCGAAAAAGGGGAGTCCCCTCTAGTCGCCATACAGATGTCGAACTTTGCGTATGGTGTATCTCTCGCAGTAGAATGTAAACTTTGGTATGTAAATGGCCCCTCGTCTATAGAATTTGTGCTGTACGTCGCTGCCAATGATAGAACAGTGTCTAATAGATCTAATGTTTAGAATATAATTAACTTGTACAGTAAAATAATTGACGTATTTACAGAGTTGTCTTTATTTGCATAATTAAGTTCTTGTGGGTTCACAATCTTAACGTCATCTGGCAATAGACAGTTTGTTAAATAAAACTAGCCATGAACGTGTTAGAGCCGCGCACCAACCGTTGATTTTCGTATTCACTGACCCATTATGGTTACATTTTTTGAACCAATTACTTATCATTCCATGGATTCTCCGTGCCGGTGGCCGGTCCATCGCGTTGCAGAAGAAAGAGTCTCAAATTACAATGCCTGTGACTTGCAAAGTAAAAAAGTATCTAAGTTATCATATATGGGTCACGATGTTATCAATGCTTCCCTTCAGCCTCCTCGCCTGCCTAAACAAATTTGTTAAGATTCTACTAATACCGCTTTGGATACGCGGCTTGGAAGGAAATTACGGATTTTCTTTAAAGGTCAAGGTCTTTTAGTAGGTTATAGAGGGATTACGCTAGTATACCCCTTGCTTCGACTCCTACAGCATACTTATTATATGCCATTTTTAGTTGATTTATTTTTTAAATCGCAATATTTGTTGGTTTTTATTGTGTGGTCTTTCGTTTTTATTTCCCACGCTACAGTTAGTTCTATTATAAGAATAATAATCTTATTAAATGATTATTTTGTTAGTACAGAAATATATCCGGTTTATCATAGCGACGTGAATGACCTTTATCAAGGAATATCTTGCACCCTATATACGAGTAAGTGGCTGGCTACCTCGACTCTCGACAAATGTAGAAATATTTTCCGGTGGTTTAAAAATTCGGAGTGACGAGCACAGTGAGGTTGATGAAGTAGGTATCGAGCAGAACAAGAACAAATCACTCTACTTGAATTACAGTTACTACCCTTGGTATCAGTTCTTCATTGAAAACAAGGAATCTAGATAAGTTTTTTTTTTATAGCTGTTAGACTGCACACTTGAATTGACCACTATCTCAACTAGGGTATAAGTGATGATATGATTGAATATGTTGCTCAGACTAACGTAGAATTACTGGCTCTCAAGAACTTCTGCCAAAACTCAAGTTTAGGTGCTTGGTGACAGATTTTCTACTTACTAGAGGTAATGCCACTATCGGTCACCCATCCAAGCCACCCATCCTATAGTCTATTTTTTTTAACAGACGAGTACCGAAAAATTTACTGCGTTGCTATTGGCCCACGTAATCAACATAAAGTTCATTCCACAAGAACTCTGTAGTTACATGTAGTTTCAGTTCAATATTCAGTTGAGTCTTCGACTACCTGCGCGTAGAAAAATATTGCTTGTAACGAATCAATACTAGAGTTGCAACTTTTGAATTAGGATACGCAAAACAAAAATGTTTTGAAAAAAATGTTGTTGCTTAGTCAGCAAATCATCTCGTCATACGTTTGCCGACGTTTCACAGTGAGATCAACCCAATTGAACTCGTTTGGTATCAAGTGAAGACCTATGGCAGGAAATAACAAAAGTTATAAAATGTATGAAGTCTGAACTCTTTTGTTACAAGGACTTACTCTTTTGTTACTTTACTTAGGTTAAGTGGATAGATAAAAATCGACAATCGTGTACAAAATATGTTAGAGCAATTTATTATTGACGTATCTGCAGAAAGTTCATCAGAAGGATAATAAAGGATAATTTTTAAGATTACAAGAATTGTAGTAGAATTATTTTATTTCTATGTTCTAGTGCATAATATATATACTATTACAATATAGTTTTATATCACAAACGCGAACAGATTTTTTTAACGAATATACTAAGTATGCAAGTTCATCAGAAGGATAATAAAGGATAATTTTTAAGATTACAAGAATTGTAGTAGACTTATTTTATTTATATGTTCTAGTGCATAATATATATAGTATTACAATATAGTTTTATATCACAAACGCGAACAGAACATTAATTAATTTTTTCTATAGTAAATTTTAGAAGTACTATTCAATATAAACGGGCCTTAACAATTTCAAAACAAGAACAAAGGCATTGACCAATGGCGGCAATGACCCATCTCACTCTGTCAATATCGGAAATGTGCGAGAGACATACTCAGTACTCGTTTGTTAAAAAAAATAGACTATAGCAGACATTGCTAACTTGCAATACCTATACTAATGTATTGCCCGCCTAGCTAGCGACCACCCTCAAGTAGAAAATCTGTCGCCAAACACCGAACACTGTATTACAGCAGCAGTCCTTGAGAGCCAGTGAAATTACAGGCACATGAGACTTAACAACTATGTCTCAAGGTGACGGGCGCAGTGCAATTCTCGTGACGAAATACATCCGTTAAAGACAGGTTAGTCCGCTTAACATCAGATGGGTCTCGAGCTTGTTCCGTCGCAATAACATAAAAAAATACTGTAGTCTCTGAATATCAGCAATCAACTAATGTGGCGAGTTAGAGGACAGGGTATATACAATAAAATAACAGATAACTCAAAATCAATCAATGCCGGCATATTTATCAAATACAATAAAGATAGTTATTAGTGCTACATACTTTTATAACAATATTTATTTATTGCAACTGTTTGTGAGAGAGCTGAGTTAAATGCAAATACTATAATCCAGCAAAGTGTTTGAAACGTCGGGATAAAATAAAATATACGCGATTTAAATCGTTTAAAGTTGTTAAATTACTATACTATAATCTAAATATGAATATATTGTATAGTTACAATCTCGTTTTCACTGTTCTCTGTTATGTGCGAAAGAATTGTAATGTCAAAAGTTGTATCGTTTTTGCAATGAAGCTTTTATTTTAAATTTTATTAGTTTGTTTTAAGTTCTAACATTGTATTTAATACCTGCTAGTCCTTGACCACAATCTCACCTGATGGTAAGTGATGATGTGGTCGAAGATGTTGTTCAGGCTAACCTAGATTTACTGGCTATCAAAGATAGCTGCCACACCGTTAGGTGCTTGGCGACAGATTTTCTACTTGAGGGTGGTAACTAGACAGGCGGGCCCTGCACCTAACGGTGTGTTCCGGCAGCTTTCGTTGAGAGACATTAATTCTAGGTTAGCCTGAACAACACCTTTAACCATATCATCACTAACCATCAAGATGAGATAGTGGTCAAAGGCTAACCTATCAGGGATAATAAGAATAAAACCATTATCCAGGATGAAAACAGTGAATTCGAGATCAGAATCGAGAGACGAAGAATCGCACGACGTCTTCGCTCTTAGTTCATCTTGAAATACAATAACGACAGTAATCTTATGATGCTGTTACCAGCGAGGAACAACCGAAGGTATGTCCATTATAAGAACTCCTCTGGCTGCAAACACAAATATACTCTATACCCTTGAGATAAAGATAAAGGCACGTACGACTAGGTGCCTTATTCTAATGGGCAGACTGAATTGTCTAATCCTTTGAGTGGATTTTGTAAAGCATATTTGTACTAACAAAAACTTATTCACCAAAAACAAAATGGTAGATCAATCATTCTTCATCGAGCAGAGTTTACTATATTATTTATAATAACGTTATGCTTAGTGTACAATATGCAATGTACATAGTATGTATATGAGCATACATCAAAACTATACAATTGAAATTTAGTCATTCAAATACTAACTCAAGTTTATGACAATAATACCATTTATACATCAAGGCACCATAAATCAAAAAAATAACAAATCAAATATCACATTTTCATATTTTTTTAGAACTCAATAATTTTATCTATGTCGATAGATAATCGAGCGTTCTCAGGTTTTTTGTGTTACACTAATTTTATTATTATAACCCTCCTCGCTGAAAAAAAATTTTTAACAAAAAATGGAACCGACTTCAACACCCAAAAGTGTGAAATAACTTGTTGAAGTCGGTACCATGCCCACAATATTGTGATAATAGGTACTTTTGAACCATCATGGTACCGACTTCAACAAGTTATTTCACACTTTTGGGTGTTGAAGTCGGTTCCATTTTTTGTTAAAAAAATTTTTTTTCAATCTTTTTTCGTGTAACACAAAAACGGCTTGACCGATTTTGATGAAAGTTAAAATGGGACCAAACGACAAGCATCAGCTTTCAAACAAAAAAGAATTTTCAAAATCGGTTCACCCAGTCAAGAGATCTGAGGTAACAAACATAAAAACAGACGAATTGAGAACCTCCTCCTTTTTTGGAAGTCGGTTAAAAAGATATGTCATGCTCTAAAAATGTCATGTATTATTCACCTATATTAGCTAAAGATGCGATGCTTGAAAACATATTTATATTAAGTTTTCAAAAATACTAGGTTCAATACTGAATAACAATAATTAACAAAAACAATGATATAGAGAACATTTCGGTATCATTTACAAAATAAATAAACAATAAAATTAACTTCATCGTTTCTGTTTTGAAAAGAGATATGCTGTTTCACAACATATCTCCTGTTAATAAAATATCAAATAATTTTTTTCAGAACATTGTTAACAACATAAAAACCTAACAAATCAAAGAAAATTATACCTAGCTCTGCTTTTAATTCTTTGTATACATATATAGATAGTCGATAGATATAGGTACATATAGATTCACTGCGTTTTAATATATATATACGCTTAGGACCATTTCGCCACCAGATATGTTTAAAATTATTTTTTTGTATTATAAGTTTCATTTTATAAAATTCCTTATTAAGACTAAATTAAATTAGTTTGACTCATTCAATGATAATTAACTCTAGGTAACTATTGAGATTCTTATTTCAATTTAATAAATTGTCAGAAAACATAAAATTAAATAAAATAACAAAGTCTATTCAACAATATGAGTAAGTTAAGTACAATACGTGCGACTTAAGTACTCCAATAATTCACGGCATGAAGTTAGCGCCAGAGCGTAGACACTATTTCATAACTTAAACCATACATAACCTTATGGCATAAACTATCATTGCTACGCGTGACTTATATAGTTCATATTGCACGCCGTGAAGTTAGCCACAATATCCACTAAGTCATGGAGAAGCGTGACTAAAATGCGGGTTTAGGTCACACAGTGCTTTAAAATAATATATGCATTTTCATGTCATGTTACATTTTAGGAATAGTCCCTAATATCAATATCATAGATCTAATATTCAAGTAGATTCCACAAGAATAAACCTTTCGTGGCATAATCTTTGTTCTAACTCCAATTATTTGTAAATTTTTATTATTTTTTATTATTATGAGTTGAGTCCGGCAGTATGGCGCGGGTGAATGACTAGGTGTCTCCCCTGACGGCCAGAGATATCGGGATTCTATGAGACCTCATGTCTCCCCTAGACTGGAATATATCAAGACTTTAATTTAAACAATATTATTTTGAATATAAACTCGTTCATCCCCTGTCGATTATAGATTATAAACTTTTTGTTGTAGAATGATGATTTCATTATAATTAATTCACTAGAAGGAAAAGTTTTCCTACGAAGAACTTACAAAAGTAATTTTGGTTTCAATTTTATTTTCAACTTTTAAGCCAGTTTAAAATAAAATTGAAACCAAAATTACTTTCGTAAATATCGCGAGTGCCTCTGCATTTTGATGGGCAGTGCCTTTGATTGAATCAGTCTAGTAGCGCATGGCGTGCGTTTGAATTTAATTCGCGTGGTAATCACCGTAAGTAAAATGCTCTCGTGACGCCATTGTAGGTACGATAATTTGATACGCTTGGTTTTAGTTTGAAGCGCTTGTGTATCTACTTGGATATAAGTCTGTGGTCCTTATTATTACGGGTAACAGTTCTTAAGTTAAAAGGTAACATTTTTATAAGACAAGCCAATAGACTTGTGAGAAGTGAATACTGACAACATTTAATTGAACAAATAGATTGTTGCAATGTTACACATTGTGACATATAAATCAACTTGTGAGGAATAAAATCGCATAAATTTTAATACAAATTAATTTTACAGATACTTAAATTTAGCGATCTGGTCTGAATGTTACATATTAGTTTGCAAGTATACAAAAACTCACTGAACTGTTAATACTGTCACTGTGTCTGTGGCACAGTTGTCTTGCTCAAATACTACACTTAACTTGTATGCGGCGAGGCGAAGTTAGAAAATAGACCTTATCACTAAAACGTAAGGCTCAAATCCATTCCAGAATCACGGTTCGGAAATACCTCCTCGAGAGACGCTTTCATTGGGTCATCACTGGCTCAGTTTTAGTTTTGAAGCGCTCGTAGCCAAGTTTGCTTAGCCATTCTGAATCGATCAGCAAAGTTAAGCAACGTCCGCCGCGGTCATGACTTGGATGGGTGACCGCTGGTGACATTACTACATAAGGGAGTGATCACCATACGATGTTTGTATGGAGAACTGACCGGACAGTTCTCCCTTAACGACTAAGCATTTAGCATCAAGGATCAATACCGGCAAGCTCCAGACCTTACTAGTAGGCTACTTAAAAAGGTGTGTTCCCGACCAACTAAACAAGTTACACTGTGACTCGTTGAGATTTTTACCCTTCGAGTCACACTAATACTCGATGATACTGTTTTTAAAAAAGTTTTCTCAACTTGTCACACTGCCACTTGATTACATTTGTTTTTAAAGTTGTCTTGTAAGGCTACGAGTTTACTCGACAGAATTTCCGGAAAAATAATATTCTCATGGGATTTAATTTGGCTTTCTCGGTTTCTTTTAATGCCGCAACAAGAAATACGCTTAACAAGAAGGCTACTTTTTGTTTCGAACATAATACTATAATAGTTCCTGTGCCATGTCGAAATCTAGGGGTCTACCCACATTTGTCGACGCGGAATCGGCTTAAATTGTTCAGAAAGACCTTTCTATTTACGACATAAAGGTTTAATTAAAACGAGAATTGCGTTCTCATTGTTTGATGCGCTCCATGGCCGGCCAGCGCATTATTGCTGATCGCATCCGTACAACGCTGAGCGGCCACGCGCGTCGTCAGCATGCTCACGTCACAGGCTATCGACAAACTGCGGCCGAACTCATGTTTGCACATTGATTAGTGTTTAGTGCAGCTGTTTAGTGCTTAGTACTAAACACGTTTGGACAGCAACTGTTTAGTATTTCTGTTTAGTGAACGTGTCTAGTAGCGCGTTCTATTTTTTTTCGAGAAGGCACGTTCTCTTCCCTCCTTCAACTTCATTTTCAGTGTGCCCGGCACCCGGCACTTGGACGTTTGTTGGCGCAGATAGATGCTTGTAGCACAGCTTAAAGGTAGTATGGAGTAGATACCTATCTCACTTTTTAAACAAGGGCAATGGTCGAGATGAGCTAACCTATCATTTTGTGTAAGATATATATAAAATATGAATATCTACAATGTAAAGAAACCAAATATTTTACATTAAATTATTACTGTATTCTTCTGTTTCCGATACCACAATTTCATTATATATTTCTTACAAAATTGCAAACGCTATTGTTCCTTCATTTGAAATTAATAGCGTGTTCAACTTCAAAGGCGAGACCCATACTCATCTACTAAATAGCTAAACTGTATTGGACATTACTCACACTAAACAGCTTTACTTAACATTAATCACTAAATAGCGCTCGTTATCACTAATCAAAGTGCCAACAGGCCTTTAATTCGGATACTGTATTGATGGTACGTACTCGGCTTAAGCAGATCTGCAGAACGGCATCGATAAATACGGGAAGATTAAACGTATGATATATTCGGCACCATAGAGGTAGCAGTAAATAGGTTTAATGTTTTTTTTAATTCACAAACTTAGTGCACACGATGTTCTAAATTCAATTTACTTTATCCTCTAGAGAATAAAAACGGCTTTTCCACTCAGATATTGAAGATTAAAAATACACTTTCCGAGATGGTGGGATGAAAAAAAAATTTTACCTCTGCGACGTATATTAAACCACTAGTTAAGATCAGGATTCTACTTCAACTACAAACACCGCTCTGAATTCAAAATAGCGCCCTCGTCGTAAAAGGGTTATTTTCATCCCTTGTAAATCTGTAATATAATCTTCTATTGTCTTGTCTTGTAATAATTTCAGAATTTTGTGTCTATGTATTTGTAATGTATTATGTACGTTTTTTGCCGTTAATACAACTATTCTATTATGTTATTCTTGGTCGAAGAAACACACAACTAATCTCGTCTGAAGCTTGCAGGCATAGGTAAGTAGCTATCTTAACCTAATATCACGCTATGCGTTATTAAAGCCGTGTGAATGACGACATTATATCTAAACCCATACTATGTATGCTTGCATATCGTGCTTACAGCGTTGGAGCGTAGGTTGGTCATCTTTTGGTGAACGACTCATCCTGACATGGACTTCGTTTTCAGTGTCGAAGCTTCAATGGCATTGATTAACGTCGCCCTGAAAAAGGATATATACATTTATGTAACACATATCACACATGTACAGCCATAACATGAACCATTTAACAAAATCTCCCCCATTAAGACGCTGACAAGTGCCAATTAGCTTTACAAATCTTTAGCAACATGTATTTAGTTTGTAGCAGTAAAAATATTACATGTTAATCTTGATCACATTATCTAGGGCCAAGAAAAGTACGAAACACGTTTCCTTAAATTTTTCTCTATAGAATAAAATTGACATTTATTTGACTCTAAATTACGCTTGTAACGTAAATACCTTAATTACTTACGTGTGAATAGGTATGAAAATATATGAAATAAATAGCAAAACCTTATCAAGAGGGACAAGAAAAGTAACATATTCGTTTTGTGTTATTAAGCTTCGGTACTTTCGGATTTTACCTAAACTGATCGCAATTTCATAATCGCTGCCTCCCTTTCACTCCCACGCAGTCCGATAGTGACAAAATTTCAGCATTTGATAGCGTCTAGGATGGGTTTGCTATAGCAGTGTAAGATGGCAGGCACTGCTACCTTCTGGTGATTGTCCCTTCGTCGCCTTTTACTACACCCACAGGAGGATATGGGGGATCCAATTCTAGCCCGGCACTCCACGGGGCGTGTAACAAAAAGACGCATATTTAAGTTTATCTTTTACATCTTGTGTTTACGCACGGTCATTTAAAAGGTTATCGTGAATGTGAAACCACTGTAAAAAGCCTTTTAAAAGGTATCATGGATCAAGGTAGTTTTATGCAAATACTGAATGTAAAAATAAAAATGGCCGACAGGAAAACGAGACATTGATGTGGCAATGCAAGGAAATACCAGGAGTCACCAAGAGAGACACTTTCTCCTATAAAAGTCAGGGGTGTCTCCCGGTTACTATCAGCACGCAATAGCAATAGTTGATTAGCAAGATTTCAAATAAATATAACAGGAAGTACCTATTCTTAATTGCTCATTTTCAATAGCGGCAACTACGCAAATAGTAGAGCCACCTGGGGAGCACACTTCGTACTTCAATCCAGGATGTTTAGCAATTTGTAAGAGTAACTGCGTACTTTCAGCGTAATTCCTAGAAATATTTTTTTTAAAATGACAGTTACCTCAATTGTCCATTTTCAAGAGCGGCAACTCCGCAAATAGTAGAGCCGCCAGGGGAGCATACTTCGTCCTTCAGGAGTCCGGGATGTTTACCAGTTTGTAAGACCATCTGCGCGCTTCCTGAGACGGTCTGCGCGGCGAAACGTAACGCCGTCGCCCGCGGCACGCCCTGCTTCACCGCACCGTCTGCTAATGCTTCTATTACTATGTACATCTAGAATACAAGTCATTCATTACAATATCATAATACGTACGATCTGTTTAGTTAAAATTAATATTGGTTTCTTCTTCTTCTTATTGCGTGGTGGGGCATTTTGCGAATGCCCACCTGGCTAGCTACCAGGGTGGTAGTAGAAAATCTGTCGCCAAGCACGACACGGTGTGTTCCGGCGGCTGTCCTTGAGAGCCAGTAATTCTAGGTTAGCTTGAACAACACCTTCGACCACATCATCACTTACCATCAGGTGAGATAGTGGTCAAGGCTAACCTATCAGGCATAAAAAAGTCGTATCCTCATGGCGGCCTGAAAGGTTGATTCTGTTGCACCCTGAGTCGCATCTGTCCATCGTGTTGGCGAGAATATTGTTTTAGAACTCTTTAATTCGTCAAGAAATTCGTGTTAGGGTTAGCAAATACTGATCCACCCGGCACGGTATCGACATCGCTTCAACATTTTATCAAATGCTGGGTTTGACCACTATACCTGATGGCAAGTGATAATGCGGTTGAAGATGTTGAGCAGGATAACCTGCACAACATCTTCAACCACATTCAACGCTTACTGGCTCGAAATATATGTAAGAAACCGAATTAGACTCTTTTCTAAAGGTAAACACCCCCGTGTTCCGAGTAGATTCAATGAAGATTAAAAAAGGCAAATATTCCGAACAAAAGCAAATATTTCTGTAATACAATTTTAAAACTAATGTAATAAATTAGTAATATATGTATTTGCTATCATTTTGACGCTATACTGTTCAAGTTTGATAAAGATAATGTTGTTAACTTAACCTAGCAGCCATGAACGACAAATAATCATTATTGCACAGTACTAAATGAAGCTCAAGCCCGCCGGAGAATTCGAATGTACGACAGCCCTACAGGGTAGGCCGACCCTATTTCCACACAGCAAGCCGCTATGGTATGGGTGCGGTGGACTGTAATCAGCACTTACAGTGCCACGCAGACCACATCGATTAATTTTAACCAGTTTATACTGGTTCTCGGCTTAGGTACCCCAGTAACCGCGCCTGCTATTATCTTTGTCCTATAATCATACAATCATACATTGTGGTGGGAACTTTATCATAGATTGATAACAGGTTTTTTTTTATACCAAACTCGATGTCAAATGGTTAATAACTTATCATCTACATAATATTGTGTTTTTAGTGCCTCATTCCACGCACCGCATAAATTTTTAGTGTTCGTTGTTGATGTTATACAGTCGCAAATCGACTGTTGGCGACAGAATATCCTTTTTTTTACTATGTTTTATAACTGGCGTTTTTTACCAAATACTTTAATTTTAGAACGTAATATGTTTAAGTGTCATATTGTTTTGTGATTAAGTCAGTCTTCTATATATTTTCATAGTGAAATGTATTATTTATTTATTATTTTGTCCTAGTTACTTTTTCTAGGTACTATGTGGTTATCTTTATCGACAAAATGGCCCGACTGACTTTAAACTTTTGTCACTACTTATAATATACACAGAGTCTAGGTTCAAACCAGAATAGATTAAAATGATCTGCGCGGCACTGAAATACTTTTGCCAATCGTTGTTGAATCTCATGTTTTACGTATTGCTGATAGGTTAGCCTTTGACCACTATCTCACCTGACCGTAAGTGATGATGTGATCGAAGATGTTCAGGCTTACCAAGAATGTATAATGTGCTGGTATTTTTACTGTACAAGATGAACAAACCACAGCACAGCAATAGCTGCTTGCTGACATGAATGGACGTCCCCATCTCCAGTGGTACTCATTCAGTTTTCCTGGCGAGAACGTAGTCTAGGTGGGCTAACGACTAATAACTATTTGGATAGTTTCATGACACAGTTGCCTATTCTATTCGGCCACCAGAACCTTACTCTTTCGAGGCGAAACTTTGTGCTATAATTGTATTACTTTAACCGTCATAGCATAGGGGACAGTGCAATATTTATGATTATATCATATTCAGAAAAAGAGTAAATGTTTAAATAAAGCAAAAAAAATTGGTATACTTACAAAAGCAGGCCCACACGCAGTGAGCACTCCGAGCGAGTCCATCATATGTTCCGGTACTTTCTCACATATGCTCGAAGTGCTCAACAATTTCTCCAACTGTATGCATATACCTTGATCTACATTTTCATCGGGTGTGTAGAGGCAAGCACCCGCTCCGATAGTCATCGGCGTGTTAGGCATTATTCTCACAACTCTGATATTTTCGAGAGCTACAACCTTTGACAGTTCCTGAAATTATAATCATCATTTTCTTACCCTTGTCTTGTTCATGTAGGGTCAGAACAATGTCTTCTCTAACAACACCATACCATATTTAAAACGTTTTAGGTAAGTAACAACACAAACACATATATATATATATATATATATATATATATACATTTCCTCGTCCTTTCGTCCTTTGTGTTGTTTTATAACAACACAGACATATTTGTAAAAGTTAAGGCTTGCGGTTTTATAGCCTATAGATAAATATATGGCCAACAGATTACTGCAAAAGCTAATCAGCTCCTTGGTTTTGTCTTAAGATCCACTAAAGATTTCAAAAAGCCTCATAGCGTTCTGCACCTTTACTTTGCCCTTGTAAGAAGCATTTTAGAGTTTGGTAGCATGCGTTATATATCTCTATAATCCAGCTCAAAATGTGTATAAAAATATAATATAAAAAATACTGTAATTGGTTTTATGTATCTAAATAAATAAAATTCGCTCAGTAGAGCTTCCGTGCTTCGAAGGGGACGTTGTTGTCTTAAGATTGCAGTCGTTACAGCATGGTGGTAGAGCTATCACCACTTACCATCAGGTGAAATAGTGGTGAAAGGCTAGCTAAAAAAGTTATATGGAGAGTACAATAACTCTTATCAATATCCGATATCAGACAATGTATGAAAAAAAACAATTAAATAAACTGACGTGTAGTTTATGCTTTTCGAAGCAAAAAACTCACCTGCTTTAATCGACATATACTAACGCCAGCCAGCATCGATACAACGGTTAGTACATTATCAGGGGCTACTAGAAAACCACGACAGTCTTCAACGGCTTGCGATAGAAAAGCTGGTTTGACTCCAAGGAAAACCATAGAGCAGTTCTTCATAACATCAACATTTTTGGTACTGACATTAGCTCCCATGTCCTTCCAATGCTTCAGATTTTCAATGTGTGGTCCCGACACCCAAATTTTTGAAGCAGGATGAGAACCTGCAAACATTTAATAATATTATGTAATTTTATTATGAAAACTTGCGTGGTTTTCACTCAATATTATAGTAAATATTACGGTTACAGTTTGAAAACAGCCGTCAAAGCCAGTTTTCCGAGCTCTTCTTTAAAAAAAACACCGGTTATGTGACTAAGGGCCAATTTCACGAAACTAAGGTATAACTTTGATCTCTATACCTAACAAAATATGACAGGCCTTTGTCACCAGAGATGTCCAATAATGTTGGAGTATTTTAAATTTACCTTGATATAGACTTTTATGAAGTCTGATATCACGAGGAAAAAATCTAATCAAAGATTTAAAATTACACCGTCGAATTTGGTTATATTATAGCTATACTTATATAGATGAAAGCTCCATAATCTAAAAACAAAAGATGGCCACTTTGCTAGAGCTGTATTGCCACTGCCTACAGCAGCTGTTACGTCATAAAAGTCAAAACCAATGTTTCCGACCAATCCCTTTTCCAGGACAGTAATCCAACAAATACAGAAACTGCTATTAGGCTCGAAATTTTATGATAGCAAAAGCCTATCACCATTCTGCTTGACGCTTGTAAGCTTTTGTGGGGGTAAGCACCTTGAACACATCACAGCAAAAACTACAAAATTTTTGATGCAAAGTACAAGAGCAGTAGTGAAACTTTAGAACAGGAGTACGCGTGATGAAACCTCTTTGAGAAGCGGATGTGTAGAATATAGTATGTAACTTTATAGTACTACAGTACTAGTGGAGCAGGGCGGCTGCCGTTCCAGCTGAATTTCCTGCAACCAGTGGCATTAGATCGCTGCTGAAGCGACCCTGTCGAAGAAGTGGCGCTCAAGGAAAGCTGAAGGAAAACGCCATTGGATACTTGGTTACAGAATGTTATGCCGCCATGTTGAAAAACTTAAGCCCATGGCAGGATTCAAACCATGGACCATCAGGGGTCCAGCAGCGCACCCTAGATTAAAATATTGTCAAAGCTTCGGACTAAAAGTCAGTGCAGTATACACTGGACTGGATATCAAACACCAATCCACCACCCGAAGCGCAACCCAATTCCGCTAGTCTATCACCAGCTCAACAGTTGGCGTATCTAACGAGTAACTGTCGACACAGAATAAAAGGGACTGTCGCGTAGATATGTACTGTACTCTGAGATACGGGGTTTAAGAACCGTCCTGTCTTTAGGACTAGTTTTTGGACTATTGTCATTGTTTATCAGGCTCCCAAGTGACTTGTAAGTCAAAAGACTGCAGTTTAGCTCATGGATTTTAGTTTTTTATTTATTCAAAGTAATTTTTGTGAATTGGAAATTGGTACAACTGAATCAAAACACTGTGTTCACACTTTTATGATCCCAAGTTAATTCATACTTTAAGTGCTGGAACTTGAAAGTTGATTTTTTTATATATTATACTATTTTTGTTTATGCATATACTCATGTGAGTCATGTATGTACAGTTTTGTTTGCGTCACTCGGGAAAAATACTGGTGACCATCGGAAATAGTTGCAATTGTTTAGTCTTCCAAGTGCATAATGGCAAAGTTTGCAGCGAGTGTAACTTAAAAACTACTTAATTGAAGTTGGTGAAGTGTAAATCACGGAAGGGACCAACTTGGCGGTACATTATCCTAAGCAGTATACTCTACTCAACAAAAAATAATCATTAGAAAAATATACAAAAATGTCCAATTCAGCCGTGTTTACGATGTCAACTTTTATTGAAACAGTGATAGCACTGGCTATGGACTGCCGCACTGCAGGTCCATGATTCGAATCCCGCCGCGGGCATGAGCTTCACCGCAGGTGGACGGACAGCCGCCTGCGAATACATAATTTGCGAATACCCGCCTGGCTAGCGACCACCCTCAAGTAGCAAATCTGTGCCAAGCACCTAAAGGTGTGTTCCGGCAGCTATCCATGACAGCCAATAATTCAAGGTCAAGCCTGTTAACATCTTCGACCACATTTTCACTTACCATCAGGTCAGAAGGCTGACAGGTAATCAGCAATAAAAAAAAAACCTTCCACCTTAAGCCTGCCATATGTACCTAATTGTGGTTCGTTTGATCTCTTGTTGTATCTTTATTTCTTAATTTTGAGTTATGTAATTAATATATATTCTATTTCAGGATTTATTCTATAAATCATACACTTTGGAAACATGATTACTTAAAATTTTCGACGGAAAATAAATCCAAAGTTACATCTAAAAAACGAAATAAACCCTTAGTACGGCGTAAATACTTAAGGGACAGAATTCTAAAAACATATGTTAGATTTTGTCCCCACTTCTCCTCGCGTATTAACTTCGCGGTGTACATGGCGCCACGTCCGCAAGTCAACGGTAATATTTTATTTGATTAAAAATTTAGAGCGCTCTCTAGTAGAACTAGTAGAAACTATCTTGTCACACACGAATGTGATGTGTGCTGAAGCGCCATCTAGTACGCATACATGATACCAACTATTAGTTGATTGTATGCTGTAAATATCATAGTGTGACACAGTTAATAAATTTACCATACCTACAGTAGTACAAGTTTAGTCTTGATTATTACCAACTTGCTTGATTTTTGCAGTTTTTGTGTATGTTCATTTTTAATGAACATGAACTATGTATCTACTTTGATGCAAGGCGTAAGCTGTTACAGAAAAGATGGTTTATTTATTACAAAAACAAGTATATCGTGTAAAATTTACACAGAAAATAAAAAAAAAGCTTTTTTACCCCAGATCAATATACAAATAGCGGGTTATACTATTGGGTATTTTTAACTGACTTCAAAAAAAGGAGGTTCTTAAATCGTCTGTTTTTCTTATATGTTTGTTACCTCAGAACATTTGACTGGGTGAATCGATTTAAAAAAAATCTTTTATTGTTTGAAAGCTGATACTTGTTGTTTGGTTCCATTTAAATTTCATCAAAATCGGTCAAGCCGTTTTTGACATACACTCCAATAACTGGAAAATATTTACTTATCTTGATGATAAAGTCGTTGACAATGAATGAAAATCGATCCCGTAAGTAGCGAGGGTCATAAAAAGAAGACTTCATCACCTAAAAGTGTGAATTAACTTGCCGAAGTCCAACACTAGTACCACGTGCACAATATTGTGATAATAGGTACTTTTGAACTATCCTGGAACCGACTTGAACAAGTTATTTCACACTTTTGGGTGTTGGAGTCGGTACCAAGTATTCTATAGTTATCAAGTAGCGTAGTTTATTCAGATCCTGTCTTGGTTCCGCTAACAATCAAGGGTACCTGCTCGTGTCATTACTACAAGTCGTCGTGTCACTACTATTAAGATTTCACTAACAAAAATCACATGAAGAATGTAGTAGGTAGGTACAGTTTTTGTTTCAATTTGTTAATAATAATAAATACATCTCGTGGATGCTATTGTGAAGATGGGTGGAACAACAAAACTTCTAACAAAATAATACCATTATTGAGATCACCCAAGGAGAAAGATAAGTATTTTGTTTGAAAATTTTATTACTATTTGTATTACTATTCGTACGTAATACCACAATATTACATAGCGATTATAAAACCGTGGTATTACTGTTATTACCTGTATTTGTCAAAGATTACGAAAGATACGTTTATGTTTGTAAACGACACCCGTACCGTCAATTGATGTATGTACTTGTATAGATAGATTATGTTTCGAAGATGCACCGGAGTGCGACATAAAATCAGACATTCTATGAGAGTAGGGCTGCCATCCGACCGGGTTTCCCCGGATTTCCCCTGGTTTAGAGGGCGTCCGGGGGCGTCTGGTAGGGGTTTTTAAACAGTGTCGGGGTAAAATCCGGACACTTGTGTCAGGAGAATCCGGATTGATTGAAGTATAAGCAATTGATTGAAACAAATCTGAGTTTAAAATTCATTCGTAAGCTGCATACAAGTTAACTCCGGCGCTGCGCTGCAAAATCTACAACAACAGACCGTACCCCGCGCCGCGCTGGTCCCACCATAAAAAAACTGCCACCGACACCGATCATTCACTCACTGTGTTGGTGTTTTGGCGCATTTGGTGCTAAGTCTTGAATATTTCTAGGGTTTTTGGCGCTTTTTTCTCATTACCATAAGCTAAAAAAAAGTGGTTAAATAAAATTTTGTAAAATATTTTATTTTAGGATAGCTTCCATACATGTGAAGTGGGGATGAAATTCTGTTTTGTCGTCTAACCCGTCGTATGTAGTATCGTTGCATAGGTATTTTAAAATTATTTAGGGGTTGCTAAGATTGTTTTTCGATTAAATGCTCCATTTACGAAATATTACACTTTAAAGTGCAAATTTTTGTTCCAGCAGGGCGTCCCCCCCCTCTAAAAGCTAAACTGCTGGCTTGAAAATACTGAAACAATTCATGACGATAGTGCAGTCCATGAACTTTAAAGGAAAAGTATAGCGGTTTAGATAACTTTATTGGTTTAGCAGTAATAGTCGTTAAACTTGGGTGTTGGATAATTTTGTACCAAATATAAAATCCTAAGAATAAATCCTTTTAAGTGACTAATATGAAGTAGTTCGTTGTTTTTCAAGGCTAAATACTGGCAATGAAAATGTAATCTTAAATAAATAAATTAATACACATTGTACATTTGTACACTTGTGGGTGGGCTTTTGTGGATTGAGGACTAGGCTAGACGAGGGCCAGGATGTAGCTTTATGACGCCTTGGTAAGATACGCCCCACCAAATGTTCACTGACGCAGGATTACGACCACGTTGTACCTGTCCAACCACTTGAGCAGCTTTTTTAGAACTGTGAGCGCACAGTTTATCATTTCGTTGATTGTAGGTTTCTTCAATCGTTTTTTCATCAGTGAAAATAATATTTTACTGCCCTTCACCTGCGTATTGCGACGGAGGGCATTTTGATCGTGTGTATCGACCATAAGGACCAAACTTCAGGTCTTGTTTTATAATACATGATATTTTCCTCGTGTGAATCTTCATTTCTCGCAATAAGATTATTGATGAGTTATCATAATATTTTTGCTTCCTAATGCGATTTCGACCAATTCTGGCTTTAACAGCATTAACAGCCTTTGTAGTTCTGTTAGAATGCACGCGGTTGCCCTGATCTTTTGACAGATGGTCTTTGACATGGGAAGTGTTGTTGTATCTGTTGATATTACGATATACGAACATACGGCTGATATTAAGCTTTTGAAGTGTCTGGAATATGACCGACGGCTCCATACCCACTTTGTGCAAGGCGATCAATGCAATCATATTTTCTTTAACACCCCATTCCATAATGTAATTTGATAATGAGCACGAAAAATATGGGAGTGGCGCGAAGTCGAAAGAACTTTTTAAAATAATAAACGCGTTCCTAATTCCAAATAATTGTTTTTGATTAGTTGAAAACAAGAAAAGTTTTTATATTACAGTATATATGGCCAGACTAGTTATATAGTATGATAGCCCTCTTATAAGCTTACTTGCATTTATAGCTGTATACTTTTTATTTTTCTTTCATATATATACATTATATACTATTTTAGAATAGAATTGAATAATTATTTATTGGTACACAAAATAAATTAAATGACATACAACTTGTTACAAACAATATACAACTTATAGCACTTAGTTTGAGTTATGTGCACACCTGTTAAGGTGCAACCATAAACTGATTTTCAGTGAATTCCTGAACTCGGGCTAAGATATTCGCCGAGAATAAAGTTAACTAGAAATAAAAGCGAGTTCAAGTCCTACGAATAAACACTTATATATCAAGACACAGACAAAACGGCAATCTATGAATAGGACTTATTTAAATGGGTAAATAACTTGTACTCTCAACCTATGCCTTACTCACAAAATTTATTTACTAAATTTGTGGTTCTCACAATAATTACTATAAGTAAAAATACTTATCAGGTCCATGGTTCGAATCCTGCCGCGGGCTTGAGCTTCACCGCATGGTGTAAGGGCATTTTGCGAATGCCCGCCTGGCTATCAACCACCTTCAAGTATAAAATCTGTCGCGAAGCACCTAACGATGTGTTCCGGCAGCAGTCCTTGAGAACCAGTATAATTACAGGCACATGAAACTTAATAGCTATGTATCAAAGTGACGGGCGCATCATATTCTTCGTGAAACACGTGGAGGAGAATAAAGAACTTCAGAATCATTCTATAATATGATAACGGGCTACTACGGAACCCTACATTGTGCGTGGCCCAACACGCATTTGACCGTTTATTCTATAGTAGTGCACAGAAGGACGGTGTTTACTCAACATAGCTTAGTAGTAAATTGATAATGTTGTTCTACTATTATTATTACGCTGTGGCCTGAACAAGTAAGTACCTAGGTTCAACATGTTTTTCTGTTTCAACATGTTCATGTTCTTCTTACCTTTCCATTGTAAAAGACATACTTTTCCGAGATCTACGAAAAAACGTGGTCAGGTAGCTAGATTAGGTAGTACCTATTAAATGTTCACGTTCATTAGATATACTTAACTCTCTAATTATATGGAAACTCGAGATACCTAATAAATTCGCAAGCATTGTAATTGTAAATTGAATACGCGTCAGAAAACTTAATTATACGTAAATATAATACGTATCAAATAAATAGTAATACAAATAAAAAAGTCACCAAAAAGAATCCAAGTATGTGAGATTCGATCCACTGTAATCGAACTTCCGATTCGACTTCAGTAGTTTCACACTATATAGTCATTGAGTAAAGTGTCGAAAATTACACACATATCGTTTATGCCTTACTGTCGGACACATTATATCATTAATGTTTCACGTACATACGTAAAATTATTATTGTAAGAATTATGTCGTAAAATTAAAATTTGACCTAAAAGAATCTCTTTACGCTAGATTCGATCCACGAGCCTCTTGATTGCAAAGCGATGTTACTGACAATGCGCTATTTGAACGACGATTGATTAGTCGAAAATTATGAACATAAGCTTTGTGCCTTATTGTCAGAAACTGTATAAATGATGATGATGATATCATAATGCATTTAAAATAATTACGATACATTCATTAGGAAAAATTCTGAATGCTGCTTATAATAATTATTTTAGGTAGCTAAGTTGTACCTACGTCTTGTAAAATGTTTGAAGTGTTTTTTATATTGCGTTAGGGTTCACAATCACATGATAATTTCATTAATAAGAGAAATATACATACATGGAGAAAGGAAGCCATAGATGCTTGCCTTATTATGGCCATCATGCGTTTTTGACGATTTTTATACATCTTTTTTGCACTCCCAAAGCGTTTATTTCTAATTTTACCCATTTTTTATTTTAATTGAGATCGCCGATAAAAGTGACGCAGGTCCGACGCACGACGCGGCTGACCGCGATATGAGCGAGGATGATAGCAATATACGTAGATCGGTGGAGTAAATAGTGCGACATGATGTTAACGCTTCTCGGAATGAAAGGGCGTATGTGACATTTTGTAAACAGGCTCAGTACGCATTAACTGTGCTTTTTTTGGATAAAAATAATCTATGAAATTTATTGTACTTAAAAAATCAATATTTTAGAAAAAAAAAACAAATTTTAATACACTAAAATCTGGCGGAAAAGTAGGAATTCTCTATTTTCAGAGGTGTTTTTGACATTTTTTTCAATCGAGCCAATTATTAGGAAACATGTTTTGAAATCGATGAAAGTATTACTTATATCCTTGAGTATCGTGTATTTAAATTGCAGTACCATCCGGTACCTGGTTTATGAGATTTTCCATATTTTGTTGGCACTATTTCGTAATTTCCGAGCCTTAACGGAGAGCCGGATCCGTATTTGAAAAAAAAACAACATGTTTTCTATAATGTATACAGATTACATTTTTCAAATAGGTATTTGTTTTTACTATACGAAGGAAATACTCAAATTCACGCATGTTCCGCCCATTTTAGTTAGAGCCGCGATGCTTTGTCCCTATCCGCATTAGTAATTCTTCGGCCGTCGGACGGCGACGGATGCTGTTGGCGTGCCTTACTTACGCACACATACGCGGCGCGCCTAAAAAGCTCGGTGCGCCCTTAAATGTTCCAGAGGGACCATGAGATAATTGTTGTCCATGTTGTCAAGACCTCGAGCAAAACTAAAAGATGTTAAAATTAAAGAACTTCTTCTTGTCAATTCTGCATCCTATAATCGGGTCAAATCTAGTGCAGTAGCCTGTATGAACGTCAGTCCGAGAGTCAGAGTGCATCCAGTGTTACAAGTTTCAAACGGCTTTCAAGCATAAAAAAATTAAATCATTAACTACAACAAAATATACTATTGGATACATAGGTACACGCTTTGCTACCAATAACAAATAGTCAATTTACATTGTAAAGGCGAAACTAATTTCTTTAGCAGTCAAGAGAATTCAAATATTTTATAATGTTACTTCATTTCAATATTCATGATGTTATTTCAAGGCCTTTTATTTAGCACTTCATAACAAGGTACAAGTATGTATATATATACATACACTATTACATAATCATTTTACTCAAAGTAACTAGCTTACCGATCAAGGAACTTGTCTGCGAGAGATTTGGTATTATTCAGTTTAGGGACCATGTGTTAAAATCTACTAAGCCTTTGTCATGGACAATAATTTCAAGTAAAACAAGAGAGTCTAATCTAATAGAGAATAAAGAAGAATCCATAATAATAAAAATAAATATAAAGAAGAATCCATAATGTTAAAAATAATAAAATAAATTGTTTTAATATTTTTATGTTTAATGCTAGACAGCATTTTAAAATAGGTACTGAGTTTTAGCTTCTTTAAAAGATTTCTTGTGTGAAGGTAGGACATAAGGTAACCCCTTAACACCAGAATTAAAAAGAACTGTATCTCTTCACACTGTGAAATCTATATGTAAGATCTTAGAGAGGGAATGTGCATAATATATAATTTGCATCTGAAGCCTTTTTCAAATAAATACTAATTATAATGAGTTATTATTTATATGTTAGTTTTTTTCTCCTATCTTGATTTGGACTCGCATGTCTTGTGTATTATCCAGTGTCATGTTATAAATATATTTGTTAGTTAAGTTAAGCAAACAAAGTTTTTTTAAAGATTATCACAGCTCTGGCATATTGAGTATGTCTACTTGCCTAATTCTGGGACAAATGACAGAACAGGATTGGTGCATCCACCTTCAACATAGTATTGTCTGCCTTAGAGTATTTTTATGACCAGATGCTGCAAAGGCTTAGTAAGTATGATGCAACAAGGTAGAAAGACAACTAATGCGGAATACCCACAGCATCAATACTGTCATGGATTTACTTTACTTACTTATTTGTTGATATTATTATTATTTAATGATATTTGTTTGTTAAACCTAACCTTGTACTTAATTGACTTCAACTTTTTTAATTTAATGGCCTCTGCAGCATTGCCCAAATTTTGCCAATGTCACAACAGTGAAGTAGAAAATAAATGATAGAGATTGTTCAGTGGCCGGATTTTAGCCTGGATCATTATAATCTGTATAGTTCTCTCAAATTATTCTCTCTAACTCTGCTCTGATCTATTGTAGGTATACAAAATCATTATTAGTAAAAGAACTATATGTTTCTGTAACCCCCAATATGCACATAGCACCCCAAGCGGGACTAAGGTGTAGGACATATCGCCCCCAAATAGAATAAGAACCCCCTTCCCTTTTTTGATGTGGTAATAACAGAACAAGCACGAGGCCCACCTGATGTTAAGCGGTAACCTCTTCCTATTACAAAATGTATTTCATCAAAAGTGACAAACTGCACTGGGCCCATCACCCAGAGACTTATACGGTTGCTGAGTCTCATGTGCCAGTAATTTCACTGGCTCTCAAAGACTGCTGCTGGAACACGCTGATAGGTGCTTAGCGACAGATTTTCCAATTGAGCCTTGAGGATGGTGGCTAGCCAGGCGATCATTCACAAAATGCTCTCTCACCATGCAGGGAAGCTCAGGCTGGGGGGTGGTGATCAAATCATGGACCTGCGGCACCGCAGTCCATAGCTATAACCACTCGGCTATCATTGCTTCAATTCATATAAAAATCGTAACTGATGAATTCGTTTTACAATCACAGGTGTCGTGTTTACTGGAATATATGATTAAAACCCCAATTGAAATATTTAGAAATAATATTGTACTTTCAATTGCATATAATTCATTCGGAAACCAACTATTCTTTTCAACAGCTGGACTTGGTTTATTGTATGTATGTGATGTGTTTATCTATAATAATACTCTTACCATTTTTCAGAATTCCTTGCACAATAGCTGTCGACATATTGCCACCACCAATAAATCCCAAATTAAATGACATTTTCAGAGATTACGATTGCAGTCAGAATAATAATGAAATTAATACAAAATAACAATAACCAACCAAAACCCCAACTAACTCTAACACACACGCACCCAAAGAGAATTTACAATTTTACAACAATACTAGGTACACGCATCCACACCACAGTCACAAACATACTAGTAGAGAAGAGAAGAGAATAGAGATGCTACGCAACCCACCGTAGAAAGATTATAGTAATAGAATCGGCGTAATGAATTGTACTAATTATTAGAGAAGGATGCACATACCATAACTGCAAAAATAATGAGCGAGACAGATATAAATATTTTTTATCCTTTTCACGTATACCCTTTTATCTGTTGGGAGCCAGTGGTAACTGGCTCCCAACAGATGCAAGATGACTAGGGTAGAATACTCAGTTTACGGCCATTTAATGGCACATTCAACTTTAAGACGCTAGAAAAAAATCTACAATTGATTGAGCCCTGCGTTGTTTATTGATATATGTACCCTATATAATGTACTTTACGTATATAATATTCAATGGAACGTCAAGTGCTTCCTTCTTTATAGAAAAATATATAAATCCAAATATAGCGAAATCGCCGGTTTCGGCAATTTTTTTTAGTTTTCGGTCAGCAGTACCCAGTTTTCGGTCGGAACATTTAAAATTGATTTAAAATTAATGTATCCATACAATTAATTTAAAAAAAAACATTTTTATGTGTAATATGTATGTATTTAAAATATCCTACTAGCCCAACACGCATTTATTCCAACATCCTCATAGTTTTGGCAGTACATACTTAAAACTATACTTTGATGTTTGATTTAATTTGTTACACTTCGTTATTTAAAATCAAATACTATTAAAATAATTATGAAAGAATGACTATAGCTTCTCTCTTCAGCTATAAAACTATTAGCAATCAACATTTGCTTAGTATAACAGTAAAAAACTTACGGTTGAACGAGAGGCGAGTCACTTTATTTTTTGTATTTGCGTGCGTAACTCTTTCTCATCTGCCAACGTGATTTTAAACAATTCTTTAAAAATCGTTTGTTATAGTTACCCAACCGAATAATGTTTTAGGGTATCAGGCGATTCAATCAAAGAGTATTTACAAGACTTTCGTTCCTATATTGCAATAGTAAGTAGCTAATATCTAAATAATACTGCAAGAGGATCAGGAATGGCCGATGGATAGGTGCCGGCCGGTGGACCGGTTCCCCTACCCTACTTAATCTATGCACAATCTATGTATTAACCGACTAGAGAAGATAGTCTTGGCTTACACGTGACCCCAATATTTTCATGCATCTTCATTAATTATTAGGGTTTCCATTGAGTTTGGGATACTATTACCCAGAAAGTAGTTTTCCCATAAAAAGACTAATTTTTTTAAATTTATCTCACGAAAACCACAGCCCATAATATATTCGACAAGTTTATACTTAGCTTACCCTACGGAAAATAACGGATTTAAATTCATTTTTATTGTCAGTCCAAGTTCATTGTAGCATTAAAAATACATTTAAACCGTTGTTTAGTTTACTAACATTGGTTTACATTTTTAATGTTTTGACTCCATACATTTTGTCTATTTAGAACAAGTATGAAAAGTGTTGAAGTATATTATTTACGACTTAAGTATATTATATAGTAAATTAATTCACGACTGTGCTGAAACAGTCAAAATCTGTCACAGTCAGGTCAAAATCATCATCATTACTAGAAGCTTAGGCAACAAGGTAAGTAAAGATTAACTGCATTTGTCACTCGCATGTTGTCTAGAAATTTATTCGAGAATACGCAAATTTTAGTAAAAATACAATGGTGCACCATAAAAATTTCCGTCAAAACTTTCGTACTTACCTTAATATATTATGTACATAAGATTTATGTTATTTCTATGTTGCCAGTTAAAAAAAATTAATACCAGATAATTATATCGATTTTGCTTACCGGAGGCAAAAAAAAACGTAAACATAACGTACAAAGTACGGAATGCTCAAATATGCTCCGAACATTTTGAATCTCATTGCTTTCGCAAGACAACACATAATGTAACTTATTTTAGAACGGACTCAATTCCAACACTATTTATTCCTATAAGTTCTACACTTCCAGTTTACTGGGTGTTGTTTAGATGACGTGATTATAATAATTTCCCATATTTAGACTATAATAGGAAAGCCAAAAGGAAAACATATCTTCGGGTGTAAAATTATTTTTACAACTTTAGTTTAAATTCTATAAACCATCATAAAAATCCAAAACCAATACCTTAGGTTTTATAATGAGATTGGCAACAACTTGAGTATGTGATGATAGGTATTCATGTTTATCATAATATAACTAAATTAAATCTGGTGCTGCTTTTTACCCCATCAATATGGTTAAATCTTTCACCTGGCATTTCCATAAACAACGTCATAAACTATTGCTATCCCTTAGATATACGCTCATAGCGCTTCTATTACTATACTCTTTCTACGCATCCCACAGTCACAAATCAGTGCTGCCAGATCTGCGAGTTAAAAAATATCTGAGAATTACTTCAAAATTATCGTATTTATATTGCAACCTAAATTTTACTTTTTATCACAGCTATAAGGATTATTTTATTCTTCGTCATAAATAATAATAGAAATAAATAAAGTCCCAAGATTTTTAATAATAACTTACTACAATTTAAAAATCTTGTGACCAATAAATTAATTGCAGATAATTAGCTTACGCACACACATACACACACACACACCCTCACACACACACACACACACACACACACACACGTACGAACACAATCTTTTTCCCGCAATCACTCACACATACAAAATTAAGCTCTGCTAGTAGAAAAAATTCTTGCACTATCTTTAGGCTCTTTCGATGTAGTATATCTGGCTGAGGCCAAAAACACATGGAGACTGGCTTGTCAAAATACTTAATTCCCAAAAATGTTGTCATCTCAGAAACAGTGGGATCGGCCGCTATGCGAGCTAACACGGAAAGATCTTTTAATTACGTGTTCTAGCATCGCAGATCGTGCTCGTTTTCTCGCTGTTTCTGTGAGGGAATCTGGTCTTTGGTTATAGGCAATGGCATGGATCTATAAGGCTACCAGTTTTGTAAGAAGGAATGCCTTCTTACAAAACTGGTAGCCTTATAGATCCATCCGCTTTTCGTCTAGCTATTAGCTTACGCTTGGGTGCAACGTGCTGTGTTGCACATCACTGCCAGTGTGGTACTGCAGTTGATCAACTCGGTCACCATGGCCTCTCCTGCTCTCGAAATGCTGGTCGAATTTCCCGCCACGCCAGCCTTAACGATATCATTTGCCGGGCTTTTGCCAGCGCCAATGTTGCAGCTATTCTGGAAGCGAATGGTCTGATGCGTGACGATGGTAAAAGACCTGACGGCATGACTCTGGTTGCGTGGAAGTGAGGACGGCCCTTAGTGTGGGACGCTACCTCCGTAGACACTTTAGCGCCTTCACATCTTTCTGAAACCAACGTGAGGGCTGGCGCTGCGGCTACTTCAGCGGAGCAACTCAAGCGGCGCAAATATGCTAACCTCGGTATGGGTTACATATTTGAGCCGTTAGGTGTAGAGACGTTGGGTCCGTGGGGACCGGGAGCTCATCGTATTTTCCATAACTTATCTGAGCGCTTGGTCGATGCGACGCGTGATCAAAATGCTGGCACATATTTGGCTCAACGAATAAGCATTGCAATTCAACGGGGCAATGCTGCCAGCATGCTGGGCACGCTGCCAACTGGGAGTGGGCTGGAGCATTTGGACTGCCTATGAGTCTGCTATGACTTATAGGTTGTCTAAATGCTTTTATTGTAGTAGCTGTAGTGTTGTATATAGTTCATAGTATTTTGTTTAATAAAGCTCTGCTCTCTTTATGTATATAATGTAGGTATGGTAAATCCGTCATTAGATGTAAGATATAGTTAGTAAGCAAATCTATGTTTTTTTTTTAAATCTGTGGATTTTGTAATAAAGGTAAATAAATAATTAAGTGAACAGAAACTAAAATAGCTTTTTAATCCCTGAGTGAGACGAAACGTGATTTGAATTTAGTATGTGGATATTTATAGTAAAAGTTCCAATCACCAAAGAGATCAATCACAAACATTGTATGAACAAGTTACAGGCTTTTTATAGAACGTTTTTGAATTAATTTTTTTTTTACAATCTAAATATATAGTTTTTTAACTTGACGTTTTCTGAGACAATTTGTATTTCTCAAGCTGTAAATAAATAGACCCCTGTAACGGATGGTCGTGGTAAAATTGTTACGATGCACTTCCATAACTGTCCAAATATATACATCAGCTTATAACTATTTCTATGCCATATCTTATTTTTCTTAATTATACGTAAATAAATAAACGTACTATTCTTATTCATAAGTTGTACTTACTTATTTTCTCATAGAGGGTGATAAAAAATAGAGTGTCTACCTTTTTACTATGATATCTGTATATAACCAAAACAAAACTTACCATATGAGCAGCTTCATTATTTTGTTCAGCTTCTTTTAAAAATAAAAAAATCAAGCATCTCAGTTCCCTTATGTGTGCTCTAAAGTAAATCCCGCAGACTGCGCGTCAAGAGGAATTTCAGCGTCAGAGTTAATAAACAATAAACTTTGGAAAACTGGGACAGAGTGGCTACGGACGAAAACCACATTAGATTTGGACAAAAACTGATACGGAGACTAGAACACTTAAAGCACATGCTTCAACTGTAGAAAGGACTGACGAATTCGAACATTTATGTTCTAGATTTTCGTCGCTTAGAAAACTTGTTAGACTCGTGGTTTATTGCAGAAGATTTCTGCGGTTAGAGGATCCTGCTGCAAGGAAGATCGAACCCCTACCTTACTGCTATAGAAATTCAGGATGCAACCACCTGTTGTCTTTGACAGCATCAGCTTCAAGCGTACAATGATGAGGTCAACAGCATCCCGAAAAATAAAGAGGTCGTCAGTGGGTGGTTAGAAAACACAGACTTACCTGATTGTAGCAAGCATCCATTCATCGTTTCTGGAGAATCACATTTAGCAAAACTGATTGTAGCAGATGCTCACGAAAAAACACTACATGGTGTTCAGCAACTTACATGTAATTATGTACGAACAAGGGTGAAAGGAACCAAATTGAAGAATTTAGTACGTTCACACATTTATCGTTGCACACCTTGCGTTCGTTACGCAGCGAAGACTAGAACCCAGTTAAAGGGACACCTGCCAGCATGTCGAGTGACACCTCATAAGTTATTTTTATTCGCAGGTGTTGATTACGCGGATCCCATAAACATGAGAGTATCCAAGGGTAGAGAGGCCAGAAATGTTATAAGGGCTACGAATGCCTTTTTGTTTGTATGTTGACGCGAAGTATACATATTGAGGCCGTGTCTGACCACACTTCAGAAGGGTTCCTCTCAGCATTCAAATGGTTCGTCGCCAGGAGAGGTCGTTGTGTACAACTCTGGAGCGAAAATGGAACCAACTTTATCGGTGGGGCAAAGGAGTTGAAAATATTATTTTCAAGCGAACGTTCTTCGTTTGCTAATGAAATAGCGTCTTTGTTGGCTAATAATGGAACAGAATGGTCTTTTATCCCTCCTCGTGCAACAAATTTTGGCGGATTGTGGGAAGCAGGGATAAAGTCTACAAAACATCACTTGAGACGAATTTTACATGATTCTACGCTTACTTATGAAGAGATGCGACAGTTTTAGAAGCTTAATTATTGTTTAGTAACCGGCTAGGACTCGCGTAATATTTACCGGATATTGCTCCGACCAGTTTCGAACTTATTTGAAGTTCTTCGTCTGGGAGTCACGATTGTGCTCAACGTCGAGCGCGGGCCTCAGCACGTTAATGGCGTTGAGATGGTTGCGCCGTAGCTGTCAAAGTCAGAATTCCTCCGTCCGAACTGTCACTCCTGTCACTATCACTGTAATTATCATTGTAATTTTGATAGGTATAGGACTGTTGACACACTACACTAGTACTGTCCTCTTCACGGTTCCACAACCCCGATGCCGTATCACAAATATTGAGAACAGGTATCCAGGACGGCGGAATGTTCCACCCACGATCCCGATTAAAATTAGGATGCCGTCTAATTTCGATGGCCTCTCGTACTTTACTAGTAGTCTTCATGATGTCAATTGTATATGTACCTGTTTGTATAATCAGTGAAGAGATGTGTTTCTAGTTCCCTCGTAAAATTGTTTAGTTGTTAAATTTCTTTATGATCTATGTGTTTACAGTCCACTAGTATATTGTTGTATTGTTTACGTTTTTGAAATGTTGGAACTAGTTGCTTTTTCTTAAGATTATATCGATGTTAGTAAAACACTGAACAGAATTGTTGAATCATGAACGTTGCCAGTGCAGTACGTCGACTTTACAAGTAGCTTCAATTCTGTAAATAATTAATGGCAGTCTACAAAGATAATTGTATTGTATTCGTTAGAAGGCAAGTTAGGAAGGACTATAGTCGTCCTTGGTGAGCGGCATGTTTAAAGGCAATGGTTCAAAGAGAAGTCTGAGTTAGTTTACCGCTTTACCACTTAGTTTCTAAAACTTTCAATAGATGTAGCCACTAGCAAAATTAGCTCGCGCTGACGAGATTCTCCGATGATCGGGTATGTTCATACGCAATATTTGTAATAAGGGTCTATGCGTTCTGGGTATGGTGAGGTAGAATAACATATAATATTGACACGAATTAATAAAACTGTCTTAAACATTACAAAGTTTTATTTTTTGTTTCGACCCTCTTATCTGACTGGGAGCCCGGTCGTCCGAAAAATGGTTTTGCATGATACAATAATATACTACGCTAGGTATTACACTCCGAGACTGGATGTCATGTACCGGGACACAAGCTTGTCAAGCATACCGTCATCAACGGCTCTCAAACTTTATACCTAATTTGAGGAAATTAGGGGGGCAGTAAAATAACAGTTAATAGATTTCATCTTTTTTTTAATAAAGAAAATCACGTGAAATTGATTTAAGTTACACAGATTAATGATTTTTGAATAAATTATGGTTATCAAGTTCGTACAGTGTATGTTCGTAGTTTTCTTATAATGGGTACCGTCGATGCTAATAGGCCTAAATTTTTCATAGATTGAAAAATCAAGTAATTATTTTCTATGCCGAAGAAAAAGCCAGTTATCTGTATTTTGGTGTACAATTTACTTTCAAAGAAATCTCAAAAATATCGGAAGTAAAAACCAATTAGGTAGATACGTTATATAACCTAAGAAATTTTACATTACATACTATGTTTAGTAGTCGCAGTAAGAATTAAACAATTTTGCAGGAAATGATAAAACTTCAAATAACTGCTTTTTCTACTTTTACTCTTACAGTTACTTTTTGCATAGTGGAAGGGCATTTTGCGAATGCCCGTCTGGCTAGCGACCCCCTCAAGTAGAAAATCTGTCGCTAAGCACCTAACGGTGTGTTCCGGCAGCAGTCCTTGAGAGCCAGTAAAATTACAGACTTAACATCTATGTCTCCTGGGGACAGGCGCAGTGCAATTCGTGACTTATGACAAAATGCATCTGTTATAGGCAGAGGTTAGTCTGCTTAACATTAGGTGGGCCTCGAGCTTGTTCCGTCACAATAGAAAAAAATCACATGTTATTTTTATTATACACGTAGCTTCCAGAAATGGGCCGACTACAAAGTTTGCGAATCACTGCGCATATGTGCAGTGATTCGCAAACAAAGACTATATTTTTAAACAGAGACTATATTTGTCAAAATAGTGGAACCATAGGGAGACAACTTTTTTCCTACCATTTACTGAGATGAACATTGATTCATGTGTGACTTTCTATTAGACGTTTGAAATATTATATTGATATTTTATAACAAAACATTCACATGAAAAAGAACCATGAACTTGTATTCTGCTGCAATCATGTTTTAATAAAGAGCCAATTTGGTAGTGACGCAAGCCTGTGATTCTTCGGGAGTAGAAGACCTTGTTTTCTTAGACCATGAGGTTTTGAAGCTTGTATATATCCGATCGTTATAATTCAAATAGCTGTTAGTAAATTAGTATCCTTGCTTATACAACACAAAAAACCTCGTCACTTGACAACGGGACGACTTTAACGGGAAGTTATTCAAATCGTGAAATGAAAATAAAAATCTTTCACTTGATACATTTTGCCGCACAACGACTCACCGATGGAAACTTGCATAATTTCGTTTTCTTCGTGTGTTCAAACCCCTTTTCCAATAATATAATCCTTGAAAAGGTCTTTTCCCGTAAAGCCTATATGATGAACATTGCATCGGTACCAAGAAGTTTATATGTTGACTGGAGAACACCAAATAAACTCGGTTTAAACACAAAAAACTTCAAAATCTGTAAAAATATATTTACACTGCGCTGTTCGGTCTACTCAAAATAAATGGATGAAAATGTTATTTTTGTATGATATAAATGATATACTGGTATATCTGGATATGAGGGTGACATGTTTAGGTTATGGAAAACAACTGAGTACTAAAAGAAATCGGCACGGGGCGTCGAGGGATGAAAAACTTGGAATTTTCCAAGCATGGACAGATGAGGCGGACAACAATTAATAATATTATATTTACGGATGGCATTTTAATATGTTATTTATTTGCATACGTGCCATTTAAATCAGATTACAGCTAATAACATAATAGATTGTGAAAAATTGTATAAAAATCTGTATCCAATGCTAATCGTACATCGGAAATCTGTATAAATACGGATGTATCTGTATGTATGGCAACGCTGCGACCATAGAATATGCTGAACATCTGGAGCGCGTTCCGAACCTTAGTGAGAGCGCACTCAGAGTGCAACTTTTTTTTTTATTGCTGATAGGCTAGCCTTTGACCTCTATCTCACCTTATGGTAAGTGATGATGTGGTCGAAGATGTTGTTCAGGCTAGCCTAGAACTTATCACACTAACGTCGTTCACAACCTTCGAGTAGAGCGAAACTTTTTAACTATCAAAAGCGGTCGTTAAAAGGTTGAATCTTTATCCGACATGACCTTGACATTTCTTGATGGGAGAATTATAGGCACTCTTATGTATTTTGCAGGTAACGGCAGTTTTACATTTATAATATTATATTAAAACATCATAAAACGTCTATATATTTTGCTATTTCACTGCCAAAATCGATATTTGAGGTTATAAAACAACCGAGTCGTTCGGGACCTTGGAGTAAGTTAAAGCAACCAAACAACTACGCTCTGACGCTTGGAATGCGGCCCTGACAACTCCGATTAATGTCAAAAAGTGACAATTCGTTAATTTTAATCACTAATTGCAATCGATAATTGATCGGCAATACAGAGTAAAAATAATCGATAATATGCACAACATTTCGTTTTTTTTGAATTGGTAATCAGACTCCAAGCTACCATGATACAAAAACTATTTTTAGTTATTTACTGAGCGCAGTAAGGTCTCTGCCGCATATTTCGGTACTGAGTATTTGTGTAACAACTTTTGTGCAGTAGGTACATCATCATTTAGCAGTACATCACATCAACAGACGTGCACCGTTGGAAATATGTGTACTTGAAATATTCTACATAAAATGATAATTTATAGATGAATAGATCATTTCAGTATTAAAATTTGTAATTGACCTACCAGAGCGTCCTAGACGCCTAAATTGAATACATGATTTTAAATTTGAATTTGGGAAAATGGTATAATTTAAAAAAAAACTTTGGTAAGTACGACTGATTTTTATCAAATTTGGGAAGACATAATATTTAAATTGCGTGTATGTGTTATTTCTGAACTTCGATGAACTTCATCGACCGGGAGGTCTCCTTAAGATTGTTAAACGATATGAGCGAAAGAATAAATTTAAGCTATAATCACACTCTATGATGTCTCAGTTGGAAGACCATGTCCTGGCTATAGAGAAGGATGGTCACGGGTTCGAATCCCGCTTGTAGTACAACTAATTCCTTTCATTGAGATTTTTTAAAGTTGTTAAATCCTTCGCTATAAAACACGTTCGTCTTCTCATCAAAATTACTTATCATAATTTGATATATCAATCTTAGTAAAATGTCATAAACAAGTACGTTCATTACATATTTGTGTACATAAAGTGTGCGTGGACACAAACTCGCATATGTAGGAAGCGGAAGTAAGGTAACTATAGGCAGCGAATCGAATGCGAAGCGCAAAAATGTGGGTAATTATCGCTGTAGGTACAGTTGCATGATGAAGGCCTGCCTAGGGTTCCGAAATCATGAGATCATCCCGTCAGCATGAGTGATGAGTAGCGCTTATTTGGCGCAAAAACTAGTCGTTTAACTATTGTAACGACCCTTTTACCTAAATGCACCATGGAGGGCAATGGTTGACGGCAGAAAAGTCGTCAAAAATTTCCTACGATTAATTCATGAAGCTTAAACCCGTAGCGAGATTCTAACATTGAACCGTAGATATCCTGATTAGTCCACATTCACTGCCACTTGGCTATCCCTGCTCTAATAAACATTATATGATATATATTATTCACATTCATTCAATCTTGTAAAGAGAGAAAGTGGAAGAAGGGGACCTATCTCTCTCTCTCTTTACTTTCCTTTGGCTCCCGTATCGCAACTCACTGCCAACAGCTCAGCACAAAGCCACATGTGCGTTGTTTACAAAAGATATGCACGCCTTTTCTCCATTAGGAACAAAATTATGCTGAAGATTTGACATCCTAGGCCCAACTTCTCGAACAAAACATTAAAAATGAGGTCTTTTAAAATTAGCAATCACTGACGAGACTCGTAAAAACAACAAACTTCAAAAAATTTAAGTGACCAATGAATATCAAACCTTTTTGGGAAATTTCACAAAATCTACCGTAGTCCAAGAAAACAAAGCTATGATAAAACGTCTAAATATACTGAATACGCTTTGGAAGATACATATAGCTTATTAAGCTATCGTTTTTACAAATTCAATGTTTTCAGCTATGTGCTGTCAACTAGAATAAATACCTTGAAATAATATTTTATTGTCACTCTTAGCAGAACAAAGACAGTGTAGTTAACTAGAGACACTCGCTTAGCACACTTTTCTAACAACAAGACCAATCCAGTTTTAGAACACCTAAAAGATCCTTATGACGCATATAAACATTAATAAAATCCTTTTATTTCTAGGAGTTTTCTTTCATGACTGTGTCATGCTTGTACTCGATGAGGTAGGGTGTTATGTTGGGTTTTAGTATATACAAAGTTACTTTAGTTTATGGCAGAAAAGTAATATACTGGTTAATGGGGTTACCGACAGTGGCACTGGCATGGCATCCCGGTTGATAAGAGAAGATAAACTGAGTGCATGCGTTTTCTCAATGGTTTGGAAGATACAAGGGATTTTCGAACGCTGCTTTTCAAATGCTGTCAGATTAATGTCATTGTCAATAATTCTTTTTACAGGCAATAATTTATATCTCCGAATATTTTAATTTTTTCGTATGCCAACATCGGCAGTTTGTGGCTTCATTTTTCTGGGGTGAGGTGTGAAACGGAGATTTTGGATTATTTTGATACGATATCAAATTTACAATGCTGAAATAGTGCTTTTAACTAATAAGTGCTCAAATATGTGTCGTAGTAGTGAATTATTCAATTACAGTTTATTTCAAGTGTAATGTCCAACATGTTTCGATGTATACCTTTGTTCAAATGTAATCGTCAAGTGGAATGTGTGGACAAGCGGCATTGCTCATTGCCAACAGTACCTGAAGACATTTTGCGATATTCAAGAAGTTTGGAAGAACTTTTTTTGGATGCTAATCATATACGGGATTTGCCGAAGGTAAATAACTAGCTGATAACCTAAACAAGTTCCAACAGAATCCGTGGGCGTTTACCTTATCAATGAAGATGTAAATAATATCCGATAGGCGACGATGTTTGGATGTATACGTCAGCGTTTGTTGTCCTATACAAAATGTATCTAAATCAAAATCATGTCTAATGATGTTTATATGGCATTCAATAAGTGAAAGAATGATTAAAAATGCCCAAGATAACATTTTATTCAAGATTCGACTGACATTGTGTTGAGTCTATTCACGCTATTAATTTTAAATTAGTCAAAAACTTTTCTAAACCATATGAATCACATAATCCCCGAATATAATAAAAGCTTGAACACTAACAGTTAATGAATAATTTTCCTGTTTTAGTATGTATTTAAAAAAATGACTTATTATTATGGGAATTGTGGGAAAATACTTACCTAGGTACCTGAAAAGAAATATTTAAATTTCACCATGAGCGAAGGGGAGCACTCATGATCCTCACAAATGAGTCCTCACATTCTGATTGTGAGTCCCAGGCATTAATTATTTAATTATTTCCCCTGCAACATGATGCACTTGACACTTGCATGTTGAATCAATGTAATGTTAAATAATTTGTCTCATACCAACATCTTTCTGTGTTCTGTATAGTACTTTGCAAAAATTAAAAATTCCACAGTGTCAATAACATAATAATAGATTAATTTATTGAGGTGTTAAGATTGATAAATTTTAGGACTAATATCATGCATTGCAAGTTTGGAAGTGTGGTGATAACTCTTATTGACGTCTTACGATCCTGATATTGTAGACAGTATATAAATGATAGCGAGATGGCCATTTCAAAACTAGACTGCTTTTGCACAGATGATTAGAATCATTAAATGCATGTACATTATGTATTAATATATATATGTATAGGTAATTCTACTATAAGAGGTAATTTGTGGGGCAATCAGTTAATAATTGAAATTTTCTTTTATATGTTGTTATTTTGTGCAATAAAACACAATATCTAAAGGCACTTTATTAATTTATGTCATAATTAAATGCCTAATTAAAGTAAAGTTTTCTGAAATTTCTTATTAATCCTTAATAGGGGTCATTATTCACATCGCAATCATAGTCCTTAAAATCATACGAGAAGGGGCGAGTCTCTCGGTAGCTAGAACTAAAAAAGGTTTGACCACGAACAAACAACACATTGATTTTGTAAAAGAAGGGCCATCTACAAAATCTAAATCCAAGTCTTACTCCATCTTAGGCGCAGCTCCCGATTGGACTCTTTTGATAGACACATATGAAAAACACTACAAAATTCCTGAGGATGTTGGTGTTTCGTCTTCCAGACCAGACATATTTCTATACCCAAAAGATCTAAAATGCATAGTTCTTATAGAACTTACTGTGCCATGGGAAACAAACATACCTAAGGACTACGCATTAAAAACAAATAAATATTAGGACCTAACAAATGAATTAACCAAAAACGGTTATGTGGTTAATTTATTCACGTATGATTTTAAGGACGCTGTAGAAGTTGGAGCAAGGAGTATACCAGCGAAATCCCTATATAACCTACTTAAAGACCTTGGCCTGCCAAGAACAACTGTAACTTCCACCCTAGAATGTGTATCTAAGGCGGCATTAGTAGGAACCTACCAAATTTGGTTAGGTAGGGGAGGAGGCTTGAGCGGGAAGGGGAGCGTTGATGCATTGTAAACAGGCCTCTTAACCCTACGCCTGGGTTGCAAGTCCCAGGCCCCTCTAGCCTCTTCATCTACAACGCTATGGACCCAGTACCCGCACGGTGAATCCATGGAATGATAAGTAATTTGTCTCATTATTTTTTAAGCTTAATTTTAAATAAATTATTATTAAGAGCCTTTAAAGAGATTGGTATCTGATTGTATATATTTGGTCCCATACAAAAAATACTGTTATTCATAAGACTCTTTTTGGAAGGCTGTATACAGAGCTTATATTTATCACATCTATCTATATGTAGTGCTGGTTTAATTTGATGAATAAAGCTTCTTCATATATATATATATATATATAGAGATGGAAGTGTTAGGATTTTGTTTTCAGTAAGTTATTTGTTTTATCTTCATTCACTGGTCTAATTTAATAATAAAGCAGTAGTAAAAGTGTGGTACATAATGTGTGAAACATTTTTTATATCAATGAAAACATTAAAATGTATCATGAAAACATAACTGCCCTGCCATATTTTCCCTGGCAAGAAGCCCATAAAACTGGCACCTAACAGCAAAGTAGAACAAGTGTTAAATAGTGAAGAAAAAATGTATTGTTTGCAGAAGTGCTCAATCAACAATTAAAAGAAAATTATTCTTCTCTTCAAAAAATTTAAAAAAGACTTATAAGCGGGAAACTCTCTACCCTGTCCAATGTATTTACCCTGGCCTTATAAAAAGTAATAAAATTCCAAAGTAATTTGCCCTTATGTGAAAAGAAACATAAATAAGTAAAAAATTGTAATATAAGTGTTTAATGAAAAAACAGCAACTTTTCTCCGTGACAAAATTCTCTAGACTAGACTCTAGACTTAAATAAAACCTCTTACCATAGCATTACTCATATAGAGAAAACTGTAATGAGATTATAAAATTTCTCTGTGAAGGTTCATTTAACTCCTCAACAATCAGTATCAGGTTGAAGTTGAATCAAAGAGAAAATAATGTTTTTGACATATTACTGCAGTTATCTTCCAGAGATGTGACTACCCATATTGTTTTCTTATATTGTCTCAATGCCCTGAATGAGGGAGAGTTCAATTTCTTTCATTACTCGAAAGAGATTTCTGCAAAACCTCTTTTATAACAGTAACAAATGGAGCCGAAAATTATTATTTTTTATTTGTTGCTGTTATATCAACCTTCTTTACAACCTGACGGATAATAATAATAAATCTTTGTAGAAGTTGTGAATCATAATTTTTTTTTTTTTATGCCTGGTAGTTTAGCCTTTGACCACTATCTCACCTGATGGTAAGTGATGATGTGGTCGAAGATGTTGTTCAGGCTAACCTAGAATTAACTGGCTCTCAAGGACAGCTGCCGGAACACACCGTTAGGTGCTTGGCGACAGATTTTCTACTTGAGGGTGGTAGCTAGCCAGGTGGGCATTCGCAAAATGCCCTACCACTATGCTATAACGACTGTTATCCTAAGACAACAACCGGGACCGGCGGCTTAACGTGCCCTCCGAAGCACGGAAGCGCTCAGTAGTAATGTCACCAGCGGTCACCCATCCAACTTATGACCGCGGCGGACATTGCTTAGCTTTGCTGATCGGTTCAGAATGGCTAAGCAAACTTCGTTACGAGCGCTTCAATTATTCTATTTAAACTTGACAAAACAATTGCTAAAATCAACAAAGTCAATCTCAGACATTCTAAAGTTCCATGCCGGGGCTATTGTCAAAATGCATATTTTTTTTACTAATGTTTATCAAATTTATATACATACAGATTGTATAAGTAGGTTTCATTCTTGCAATGTTGACAAAACATAAATATAACCTGCTTTATAATATTTAGATGATTTTCCTTATATTTTCCTTTACACAACAATACCAATTATAATAACTTATTGGAGAAACTTTTAGCTTCAGTTAATTTAATTGACATAATTGATGCCAACCTTTCAGAGTAATGCTTTTGCAAAGAGTACACTGGGTCCTTTCAACCGAGCATTCAAGAGCCTTCAGAGCCTTCATTTTATGAGGATATGCTAAGGCAGCAAAGATACCTGTTGTGCGATTAAAGTGCATCATCACTATACTCACATTGAGGCTAAGTGACAAACTGTTGTTAAGGCACATTCTTTCTAGAGTCGTCTTTTACAACATCCTATAGGATAAAAAACAGCCCTTCTATTCTGAAGCATATTACTTTGGCATCAAATATTATAGTATAGCTTTTCAACGTAGTCCTGAAAAATTGAATCATGCCCACTTTATTTTGTTTCAGAATTTCTTCAGACTACATAGGCTAAGAAGGCTAGGCCTCAGTGATAATGAATTGTACAAACTACCATCAGACATTCAGAATTTTGAGAATTTAGTTGAACTAGATGTCTCTCGCAATGGTGAGTAATATTATAAGTTTATTTATAACATATTTCAGATTTGTCAGAATTTAGAGGAAGAATTCTTTGAAGTATCGGAACGATCATTGAAGCATTGATTGGTTTCTGGCGTAGTGAGTGTGAGGTTGGGTAGTTGTTGATTCCTACAGCATCCATGAATTTTACCTCATTAGGCATTTTTTGAATGATCGCATATCTTTCTACCAACCTCAAGTAGAAAATCTACCCAGAAACTTTTTCTGGAGGTGTCCTTGAAAGACATATCTCATTTAAGATGCACTGTGCTAGCATCTACTGCCAGTACTTATGTTTCTAAATCACTTACAGGTCTATCCACGCACAAACTGACATCAAATAATATTTTGACTAACCTCGACGTTTCGATCAAGTTCCTTTGACCATAGTCACAAGTAGACTCACCAGTACTTACTAGTACTTTGCAAACATTACTATTTTTGAAAGCTAGTGAAGTTACAAGGGGCATTCCCCTTGTAACTTCGCTAGCTGTGGTCTTAATGACATGCTAACACAAACACTGCTCACTATACCCTCAGCAACAGAGTTGTTCACAACTGGAGCAGGTTGCCTGAGGAGGATGTCTCTACTACATCTGTGTATGTATTTAAGAAAGGGCTGGTTGCGTAAAAGTCTCTTGTCAAGTTATAACAAATGTGTGGAACAAAAAAATTCAACACTGTATGATATAGGCACATCAGCATTGCGCTGCTCGTCTAAATCACACTGTGTCGAATCGAATAAATAAATAAAATTTGAATTTCACCTTCTCTTTGAGTGTCTTGTGTGGTAGCCTCATGGTCAATGTCAAGTCCGCTTCCTATAGATTTGGTCATATCTCAGGCGTGGCAATAGAAAGGCGTGACGTACTAGTACACTTTACTAATATACTTTACTTTAGGGTAAGGCAGATGAGTGCCCTAAATTAGAATTGAAATTGAAATTAAAATACGTCTTGTTCACATGCGGTGACTGAAAAGTTAAAATAAATAACATCTATCAGAAAACATAGGTCTATCCTTGTTTTTTTCACTCAATGTCTAAAATCGATTCTTAACACATAAGTGGTGGTAAGTCTCTTTGGCAATAGTCCTTCGAACTTCTATCCTAATGTTCGGAGCAATTGTCCGTTTTGACGGGCATCACCACAGTGTCAGATCTTCTCCCACGAAGCAGTATTGTGCAAATACTATTGTGTTTAGGCGTGAAGGGCATTAAGTGAAATAAAAGTCCAACAGGGCGAGAAAGGTGACAGTGCAACTGTAATGGACAGGATTGACCCTTACCATCTAGCGGGTGACTTCACCATCTCAAAACTTCATAACAAGAAAAAAATACTACAGAGAAATCACACTAAAATTTATAATGGTGAAGGTTTGTGAGTGTGTTTACTTCTTCACGCTCAAACGGTTGGACCAATTTTGATAGAATTTAGTACGAAGGTATATGAGGGGCTGGATTAACACATGATGATAGTTTTCATCATCATTATACATCACCGTGTAACCGAGGGGCGCACCTAGTAAGAATAGATTACACAGAAGAAATAAAATAAAAATACAGAGAAATAAAAAATAATGTTTAAGGTTTAAATACATTTAAGCTCAAAAATACAGTGTTTTTTTTTTATTGTTGATAGGTTAGTAGAAAATCTGAAAATCACTATCTCACGTGATGGTAAGTGGTGATGTGGTCGAAGATGTTGTTCAAGCTAACCTAGGATTACTGGCTCTCAAGGTTAGTAGAAAATCTGAAAATCACTATCTCACGTGATGGTAAGTGGTGATGTGGTCGAAGATGTTGTTCAAGCTAACCTAGGATTACTGGCTCTCAAGGTTAGTAGAAAATCTGAAAATCACTATCTCACGTGATGGTAAGTGGTGATGTGGTCGAAGATGTTGTTCAAGCTAACCTAGAATTACTGGCTCTCAAGGACAGCTGCCGGAACACACCGTTAGGTCCTTGGCGATAGATTTTCTAATTGAGGGTGGTAGCTAGCCAGGCGGGCATTCGCAATATGCCCTACCACCATACAAAATTGTCACTTGAGAACAATACTAAAAATTAATAAAATTACTATATTCTCGCTATATCTAGTAAGGGCACCTACCCTCCCAATGTGTTCATTTGCTCAATTGATTGCAATCTACTCGTACAATTAGATATTGAGCTAGTTGTTTTTTAAATACGTTAAAAGTGATATTTATTATGCATGAAGGTATCAGTACTAATATTACAAATGCGAAAGTAACTCTGTCTGTCTGTCTGTTACGCTTTCACGCCAAAACTACTGGACCGATTTGAATGAAATTTGGTATGGAAATAGTTTGAGACCCGGAAAAACATAGGATAGTTTTTATCCAACTGCGCAAAAAGAGGTTAATGTTTTTGCGCGATAAACGACATACGCGCGGGCGGATCCGCGCCCGGAAAGCTAGTAGGTAAATTAACTAAACTTAGGGAAAAAAAGAAATAAATACAGATAAATGAATTTTCACGTGAATTATCAGGTAGAGTGATTAGGCCGCGGCAATTAAATTAATTGGGTCCTCCAGAAGTACCGCACCAGTACAACACAAGCTCCGAAGATCGTTAATTTATAGTTGTATCACAGCAACATTCTGTTTTCATATCGTGTTTTGGTATTTCTATCTTTTGCTTGCTGTTGGAACACATCGACCGTGAGGTACACCATTTTTTTTGCTACAATATAGCCTATGAAGTATGACCACAGTATATAAAAATGACTATAATCTTACCTGATGGTAAGAGTTGATGCCATCGAAAGCGGAAAAATGGGTTTAATCTAGAATGGGAACTAGCTCTCAAGGATAGCTGTCGGAACAAAGCGTTAGATGTTTGGCGATAGATTTTCTTTTCTTAGGTTATAGGAAGGTACTTTTTTCTACTGCTAAGTTTAGTTGGACCTTCTGCCTTCAATTTCACTTAGCAATGTTTAGTGCTTATTTATACGTATTATATTGTTTGCACATATTGGAGGTAATCTGTAATTGTTTGGTAGTACGGAAAACTCGGTGCGCGAGTGCTACTGGCACGTGGGAATTTTTTTATTTATTAAAAGTGACGAATGTCTCATGCGAAGATAGTGCGAAGTCTTAAAATCGATGTGAAAATGTATGTAAAATATTCCTGTCAAGAACTTAAATTCAAATTAAAAATATTTATCTTATACTAGCTGTCCGCCCCTGCTTCGCACAGGTGTTAAACAAAAAATTCAAAAATTATAAATTTAAACACAAAAAAGTATTGATACATAACTTTAATAGTTCGACTAATAGTATTGATGTCTTCTATAAAAGTGTAGTACATCACTTTGCTCTATTTTCAATCATTTCCGCAGCATACGCGGTGTAACGTTAGTTTTGGTATTTTTTCGCACTTTGGGTTACATTATCAAAGTTTTCAAACAATCAAATATTTCCTCTTTATTAAATTACTATTATCTTATATAATATGTAAGATACTAGTTATTTAATTCGATTTATTTTTCGTGCTCAATCTCTTTCTGTGGGAGTCAGAGAAGGTGACGAAAGGCACACTCACATCGATGCGATGTGGGGTCTGGCTGCATTAAGAGCTCAACCTGGCTCCTGACCAACTTAAAGCTCTGATAACCCTAAATGCACCGGGTATACCAATAAGAGCATTTTCAAGGCGTCAGAAAAGCGATCGGAAATGACATCAAAATCTAAGCTCTTAACATTATGTGCGGCCTCGACTTGGCATGGCAAAGATATATATGACAATGTGCATACTACGGGGTGTCCGTACAGGCGCGCACAATAAGTACAAGCCGCGTTTGTCACCGCTCGATGAAGATAACATACTTTTCTGGATTTACTATGTTCTTGTCATCGTTTTCGTGTTTGAGAAGACATGTAACCCACCCACATAATTGGAGTGATTGTAGGAAGACCTGTGATGAATACTCTGTATAAATATGGCCGCGTGCATGTATACAGGAGTCTCCGACTGATTCAAATCACGATGAATTGCTTCGCATTGCAAGCAGGAAAAATAACGGATGATAGAAGCACTTCGAAAATATTATGAGACGTGATCAACATTCATGTTGCGTTGTCTTTCGTCAGACGCATATCGTCACGTACTGAGCAGGTGCGAAATTACAAGGTGGGCTTATGGAGTGCCACAGTTAAGTTTTATCTATGATTGAACCATTCGGCCTGTAAAGCTACAGAATACCAGTACGTGTTATTGTGGCGGATATACAAATAATACGCAAAATCTAAACAATAAATTTAAAACGTACCTAATTATTTGATGAAAACTTTACATACAATTCAACAACACATTGTTGCACTGTACACTAAAAATAACAAGTAATAATCAAAATTACAGACCAGATTATAAAGGACATTCAGTAAGTATGTCTTGGTAGTTATTATTTAAAAGGCAATCTGCCATATCAAAATACTTTCAGTGAAAACTTGAACTGGCTACCTATTGGCATAACAAGAAATGAAGGACACAGGCGGCTTATTTATTTAGGGACTTTTTACAAAATTACATGCCAGTCCCATCGAATCTAACCTTTTTTTTTTTTTTTTTTTGAGGGGGGGAAATGCCTTCGCACTACCCTTCCACCAAGGGGGTGGTGGAAGGGGATGTGTGGGACTTGAACCCACTAAAACCCCCCCGTGAGCAGTCCTCCGCCGAGGTGGGGCAAGACAGGGTCGCGTTAGCAGTCACCATCTTGCCCCAGCGGTATCGAATCTAACCTAACCTAAACACTAATAAACAAAATATATTTCCTTATATATGCCCTCAAATAACTTGAACAATAGCGCAGTTTCAGATACAGGTTCCGCTAAAATATGTGTGAAAAACTCCCACTACAAAACTATTGTTCAAATTAATTGATCGCGTCAATAACTCTCGTTGAGTTTTGTTCCGAATACATTCCACAAGCAGATGGTGTACGTCTTCTACACCACATGTCTCGCAATTAGGCGAAGATTCTTTTTTTATTTGATAGCCATTTTTTTTTTGATTTAATGTGGTCAGAGCGTTTTCTATGCGCTAACATATCATAATACCTACTTATTTAAGATGTGACAAACCAAGGTATTCAAGGAGGCTGAATGGTTCCTCTGGTTATTCTCGTCTGCATATAACATGCATTTTGTCGCAATGACGAACTGCACTGCGCCCATCACCCTAAGACATACAGTTATTAAGTACTCGTGCGCCTGTAATTTCATAATAACTTACTAAGCCGGTGGTGAGGATCGAAGTCAAACCATCGATATACGTCACGGCAGTCCATAGATAATTATCTGTCTTCAGTAATTCTAGGTTTTGCCTGTAATACCTTTGACAACACCATCACTTACCATCAGGTGAGATTATGGTCAAAGGCTAACCTATCATCAGTAAAAAAATACATACAACACATATGTACCGTTTCTTATTATGGATCCCTCAGGGTATGAGTCCGACTCTCATTTGGCCGGTCTTTTAGCTGCACCACCACTTCTAACAGCGCCCACCTGAGCTTCAGCAGCACGACAGTTATTTATCTAAATCAGTAAGGGTAGTGACATTTGGAGCGATAACATAGGTGATTAGCTGATTGAGATTAGATATAAATGTTTACTATCTACGAGGTAAATGTTTCTAACATCTTATAAATTGCTTGCACATTGATAAGAATTTAATTTGGCATGGTGGTACGGCATTTTGCGAATGCCCGCCTGGCTAAGTACCACCTTAAAGTAGAAAAGAGATTCAGTACATCTTGGTTTGCCTTATCATATTCGATCGACCACATTATCACTTACCAATACATGAGATAGTGGTCAAAATATAGCCTATACATATAAAGAAAAAACATTAACAATGACAAGATTGATCAGGGCAAGTATACGACCTGAATAGTAGAATATTTTCAATGTATTTGATCATTATATATATATATATATATGTATGCTTATGCAATAAGCGTGTGTTAAGCGAAAATCACATTTAGAAATATGTAGAGCACAATTTTTTTCTCTAGCGCAAATCGAACCCGCTCCGGCGGATCGTAGCGTCAGTTTTACGCACTAGGTGCCTTAACCACTGGGTTATCGTGACTGGATCTACTGAGCCGAAATTTCTTGTTTTTTATTATTCTAACCGTCATAGGAAATAGTACGGTTATCAACCAAACTACTAGCCTTCAACTGATGGAAAGAAGTGCCTTTTCAAACATTTGAACCTTTCTATATTTCTAAATATAATTAGAAGCACTATCGAGGTCTAAATGAAAAATATTGGATTGAGAGTTCACGATCTTTCGGCACTGCGCCGTGATGATAACGAATTCAAATACGTCAAATATCTCGGTTTCCAATTCTATTCTGCTAGTGATCCTGACAGTATACAAAATAATAATAACATATGTGGATTCACTCTACTATACTACCATAAAAAATTGAGACGAATCGTACCAAGGTTCTGAGTTACTTTGGTTAAGAAACATCCGCTCGTATGTGCTTCGGTTATCGTGGACAGTAACCATGGAGACCAGTTGCAGATGTGGACAATATACCCGATTCCTTTATCAACAATTTTTATATCCATGACGACGAAAGTGACGATATACGAAAGTAACGTGGGCGAAGATGATTGTTAAGCATGTACCCGATAAGTTATAAACGAGGCCACTAAGAAATAAATTTAAAAAAAAGTTTAAGTTAGTTTTTTTTTTTTTTTTAGTAAGGGAATGTCCCTGGCTGGTTATACTTTTAACCAAGGCAGTATAGTTTTATTTTATATAGTATAACCGGCCAGTGTTCCATACATTAAAAAAAACCTCTTTATTTCTATACACTGGCTGGTAATATATTTTAAAATAAATGTATAACTGACCAGTGTTCCATATATAAAAACACTTTTTTCTATTCACTGGCCGGTTATACTTTTTTTTAAAATACCAATCTTCCAAGCATAAAACCTCTTTTTTTTGCTATTTTTACTTTGTGATCACCAAGACACCTGCCATCCGTGGGAACTATATCCTTCTAATATGGAGGATAGAGCTTATGATGTAAATAACTTCTGCAAAATTTTATATGAATGGTATAAGGCGTTTTTGTGTGAAAATTTCCCTGGCTAGCTACCATCCTTAAGGAGAACGTTTGACGCTAAGCACCTAATGATCTGTTCCGGCAGATGTCCTTCAAAACCTACGAATAAATATTTAAAGAAATGTAAGAAAAGCATTTTTTTACATATTTATTTTTTATTTGAATTTGGAAGCTTGTTTCTATTCTTAATTTTGAACTTGATGAGTCCTTTATCAAAGCGGTCATTGTACTAGAGTTACACTTCTTTACATATTTATTTGTAGGTATTTCACAGCCTAGAATTCTCCAGGTACCTATATCAATCAATATAAATTGATATACTATATCAATATAAGTGATAACAAATTCGATTATAATTAACGAACGTTAATTTTGCTAGTATGTACTCGATGTCAACACTCGCCCCACTGAAACTTCAATATATATTTAACAGGTTCAGGTCTTAGTCCTGGAATAATATATGTGTAAGATTAGAGTATGTTTATTGTTTTTGTTCGTATTTTCTGTAGTAGTTGCCAAATAAGGCGATATATTGATTCCAAGCGAACAAACTTGCGGTGAGAAGCCTACATAACCTAATAAAATGTATTAAGAATCATCAAAGGTCCCGCCGCGCGGCGCGTCTTTAGAGTGATGTTAAGTCACTTTGTAGTTTGCATGATGATATGTATTTTTAACCGACTAAAAAAAGGAGGAGGTTCTCAATTCGACTGTTTTTTTTGTGTGTTACCCCCATAACGTCTCATAACTCTTACAGTGTGTACCGATTTTGATGTTTTTTTTTTAATATTCGAAAGCCAGTGCTTTTCATGTAGTTCCCTTTAAATTTGAGTGAGATCTGACGAGTAGTGATGGAGTAATCCCTACTAATGCGTATTTTAGGTTTGAAGGTTGTTTTTTGTATTTTTTTTATATATGCATATGTTATATTCTATACAATAAAGAAAAATTTGTATGTGAGTTCCGTATCAGTGCGTAGTTGTATTAACTAGGTTTGTACATAAGTAGGTGTATGTAGTGATATTCTGCTCACATGAGGTTTCCTGCGACCTTGCTTGACGACGCGCCGCGCCATTGCACCCACAGCATACTCGTATTATCATAAATAGCTATTATTCCGCCCGGTATTTTTTGCTGCTTCGCCACGGAAAGAACAAGGTTATTGTTGCACCATTACTAAGCTCCTCTTCCTGTTCTTATTCCGATCCAAGTGTGGTCGGCACAAACAGTTATGTTGCTCGTCTTCCCACCTTGCACACACATATCCTTGGTCACGCAGTCCATCCATACCTTCTTTTCTTCCTCTCCTATATTAGTCCATACTTACATAGTATTCATACTTAAGTCTTTTCTCGTTATTTTCGTCCCTACTCATCACATCTACCCATCAACGTGGGATGGACAAAAGTGGCAAATGTTAGTGGCATTCATATCGGAAACAGAACAGGGAAAAAAACAGTTACAAACTATCACAGACACAGTGATCACAACCGTTCCCCAAAGAAACTCAAAAACTGGTCTCAAAATCTAAAATAACAATAGTGGCATGATGGGAACACGGCAATAGTCTATTATTTTTCAAATTTTCTGTCACCATTGCTACTTGCAAGCTTTCTCTGATATACTCATTTCTAATTATATCTATTCTTCATACACCATACTTCCATCTTAACATTTACATCTCTGCCACATGCTCTCGTCCTTTATCCTTATAATTCGTTGGCCAATATTCAGATTTCTTGAGAGCTAATCATTCTAAGTGAGCCTTAACAGCACATTCGATTGCATCATCACTTACGAAGTCCTCGGTTTGATCTTCGGTTCGGTTATTGGGTTTCACTGACACAAATTTTCCGTAGCAGTTAGAAGTCTGGAACTGTACCTTCAGCTGAGATAGTGGTCAATACCTAATAAAAGAAAAAAATAATATCCATACGAAAGGTCTTATGTTTGTAATATAATTTTTCCTTATGCTTCATGGGTTGATGGACTTAACAACTCTGTCTCAAGGTGACGGGCGCAGTGCAATTAGTGACTTGTGGCGAAATGCATCTGTTTGGCAGAGGTTAGTCCGCTTTACATCAGGTGAGCCTCGGGCTTGTTTCCTCAATACAACAAAAAAAAGTTAATTTTTGAGTCAGATGTGGTCTGAGAGCCATTTCATTCATGTGGAAAGCGCTGCGAAGATACTGAGCTTAAAAAAGTAGTCAAATGCATGTTAGGTGAAAGGTTCCGTAGCTGTTAGTAATCCCTATGGCCAGTTTCTAGGACAAATATATAATCATTGACATTGTTCGGCTAATTACATGACGTAATCATGACTTCCAAGATCGAGCGGTCAACTTAATGATTAATCTTTTTTAATTCCATTTTCAATCTACGGGACCTTAAATAAAAAGGTGTTATCTCTATCTCTATATATAAAAAAATCAAGTGCGGTTCGTATGTCTCGTTAAAAGTCGAAAACGCCTGAGCGGATTTTGGTTTTGAATTATTTGTCGTAGTCCAGGGAAGGTTAAGCATAAAGTTAATTCATGGACTGTCCTTACACGAGTATACTGTGTAGTAACCTCGTCTTCGGTTCGATACTGTTCGATGAAGTTTGCAATAGTAGAAATAAATAGTATGCTCAATTGAGTTATTAACTTATAATCATCATGATTGAAGCTGTGATAATAGCAACATAATTGGTTTGTTATTTATAAACACTTATTGGTTATTGAGACAATAGAGGAGATTATATATTTGATCAAATAGATCAAAATGAATTGATCGATATAGACGTCTATATGCTTAAAGACGTGCTCGTAATATACGGGTGGTGTGGTACTGGGAAAATTTCTTTGTCCAATCTGACTTTGATTTAAGAGATTTAAAGTATTCATAAATATTTCATCACATCTGATATTTTTGATCGGAGATACTTGACAATTCAATTTGAATCAGAAAAAATAACTGAAAACAAAATATTGGGGCATATAATGGTACTAGAGTTAAGTCTTTGGAAAATTTCCTTCTTAGATGAAACAATCTTAGTAATTTCACTCAGGCTTGTTACAAGAAATTTGACTAACCACCCTCAGGGAAGCGATGGTAGCCAACAAAGCGCTTGCTGATTGTAAGAACAGCTGCGTCTTTAGGTACTTTGCGAAAGTTTTTTCTACTTAAGGGTGAGAAGCCGATCATTCCCTTGCCATGCGGTTAAACTCAATGCATGGCAGATTTACTTAACAGCAATCCATAACAATTGCCACACTGCCATCATTTCTAAAAGAAAAACCTTCGAGTTTTTAAAATTCAATTATTACTAAACATAACACGCAGAAAAGTCTGAGAATGCACGTTGAACAACTATTATAAAATATCTAGCACAGGATATTACCTCTAATAATATAAAACTATGAGGAAGTTGAAAAACTTGTTACACTAGTATATTGCATAACATTTAAATACAACAGCAGCAATAAAAACATCTCAAAGGCAGTAACTACTAGGTAATCTGTGATCAAGGTACCGTATTCAAAGCTGAACACTAGGCATATGCTTACGGTACTACCTCAGATAAAATAGAAATCAGTACGTGCCGGTACCGTTTCAGTGCTTAAAGGGGATCTCAAGCTCATACAAGAATATAATGGTATGCAAACGATTTTACTTGGCATTTTATTCACAATGATGTCGCGAGAAGTGTATGGAACATCATACGAAGAGTTCGTTTGTTTTCAATCTTTTCAAAGTTATTTTGACTGAGTTTTCTTGTGATGATGTGGTCTATAGTAAACAAGTTTAATCTTGCAATGGAGGTAGGTACTCCGAGAGGCCACCGGCTAACGCAAGGGAACTACAAGATATCATCAGGAATTTAGAAAGGTTGTAAGGAATGGGATTGTGTTGATGACGACGGATGATCCAGGAACAGTCAAAATAAAGGAAATTAAAACAAAACGATACAATTTCTATGTATTTTCAAACAAATAGCATAGTTCCTCGGCATATAGGTAGTACTTCCTCGGATGAACTCGCACAAATAGCTACTTATCATTCCTGCTAATAAATCCTTATTCAACCCACAAGTACTTAAAAATGTTCTTTTGTACTATTAAAGCTGAGACTAAACCAGCTAAAACATATTTTCTTCCACGGATTGTTGCGATGCGGAACTCTAATAAAGTAAGGGCCGACTCGCACTTAGTCAGCTTTTGTTCAAAGTGTCCACTGTATATCATAAAGAAGTCGACTAAAGAAAAATTACTAAATAAACTACGAATAAACATGTAAAGAAAGGTAGTTGAGCCACAGAATAAAAACGCTCAAAACAGCAGAACGCAATTCTTTTTTTCCCCTGTTTTATTTTTTCCTTCTTGATGATACAGACATTGACAGTGAATGACAATCGATCCCGTAAGTAGCAAGGGTCACTAAAAAGAGCGAAAAATATTTTTTACCATAAAATGGAACCGGCTTTAACACTCAAAACTGTGAAATAACTTGTCGAAGTCGGCACTATGCGCACAATATTGTGATAATAGGTACTTTTTAACTACCATGTATTTTACAGTATTGAGTGTTGAAGTCGGTTTCATTTTTTGGTTAAAAATTATGTTAATTGTGAACTTGATAAGTACGAAATCCAACCGGTAACTGTAAGAGAATTACGCTTATTTACAAATTTACTCGTAGCTAATAAAACTAATAAATCCCTCAGTACAGTTCAAGCTAAGATAAGGCAGAGATGAGTCTCAGTTCTATTTATACATTTCGGCCATAAGGGGAACAATCACGTGACCACGGATGACGTCTTTGTCAAATGGCGACTCGCCACCATTATCGTTAACCAATAATTACTCATTACATTAAGTAGGTATTAGAATACCATTCAATTGAGTAATTGACTTACAAATTTGACTGCTAAGTGTTATAGCAGGATGTATGGGTACGGACTTGCATTGTTTAAAATATTTCCCACGTCGCGTCGTGTAGACAGTGCTCGCTTTAATATGTCTGGCCGCTTATACTTCAAGTTATGTTAAATACGACGCAACTAGCTATTGAATAATTATTTAATTAAAGTATTTGGTGATCCCTAATTCTTCCAAATAACATTAATTCTCTGCCTTCGATCCGGCTTCATGCTGTATGACAATGTCTACATGTACGACCCACCTTCAAAATATGCGTTCGAAAACAGTGTACAAAAGACTTCCGAAGTCCAACTTCGAAAGTCAATAGCTTGGTCAATTAGTACATTCACTGATATTTTTAAAATTTTACTTTAAGTGACTCGATATAAAGCTCTCACATTTTGTTATATTAACGCTTTATGGTAGATTACTGCACCACGCGAACTGCAATTACTAGTACCCTTATTCGTGAAGCGTTATCACGGTAATATTACCGTGGAAGTTATCATCGTATCTTGGGCTGTATATATTATGCTTTCCTAGTGCTAAAATCTAAAATCTTTGACTACTATCTCATTCGATGGTATGTGGTCGAAGATATTTTTCAGGTTTACATGGAATGACTGGCTCTCAAGGACTCTGGAACACTGTTATCTACTACCACCTACCGTCGTGCTATAACGACTGCCATCCTAAGACAACAAACGGGATCGACAGCTTAAAGTGGCGTTGTCAGTAGTAAACGCATCTAGCGGTCACCCATCCAAGTAAAGAACGGAGTAAACGTTGCTTTATCAAAAGTTAATCGTTTGACAATGACGTGGCATCATCTCATCACCATCCTACTGTTATCCCGCTTATGTGGTGTGGTCGGTGAAAATTGCAATATATTCTCGAAAGCAAAAATTCTCGAAAATTACAGGCACATGAGACTTAACAGCTATGTCTCAAGGTGACGAGCGCAGTGCAAGTCGTAATACTTGTGACGAAATGCATCTGTAATAGGCAGAGATTAGTCCGCTTAACATCAGGTGCGCCTCAAGCTTATTCCGTCACAATAATATAAAAAAAAATATAATAGTTTACATTAAAAGAAAACACAAAGTTCCACAATTCTGTGGAAAAAATAGGTACACAATTCTGTGGAAGATTTAAACAGTTTATCGCGCGTGTAGCCAGTTTTGGTAACCATTCCATATGTTCATGGTATTTGCGAGTTTATAAGGATGTTGCTCGTATTATTTTGAAAATTTATTGAACTCCATTGCACATGACTTTATATATTTTCCCTGAAACTAAAACATATCAATAATGTCGTTTGCTCGTCAATATAATAAGTGGAAACAAATATTCTCCGAATATCTCATATTACGAAGTTATGTATAAAATAGTCAGACGACTAAGCTACAAACTCAAAACAATGCGCAATGCTTTAATTTTGAATTTAACGCCATTGAGTTCAAGATAATAATGAATCTTGTAATGTTGTGCGTTTAATGTCCAGCAACCCCTACTCACGTCTTCGGTCGTCCTCATTAATGGAATGAGGCTCATTAGGAGCACTTATGTTATATAGTAATGAGACGAACAAGTCGTCCTCCTAATGCTGAGCGTCACCACTGTCTATTACATTTGCTGTCACCATACTCGTTCTACGCGACACAGCACTGCGCTGGTCACTCCGAGACGTTAGTACTTATGTCTCTTTCGCCCAGCAATTTGACTAGCTTACGTCTCCTGTACTGTATTTTACTACTTTCAAAACAAAAGGACGTAGAACAGTTCTTATAAAATTAAGTTGGGAACTTTTGCATTCCGAAATGACGAAACTTATTGGACGGTTGAAAGAAACTAGTTAAAAGAAACAGTTTGTTCTGGCAGTAGTCCTTGAGAGCCAGTAAAATTACAGGCACATGAGACTTAACATCTGTATGTCTCAGTGTGATGGGCGCAGTGCTATTCGTTACTTGAATATATGCATCTGTTATAGGCAGAAGTAAGTTAGTCCATTTATCATCACATGTTCCTCTCAATCATTCTAAAACCTAATGACTTAACGTGCAGATACTTGTCTACTTTTAGCGAATGAATATTTTAAAATTTTTAAGGAAAACATGCAAAATGGAGCTATTTTTGTATTTTAGGAGTGTCATGTATTTTTGACACAGTGAAGGGTGCTGACTGACGACGAAGCACCCTTTGGTTTTCACCTCATTAAACCATTGTTACAAGGGTATGCGATTACTAAAAAGTAACTCTATCCGCCTGCTTCCACCATGTACTGAATTTCCCAAGTATTTTATCGTTAAAATTAGGCAGTTTTAAAATATTGGTAAGTATAAGTTTTGAGGTCGACGAGTATGTTTTTGAGTACCGATAGGAAAAACGATGCACAAATATATTTATTATATACTTTGACAGCCCGCCATTAATTTATTTTTAGGTGAAAAAATGGGTGGCATTAAAAAAATTAAATTCAAGACCATTTCTCTTTCGGGGTTTATCTCAAGAACTAAATATTCAGGAATCGGAAATTTAGGTGTATTATGTCCCATATCCTATATTACTGAAAACGCCAATGAAGTTTTCAAGTTGTGATAAAAACCAAACATTTTTTTTAGCAAGCCCTATTTGGCCAGTTTTTTTTTCTGTCTTTCTGATAGATTTGTCTCAAACCATTATCTCGTCTATTGCGGTTTACTCTAGGTTCCTAATAGAGTATAGATTGTGCTATGTAATAGACTCATCATAGCTACATAACGTATACGCAATAATATTTGTTTACGTACGCCGTATCGTGCAATATTCCCATTTAAGAAAATGTGGTTGACTATACTATCAAGCTGAACCTTGCCTGGGGACTGGCTTTGAAGGACATCGGAACATACCGTAAAATGTTTTTTTTTATTATATGAAATGACGAGATGGTCAAGTCTTCCCTACAGCCAGGCGGGCATAACCGTCACGCCTGCCCATTACAGTTACAGTGCCACCGTACTGTGTATCAACTGCGTTCAACACTCCGAGATATTCGTCCTTATCTCTCGTTCGCCCAGGGGCCCTTCACGCCTAAACAGTACCAAGCTTTACGCAAACTACTGGTTTCACGCAGAATAGCTGACACAGGTGTAGTTGACAGTGGAAGACTTGCTTAGTTACAGGGTCGGGTATTATTTTTAATGGCATATATAGGTAGTTCCTGGTAGGGTTATTATTATTATTTTTTTTTATGCCTGATAGGTTAGCCTTTGACCACTATCTCACCTGATGGTAAGCGATGATGTGGTCGAGGATGTTGTTTCAGACTAACCTAGAGTTACTGGCTCTCAAGGACAGCTGCCGGAACACACCGTTAGGTGCTTGGCGACAGATTTTCAACTTGAGGGTGGTAGCTAGCCAGGCGGGCATTTGCCCTACCACCATGCTGTAACGACTTCTATCCTAAGACAACAACCGGGACCGACGGCTTAACGTGCACGGAAGCGCTCAGTAGTAATGTCACCAGCGGTCACCCATCCAAGTCATGACCACGGCGGACGTTGCTTAACTTTGCTGATCGATTCAGAATGGCTAAGCAAACTTGGCTACGAGCGCTTCAGAAAGGCTAGAGTTCCACTTCTCTATTACTTCCTGTGGGAGTCGTAAGAGGCCACGAAGGGAAACATATCAGAAGACGCTGCTGCCAACCTAGCAGCTATCTTATACTGCATTACTTAAGACGCTTTCCAAGCGTGGGCATTATGAAACATTTTTTTTGACTAAACGACAAGCACCAGCTGTCAAAAGTTCTGAGGTAACAAACAAAAAAAGAAAGAGAAACTCCTCCTTTTTATGAATCGGTTAAAAATCAATGCATAATTGGCGGAGAAATCGCATATAAAACATACGGTTTAATAACATCCAATCGAATTTGGAAACCGTTTTTTAAGTTGGTTTAAAAGCCATATACTCATAAGAGAACCTTCATAGTCGTTTTGGAAGCTGTACAAGTTATGACCGCAGTGGACGTTGCTTAACTTAGTTCATCGGTTAATAATGACTAAGCAAGCTGCGCTACGAGCGCTCCTAAAATGTTTGACCCGGGATTGAACCCAGGAACCACATACCAACGAATCTTTTCTACAACCTACTCATGTTATATGTGCCTGTCAACGAAACGGTAGGTATTAAAATCTCTGAATTTGCACAGACCAACTTCAAAGTTAACATGGCTTCTTCTTGAACCTTGTTATTAGTACAGTACAAGAGAACTGAAACAATTACGTAGGTAGTTCGCTAAGTACAATTTATGTTTGCTCATTACGTGATTAAATTCTCTTTAGGTCCGGAGGTTAATATTATTACCTCCCTTTTCATATAAATTGTTTTAAGCTTGTTTGTGCGGAGAAAACAATGATTTGAATTAAATTAAGAATCTTACATGTTCCTTCGTCGTTCCTTATTAGCGTAAGCTTTTGCAAGGTAACAGAAAGTTTGTTATACAAGAGTAAAAAATTGTTTGTATATTAATGCTTTGGTTTTGTGTTACTAAATTCGGATATGTCGCAATCGATGTGACTGATCCGAATCCTGATATACTTAAGATTACCTTTTCTAAATTGAAACCGGACAATGGCTTAATGTGGGGAGAATTATTTTAATTATTATTTAGTAACCGGCTAGGACTTTTTTTTTCAGCTCAGAAATATTTTATGTTCGTCTCTCTGGCGCAGCGTTGTTGTAACCGCCACGTTACGGCTCCCTTTGAATTCTTATTTCTACGGTGGTTTGTTTTGTACTGACCCATTAACGAGCGAAACGTTGGAGGTCAGTGGCTATATGGAGCCTCTTGAGTTAAGACTAGTATATTCGAAGCGCTGCGAAACGTAGTTTTACCATAGTTTAAATACCAAGTGTTTAAAATCGGTAAAATTTTACATGTTTTAAGCTACTATATGCTTCTAGTTAGCCAGTTTACCGTAAATTTAAGTATAAATCGTTTTTATGGCAATTCTTATATTAACATTTATAGATAAAATAGATAGGTAATAAATCGAAAATTAATATAACAAACCAGAAGCAATAAATATTAGGTTATACATGCATGCAAAATTCACCGAGTTTGAACACTTTATTTAAAATATGATTAACTAAATTAGTATTGAAGGTCTACGTGCACTTTAGCTTTAAATTATCTAAACGTCTTTTTGTATATAATATATGCTTACGTCACTATCGCGTGTTAAGCTATAATCATATTTTTACAAATTATTGGATCACAAAATTTTATGCCCCGGGCGGTAATCGAACCCGCGTCCTCCGATTTAGCATCGGATGCCTAAACCACACGGCAAAAAAAATTTGCTCCAATAATTTGTAAAAAGATATCTAACCGTCTACTAAGTTCAATTAATTGTACACATAGTACTACCAGAACTGAATACCAAAGTCCGTACTCCCTACGGCTCACCAAGCTATAGTTAGCCTACTATCATATGTATCATATCTCACTACCTTATCGTAATGTTATAAGCTACCTATATTGTATTTTCATAATACAATTTAGTAGCTACTTATAAGTAAAAGTAGAGAGTAAAGAACAGATTTAACATTTTAATGATATCTATTTTTGGAATCTCTCCGTGAATTCCAACTTCCTTTTTGAGCGTGCCGTTGACAGAATATCCTTTCATCTGTCCCTATGATGTTGGAACGTTTTGATGTTATTCAGAATTTTGACGTTTGCGGTTACATCGTAAAGTTTCTTTTCTCTCCATCCGAGTTGCCACGTTCTGGATTTAAAGCTATTTAAACAGACTTGTGACGCGAGTGAATAGGTATCTCCTGTGTAAGCGCGCTCCTTCATCGATCTCATAGTCACTTAACATCAGGTGAGATAGTGGTCAAGTATAAAAAGTTCAGTTTAAAAAAATAAAAATCTTCCAAAAATAAGGAGAAGCTAATAACAAATACTTTTAAAAGTATCCTAAAAAACATTAAATAATATTTAAATAAAACACTTAAAAAAGCATAAAATTATATATCTAGTGACAATTCCGCCTAATTTTCCTGATATCTACGTGACGTCATAAACATCACGCAGCCTAACCGGAAGAATACCCGACTAGTTTCGCTTCTAAACGAAGCATCTTCAGGAGGTCTTGACTTACCGAGCGCACGATCGAGACTAAACGGCCAGCGGCTAAACACGCCTTTATATAGGCCCGATCGTGACTCACTGTTCTTTGTTGTAGCTTACAATTGGTAAAGATATACGTGTTTATAGTGATAATTATATAACAATGTTATTGAATTGCTAACAGAATATTTTTAAATTATATATGGTATGTTTAGTGTTTACAAATATGAGAAATATTGAATAATATAGTAAACAATATTAGGAAACTAGTTTTAACTTAAAATTATGAAAGGGTCGCAGAGTGACGTCAACACTGGTTCGGCGGGTAGCTCGGTTCGGCCAGCAGGCGGCTTCCACGATGAAACAGTCACAGGACCTGCTTGTAGCTGCTCGGGACACGTGGGGATGACACGGTGGGTGGCGTGACTCGTAGCGTGACGTCATCACTGGTAGCTGGTTCGATCGCTGATGACGTCACGCTACGAGTCACGCCACCCACCGTGTCATCCCCACGTGTCCCGAGCAGCTACAAGCAGGTCCTGTGACTGTTTCATCGTGGAAGCCGCCTGCTGGCCGAACCGAGCTACCCGCCGAACCAGTGTTGACGTCACTCTGCGACCCTTTCATAATTTTAAGTTAAAACTAGTTTCCTAATATTGTTTACTATATTATTCAATATTTCTCATATTTGTAAACACTAAACATACCATATATAATTTAAAAATATTCTGTTAGCAATTCAATAACATTGTTATATAATTATCACTATAAACACGTATATCTTTACCAATTGTAAGCTACAACAAAGAACAGTGAGTCACGATCGGGCCTATATAAAGGCGTGTTTAGCCGCTGGCCGTTTAGTCTCGATCGTGCGCTCGGTAAGTCAAGACCTCCTGAAGATGCTTCGTTTAGAAGCGAAACTAGTCGGGTATTCTTCCGGTTAGGCTGCGTGATGTTTATGACGTCACGTAGATATCAGGAAAATTAGGCGGAATTGTCACTAGATATATAATTTTATGCTTTTTTAAGTGTTTTATTTAAATATTATTTAATGTTTTTTAGGATACTTTTAAAAGTATTTGTTATTATTAAATATGGGTTTCCGCAAAGTAACGCCTGAATCTATTCATTACCTTAAGGAGAAGCTCTCAATTCGATTGTACGTTTTTTTTATGTATGTTTGATCTGCAATTACTAAGCCAATTATGAATTGATTTTGATGATTCTTATTTATTGGGTAGAGAATACCAACAAGTTGATCTCGTTTAATTTTCATCAAAATCGGTCGAGTAGTTTATTAAATCTGTTGATAATTTGACGCTCTTCAAAGTCCAAAAACGTTGCATACGCGCCGTGCTTGGTGCAAGACAGAAATAAACCTGTAAGCCTCCATTCCAGGAACTCAAGAGTTCTTACATTTAGCTAACATATTAGCTATTTGGACCGTGGGGTGCCGAGCTAGAATGTCACACCCCTTTCTCTACCCGTCGGTGTCGTATGAGCCGACTAAAGGTAAGCAGCAATGCTTTCTGAGGAACTGATATCTCACACTGCGATCCCCAAGACGCCTGTCAAGCGTGGGGAATATGGCGAACCCCCCCAGAGACGTTTAGCAGTGGACAGTCCGGCTGATACAGTACAGTACAGCTAACCATACTTATTTGAATATTGCCTATTTGTAAGAAAGCATCTTGAACAGTTTATACTTAAAGTATTTACAGAATTGAAATATTTACGGCAATAAAAAAAAATCTCATATTATGAAAAGTCACGGATAGTATTTTTTTTAAATAGCGTGTACTCCAGGGCTCCTAAATTTTATAATAAGCTACACCAAATAGGTAGTTAAGACTGTAAGCTGGATATGTTTAAAAGAAAATTAAAAGATTTGTTGCCAAAAACTTTTATTATACAGTAGACGAATTTCTTAATGTTAAACTTAATAAAACACAATCATTATTATCTATCTATTAGAACATAAAATATTACATAAATTTAACTTTGACGTTAACTTGAATTTAATATTACTTTCATAAATTTACAAATTATTGGATTACAAAATGTTTTGCCCCGGGCGGGAATTGAACCCGCGTCCTTCCGATGCCTATTTCTTTTAATATTACTTTAATGATGAGTCTATAACAAATTTACTCAATTATTATTATTAATTTAATCCTATTGCAAATAATTAAAATACATGACAATTATAGTAAAATATTGTAATTCTATTAGGGTATATAACATCGACACTTAATTTGCTTACCAGCTCTATAAAAATATCTATATTGTAACCTATATAATACAATAATATGATTTAATCGGTATCAAATCACAGTCAATGAAAAGAATTAAGTTTTTGCATACCATACCCGGATGATTTTTTTTTTTTTTTTTTTTTTTATGCATGATAGGTTAGCCTTTGACCACTATCACACCTGATGGTAAGTGATGATGTGGTCGGAGATGTTGTTCAGGCTAACCTAGAATTACTGGCTCTCAAGGACAGCTGCCGGAACACACCGTTAGGTGCTTGGCGACAGATTTTCTACTTGAGGGTGGTAGCTAGCCAGGCGGGCATTCGCAAAATGCCCTACCACCATGCTATAACGACTGCTATCCTTAGACAACAACCGGGACCGACGGCTTAACGTGCCCTCCGAAGCACGGAAGCGCTCAGTAGTAATGTCACCAGCGGTCACCCATCCAACTCATGACCGCGGCAGACGTTGCTTAACTTTGCTGATCGATTCAGAATGGTTAAGCAAACTTTGCTACGAGCGCTTCAAATTGAATAGTAATTGCAATTCTTCGCGATGGTGAACATTATTTTAGGCGTGTAACAATGATCTTGTTCGAGTAAGCAGTATTCATCACTTAAAAGAATGTCAATGAAAATAACAAAAAAAAAAAAAAAAAAAATCGAACCCATTTCTACACCCAAAAGTGTGAAATAACTTGTTGAAGTCGGTACTCGGCTCGGTACCGTGATTGTTCAAAAGTAGCTGATTATCACAATATTGAGCGCATGGTACCGACTTAGACAAGTTATTTCATACTATTTGGGTGTTGAAGTCGGTTCAATTTTTTGGTAAAAAATTTTTTACCTTTCTTTTTAGTGACCCTTGCTTACGGGATCGGTTGTAAATATTTTTCAGTTTTTGGAGTGTAACTTGAAAACGGCTCGACCGATTTTGATGAAATTTATATGGGAGCAAACGACAAGCAGCAGCTTAAAAACAAAAAATGAATTTTCAATTACATATTAATTGAGGACCTCCTCCTTTTTTGGAAGTCGATTCAAAACGCAAAACCTTCCAACTTCTTCTCTTCCTTCTCTCTGTCCTTTAATTCCAACACCGAAAACTGAAATTATTTGTAGAAGTTGGAGATTGATAATATACGGTCAGTGTTTTGAATCAGCTTGGAACCAGTTTAGGTACTTTACAAAATTACAACGAGAGCAAAAATTTTAGTCATGTGCGGCATTCGAACCCGCGCCAACCCTACGGTCTGGGTATGCTCTAACTACTTAGCCAACACTACATATGAATTAAAATTTCTAATTCAAAAACATTTATTCAAATCAGGCATCTACGACGCTCTTATGAACGTCATTTACAAATTTTAACACTGCAATATTCTACTTTGTACATCCACTGCATCGATCAACCATCTTATGGGAACGGGGAAGTTATTTCATACTATTCTGAGGAAAGAGACCTTTATATATATTGTTACGAGCTGGGGGTTCGGGATAAATAATGCAATACTTTTTCGACACACTGACACCTTTATTCAACAGTTCTACAGTCACTTCCAACTACACTAAAACACAGAACACTATTCACAAACTTCACTGTACTGTACTTCACTATTCGCGCTTGGAGCACTTGGTCCAAAGATTATCGCACTGTTGATCGTTTCGAACTCAAAGTAAGACTGACTGGTCGGCTTTATTTTTTTATTTAGGGAGGACATAGATGCTGGCTACCGCCTGTGCGGTCGTCCAGCTCCACCGGGTTTTGGGCGAGGGCCTGGCCCTACAATAGCCCGGGAGGGAGAAGTGCCGAAGGCACTTCTCCCGAGACGGGCGTAGAAGGCGAAAAGCGCTTTCTACCTCCGTCTCCTGCGGACGCCGAAAACGTACCGCTACTATAGGAGGGGTTGACAGCGAGCTCAAGGGCACCACTGTGGTTCGGACCTCGGCTTGTCTCGCTGTCGAGAGACATGGGGGGGATCGGAGCAAAATGCCTCTGTGCAACTGCAGTGTTGCACAATTGGGCCCTACTGAATAATACTCTTTGACTATTTGGAGAGCAATTTATCGTGACCTTGTTTTTGCCTCGAGCTCGCCGGCGAGCTCGGTGTTTGATTGTGTGACCTCTGATTACCTCACACCTGGGGATTTTACCTCGACGACTTGCGGATAACGCTAAAGCTGCCAACGTAATGGCTGCGATGGGGTCATCCGGGTCGTCTAATACCTGCCGTGGTCGGCGACGGGGGGGTTTGAAAAATGGGATAGAAGAGGCAGTCGAGTAGTTCGATGCCTGGACAACCAATGGGTTCGGGTGGTGGGGCGCTCGATCAAAGTATCGGCGGGCGCAGTCCTTATTGAACTGCGCTAGAGAGGGAAGGTTTAAGTCGCAATGCAACTCGGTGTTCCGGATATACCACGGGGCGCCGGTTGCATTACGAAGAAAACGGTTTTGGATGACTTGAAGTTTATGAAGGTGGGCCTCACTAGCATGACTAAACACTACTGATGCGTAAGTCATGATGGGGCGGATGCAGGCAGTGTAAAGTGTCTTCTTATTACTAAGAGACATTTTACTCTCTTTGCGAAGTAGGGGACCAAGGCGACCCATTATGAAGGCCGCTCTGTTACGGACGGTTGTTATGTGATCGTTAAAGGTGAGATGACGATCAAGGGTGACTCCGAGGTATTTTGTTCTAGGAACCCAGGGAATGGGTTCGTCGAACAAAATAAGCGGTTTCGGGTAAGGGGAGCGTGTCTTCTCAGTAAAGCACATAGCTGTGCTTTTAGCTGGGTTGACCGCGATGCGCCATTTTCGGAACCAGTCACCGATCTCGGTGATGGCCCGTTGCATGACGAAATAGGACTGTCTGTTGATATGCCACCCAGTGGTGTAAATGGCGGTATCATCCGCATATTGGGCTAGGAATACTTTGGGCTGAGAGCGTGGGATGTCACTGGTATACAGTGCAAAGAGAATAGGTGATAGCACGGAGCCCTGAGGGACTCCGGCTCTGACTGGGTGGGGGGAGGAGAGGGTGCCTTCCACGCGATAGCGAAAGCTTCTGGCTTTAAGGAAGTCTTGTAGGATGAGCACAAGACGTTCTGGCACGCCAAATTGGTATAGCTTGTAGATCAAGCCGTTGTGCCAGACTTTGTCAAAAGCTTTCGCCACGTCGAGGAAGACTGCTAGCGTAGTCTGGGGTTTGGGGTACTTATTGAAGCCCTCAATGATGTGCTCCGTGAGGCGGTGCACCTGTTGGACGCATGAGTGTCCGGGTCTGAAGCCAAACTGCTCATCTGGGATAAGGTGGTGTTCCTTAGCATGGGACTGGAGACGGTTTGCAAGTAACCGCTCGTAAAGTTTGCCTAAGGCACTGAGGAGGCTGATGGGGCGGTAACTGGTGGGGTCAGATGAGCTTTTGCCTGGTTTGTGAATGCCAATGACATTTGCACATTTCCAGGTGTCTGGGAATAAGCAGTGGCTCATAGCAGCATTGAAGATGCTGACTAAGAGATGGATGAGAGGAGGAGAGAGGGTTTTAAGAACCCTGTTGGAGATGCCATCGGCACCGGGGGATTTGCGCGGTCGGAGGGCCTTGATCAGTCTCTCCACCTCAGCGTAAGTCGCTAAGGTGATTGGTGGGAGTTCAGAGGTGACCACAGAGCTTTTACGTTCGACTTCAGCATCCACCGAATCGAGGTGAGCTTGGTCAACGTGATCTACGTTAGGGGAACACTGAGCCTCTAGGCTATCAGCTAGGCACTCAGCTTTGTCTTCGTCAAAGAACGCTGGGACTAGTGGGACTGGTCTGTATAAGGGAGGCATGTCGTTATGGTTACTTCCTTTCAAGCCTCGCGCCAAGTCCCAGTAAGCATGGTGGCTTGGCACGAGGTTTGAAAGTTTATCGCCCCATTGTTGATCACGCAACTCAGACATGCGACTTTGAACCATGCGTTCAAAGTGGCGTTTCTTAGTTTTGTTCTCTTTACTGGGGTAAGAGTCGTAATGTCGGGTCACTGCTTTACTCTCCGTCACCAATCGTCTCACATCCGCTGGAATGACAAGGCGCCGGTCGTCCGGCACTATGACCTCCTTTGCGGATGCACCTACTACGGTGGAGAGGTGATTGGTGAACGAATCGATCGCAAGGGTTACGTCATCTTTTGTCAGGATGTCGTCAGGGATCTTGTCTAGGTCCGGTGAACTGATAGCCTTTAGGGCATCGCCTACTTGCTTCCAGTTCACTATCGTCTTAGTGGGGCGGGGGAGGTCAGTCGTTGGGTCGGGACCTAGTCGCAGTATAATGGGTCGGTGGTCAGAGTGAAGCTCGTGAACCACTTCTATGGAGCGTACCCGGAGTGTTACGCCTCTGAATAGTGCCATGTCAAGCAAGTCAGATCGGTGGTCTTCCATATAAGGGTAGTGAGTGGGCTCAGTGGGCGCAATTATGTCAAAGTTAAGTTCTGCGATTAGGTTTTCAAGTGCAATACCTCTGGGATTGTTGACGTTACAATTCCATAGGATGTGCTTACTGTTGAAGTCGCCAATCAGAATGACGGCGCTTCCTAATGAGAATAGGGCTTCTAAGTCAGCTCGGACGATCGGCTTTTTGCAAGCTTGGTAACAGGATGCTATGACTATAGGTTGATGACCAGTCATAGCTAGGAGGCAACAAGATGCTTCCATATTAACAAGAGTCGGGGTAGGTAGGGGAATGCAGTGCAGGGACCTTTTGTAATAGATAAGAGTGCCTCCCCCACGGGAGTTCACTCTATCATCACGTACCGTTCTGTAATTGGCGACTGGTCGGCCCGGACCCGACCCTATTTATACTCAAAAGTTAAATTTTCCAGAATGTTCACTAATAGTCTAGATAGAAAAACAATAAGGGCCATAAATCATCCTTTTAACGTAAACAACTTTGAATGGAATTCCACGAAAGTTAACTACTACTTATTCTGTGGTTGTTTACTAGTTGCCTGAGAACAAAGGCGACCCTTTTTTTTATAACCTTTTGTGTGAAGAGTAGGTACATTCTTGATTTCTTTTACTTGTTTACTGACGTTAGATTATTCTAGATTGTTCGAGCCCTTGCGCCGTAACAATATCAAACACTTCTAACTGACTTTTAGGGCAGCTTGTAGGACCTTACTATTCAATTTTTTTCGACATTATTAAAAATACACGTATATTTAAAAAAAAGATCTTTCATAATCATATCTCCACAGCAACCTGCTAGTTGTTTCTTTTATCTTTAACCACATAAACAAAGTATCGGCGAGAGAGAAGAGGAATTTCAAAATTTCGCTTGAACTTTTACCAAAGGAATACTAAATAAGTTGTTGCTTGTTTGTTAAGTAAAGTATGTGTTTGGTATTTATGTACCCGTTGGCGCTGTTTGCATAAAATATGCTTTCCGGCCCTGTATCGTCTCTGGGCATCTTGGAAATGCCGAGCATACCTAATAGACTACCTTTATGGGGGTGCTCAGATATAACTATACAAAGTTCCTTCCTAAAATCGCAATAATGATATAGATGCAAATGTTTGTGGGTGGTGTGTATTTTCCTTTTTCCTTGGCTGAAATGATTTGTATGAAACTTATACACTTAGGAAAAAAATTATATACTTAGGAATATTTTTTTTTTTTTTTTATGCCTGAAAGGTTAGTCTTTGACCACTATCTCACCTGATGGTAAGTGATGATGTGGTCGATGATGTTGTTCAGACTAACCTAGAGTTACTGGCTCTCAAGGACAGCTGCCGGAACACACCGTTAGGTGCTTGGCGACAGATTTTCAACTCGAGGGTGGTAGCTAGCCAGGCGGGCATTTGCAAAGTGCTCTACCACCATGCTGTAACGACTGCTATCCTAAGACAACAACCGGGACCGACGGCTTAACGTGCCCTCCGAAGCACGGAAGCGCTCTGTGGTAATGTCACCAGCGGTCACCCATCCAAGTCATGACCGCGGCGGACGTTGCTTAACTTTGCTGATCGATTCAGAATGGCTAAGCAAACTTGGCTACGAGCGCTTCAAAATAAATAGTTTAGGCCTTGGATTAATGCTTAATAGTAATTTATGCAACTGTCATATAATAGAGGGTATTAAAACATGAGTGTAGTTTTTTGAAACGAGCCGCAGGCGAGTTTCAAAATAAGATTACATGAGCGCCAAAATGGAAAAAGTCTGTTATTGGTCTATTGGCTCGGAACCATCGCAGCGCGTTGCGCGTGCATCTCGCTCACCCTAGATAATATTGAATTGAAACCTTTTTGGTCGGGACACATTGTACTTTAATAATTAAAAAATTGTTTTAAAGCATTGTTTTGTTAGGAGAACAATGCTTTAATTAAACTTTTTAATTTTCTTAAAGAAGTATGTACATAAAATATGTCAATAAAAGTCTGTATTTAATTTCATAATTAGAATATTACCGAATGAGATTATATAAATTAATTTTTACAATCGTCATCTCTTTTCATTATTGAGACTTAGGTTGAAACCGTGGGGCGTAGTTATAGTTCTAAATAATTTAAATAAAAATAACTTAATTTTCTTTCAGAACTTATCTGCGTTTTCACCCACGTTTCGCCACACATGTACTGGTTCTATGTTATAGGGTGAAGCATATTGATATATATTGGTACCTAATAAAACTGCGGTTAGGAGGATATACATACATTGTAAAACTACGGTTGAGATACACATTATATATACCTAGTATAACTACGGTTGATCAATAAAAAGATATAGAATGATTTATGACATGGAGAGAAATATCCGCAAGGGATAAGTATACGGTTTAATTTTGATACTATACAGCTTGTGTTACAGTTTTTGGACCCCAACGCACAGAATCCTATAAGTTACTCCCTAAAACCGTCTGAAATAAAAAAAAATATCAAATATAAACATATATATCAACTATATATAAAAAAAAAACGAAAATATCCTCAGAGTCCCGCGCATTACGTACACAGAAGACCTAACAACAAAACAAAAAAAAACGCCATACACGTGAGGTTCATCTTAAGGATAGCTCAATTACTGTATAAGCACCAAGGCTCGGTGATCCATTCATCATATGCTTCGGGTTTGAACTGTTTTTTTTTTTTTTTATTGCTGGTAGGTACGCCTTGACCATAATCTCACCTGGTGGTAAGTGATGATGTGGTCGAAGGTATTAACAGGCTTAAACTAGAATTACTGGCTCTCAAGGACAGCTGCCGGAACACACCGTTAGGTGCTTGGCGACAGTTGATCCATTAATCATATGCTTCGGGCTTGAACTGTTTTTTTTTTATTGCTGATAGGTAAGCCTTTGACCACAATCTCACCTGGTGGTAAGTGATGGTGTGGTCGAGGGTATTAACAGGCTTAACCTAGAATTACTGGCTCTCAAGGACAGCTGCCACACCGTTAGGTGCTTGGCGACAGATTTTCTACTTGGGGGTGGTCGCTAGCCAGGCGGGCATTCGCAATAATGCCCTTCCACCATGCAGTGAACCTCAAGCCCGCGGCGGGATTCGAACCATGGACCTGCTGCGCGGCAGTCCATAGCCAAAGCCACTGAGCTATCATTGCTTCATTTATTAGTCCTACCTAGTAAATGAGGTTTTGATTTGTTGCTTATCTATGTAATACATCAGTTCTTAATTTAATTCACCGTCATATTACATGTGTTTATTGACTTTGTTGATTTGTTGAAGTCTAGCATCTAAATATTCTTGTCTAGCTTCTAAGTATTCGTCTCATCTCTTTTAAAGAGCCAAAGTACGTTGTACTCGGTGCATTGACTTCTATGATCTGTCTGCGATCAGCCGTTTTGAGAATTGGACGGGTATAATGTAGACGAGGTCTGGTGTTAGGATATACATTGGAAGCATAACTTCACATGTCTGTTGACCTGACCTGACGTGATACCTACAACTAGTTAGTCTTTTAAATAAAATGCCGAATAGAAATAATTTCCCTTATGTAAGTCTAGGTAAAAAGAAGTACCTAAAATATTCTTAATATAGCTGATAGGATAGTCATTGACTACTATCTCACTTAATGGTATGTGATATGGTCGAAGATGTTGTTTAGGCTAACTTAGAATTACTAGCTCTTAAGTTTAGCGACCGGAACACACTGTAAGATCCTTGGCGACAGATTTTGTACTTGAGGTTGGTAGCTAGCCAGGCGGGCATTGGCAAAATGCCCTACCACCATGCTATATCGACTGCCATCCCAAGACAATCGGGACCGACGACGGCTTATCGTACTCTCCGAAGTACGAAAACGCACAGTAGCAATGTCACTAGCGGTCACCCATCCAACTCATAACCGCAGCGGACGTTCCTTAACTTAGCTGATCGGTTAAGAACGGCTAAGTAAACTACAGTACGGGCGCTTCAAATAAATTAAAATATATATAAATAAGGTAGCACCGGGCTTCATATTGAATTCACCATTTTACTTCAATATTTATGTAAATTATATTAATTAACGCTTTTTTGCATTTATTTGTAAAGTTGAAAATGTTTCCTAGCTTCCTAAATAAAGAAATTAATTAAATCTGAAAGTATTTATTCACCACTGTAAAAAAAACTGTAATCGTTTAAGTTCAGAGTAAGTTTAGTGAACTCGTATATTGTTAAAGTAAAATCAAAAGTGAAGTCTTTGACTCGGAGTGCAAACGTCCACTTGTTTACCCCTTCCTATATAAAAGCAGTAACCGAGGTAGACGGGGCCCGGGCTATTGTAGGGTCTCCCCTCGCCCAAAATCCGGTGGAGCTGGACGACCGAACCGTCGGTAGCCAGCATCAACCATCAAAAAAAAAGGCCACCCTAAAAAAAAAAGTAGACTGAGCACATTGTATTGGGATTTCACAGAGAGAACATCTCGAAACAAATACCTTTAATCTGCAAGTTTTAATTATCAGCAACAAGTTCCCCAACATTTCGAATATATAATTTAAATATTGGCGTGCTTGTCCAGTCAGTTTCTAGTTTCTGTCTGTGTTGAGCTTAATAGCATACTGAGGAGAGCAGCAGATATGAATACGTTGTCTTAAAAATCACATCATAATTACGAAATTCTTCAAGCTCTTACGTCAAATCGCTTCTTATCTCCTCACATCTCCGCTTGTTGAACGATTGCCCCGTAGTGAACATTCGTATTGCAAGCATGGTTTCGCTCTGCTGTTGAACTCCAAGTAACTATTACGTGTTCTGTGGTTTTGGCATTGTTATCCCACAGTTTAATTAACAGTGTCTATGCAACCTCCGCTCCCACGCCCGCTCGCTACGGACCGATGGCTCGTTGCATTGCATCTTCAAAGGTGAAAGGAAAAATCTTTACCTTCGAACTTTTAAAAAGAGTCTTGAATAGAATTCTTATGCACGCTTACTTTGTGGTGAGCCTTTTGTATTTAAATTAACTCAAACGCTTTTCTCCGTTAATTAAGTTGTATTGGATACATTATGGTAAGTACACTTATTTTATGAACTAGTAGCGGTCCGCCCCAGTTTCGCACGGGTATTTAAGAAAAAATATATTTTTTTTACTATATTCTTTAGCCTATTGTCATCAGGGATAATGTTTATTTTAAACGTGAAAAAAAATTCGAATCGGCCCAGTAGTTTTTAAGAGTAGAGCTCATGCAGCGCTTCCATACAAACGCAGTTTCGTCATATTTTGAAGCAGTGATGGCTCAGTGGCATTGGCTGTGGACTGCCGCGCAGCAGGTCCATGGTTCGAATCCCGCCGCGGGTTTGAGCTTCACCGCAAGCTGAAAGGGCATTTTGGGAATGCCCGCCTGGCTAGCGACCACCCTCAAGTAGAAAATCTGTCGCCAAGCACCTAACGGTGTGTTCCGGCAGTCCTTGAGAGCCAGTGTAATTACAGGCACATGAGACTTACCAACTATGTCTCTAGGTGACGGGCGCAGTGCTACTCGTGACTTGTGCCGAAATGCATCTGTTATAGGCGGAGGTATCAGGTGGGCCTAGGGCTTGTTCCGTCACAATAACATAAAAAAAACCAAGTGTTCAAACTCGGTGAAATTTTGTACGCATATTGCTGAGTCTAATATCTATGCTTCTGTTTAGCCAGTTCTTCGATTTATTATATTCCTAAATGTCAAAATAACAAGTCCCCATACATAACGATTTTCCAATTATTTTTGAAAATACTTAATTTTACTGAAATCTGGCAAACCAGAAGTATACATATTAGATTCAAGGACATACATGCAAAGTTTCACCGAGTTTAAACACTTAGTATTTAAAATATGACGAAATCACGTATGTACGGAAAGCGCTGCGTGTACTCTACTCTTAAGTTTATTCGTTACAAACAAAAATACAAATCTTTCCTCTTTATAATATTAGTATAGAAAGTGTAGGTTAAAAAAGATAAAGATATGTTTATTGTTCAAACCATGGGTACATCAGTACTAATATTATAAATGCGAAAGTAACTCTGTCTGTCTGTCTGTTACGCTTTCACGCCAAAACTACTGGACCGATTTGAATGAAATTTGGTATGAAAATAGTTTGAGACCAGGGAAAAAACATAGGATAGTTTTCATCCAACTGCGCAAAAAGAGGTTAATGTTTTTGCGCGAAACCGACATACGCGCGGGCGGAACCGCGCCCGGAAAGCTAGTGATACATAAAATCAGATTTTAGCACATGGAATGTAGGTATGTAAACATTTAGTCCCAACATGTTTTGCCTATGCAGGCGTATAATTTTTGAGATGGAGCGACCAAATTAATAAAAAATAATAAATTATTTTTATGAAATTCATTACAATTTTCAAAGTGTAGGTATATCATAAAATCATTAACAATAAAACAATATTAACAATATCATCATAGTATTTATAAGAATGTAATTTAAAATTATATTTAAATTAAATAACATATTAGTTACATGCAATAAAATTACACTGTCATGGCACTTAAATTATAATAAAAAAATGTCATTTAAAAAGTCATTGATATTATAATAACATTTATAGACCAGATTTTTTTTAATTTAATCAGTACTAATATTATAAATGCGAAAGTCTGTCTGTCTGTCTATCTGTTACGCTTTCACGCCAAAACTTCTGGACCGATTAGGCAGTACAATGTAGAATATTTAAATATTCATAACTTCATAAGAGCGTCTTAGACGCCTAAATTGAATAAATGATTTTGAATTTGAATAAAATTTGGTATGGAAATAGTTTGAGACCCGGGAAAAAACATAGGATAGTTTTTATTCAACTGCGCAAAATGAAGAATACTTTGTACCCTGATGTACTTGCAAGCGAGCAAACATGAGAACTGAAGCTTATTTAGAAAGCAATAAGGTTTAATTTTGCATTCCTAATATATCTAAGCTGTAAAAGTTTTCATTACTAAAGGTGCTTACCACCCACGTGCAACCATAACTTCTGGAGACAGTAAGCGCTCCGTATAAATTAAAAACTTTGCAATTAACTCTGGAATTCTCGACAAATTAAATAGCTACGGCAGGATATAACGCTTTGTCGTCATTCGAGATGCGCCCAGTCTACATCGCTATAACCAGTCTATTCACCCAGTGAATTCCGCAAAACATTGACATTCCCGTTTACTGCATTCCCCAGCTTAATTGTTCTACATACTGAACCATAACGTAATGACCTGCCACAGATTAAATGATAGTCGGTACGTGACACACCCGTTGGGTGCCGTTGGTGACCGCTAGATATCAGATTGATTATGATGCACTAACAGATAGCAAAATATGTATTCAAATATGTATGCACTTAAAAAAAATATATGTATAATTATATACAGGGTTATTGGTAAAATTATAACAACCTCTTAGGGTTGTCTTCTGCTAGTCCTAACATACATTTTGAGATTATTTTTTTATTGGTATAAAAAAAATTGTGTTTTAGTACTCGGAGCCAAAAGCCCCCGCATCGGCAAAACTGGGCCGTGCTCCCTTTGAATAGAGTTTTGAATATTATTTCCAGTAAATTAATAAAACATATGAAATAATACATTACACGCTCAGGAGACTTTTAACATCAGGTGGTACTCGAACTTATTCCGTGAAAAACACAAAAATACAAGCATCTCAAAATGTTTGTTATGACTAGCAGAAGTCAACCCTAAGAGGTTTATAGCATTTTACCAATATGCAATCGGAATATTAATTTCTATTAGAATTTTCGTTTATTTTGACAAAACATGCAAGTTAATCAATATGATGAAAATGCTGGCACCTTTTTGGCTCAACGAATGATCATTGCAATTCGACGGAGCAATGCCAGCATGCTGGGCACGTTGCCAACTGGTAGTGAGCAGGAGCATTTGGACTACCTGTGAGTCTGCAATTACTTGTAGGTAATTTGTCTAAATGCTTCCTACCAATGGAATGGAATAGCTTTTGTATCGTATATAGTTTTTGATAATGAAGGCATATCGCAGGTAGTAAACATGTTAATCAATTATATATTAACAGATAGTACATAATCAGGTATTTTTCTAGATTTCCTATAGTGCATTCTTGTGACGTATGTCACTTAATATTAATTTATTTAGGCCATAAATACCAAAAATGACCTCTCTCCGTCAACTGACGTTACTGGACAGACCTTGAAAATTTGCGCCATATCTGGAGATATTTCGCGAATAAGAGCTATATATATTGCTTAATTAAGGTGCAAATTTGTTTGGATTTCATTGCAATATACTATGAACTATCATATGATATTGAACTCTTAAATCTACACATACGTAAACACGTTTTGCTACTGAAATAAGCATGATGTATGATATATTACTGAAATAAGCAAAAACGCCCAAAAAATCGCGCAATATACATTTGCATTATATCCAAACATGAAAATGCATATAATCCGATGTCTAGGGACCATGAACTTTGATCTCTACAAGTTTATAAAATTCATTTTAAAGCGCTCGTAGCGTAGTTTGCTTAGCCGTCCATAACCGATCAGCTAAGATAAGCAACGTCCGCCGCGGTCAAGACTTGGATGGGTGACCGTTAGTGACATAACTACTGAGCACTTCCGTACTTCGTAGGACACGTTAAGCCCTCGTCGGTCCCTGTTTTTGTCTTAGGATATAGTTGTTATAGCATGGTGGTAGGGCGTTTTGCTACCACCCTCAAGTAGAAAATCTGTCGCCAAGTACCTAGCGTTGTGTTGTGGCAGCCGTCCTTGAGAGACAGTATTTTTTTGTTAGCCTGAACAATATCATCACTTAAAATCAGGTGAGATAGTGGTTAGAGCGTATTAGACATAAACAATGCTGAATACTGCGATACTGAAATTCAATTTAGTTTCAAATTCTATCTTGAAAATTTTGCATACTTTTTTGGTTACAATACCATACTCGTTGCTCGCGTGTGAAAAGTATTTTCTATCATATCAATGACATCGTGTGAGATTGATTTTTAGATTAAACACCTTGGCGTGTATGTAGAGCATCAAAATAGTAGTCATTACAAGAACAATTCATTTGACCTTTCTACGAAATATTCAGTTTTATTGGTTAAGATAATAATTAGCAGATGATCGACAAAGGTCTAATAAAATAATATCTGTGTATTTCTCATCGATATATTGTGTCCTACAAGACGTGAAGTTTAAATCTTGGGAGAGCTTCGGTTTCCCTTTTAATGCAGTCTAAACAGGTTGCTTTAATGTATTCTCGAGCTCGGGACAGGTTTTTGGCGTTAGGGCGTTCGATCAGACTGAGGTCATTTTTGTAACCGGATTGGTTATAATATTTCACGGCTAATATTGTTTAACGTTAATTGTTTGCTTATTGGCTGGCCATTTAAATAGGTAAATATCTTAAACATCAAAAACTTTTTATTAATAGAAAACATCTTTAAGAGTTCCGTGCTAGATAATGGAACCCGTTTTTATTGCTGATAGGTAAGCCTTTGACCACAATCTCACCTGATGGTAAGTGATTATGTGGTCGAAGGTGTTAACAGGCTTAACCAAGAATTACTGGAACTCAAAGACAGCTGCCGGAACACATCGTATGGTGCTTGTTGACAGATTTTCTACTTGAGGGTAGTCGCTAGCCAGGCGGGCGTTTGCAAAATTCCCTTTGCAGTGAAGCTAAAGCCCGCAGCGGGATTCGAACGCGGCGGGAGTCCATGGCCAACCCAATTACTAAACTACAGTATCAGACGGATTGTTCACTGCTGAACATAGCCTCCCCCAGCCATAATCCCCACGCTTGGCAGTCGCCTTGGGGATCGCTGTTTAGGATGTCGGGTCCATAGAAAGCGCTGCTGCACCTTCCGGTATTTTACCTTTAGTCGTCTCTTATGACGCCCACAGATAGCAATGGGGTGATATTCTCGCCTGGCACCCCAGGCCAGGCACAGGGTATAGCCAGAAAATTAAAATTTTCACAGAATATGTATTAGTGTGGCGGATTACGTTATAAATTATAATAATAACATAAAAGTTCAAAACAAAATTAAGTTAAATTCTAGGAAACAACATTTTTTTTATACAAATGTAGTTTCATCATATGTTAAATACCAATTGTTCTAACTTATTGAAATCAGTTTTTTTTCTATATAATATAATATATAATAGATTACCAGTCTACGAAACTTCCACATTATCGTGTCCCTTACTAATGCTGATTGAATGATTGAATGCTTCTTCGACAGCGCCTTCATCTGTGATGTCACTTTGATTTTTCTCTCCTACATGCTTCTTTCTTTTCTGTATCCCTTGTGTAGTACTAATTAGACAAGTTGTAGTTCCTGATGTTGGCTTGTTTACACACCAGTGGGGCAGTAGACGTCGGCTGGCTCCAGCCCGCTCTCGCCAGCAGCTAATACGATACATGACTGTCAGTACACCACCCGCGTGCTAAAGATAACGTGATACCATCACAGGGCATAGATAATACAAACACTACACCATGCATGCTCATGAAACTTAGCTGCACGAACTTTAAACTGCCTTTCTTAAGGATTTTTTTTGCCTCAGATCTTCAACAGCGTTCTCAATTCTCAAGCGGGACTGAAAAGAAAACAAATACCAATTGGTACAAAATCACTAAAAAAATGTTAAAAATTGTGGGTGAAATAAACTCTAATTTGAAAGCAAAAATACTCTCCGAAGTTTCGAAGTCGATATAGTTTAAGAGTTAACGACCAATACACGGGTATCAACATTTATTGGTATCGATTTGACACTCAAACTACACTTGTATTAAATATTCAACTCGAAGGCAATAAAACCAAATCGTCTCGGAAAATATCCCCGAGCGGAGAGCAACGGCACGCTTCACGTCAAAAACGAGTATGTGACTAAACTCAGTTCACATCTTATATTATAGTCTCTCTGCTTTGAGCTTTAGTAACTACGTATACTATTAATATAATCTGGGCATATACTTCTTCACTTTGAAAATGACAGCTAGTTTTGGATTTTTTTTTTTTCTTCTTTATTGTCAACTAGCGACTCGCCTTGACTCCGCACGGGCGCAATGCACGCATCACTTAAGAAACCTTTAAAATTATCAGTGTTTCTCTGCTATATTATGCATGTATTATATATATAAATCTTCCTCTTGAATCACTCTATTAAAAAAAACCGCACCAAAATCCGTTGCGTTGTTTTAAAGATCTAAGTATACATAGAGAGCAGACAGTTGGACGCGACATTTTTTTATATGGAGAAGGCACTATGACCAGTTTTGTAGGTGGTTATTATCTTAGGATGGCAGTCATTATGGTATCGTGGTAGGTCATTTTGCAAGCTACCACGAGTAGAAAATCTATCGCCAAGCAACTATATGTGGGTTCCGGCAGCTGTCTTGTGTGACTCTTCCCATTCTAGGTTATGCTTAATTATCACCTTCAATTACATGATAGGCTATCCTATTTTCACAATCTCACATTAGGTGAGATTGCCATAAAAGGGTAGCATATTAAAAAAAAAAACATAAAACAATATAAAAAGACGAGAACTCTTGTGTCGTTTACGCTGCTATTTGTTATTTAAATAAGCGCCAGATTATCTGGTGCAGAGTTCGTGAGATTATTCAATATGAATAAATTTCTCTCTCAAGACAATAATATTGAAATGTGGTTCTAATTTTGGATATTCTTGCCAAGAACGTTCAAGTATAATATTATTACAGACGTAATACGGATGAATTATTAAGAATTCCATAAGTTTAGGCGGGTTCCGGATCTTTTTTTTATGCGTTGCAGGGCAAGAAGTTAGATAGTGCCTGAGATATAAGGATTAAAGTTCTAAAGATTCTTTGTATTAAATTATTGTCATAATCACATATTTGAGAGCTTGGCTCTTGTCGTTGAAGTAATCGCAAAAAAAACTTAAAAATAGAAAAGAAGTAAGTTTTTAAATCGACTTCAAAAAAGGAGGAGGTTCTCAATTCGTCTGTTTTTATGTTAGTTACCTCAGAACTATTGACTGGGTGAACCCATTTTGATAATTCTTTTTTTTATTTGAAAGGTGATGCCTGTCGTTTGGTTCCATTTAAAGTTTATCAAAATCGGTCAAGCCGTTTTTGAGTTACACGACAATAAGTGAAAAATATTTTCCTATCTTGATGATATAGTCGTTGATAGTGAATGAATTATTTACTATTTTGAGTGTTGAAGTCGGTTCAAATTTTTTTAGTATTTTTTAATTCATCTCCTGATACGATATGACATTATTTATCTTTTAATTTGTGAAGTAAGCGCGCACCGGTCTTAGTCTCTTTCCTTTCCCTTCAATGATATTCTGTAGAAAATTGTAGTACCCTAATTAGGTGTGCTTCTTTCATCTTATATTATTCACATTAAGCATCTATTTTCATTCAGTATTGCTAATACTTCCTCGTCAGTTCATCCTTCTATCTAACTGAACCCTTCCATCCTTCCCCAGCTCCGATTTCAAATGCTTCTAACATTTATCTATCCCTTTGTGTTATTGTCCACTTGTTGGACATGATAGTTTGTAATAATTATTACATTTAGAAAAACATAAAAATATATAATGTAGTGATTGTAGATCCATCATTGTAGATCTTGGGCTCGATGAGTCGAGACCTCCTGATGATATTTCGTAATGATTGAGATGGTATGGCTGGCGATGTACGTATGATGTAAGTCATAGGGGGTGAGCATATTATATAAAGGAAAAATAAAAAAAAAAAATCAATAATTCATTAACACATTAGACGAGTAGGTAATTTGTCAGTGATATAATTGTACACAGTATAAAATAAAGTCGCTTCCTGCTGTCTGTTCCTATGTATCCTTAGATCTTTAAAACTACGCAACGGATTTTGATTCGGTCTTTTTGATAGGTACATTGATTCTATAGGAAGGTTTATATGTATTATACATGTATAATATACTAGAGAAACACTGAGAATTGCACGCAAACGTAGATGCCTATATTACAGGCTTTCTCAAGTTTAGCTTAGGCATCTGAGGTTCATCATACGATATGTGGCCTTTTAAATGTGTGTGTTAATTATGGTTATGCATTGTAAATATTGTAATTTTCTTTTGCGGCAATAAAGATTTATTATTATTATTATAAAATTAATTTTAGAGGTTTCTAATGTGTTGTCGTAAATAAAGACAATTTTTTTGCACTTACATTGCAAATGCTGCGTTGGCTGAACCCTACGAGATAGATCAAAATAATGTACTACTACAGTACATATTGTACACCTTAAAAAAGTCTATTGAGTGTTTTTCACGTGGCAATTCTATGTCGCTCTTTCGAGAGTAACCTCTAAAGAAAATATATTCTTATTGTCTAATGAGTAATGACAAAGAAACTGTGAACATTGTATAAAAAGACATTCTGTAGTATATTAAGTATCGGCATTGCACCCGTGCGAAGCCGGGGCGGGTTGCTAGTAATTATATATTAATTGAATTTATATAATGTTAGATAGATACATATATAAAGTTTGTTCAGCCAGTATCCAAACTAGGGCTAGCCCGTTTATTATCTTCGACACATCATCGCTTATCAACAGATAAGTGTTTTAATTTTAATAATAGTCTAAGCCAATCAGCGATAAAAATAATATTCTCGTACCTATATAAATAATGTTGTGTTATGAAGATTATGTTGATAGTATTTTTAAGTCTGACTTCATTTATATAATAGTAGATTGTACAGCGAGTGCATAAAACATGTCATTTTAATATGGCTTATGTTTAACTTACCACCAGATATAGTAATATATAACAGACAAAAATAGTAAATGATCACCAAAATTAAACCCGCATGTAAATTTTATAACCAAAGTATTAACATCTCGCTATCCTATTTAAACAAAATGACTCCAAATGAATCATTGTTAACCCAAAACGTAGTAAATGTTCTTAAAAAAAAAATAGTGTCACTAAAATTAAAACAGCACTTAATTCTTCTGGCACATCGCTGGCATCTGCCGCGGCACGCTCGCTTGCTCGCTCGGATCGCGCGTTGTCGTGGTTACAAGTAACCTAACGCTCCTCCTCGCTTCGCCCGTCGCACCTAAATATGACTTTAGTAGTTATTTATACATTTGGTGATCATTTACAACATTTGATGATCATTTACTACATTTTGGTGTTCGATTACAACTTTTGGGTAAACTAAGGGTATCAAAGCAAGGCGGTCATTATATTTAATCTCTTTTAATATTAAGGCCAAAGGCTAGGGCCTTTGGCTCGGTATATTAAACGCCTCGGCCCCTAGTAAAATATAGAATCCTGAGCGTACCTTAGCGTAGCGTTTCAAAGGTACGAGACCCAAAATAACTTTGCTGCCGTGTGCACACAACTTTTTAACTTTTCACCTCACAGCAGCGAGAAAAATGCTAGGTGCAAGAGAACAGTAATTAAGTAAATTAAATAATGTTGTAATTTCTCTTTAATTTGTAGTTAAACCTAAAAGTAAATAATAAATGAAATTCATTTTTTTGGAATAAGTAAAAACTTTTTTCCTAAATATGGAACCGGATTCAACACTCAAAGTGTGAAATAACTTATTGAAGTCGGTACCATGATACTTCAAAAGTACCCATCATTACAATATTGAGCGCATGGTACCGACTTCGACAAGTTATTTCACACTTTTGAGTGTTAAAGTCGGTTCCATTGATAGATCAAAAAAAAAAATTTCACCATTTTTAGTGACTAATTACGGGATCGATTGTCATTCAATGTCAATGACGACCTCATCAAGATAGGAAAACACTTTCAGTTATTTGAGTGTAACTCAAAAGAGGAGAAACCGATTTTGATGAAGTTTAAATGGGACCACAAGGGAAGCATCAGCTTTAAAATAAAAAAAAGAATCATCAGTTCACCCAGTCAAAAATTCTAAGGTAACACACACAAAAAAAGACGAATTGAGTACCTACGTATCCTCCTTTTCCGTCAAAAAGGTTAGAATTTCAGAAACCTTTTCCACGCTAGTAAAAAGCACTTCCACGCTGATTTCGAACGATAAACACCATTCCGAGCTTGTATGGTGAAAATATTATTTTCATACAGCGATGTTACAAACGCCAGAGTATTAAGAAAAAAGATTTAACTTTGTGTGAGAAATATAAAATTATCCATAGTCATCGTGTCGATCATCTCCCTATAGTTTGTTTTTTATTTGATTCCCATTTGTTCAGTTAATCTGTAGAATTTTGTATGTAGGCGTAAGCTAGAGTTGCGATGCGAACAATCTATCGTCGGTGGTATTTTGTTTGTTTATGCAAAATAGCACAAGTAGCGGTTCTTTCAGATTTTTTTTTGTTGGATAATGGACTTCCTGCCACGCTCTAAAACTTACGTTACGACTATATTATACGTGCTAATAAGTTTGTTATACAAAAGTAAGCTTTCTTTTGAAAGTGTCAGCATTCTGCTCATGGGGGATATCAAGCAATTATTTTTCTTAAGAATTTATAATACTCGTACTATAAAAGAGTAACAAATTTTAAAGGAATTAAAAGCCCTTAATTTTCCAAAAACGAAGTACTATGCAATTGAAATGATCAAACAAACTGTAAAACAAATATTTTGAGTTGTTTTAGCGCGGGCTATGAACTCGCATGGTAGTAAGGCATTGCGAATGACCGTCTGACTAGCTTCTTACTCTTTCTTACCCTAAAGTAGGAAGTATGTTGCCAAGCACCTAACGAAGCTCTCTGGCTGCTATCCTAGAGAGCCAGTACTGTGTAGGTGAATCATGTTTACAGTCCTCTATCACACAGGTGAGATGGTGGTCAAAGGCTAACCCTCTCTTAAAACATATAAATTTAATTATGTATGTAAATACACACATCGTTAAGTATATAATAACGTGTGCATCCTACATAAAAAAGAATGCGCTCAAAACCTTGTCCTTACTGTAGATAATAAAACCATTAATCAATCAAAAATATATTTATTTGCTCCTCACAATAAGTTGGTTACATAAAAATACAAGAGACAAGAGTGCCAAAAATAAACCTAACTTTGTGAGGGGCTGGTGTCTGAAGTAGGTTTCTAAGAACCTGTATCACAGGTCACCGTCAAACCACAAATAAACAATACATTAAATCACTTCCACGCATTTCCTACGTCAATTCCGAGTACGAGTTTTTTGCGTTAATGGAGTGGACAGCGGCCGCATTGGTGCGTAGAATTCATTCCAAATCGGATTTTTGTCCAGAGGGTGTGTATTGTGATGTCCCGCTGGTTGGCCGCCCGTCCGGCGTCCATTACGTATACCGGTATAATAAAACCTATCGGTACACAACACTCGCTCGACGTTTTGTACGACCTACAGCTCAATAACGCTATTATGTGATTCCAGCCGTGGTAAGCCACGCGAGACCGCCACCCGACCGAGCTTTGCCTATACTATGCCTAAGCAAATACTGCTCATCGAAGCTCCATTGTTTATGCAGCTCGTGACCTATAAACTTGCCCCAGGTAACTCCAGGAAAGGTTCAACAGTTAGGAACTTTTACTGTTAAAGTTACCTTTAATCTGCGCTGCTCCAGTTTTCTAGCGTACCGTACGAGGTCGCCGTTGAAATTGAAAAAGCTTTAAAGCGCTTTCTGTTTGTTTGTTTTATAATGAAAGTTTGTCGTGAGATGATATAAAATTCAGCGCATCTTCATTATCTTGTTCAAAACACTTTGACTGAAATTTCGAAGCGCTCGTAGCAAAGTTTGCTTAGCTGTTCTTAACCGATCAGCAAAGTTAAGCAATGTCGGCCGCGGTCATGATTTGTATGGGTGACCGACATCACTACTGAGGGCACGTTAAGCCGTCGGTCCCGGTTGTTGTCGTAGGATGGCAGGCGCTAAAGCTTGGTGGTAGGGCATTTTGCTGATGCCCGCCTGGCTAGCTACGACCCTCAAGTAGAAAATCTGTCACCAAGCACCTAATGGTGTGTTCCGGCAGTTGTCCTTGAGAGCCAGTAATTCTAAGTTAGCCTGAACAACATCTTCCACCACATCATCACTTACCATCAGGTGAGATAGTGGTAACAGGGTTACCAACCAGTCATAAAAAAAATGTAGAACTAAAGTTAAACCTTGATTATGCAGAACTAAAGTTACGCTAATAGTGTTAATTATACGAAACAATCGACTGTTGTCCATTTGGATGCGAAACGGGATCGACAGCGGAGTTACCATGACCCGATGGAAATCGGAGGTTGTCTGCCGACCACATGTTGCGTCATCTCTCAAAAATACATTGATTGCTTGTTCAATTACGTACCATAGCTCTACGAAGAGATATGGACCAAAGATTAATTTATGAATTCCTACTCTCTGACATAGGCATGGCAAAAGAAACCTCTTTGAGGATGGGCGTGTATCTGCGTCACGTATTTTAGAATCATGTTTCATTAATTATTTATTGCTGTCATATAGTGACCTAACTCGTAGGAACTACTGATTGGCATGAGTCCCTCTTGGTCAGTACCACCGCTGCAACGAAGCAGTAGTGTGCAAAGACTACTGTGTTTAGGCGTGAAGAGCACTTAGCAAGTGAAATTACTGGGCAAACGAGATATAAGAGCTAAAGTCGGAGGGATGAGTGCAGTGCAGTGTTATGCAGAACAAGGATGGTGACACTGTTACTGTAATGGTCAGGCGTGAAGCTTACCAACACCCACCGTGGAGCACTTTTCACTCTCATCGCTACTTATAATAATAAAAAAAATACTTATGATGCATACATAACGGAGATTGCCTTGTTCGGTTAACTAACGTTCTCTGCGGTCGCGGCTTAAATGGGTGACCGCTTGTAACATTTAGTACTGAGGGCTTCCGTGCCATTGAATGGGAGGAGGTTGTCGGAAGTCTTCGGGCAAATTTTCTAAACGAAAGAATGCAAACTTTTCATGATGGTAGGGCATTTTGCCAATGCCTACCTGGTTATCTAACACACAGTCTTTCTGAAAATCTGTCGCCAAGAACATAACAATTGTTTCGGCAGCAGTCCTTTACAGGCGGTTCCGAATATGGGTTAAGCCTTTTTACAGTTTTCAACCACATCATCACCTACTTTCAAGTGAGAGTACCTATAGACAATAAAAAAACCTGCCGAAATTATGCGTCAACTCAACTTCTTTATAGCTTACAATGCAATAGTTGCACGTAAGTATAACATTCGAACATACTTAGCGAACCTGTTCAATGAAATCCACTCCTACACGCAGTCGAGTCAAAAACAATAAGCGTGTTGAATTCAAATTGACTCTGATTCATTTGATAAAGCGACAAGTGTTCTTTCAAATGCTAACTGTGTTTTGTAGATTCGCATACGCATCTGGTCGAAATTCCTTTATCGTAAACTAAAATTTTCCTCTTCAGGGGTGAAGTTTGGCACCAATTTTTACATACAACCTCAAAGGAGTGGCATTATAAGTTTGGCACCAATTTTTACATACCACCTCATAGGTGTAAGTGAAGTGAAGTTTATAGTAAGAAAACTCAAGTCCGCAATCACAAGGTGGACGGGCGGTCGCAGGAAGGCGCTGGATGCAAGTCGCTTCTAACTGTTATATTTGGAAATCGATGGGCCTCTCATATATTCAGCAGTGGACCTGAAAGCCTGCTAAATGTAATCGATCATGGCAAACCCCATCTAATTGGGAGGGCTTTGTTATAAGTTGGATGTTATGGTTGTTGAAAGTTTATTTGATTTTTCGAAATGGGGTCGGAAGTCCTGCACTGACATCATGCATCGGATAATATTATAAGTATACTTATGAAAAGAGACAGTAATAATAGTATAGACATATATTTAACCGACCCTTATTAAACGACGGCGTTTTATGCTAATAGGGTCTCCTTAGAAACATGAAAGTTAATAAATACTAAGCCCCAACTTCGTTATATATTCGACTGCATGACGAACATTAATTCTCTTTCCTGGTATATCCTCACTGATATGATAATGCACATAGTAACTCAAATATAAACTTTGGTACATTGTAACTAGCTAGTGTATAATCTGTGAGATTTTGTGGCGGATATTACGAGCTGAGTTTAGCCATATGTTGAGTATTACATCTGTCAATCATCCTCACTACATGTTGCGTGTCGGCGTGGAATAATCGCTTGTATTATAATTTCGAGTTTAGTTTTAAGCATACATCAGTATCAGGTTTTACCACTCTCTATGAATGTTTCAAAGTACAGGGTGTACTTAAAATGGTTATTGGTTAGTTGATGTACTCGTTAAGAGGATGGATGAAAAGATATATACATATACTAGCGGCCCGCCACGGCCTCGTACGGGTAATTACGACTATAAATTGAGATGTGAGATCTATCCTATCTTTCAATTTGGATCAAATAGCACACGGTGGTGCACATCAAATTTCAAATTGATTCGGTAGTTTAGGAGTCCATCGCGGACAAACAACGTGACACGTAATTTTTATATATTTAGATAATACTGAAACAATACAGGAAACTGAAGATTGAGAATGTAAATAACAATTTCTAACATTTTTTTTTACCAATACATGGAAAAGACTGCAACTCTCAAAAGTGTGAAATAACTTGTTACTATATAATAAGTTAGTCTTTTTAGTGACCCTTTATTAGGCTCTTTGAGTATACATTCCTAAGGTATAGGAATGTATACTTTAAGCCCTTGCTACTTCGATCGATTACGGGATCGATTGTCATTCACTGTCAACGACTATATCATCAAGATAGGAAAATATTTTTCAGTTATTGGAATGTACCTCGAAAACGGCGTGACCGATTTGGATGAAATTGATTGCAGGCTAGGTTTTAACCATTTTCTCACCTGATGGTAAGTGATGATGTGGTCGAAGATGTTGTTCAGGCTAACCTAGAATGACTGGCTCTCAAGGACAGCTGCCGGAACACACCATTAGGTACATGTCGACAGATTTTCTACTGGTAGCTAGCCAGGCGGGCATTCGCAACATTCCCTACCACCATGCAATATTACTGTATTACTGAAATAAGTTGGTTGGCTGGAAATGTTGTTATGTCGGAGCGAATCGAATCCTAATCGGAACCATCTCGCAGTTGCCGGACGGGCGGTCTGACTAATCGATTGGCATGATTTAGTTATTTCTTTACTTTTTGTTACGTAATCCATGAAACCGTTTAAACCCCAGTTACGATTAACGTTCATTTAGAAAGTTAACAAAGTAAGTGATAATGTTGATTAGGTATAGATATAACAGTTGGTAGCCATTTCTGTATTGCTCTCGAACAAGGAGCCTTTAACTCAGTACAGAAATCTACGACTGTTTTTGCTTAAACATCAAAGAATATCGAGATAAAATGAAAGCTAATTAAAACATAAAACTGCGTTATGAGACGGGAAAATACATTAAAAAATCGGGACTCGCGCACGCAGGGTTTGTACCATTAGCTATACCTGCAACATTAGACTTCATATTTTAACCTTTTTTTGTTTTAACGTTTGCGAGTCCGACTCGCACTTGGTCAACTTTTTGTATTTGTTGTTATAGCGGCAACAGAAATACATCATCTGTGAAAATTTCAACTGTCTAGCTATCACCGTTCTTGGGATACAGCCGTTCTTGAGATCCGTCCGTCTGTCCGTCCGTCTGTCACCAGGCAGTAGAAAGTTCCGAAATTATGTTTGGCGATTACTCTGAAGAGTGAAGATAATAATATAAACTAGTGCTGCGACTTATTGTAATAATATCTGAAAGTAAAACAAACTAATCTGTTTTAATTAACTTTGACCGTAATTACACGAGTCGCTGCATCTCGAAGACGAAGAGATTTCAGTGATACCAATATAATTATAATCATCCCCGACCGTGTTGAGATTCAATCAAGAGAAATATATAAATTGAGTCTGCTTTGCAAACAAATTCACTACATACAGTTGCACATTGTGGCAATTTATACAAAAACATCTCGTAACTTTCACTCTGTCGTCATTACAGCTCTTACAGTCCATAAATTAGAATCAGACCTGACTTTAAAAGGGAATCTACTGTTACAAAAGGTATTATAAGAAATACTTGGAATTGTCAGAATTTTTATACTACATTTCCAACACTCGAGATAACACAGTTTGTGAAATGAAGTTTCGTTTAGTCACGGAACAAAATTCATATATCCTCCTAAACGACATCGAAGTAACGTAGGAGCTTCATCAAAGAGCGGCATCCATCTTAAATATAAGTAATTGTCATCATCAGCTGGAAGATGTCCACTGTTAAGCGAAGACCCTCCCCCATAAAACTCCACAACGTACGGCTTCTAACTTGGCTATCCTCTACTTTTACTATCGTCAGTCCACTTGGATGGAGGGCCTTTCAACTCTACAGTTTGGAGTAAGTATTATTTCTCAGTTTCTTACAATTCGGACGGAGCTATTACCGCAACTGTCACGTTGCTGTGTTCGCTGATATGAGCCTTATTTCAAAAACTATTTGTTTGATTTTCGTATGACCGAAACCAAGTTGCTGATTTGTGGACTGTAAAGCTCTGATTAAAGTGATAAGATACAGCGTTCTTAAGCCCGAGAACTGTGCATCGCGAATCAAACAATAACATCAAGTCCTACAACAGGAATGTCCGTATAAAAATACCCCATAAAAACGTTTCAAATGTTAAAAATAATTTTATTCCTTTTCATATACCCTGTTCCGCGTAGCTAATAAAATTTCCTGCTTCGACGGCATTTTCCCAAGAGGATTGTCGTCCATTTCCTTTTAACGGATACCAAGACGACGGTTATAGACTTGACAATTTTACAAAATCTATTTTGATGTACTTATAAAATAAACTGCCTGGTTGGTGTGTGTGAAATAGCGATGCTTTGGAATGTCGAGGTCCTGAGCTCGATACGTGATTCGGACGTGTTATTGGGTTTGTCTGACAAAGACTTTTACTATAGCCTTAGGCCGGAGACTGAACTGTGCTCGGTAGATGGTGTTAGGCTGGCTTCCTGTTGCACATGTCTGGCGAAATACGGGTGTTTTGACTCTGCGTGCCCCTTTGGGGAATTCAGGCGTTATGGTATAATGTATGTTATAAAATGAAGTATAATTCGACCTCCATGGAATTCCGGTTTCACGATGGTTAATTCTCGGTGCGCGAGCAAAATCGATATTCCTAATTTTGTTATACCGTCGGAATATATCGCAAAATGACAGTTCCGGACGAGTCTACTGATTAAAGCCTTGATCCAGTTTCGTAGTCAATATTTGACGCACTCAAAATTCAATTTGTTCCGTATTCATCCTATACGACCCGTGCGTCCTAATATTTTACTTAAACGATTTATATTTCTTACTCAACCGATATAAATTATTTGTTTTTTTATTCTTAATTCATCCCATCAAAATTCGAGACCCGAGCCGATGTTTTGTTTTATTTCAACTCCGATTGGAGATCCAACTAGTAAAGCCCCTTACGACCGAAAGAAAAGTATTCCAAACTCAAGCTTTTCTATCAATATTACGATTTTTTGTACACTCATATGATTTCAAAGTAATTCTGCATTATTAGACTATGAACAGGTATATTTTATTACATAGCTCAGTTAAGATCTTACCGGGAATAAGAATAAAAACCGGCCAAGTGCGAGTTGGACCACTATATCGTGGGTTCCGTACCAACACAGAATGTACCATAATTTTTTTTTATTTTCACACAGTTTAAAATCCTTAGAGGAAGTCCGCTCCGTAATTTATTGGTTTATATTATTTTTTGTTGTACGTTAGATATTTGAATTTAATCATAACGAGTTTTACGATTGGATGTATCACCCGCAGCTAGCGCAAAACAAAAGAAATAAAAAAATTACGTATACGATTTCCAACATTAAAAAGTAGGTATGAAATAACTCGTTGAAATCTTACCATGGTGATTCAAAACACTGAGCTCACATTATTATGGTCTGACTTCGACCAGTTATTTGATACTTTTTAGAGCTGGAAGTCGGTAACTTTCTTTTTCACTCTTTTTAGTGATGTATTATGGTTACAGGATTATTAACTTGCCTAAAATACTGTTCACCAACAATAGTTGCAATTACCTTTAAATCATCCAGATATGCAGGTAACATTTCAGGTAATTGACCATAAGTTAAATATTACTTAACTGATTTTGATTAAATTTAAATGGGACCAACATGGAGGTATTCTCTACCCAAAGATTATCAAAATCGGAGAAGTAATCACGTAACATAAAAAAAAATAGAATCGAGATTTTAGAACCTCCTACTTTTGGAGAGTCAAATAATTTTATTTTATTAATTTTTGATATTGTTATTTTATTAGGCAATCTTCAATTCTATTAAAATTCTGTAAAAATGACAGCCGTCTATTAATAAAATTACGGTTCCAAAGATTAGCTGCTTGAAGTTCGGACTGATATACGAGCATCCTACCCGACGCGGCGACGCTTAGTAATAGGATCCCGTTTTCTAGTACGGAACTCTAGAAAAAATACACGTTCTTTTGTAAGAAATTTTCACCGATGACCCTAGAAAAGGAACAAGGCGCACTTGTAATAACCACGCAGAATACACAAACATGTAAAGAATCGTTTCTAAATCAAAGCGGAAGTAGAAAGGTGCACCCCTCAAATAAACACGGTGCACTTAGAGACGCAGCCCATCGTATCCACATACCGTTCCGAAAATAGCACGATACGCTCGAGGCGCGGAGCCTTACTCGCGCCTTCGCTCCCTTTGAAAAATATTATTTTCAATTCTACGCACATACCGACATGATTTGTTTCTGTGGAAACACCTGGTGGATTGATTTATCGATCACTAGCTTTCCGCCCGCGGCTTTGCCCGCGCGTATGTCGGTTTTTGCGCCTCTTTCTGCGCAGTTGGATAAAAAGTATACTATGTCCTTCCCCGGGTCTCAATCTATTTCCATAACAAATTTCATCAAAATCGGTCCTTTTTAAGTTTATTCGTTGCATACAAAAATACAAATCTTTCCTCTTTATTATATAAGTGTAGTACGCTACGGTTTAAGTAGGCATACATACCGGGATATTTATTAATGAATAGATTCAGGCGTTATTTTGCGGAAATCCATATTAAAAATAAATATTTTTTAAGTGTTTTATTTAAATGTTAATTTAATGTTTTCTTGAAATATTTGTTATTATTAGGAAGGATACTTGGTGTCTAATTATTTTATAAAAGTGGCAATTTAAATGATTTTCATTTTTAAAAGCTTTTAATTAGTTCCACCTGTCCCGATGTTTATCATCAAATCTTGCAAATTAAATTTGATCCACTTCCTGGTTACTGATTGAGCTGAAATTTTGCATAGGTACATGTGTAAAACACGTAATAATGCAATATTATGATGACATGGTGCTGATCTGATGATGACCAAACGAACTATACAATGAAACGACACAACCTCATTGAGTTTGGCCTCATTTGAATTGTCTTGACGTGTATTTTTTTTTATATTAGTAAGACCATAAAAGAAGATTGTTTATATAAAGTTTTTATTATAGAGAAAACCTTGTTGAATTCCAACTCTATAACTGCCATCGTTTTCAAAATAAATCACAAAATAGTTAATGTTTTTTTTATGGTTTTGTGACGTAACTAGCTGTGTTTTTGTGTCTTTCTTTGTGCTCTTACAGATAAAATATTGCGCCTTTTGAAACACGATGGTGATGATTATGCCACATACCTCTAAATAATGAATAGTGGATGGTGTGACCTTATTATTCAGTTTGACTGCGTCGGTAAACAGTTTATTGGCATAACCCATGTCTCATAAACTCGCATAGGTATGTTCCACCCCGCCCGCTTCGTATTTAATATGATGGAATACCTCAAGAACAGCAGCCAGAGGTTTTTTAATAGCTAAGTAGCGCCAAGCAAGTTTCGATCTTTCGTACTAGGGGAGAGCCTAAAATAATTGTCAACTACCAAATTTTTTTTTTGCCCCGTGGGGTCCCTGGCTAGAATGTCACTCTGCATTGCTACCGGACACCGGTGGAAGTCATTAGAGGCGACTGGAGGTAAAATACCGGAAGGTGCCCACCTTCACCTTAGCAGCGGCTTCTGAAGATCTGATATCTAAAAGCGCGATCCCCAAGACGCCTGCCAAGCGTGGGGATTATTGCACTTTTGCATTATTGTTAAAGGTGACAACTTTTATTTAGTGGAGAATTATGGGGCACCAGCGCCTACTTTTTGGCTCCATCACTAGATTAGGCCTATGATACAATATTTTTGTTTTGTTTATTATGATATAACAATTAGAAATGGATCAAATTCAATTTGAGAAACTAAAAAACATTCTACTTAGTTAATTCTAAGGGTTGTTCGCATTTTTCCAATACCAATATCCCTGTATATTGGTGAACCAAAAAATAGCGTGTAACGTTTTAAAAAAGCAGAATCAAGAAGTGGATATGATATAGGACAATTTTACTTTGCCCTAGATTGTTATGGTCCTGTGAGCTTGACAAATAAAATTGATGACGCCACGCCCCTGGTATGCCCGCCGGCAAACCGGAAACCGGGGCGCACTACCGTTAACATCGTGAAATTAGAAAACCGGTTTAGAACTGCCTTCCTAATAGCTCGACATATCGCTCAACGCATATTTTATGATGCTACAGTTTATGAATTGTTAATTATGTATATAATTATATAAAATATTTGATTAAACCTGATTCTACTTCACTTTGAAAACTATCGCGAGTTTTATCCATATCAACTTATTAGAAACCGACTAGGACCCGCGTTATATTGTTGATTGATGATATAGAACCCTGATTATACTAACTGCAACTTAACATCAAGTATGATAGGCATACGAGTATCATTTTAGTTTAGTTGTTTGATACGAACACATAATGTTTCTGAGTAGGCTAGAAAATTGTCGCACTGAAACAACAGTCTTAGCCCTTATCCGACGTTTTTTAAGTTTTACTATCGATTAACAGTTAACGTTTTCTTCCTATGCATTTTTTAGGTTGTTAATGTTATCGCTAGAAGAGTTGTTAAAAATACATGGGAGAAAATGATGTTTGTATTGTTGTTTCTTGTTTTTATTTTACTTATGAAAACTTGTACTAATTGTACTGACCATAAGTGCTAAGCTTATTATTATACTTAAGCCGTTAAATATGAATATAAAATTTCATTAATTTATAATATTTTTTTTAACATTAAGTTACCTTATGAAAAAACTTAACTGCCAAGAACCTATTCTGGCCAAATTTTCAGGTTAGGTGCATAACGATACGAGTTGCAACTATTATTATAAGCTATCATATTATGATGAACTTATTCCATTCCTTCAGTCTGATAATTAAATTATAGAATATTTATGAAAGAGCTCTCGAACGCGTCAATCAATTTTACTCGAAGTTCCTCACCACAACATCAACAATGTCTTAAGCAAAATCTTAATGCATATTTAATGTGTTCTGACTATACATTAATCAGAGCATTACGTAAACCATTCAAACCTGTTTATTAACCTGCCATTGTTTTTCAGTTTTACGACCTCAGTCGCAAATAGAACATGGCAATCGCGATTGTTAACTCCCGATATGAATATTGTTAGAAATCCGGGCGTATTAGCATTGCTAACGTAACATTCGTTCAGAAGACGATTAGTACACTGGGTAACATTTACGTCCTCGTTGCTATGCAAAATAGTTTGCCCTGCATAACTTTCCACCCGTTGCAGAGTTGTGCAGCTCTAGTGTAACTCGGCCAAGGCAACTATTTAAGGGAATTACCTGCCTAATTATATTACGCTGGAGCTGTGGCTCGTACGCGCAAATAAGCCACGTTTCGAATCGGGAGATGGTTAATCATAGAGTGTTAAAGACTTTTGTGACGCACGAAATGTCCATCGAATGCTCGTGATGCTTTCAATTGATCTCAACAAATTGGCACAATATATTAGTGGCTCCGTTTTTATATCTCTAGACACTTAACGAATTCCATAATGCTAAGGATCGTTTAATTTTCGACTGTTTGTTTGTTTCTCAGATAAAATTAGCATTAATTAAAATTAGCTGTTAAAAACCGTAATGGCCCACGAGAACCTCTAAAGTGTGCGTAATTTATGACATATTTAATCGGGCAATATCCATGTCGAGACACTGTAATTTTTGCGTATATTTTAAAATTGATTTGTTTGACCTTGCTACCGTACGGCTCGCGTGTACAATGTTTTGTTTAACGTCTTGAAACGTGGAACAATCGCAAATTATTCTGAGGTTGCGGTCCTCAAAATAATTCACCGATTGTTTATATGTCCATGTGCCAATTATTGTCGCGGCGACCTTCGGCGGCCCTTAGCTGTTAACGCGATTGCGTTGCACCGAACCACGGCTCGGCTGGAATTACCAGCTATATACATACTCGGACCTAAACTGATTTGTCACCAACCTCCGATGTCGGAGTAGTATGAAACGAAATTATCGAAACCAGGTTCATCCACTACATGATATATCTTGTTCATATAAAATTGGTAACTTTTATTTACGTCATGTTCGATACAAACTTTTCCAACTCATCATGATGGTGAAGGTAGCAGGGAAAAGAAAAGCTGGTCGTAGGAAAAAGACTTGGCTGAGAAACATCAGGGAGTGGACTGGTATCGCGAGAGAAGCAAACCTTTTTCGCCTCGCGAGAGACAGAGTCAAATGTACCGAGCTGATCGCCAACCTTCAGTGATTGGAGAGGCACTATGAGAAGAAGTACTTTTTTTTTAATGGTATGAAGTGATGAGACTGGTCAGTCGCCCGCCCGATTGTAAGCGCCATACGCCTGTCCATTACAGCTGCATTGTCCTTTCTCGTTCTCTTTGACACTGCACTGCTCTTATAACTCCGAGACTTAAGTTCTTATGTCTCTTTCGCCTAGTTATTTCACTTGTCACAGTGCCCTTCACGCCTAAAGACAGTAGTACAAATTCTTCATAAGGGCGATTAGAATGTATCCTGCTGTATTTATTTTCTAATGTGATAAGCGTATCCCTGTTAATTACTCTTGCTCAAAATGATCATAATAAACAGAATAAAATGAGTCGTCTTTTCTTTAATTTTCATTTTGCGTACATTTATATTTCTAACCTAAATTCTGCCAAACTACAGAGCAGCAAAGTCTGCACATGACTGCATACGGTCGTAAGTCGACTCAAATAGAAGAAGCCTGTATTTACTCTGTTCTTGAATCCAGGATATAGCAGGACAATTACTACTTCGCGGCTATATTATTATGAAGCCGTACTTACCCTTGCTACGATATGTCAAACATTATGGCATCACGTGAATGCAATTTAAATATATAATAAGGAGTAGTTCTTTGTTTTTGCAATGATCTCTTGTCCCCAGACATTCCCGACATCCCCGAAGACATCAAGAAGCTGCGTGCGCTGCAGATCGCAGACTTCAGCAGCAATCCGATCCCGCGGCTGCCGGCTGGGTTCAGCCAGCTGCGGGCGCTCACGGTGCTCGGCCTCAACGATATGTCCCTCACTAGTCTACCCAGCGACTTCGGCAGGTCAGTTTGAGTTTCCTTTTGTTTCAATGGCTGAAACCTTTACTATTGTTAACGGTCTTCCCAAAACGAAGGAAGGTTTTCAAGTCAACGCATACTTGTACGAATTATATATGACCATTATATACATGTTTGCTGGATAATCCAATATGGAAGAAGTATTAAAATTTCATCACTCATATTTGAATAGTTTGAAATGTCACTCAATTAACTGGAAAAAGTATTTGTCAATATGCGAATATCGGGATGACTTAATAATAATTTTGTTGCAACTCTTGCCGATATTATCGAGTATTGTGAACGAGTGACGCAATCGATGTTGTAAGCGGCATGCATCACTGTGTGGGTAAAAAAAAATGTGTCAATTACACTACATTCTATGGTCCGACTTACATAAGTTATTGAACACAACAGATTCTATATATATATATACCAGTAAAATATGAACGACCTTATCTGGGCGTGCACAATTAATAATTATATAAGATTAAATATTTGGCATGCATAAAAGTGTAGTACCAATGTTTAGTTAAGGAGTCAAAATAATTTCTACGGTTAGAGAAGTATCAATAATCAGTACTAATATTATAAATGCGAAAGTAACTCTGTCTGTTTGTTACGCTTTCACGCCAAAACTACTTTTTTTTTTTTATGCCTGATAGGTTAGCCTTTGACCACTATCTCACCTGATGGTAAGTGATGATGTGGTCGAAGATGTTGTTCAGGCTAACCTAGAATTGACTGATTTGAATGAAATTTGAAATATTTTGAGACTCCGCCCGGGAAAAAACATAGGATAGTTTTTATCCAACTGTGCAAAAAGAGGTTAATGTTTTTGCGCGATAACCGAAATACGCGCGGGCGGAGCCGCGCCCGGAATGCTAGTTATTAATAATAAACATATATTTTTACAATACTATCATAGCATCTTGCACTGCAGTCACCAAGCCGCCTGCCAGCCATACGTGGGGATTGGCAAACCTCCCCAATCCCAGCTGTGTTCGTTCACACGGCTGACACAGTTATGTCACATCATCACTTACTATCCAATGAGATTGCGCCCAAAAGCTTACCAATCAACATTAAAAAATGCAATATTAAGTTTGAATGATTTCGACTACGATATTAGCCGTAAATTTTTTTTTTTCAAACTGCCATGCTCCATTTATAAATTATTTCTTAAAGACTTACGACCTTATTCATACTCGTTTCATTACTCCAACATTATTCTAAGAACATTAGCTGAACGATGGGATAGCCCTATGTTCCGCCATTGGCTGTATTTACATTGTGGGTCTTCTTAATTTTATTAAGTATTTATTACAGTATAATTATTGTTTTTTTGTGTTTGGATCTATGTATATAAATATAGTTTTTGTTATGATTCAAGTTATGGGTTGTGTAACCTGAAATAAATAATTACAAATTAAATATCTCATATTGGTTTATGGAACGTCAATGATACTTCAATTATGAATTAGACCCCTATAATATAATCCTGATAATTTTGTTTTGCCTGGTATGAACTGCTTACCATATCTTTACCCAAGGATTATAAGGACAAAGGAGATTCAATTGAGATATCAATCGCATTTCCCCTTCCCTTTCTGAGTAGGCCTCTCAATAAACAACGACGCTTATCTTATTTGCACATTGTGATTGCGAGATAAAATTTACATTGAGTGTACAAAATTCGATTTCGTTCAATAACATTATTTTTTGTCATCTTTATTTTTTTATTCATTATATAGCTAGCCTTTGACCATTGTCTCACCTGATGGTAAGTGATGATGATGTTGTTCAGGCTAACCTTTAATTACTGTTTCTCCAGGACATTTGCCGGCACTATATTATTTTAAGATTCACGAAGTAATATTATCACCACATGAATAATTAATGGTCTGTTAAAATTTTCTATTAATATTTTTTTTAGAATTTTCGCGCTTTTGTAGACCTTTATATTTTTTTTGACAAAAAAATATAAGGTATTAGTAGAAGCCTATTATACAGCTGGTATAGGTAACGTATACGGAACGTAGTCAATAAATTTTTCGGTTTCTTTAGGCTTTAGTTATATTTTCAGTGATTTGCTTTAGAAAATGTGGAGCTACCACGGTTGAAGTGATTTAGACAATACGAGACAAGGTCATCGGCGTTATTGCCGCAAGATTTCTTTAAAATTATACGTACTTACAGATTATACGTAAGAAGATAATTGCACCAGAGTGCACTAATCTGAAAATTATTAGGGGAACCTTGTATTTATGCTCTACATTTGAAGCAGTGATAGCTCAGTGGCTTTTGCTATGGACTGCCGCGCAGCAGGTCTAAGGTTCGAATCCCGCCGCGGGCTTGAACTTCACCGCATGGTGGAAGGGCATTTTGTGAATGCTCGCCTGGCTAGCGACCACCCTCAAGTAGAAAATCTGTCGCCAAACACCTAACGGTGTGTTCCGGCAGCTGCGTCCTTGAGAGCCAGAGTAATTCTAGGTTAAGCCTGTTAACACCTTCGACCACATCATCACCTACCATCAGGTGAGATTGTAGTCAAAGGTTATATATCAGCACAAAATATAAAAAAAAGATTTATCGGTAGAGTTAACTACTCATATATCAGAGGAAGAATTGGTTAATAGTAGTCACAAATGAAGTCATGTGGATAGTTGACATTTATGTTGGCTAAACGAATCAATTTTTGGAGCATTGAAAGCCGAGCAGTAATAGCTATGGATGCCGTGCCACAGGCTCATGTTTCGATACCCACCGTCCGTCGGGTTAAGCTTCACAGCATGTTGGATAACCTTTTGCGAATGATCTCCTCTCTACCACCCACAAGTAGAAAACATGTTGCCAAGCACCTAACTGTGTTTCAGCAGTTTCAGTTTCAGTCATTGAGAGCCAGTACAGCCACATGACACTTAACAACTGTATTTTGAGGGGCGCAGTGCTGTTCATCACTAGTTTAAAGAACCGCTTATCATCAGGTAGGCTTGACTTAGATAGTTCAGCTTGAGGACCATGTAAGTTATAATGGAAGATGAAATAATGCATCAAGAATCACCATGGGTTCATCCAAGCCAGAGCAAGAAACAGGCAACTTTTAGTGCCTATGTCATGAGATTTCGTGGTATGCTATGCCATGGTTTCGCGAAGCTACATACTCCCAGTTTCTGAAGCGTTTGTCAAAGCCTAGTTTAGTTAACAGACTAAATACAGTACGCTGATTAGCCAATAGTATATTCCATGACGCGATAGATAACCAATGAGCGTTCACTATTCGGTCTGTTGACTGAACAAGATTTTAACAAACGTTACAGAAACTGAGGGCCGCCAGTCTTGTAATTACAATTGTTGAAAATGAAATGACAGAAACAAATGACAGTCAATCATTTAGTCTCAACACACGACAATCGACAACACATACCGTTTGACCGCATCCATTAGTTAAGTATAACACCACCATTTGGTCACATTTAATTCTATTCAGGCAACAACTAGGTCACCCAAGCTGTTATTGTTAAGGACAAGTTCTTTACCGTTCGTTAGTAACATGGAGTATGAAACTCGTACAAGTCGAGAAACTTCTAAACTATAGATAAGAGACAAAAGGAACTTACGAACCCTAATTCCAGGACTTAAACTCAAACTTATATGTATAGGAAGCTCAAATATACATTTCGATATAAGCGTCTTGTAATTTATATCTTATTACTTATTAGGTAAGTATTTTTCCCTTCAAGAGCGATGAAGTTAATAACATACGAGTAATACCTAGAATTACTTGCTCTCAAGGAAAACTGCCGGAACACACCGTTATGTGCTTGGCGACAGATTTTCTACTTGAGGGAGGTCGCTAACTAGGCGGGCATTCGCAAAATGCCCTACCACCATGCGGTGAAACTCAAGCCCGCAGCGGGATTCGAGCCACTAAGCCATCAATGCTTCTTTTATTCGTGCTGTCTCATTTATATATCACAGGGAGTGTGCAGAGACTACGTAACTGTACGACCGATTTACCTGCAGGACCACACTCTCAAAATTGTCCTTTTCTGAAAGCTGTGTAATAAATTGTAATAAAACGTGAAATTCCAATTAAAAAGCAGGTCTGCATCAGACCGGTACCCTTTTACGAAGAGTATTACCCAAGCATTAACTCACACTGTGAATCATACACGTGTAAACACACCCAGTTATACTCGTATTACAACTACGCGTTTGATGACTAACTCTGATCAGTTTAATTACCGAATCATACATCTGTTCAATCAAAATGCCCATTTGTTTAACACAAATATTTCATGCGAGGCGAATCGATGAATTGAACAATACACTATGACCTAAATACTGTTGTGTGAAATAATTAGATTTAGACGACCTAGCTCTTCGACTATATACTGTACTGTATCAGCAGGGTTGTCAATTGCTGAACACAGCCTCCCCCGTTATTGGGTTGCCATAATCCCCCCGCATGACAGGCGTCTTGGGAATCGCAGTGTGAGATATCAGTTCCTCAGAATGCGCTGCTGGCCCACGTTCTGGTGCGTTACCCTTACCCGCTTTTTACGACACCCACGGGTAGAGACGATGGATGTGACATTCTAGCCTGGCACCCCACGGCCGACTCTGTAATAAAGACATTACTTAGCATTCCATTAATTCACCGTGCAGTTGTCACCATATCCATCGCGTTGCAGACACATGTCATGCTTAGCAAGACTAGGGTATCTTTATGATACCGTTTTAAGTTTGCGATTTTAGAAGCAAGTTACTGTTGCTCTTGATAGGTTGCTCGTGCTCAAAATCTTTTTGTAGTTTATAGAGGTGTAAAGGGATTTCGCTCATATACCCGTTGGTTCTACTTTTTTTTTATGCCGTCATACTTTGACCACTATCTCACCTGATGGTAAGTGATCGAAGATATTGTTCAGGCTAACCTAGAATTACTGGCTCTCAAGGACAGCTGCCGGAACACACCGTTAGGTGCTTGGGAACAGATTTTCTACTTGAGGGTGGTAGCTAGCCAGGCGGGCATTCGCAAAATGCCCTACCACCATGCAAAGTTATATATATTAAATTACTTCTATAAAAGCATATGAATGAACTGTATAACTGATTTTGGTTTATTAATTTGTGGTCATAATATTTGTCTGTTTTTCAACCTTCCCCTGATTTGGTTCAACAATAAATTCAAACCCGCCAAGATTCGGAAGTATACGCTGCTAGGTGTAGTGCATGGGCTATGTTTTAACCTTCATTTCTTCGACGTGGTGGATACGAATTTCATGAAACATGGCTAAAAGCCACTACATGATTGGCTGCTTAATATAATAAGAGCACCGAAAACTGTTCACACACACATACTCATTCACTACTGACGATCGAGACGAAGGCTTTAAACTTATAATTACACCTTTGAAGGCAACACCTTCGAAGGTTAGAACATGTAAGAAGGAAGGTTGCGTTTTTATGGGGTATTAGCTTTCCGGGCGCGGCTCCGCCCGCGCGTATGTCGGTTATGTCATTAACCTCTTTTTGCGCAGTTGGATAAAAACTATCCTATGTTTTTTCCCGGGTCTCAAACTATTTCCATACCAAATTTCATTCAAATCGGTCCAATAATTTTGGCGTGAAAGCGTAACAGACGGACAGACAGAGTTGCTTTCGCATTTATAATATTAGTACTGATAGTACTGATGGGGTATAGTAACTTAATTTTTATACATGTATTAGTAACCATCCTAGCAATCATGAGAAATGAGTAAAAAATTATGCTTGAACTTTCATTATCTAATTATGATACTCTCCCTTTGTCCTGCATTTCAGTGTACGGTCTTTCCTTAGACTGATACAAGACTCTCGGATTTGGCAGAATTTCAGGAAAAACCCTTATAAATAGGTGCCTGATTGTAACTAACAAAATGTTACAGCGGGATAATGTTCGAGGAACTCTACAATAAAGAAGCAAATATTGTAAACGGCCCAGACGCATAAAAACAAGTATATTTTTATAAACTTACTAATATAACTAAAGCAAAGTATTCCACACGCCTTTGTGTTCCAAGGGAAAGCTTATTATATTAAGTCCTAACACCCACGTTTCGATATAAGTTTTGGTTCCATGTAATAGGAGCGAGTCTAATGAGATATACTGGGCACAGTTCTAAACTCCAGACTGCTACTGACTTATTCAAACCCAATCTGACTTAATCTCTTTATCTGGCCGAAGATTGAACTCAAAATCTCGAAATTCTAAATCGACGCTGTAAGTCACTTGACCGACGAGCCAATAAACATGAAAATCATAATAAGTACAAATCTACATACTGACAGATTGATTAAACAATCAAAAAATGGCTGTAACGTTTTAAATCTCCACAAAACAGGAAAGCTCAAGCTTGTATTTAATAAAGTTAATTAAATCAGCAAAGCTTTTGTGACTTAAGTACTTTCATAAATAATTAATTATATTATTACTTTACTGATAGGCAGAATAAAATACTACGTTCACAATCAATATCATATTCATAACCCAATTAATTTCTTGAACGACCCAATTCAGCGCTCTTTTGAACAAGATCTTGCTCCTCTTTCAATTTATTGGATACAAGAGCGTATCTTATTTGAATATGTATTGAATCTGCATAAAATATTATGATATACGTTTGATGTTTGATTTATAGGGATAAACATAAAACGCCTACTTATTATTATTCATTTGATAAATTTATGTTTCATAAAAGAATATTCTATAGTGTTTGCTTGTGCCAGTTTGGTGTTTGGTCTTGCCTATCACCATAAGAATGTTTTTGGAATGTGATACGGGCATCGGGCGTGCCTGTGTCTTATCAGTAACGTAATCAGCCCTGCAATGGCACGGTAGTATTACTACCGGCGAGACTTGTGTTGCAATGTTTGTATATATAGTACGACTTCATTGAAATACTTAGTATAGTATACATTATCGCAGAAATATTTTGTTGTTAGAAAAATTAGATTGGTGCACACATGCATGAGTCTAGATTAATACCATTCATTTTATTAATTTAAATGTACCTTTTGTGTGTTGAGTGTTGGTACGAGCTCTGCAACAAGTTAACAACTCAACGCATATTAACAAACGTGTGTAGACTTTTGAAGTCGTGTAATAATATCAATAGGTACTTTTTATTCTTGATTGACAAGAAGTTTCTTAGAGATCGCGGTCAATGTAGTGGGCATAAGTTATTCAATAAATTAATTCGTTGAGTGATAAATAAAGTAAATTGTACAAATAATAGGAGTCTTCCTGTTACGCTTCTACAGAATTAGAAATAACATGCATATATATAATAATAAATATGTTTATCCTATCTATCTATTCCTAAGGAATGCCAGTGAACAATCAATCGATGCACACAGCTAACCAAGTGGTTATAAAGGAGATAAACCAAAAACAGTGGATGAACTTTTCAACGTGATCCCTTTCCAACGTTAGTACAGGCAGAGGAATCAGAGTTGACAGGTTATATGGAAGAATGACAGAGAATACCGAGTGCCGAGCTCATGTATTAGGACAAAGATAGGAGGCAAACACGATAAGAACACAGAGTTATTTAGGTTAGTGTTCGAAAATCTTATAAATAATTTGTCGATTGTGTCCTAATGACAATCATCGTTGTAGTGTGCTTTTTATTACACGCCTCAATTAATATGCACCGGAGCGACATACACCACGTCGATATCGTGAAGTTGCGCAGTTCCATTCAGACCGTATGTTTTTCAATTTTATTTGCACTAATAAACCTTATTCCCGAACGCCGTAAAACTGTTTTGTTTGTTGCGGTCAAACATAGTGTAATTAGCGAGAATACAACTTTATTCGCCGACTATTTTTGGAATCTGGCCGCGAATGAATCGACTTACACAAATTGAAAATTTTACATTTATTTGTAACTCTTGTGCTCTAAAACGCTGCGTACATATAACTGGTGCGATTGTGTCCAGATTTGGTAATAGTTACTGCGTAATTGGCTTAGAATGATTCAGTGTGATGCGTAAAGAATCAGTGCTAAGTACTTTGACAATGCTCAAAGAATGCGGCCTCGTGCCTCTCAACAAACATGGCGTAGGCACTTACTACTATCAGTAAACAATACATTTTTATTACATCATTGACTTCAACAGTGTTAGGCATGTGAACAAATTCAATTTTATGCTTAAGTAAAAATATCTATCAGCAAGGCCTTTAACGAACGTAATACTCTACCCACGTCACAGATTTCATACTTAAGTACCTATATTTAATTCTATGTTGCCTTAACGTCGTTGTCCCTTTATTAAACATCTAAGGAAATCATATTTTATGCAAAAAATAATAAATAAGCTGTATTTACATCAAAACGTCTATTCTTTTTATAATCATTTCTTAAGCTTATCGTCTACACCGCCCACTAAGTTACGTACTCAATTTCTTATTGAAATAAGGGAAATCTTATAAAGGGGATCAAATTAGTAGACATATTTATATACAGTGATCTAAGGATCAGAATTTGGGTACATTCATCGTCATCACTCATCCATCATATTCTTAAAATTGTCTATCATCTAACATTATGTTTTCTCTTCCACTATCCTTTTTTATGGTTCCGTATCCAAAGGGTAAAAACGGCACCTTATTACTGAGACTTCGCTGTGCGTCCATCCATCCCATACGTCCGTCCGTCTGGCACCAGGCTGTATCTCAAGAACGGTAATAGCTAGACTGTATTGTTGACATTTTCACAGATGATGTATTTCAATTGCCGCTATAACAACAAATACTAACAATAAAATAAAATAAATATTTAAGGGGTGCTCCCATACAACAAACTCGATTTTTTACCGGGACCCCTCGGGGTGCCGGGTAATAATTACACCTCTCCATATCATCCCGTGGGTGTTGTAAGAGGCGACTAAGGGAAAAATACTGGAAGGTGGGAAGCAGCGCCTTCTAAAGAACTGCCAACGTACACTGCGATCCCCAAGCCGCCTGCCAGTATGGGGATTATGGCAAATACCCCCTTAATACGGGAGGCTGCGTTCAGCAGTGGACGATCCGGCTGATACAGTAATGTCATTTTGTTTTTCAACGTATTCTTCTATTACTTTAGCATCTCGGCCAAGACCGTAACCCGAGCTCGGAGGTACAATGAAAAACAGCGTTATGATCACATCAGTGTGAACGTGCTGAGTTCTTTGAGTTGATGCTGAGTATACCCCTATTGCCCTAAGATATTATTGTTAAATTAATTTTAGTATGTTAATTATTAGTTTGTAATATCTAAGTAAATGGATAGTGTAAAAATGTTGTTATTTTTTGCGGCAATAAATCTTTTATTTATTATTTTTTAATGCGATCATACATTGCCGGTAGAAATAGGTACGGAGTACGGAGGCGTGCTTCCCCGGACTAACTCGTTCACAAATAGCTCTCCTGTTACTAATAAACTATTATAAATACTAATATCCTTATTGACTAGTTTAAAATATTCAAGAGTTATGAATTTCATAGTTGAATTATATGTACTCATATAGATCAACCTCAGCGGTAAGAGCGCCGATTATCACACCCTATCTTACTTATTATGTTTTAAAGTTCTAAGTTTGTAAATATGTATTGTGTCAATAAATTGTTATCTATCTACTCAATGATTTAAATATAAAACCAGTTCCATATTTTATGGTGTGTACCGCAAGAGTTCTGCCTGCTGCATTCCTAACAGAATAATTTGCAGTTCATTTACGACTGAGACAGCTCCTACGATAAACACTTTGCTTACTGGACCACTACAGGATAAAACTAGTTTGTAATTACAATATATTTATGTACTAAGATTCAAGTAAGTTAATAGTTTAAGTTATAGTTTGCACATATGTATGAAAATACATATAGATAAGTGTAAAAAAAAATATAGTTTTAATAATATGGGTCCGATTCCCACCTTGGGCATAACATTTTTCACTCCAATAATTTGTTTGATATGATTTTCGCTTAGCACGCGATAGTGCTTGTAATCATATTTAGAAATAATAAGGTTTTGTATACTTAAGAGCCCTTTCACATTTTGCAGCCCTCTCACTCGCACATTTAAAGATAATTTAAAATAGCTACAATATGGTAATGATTTTTTAAAATGTGGTCTGACATTATTTCGCTGCATGCGACTATAGACGTTCTCGACAACTTTTCATGTTGATATCTGTTATGGGGGATCCAGAACGCGTAATTTATTCATTTAAAACTTTGGGCCTCTAATTTTGATTGGACTCAACATGTTACAAAATAAAAATATGTTGAGAACATCTATAGTCGCAAGAAGCAGAATAATGTCAGACCACATTTGAAAATATCATTACCAATTTTTTTCTATTTGAAATTATCTTTTAATGGGCTAGTGAGAGGGCTGCAAAATGTAAAAGCGCTCTTAAGAGTTAGACTCATGTCGGTGCAGATGATGCATTGTACTCCATTTTTACTGTCTAAGACCACCAGTTTTACTTCTTTGTATGAAGTTAATAATATGGGAAGAGTGGCGTTTTATAAGATTCGGAATAAGAAGAAAAATTGATAATATACATTTCTTTGAATAATGACGGTAACACTTTCAGCCATAACTTACGTCACGGTAATGTTAGATAACATTACCGTGCTTACGTTCACTAGATTCCTGTTTGTCACATAATTGAACATCCTTTATTCATTTTATTTATATCCGATAGGCAAGCCTTTGACCACTATCTCTCCTGATTGGAGGTGATGATGTGGTCGAAGATATTTTCTAGTTTAGATTAACCTAGAATTACTGGCTCTCAAGGACAGCTGCCGGAACACACTCTTAGGTGCTTGGGGACAGATTTTCTACTTGTTGGTGGGGGCTAGCTTGGGGCCATTCGCAAAATGCCCTACCACCATGCTGTAACGACTGTCATCCTAAGACAACAAACGATACCGACGGCCGATGGTGGCTGCCAAAGCCCGGAAGTATTAATGTCACTAGCGGTCACCCATCCAATTTATGACCGCAGCGGATGTTGCTTAACATACCTATCTAAATTGTTAAGAACGGCTTAGTAAACTTCGCTAAGAGCGCTTCAAAATATACTGTTAATATTTGGTATTAAAACGAATCATTTAATCTATCAGTTTTAATTACTGTGCTAAACGTAATCCTTCCGTTCCCATACGTAACGCTCTAGCTAAAAAGTTTCCGTTTCTATCTAACCTTTAAACCTTTTTTGTATAAATCCCAGCGGATATAACTGTATACATAATAAGCTTATAACAAACCAATTAAACTCACTACTTATTCCCTTGTGTGCAAATTTTAATTGCGCATCCCAGCCAGTTTTAATCCATTTAAGCTGTTTCCACTTTATTGAGAGAATCGGTGTGAATGTCCTCGGCGTAGTCAACTGAAAATAAATCCGTGTGTCATAACTTTGAATCTCGGTTCCTGACGATGCCTGTAGACGCTCAACATCCGCATTTTATTACTTTTTTTATTAGTGTAAAGAAAAGCTTTGGCCAGGATGTTTCATTTCGTGTTGTTTATGTAAGAACTTCGGATTTATGCGTTGGTTTGTATGCGTATAATGTTGATTGCGATATTTAAAATTCCCACGATCCACTTTGTACTATGTTTGTTGTTACACATTTTGCGGGTAAACTAAACTTGTGAGTCGGCGATTTATTTATCAGAATGTTGAATTAACCTTGCAAAAGTGCAGTGGAACTAGTGATTACAGTCTGCGATAGTTGTCCCATTGTGTTTCCACCTCGTTAGGTCGTCTCATCAAATTGTTATGTCACACGCTTTTATGAAGGTTACCGTTAACCGCACAATAAACGTGGCATTAAAAACTGTCTGTCACATCGCTCGCCTGTATATAATAAAAAATAAACGCCGTATTCGCTTTCTAGCGTAACACGACGGACAGAAAAACCAAATAATTGAACAATGAACCGCTGGAGGCTACATGTTTCATAACAACTTTCAACGTGTCAATCCTCTAACTACGCATACTGTTGTATGACGATCATTTTGCAATCATATACGTACGTCGGTGTCGTTCAATTATGCTTCAAACTTCATTCTAAAGAAATTCAACGTATTATTTTCAGTTTGGTGTCACTAGAGTCGTTGGAGCTGAGAGAAAATCTGCTGAAGTCCCTGCCTGAGTCCCTGAAGAATCTAACGAGACTGAAGAGGCTAGACTTGGGCGATAATGAGATCGAGGAATTGGTAAGATCAAGCGTAGAATCACCCAATGTTACCTCATTTCGTCTCGACCTAGAAATACGTTACTAATTATGATATCGAATGTTATTTCAGCCGGGATTTATCGGCGAGCTACCCGCGCTGGAAGAATTATGGTTGGATCATAATAAACTACAGTATTTACCACCAGAAATCGGCAATCTGAAAGCACTGATATGTTTAGACGTGAGCGAGAATAAATTAGAAAAACTCCCAGAGCAGATAGGGGGACTTATGTCCCTGACTGACTTGCACCTCTCCCAAAACATGTTGGAGACTATCCCGGACGGCACCGGGGATCTATCCAAGTTAGCTATACTGAAGTTGGACCAAAATAGATTAGATACGTTAAACGAAAATGTAGGAAGGTTAGTACGCTCCGATGTTTGGGATATATTTCATTTTGTTAGTTTATTTTCGGCTATTTATAACGTTAATGATTTCGTATTTCTCTTGCAGGTGTACAAATCTTCAAGAGCTTATATTAACCGAGAATTTTTTAATGGAGCTGCCTAAGTCGATAGGGAATCTCAAGGAGCTGACCGTACTGAATGTAGATAGGAATTCATTGGGTGAAATACCCGCGGAGATCGGCAACATGTCGCTTTTGGGCGTGTTGTGTTTGAGGGACAACAAGTTGACGAAATTACCGAACGAATTGGGCAATTGTAAATCGCTACACGTTTTGGATGTAAGCGGTAACAGGTAAGATTTTATTCAATTTTGTACCTACAGTATGTCTATACTCTGTTCGTTTTTTGGGTCATTGGCCTGCTAAGCTATTGTACTTAAAAATATATAATTGACTGAGCGAAGAGATGTTTCAGATGTATTCGTAAGTTAGGGGAGTTTTGTTCGAAGATGGCTTTGATGAAAGCCTCGTCTGATGTCTTAGGAAGTACAGTCACGAGCATTAATTTGTAAACAAATTTGTTTAATTTTTAGCCTTATATATTCGTTGTATATGTTGTTGCTCGAAATTACCATAAATAAATGTAAATTTGTAAAAGAGTTTCATTGGTCGCGTGTTCTTGATTATTTTAACAAATAGCACCAGTGAAATTAATTAATAAATTTCACGCTTTTTAAATATTATTTTTTTAACTATCTTGATATATAACTGACAATAGCTTTCGCTTCATTCGCCCATTCTTAAATGTTATTCGCGCATTGATATAAAGCGTAAGTAAGAAATTAAATCTATTAGGTATCTATAGTCTTGCTCATAGAATAAGAACTCGGAAGATTTCTTCCTTGCGCGTTCAACGGCGCCATTAAAACTGCGCTTTGTGGGATTGTTCAGCATTGTTCTCAACTAAGCTCTTTAAGAGACACTTAACTCGGTGAAATACAGAATGGCTACCAATTTAATCTCGACTTTTATACCTCTATCTTTTATCCAAGGCACGGTCATTGGAGTCAACGCTGAGCTTTCCTGATTAATAACTATGTTCTTCATTTAGGATTTAACTTACATTATGTGTTTGACTTCTAGATTATGTGAGGAGTATTCGAATTGCACCAAAACAGCCTGAGCTTCCATAAATAATCGCACGATTATAGTAACATCAGCATTAAGAGATTTCGTTTGAGTTAGTCAGATTTCGTATCGTGTTTGTAAAGGTCTAAAGGTCTAAGTTAATTGGTGCGATGTGTTTTGAAGTGGAAGATAGCAAGATCGTTTGGATAATTTAAACTCGATTGACCAAGTCGAACATCATTATTATAGGGCCTACAAAATCTTTAGCCAAAGATGATCAAAGAAGATATACACGCGAGCTTTACAAACAGCGCTTTTATGTTCTGACTTAATAGGATTTATTTCAATATTATATATAATAATATTCAATATTAATTCATAGACAAATGAATGTGTACAAAACGATTTTGTATAGTAGAAGGTTGTACTATGTCAGATCAGGAGGTCTACTCCCAAAAACGAAGTTCGAAGTTTCGTTTGACGGATCGCACCTTTTCTTACCACGAAACACTTTCGGATCCGAACTTCGATCCGTACTTCGTGAATTGACATATTGCCCGTATTTGACCCTACTCCCAAATGTTATATTTGACATTTATTACTTCGTATTTGTAGACAGTAAGTTGATTATGGATGAATGATAATCTCATGGTAGGTACGCCATACTGTTACGTCTGTCAGAGTCATCACTGCTTCAAAATATATATATATTTATAATATGTATAATGGTGATGCGCTTGGTGGTGGAAGAAAAAGTTATGGAACATGAATGTACAAATACCTCTGTGTACAAGAGTCGCCGTTACAATAAATAAGAAATCATTCTTGTGTTTTCAAGAATATGTTTACTTAATTTAGGAACGCGTTGCATGGTTGTTCATAAAATGCAGTGCGAGAAATTGGTACTTACGTCAAAAAGAAGAAGACCCAAAAATGGGTCTGCTACTTGAGAAAATAAAAAAATTCTGACGAACGGTGTATTGAACATATGGGCTTATCTACTAATGTAAGTCCATGGTTGCATTCTAGTTGTCATATTCGAAGTAGAATTTACGAAAGAGTTTATAGTGTTAGGCAACATTCAATTAGGTTCTTTGTTTGTCGACGACACAACCATCACTCTGAAAAATACTTGTTTACTAAGAAAACAAATTGTAGAATACATTAAATTCCACATACACATTCATGAATAAATAATTTATCAATTATCGAAACATTCTTCTTCACAAATTCTTTTTGGTTATTAGTTTTTGATTTATTCATCATATCTACCATAAAGAACCTGCCCAAAGATTTCAATATCACTCCACTATAATATTTGTCTATGAATCCGAAAGAAGACCGTCCGTACAAGTCGCCTCCGAAGTTCGATGTTCGTTACTTCGTTCCGAAACGAAGCTTCGAACTTCGAACTTCGTTTTTGGGAGTTGACCTCCTGTTATGCATACGTACAAACCTATTCAGTTACAAAGGCATGCCCTTCCACATTAAATTGTTGTTGCGCATTGGTACGGGCAGGACTTGTTCGTACATTACATCTTGGCGTAGGTTAAATGCTAATAGAGACCATTACACGTACATATAATTTTTTTATACTTGGTAGGCTACATTTTGACCACCATCTTACATAATGGTAAGTGATTATGTGGTCGAAGATGTTGTTCAGGCTAATCTAGAATTACTGGCCCTCAAAACCAGCTGACGGAACATACCGTTAAGTGCTTGGCGACGGATTTTCTACTTGAGGTTGGTAGCTAGCCAGGCGGGTATTTGCAAAATGCCCTACGACCACGCAAATAAATAACAATAAAATGTATAATATGATCGTTTGGTGCTTCTTCGTGAGTGGAAATATTTTTATTTATGCACATACATTTATAAAACAGTAATAGTACTGAGAGAAGTATGAGTAATTTTGGTGCAAATATGTTTCAAAAGTTTGTTTTCCTTGGTTGATGTGATGAAATTCCTGTGTCATTTATTTTATTGCTGCATATTTGAACGCAATCTTTCTTTATGTCAGAGTCAGCTATAGTAAGCACGTCTCGGGGACATCTATTCACTCTCATTCAAAGATTCCTAAGATTGGACACGCCGCCGGACGGGCGCCGCCAGCGGAAAATGAAGAATTACTTACCCATTCTTTAATATCGCTGCGAGATAAATCTCCTACGTATTTCCGTTAACAATTTCTTCTCATCTATTTTACAGATTACAATACTTGCCGTATACGCTTGTGAATCTGGAATTAAAAGCCGTTTGGCTGTCGGAGAACCAAGCGCAACCTCTTCTCACCTTCCAAACGGACAGAGACGAGACAACGGGCGAGAACGTATTAACATGCTTCTTATTACCACAACTTACGTACACACAACAACCTGGTAAGATTGTACCATCTGCATTTTATCTAATCTTTGTACTATCGTCACGCTTTTGGTGTCATGTTAGTACTGCTAGTAGACATTCATTTGTTTCTTGTGACACGTCATTTTTATCATTTTCTTTTCAGTAAGTGTTTCATAAAGATAGCATTTTTTTAAGCCTTTTGAAAGTGTTTATAGAATTTCTCACACTATTTGATTTAGTTGAAACTGCATACATTTCATTATAAAAATGGGTCAAAACTATAATTCTGCTTTAAATGTTTGAGATCAACAGAAAAAAACTAGTTTTGACTCATTTAGCTTGTCTACATTCTTCTACCGGTAGTATTGTACAGCATTATCATAATCACAGTAAACATTATACTTATATAGTGCCAAATGATTTCAACATTAAAAAATAATTTCTAATAATTATAACATTAGTTTGTTATACATAAAATTTACAAACATAGCGGCGTGCGCACCGCGGACGTCTCAGTGTAAGCTGGTCATTGCTGCAAACGTAGGCACTATCCAGCAATAGTTGACTCATCCGCCTAACCATGGCGGAAAGCTTTAGTTTCACTGGTGAATGCTTATATTTGTAGAACTTCCCAGCCTACTCTGAGCCATCCGTGAATCCTAGTAAAACAGTACGCACGCCGTAATAAACGCTGATTGTTGTTTTATGTGAGCATTTTGTATTAAGTGTTGTTTTTTGCCTATGCTTTTTGGGCTTTTTACCATTTAATTCTGCCGTTATCTGTGACCATTTATCCGTGACCAAATTTTTTAAATTGCTTGTTTATCTCGATGAACTATTGTCGATAGTAAGTTGATTCATTGTTTTCATTATTTGTCACAGAATACAATATATAATGGTAGGATAGTAACAATACATACTCACAGAATGAGACCGCAATGATTCGTTCGATTTTGATTTATTATTGACATAAGTATAAAAACAACTTGGTAATTCCAACTCAGCTTTTTTAGAAAGAACTAATCACGTTGACACATCGAGTTTTTTTTTTTGTGCCGTTATCTAACTGCTGTTATTTTCATTGACTATTAAGAGTATTCGTGTCGTTTTAGAATTTAATAGGAGACCCGGTTCAAACTAGGCTACTTACTAAAAAACATTTTTTATATTACGTTCACTATAAAGTTGAAAATTTTAGTTTTGTTATTGATTTCATTTATTTGCTTATTGATATTGAACCTGGTATCCGAAAGTGTTTAAGTTATAATTTTCACACCACACTATTTCATTTAAAATACGTTTTAAATGAATAAAAATAGTACAAAATCTGGAGTGACTGAGAAAAGTATTAAATAACGTCTTTAAGAAGTCGGTTTAGCATTCTAATAAAAGTCAGTCAAATGAGGATCTCTTTCTTTTTAGAAGTAGGTGAAAAATATACGGCAAACCACAATGAAATAGAAAAAGGAAGGTGTGAAAAGAAATATAATACATACCATACAGTAGGTAGGTAGGTACATAACAAAAATATAAAGCATAGTAAATAATACAAAAAATGTAGAAATATGTAGTAATGCAACAATTTGTGTGTTAAAATTTATTTAGGCGCTAGTATTCTGGCAATACCTTCAGCTAATAAATTATGACCCTTATAATAGACCCTATGAGGACAAGAGGTGCAGATTATTGAAAATACAAAGACATATTTATATAATACTAGCTTTCCTCCCGAGGCTCCGCCCGCGTGTTTGTCGGTTATCTTGATAAAACATTCAACTATTTTTGCACTAAAAAAAGAATAAAAACTATACTATGTCCTTTCCCGGGTCTCAAACTATATCCATACTAATTTCAACCAAATCGGTCCTGTAGTTTTTATGTTTATTCGTTGCATACAAAAATACAAATCTTTCCTCTTTATAATATTAGTATAGAAAACAAAGTAATACCAAATAGTACCTAGTATAGAATAATCTTGGAAGTAATTGCAGCGTTAGTTCACCTTTATTGTGCTAGATAATGATATCATTATCTAACACAATAAAGGCGCACTATAATTATTCGAACCAGGTAACCCACTTTTTTGTTAATCCAGTTAAAATGATTTGTAACGTTTGATGAAGAAACTGTATATATCTACACAACAAGTGGAGGGATGTTGGTCCAACACTTGGTTGCCTGGTCTAGAAATCTTCCCCGAAAGCTATGGTGTTAAACATATTACAATGTATTTCAGCTATCCTATATGAATGCACCAGATCATAGAATTAAAAGCTTCGTGATAAGTTTATTAAAATTAAATTATTTCTTAGGTCTTGCTTCTTGTTTTTGTAGACTGAAAGGTTACAAGATCAATATTTCGAAAAAGTTAGTGGAATGCCTACTAGTCTGTTCCTTATAGCTAGTTCACATAGTTCAATTCTACATGTTCAGCATTGGTTCATAAAAATCGCTTCGTATTTGATTAGATTTATCGAATTTACTAAATCTGTTCACACGTTTCTAATTTCTCATGTCGTGAACTGTTCAGGCATAGAGCACTAAATGTTGATTTAGGTACAGATTCTGCTTTTGAACTACCTGACTTCGCTCGCTACTCAAGAAATAGGGATATAAAGTACTAGCTTTCCGGGCGGGCTCCGCCCGCGCGTATGTTGGTTATCGCGCGAAAACATTAACCTCTTTTTGCGCAGTCGAATAAAAACTATCCTATGTTTTTTCCCGGGTCTCAAACTATCTCCATACCAAATTTCATTCAAATCGGTCCAGTAGTTTTGGCGTGAAAGCGTAACAGACAGACAGACAGAGTTACTTTCGCATTTATAATATTAGTACTGATCATATAGCATAATCCAGAAAGGAATCTATGTCAAAATTATTTCAGTAGAATCGCACAGTAACTACTCGTAATAAACCAACTTCGTATATATAATAATAGCGTAAATAAATATGGATAAAACAATAATTGACAATAACTGAATCTCGCGTATTAGGTACGTAGGTAATCAAGTACAATCTAGCGGCAAAACCAAAATACACAATTTCTCGCCAAAAAAGTCAACTTTTCTTAAAAATATCTTTTCGAATGTCGAACTTTGAAATCTATTATATCGTATTATATACGTCGGTGTGTAAATGGTCACAGATTATGTGTTATTGTTTTTGTTTTGTGCCGTGTAAATATACTAAACGCACTTGTCACACGAATAGAGCTGGATCACACGTCAGAGGTCGGCAGTGGACACTGGTTCAGGGAACACAGGTTTATGTCGCAATCGCAGGAGCTTGATAGAGTCAGAGGTAAGGTTCACGCACTCACAAACCTTCAACAAGTTATAGGGGAAAATGTGACGTATCCACAAATGTTAGCGTACAGTTTTGTGTGACATAATTTTTTGTATAAAATTGTGTTTTAATGTATTCTACAATTGACGCGATCATGTTAAAATCTGGAACAAGGCAGCTGCATCTCGGGCATAGAAAATTATACAGAATTGCACTTAACATGCCTCAACGCGTCAGCTGATATTTTATTTAAAACATTCGAATCATAATATTTGTTACAGATATATTAGTTCTATCAATAGGTACCTTATTTTGTCAATACGTCACGTAGTCCACCTAAAGCTGTTCTTTATTATTTTCACACCGATTTCTTGTAGGGTAACAGGTATGGCTAGGTGAGCCTTGTAAGGTGCGCGTTCATTTTCATCGCTGTACATTTTAGGGCTCCACTTTATAGCACCTCCAACGGATCTTGATACCATGTTTGGATACGGGGGACATTTGTAGAATTCTCAAGACGTATTTGGTTAGCATTGCCAGATCTCGTCGTATAAACTAGTTGTACCTATGCATTGTCGTGAAAGTGTACACTTTATTTTGTTTATTGATACTTGATTTCCTTACAGTCGTTCTGCTATGATATTTCTAAGGGTTCCGTATCCAAAAGGCAATACGGAACCCTATTAGGGAGACTCCGCTGTCTGTCTGTCCGTCCGTCCGTCAGTATGACACGGCTCTCTAGTTCATGAAAGGAATTAGCGACAAACCTGAAATTAAGAGAAATGAACTTTCTTTATATTAATGTATCATAATATTTAATTTAACCAGCAAATACAGAAAATCCGTGTGTTAGAAGATATAATAGATATTGTCTTCGAAAACGTGTTTTAGAAGATATAATCAAAAACATTTTTTTTTCTTTTGCTGTTGAAATGTGGAAACCCAAAATAGCGAAGCATGACTCGTAAAAAAAATTTGGTATAATGTATGATGATAATATTTCAATACCGATACCTAGGTGGTACAGTTTCGTTTGGTTTGTTTTTTCTGACTAAATACTCTCAACTGCATTCATAAAATAGTCCCTGACAGATGGCAATAAGCTCGCTTCCTATTGCAAGGTACCCAATTATTAATCTGGCTTAACTGTTTTATATCCGGGCGTAGCGTTTTCCGAGCAGTATGATATCAACATAATAACGTTTTTATTTTGTTTCACCATTTATTACACCCATTTGCAAAAATTGACGCTGGAACGACTATTAATAACGACAAAGCTACTAACAAGGACGATCATTATAAAAAAATAACATAATATGTGGTCTCATTGTCAAGAGCTAAAACGCTTTACGTCATTTTTAACAATCAGATGGACGCACGCCTCTCAAGGTTGTAGGCGTTAAGACATGCTAATACCGCGACAATAATTTAATTTTGCACTATGATTTTCATCCCACTTTTTATGCTTACACGTCAGCACTTCCTCTGTCATGTATTTTATTATTTTAGCTGTCGCGTTTTATTCTGCGAGTTCACGCTTTGTTGAAAAATGAAATTTATTATACTGTGGTACATTAACAGCTTTCATAACCGTAGCTGAATTATCGCTCTCCGCCAATCTTTATGTCGTGTCGTCTGGGTCAATGTTGTGTATTGTCTGATGTGCTTGTCCAGTTTTATGGGATGTTTAGATGTACATGTTGTAGTTTAGATCTTATGACAATGTGTTAAAGATTAGAATAGCTCATCCTTATTTCAACATTAGCTTGTCTAGTTTTGTTAATTTCTTTTAATATGTCTGTGATTGTACAAGCGAGACGATTGATTTTTATTGAAGTTTGGTTTAATAGTTTTCTTATTTTCCTCACATGTTCGGGTCATATTCAGTTAAATATCTTGGGAATGAAAAAGTTCTAGAATCTGTTAACAGCAGCTAAGATGTCGAATTAAAGCGTAGTTTCTAAAATACAAAATATTATTACATCACACATTTACATCAAAAATCCGAGTGAAAACACGTGTGAATCAGAACTAAGCTAATGACGAGTGACGACAAACCGCGTCGCATCGTACATTGTTACAGGCTTCCTTAGAAGATGTTTTTATTCTTGCCGTTAAAGCATCCAGATTGTATGCATCAGTTCAGCAAACACAGGCACAAGGAATGAATTTTTACTCTTTGTTCAAAACACTACGACAACGTCGAACTAGCGTTTCCCTTACATTTTTTTTAATTCCTTCACTTTACTGATTGGGGCTCTATTAAGAGAGAGAACTTCCACATATTATCGTAAAAACTTATTACGAAAACTAGTACTAGAGGTTCATATCCGAAAAAGTTTTAATATTTATTTTCAATGTACAGAATCAAACGCACGCGACCGCGAGTCTGACAATGAAGACTGGGAAGCAAAGGAAGCATCACGGACCCACTCAGTGAAATTCTTCGAAGATGCCCCAGAAGCCAAAGAGGTGAGCCTTTGCTGCTGTGTGACCAGACGTTACTCAATTCCTCACAAAAAATACCCGTATTACGTACCTATTAGCGTCCACAATACCAGTTCTTCAAGAATGGGTTCCTGGTTTAGAAGTGTGAGGGCGAGGTGCTCCAAACACAGGGCTTATTTGGCGTTGAGTACGATTCTTGTTGCTTTGGATTAGAGGTGGACGGGACACGTTTTAATGCTTTGCATGTATATGCTGCGGGATTCAAACGGCTTCTCTTTACTGCCCGTTACTCAAAATATGCTGGGACTAAGAACTACAATACTCATTTTGTACAATCACTATGTTTACTTTCGATCAAAAACAAGATTTGGTAGAAACCTATCCGGCATCCGCGTAACCTCTAGGACAAGTAAACAATAGCACATTAAGTACTTCTGTGAAATTAGGAGTGCCAATATATTGGTTTTGATTTCAACAATGTCCTTGACATGTTCATCCTTTGGAAAGATTATAAGGGTTATGTGTTAAAATACATTTGTTGTTTTATATAGTAAAGAAAAATGCCCTGGATGATTTTGTGCGATGACCGCATCCTAACGTGGACAGCCTCAGAGTGTCTCATCACTCAGAACTATGAGGCTGATATCATTAAATTAAATCTTCGATTAAACTCTTTTGACCATTGGTTGAAGATGTTGTTCAGAATAGTTTAGAACTGGGTCTCAAGAACAGCTGTGTTTAGCTATCTACTATAGCTCAAACTTTGCTACTAATCTGAATAGTCCATGGATGTTTTGGCTGGTTACAAAAACGTGATATAGATGACGTGAGAAGCTCATTGGATAGCGGGCAGTTGTGAGAAGGCTTCCTTTCCTATCAGCTGTATTTCTATATTGTATTATACAAAGATATGCATAAATAATATATTATTTACCGAAGGTTCGTGATGCACTAAAATAAATTGATAAAGTACGTACAAAATATATACTTCTATTGTTTTCCTTGTTAAGTATGTCAGTATTACTAATTATAACTTTAGAGCTTATATTTCACAGATTTTATAAGTTTATTTATCAAATAAAATTGTAACGTTATATTTATATTTTTATCTTTTATTTGATTATTTTGTTTACGTAAGTAAATATATATTTATTTAAGATATGATATGAGGCGCTAGAGATGATGACTTAGGCATTGTAATGGTGATTAGATCTTATTGAAAAACAAACGTGGTTTTGACACGATGATTACCATAATGGGTTTGTAACTCATTTTAGTAAATAATACGGGATAACTCACGTGAATCAGTCAGATAGCTCTGACTATAGTTTCAACCACATTCGGTGGTCTTTTTCAAGGAGAGCTCGGGACGCTCGCGTTGACGTCTCGCTTAGCACTCAGGTTTGTAACTCAATTTTTAAAGTTGTATCCTTCGAAATATCGTTATAGAGCGATCAGTAGATCTTACTATTTTCTGTAGTCTTTGATGCAACCCGTTCTATAATATTCAGATAGAAGAAAATAAAACTACCGTGATTTGTATATAGCCCAAGATACAATAATTACGCCGTAGGAAAAAGAACCTATCTATATTATTGGTGCGAAAGTAAATTGAAAGAATCTTTGAATTGAAAATGAAATCAAATTTGCTAGATTTCTTTAAAAATTCGTTATTTAGTTCCTGGAATAAAACTCGTTACCTTCGTATCTTAGAAGTCCCCAAGGGATATATAATTATATAATTTAACGACACGCGAAAGAAGCAGCGAGTAGAAATTGTTTGTATTTTTTTTGGTGGTTACAGTGTCGAGTAAAAAGACGCTTTGTGCTAAAAATATGAAAAGTAATGATGAGTAACTACTATAAAGCAATAATAATATCATAGTAATATTTCCTATATGAATTACTCGTATTATTGAAGTTTTGTTGACAGTTCGCCACCATTAAATTGCCAGATCACGAAAACTAATGCTTACTGTCAACCTCAAGCTTAACCTTGAGTTTTATCTGTAATTCAGGCAGGCGTACCTCGCGTGATGGTAATTACCACACGTCACTGTTAGGTTTGATGTCATGCTTCTTTAACTGGGATGATTTATGGTGGCATACTGCGTCCGCCGCTCTAAGCAAACGTAAGCGAGCGAAGTTAGCAGCAGGTGTCGAAAAATTGTAGGTGCGAATAGTGTCTTCTTCTTATTCTAAATATGGAGGGCGGTTAGTTGCTATCTCCCTCACACTTTTACATCCTTCCTACTGTTTCGCTTCAAAGTTGTGTAAGAGTACACATAAACGAGATACTGCGTATCGATGCATCCAGTATCTTCTGAGTATCTGTTTCTTGGCAGGTTGCGTAGATTTTCACGATACGACGTTGTATCGTGTTTTAGTGTACGAGCCCTGACGCACAATCACAGACCGTACGTTCGTTCTTAGTTCGTTATCTTATGCCAATATGTAGTTTAGTAACGTAATTTTAGACGTTACTATAACTCAAAATATATACAGGTTTTGTATTCGACTACACATTGGCAAGAGATAACCAGCTACGAACGAACGTATGGTCTGTGATTGTGTGTTAGGACTTGTACACATAAACACGATACGGCGTCGCATCGTGAAAATTTACGACAACGTGCGACGAAACAGATACATAAATATGTATCCAGTATCTTCTGTGTATATGTTTCAACATTTATATATCGTATCTTGTCTATGTTCACGATCTCTTGCACAACTTTGAAGCGAAAAGGTATAGTGTCGCTACAAGACACAAAGACCTGCCTCATCTAAAGACTATACCATGTAAACCCAATGACCTCATGCAATGTAGATTTGTGATATCGCATATTACTTGAAACGTATTTCGTTGTCTGACATCATGGAAGCTTAAGTGGCTTAGAAGTTGATTATAAGAAAGAAAGGGCGGCTACATTGTACTCGGTATATCATTAAAATAAAGAATTTATCAGTATGTCTAAAGTTATTATTACTAATTTAATTTTAGAAGAGCAATACAAATTTATTGAAAAATTACTACTAATGGAAAAGTTATAATCATGTACTACGTAATATACCAGATATTATTCTGCATAAAAATAAATCCAAATTTGCGAATCTAACGCGAACATTAAATAACTAAGTGGTCATGTAATTAAGTGGTAATGAAAAAAAAAACTATATTTATATGTTAAGTTCAGGAAAGGATATTCAAATAACGGTCCCAAACACAAATGAATGGTTATAATTTTAAATTTTGTAGATTATTTATTTGTATTTTATATTATATTATATTCTTGGGGTAGTCGTAAACCGCCACTGCGCCTGCAAAAGAAGAAAACATTAGTATTGCCTATTCGAAGCTAGAGAGGAGGTTTCACTTTCAAGGTTCCAACGGTGCCCGAAGAAGTGGAGGATGCGCCCTCTGACTCGTTCTTCACACAACAGTCGATGATGGCCTTGAAGCGGCCTATAAACGTAGTTCGCAAGCTAGTCACAACTCAGCGGAGGAGCTCTCTACAGCGACTCTCCTCCTCTATAACTAATCTAGCGGAGGTACGCAGCAAGCCGGCTCTTGGTGTGCATCTACATGTTCCGTTCAAAATTAGCGGATGTTCGCATTTTGCGTACGCAATTGCGTCCGTTTGCGGCAATTACTTACCTCATTTTTAAATTAGTCAGTCCTTTGCCTATATCTTATTGAAACAATAATTCTGAAGGTCTTTGTTTCGTAAAAATTAAGTTAATAATTAACACGTAAAATCACGCATCAATTCTAATACGTAAACATAAAAACTGTGAATGCATTACCAAAGAGTCGAGTACGCGCTGCCCGCCACTAAGCCTCTTGCTCCAGTAGATACACTTTATTTTGCCAGTAGAATAGTGCGATTCTAGTTTAATAATCTGTATGGTAATAATGATATATTATCCTGTGTTATAGACTGTCACCTACGCCAATGATTTCTTTTAACCCGTCCCAGCAAGAAGTAATACCACACTTGACTAGATCAATTCCCCGACTTCCTGGCATGTAATGATAGTTAAATATTTCTAGATAGCAAAAACACTGAACACAACCGCGAGCTTTACGCAATTGTTTGCGTGTATTTTTTGATGATATTTCACAGCGCACTGTGGTTTATTTGAACTGCACTTAGTTGATTAGATTGATAACCACGAAGACGTGCTGGTAACACGAATGAGAGACCGTGTGTGATATCATATCCTGTGATTCACTTCGCCTACTGTTGTCACAGTTATGTACGATTAAATTAGGTTAAGTGACAATTATCCATTTTGGTATACCTTTTGTGATGTCCTCGATATTGCATCACCTACATTTTTATGTCATATTCTTCTATTTTATATTTACACATTACTATAATATTATGTTTTTTGTTCATACGTAGTTGTCTATCATTTCGACTCGATATGAAATTACATAATATAATTATTTTTATAGTAGTATTTTATATAGACTGCCTTGCAACGTAGAAATATTAGATAATTTTGATTTATTAATTATAATATTTTGCACTCTCATATTTTTAATGAAAACTTCACAATATCAACGTAATATTTATTATAGATAGTTAATTATATCTCACGAAATTTTAAATATTTGATTTAGTACTAGCGTCTATTTTATCACTATTTATGGCATGTGCATGCTATCTTTCTATTTGCTATTTTATCTCTTTAACTAGTTTTATCTCCGACTAATAAAGTTCTTGTTTTAAGATGCGTATCTGCAAAAGTCTGTACTTTTATGCGTACAAAAGTACAGACTTTTGCACTCCCGAAGGCAGGCCCTTCAGTATTTTTTGAGTGTTGCAACTTTTATTACCATTTTATAGATAAACTGTATGTCCAATTAGTATTTTCTCCCACGTTAAGACGTAGGGTTTAAAGGTCTACCCGTTGCCCATCAATAAAATACAATGGAGGGGCACGCTTTCGCAAGTGTTCTACTGAACTAAACTAAGAAATCAAATTGTTTTCACTCTGTTCATATAAACTCCGACTTGTATTGATTTTATGATAAGACAGGTGAAGCTCTTTTAAAACTCATCATTGACAACATTTCACCATTAACATTAACCAAATGAAAAGCCCTTGATTAATGTTACCTTATTTACTTTAACATAATTCTATTAAGAGTTTATATAATCTCGAATGAGGTCATCATAGTCACAGTCATCTTGCTGAGACGGATAGTTTAATGTTAAAGTAAACTATTTAAGTATCAGAATAATATAGGTATACATTTTAAATATCACAGTAATTGAAATGCTTGGTTTCTCAGTATAACAGTTATAGTTACTATTCAGGCTATTCAGCTATATTTATTTAAGGTATAATTGGCCAGTCACTTTTCTATACAAAAGTCGATGGGTGATCCCTTCCTTATATGAAGATTTTTATATATTCTTAAAAATAAATAACGATTCCAACCTTATGAACTAAGTAAGTCTTTATTAATAAGATTTAATTATCTGAAGATATCAATATCAATCGATACCTTGCTTATTTCTGGACCTAAAACCCCAAATAAGGGAAAGATCACGGAGTTACTAAAAGCGACCGACCATTTCACCCTTCAATTCAGTAACAACAAAAATTTCGAATACGAAGTGTTGTCAATTTACCTCTTTATCAATCCAACACAATATTTATGCCTACGATGGGATAGTAATTTAGTTGAAATTGTACTGTTTCCTTTAAAGAATCATGTACACAATCTAACATTTTGTCAACTTTCCCAGACACCGTTCGTTCGCCAAAACACACCTCACCCGAAAGACCTGAAGGCGAAAGCACACAAGCTCCTCGCGGGCCGATCGCCAGAACAGCCGACGCAGACGAAACCGGAGCCAGTGACGCACACTTACACGAATGGACTACCCACAGCGCCTGTTGACGTCCCGCTTGCGGCCGTGCCTATTCCTGTTGAGGTTAGTAATATATTAAGAGAATTATGGTTTTGCATGCAATGGATAGCTAATTGGTCAGGTCGAGAGGAAAAGACCACGCGTTCGTTTACCACTCGGTGGTAAGACCTAGTCAAGACGATTACGGGGCTGCCATTACCAGAGCCATTAAGACCGCCGAGGACAGAGCCACTTGGAAGAGCATAGTACATCGATTTGTCAAATCAGACTGGACACGACCTTCAGTAATGAAGATGCCGACTAAGAAGAAGATACAATGGATTCATCTTGCAAGTACCAGCAGTCTTATTGCCTAACTTGAATGGTGATAGTATTTCTTAAATTATCGCGTACTAAATTCATGTTTAAATTAGGCACTTTCGGGTCTATTTGCGCACAAATTAAGGTCAAAAGACACTTAGTAATCTAGTTATTTTTACACATAATAAGTTTACACACAGAATCTGAGAATAAATATGTAAAGAAATGTAAGACAAGTTCAAAAACACCAGACGGCTAACTTTACCCCGTCCGGCGTGGTTTAAAAGGTGTACCGTGCAGCACAAAAACATTACCTTGATTAAGCTTAACCAAGTTAACTATGGACTAGTTAAATATGGACTTGATGAGTCCGAAATCAAATTCGTAGTTAAGGTGTCTTCTTTAAGATGTGCATCTTTACTACCCGAGCTCCATTCTGTGCACATTATGGCTAGGCATGGTCAAAAGACTGTGGTTGGATTTAGTATCAATTAATCAATTGGCCGCTTCTGGATAATCCTTGTTCGAGGTAACAGGAGTTTCAACGTTGCTGGTTTGTCAGTAAGCATTAACTGACTCCTAGGCAAACACCACATGTAAAATCCATGTCTTTAAATCGATTGATCTTGCTGGCCAGGCCAGTTGTCGTCACCCTGACATGAAATAAGGTGACTTCTGTCAAAATTAAAACAATGACTTATTGGATCAAATCTTTCAGCTAACAACGTGATTATTATTTGGAATTAAATTAACAAATAATTTCAATCGCATTCCTTGTCCACAGCCGATCCATAGCACCCCTATTCCACCCGAAATACTTAATGACGAGAGCGAAAACCAGAGAGCTGCCGATCCGGAATCCTCTGAAGGCGAAAACGACGAGAATGACGATTCAGATGAACTAGAGGTAGGAATTTGATTAATATGCTTGTGGATATAATGTATACTTTCATTTGAAGGGTTAGATGGGCTCTTACGACCTTGTAAAACTAACACGATTGAATAGCTGGATATTCTAATAGCAACTTTCAATAACTTTCCGTAGATGCAAATTATAATAACGTAATTATAACTGGATGCTATATAAAGGCCATTAAAGCTTAAGTGTAAAGGTTACAAATTGCTATTAGCTGGAACCAAACTAACTGATCCTTTTATCGTAACGATGAGATTCTATATACGACAATAGTTTATACTGCGTGGTATCAAAACACGAAAGTAACTGTTGCTTATTCTGTGGCTTAGCATCGTTACTTCAGGGGTTCATATAAATTGGTGTGGGATGTACGTAGATTTCTAGTACTTAAATACCTGACAAGCTTGGTAATAAACTTACCTCAGAGTTCAGATAGATGGCGACACTCGCCTATTGTTTTACACGACTGAAGTAAAGCTACTTTTTGTTTCACGGTCTGATTGTTGCATATTGTATTTTTACGTTGTTAATTAAATAAACAATACAACATAACTCAATCCATTATACACTTTAAAATATTTTCAACTGAGTTTATGGGTTACTCAGCTATAAAACAAGATTCTGTGGTGGCATATTTTTTTGGGATTTAATGAGATAATATATGGTTATTATTTTGTCAGGGACAGCATCTTTTATCAACCTTTTTATTATATGTGGGTATGTTCGCGATATTGGTTGGTCAAAGTTCACATAAGACTTTTTGTTATTTGGGACCTTGAATATATTTTGTATGTATTTACCTAACTATGAAAGGACACCTGTTGATCTATATGTGAACTATGCGACAAAATCGTGTTACTTATAGATCGTTTTAAAATTTTAATCTTACGTCATTTTGAAGTAATTAACTGGTATAGATAAGTTCAGTTTCGATTCCTTCAAAAATGGTGTTAAAAGAGTCTTACAGGTTCGGCAACGCATTGGTAATGCCCTTGGTGTTGCAAATGTTTCTAGGCGACTGTAAGCGCTTAACATAAGGTGGACCATCTGCTTGTTTGCCGCTCCATTACATAAAACAAAGTTCTGATTCATAAAGTTAGACAAGAACATGGCAAATAAAACAATGTTTTCTTGCATACAAAGTTAATCAAACTCATTAAGTAAAGTAGTATATTTTATAAATATATACCTAAATATTGAATACAAACGCTTATAAAGGGTAGTGTGAAGAAATGGTTGTAATATAAGTTGTCGAAATATAGTTCAGAAATGCAACGATGTCATGACTACAAACATTTTCTCACGATATCAACAGAGGTGCCTTTTATAGTGAAAGAGTAACTCTAGACATTGTCTTAGAATGCTTGAAGCGGGCGGGATTTCAAATGTGCATGCAGCAACGGTTGTTAAAAATCTTTTGTAAAGTGAATTTATTTTGACGTAAAAAATATATTTTTTATCTTTCCTAATCTTATTCAATACTAGCTTTCCGGGCGCGGCTCCGCCCGCGCGTATGTCGGTTATCGCGCGAAAACATTAATCTCTTTAAGCGCAGTCGGATAAAAACTATCCTATGTTTTTTCCCGGGTCTCAAACTATCTCCATACCAAATTTCATTCAAATCGGTCCAGTAGTTTCGCCGTGAAAGCGTAACAGACAGACAGACAGAGTTACTTTCGCATTTATAATATTAGTACTGATTAATTATTTTACCTTATTATCAGTAATCGAGACTCGAAAGATAATATATAGTGAGTGTATTAAAGTGAATATTATAGTTTGTGAATTTATCATCACGTCTTAGAGAAGAAAATAAAGACGCTGCAGTTTCAATGCAATTCCAATAATCAGTACTAATATTATAAATGCGAAAGTAACTCTGTCTGTCTGTCTGTCTGTCTGTCTGTTACGCTTTCACGCCAAAACTACTGGACCGATTTGAATGAAATTTGGTATGGAGATAGTTTGAGACCCGGGAAAAAACATAGGATAGTTTTTATCCGACTGCGCAAAAAGAGGTTAATGTTTTCGCGCGATAACCGACATACGCGCGGGCGTAGCCGCGCCCGGAAAGCTAGTTATAACTAAATGCTACGTAAACTAATGCATATTGTTAATGTTTGTAATGAATTAATTTATCAATCCATCAAATAATTAACTGTAGCTATGCATTCCCCTACTCGAGCATTTAAGACGACTTCTAACAGTTGCGTCTGGCCTAATCAATGGCATAGCAAAATATTTTTGCGAGCGGAAATGGTTTTGAATCTTGTTTAATTCACTTACGGCTCACATTTAATTGATATTGTCACAAGACTTGGTGGTTTTCTCAAGTCTTCTTTTGACCATGTGACCGAAATCGTGAATCTTAGTTTAAAATATAAAAATCATACCATTTTAGTGTGTGTTATAAAAGAGTTAAAAAAAGCAAGGTTTAGAGCTCGTCTTCGATAGTCGCCTAATCGAGTATGGGATATAAAAACGGGTATGAAAATATGTATCGGGCATGAATCCTACATTCAACCTGGCCATAAACAACTCGCCTTTCTTGAGGATGAATCCGTGCGCTCGAGCGCAAAAGTTACGAGCTCAGTACATTTTTTTTTCCTTACAACTGGCTGTACGGACCAAAAGACGTGCTCTATTCCTTTGTGACAAACTCTTTGGTGTGGTGGTATTAGCGCGGGGCGCGGCGTGTGGCGTGGCGTGCCACAGTGGAGGAGCGAGCGGCTAAGGAAGCGGGGGCGGGTGGTGGTGCCGCCGGGGGAGGGGCGGGGGGAGGGGCGGGGGGAGGGGGAGGCCGGCTGCACCGCCGCGACACCCCCCACCATCTCAAGAACAAGCGCATCAACACCATAGACGCGAACCGCGCGCGTGATCTCATTGCGCAGGTGCCTACGGGGACGATACCCTCACCGTTCGATAATATTGTTACAGCTCTATAACTCTTGGATTGCGTCCCAGAACAACTCTGTGGCTTTTTAAGTGTTTTTTTTTTTAAATGCTATGCACATAAAAGTCGGTGTTTTTTGAAATTGGCGCGAATCGCTTGTGGGTCATGCCCATTTTGTGAAGTAACTGTGCCAGTAAACCATAGACTAGAAAAAGCGTCACTGTCAAATCAATACGTATACCATAATACGGTAGTAAAATATTTCTTGTCTGTGCCAGTATTTTTGTCATAATGACGCCATTTAATTCCAAGTTTTGTTTTAGATCACATAATGTACAAAATGAATAATATAAAATAAGCAATTCTCAAAAAATTTAGTCTTCGTGTAATATTTACGTAATCTTGCCATTAATATCTGGCAGCGTCAACGTATTCTAGCGATTTACGTAAAAACTATTCCTTGAAGATAGTAACCTTATTGTAGTCGTTTTTCATAAAGTAATAAACATACTTTGGCTTTCCAGAATAGTTTGAAAAAAAGAGTCGCAGTACTAGTCTTTTGGTTTCTTAAACTTTTGTTAAATATGACGACGGATAGTGCCACATAAAACTGCTCCGATTTCTAATGAAATCGTCGTATAGTCGTTCTGGAAAACGAATCATGCGTCTTACTATAGAACTTGTGGTCCTTCGCATTTTGATATGTTCTTGCCTCCAATTTGACCGTTTTGTTGTTAAAAATTTGGATTGGTATGGCGGTGATTACTTATGTATGTCAATGATTTTTGAAGTTTTTGTGAAAGTTAGTTTAGTATAAATTACTTCTGTCGGTACAAAAGCAAACTATTGTGAGGAAACAATCTTGATCTGAAATTTGATGCGATTTGGGCGAACCACAAAATCTCCAAAATTCGAAGCTAACTTTACTATCTCTGTCAGCTAATTTCAAACGATGAGTGTTCATATTTACTTTGCCATTGTTTCCCCCTTAAGTAACTATCAACTCAGTTTAGTTTTATTCTGATTAAGACATCTCAAGTTAGAATATTGAGAAGTGGAATGAGTTGACAATATTAATTTATATTTATGTGGGTTACATATATTTCCTTACATATTTTATCTTTAACACTATATATAATGTTGATGGGGTAAAAGTAAATATCGAGATTTTTTTTTATTTTAATTACTTATAATAATATTTCACTGTAAAGCTGTGAAAATTGCTGATTTAAAATAATATATTTTACGTTTATTAAATGTATTGTTATCTATCGTTTAATGCATAATGACATTTTATATTGAGCAGTAAGGGTTGTCGTCTCCGGTTTTAATAATGTATAATATATTACCCCCCCTATAAGTTTCCATCTGTAGGTACTAGCGATGTCAACCACCATTTATTGTTCGTAGAGTTCGTGCAAAAAGAGATCGGATTTAGAAAAGTGACAGCAGTTCATATGATTTTTATACTTGCACAGTAAAGTTATACTCAACGGGCTAAATAAAAAACAAAAAAAACCTCTGCATGTAGCTAATGAAGTGTATGGATTTGATATTCAACCTTTAGATATATATTTTTTTTGATCTTATGGAATAGGGTTCTGTAAAATGAAACCACGACAATATAAAAAAAATAATGTAAATTAAAAATCTGAGTCAAAAGCCTCGCTCGTTCTCCCAACATTTTCAGAGAGAAGGGCCTTTCGGTAATATTAAGTGAAAGTATTGTTACTTATACACCAACTATACGAGTGAAAAGAATTTCCGAATATACTAGTGGGCGTTTCGGTACTAATGTGAGAAATAATTATTGCCTGTGTTACTACTGGTAACGCGAACTCTGACACTGCATATTCAAAATAAATTTCTAAGGACTTACTAAATACAATTTGGATTAATGTCTTAAGTATCCGGTTAATTATTAGCGCGCGCTATCTTCTCCTTATCTGCACGCGGACGTGTATAGAGCTATCTTTGTCTCGCATCAGCACCTTATTTGTTGATTGTTGATTATGCCACGACTCTTTTTGCGCGAACTCTATAGGAAAATTATCATAGCAACCCTAGCGGTGAACCAATCTTTATTTCCAACAGTACAAATATCAGTTGCCGTCGTTGCTCGCATGTATCTATAGTGAGAACTTATAGTAGGATGTATTGCTTCTAGAATCTGTAGTTCTTCCAAATAACCACTGGTTTAAGGTTGTGTATTTTCTAAATGTGTATGTCTAACAGAGTTGTGGGTTTTTGCATGTCTGTATTGCTTGCCACTGTCCTGTGTGTAATCATTATGAATAACATTAATCATTATAAATCATTACTTGGACTTTTTCATTGAACTCCTTACACTGTATATCATCATTTTTCCTAAAACTTTAGACATGTCTAAGTTTCACTAATTAATAATCTTTACTATGCCGCAGTGGTCTAGAGTTAAGTAAAATTGTTTAGAAAGGTGATGAAATACAGCATAGTTTTAGATAGTTACCTAATCTTATAATACAAAATAATCTTGATAAAGTGGATTGACACTATCTTAACGTGAAAAAGTATCCTTGATTATATATTTCCTTTCTCTTTTTTCCATCTGTTTTAAACTATTGCTAAAAGCATATATATTAATTCAGAAATTTATAGAGTTCCAATGCGTCACTGTCTGGCGTGATGGTAAGCGATTATGACAGTATCATTTTATACATTTTTAAGTGGCATTGTGTGAATAAATGACGAGTAAATAAATAATAATACTAAATTTCATTCAAATTTCAAATTCTTAGAGTTTACAAATAAGTATACAAAGTAGACTTATCGCCTTTTGTTACTGTAAACTGAAGGTAGCGACTGTAAATCCCACATTGCATGCAACCGTCTCGTTCATTTTAGTTTGATATCATATGATCAGCAGTAAACATATCCGACGGCTCTTGGCGCGTAATAGAATGTTATTACTATGACTTTTGAATCAGGTTCTTGACTCGTACAAATATACCTGGTTATTTGCAATCATGATGATTATCACTGTGGCATCTAAATTATAGACATAGCGAGCACAATACGCGAAAGGGTAAAAGCAAACGCGCCGTTTCTTATGCTCCAGAGAATAGGAGAAACAATACGATCGTGAGATCTGATATTCGTCACGCTCACAGTGTCTGTCCACATTACCATAACGCCATCGTAGTTGCAAGTATTCGCATCGCTCAGGTTAATTCTTCAAGTTGCTCATAGTCGTGTTTCTAATGCAATAAATGTGAGTCGCGTGCATGAAGAAGTACGTAATAAATGTAAGGAATCGGTGTGGTTCCGTAGCTCGACCCAACCGTGGGTAATTGTTGGAATACCGCGCCTGTTCCGGGCTGGTGAGCGCGGGCCCTCGACCAAGACGCTCTCGGTAGACCCTCCGCAAACCTCGCAGAAATGAACGTCTTCCTCGGCAACGACGCTCGGAACAATGCTCCGCGCGCGATTAATCGATAAGTGAAGTGCTGCTTTCGCGTACAAGTGTTGTGTTCAGATAAATCACCAAAAAAAAATTCGAGCAGACATCGAAGTGTTCCCTATCTGTACTTATTAAAATGAGGTGCTTGAAAGCGGCCGGAGGATGGCTCGCCCGGGTGAGATGCGTACGCCAGATAATGAGACATTCAGCGCAAGATTTCAATTTAGATTCGAATGCATTTTGTTTGGCTTGACTCGCTTGCGTTTTGTGGTATCACGATCATCTCATTTCGCTGGCATGTAACGTGACATTTCAAGTAATTCACTTAACGGCTGTAGTCGATGTGCCGCGAGATGCCTAAGTTTTAATATCCTTGTACTGTCTGTTTTCACTTGCATGAAACTTGTTTCTACGTACGTAATCCGGCTGCGTGTGATTACAATTTGAATTTCTTGCAGGCGATTAAGAAACGGGAACAACACGAAGAGCGAAAGACTGACGAAGAAGAAACCGGTGCTGATATCGCCGACGGTGAGTTTATTCAACTTTTACTTCGTTTGTGAACTTTCTGTACGGATATTAATAGGTGAGCAGCGCCGTTTAAATATCACGATTTCCCAGTGAGATATTCGATGGTTGCAACACTATTCTATACGTTCGTGACTATACTTGGACGTCTTAAGATCACGAGCGTGGATCGAGCGGACTTCGTCTGTCACACGCGCGTCACCAAACACAAAGGAACCATTGCCTTCATTTTTATGTGAGAAATGCACAGTGTACGTGACTTTCGAACTTCATTTCGCTCCTCAGAGGTTATTCATCCCAGTTTACATACGAACTCATTTACATACACTGCAAAATTACGCCGTGTGTGAACTTTGTCTCCGTCAAGTGTTTGAGGAATTCCTTATAAAAATATATAGTTATTTTTATCAAAGCATTGAAACGAGCCTCACCCAGCGTTGGTATTGTATAAAACGCGATATCGCGTCGTTATCAGCTTATCTCCCGCACTTAGCGTGCCATTTCAGTCCGCTGAAAGAGCCTCGCAGTGTTTCGCTCACCTGAGGCGGGTTCGCCCCATTTCCACCGAAATGTGTGCCAGTTAAAAATATCTGTTTATATCGCGTGACCATATTTATTCAATATTACGTACGATTTCTATCACCTGTGTACATTAGGCGTTGAGTGACTCACACTCCAGATTTGACCATTCGAAAATTGTGAAGCGTGTCGTGAGTGCTTCCTTGTTTCTCTGCAATATTGCAATCTCCGCCAGTCGAGAAAATAAATTTAATCTGTGCGTCTCCTTAGGTGTGGCGTTATAGGGAAAATAACAGTGCATTTATAGTAGCAGCTTACCGCGAATGTAAAACGTAAATGTAATGTTAATACGTGACCACGACATGGATATTGATATTCTAGAAACATCATACTTCCACAAGCTGTATGTGAAGGTCGCGCTGAGCTATTGTTGTTTCTTGTAAACATATGGTTTGTCTTGCTGTTATCTTTATCTGCCACGAAACCAAAGAGCTTCATGGTCTCTATATATGCTCTATTTACACTAAAATTGTTAGTTGCGTACCCTGCACTTACATGCACGTACCTACTTTCTCTGTGTTCAACCACCGTCTGAGAAATTGTTGCTTTATATATTGTTTATGGCATTGTTTGACGATTTGTCTCCGTGAACACCGTCGTATTAAAGCGAGTTCAGTTCACAAAATTTCCCACACTTAGTTAGTTTCAGAGGTCCTCTTCAAACAAGGAGTTATTGAGTTAAAGTTCTCTACGCCGCACCGCCAGCGATTCATACGTTAATATGGTTCTGTTTGTTCAACAAACAGTAACCATGTTTCCTAACAGTTTAGGCGCACCGTGTCGAAACGTTTGCATTTCACGCTCATCTGATACGCGATAAATTCGTGTAGAAACCTACTTTGTTAACGTTATCCGCTTCGCTAACAGATCGTATATATCTGTTTCGCAACCAACTTCCACGCTTCTAATGTTGATTTCTTTATTCAACCAAAGATCTACCTCTTTTGGTAAATCCTATTCATCAATGATGTTTCAAACGTACAAGAAAGAGTAACAGATGATATGATTACCATATACTATAACTAAATATTCCTAAATACTATTTCTTCCGCGCTATATGTATCACACAAGTGACCATTGTTTCTTTAGTTAATTTATTCATTACACGAGAAGTGGCACTAAACATGTTCCTAATCATTCTAATGAAAATCAGATCATCAATGTAGGTGTTTTACAAGAGTCACCTACTTATGCAAAGTACGTAAACATGGTGTTAAACACATTCTGGCCTTGACCTAGTAAATTTTCCGTTACAATAACTCAAGGCGAAGCATTGGATATCACGTATGAGAGTACTTCGGCTATGCACGTCGCTTCCATATCAATTCGATAAAAACAAGGAACATTAGCAAACAATAAATTCTCTAAGGTTATTAAGGCCCTCTATACCGCTAGGGCTTCTCTAAGACAATACAATATTATACAAGATGTTATTGAACTGACGATGTTTTATCTTATCAACACTTATATTATAATGTTTCCCACCCAGTGTCAGTCGCAAGCTAACTGTGGACACTTGCAGGAAACAAGTGCTTCGTGGAATTTAAAAAGTGAAATAAATCAAATTAACGGTAGCGCTCTCGTTAATTGGTCACGATTCGTTAGCGTTGCTTTTTAGCATTTAAACTTTTCAATTTCATATATTATCTGCGTTATTGTTTATCGTTAGTTTACCGGATGTCGCGTGCTAAGACGTCGTTTATCGTATCGTATGACATCACCTGTTTTGCATGCTAATTTGGTTATTATATATAGGTATAGTATTCGTTTTAATGTTTACTTTTCTCATTTTATATGCATTAAGTGTTATCGACAGCTCGAATTCTATTTTTATATGTTTGAGTTCCAATTTCAATTCATATTACATGGCCTTGCTTACGATATGATTGATACAGCGATTGCCTTTATCAGCGTGTTTGATGTGCATACTTGCTTATCGTGAAAGCCATCGGAGTTTTCTCCCGTCAATTTTTACATTGTTCGTCGTGTCTGTCCGTACAAAATTTCACCCGCGTCGGCTCGCAGCGGGATTGACAGTACCTTTGTCTAAAAGTCGTGTCGATGTTCCGCCGAAACTATTTTAACCTCAATTAACTTGAACAACCGCGGTCTTGTTCTCATGCTTGTGGTCATTTACCAATACATCAACGGTCATCCATTACTCATCGTTCACGAACAACACGATAATAAACGTCATTTACTTTCTATAGCAAGATACATTATTATGTCTGCAATATGAATTATTGAAGTTTAATTACCTATATACTATTCGGAGAGTTCTAGAATCAAATTTAAATTTTTAATGGACGCGATAGTGTGAAGTGAAAATAATTTGAATATGAAAGACAAAAGACTGGAAGTAACGTTGAGCGTTCGCGGTGACGGATCATTGACCCGGAACAGTGCTAGAAGCAGCACCCGGAGCAATCGCAGCAATGCGAGTACCAACAGTGGACTACCTCAGAGCGAGATATTCGCCACCGACCGATATTCCACACCCTACCACAGATCCTTCGACATCCTCGATAAGTATCGACGGCAACCCAATCAGCACGGATATCCGGCGCAAAGCTTGCAAGCTCTTAACCAGTACGGGCAGCAGCCTAGAAACGTAGTTAACAGAAACAACCCATACATCGATTACAATGAACAAGCCAGGCCTCCTTCCAGACGCGATTTGAGAGACACTGATTTACAAGAACGGCCGTATTTATCTCAGGCGAGATATGCCACTTTGGAGCCACGGATCATAGGATATCAGCCAGTGTACGAGGATCCTACAATCAGGCTTTACGGGTCTCTTCCTCGAGGCAGTTATCCCAATGAACAACAGCAGGATCCTTACATAAACAGTCACTATACGCTTCCGGCGCGATCCGGGCCAAGACGTGTACGCATCAGGGAATCACCGATCATACATGGATATGGTACGTAATATATGCATCAATTGTTTTGGAATTCTAAGATGCTTATAATACCTAGGTTCATAGTTCAGTTAAAAATGGAAAACCGTAAGGACATGCCTAAGCTAGCGCATAGCTAATTCCAAAGAGAAATGCTCCATAGGAGAAAGTTGCTTTGAATAGAAACTAATCTAGTCGTTAACCTGCAGTATATCACGTTGTACCAAAGCATAACCAACTACCATAAATATTCACCTCCATTAAACCTCCGGCACTGTCATTTCAATGGCATCAGTAACGATACCTGCCAATTGAAGAACCAGATTTACAGCCCCAATTTGCGTATTAATAATGCACCGATATTAAGTTTATCCTGTTCAAAATTACACAGGAAATTAGTGCTTTTTGATCACAGTAACACATCATAAAACCTATAGTTGCAACTACCGCAATATACTAACCAGCAAGCATAAAAACTATATTGAATTTCCGAGAGCGTCCAACCATGATAATACCGCTAATAAAACCAGTAGCTTATTGTCAGAACTGTCGGAAGGTACATTAATCTTGATTCGACTTGATACAGTGTCAGTCAAATGTTTTCTAACCATATCTTAAAGGTATTCGTGTTATTATGCGTGTGTGCGTAAATGGGGCGATATCAGCCGACATCTGGGCCGACCCTCCCTAGGGACGGACAACAATAGCTGCAGCATGGCGCTCTCCCCGCGTTTACTGGTGCGCTCAAATGAACCAGCCCAGTGTGAGGTCCCGAGCTCCGCAGTACCTCATAAGCCTTCACGATACGTACTCATCCTATAAAAAAAACACCTGTTATGTGAAATCGATTAAGTGATTAAAAATGGCTGTCACAAAATCTGCGGTGCGCGGCATTATGTGTTCCATCATGGAGTTCACGTTTAAAGCAAGTAAGGCTACCGCGTCTGAACTTAGCTAAATGTCATCCTTTCTCCACGCCGCCCTTTAGCTCTTCATTGTTATTCTCGTATATAATATAAAATAGTATTTATAGGATAGCTGTTGTTTATTATATCCGTGAAGGATTACATCATATCGTAATATTATTTTATGTGTATTCATATCGGTTTCAAATCGTTGGATAACCATAACTAAAATTACGGGCGCTTTATGGGACAGAATCCCATTAATTCATCCATTTTCAAGAGAAAGTTTGCAAATTAATTTGACTATTGTACGCGGAGATGTAATTTTATTCCATTACTTTTTATTTGATTTCCATCATTCTTTTGTTTATTCCGATGAAACAACGGACGAAATGCCGTTATGATTAGTTCTGGCTGATATTTAGCAGGCAGGTGGTACAGAGTGGATCTAGTTTAATCCGAAGGTCAACCACAAGTTGATGCAGTTTGTATTTCGTGGAACTATTTATAGAGTTTGATGTGTGGAACTAAATGCCTGTAGAGCAGTGATAATACATGAATAGATGTTCCTATTAAGACGGCAACAATAGCATTCCGAAGCAAACTAGTTCATTCCGTTCCTCTATTACGTACATTGATTTGAAAGTAACTACTCAAAGCTTTTGCATTCCTTTTTTTTAACGTGTTTACTTTGATAAGTTGTTAGTTTATGTAATGGTTGGTGTATATATAAAAGGCTATAACTGTTCCAAAGTTTCTTAAACCTTAATCTATTATAGTGGTTATGTAACAGTTTGTTATTATCTGATGGAAAGTGTAACGTGTATTTGTTTGTTTGCTTTTTTTTGCAGACAATGCTTCTACGAATTTAATTAAATATATATAAATTCTCAGTTATAAATTCAGCTCTAATTTAATTTATCTATCGATTTAAAAAGCAATTTTATCGTTTGAATTAATTTGTGATCACTTATAAAAGTATATAATCAATATATACAGGTACGTATAATAATCTCTTGCATTTTTGAGCTGGTCTCGTTCAATTTGAATTAAATTAATCCTATAACTTTTACTGCATAATATCCTTTCACTACAGTTTCAGAATACATTCTGCATAATTTTTTTGAATATAGATTTCACTTCCTTTTAAATATATTACTTGAAGATGATAATTCTTCAGCAGATCAGAAACTTGTATAATACCTATTGTTTACGACAGTCGGGGAGTCACAGGACGGCATGCCTTAAGGCTTGTTCGAAGACATGGATGATCATGACCAAAGCCATTCGACTTCGTGAGTCGATTGCTCGATAGAAATGGAGACGAGCACGATTGACACCAGTGAACTCAAAACTTTACCAAACCAACGTTGCTATTTCAATTCTAGCGGTACTGTTGACTTTCCTAAACAAGAAACAAATGCTAAACACGTCCGGATATTGTATCCAGTAGACCTTAAATGGCAAAGTTCAATGGTCACTCGAAAATCACCGCAAAGCGAACACTATAATTACGGTCACCATCAAACAAAATAAAGCAATAAGCTAAATCACTTTTTGTTTCATGCCTCCTGGTGTCTGTCCGTCAGTCACGTCATTATAAATTGCCGGGTTTTACTTTCCAAACTTAATAAATGTCATAGTTTGTAATTTGGTACAGTTATTATAATGTTGAATACAAAACACCTTTCTCTATGGCAGTAATTACTATGGCGTACTGCACGTTTTTCTTTTGCATTATCAATCTTCGTGCATCCGGCTGTATTAGAACATCGTGAAAGTCCTTTTTATAATCGCGTGCTGTTTAATGTCGCTCATTTATTAACTTTACTGCTATTAGATATGCTTTGACGTTTAACCCTATATTATTTAACGACCATTACTGTAGACCATCTTTTGTGCATAGCTGAGCGGTATTAGTAATCTTCAGTCGAGCTATCTATTCGACATCTGCAGGTATATCTGGGGAACGATCTAAATGGAGCCCCGTCATTATCTCTCTCTCATTGCATTCAATAACTCATTTCATCTTGTAATACGATACGGGTATATGCATAAGGTTTTCTCCCTTTGCGTATTGCATAGATTGTCTGTTATGACTGACCGCAACCTTCGATACATACAATCAGAGTAGGAAAATGCACTTTGCGGTTAACATCCGTACTGCGGTCTCGGATCTCGAAAGTGAACCTGTGAAATGAATTATTGAAGCGAATCGACAACACGATACCTCGCGAACACGATCCCCTATTAATAATAATTTATTTCACTATCTTTATCTAGATGACCATTAATTTATCCGGAGCTAGCCGTGCGCTACGATAGCTTTATTACTCCTACCTGATTTATAAAGCTCCTACTATGGACAAAAGTGCACGAAGATTTAGCAAACGGCAAAATATGGCGACAAGATATAAAATGAAACGGTGACATTCGGTGTTTGCATAAAATTTCTCGTCGGTTTGCATGTTTTTAGTGGCGTATCCACCTACGAGAATACCGCGACAAATTCTCTACTAGCTATGTCATCGCGTCTACCGTTACCTGAATGTGATATAAACATTTTGAGAGAAAATTGTCCTTTCGAGACAACTTTCCAGTTTGTTAGAGCTTTATTAAGTGGACCTCTGCGTTTGAGCTGTTGACGCGTGCCATATCTAATTGGCATCCTTGCATGCATTAATCAAGGTGCAAGGTGTATACGCACTGCATCGTTATATAGATCACTGGTCAGACCGCCTTTCGAAAGCTGAAAGGCGTTCAAGTCCTGTTTAATAATCTACTGTTAAACTGAAAGCCCATATCCCGGTAGCCCTAAACAGTTTTCTAATTTTCTCCGATAATTTATCCAGTGTTAGGCACGCTTGTCGATTTAATTTATTTTCTGGAAGTAAATACTTACTAGCTTTGATTCCAATGTGTGCCCGGCGCTTTTTGCTCCGCAGTTGGTTATATCGTACTGTTTAAATCGAATTTGACCGGTGGGTCTATAAATCTTCTTTTTGTATTCGTTATTGAACATTCCGATGTCAGTTCATTGGGCACCATTCGATTAAAGAGATTTGTTTTTTCATTTAAATAAATTGTGGAGAGCTACTGCTGTTTCGTATTTCGTTTGTTATTTATTTCAACCGCTTAGGATCGGCTGTGAATATATTCACAAGCTACATTTATATATTGTTATGAATTAGATGCATATTATGTAAGGGCCACGTAGGTACTAGGTTATTTTATTTTAAGATGTATGCTTTTCAGTAGATCTTTATAATCACATAAATAGTATTTCTGCTTAACAAAAAAAACATAACAAATATTTTAAAATATTTTAAGAAAACGTTAAATTAATATTTTAATAATAGAAATTCACGATCGAGGATATTCCCGAGGGTGCTTCGTGTTGTTTGTGTGCGTGGTGTTTGTGACACCACGTCGGCTTGCGGAATTGTCATAAGATAATTTTTTTTATATTTTGGATGTGTTTTATTAAAATATGTTTATCATATTGATTACTATTAAATAAGTATGCATTTTCGCAAAGTAACGTAAAAATATTTTCATTATATTTATAAAACACAATCTCAATTCATTAATTGAGGTATTTTTGTCAATAAACTATGTATTTCATAACTTTGTGTATTCCAAATTTTACCAATGTTCAAATTATTGCGTGTAACAAAACTGGCCTCGTTAAAGTTCTTCCTATTATAACATCCACTTTGGTAATCATAATTACTGATCATATTGATATGATCATCACGAATATATACGAAACCTATAATCAGGTTGTCTGCACGTCGATTTACAGTATCAACGTGAGTGGCCACGTAACGAAAGTGCCAGTAATCAAATGAAGCCGTACGCGATCTATTGATGCTGATAATAGGGGGTTAAAAAAGGAATAGTGCATACTTTAAGTACTTTCTATTTTTATCCGGTGGAGAGGCTGCCCTCGCTAGGCGCCGGCGCAGCCTCTGCGAGATGCGGCGTTGGGCATTCCGTCATCGAATGCGCCCCGGGCCGCGCGCGCCTACCGCAGTTCAGTGCTCTCCCGTTTGTTTTTGTTTTTTTATCACCGTAAACACCCACACTTTTAAACCTGTTCCAAAACGAAAAGATTCCATTTTTAAATAAGTTGATAATCATTTTATTGTTATTGGACGATGACCTAATCGGAATGCATTAGGGCTAGAGCCGGCCGGTGTATCAACTCTATTGACGTGCCATACGATACGAGATACTATCGCAATCGGTATCTAAAGCCTGTTAACCGCTCCGTGCGGAAATAGCCTCCCCTATTCAGGAAGTAGTCGGTGGATAGTTTGCGACGAGGAAATGGGTGTGATAAGGAGGAAAAAGCGTAAGTTCACTTTCCCTTTGCTTTGTATCGATTAGATAAACTAGTCAATTTATAGTGTTTATTCCATAATTTAGTTCTTAAACTTCCTTCATGTTACATATATTACTTCAGTTTTACAAAACTTTACTTGTAACAGTTTCTCAATTTCATTATGTTATGACATGATTATTTTTGAACTTATTTCTAATCATTTCTTTAAAATATATGAAGTTTTTTTAATGTACTGTAATGTATCAGCCTAATCGTTCATTGCTGAACACAGCCTCCCTCATTTAGCGGGGTTTGCCATAATCCCTACGCTTGGCAGGCGGCTTGGGGATCGCAGTGTAAGATATACATTTTTCAGAAGGCGCTGCTTGGTACTTTTACCCTGTGGTACTTTTTACCCTTCGCCGCCTCTTACGACTTCCGAGGAGGATAGGGGGTTTTTGCCTATTCTGTATTACAACTCTTCCTCATATTTACATTCATAGATGTTATTTATTACATAAAAAGTAAAACTAACTAAATATATCTTGTGCAAACAGCACAGAAATATGAAGCAATACTTGCACACTCTGCACAGTTACAATGGTTCTATGAACTACCGCGCAGGAGGTTATTGGTTTGAATCCTGTCTCTGTTGGCCATGAGGATGTGGTGAACGTCTAGTAAATAGAAAATTTTGCAAAAGTTCTCCTTGCTAGTCAATGCCTACCCTTAAAAAAGAACACCTGTCACCAAGCACTTAACATTGTGCTCCGACAGCTGTTCTCGAGAGCCGGTCCTTATTCTAGACTTAACTTGAACAAGATCTTCGACCACATAGTCACTTGCGAACAGGTGAGACTAAAAAAACTAGCCAATCACCTATATCATATTTTAAATCGGTGTAGTGACAACAAAATGTTATGGTTGTGCTTTACTATGTAATCGTATATTATTACAAAATATGGGGCGGAAATAGTGACCTATAATGATCACAGACTGAACAGAGAGTCAAGGTGATTTATTGTTTTATATTTAAAACATTCACCAGAGTTACATTTTGTATATATTATGCCGACAACGTTGTTCTCGTATTCACTGATTGCAGAGTAATTTTCATGACTATTACTATCTTCTTCTTCTTCTCCAGGCCTTATCCCATTTTTATTTGGGGTCGGCTCTCCTAATCATCCGTCTCCAGTTTTGTCTATCCTGGGTCGTCATTGGGTCTATATTAATCTCTTTCATGTCCTTCTTAATCACGTATATCCATGTAAGTTGGGGCCTTCCGCGCTTTTTCGGTCCTTTCTCATAGTTTAAGACTTTTTTAGTCATGTGGTCATCCGGTCTTCTCATGACATGGCCATACCAACGCAGACGTGATTCTGCTAGTTTTTCTTGTATGGGTCTTACTTTAAAAGTTCCTCTGATGTAATGGTTCGGCACTTTGTCTAAGAGCGTGACTCCGGCAGACCATCTGAGCATTCTCATTTCAGCAGCATGTAGTTGGTCGGATTGTTTTTTCTTGAGAGGCCAGCATTCCGCACCGTATATCATTGCAGGCCTAACTGCAGTTTTATAAATTTTGCCCTTAACAGGTATCGGCATTCTTGGGTCACAGAGTGTGCCCGTGAGTCCTCTCCATTTTTGCCAGCCTGTGTTTTTACGGTGTGCTATGTCTGCGTCAATAGTGCCATCATTCGATATCACGCTACCCAGGTATTTAAAATTTGTGACGGTGTTGAGCGCAGTATTTTGCAGGTACATGGTATGTTGGTTGTTATTGCCAGCGAAATTGCATTTCATGTACTCTGTTTTCTCCCTGCTAATTATTAGGCCAGCTCTTTCAAGGACATATCTCCACTTTTCCAGAGTCTGTTGAAGGGCTATCGGGTCTTCACCTATTAGGGCGACATCGTCTGCATAGAGAATATTCCAAGGTGTTGGTTGTTGGACTTCAGATGTTAAGTAGTCCATTACGAGGTTAAAGAGTAATGGGCTAAGTGCTGACCCCTGATGAACACCAACTTTAACTTGAAATTCTCTGCTAACACCTGCTGGGCTGCGTATTTTTGTTGTGACTCTGTCATACATGTCGATTATCATTTGAATATAGCATTCAGGAACTCTTTGACACCGTAAAGCCTGCCAAATCAGTGGTCTAGGGATGCGGTCAAATGCCTTTTCAAGGTCTATGAATACCATATGAAGGTCTTTCTTATTAGCCTTGCAAGATTCCATGAGGATACGAATGGTATGAATGGCATCAGTTGTTGATTTTCCAGCGACAAATCCACATTGATTTTCAGTCACGCTTGTTAAGTGACGTAGTCTTTGACTTAGCACTCGTTCCCAAATTTTAAAACTGTGTGATATTAACTTGATAGCTCGGTAGTTCCCACAAAGTCTTATGTCACCTTTGTTTTTATAGAAGGGCACCAGGAAGCTTTTTCTCCATGAATCAGGGATCCCATCACTTGGAAATTTATTAAATAGGTTAGTTAAAAAGTGCACTCCTGCATTGCCCAGTCTTTTCCATAATTCGGCGGGTATGTCATCTGGCCCAGCTGCTTTGTTATTGGCCATCTTAGTTATTGCAACTTTGACTTCCTCTGGTGTTATGAGGGGCCATGGACCTTCCACTTTTAGTGACTGTATAATCGCATCATGAGGGTTTGTTTCGTTTAGCAGCTCCGAGTAGTATTCCTCCCATCTATCATTTATTTCCTCGTCAGATGTTAAGAGGGTTCCTTGTCGATTCTTAATGTATTTGACTGATTTTGTATCTTGGGAGTCCCTATTCCTCTGTTTGGCGATTTTGAACAATTGTTGGTCGTTGGTGGCGTTTTCCAGTTTGTTATAAAACTGTTCTCTGTCTTTAGCTCTGCTCTGGGCAACTACACGTTTGGCGTCTTTCTTCGCACTCTGATATGCCTCTCTGTCCTCCTCACTCTTTGATTCTTGCCAGATTTTAAAGAGATTTTTCTTGATGGCTATCTTTTCTTGGACATCGGGGTTCCACAATGTTGGATCTTTGTTGTCTCTAGGTACTCCGTGTGAGATGCCTAGGTGTGCCGAGGCCTTCTGAATGCTGAACTTATGGAATTCGTTCCACATTGTGTTTGCGTCTGTGTCGATTTGTACCTTCTGTATGTATAAGGTCAAATCGGAGCAGAGTGTTTGGCCTTTTTCTTGTTCCAACCTGTGCCAGCGAATCTTGGGTATTCTTGCTTTCTTGACTTTTATAGGTTTTTGTGCTAAGAAATCAGCAACTAAAAGCCGATGTTGTGATGTAAGCGGTTCGCCAGGTATTACTTTACAGTTTTTAAAGGACTTGAGTGATTTTCGGTCCGCAAGGATATAGTCTACCTGTGTGCAATTTCCTCCGCTCTTATATGTTATAAGATGTTCCTCAGGCTTTGAAAAGAAGGTGTCTCATGACTATTACTATATATACGACTATTTCTATATGTGCGAGTAGTGAACCTTAAAACAACGAAAGAGTCACAAAGAACGTAGGAAGCTTCAAAACAACGAAAGTGTCATAAAAAACGCTATAATTAACATCAAAGTTTATTGCTTGTTCCCACAAACGCGTTGTGATTGTATATACCTATTTAAGTTCGTCTATAAACAGCAATAAACATAGCAGGCAGTAGTTAATGGTCTATATATAAAGGATCTAATGATCAAATCAATAAAAGGTACAAGTAAGCTTCAAAACAACGAAAGTGCCAAAAAAATGTTATTAACAAGCCTGTTGCTAGTCCTGTTGCAAAAGCGCTGTGATTATATAATTAAAGTAAGTCTATAGATTACTACTACTATAACAGTCGGATCGTCCACTGCTGAACACAGCCTCCTCTATTAAGGGCGTATTTGACATAATCCCCACGCTTGGCAGGCGACTTGAGCATCGCAGTGTAAGTTGGCAGTTCATTCGAAGGCGCTGCTGCCCACCTTCCAGTATTTTCCCCTTAGTCGCCTCTTACGACACCCATGGGATGATATGGGGAGGTGCAATTCTAACCCGGCACCCCACGGCACAAGTCTATAGACAGCAATAAACATTACAGGCAGTAGTAAAAGCCACATACATCGGATTTGTCTCTTATGATCAAATAAATAAAAGGTACACTTTACTGTTTGATAACTCTCATATAAAATCCCTAAATTAAACTCTCACTGTATAAATACCAAACTGGTCTCAATATTCGGATATGTTAAATCTGTACCTGAGTATAACTGCAATATACAAGCTATAGACGAAAAGTATACTAAAAAGGCAACAGAATAATGTTGACAGAAATAATTAATTTTACCATGGAATAAATATCTAATCAATAATTGAATCGGACTAATCTATCAAGCCCAATAACCATATTTATCAATGCTTTAGTTTCTTGTCTATAAGAATTTGAATCTACCTATCTAATCTCTAACCGCAAACATATCAATCAACTCTAATTAATAAGCATAATAACTTTCAAATAAGTTTCTACAGCATCATTATAATACTAATATATTAGTTAGTTAGTTACAGCTATAAATAACTTTATGCACTTTTAATAATTGTTACGTCCACTCACGTCCAAGTGGACCTCAAGACTTGACATTTAGAACGTCTAACAGGTCTACAAGAAGCCTTATAATATTAGTGTCACCCGCTACAAAACATCACTAATGTCAGCTATTGAAGACCAGTCACCGCAAATGGCTAAACAATATGCATTAGGTACAAAACATATAGCTTATAATGTACACAAACGCATACTTGAATAGGATACAGACTACAGTACTCAAGTATAGATCATTGCAAACAATTTAAAGCCTTTTGTTGGACATACATGTTGGATATGGCCTTATTTCTTAGTGAAAAATAATATGCGTCAACCTTACAAATGTTTATAAACTGGTCGGTAGTTTAATAAAACATCACAGAGTTGTTTACGTTCCTCAAAAACACCTTAGCGTGAAGGTGAAATAGTAGTTAGTTTACTTATGCGGTCATCGCTCACGTATTATTTGGGCGGGACCCGAAGTAAGACCCTGCATGATGTTACTCTTGTATTTCGCAACTGCGTAATAGTTAACGATGTTACCGATGTAGCTAGCTTAAAATACCCTTAGAGTACCTACAGCTGACCTTTATAGGTTGTGTCATCAACAAAAATAGGACGGCATCGATTCATAGGTTCTTAACACAGCAGCTGTATGTTTTGAAAAATTGAGACCAAATATGGTTTATGTTTATTACATTATGAACGAATGGAAAGATTTATTACACGTCGTAAATTTTAATGTGTGTTACTCTGACACTCACACTGACGTATGATAACGATATAATAAACCACTTCCTGTTGCTTTTATTTGAGTAAGTTATGTTATTAATCAATTCGGATATAAAAATGTCTAAATCATAACGCAAAACCCGCGTGATTTGTCAGCAATGCTGGCAGGCATGACAGTAATATTAAGTTCATGCAAACCATCAGGTTTATGTTCGTTGCAGTACTCTGAACATTGCAATTTGCATATGTGGGTTAAACAGTAGCGTATGATTTATGAAGTCATATGTTCAGTGGATTTACGGCGTAATGGCCACGAGGCCGCGCCGGCGCCAATGCCGCCGGTACTCAACGCTCTCAGGCCTACACATTATCACTCATTACGCGTAGAATTACGGACTTTAGTCATTAAATCAAATTGCTACTCTTAACTCTACATTAACGGTCCTCCCCACCTCTAGGCTTTTACCTATCGCTATTACAATTTCTCATACTGCACATTTTCTTTTGATGTCGCAGTATTTTACCCACACTAAACACAATAAGCGCTTCACTTTACAAATAAAAACAGCACCTTGAACATACTTAAGATGAAATTATCGCTTTTACCTTACGTATAAAGTACTTACTTCATCTTTTTGCATCAATTTGTCGCACGCTCATATTGAACAGGATCAACATCGTTTATAAAGACAATTCGATTTATAATCAGAAGACTTTCACCTGTCTGTTACGTTTGGATTGGTACAAAATTACCATTATTCCGCGGAAAGAGCAATTTCCAATAAGACTACTGTAAGACGAGAGTCACGAAACCCTATGTAAACTATCACGACTCGTTCCAGAGTACTACAATGGTTGTGTAGTTATTCTATTAAGGTACTCGGGGGTGAAAGTAAATCGACTGATTGGCTATTGTGGCGAGCACAGGACGCGGAATGGGCTGTTCTGGATCATGATTTCTGATCCATTCATCCGACTCGACATGTTGATTGTCGTGCGAACGCCGCAAGCCGCGCGGTCATTTGTTATTCAATTCATTCGTCTCGCATGCAACATTGGCGGAATTAGAAACCCGACTGCGTAGAAACGAATCATCAATAAATGTCGCCGTCTTTCGTTGGGCGTGTTCAAACTTAAGACGAGGCTGCGGAAAAAATACTCTCATTCGACTAGTTTTTTTAAGCAACTGAAATATGCAATCAACACGAAAACTTAAATATTTGATATTTCAAACCTTTTTCTATCAGTTGTACAGTCAAAAACACATTTGAAAGAAATTTACTCGATAGTTTTAATTTTTCAAAATGAAGCCTTTTCTTTAAATTATTGGAGTTTTCTTGGAAACTACATCAGTTACATATTAATAATAAACACACATAGAAAGGAAATGTAGTTTATTATCCGCTGTATAAGTAAAATTTACCTAGAGTAATTAGTATTGTCATAATAAATTAAATAGTGTTTTAGACTTACGACCTTTAGTTCTGTGCAGGATTACGGTCAATCGGAGGATTCGATATTCAACCTTATTAGCTTAGGATTACGAAATAAAATCAATGCGTAAGAGCTGTCCTTCAGTGCCGCGCTGTGCGCCGTTGGACGTGGACCTATCGCTCGCGCGCTATCACCTGTGCTGTGCAGTATAAATACGTATCTTGGTATGTATATCAATCAATATGGGAAATAAAGATAACTAAAAAATAAAAAACGAAGCAGAAGAGTCGATACAAAGACTTTGCAAGAATTATGAGAGAGCGTATAATATTTCAGTTTATTTTTACCTATGCAAATTTAATATTCGTTTGTGTTTCGGTGTTTATTCTATTCATGAAACATATTATCTCTATCGAACTAAGAGATTCTATACCTACTAGGTTACTAGGTTCCTATAGTACTGTAATGGAGCTATAAAATAACTAAATGTCGTACTAATCTAAGTACGATTAGTTGGATACTATAATAATATCTGGTAATGTATAGTTATGGTCTCACCTGATGGTAAGTGATGTGGTAGAAGGTACCAAACAGGTGATAACTAAAATTATCTGGCTCTAAAGTACAGCTGACGTTCAACCGTAAATGGAGTTGAGTGTTGCTAAATAATAATAACACAAGCGTAGCAAATCAAAGCATTTGGTTTGGTGGGTATATCGCAATAAAACATCGAACATTGTTCATGTCCCTCAAGACTAAATGTAGATTTATATAAATGAAAGAATATTCAGAATCAGGCAAGTAGGTATATATTCAAGAGATTATCTACAAAGTCACCTGTATAGGTACTTTTAAATATACATTTTATCACTTAGACATGTACATATAAGTAACGATTTATACAAATATAATAGAGTGGAATAAATAGATTCTGTACATATATATAATAAAATAGACTGTGCTCATAAAATGCACCTTCTTTCTCAGGAAAAAAAATAATAAATCAGTCAAAGTCCGAGATCACTCGGAACAGGGAGAACTGTCGGAGTCGCCATCTCATATAATAAATTTAGACTGTGTTCTTCCACTATATGAAAATAAGTGAGTAATCTTTGAATAAAGTATTATTAAATTTGCACATTTTATTCACAGGAAATTTCGTAAACGAAATATATTAAATACTAGCTTTCCGGGCGCGGCTCCGCCCGCGCGTATGTCGGTTATCGCGCGAAAACATTAACCTCTTCTTGCGCAGTCGGATAAAAACTATCCTATGTTTTTTCCCGGGTCTCAAACTATCTCCATACCAAATTTCATTCAAATCGGTCCAGTAGTTTTGGCGTGAAAGCGTAACAGACAGACAGACAGACAGACAGACAGACAGACAGACAGAGTTACTTTCGCATTTATAATATTAGTACTGATTATTTCGTTTACGAAATAATATTAAATATATTATTTAAATATTATAATACCTATATTAGGCAAAAAAATATTTTGACCTATCCATAGCAGAGCAGCAGGTAAACTTAAATAACAAAAACGTATAAATGTGTATATACATTTTTTTTTTATTGCTGATAGGTAAGCCTTTAACCACAATCTCACCTGATGGTAAGTGATGATATGGTCGAAGGTGTTAACAGGCTTAACCTAGAATTACTGGCTCTCAAGGACAGCTGCCGGAACACACCGTTAGGTGCTTGGCGACAGATTTTCCACTTGAGGGTGGTCGCTAGCCAGGCGGGCATTCGCTAAAATGCCCTTCCACCATGCGGTGAAGCTCAAGCCAGCGGCGGGATTCGAACCATGGACCTGCTGCGCGGCAGTCCATAGCCAAAGCCACCGAGCATCATGCTTTTTACACTGAAAAAAAAAACTTTACATTATTATCGCCCTGCACTTGTCACACCTCTGTAGGGTCGGTATAAACAATATATTTTTTCTGAGTACCTTCACAAAAGACAACGCATTGACATAGTTGTGCGGAGTAACACTTAAATTTTATGGCCGGCCTCCTATCTGAAGCAATATGCCTTTGCGTATGCCATCGTTGATATGTATTATACTCGCCTTTGCCCCCTTTTCGGTTATTAGTTAGGGTATTAGATAGATGGTAAAGAGCGATGTTTTACTCTTGACGTGCAAAAAATCTGACGTGAAATTATCTGAATTTATGTATTTAAATTCATTTATTCATATTCACTACACCCCCTTTCTGAAGGCCGAGCTTCAGCAGGGGCGGAGCAGTTTGTATGGTGGCCGTCTTGAAATCGCCATTTTGGATTTTTGACAGGTGTCATTCGACTGCTCTCCCGACATTTATCCTTACTTCTACCTTTTAACAAATTCTATCTACACATTCTAACAAATTGTGCGAAATTGATTGTCGGACAAACAGAAATGTACAGTTGCTTTTCTGAAGGCTTCAGGTAACGGATTGTCTGTAAAATGTATTTTGCAGGTATATATATCAATAAAAAATTTGATTGATATTATCAAACTGAAGGCTAAATGCACATTTGTAATATAACTAAATGCTTAGGCCTTGTACGTGGCGATGGTAAAAGGCCGGACGGCATGACTTTGGTTCCGTGGAGGATGGGAAGGCCTCTGGTATGTAGTTTGGTAAAAAAAAATCTTATCCTGCTGTTTAGAAGTGGCTAGATATATATCTGGTTGGTCTAATTTTTACCATAGTTGGTATATGAAAGCAGAGTGGTAGTAAAATAACACCTTTCTGTTAACCACTGTAACTGAAAAATTAAACGAAATAGGATGTATACGAATTACGAACATATTTTCAACATAAGTAATTAATAGTCAAAAATTATATGATAGCAATAAAAAAAACAACCTGCATTATATTATTATGGGAACGTGTACAGTAGCACAGTTATGAAAAACTATAATTCATATTTGTATGACGAGTCGTGGTAAAATATATTGCCCACAACTAACATTTAATGAAATCAAATCAAATCCATTTATTTCAGGTCAATTGTACCCATATTCACCGAATATAATATAATATTTTGCTCATTCAATTTGATGGTATTTTACTTTATTCTAATGATGTGTAACATGTAATCTGATTAATCACATTCCAAGATACTGAGAACAATGTTGATTCATTCATAAATTATCGTCCACGCGGATGCCAAGTAACATTACTTTCGTTACTACGGAGAATTTAAAAACACCCCATTTATCAATATATATCGTGCCGTTTGGGCTGTTATGTACCACCATCATATTCCGACCCTTGTCTCACTTATGTTGGTTTAGTGCAGTATGTTTTTTTTTATAAACACGGAGACTGCGACGCAACAACATAGCAAAGAAACTTTAAAAAAAAAAGACATGAAAACAATTTTTTAAATTAAACAGTCTGAAATAACTGGTTGATATCGGTTCAATATGATCTCAAATTTGTGTTTTTATCAATATTGAACAATAACTTTCATCTATATTCATAGTTGCCACTTACATTAGTTGCTAGAAGCACTGCGATCGTCAAGGCATTTTGGCAAATTACTTTTAGTAAGTTGACTGTAACTGGCAAACCGTTCGCCGGTGTTGATGAAATTAAAATGAAACCAATAAAGAGTTAAACTGTACTAGCAACATATAATCTTCTATATTGTAAGGTTCAGTAAAAAAGTTATGTGTGGTCAAACATAAAATAAATAATAGACAAGTCAATTTAAGAACCCTCTTTCTATTGGGAAGTCAGTTAAATATGTATAATATGATATACCAATAATATATACCAATAAAGTCGAGCAGACATGAACATATGGTAATAAGTAATAAGTCTGTCGACCGTAAGAATAATTTTGAAAAGTAAATCAAATAATCAATTTCTTACTAAGAAATATTAGTAATGTTGATAAAAATAAAAACGTGACATCAATTGCAGTATATACAAAGTTACTTTATTTTTTTTTATTCAAAATTTTTTTTTTTTTGAGACTTTTGTTCGCTTTGCGACTACTTTATATATCGAAATTCGTCACGTGAATAAGATTATAAAAAAAGTTGAAATCGTCTCAATGGTATCTGTGTTCGCGAATCTAATATCAAGTATACAAATATGTTTATAAGCGAGACGCGTGCGCCGCTGCTGCACATCGCCTCGTTCGGTGCAGCGGGGATCGTTGCGCCGCATGGGCGGAGCTAGCGTGGGAATTATTTTTGACTGCCCCCACTTAATGCTATCTCTTGCCATGACATTAGCCTATTCTTCATATAACCTTCAGCGTGGCTTTTATACCTTCACATTATATTAGTTGTCGTCTGCAGCAGGTATTTTATTGTCTTTTTAACTATTACATAACGGTTTTAAACTCTGACAATTACTTGCAGCGTTTACTATATAATGCCATTATCGATAGTAAAAAGAGTGATTGAATGTCGTTATTATCATTCCTGTTAACAGTTTTAAATTGTGAAAGTAACAAATGATTTTATTGCCTTGTACAAGATGCAATTGTCGTGATGATGCTATCGTGATGTTAACATTTTACGACTTGACGTGACAATACCACCTGCGACCTTGCGTGCACATGTGACTATTGCATTGTAATGTACCGCGCTTCATCGTACAGGGTCAATAATTAGACCAGGAGATGACTTTAACGCCTACGGCAATTACATGAAGACCCAACGCGACCTAACCTTGCATTTGATCAACCTTTCGAATTGAAAACGGGATGCATTCAACTAACAATGTTACATACTTAAATTGATGAACCACTTAACCTAAATAGCACTGGATAATGTACGATTATTTCGCCTCTAGTATTATACGTTGTAATAAATTGTACCGACGTAGCCTCGACCTTACACTTGCTATTGATACGTATTGCGCACGCGATGGAATCGTACGGATCAATGCGCTTTACATAATTAATGTGGTATATGTTCGTTATCTTAAATCAATGAATATAACTCAATATTTGTCGTTGAGCGTTATTTTACCGCGTGCCTTTATTGGCTGCTTCGGAATTTCTCAATAGATCCTTGTGTTTAATCTGAATTCCGATAAACAAGAGGATGTAGCTGTGATTAAATATATTGTATTGTTAGCTTAGTCTAGTTGACTTGGTTGCTTGATCCATCGTACTTTAATAATTAAATAATGTTCTGATCTGAATAATTATAAATTTAAAAATAACCTACTGAAGCAGGGAAAACTGCTTCGTCGGGGTCCTGTTTAAAAGTTACGGAATTTACCTACCTGGCACCACACATCCATAGCTGCGACTGATTACATTGAGACATAGTTGTTGCCACTGATTACATTACTTACATATACCTACCCTATACGTTTATCATTCGTTGTTTTAATGCTATTGTATGTTGTCGTTTTTGATTAAGTATTTTCAAGTATAATTTGGGTCAACGCTATTGGCGTAACCGGAATAGTAATTTACAAGTTTGTGTGTTGGATAATCAACATGAAACTGCATACTATCTTACTTTGATATTATTGGTTGTTCCAAAATGTGGACAACACTACAAACTATCTGAAAAGGTCTTATTTATAAAATATCATATTTTCCGAGCGAACCTAATTAAACTTCATCGTTAGAAGTATAAAGAGTTTTAATTAGCAAGTACTTGCTATTGAACCTACTTCGTGCTAATAGTTTGTCTATGATATCATATTCTAATATAAAATATTCATTTGAAGGTAGATTTGATACAGATATTTAACATTAAAATAAATTCTTCTAAACAACAACACACAGGGAACAGTTATTATGTGCACGCCGTCATCCACATTAGCAATCTTGAAAATCATAACACCCGCATAGCCATTCATGACAGTTGTCTCCATATGGAATGTGTGTCATGTTAAACTTGCTCTATCTGAAGCAGATCCCCTTTATTATTCAGATGCAATAATGAAACGCCTGTTTAAGGTGATTTTGGTTTCAAACTAATATTTTTTTTGCTAATGAACAACTCGTAGCCGATGAGTACTTAACAGCAAACAAAATACTGTTGGCAGCACGCGCTGAAATGCGACAATAAAGTCATTTTCTCCGCCCGTAAATAGCGAAAGTTAGATAACGTAATAATTTTTATAATGTAATAAACAAAGTTCACAACACAAATGCAGTCAAAGCTTGGTTTCTTTTATTATAAGGTTTCAATTAGGTATTGTTCTTGTTCCACAGACTTTTCAGATAGTTTTTAGTTTATCTAAAATTACGTTAACTTTAAGATTTTGTAAACATATTGGCAATCTAATCAAGGATTATAAAAAAGACAATATGTTGAGACAAGCATAGGGGCTATGTAAAAATGTGCTAGGATATGTTATCTTTTTGCACTGTGAATTCAGTTTGGTTAAGAGAACGGTCGGCGTTGCGGGCGGTGCCTGTCATTGCGGCATTTTTCAGCTTCACCTGTCTTTTAGCGAAGGAAAACATTCAATAGCCTCGGGAGTTGAGAGCCTAAGGCACTCTACACGAGTAGGGTGGTGAAGGCTTGGCGCCTTCTCCGTCATCTGTGGACGCACAAATAGAGATGTTGACAGCAGGTTCAAGGGCAGACATTGTGGTATGGATACAGAGTGGCACCTTTGAGAGTGGGCACTAAGGATATTTGCACTACGACTATTATTTCCCCTTAATACTAAGTACTTATGGCAACTAATTACACATCACATACACAGCAACAGCCATAACGTTTGTCGTTGAACAAAGAACTCTCAGGTGTTTACCATAATCCCCGCGCTATTCAGGTATCTAGGGGATCGCAGAGTGACACTTCTTTAGGAATCGCTGCCCTTTTTCTGGTATATATCTTTTCGTCGCCTCTTCCGACTCCTACAGGAAGATTTGGGAGAGAGCAATTCTACCCCGGCATTCCATGGGACAACTGATTAAATCTAATTGAAATAGTTATCAAATGTGCGGAATGTCATCTCAAATGTATCCTCAAACTTATTTGTATTGAAGAGTCACTTAGAAACAATATTATAATTTTGGTTTGTTCAACAGGTGAGTCAGTGTCGGAGCGTGCCGAGAGCGAAGCGCGAATTGTGAACGACCAACGATGTATCGAAGTGAAGATCGCGCGCGCAGCCGGTGGTTTGGGCTTGAGTATAGCTGGAGGAAGAGGCTCCACGCCCTATGTTGGAGACGATGACGGCATATTTATATCTCGAGTCACCCCTAACGGACCAGCTTACCTAGCTGGACTTCGGGTGAGTACCATACTAAAGAACAATGACGAACTCCAATACATAATTTTAGTTGATGACAAATGGTAGCATCAAATAATAAACCAGCTAAGTGTGAATAGGATTCTCTCGCAGAGAGTTCCATACGTAAGTCATTCCTCGTAAAAGACTAACTTAATTAATTGAATTATACTCTAGGTATTTCATTCCATTGTTAATAGAATTAGGGCCCGTTTCAAAATGTCCTAATAAAGTTTCGGGTTGCTAACCAACACATAAAATAACTGAATGATAATAATGACAGTTGACATGCAGCGCGTTTCAAGCTTTAACCGATGGATAGGCTAAATTGATGACTGTGAAACGCAAAGATAGTGTTTTATTTATTAAATATGTTCTGGGTAGTAAAACCGGAACTTACTCGAACATCCTGAAACAGGACCTGAGACTTGAGAATGATAATATCATTAAGATAAAGAACTTTAATAGAGTTACTCGTAAACTGATACATAGATGCTGATCTCGTATTAGTTGACTGGAAATTCAAGCCCGGATACTCAGGGAAATCAAAGGCATTATAATTTTATTACTAGCTTATCTTCTATTTAACTTGCTTCGAATACAACTTCATATAGTTTCAAATTATAATTAAATACTGACCTGTAGACATCTAGCGTTTATAATATTTCAATGAATAAACTTTCAGATGTTAGAAACTAGACGGATAATTAATGTGATGATATGAAATAAACATTTATTGTAAATAACATAGATTTGTAATGATTACCGAAGATAAACGTTTATACAGCGAGATTTTCTCATATGTTTGATTATTATGATTATCAATCCGGTTATGGCTACCAAACTCACGTAGAAAATCTGTAGCTAAGCACCTAATAGTGTTTCGGAAGTTGGCCTACAGAGCCAGGAATTTTAGGTTCTCCTGTACAACACATTCGACCGCGTCAATCACTTACCATCACGTGAAATAGTGGTCAAAGGTTAGCCTAACAATATTAATAAAAATCAACCTTTGGCAACCTCTGTAATGCCTATACAAATTGATATGAATCTCATAGAAATAATATTATTTTAACAGATTTGGTTCAAATAATAGCACGCGTTCCTACAATTTACATTGTTATAATTTGGACTGTTGAAGTAAAAGTCCTGCGCTAAAAAGCAATAAGACCCGGTCAAGTTGGGGATCAGTTTTCTGAAATTGGTCCGTAATTAAATTGGTTATCGTTTCCAAGGAGAGAATGGCATCAATTTATTTTTACAGGTTGGCGACAAGGTGCTTTCCGTGAATGGTACATCAGTGGTAGAGGTAGATCATTACTACGCGGTGGAAGTCCTAAAAGCGAGTGGGTCCACGCTACACCTGGTCGTTACTCGGGAATCGCCTAATTCTACCAGGTACCTACACATCACTACCACAACAATCGTTTCATTTTGTACATACATCCAATACAAGTGAGCTTAGTGCTTGTTTCGTAGCCTAATCAGTAATCACAAAAAAATCAAAACGAGCATTCCCACCGCTAGAGTAGTCATATTGTTGAACATAAACGACATTGTAACCTTCGTATAATCTCGGTACAAGTATATTTAAATAATTGTAAATAAATACTCAATCTTGACTAAAGGCGTCATCTGCTCGCTCCTTTGTAATCGACAGCATTAACAGTTAGCTACAGTTATAGACAAAGAAAATTGTTAGTTCGGTCAATATCCAGAGGTTAAAAATATACTACATATATGTATTTTATGAAACAAAATACTATGAACTATACACAAGACTACAGCTACTACAATAAAGGCATTTAGACAACCTATAAGTCATAGCAGACTCATAGGCAGTCCAAGTGGTCCAGCCCACTCCCAGTTGGCAGCGTGCCCAGCATGCTGGCAGCATTGCTCCGTTGAATTGCAATGCTTATTCGGTGAGCCAAATACGTGCCAGCATTTTGATCATACATAATATGGTAGATTGGTGGCGCAGTAGTGTAATTGAATAGCCCCGTAGTTGAACAATGCAATTTGTTGAAACTCATGTTTTGTAAGAAATATGTTTATCCAAATTCTTGATCTATTTCGGAAATATTTAAAAATTGCTCGTTAAAAGCTGTAAGATATTATATCGACCCCAAACACAGTGTGTTAGGGATAGGAAGAAGATAATGAGTTTACCAAAACAAACCTGTAGCGTAGATTAATTTTGCACAATAACAGTAATAAATTAGATAAACAATAACGGAAGTAACGGAGCTATGTCAATAATCTAGATTTCAACGAAAACGTTCTAAGTGGTATCGACGTCAAGCGAATTTATCTTATCACTACGGTAATCCGAGGTTAGCTATATACTATAGCTAACCTCGGATTCATTGAGATACCGATATGATTATTCACTGAAATAAAAATGATATATCAACGTCATTCATAGACATGACTGATGTTTTTAAAATCCTATTACGGTATTATATTAATTAAATCCTAGTAGTCGTTTACCATCTGCTGTTGGGTTTCATTTTGTTACCTTATCTTTTAAACCTAAAAGCGATAAGGTGCTTGCCTTTTTCTTTCGGAGATATATATATTTTTGTTCCAAAAATTGGTTGAAGTCATTCAATTAAATGATTATCGAATAATAGTAACGATATTTGGTATGAAATGGTTTTGAACAGGATTTGTGGCTCCGTTTCCACAAGAGATATGCGAGGAAGATAAGCTGTGTGCGACGAAAAATTTCACCACACCCACGTAGAATTTTTGTTCATTTTGTGCCTACTACCGGCCGCTCACTATTGCCTACTGCCCGCCGTTAGCGAGACCCTAAATCAAACCTGCAATTTTTTGTGGAAATTGAATTCGCGTCCTCCCATGTCGTGCCGCTTGCCTTAACCACTCGGCCACCAGTACACACTCTTTTGAGCCGAAACTTCGTGCTCCCATTGTATTACCTTAACCGTTATAGGGGACGGTGACGGAGCACAAAGTTTTGGCTCGAAAGAGTGTGTTCCGGTGGCTGAGTGAGTGGCTTTGGCATCCGGCGCAAAAGTGGAATACGCGAGATTGATCCCCGCCTGGGAAAAAAAATAATAAATATGTGGGCACATTGGATAGAGAACGGCATATTGTACCGACCCACCTTTGGTGGATGGGGGTAAGATGATGTATGATGATATATTATTTATAATTGCAGGACCCACAGTCGAGCGCCAAGTGGAGCGAGTCACCATTCCGTCTCAAGTACCACCGACACAGTTTCTACTCTGGAAAATGGACAAGTATGTCAGCAATTATTACATTATCTTTCATTTTATAAGTTAATTATTTTATTTGATGTGCTCGAAACAATTATTTTAATCGCAACAGAATCGTTTATATCTGTTAAGATTTTCACTCAAAAGTCAGTTTATACCAAAATTGTCGCAGACATTATATTTTAACTAGATGATCCGGTGTATTTCGTATCACCTATCCTAACGGACGAACGTCAAATGTTTAACAGGAAAGTATAGGTAGAACAATTTATATGAGAAAATGAAACTCGCATTTATTCCATATTTTATCATCGTTTAAACCTTCCCTGGACTACGACAATCATTTCAAAACCAAAATCAGCTAAATCGGCCCAGCACTTCTCTAGTCTTAGCTAGACAAACGAACCGCAATTGATTTATATATATAGAGAAGAATATTACTATTCGAAAATGTCAAGAACGGCTATACATTACATAAACATTTGAGTTCTATGTCACCACAAGAAGCACATTAATTTGCAACATGTTGAATTAGTAGATAAGTAGTTCGTTTCAAATGCGTTTCCATCAACAGCACAAAACAGACTCAAAGCAAATAACCTCCGTATATTTGCGACATAATATTTCATAAAAATTAAGACACATTTCTTAAAATGTATGATACTGTATCAGTTTTAGAAATAATACGGGATAACTCACGTGAGTCAGTCAGATAGCTCTGACTTTAGTTGATTCACGTGAGTTATCTCGTATTATTTACAAAAACGAGTGACAACCACGTTAGTTTTTATAATAAAAAAATACTGTATCAGCTAGTCGTCCACTGCTGAACACAGCCTCCCCTATTATTAAAGGGGTATTTGCCATAATCCCTACGCTTTGCAGGCGGCTTGGATATCGCAGTGAAAGATGGCAGTTCTTTAGAAGGCGCTGCTGCCCACCTTCAAGCATTTTTTCCTTAGTCGCCTCTTACTACACCCATGGGAAGATGTGGGGAGTTGCAACTCTAACCTGGCACCCTATGGGGAAATGTATGATAAGGCTACCTTTTTTCTAGAATTTATTATTATTTGTGTTACCCTATTAGATACCAACTGGGCGTGGGATCTCATCAGCGAAACCTCTCATCATCGGCAATCCCTATGTGCAAGAGTTCGAGCCAGACAACAAAGATGCGCAGACGCCGGTCGGCCCGCCCGCCGGCAGCTACAGCCCGTCGCCGACGCAGGTGCCCCTCGACTATCAGAGGCTGCAGGCTTCACCGCCGCCGCCTACCACAGCACCATACGTTCCGCCTGGTCAGTACTAAACATTACCTCATTTTAACCGACTTCCAAAAAAGTAGGAGAATCTCAATTCGTCTGTGTTTTTTGTTTGTTACCTCAGAACTTTTGACTGGGTGAACCGATTTTGATTTTTTTATGTTTGAAAACTGGTGCTTCTCATTTGGTCCCATTTAAATTTCATTAAAATTGGTGAAGCCGTTTTTGAGTTACACTCCAATAACTGAAAAATATTTACCTATCTTGATGATATAGTCGTTGACAATGAATGACAATCGATCTCGTAAGTAGCAAGGGTCACTCCAAAAAATGGAACCGACTAACAAGTTATTTCACACTTTTGGGTGTTGAAGACAGTTCCATCCTTTGGTTATTTTTTTTTCTGTTTATGTATACAAGACATTCACACTCAAAAAGACGTGTCCTACCATATTTTTTGAGTGTAGTTGCAATTACTAATACCTACCTAAGCGATCATATTTTTTAATTTGTTCCATTAACATTCTAACTCCAAACTAGGGCGAAGTGTACTAATAAGTCCTACCGCACTGGAGGGGGTGGACTTCATGAGTAAACAGGTCTGTACGTACATCAGTTACCTCAGGAACCGTTTAGTAGGGTAGAGTAGGGTTGGCACAACATGTATTCTTACTTCATTCTGTTTTATCAACATTAATTCTCTAACCTTTTCTTTTATATAATTTCACGCAGCCCAAACATACCTGTTAAGGCCTTCCTCATCTCCTATATGCCATAAAATTAATAATTTACAGTATTTTTACAGTTTTCAATAATAATTACTGTTGTTCATCCCTGCTCCTGACCTGCCTAAAGAATGTTATTTATCTATTTTCCTCTTGAAATTATTGATCACTGTTTTCATTGATTTTTATTCTAGGTACAACTCTCCTTGCTCCCTATTAAGTTTCTCATTTCTGCCACATGCACTCTCCTTTTCATAAGTCTTTTCATTCTGCCCAACCCTGATCCATACATCACGTCACGACATATCTTATATGGTCCAAAAAACTTTCCCTTTGAGCTTAAATGCATAAAGTCATGCATTATATTTTTTACAGTGTACCAACAAAAGGTGCTAGTCCACACAACATTGATTCGTGACGGTGCCGGACTCGGCTTCAGCATCGCCGGTGGTAAAGGTTCGCCGCCTTATCGGGAAGACAGTGCTGCCATCTACATTTCACGTATATCACCACAGGGGGCAGCCGCTAAGGATGGGAAGATGCAAGTGGGAGATAAAGTAGTGTCTGTAAGTATTGCTGAAATATATAATTCTGAATACTTCTTTAGAAAGAGGCTTAGTAATTGGTATTATATAATTGTTTTTATAATGTAAAAGAGTATTTAGAATTTTAAGGGATTTATAAATGTTAACTGAAATCGTCGCAATAATTATTTTAGTAATAATTATTGCGACTTGACAAAACATCTGCATGTCTGCTTGCAGACTGAATACTAATGCGGCACATTTGTACAAAAACTCAAAATGTAATATGAAATGTTTGTATTCTGGCAAATAAATTATTTGAATTTTATCAACTCAGTCAAAGAATGATGACACTGAAACGGTAATGGACATAAGAATTTGTGAATTTCAATGTGAGCAGTTATATAAAATGTAACGGCGACTTTTTGTGCTGGAATGAAAATGAATAGATTCAGGCGTTACTTTGCGGAAATCCATATTTAATAATAACAAATATTTTTTAAATATTTTAAGAAAACATCAAATTAATATTTTAATAAAACACTCAAAAAATACAAAAATATATCTAGTGACAATTCCGCCTAATTTTCCTGGTAACCCGACGTGACGTCAGCCAGGAAGCTGGAAAGGCATTCGCATAAATGCCCTTCCACCATGCGGTGAAGCTCAAGCCAGCGGCGGGATTCGAACCATGGACCTGCTGCGCGGCAGTCCGGCTATGGACTGCTGAGAGCCACTGAGCTATCACTGCTTGTCATTATCTATGATACGCAACCTAAATTAATGTGAACAAGACATGATAACTAATATCTCAGAATGACAAGTGCAGTGCAGTGTACGCAGACGTTTTTTAATCTCCTAGTGACACTGTTCTATAGAAAAAGTACACGTAGTTTGTATTGTATGGTGGTTGCCACATACCTAATGTGTGTTTCGGCACGGTCTTGAGAGTAAGTAATTCTATGTTAACCTGAGCCTGTCAACTATAAAAAAGGATACTGCAAGTACAAAACTAAATGTAAAGGTTTGTGTAGAATTTAGTCGATTTCGATTATTTTGGTTGTTATATGGATTTGTTCAAGGTCTGATGGAAGTTAAAGAAATAAATCCTCGCATCTTAACAGCGCCGCCAAACGTCAACTACATTTCCCTTGATTAAAAAATTCAATTATATACGAGAGTTTATGTTTACTATTAAATATAAGGTCGTTTTAAACTGAATTCAAATTCAAATTCAAAATCATTTATTCAATTTAGGCATCTACGACGCTCTTATGAAGGTCAATTACAAATTTTAATATTGAAATATTCTACATTGTACTGCCACGTTCAGCATAAAAAATTATAGAGCCACTGCGAGAAGAACGGGCAAGAAACTCGGGGCCATTCTTTTAAACGTCTTTTTACAATGTGTTATAAACAATATAATACAATTATTACAATATTTGTTTAAATTACGTAGGAGACAGGTGATGGCTTGGCAGAGCTGGAATTTTCCAAGCGTTATTGTCGTTTAAGTAATCACAAACTGTGTAGTAGGATTTCTTTATCAAAATGTTTTTCACGTGCAATTTGAATTTTCCTTCTGTGAGCATTGTAATATGTTCGGGATTTTATTATAAAACCAATACCTAAAAAGGACCTTTTATTTGTCTTTGCTAATCTAAAACATGGTACCGTTATTTTATATTTGTTCCTAGTGTTGTAATCGTGGTTGTCACTGTTTAATTTAAATTTACTCAATTTTTTCCGAACATACATAATATTTTCAAATATATACAGACTCGGTAAAGTAAATATATCAATTTCTTTAAAAAGATCCCTTAGAGATTCCCTAGGATCCATTTCATATATGGAATGTAAATTTTATACCTAAAATTCAATCATCAGATAGTTTATTTGTAAGAATAAACGTATACGCAACCAATATTAGAAGAACAATTGTTGGATGTTAAAAACAAGTGTTCATTTGTTTTATATTTGATCCGTTAATATTTTATTAGTTTCAATATTTTTTGTCGGAGGATTGAAAAACAAGGCCTAACATATTAATAATACATTTCAGATAAACGGCGTTGATATGGAGAACGCGCCACACGAGTCAGCCGTTTCGCTTTTGACCGGACACGAGAGGTTCGTTCGACTAGTCCTGCAGAGAACCATCACGGGCGAATTAGGTAAGCTTTATTTCAGGATTCATCCACCATATAAAAATAAAATAAAAAATAAAGCCGGCCAAGCGCGAGTTGAACTCGCATACCGAGACGGTTCCGTACCAAACAGGATATCCCAAAAAAACCTTTATTTTTTTTAAATAAGTCGAGATCCTTTGCTAGTTCATTTGCTAGTTTCATCATTTGATCTTGTTTACCAGTTTCTCAGTCTGACTGTCAATATTTCAAATTCCGAGATTTTTTTGTGTAATTTTGAGTCTGGGGGTATCACGTGTCGTCAGCGAATGTGAAATAATAATCAATAAGATTCACAATGTAGAATGCGTTGCGCGGTAGAATGCGGTAGATGCGTACAATACTCTTCAATATTACATCACATCTCGACAAATATAACAATTCAGTATCAGCCGAAACGCATGATCCCAAGCGCTTGTGACAGGCGTCTTGGAAATCGCAGTATAAGATGGCAGTTTTTCAGCAGGCATTGCTGCCCGCCCTCTGGTGCTTATACCTTTGTCATCGCCTCTTATGACTGCTAATAGACCAGCACTCCAGGGAATATAACGATTACAAATAGTAAATAATTTATTTTTGATCCATAGGCGAGTCGCTACCACGTCCGAAGTCAACATCAGACGATGTGAGAGAACACAAGACGAGTCTACAAAACGTGAACGTCGCACCGTCACCGAAACCCATAGCGAACCACGTGACCACACCTATCCTCACGACTGCACCAATCACTAACACACACGTGAACACGCACACTAACGGGAAGGACACACACACGAATGTGACCAGTACGAACACAGTGCCGCGTATGAATGCACCCACACAAATAAGCGCGCACGCAAACACTCTTCCACCGCAACCGGCGCCTCGGAGAATCAGTCAGAATAGCTCACAGGTGAGGCTTGGGGATGCTTTTAGTTTTATCTGTGTTGCGGGTTTTTTTCTATAATATAATCTCATATTTTCAGCCAGAACTAATGGTGAGCCAGTGTGGATATTTTTTACGTTATGAAGAAAGTTTAAAATGAAAGGCTATAAAGATATTTTGTCATTTAATAGAGATCATTTAAGATATTTTGCAATTTATTATAGACTTATACGAAATTTATAATCTAATATCGTGGATATCAATTGTGTGTTTTTTAAATCATATAATTACAAGTTATCATTTATATTAAAGGCTGGGGCATAGAGCAGGAATCTCATGAGAGCGTTCTGCCCGTTTTGTTATCTAAAAAGAAATGTTCTAGTGGGTCGAGTCTGGGTCAGTTTTTCTGACCAGGATATTTTAAGTAACAGTCATGGAACTGGACCCGATTGTTGGCATCATGCTTGCCCCCTTTAACATGTGACTAATGCATATCTAGCTAAACGTCGGTTCTTAAACACCTCAGCCTACTCCTTTGGGGAAATACAGGCGTGACGATATGCTAATCTGGGTGTAATTTCTGTTGTTATTGTATGTGTTGGGTTTTTTAGTCATTAAAATCTTAAGGTTTTGGTGTCAGTTGACAACTAATTTGTATGGTATAGTTAAACTTCATTGAATCTTCTTCAAACTCGTAGTTATCATAAATCTTTCAATATTTAGTAGTTATAATTCGCACTAAATGGCACATTATATAAGGTTTTTGGGTTACCTATTTATAGATTAAGTTGGCACAGCTATCATGAAACTAGTCAGAATTTATTTTCAGAGTAAGCTAGTGAAATGCCGTTATTTAATAACATCTAGCAATAATTCTATATATCTCATTATCATTTAAAATGTGTCACCGCATATAATAACTGCATTGTCTAATATAAAATTAAATTCCTCGAGAATCTGTTTCACTTTCACTGTATACATAGGGGCTCTTTGTACGCTGAGTTTGCTGTCAGTCTAACCATGATCTACTGAATGAAATGATTGTGAAGAATTATGGATTTGGGTCACGGTCATGCTTGTTGATCAAACTGTCTTAGTATATAGAATGCCAGACGCACAAATCATCGTGTGTTGAGTATAATGGTGTGTTGTTGTGTGTTGTGAATGAATCAGTAAATGCTTAAGACGCTAGAAATTTTATCTAGGAATTTTAATAGCATTATACCAGAACGTATAAAGAGCCCCTTTTAGCTTGCCAGTGCTCATGCCACACTGCTCGACGTACCATTTACCCAACGTTTATAATTCACCGCAGAATGCAAAGCCGACGACTAACAGTACGAGCACGCCTATAAACTCTGGCGCGAATAACACGCACGGCTCTACAGACGACGTTTTCGAGGACATACAGGTAAGCCCCGCCCACTTAGCACGTAAATTAACGAACCCCAACAGATTCGCAGGTGATGGTTATCGGTTAACACGTTCACATTCGTGCTTATACGTTGTAGCTTCTACACCATTGTGTGCGCCGCCTTTTCACTATCCGTAGATAGCCAAAAGGTCAGAAAGGCATTCTGTTTGGCGCAGTCGAGAGGATACTCGTTCGTTGCGTTCCGGGATAAAGAGCTCATATTCCGGCACGTTAGGGCGTCGTATCGATCACGATTGCTGCCACAGAAAAACTGAATGTCGTTCTCGAGCTTTTGTTTACATTAGCTTCACCTTGGTTACGCTTTTGTTCTCTTTTATATCGTTTTAGAGTTTTTTTTTTTATTGTTTCATTCTTAAATTCAGCTCCAATTGTTTGTTATTGCAGGTAATGGGCCGTCTGCCCGAATCGATATGCAAAACGATTCTGTTCGAGGTATCATTAATTACAACAGTTAAATGAGTTTTAGAGTTATTTGACTTTTATGACAATATATAATTATTTCTCGTTCACACACTTAAATGCTAAAAGTGTGCTTGCGCTTTGGAACATAGCCGCATTGCACTGGATGAATTTGATTCCTTTTTACTAAACCACTTTGTCTTGAGAGCTTTCATTCTCGGAACAATAACAGCAAGACGTTGCCTTTGCTCTATTTTTATCCATTGTTCTATTGACACATTTTTTATTTCAAAATCCTAAATGTTTCATGAGGTCACCAAGTTCATTTACATAAATCATACATAATTTGCTTTCATTTTTATGTTCGCTGTGTCCCTGTCACTATATCATTCAAAAAATAACCTAAATACGTTTAAAATAGCTGTCGTATCTATGTTGTATATAACATGAATAGATAGACTGAATTGAAAAAAAGTTTTGTACCAGGCACCTTAGTTCTGTAGCTGAATGTAAAATAAAAAACGTAAATTACAAAAAAGTTTGGAAAAATACATTGATGTAAATTTATTTTTAAGTGATCTTATCAATCCCTAAACACACTTTTTTAGTGCTAATAACTGATGTTCGATTTTAATGCCAGAAAATAAAAGAAAACAATATTTTAATTAAATCACCATGGTAAAATTTAGATAAATAAGGTTACAAATGAATAAATAAATTTGAAGCAATGAAGTTTTTATATAGAAACGCCACCGTGTAAAAGAACATTATTTAATTAAACTACAAAAAGGCGTGAAACAGGGAGACGTTATTTCTCGAAACTTTTCACGGATGCGTTGGAGGTTATTTTAAGTTCTTGAACTGGAAAGAATTCGGCATTAACATCTTTGGCAAATCACTGACCTTCGTTTCGCCTATGACATAGTTATTTTGGCAGAGTCGCTTCATAAGCTCAGTACAATGGTCAGCTACGACAAAGATGTTGCTAAAGAATCCAATTTGGATGGGTTGAGTTCGGGACATATTTTCATTTAACATATCCCAGAGCCTGAAGATCAAAGCTACTTATGTATGCATGTTGCTATGAGTTATCTCACTGAGACATGAGAACAATGACTGAGAAATGAAAAGTAGCCCTTATGGAGAAGTTCAGAGTCGCAAAACGAGCGATGGTGAGAGCTATTCTGGAGATCCTTTGCGTGATAAAATCCGCTACGAGGAAGTTCGCCGTAGACCCAAAGTCACCGACTTAGCTTTCATAATTTGCAATTTGAAATTACAATGGGCAGACCACATTGCTCGACGAGCCGATAACTGATGGGGGAAGAATGGTTACCACATTACACCGAAAGCCACAGAGATAGTAGGTCTCCCACTAGGTGGAATGACGACTTTGCCATTCGCGGGGAGCCGGATATTAGTGAAATTATACGATTCTTTTCGTTTTAATACTTATACGTTATACATATAAAACGGGGTTTAAAGTCTGATTTGTTGATGTTATTTATATAAAACTATAAATCTACCCTAAGGTAGATAAATTTATTTAATGGATACTAAGGTTAAATACGTGAACTATTTGATGCCATAGAGAAGCGGAAAAGTAATATATCAAATAAACAAAGAATGTCGTGTTACTTTTGAACTAGACCAGCTTTGCCAGGGATATATCTCGTTTATTCAAATCTCTTGTAGTCGGGTGATACGACAGGCAAATACAGCACCAGGGAACTTAAAAATATTTCGTCTAATCCAGGCCAACTAGACAAATACAGCAAAAAAATTTGTCTACTTTGTAAAGCAGACAATAGTAAAATAGTCATCAGTAATCAACCCTATTTCGTATGAAAATTTCGATGGCTAAATCAATAATCACTTTTTTGCCATTATAGGCAAAAAGTGTCTTACGAAATTAAAATAGCACTGTTATTTGAAGGCTAAAGTAAAAATTACAGAAACACTCGGCTAAATGAATATAAACCTAGTGTTGAAGTGCGTAGACTAGTGGTCATCGAAAAGTGTAAGAAATTGCAAAGGACTAAAGTACCTACTGAAGTTGACTATGAAAAGTAACCGTGGAAATCTAATGTACTATTGATAACATTAGACCTACTCCGGATGTTGTTTCAGCTGAATTGCAAAAATGTCGACGTTATGGCATACTGAAGCAATATTGTGTTTTGTACGAGGAGTGTGTGGAGTACTAGGATTCCCGAGTGCAGACCGCAGGTCAGCGATAATGTGAAATGGTGCCTGCTAAGGTCGAATAGTATCAATCTTACGCGTATAATTTTATACGACAAACCAATAGTAAGTGGTATGTCTAGATGTTGTAAATGTCATTTTAGATGTGGAATAATTTTGAAATAAGTTGAGTTTGTAGAATGAAAGAATGGAACCAAAACTTTGGACTCCAACTAAAAGAGAGAGTAGAAAACACTCCGGACTCAATAGCTGAATTTCTCTTCTGTTGCTCCAAGATACGCGCCGCACTTCGATGTCATAGCTTTTGACAAGCTCCATAATCTTAAGAGACTCTTTAGGTCTACCAAAAAGGTTATTGTAATTAAAACCATAGCTTTTTCAAGCGATAATGGCAGTAAGATATAAACTGCCAATCCAGGTGTCCACGTTGCGAATCCATGCGCATTGTGTTCGGGTATTTTGCACATGCTTGCCGGACTAGCAAATAATAGATCTGTCGCGAAGCACCACGATGTATTGTAGCAACTGTCCTCAAAACCGGTCAGTTCTATTTTAGCCTATTTAACATCTTAGACTACATCGCCACTTACTATTACTGGCAAATTTGCGAGATATTGGTCAAGACTCAACCGAATATTTGAAACATGCCCCACTGCTTTCACACGGTTAACCTAAAAATAATTACTCAAGTTATTCGACATTAGATATGAATAAATTTTGAATTTTCAATGAATCAGAACTTTGTGGCTTCTGTAGTACAAGGCCATAAAACATTTGATTATTTCATTAGTCCAGTGTGCAGTTTTAATGAAATATACGCCACACACTCTTCCCAAGACGTTTAACCAGTTGAAAAAATAACGACATGTCGATTCAAAGTATTGTAATAAAATAATTTCTTATACAAAATAAATACCGTTTGATAAATATTTTGATCATAAATATTTAGACAATAGGGATTAATAAATGTTTCTGTTTAATAATTTATTTGTATCGTATTGTCAAAAGAAATGTGCGTTTGTATTTTGTTTTTGTGGCAGTCATTAGGAACTACATAATTTGCCGATTATTAATATATTATTTAAGGTACCTGGTACAAACTGTAAACGGTTAGTATTTGTACGGTTTTTAACTATGTCAAATGGAGAAATTAAATTGTAGATAATAAGTATCTTTGAATGCGACTTCAATTTTAAATATATGATAAATTTTGGTATATGATGTGATGCTGAATATATTTTACTATATGCTTAAATATATATAAGACATGAAGTCGAGAAGCGAAAGTGTGTACCAAGAAATAAACTTTATTTAAAATATAGACTTCAATTAAAGAAGACGTTAGTCATCAGGGTACTGATGAGAATTGACTTATAACTATTGTTTAGTTAAATCGGGCTATTAATCACCCAGAGAATATAATTTTAAAACCTTTGATATGGTTCATTCATGCGACATAATCGGCCCTGCCTCGAGAAAAATTGCGATGGGATTTTTGTCAATTATAAAACAAGTATCGTACAAGTACAAATTAACGCTTCTATTTTTTTCAATATACAGCATTAATCTTTCGTTTTAAAATATCACATTCAAACGCAACTGGCATCATGCCGGATAAGCCCGGCAACTTCAAAAACGCCAGTTTGAAGCACACAAAACGTATACTATAAGGATACACTATGAACTAAACTTAGCAGAACGTTGTCTTATCTTACGTCTTTCAAGTTCCTTTACCCTTACACGAACTCTTTCTATCACATTTCAATTGTCTATCACAACCACAGCTGTCACAAAGTATCATTTCAACCCCTCACCTAGCATAAGGCGCTATATCAAAATCAATACCCAGTCATAATACGATGTGAACGTGTTAACCGAACAGCCTTCGCGGCCGATCACGAACGAGGAGTTCCAAGCGATGATACCGGCGCACTTCCTCGGCGGCGCTCGGCCGGCGCCGGCGTCGGAGCCTCCCCACTCCGGCGTCAGGGTGACCGTGGAACGGGCCCCGACGCACGGCGTGGTGCTCCCCCCGCCGCCCTCCACCCTCGGCCGCGTCACCGAGACCATCACTAAGTCCACCTTCACTGAGACGACGGTCACGCGCATCACGGATAATCATTTGGAAGCGCCGCTCATCATCGAGGTACGTATCCAGTCTACAGAGAGTACGGTCGATTCGCAACGCGAGACTTTGGTACTTTCTTCATAATCTGGAAAGTAACTTGTCCTTATTCCATTTTAGGTGGGTTTGGCACAACATGTGTCTATCTTCAAATCCTTTAATTAGTTACCTTTCATACACGTATATTTTTTCACGCAGCCCATCCACATCTTCTATTTCTTCTGCTATTATATCCGTCCTTCATTGAACTATAAAAGAAAATAAATTTATAACTGCCACAATTTATAAATACATAAAAACAACAATTAATAGAACTTTTTTATAGTGATGGGAGTAATTTTTGTCTATGGTTCTCATATAACATAATTCAGGGCAATTACCCTCACCAGCCCGGCTAGCATGCACGCCGCGAGTAAATTTTGTCTACCCTTTATCTCGTGTAAAATAGACATATTGACATATTATGTCTACGAATGCTAACATGGCAGAGCAAAGAACTCGTCCGTGGCAACTTGTCGACCAACACTAACATGCGCGCCCTTCGTTTAATCGATTTTAGACACTTATCTGCGAGTATTTGCGTGTATTTTCTCTACCTCAGTTTTGAGGACGAGTAAATCGAGTGTTTCTCGCGCGTCTTATAATGGGGGCGATCGACGATTTAGTACAAATTTACTTTCCGTCCAGTGTTAGCAGGCCCTTGATATATGTGTGCGTAATCTATACAATTACGTAATTTGAACACAACCCACGAACTCGTGTGTGCGTAGCTTAAATACAATATCTTTGAATAATGCGGTAAGTAGTGTAGGTTGTTTTTTTCAACTATTTTTAAAGTAATGGAATTATAGGTACTTCGCTGAATACTCAAAATAAATTTATATGTAGGTAAATGAGTAGGTATTTAAAATTTATAAAATTTTCATGAAATTTGCAACAGTAAACATTTAAAGTAATCTAAATGAATAAATTCCTTTTAGGGATCCGCACTCAATATATTGCTATAAAATATTATTCTATTGTTTAATAAAGAAAAAAATAAATGGGGCACTGAAAACTAGTTAAGTAGCTATGATAAAAATTAAAAACTTTGTTTCGCTACTTAGCATTCATTAACAAGAAAAACAGATAAGCAGCCATCGTCAACAGAGATAAAAATGAAATACCTACCTAAATTATGCAGAAAAATCGCCAATTCTATTTACATCTTCATCATTCGTTTGAAAATTTCATTAACGGGAACAATTTTAATCATAAAACCATCATAACTCCTAATGAAGTGTCGAGAACGGTAAAAATGTTTAATCGTTTATAATAGTATGGTATTTTATTAGTACAAAGTCCATCGCTGCTTATTTCCTATAACTGTTCGCAATTCAATAAACGAATAGCGCAATGGACGATCGTCCATAGATAATCTCAATTAACGGATCTTAGCGTGGTGCGGTCGCTGCTATCGTCCACCACTCTCTCTACGCGCGAGATAAATACTCTTCTCTTGTCATGCGTGACATATGTCTTATTTGCGCATGCTAGCCAGGCAGGTGACCCTCGATTAGATAGATTTTCTTTGAAAACAATTTTTTAACAAGCTCAAGGCGGCGGAAAACAATCGTTATTCAGAGAAGGATGAAAGTAATTTTTTGGAGGGTATTGAAAAGATGATTTTGTGTTGTAAGAAGTTTTTTGAGATTGCAGGGGACCAGATCCAGACCAGAGAGACCAGAATCGTCCCGTGGTAGTCGTAAAAGTCGATGAAGGGATTCCAGAAGGTGGATCTTGATAGCAGCGATTTCTGGGGAAGTGCCATCTTATATATCTGTCGCCAAGCCCCGAACAGTGTGTGGTAAAATTACAGGCACATGAGACTTAACAACTGTATATCTCAGGGTGTCTTGTGACGAAATGTAACTGTGATAGAGGTTAGTCCACTTAAAATCAAGTGGACCGCGTGCTTATCCCTTCACAATCACGTAGAACAATATACTGCCCTCTAAAACGCTTGCCAAACGTGGTGATTATGGCAAACATCCCTTAATGGGGGAAGCTGTGTTCATCATAACAAATAGAAAGATCTGAACTGAATTAAATGGTTGGAACAAGGAATTACTAAAAAGCCCAACAAATATTAGTATGGTGCAATCCATGAGTAAAGTGAAAGTAGTCGTGGGAGGTATAAAAATGAAAAGGGCCTTGTTTCGCATGACGTATCTGTTGTAATATACAATTAACGCTGACGAATATGTGTTAGTGGCTGAATTTCTTCTTCAATAAGTTGTTACAGGAGAAGTCAATCTCTGATGAAATACGCAACTGTTCTCTAGTGCAAATATTTATTGATTTACAAGTCTGTAACAACAAATTCAAATTCAAAATCATTTATTCAATTTAGGCGTCTACGACGCTCTTATGAAGGTCAATTACAAACTTTAATATTGAAATATTCTACATTGTACTGCCACGTTCAGCCAAAAAATGTATAGAGCCACTGCGAGAAGAACGGGCAAGAAACTCGGGGCCATTCTTTTAAACGTCTGTTTACAATTTGTTATAAACAATATAATACAATTATTACAATATTTGTTTAAATTACGTAGGAGACAGGTGATGGCTTGGCACAGGTGGAATTTTCCAAGCATTTTTGTCGTTTAAGTAATCACAAACTGTGTAGTAGGATTTCTTAATCAAAATATTTTTCACGTGTAATTTGAATTTTCCTTCTGTGAGCATTGTAATATGTTCGGGAATTTTATTATAAAACCGCACACAATTACCTAAAAAGGACCTTTTATTTGTCTTTGCTAATTTAAAACACGGTACCGTTAATTTATATTTGTTCCTAGTGTTGTAATCGTGGTTGTCACTGTTTAATTTAAATTTACTCAAATTTTTCCGAACATACATAATATTTTCAAATATTTTCAACTACCGCTGAATAAAGCTTATAACGCACACTATAATGATTTGGGAGGAGGTGATAGCAAGATGAATGAGAGAATATAGTGATACCCAGAACCAGTTCGGATTAATAGCAAGACGTGGGAGAAAGAATGGTATTGCACTACGGCAACTATGCCAAAATACAGACGTGGACACAGAAATCTGCACTTGTTGAACTACAGATGGCGTACATGTACCCTGAGAGGTTCTTTGATGGGCTGTTAATGAAAATCGAACGTCTGGGATGTACCTGTTGGTTATCGCATCAATTTACTGACCAGGAGGTCTACTCCGAAAAACGAAGTTCGAAGCTTCGTTTCGGATCGAAGTAACGACGAACATCGAACTTGTACCCTACTACCAAATAACTTCGGATGCGACTTGTACGGACGATCTTCGTTTCGGATTCATAGACAAATATTATAGTGGAGTGATATTGAAATCTTTGGGCAGGTTCTTTATGGTAGATATGATGAATAAATTAAAAACTAATAACCAAAAATAATTTGTGAAGAAGAATGTTTCGATAATTAATAAATTATTTATTCATGAATGTGCATGTGGAATTTAATGTATTCTACAGTTTGTTTTCTTAGTAAACAAGTATTTTTCAGAGTGATGGTTGTGTCGTCGACAAACAAAGAACCTAATTGAATGATGCCTAACACTATAAACTCTTTCGTAAATTCTACTTCGAATATGACAACTAGAATGCAACCATGGACTTACATTAGTAGATAAGCCTATATGTTCAATACACCGTTCGTGAGAATGATTTTATTTTCGCAAGTAGCAGACCTATTTTTGGGGCTCTTCTTTTTGACGTAAGTACCTATTTCTCACGCTGCATTTTATGAACAACCATGTAACGCGTTCCTAAATTAAGTAAACATATTCTTGAAAACACAAGAATGATTACTTATTTATTGTAACGGCGACTCTTGTATACAAAGGTATTTGTACATTCATGTTCCATAACTTTTTCTTCCACCACCAAGCGCATCACCATTATACATATTATAAATATAATATATATTTTGAAGCAGTGATGACTCTGACAGACGTAACAGTAGGGCGTATCTATCATGAGATTATCATTCATCCATAATCAACTTACTGTCTAAATACGAAGTAATAAATGTCAACTAACATTTGGGAGTAGGGTCAAATACGGGCAATATGTCAATTCACGAAGTACGGATCGAAGTTCGGATCCGAAAGTGTTTCGTGGTAAGAAAAGGTGCGATCCGTCAAACGAAACTTCGAACTTCGTTTTTGGGAGTAGACCTCGAGGTCTACTCCCAAAAACGAAGTTCGAAGCTTCGTTTCGGATCGAAGTAACGACGAACATCGAACTTGTACCCTACTACCAAATAACTTCGGATGCGACTTGTACGGACGATCTTCGTTTCGGATTCATAGACAAATATTATAGTGGAGTGATATTGAAATCTTTGGGCAGGTTCTTTATGGTAGATATGATGAATAAATCAAAAACTAATAACCAAAAATAATTTGTGAAGAAGAATGTTTCGATAATTAATAAATTATTTATTCATGAATGTGTATGTGGAATTTAATGTATTCTACAGTTTGTTTTCTTAGTAAACAAGTATTTTTCAGAGTGATGGTTGTGTCGTCGACAAACAAAGAACCTAATTGAATGATGCCTAACACTATAAACTCTTTCGTAAATTCTACTTCGAATATGACAACTAGAATGCAACCATGGACTTACACCGTTCGTCAGAATGTTTTTATTTTCTCAAGTAGCAGACCCATTTTTGGGGCTTCTTCTTTTTGACCCTTTGTAAGTACCTATTTCTCGCGCTGCATTTTATGAACAACCATGCAACGCGTTCCTAAATTAAGTAAACATATTCATGAAAACACAAGAATGATTTCTTATTTATTGTAACGGCGACTCTTGTATACAAAGGTATTTGTACATTCATGTTCCATAACTTTTTCTTCCACCACCAAGCGCATTACCATTATACATATTATAAATATATATATTTTGAAGCAGTGATGACTCTGACAGACGTAACAGTAGGGCGTATCTATCATGAGATTATCATTCATCCATAATCAACTTACTGTCTAAATACGAAGTAATAAATGTCAAATAACATTTGGGAGTAGGGTCAAATACGGGCAATATGTCAATTCACGAAGTACGGATCGAAGTTCGGATCCGAAAGTGTTTCGTGGTAAGAAAAGGTGCGATCCGTCAAACGAAACTTCGAACTTCGTTTTGGGAGTAGACCTCCTTGTCTTACTGACATATTCAGTGTTACTGTTCAGCCTTTCATCAGGGATTGAGCCTAACATCCTTTATTAGTTATTATATAGCAACCGTCCAGGACTGGCGTATTATTAAACTCTTCCTGTTTATCGACGCATTGATATCATAACCTGCTGTTCGCCGATGACAATATTCTTGTAAGAGAATTGTAACCGAGTCCAAAACAGACAAGAAATATTAAGAAGGCGGATGAAAGACAAGGATGTGTATGTTTGGTGTTACTTGAATAGACAAAATGAGGCACAAGTATATCAGAGAAAACTTAAATCACTGCAGTGATATGGGCATATCGTGAGTTAGAAGCATATATCGAAAAAGTCTCGAGTATGAATGTGGATGGATAAGGAAAGTATGAAGGGGAGGCCAAAGAAAGTATGGATGGACTGCGTAAAAAGGGATTGGTGTGAGTAAAGAGATGACGATCAACAGAACAATGGAGAAAAAAATATAGCCAACTCCACACAGTGTGGGATCAGCCAAGGAAGAAAAAGAAGAAATAGATGAAAGGGAACAGTGAAATTTATCATTAGAAATATGTGGAAGAGATGGTAGGATTAGACTGGATAAAGGGGTGCTGAAAAAAGAGTAGGCTGGTACAGGCGACAAAAAGAAGTAAACTTTTGCCAGTTTATAATTTAAAGGTACAAGTCACGTCAATCTTTGACTCTTCAACTTTTCTGATGCTGCTTTCACGACTCCACTGATACACTCATTCCTAATCTTGTCCATTCTAGTCAATACACACATCCAAAATTCGCATAATCCAATTTCCTTTCATTCGAATTCTCTCTTGGAATTTGCTCATTATTCAGACCCATAAGGGATGTATTGATCAATACATCCCGAAATTCGTTATTATGGTCTGATCATTATTTTTTCTAAGCTTAATAGAAATCAACATGAAATAAAATAATAATACCCACCCACCCATTATTTTCTTGGGAACACGAGAGAAGGCATTAACATATCTGTATTTAACTAGGAAATATACAGATTCAAACGCATTCTTCATCATTCAGAGAACAGCGCTTGAAGAGAATAAACGGAAGGTAAATTTTCAGTCTTAAAAAACAGTATATGCATTTTACTCGTACCATGTTCCAACTTTCACTTCATAGGATTTGTCGTTATCTATAAATGAATGCTCACTGTACATTAAAATATCGCATTAGGGTTAAGGTACCTTACTGCCCCGTCTCAAAAAATCACCCTATATGTGCACGTTCTGAATGTGCTCTCCATTCTATGTGACTATTACTATTAACATCTTAAAGTGAACACACATAGTAGGTTATTAAGACAGAGCAGTAAAGGCCAACGGGATTCGTCAAATGTTTTGGACACAGGAAAATTTAAGGAGACTTTCCTTATCTTCGGAAACAAATTGGATTGTATTCACAAATTTTGATGAAAGTACACTTAGCATGAACATTGACAATTTAAACAGAAACATTTCTGTGGTCAATTAATTCGTTTTCTATTATGCACTCAATATAACTATCAGACCAACAACTGTACTTTATTTCAGAAATCGTCTAAAGCTTTCCTTACTGCCCTGTCTCACAAATTCACAGAGTATAAAATTAATGACATTCTGGTAAGTTTGACTACCGCTCATCGAGTGAGCTGGTAATTATATTACTCGTAAACTACACTTTAGCCAATTAATTTAAAGAAATTAAGCGATTCCTAACGTCTTTTCTTTGAATCATCACTTCACACCGTTTGTTGCGATGGAAATGGACCGCAGGCGAGTGAGTTACAGCAGGTTTGTTGGTGCTATTTTACAGGTAGAGAGCTACTATCCGTAAAGTAGATTGCTAACAACCATATATAAAATGGGTTCCTTTGGCGCACGAATCAATATCAAAAATAGAATTATTCTATCAGTGTATAATCGTAATGAAGGCGACGCGATTCAATTTAGCATATTCGTGAGAATTGATTCTAACACTTGTAAACAATAAACATTCCAAACTGAATGTTGAGGTAATTCTAAACGATATTTTGAAATTCATCTGTGTGCAATTGGGCCCCTTTATTTATAAGCCATTCAAGTTGTGTGAAATTTTGAGTGCTTGTTGTGTGCTATAATTAGCTTTAACTTAGTCACACACTGGGGTCGAGTGGTCATGGTATATAAGTGGATGCGGTAGATATTCAGCGTCGTCAGTTTTTATGATAAAGGTTCGATTTGACAAGTTTCTCCATCTTCGCATAAGGAGTGGGCGATCCTCGAGGTCGATCATCAAGGTTCAAATTTTGCCACTGGTTTTCAGCCTACCGTAGTATTTGGTGGTAGAACATTTGCATACTCGCCAGCTAGTTAAACATATGGCTAGTAGGCACTGGCAGCAGCCTTCTACCATTTTGACCACGAGAAAGATGTCATACACTCACCTAATAAATCTCTATCAAGGCTTTTGTACATTATATTTTTTATATTGTTACAGGATGTCACTTTGCTTAAAGAAGGCGGTTCTCTCGGCTTCAGTATCATCGGTGGGACGGACCATTCGTGTGTGCCGTTTGGAGGGAAGGAACCGGGAATATTCGTTTCACATGTAAGTTTAAAACTGGATATAATCCAGAAAAGTCACATGGCTTACCACAATTTCATGACTGTGACTCATCAGGCATATATATTATATTAAGTTATTTATAATTTTAAAGGGACTGGTGTGCAATCAATTCAGGAACAATTGCAGCAGAGCAATGATTTCAGCATTTTCACGAAAGCAATTTAGATTTTTCTAAACGCTTTTAACAATTTTATCCCGTGCTACGAGTTTGAAAGCTTATTTGGTTTTTCTTTACTATAAGGCTACTTATTTGTCTCACATTAGGTGGTTCCCGGTGGCGTGGCCGCTCGCTCCGGCAAGCTGCGGATGGGTGACCGCCTGCTAAAAGTGAACGGTCACGAATTAGTGGGCGCGTCACACCGCGACGCGGTGCAATTGTTGCTGCAACCCGGGCCAACCCTAACGCTGACTGTGCGACATGACCCATTACCGTCCGGATTCCAGGTCAGTCACAACCCTGAGTGTTTGCTGTTTAATGTGACACAGGATTTACTTGTTAGGTACATTAGGTGTTTGGTCTCAGTGAGAAAAGATACAGAGCCCGTATTTTTAAGTATTTTATACATCCGTGTAATAATACATTGGTGCTTTGTAAAGTACTTGCGCAGAGACCATAGACAATTGTGTATATATTACCAATAACGTCTCCTTTAAATAAAAGAGTTGATACTTATTTCATGAAATGTGCGCAATGCGACTTTGTAGCAGTTTAAAAATTAAGTCAAGTAATCAATACATACATTATGTTTGGAAGATGTCACTGGTTAGATTTCTTCAGATATATTTCATAATAACATGCATAACGTATAATTCTAACTAAACTCTTTCGCGCTCGTGTTATTTGACGTAAATTGTATATATGGAGACCCGCAGCAATCGACGATAATTGATTAGAATACTGCCATAAATGGCACACTTTTTGGTTATAAACGTTCCTATAATATTATTCAGAAAATTGTTACGTACATCCATGTTTACCTTTTACGTTCTTAATTATCCTTAATACATTAGCAAATGTTGGCCAAATAAGACAAATATTCGTTATAAACAGTCGAATAAATTTGTAAGAAAGATAATCCTGTGTCACAAATAGTATTTGTATGTGTATGGACATAATTTAACCTGAGACGATTTAATTGCATTTAGAGAAGATTTATGAGAAATTGTTGAACTTTTCTGTTACAAATTGATGATGCGTGTATTCAGACACATACGTATGACGCGGTGTTTTGCATGTTTTACGAAGTTGGAGTTTTTGTGGAAAATGATGGTGAGAAACAACACCGTCGACATAATGAGTAGACTATTTCCGTTTGTCGCTTTAAAGTAGACATTTGGCGGTTAAATATCGATATGCATAACGCTTATGCACAAGTAGCCCAGTCACATTAAGGGTTTTACCTCGGATGAGGGAGCTGTAAACTTATGTAAACCTAAACCTTTAGTTTGGTATTATAAAAGTTGGCTACAGAATCTCATAAATTAAGATATTCAAGGTCACAAAAATATTTATTCGCGTATATCCCACTTACTATAGTTTTAATGATTGTATCTATTAAATATTCAGACCATAACATTTTATGCTGATTTTGTAAGATATTTTTTTTTTATACGCTTAACCCCTTTTGAGGTAGACCGCGGCTGTATATATAGCTATACATAGCAATAATGCAAGGTTAACCGTGAGTCCCGCTAAATAATGGTGGTCCCAGTGTGATGGGCAAACTTACCTACATAAAGATATAATTAAAATGTATATACTCTACTCCGTTTCTACTTACTCTAAGTTGCATAATTTAAGATTAAAATCAAAATTATTCATATTGTTTCACTTAAAAATTAATATATTCATGACGTAGTATTATTAAAGGAAAATATTTCATAGCCAAAAAATATTATTAAAAGTAATTTTTAAATTAATACATAATGCAAATTATTCATAATTAAAAAACATTTTAAGGATGAATAAAAGAGCTCACTATGGCTCAGCGCTATACATAGCATAATGTAAAATTAACAGTAAGCATATTATCGTCGTCAAAGCATAGTCATATAGTCATCTCAAAAAAAAATGAGCGTGTATAAAAATGTCTAAAACAAAATTTATAAAGAACTGTATGGTCTTCAAATTGATGCAATCATCGTTACAATCATAGGAAGTTAGATATTAGCGAAAAACCATTTTGGTGACCTTGTATGCAAGCTCTTATGAGACTTTGAGACAACCTTTAAAATGTGTCAATATAAAGGTTTATACAATTTTACAGCTTCTTACCTCTTTATTCGAGGTTGACCCCTATATTTTGCTTAAGTGACTGGGCTCATGTTATACATCATATTCTGATAACAGCAAATTAGTATCTCTGCTGCGAACTCTGTCGCTTTTGAATGCAAAATTATATATATCGTCAAAGTTGATGAATGCAAGACTTGCGGTTTACACGTATACGTTGTTTGTTCCACACTGTCGCGCGCTCCTCGGCCGCCGTGACACGTTCAGGGTCTCATGCAAGTTGAGATTGTTGACGCAACTGTAAGTGTGCCCACGATCTCGAATATGTGTGTTACTTTACCAAATATCTATGTCAGTCTCCATACCCCATCCAAGTCAGTCCGTGTGCCCAACGCCCAGCTATCGTCGTAATCAGAATGGTTATTCCGTATTTTCAAGCTTCTTCTATTCCGTAGAGAACGCGTTTCCGATCCGGCTGTAGCTTCTTATAGCTTTTATATTTTATAAACCTGTTTAAATCACACTCTAATCACTGCACACTGCTAGGAGTTTTCTTTTATGGAACGTGTTTGTATATCCTTTGTGAGAAAGCTTCCCATGCATGAAGTGTATCGCTTTGCATGGACAAAATGTCGTTGGGTGTTTTGTGATTGTAGTCGTTGTATAGTGATGAAGCTTCCCTTACAAGTATTTATTAGAATTTTTAATATTTAATTTGTCTAGAGATAATCGAAGAAAATTTCGATATTGGCAGGACTTAACGATCATAAAGCAAGAGGGTGAGAAGCTGGGAATGCACATAAAGGGCGGTTTGAACGGTCAGCGAGGGAATCCCAACGATCCAAACGATGAAGGAGTCTTCATATCGAAGATAAACAGCGGCGGTGCTGCCAGGAGAGATGGAAGACTTAAGGTATGATTTATTGAAGTTCTATTTTGCAGTCCGACTTAAAATTTTGTTGTTTCAGCTATGGAATTTTCAAAGAAAATGCCCACAAATAATCTGCTCCTTTAATGGAGACCCCTCTATTAAAGCTACGTTCAGATTTATTGTATTAACACTGCCCTATTCGGGAAAAAATCACACGATATACGATGGTTAAGAACTACGGGGCCAATTAGAGTGATATGTCATTTTTGCTTAGAGTTTAGAGCATACCCCTGCTACAGGGGTGGATGGCGTGAGTTCGAATAACGCACTTGACTAGAGTTTTTCCTCTCGTTGTAATTTTGTAATTGCTGAACACAGTCAATCAGTTAAGAACGACTAAGCAAGCTACGAGCTGTTCATATATATGTTTAATCTCCAGGTGGGCATGCGGCTGCTCGAAGTGAAAGGCGTGTCGCTGCTCGGCGCCACACACGGCGAGGCGGTGAACGCGCTACGATCCGCCACACACGCGCCGCTACACCTCGTCGTGTGCCACGGGTATACGCGACCAGACAAGTACACTGTGAGCATACACTGCTATAACTTATACCCTAATTTATACGTGTTCAATGTTCTTCATAATATTAGAAATTCTGAGATGTAAAAAAAATGCCAGTAGGAATTGAACCCGCAACTCCAACCGGCCAATTATGTTATTTGTTATATATCAAAATCTGATTTAAATTAAAGAAAATGATTCGAATCTCTTAGTTACCAATGCTGTTATTAGCTGATGTACTACAGTAAATAAAAACTTTTTTTAGTTAATAGTGTTCAGTAAAAAAATATAATATAATTCAGTAAACTAGAAACTTAAATTTGTATATAATTTCAATAAGATTTTGTTACAAATTCCATAACACGGCCATTCAGCAGGTCTCCTTTTTATATATGTTTTTTCTGACTTTATTCCAGTTCAGCATGCATAAATGCTTTTAAAAATATTGCACAACATATCTCTTGTATTTACTTACTATGAACAAATATTTTTTTTTATATTCAGTTAACGACCTTGTATTTTGAATCCTATTTCTACTTGGCCAGCTTATATTGTTTTTGTTTTACTTAAGTCGTAGCTTGTACCATAGTCAATGACCATACTAAGTTTTACGCTTGTATGTAAATATTACCGTTTTAACCGTAGATTAATAACAAAAATCCTTGGAAATTCATCAAATTTAAGTGTTATATGGATAAGATTATTCTATAGAGTATCCAGCTTATGTTCCGTGATAATTACAACCTTTTACCGTTCGGCATGTTTAGGGTATTCGAAGACTATGAACAGGTTAATGGCTGATATTCATCAATACGACAGTAGCTAGACGACATTAGAATAATGATCAAAAATTGTATTATGTCACTATGCCCGCGATTCCAGAAAGTTTATAGCATAGCGGAAGTTCCAAGAATGAAAAAAGTCATTTACGTTATTATAGGACACTCTAAAACTACGTCGAATGTTTTTGGTATCGACTCTTATTAAACATATACGTGAGCAAAATACATATTGCCTTCCAATTCCTCATAAGAATCTACTATGCGTGCATGACTTATGCGAGACAGATCGTCTTTGTTCTGTCTTGATTTTTTGGTGGAAATAAATTACCGTTCAAATGAAAATTAATTTGGCGATAGCATTGTTTGCAGTTTTATTTGCAAATATTACCCTTCAAAGGCAAATGCATACGACACAATCAGCACGATACACGCTGATTCCTCGTATCTGAGCAAAATGGGACCGTCATGGCATGTATAAGAACCAACTATGGCACCTTTTTAATAATATTTTTTAAGAGTTGCCACTTTTTCACGACTCTTTATGTTTGGATTGCAATTCTATCACTTTCATGCAAGTTCTGGCACGCTTATCACACAAACGTGCAAGTCTTGATAGTTAGAGTGAGATGGAACACGAAGCTTTGTTTGCACAGACCGGTAGTGAAAGCGGGACGGCGGAAACTGGCGGCTCTCTGTCTCACTCAACGTCAAGCCTGGACCGAGATGAGCCGTTGCATCATTCGCAACAGGTAAGTTACACGTTATAAAACTGCTTGCATTTATGTTATTGATGTATAAACCGAGCGCTCTACATAATGGAATATAACCTTGTCAAAGTAAATTTAAAAATTACTGTTCTTCAGCGAAGTATCGTTAGCAAAGAAATTCTGAAGAATAATTACAGTGGCATAACTAAAAAGGGGGTTATAATTTTCGTATGTTTACAAAAATACACAAAAACTGATCATCTTTTTTTTTTTGTAAATTCATCGAAACATCGTAAGTTGAGATACCTATCAACTGCTGCAATTATTTCACCTGCTTTTTCACTAGATTTTATTAAAATAATGGTAAAATTATATATCATCAGAGTTACTGCAATCTAATTTATGATTTGCCCATATATCACGAACAGAAATGGACACTAACAAAAATTAACATGTCTTATTGTGTCGTGACCATCAATGCGAGTTTGCTGACGCTACCACCACTGGGTGCAACCCCTTCTGATGGCGCGGATTATAGTTTTTCAATATAACGTATATCACATAACGCATCCTAGCGAACTCTAATGTTGCGAATGTCCGTGGGCTATGGTAATCGAGCCGAATGCTCGTTTGCCCTCCTATACCATAAAAAAAAATGCTTTGCATAATTAAATAACTTAGCACTCACACTGCGCACTACTGCCCGGTGAAACTGATAATATCAGTAGACATTGTTCTATTAATTCTTACGCTTGAAGTAGGGAATATGTGACACATTTTCTTTTCCTTTTCCTTTGCTAAGTCCGGGTCTGGTTAATGTCATAGGTCCGCCTGGTGTTCTTGTGTCAAAATGGCGCATTGTAAATTAAAACCGTAGGTTTAAAGGGCCCAAGTCGCATTTCAGTTTATTCGAAATTGACTTCTAAATAAGATGTCATTGATTGTGATTTTAGCCTGTTCGCCTAAATTACTACAAATTTTAACATTATAACTTGTATTGGGAGGACACAAAGTCTGTTTACGATAAAATATTGTCGTACCTAGTGAATGTTATGGCATGGCACAATTCTATATAAAACTTCAGGTAGTTTGAATTTGCGCATGTTATTACAAAGTACGCTTTTTCTTTTCCATGAATAAACATCATGAAACAGGTTCTTCCACTTTAAAATATAGCTTTAATCAACAAAACTTCATCTACATGATGGTGGCTTTAGTCAACGATTGCAGGAATACTGGCTACAAATATTTGTCCTTAAGCAATATTCGCTCGTACCTTGCATTTTTCTAAATGGACATTTAGAAAAATGTATCGTTAAGCATGTCGTTTAAGACAGATTACATGGGTTTTAATACTACGCTTCAGAATTTTAATATTGTTTTCAGGAGCAACATGTCCAACAGGATCTAGTTGAGTTTGAACACGAGAAACAAGTCGCCGAAGTAAGAGAGAAATCCACGCCAGAAAAGGTTCGTCTTATATTTATCTTCATTCAACATAATTTTGATTGAAACAGAGTGTATAAATCTAGCATTTCAGTTAAGAGTTGTCAGTATAAATATAGCATTTCGAAAAAAATATGATACTACAAAATTAAATATATATTATGATTTTTTTAATTGAAAAATATTTTTTCAATTGGACAAATTCACCCGTGGAGTGCCGGGTTATAATATCACCCCACATTTCTTCCCGTATGTGCCATAAGAGGAGATAAAGGGAAAAATGCCAGAAGGGGGGACAACTATTGCGATCCACAAACGCCTGTCAAGCGTGAGGATTATGGCAAATCACACGAATGGGGATACCTTGTTCAACGGTTGACGTTCCGGTTGATGTGATGATGGTGATGAAGACAAATTTATATAATTAATAAATTTGTCTTCTCTATTTCCAAATTAAATGGTTTATGTTGTACTTAATAAAATGAATCAGAATTATCTTTGAAACCAAATATTTTGATAGAACTCGTCGTGAAAGAGTTCGTACGGAGAAGTATTGCCACCATAGCTATTATTACCGCCAAGCAGTAATGTTCGCATTGCAGTTTAAAGGATAAAGGTAAAGTTTTGAAAAGCATGATCAGACTTAACAACTGTATGTCTCAGAGTGATGGGCGCAATGCAGTTAGTCACATCTGACTAAATGCACCTGTCAATATTTTCCCTCCATTTCTTCGAGTCAACGATGTCTGCCAGTACTGGGCGGTAGCCACCCCAAGAAACCTTTAAACCTTTATCTAAAGGTGGTCAATGTGGTGCGAGGTAACGGATATGCGGATTATTTAGTCTTAACATTAGTCGGAATTATCTATGGTTGGAGCAATGAGCAATTTGAGGTAAATGCAATTGTGGATAATACGTGGCGGCTTAGGCTGCAGTCTTCCGGTTCGTCCGGCTTGTTGCCGGCTGTATCCTGTTTGGTGAAAAGCCATTCGTGGCAATCAGAGGCCATTCTCAAGAGAAGCAATCACTGCTATTGAAAAAGATCACAGCAATCACTGCTATGTTATCTTTTTCAATAGCAGCGATTGCTTCAACCATCCTTTTTTTATGAAGTATGGTTGAAGCAATCACTGCTATTGAAAAAGATCACTGCAAAAGATACCGCTGCCCGTTTTCTGGTTTTCCATGAGTTATTTCTCCCTAACAACAAAAAGTGATGGGATGCTTCTTTAGCCCAACAACCCACGAAGCCGGAGAGTCTAGTTCCTCTTGGTATCCTATGAAAAGACAAACGTTTATGTATACACAATTCCAGGTGCTAGACATAGTCCATGCCGTTGAAAACATGGCAATGGAACCAGCACCTACTTCCCCCGAGCTTCAACACAAGACCACCACAGTTGTTATGTCTAAACACACGCTCCAACCTCAGGTTAGTGACACCGGCAGCTTAAATTTATACGCTAACAATGTTTGCTAAAACCCTTATCGAATTAGGATGAACTAGGGACATTGCTTTAGATATACATTGTTAAAAAAAACAAGTTGATTAACATACTACAGATTGGAACAATCCCTAATGTCAGGGGAATTATAAGTATGTTTTTAAATGGGTGAATTAAATTTCACGAGTGACGAGTAGACGAGTGTTTGGTAAGAGCATTTGGTTATACATTTGTTGAATCTTCATATTCTTCATATCTGTCAGTGGTATTGCCATATCGATCAGTGTTAAGATGTACTTTTTTATATTGAAAAGTCTTATAAGTGATTCTTTATATCTAAAGCATTGTCTACAGTTATCTAAACCCTTTGTAAATATAAATACTTTATACCAGTTGCATACTAAAAGTTTAACTTTGCCTTTTAATTATGATAAAATATAAGGTTTGAAGAAGTGCAAGTTTTTTGTATGGATCTTTCATATTATAGTTTCTTAATTTCCTTGGTTACGTTAATCATTTGTACTATGAAAAAATATAAAACTTGCACTTACTATGATAATAATAATTAATTCTATTTTTCTGAAGTGCATGTAATTTGAACATTTAAAAAGTTTAAATTAATCTCTTAAATCTATTATGTAGCTTTTTATTATAATGATTTTTATAAAACTTTGATTACAGCATGATGAGTAAACTATAGCTTTTGTACATTCAATATGAAGATATAATATTGAAAGGCCGAAACAAGATTATATTTTTGCACGTAAACGTTTTGATAGCATGCACTGTCTATATTTTTAGTATAAATTATTGCTTGCATGGAAATATAAGTATGACGTTTTCTATTATTGTATCGGCTAATATACTTATACGTATTTTTAACACATTATCTTCCAAAATAAATGTTTTCTAGTATAATATATTTACTTGCGCCTTTTATGTAGTTGGTATGTTATGAATATGGATGGGTGGCACTTTAAAGTATTCCGAACACCTTTCAAACTGTCTCAGGTTGTTTCTCGTGGCGAAAATGTATCTTGAATGAACTGTATTGCATGTACCTACCCCCAATTATGTTTATCCTTCTAAATTGTAGGTGGAGAATTGAGATATTATTGTTTAGTTTAATTAGTTTAGATCTATGTCGTCGTGTGCTAGCACAGTGTGTCTAATAGTGGGAAACGTTCCGAAACTCGTACAACTCGTCAACATTGCATAATTCATACTTCACACGTGAAAAAATTTGAAACGCGCCATGCGCCTGTCATATGAACTAATATGAAACAAATTTTGTGTATGTCATGAAATCTCCAATGTCTATTTGTGTAAACATGTTTTGACAAAAGCGTATTAACGCGGTTGTTTTGTTGCTGACATATATTATATCGAGAAAATTGTTTTTTCGAACTTCGATTCTAAAGTCTAACCTTATTTCTCACGGCAACAACGTCTAGATAGTTAAATTCTTGCTTAAAAAAACTTCTAATTGTTTATGGAACAACCTTTTTCATGTATAGCTATCGTGTAGTTGGATTGTTATATGTGAGACGAGTCAGTCGCTATTTCGAGGTTCTCCACTGTTTATTTGCTGTGGTCTTAGTATCTTTCATGTTGCGGTTATATCCGTCTAAAGCAACTTCAGTGATGGAGCCTGCATCAAACTTTGTAATACTATAATAATTACTAATATATCATTGACTAAACATTACTTGTTTATACAAGTAAATATGTATTCTTAATGGTTTGCATGAGTTATTTACGTCTTATCTGTATGGACGGTATTATAAAGTTTGAAACAGGCTTGGAATTGATATATTTATAGAGAATTACGTCCATTGCAGAATGCGTACCAAGAAGAGACGGAGGGATACACATAGTACTGCCATTGTAACATCCGTTTACTCCACTAACTTGTAAATACGTAGTCTATAACACTCAATCTACGGATATTTCCAAGCGCATTTCATATCACACATATCCACTTAATAAAGCAGGAAAATGAGCGGAGATGTGTTTTCAGGTAAAAGACAATTAGAGTGGAGATCGCTTTGATCTTCTATTTCTGTAATTTTCATGAAGATACATCTCTGGACATCTCTCCGCTGTGACTTGGAATCCACTTTGGATACCGATTTAAATTATGCTATCAAATTTGAGATTTCAAATTCTCTTATTTTATAATACTTTGAAATGTGCACAGGAGCGTCCGATTTTTGTCTTATGTATATTATTGTGCAATAGATATAAGTTCGTCCAATTATATTGCACAATATGATTCAGATGTGTGAGCGCGATGTATAAAGAATTTTTCAAGACAGATTTTGAAATAATCGTCTGTTTTCATTAGCTAGTATAGTCTATTTTTATGAACGTATGATGATTGTGATGAATGATATACTTGACATGATTTTCAATGGTTATTGCAGTGTTGTTTGATGAATTTGTATGCAAAATTGTTAAATGTCCATTTGCTGTTGTGTTGTTTGTTGATGAAAACTTTACTTGTTAATTAATAATTGTCTATAAATTACTCAAAGGCAGATTCAATTTAGCAGAATAGTTATATAGTTAATAACATGACAAAAAAAAACCTTATTTGGCTGGAAGAAAAGAATTGAATTTCACATATTGACAAAAATTTAACAATATCAGCATAATTTCAAACTATTGTTATTTTTTATACTTATAGAATATTCTGAGATTACTCTCATCTAGCACATGGAATTTAAAAAAATATAAGGCCGTAAAATTGTTCACATGTTACTTATATGCATGATACCTGATAACTTGAAAAGTGACAAAAAGTGTGAGAAACTGTGACATACACGACACGAGAGTAATAAAAGCACATACATAAAATAATTCTTAACTTATACTGGGAATTATGGTTAATCGTAAATTTTGTCTTAAATTTGCCAGTTTGTTCAATGGGTTACTAATTATCACTGGAATGAAACAAAACTTAAAAACGGTATACTTTCTTATCGGGCAAACTTTAGCTCACTTTTTGTTCTGGTAATGCACGCATTATTTTATTAAAATATCTATTAAGTTTCGCGAATAGTTCTAGTAGGTCTAATTGGTAAAACATTACACTTTTTGTATTGCTTATAGGTAAGCCTTTGACCACAATCTCACCTGATGGTAACTGATGATGTGGTCGAAGGTGTTAACAGGCTTGACCTAGAAATACTGGCTCGCAAGGACAGCTGCCGGAACACACCGTTAGGTGCTTGGCGACAGATTTTCTACTTGAGGGTGGTCGCTAGCCAGGCGGGTATTCGCAAAAATGCCCTTCCACCATGCAAAGATAAGATAAAATGTCTGCACTATGAAGAATATATATAAAAAAAACAGTACTGAACACTGGAGCCCGGCTGGAAAAATCAATGAATGTCGGCCTTATCCATCTGTATTAACAACACACTACAAACTAAATACAGATTCAGATTTATTTATTGTTAGACTGTGTTACATGTAGTTCTTAAATATTATAAATAGTACCAACAGCTAAGTCCATTCGGACATACAATAATAATGTGCTTATATCTAATTCATATTTAAAGTCATTAAATTATTAACGCATGAATAATTATATAATAATATAGTAGGCGTGAATAAAACAATATAAATCCAAATAAAATTAAATAACGTCAAATTTAGAGATCTATCTATAAGAAAGTCAGTCACTTTGTAGTACAGTTTTTGTGAAAGAAAATTATACAAACTTCTTTTAAATGCAGTGACACTCTCCGATTTTAATATTGTTTCTGGCAAATGATTGTATATCGTACAACACTACAGCTACTACAATGAAAGCATTTAGGCAACAAGACCATTGCGGGCCTACATACTAAATAATATATATACTATACTGCCCATCTATATGATCTTAATGCTTCGCTATAACAGGAATTATCGTTACGTCGTAACATGTGACCAGATTATAATTATGTCCATGTTATGGAAATAAACTAAGAAAAGCCGTTGTCGGACTAAGTTGAATCTGCCACTATATCGATGTTTCCTTTCCACGTTTCAAAAGTTTAAAAACTTCCATTAATTATAATGTTAATGTAAATTATTAAAAAAAACAAATGAACATTAAATGTGTATATAAAATGTTGCTCAAAGTTCTGATTAAAAATGAATCAATAAAATTATAACTTGTCGAACATTAAGGCTGTGTTGCACCACTTGACGCTGGTTAAATTCGGTAAAACATTCCATGTAGAACCTTATTCCGAGGGAATAATTAAAATGGCTATCGATTTGTGCAACATAGATTTATTGTTTTATAGGTCGAAATTGTTATATACTAATTCGTATAACATATTTTTTTTCATTTAAAAAGTGTAAAATTTGTTTATTTTTGAAACAATATAAATTTTTCATAAAAATGTGCGTCTATATGTCTAATTTTGGATTGGTGTGTAAATGTAAATGTGTGATCAATTCTATTAGGAGCCCATTGGGCGCTAGGTTCAATCACGAGTAAACGTCTGAATAACGAGAACATTACCATGTAATGTTGATGAGTGATAGTGCCTGATGAATTTTTCTGGTGAAGCGCACCTCGACGCGGCGGAAGAGCCGCACGCGCCGCAGTCATCGAATTTATTTAGAAATGCGGGTCGTACGGCGCGGATAGGTGCATGATGTGAATTAATTCGATGACTGAAGCGCGTGTAGGTGCACGTGGGACAACCTTTGATTGATAACTTTAGACCGATCTTCTTATGGGAGTCTTAGCCTATGTCGATAATGTACTACGTGACTTCACAATGATCTCTCTTAGTGTCATTAAGGACGAAGTTGTATGTAACCCTGTTTGTAATATAATATCTTTCTATTCCTATTGGGTGGACTGTGTTAGCATTTGACCTAACCATAGATAACCCCACATAAATTATAACTTGAAATTTTCTTACTAGGATTTATCATAAAACTCACAAGTAAGTTCTCCAGCTGACCGGAGCTGATTCAGATAGATTTTTTAAAACCGGGAAATGAAAAAATCAAAGAAATGTAGTATGCCAAAATCTCTATTAAAATTCACAGTTTCACGGTCAGACATTTATGAAAAAGAGTTTACTATCATAACAATATTTTTGTCAGTCAGATGTTAACACAGCCTAATGTATAATTCGACCAATAATACTGAAATAAAAATCCTATGTAATCCTTTTGTATATCCGTAACCGTTGCAACAGTTTCCATTGTTTACGTAACGGTATAATGTAACGTTACTTCCGTTATTACGCAACGTCTCTAGCGAATATGTGAACGAACTAAAACAAGGTTGTCGAAGTAAACTTTAACTTTTCAGCTACGTAAACGATAAAACTAGTTGCAGGGATACTGAATGCGATTTTGTACTCGTAGTGTTTATATGCGTTTGTATCCTGAGAGACCAATTTTGATAACTGTTTACCTGTATATTAAACAATCCTTTTAAGACTAAAATGGCTTTACACGAGGCATTTTTGATATATTCTACTTAAACTAGAGATGATTAGGACTGATATTGTCATAGCTTAGCTTTTGGATGTTAATATGCTACTATAAAGTCTGTTTTGGCACATAATATGTGTTGAGTGGAATATCTCAAGAGTTTCCCGTGTGAAATGGCCTATGAACTAACTATATATTATACCCTTTATGTTTGTGTTGAATTATCGTGAATTTATGTTTAACTATTACATATCACTAGTATTTCAAATGTCTTTATCTACTGAAAGTAAAAAAATAATGTAAAAAAATTGTTTTATTACTGTGTATACATAGAAACCGGTTTCACAGTGAAACAAATCGAAGATGGTGCTGCAAAACATTACCTCTCACTTGCATACTTACTTACTTAGACAGTCTATTTGTTTTAATATACCTTATTTTTTTTACCGGGCGGTGTGCCTTTATTAACAAAATACTACGAACTATATAATATACTAGTACAATAATACAGCTACAACGATAAAAGCACTTGGATAACCTATAAGTGATTGCAGACTCACAGGCAGTCCAAATGCTCCAGCCCTCTACCAGTTGGCAGCGTCCCCAGCATGCTGGCACCATTACCCCGTTGAATAGCAATGCTTAGTCGTTGAGCCAAATAGGTGCCAGCATTTTGATCACGCGTCGCATAGACCAAGTGCTCTGATAAGGTCAAAAATACGATGAGCTCCTGGTCTATAATGTGTAAGCGGGATGATATGATGTGCAGCGCCATTTTTCTATTCGTTTCTTTATCAACCAAGGTTATAATAATAATATACAATATTAAAACATTTTTGACTATTATTGGTGAACTGACTGGTCACTTCTGCATACAAACGTCGTAGGACAATCACTCCCTGGTTTGAAGTCCAGATAGAACTGAGCATGATACCGATTGATTACTTCGTTATCTAGACTTGTACAGTTACAAATTTGTAAAAAAACGTCGATGCTCATAACCTATTTAGTAGTTTATTATTTTTGTACACATTTTTAACGTCACAAGCCTATATAATGAAGAGATTAACTGATATCGTGCTAAGTTATAGGCCTGAATCTCAAAGTGGGAGTGATCACTCTTCGGCGTTTGTATTTTCTAAGGACAAGTGATCGGCCAGTTCTCCCTGAAGAACAGACGATGTGGTAATTACAGTGTGATATATATTTTTCTGTTTCCTCAGTTTGTTAAACCATTTTGAGTCTCGTAATCCATTAAAAAATCATGTATATAATTTAAATTGTCGTTGTTATTGTTAATAATAAATTAAAATAACCGTACTGTATGTTGAAGTGTTTTAAGTGTAACCCCAAATTCGTTTAACTATCCTAATACCTTGAAAGTTACGATTGAAATTTGAATTTATATAAAAATTAAGATCTATGGCCAAATTAGAGAACTGCCAAAGTATTTTATATGTACTCCATTGTTTACTGTCTTATGTACAAAATTGTTCTAATTGATGTTATGTTTTTAGTAATGCATTAAAAACACCATGTTTCAGGAAATTCGCTGTTTTAATTTTTAATTAGCCGTTTTCTGTAACATTTATTTTGGAAGATTTTTGTTCCACGCTAAATAGGCTTTATAAGTTTACGCTAATTAACTTTGTATTTTAATTTCACTATATTTTCGTGCAAGTAGCTTGATTTAACGCGAACCAGCTAAGCAGCCTTTATCCTGCTAGATTTGGTAGACTTTACAGCGTTGTTTTGGTCTTCGGTTAGGGCTGTTAGCTAAATGAGTTGCGTGAGTATATAGGTGCAGTATATTATGTTGGTTTGGTTAGTCGTCTAGTTTGCAAGCGGCGCCTCTGTCGCCGCTCGCGGTGTTCAGCCAGCAGAAGGTGCGGAATGACTCCAACCCCACCCCGCCGCCCAACGAGACCCTGCAGCGCCCGCTCCATCCGCCGCCACCACCCCCAGTCAAACAGAAACCTCAAGTGCCCCGCAAACCGCAAACGAAACGAGTTAGTTTCACCTCGGACACCCCCGAAGAACTCGAACCCTCCTCCGAAGATGAAAGTCCCACACCCGAGCCGTACTTGCATGACGACGAAACGGAACCCCAGATTACCGATACTAACGCCGCATGCGAGGGAGTCGGCTCCTTACTAATCCGAAACCGAACGCCGCAACCCGAACTGGAGATGTCGAGGCCGGTATTCAAAGCGACTCGCGTGCTCCCCGCTGACCTCATCATTCCCCCTCCGCCTCTGTTCGACTCCTACGTAAGTGACACTCGGTTCGTTGATGGAGGGAGCGAGCCGACGTTGCCGCCGATCACTGTCATTCCGCAGCGCCTCTTGCTTCCCGAGCCCGTGGTGGCCGAAACATCCATGCAGTCCACTTCGACCAACTCCCCCGAAACCGAAGTCCCTCCTCCCATCAATTTCGAAGCTTACCCCGAGTTGGTCTCTGCGCCTATCGTAATTCATGCTCCCCCCAATCAGTCCATTGTATCCGAGGTGCCGACGCGTCAAGTCTTCCGAACGGACGTTCTATCCACCGACGACTATCGCCACGAACTCTCCGTCAGTCCGAGCGGGGAGCTGGATCCTCCAGCTCTTCTACACGCGCAGTACAAAGTCTTGCCCACCGTCTCTCACGTCCCTCACTCGCCGTGCAACCTCCACCCAGATCAAACGTACTTCGAAGAGGAATCCAGTCCTCCTGCGCTACATACTTCATTAAGAGAATTAAGAACACATAATGTTTCACCTGGTATGGTTCACTCGATAACTTATCCGCCTATTAACCCATATCCGTCTTTAACGACAGTCGCTGGAACGTACAATCCTTACACTTGCACGGTCCCGGCGAACGTGTCGAATCGGTCCAGTTATTCACGTAGCCGATCACAGGCGTCCCCCACGCTAGTTAGCACGGCAGGGAGGGATTTAAACGCGAACATCGCGGAGACGCTATCGAATAACAATGATCCGCTTAGAAGCGTGTCGTCGGAGAGGAGAGTCCGTTTCGGTGATGTGACGACAGCGCCTGCTGAGTCCGATACGTTGTCGAACAGTTCGGAACAGAGGGAAGGGAGTCGCTCGCCGTCCGTCCTGAAACCCGCCTGGAGCAGCAAAATCAAAGCCTTCGCCATCGGCGAGGTAATCATCAGTGTACGGCATCTCACCTTCGCACACACACTCGGCTTCTTTTGATTGTGTTCGTCGACAACCCAAACAGAACACTCGACTAAAACTACATACTATAGTCGTCTGTCATCCTTACATACCCTAGTCCTATTTTTGTTTCTCACCCGACCGAACTACGTTTATTAACTTGCAGTTTTTATATTTTGCATGTTTAATTTATTTACCGCATTAACTTTTACATTTTATCAGTGTTAACTAACGACTACATTGACTGCATGGTTGTTGAGCCTGGGGAAGGGTAATTTTATAGCTTGTAAATATCATAAGCTTTTTAACTCATTTAAATATTCATTGAAGTTTTGTTAACAGAATAAATTACTCATCGAATGCAAAATGTCCTCAGGCTTCCCCACCTCATTCTGGTACTTTTGTGAAGGCATCGGTTAGCGATAAGAAAAAGTTCTTCGAGAATGCTATGGAGGAAAGCCACAAACCGTCGCCTAAGCCAGGTCAGTACCTATTATTCAGTATCTTATTATTCTTTACTGAATTCTGTAAGTCCTTCTATACGTACGTGTTCTTCTGAGAATGAATATGAATAGTCGCACTGGAATGGCGTTTTGACACTAAACAAAAAGGTAAATAATTGGGCCAATAATTCTGTTCATTTGATGTTTCAATCCTTACTTTCAACATTCATGATTCTTCCGACATTCGTAGAGAGATTGGGCGAGAACACGAATCATCTTATGAAAGGCGCGTCTGCTGCGACGTCAACAAAAACTCGTTCGCAGAACTATGTTTCGCGCCGTCCGCGCAACTATACGGGTCTATACACAAAACTTTGTTTCAAAAACACGCACTGCACACTTCATTGGTTCATATGCCATTGCCCTACTTTTCTACCTGTTTATGTGTAGTATTTCGGGAAAAACATTCGCAGCAGACCTTCACGAACACTTAAAACTGTTAGTAATCATTATTACACATCAACACTCGAAGCAACACTCATTATGAAAAGTAACACAATATTAAAGATGGCTGCCTTCCTGGTGTCCCTTTGGAATCTGGATGTCCTAGGTTTGATTCCTGGCTCTGACAAGTATTTAATTTTTCTGACAATGATATTTTCAGTCCAGAGTCATGTACTCGGTAGAAAGCAATAGTCTTCCTATTATTACATGGAACTAAAACATATCTGCCGAAACATGGATGTTTAGAAACTTCTGTAAATGTAGGGATGTTTATAAAATGTTTCAGAAAAAGTATTCACATTCCTATCGGCGGATGAGGTGGAGAAATTGAAGCAAGAAGAGGAAAGGAAGATGGCGTCTCTGTCCCGCTCCTCGCTGGGCTCCTGGTCGCAGGAAGACGATAGCTCGCACTCAGACTCCGAACCGCACGAGAACGGACACGGGTAAATAATAGTGTATTGTTAAACATGGGAGGCAACTTATCAATCACAGCCGAGTCTAAAGCATAAAATGACCATCGTAATTCTGTCAGCAAATAACTAACATATAGTTTTAAAAGATTAAGACCGGTGTCTGATGTTGATACTATCAATGTTATTTACACAGCACTCTGCTGATCTGGAGGCCAACTCCCATCTCTTAATTCAGTCTTATTTTAACATTACATTTACAATTTGAATTCGCACCACCTCATATCACTATAGTATACTTACATAAGAACTTCAACGTGAGAGCAGGATGCATGCATCGAATCAAGTCATTTGTGCGACAGCGGTAGCACTATATGAACATTATTGTTTCGTGACGGCCACGGTACTAACCTTAGTATCAATTATTTAAACTTGAAACAATGACGTTTGCATTCCATAATAGTTTATAAAAGGTGGGAGTCGGGCCCCCTGTCCTTACTTACTGCATTACATCTTGGGGAGTAGCCTATATTACTCACTTGATGAAAGTGGAACGAGTGCATACTTAAATTTGCATATAAGAAACAATATAGATATTCCACCGATGCACTATAGGCTGACGCAAAGGAACTTAAGAGTAAAACAACTCTTCGTTTTGGCGAGTTCACAAAACAGCCCTCTTCAGTAGAGATCAAACCAAAATTTATGCCAGGCGCAAATGCTCATGGCAAATGACATTAACTAAGAAAACAATAGGAAAAAGGTGCTATAACTATCTAGGTCACTATGATTATAAACAATTGAACAAAACACTAAATTTAATACACGATACTCTAGTCTGTTTTTTTCAACAAACGAGTACCGAAAATTCTATTGCGATGCTATTGGCCCACGTAACCAACATAAAGTCCGTTCCACACGAACTCTGCAGTTACATGTAGGTACATTCAGTTTAATCTTCAACTACCTGCGCGTTGAAAAATATTGCTTGTAGCGAATCAATACTAAAGTTGCAACTATTGATTAAGGGTAAGCAAAACAAAGACCGTTTTGAAAAAAAAATTGTAGCTAGGTCAACAAATCGTCTCGTCGTACGTTTGCCGACGTATCACTGTGAGCACGACCCAATCGAACTCGTTTAGTCTCAAGTGAAGGGCTATGGCAGGAAATAACCGGTTATAAAATTTATGAAACCTGAACTCTTTTGTTACAAGGAGTAGCTAAAGTGCATAGATAAAAATGGTGGTCATGTCTCAATCATGTGATAAAGGAGATAGAAACAAAAATGTATGGTGTCGACAATCATGTACAAAATATGTTAGAGCAATTTATTATTGACGTATCTGGAGAAAGTTCATCAGAAGGATGACAATATTTTTTAAGATTACAAGAATTATAGTAGAATTATTTGATTTATATGTTCTAGTGCATAATAAATATACTATTACTATATTGCTTTATATCATAAACGCGAACAGTTTTTTTTTTACTAATATATACTAAGTATGCAAATTTAAATCATAAAATAATAGCGTAATTTTTTCCTACAGTAAATTTTAGACGTATTCAATATGAACGGGCCTTAACAAGTTCAAAACAAGAACAAAGGTATCTGACCAATGACGGCAATGGCGTCAATATGGGAAATGTGCAACAGACATACTCAGTACTCGTTTATTAAAAAAAACGGACTATAGGAAATTATGTAAACGAAAAATCACAGATTACCTACGAATATGAGGACTTAAAGGTATCGAAGATTTGCTACATATCAACTACTCTAATCATTCACTCACACTCATACATACACACCCTCACACGCAGACACACACACACCCTAATACTTACACACACACTCACACGTCACAAACGCACATACTTACACACAAAATAATATTTCATAGCCTACAACAGCCATCCTAATATAAAAATTTTGACCAATGGCTTAACGCACCCTCTGAAGCTTAGAAGTGCTTAATAGTAAATGCCACTATTACCCATCTTATTCTTCTTCAGACTTCAGAGAACAATGCTTAACCTATTTGACCGGTTAAGAAAGACTAGGCAAACTGTGCTGCGCGCGTTTGAAATGATATGATGTTGTGTGCAGCGGTGGCGGCGGTGCCGTGAGTCCGTCGGCGAAGTCCCGGCGGCGCGCGGGCGCGGCCGGAGAGGACGCGGCCACGCGCGCCGCGCGCCGCCAAGCCTGGAGGGCTGCCAGGCTGCGCTCGCTAGAACAGGTACATACCTCATATACTGACTTCCTTTAGGGTTAAGCTCAATTAAACCTGAGTTTCAGATTCAACGAATGTTCCTAACATGGTCAAACGAAAGCTGCATTATGGTTGGCGCCCATTGTAGCTTAATAGGGTATTTGATGTATTTTTTTATATATTATAAAATGATAAAGTAACCGAACTATGGACTTGATAATTTTATATTCATTATTGAAGGTCATAAACGAACGTATAAAATTGGTGTTTTGATTAAAACTTTACAATGTAGCCGTTCAGTTTTCTTTGTTTGTTACTCCATACTACAACAAACAAAGCCGTACCGACATTGAATCGCCTCGGAACTAACTAATGAGGCAAAAAACTCTGTTGTACGTCTGCGATGTCCTGTTAGGCCGAAATCTTAAAACGGACTAAAAGTAAAAAGAAAATGAAACTGTGTGCAAGGACATACTAAAATAGTAATACGAGAAGTGTTTTTAACCGGGAAATACAACCTACCAATACAACTTAACTTCTAGACGGATGCTATGTAGAGTACTACATCGCATCCGTTATCTTCAATATATAATATATACCTACTTATAAGTTTTTTGTATGAAAGAGAGAAAAGTTGCGGAGTTACCAGTTCTGCTGCATTGCGTTCATCACCACAATAGCTCCTGATCGATCACTGAGACAACGTATGTCTTATTCGCTCAGTGATTTTACTATTTAATGCCCTACAAGCCTCAAAAGTGTTAGCTATTTGCACAGTACTGCTTGAATGCAGAGTATCTGCCGTTGGTACCCACCAAAACGGACTGTTACTCCATTGTTCTAATATGTGAATAAATAATGTGTATACCATAATGAAATCATCAAACATCTACATCTACAGTTTAACCGTCTAACTGTAATTGTCATGAAGATTAACTTAATTTTGACATTAGAACTTTTTCTTATCTCCATATACCAAGAATTACATTTGCTCACATTTGTTCGTTCTCCAAATCTAACACCACCAAATTAGTTCACAATCCTTCCCAAAAGAATGCCAATTCTGAAGTACAAGTGTAAAAATTAAGTTAGTATCCATTACAATTCTAGTAAGATAATTAGGCTGCAGCTGGTTGATTTGACGTTTGTCTCCAGGAAGCGATCGAGTCGCAAATGGCCATAAAGAACATGGTCGGCCCGGCCAACGACATCCTAGAAGATATTCCGCCTAGAGACAGATCTCCGTCCGAGGTAAATATTCAATAAGTTTCTTGTAAACTGTTTGAAACCCAAATACACTTCCCCTTATTAAACATACTAAGATCATCTGTAGTTGGAAAAAATGTTACTAGTCAATAATGTATACCTTTTGTATAATTCAATTCATTTTTTCCATCTCAGATACTGAATGTTGTGTCGTAATCCAATAATGTCTCTTGAATGATTATCCACTGTTTTAACACTGTTATTAACCCCTTGAAACTTTACTAGTCACTTTCCGATCTGATAATTACAAAATGTAATGTATCTTTGCGTGTCAGATACTTTGCCCCCTTTATAGAAGTAACAGTCGACTAACCTTGTTTTGTCATGTATGTTGATTTTGGGAGTGTGTCAATGTGGCTTTGCTGGCATATTGTCGTCGTGTCCTTCCGTGGGGTGTGATTGTCAAATTGGCTTTACATAATTATAGAAATGGTCCCTGCCGCGTATTGCGTTACGTACAAAACCGGGGCAAATACTGGCCGTCAAGGAGAAAGAAAAGTTGTTAGACGAACGCATTACTCTACGCACCGAGGAGTTCGTCTGCCCCGCCACAGGCGAGACTAAAGTGCGAACCGTCGAGTACATTGAAAAGATCATTGAGAAGGAGGTACGCGTAAAAGACCGCGATCTGTATATTGTGCTACATTTTTGACGCTGTACACAAAGCAATGCCGTAACGTGTGTGGTTTTATATTTTGTATATCTTGACGCTTAGCTTTCTACGTGCAATTCTAGGACTCGACTGCGACGTGATCTTTCTGACATACGCATACGACATGACTGACTTTAACGTGTAAAAACACATTGTTTTGGGGCCGAGCACAAATAATAAACGCACCAGTAAGACACAAACTGCGAGTTGGTAGAAACACGTAGCATCACGAAACTAGAACTAATATTTCAATATGCTTCTTAAATATCTGTAAATACATATAAGTTTTTTCCCTCGTCGATGTCAGTGTTTAGCTTTGTCCCGATTTTTATATAAGTATTCTCATGTATTTTTTGTACCGTCTCCCCTGTACTGTCCTACACCGATATTGCATGATATATTCGGCATGGCATGCTAACTTATTTTATTGTGTATGATTTGTCAGACGATACCTGGATTCTAGACAAGGATACCTTCACCGAAACGCAATGGTTTGTTGAGTTTCTTTATAGTATTTATATGTGTTTGTAGCGCTTCCTATCATAGCCTTATCGCTGCATGCGGCGACTAACTCACTAATGCGATTGATGTTTCGTCTTAAATTAATTTAGATATTATTGCATGATCTTTAATTGGTTCTGTGCATGGACTTTGAAATAAGTTAAATGTAATATTTATTTCTAAATAAGCATTGTATATAACTTTGTTTTTACTGCCTTTCTGGTCTTTAAAAATATTTCATAATTTTTAAGGCCGATTCTTTATTCTAGATTTTAATAAGCTATAGTAATATTGAACTAAAAGAGCTGAAACTGAGAGGTTAACTGCTCTATAATTCGCTAAATATTATTACTGATTGTGACTAACTTTAATGGTAAATAACTGAAAATTAGAAAGAAGTGATCAAAGCTACACAATATTTTGTTGCTATATTTTCTTACCTTCATATGTTTTATCTATTAAGGCGCTGACAAGTGATAATTGCATTTGAACAGGTTTTCAGCATAATATGTTTAGTTTGTAGCAGTGAGAAAATTATAATCTTGATGATATTTTTCTAAGGGCAAGATAATTGCTAAACACGTTCTTAAATTTTCGAAACAATTAAATTACAAAGTTTACTGTAAATTTCAATTATAACGGCAATATCTTAATAATGTATTAAAAATGTATAAATAAATTATAATAAGATAACTACTAGTTTTGTATGAATTTCTTTATTATTTCACCCAAATTGAAATTGATTGATTTCACCTTTGCTGCGTCTATTTTTTGTACTCCTACGTAATCCAATAGAGATGGAAATTTAGCATTTGTCAGCGTCTTAACCCATACTTGCCATGTCTATCATACATTACATAAAAAAGTACACATGAAAATACAGATAGGCTAATACAATTTCTGTGCACAGGTGGAAACAACGCAAGAGAAAATTATATCGCTAGAGCTGACGACGAGTCCTAGCAGCGAAACGGCACCGACTGACTTGGAAGAGGCCGGGATCAGCCTTGGGGAAATGGAAACTGAAGGCGGAGAGCATTCGCTGCAACCTGATATAGTGCAAGTAGTCAATCCTTTGCTAGACGGCGGCGCGGGCCGCGTTACTGCCATATCAGTTGGTCCTTCGCAAAGACTCACAGCTTACACCGAACAACAATAGACCATCAGAATCACCACTTCGGATCTCTCACAGTCGGCGCGAAGCCGTCCCAATCTCCGCCCTAATACAGGAATATAGGACCCATGACACGAAACCCCCGACTCGAACACGTCGAGAATATCAACCTCGATCGTAGATTTCTTCAACGAATCGAACGTTTATTTATTGCGGCATTGAAACTAGTTTCCATCCTTACATTTTTGTATTGTAACTGTGATAATAAATTTAGTATTCCACCGACTTATTTTACGTGAAGGTGTTTGAAGAAATCCACTAGCGAGACGCGTTTAAAATTAGCATTTTATACAGATCACAATTCTTTATTTTTTTTTGTTGTTTATTTTAATATTTGCGACGGAGATTTTTAGGTTAACAAATAGGTGTTACTGTCTATTTTCGTGGTATAATTAATATTGTATTCTTTGAAATACTTTACGTATTTAATTTTTAATGACTTTCATTCCGTGCAAGTTTTTCGATTTAATGACTGAATGTTGATGCTGTCTGTACCTGTTTAATGGAAACTTAGTGACTGGATGAAGTACGAGTGAATTATATAAATGTGGGCGACTATATGTAAGTGTAAATACGAGTACCATCGTCGACGCAGTATTTATCCCGTTCGGATTGAGAGTGTAAATGTTGGCATCACATTTTGATACGATACATTCGAGTGAACTTGACTTATTCTTTACTTAGACTATCTTTTATATTATTTGGAGTTTTAATTGTCTATAGTGAATTATGATTCAGTATTTTGTGTCTGTCCTATTGATATTTTTAGTAATAGTAAATTAAATGTTTTATTTTGTGGTGCCTTAGTTTCTCAAATGAATTGTATTTCTATGTGCATTCTATTTTATATTGATTATTATTTTATTTGCAAAATATTTTAATTCAATAAAATATCGTTTGAAATGTAATTGTTTGTATCGTACCTTTGTAATAATTCGTCACAATTCATAATTTGATTTAAATGTATAAATTCATCATTTACTATCGGAAGAAAATTGTATATTTCTGAATTGTATGAATTTAATAGTAAATTGAATATAATGGGAAGTATTAATACTTTACTACGGACATTCACATGGAAGGAATGGATTTCTATGTGCGTACTTTATACCTTTTTAAGGCTCTTTTAGAGATACATTCTTTGTAAACTAATGAAAATATTGTATGTTTGTCCTTATTAAATGGTTTAATATATATATTTTAATAAAATGATTATATTGTTTCAATGTCCTTACAAGCGAATACTAGTATTATTATAATGAGCTAAAAACCTTACTGGTTTATAGCGAATAGACGCTTTCATACAGACATAAGTTCCTTATGGACCAATATGCACAAATCAGTACTAATATTATAAATGCGAAAGTAACTCTGTATGTTACGCTTTCACGCCAAAACTACTGGACCGATTTGAATGAAATTTGGTATGTAAATAGTTTGAGATCCAGGATAGTTTTTATCCAACTGCGCAAAAAGAGGTTAATGTTTTTGCGCGATAACCGACATACGCGCGGGCGGAGCCGCATCTGGAAAGCTAGTATTTGTTATATAAGCATACATAGCGCGCCCGTAAAGTGGCTATCCCTACTCTGTACGCTTTGATAATGTATGATTATTGACAAATTTCAATAAAATCAAGTTCTCATTGTCCTTATGTCCTTATGCCTACATTCAGAGTTAGTATGTTGGATGCTTTTTAATCATAATTATATATTGACTTATAACTAGCTATCAATGATTTAATTATTTGATGTACTAGCTGTTAACCGCAACTTCGATCGCTTGGATTAATGTTTATACCACACCATTTTGAAGCAGTGATGGCTCAGTGGCATTGGCTATGAACTGCCGCGCAGCAGGTCCATGGTACGAATCCCGCCGCGGGTTTGAGCGTCACCGTATGGTGGAAGGGCATTCTGCGAATGCCCGCCTGGTTTGCGATCACCCTCAAGTAGAAAATCTGTCGCCAAGCACCTAATGGTGTGTTCCGGCAGCAGTCCTTAAGAGCCATAGAAGATACAGACACATGAGATTCTTAACAACTACGTCTCAAAGTGACGGCTGCGTCCGTCGTCCAATTCGTGACTTGACGGTGACAAAATGCGTCTGTTATAGGCAGAGATTAGTCCGCTTAACATCAGGTGGGCCTCGAGCTTGTTCCGTCACAATAACATAAAAAAACACATTCTACAACCACGTGGTTTGCAGTTTTTTTAATAGAAAATTTAAATACATACCACGTTCCGGGTTAAGCCATCCTTACGCCAAAACATAATCTCTGTGTGCCATTCTAATTCGGCTCACCGCTGGGGATAGGAATGCTAATATATGGAAGCCAAGGAATTATAACCATAAGTAGTAATAAAAAAATGTACATATATTTATAAACTAAACTAAGAATAATTCTACAACAGAGGTAACACAAAAACATCTTACAGTACCTATTTCTAACAAAACAATATTTCTTCACTTCTTCGGAGCGATGATACCCTCCAGTTGCGCCTGAAATAAAAATGTTTTAAACATCAGTTATCATAAATATTAATATAGTCACTCTACCAGTCGTCAGACGGTTATGTCAAAATGTATCAAGACTGCGGTAAAAATGTCATTAGGTTAGGTTATACCTACTTAGACATATGTCTATCTATAAAGCTGTATATACTGTAACATAGTAAGTTAATGTCAATAATAAGTACTTTAGAGATTATTTTAGTTGTAGTTGTGTAATTTCTTTGTTTTGGATAAATCATCATGGTCTTCGAAAGTCTGGTCGTTTCTTGATTCTAAATACCGATCGTATTCGAAATTAAAATAATAACTCCACGTGAATAATGAAACTAGCATGAACGGACATCGGCAGAATTGTGGTAACATTAAACCGCAGAAGCCATTAACAAAGAAATAATAATAAAATGTCTTTCTAAAGATCAGGTCGTTTTGGGTCACTGTTCAAATTACTTCATGAGGTCTGTCGTGTATGAAACTACTCGCAATAAAGTAGTGAGCTATTGCTTGAATTATTTTATTGTCCAATAAAGTGGTGCACTGTTGGTTTATGAAACAATTATGCACAGTGGATATGACTTATCGCCCCTAGTAAAGTCTCAATTTAAACTCCTGCCATGCACTTGAGTTTTACCGCATGGTGGTAGTAGTCCGATAGCGCTAGGCTATTTTGGGGTCATAAGTTAAAAAAATTCTAAAGTTGCTAATTTTTTGCATGTGGATACAGTCGTACCTATAAAGCTTATTATTGCGTTTTGTGCCACATCTGTCACTTGCATTTTCAGCAATGATTTGTGGCTAATTTGTTTGATTCAAATCAAAACTTCCAAAATTATTTTAAAGTTTAAAAATATAATGGCATCGTATCTAAGATAGCCTGCGTAGTGTGCAAACCCAGTATGTGTCATTTTTATCCAGTGCAAACAGACAAACGGACAGTATGTTAGAAGAATGTCAAAAAAAATTACAATTGAAATGGTAAATATTAACTTCATCGAATCACCTAAATATGGCCAATAAATAATTTTGTGCCGATTTAGACCATGGAATTTTTTTATTTAAAAAAAATTTGGTTTTTTATGCTAGCAACGCTTCAAAAAAATATTATAATCATTAGGGTTCACATATTTAATATTGTGCATGCATGGAAAATAGACACTGTAAATTTGTGTCATTTCCATACATGGCAATTAAACACCAAAAATAAACAAGCTGCAAATATAAGCACATACGTTCGTTCTGTAGGTACGAATAATATTGCATGGATATAAACGACACAAATTCTGAATAGTGTTTCTTTAATCTATGATAATATTGAATACGTAAAATTTAATAACTTGTATTTTCTTTTGTGGCTTTTACGGGGTGTTCTAGAATAAATATATATATATATTTTCTAATGCCATGGATGAATTCGACACAAAACGTTATGTACAACGGATACCAGTGACCTGAAACTAGTAACACCCATTTGACCTATTATAATATTCTTTGAAAACCGTTTGGGCACCATAGTAGCTACTGGTTAAATATCAGTATTCCCGTGGAGAGAAATGACACAAAATACATAATATGTACATTTAATATTACTTTATTATTATCATAAAAGACAAATTTTCAACTTTAATTTTATTTTCGTCGGATAATGTTCGCAAAGACAAATACCTAAATTTATACCTAAGCAAGCACCTAATATGACACAAACTACTGTATAAGGTTTGGCAAATGGTCAGGAAACTATATGCAAAACATAAACAACTTTAATATTTTTGAAACCTAAAAACCTAGCGCTACCGGTCTGTAGGGCAAATGCTCGTATGCCTAGCAACCACCAGTAGAATGTCTATCGCCAAACACCTAACGGTTCTTTCTGGTAGCTGTTCTTGAAAGTTAGTAGTAATTCTAGTTGACCCTGAAGAATTTTTTCGACCACAGCGCATTTACTTACAGTTGAGATTCCGTCAAAAAATCTAGTGTTCTGCGTAGGTTCTACTGAGCAATACACTTCTTATAACTTATAACACTTATAACTTCTTCTCGATAACACTTCTTTCTGCCCACATAGGTCGTTACAACGGTTACAACTGCGCTATCTTCTGTTTCAGGTCTTTAAATAGCTTCTCAAGCGCAGACCGATTGTTCTATCTATTAGAGTAGTAAGCTGTTTGTACCTTTAGTTGTGCGTTTGTCTTCTTCAAAGCGAGGAGTTCTTCTTGATGACGCTTCTCTTCAGCTGCTCTCAGCTCTGCGGCGCGTCGCTCCAACTGCTCAGTCTTCTGTTTCAGTTCCATGCACTGCTTCTCTAGTGAAGACCGATCGCTCTCTAACTTGGCCACTTGGTCCATGAGGTCTGACTTGCCTTGCTCAGACTAGAATAGAGACGAACTAAATGTATGTAGTAGGGTTATAAAACTAAACCTTATATTTCGGCCATCTTTCAAACGCTAACAGCTAGCGTCGTTTTTACATGTAAAGAATATTAACAGTAAGTTTTTTCAGCAAATGGGATTCGAACCTACGACCATCCATCCCTGGGTCCGGGACATACCCTTCAATTCTGAGGTATCGTGATGATGATTCATCACGAAAATAAGCACCACGAACTAAACCAAAATGAAGTAATATACAAAAGTTCTTATTTCATTGGCTTTTTATTATTTATTTACATACATACATAACATCACGCCTCCTTCCCGTAGGGGTAGGCAGAGACCACAGATTTCCACTTGCTACGATCCTTGCATATCTCTTTCGCTTCATCTACATTCATCAATCCTTTCATACGTCGGTTTAGGGTACTCTTGACCTGTCCTTTTTTCAAAACGTCTTTAATTTGATTTCGGAACGTTCGCCTGGGTCTTCCCCTTCCAACACTTCCGTTCACTTGTCCCATGTATACCTGTTTAGTCAATCTTATTTCATTCATTCTCTCTACATGTCCAAACCATGTCCAAACCATCTTAACATACCTTTCTCAATTTTTGTCACCACATCCTCATTCACACCACATCGTTCCCTTATCACACTATTCCTTATCCTGTCACTCCGTTTGACTCCAATCATGCTTCTCAATGCTCTCATCTCCACTGCATTTATTCTACTTTCATGCTTTTTCTGCCATACCCAACTTTCACTCCCATACATTAGTGTCGGAACCAACACTCCCCCATGAACAGCCAGACGAGCCTTCTTAGACACCTTCTGACTGATCATAAATGCGTTTTTTTTTTTATGCCTGATAGGTTAGCCTTTGACCACTATCTCACCTGATGGTAAGTGATGATGTGGTCGAGGATGTTGTTCAGACTAACCTAGAGTTACTGGCTCTCAAGGACAGCTGCCGGAACACACCGTTAGGTGCTTGGCGACAGATTTTCAACTTGAGGGTGGTAGCTAGCCAGGCGGGCATTTGCAAAGTGCCCTACCACCATGCAAATGCGTGCAATGCTCCGTTAACCATGTTTCCAGCATTCACTCTCCTTTCTATATCACTTCCACACTCTCCATCTTTTGTAAACATGGATCCCAAATATACAAACTCTTTCACTTGTTCCACTTTTTCACCTCCAATCACAATATTGCAATCGGTCACTCCATCATCTCGTTCAAACACCATAACTTTCGTCTTATTTACTTTTCATTTTCATTTTTTTCTTTCTAAAGCCTCATGCATAATATTTACCATCTCCTGCAGCTCTTTTACTGACGACGCAAGTATCACTTGGTCATCAGCATAGAGAAGACATTATTTATATATTGCGCTTTAACCTACAAACAAGACTGATATCTGCCCATAGCATAATGTTATTAAGCTGATGGTATCGAGAAAAAACTAGTTTTTTTTCATAAAAAATACACGTTGTTTTATGGCCACAAAAATAAATAAACCCTTTGAAATCTACAAATTCCTACTGTACAAAACATTCCGCTCACAAAAGCGCGCCTCCATATTTTTTAAGTACTGCCAACAAAAGCGATAAATTTTACATTTTCTTGTTTTAACTTTCACTTTCACCACAGTTGTGGTGAAAGTTCCTAATGATACACCCCAGGCCTATATAGTTATGTTCAAGGAAACAGCATTACCTGCAATGCTTTCCTCATGCCGAATGCAATGGAACTGCAGTACAAAGTTTGATAGGCCTCCATCGTGATCCTGGCCTCGTCGCGCACCCTCAGCAATAGGAGGCCTCGTTCACCGCAGTTTATTGTCACCTGTCACCAAAAATATCATATATAGGTATCTACTGATATACGAATATGAATGTGTTTTAATTAAATAGAATTTCAGACTGAGTGTTGTGTCTTAATAAAAATATTCACAAAATTTAAATAGGTCCAGATTAGAACTTTTTTTTATACCTTTGACCTCTATCTCAACTTATGGTAAGTGATGATAAGGTCGAACATATTGTTCAGGCTAACCTAGAATTACTGACTCTCAAGGTGAGCAGCCGGATCACACTGTTAGGCGGTGAAAGCTAGCAAGGCGGGCATTCGGAAAATGCCCTACCACCATGCTATAACGACTGCCATCCTAAGACAACAACCGGGACCGACGGCTTAACGTGCCCTCCGAAGCACAGCGGCGCTCAGTAGTAATGTCACTAACCGTCACCCATCCAAGTCATGACCGCAACGAGTTAATCGGTTAAGAATGGCTAAGGAATATAATGTACGTTCTCTCTGTTTATACGATATTATAATTTATGAAAATATTATGTACGTTCGTAAAAAAAACATTATATTTAAATTAAACAGTTACAATCACGATTACAACACTGGCAATAAAAATGAATAACGGTGCCAAGTTTTTATTAGCAAAGACAAATAAAAGGTCCCTTTTAGGTGATTGTGTGGAGTTTTATAATTTTCCAACACATTACAAGAAGGAAAATTGAAGTTCCACGTGAAAAACATTTTGATTAAGAAATCCTACTACATAGTTTGTTTACTTAAACGACAAAAATGCTTGGACAATTCCACCTCTGCCAAGCTGTCGCTTGTCACCTACGTAATTTCAACAAATGTTGTAACAATTTTATAATAAGTATAGTATGTAACACGTTGTTAAAAAACGTTCAAAAGAATGGTCTCGAGTTTCTTGCCCATTATTCACTACATTTTTTTGTTGAAAGTGATAGTACAATGTAGAATATTTCAATATTGAAATTTGTGATTGTCCTTCATAAGAGCGCTGTAGACGTCTAAATTGAATTTGACTTTAATTTCGAAGCGCTCGTAGCGAAGTGTGCTTAGCTGTTTTTAACCAGTCAGCTAAGTTAAGCAACGTCCGTCGCTGTCATAACTTGGATGGGTGACCGCTACTGAATTTTTTTTATTTTCAATCTTTTGCACTACAGTCTCTGGGTCCGTACTCTTTTTAGATTTTCCTTTTTGTTATCAATTTAAAACAATTTATAAGTTACTAGCCGACCGCGCGCGGTTTCACCCGCTTTACTCCGCTCCCGTCGCTCATAGCGTGATGCGATATAGCCTATGTTCACCGAGGGTAGTGTAGCTTCCTAACAGTGAAAGAATTTTTTAAATCGGCCCAGTACTTTTTGAGCCTATTCATTACAAACATACAAACATACAAAAATAGGTACAAATCTTTCCTCTTTATAATATTAGTATAGATTTGTCATCTCCAATACATCGTCTTCCTGAAGGGAAGGGTGTTAGTATGTAACAATCTTAACACTAGGGTGAGTCCTTTTTTTGTTTTATACTGTACATGTTTTGTTATATATATTTTTCTACTAGTTTCTACTGAGCGCTTCCGTGCTTTGGATTTCATAATCATCTTACGATGGCATCCGTTACAGCATGGTGGTAGGACATTTTGCGAATTTCCGCATTACTAGCTACCACCCTCAAGTTGAAAATGTATCACCAAGCACCTGACGGTGTGTTCCGGCAGTTGTCCTCGAGGGCCAGTAATTCTAGGTTAGCCTGAACAACATCTTCGACCATATCATCACTTACCATCCAGTGAGATAGTGGTCTAAGACTACCCAATCAGAAATAAATTAATAATAAAACTTTGACGTTGCTGTAAGGGCGAGCTAGTCTACTAATCTCTCGCAATTGATGCAACTCCGCCTAAAGGCTATATACAGTAAGTATAACCTGCCTGTCGTATAAGTTCGTCGAAGCACTGTGTGTACAGCTGCCGACGCACTGGACAGATCCCAGTCTCTCGCGCCTGACGTTGCTGTAGGCGAGTGTCTAACATCTCTTGTAAGTTGATCACATCCAGTCGCGTTGCTGGAGTCGATGATATCTGGAAGTATATTTTTTATGATTGATAACACAGCACATATATCTACAGAAAATCCAACATGCGAGAAACGTGCCACGTAAATGCAGCCGACGTCTCCACACGGGCGGCACCCGCACAGTGCTTTCTGTCAAGTCTAGTAGAAAGAAATGTATGTAATAAAAAAAAACTACAAATAAATATTTAAAGAAGTGTAACTCTCATACAGTTTCCATTTTGATTTCTGACTAATCAAGTTCACAATTAACAAAACACGCACAAACTTCCAAATTTAAATGGATTGGTTAATAACTCCTTTGGCGCTTAGAAATGATCGCATCGGATTGGTCACGTCAAGGTATTGTTGTTGCGCCGCACGGTACACTTATAAACTATGGTACCACGCGGTAAGGTTTTTTGTTCTGCTGTTTTTAAAGTTGACATAGGTTATAAAAAAAAGTTAAAGAAAATTTTTTTTTTAATTTGACCATTATAAACCGGCGTTTTTTATTGATAATAAACCGAGTATAGGTATGATAGGTAACATACGGAAATTTTAAGATTCTTACTTTAAATTAAATATCTATTTATTGCCATACAAATAACATATACAGAATAAAACTAAACTTAAAAATGAGATGAGTAATAGGTAATACTTAACTAATTTAGTTTTTGGAAATTGCAAAATGAGCAGATTGTACAGACTCCACCTGATAGGATAAGACGATTATGAAGAGCTAACAATAATAGAATGGTTACGACAAAAACGATTCAATTACCTTTTGGGTCCATATTTGTCCATCTTCCTCCCATTCCTTAGGCGGTAGAATAGCGTTCAGGATTTCTTCCGTCTCTTTCTTGGCTTCGGTTGGAACGCATGGCTGGACGGAGGCGCCTGCACGTGGGGACGACTGGAGCACAGTTAAGGTTTTTTAAATTTCAGTCAAATGCTGTCTCCTTTTCAAAGTATTTGGAAAGTTGAGCATAACCATTATCTACTTTGTAATATCTAAGTATATATAGGTAAGACTTTCAGCAATTCAAAAAAAAAACAATATTTACAATTGAAGATAAAATTAGTTAAGTATCAAATCATGGAGTTTACTCAAAAATGAGTACTTAGACATATAAATAAAAAAATTAGTAAGTACAACTCCACCAAGCTAAGTTTGCACCTCGCTGGACAGCGGCGCCCCGCCCGTGAGCGGGGAAGCCCCGCTCACTCACCGTAGGTAATTGTAGTGAATTATTTTTCTCCAAAAAAGATGGTCGATTAGAGCATGTACGAGCTTCTGTGTCGTAGCTTGCCTATAGTAGACACCTACTGACATTGTCCATGAGTAAATTAATATGCTTAATTAAAATACATTGATAAATGTTGTATATTGTCATTATTCATGTCCGTTTAGACCGTTTCATTTGACTTTATTTTGTTTCATATTAATTTATTGTTCATCAATTTGGACTGGAAAATGCCAATAGTGAACTATTGGTACTATTGGCAGCTGAGTTACTGGAAGCATTTGCATCAATGATAGCCGAGATAGTTATAGCTAACGATTGGCGTGCCGCAGATCCACGGTTCGATCCCCGCCGCCGGCTTTAGCTTCACCGTATTGTGGTAGGGCATTTGGTGAATGCTCGCCTGGCTAGCTAACCTTAAAAGTAGAAAATCTGTAGCCAGGCGCCTAATAGCTTAAGTCACGTATGTCAAAAGCATCTGTTATATGCAGAGGTTACCTACTGGTTAACATCAGATGGGCCTCGTGGGTGTTTCTTCACAATCGCACATAAAACGAAGGCGGTAATATTCCTTATATAGACTTACGAACTATGTAGGTAGGTACCTACATACCTACCTATTACATTTTTATTACAAGGTTTTGCACAGCTGATGAATTGTATAGGATCCGTTGTTCTAGACATAGTTTTACAGTCAGCAGAACTCCTTGTGCGAGGGTCGTCTGGGGAAGTACTACCACCATACCTATTTCTACCGCCAAGCAGTAATGTTCACATTACTGTGTTCTGGTTTGAAGGGAATGGGTGCCGGTGAAATCACAGGCACATGAGACATCAACTTTGTCTCATGGGATTCCGACGAACTGCAACTATTACAGGCAGAGGCTACCGCTTAACTCAGGTGGGCCTTGTGGTAGTTCCATCACGATAACATAAACAAAAAATTTTGGACGGTTTCAGTCTCTTTTCTCAGTGGCCCTGTCGAAATCCAGAAGTTACCTACCCCGTGGGGTGCCGGGTCAGAATTGCACCTCCTCATATCATCCCATGGGTGTCGTAAGAGGCGACTAAGGGAAAAATACTGGAAGTTGGACAACAGCGCCTTCTAAAGAACTGCCAACTTACACCACAATCCCCAAGACGGCTGCCAAGCGTGGGGATTATGGCAAATACCGCCTTAATAGGGGAGGCTGTGTTCAGCAGTTGACGATCCGGCTGTTACAGTACCTACAAAAAGCAGTAAAGAATAAATAGTTCGGTACTTACTACTTTATCTGGCTGTTTGGTGACGAGCACTGGGTTGTCGTAGCGGACTAGAGTTTCTTCGGTAGACACGGGAGCCCTTTCAGCCATGCTCGCAGCCTCCAATCTCAACTGTTACTACTCAATGATTAACAAACAGTATCCTCTAGTTATTTAGTTGGTCAATATTGTTTGTATTATTCTCTGAGAAATATTTGACATTGACGTCGCTATGAAATACAATAATATTGATAGCCATAGCAACGTGTTGCTAAGCGAAGCGCTGAGCAACGAGAACGTATCTGCCAAAGAAAGGAGGTTTTTCTATTTATTTTATTTATTTTTCATATAAGATTCGTAGTATAAGATTGATAATGATCACGCCATTGAACTACATATTATATATTGTTGTGATATTGAAGCGTATCCTTACTTCCTTTTTATTTAAATCGATGGATCACGCATTACTTTTTAATGGATAATTTTTCAGTCTAAATGATTATTGTTTTATGTACTATCATCAAAAGTACGTTTGCTTGCTATTGTGGGCGAGTGACACTATGCATTGCATCCATAGTGAAAAGTAATACACCGAATTACATCAGTAAAAAGATAAAATAATACTTAAATATAAATGAAACTGACATCAAATACTGAAAAGTATTGAAAGAAGATGATTGAAGAAAAGATGTTTTGAATATGTATGCTACTTATTAATAGAACTTTAAACGGCTTAAGTCGCGTATATTTATCTTTATTTTTGTCTCGAAGTTTCAAGGATTTGTTTTCAAAGTTGTTTTATTACTATGTGTAATAATCGCGAATACCTAAGACAACATTATTTATGCTACTTGCTTAGTGTATACGACAATTAGAAGTAGGTTAAATACATATTTATGTTTTATCCTACGGTTACAGTTAATTTTTTACACATTAAATATATATTTTTTTATATTATAAGAGGGTACATGTGCAGGCGGCTCACCTGGTGGTAAGTGATCACCGTCGCCCACGAACGTCCGAGAGGTCTCGAGGATAAGTTACCGACATATGAGGAGGGAATATGCTCTTTTCTTAAAGGCTCTTGGCATTGTGGACTTCCATACGTCGACATTAAATTTATGGAACATCATGCTCTGTCGGGACTTCCGATGGCGAAATTCTGCTGCAGGTATCAAACTGAACTGTTCCTTGGAACACTCCCGTAAAGTAATTGATGCAGAGTGATTCAACATCTCTACGCAGTGCCAAAGGGTCGAGCCGATCGGAGAGAGCTTGATCGTCAACGATTCGATTCGCTCTGCGTTGGTTAAATGGAAGGAGCTGGTACTGGGGAGCACCCACCCAGAGATGAGAGCTGTATATTCCATGTGAGTCCGAACCTGAGCCTTAAAAAGTTACAGACGATAGCCCGACGTGAAGTACCATCTCGACTTTCCGAGCGAACAAAGCTTATAAGGGGCTAACTTAGCCTCTCCTTTCTAGGCGCAACGTCAAAGTTAACGACGCTATATGTCAACGCCAAGTAATCTAGTACTGGTTGAGGTGGCACGAGGGGTTTCTTTAAAACGTGTGGATATGACAACGGGGGTCCGTACGCGAGTAAACTTACGCCTTTCGAGCTTCTGTCTTACTGCGAAGCCCACGCCGTCCAATAGTGTGACATATGTATATGTATTTTGAAAGAATTTTTATCTACACTAATATTGCAAAGAGGAAAGATTTTAATTTTTTTTATGTAACGAATAAACTTAAAGCTACTGGACCGATTTGAAAAATTCGAATCCTACAATATTCCTGATGAACGCTATCTATAGAATACTAAATAATATATATTTTCCAAATTTGATAAACAACATCTTCAACTATAATACTTATAATAATATTATAATACTATATATTCAACACGCAGCATCAGATGAGATTGTGGTCAAGGCTGGCCTGACAGCAATAGATGCAAAAGAGACTCTTGCATCTATATCATGACTACAGTCAGGTGAATGATAAAAATCAAAATAACATTTTACAATAAGATCCTATTTTTATTAATACACATAATAAATTACAACGAACATGGAATAATACATCTCTCCGACAACATACCACAATAACACTCCACATTACTTCTGTGCAACTGACCGGTATGTCAAAAAAGTACTTTATTTATATATTTAAAAAATATTTATCTCAACACCTGCCTGTTAAGATGATACAAAAATAGTTATACCACACTAATTCACTGAAAACGGCGACAAAGTTTCATCTTTTCAACACACACCTAAGGCCTCACTGAGTCACTGCTCGGTCTAGTTACGAGTCAACTCCCTCGTTGAGTCACTGTTCGAGCTATCTGGAGTCAAATCCCAGATTCATGTCCAAGCCAGTGGAAATAACCTCGACACCATAACCACTTTGCTCTATCCAAAATCAATAGACAGGATGTGTTTCGATTTTGTCAATATTTTTATGTGTTTTTATTTGTATGTGTGGAAATAAATGGTGTGCAGTAAAGTAGTTTAATTGTCTTTGATCTCAATGAGTCACTGCTCAAGCTAGCTGCGAGTCAACTCTTTCATTGAGTGAGTGCTCAAGCGAGTTGCGAGTCAACTTCTTCATTGACTATAATGCGTGTCACTGCCTGAGTGAGAATTAGCCTTGAACAACACGCTACAGGACTCATTGCGAGTCACTGCTCGAGCTAGAACTCGAGTCAGTAGACATGACCTCGACGTCTTCTTGGTTGGGTGCGTCCTTAGCGCGGTTGTCGATGGCGACAGAGTTGCCTCCCCCCACTGACATGTGTAGCTCTCCCGATGGGTGCCACGAGAACTGGTTGGGGGTTGATGCTGGAACTCCAGGACCTTGAATCGAAATAATACCTATATTTTACAAGGTGGTAGATCTCTTTATTCCACGTGGGGTACCGGCCTAGAATGTCACCCTCCCATCTCTTCCTGTGGATGTCGTAAGAGTCGACTGAGGATAAAATACCAGAAGGTAGGCAGCACCGCCTTCTGTGGAACTTTTATCTTATAATGCGATCCCCAAGATACCTGCCAAAAGTGGAGAAATAAGTATATAAAGAATAGGCGTAATTAGAGTGAACTGAGATATGGGAAGACACCGAGTGGAATTCCGTGGCCTCTAATTCTGACCCCCGGGAAACAGCAGGGCGTTTTATGTGCGTACTAGATCCGCCCTGCGGTTTCACCTTCAAGGCATACAGTGTTTCTATTTTTATACTTTTTGACAAGAATCATTTATATGTAATTATTTATATTAATGGACGTGATGTAAAAAATAATGCCCTCTTCTCAGAATTATTGTTATAAAAGTTGCGCTATTACGATACTACTTATATCATTATAAGTGACTCATACACGCACTGTACTCTAGCACTCACCCGCAACGTGTTATTTAAATGATCGCCACAGTACGAGTATCTTTTAAGCTTAAATCTAAAAGGGAAAACCCTTGATGTCAGAACATGTCACCAACACTTAAATGTGACTCAGAACATCTTTATTCAACAACTCCAAGTTTGCTACTTCTAGGAATATATTAAATTACTTTGTAAAGGGTAATTGATCATTGGTCCAGGATAAAACGTTGATGTATGTTTGCAAGTGATTTATAAATGACGTAGAAAACACAATAAGGTTGATAAGGCAATGTTTGAACATACCTCCTCCGGTGGTCATTCGGTGAAGTTCGTTAAGGGTGGATGGTGCGTGGCCGTTCAGCGGTAGGTCACAAAGACGGCCCAACATTCCTACTCGCATCTCGAGGTCCGTCGGGTAAGGTCTGCGAGGATCGCCCGGTTGCCATGATAAAGGTGCACTAACTGCATTGGATGCGCTGATTCTGTGGAAAGAAGACAGGATTATTTCATTAGGTAAGTGATTTCATCCATATTTAAAAAAATCTTATTGCTTTTATTAAACTTACCAAGCTATGACAAGCTAAAACGATCTTTTTCAAGGACCACGGATTTACGAGCAACTAGACACTATTACAGGTATTTTTCAGGCATCACGTTTTGTTTGCAAAAAGAGGGTTGCATCATGGTTACTACGGCCTGACTACGGTGTGACGGAAATGTTTGTTAAACATTAGATTCGTTTGCTAATTTACTCTTGGCCCTAATTTCTTTCAATTTCTTTTGAAGTTGAAATGAAATGAAATGAATTTATTTATGACGTTAACAATTTACAACAAAATATTTACATAAAAGACAGACTTAGAAATAATTGCTTTGCATCATAAATTGTTCCCCAACTCAGCAGGTGCTAGTTTGATTTAAACCAGCGCTGGTCTTCCGTTGGAGCCATTTTGTGACGTCACGGAGGATAAAAGATACAACAGCTCAAACTTTATAACATAAGCATTAAATATTACCAACTAAAAATACAATTACAGTGAAAACAAAAATCTTAAAAAATATATAACAACCTATAACCAGTGAATTAGCAATATATATTACGAATAAAATAACTATAGTAAATTTACTTGAACATACATAAATACTTTTAAATTATAGTAGTATTAAGTTCATTGGTCTAATAACTGTCAACATAGCTTATGAATCCTGTCTTAGGCTCGTATTAGTAGATACGTCTCAGAGTTTGGATCTGACTATTAATCAATGGTGCATCTGTCAATGACTGCATCTTACGATCGGTCGCGGCTTAAGGATGCAATTATTCATGCGAGTAAGAGAATGAAGAACAGGTCCCTTAACTACTTTCACCCTATCAATCTGTTTAGTTACAACATTAATTTATTTTATTTTATTCTTTTTTTTATTCATACTTCCACATATCACACACGACACTTATCCGATAACATGTTCTATCGTTGATTTTTACATAGTACTTTACTCACTCACTCTTACACTCTTAACATAACAAAAACTATAAAAAACTGAAAAGGATACTAGTATCACTAACATACTTGAATAGTTAGTGTTACTGACTGAATTTTGCTAGTTTACGGCTCGCAGTATCATCCTACTGTCTGTACTGTCTAAATGTTTTATATAGGTAAACAAATTACCATGTTTCCTACCAAGATATGTGTACAACGAAGAGATTGAACCTCACGACACAGGCCATCCTAGTGCGAGGTTTCAGGGAACTATGTTTATTAATTCTCATATGCTTATAATGTACGTTAATAATGTATCGAAATAAAAACTAAACTGAGTTGCTCTGAAATGAGTGGAGTTTATTTTGTTACAACTTCACAAACAGTTTGACTATGACAAACATCTTAATAAATTAACTTACCTGAAATGAGAAACAACATTTAAAGCTTCTATTTCAGCTTGATAATTAATTTAATATTGTTTAACTTATTATTTAACTTTATCAATAGAAAAACTATCACTCCTATTCTTACGAAACAATCAAACCAAACCAGCCAAAGACTAGTCAACAACCTTACATCATTCATTCAATTCACTCTTTAACGCTTTCATCAAAGGAGGATAAGTACACAAACTGGATGAAGCATGTGGCATATCACATACTTCGTTTACATGCTTATACCCCCAAACAGATAATTATGAACATTAGCTCATGTTTTGGAGATAAATAAAGATTATTAATATTATTATCGCCTGTCACCTACGTAATATAAAAATATTGTAACAATTTTATTATTTTGTATGTAACGCATTGTTAAAAGTAGTTTAAAAGAATGGCCCCGAGTTTCGTGGCCGTTCTTCTCGCAGTGGCTCTATACATTTTTTTGTTGAACGTGGCAGTACAATTTAGATTTAGATTTATTATTTCAATATTAAAATTTGTAATTGAACTTCAAAACAGCCTCGTAGTCTCCTAAATTGAATAAATGAAGCAATGATAGCTCATGAAATGCCGCGCAGCAGGTCCATGGTTCGAATCCCGCCGCGGGCTTGACCTTCAACGCATGGGGGAAAGGCATTTTGCGAATGCCCGCCTGGCTAGCGACCACCCTCGTAGACCCCTAGTAGAAAATCTGTCGTCAAGCACCTAAAGTTGTGTTCCGGCAGCAATCCTTGAGAGCCAGTGAAATTACAGGCACATGAGACTTAACTACTATGTCTCAAGATGACGGGCGCAGTGCAATTCGTAACTTGTGACGAAATGCATCTGTTATAGGTAGAGGTGAAGCATGAAGCACTCGTAGCGAAGTGTGCTTAGCCGTTCTGATACGATCAGTAAAGTTAAGCAACGTCCGCCTCGGTCATTGGATGTCACCGCTGGTGACATTATACTACTGAGCGCTTCCGTGCTTCGGAGAGCACGTTAAGCCGTCGGTCCCGGTTGTTGTCTTAGTATAGCAGTCGTTAGAGCATGGTGGTAGGGCATTTTGCGAATGCCCGCCTGGCTAGCTACCACCCTCAAGTAGAACTGTCGCCAAGCACCTAACGGTGTGTTGTTCCGGCGGCTGTCCTTGAGAGCCAGTTATTCTAGGTTAGCCTGAACAACATCTTCGACCACATCATCACTTACCATCAGGTGAGATAGTGGTCAAAGGCTACCAAGCATTAAAAAAAGGTTAATCCGCATTACGTCAGGTGGGCCCTGAGCTTGTTTCGTCACAATAACTTAAAAACAAAAAAAAGCCGTGGAAGTGGTTGCTATAAAAAGTTGAAAGTTTGACTGAACAGGCATTGCTCAAGATACTCATGTGCGGGTTCGAATCCAGCACAAGACTATAATTTTGTCCTGTAGTAAATTTTGTAATTTAATCCGCTGAGCATGCATTATTGTAAAAATAAATATATTATAAAGTGCAACAAAAAAAAACATCTATCAATTATTTACTATGTGCTTTACATCATATTAAATAGTTTGACCGACTTCAAAAAGGAGGATGTTCTCAATTTGACTGTGTTTTTGTGTGTTACCTTATAACTTAGTAGAGGGATTGTGTGTTTTGGTATTTTTTTTAGTGCTTAACATATGGTCCCATTTAAATTTCAATGAGATCTGAGGAGTACTAATTAAGTTGTCACTAATAATGCGTATTTAATTGGCTGCGCCTACATTGAAGAGTTCTCATTACACATGGCGATGAAAAATTAACAACAAAAAAATGCATACAATGGTTTGGTTTATCGAATTTTTAGCGAATTTAGAATATTTTATGTAAAAAATTTGTCATATTTTTATTGTTATGTTAACTAAACTTCATCACTCTCGTCATCAATTTGAAGAAAAAAATTAATGATGAAGAGATGAATATATGTATTCTGATAATATATTTTTTGCTTTAATACCAGGTAACAATTTTGTAAGATGATAAAGATAACTTAAGGTGCAATTCACATGTGTGTGGCGAGAAGTTCAAAATGTTGAGTTGTAAGTTGTAACACATATGTAGCTATTTTTGATAAACATTCTACATGATGATGGTATCTACGAGTTTAAAATAATATTGCTCGTATTATCTCAAAAACTTATTGAATACCAATGCACATGATTGCATTTTACCCCTCATTCCATAAAAACTATTAAAAAGTTCGACTACCCGTAATAAATGTAGTCATTTCAAGAAGTACAATAAAAAAACTTAAGAAATATTTTTTGATCGTCGCGTATTTTTTCGCGTTCAAGTACAATAGACGACATAACAACTAAAAAACATCATATATTGGTACATTATTGTTTACCATAACATTGTTTATCAGTACTAATATTATAAATGCGAAAGTAACTCTGTCTGTCTGTCTGTTACGCTTTCACGCCAAAACTACTGGACCGATTTGAATGAAATTTGGTAAGGAAATAGTTTGAGACCCGGGATAAAACATAGGATAGTTTTATCCAACTGCGCAAAAAGAGGTTAATATTTTTGCGCGATAACCGACATACGCGCGGGCGGAGCCGCGCCCGGAAAGCTAGTATATAATAACAGCATATATAGAAATCTTGTACCCCTAGATGACGGCTGGAGCTTATAATACTAAAAGACCAGTATCCAGGTAATATTTTTTTTCCGCAAGTACCCAACCAGTAAAAGAAATTCTGCCCTGAAGCAGTGAAACAAAACTACTGTAGGCGTGAAGGGCACTGTAGCAAGTGAAATTACTGGGCAAACGAGACATAAGAACTAATGTCGGAATGACGAGCCCAGTACAGTGTCAAGCAGAACGATGACGGTGACATTGCAACTGTAATGGACAGTTGTGACGTTTATCGTCAGGTGGGCGCCTTGCCCGTCTCATTACTTAATAACATTTAAAAATCATTTACAAAATTTCTGCATTCGCAATAGCACTATAAGATATCAGTTCCTCAGAAGGCGCTGCAGCCCACTTTCCGGTATATTACCTTTAATCGCCCCTTATGAAACCAACGGTAGCAATGGAGTGGTGACATTCTAGCCTGGGCTAATATAATATATACCAAATTATCATTGATTATTATTCTGCACCAAGTGAAACTGATAATCAAATGCATCACAAAAATTGATGCAGTATTTGCACATCCCATATTTGAACTCCATACATTAGGTAATGTTGTGGTATGCTGCTCATTTGACACCTTATTTTCCCTTATTTGCTTTTTATGAACATCCAATATGGTACGACATGAACAGCCCTGAACTGTACGCTTCATTAATTGTACTAATTTATATGTAATTTAATTAAAATCTTGTCTTCACTTACCTGTGTGCAAATTTGATTAATTCTTCTGATGGTACTGGTCTCTTCCTGGACTTTTCTATTGATGCTAGTTTTTGTCTCGCTTGGTACAATGATGTGGCTAAAATTTGTTCAGCATCCTTCAGCTGTCTTTGCAGTGCGTAGATATCTTGATCCTATTAGATACAAGGAAATATAAAACAGAGAATTATCGAAATTCTGTTACACGGATCTAAATCTATCACCATGTTTCTACAGTATCTGTTATTTGTATTACATACTAGCTTTCGGGTCGCGGCTCTACTCCGCGTATGTCGATTATCATGCAAAACCATTAACCTCTTTTTGCACAGTTTCATAAAAAAACTATCTTATGTCCTTCCCGGGTCTCAAACAATTTCCATAAAAACTTTCAACCAAATCAGTCCAGGGGCCCAACTCCCACCTTTTATAAACTATTATGGAAAGCAAACGTCATTGTTTCAAGTTTAAATTATTGATACTAAGGTTGGTACCGTGGCCGTCACGAAACAATAATGTTCATATAGTGCTACCTCTGTCTCACAAATGACTTGATTCAACGCATGCATCCCGCTCTCACGTTGAAGTTCTAATGTAAGTATACTATAGTGATATGTGGTGGTGCGAATTAAAATTGTAGATGTAATGTTAAAATAAGACTGAATTAAGAGATGGGAGTTGGCCCCCAGTACTTTTTAAGTTTATTCATTGCATACATAAATACAAATTTTTCCTCTTTATATATTAATGTTGAAGTGTAAACAAGTCCTCTTAATAATTTTAGTGTAGAAGTGCAGATGTCAGCAGAATGTGTATGTGATGTGATAAATATAATTTTTTCAATGTCTTTATATATTTATCAGATACAATAGTAGATGATATGACATTGCAAATTACTTTACATTTATTATTATTAATTTGTATTTGTCTATTGTTGGTTAATATTTGTGTTTTTTGTATATACTTTTTTTTAAATAGAGTTGTATTTGTTAAAATTAATTGTTTTTTACATGTTTGCTGCTTCAGTGTAGAAAATAATCACTGGTTGTTTTATTTGAATTTTTTATTCCTTTCACTAGTCAATTTAGTTTAGGAGGTTTATTATTACATTTAACTTTTAGTGTAAGAAAACATTAATTTGTAAATAGCATGATGTGCTGTATAAATGCTGATATGCTAATCAAAAATTAAGACCTTAATATAACCAACAATATAATTTACCAGAAGCGGTTATGTAGTTGCATTATTTTATAATAATATATAAATAAAATAATGGTGTTGTGATACAATGACTGAACAAAAATGTTTATGTTACATTAATAGTTGAATCTCTCAATAACCTACACAGATTTTGGCCTGTAACTTCCATTGAAAATAAAGATTTTAATTAAAAAATGCACATTATTATTAATATTCCAAGCATTTTTGTCTCCTATATAATCAAAATTTTTATTTTGAATATAAAAGTGCTTGGAATATTTCACCTCTTCCAAGCCACCCCCCATCTTCTAAGTACCTAATTAATATTGTAATAATTGTATAAAAGATTTATGTTACAGATTGAAAAGAGTAAAGACATACGAATGGCCAAGAGTTTCTTGCCCATTCTTTTCAAATTGGCTCCATACTATTTTTGTTGATTTTCATTTTGACATTTATTAATATTCTAAACCCTTTTTTTATATTACTAGGACTTGGGATTAACATAAAACCTAAGATTTTTCTAAATTCAATATTCTATGGCATTCCTGTGGCCACAAGTAACTTAACCATCCTCTTTACTACTTATACTCACTGTCACACAATTAGAGTATAGATATACACAACCTGTTACATTGCATGAAATCTGCCATACTTTTAACCCAAGTTACATTATGGTGCTCTAAAATTCATGGGGCATTAGTATGTATTTTCTTGTTAGTTACCTTGTTATCAACTTCAGCTTTGAGTTCATTCATTTTCTGTTGTATCTTTGCTTGCTCATCAGCTAATTCTAAGGTATTCTTCAACTCTGCGTCTTTCGAGAGCAATAAATCTGTGAGCTGTGCATGATCTGCAGCAGAAAGTTTTTGCGGCTTCGGTGCTATAGACACTTCTATTATTTCCCTGTAAACATTACATATTTGATTAACACAGCGTGTTTTATGAGCATTAAACAAAAGCTATTCCTGAAACTGTAGATACTTCGCAATCAACTCGATGTCGTCTATGAGAGACAGCAGCCGGTCTTTGGTGCTTAAATGAGATGCCATTGGGATAATACCGTAGACACTACCTATACAAAAATATCGTCACAACACAATACAAAATACTACTTAGTTTTGTTAGTTAATATAGCTATAATGATTAATCTGTGGATAATAAATAATATATAGTGGAAGTAACAGTGTCAGTCAAGCAAGCATAAAGAGTAGGGATGATCATAAAGACAAAAAATATCGATATTCTAACATCGATGTTGCAACGTACCGATAACATACGTACTTTATACCTTGACATTATACGATGTCACAGCATAATATCAATGATACATTTATTTTTTTATAAAAGGATGAAGCCTTTATGAGGCTTTATGTTAGCATATAATATTCTTCTTATTGAAAAAGGGTATTTAATCTATCTATTTTTCATCCTTTTATAAAAAATATGTATCTTTGTGAGGGCTCACGATTACAACCTGATTCTAGTAGTGTCATCTAGTATTAAGTAGGATATATTTGGGTATTGAGTTGAGTTCTATTGCAGTGATGTTAACTCTTTGGTTTTCTAACAGATGACGTTAGTGATACAATAACATTCGATCCAATGAATACAAAATTGTTAAAGTTAATTGTTTTAAATGGCATATATTTTTAATTTTTTGACAGATAACACATCCAGTATGAAGTTAAATTACTATGTAAAAGCACAATTCTATAGGCGTTCACGTATTTAATGGTTATAAAAATATAAGAATTATCAAAATCAGACCATTCTGTATTAAGCTATGCGTGGTCATCACCAGACACTTGTCTGTTACTGACCGAGCCTCATGTGGTGTTTCGGGATGTTCAGCAAAACATGGCCAACATTTGTCAAATAATACTGTTTCTTATAACTTAGGTGTTTGCTGAAAACATGTTGAGTTCGGTAACCATCGGCCATCGATGTTGAGCTGTCGATGATATCATCGATGTTTTTCGATCATCCCTCATAGAGTAATGTCAATATCTCAAGTCCGCTGTCAGTCAGTCTCCTACAGTGCTGCCAGGGCAATAAGACTAAAAGTTACATTTCATTTCGCAATAAGTAGAATTTTGGGCGATACAGTGAATTTTTACTTCATTCCTTAAATTTCATCTAATTATTAATTCACGCCCATGTTCAAAAATAGCCTTAACGCTGTTACTGAGCTGTCCTTTGTCCTGAATCTCTCCAATAATGTTCACTAACATCTTTTAGGTACTGCCAACTATTTCTTCACGCATTTTAAATTATTTTTCACTGATTTCTTTAGTTAACTTTATTCCGGCTTCCTTTTCACTCTTCGCTAACTTCCTAGAGTTGGTTATTTTATCAGCTGTATTTTTTCTGCTGTCAGCACTAAAACTCCTCTATGTGGGATTATGTTCCAGATCACTTTATGATTACTCTCTCTCTCTCTCTCTCTCCCATCGTGCATTTTTACACAAAGCCGGTATAAGCCAAATTTTTTTGGCATAGGTACATCTTTTCACTGCTTGAGCATTTATCAGATTTGGCTTATCATATGGCATTGTCCTTTAAGGATGACTCACGCTAGACCGTGCCGGGTCCGAGCCGAGTGTCGGCCGGAGCACGGTCAACTTAATATTACCTATATTACGTATGGACACACTCACGTTATACCGAGCGGCAACCGAGTGACGGCCGACAAACGGACAACGCTCGGAAACAACTCGGTCCCGGCTCGGCTCGGCCACGGCCCGTTGCATGAATACAGTGCCGCCGAGCTGCGCCCGAGCAGTCGTAGTGGTGCTATGCAAGTGCACTGTCGTTTTTGTTCGACATTGGAAAATGAACAACGAACGTTTGATTGAAGCTGTGAGGAAATATCCAGCATTATTGATATGAGCGATGGGAAATGTATGGACTCCAATTATAAGTCTTCATTATGGGTCAAAATAAGCAAAGTATATGTAATAATATGCAAAGTATATGTAATAAATAATATGCAAAGTATATTTTATACTTCGTATGAAATGTCACGTCAGGGTTCGCGAAAAGAGTGAACTATTTGTTGTGACGTCATCAGAGCGCCGAGCGATTCCTTTACCGCTTGTAAGACTGCTTGATTGACGTGGAGGTATAAAGTTTAGCAGTAAGATCAAGTTATTATTACTATAAGAGGTGAGACTTGGCCCCCTGGTCTGTCGACTGTCCAGCTGTATGTTACAGGTCTTCAGCTCGTTAATGGAATGTAGATGACAAAGCGCTGTCATCGCTGACAAAGTCGATCTTAATCGATCAAATAAGTAAAACAACCTCCACTGCGTTCATGACTGGGATGAGTGACAGCTAGTGGCAATATTACTGAGTGATTCTGTGCCTTGGAGGGCACGTTAAGTCGTCGGTCCTGATATATATCTTACAATGGCAGTCATTATAATAGGGCATTTTGCAAATACCTGCCTGGCTAGCTAATCTTATGCCAAGCAGCTAACGTGTGTTCGCTTAGCTATTCTTAAGAGCTAATTTTTTTTTTACCAAAGTGGATGCACACTCCATTTCCTTGGAGTTGAAATTTTTTCAGATTCTTCAACGTCCAGTGCGATCGCAATAGCCGATAATTCCATATCGTCAAAATTCAACATGATTGTAATCTAGTTACATCACTATTTTTGCTCGGGCGAGTATACTGCATCACGGCGCATCGGTCATTGCTCGGTCGAGGCCCGTCTTTGTAATTACAGGTATGGGACCAGCTCGGTGACCGTGCTACGGCCGACACTCGGCTCGGACCCGACACGGTCTAGCGTGAGTCATCCTTTATAAGAACAAACCTTTTTTCCGATTAGGGTTCAATTGTAAACCTAAGGAAGAAAGAGCTTGGTATGTTATTGAACTTAGATGAAATCATGTATTGGAATCTTATGGTGCGTTCGTTTTGGCTCGGTTGCGTTTGTAGCAGTTTCAAAGGTGGCATTTGTATCTTAGCGTTCGGAGAGAAGCTTCTGCTATTTTTGACCACCAATGACTGTATGCTATCCGAACGTCTTATACTTATTTTGACAACCGCTGAAAACCAAAATAACGTTTTCTGGAACTGCAGCTAAAGATATAGGTGCAACAACTGAAGCCAAAGATATAGGTCTGTAATTGAATCATTCGCAGGCATCGCCAGTTCTATTCTTTATGATAGGAACCACAATATTTCTCATAAAATGTTACGGTAGATATGAATGTCCAAGCTGTCAAAAAACGATCACAACGATCCCACGGTAAGACGTGGGTCAAAAATAGCACTTTTCTCTGTCATTTGTAGCGTTTTCAAAGCTATCCGAACGGTGAGCGAAAACGATATAAATGCTCACGAAGTCCCTATACGAACGCCCTGTGTGATCATTTTTAGCGTTTGTGAGTGTTATTTTTGGAACTGATAGGCTATCCGAACGCCCTATTAGTTGCATAATTATCACAACACAGATTTTATTATAGGTACGAGTACTACAGCACAGAAGATAAAAGACTTGGAACTAAATACATATTGTAAAACAGCAAAATAGCCAATCCTTTTCTCCCTCGTTTTCAATGGGTAATGAATTACTAGCAAACTATGATACACATTGAGCAGCAAGGTTGTGAAATTGTAGTGATATTATTACTTATGTCATTGATTGAACTCTTTAAAAAAATAAACAAAAAATGGAACCGACTTCAATACTTACCCAAAAGTGTGAAATAACTTGTTGAAGTCGGTACCATGATAGTTCAAAAGTACCTTATCACAATATTGCGCTCATGTTACTGACTTCGACAAGTTATTTCATACTTTTGAGTGTTGCAGTCAGTTCAATTTTTAGGTAAACATTTTTTTCACTCTATTTAGTGACCCTTGCTACTTACGGGATCGATTGTCATTCACTGTCAACGAATGTATCAACAAGATAGGAAAATATATTTCAGTTATTGGACTGTAACTCAAAAACGGCTTGACTGATTTTGATGAAATTAAATTACACCAAACGACAAGCATCAGCTTTCAAATAAAAAAAAATTCAAAATTGGTTCACCCAGTCCAAAGTTCTAAACTAAAAAACATAAAAAAAAACTAACGAATTGAGAACCTCCTCCTTGTTTGGAAATCGGTAAAAAAGAAAAGGTTAAGGCCGCAGAATTCTGCGCCTTAACGGGTGACACAACGGGGTGTAAGTAAACTCGCGAGAATTTCATTTCAAAAACATGATCTGTTTCGCTGATGCTACCATAGCTCGCCTCACAAAACTGCCTCTTACGTAATCGTAGATAACAGGTAATATGTACAGCTCGATGTGTGACGCGATACTGCATCACTGCATGGAGAACGCCCTCATGAAGCTCTCTGACCATAAATATACTGTCCCTGAGCCTCGGCGCGACCCTTTGCTTCCACCGTACCCTTGGTGTGTGAGTCCAACTCGCACTAGGCAGGTTTTTTTTTTTATTCACAAATAACGAAGCCCTATACTGAGTTTCGGCTGTCCGTTCATCCGTGAGTCCGTCCGACCGACCTTTAATGATGATATTAAGACGATATGACGTAATGACGTCATAATGTTAAGGCAATATGACTATGACAAAAGATAGAAGCTATAATATGACGAAAAGACGATATGGCTGTATCTTTAGAAGAGATAATAGGTAACCAGTTTAAATTTTTACAGAACATGATTGTGTTAATATGGCAAGTTGCCTAACATATATAAAAAAAATAAGGGGGTTCCAATACAAGAACTGTGTTTCTTAAACACTTTTCTTTATGCTGTCGTAATAACGTTTATAAATATTTGTACAAGCCTTAAACGTGACACGTAGTCCAACATAAAGCCAAAAAATCGCCAAGTGCGACTCGGACTCGCGCACGAAGGGTTCCGTACCATTAGCTATACAACAAGGCTTCATATTTTAACCTTTTTAGTTTTAACGTGCGCGAGTCTGACTCCCACTTGGCCACCTTTTTTGAAATACATCATCTGTGATAATTTCAACTGTTTAGCTATCACCGTTCTTGAGATACAGCCTGGTGACAGGCGAACGGACGGACGGACAGCGAAGTCTCAGTAATAGGGTCCCGTTTTTACCCTTTGGGTAACCCTAAAACCCTAAAAACAGTAAACTGGCCAAGTGCAGGTAAGACTAGCTTTATAAAATAAAATAAGATTCTGTGATGGCAGGTAGGTAGGTATACGGACTACGGAGCCATCGGTGTGGGAGTTCAACTTAAACTTGGCAGGTTTTATTTTTAGAACATGTTTTAAAGTTTCAATAACGCAAATACAAAAAATTGGTCTATCGCGTGACAAAATTTTGTAGCCATTTATCCGAAGCACTATTTAATGACTTACCTACACCCAGTGCGACTATTATCAAAATTGGTTTAGTGTGTTTTATGATATGAGCTAACACCATCCAGATAATACGTATATAGAGGTCAATGGTTAACACAAACAAATTTTTCAGATTTAATTTAAAACTCAAAAGAACTCGACACAAAAATTACTTATATATAAAATATGACATCAATAACAAATTAACACATAAATTCAAGATTATTATGATATTATGTTTTTTATTAAGTAATTAAATAGGTAAGTTCTCTAAAATAAATAACATAACTCTTGTAAATCGGACTAGGTTTGCTGATTCAAAATATATTAAGTTCACATTTTAATGGTTTAATATCCACAAGTTATGCTAGATAGTGGCGAATATAAAAAAAATATTATTTTATAATAATTTTGGGTTCATTTCTTTTTGAAGTCGATTGGTTTTTTTTTCACTACTGTTCTAAACCTTTAGGTACCTAAACTTCAGTAGTACCACAGACGGCAGTACCTGTAGTACTGTGCTTGAATACACACATCAATATGATGATATGATATGATGATATTTCAACTCTGCCCACCACCACAAAGGAAAGGTAGGAAGGTATAAGGTAAGTACCTATACGAAAGTTACGGAACTTGCGGTTTGCGACTCACGCTTGACTAGTTTTGCATTATGAGCATGATCCCTCTGACAAAGTAGAAGAATTAACTTATTAATTTCTCTGAGCGTGATCCGTGATCATGACTCGTGAATCACACAACATAACGATATTATTGACGATATTCTGTTTCGTTCAGTTTCTACTTGTATAAACAAATAAAATGTATACGAAAACCCCTCTACCCTACGGCTCTAGCCCTACCAACCTAGCTAGGTATCTGTACCTTGACACTTGGCAAGCTTGGCATAAAAGAACCGGCCGATTGGCGGTTGCAATGTGCACGCTCCCGCAGCGTGATCAGCTGTCGAGGGGAGGAAATGTCGGCAAGGGCGCGGGGAGGGCAGTGACACGCAATGAGCATGCGCTAGCCACGTGCTATGGACATTTGTTGCTGTACTTTATAGAAGCAACCGCCCGCGACGTTGTTCGCGTGTAACGTTCTAAAGTTTAGGTATCTTTCTACTTATTGTGGTTTTGAACCTAGCAGATTCTTGAATCAAAAATGCAATACTTCCATACAATTTATTTCAAATAACCAGGAATGCAATACATGTAAGTCTATGGTCTTTACCTACCCTATAGGAAAACAGGCGTGATATAGATTAGTAGCTACTTAGGTACCTATATACCATAACATCACCCATCTCAAAAAACACTCCTACACGTAGGTGTATTGAATTTGTGACGATGATGCTGGAAGTAATATTCGTTCATAATATGAAGATTCAGTAACATCTTTTAGTTTGGTTAGCTATTAACGCACATGTTTGTATTGTAAAAAAAAATGATCACCAGGATGTTTTTAATAAAATTCTATTATTTCCAAACATTGTCATAACCTCTTATACCTACATTTAGACACGGTTTTTTCAATTACTTATCAGATAAAAAAAGTCAAATCCTAAAAATATTAACTGACCAAAACTGTTTAGTAAAAACGAAATTTTAAGCTAACGATATATCCATCTGTTAATATAAAAACCCGAGCTTTAAAGTAAACTATTTTATTACTGCTAAAATACTGGAATGACTTATTTAATATATTGTTAATTAATTACTTTATTTTTATAATTTTTTGTAAACGTTGTCTCTGAACAGAACAATTTTTGTTCATATTTATAATTATTCGATAGAGGTTTAGGAAAGTAATAGAGTTAAAATCAATAGGTACCTATTTAGGGTACGTCACTTTGCTCTACGTGTCTATGTAGTGAAATAGATAATAATAATGAAACATAACGTCTGTGTTAGTTGAATAAAAATTACTACCTATTTAATTTTATATATAATTTTAACATCGAATAATACATATTATATGTTAATAAAACCGAGTACACGAATAAAAGCCCATTCAGGTTAAAAGCCACAGTATACTAAAACCAGAATGTAAATTAAGATTTTTCTGGTTTTCTGCATGTAAAAACTAAAATTTCTTATTGCTAACTACAACAAAAACTTGGATTCAAACTTTTCTAATCGTTCTTTTCATTAAAGCACTCAAATCTAGGTTATTTTACTAATACATTTATCATTTTTAGCTTGTAATATGAATGTTATTGCCTAGTCTGTGACGGAGGTTTCTTTTGTAAGCGCAGCCGGGTACGCGGGGTGGGGGGCGTGTAGCATTTGATGTTTCGAGAGTCGAGCACAAGTAGCAGTTCCAGTACGCACTGGCCAGTAGAAGCGAACCTGGCTCCTCTGCCAATCTAATGGAACATCGCTTCCTCGCGTCTCCAGCCGTGTTGTACAAATCAAACATTCGCCACAAACGCGACAATTGTCGTAAACAACAGATCCTGCTCCTGTTATTATGTTGTTTAAACGGATCATTGAAGGAAAGTCCATGTTGAACGCTGCCGAGGGGAAGAGCAGGACGCCAAAGCAGTGTTCTAGAAGGCGTTCGGAATGTGACGCGGACGGGTGCTGTGAACATAATATCACGTAAGTGTGGCATATGGATGTCCTATTTGTGATGGTATGGATTTTTTACAGTCTGAAAAAACTAGTTGCAGCCTTGGGTCAGGCCTTGGTAGTAGAGCGGATTTTTATCCTATTATAATAACTACGTGTAAACATACATAACACAGCTAACTAGGCCTACATTACCTACTTACAATAACAGGGTTATTATCTGTGGGCTCGATCTCGTAAGGGCTCGTCCAAAGAGCCCCGATTCATAATTTGGTAGGTACCTACCTACCTAATCTTTGAGGAATTACTATGAATCTAGGTGTTTTTAATGGATTGGGGGATTTTTTTTTACCTTAATATTATTATATGACCTAGGTACCTAGATATACCTACCTATAATTAATAATTAGGTATATGATGTGATCATCGAGATAATACGATAGAGGTCAATGGATGTGATTGTACCATCCAGTTAAGTCTCATGTGCCTGTAATTTTACTGACTTTCAAGTATTGCTGCCAGAACACACTGTTAGGAGTTTGGCAACAGATTTTCTACTAGAGGGTGGTAACTATCCAGGTGATCGCCCGCAAAATGCCCTTCCACAAAGCTCAAGCCGGCGCGCGGCGGCGGCGGGAATGGAACCACGGACCTGCAGCACGGCTGTCCATCGCTAATACCGCTGGGCCATATTTACTTCAAAGCACGATTACGACAAAGTCTGTACGATTATCGATCAATTAAATAACATGCATCGCATCAGTTCACTAAACAATAAAAACCTTAAACAGACTAAAAAGGATGCCTGCCTGAAAGCTACAAACATACCTATATCAATTAAGTAGTAGGTACATACATTTGTAAGTAGGTAGGTACTTATTCTGTTAGTTTATGTTTATTAGGATAATATGTATAGGTATATATACTCTCCCTAACTGAATTACCGATAAGTAAGGAATAAGGATAGGAAGATAAGTTATATATATATATAAATAAGGGGGCGATTCCTAGATTTTGATCACTGAAGGCCATCCCGATACGATGGTTGAAGAACGAGAGCAAGAATTAAAGTTATGAGTCATTGTGTCATGTTAGCTTAATTGGTTAGAGCATACCCCGGCTAAAGGGGTGGATGGACGCGGGTTCGAATCCCGCACATGACTATAATTTTTTCTCTCCTAAATTTGTAATTTTGTAAATAGACTTCATATTTGAACCTTTTTTTGTTTTAACGTGCGCGAGTCCGACTCGCACTTGCCAACTTTTTGTATTTGTTGTTGTAGCGGCAACAGAAATACATCATCTGTGAAAATTTCAACTGTCTAGCTATCACCGTCCTTGAGATACACCCTAGTGACAGACGGACGGACGGACGGACAGCGAAGTCTCAGTAATAGGGTCCCGTTTTTACCCTTTGGGTACGGAACCTTAAAAAGAACTCAAAGATAATGAATTTTTACATCATCTTCGCGCTAAATTGTGACCAATATCCGTAACTAAACTACGTTGAAAATTTTAAAATCGGAAAACCGCTGTTTGAAAAGTATTATGTTTCTATAAGTTACGCGCTTTTGAGTATTATTTTCCGTAACAAGCTCCTAATCGATCTGCATCGCTACTGCATCTGATAATTTAAATAAATGTACGACCCGACGTTAAATAAATGACCAGTAATTGAAAATGCTCAAGCCAAACACGAATTTATAGTAAAGAAGGTGCATACAGTTAGGTACGTATCGTAATTTATTAACAAAATATACCTACTAACATAACAACATAACATTCTAAATTGGGCAAACACAAAACCAAAAACGGCTGCGCTATGTCACCTCTTTTCTATTATAGAACGACCTGTTCAATGAACCCCCATGTATACAATAAGTTTAGCAAAAATACACTAATTGGAAATATAAGAAAACCCATAAGGAATTGATTTGTTAATAAATATCTGTTAAAAGACAAGACCTAACTACTTAAGTAGCATTGCAGCGAGTCACGCGGTCTATACGAGTGTGTTTTATAGAAAAATAAAAATAAATCGTAAGTCGGTACATATCGAATTCTGCAAAATTCAGTACAGATATATATTTCCAAAAAGGTGAAGCTGTATAGTTAGGTAAGCACTTGATTATATACTGAATATGTTTGTCAACATTTCTGACTAGGTCAAAGAAATACCAATAAACTGATCAAGCCTTCCATCCAAAATTATTATGTTATTGTAGTTAGACTTAACTACAAATTCAGAAGGTGTACTCAAATCCTTTGAGGTTTCCTAGCCCCGTGGGGGTGCCGGGCTAGAATCAGGCGTCTAAAGGTAAAATACCGGTGGGCAGCAGCGCCTTCTGAGGAGCTGCTATCTTAAACTACGATCCCCAAGACGTATACCAAGCATGTGAATTATGAATTATGTAATGGGGGATGCTGTGTTCAGCAGTGGACACTCTGGCTGATACAGTACTCAAATCCTTTTCCAGTGGGATAGGTTTAAATTAGTGGGATAGGTTTAAATTACTGATAGGTTATAGAGTAAAACCGTTATGCAATTTTATCAGATTTCTGCTAGCAAAGCGATCAAGGTAGCTTCTTGCTGAATGACAAACGACATCACTCTCATAACAGTACCAACAACTGTTGATTATTGTGCAATAAATAATAAAACATAACGTTATTACAATGGAAGGTATGCACCACTCAATGGGATTGATGATAAATGAAGAAAATACTATACTCGTTCTTAATAAACAAAGGCTTCTGATACATCTGTTTGTCTTCGCCACGCCTGCTTCGTGCCCTTCAAAGGGTGTGGTATTGACGTAATATTGTGTGATATTAGATTCTACTACAGCAAATACATACGCAAATATCAAGCCACCAGGCTATAGATGGTTATTTTCGGGTCATTCGCCCCTTGTTTTCATTTAAAGGCTAAGGAGCAAGTTAAAATAATGTAGATATCAGTTGTATAACGTAGTAAGTATAGCATTTATCAGTGTCAAGGGGCTCGTCCCAGCCTGACATGCGTACTGCGAAAACTTTGTGACGAAACTTGTTTATCGCACTAGTTCCAGAGGCCGCATTATCAAAAGGTCTCAAACGATACCCTCTTTGCTGTAAGGTCCTCATAAAACTGTTTGTTCCCGATATTATTGGCCAGTTCTACTTTAAACTCCAATGGTAGAACAGTCATGAGAGTCAAGATATCGTGGCGGTTTGTGTCAACCATACAAATTGAGCAATTATTCAAATTAGGCTCGTGATCGTAATGATCTTTGTGTTTTTGTTGCAGTATTGTTGAGGAAATGACGAAAATGGTATTGCTCGGTGTGGTGCTGTGGGCGGGAGTGACATTCGGAAGCCATGTGGCGCCATATCCATTGAATTTACTCGTCACATCAGGTCTGATACTTTCTTTTTATTATACGTTACATCAGGTATTCAATACCGCTTCAATGTTTAACGCTTTTACTTATTACAGACATAATTCATCCACCACCGATGTACGATTTTCCATTTCCGAGCGCCGATAATCTGAAGAGGCTACCGCCAGTGACAGTGGCTCTTACTAATAAGTCAGTGGATATAAGTAAACTGGAAGTGGCGATGCTGAATCGGCTAGAAACAAACCTAGAAGCCGCTGGAATCATGCCTAAATTGGGCTCAGTGGCCCGCGGTTTAGCCATTCACGGACACGCTTCCAAAGATGCGATGCATTACGAAAAATCTTCATACACAATCACAAGAGCTTCGCAGAATCTAGTCTACACCAGATGTCAAAGGTCAGTATATGATATAGAATAATATAATAAGTTTGACTGCAGTTGGAAGGTAGATAATAGGAGTGTAACGGTCAGTTGTTTGTTTGCGTAGATACGGTTTGCCTAATGATGAATGCGCGAGTTTCATCAGCACTTTGAACTTGCGAGAGAATGAGTTTGGAGCGGAGTGCGCGGTATTGGAACGTTTTACCTGTCGCACCAATAAGATGTCTTCTAAGTATAGGACTTTTGATGGCTCTTGCAACAACCCTGTCCGATCTTCCTGGGGCCAAGCCCTTACTGGATACAAGAGGCTGCTGCATCCCAGATATGCTGATGGCATTGAAGAGGTTTGTACCCTGTCCAGAATACTTCTACTTCATATGCATCAATAAATTTATATTTTATTGTTGCGGTAATATTACTGCAGATAGATATTTCATATCAAAACAGCTTTGTTTCTTTGCCATTGTAATGTTCCGTTTCCGTAATTCAGAAGCAACAATAGCCATTATTGTTTTATATCGTTACAAGAACCTGAGATATCATTTCGAGTTTTTATTTGGTTAATGTAAGGTTTTACAAATTTCAAAATTTCCTGTAGCCCCGTCGAGCTCTGAGCTTCAACCAGCTGCCATCAGCTCGTCTGGTCAGCACTAAACTGACCAGCAACCTTGACCAGCCGGACCACACGAGAACGATGGCATTGGCGGTATGGGGACAGTTTGTCTATCATGATCTGGTGCATACTCCTGTCAGGAAAACCAGTAAGTTATTTAATTTTCTTAGAATTATTCCATAGTCTTATTTAAAGAACATTCGATTTGTATTTTATTCGACATCTAGTGCAGAAGTTGACCGCTCTTTTACAGTCCATCCATAAATATTTTAATAAAGACTAACTGTTTAGATTTCTTTGTAAACTAAGTATATTCATCGTGTGATATAGATAATATAGATATAGATAGTAATATTAAGCAACATGTTTTCCCTGCACAGTCCACACTGAACAATCTATCCGGTGCTGCGATAACTCAGGCCAGGCACTCACCCCCCGGTACCACCATCCGAGCTGCATGCCCATCACCATCCCCCACGACGACGTGTTCTTCAAGAAGCAATACGCCACCTGCATGGAGTACACGAGGTCCGTTACCACCTACAGAGGAGATTGTACCTTCGGAGCTGCGGAACAGGTGAGGATCTGCCTTTGTTTTGTGCTCTTTGTTTCTTGATACTAATTTCTACGATCTACAACCAATCTGTATGGTAATCTTAATTCGTGATGACGTGATATGTACATGGAGTCAGTAAATAAAGTATGTGCTTACCTAAATAGCTACAGGGAGACTGCCCGTTCATATAGTCAGTACATACGTACCTAAATGGATATTTTTTTATAATTAAGATATCTACTCGCTTATTTACTCACGACCAATTTAAACCATACAGTTAAGTGAAATAGACAATTTCAGGCATATCTTTCACCTGGAATCTTTCGTCGTTTTTCAGCAAGAAATAGGTATTTTTTTTCCCGAAGAGTGCTTACCCGTGCCATTTCTTACCTAGGTAAGAATAAAACGGCACGGTGAAAAGAAACTCTTTTTTATGAAGAAGAAAAAATAAAACACAATAGAAGATAAAATACTTTCTTATGTCTTCTTCTTACTTTTACGGAAAGGGAAATCATCGTCACCATACTTTCCTGACTTGTCCATGAATGTGGGTTTAGATTCTAAGAGTTACGGAGACAAGAGTGACTTGTATTGATTGTTATTAGACATTATGTGTATCATTGTTTTGTTTACGTCATACAATGCAATCATGAGGTCACAGCGTTTTTCCACTTCCAGCCAGCACTTACGGCTAATTCTTGCAGTCATTAGTCTATCTATACCTAGGCACCTATATGCACAAACATCCTAACTTCAACAGTGCGCTCCTACCGACATATTACTATGTAGGTATTGCTTATGCCTATTAGTTTTGAAGAAGTGATGGCTCAGTGGCATTGGCTGTAGACTGCCGCGCAGCAGGTCCATGGTTCGAATCCCGCCGCGAGCTTGAGCTTCAGCGCATGGTGGAAGGGCATTTTGCGAATGCCCGCCTGGCTAACAAGCACCCTCAAGTAGAAAATCTGTCGCCAAGCACCTAACGGTTTGTTACCTGACTAATGGCTTGGTCCTTGAGAGTCCAGTCAAATTACAGGCGCACGAGACTTGACAATTATGTCTCAAGGTGACGGGCGCAGTGCAATTCGTGACTTGTGACAGTTGTGACGAAATGCATCTGTTATAGGGAGATGCGTGTGCAGAGCAAATTTCGTCTCAATTACATTAAATAAAACAAGCCTAATCTAAACTTAATTAGGCACAATATTGTGAGAGTAACAAAATAATATGCATCTTGTTTCTTAAAAAATGTACAACTAAGCAAGTGTACTTTTATAGTGCACTCGTATGTAGGACGTAGTCTTTGATTGTTTCGCAATGTCTTTTCTCATTATGATAGGTGAGCCATTAAAACATTGATGAAGTACTTATTTACAAAATACTTTGATCAGTATTGAAAGTAGGTGGATGACACGTAATACGTGTTTATAGTAACATCACTTTGATCCTTCTGTTGACGCTTAGATTTTTAGAGCTACAAGAAAACTGGACGACTAGGTATATTGGTAAAAAATTATAAAAAATATACTGTCAATCGGCGTCAAATCGCATGGCGAAATTCGGTAAAGTACCAATATTACCTATTTTTTCCTGCATGTTATCTCTTTTGAAAAATAGTTTATGTAGGTAATGGAATATCTAATTCAATGTTAGGTTTGGACCAACATTCTATCCAATTTTTTAATAAAAAAAGTTGGTATATTTTTTAATAAATATTGTTAACCCTTAACTTGGCAGAGTATCTAGAAATGCAGCCAAAATCGGAAAAGTACCAATATTACCTATTTTTTCCTGCATGTTATCTCTTTTGAAAACTAGTTTATGTAGGTAATGGAATATCTAATTCAATGTTAGGTTTGGATCAACATTCTATCCAATTTTTTAATAAAAAAAGTTGGTATATTTTTTTAATATTGTTAACCCTTAACTTGGCAGAGTATCTAGAAATGCACAAAAAATGTGGCAAAGTAAAGATAGATTACACGTTAGTTGTGGTAATTTTGAATTAGTAGTATAATGTATTTAATACCGAAAAATCAGCAATGAGCTCTGGCTATACTGGGAATCTGTGTATTGCAAGATGTCGGAATGTGCACAAGTGTCCACGATGTCGAAGTTATGAATTATTTTTATCTTAAAAAAATGTATCAATTCCTACACAAAGAAACTGTATTTTTGTAGCTAAATATACAGTTTTCCAAATGTGCAATAGATTGTATGTGCATGTAAGTGATTTGTAACAAAAAATCTTAGGCCTTTCATGATGTATCTAATAATGCACATTGCCAGGTGATCTACATTATACAATTTGTGGATGGTGTGCACTGAAGGATACATTGCCAGCTTTTACTATCATAAGCATGATACATTTATATACCGTGTGATGAGTATTTTAACGAATACCTACTTTTTATACATACAATATGAGTAATTTTATGAGTATTTTTTATTTCATGCTCTCACGTGAGCACAACGAAAATTAGCATTAGTGTCGAAACCTAGAACCTGTTCTGATAATGACAACAGCGCTTCTTCAGGAGTTGAACTAAATTGCTACCATGCCCAAGATGATTATAATTCAGACGGCAACAATTCCAGCAACCCTGCCACCAGCATTAGAAGATGTAAAATTCATCAGATGATGAAAATGAATTAGAAGAAACTGTGAGTACCGCACTCTCACAACTAAACATCACACGCACTTTTCAGTCACTACGGTCAATGAGTCTAAGATGCCTCTGATTCTCCCTCTTTGCTGCAAGGAACAAACTTTTCTTACAGACTAGTTCTTACAGAGAGTTCAGATGTGCCATATGTCGAAGCCTGGTAACCAAACAAAAAATGTGGAAAGATAATGCCTCTGGACCGCCAAAGTTTTCTACGCATACAAATCAGTGTGATAGCCGTTATGACCAAGTGGGCCATCTTACACGTCTAAAGGTCTTTGTAAAAATTGCATCAAGGGCCAAACAAAGTACATGTGCGACAAATGCACGCTTTTGTTTGGTAGCAAACGTATTTATTTTTATTATTATCACACACAAATTATAAAAATAATTACTTTTGTTTTATTCACTAACGGAGAAATTTGATCACAATGAATATAAGTTTTAAAATAATAAAACGATCTCATTATTAAAATAAAATTTTGTTTCTAGTAATTATGAAAGTCTCCTTAGTTGGCAATGTATCTTTACAGATACCTACATGTTTTTTCACAGGAAATTATTAGCGTTCTTGGCAATGTGCATTTTAAGATACATGCTTTAAATCTTTATTTTTTTTTTATAATATTTTTTGTAGGGTCTATAACTATTATATAACTAATTAGAATGAAGAAAGTAAGGAAAACTAGAATCGCAAATTCCTGCCAAGTATAGGGTTAAGTTTGCAATAACGAATTACATTACAAAATTACAAAATTACGAGAGAAAACGCGGGTTCGAATCCCGCACATGACTATATTTTTTTCTCTCGTAAATGTGTAATTTTGAAAAGTAGTTATATGTTTTTCCCTTTTGATACAAAAACCTCATACATATACATTGTAGTTGGGAAGTCACTTATTTTTATTATCTCATCAAACTTGAAACGGCTTCCTCGAGCCAATGATCAATACAAACAACCTACGTCATATTAATTAAAATATATTATCATAGGATGGTATGTATGACTAGGTGTCGTTATTTGTAATAAGTCATTACTCATTACCTATTCAGTGGACGGGGGGCACACAATTACCAACTTGTTTCAATTGTAAAACGATTATATTATTATTATTATAATATTATAAATAATCCCACGTAATAGGTACTTACCTATAATATGTACAGTTCATGTACTGCTCTAATATTCTCCTGTTGGGATGTCGTAACCAGATAGAATGCGCCGAATGAGAACCTTGCCACCCAACGAGATTTAAACCCGTGTTATTTTCTCGATGTTGCCACCACAGACAAAGGCATGAGGAGCTGCACATTAGGTACACAATAGGGCTCTTTGCCATCTAAACACCAGGTTACAGTATATTTCTAACGAGTCTTCCCAAGATCGGGAATTGGGCCTAAAATGGGAGACAGCTTCTGAAAAGCAACTGTACGCATTTAACTTGTGATACTATATAAGTAGATAGGATATTTTTAACCTTTTTCAATTTTATTGCCGATAGGGATGCCTTTGATTACTATCTCACCTAATGGGAAGTGATGTTGCGATCGAATATGTTATTCATGCCGATCTAGAATTACTGGGCCTCGACGGCAGCTGCCGGAACACACCATTAGGTGCTTGGTGACTGATTTTGTACTTAAGGCTGGCCGGGCGGCCCTATCACCTAAGACTGCCATCTTAAGACAACAACCGGGACCGATTACGACGGCGAAGTGCCCTCCGAAGTACGGAAGCGTTCAGTAGTCAATTAAATTCCAGTAGCGGTCACCCATCTCAGTATTGACGTCAGTGCCGAGGCAAGCTCCGCTGCTTTTTAAGGCGGGCTTGTTCGCATTTTATCAGTGCGATAAGGTATTATAACATTGTTGGTGTTACAGTTGATGGGCCACCAAACTAGTTCCACAAGCTTGTGGAAGCTATTCGCAATATCCCGTCGCGTCTGCTTATAGGCAACCTGTTAGTTATTTTAATCCGCTCGTTAGGAAAACTGGTTTTACATCCCAGCGTCTTTTGCTGGAAGACTAGTTTTAATAATAGCTTATATTGGAGATCTGTCCCGGAGCCTACGCCTACATTGAGTCTCAAAAGGCAAATTTAAACTAGTCTTTTTGGAAAGAGTGTGCCTTACAGAAATGAATAAAATATGTAATATTCTATGCGGTAAATATTCTATATAAAAATACGATGCCTGATCCAAAATCACAGTTTCATATATTATGTTTCTCTCGATAGAAAACAATCATGAATACTTACAGCTCTAAAATTTCGCGTAATCAATTTATATGTCTATAATTTATCAATACAAATGCTATTTCTAATTATTATACAGCAAACCATATGATACAGTATCTGAAAGATTTATTTCGTTTTCAAAAAGCTCACTTTTATTTGAATTTATTTCAAAGAATTCGCCCGCGGTCTATGCGTTCGACGCTCCCAATTTGACATTTACAAAGACTACTTTTTTTCTTGTTACAATCTTGATAGTGATCTAGATAGACATTGACTGGTATCTGCCAACTGGTAGTAGGCAGGAACATTAGGACTGCCTGTGAGCCAGCCAACAATGGCCTTTGGGCTGCTGAAATGCTTTCGTTGTAGTAGCTGTAGTGTTGTATTTAGCTTGTAGTATTTTGTTTCTAAAATTAATTTGTAGGTAAGTAGTGGGGTACCTACGCGGGCATTTTCCAACTCTTGATTAAAACGTTTCAATTCATAACTATTGTGTTCTCATCAATTTAATTGGTGGCAATTGGTTCAAGGCGTTTAGTCACGCGAAATTCTGAATCATTATATAGTAGGTAGGTATGTAATTTACATCAGTGATCTGATCAGTAGAGATCACGAAATCCATAAATTATCTACTATTACTCTCAAGGTGGAATAAATTTAATTATTTGTGAACCATTATATATATATATCTCTATATATTTAAGAGCCATGTTCTTGTCGTTGAAGTATCCGCCATTGCTCTCGATCTTGTGCCAAACCCTTGACCTACCTATAAGATACGACCCTCGCCTTCTACATAATTTGGTCTATAAATGCCCGTTTGGCATACCATTTTCTTTGGAAGGTAAGATTCGCTTCGTCATATAAGGTGGCTGAACATCTTTTCTCGTCTATTTCCTAATGTTTAGTAAACAGCGCGTGTGCCTTTATTTAAAGTTTTATTTTTGGTGTTTCTTGTGCCAAACCCTTGACCTACCTATAAGATACGACTCTCGCCTTCTCCATAATTTGGTCTGTAAATGCCCGTTTGGCATACCATTTTCTTTGGAAGGGAAGATTTTCCATCGTCGTATAAGGTGGCCGAACATCTTTCCTCGTCTATTTCCTAATGTTTAGTAAACAACGCATGTGCGTTTATTTATTATTTTATTTTTTTTGTTTCTTGTGCCAAACCCTTGACCTACCTATAAGATACGACCCTCCCCTTCTCCATAATTTGGTCTGTAAATGCCCGTTTGGCATACCATTTTCTTTGGAAGGGAAGATTTTCCATCGTCGTATAAGGTGGCCGAATATCTTTCCTCGTCTATTTCCTAATGTTTAGTAAACAACGCATGTGCGTTTATTTATTATTTTATTTTTATTGTTTCTTGCGCCAAACCCTTGACCTACTTATAAGGTACGACCGTCGCCTTCTCCTTTATTTGGAGGGCGAAAACCCTTTTTATTGTATGAGAGCCCCCTAAATTATTTTATTTTTATTTTAATTAATTATATTTAAATAGAACATAAAACGAAATATTCTGGGAATAGTTAAATGTCTACCGTTCACCGTTATTAGTATCGAGCAAGAAACGGTAAAAAATCAATTTTGTTATGTGGGAGCCCCCTTAAATATTTATTTTACTTTATTTTTAGTATTTGTTGTAATAGCGGCAATAGAAATACATCATCTGTGAAAATTTCAACTGTCATGGCTATCACCGTTCTTGAGATATAGCGTGCTGACAGACGGACGGACGGTCAGCGAAGTCTCAATAAAAGAGTCCCATTTTTACCCTTTGGGTACGTAACCCTAAAAAAATGCTGCAGGTATTACTTACACTGCGATGCTCAAACTGCTTGCCGAGGGTGTGAATTATGGCAAAACTCTGGAGGAGGCTGTATTCAGCCGTGGATGATCCGGCTGTTACCTACAGTGAAGTACACTAGGAGATAATGATAAGTACCTATATAATTTAAACAAAAGTATAAATATAGAATTGCAAGATTTACAGTTGCACTGGAGATTCTCTTTTAGTAGTATATACTTGCTTAATACTATAACCCCTTGATTACTTCACTACCTTCCTATGCTCTGTTGTACGCCAAATGTGTAGCAACATCCTACACACGTGAATTCTGCGCGACCAACGGAAGATAATCATGCCTTATATTCTTAAAACGGTAACAGTACGAGACTGTCATTCAACCTGAAATAAGATAGTTATGTGTTCATGTTGATATGCTCAATGTACCTATAAATATTACCTTTACAATTTGAATTTCAAATGAACAAAGTAGATGTTACATATTAGTTTGCCTTTGTTTTTCGACCTTGCGCCACAGTTTAAAATATAGTAACAAAGTACATAAAACCGCAACTTGTGATATTTGTATATACCTACGTATCGTTTATATCTTGTCCTAATGCAATTTCCAGGTTTCCAGGCACTATCTAGTCTGACAGGAAATATTTTACATTTACATTACAAAATAGAATTTCGTAATTTAACCCCTAATATACTCATCAATATTCGATGATGATCTCGCAAATTTGTATGCAAAAGCTGTTTGCCAATCTTTCTAGAATAAATCAAAATACTTAGTATACCTACATCATAATGATGCTTATTCGATAGCCAACCGATACGCATGTCATTAGATATTGGACTTTAAATGACATAAGTGTAGGTTCACAATCGCGTAACACACTTACTGATTTAACATTTCGCTTAATTGACATAATATACTTTTTAATACGTGACTCATACAAACCAAATATTATAATATAATAATAATATAGGTATATACTTACATGCAGTATGAATGGAAAATTTTGATAAAATCGTGAACACGCATTTTTTCTCAAACGACACGATGGTCTTTCAAACTACGCAACGGATTTTGATGCGTTTTTTTATAGAAAGGGTGATTCAAGAGGTTTATATGTATGTATAATATAATACATGCATAGTGTACCAGAGAAATATTAATAATTTTAGAGGCTTCTAATGTGATGTCAATTAGGTCTTTCAAACTACGCAACGGATTTCGATGCGGTTTTTTTTTTTTTTTTTTTTATGCTTGATAGCTTAGCCTTTGACCACTATCTCACCTGATGGTAAGTGATGATGTGGTCGAAGATGTTGTTCAGGCTAACCTAGAATTACTGGCTCTCAAGGACAGCTGCCGGAACACACCGTTAGGTGCTTGGCGACAGATTTTCATCTTGAGGGTGGTAGCTAGCCAGGCGGGCATTCGCAAAGTGCCCTACCACCATGCTGTAACGACTGCCATCCTAAGACAACAACCGGGACCGACGGCTTAACGTGCCCTCCGAAGCACGGAAGCGCTCAGTAGTAATGTCACCAGCGGTCACCCATCCAGCTCCTGACCGCGGCGGACGTTGCTTAACTTTGCTGATCGATTCAGAATGGTTAAGCAAACTTCGCTACGAGCGCTCCAAAAAAAGAATTTTGGTGGAGTGATTCAAGTTGAAATTTTATATGTATAATACATGCATAATATTCTAGAGAAATACTGATAATTTTAGAGGTTGCTAATGTGATGACAAGAGTAACCTCTAAAGAAAACGTTTTATATACTTAATCTAATGACAAAAAAGCTGTGAACGTTGTATATAAACACATTCTATAGTAGGTATATTTAGTATCAACATTGCGTGCGAAGCTGGGGCCGGTCGCTAGTATAACTATAAATCCTATAATCATACTTAAAGTTCTTCGTTGCTGTGCTGTCAAATTTATATACCTACTTAACTTCAACTTTCAAGTAAAAAAGTCACTTTAAATTTGTAAAGCGCTTTGACTTGAGATTGCTCTATCTTATTTTTTGGCAGTCATACAAAATTAGTCATGATAGCTCGGGTATGTCCTCGACCTTGAAGCTGGATAAATTTATATGTGCTATCCTAAGTAACGCTATTTTAACTTCATATTAGCATACTCGCGATACCGCTAAAATACTTACCTATTTTTAGAATACCGTTAATTCACCCATTCTCAGTCCTAAGCCAATGTCAATTCCGGTGTTAATAAAGTTATGGGATTTAATTTCCGCATCCAATAATCGTTTACGAACGCCATAAACGATATCCATTAAATATGGCGAGGTTTTTTTTGTTGATGTTTTATCTATTTACTTAATCACATTTTCTTAAGACACGTGCTGTCAGTCTTTAATTATAATATACCTACTAGCTTTCCAGCCGCGGCTCCGCCCGCGCATTTTTCGGTTAACACTATGCTAAGTATTTCCTGGGTCTGGAAACTATTTCTATACCAAATTTCAACCAAATCGGTCCAGAAGTTAATCGTTGCACACAAAAATACAAATACTTTCCTCTTTATAATACTATTAGTTAGAAATATTGCGGAAGTAGCATGTCAAACATGAAACTTTTTTTCACCATGAATAGGTTACGATAAGTTTATCGTATGTATATTTACCCTTCCCTTTTCAAATACACCTATAATGTCGTTGTTTAAGTAAATAAATATTTAATTAGTTTCGGAGTTTATGTAAACAAATGAAATACTTCGTGCCATTGCACAATTAACTGTTGTTTTTGTTATCGAAGCGCATGCGCCGATATAAGCTATTTGAACTATAGGGTCAATTGCGATAATTACTGTTATTGACTCGAACGCGTCATGATAATTATTATCTCTGACAAATATTATTTCTATATTTACTGCGAGAAGTGGTATATAGGACTGTACATAATTCTTGACTCATTTTATACAATAAAATACTATACAAAATTCTTTATTGTTTAACAATCCAATCAAAACATTACAAACAGTAACAAATTATTGGACAATGGGCGGTCTTATCGCTTAAACAATTTCTTACAGGATCTTACAGGAGAGGATTACAAAATATTGCGGTTTAGGGAGCCAAAAGAAAATTAAGGTGAAAACTATATAATTTAAATTGTTTTATAAATTATACTTAATAAGAACAGCATAAATAATATAATTTTCATAAACTGTGCATAAACTATACTAATATAATAGAAAACAAATACAAATACGTACATATAATATTATACCAAACCACCATAAAATAGGAGCGTTTTGTTACACGGTAAAAAAGGATTCCTTGATTCAAGATAATATGCATTTATATATGCACTATGCAGTAAATTGTCTTAAGTTAAGAATATATATTTAGTTGAATTTCAAATAAATATTAATATACAACAATATAATCTGCATTCATTCAAAATAACACTCGCCATTGATTGAATATATCAAAATCTTCAATTAAGAAAATTAATGTATTGGTTAAAATGAATGATTTAAGAAAATTACGGCTTAAGACAACCATTTCTTACAATCAACGTATGAAATACCTTGTTCTAAGTTGTCGCGTATTTAAACTAAAGAACAAAATATTTTAGATCTGAATTAATGCTGTTAAAAATTTTGACTTGAGAGGTTACCGTTTTGGGTCAAAAGAATACATTATCACAGTTACTGTTTTTAAGCAATCGCTTCTTACTATCAAGATTACTGATATCTTGTGCCAAGTAGCAGGTGATTAAATTAAGATATTTTTTCTTTCTATAAAGAAATTGTTATTTTAACTGAATATAATATTTTACTCTAGCAAAATAAATATTTATTGCCGTGACCTTTGATATGATTCCTTTAATAACTTAAATAATTATGCAGAAAGCAATAATGGTATTCATATGAGATTTAACGTTTTTAAAACAAAGAAATCATAATATTGATAGAATAAAAAATGTTATCGTCACAATGTACATGAATGTTAACCTAAAGTATTATTATAATCTAACGTATTAATACAAAGCAATAACTAGTTATTAAAAGAGTTCAACCTTTCAGACAAATATAATAGAGATATCGGGTTGAAATGTAGGTATTTAGTTTAATATTGCCTTTAAATTGCTTCAATTTAATATTCATGTATTTTGAAGATGTATTTAATTAGCTCAATAATAATAAGATTTGCAAGGAAACTGACATAAGCTTCACTGAAGTAGCGAATTTATCAGGGCAAAACACCAGGAAGCCCGGGGGGTTACCACAACCTGTTAAGGTTGCGCATTGGGGGCACTTCTCTCTTGCTCACGCATTTCATATTAAAAAGAACGCGAAATCGCGTGAGCAAGAGAGAAGTGCGCTCAATGCGCAACCCCCCGGGCTTCCTGGTGTTTTGCCCTGATAAATTCGCTACTTCAGTGAAGCTTATGTCAGTTTCCTTGCAAATCTTATTATTAAATATATCTTCGAAATAAATTATTTGAGGCAACTAAAGCACAATATTAAACTAAATACCTACGTTTTAACCCGATATCTCTATATATTTGGCTGAAAGGTTGAACTCTTTTAAAAACTAGATATTGCTTTGTAATAAATAGGTTAGATAATAATAATCAGTGTACTTACATAATATTGATTTGTGGTAAAATAGAGGAGTGGAAAAAGAAAGCCATGAATCAATTATTATAGTACTTTATGAATATATTGTTTACCTTAAATCACACGCATTTTCAATTAATTATCTTGTAATTCTTATACAAAAATAAATAGAGACAACAGAGCATTATAAGTAAGTACTCAAAGCAACAACGTTATCCTTTGTTACTATAATTATCTTAATACCTTAAATCCCACGCATTTTCAATTAATCATCTTCTGGTTGAATCCAAAAATTGTTTAATTATTTTTTCTTAACTTATTTCCTTGTCGTATTTGGACATATTTCTTTATGATCTGGAGTAAGATGTTCTGAAAGATCTTTTGTAAGGCCTTTACCTGAAAATAATGTGCATACTTATAAGTAATAATAAACGACTCAATAATAGTACATTGTTCATAAAGGGGAGAAAGTGACCTATTCTCATGAGGATGTTAGTACACTGAAGTGGGAATCGGTCAGTTGTTCCTGAGTGAAGAATAGCATTATAAATTGGAAGTATAGTACTTAGCATCTAACAAAAGATTTTTGTGGTAACGTGACGTGACACTGGTTAAATGCACAAAACTTTGGAGCTAATAACGAAAAAGTGGGGAGTTTAATTTTGCCATTTTTTTATAAAAATATGATGAAGATGACTAGCACTGTGCATTTTTAAGCACACTTTAGCATTGTAATAACTGACTTTAGGTACGTAGATACTTTTCACTCGCTGTCAAAAAAGATAAGAGGTTCTTTCCGAGCAAGTGTTGTACCTTAATTGTCTTCAATGAGTCTTCAATTTGATTGTTACACATGACTTAGGTACCAACGCTATGTCACCATGTTTAACAATCACGCGAAACTCTAGTGCCCCACATAATTATGTACCTACCTATTGAAAAACTGGCTATCTTAGCTCAGGTGAAATATGCTAAATATGCCTACATACAACGACCTTCGTTAGATTTGACGGTGCAAGTCGTCTGCGCCGGGTGTTCTATATACATAAGTATGTACATAATTTTTTTATGCCTGATATGTTAGACTTTGACCTCTATCTCACCTGATTGTAAGTGATGATGTGGTCGAAAGTGTTGTTCAGGCTAAGCTAGAATTACTGGCTCTCAAGGACAGCTGCCAGAACACACCGTTAGGTGCTTGGTAACAGATTTTCTACTTGAGTTTGGTAGCTAGCCAAGCGGACATTCACAAAATGCCCTACCACCATGCTATAACGACTGCAATCCTAAGACAACAACCGAGACCGATGGCTTAACGTGCCCTCTGAATCACGGAAGCGCTCAGTAGTAATGTCACTAGCGGTCACCCATCCAAGTAATGACCGCGGCGGAAATTGCTTAACTTTGCTGATCGGTTTATAAACTTCGCTACGAGCGCTTCAAAAATAGTAGCGATATGAAACCTACTGTTAAGAAAGGACCTACTAAGTACTTACTGCAAAATGCTTGAATGATTTCTTGAGGCATCTGCAAAGATATCAAGACTCCTTAAATCATCCGGATCAGCAGCATCCATGGTATATGTATTACACTATTAATTTTGCGACCAAGACAATAATCAACTTCAACTCATGTACATATTTTTTCGCCTTGTGCGGAGGAGTGGGAACTTGATAGACCACCAAATTTGAAGTCCTTACTTACACAAAAGTGAAAAGAGTCAATTCAATAAACAAATTTACTATAAGAAGAGTACTTCACGTTCACTTCAGTCGGACGCGGAGCAAACAACCAGTCAGTGTGGTCATTACATAAATCCAAAAACGCCAATACCATACTTTTTTGAGTGATGTATTTTTGGCACTTATAGCCGTTTTATCATTAATTGTAAAATATAAGCTATTCGAGTTGAACTCATGCATTAAACGTTTTTAATAACCACAAATGGTTTATTAATGTGAACATGAATCGGAAACTTTCTGACGACTCAAGTACAAGTACAAATGCTTCCAAATAGCTCAATAGAAGTTCAATGACGCTGCTTACGAATACCAACGGTCGTACCAAATGTACTTCACGTCGATCATAAATTTGAAATTAATAAGGGTTTTTTGTAAATTAAATTAACACAACAATTTTTTTGTAAATTACTTTGTAAAAAAATGACAGTCACGTGAGTTTTACCGTCGCCCCGGACTATTTCCAGAGAATGTTGTAAATTCGCTTCGTCACATAATATACTGTATTTTTCATATATTAACAGTGAAAATAATATGTAACAATAATGTGTGAATTTGCCACGTAAATATTGATGGTAACATAAAGTAGCGTTAGCAAACTTGGTTAGATACTACGAACTAAAAATCTAATAGCAACTCAGCACGTACTCCTATTCATTATGTAGGTTTTAGTGTATTATAGGTGCCTAAACCGATCCTCATGTAATTCGGTAGGAAAAATATACAATATATATATATCCGCACATACATGCATACTATATACACGAGAATTGCTCATTTTAGAGTATAAGATTATGGAAATATTTTTATTGGAATTATGTAGGTTATTACTTATTCTATTTTAATGTAGTATTTGGTTTATGTTAGTGGATAAGTTTTTGAAAGTGTGCCTCGTAATTTCATTCTCACATATACTCATTCCGTTTTCTAACGAACAGTGATATGTGAAGAACCAACGATAAATAGAAAAATAATCAACATAATATAGAAACATCCAACATTTAGCCAAGTTCAAACCGGAAAAGCTATTCTGGCAACACTTTAAGTAACTACAAACAGAAAGAAGACTAGGGTGTTTTCAAGCCAAGACAACGATTTTCTTGGAAGAACAAAATATATTATGTTAAACTAAGTATACATTAATTTATTTCGAAACAATTATAATTGAATCATTTGATCTGATACCCTTTTAAACTAATATTAATTTATTGAAACAATTAACTTATAAAACGTCTGTTAAATAAATTACCTACTTATGTATGTAATTTATTTTTATTAATAATTAAAATTTATATAATATAAAGATAAAATAATAAAATTACTTAAGTTCATATTAGTATATGAAATAGTATTATCTGAAAATATATTACTTCGCTTGAATAATATAAACTTCTAAACGAAAATAGAGAGAAACTCAGCTCAATGATCGTCGTGTATTAGAACAAGAACAAAGTTGTGTCAATCTAAGAAAGTATTGTATGAAAATAACATTTAATTTCCTTAATCTAATTGAAGTAGGGACTTTGACTGTACATTAAAAACAAATTTGGTCAGAAGTCATAATTTAGTTTTAACAATGAAAGTAGTGTATTGGAACAAATTAATCATAATATTTTGGAATGAACTACATTCATTGGTTTGAAGCAAAATCACTCTATAGTTAAAATAAATCGCGTTTTATGATGATGACACCGTACGTTTGAATTAAGACAGAGAATATCTTAATATAAAACAAACAATATTTCAATATATATTTTGCAATTTTCTTTTAACATTCGTGCTTAGTTTCATATAAGATTGTCAGATATTTAATTAGAAGACATATTCGCTTCACGCAAAGACATGCAACGATTGAAACAAATACTAAGTTTTCTTTCTTGTAAGCAAATATTTTGTTTTGAAGCAACGAAATTTTCTTCAAGCTTCACTAAATTATTAATTTATATTAAGAAAATGTATAATTTAGTTTAATATGCTATCATTGTATCGGAAACTAAACTATTTCATCTCAAAAAAATATGTTTAAGACAACAAAATGTCTTAACCGAAGAAATTCTCCTTACTCTTTTTTTTCCGTGTATGCTTAAAATTATCAATCGTAGACACGAACACCGACCCACAATCGTGTCAAGCATTATTGGTTTGATCCTGCTTAAAGAACGAATGAAATATATGTTTTATGGATGTGCAAGCAAGATACAAGATGTTTATGATATAGCGCTATCCCGCTCGCACTGTTCCGAACTACAATGATTTATGGAACGGTTTTACAATAGTTTTCTGAAATTTTACGCTGCATAACAGCTGTCTGTAACTTTTTTCGTTTAATTTTGCAGCTTTTATTTTAAGAATAATAAGTAGAAATAAAACCATTGTGCCTTATTTACACAAGAGCTAAACTACTTGTTATGGTAAAATTGTAAAAATCAAGTAACTTTTTTTAGATGGATCAATATGACGAATTTGTCGTTGGCACATTAATACTTCGTATTAAATGTCACGTCAGAGTACGCGAATTGAGTGAACAATTTTTCTTGTTATCATAAAAACGCTGAGCGATTCCATTATCGATTGTTAGCTTGCTTAAATGACGTGGAGGTATAAAATTTAATAGTAAGGTTAAGTTATTACTACTATAAGAGGTGAGAGGTGGTCTCTTGTAGAGGAGAACAACATTACATTCGCCGAAGAGATAAACCAAGTCATTTTTGCCCAAACTGAAACGGAGACGATATGCCTTTGTTATATGGTGACATAAGTAACATAGAATTCATCTTGTTTTAGATGAACCAAGCTACTCATTTCCTTGATGGCTCTCATATCTACGGGTCGAACAGCCGTGACGCGGCAGCTCTGCGAGAAGCGTCCGGTGGTCTGCTGAAGACTTCGACCTTCGGCGATGAAGAGCATCTGCCGCTCAGCGCCAATCCAACTGAGAAGTGTCTTGTTGGATCTAGCTCCGAAACTTGCTTCAATGCAGGTGAGTCCAATAGATTAATTTATTATGTAATTGGTGAATGATAAATTCAGACTACGTCATCGAATTGTCATTTTTGTGTACTGTTTCTTCGTATCTCCCAATTAGTACTGAAAGTTTTCGCGTCAATTTCTCTTTGTGTTTACTTTTGACAGAGTACTGGTCATCATATAAAGTTTACAGTTTCAGAATATTTATTATCTCATCATAAGAATACACTTAGGGTCCGTTTCAGAATGACCTAATAAAGTTTCGGGTTGCTATGCAAAACATAAAATAACTGAATAATAAAAATGACACTTAATATGCAGCGCGTTTCAAAATTTAACCGATGGATAGGCTAAATCGATGAATGTGAAACGCAAAGATAGTGTTTTATTTATTAAATATGTTCTGTGCAGTAAAACCGGAACTTACGAAGATCGTAGTGTACATAACTACAAATATTAATAAATATACATAAAACAAAATCTACAAATAGATACACCACGTAAGAATATTATAAAAGAAAATAACAGAATATCTACCCTACGTATGCCGCATGCCACTTGCTGCGCCCGCTTGCAAGCGTTGCCGCATTGAGCGCCAAACATGTGAGTGTTTATTTAGGCCTTGTGCATAGTAATAGCTTGTAGCGTTAATAATGTTGTAATTGCTTTAGCATTTTCTTAAAAGTAATAAAACTTTTAGTTTCTTTAATTTCTTTTGGTAGGTTATTGTACAATTGTGCCCCTTCACATATACATTCAGTTTATTTTTTACCATATTTAGTTCTAGGTGTTCTTAATAAAATATTGTTGGTATGTCTTGTTAAAATTTTTTGTACATTTTTTTTGACGTTGAAAGTGACGGAAGTTACTAGATTCCTCGTCATATCTTGTCATTTGTCTCGAATCCACTGGTAGCATGGTAGCCATCTTAGTATAGGCATGCAATGGCCCTTCCACTTAGATTCTTTCTGATAAGTCCACCGCACCGCATCGGTGGGGCAATCTAGTGCTCTCCATACTTCCCCTTATAATAACATGCTCCATGTAATTGTGAGCCCTCCTCGGGACGAGTCCTAATAATTCCAATAATGAACTGTATGGGATAGCTCAACGGTCTTGGTCAGATATCAGTTCAGTGGACTGTATGTTGGTTCAGGATGGGTTCAGAATCAGGTTCCAAATTAATCTTGCAGGGTTCTTCTTAGGTCGGTTTAATTGTTGTTGCTCGTATGAGAATTCCGATCGTATGCGAGACATTACATCATGACAGTTCCTGGTCAATGGAAGCTCCTTGACGCCGACTTCATTGCGTGCATTTGGTGAGAAATTTTGTCCAAAAAATCATCAGCTTTTATTTTCGAAAAGTTTTCTATATATAGGGTATATTACTGTATATTTATATGCTATATACCTACTTATATTAATGAAAAATGTTCATAGCAATTCTTAAAACGTTGCTCCATTATCCAAAATATACTTATGCAGAATATTGATAATTGAGTACATAAAAGAGATTAAATAACCCAAAGCAAACAAAGCGATCGGAACGCAGGAGTTAAATCAAAACGGAACTGACAAACCCAAAAATAAAAAAGATACTAAAATGCAATCATCTGTCTTTTGTTTCTTAAAGTGACACGGATACACAATAATAACTTGATCAAGCCTGAATGATTTAATTTTATTTAACAGCGCCCAGGAAAACATTACTGTACCTACGTCATTTTTGTTCCACCGTGATATATAATTGTCTTCAGACCTTGCGTTTAAAATAAACATTTTTTTACCGACTGTTCTTGAACTTTGAAATAAGTAGGTTTTTATGTACATATTTCTTTTACAAACAACGAGAAAAAGGTCTCCCACTCATGTACTGCATGCTGTCGTGTTTACAAACTAAACGCCATGTGTTAATAATATGTTGATAAGGCCTGTTATCATGATAAGGAGATTAAACAGGATCTTTATGTGATGATACAGCATCAGGACTGATAAGATAAGGCAGGCATTTTAGTGCTAGAACTTTCCAATATTTAGTTACGAGTGCGTTATCAATTTATTATACATCATGTATAGTGAATCAACTTTCTTTATCAAAATACGAAAATATTCCTTTGACAAATATGATGATCATAGTAATGTTTGAAGAGCTAATTTTGCTTGGCTGTTCTTAACCGATCAGCAAAGTTAAGCAACGTCCAACGCGGTCATGAGTTGGATGGGTGACCGCTAGTGACATTACTACTGAGCGCTTCCGTGCTTCGGAGGTCACGTTAAGCCGTCAGTCCCGGTTGTTGTAGCATGGTGGAAGGGCATTTTGCGAATGCCCGCCTGGCTAGCTACCACCCTCAAGTAGAAAATTTGTCGCCAAGCACTTAATGGTGTGTCCTGGCAGCTGTCCATGAGAGCGAGTAATTCTACGTTAGCCTTAACAACATCTTCGACCACATCATTTCTTACCATCAGGTGAGATAGTTTTCAAAGGGTAGAGACTGTCAGCTATAAAAGAAAATACTATGAATATAAGTTCACTATGCAGTCGCAGCTTGAAGCAGTCGATGCTGGCTGCTTCAAGCTGACCGTGTATGGCCGGCCTTAGACATCTACATCATCTGCTCGACGATCATTTACTCCCTTTTGACTCGAGTAAAAAGGATAATTATGTCTATTTCAACAGGCGATGTCCGTGCCAACATGCACCCATGGTTGACCAGCCTCCACTCGGTGCTAGTCCGGGAACATAACCGCATCGCCCGGGCCCTATCTGCCCTCAACCCCAGCTGGAACTCCGACAAGCTATACTATGAAACCAGGAAGATCGTGGTAGCTGAACTACAGCATATTACCTACAAGCAATGGATGGCTGCATTGACTGGTAAGGGTATGACAGGCTAGGATATTTTTTACCGACTTCCAAAAAGGAGGTACTCAATTCCACTGTATTTTTTAAATGTTTGTTTTTTACCTCAGAACTTTCGATTGGGTGAAACGATTTTGATGATTAATTTTCTATTTAAAAGCTGGTGCTTTTCCGTGTGGAGTACATTTAAAGGAGTACATTTAAATTTCATCAAAATCAGTCGAGCCGTTTTTGAGTTACACTCCAATAACTGAAATGCGTTTTCCTATCTTGATGATATAGTTATTGACAGTGAATGACAATCGATCCCGTAAGTAGTAATGGTCACTAAAAAGGTGAAAGGTTTTTCCAAAATAATTAAACCGTCTACAACTCTCAAAAGTGTGAAATAACTTGTCGAAGTCAGTACCATGCGCACAATATTGTGATAATAGGTACTTTTGAACTATCATGGTGTCGACTGGTGCCTTTTATACTAGCTTGGCCAAGATTAAGTTTTCGTTACAAATAATAATAATAACGAAACCACAACCACAATTAATGACACAACTCCCGATAATGATCTGCACTTGGTTTAGGCCCGTGGATTTCATAATACTACCGAAATTGTTAAAATTTCGAGATGAAATAAACTTTCAATAAACAATAATAATAATCTTCATTTGTAAATAATAATAAATAATAATATATTTTTTTTTAAATGATGAAGTATTTTCTGCCGTTCAGAAACAACCGCAACTACCACGCACTTTCTACTCTTGATTGGTCGGAATAGAACCTATATTTGATAGTGTAGTAGTAGTGGACTTTTGAGTAGGCTTTTTACCTCACAAGACCCTATAAGTTCATAAGGCCTTGCAAGGTAAAAAGCCAGAGGCTCTATGACTATCACGTTTGCAAAGGAATAATGCTATTAGGACAGTGCTTAACACGGAGCTAGAGTTTCGTAGTATTCGAGCTGTTTTGTGGCAGGAGATTGCAAGAACTTGTTCTTTTTTTGTTTTTTTTTTTTTAAATTGGTTACTTTTTTGATATTTTTATGTTTGCAATAACGCATGCTCTAAGGATTACATTACAAAATTACAAATTTACGAGAGGAAAAATTTAAGTCCGTGCGGGATTCGAACCCGCGTCCATCCACCCTTTTAGCCGGGGTAAGCTCTAATCCAATTGAGCTAACATGACAATGAGTCCATAACTAAAGTTTTTCGTTCTTTTTTAACCATTGTATTGGGATGGCGCGACATCTATTGTTCAACTTACGTTGTACTACAAACAAGACAAATTTTGCAATTAGCTTTAAACTTGTTTATGATGACGCAACCCCATGTTTGCAATAACGCATGCTCTGCGGATTACATTACAAAATTTGAAATCTACGAGAGGAAAAATTTAAGTCATGTGCGGGATTCGAACCCTCGTCCTCAAGGGGTGGATACCCCTTTAGCCGGGGTATGCTCTTGTCAGTTTTTTGCCATAAATAAAGAGTATTTTGTATATCTATTTCAAACGAAGGATTTTAACTTTGGTAATATTTATACGTTGAGTTGTAGGACTTGGGCTGACTACTCTAGAGCAGTTGTAGACTACTACTGCTCTACAAGTGCATACTGATCTGACAACGGATACAACTACGTGAATAGAATTCTGTAAAATAGAAACCGTCTTGTCATCGCTATAAATATAGAATATCCTAGTAGGTATTCTTTCTTATACATAAATATGTGCTAAAGTTAATATTGATAGTTAAACAGATCAGTGACACAAGTGCGAAAATTTTATCATTCGCATCTTTTTTTGGACTAAAAGTCATATCGGTCGAATATTTACATATCTATATTGTTATATGAACGCTGATGATCCGTATAATCTATGTATGACAATCGAATTTAATCTTTTTAATATAGTGAAATTTTTTGTGTGTTATGAAAGAGTTGAATTCATATACTTATCTAGTAACATATAATATGTTAAGTATTTTTTATTCAATCTTTTTACATAATATCAATGGTTAGATACATCCTGAAAACCCTTGTGATAGGGCATGTACTGTACTGTAACAGCCGGATCGTCCACTGCTGAACACAGCCTCCCCTATTAAGGCGGTATTTGCCATAATCCCCACGCTTGGCAGGCGTCTTGTGGATCGCAGTGTTGGATAGGCAGTTCTTTAAAAGGCGCTGCTGCCCACCTTCCAGTATTTTTCCCTTAGTCGCCTCTTACGACACCCACGGGATGATATGTGGAGGTGCAATTCTAACCCGGCACCCCACGGAGTCTTGATAGGGCATATTTGTTGTAAATTATAATTGCATATAGGTAGTTCACATAAAAACTCAATTTATTTTGTTGTCATACATTATCATTCTACTGACTCCATATGAGCGATAAGTTCAGTAAGTAAATTATGATTTTGAGGAAGGCTTTTTCTCATTGTCTGTGTAGCACTACAGACTTGATGTGTTCCGGTTTAGACACCCCCGCCATATCTGAGCCTGGTGTCGTTAGAGACGACGAAAGGAAAAATACCAGGAGGTAGGCAGCGCCTTCTGAAGAAATACTATATTATATTGCGAACACCAGGACGCCTGCCAAGCGTGGGAATAATGACAAACCAATATTGGGGACGCCGTTACTCATCGGTGGATATTTTGTCTGTTGATGTGATTTGATACGCTGCAGTTTCTGCCAGTATAAATACCTCTTTCGGTGAATGGTGGCTTCAAGATGTTGAAGAGCCTTTTAAGCGCCTAATGTGTATCAGCATCTTATTATACTACAAATATACAATAGGAAAAATTATAGTCACGTGCGGGATTCGAACCCGCGGCATCCACCCCTATAGCCGGGGCATACTCTGACCATTTAAGCTAACATGACATATTACAAAAACCGCCGAGCATGCGTTATTGCAAAAATAAAAAGCATATTTAGTGGTATGCTGCTCATTCAGCGTCCTTCGTTCAACGGTTTCCACCGTTATACCATTATAGCTATGCACCTGATAATAATATAATAATAAGCATTTATTTTTCTTCTACAAAGGTTATCTATCATACAGTTTTGACAACTATGCTACATTTTTTTTTCTATACTGCTTCTTGGCAATCTGTCTTTGAAATACAATAGGCTAACTGAGGATCTCTAAATTCATGTCATTAGTGGAGAGATTTGTCCAGTGAGTCATCTCTTAGTCTGTTTCTGCAAATCTGTCTGAAAGGCCTTGAATACAATGTCGTTTTAAACGACAACATTTTAGGCTCCTCGGTCCATGCAGTTGAGCTGCCAGTACATTTCTGTGTCTGTTCAGTCTAGCCTGATAGCTTTTGCTATAAGATTCCACTTCCTGCTTTACTGTTTTCAGTTTTATGTCCATTTGCATGAGTTTATTACTAATGTAAGGTGTAAAGTAGTGTAATGTAATGTATTTGTTGACATGTAATGTAATGTATTGAGCATGTTTCTTTGCTACATAATAATAGAAGTATAAATGTTATGTCTGCAGGCAAGGCGTTCGACGAGCTCTACGATGGCTACGACACTGGTTACAACTCGGACGTTGACCCGACCATCACCAATTCCTTCGCGACTGCCGCTTTCCACTTCGTCAACACTCTAATGGACCAGGTAATGCTCTTCAGCAAAAACAAGTCGTTAGAAGTCTGAATAAAAAAAAATCTTAGGAATAATTGGTTAAGCTTAGCAATAAATGTAGACAAGAAAAAGCAAGTGCGCAAACTTCAACTCTTAGCTACCTTTTCTGTTCTTCGTTAGGTATTGTTTTTTAACCGATTTCAATAAAGGGAGGGGTTCTCCATTTGTCGGAATCTTTTTTATGTATGTATGTTCACTGATTACTCAGAGACGCTAGACTCGAGAATTAGATTCAAGAAATTCATTTTTGTTTAAGACGCTGTCAAATGCTGAAATTTTGTCACTTTCGTACTACGTAGGAGTGATAGAGAGGCAGCGATGGAGAAATAGCGATCTGTATAGTTAAAATCAGAAGGAAAGTTAAAACTAGTAACGTAAAACACCGCCGTCTATACTTTTTCGCATATGTCTTGTCCATCCAAAGGTTGTCTGTAAGAGATTGCATTAGCGATAAGACCGCCAATTGTATTGCCACTATGTATTAAATTTAAGTGCACCGTGTATTTTTAATGGTATGTAATAAAGAGTTATCGTATCGGATCGTAAATGTAATTTTTCTCGTCCCTCTTGATAAGCTTTTGGTATTTATTAATATATTTTATGCACATTATTACGTAAATAATTAAAATATTTACGTTATAAGCGTAATTTAAAGTCAACTTTACAATTTTATTCAATCTAGATTTTTTTAATGAAACGTGTTTCGGACTTTTCTTGGCCTTAGATAATGTGATCAAGATTAACATACTTATAAATTTCTTACTGCTACAAACTAAATACATTTTGATAAAAATCTGTTCAAGTAAAGCTATTTAGCACTTGTTATCGTCTTAAAAGGGCATATTACTTCCCAGGTGGTCATATTTAAATTTCATTAAAATCGGTTGAGCAGTTTTAACATATAGTCAATTACGTGAGTGAATAATCTTTTAAGCAATGCTGCCAGAACGATATAAAAAAAAAAAAAATTTTTTAAATAGTTATATTTAAAAAATTTTTTGCATTCGAGTGACGAGTGCAGTGTCAAGCAGAACAAGAAAAATTACACTGCAACTGTAAAAGACAAGTGGAACGCTTCTTATTAGGCGGGTGACTTCTCCGTCTCTACTTTCTTCACTTTAAAACAAAAAAAAGCAGTTTAAATTTACACTATACCATACTCTTTTCCAGGACATAGAAATGTACGACAATACCAACAACCTGACCTCATCGGAGAGACTCGTCGACCACTATTACAAGCCGGACGTGGTGACGAAGAACGGCGGGTTGGAGAAGGTGATCAGGGGAATGGTCAGCCAGAAGAGTCAAGGCATGGACTTCAACTATGACGAAGACGTGAGTTGTCAATTCTTTAGTTTTCCAGAACCTAGCTTGTTTATCTTATAGGTATTAATTATTGACAGACCGAAGGGAGAGCCGTGTGCTATTATCTTGCCGCTTTATTTTGTTGATTTTGATAACTTTTGAACTTGTTAAGTGTTAGTAGATTTATTTTATAAGCAAACTTGAAAAGCATTTACTGTATCAGCTGGATTGTCCTCTTCAGAATAAAGCCTTATAAAGTGGAGTTTGCCATAATTCCCACGCTTGGCAGGCGTCTTTAAGATAGCAGTTTCTCAGAAGGCGCTGCTTCCCGCCTTCTGGTATTTTTCCTTATGTCGCATTTTAAGAATACTCGGCACACCACGAGCGAGAACAATTTATGTGTGGTCAATTAGTTCGACAGAAAGAACGAACGAAGTGGTCCCCCGTGGGGTGCCGCGTTAGAATTGCACTTCCCCATTTCTTCCCGTGTCGTAAAAGTAGACTAAGAGAAAAATACTAGAAGGTGGGCAGCAGCGCCTTCTTAAGAACTATGCCATCTTGCACTGCAATCCCCAAGCCGCCTGCCAAGCGTGGGGATTATGGCAAATACCCCTATATATGAGCGTCTGTGTTCAGCAGTAGACGTTCCGCCTGATACAGTACAGTAAATTAGTTCGAAGTCGTTGAGACCTTAAAAAGGGGGTTTAATAATATATATTATAAATAGAAGATATATGTAATATATTTCCTGTAATTTCGTTAAATTTAATTGAAAGCTAATGCCGATAATGTTAATGTGGATTATTTATATCGTAAATTCAATTCGTCAGGTTCGTAAGTGGACCGACTCAATTCGTAACTAGAAAGGCTCCCGAAACGGAAATGATCAGAAAAATAATATAACAGATTTGCAATTATCAGTGACTCAAAATTTCGGATTTTAACGTAGGAAAATAATTTATTAATTATAATCACGTAGGGTGCCGAATAGATTTGCACCCCCCATATCTCCCTGTGGGAGTCGTATATAGGTGGCGACTCTGGCGACTAAAGGATAAATACCAGAAAGTAGGCAGCAGCACCTTCTGAATATCTCCCACCATACACTGTGATTCCCAGGCCGCTCAGCGTGGGGATTATATCAAACTTGTGTGTTACAAAACAATGTTGTGTTCAGCAATGGTTCATCTTGTTGATACAGCAAGTAAAATAAAAAAAAATATTTCTAGGTTAGCCTGAACAACATCTTCGACCACATCATCACTTACCATCAGGTGAGTTAGTGGTCAAAGGCTAACCTATCCAGCATATAAAAAATATATATACATATATAACAATTTAAAATAAAACCGTCATCAAACATAAAATACGCATTACTAAAGGATAAATCAAATACTACTCGTCTGTTTCCTGTAACATACCAAAAAAAGAAAAAATACAGTCGAATTGAATTAAATTGAAAACTTACTCCTTTTTTAAGTGGTTGACAGTGATCACTGGGTGGCATTGGCTATGGACATGTCCATGGTCGCGGGCTTGAGCTTCACCGCATGGTGGAACGTCATTTAGCGAATGTTCGCCTGGCTAGCGACCACCCTCAAGTAGAAAATCTACCGCCAAGCACTTAACGGTGTGTTCCGGCAACAGTCCTTGAGAGCAAGTGAAATTAGAGCCACATGAGACTCAACAACTATGTCTTAAAGAGACGGGCGCAGTGCAATTCAATGCAAAATTAATAATAATAATATGAGTAGAGGCAAATCTCCAGGTCATGACAGGCTTAGTATTGAACATTTTAAGTACGCAGGGGCTCACTTACCCAGAGTATTGTCCATGTTGTACTCGCTTTGTTTGAGTCATGCATTTTTACCGGCGGAATTGATGAAAACAATTGTGGTGCCTATTGTCAAAAACCGCACTGGGGACATATCTGATAAGTGCAATTACCGTCCCATCTCTCTGGCGACGACTACCGCTAAAATATTGGACGGTGTGTTTGACTCTCAATTGAACAATTACATGGAACTACACGATGCACAGTTTGGGTTCCGGCCTGGACTATCTACTGAGAGTGCTATTTTGAGCTTAAAACACACCGTCCAGTATTACACTGATCGCAGGACGCCGGTGTACGCCTGTTTTCTCGACCTCTCCAAGGCATTTGATCTTGTCTCATATGAAGTGCTGTGGAAGAGGTTGAGAGATAGAAGTGTACCGGAAGAACTGGTGAGACTTTTGCAATATTGGTATGGGAATCAAATCAATGTAGTAAAGTGGTCTAATATGCTCTCTGATCCGTATGGGTTGGAGTGCGGGGTTCGGCAGGGTGGATTAACATCTCCCAAGCTCTTCAACCTATACATAAATGATCTCATTGTCGAGCTCAGCAGCATGCATGTCGGTTGTCGAGTCGGAGGCGTTACTATTAATAACATCAGCTACGCGGATGACATGGTGCTGCTGGGCCCGACCGCGGGGGCTATTGGACAAATGCTGAGAGTTTGTGAGACCTATGCTGATACACATGGACTCACCTATAATGTAAAAAAATGTGAATTCATGGTCTTTAAGGCCGTCGGTAGGTGTCCTGAGAGTGTACCTAGAATAGTATTGAACGGCTTAAACATAAATAGAGTGACACAGTTCAAGTACCTCGGACATATTCTTACCGACGACCTTAAGGACAATGTAGACATTGAACGGGAACGTAGGGCATTGGCGGTTAGGAGTAATATGTTGATTCGTAGATTTTCCCGGTGTAGTGACGAAGCTAAGATCACAATGTTCAAGGCATACTGTCAGAGTTTTTACACCGGCAATCTATGGATCAACTATACTCAAAAATCGTTAAATGCCTTACGAGTCCAATATAATAATGCGTTCAGAATGCTGTTGGGTCTGCCTCGTTTCTGTAGTGCGTCAGAGATGTTTGCTCAGGCTCGGACGGATGGCTTCCACGCTATCCTCAGGAAGAAGACGGCTTCTCTGTTGAGGCGAGTGCGAGACAGTCCCAACAGTTTTCTACGTACAGTGGCTGAACACTACAACTCGCCCGTCGTGCGGCATTTTGTGGGTTTACTTGTGGATAAAACTCGACAGGTATACGCATAGGGTTCCGTGCGATGTGGTGCATTTTAATGTTTTATTGTTTTTATTTATATTTTATACTAACCATTAGAAATAAGTTTGCACTATACCTGTTAACCAATGGATTTTATAATTATCCGAAAATAAAACATTTTGATTTTTGATTTGATTTGAATTCGTGACTTGTGACGAAATGCATCTGTTATAGGCAGAGGTAGTCCGCTTTACATCAGGTGGGCCTCGAACTTGTTCCGTCACAATAACAAAAAAAACAATAGGATGCTTTGAACTATTTATCCTTACTAGCTTTTTATAGACGGTTTGCCTTTATAAATAAGTACATATAAATTAGGTGACATTGACGTTTCGATTGTGTGCAAACTACTATGTTAACCAGTGTCAATGTTTACAGACAAAGATCTGTTTTTCCTTAACATTGAAGAGCAACTTGTCAATATTCAGTTTATTTGTTCAACAGACACTTAACGTGGAGATAATTAAAGATAAAAATATATACCTAAAACCTACAGTGTACAAGGAAAAAAGCATAGTTGTATCAATGTATCGCCTTCCTTATATGTCGAGCGAAGGCAATAACCTCGATTCAATAAACATGCTTACACAATAATCTAGTAATATGATTGATTGTAAACAACATTATGCAAATTCCTACTACACCATAATTATAATACTTTAGGTACTAAAGATATTGACCCACATTCTGAAATTATTGTATCACGGAGAACTTGTCACGATTGTTCAATTACTTCGAATCTAAGTGACAAGTTATATTTTTTTATTTAACAAACAACGCTCTACAGACTCGTGGTCCGTACTCTTTTTAGATCTATTTTCATGTTACTACATATTAAATTTTTTCAAAATTCGTACTCCATTACATCATTGACGTTATATCTTAAAAACGAATAAGTGAGTCCATGTGTATCTATATAATTATTTTTTTCTATTCTAATTTTTGTAAGTATCTTTCTTATCTAAGTAGTTTCTATAGTTATCACATAACATTTTAACATTTGAATTACTAAAACTATATTATTCTATGATCTTGTCCCGGATGGACCCGCAACTGACCCCAGGGTCCTCTTTCTGTTTAACAGTGACAAGTTTGAATATTAAGATGGTATTAGCATAGTAGAACCGGATAAGTAGTTTGAATCCTGAACCTGTAGGAGATTTAAATGGCCACTTTAGTCTGGATACGCAAGTTGTACATTTCTTAAGTTTTATAGGTTATGTATATGTATGTTTTTTATGTGATTATAACGGAACAAGCACGAGGCCCATCTGATGTAAAGTGGACTAACCTTTGCCCATAACAGATGCATTTCGTCATGTGACGAATTACACTGAGCCTGTCACACTGAGATATACAGTTGTTAATTCTCATGTGCCTGTAATTTTTCTCTCTCAAGGACTGCTGCCGGAACACACTGTTAAGTGCTTTGCGACAGATTTTCTACTTGAGGGTGGTAGCTAGACAGGCTAGCATTCGATGCCCTTCCCACTATGCGGTGAAGCTCAAGCCGGCTGTGGCGATCGAACCAGGGACCTGCGGCACAGCAGTCCATAGCTTTAACCGCTCGGCCATCATTGCTAAGCAAAATGTATGTGATAGCATAGTGACATCAATCTTACTTTTGGGTACGGTTATACGGATTCCACGGAACACTAAAAATTGAAGCAATATCTACCTACCTAAGGTACGCAGAAATAAAGCGTATGCAATGGTAAAGTGCAAATGAAAATCGATTGTTCTTCAAACATTAACATCGCAAACTGTACACATGGTGCGATGTTATGAGTTATATCGACTGTTAGCCCGTAACAACCTTGGACAATAGCATTTGTCAATTCCGTAGGTACGTTAGCTGAATTCGATATAAGTTTTTACCGTATGTTGATGCCCTAAGGTTGAAAATGCATTCACTGAACGAATGTCTTATATATATATATATATATATAATAGGTATAATCTGTACGTACATAAATTGTGATATAAAATAGTATTCAGAGCAGAGATAAGTCGGTATGGTATGGTTATTCTAGACCTGGCTATAAGGTGCTATATACGTACTTTTAAGATGTAATACATGCCTACACTTATCTCTGGTATCTAGTTAGCGTAAGCAACTTTATCATGCATCTAGTTATAGGTAAAGTAATTTTTTCATTCTTCTTGAGCATACACTTATAAAATTAAGTCGATAGAGAATTGATTTCTATAGAATGTAAACCATTTACAGAAAAGCGGCATAGTAAAGTATTTTTATTATTGCTTTACCTACTACGTATTTATTCGTGTTTGTCGCTACGGGTGGAATCTCGCAACTCAAATTTTGTGTACTTCCCGATTAGTTTTATCAGTACTTAATATTATAAATGCGAAGTAACTCTGTCTGTCTGTTACGCTTTCACGGCAAAACTACTGCACCGATTTGAATGAAATTTGGTATGGAAAGAGTTTGAGACCCGGGAAAAAACATAGGATAGTTTTTATCCAACTGCGCAGGAAGAGGTTAATATTTTTGCGTGATAACCGACATACGCGCGGGCGGAGCCGCGCCCGGAAAGCTAGTATCTTTATAAAGTAGGTACTAGCTTTCCGGGCGCGGCTCCGCCCGCGCGTATGTCGGTTATCGCGCGAAAACATTAACCTCTTTTTGCGCAGTCGGATAAAAACTATCCTATGTTTTTTCCCGGGTCTCAAACTATCTCCATACCAAATTTCATTCAAATCGGTCCAGTAGTTTTGGCGTGAAAGCGTAACAGAGAGACAGACAGACAGAGTTACTTTCGCATTTATAATATTAGTACCACGGATTTAGGAAGGGAGTAAATCCGTGATTAGTACTGATGATGCAGATTAAAAGCCTGTAACGGAAAATAAAACAAAATATTAATAAAATAAAGTTTAATCTCAATGCGCCCTGCGCGTGGCGGCTATGACCCTTTGTTTCTACTGTGCTACATGTATTTTTTATACCATTGCTTAGATAGATAGATTTTAATTATTTGCTATATTACGTGGTGAAATTTTTTCTCGTTCTACGACAAAAATTGGGTCATTTCGACGCACATTACATAAGTCTTCTCAACATCTTAATTAGAGATCATCTGATCCTATATTAAAGTTTGGATGAAACTGCTACGTGCTTAGCAGTCTATTACATTCGTTTTTCGAATAGCAAAATAAGTAGATCTGAATTTCACTTGGCACCGAAGAATAAAAACAATTCACCGTTCCGTCACGGTTTTTCTATTATTGGTAGGAATATCTGGATTGACTATAACGTCTACGAACGAGGCTTGCTAGAGTACCTATACTACCTCCATACCATACTATTGCTAGTACTTACAGCTATAACCTTCCCAGAAGTCACTGTTGCCGTCCGTCTTTTATGATGACCTCGGATACGGAAGAAGGCTTCCTTTTCTGACCCGGTTCTGGCAGATCTCGTCAAATGTTTATTTTTATCCGACTTCCAAAAAAGGAGGAGGTACTCAATTCGTCTGTTTTTTTTATGTTTGTTACCTCCTCAGACCAAATAAAAAGTCAAGACAGAATGTTGTGAACAGAGAAGTGAGGCCGGTTTTCCAAACATGTGTGCGTGTGTCGGTGTTGCCATGATAATCAAATTACATTATAATAACGTTACTAATTTAATAACATAATTAGTATTAATACAACAATAGGGTTCCGATGTAACGTGTCGGCAAAAGTAGTGTCGTTAAGTAGGGGAAGGGAATGGAAAAAGTGTTTCAGAAATAACATTACTGGGTATTTAATTTACATGCATTTGTTTCTTGTAACTAATTAGTTGCGGGTTTTTTGTGCAATCGAGGAAAAAAGCACAAAGCCCACCTGGTGTTAAGCTGTAACCTCTGCCGATACAGTTCGCCACAAGTGGCATAAAGATGTTAAGTCTCATGTGCCTGTAATTTTACCGGAACATAGGAATGTGAACATTAATGCTTGGCGGTAGAAATAGGTATAAATAAATATAAGTCGCCGATTTTAAAATATTCCCATGATAGTTTCTTATTACTTTTCCGAATGATTTCGATCCAATTTTGTTTAATTTTTGGACTCAATTCGGAAAATTAAACAATAATTAACTAGTAACACTGGTAAGAGTGGTAAGTGACCAGTAAAGGGTGAACAGTTAAGAGGGAACTTAAATTTGAATTTGAGGTATCAGCAATTATAATTAAAGGTATCAGCTTTCCAACAAAAAATAAAATGATGGAGTTATGAAGTAACAAAGATTTAATCAAATACTGAAATTTACAAAAATACAATTGAATTGAAAACCTGGTCCTTTTTGAAGTCTGTTGAAAATGGACAGAATGAATGAAATCCATCTTTTAAATTTGCAATTAAACCACTGAACCGATTTTGATAATGATATTGCGTCGTAAGCATCTACGACGCAATATCTGTATTTAAAAAAAATACAGTCCAATTGAGAACCTTCTCTTTTTTTAAGTCGGTTAAAACACATTGATCAACTATTAAAAAAAAACTAATAGCAATACGTTGTGTATTATCACCCAATAATAGGGTAAACCTTATAGGCTTAATAACGGCAACACCAATGCCACCACGCCGCAATAGTTCGTTTGACGAGTCAAGGCGTAGTTTCGTTGTACATATGTGTGTGTAATCGTGTTTGTACACGGCGGCGGCGAGGCGTAGTTTTACCGGCCTCACTGCTCTTTACACAACATTCTGTCTTGACTTTTTATTTGGTCTGAGGTTACCTCAGAACTCTGCACCGATTTTGAAAATTCTTTTTTTGTTTGAAAGGTGGTGCCATGCGCAAAGTTTTGTGATAATAGGTACTTTTGAACTATCATGGTACCTACCGACTTCAACAAGTTATTTCACACTTTTGGGTGTTGAAGTCGGTTCCATTTTTTTTGTTAAAAATATTTTTTATGTTAATATTGTTTGTGTGTAGCTCCGTGACCGGTGGCTGGGGGGATTAGACGTGGTAGCAGTGGACGTGCAGCGCGGCCGCGACCACGGGCTGCCCCCCTACACGCAGTACCGCATGGTGTGCGGCCTGCCGGCGCCCGCCGCCTTCCAACACCTCACGGACCTCATTCCCGAGGAGGTATGTATTGTACTATAGCCTCTACCACACACTTGCCCAGTTTTTTTGTTATTGTGATGGAACTCACACGAGGCAAAACTGATGTTAAACGGATTAACCTCTGCCTATAACAGATGCATTTCGTCATGTGAATTGCACTGGGCCCGTCATTCTGAGACATTCAGTTGTTAAGTTTCAAGTGCCTGTATAATTTTTCTGGCTCTCAAGGATTGCTGACCACACTGTTAGGTGCTTGGCGACAGATTTTATACTTGAGGGTGGTAGCTAGCTATTCGCAAAATGCCTTTCCAACATGCGGTGAACCTCAAGCAGGCGGTGGGGAATGAACCAGGGACCTGCGGCACGGCTGTCCATAGCGATAACCGCTTGGCCATCATTGCCCAGATATACGCAGTACTGCATGGTCATATAATCAGCTGTTGGGTTAGTCTTTGTCTTCTAACTCAGCTGTTGGTGGATGATTTGATAGACAGACGAAACCTTAAAGGTATAGTTCTGTTAAGGACAGCTGCCGAAGACACCGAGCGAACTACTGTAGTATTTTGTAATATTTAAAAAAGTATAGCTCCGATCGTGCTGAATCCATCGGGAAACGATCGGGGGTCGCGGCCCGCGTGTTTTGATGCGTGGAGCTATTTAAAAAGGTTGAAAATGAATTTATAATTACAAAAATACACGAAATTTTGAAAAAGAACGACTATATAATGTTGATAACTTTGCGAATATTGACTCTAATGACATAAAAACAACGCAGGACGGTCCGCTACCAGCGCAAACAACATACAATTAGGAAACAAACAAAGACACCACGAAAATTTGAAAATTCTGTCCTAAAGTTTTTGCAAAGGTAGGTTTTTGCTGTCTGGTGTAGGATTTTTCTATAAAACGATACTATTTAAACTGTTTCGATAAATTGCGCTATCAAACGTGCAAATTTTGGTAGGCTACACTCTATGTTTTACCGTGGAATTGAATGTGAATCCAGGGGGTATTCGCAAAATGCTCTACTAAAATTCTGTGAGGCTCAAGCCCATCTCGGAATTCGAATCCTGGAACCCGGCGCGATCGTCCATAAGCTAAGCTTTTGATCGCGGTCTTAATAGTAGAATGTGATAATGTGGTGAAAGATGGAGCATGCTTGTCTAGAAAGTACCTGCTCAGTGTCTCTTGTTTTCTAAAAACAATAGTTTATTAATCTTCATGTCTTGATTCCAGACTGTTGACAAGTTATCCCAGCTGTACGAGCAGCCCGGAGACATCGATCTTGTCGTTGGAGTGATGGCGGAGAGGCCACTAGACGGTTCCAAGCTCGGACCTACTGCAACGTGCTTATTGAGTGAGTATACCTATATAGTAATAGGCTATTAGATGGTGGTAGCTAGCCAGGCGGTTTTCGAAGTTTGCTTTTCTGAATCGATCAGCAAAGTTAAGCAACATCAGCCTCGGTCATGAGTTGGATGGGTGACCGCTAGTGACATTACTACTGAGCGCTTTCGTGCTTCGGAAGGCACATTAAGCCGTCGGTCCCGGTTGTTGTCTTAGGATGGCAGTCGTTATAAGCATGGTGCTACCACTATCCTTATAACGACTGCCATCCTTTATTGCATTTTGCGAATGCCCGCCGGGTTAGCTACCACCCTCAAGTAGAAAATTTAATTAGCCATAAGTTTTTTAGCTAAGTATAATAATATTAGTTTTCTGAATAAAATAAAATAAAATAAAATCTGTCGCCAACCCCTAACGGTGTGTTCCGGCAGCTGTCCTTGAGAGCCAGTAATTCTAGGTTAGCCTGAACATCATCTTCGACCATGTTTCTAAAAAGCTAAGCTATCAGACATAAAAAGTGTGGGCATTCGCAAAAAGGTCTATCGCAAATAACGACTGCCATCCTAAGACAACAACCGGCACCGACGGTTTAACGTGCCCTCCGAAACACGGAAGGGTTTAGTAGTAATGCCACTAGCGGTCACCCATCCATGTCATAGCCGCAGCGGACGGTGCTTAACATAGTTGATCGGTTATGCACGACGAGCAAACTACGCTACGAGCGCTTCAGGTAGCGATCACCGTGGTTAAAAGTACTTTATTGCACAATTTCAACTCTCAGGTACATCTCACGGTAGCATAGTTAGTTAGAGCGTCGTGAGGGTAGAACGAAAGGCGCGGTAAAAATGGGATATTATTTCCATTTTGCCGTTGAATTCTACTATAACTACAAAGTCAAGAAGTTTCTCGATCGTGCGCTCTGTTACACCTAATATATTGCTGACCTAGGCCCGAATCCCTCACAAACCTATTTACGCGTTGTCAGCAGTATTTTTCTCTATATAAACGGTGGCTTCCAAAGTTAAGTGCTCAGTTTTATTGTGATAACTCCAGGAGTCACCAGACTCAGTACCAGTATACCCTTCAGGTGGAACCTCTGCCCAAATTAGTAGCAAAAGTGAGTTGCGGGAACTTCTAAGTCAAGTGTAAATTAATAATTTATTTTTTCAAATAAAATAAATGTGTGTGTGTCTATAAGTTGTTTTTTTTTAAGACAACTGAATAGGTCCACACAACAGCTCGAAGAGTCAAGAACACCTGAGGATGCTTCGTGTAGGAGCGAAACGTGTCGAAAATTCTTCCGGTTTGGCTGCGTGGCGTTTGTGACGTCACGTCGGCTTAGCAGGAAAATTATGCGGAATTGTCAATAGATATATTTTTGTATTTTTTAAAGTGTTTTATTAAAATATTAATTTGATGTTTTCTTAAAATATTTTGAAAATATATGTTATTATTAGATATGGATTTCCGCAAGGTAACGCCTGGATCTATTCATAATCTTAAAGTCAAGAAGAAAATGTTTTGCTTAGAAGAAACTATCTCTTAAATACTTGGAAATTAATAATGTTTTGTAGGTAGGTACCTAAATAAGATAATATTTGTAAAAATTCTTACTCTGTTTTGTACTGCCTTCGGCCCAATTTTTTAGGGTCGGTAATAATACGAAGCATTAAGCACGAAACCCTCCTGATGTTAAGCGGACTCAATTCTACCTATAACAGATGCTGTCACAAGTGACGAATTGCACTGCGCCCGTCACAAGAGACATGCAGTCGTTAAGTCACATGAAACTTGCATGTGATTTTACTGACTCTCAAGGAATGCTGCCGGAATACACGGTTACTTGCTTGGTGCTTAAATTTTCAACACTACTGTGTTGAGGCGCGAAGAGTTCTGTAGCGAGTGAAATTACTGGACGTGAACGCAGTGCAGTGTAGAGCAGAACAAGCATGCTGACACTGCACTCATGAAATGGACAGTTGTGACCGCTTAACGCTACTACTTGTTTTTGAAGCAGTGATGGCTCAGTGGCATTAGCTATGGACTGCCGCGCAGCAGGTCCATGGTTCGAATCCCGCCGCGGGCTTCAGCTTCACTGCATGGTGGAAGGGCTTTTTGCGAATGCCCGCCTGGCCAGCGAGCGACCACCCTCTAATAGAAAATTTGTCGCCAAGCACCTAGTGTTCCAGCAGCAGTCCTTGAGAGCCAGTGAAATTACAGGCACATGAGACTTAACAACTATGTCTCAAGGTGACGGGCGCAGTGCAATTCGTGACTTGTGACGAAATGCATCTGTTATAGGCAGAGGATACCGCTTAACATCAGGTGGGCCTCGAGCTTGTTCCGTCACAATAACATAAAAAAAACATCAAGCGAGCCGTCTAATCACATCATAGTTAAAAAAATATGTATTAAATTGGGCTGTTCCTTTCGCAGAGGAGCAGTTGTGGCGCACCCGCGCCGGCGACCGTTACTTCTACACGCACACCGACGAGGCGGGTAGTTTCACAAAGCGGCAGCTCGCGGAGATAAGGCGCGCGTCCCTCGCGCGGCTCCTCTGCGACAATGGGAAGGTGTCCATGGTGCAACGCGACGTCTTCCTACCGCCTTCAGAAAGGTATGTAACCCTACAAAATTACAAATTTATGAGAGGAAAAATTGTGGGTTCGAATCCCGCCCATGACATAAATTTTTCCTCTCGTAAATTCGTAGATAGTGTTGTAATGTAATCCGCAGAGCATGCGTTACTGCAAACATAAAAATATTAAAATTATAGGATTGGGTCATCATTAACAAATTTAAAGCTAATTGCAAAATTAGTATTGTTTGTAGTACAACGTAACTTGAACTATAGATGGCGCTCCATCCCAATACGATGGTTCTTTGAATAGGAACAATTTTAGTTATGACTCATTGTCATGTTAGCTCAATTGGATTAGAGCATACCCCGGCATAGATATTATTTGAATATTTTTTTAAAGCAATGATAGTTATATTGCTATTGCCCTACGGTGCCGCAGATCCATGGTTCGATCCACATCGCTGGCTTGAGCTTTAGTGCATGGTGAGAGGGCATTTTGCGAATGCTCGCCTGACTAGCTACCACCCTCAAGTAGAAAATCTGTCGCCAAGCACTTAACAGTGTATTCGTGGCAGCAGTCCTTGAGAGCCAGTAAAATTACAGGCACATATTGAGACTTAACAATTGTATGTCTTAGGGTGACAGGTGCAGTGCATTTCGGAACTTGTGACGAACTGTATCTGTTATAGGCAGAGGATACCGCTTAATATCAGGTGGGCATCGTGCTAGTTCCGACACAATAACTTAAAATATTTATATAATACAAATATATTCCAAATTATTCCAACTATTCCTAACTTCAGTTTTTGAAATAGACCCCATCTCGGACGAAGGTGCGTCCAAGGAGCTCATATTCTACTCGTTGAGTTGGCTAGAGTACAAATCATCGGATATCTTTCATGTATTAGCACAGAATAAAAAGGAACAGAAGAACCACTCCGCAAAGCCATTCCAATAAATAAGCGACTCTAGCTATGAAGCAATAAAGTGCGCTTTAGCTCGCAAAGCACGGAGTGCCTATTATTTATATTCGCCTACAAGGCGTCTCTCTCTCTCTATCGTATAGCCACGCATAGCTCTGATCTCTTCTGACGCGGCACGTATCCTAGAATAATCCGGTAAAGGATACGCCGATTTGCCCGTAGCTTTGTACCTTCGGTGCGGAGTGAGCCAGGCCTGTGATTGTGAATATTATCAGTGAATTTGTAAATCAATATTTGGGCCAACATTCTTCAAATAATACACTTTGAACTTAATGATTTTAATTTTACGAAATGCTGAAGTGAGTGTTTACGTTTGTTATTCCATCAGCTGAAATTGCTAATTTGGATAAAACTTGGCTATGTATATGTATAGTTGAGGTCGTGGTTTAATATAAAGGATACATTTCAACATCATCACCACGATCACTTTCATCATTGTCGCGAGTGAATTTTAAAAGCTTTTGGCCTGGTGTAGGAGCTAATGACCGGTAAGATACGGACAGTTGGGTGACAAAAAGAGCCCTTCTTGGCTTTTGGCTAAGGTACGCTAAAAATTGTCTAGCTGTATGTATGGTCCTGAATCACGTGAAATCTGCTGTACCGATTTCAGTAAAATTTTACCATTGAAAGTTATTTTTTTGTCTCAACGGTTAAATTAAAACTAGCGATCCCTGATGCCAGTTTACGGTTTCCAAAAAAACAAAGTAGTGGGAATTTTCAACTGCTTAAGTATGTACTAAATCTGATACTGATATTTTATAAACCGCTTTTTTTGTTCTAGCAACCCGGTCGTATCGTGCGAACAAATCAAAAAGGTGAATTTGGAAGCGTGGCAAGATCCAGATCAGCAACCCGACATCCTCACAAGAACCAACAAATGGATCAAGAATAAAGTCAATGTGAAGTAAGAATGCCCTGCATTTTGCTACCACTGGCATTTCAGTGACAGACGCGATAGGCAGCCATCTTGGAAAGCAAATGTTGGAATACCGCCAGAAAACTGTTTTTCGTGGTCATAACGGTTATGTGAACTTACATCAAATACCAAATTCTATTTAATAGTTTTTATAATGTGAAAGTGTATATACACGTTTATTTTGTAGTAATGCAAAATTCTGGACTAAAAAGAATTTTATATTTATAATTATAATATACCTAGTATGTATGTACATAGACGGTGCCAGTATGGGTATGCGGCAAAGTTTTCATTTTGTTGTGTTATGCAAAACTTACCCATACCTATATATATTGTTACTTACGAGTGTGTTTATTATTGCCAGTTTTCAGTGCAATTTACGTGGTGACGATAAACTGACAGTCTGCTATACATTATAGAACTTATTTCTTCATAATCAAATTTGTTATTTCTTAGAAGTTTTAATATGATTCATATTTAAGTTTGTCTTATATTCCCATTCCACTAACCGTATATAGTCGAGTGATTCAGTATTGAGTTTGATTGTAGCGTGTGTTTAAATAATTTAAGTTATAATAACGTTCCTTCTAATCTAAATTTTAACATCCATAAGACTAGTCCTGCCACAACTTAGGGCTAAGACTTAAATGACTTAGATCTAAGGAAATTCTGTCGTTTGTACTTAGAACCATGTTTTAAAGTGGCTGTGATAGGTCCGAGTGGGTGAACCCACTAGCTTAGTGAAATTGTCTCGATAATGAGACGTATGCTCTCTAGATCCATATGTTAAAAGATCTAGAAGTTATATCTGACTTATTCTAGAACAGTGGCGTGTGGCTGTTTCAATCCATACTTTACGAAAATATCAAGAAATAGTAGGTACAGGGAATGAATTTTGGTCAATGAACCCAAGCATTTATACCTACAACCAATAAGTTAAATACTTGCATAGTTACACAGTAAAATACAGAATGAAAACTTTTTCATTAGGGGTCAATGACCGAAATTCTTTCAGCTTTGCACCAGTTTACCTAGGAATAGTAATTGTTGCGATGGGCTGAAAATAATGTAAATGGTTATTCATATGGTATCTGTATTTGTTCTCAATATCAAGAACGTGCGAGTGTACGTATAGTGCTTAAATTTTCATACCGTATTAATAAAGCTTAATCTAGATTGGGTTGTTGTATTTTTCAATGGGATTATCGTCGAAATAATTATATTAATCTTAAAAAACGACGCCAGTAAAATGAAACTCATTGTTAATGGTGCCAATGAAAGCTGATACTGAGCACTTAAGTATGCGCTGAGATGCCATCTAGATGAAGCTCTAATAATACGGGTCTGATATCCTGGTACATGGTTGTGCAAATACTGTTAACTATCATGCCGTCATATTTACAATGTTAATAGTTACTTGGTACAATCATCCAACTTTGAAAGTTATGGGACCATTGTACATATTTTGCTTGATGATTTATGGTCATGTACGCTATGTATATCTATATTGAAAACCTTGTAATTGCATCAGCTTTTTAGAAAGTTACCAAAGTCTTGAAACAATACAGAAATTGATGATTTCATCGTGTGATCGTTGCATCGAAAAGTTTATTTATATCTTGATCTTGATGAAAGTAGGATGCACTTTTATTCTATCTTTTCTCAGATATAGTTTAACCTTTTGTTGGATAATAACGCTTATATTCTCAAGGAGATTATCTTATATTAACATATGGACAATAACGTTATACAAGAAAAGTTTATTTTTGTGATGCTAATTAAAAGCATACACTACAAAGTAAGATATTTGTTGCCAAAACGTACAAATGTACTTTTTTAGTACTTCCCCGGAGGAGCTCGCACAAAGAATTCTACTGTTGCTAGATTGTCTCTCTTACAAAGCGCTTTTAATACATCTGTAGAATGAAATTTTGTTCTATACAATAATAGCGGCGAACAACGGCTTCGAATTATTTGACAAAAAAAATTTACAAATTTTTTAAAAATATTTTCAACAGTGTTCAACAGGGATAATGTAGGATTCTAATGGTGAAACAAGTTTTCAAATTGGTCCATGAATTTTATGTTTATTCGTGACATACAAAAATACAAATCTTTCCTCTTTATAATATTGGTGTAGATACATGACCATGATAATTCAAGTAAATTTTGTAAGTCAACAAGTGCATGTTGTGTCAGGATATATACTAAAGGCTGATAGTTCCGTAGTAAATAAGATTATATTTATAAAGAGATTGTATTTGCTCCCAGTATTTACTATCTGGTACTATCTGTCTCTATTTCTTCGTTCGTTAACGAGTGTATATCTTATGAATATAATATATATAATATATATGTCATATGACTTTGTATTTTTTTTTACTTGACATCGAATATAAATGATATGGTATCACGGACAAGTGTGTACCATAGATGGCAAACACTGGATATAGTAATTCCTTATGCAAGACGGCAAAGTTTTTTGGTTCGAGTATTTTTTTTTTTAATTTTTAATTGTATTGTAACCTGAGGAAGAGAAGGATTCTAGGATTCATATAGAATCCAGATCGTAACGAGGGATTTAAGGATACCAGACCCAAAAATAATCACTTTGCTGCCGAGTCAATCGTACAATTTTCCAACAGCGAGGAAAATGGTAGATGAAATACATGAGTGTTTATTTATGGTGAAAATAAACTTACTTTCATCCGAATCCGAAGGACCAAGTTCGAAAGGTTCGAATTTTAAAAGCCTTTTCCACGTTTGCGGATAAAAAGCGCCTTTGCTTGCAGACTTCGAATGACAAACAAAACCTTTCCGTGTTGTGAGGTGAAAAAGTTTATTATGAGAACATTTTTAAATACTTTCTACGTATCGTTGTTTCTAATTTCAATAAAAAGTTATGTTATAATTGTATAGGGTTGTAATGGTGTTATATATTTAAGATAAAATGGATACTTACTTCGCTATCTTTTATATGACATTATATTGTTTGAATTTCTTTTGCAATATTGTCCTCATACAATACTATAACTCTTTATTGCAAATCAATTTACAAATTTTACGCATATTAATATAAACAAAAAAACTCTTACCAAATGGTGTTACAATGGGCACACCATTGTTCAAATTTGCATAATTCAGATCATGAGCACATGAATAAAGGAACAGAATGAAAGCGAAGACAACTTTGCCCGCAAACTGAGCTGGTTCAAACCGGTTCTGCACCCGACCGGCGCAGCTGTAACCTCTGCAACCCCGCACGTCTTGTCAGTGACTAGTTACGCACACAGCTATGAATGTAGTAGTGAAGCTTACATTTTGTACAGTTCTTTGTTCATGTGCTCTAAGGCTTGATTCCCACCATAGTGGCAGAAGCCGATACTAGGCATTGTACTGATAAAGACAGTCGAAAATGGTTTGACAGTGAAACTTCCATCTCGCGCTGCCAGGCCCTGCAACTTCGGTGTGAATTAAAAAAAGATCCAGTGCTTTGAATCTTATGATACACATAAGGCTTATTTTCCGTTTAAAAGGCTAAAATATCAATGATCTATTATTTTTAAATATGTAAGGTTTACGACATATTATAACTAAGTCTGCTATATACATAAGTTGTTTAATTTGAATCGTGTAAGTTCTTATAAAAATATTTGTTGAAAAGTCATATCTTTTAAAGTCTGTGTTACATTTATTGGCATCATCATTTGACAGTCAATAACATACTATAGTTTTGTAAGATAGGCATGATCATTAATATTCTTGTAAAATAAAAAAAAAAAACTGCTGTGATGATTTTAGAAAAAAGAGGTAGGTAGATGATACGCGCACCGCAAGTGCCACATCAAAACCTTGCTAATTGGCTAACCTGAGCTCAGTCATCGCGTCATTGACGATCTCTTAGTCTTCTAAAATTATTGGATGTAAGTTACAAGTTTTGTGTTCGTCAGAAATCAGAATGGCCGATCACTAGGCATATATGATGTTAAAATGGTGGTCAATATTTGCTGCCCAATGGCTTCTGTTTGCTGTCTAGCTGTATTTTCTTAATATAAAGTTATAAACATTAAGCGTGACCGGCCATTCTAACAACATCAAGGTGGCTGATCACATGTTCGTAGTGTATAAGCCGTGTGGTTTCACGAAAAATTTCTTAAGTCAATAATTGCTGCCTTAAAATGTGTATCTACACGATCTAGGTAGAAAACATTTTAACTTTTTTTTTTATTTCATTGACATCTGTCAAGGTAATAAAGATATCAATCAAAATTCAAAAACCTCCAGTGCCTGTTACAAATTTGAGAGCAAAGTGCGTATGATCATATTGCGTTTACTTATTGCAAAGGCAACAGTTATACAAAACCAGCAGTTACATTACTGCTGGTTGCATGGTGATTTATTTTTTCTATGATGAAGCTAGATTAATTAATATTGGCCATCCTTTGAATGATACATATGACTATTTACTAGCCATTCTGAAGGAGTTTGTCTACATATAGTGACGATTTAGTAACACGCCATGTACTGAACTGATATTGTATAATGTATAAAGTTAGTCAGCTTATAAACCTCGAACAAACATTATATTATTTACCTGCAACCTAAGAAAAATACTTATGTTTAATTTAGTTAATTTTTATACTCTGCCAATAAATATTTAAATATAAACGCGTCTTTTATTTGTGTACAATGTAAAAAATATAAGATGTTTTTGAAGAATAATTTATTTATTTTTACATAGCAGTGACACCAGGCAATCATTATAAGTAAAAAAAAAACTATAACCAAGTTTCATCTGATAATACCAAACGAAAACATCGAAAAACATCGATAATTATAACTAATTAGTTCTCTTGGTTTGATAATTAACAAAAAACAAAACACGTTTGTCATGTAGATTACGTAAAAAACTTAGTAGTTTTTTGCGTAATAGAATATAGAAAGCTAAAAGTATGTAGTCATACTTTTAGCTTTCTAAATTCTAATAAGGTATTAAAACCTTAAATTTATTCACAAATAGATAAATTAACATAACTGTGTTAATATCTCTGTAACTAAACAATTCTTGACAATGAAATTTTTCACAACATTAAATAAAAGACTTAATTAAAACGTACTTTAGATAATTAAATCGAACCTGAACTATCGCTAGAGTCACAAACCATGTTGATGTGGCTCCCTCTGTTCCTAACACAAAGACGCATTCTTTTTCGCAACTCAGTTTTAACTACTTTATTTGTTAAAGTTTCCTTTATTTGGTTTGCCGCTTTTATGATTCGTTGTTTTAATTCTTCAATCGTTGGCACCGGAGCCAGAGACTGATCATAGACCAGCGCCTTCATGTGACCCCAAATGTAGTAACTCAATGGGGTCAAGTCAGGACTTCTGGCAGGCCAAGGTATGGGTCCTCCTCTGCCTATCCAACGATTGGGGTAGTTGGTGTCCAGCCACTGACGCACAGTTAATCTGAAGTGCGCTGGACCACCGTCGTGCTGGAATATCATGTTCTGCCTTGTACGTAAGGGCACATCTTGAAGTAGCTCATGTAGATTACTTTCTAGAAATTCATGTGTGTGTGGACTGAGTGACCACATTTTTTTTAGTTTATTTTTGTCTATTTAGTGACTTCAAGAGTTAGTAAAAGTTATAATATAATTTGTAAAATGTGTTTTGTAATTTGTAAAGAATTAATAATGAAGTTATGCTTCCTAAACTGTGGTCACTCAGTTCTCACACTCAAAATTCTAAATCTGGGTAAATACATAACTTATAAGCAAATATTGTTTGCAGGTATTTAGTAAAACATATTTTAAAGTGTTTAGAAGAAAAAAACCACAACATGGAAACTAAAATTAAAAATTACGAAATTCTTCCTGATGTCTCTGAGTGACCACTTATGAAAAACCTATAATTTATTTATTATGCCATAAAACCTATATATTTTAACTGCTAACGTTAGTAAAAGTTACATGTAAGTTTGTAAAAGTAAAACAAGAGCACCGTTTTTGGCTACTAATGTTAAATTAATATTTAATTGTGGTCACTCAGTTCACACATGATGAATATGTAAATTAATTCAAAGTTATTGAATTATAAGTATTATATAAAAACTGAATATTTCAGTATTTAGTAAATATTTCTTACTACAAGGACGTGTGTTTTTATCATGTTTTGATTGCTGTTAAGAAATTATAATTGCTATTTAATATTTTCTATACAATTTATGTAGTAGGGTGACCACACAACGTAAAGTAACATGAATTGTTAGGCTTATTTAGATATTTATTTTATATGAACTTATGACATTACAGTAATGTTTACAGTGCTACAAGTATTGCAATGAACGCCAATGAATTTAAATTACCTAAAGCAACGACATAATCGAATTTAAAACTACCAGACATACAATTGAGAAAACAGTAGTATAAATAATAAATCCATTGCAGCACAAAGATTGATCTTTGCAAAATAAAATAATATGTTAATATACCATGCAAGTACTTTAGTAATACAATCTGTGCTTTTTTTAACCCGTGATATTATTTTGACTTTCAACTTCTAACTATCTCTTCTATCATATTCGAATACTTTTATTTAAGATTTTTGAGCCTTTTTGCAAATTGCGCCAAATTAGAGTTTTTTTTTTCTGGCTGTTGTTTTCGTGAGCTTACTGCCGTCCGCGTCGTCCAATATTTGCCCATTTACACCCTTTAAATTTTCAACACACTTGGAAAAGTAGTGTATTTAATAGTTAGAGATTTATTTACGTAAAATAATAGAAACTACATATTCCCATAATTGTGGTGATCTCTTAGCCTGAAACAAATATAAGTACCTATTAGAATATATAGGTTTAGAAATTATTACGGATGGAAAAAGATAACTTCCAGCGGGGCTTGAACCCGCAACCCCCAGAATACCGTCCTGGTGCATTACCAATTATGCTATGGAAGCGGGTGCTGGACAGTCGAAATTTCTCCATCCGTTTGGATGTACGTCTTATTGACGTTGGCGACATCTACCCAAATAGCAGAAGACTATTTACATAGGCTGGTAGGTTACTAGATAGAGAGTAGAAATTTGTAATTGACCTTCATGAGAGCGTCGTAGACGCCTAAATTGAATAAATGATTTTGAATTTGGTTGATATACGATCGACACTTAATAGCAAATCGATGAAGCCATTTTATTTTTGATTCACTTCCATAGCATAATTGGTAATGCACCAGGATGGTATTCTGGGGGTTGCGGGTTCAAGTCCCGCTGGAAGTTATCTTTTTCCATCCGTAATAATTTCTATGTTTTCGCTTAGCATGCGTCAATGCTCTTATAAAATAATAATATATAGGTGTATTAATTTTTGTATGTATGTTTGTCTACGCATTTTTCCAAAACTATTGATCGGATTGTGACGATTTAAATTGGTATTCACTTTAAGGGAACAGTGCAAGTTTAATTAAAATCGGTTCAGTGTCTATAAAATATGGACTTGTACCAAGAGCAGAAGAGAGATTATAGAGATTGAGATTATACCATTGTGCGGATATGGTACAGACATTCACAATTAATTTCACGCTTTTGAGTATTAAAATCAGTTTTTTTTATATATTGAGAACATCAGTTCGGCGTCATTCATTTGTAGGTATTGCTTTTATACTTACCGACGCAGCGACGACGACAGTGCAGCGTTCGAAGTGGCCAGTAACTTATCCATACAATATTTTCGTATGATCTCGTAGAGTGCTAAAAGGAACATAACGTGTTTCACATTTCATTTCATCAGATCCAAAAGTACATAAAATTCAGTGAGTCTAATCAGGTTCTATTTACTTTGTCCTTATAGTTTTTCTTTTTGATCTTGAGAACGAAAGTTTCACGTCATTCACTTAAAAAAATTGTCTTGTCGGCTAAAAGTGAAAGACGTGGAAGTAGTGGAAGTTTTATACACACCGACGCAGCGACGACGGTGCTGTGTTCGAAGTGGCCAGTATCTTTTTCATACAATATTTTCGTATTATCTCGTAGATTGGTAAAATGAACATTATAACGTAAAGTTGTCTTAGGTCTTCGATTCGAAACGGCCGGCGGCGGCTCGCTTTAGTTTCGATCGTGCACTCGTAGAGTCAAGACCTCCTGAAAATGCTTAGAAGCGAAACTAGTCGAATATTCTTCCGGTTAGGCTGCGTGGCGTTTGTGACGTTACATAGGCTTAACAGGCAAATTAGGCGGAATTGTCACTAGATATATATTTTTATAGTTTTTTAAAGTGTTTTTTTAAAGTTTTATGAAAATACTTTTATTAAATTATTTTATAAAAATAGTTTAAAAAATATATATGTTATTATTAAATATGTATTTCCGAAAAGTAACGCATTTAAAGTTTTTTAATTAATTAAACATTATTACAAGTAACAAATTCAATTCTCATTACTGCCCTCCAAAAAGTTTAGTGGAAGTTTTACGCGGGAAAGAGTGAGAGAGGAAAAGTCAATGTTGTTTTTTTTTACCGGCACTAGTGTTCCTTTGAGTTTTTATGTGTAATTATGGTGCAGAATTATTCATTGAGTGTTCATTAACGTGCACAAGTGTAAGTACTTGCTTACATAGTAGTAAAACATGACTTTTCGTGATTTCTTTTGATCTTCATGAAAAAATTTAGTACGAAGGCATGATTGACTCAGCTTTAACTTGAACACGACATTTTACTTGGCTCTGATTTTTACTTCACCTACTATCTACTTGAAATATCTCTAAAACTGTTATTTCTAAAACTTGACACTGGCTAAATACACTCATCTGTGTAGCCATATACCTATAAAAGAAAAGTCTCAAGAAGAAAATACCTACTTAACTTTGTTTTTACTTACACTTATCTTCGAACGAAACATCATTCATCACCTAGGTGGGATAAAAACAGACACTAAATAATTAGTACATCTGCACACTTTTCACCTAGCAGTCAAATGTATTCTAACAGAGACTAATACATGTTTATGATTTCGAAGACAAAATTCTTCTAGAAAAACACCAAAATATTTATGACGCAACAGAACGATTTTGGTAGTAACTTTCATAAATTTCATTTAAATAACAACTAGTGTTGTTGTTTACTTTTTATCATAGGTGTGTGATGTCACGTGATGAAATTTATTTTGCTATTGTTAAAAACGTAATCGGCGGTTTAATCGTTAGCGTAAATAAGTTAATGACTCAAATGAATTTGCAGTGTGTGGTCACCCTACTACATAAATTGTATAGAAAATATTAAATAGCAATTATAATTTCTTAACAGCAATCAAAACATGATAAAAACACACGTCCTTGTAGTAAAAAATATTTACTAAATACTGAAATATTCAGTTTTTATGTAATACTTATAATTCAATAACTTTGAATTAATTTACATATTCACCATGTGTGAACTGAGTGACCATAATTAAATATTAATTTAACATTAGTAGCCAAAAACGGTGCTCTTGTTTTACTTTTACAAACTTACATGTAACTTTTACTTACTTTAGCAGTTAAAATATATAGGTTTTGTGGCATAATAAATAAATTATAGATTTTTCATAAGTGGTCACTCAGAGACATCAGGAAGAATTTTGATTTTTTTTATTTTGGTTTCCGTGTTGTTGTTTTTTTCTTCTAAACACTTTAAAATATGTTTTACTAAATACCTGCAAACAATATTTGCTTATAAGTTATGTATTTACCCAGATTTAGAATTTGGAGTGTGAGAACTGAGTGACCACAGTTTAGGAATCATAACTTCATTATTAATTCTTTACAAATTACAAAACACATTTTACAAATTATATTATAACTTTTACTAACTCTTGAAGTCACTAAATAGACAAAAATAAACTAAAAAAAAATGCGGTCACTCAGTCCACACACACATAGAAATTCTTCATAAATTTCTGCATTTAAAATATCAGGGAAAAAATGGGGACCGATCAAATTGTTGTCAATTACGCCCATCCACACATTTACTGAAAAACGGCGTTGTGATCCTCTCGGTTGTTTATTGTTGGGATTTATTTGTTTTTCAGCCCAGTGGTGAATGCTGTGGTAATTAGTTATGCCATCTTTATCAAATTTAGACACGTCAGTCCATAATATTTTTTTGAAAAACGATGGATTTTCTATGTCTGCATTGAGCATAAATCTGCAAAAATCCATCCTTCTCAGAGGATCGTCTTCTAGCACGTGTTCATCTTCTTCTTCAAATGAATATGTGCGTGGTCTACCAACGTCATTCTCACTTCGCGCGACGCGCGACACTGCCAGTTTCTCGTATTCGCCGATAAACTCCATCAAAAACGTTAACATCGGGTCTACGACGATTAGGAAAACGCTGAAGGTATTCACGGCGAGCTGCTGCAGAGTCCCCTGCGCAATAGCCGTAGCATAATAATATATCGGCGTATTCCTCGTTGGAATATTGGGTGAAACGGCCATTTTGATCACGTCCGGACATGATGAAAATTTACCGCAAGTCTTGTAACACAAGTCAAGTCGTCGATCACAGACCCAGTTCACAAGCCAAGACACTAATTGAAAGAAGAATCAATCCGATATCAAGCCAAGTCAACAATTAAATCGCAAAAACCACAGAAAACACGTCTGAACGACACAATAAGTACGAACCGACTAACTCTACTGACTGACTACCTGCTACAATACAACTAACTTGGTTACGCATACTTTGTAAAAAAATCCGGGAAATTATTGCCTGCGATCCCCCGATACATGCTGACGCTACAATGATCGTTTATGGCAGGTAATAAGGTTCTTAATTCTGTGTTTGTCGACGGTTGAGAACGAAATTTGAAGCTGGTAAATGGTTTCCATGAAATTTTATTACATGTACCATTTTGTTAAGCATTTTTATCTAATAAAATAAATTCTAAATAAATATTATAAGTAGTGTTCGTCAAATGTGTTGGCGTTTTTTTTTTGTTAGGTAATTATAAATGAAAGAGAACTAATTAGTCATATTTTTTTTTATATTTTCCTATTTGGTGTTTTCTGATGTTTTTTGTTTTGATTTTTTTACTCATAATGATTGCCTGATGTATCTGCTATGTAAAAATAAAGAAATCATTGTTCAGAAACATCTTTCTTTTTTACACGGCTGCCCATAAAAAGGAGAGTTATGTTTTCAGGGTTCATTTATGTATGTATATATGTTTGTGAGTTTCTTTATTCCACCATAACTTCTAAACATGTTAACCGATATTAATGTATGAGATATCTATAGATTTGTCTTGATAGCGGTAAGTCTATATAGTGTCACTTTAAATAAAAAAAATTAATAATCAACTGGCGAAGTTTAGCCGCCATATTGAGCGATAACATTTTTTTTTTCATCCCATAGAGTGGGGTATCAAAATGGAGTATTCAAAAATCATACTATAAACATATTGGTGAAGCGTCAATGCTTTATTTATGTTATAATTTTCTTTCTCATATATAATACTCCTACATCTTAGTTCGAAATTAATGAACCCTCAGGATAGCGCCAACATGCTGCAGAGCCCATCGTGTCATCTTTCTGAGTTTTAGCTCAACGGATCCCAGAGATGGCGTTAGCAGTGTCGTTTCGGTAGATATTTGGTGTTACAATCTACCTACAAAAGTCATACAAGGTGCTCGCAACGAATATTTTTGTATAGTAAAGTGTAGACAATTTATTCGTGTTTCCTTCGCAAAAAAATCGCATCAGTTCAGGAATTTCAGCGTGAGAGTAACAAACGTGTACACTTTCTCACTTACAAGCTTTCGCATTTATAACATTGGTGGAAATATTATTAATTTGATTAATTTTATTTGAACGAAGAAATTCGCCGGCGAAGCAATTTTACGGTAAGTATAGGTAAGATTTTTAGGGTAAGCCATAGATTTGGTACTGTTGCTAGGCTCCTTTTAAGTGGCCATCGAGTATCGGGAGCCGATGGATATACAGTAGAACGCCGATTATCCGAATTAATTGAGACCGAGGTGGATTCGGATAATCGGACATAGACTGGTAATTATAAAGAAAATGTAACCGTCACACATAGTTTAAACTTAATTAAGTTTAACAGAGTTCTACAATAACTGTAGCTTCTAGATTTCAACTATAATAGTGTAAATATATCTGGACTCCAGCGAGCACTTAGGACCAATTCGGATGATTGGCGATCCAGTTAATTTTTAACTGGATTTTTAAATCCAGTTAAAAATGAAATGCGTTCGGATACACATAACAACAACATAATAACAAATTTCAACTATAATAGTGTAAATATATCTGGACTCCAGCGAGCACTTAGGACCAATTCGGATGATTGGCGATCCAGTTAATTTTTAACTGGATTTTTAAATCCAGTTAAAAATGAAATGCGTTCGGATACACATAACAACAACATAATAACAACTTATGATAAAAACAATTGACAGGTGACGTCCTGCCAGAATTACTTATTATGAGGTCAATGACAATAAATGAGTTTTTGTGTTAAATAAAATATAATATTCGAAATTCAGACATTCATGAGCGGCCAGGTACGCTATACTTTCACTGTGCTCTATGTAAAAGTAACCTACCTACATATTATCTAAGATTTTTTTACCTGTAGATGAGTTGTATGCCCTCCATATTTACTAGACTAATTCAGGGTAATTACCTGAGTCACTACCAGTCTAGCACTTCCGAGCGTCCGGTGAATACATGGCCGCTAATCGTTTTTTTTAGGAATAATCTGTGGACAATATGCCTTCCTTGTGTCTTTAGACTCTGCACCAAGAACTGTATAAACAGGCACTGTGAGAGATAAGAAAACTGTTTCATTTCACGCGTAATTATTGTTGAAATAGAAAATAACGTCATTTTGTTTTATCTTAGGAACTAATCACAATGAAATGGATGAGCGAGATATGTGTATCGTTTAGTGTGAGAGAGTGAAAGAGATTGCAGCATAATGGTGATCGGAACGTCTCGTGGCGGTTCGGTGGTAACACGAATTGCTTATTTATCTCTTTCTAACAACAGATATGACGCATAATATATGAACGTTCTTTCCTTGTCATTACAAACTGCATATATAATATGTGCGTAGGTATGTACATAGGTAAATTCTAGTAAGCTTTTAGAGCAGTGGTGTTCGGATATAACTACTATTTCAACAGTATTTCAACTCTCTGCATATTATCCTAAAACCAACCAGTAATTAAATAACGTGAGCCGGCTATACAGAAGTGATTACACGGTTCAAAAAAGCAATTATCTGACAGCTGTAGAGGGGACGTCAGGGGTGCAAACGACAGGTTTACGACAATGCCATTATTAATTCCGCTGAGTGCTACTTGAGGCATTCTAAATTTCAATTTTTCTATATTGTGTGAATGCCAGTGACTTCATTGTCGTGGTATATATTCGGTTACTAAATAAAGTTAAGTAATTTCTAAATATAATCATATTTTTTACAAGCACTATCGCGTGCTAAGCGAAAATCTCGTTTACAAATTATTGAAGCAAAATTTTTTTGTCCCGGGTGGTAATCGAACCCGCGTCCTCCCATTTCGCGCCGGATGCCTATTCCATTCGGGCTCCGTAACATACTCGTTCGAGCAGATATTTTGTGCTCTAATTATTTAATTTTATTTATTTATTTTACTTTAGTTATAATGATAACGCACCATTTTTTTTATTTTTTTTTATGCTTGATAGGTTAGCCTTTGACCACTATCTAACCTGATCGTAAATGATGATGTGGTCGAAGATGTTGTTCAGGCTACCCTAGAATGATTGGCTCCCAAGGACAGCTGCCGGAACACACCGTTAGGTGCTTGACGACAGATTTTCTTTTTGAGGGTGGTAGCTAGCCAGGCGGGCATTCGCAAAATGCCTTACCACCTTGCAAATATTAATACAATAATTACAGACAATTGATCAATATATGATATAAATACAAAAAATAAAACTAAACAATATTTTTATTTTATACATCCCTTTCAAAAAAACGCACACACTCAGGGTTCATTCAAACAGATCACAATCAGGGTTCATGTCCAGGAGAGCATTGAGAGCTGAAAGGGTGCGCGGTATAGGCGAGTTGCTGGGTGATATAATATAATCCCCAAGACGCTTGCCAGCGTGGGGATTTAAGCAAATAAAAGAGACCTTGTTCAACGATGGACGGTCCATGTTTGTGATGATGATGAATTAATTATTTATATAGAATATAGCTAAATTAGGTACATATCTATACAAAATCATATTGTTATGTTTTCAGAATACAATTTTCAAGCACTGTTGCATGCTTAGCGAATATTACACTTCTTACGTTCAGAGTTTAGACACAGATTAGATAAAAGTTACTATGTATCTGGCATGTATGAGCGATACTAATCCATTGGAGCACAATACTCGTGCCACTGCTCGTTCTCGGAAACGTGACCGACCGGAACATTCGGGTTGGATATCCGCGCAAAATGTTTCTTTTTCAAGTTAATTCAATGACATCGTGTGTTTCAAGCTTCTCATGGCAAATGTCATATAAAATATAGGTACATATTCACTTTTATAAAATACTTGGAAGGTGCTATTCGCAGCAATACTGTATGTAGGTATACCTATGCAGTAGTCACACACTGACTTTTAGTTACATTATATTGCATTCCGTGCCTATGAGCAGATTCCTCACAGGTTCCGTATTTACTTCCGAATGCCGCAGACCGACGCGCTCAGCACCACACTAGCGTCCTATTTATTATCGGCTAGCCTTTACCCACTATTTCAACTGATGGTAGCCTCTCTCATGGTATGGCTCTCAAAAACAGCTGCCGGAAGACGTTTGGCGATATATTTCTACTTGATTCAGTTGGCAACCAGGCAGGCATGCGCGAAACCACTATGCTGTAATGCTTTCCCGATATGCTTCATCGTAAATGCCACTAGAGGTCGCCTATCTAAATAAGGAAGTGGGGGAATGAGAGGCAGTGGGTAACCCGGCCCAGTTTACAAAATACCAACCTTCCCACACAGATTTTGTGATTCAATTAAAAAAACCTTTCTATTGGAATAACATTACGAGCATCGGAATTCAATTACGAGAGCACTGTCTGCGAAACAAAGTTGTTAGGAAAATTAATTTTTTTTTATCCGATTATCTTCGTTATTTTTTACCGGAAACATATACCATTATGTTTGGGTTTTGATCGAGTGTTACCGTAAATGCTTTTGACTTTGAAATATATTGTTTTATATTACACCTTCATAAAGGCCGTTTCGTTTGTGAGGAACGTGTTTTTTATGTCAGCCTATAACAATTCATTTGAGGTTTTAGAAATTTCCGTGATAAGTCTCATATTTCATTCTCTTTGGTAAAATTTGAATTTTGTTTTTGAACTGGTCTAAAATATTTTTTTTCATAAACCAGTACAAAATGAATAGCCATATAAAAATTACTAAATCTAATAACGAGTAATAAAAATATTTTAAAAATTATTTTAAGAAATCATAAAATGAATATTTTATTATAACACTTAAAAATATATCTAGTGACAATTGTGACGTCACAAACGCCACGCAGCAAAACCGGAAGAATTTTCGACGCGTTCCACAGAATAAAAAGGACGATTCGCTTCTACATGAAGCATCTTCAGGAGGTCTTGACTCTACGAGCGCACGATCGAGATTTATTTTTTATTTTTTAAGTGTTTTATTAAATATAAATTTGTTTTCTAAAAATATTTTAAAAATATTTGATAATATTATATATTATGGATTTCCGCAAAGTAACGCTTGAATCTGTTCATTCACGAAATATATCTTGTAACTAACAATATAGATAACTTTTAATAAGTATACTTAGGTAATTTGCTTGGAAGCAGTAGTGTGCAAACACTCGTGTGTTTGCAAACTACTGCTTAGGCGTGAAGGGCACTGTAGCAAGTGTAATTACTGGGCGAACAAGTTATATAAGACCAAAAGGAGTGATTAGCGCAGCGAAAACGTGTGGTAAAAGTAGGTGAATTTTATTTTTATAATACGGTTTCAAATATGAAGTACCTGTACCATTTTAATGCATAAACAAGCAAAGTCTCAGATTTCAGTTAAACTTTCTTCATAAGTATGCTAACCTCGGTAGTGGTTACATATTTGAGCCGTTTGGAGTAGAGACGTTAGGTCCGGTGGGACCGGGAGCTCATCGAATATTTTCCAAACTAATATATATAACTAATTTAAACTAATATATATGCTGCTAATACATGCAACGCGTGATCAAAATGGTGGCACCTATTTGGCTCAACGAATAAGCATTGTAATTCAACGAAGCAATGCTGCCAGCACGCTGGGCACGACGCCAATTGGTAGTGGACTGGAGCATTTGGAGTGCCTGTGGGTCTGCCTGCAATGACTTATAGGTTGTATAAATGCTTTCATTGTTGTAGCTGTAGTGTTGCGTGTAGTTCGTATTATCTTGCTGATTAAGGCATACCGCAGCCGGTAAAAAAGATGTTATATACTATATATAATAATATATATTATTTAAAAATATTAAGTGTTTGAAACGTCGGGACAAAAAAAAATGGTAAATTTACGTGATTTAAACCGTTTAAAGTTGTTTTATTATTACTACACACAATGACTCATTTCAGGCGAATCGGTAAAATTAAAAAACTTGAAATATGGTACTCACGATTTAACTGATACGCAGAAAACAGTGTGCATTGAAGCTTGCCTTATACCTTGTTAAACCGGTACATATGTGAAAGGATTTTAGACCAAATTTTGTCATGTGACAAAATTTTGTCTACTCACTCTAGCGAAGTAAATCCAATGTGTGGTATTGTAAATTAGTGTTATATATATATTGAAAATTAAAAGTTAAATAGCTAGAATTAGTTAATATTGAATGTAATTTTATTTTACTGGAACTCTTATATAGGTTCCAATTTTAAAAACTAAACAGGGGATATTTTCTCTTCCCGTGGTTTACCTCAAATTAATTGCGTGTACTGTACTGGAACAGCCGGATCGTCCACTGCTGAACACAGCCTCCCCTATTAAGGGGGTATAATTCCCACGCTTGGCAGGCGTCTTGGGGATCGCTGTGTAAGTTGGCAGTTCTTTAGAAGGCGCTGCTGCCCACCTTCCAGTATTTTTCCCTTAGTCGCCTCTTACGACACCCATGGGATGATATGGGGAGGTCCAATTCTAACCCGGGACCCCACGGGGCACTGCGTGTACCATGGGATATTTTTCCTTCCCGCGGTCCTCATAATGTTTCCTGCTGGTTTTCTCACAGATTTTTTTACTGTTGTCGTTAATCCATAATATGAATTATAAAAACTATTTATTTGATAGTCAATACTACAACGTTTTATCGCAAAGATGATTGAATTGAGGTAGGTAAGTACCTACTTTTTTCGATGTATTAATTTAATTTCTTCTTTAGTTCATTCATAATTAGTTCCACTACAGGGCGATTTAAACTAATAGCATATAGCAAAATAACATATTTACATTAAATAATCGCACAAAAATAAAAATGTTACAGATAGTCAATCAATTATAATAAAATTACTATGTCTACAAATTACTAAGAATGAATCTGGTCAAAAATGTAAATGTCAAAATCAAAATTAAAATGTCAAATCAATTAAAATAAAACTTATTATGCCTACAACTGTCTGATGGTCCATTGGCTGTGAATATAAACTGCTGCGCATAAAGTAAAAAAAAACTATTCTTACATATTAACCGCAGCCTGATTAAGTTTCTGTATCACCGCTCTAAATACACCAGTAAAATCAACTCTCACGCCCTTCTCATAATTGCGTTTCACAATTTTATCACCGCCCAAGGTGAGAATAAAATACACATATCCCAAAGGCTTTCAAGGTAACGATTGTTCGAGAAACAATAGGTTTCATACTCATACCAATCGCCATAGGAAATGACTTTAACTGGTTTAATAGATATACTATTCAAAGATATGGCCAATAGTACGGTCATTGTTACATATTGTTGTGTCTGTGACCAATTGCTGCGTAATGATCTCTTCCTAACAATAGCGAATTCAGAGTTGAGTATCTTATTCATAGTATTTATTATATATGTTATTGAATGGCATTTAGCTTGGTATATACAGATATTTTATAGTGCACTGATTACATGTATATACTTATGTGTAGATAAGAAAGAATAAGGCTATTAATTATTCTGAAATATATTTATTATCTGTGCCATAAACTGTGTTTAACTTTAATGTTTACTTAACGCAATAGCAGGTTTCCAAATTTAAGTCCTATTGGCTAAAGCGGTGTGGAAATGCGTTTGCGGTTTTAAACTTTGATCTGTAATGATTTCGATATCGCTTTTGAAGTCTTATTCCGTCTCTTCAAAAGAGTAGAAACAGTTACATATTTACCTAAACTAACACGTAAAAGTTTTCATTTATATATTTGGGGTATTTGTAAAAAGTTATAAACTATTTAAATACAAAATAATGCACCATTTGTTAATATTTTTGTGCATTGTTTACGAATCTACGATAAAATTATATTAAATTAATAAGTGAAATTAAATATTTGTAAAGAAACTATTCATAGTATCAATACCTAATAAATTTGACATCAAAGTTGAACATTTTCTATTCAAAATAAACAAATTTGAGTCCAAAATTTACCGACATTTTTAAACTACGATCCAGCGTATCCATTTCATGTTACATTATAAAATCCATAGACAAGCTATAACATTACCATTTACCGTGGGCGTATTTGTTCTCCTCCATTTAGCATTTTATCGAAACAGTATTGTAGCAGGTCAGGTACTATCTTCGATGTTTTGTACATTGTTTAGACCTTGTAGGAGATTTATTATCACTGTGGTGGCGAAGTGGGATATCTGTTATGTCTGTTATGGTATGCGTTTAGATAAATAATTTTATCACAGCGAGCGTAATAGATAATACCTATATAGCCTGAATAATAACTGATCTCTATAGTGTATAATGCTAAGTTAGTCCACATCTTCACAATCTAGGTTAAGCCTGTTAACACCTTCGACCACATCATCACTTACCATTACTTGAGATGGTGGCCAAAGGCTTATCTATCAAGTATAAAAAAAAAACATCTCTAGTTCTCTACACAGCAATATAACAAGCTATATATACTAGATCTTTCATAAGTGCACAGCAATATCCACTAGAGAATTAATGGTTAATGTAGTCAGAGAAATAATGTTATTAAAGTGAGAATGTTTGGTATCTTACGATTTGTATTATATTTTAAGTAAATATATGATTTTACTATGTATAATAAGTTTTTGTCACTAAAAAAAATTTAGTCTTGCCGAAGCATATGCAAATCTTCTTTATTATAGCCTATACATTCTTTGATAGTATTAAGTTAATTTCATTTGAAAATATTATGAGCATTTAATGTTAGTCCTTGAGCGGGAATCGGAGAACGTGGATTCAAATCCTGCCCGGACAAAAAAAACTATGCTGCAATAATTTATAAAAATGTTTTTTGATTAGCGCTATACTGTTTGTTATCATATTTACAAGTTATGCTATGTAAATGAAAAATTCTTTGTCAAGTTCATGAAAATCGTCGCAACGACAGCAATCTGTTTAAAAATCGTCAGTATGCCACAACGTCAGCTGGCATAAGAGGGGGTTTTAAGTTTAAAGCCTTCTTCTATGTATGACTGCTATTCTGAATTGTAAAACTAATTGTATCTAGTTATCTGTTTTTTTTTACTCGAAAGAAACGAAAATAAGATGGTTTTTGAACTGATTAGCCGTTTACTAAGTGCACCGCTCCGCGCACCTATAATAGTAGCATCGGGAGTATCATGGTTCGATGCTTTGGGTTTGAACTAAAAAAAATTGATACGCCAATGCAATATAAGGTATGGGTTTTTAATTTTATTATAAATTTAAATTTACACGTAATGGAGGTTTGATAAATAGTTCTCGTTTTGTATTAAGGTAGCAAGGTTTTTATGCTTTCCCAACGAGATTTTATTTTCTCGATGTGCTTTCCGAACGATTTTGCCGAAATAAAAAGAATGAAAGTGGATTGCCCTGAATGACCATATCAAGTATTTGTATTGCACCGAAAAAATATCTAGGTCTAGGTCACTACTCAGCTGGAAGTATGACCTTGAAGTAACAATCTATCACCTATGCTTTCTATGTGATAAAAGTGAATTTAAGTTATCAGAAACTCACTGCTCGCAAACATGGTGTAAAATCGCAAAAACTAAAATAACGACATACGACTTTTTAAAACGATTTATTCTAAATCGTTATTTTAGTTTTTACAATGTCAATACTTATAAAGGATCACCATTCAACAAGATCTTGTATACACAAGTTAAATTTAAACCACACAAAATCGGCCATGTGCGAGTCGAACTCGCGCACGAAGGGTTACGTAACATTAGCTATACAACATTAGACTTCATATTTAAACCTTTTTTTGGTTTAACGTGCGCGAGTCCGACGCTCACTTAGCCTACTTTTTGTATTTGTTGTTATAGCGGCAATAGAAATACATCATCTGTGAAAATTTCAACTGTCTAGCTATCAGATACAGCCTGGTGACAGACGGATGGACGGACGGACAGCGAAGTCTCAATAATAGGGTCCCGTTTTTACCCTCTGGGTACGGAACCCTAAAAACAACCGACTTCAAACATAAAATACATTATTGGGGATAACTTAAATACTACTCGTCACGTCTGACTCAAATTTAAATCGGACCACATGAGAAGCATCAGGTTTTAAATGTAATAAATAATATAATTAATCGTAGAAGTTAATATTTTACGTATGTAGAATAGTTTTCGAGCTGCACATTGAGCCAATACAAATTCGAAGGATAGGACTATTGGCAATGGACAATGGAAATCGGAGGTCGCTGGTTCAATTCCCGCCCGGGGCATAAAGTTTTGTGCTCCAATAATTTGTAAGATATGATATTCGCTTAGCACGCGATAGTGCTTGTAATCATATTTAGAAAGATATTGCTGTGTTGTTTATCTTTCGCACTGTTGTAGAAGTCTGCTTTTTGGTGCTAGGGTAACATGCCCAGTGTCCGGCCTCTTAAGACGTTAGGTAACTTATTTCACTTTTAACTAAGTTCTTTAGAGGCATAATTGAATAAGTATATTTTTATAAAGTCATAAATATAATTTATAACATATTTAATACTGTTTAGAAATACATAGATAGTCAGTTTTTTAAATAGAAAATAGTTTTTTGGAAAAGTGTGTTTTCTCCAGTATCCGGCCGTCCCAATCTAGTGCCCGACCACCTTATGCCTAGTGGCCGGCCTCCTAACAGAAACCTAGAGGCTGGCCACAGGGCACTAATATCTCTAAATGGCTAGTGAATGGCCATAGGACTCTCGTTATATTGAAATAAGAACTGGTTTTGAATGTTAATAATTTTTTTACTGATTCTTAACTATATAAAAGAGCCATTTCTAAAGAATTAAATAAAACCGAAGATCCTAAATATTTATAAGTATATACATAATATACTATTTTAGCTCTATTGAAGTTAAAATATTAATACGTAGAGGGCTTTTTTGCGTTGGCTACCGCTCCGCTTATAATAATATCGTATCAAAGGTTAACGTGGCATAGATCCAAGAAATTTATTGAAATTCAACCAATCACTTTTATAAATATATTCAATGTGCAGACAGACACGCTGATACAACAGATTTACGTATAGATAGTGGCCGGAGACTGGAATTAGAGCCAGTTTTTCGGCCACTAAGTCTTTTTCAGGCTGGCAAACTAGACAATACTACTAGTACTTAGTCCGGCGGGTTAGTTCCGCTATGGTATGGTCCCGGTATGGCACCCTTGCAAAATACCTACCAAAAAGTCCCGCTATGGTACCCATCTTTTAGTGCTACGCTAAACAATAGAAGGTACAATTGAGAAAAAAAGTGCACCTACAACTTTTTAGTCTCTACTGGACTTTTTAACTTAAATATAAAAAGTTTGTTTGCGATATTAAATTAGTCTTGTATTCATTTAAAATTATTTATGATAAATATAAATATTCAACTACTGAAAAAAATATTAATTACAAATAATCAACAATTGAAAAAGAAAACTTATTAATGGCAAATAAGAACTACAAAAGAATACTCAGAAAAATAAAAGACATTCATGACATAAACAAAACAACGTTAAACATTTAACCCATATTTTTCTTTTTCTGTTCTAAATATCTGGAATAGGAATTATTCTATTATATAGTGCTATGTTGTTCAAGAAGTCAATAATGTAGATATCTTTATTTTTGCTTGCTGCGCCCGAAAATCGCCGGGCATGATTTATTTAATATTAAATATATTTAATATTTAAGAATTTTTTATTTAAGAATTAGAATAAAATATTGATAATAAGTCTAGGTTTCCTAAATTTACTGTTTGAGTATGTGGGGATTATTTTCATAAAACATTGTAGAGCTTTTCTATTTAACAGTCCCAGAAACTGATAGGTGCCATAGCGGGACTTTTTTATAGGTATTTTGGGAGGGTGCCATAGCGGGACCATACCATAGCGGAACTAACCCAGTCCGGCCACCATATTCTCATACAAAGTCTTTTACGTATAATATTTATACAGCATATTTTTGCGGTCGGAGACTGGACGCAAGGTTAGCTGAATAATAAGAACGACATAACTAATAAATTTATATATCACAGCAAGCTGATTACAATAAAATATAATATATACTTCCAGCCATTAAAGCTAGTGACCGGCCGGGTAGGCCGGACACTGGAAGTAGCCTTTATTTCCTCCAGTGCACCGGCCCCCGATTTTTTTAAATTACTGTACAAAATAACGCATACCTTACACCTAAATTGAGAAAATAGACGTATGTATATGGTATATAACATAAACCTCTTTTGATATAATGATTAAAAGAGCATGAACTAACCATTTGAAAACACCAGTCCACAAAATTTTTTTTTATTATTCTTGTTTTTTCGACATGCTTGCACTCACCTCGCCGGTTAAATGAAAACTAAAACTCCGCTGATTACTTCCAGAAGATGCCGCTACGTCTAAGTTATAGATACAACATCAAAGTATTTAAGGAATTTGGTTTAAGAGTCAAAATCGTTTCAATATTCTTAATTAATTTAAAAATGTGTCGTGCGGACGGACATTGGTGGAGGCCGGTAAACTGGACAGATTAATTACCCTATGTGATATACTACACGCAAGCGTAAGTTAATAACTTGACACCTAGCGGATGGATTTATAAGGTTACCAGTATTGAGAGAAGGGATGGCCTGTAAACAAAGATCAGATTCCCACATAGAAACGGCGAGAATACGAGCACGGTCTGCGACATTAGTGCCCATTTTTACCAACATCCCCTAAACTAACACCTTCGTATGGGACTCTTAGCTTAAAAGAACCGCCAAATCGGCCTCTAAATAAAAATGCGTTTCACCATTATTTTCATCACCTAGCTGCGGGACACATAAATATGTGACGTTTTGTTTTCGTTAAAAGTGACTGATCTGACTTCGACCATGTCGATACCTTAAAGCAAATAATCGACCAATTATTTGATGTTATGGGTTCAAGTATTATTAAATCATGTTTTTCATAAAAGCCTTACATTACTACCTTCAATTTTGATGATATAATATATAGAATAATCTAATATTTTCCTTTAATATTTATTCGGTGTCTGTGTACATATTACGTAACTTCGACTATTATATAATCTGTGGTCATCCGTATTATTTCTCTTTGTCTTTGACAGTTTTCGGATTTAAAATTTAATTTAATTTGAACTTTCGTGTTTCGTGTTTGTGGTGTTTCACGTGTGAGTTTTGTGTTTGAGGCGTTTATTGTTGTGATTTACTGGTAGGCTATTATAAAAGTGCATTATTATGGCGGAAAAAATAAAGCGTAGCCAAAATTTCACTAAGTCAGAACATAGGTTTCTTTCTATAAAATTTAAATTGTGTTGTATTTATCAACTCACGCACATATTATTTGGAAATTTTGAAGTGTGTTAAATTTTCTCCAGTAAATTTGACACTGAAGCCTATTTCCTCCTCCTTGCATCGTTTCCCCAATGCTGGGGGTCGTGACCACATCATGGTTTCAAAACCTTCTCCTTTATTATTTTCTTCCACTTGCTCCTACATTCAGCGACATGCACGGCTTCTGAGGCTTTAATGTTCAGCGAGCTTCGGATTTGGTCCGCCCAGCGCATAGGGCTTCTACCTATGGGTCTTTTCCCCTCGACTGAAGCCTATATACATAACCTATACCTCAGAAAAAAGTCAGTTTCACCAAAACATTTAAAGTTATTTGGTCGTTTCCTATATATTTTTGTCCTGCAACTGATATTTATGTTAAATATAGTTTCAAATTTTCAAAAAACTCATTAAATCAGTATTCATTTTCGTTGCGTCAGAGAACATTTACGTATGTGCCAGTGTAAGGGCCCATCAATCGAGTACCTAAATTTAGGTTACCTTTTAACTTTAAAGGGACCCCTAACTGTTGGTGAAATAGAAACCATCTCCTAACTGCCCCCTAACTATACTTATATATGGGGTAACCCAAACTTAGGGGATGTTGGTGAAAAGGATATGTATCTAAAAGGTTCAAAGGCTTTCCATGTCTAGTCTAGTTCGCAGAGAGCCACTGTCTCTGATAGGTTAAAACCTTAGAGCATTCAGTATTTGAACAAGTCAATCACCATGTGTTTTTGGCTTCCGCCAAATTTGCTACATCAAAAGAGCTTAATTATTGTGAATCGTAAAAAAACTCGTAATGCCACTCTAGACATTATCCGTATACCCTATGCCTCCCAACCTCATTCTCTTACAAACATATTACAACAACAAACAATGAGATAATAGTTATTTGTTATACAAGAGTGCAAAATTGCTTTTTAACCGCGTGTTCAATTTTGATGACCGAGCAAGCGAAGGATTCTAAAAGTGAATCACGAGCGCAGCGAGTGATTCAAAATTAGAATCCTGAGCGTAAGCGAGGGAATCAAAAGAGCACGAGGTGAAAAATCTTTGCACTCGAGTGCAACACGTAACTTTTCATTCCACCTCAGCGAGGAAATGACTAAATGCAAAAAAAAAAACGTTTACAATCACAAGATAGGTACACTTTTATTTCGGTTTAGGTATGTCAATTCTGTTGGCGTCAAACAAACTTCCTCGTCGCTAGAATCACTCATTTTAGTTTTTTCACTAGTTTTCAAATTTCTTGTTTTTAATATAAGGTTTAACAATGACGTGAAAAAATGCCGCGTAATGAACCGCGTACAAAGCAAATTGAAAAAAGAACACCAAGAAGGTTCCGAGTCTGAGTTTTTAACAAATTAAAAAAAAGTTGTATGATATATTCGGCACCATAGAGGTAGCAGTAAATAGGTTTAATGATTTTTTTAATTCACAAACTTAGTGCACACGATGTTCTAAATTCAATTTACTTTATCCTCTAGAGAATAAAAACGGCTTTTCCACTCAGATATTGAAGATTAAAAATACTCTTTCCGAGATGGTGGGATGGAAAAAAAATGATTGTATGCATGGACACGGCCGTTTGTTGTACGTTTCAAAATGGCGGGCTAACCCTTCCGCCGCGCACGATGTATGACAGTCCTTACTTAGCATGATAAATTCTTTAGGTATCCAGTGGTGTAATTGAAATTTGCATGGGGATGATAGATATGTAGCTGCAACACTAAACTGTATCCCCCTATTTTGTTATAAGTGATTCGCTTTTTTGGATTGCGTCCCTATGGAAGCAACTTTAGGGACGTATTCACGTCAAAAAAGGTTCCTGTCTTTCAACAGCTGACAGCATCTCGTATTATATGTATATTTAGGATTAAAAAGGCAAAATCTAGTAATACTCAGATCCAACAACCAAAAGACCAATCAAATATTTTTCAAGAAATTTTATAATAGGCGCTAGGGAATGATGGTTTCAATAATCGCAAACTTTATCCGGACAAGTATCGCACACAGAAATCTTTTTTTTTTGTAAAAATATATTTTAGACTAATTAGACGAAAATTGACAGAAAGTACTCGTCGTTGCTTATTGATGTACTTACTGTTCTAATAGTCACTGAGCGAAAGCATAGCGTAAGGATAATTGGATGATGCGTTATATTTTGGAAGCAATGATGGCCAAACGGTGATAGATATGGACTGCCATGCCGCAGGTCCCTGGTTTGAACCCCACCGCCGGCTTGAGCTCCACCGCGTGGTGGAAGGGCATTTTGCGAATGCCCGCCTGGCTAGCTACCACCCTCAAGTAGAAAATCTGTCACCAAGCACTTTACAGTGTGTTCCAGCATCAGTCCTTGAGAGCCAGAAAAATTACAGGCATTTTATATTTATAACTGTACGTCTCGTAAGCGTGAAATTCGAGCCATATATGAAATGGATCGTAGGGAATCTCTAAGGGATCTTTTTAAAGAAATTGATATATTAATTAACCGAGTCTGTATATATTTGAAAATATTATGTGTGTTCGGAAAAAAATGAGTAAATTTAAATTAAACACTGACAACCACGGTTACAACACTAGGAATAAATAAAAAATAACGGTACCAAGTTTTACATTAGCAAAGATAAATAAAAGATCCTTTTTAGATAATTGTGTGCGGTTTTGTAATAAAATTCCCAAACATATTACAGTGCTCACAGAAGGAAAATTCAAATTGCACGTGAAAAACATTTTGATTAAGAAATCCTACTACACAGTTTGTGATTACTTAAACGACAAAAATGCTTGAAAAATTCCGCCTCTGCCAAGCCATCACCTGTCTCCTACGTAATTTAAACAAATAATGTAATAATTGTATTATATTGTTTATAACACATTGTAAAAAGATGTTTAAAAGAATGGCCCCGAGTTTCTTGCCCGTTCTTCTCGCAGTGTCTCTATATTTTTTTTTGCTGTACGTAGTATATTTCAATATTAAAATTTGTAATTGACCTTCATAAGAGCGTCGTAGACGCCTAAATTGAATACATGATTTTGACTTTGACTTTGACTTAGCTACCACCCTCAAGTAGAAAACCTGTCACCAAGCACTTAACAGTGTGTGCCGGTAGCAGTCCTTGAGAGCCAGAAAAATTACAGGCTTTATATATTTACAATTGAGACTTAACGTATGTCTCAGTGTGACGGGCGCAGTGCAATTCGTCACTTGACGAAATGCATCTGTTATATGCAGAGGTTAATCAGCTTTAAGTTAGGTGGGCCTATAGTGCTTGTTCCGTCACAATCAAATAATAAAACGAATAAAAAAAAACATAGTATTATTATCATACTTCCACGATCAGCCTGACCTACAGCAATTAAACATGCTCAACAAGGAAACAAGTGAAGCCTGCAAAAAATAATTTGTTCAAGTTATCAGTGAGCAATGGGCGGTAAAAATGATTAATACGAGGATGTTCGTCAACATTTTAAACACGTTGCCTCATAATTACAGAGGGAAACCTAAAGAGTTATTGGTATAAGCGTTTTGCACACATGTGCATATTATAAAGGATGTGCACATATTATACTTATTCATGAATCGTGGGTGGAGTAGCCGTCTTCCTTTATAACTTAATCCCTGTTGATTGATCTCAAAGTAGTTGCGAAACTAGCAACGCGAATTCCCTAGGAAGGCTAACTAGGCTCTAAACAGGTGCTCGAGCTGCCTTTGAAACCAAATCCCTAACTTATAGTACGTTTAGTTTGTTCTTTTTATGTTATTAGAAAAAATAGTATTGTATCCGCCCCATATAATGTGTAGGTGGATACATATACAGGGTTATTGGTGAAATGCTAACAAACTCTTAGGGTTGACTTCTGCTAGCCCTAACAAACATTTGGAGACATTTTTTATTTAGTTTTGAAAAAAACTGGACTGCGCAGCCGTGCTCCCTTCGAATAGAGTTTTTAATATTTACATCGAGCAAAGTAACAAAAGATATAAAATAATACATTACAGGCACAAGAGACTTTTAACATCAGGTGATCTGCGTGCGTATACCATCAAAAACACATAAAAAAGTATTTTTTTTTTCAAAACTAAAAAAATTATAATATCAATATGTTTGTTAGGACTAGCAGAAGTCAATCCTAAGAGGTCGTCAGTGTTTTACCAATAACCCTGTATAGGGCTGATACTATACGACTTTTTCTGAGTATGTTATGTATAGAAGATGATAATGATTTGCGAAACGCTCGTAGCCAAGTTTGCTTAGCCATTCTGAAAAGATCAGCAAAGTTGAGCAGCATCCGCCTAAGTCAGGAGTTGGATGGGTGACCGCTGGTGACGTTACTACTGGGCGCTTCCGTGCTTCGGAGGGCACGTTAAGCCGTCGGTCCCGATTGTTGTCTTAGGATGGCAGTCGTTATAGCATGGTGGTAGGGCATTTTACCACCCTCAAGTAGAAGAGCCAGTAATTCTAGGTTAGCCTGAACAACATCTTCGACCACATCATCACCTACCATCAGGTGAGATAGTGGTCAAAGGCTAACCTATCAGGCATAAAAAAAAGATTACTAGGACCATACATGAATGCTTAATTTACTCATTTCGCACATATAATCCATCCATATTTTCTTTAGTTTTCCTGTTTAGGTTACCCTTACTTCTTATCTCCTAGAATTCCTAGATATTCATCAATCTCTTTGTAGTAAGAGACTAGAGTCAAGATGAGACGTATCGCCTTATTCCGCCATGTCAGTCTTCGATCAGGAATACCTGATCGAAGGTTTCGGTGATAATACAGGCATATGAGATTCAACAACTTTGTCTCATGGTGATGGATGCACTGCAGTTTGTCGATGATGAAATGCATCTGTTATGGGCAAAGGTTACCACTTAACCCTAGGTAGCACACGTGAGTGTCCGTCGTCACAATAGATTAAAGAAATGAATGCACGTGATTTCATCATCATCATCAGCCGGAAGACGTCCACTGTTGAACAAAGGCCTCCCCCATAGAACGCCACAAAGAACGGCTATTAGCCGCTTGTAGCCATTGGCTACCCGCGAATTTAACGATGTCGTCAGTCCACCTGGTGGAGGGCCTACCAACTCTACGTCTTCCGGTGTAGTGTGGTAACCACTCGAGAACCTTTCTTCCCCATCGGTTATCAGTTCGTCGAGCAATGTGGCCCGCCCATTGCCACTTCAACTTGTAAATTCTGAGAGCAATGTTGACTTTGGTTCTTTGGTGAATATCCACGTTCCAGATATTATCGCGCAAAGAAACTCCAAGCATAGCTCTCTCCATGGCTCGTTGAGTGACTCTGAGCTTGCCCATAAGGGCCACAGTTAAGGACCACGTTTCAGTGCCATACGTTATCACTGGCAACACACACTGGTTGAAGACTAGTCTTCAGGCTCTGCGTTCCATACCTACCCCTAAATCCGTCATAATATTTAAAATTATGTTTAGCCGTGATGACAATGTATAAAAAGCAATAAATTAAAAAAGTTAAGAAAATCATCGATCGAACGAAGATCGCCAATAATTCTCCAATCACTTAACATGTGACCAAGTACCTACAATAGTTAAGAAAAGAAAAAAAAGAGAACTTAACAACAAAACAAAAACCAAACACCAACTATGCATTCCAGAAGCCGTTCTTGAGAAAGAACGAAGAGAGTTTAATTTAGCGCGATCGACCTCCAGTTTCAATTCTAGGTTAAACTTGATAGCATTTCTAACCACAATATCTACGTACTTTATAACATATTTGGGTACCTAGCCTCATTATTCGACTCGGAGGATTCACGCTTCAAAAGTGCTATGAAGGTAATTGCTTCACGCACGCACCTGTCGTCACATCAAGACTTGTACCACTCGTACTGTCACAACACATATCGCGGTTATGTTCTTTACGAGCTGAGTTTTTATTGCTTTTGTTGCAAAAAGTTGCAAAAACTGTAATGAATCTGGATTGTACTTTGTAGTGCTCGGCGCGAGTTTGGCTTCAAGAACTTTACAAGACTTGTAAGAACTGTATCGAGTGAGAAGATATCCGAGTAGTAGGTACTTCCTACTTTTTTTTACAGCTGAAAGATTAACATTTAATCACTAATGGATTCAGTCGTTACTTTGCGGAAATCGATATTTAATAAAATAAAAAAAAAAATATTAATATTTTAATAAAACGCTTTAAATATATTAAAAAATATATTTAGTGACAATTCCGCCTAATTTTCTTGTTAATCGAGACCTCGATCATGCGCTCGAAGAGTCAAGACCTCTTGAGGATGTTTCGTGTAGAATCGACACGCGTCGAAAATTCTTCGAGTTTGACTGCGTGGGTTTTCTGACGTCACGTAGGCTTAACAGGAAAATCAAGCGGATTTTTTTTTTATTTTTTTTTATTGCTGATAGGTAAGCTTTTGACCACAATCTCACGTGATGGTAAGTGATGATGTGGTCCAAGGTGTTAACAGGCTTAACCTAGAATTATCACTAGGTATACATTTTTTAAAAGTGTTTTTTTTTATATATCAATTTTATGTTCTCTTAAAACATTTTTAGAATATTTGTTATGATTTGATCGCTATGTCACCTGTTGGCTTAACCTAGAATTACTAGCAGCTCAGCTGCCGGAACACACTAATAGGTGTGTTCGGTAAACTATATATTCGGGTTGAACCCTATCCCTAAGCGTATAGTGTTCATATTCGCGCAGACGCTAATCCTGTTGTTAATGCATTTCCGAAGCAATGCTGTTATCTGCTGCAGGTAGACAAAATAATTAATTTGTCACCCTTTTGGTTTTGATAGCTCCCGGGAAGTACGCGCTCGCGAAATTTAGAGTAATTTTGAATAAAAATCGGGAGATATCCGTTGAGGTGGGGTCGCGTCTTTGACCCCAATTGGAGAGATTGTGAAGTGTGTGATTTTGAACCTTGAATGTGCATAAATATATTTTACGTGAGGATGATGGTATCTAGACAGGAGCATATGCCCTGGTACACCAAATCAAGTGGTAAAGCTCAAGATCGCGGCGGAATAATACATGGGCCTTTTGCACGGCAGTTTATAAAAAAAAAACTAAAAACTGGCAAACCAGAAGCACGGATATGGTATTTCAAATACGACGAAACTACGTTTGTATGAAGCGCTGTGAAGACACTTCCTTAAAGTACCTACTGGATGAGGACAATCTATCCCAACAAGTGAAGAAAAGCATACGGCTTGAACAAATATTTCTATATGGACTTATTATTAAACGGCTAGGACCCGCGTTATATTTACCGGAAAGATTCCGACCAGTTTCGGACTGTTTTGAAGTCCTTCGTCTGGGAGTTACGATTGTGCGAAGCGACGAGCACGGGCCTCAGCGCGTAACTGACGTTGCGAATTGCGATGGCGCGGTCTGCTCCGGCTCAGCCGCATTTGTCAAGTCACCGTCAGAACTGCCACTTGTATCACTGTCATTATCACTGTTATTGATAAAATAGGGTTGATGACATGAACTAGTCGGAATCTTTCCGGTAAATATAACGCGGGTCCTAGCCGTTTAATAATAAGTTAATATGGATAAAACTCGCGATAGTTTTCAAAGTGAAGTTCTATATGGGTAAAATATGTAAAATATGATACTTGTATTCTGCATACACTTGTCGGGTTGTAAAATTGAAGGAAGCCAGCCTAAACTTTCATTAAATATAGTACCTAATCATTATTATAAATTGTTCAGTGCGTAGAGTTGTGTGTAACCATCATTGACGATTAAAGTTAGAAATCATTTATATCTAGACCTCTAGAAAGCGTAGGTAATCTACTAATGTTATGATGAGGTAAAGAATTTTAGCTAACCTGAAGGTCGAGCAATGCGTCTGTTTTACCTTGGCAAAGATCCGGACACATTCCACTTAGGAAATTCGCATTTATGATGGGTAAAGCATCATCACCTATTTATGAGGTGTGTGATAAACCTGAGGATGTTTACCACATATTGATGGAGTGTGTCCGAAACCAGACTAATTGGCGTAGAATATTTATAGACATTAATGTGTGTGAGGTAAATATTGGTGCAGTGGTTGAAGTATTGTCCAATGTCCAGGCCAACTTCACATGAGCCTGGTATGAGTTATGAATTAGTGGCTCCTTGTCTAAAGTCATAGATCAAACTACTCCCTCACAGGGTATAATATCGTCACTAATAATTGTTGTATTGTAGTGTGTTGTTATAAGGCTGTGATGAAACTGGCATGAACTAAATCTTTAAAGAAACCTAAATAAAATTAGAATAAAATAATAATTTGGCCAAAAATGCTTTCGTTTACTGTCCGGTTTCGGTCGTTCTCCTATACAGGTCGCACTTTTTAACGGATTTTCATGGAAATTTGTGAGCAGGTTTGATATATAGATGTATTTTTTATAGATTCATTTGTTGGAAATCTTTCAAATGAGCGAAATCATGGAGATTGGAGACGTAAAACAATCATTTTTTAATCGCGAGGTTTTCGACTTAGCGACCCATTAGTAGATTTTGTTAACAATTTCATAATTTACTTAGCGTAAGTTAATGTGCAAGTTATCATGTTGGAAAGCGAATTGGTCTAACTGCACTAGAGTTTCAAACTTCAACTTTACCAACTTTAGATCCATTTCATGTAGTTAATACATATATCTAATTTAGCTACTTCAACAAACAACTACTCCAATACTCTTAAATGAAATTAGCTTATTCGTTTTAGAACTACTGTTCCACACATATATAGCCCTTCTCAACATGTGAGTACCATGATATTAGTTAATGAAATATATTGAATGAATATTTTTATTTTAGCTGAAATAATTTAGATATTAGCGGAATTTCATATTATATATATAGATTAGAAAACATTATTTTTAATATTTTAGAATAGCACTTGCAATATATAAAAGTGCTTCCTAATAAGTTTCGCCTAATTTTTCTCATACGCCACGTAGAATTCGTTGCATTTCGTTTCTACACGATGCGTTCTCAAGGGTTTTTTCTGAAGTTTTATTATATTTAATTTCATTTGCAGGACAAAAACATATATTAACGTTTATTTCGTGTACGCGTAATATAGGCAACGAAAACATGTTTAATCTATTGTTTCAACAAAACATAGGAAATTTAAAAAGAAATAGCTAACCTTTTATTTTTTAACGTGTCTGAAGCAGTGGCAATTTCATCTATTGTGATTGTACATTACACTACGTATCTGTCAATTTGTCCATTGTTTCCTCCGTCTAAGGTTATTTGACTGAAAAAAGGGATACAACAAGTTGTTGAGACAAGGCCACATTCCACTTCATTGCAAACTTTAAATTATTACAGTGTCGTAAGTATTGTAACACGTAGGTATTCATGTCTTAAATCATTGGAGCAGAAAAATAACAAACAAGTATAAATCACACATAATCCACTAGTTGTACAGATAATTAAAAAATAACTTTGACGAGTAAGTAGATCATCGACATAATTCTTAATTATATGCTTTCAGTGTTGTAGCTAAATTAATTTTGTCAAATTTTGTGCCTAATTAATGTTGTATGTAATGTACCACAAAGGTACATTAATTATATTGTTTTTGTAATGACACTAGAACATATTATATGTTTACTACCACTATACTGTACTGTATCAACCAGATCATTGAGGGGGGGGGGGGGGGGGGGGTTGCTGAAGGTTTCATCAATCTCACCAGGAAATTGCCCAAAGTCTACGTTCTCCCAAAAGATAAACTGCTATTTGAACACTCGGGGGTCTATAAAATCAACTTTCGCCGTGAAAGTTCCTGTACTGTTCAAACGAAACGGGTTGTTTCCTGGTGCATCAGAGAACATATTCAAGCGGTGAAAAACAATATTGTTCAAAATAGCTATAGCCGAATACTTGCCGGAATCGGGTCCAAACCATTGGATTCAGTTTTATATGTATCTTATCGATGGAGCTCCACTGTAGTAAATCACCAAATACAGAAATGGAAATCGTGAAGATTACTTTGAGTTCTCTAGTGGAATCCAGTCATAAGATTAGTAAAGAACTATGCGCGACCTATCGACTCTGAAAATTTTGATAATACAGTGAATGTCTTTTATGGTGACGTTCAATCGAGCTCCAATTATGCATGTAGCAAAACATAAAGAAAGAGAGAAGACAAATATGTTTATTTTTAATTATTGACGGTGTTACGCGCATTCTCCTGTCGTCCCACGATTATGGTGCTTGTAACAGCGTCGAAATATATATAGAACTCGTGATAAAAACTTCGATCATAAATGATAAAAAATCACTGTGGATTTTATCTCATGTATATTAAACTGGCAAACCAAAATCGTAAAAATCTGCTTAAGAACTTGCATGAAAATAAACATTTGGTCAAAATAAAGGAAAAGCACCAGTAAAAAAAATTGTCTTCATCATTTGTATATATATGATGTAGACAATTTTTTTTTACTGGTGGCTTTCCCTTATTTACAAAACTTCAGCCACAACACTAAATTCATTTAGATAACCAAGACATCATTGCTAGTCCAAATTATGAAATATAAGTCTATGGAAAAACTACCACATAAAGTACGTTTGTATAAGCACTAGGTTTATACCATCTATGACACTAGAACAACATCCACAGAGAAACGCGCCAAAAGCTCATTAGTGCCAACACTAATTTACTCGTAGGAAGGCAACTCTTGAGTACTAGTTCTTATTCATGTCGTAATAGTGCAAAGTCGTTAGTTTACCTATATACCTAGTTTGAACAATACATATCAGAGTGTACCCAAGAACTACGTAAACCATCGTATACCGCAACATCCGTTGGGATAACGATCAAGCACAGTGTTCCTCTTACATTGATAAATCAGAAAATGCCGGATATAGTGTTGCTCTAAAAAGTGTGACATTATCTTGTATCACACTGAGTTGGGCAATTTAATATCTAGACAATCTGACACTGCGTGCATTGTAGGAAGTGGACATTGTGATACTAGTCATTGGAGGACATGGACATCATGAGAGTAGATGTGTTTTTTTTTTCAAATTAATTTATAAGTTCCTTACTGTTTCAAAAGCAAAACCATTTCAAATAGAATAGCATACAATCAAACAATAGCTTTCAAACCTTTCAACAGTTCCAAAGCCACTGTGACATCTCAAATGTTACCGATTTAATGTTCTTGAACTGCCTGTGGGTCTGCAATAGCATGTAGTTAGTAGTTTAGCTTTAATTGTAGGGTCGTATATAGTATTTTGGTAATAAAGGCATATCGCTTATAAACACTACAGCTACTACAATGAAATAATTTACAAAACTTACAAGCCATTGCAGACTCACAGGCAGTCCAAATGCTCTCACCAGTTGCCAGTGTGCCCAGCATGCTGGCAGCATTGCCCCGTCGGATTACAATACTTATTCGTTGAGCTAAATAGTTGCCACCATTTTGATCCCACGTCGCATTGATCAAGCGCTGTGAGAATTTATGTAAAATACGACGAGCTCCCGGCCCCCACGGACCCAACGTCCAAGTAAAATAATAATATATTAGGGGTTAATGTATGAAATTGACGTTTTATTGTAATAGGTATTTCAAATGGACATAGAACCTTCATGGTTTGAGATTTATAAGGGAAACTTTTTTACTTGGTACCTAGTTGTGGTTCTTCTTCTAATGTGCAACATTTGTTTATCGACTTTCAGTTGTTTTTGCTATTTTGCTAAGACAAGAAAGATGGACACTTCGAAAACAATAATAATCTAAATCAAAGTACGAGTATATATCATACCAGCGGCTCGCCCCGGCTTCGCACGGGTAATTGCGACTATAAATTGAGATGTAAGCTATCCTATCTTTCAATTTGGATCTCTTGAATTACACATGGTGTCCAAATAAAATTTAAAATTGGTTCAGTAGTTTAGGAGTCTATCGCGGACAAACAACGTGACACGTAATTTTTATATATAAAGATATACAATTACGGCGTCTATATGACACTCTTACTGCAGATAATTTTGAAAATGTTACTAACAGATTAACCTGCAAAGGGTGTCCTTCTGCGAAAAGAGCGGGCAAAAACTGTTTGATCTGAATTTCTGATCATTGAATGCATGATGTTCATTTGGCCGATACATACGCTGCATCAACAAAGTTATGTAAATCAGCTCGCATAATAGCAGTATAAAACCAGTATTGCCTTTAAGGTCTAAGTTATGGCGTAATCACGAACATACAATTTGTTATCAAAGTTGCAAGAAAGGATCCCGAACCGGTACTTTTAATGATACCATCGATGTTTCATGCACAATCTCGTTTTCCTTATATCATTAATCGTAAGAAGGAAGAGTCAACGCTCTCAATAAATTAACCGAGGCAGAAAATTTAAGGCCCTAGTATTAGACCTTGACATATCGTTTTAAAGGTTCGCTTCGGATGGGTGACCGCAAGTGGTATTTATTACTAACGCTTCCGTGCTTGCAGTGCACGATAAGCCGTCGGCCCCGGTTGTCGTCTAAGGATGGCAGTCGTTATAGCATGGTGGTGAGCATTATACGCATGCTTGCCTGGCTAGCAACCCCCCTAAAGTGGAAGCTCTATCCAACCATAACTTATCTAAGCTAATTAAGGCGAGGCTTTCCACGGACTTTAGGTATTTTATGCGAGCGCGACGTATTCATTTACGCGACACAGAGTTGTGTGCGATGCGCCGCGTGCACGCTTTTAGCTCTCCAGGTAAGGTACAGTACAGTCCTACCTACGTAGCGGAGATCACGTCAGTATGACATTTTAGAATGGAATTAACATTTGTCGTGTATTGGTACATACTCGTACGCCGGAAAAATAATCGGGTCTTGTAGGGGTTCGATCAGTACAGTAGTGTTTATATATCTATACAGTTTATTGTGTACCTACGGTTATTTTAGATGGGTAAATTATCATTGTTAAGAAAAACATTTTTAGTTGTGAGAACTACATTAAATTAATATATTAAGGTTCTATTATATTTTTACTAGCTTTCCAGGCGCGGCTCCGCCCGCGCGTTTGTCGGTTATCGCGCAAAAACACTAACCTCTTTTTGCGCAGTTGGATACAAACTATCCCATGTTTTCCCGGGTCTCAAACTATTTCCATACCAAATTTCATTCAAATCAGTCCAGTAGTTTTGGCGTGAAAGCCTAACAGACAGACAGAGTTACTTTCGCATTTATAATATTAGTACTGATTATAGAGAAAGCCGTTTAATGCACCTATTCATAAATGGTAATTTGGTAATATTATTATATTTTAAATAAATATATATATACATAAACTTCATTAAAAGAACACATTAAATGTCACAACCATGTCATGTGAGATTCCCAGAATTCAGTTACAAGTCTGTCTGTCACAGTTGTCCTATTAATTAATGGCGTCGAGTGATATAGCTGCGTAAAAATAAGTTTGATATTAGTTATTTTGTAAAACGAGTACCCTTATGCTGTCAAGACCGTGGCTCTTAAAATATGTATTTATGAATATGTCTTCGCAGATTTTTATTAATTTGGTGTGTTTAATAACAATTAATCTAGTGATTGTTTTAAGATGGCTACTTTTGTTTAATCTTTGTAGTTATAGCACGGTGCGAACATTTCACATCCATGGACGTCACAACCGTGGTTTTCATAGAACCACGGTTGTGGCGAGTGGCCCATGGTCGAGACAGAATCGTTTAGTTTTAGTTAAGTTTTTTTAAATTATTATTTTCAGACCATGTATTCAACATAATAACAAATCTCAAAGAATTATATCTCGCGTTTAAAATAAAACCAAATTTCACAATATTTTTGATATAATTTAAGCTCATTCCAATGAACTGTTTTGCAAGTTTAATAAAAAAGATATTATCCAAAACGATACTTGTTAAGTTGAGCGCTTATAGAGAGCATTTTTTAAACTAAAAATATGTATCAATTGTCTTGGTTGTGACAGGAGCCCCATTGTAATAAATTTCATAAAGCTGTCCTGTACAGAGTGCTCAATTCAAAGTCAATGAGTACAAATCTTACTTCATAATCATCGCTCATTAAGGCAACCATCTTCAGGCAGATATTTGACTTCTAGCAAAATTGGCCAGAAATAAAAATAAAATTTGCCAGATAGTGTCCATTATTGAAGATACAGTAGAACCATATCCCGTAAAACTAAAAAAAATTAAGTCATAAAACAGGACAACAGATACTATATTTAGATATAATGTGTCTATACGCGCACTGTTATAAATCAAAATGTTATTTGGAATTAAAAATTAATAAATGAATTTTAAGTTACTATATAAAAGTAGTTTATGAAAATTGTAAGATAAGGTTTTTAACATATTTCTAATAAACTCAGTTAGTTAGTATGTGTGTTAGCTTCTGAATCGACTTCAAAAAGTAGGAGGTTCGCAATTAGTCTATATTTTTTATTATGTGTGTTACCTGAGAACTTTTGACTGGGTGAACCGATTTTGATAATTATTTTTTTATTAAAGCTGATACTTGTCGTTTGATTTTTAAATGAAATTGAACGACAAGTATCATGAATGACACTCCAATAACTGAAAAATATTTTCCTATCTTGATGATATTATAGTCTTTGACAGTGAATGACAATCGATCCAGTAAGTAGCAAGAATCACTAAAAAGAGTTTAATTTTTTTTTAACAAAAAATGGAACCAACTTCAACACTCAAGTGTGAAATAACTTGTCGAAGTCGGTTTCATGCGCAAAATATTGTTATACTAGGTACTTTTGAACTATTATGGCACCGACTTCAACAAGTTATTTCACACTTTGGAGTGTTGATGTCGGTTTCATTTTTCGGTTAACATTTTTTTATATTGAGAAATTGCATTAGTATTGGATTTGTTAGTAAATTTAAGTAGTATTTTTTTATAACTATAGAAGTAATATGTAACATTAAGTGATTTTTAATACTAGATGGATATAAATTGAATTATAAGTAAAAACGTAAATCTGGCTGTATGGAAACTCATGTTACGTCACGACTATGGTACTCAATGTCACACCCGAGACTTTGAACTAGTATTTTAATATTTTTCTAGGTTCAATGAGCTTGCGAAAATGTAAAGAGTTTTTATGTGTGATATACATAAAAAAAATCTAAATATATATTTTATTACAGTTGAGTTGAGGATTCCCCAGATAACAAGTATAAAGAGATACAACAGAATAAATTGAACTCATAAGTACTCAGGCATTGGACCTAACAATAGTGATAACAATTTACTAACCTTAATTTAACCATTGTGTACATATTAATAGTATATGGTTCGCAAATTGCGTTAAAAACTACACGAGTTAGATATAGTTTCAAACAATCAATTACAACATATCTAGATTCCATTCATCAAAATTGGTTTTCCTGATCCTTCAGGAACCGTTCGGAAAATCGAGATAAAAATTAGAATACGTTTTATGATATATCATCTAAATCCATTCAGCGGTGTTAAGCAAATTTTTGGCGAAAAATGGGCTTGAATTCAGCACTCAAAGGTGCAAAATAACTTGTTGAAGTCGGTACCATGATAGGTCAAAAGTACATATTATTACAATATTGTGCGCATGGTCCCGACTTCAACAAGTTATTTCACACCCTTGAGTGTTAAAGTCGGTTCAATTTTTGGGGTAAAAAAAATTCCCCCATTTTAGTGTCCCTTGCTACTTGCGGATTCGATTGTCATTAATTAGCAATAACTATATCATCAAGATAGGAAAAAACCTTTCAGTTATTGGAGTGTAACTAAAAAACAGATAAGAGTACAACTACACCGCGGTTTCCACAGACGAGTGAAACTAATTCTACACGGTCGTGAACTACAAATATTTGTTAAAGAAGTTGGAGTTGGTTACCCCTCACTATGCTTAAGTTGGTGGGGTGGGCACCTAAAACGTGTTCGCTAAAATAGAGCAAAACTTTTGAGTTCGTCCGTACCTTACTAATAGGCGTGCGCCTAGAGCGCTTGTTATGACTAGTAGTATCCTAATAGATGCAGTGTTCATTATGGCAGACTAAGGGCATCTCGTTTGTGACTGAGGTTAATTAATTATCAGTAATACATAATTAATGATCGATTAAGTGGCTACTGCGGGCTTGCCACAAAGGTGCTAAAATGAATGTTGATGATTTCATTTAATCATAGTCACTGACAACTTTGTGTATCATTCTACTACGAGTATTAATAAATGCATGTTTTTTTTATAATTATTGATAGGCTAGCCTTGGACTACTATCTCACTTGATGGTTATTAAAGATGTGGTCTAGGATGTTGTTCGGGTTACCCTAGAATTACTCCTAGAACTCTCAAGGACAGCTGCCGGAGCACACCGTTAGGTGCTTGGCGACAGATTTTCTTCTTAAGGGTGGTAGCTAGCCAGGCGGGCATTCAAAATGCAAAACGCCCTACTACCATGCTGATACTACTGCCATCGTGAGACAACAACCGGGGCCGACGGCTTAAAAAACGGCTTGACCAATTTTGATGAAATTTAAATAGGACCATACGACAAACATTCAAATATAAAAAGAATCATATAAATCGGTTTATCAGTAAAAAGTTCTGAGGTAACAAACATTTAAAATAAATAGACGAATTGAAAACCTCCTCCTTTTTTGAAGTCGGTTAAGAAGCTAAAACACATACTAACTTTTGAATTTATAATATATATATTATTATTATCATATAATAATTAAAAAAGGGTGGAGTAAATCTATACTAAAAATTATAAAGTACAGATTTGATTATATAATCAAAGCCCAGTGTATGGGTATACACTGGGCTTTGAGTATTAACTTCATTATCTTAGACCCTGGGTACGAAATACTAGGCATTTGGCTAAAACTAGATATAAAAACAATAATTTCATTGCATTTTAGCAAGCTTATTGAACCTAGAAAGTTATCAAAAAACTAGTTCAAGTCACGGGTGTGACATCGCATATCATGGTCGTGACGTGACATGAGTTTCCATACAGCCAGATATATGTTTTTACGTATAATTTAATTTATATCCATCCAGTTTTAAAAATCGCTTAATGTCACTTATTATTTCTATAATCATAAAAAAGACGACTCAAATTTACTAACAAATTCAATACTAAATTCAATATTTTTTTTTTTACCGAAAAATGGGCTTGACTTCAACACTCAAAAGTGCGAAATAACTTGTTGAAGTTGGTACTGTGATAGTTCAAAAGTACCTATTATCACAATATTGTGCACATGGTCCCGACTTCGAAGAGTTATTTCACACTTTTGGGTGTTGAAGTAGGTTTGATAAATAAAAATACTCACCCGTTTTAGTGTCCGTTGCTACTTGCGGGACCGATTGTCATTCATTGGCAATGACTATATCATCAAGATAGGAAAAAACCTTTCAGTTATTGGAGTGTAACTCAAAAAACGGCTAGATCGATTTTGATGAAATTTAAATAAAATCACACGACAATCATCAACATTCAAATCAAATAAATCATCAAAATCGGTTCGGTAAAAAAAAAACGGACAAATTGAGGACCTCCCCCTTTTTTAACTGACTTCCAAAAAAGGAGAAGGTTCTCAATTCGTCTGTTTTTTTTACGTTTGTTACCTCCGCAACTCTTGACTGTGTGAACCGATTTCAAAAATTCTTTTTTGTTTGAAAGCTGATGCTTGTCGTCTAGTCTCATTTAAATTTTATCAAAATCGTTCAAGTCGTTTTTGAGTTACACTCCAATAACTGAAACATATTGACCTATCTTGATGATATAGTCGTTGACAATGAATGACAATCGATCCCGTAAGTAGCAAGGGTAACTAAAAAGATTCAAAAATATTTTTTTTACCAAAAAATGGAACCGACTTCAACACCCAAAAGTACAAAATAACCTTTCGAAGAATATTTTGCGCTACTGTGATAATAGGTACTTTGGAACTATCACAGTACCGAGTTCGACAAGTTATTTCAAAGTTCCATTTATTTGTAAAAAAAAACAGCCCTTTTCTTAATATTAACACACATATTAACCTTCACGATACTAACTTTCACTACTTACGAAATCAATTGTCAATCAGGAAGTCATCAAGATAAGCGTAACGAGTCGAAAGTTAGCCCAGAGCATGTTTTATTTTGTTGTTTGATATTCATTTTGATCCTGTTCTGTGTGGCGCTGCGTAGATCGAAAAAATTGACACAGGTCCTACGTCGACGAGCTCTGCGAGCGCACTGGCAGTCAAGTGAGCGAGCTCTGATGCCATGAATTCATGTTAAAAAATCATATAAAATTAACATGATAACTTTTTTACATTTTTATTTCTGATTTAATTACTTTTATTGATAAGTAATGTATAAAAAAATAATTTAAAATTAAAAATTGGTAAAAAGGGAGTCAAAAATCGTTTTTAAATTCGAAATAGAGGTAACTTTAGGATTTTTTTCTATCGAGTGAAGTTATTTATTATGTGGATCAGATTTATGAATTAACTCAAGAATATGCTTAAAAATAACATATATTTTTTTCAGTTTAATAACCGAGTTTTTTCTTTGAGAAAAGTTAATTCTTGTATGGCGTTTTTTGGCCAGGATCGCCTTAAGCATTGCGCTAAACAAACCCCTTTTGCAATGTTTCGCAGTGCCTAATGACTCCCAATCAAGCAGTTGTTTATTGGCAGTTCTCATGATCTAAGATCAGTGCAATCGATTCCTATATAGATATAGGTTATTAATATAGTAATTAAACAACTTTAAACAGTTTAAATCGCGTATATTTGTCATTATTTTATTAGTAATAAAATAATGACAAATATACGCGATTTAAACTGTTTAAAGTTGTTTAATTACTATGTGTAAAAATCGCGAAAACCTAAGACAGCATTATAGGTTATTAAAAATGACCAAGTTCGAGTAGGGCCCTCAATATTTTAGCCCACCAGAACAGACAGAGAGAAGAAGTAGTGCCCAAAACGAGGCGTATAAAAGCGCATCAGTCATTTAATGTGAATGCACCTTGGTGTGTGAGGTCTATATACGATTACTACGAAGAAGTTACGGCGACTTGTTCTAAGAACCCTATAAAGAAGTGCATTGCATCCTTTCTTTGTTACGTAGGAGATATGAAAATACAAATTTCCATGTCAAAAACAGAAATTTACGCTCGTCATAAAATTTCTAAGTCGTAAAGATTTAAAACCTAAGGCTGGCTACAGTGTTTTACCGACCGCCGCGTGTCGGTGATTACGTCGTCGCGCGTCGGTCGAGTTCATCATTTATATGAAAACTCATTAAAAGTTACCTACAGTGCTACAATGCTATGCATTGCGTGCGAGTGCAGTCGTCGCGTCGTCGGTAGAACGCGTGCCGTACGTGGGCGCTTGACGAGCTATGAAAATGAATGAGCGCCCTCAGTACTGCACCGACCATCATTATCGCGACAAGTAGTTTAATGACCCTGATATCAACTTGAAAGCCTGACAAAAATTATGTATAGGTAAATATACCTACAATTCGACATTTCATAGAAATTGAGTCCGAACAACGAAATATTACTATTTAAAGTACCTTATGAATCAAATATTACTTTCTCATAGTTTTAAATTATTTATTTTGATAAATACATTTTATTGAAATTATACAATTATTTAGCGAACGCAGTTTTATGTCTTCTGGAGATATGAAGAACTTATTTTTTCTCTCTTGTCATACAAATTCCGAATACGTCTATTATGTAAATGGTTGTCCCAGTACGGTTGTCAGCAGTTGAATACTCCAAGCTGATGGTCGGTGAATGCGTATTGTCAGGACCGCACCGAGTCGACGGTCGGTGAAACACTGTAGCCAGCCTAAATCTACAACTTTGAAGATGCACGAGTTTATTTTACCTGTACCTATTTTCAGAGTGAATAAGGAATATTTTACGTTGATATATGCGAAGAATATATACAGAAGAATATAGCGTGATATTTTTTTTAATATCTGATAGGTTAGCTTTTGACTACTATCTTACCTGATGGTAAGTGATGATGTGGTCGAAGATGTTGTTCAGGCTAACCTATCGACTCCCCATGGGGTGACGGGTTAGAATGTTATGCCCCCCATTTCTTCCCGTGGGTGTCGTAAGAGGCGACTAATGGTATAATACCGGATGGTGGGAAGTAGTGCCTTCTGAGGAACTCCTCTATCTTACACTCCGATTCCCAAGACGCCTGCCAAGCATGGGGATTATGGCCAACCCCCGTTGATTGGAGGAGGCAGTGTTCAGCAGTGGAAAATCCGGCTGATACAGTACAGTACATTTAGAGTCTAGGTGATATAAAGAAAAAAATGATTTAATAATATATTCATTGATAAAATCAAATTATTTTCATACACATAATTATTAAGTCTCTAAAAGTCTTTAGCATATAATCATGGAAGTAATAAGTACTACGTACAACTAGTACTTATTACTTCCATGCATATAATACATTCAAGTGATTGTCTCTTTAATAACTACGTTATCATTAATAGTAACAAATATTTAGAAAAACGCTTTAAAAGATATATAATAATAAGTACATCTATTTTCTCGATCATGCGCCCGAAGAGTCAAGACCTTCTGAAGATGCTTCGTGTAGAAACAAAACGCGTCGAAAATTCGTCCGGTTTGTTTACGTGGCGATTATGACGTCACATCAGCTTATCAGGAACTATACATATTTTACCAACTATATATTTTAACCAACTTCAAAAAAGGAGGTTCTCAATTTGACTATTATTTGTGTATAATATATAATATACTTAGCTCTATACATGCGGTACCAATTTCGATGACTTTTTTAAATTTGAAAGCCGGATCTTGTCATGTAGTCACATTTAAATTTGAGAGAGAGTTGACGAGCAGTATTTTTAATAACGCATTATTTAACTTAACTCAAATACTACTCGTTTTATGTTTGAAGTCGGTTATTTTATATAATATTAATTTTGTATATCATATAAAATATTAATGATAGTGTTATTTTTAATATTCTAAAATCAGTTATTAAATTAAATATAAGTTATATATATGTAATATATATATGTAATTATTAAATATCGGTTTCGACAAAGTAACGCCTGAATCTATTCATAAGATAATCATTATTTCTATGTTCCCACAAAACAGATTTTCTATTGAAGACGTGGTTTCCATGTAAATAACTTTTTTATAGGCTACCGCGGCTCTTTCTCTTCATCTTGTACGTAAAAGATTATAGCGTGATCCTTTTTTAGGGATCCGTACCCAAAGGGTAAAAACGGGACTCTATTACTGAGACTTCGCTGTCCGTCCGTCCGTCTGTCACCAGGCTGTATCTCAAGAACGGTGATAGCTAGACAGTTGAAATTTTCATAGATGATGTATTTTTGTTGCCGCTATAACAAAAAATACATAAAGTTTGCCAAGTGCGAGTCGGACTCGCACACGTTAAACAAAAAAAGGTTAAAATATGAAGTCTATTGTTGTATAGCTAACGGTACGGAACCCTTCGTGCTTCGTGCTTTGAGTCCGACTCGCACTTGGCCGATTTTTTTTATAGCTGATAGGCCAGCCTTTGACTACTATCTCACCTGATGGTAAATGATGTGGTCCAAGATGTTGTTCAGGCTTAAACCTAGTATTACTGGCTCACAAGGACAGCTGTCGGAACACTCCGTTAGAAGCTTGGCGACATATTTTCTACCTGAAGGTGATAGCTAGCCAGTGGTAGGGCATTCCTAAAAAGCCCTACCACCAGCCTTGTCTAGAAGCCCCTTGTTCATATAACAAACTGATCAAAAAATTGAACAACTTCAACATCCAAAAGTGTGAAACAACTTGTTGAAGTCGGTACAATGATAGTTTAAAAGTACTTATTATGACATTATTGTGGGCATTGTACTGACTTCAACAAGTTATTTCATACTTTTGGGTGTGGAAGTTTATCCATTTTTTGTTTAAAATTTTTTTTTCATTCTAATTAGTGACCCTTGCCACAGAAAAGAGAAAGCAATTTATATCTCTATGCTTGCTACTTACGGGATCGATTGTCAACGACTATAGTATCAAGATAGGAAAATATTTTTCAGTTATTGGAGTGTTCAAAACTGGCTCAAAAACGGCTTCACCGATTTTGATAAAATTTTAATGGGAACAAACGATAAGCATCACCTTTCAAACAAAAAAATAATTTTCAATATCGGTTCACCCAACCAAAAGCTCTGAGGTAACAAACATTTAAAAAAAACATAGACGAATTAAGATCCTCCTCTTTTTTGTTAAAATACCTAAAATGTAAGTATTGGTTTGCGGTGCCAGTTCTGTAAACAAAACTTTAGCAAACTTCATTTTAAAAGCAATAAATCCTCCTCCTCGTGTAACAAAGTAAATACGTAGAAACATATATTGCTGTTATCTTTCCGTTATCTAGCGCCAACTTTCTTTTGAGTTTTAGTATTTCTGTAAACAACCTACTTACTCTTAGTTTACAAGAACAGCCAAAGAGAAATTGCTTTGCGAAATTTTATCTTCAGTTTCTTCTAATTTGATGGTATTGTTAAAGTCGTTTGTTTTATACGTTATGTATCAGTACTAATATTATAAATGCGAAAGTATCTCTGTCTGTCTGTCTGTTTGTTACGTTTTCACGCCAAAACTACTGGACTGATTTGAATAAAATTTGGTATGGAGATAGTTTGAGACCCGGGAAAAAACATAGGATAGTTTTTATCAGACTGCGCAAAAAGAGGTTAATGTTGTCGCGCGATAACCGACATACGCGCGGGCGGAGCCGCGCCCGGAAAGCTAGTTATCTATATACAGGTTCATTTGTAATATGCTAACAACCTCTTAGGGTTGACTTTTGATAGCCCTACCAAACATTTCACAATTATTTTTTTTTGTGCTTTAATGCCTACTCTGATCCAGTAGCGCCCGCCCCGGCAACACTGGACCACGCTGTGCTCCCATTGAATAGAGTTTTGAATATTTACATCGAGAAAGGTAATAAAATATATGAAATAATAAATTTCAGCCACAAGACCCTGTTAAAACCAGGTGATCCTCGCATGTATTCAGTCAAAAACCATAAAAAAATACAAAAAAAAACATCTTGTACATGCCCAAGCCGCCTGCCAAGCGTAGGGATTATGGCAAATACCCGCTACATAGGGGAGGCTGTGTTCAGCAGTGGACGATCCGGCTGATACAGTAGGGGTGTGTAAGCAAGGATTTTTTTTTAAATTAAATCCCTCAGGGAGTTAAAATGATTTTTTTAACTCACAGTTCTGAAAATATGTATTTGGATAGTTTATCCAAAATAAAATTTGACGTGTTCAATTATTTTTTACATGGATAATTTAAGAGGTCACCCACTTAAGTGGAATTTCAAATTTTTGAAGCGCTCGCAGCGAAGTTTGCTTAGCCATTCTGAACCGATCCGTCAACGTCCGCCTCGGTCATAACTTGGATGGGTGACCGCTGGTGACATTACTACTGAGCGCTTCCGTGCTTCGGAGGGCACGTTAAGCCCCCGGTTGTTGTCTTACGATGGCAGTCGTTACAGCATGGTGGTAGGGCATTTTGAGAATGCCCGCCTGGCTAACTACCACCCTCAAGTAGAAAATCTGTCGCCAAGCACCTTACGGTGTGTTTCGGCAGCTGTCCTTGAGAGTAATTCTAGGTTAGCCTGAACAACACCATCGACCACATCATCACTTACCATCAGGTGAGATAGTGGTCAAGGGCTAACCTATAATGCATAAAAAAAACATTAAAAAAAATTGGGGATGAATCTTTATATAAAAAAAATAAAAAAGAAAGGTCGTTGTTTTTGAAGTTTTGTGATGAAAATTGGTATCTGAATAAACTTTTAAAACAAAAACAAGTTACAATAGTATTTTTTGCTAGGGTTAATTAGACGGAGTGAAAATGAGGAGGTTTGGAACTGGCATCTATACGCCACTAAACTCACTTCAACTCCACTTGTAGAATTATGAAGTGCTTTTCCCTTATTCACCTTTTACAACAATCAACCAACCATCCAGCGGACGTAAGAATTCATCAGTTCCTATATTACTAAAATGTGCGAGTACTACATAAGTGGTACCTACGCACCATATTTAACTTGACATGCAGAAAAAATATTATGTTGTAAGGAAACATATCTTGTTCATGAAACGGCTATTGATTGTTATTCATATATAAAAATCGAAATTTATTTATAATATATAAAAATATGTATCATAAAATCCGACTGCACTAAAAAGGGAAAAACAAGATTGTGAATCTCGCATTAGGTTAATGAACACATTAATTTTCTTTCGGTATGTATAGCTTGCAATGGGGGTCCCGCCTGCGATTCAACTTTAATGCGGTATTCACATGCTTTCCTCTCATGTTTTAGTCTTTGTATTGCAGTCGGATTTTTATATTTTTAATTGTTTATTTTATTGTAGAATTTTTGGTGTCCCAGAACACTTAATTTTTTTAAACATATATATTGTTGTTATATAATAGATTGGTTTGGTTAATTTTTTTACGCTTTTCAGAACAATTTACGTCTTATTATTTCGCGTCATAAATCCGCCAATTTTTTTTACCTGTCTAAAGACACTTGCCGATTTTTAAGATATACTCGTATAATTATACCATGATTGTCGAAATGGATCCAGCCACTTGGAAGAAACAAGGTATTTAAGAATTTTCCATTAAAACTCTTCCTTGGCATTCGGGTAAAAATTGTATCAAAATATGGATACAATGGCCGATGTACCTTGTGCGGTTGCGATTTGATGGTGGTGAAACACAAACTTAACACTGCCAATAATTGCAACTGAAAAGCGTAATAAAAGAAACATTTAGTCCCCCGATATAGTCCCGAAGAACCGTTTATTTCTAGTGAATGGAATTGAACACTAATTTTAACGAATAAATTGAACATTCCAAAATAAAATTTATAAAAGGTTGTCATTGGCCAAGATCGAGATCTTAGAGTTTCATTGCCGTTTTGGGCTCTTAAATAAATTACCCTCGTTTGGAAATGTTCCGCGTACAGATTTCGTCTGTATTTTATTACTTTTATGTCCGTTGTTTATGTAATCTCATTTTGTTTTGCTTGAAGATGTGAACTTTTTCAATAATCTGCAATTCCATCAGTACACGTAAGTTCATCTAAATATCAATGGCAAATCAGATTTCTCGTCAAAACATTTTGAATTGATTTGGATATATCACTTCATTCAATATTGAATTATTGATAATTTTATCATTTATAGTTCTATTAATAATATTGTTCATAATAGGAGAACGCTAGCTTGAGCCTCCCTCATATAGTAAATCTGTCTCCAATCACATAAGAGCAGCTGTACCTTTGTTGGGATAACAGCGTCGATAACATCATCACTAACAAGAACGTTAGTATTGTAAAGTTTTTGTGAGTTTAACACCTATTTAAATACTTGATTGTTATCCGGAAAAAACATTGAATCGAATACATATGTCTTTGGAATACGTTGACCCAACTTTCGAACAAATGTTCATCATCGGGACAAGTGCGCTGCAGCGGCGATGGTTTGCGAACAATGGTTTTAGATTCATCGGCAGTAATTTATTCATGCTATGGAGATACAAACTTATTGGTCGGCTGCTTGATGTTTACTTCTGCACATAAAAGGTGCAGAGATATCGAAAACTTAGACAAAGAGGTATTGCATTGAGGTCACATGTGTTCCTGTACCATACTCATATGTGCCTGTATTTTCAACTCACATTGGCCTGGAGGAGTGTGGCATTTTGCGTATGATTGCCTGGCTAGCTATAGCTAATAGATTCAAGAATAACATCAGTCGTTAAGCACTTAAGAATGTGTTTTGGAAGCTATCCTTAACAATAGATTCCAATTTAGTCTAAGCTTGTTGACCTTCCTCAACTTTTCTTGGTGTCAAAGGGTACCTTAGATCTTTTTTTAATTGCATCAGATGCGGAAAAAACCCGAATCCGGAAAACCATATCTCTTGCTAAAATCAACATGTTTTTTTCAAAATACGACACTGTTCCATATAGGCTTGGATTTCAAAATAATTAAAATAAATAATGTTTTAAATGCCACCAACTTTTCATTTTTGATCCTTGACGAGATTATTGTCTTTTCAAAAATCGTATCCCCGCTTTAGGTGCTATAAATTCAAGTATAAAGTTTTCCTCTCTCCTGTGCCACGGTTTAGTTGTCGGTGGTGCGCTAAGAGTTGCGCCGGCGCATGCAACGCGAATTGTCTCGTTTGGATCGTTTGTGCAATTGGATGTGATTGGTGCTTGTGATTTAATTAAGTTTATGAGGTCAACGAGCAAATAAGGTAAGATAGTCATAATGTTTCCTTAATGCGAGGTGTCACTGTTTTTTTCTGTGTTCAATGTGGTTTTGACAAATGGTACTTTTAGTTTATTTACAACTTTAAATTGAGGTTCAACGCATTTGTTTAATTTGTTGTGTATTTACTAAAAGAACTAAAAGAATTTTGGGAATGATAGCAACTGGAAACCAATTTGATATATCTAGGACCAGTGGCTTAATCTGTGCGTTGATAATATCCGTCAATCATAAAGGACTTTGAATAATATATATATATATATATATATATATATATATATATATATATATACTATATGGATTCTTATTAATGTGTGTTTGAATATATTTTATTGATATATAAATACCTTATACAAATACAAAATTCTTTATTGATCAACAATCTTAAGGAAAACATTACAATTATTACAAACGAATTAATAAGATGGACAATAGGCGGCCTTATCGCTAAAGCTTACAGCTTACAGGCAACCTTGCATGGAGAAATTTACAATATTGCGAGACATACTTATATTGCATTACAGTCTAGCCAACAATACAGACTTTAGAAAAAATATGATAATATTATATCATAAATATATACAACAATATTACTTGACTATCTATTTAAATATTATATAAATATTCTTACGTGTTATAAATAATAATAAAATAATGTATGTTTCGGTATATAAGTATTGCATTACAATCTTGCCAATAATAGAGGCTAGAAAATATATGATAATACATTATATTATATGATATGAATATTACTTAAGTATATATTGTATAAATATTTATTCCTGTTATAAAAATAACAATGCATGCGCTGAAATATTGCTTGCACAATATTTAGTTTATTATCATCTGATTGTAGAATGAGCAGTTAGCGGGCTTAAAACACAAGCTATCAAAGAAAATAAACGAACAGCTGAGCATTTATATATGGTACTTTGTATTTTAGATAAATAAGTCTTGTTTCTAGTGTCAAAATAATAATATAATATAGAAATTAAACCTAAATAATGGCAACGATCACTGAAAAGCGTTTGCCACTTCTGTGTAAAAATAAATATAAATTCAAAACGCATACCAGGCTATCATAAACAATCCTAAGTTATAATTATAACCGTAACAAAACTTTACATTAGTAAATTACCTAGTATTTTAATTCAGTGCAAATACAACACGCAATAAAACTAACGAAGCGTAACTTCATTAAGTTTGCTGTAAACTTGTAATGCATGTAAGAAAAAAAAACGAATGGGCATTTTTTTATTTATTTTAATACACATGCATGCAGTAATAGCTTAAGATTTTAAAGATTGTTCCATTTTCTTCCGATAGATGTCGTAAAAGGCGACTGCAAAGAATGCGCCGAAGGAGCAGCATGCCACTACTGACGTTGTTTTTGCTGTTGGTCTAGCTTTTCTGACTTTGACCATTAGTTAATCTAAATCTAATGTAGTAAGTAGGGAGGTAAGTAAATAACTTACCTCCCTACTTACTACAAAAAATAAACTGCATACTATTTATAAAGTTTTTATTGTTTACTAGTTATTTCTCGCGGTTTCACTCGCGTGCTGATTAATGATAACAATGACTCAATGTATTTTTACGAGTTAATCCAATGTTTCATCTACCTCTAAACCAAATTTAATCAAAATTGGTCAAGCCGCTTGAGCGTGGAGAATAACAAACATACAAGAACACTAACCGAATTTCACCTTTATAATGTTAGTGTGATGATGATAAAAAGTATCCTTTATGTTTATTCAGCTTCTAATCTACGTACATACCAACTTTCATAAAAATTGGTTGAGCCATGTGATCCAATTTGTCTTTTAATATATTAAAACCTGTATTCGGGAAGGATAAATCAAAAATATATTTCGATTCCATGATTACGCGAGAGATTCTCTACCAATTTTCCTCTATCAAAAATCTATTTTGTCGTTTTGGAGGTGAGCAGGTCAACAAACTAACACACACAAACATTTGTATTTATGTTATACCATCTTCCTTAAAATTTGGCCTTCGGAAAGTACAGAAACATGTGCTTAATGATATCTGCCTTATTTCCAAAAGTAACCAAAATTTAAATTATATAAGATACCTTTTTCACATGACGATGGCCAAAGACCTGATAGGGGACGTTGATCCCATGGGTTCATCTGTGGGCGCTGTTGGGACGCAACATATACTGGCCCCCTCTTACGAAAGAGGCTAGTGCACCTGCAAAAGCTGCTGAAAATCACGCAGAAAAGAAATATGCTCCCGTCGGTAAGATACATATTACAAGTAGCCCGTGGCCACGGGTCCTCAGAGTCCATATTTACGTGTTCTATGACCCAAACAAATTTAATGCTTGTTTTGCCTGTAGAACACCAGGACGATCGAGTTGGGTGTTCTACGATTATTCGACGAAATAACGTCGTAAGCATTTTATCTGTATACGAGATTTTTTATATATAGTTCGTTATTTGATTGAAAGCTTTTATTAATAAATATTTTGTATTATTAGATTTCACTTAAATACTTCTGGAACTTATATTTAAAACAAATATATAATTTAAATTTAATTATTATTCCTTCAGCCGTATCGGGGGTGGTGAGTACCTAAATAACAATCACAAGCATTTATAATATTAGTACGTATTTTATTTATTTAGGGAGGACATAGATGCTGGCTACCGCCTGTGCGGTCGTCCAGCTCCACCGGGTTTTGGGCGAGGGCCTGGCCCTACAATAGCCCGGGAGGGAGAAGTGCCGAAGGCACTTCTCCCGAGACGGGCGTAGAAGGCGAAAAGCGCTTTCTACCTCCGTCTCCTGCGGACGCCGAAAACGTACCGCTATTATAGGAGGGGTTGACAGCGAGCTCAAGGGCACCACTGTGGTTCGGACCTCGGCTTGTCTCGCTGTCGAGAGACATGGGGGGGATCGGAGCAAAATGCCTCTGTGCAACTGCAGTGTTGCACAATTGGGCCCTACTGAATAATACTCTTTGACTATTTGGAGAGCAATTTATCGTGACCTTGTTTTTGCCTCGAGCTCGCCGGCGAGCTCGGTGTTTGATTGTGTGACCTCTGATTACCTCACACCTGGGGATTTTACCTCGACGACTTGCGGATAACGCTAAAGCTGCCAACGTAATGGCTGCGATGGGGTCATCCGGGTCGTCTAATACCTGCCGTGGTCGGCGACGGGGGGGTTTGAAAAATGGGATAGAAGAGGCAGTCGAGTAGTTCGATGCCTGGACAACCAATGGGTTCGGGTGGTGGGGCGCTCGATCAAAGTATCGGCGGGCGCAGTCCTTATTGAACTGCGCTAGAGAGGGAAGGTTTAAGTCGCAATGCAACTCGGTGTTCCGGATATACCACGGAGCGCCGGTTGCACTACGAAGAAAACGGTTTTGAATGACTTGAAGCTTATGGAGATGGGCCTCACTAGCATGACTAAACACTACTGATGCGTAAGTCATGATGGGGCGGATGCAGGCAGTGTAAAGTGTCTTCTTATTTCTAAGAGACATTTTACTCTCTTTGCGAATCAGGGGACCAAGGCGACCCATTACAAAGGCCGCTCTGTTACGGACGGTTGTTATATGATCGCTAAAGGTGAGATTCCGATCAAGGGTGACTCCGAGATATTTTGTTTTACTAACCCAGGGGATGGGTTGGTCGAACAAAGTTATAGGTTGCGGGTAACGGGGGCGGCCCTTCTCAGTAAAGTACATAGCTGCACTTTTAACTGGGTTGACCGCGATGCGCCATTTACGGAACCAGTCACCGATCTCGGTGATGGCCCGTTGGAGGGCGGGAATGGACTTTCTACTGATATGCCACCCAGTGGTATAAATAGCGGTGTCATCCGCGTATTGGGCTAATAGGACGTTAGGCTGAGAGCGTGGGATGTCGCTGGTATACAGCGCGAAAAGAATGGGTGATAGCACGGAGCCCTGAGGGACTCCGGCTCTGACTGGGTGGGGGGAGGAGAGGGTGCCTTCCACGCGATAGCGAAAGCTTCTGGCTTTAAGGAAGTCTTGTAGGATGAGCACAAGACGTTCTGGCACGCCAAATTGGTATAGCTTGTAAATCAAGCCATTGTGCCAGACTTTGTCAAAAGCTTTCGCTACGTCGAGGAAGACTGCTAGCGTTGTCTGGGGTTTGGGGTACTTGTTAAAGCCCTCAATGATGTGCTCCGTGAGGCGGTGCACCTGTTGGACGCATGAGTGTCCGGGCCTGAAGCCAAACTGCTCATCTGGGATAAGGTGGTGTTCCTTAGCATGGGACTGGAGACGGTTTGCAAGTAACCGCTCGTAAAGTTTGCCTAAGGCACTGAGGAGGCTGATGGGGCGGTAACTGGTGGGGTCAGATGAGCTTTTGCCTGGTTTGTGAATGCCAATGACATTTGCACATTTCCAGGTGTCTGGGAATAAGCAGTGGCTCATAGCAGCATTGAAGATGCTGACTAGGAGATGGATGAGAGGAGGAGAGAGGGTTTTAAGAACCCTGTTGGAGATGCCATCGGCACCGGGGGATTTGCGCGGTCGGAGGGCCTTGATCAGTCTCGCCACCTCAGCGTAAGTCGCTAAGGTGATTGGTGGGAGTTCAGAGGTGACCACAGAGCTTTTACGTTCGACTTCAGCATCCACCGAATCGAGGTGAGCTTGGTCAACGTGATCTACGTTAGGGGAACACTGAGCCTCTAGGCTATCAGCTAGGCACTCAGCTTTGTCTTCGTCAAAGAACGCTGGGACTAGTGGGACTGGTCTGTATAAGGGAGGCATGTCGTTGTAGTTACTTCCTTTCATACCTCGCGCCAAGTCCCAATAAGCCTGGTGGCTTGGCACGAGGTTTGAAAGTTTGTCACCCCATTGTTGATCACGCAACTCAGACATGCGACTTTGAACCATGCGTTCAAAGTGGCGTTTCTTAGTTTTGTTCTCTTTACTGGGGTAAGAGTCGTAATGTCGGGTCACTGCTTTACTTTCCGTCACTAATCGTCTCACATCCGCTGGAATGACAAGGCGCCGGTCGTCCGGCACCATGACCTCCTTTGCGGATGCACCTACTACGGTGGAGAGGTGATTAGTGAACGAATCGATCGCAAGGGTTACGTCATCTTTAGTCAGGATGTCGTCAGGGATCTTGTCAAGGTCCGGTGAACTGATAGCCTTTAGGGCAACGCCTAATTGCTTCCAGTTCACTATCGTCTTAGTGGGGCGGGGGAGGTCTGTTGTTGGGTCGGGACCTAGTCGCAGTATAATGGGTCGGTGATCAGAGTGAAGCTCGTGAACCACTTCTATGGAGCGTAACTGGAGTGTTACGCCTCTGAGTAGTGCCATGTCAAGCAAGTCAGGTCGAAAGTCTTCCGTGTGAGGGTAGTGAGTGGGCTCAGTGGGCGCAATTATGTCAAAATTAAGTTCTGCGACTAGTTTTTCAAGTGCAATGCCTCTGGGATTGTTGACGTTACAATTCCATAGGATGTGCTTACTATTGAAGTCGCCAATCAGAAGGACGGCGCTTCCTAATGAGAACAATGCTTCTAAGTCAGCTCGGACGATCGGCTTTTGACAAGCTTGGTAACAGGACGCTATGACTATAGGTTGATGACCAGTCATAGCTAGAAGGCAACAAGATGCTTCCATATTAACAAGAGTCGGGGTAGGTAAGGGGATGCAGTGCAGGGACCTTTTGTAATAGATAAGAGTGCCTCCCCCACGGGAGTTCACTCTATCATCACGTACCGTTCTGTAATTGGCAAACCTAGGGTTCGCCTTCCCCGGTTTTAGAAGGGTTTCCTGCACGCATATAATGTCGATAAGGTGGGTGCAACAAAAGTCGTGGACAAGGTCACGTTGTCTAAAGAAACCGTTAGCGTTGAATGACGCTAACGAAACTGAGCGCGGTTTCGTGCGTGCGGTTGTACTACCCATAGTGGTTGTACTGGGGAGGGGCCTGGGGAACGAAGCGCTTAAGGGCGCTTAGTAAGTTCGCGTGTTCCAATGTGTATTGGATCACGTCCGCTGGGGATTGAGCGTATTGCATCTTGTGGAATAGCTCTTGTACCTCATTGATGTCAACCGACATAGCCAGATCGCTGACTAGGTTGATTGCCTCTTGAAGAGGGGCAGCCATCAATGGCATAGGTGGAGCTTGAGGCCGGGAAGCGGCGCGGGGAGGCGCGCGAATGGTGTTGGCGACGGGTGCCGGGAGCGCGGGGCGAGCCGGGGCCGGTGCGCGGGCAGGGGCCGCGGTGCGGGCGGGTGCGGGTGCGGGTGCGGGTGCGGGCGCGCGGGCCGGGGCGCGGGCGGTAGCGACGGTCTTAACCATACTGGGTGGTTTAGACCATGCGTTACGGGCTGGGAGCGGCGCGGGTATTACCTGTGAGGCAGGTACTACCGTTAGTTTAGGGCTTACCCGTTGGTAACGGTCGTAAGAGGGACGGGTCGGCCTATGCCTTGCCACCCTGTGGTTCACTCGTGGTGCTTTAGGGCAGCCACGGTAATTCGCGGTATGCCCTTGAGCACCGCATAAAACACAGCTGGGTGGGTCCGGCGAATCCCGGGTGCGAGTGCACGCTGCTGTCGCGTGATCGCCTAGGCACTTAACGCACCTAGCGCGAGCGAAGCAGAAACGGGAGGCGTGCCCGTATAGTTGGCAGTTATGGCACTGCGAGGGACTCCCATTCTTGTATGGGGCTTGGACATCGAGTCCTGAGAGGCCACAGACCTTTTTTAAATTAAAAATGGCCTTGCCTTCAGGAGTACGATCTAGTACTACGAGTACTAGATCGTAGGGGCTGCGGTCCTTCCCGCTGTACATGCGGTGAACTGCATGTACGGGGAAGTCTTGTGCCTTCAGGTCGGCACATACCGAATCGGTATGTACCTCCTTGGGCACACCGCGGATGACCACTCGGAGGACTTTCTCCTCTTCGAGCGCATAAGTGTGAAAACTTATGCTCTCGTGGCGGAGGAGTTTAGTTAGCGCTCTGTGGTCGCTAATGGTGGAAACTTGGACTTTAATGCCCTGCTGCGTGGAGCGGGCATTAGTATAGTGGATCCCACGATCCGAAACTAAACGGGACAGCATGTCCCATTTGGTTTTGTCCTGAATGAACAGGGGCGGAGGCGGTTTTTCGCGGCGCGCGCTCGCGTCCTGAGGGGACGCGGCAGTGGTGGCCGGAGCGGAGGGAGGAGACGCGGGGCGCGGGGCGGGGGTCGGCTTCTTGCCGGAGGCGGGGGCCTTAGCGGGTGCCTTGGCGGGAGGGGCGGAAGTTGCGCAACTAGCGGCTTTAGGAGCACGCTTGCGCTTTCTATCTACGACGGTATAGCCGTCGTTATCTGAGTCCGAGTCAGTGCGTAAGGCGCGACTCGGATCTACCTCCATCTCCGCTTCGGAGTCCGAAGTGGGCTCGACAACGGCGATGGAGGGACGGGTGCTCGCTGGCCTCCCGATCGGTGAGCGCGAGCGAGACCTCTCACGGGGAGGGGCTGCCACCGTGCGTCTGTTGTCTGGGCCCGGAGCGGGCGAAAGCGGACTGTCCTCTGAGAAGGACCGGGTCAGAGGAGGGACGTTGGCCTCCGGGTTTGAAGTCCCGGAGGGAGCGATGAGAGTGTCCGTGAAGCGGGCATTCTCTTCCTCTTCTAGGAGTTGCATGTGTGCAACGTATAGATCGGGGTGGCGGAGGGCGAAGGTCTGAAGGACCTGCACCTCACCGTTAGAGGGACGGGACTGCATCCTGAGGGGAATACTCAGGACGCCCTATCAAGGGTTTGAATTCCCTCACACACCTTGTGAGCTCACTGTGTGAGAGGGAGTGTGTACCTAGGGTGTGCCCTAGTTGTGTACCCTCTCCGAGCTTTTTTCTCGGCGGAGAGGGGTGCTCCTAAGCGCTACTCCGGGGTTGACTAGGGGCGACCCCAAGGCCAGTAATCCCGGAGCCCAGCTTGCTTCGGCTGACCCGTGAAGCGGGAAAGGCCACGGTGCAAGGTTAAACCAAAACAACAACAGTGGCCGTTGTCACCGTAGGGTGTCACACTGCGACCGCAGCAAATGGCGGATTTGATCGTTCAGACGGGTTTGGCTGACGCTACCCCACGCCTGAACGACGTCGCTTAACAGCACAAAGTGTGTTGTTACGCGACTGTTACTATGTTGTGTCGGGTAGTAAAGTGGTGAAATGCGCACCGAAAAGTGCGGTCAAAACAAGACCACCAGCCCGATATGATGTTGTTCGTCCGAAACAAGGGACTTGGGTAGGTGGTAATGCCTGACGTCTTAGAGCGCCTCTGCGCGACGGCACGGCGAGCTCGTAGCTCGCGTTGCTCGGCGTTCGGCGGCTGCTCAGCTTCTGCACACAAAACAAAAACTTCGTCAGGACTGCGTATTCCAAGGCACTGGTCTGCAACTAGCGTCGGAACGATGACCCGAGTGAGACGGCAATAGTGCGGGGACTATTGCGGTCTCACTGGGAGATACTGGCGGAGCTGTAGACAGGTGTGCACGGCGTGGCGGCACAGGTCGGAATGAATTAGTACGTAAGATGGTAAGTAAGTAAGTAAGATTAAGTAATAAGTAGGATTATCTATAATATGAGATTAATAAGGCTTTCGGTTAACTACTTATTGGGCAAGAATGGTTTTCATTCAGACATAAGTCACATAACTGTGTCAGTGACTGTGTCTATAATTCCATGTGTCGCATGGCAAGTATTAGTAAATAATACGGGATAACTCACTTGAATGCGTCAGATGGCTCCGACTATAGTTTCAACCACATTCGGTGGTCTTTTTCAAGGAGAGCTCGGGACGCCCGCGTTGACGTCTCGCTTAGCACTGTGCTAAGGTTGAAACTATAGTCGGTGTGAGTTATCCCGTATTATTTACTAAAACCAGACTGAAATTTAATTATTTTCGTTAAACATGTAATCGTTTTATTAAAATTAAAACTGCAAGTTATGTATATTTGTGGAATCATGTTTTAAGGCCCTTTAGTTTGATGTTCCACTCGATAGGTTCAGAAGAAATTATTTTTTTGTTCACAACATGGCGTCTAAATCCACCAGTTAGCCTTTGACTTCTAACTTCTTCACTATCTTACTTGTTTTTTTTATGTGTCACTTGCTCTGTCATGATGAATCTAACGATTTCTCATATATTGAAGTCGATTAAGCCGTTGAGGAGTTATGGTGGAATAAAGAAACTCACAAACATACATGAACCCTGAATACATAACTTTCCTTGTTATGGACAGTCGTGTCATAAAAATGTATGTGAATTTAAACTCGCAACTTTTCTGCGCGTGTGACGACTTAGTGGTAGGGTATTTTGAAAATGCTTGACTGGCTGTATCCTCAAGTACAGCTAAAATAAAATTCAATTTAGAAAACATCATTCTCATTCATTGCTTTATTCTACGCCACTTTCCTACAACCCAACCAATACAGTAGTAGGTAGAGTGAATAAAATTCTTGATACTTTGTGCGCAGTGTACTTACAAGGCATGCTGTGCCATTGTTCGAACGCGTTTCCCAATCGCGTTTGTGGCTATAACAATAAAATTGTATCTACCGTCATAAATTGACACAATTCCGCAACAATACTTGGTAGACTATAATGTTAGTACCTATTGTAATTAATCTAACTCGTAAATAATTTTACCCAAGACCTTAAGCATGATAAGTACTAAAGTTCTCCAGTCACAAATGAAAGTTATATGTCCTTAGACTTAAGGTAATGAATAGATTCAGGCGTTACTTTGCGGAAATGCATATTTAATAATAACAAATACTTTTAAAAGTATCTTAGTAAAACATTAAATAACATTCAAATAAAACACTTAAAAAAACATAAAATTATATATCTAGTGACAATTCCGCCTAATTTTCCTGTTTTCTACGTGACGTCACAAACATCACGCAGCCTAACCGGAAGAATACCCGACTAGTTTCGCTTCTAAACGAAGCATCTTCAGGAGGTCTTGACTCACCGAGTGCACGATCGAGACTAAAATACTACCTAAATTACCTTAAAACTTCAGTAAACAAACCTTTGGCGTTATATAATGGTAGGTACTAGGACGAAGTTTTTAAATACCACATGTTATAACGTAGCCATAACGTTTTCCTTAACCCTTTTTCATAATTTATTAGTGCTTGGTGACAGATTTACTACTTGAGGGTGGTTGCTAGACAGGCGAGCATGCGCAAAATGCCCTTCCACCGCGCAGTGAAGCTCAAGCCCGCGCGGCAGGATTCAGACCATGGACCTGCTGCGCGGCAGTCCATAGCCAATGCCACTGAGCCATCACTGCTACAAAATTATATTATTATGTAAGTACTTTGATATTGATTGATTGTTATCAATTTTTTAAACTGTCTGTATGCTTTTATTAACTAAATACTCACGAACTATATATACAACAGTACAGCTACTACAATAAAAGCATTTTAACCACGTATAAGTCATTGCAGACAGTCATTACAGCCGCGCAGCAAGTCTATGGTTCGAATCCCGTTGCGGGCTTGAGCTTCACCACGTAGTGGAAGGGCTTTTTGCGGATACCCGCCTGGCTAGCGACCACCCTCAAGTTGAAAATCTGTCGCCAAGCACCTATCGGTGTGTTCCGCCAACAGTCCTTGAGAGCCAGTGAAATTACAGGCACATATTAGACTTAACCACTATGTCTCAAGGTGACGGGCGCAGTGCAATTCGTCACTTGTGGCGAAATGCATCTGTTATAGGCAGAGGTAACCGCTTAACATCAGGACGGCCTCGAGCTTGTTCCGTCACAATAACATTAAAAAAAATATGATGTTGATCCAGTTCGTAAGTTTTGGAGACAGATTTAGTAAACAAATATTCGTATTGTCAATGGAGCAAATTCAAACCAAGCGAATGGTTATTGTAAGACTCAAGTGTATGCAATTTAAGATATTATCCTTAGGTTTCGTTCTTAAAATAAAATATATTTGAGAATTGATCTCCTTACGTAAAAAAACATTCCCGGCACCCCACAGGAACATAATGTCAATGTCAAAAGCAAGGAAGAATTTCACCCCCCTATTTCTTCCCTTGGGATATATATCGTAAGCAAAAATACCGGAAGCAACACCGTTTGAGGAACTGCTATTTCACATTGCGACCCCCAAGACCCCTGACAAGCGTGGGGATTATAGCAAACCCCCATAATGAGACTTTGTTTAGCAGTGGTCAATCCGGCTGATACAGTTACCTAATAAAAAAAAAAAACACAGGGTAAGCCATCAAAAAAAATTAAGTGTTAACGTGGTTGATATCGTTCTCTCACATAGCACTTGCTAATATGTAACTTAGTAACTACCACATATTATTCTTATGAGTGATATCGTCCCAACTGCCCACATCGGTACCAGATTTCAAGTGCTCATCCTCATTTTTAAAAGTGTGTATGCATAATGTCTCTTATTTACATAGTAATAGAGGTGCCACTTTCATATTTAAAATCAAGCTGATTTTTTTACATTTGGTCATAAACTTAGCTTTAATTACGTCGACCAGTGTCATTAACCTATATATACTAGACGTGACATCTCAAACGAGGATAGTCGACCTGTGAAAGTATGCTGGCCGGCATACTCTCTCCCACAAGTAGCTGGGGACTCGTAAGAATTACACGCACTTTACGTTCGAATATTGTATATTATCAATTGTGTATTTTGAATACACAATTTTCGAACTCAAAGCGCGTGTCATCTCTACGAGTGCCCAACTGCGTGTGGGGGAGAGTATGCCAGCATCTTGCACCGGTCGAGTATCCTCGTTTGAGATGTCGCGTCTAGTATAGGTATACGAATAGGTCAATGGCCAGTGTGCCTGTTTGAATCACTGGTGGAGCTCTAGCAAAGTCACCGAGTAAAACGACTAATACTACCACAGCGCGTGTTAATTTGTAAGTCCAGGAAAGCTTTAATTAGTGGCTCTGCATATTATTTTGATATTGCGTCACGTGTATATACGTGATCAGCGTGTGGGTTTATCATTCAGTACACATATATATTCGTCATTTGCGTGGAAAGTCTTAAAATATCTACAAAAATGATTATCAATATTATGCCATTGTTTTCTTTAATTCATGGTATTTTATTTCTAAGAATAGCTACTTAGAATAATAGGGATTCATAACGTTTAAAATTAACTTAAAACACTTGAGTAGATTGATCGTATTTTTTTTTTGTTAGGTACTTACATTAAAATCAAGATGCAAAAACTCTGCAATGGCCACAGAATATTATGGCATCGCCATATTTTCCAACTTTTAGATGGAAAATATGGCGACAACATTTTACCATATCATAGAAGAATGACAAAGTCAACCTGAAACAGTTTTGTTTCAAATTTATGCTGACATTCACAAGAATAAAAGTTTTTAATTTAATTAATGCAAGATTGTATTGGTAGGTGTTTTTCCCACAAGAACTACATTTTAGGCATAAAAAGTAAATTTGGTTAATCTACAAACAATACTTATTAAATTATTATTAATTAAACTATTAAACAATACTTTAGCAAAAAATCATGTTGCTCCGTCGTAGCAGCGTGACAGAGGACAGGCCAACAAAAACACTTTCGCATTTATAATAAGTATTGGGATGGTAAAATACCTTCAGACTAACCTACATTACAACACTCCTGTTCATTTTATGAGACAAATAATAAATAAAAGCATTACAATTTAACACTATTCATAAACATACTTACTTCAGACACCTAGCGCCTAGTATTACGATAACTAGAAGTCTATGCACTAATAAAATTAGCGTAACACTAAGCTTGCTTGGTTCTAGGAAGGCACTCAGATGCATCATGTTTTGCATCGCTTGATGTAACTACTGCTGTTTATTTCTAAATATGATTACAAGCGCTATCGCGTGCTAAGCTAAAATATCATGTATCGTATCGGAGCACGAATTTTCGGCTAGAAATGCCGAGTCCAGGTGGCCGAGGAGGTTTCGGCTTCCGACGTGATATCGGAGGACGCGGGTTCGATTCCCGCCTTGGACATAAAAAAATACTGCTGTTTACCCAAGCGATTATATATTTTTTTGTTTTAATGTGGTAGATAACATTAAGGTTATTCCGAGCGACGCTACCGACTTTAACTGCAGGCTGGTTTGTATGTATATCTATGAAATGAGCTTTGAATGCCGCGACAGCTGTAAGTGCTGCAAGTTTTGAAGCAATTATGGCCGAGTATCGCTGGCGACCAAGGTCCTTCTCCACTACATCGGGGAGATGGGATGGATTGGGAAGAAATGCACCAAACTCCCCAAGCGGGACGTCAGTGCAGGATATATCACCCCAAATAGAATAAGAATATGGCCGAGCGGTTATAGCTATATGGACTGCCGTTCCGCAGGTTCTTGGTTCGATCCCCACCCCCGGCTTGAGCTTCATCGCATAGTGGAAGGGCGTTTAGCGAATACCCGCCAGACTAGCGACCACCCTCAAGTAGAAAATCTATCGCCAAGCACCTAACGGTGTGTTCCGGCAGCAGTCTTTGAGAACCAAAAAAGTTACAGGCACATAAGACTTAACAACTGTATGTCCCATTGTGACGGGTGCAGGGCAATTCGTCACATGACTAAATGTATCTGTTATAGGCAGAGGTTAAAACGCTTAACATCAGGTGGACCTCGAGTTTGTTCCATCACAATCACATAAAAAAAAGAGCGGTTGGAATACAACCTTTAGTATTTACACCCACATTAAGGAGGTGGTAGTAGTTGATAGTGATAAGCAGTAGTAGAATAGCGTTCAATTAACTGATGGTGTCTGTGAGATAACTGTTTACGAATAAGGACATTCACCTTAACAGGGCCTCCTTTGGAAACATTGTCGAACATAAAATATACATCTTCCCTCAAAAATGGTTGCGATGGCTGGCACATGCGTCAACTCGTGAACGGGTGCTGCTAGAGGATACTGGTCTGCTCTGGATGCTGGTGCTAATGACATTAACGGAAAAAAAAGAAAAAAAAAAAAAACTTTTAACACTGTTCCCCCTTGGAATGTTGCATGTTTCCTATTTAATATTTCTTGCTTACTAATAAATTATGTCATAGTTAAAAAAAGTCACGGACCCTGGAGTCTGTGGAGTGTAGATTTAAAATTAAAAAAAAAAAAAATATACATTGACATAAAGAGCACCGTAACCAATTTCGTACAGAGATGCTGTGTACCTACCTAGGCACAGTGTAGATGTACGCATGATGTACGCATCATCATCCTTGTCTCTCTACGCTACCCTTATCCTACCTTTGGGAAGGGTCGCCAAATATATTTTTCACTCACGCAAAAAAACATAAACATGTAGAAGTTTCGGCAGCGATTATAAATGACTGGCTGTCTCCTCCTGGGGAAATCTCGTAAGTACTAGACGAACCATATGGCGTTCCTAATTTACAGCAACGATAACATGAGAAGTGGCATGCTGCTCAGTTACTTTACCCGTTATTGGCTTTATCGATAATTTAGTCTAAGGCTACAGAATAACTAATAGTATTTACTAGCTGAAGCTATGGAAAATATTTTTACGTAAATATACTAAGGTACTTAACGAATATATACTTATGTACCTATTAGGATTCATTTATAAGATGGGCACTGTAGTGTGAAATAAGATATCACAAATTATAAAAAAAAAAACTTATTCAAAACGAAACTTAAAGATTTACTGACTGCTAAATGCTATATAGAATAGATGACTTAATGGTAATCCTAATCCTAGACTAATTTCCTACGTGGTAAATTTTGACATACATGCCTAATATTTATATTTCATGATATTTCTGACAACTTTTTATTTTCTACATTTGCTTTATTTGCAATTTATGAAACAGTATAGGTACCTACTTAAATTTTGTAAAATAACAGTATGTCAATATACATAATAAGCATATGTAATGGAGCAATCAAATCGTCTCTCTTATATGTATTACACTCAATGTGGTCAAAACAAGTTGATAAAAAACTAATGTCTAAGATTACAAATTTAGGAGAGTAAAAATTATAGTCACGTTATGTATTCGAACCCACGTCCTCCACTCGTATAGCCGGGGTATGCTCTGATCGACTGAGCTACAATGACAATGAGTCATAACTCTAATTTTTCCTTTCGTTCTTTAACCATCGCATGGGATGGAGCGACACCTAGAGCTTAACTTACGTTGTGCTAATAAACAAGACTAATATTGCAATTAGCTTTAAACTTGTTCATGATGACGCAACTCTATAATTTTAATATTTTTATTTATGCAATAACTCTTGTTAAAGAATGACATATGAAATCTTCACTTTTTTTTTTTTTTTTTATGCCTGATAGGTTAGCCTCTGACCACTATCTCACCTGATGGTAAGTGATGATGTGGTCGAGGATGGTGTTCAGACTAACCTAGAGTTACTGGCTCTCAAGGACAGCTGCCGGAACACACCGTTAGGTGCTTGGCGACAGATTTTCAACTTGAGGGTGGTAGCTAGCCAGGCGGGCATTTGCAAAGTGCCCTACCACCATGCTGTAACGACTGCTATCCTAAGACAACAACCGGGACCGACGGCTTAACGTGACCTCCGAAGCACGGAAGCGCTCAGTAGTAATGCCCAACCAGCGGTCACCCATCCAAGTCATGACCGCGGCGGACGTTGCTTAACTTTGCTGATCGATTCAGAATGGCTAAGCAAACTTGGCTACGAGCGCTTCTAGTTGTATAACTTGTTAGCAAAATCAATTGTACACACATGTGCAAATAAACGTATCTCTATCTTTATATAAACTTTATTTTTAGGTATAAAAAAATATATAAGGAGCACTAACACTCCTTAGCATGTTAAATTTGTATGCCTCATCGTTTCCTTTAATTTTCCGTTGTTTCCTGGTATTATTCATCTAACTAATATAGACTGTATGAAGGTATTTTTAAAATATATGTATATATGACACTGAATTGTTTCTAAAATACACATTGTGTGCATAAGCGTTGAAGCATCATCAGTAATTTGTCACCTTATGATGTTTGTGCACAATTTTTGTTGTAAAACTCACTCCACACATAAGCAATTTTTTCGTTAGGCAGATGTGTTTTCCTGTAATTGGACTTTCGCTATAAATTATCTATTGAACTCTGTATGAAATGCTTGTTTAGTGTTAAGTCTGTTGGAAACCATAATAAATAAATATTAAGCAATCTATAATCAAGACAAGAAATATTCAGTGTCTACTGCAAATCGAGTATACATTCATAAAAACCTTTGACAAGCTCGTTTATGTGACCTATCTTTCTTATTTGTTTGATCTCTATTTTTTGTGATTTTCCTCTACGTTTCGAAATACTTCCGAATTATTATTGGCAGTTACGTTTACTTTCAAATTCAATTTTCATGCGCCACGGTCATCGAGCGTTATACCACGTTATACGGTCGTTGACCACGGTCAAGGGTGTTAACACCTACATAAGATACCTTTCATCCCAATATAACAGGTACTACTTCGAATAAGCATTGCAATTCAACGGGGCAATGAAAATTTTAGACTTGTAACTCAAAATTTACGAGCTAATGACCTATGACATACACAAATAATACAGACTCCAGAATAACGTTTGTAGGACTTCATTTTGACCTATAGTATTTAACCCTAAAAACACCAGCAAATTTTTACGTACCAAGTTTCCCCTTGTTCATTTAAAAGTCCTTTACCCACGGGTCTCAATAGAATTGACGGGATTTCGAAACAATCGACTTTTCCATTGAGCCGTAACAAAGTCGAGGAAAAACGTGCGAGATTAAAAAACAATCAGTGTGGGGACCAACAAACTTGGCCAAAACCCATTGGCAAATTGAACTTTAATACCCTGTATTTAGAGTTGCTAATTTGGAAGGGCATATTGCTTTCAGACTGCATGATTTACGCTGTATTGATTGGACACATTGTCATAATAAAATGCCCTTCCACCATGCTAAAACGACTGTCATCCTAAGGCAACAACCGGGACCGACGGCTTAACGTGCCCTCCGAAGCACGAAAGCGCTCAGTAGTAATGTCACCTGTGGTCACCCATCCAATTCATGATCGAGGCGGACGTTGCTTAACTTTGCTGATCGGTTAAGAACACCTAAGCAAACTTCGCTACGAGCGCTTCAAGGTATATAATTTAATTGAAGTTTATTTTATAATGTGACAATACCTACCCAATTAAAACTCAATGTCATACTTTTACCAGGAAGGTTGGTCAATTAATCACACTCAACAAACAGGTATTTTCAAATATCTGATGAAAAACATTAGTGTGACAAAATGTTAACCGACCTGGGTTTTGCTCTTTTATTGTTAAATGTTATATACATAAATACATAATTAAGATACCTATTTTGTTACAAGCGTAATTTGGAGTATACTTTTCAATTCTTCTTCTTCTTTAAGTGCCTATCTATTAATGAAGGTTGGCAGTCAGCTTCTTAAATTTGTCCTTGTAAAGAGCCAATGTGAACAGTTGCTCGACGGACTTAAAAAATCCCTTTTGAACTTTTCATTTACATTGTATCAAGAAAATTAAACCAAAAAAGTGTCTAGGAGTCATCTTGCCATTAAAATGATAATATTATTATCACAATATAATATTATAACGGCGAAAGTTTGTGTGTTTGTATGTTTGTAACTTCTTCACGGTGAAACGGCTGCACTAATTTTGGTTAAATTTGATATGGGGGAAGATGAAGCGCTGGATTAATCGCACTTGGCCAACTTTTTGGATTTGTTGTTATAGCGGCAACAGAAATACATCATCTGTGAAAATTTCAACTGTCTAGCTATCACCGTTATTGAGATACCTACAGCCTGGTGACAGACGGACGGACGGACAGCGAAGTCTCAGTAATAGGGTTCCGTTTTTACCCTTTGGGTACGGAACCCTAAATTACACAAAATTAAAAAAAAAAACACATCTCAAAATGTTTGTTAGGACTAGCAGAAGTCAACCATAAGAGGTTGTTAGCATTTTACCAATAACCCTGTATACAGGTACAAAGGCATATTGGCAAATATAAGCAGTAATGGCCCAGTGGCTATTACTTTAGACTGTCGTGCTGTAGGTCCACGGTTCAATCTCGCTGCGTGTTTTAGCTTCACCTAATGGCTGTTTGGCATTTGGAGAATGTTGACCCGTCTTGCTGCCACATGTAGAAAATCTGTCGCTAAGCACATAAATGTGTAATTGATAGATCCAGGCGTCACTTTGTGGAAATCCATAATTAAGATTAACAAATGTTTTTTTAGAATGGGTACATTGAAGAAACATTTAAGAAAATGATTTGTAACTAAAAAAATATACTAAGTGATAACTCCAACTAAATTTCCTCCTAAGTTGACGTGACGTCACAAACGCCATAATAATAATTATCGACGCGATTCGATTTTATACGAAGTATTATCCAGAGATAGGTACCTAATGGTGTGTTCCCGGAGCTGTTTTTGAGAGTCAGTAATTTTAGGTTTGGCTTATTAATACCTTCGACCACATCATCACTTAGGTAATATTACGTGAGATTATTGGCAAAGGCGTATAATCTACGAATTGTTATATAACAAACCTATTAAATGAAACCTATAAGATATAAATAAAAACCTATATATAACAAACCTATTAAAGATAATTAGTTTCAATACATCGCACCCGCCTTTGAATCATTCCTTCTACAATATCGTCGTCAATACCAGTCTATTTTTTTAAAATGTTTTGCACTGCGCTCGTCTGCTTGAGAAATAGTTGTTATATCTCATGTGCCTGTAATTTCACTGGCTCTCAAGGAGTGCTGCCAGAACACACCGTAAGGTGCTTGGCGACAGATTTTCTACTTGAGGGTAGTTTCTACGCTAGCCAGGCGTGCATTCGCAAAATGCCCTTCCACCATGCGGTGAAGCCAAACCCGCGGCGGGATTCGAACCATGGATCTGCTACGCGGCAGTCCATAGCCAATGCCACTGAGCCATCACTGCTTCAAAAATTCAGTTATATAGAAAAGAGTTTCTATCAAAATATTCATAAGCTTTTTGTTTATATTTTATCCTTGAGGATATTCGCTATTTGTACATTAAAATTCAGTAAAACCAAAAAATAAAAGAATATACATAAACCTGCTACTGAAGTTCCGTTTACATCACCATGACTATAACAAAACATTTCCTAATCGATACAAAAATAAACATCGTGACTCGGTTCAGGAAACTCAGTAATGGAAGTACGTACATACAAGTTCATTATCCCGAGCATTTGAACTCCATTTTTACCCAAAAGGGGTAGAATTCACAAAATGCTTTGAAGTGAAATGTGTTTTAACCTCTTTTCAATGCGGCAAGCATCGCTTTAGAAATCAATATTCAATTTACGAACGCAGATTTCTTTACTGAATTTTAAGGTGAACCCATAGGGACAATCAGTAGGGACTCTGTTGTCTATGTTCCGTTGACCTCAAGACGAATATGGGACTAAGAACTTCAATTAAATTATTTCGAATACACGAGAAGGTAACCGAAAAAATTCTTCAAGTTGTCCTTTGGTGCGAGAGCAAAACCCCGAAATGGCGAAATAGTCTAAAATTGAATCCCATAAGCGTAACAAGTGATTCTAATATGGACTAAAGTGCTAAAAGACGGATTTAGAAGCATGATACCGTGAAAAGGCCTCTCCTGTGAAAAATACTACTTTGCACTTATAAAAACAAATTAGATAAGAAGCACACTGAAGGCATTATTAAACAATAAGTTCAATAAAATAGGTACTGTTAATTTAAAAATAAGCAGCAGCTACTAATTTAGAGTATTCATTTCTGTTGGTTATGAGTGACAGTCTTGTTCTGGACTCAATTTTCGTCCTCCTAAACATAAATTGATTTTGCTGCGAGTTTTTAGACTTGCAGATCTTCTAAGTGCAAGGTCATATTTTTCATTCCGTTACATAATTTTGGTCGCATATTCAATCAATATTTTAATTTATTTTTTGTTTATTTATAAAACGAACAACTGATCAATGAAATTATGCAAGTGCAATTATCTTTAGGCCTTAATTGCATAATATACCACGACCATTATCAAGAACTAGTGGATATAAGTGCGTATTTATAGTGTTTATCGCGAAATTATGCGAAGTTTGTATGTTTTTGCAATTTCTTGTAATGTAATAATTTACCATTAACTCAATGTCTCCTCAAACTCTTTTTTTTTACACATATTTTAGATTACAATCCAGTTCTGGTATCTGAATATGATTGTAATTTGCATTGTATATGAAAGTAAAATAAAAATTAAGCCCCCGTTTTATACTTCTAGGTAGTTATAGATTATTGCCAACCGTTTGCCGCTTAGCGTCTGGAGACGAAGCATTACAAACGGATATTAAAAACGAACTGGAACAAAAATATACAATATTTTTGATTTAAAAGGGTGGATTTCACTCCCGCCTATCTTCCAATATCCTTTATAAAGATTACGCCTGTAGGAAGGCATTATTGCTCCGAGAGCTGAAATAATCCGTCTCAAACGTTTTTCTTTTCATAACTCATAGAAGCCTTTGACCTGTCCCTTACCTATAGATAAGCAATGACTCGATGTTAACAGGCTATACTTATTGAAAGGAAACTGGCTCAAAAGGACTGCTGCCGGAACTCACAGTAATGCCCTTGCGATTGATTTTCAACCAAACAAACAAGTCGGAAAACTGATTCATTTACAAGCATTTTTGAAAGTTGAATTGGTCGATCAGGAAGTTTCAAACTAACTGTGCTTACCGGATGGTAAATTAAGTCACAAATAATGCAATTTATACGTGAGTAAATCTTAATTTACCAAGGCAGTACAGGGGTTGATAATTTTTAAGTCTGTATTTCTGTGTTAAGGGACAGAATTCTAAAAACAGATGTTAGATTTTGTCCCCACTTCTCCTCGCGTGTTTACTTCGCGGTGTACATGGCGCCACGTCCGCAAGTCAACGGTAATATTTTATTTGATTAAAAATTTAGAGCGCTCTCTAGTAGAACTAGTAGAAACTATCTTGTCACACACGAATGTGATGTGTACTGAAGCGCCATCTAGTACGCATACATGATACCAACCATTAGTTGATTGTATGCTGTAATATCATAGTGTGAGACAGTTAATAAATTTACCATACCTACAGTAGTACAAGTTTAGCCTTGATTATTACCAACTTGCTTGATTTTTGCAGTTTTTGTGTATGTTCATTTTTAATGAACATGAACTATGTATCTACTTTGATGCAAGGCGTAAGCTGTAACACAAATGATGGTTTATTTATTACAAAAACAAGTATATCGTGTAAAATTTACACAGAAAATCATAAAAAAGCTTTTTTACCTCTGATCAAAATACAAATAGCGGGTTATACTATTGGGTATTTTTAACTGACTTCAAAAAAAGGAGGAGGTTCTTAATTCGTCTGTTTTTTCTTATATGTTTGTTACCTCAGAACATTTGACTGGGTGAATCGATTTAAAAAAATCTTTCATTGTTTGAAAGCTGATACTTGTTGTTTGGTTCCATTTAAATTTCATCAAAATCGGTCAAGCTGTTTTTGACATACACTCCAATAACTGAAAAATATTTACTTATCTTGATGATATAGTCGTTGACAATGAATGAAAATCGATCCCGTAAGTAGCAAGGGTCATAAAAAGAAGTTTTTTTTTCCATAAAAATGGAAATGACTTTATCCCCTAAAAGTGTGAATTAACTTGTCGAAGTCCAACACTAGTACCACGTGCACAATATTGCGATAATAGGTACTTTTGACATATCCTGGTACCGACTTGAACAAGTGATTTCACACTTTTGGGTGTTGGAATCGGTTTAAATTTTTGTTTTTTTTTTTTATCAAGTAGCGTAGTTCATTCAGATCCTGTCTTGGTTCCGCTAACAATAAAGGGTACCTGCTCGTGTCATTACTACAAGTCATATTAAGATTTCACTAACAAAAAATCACATGGAGAATGTAGTAGGTAGGTTTTTTTTTTTTATGCCTGATAGGTTAGCCTTTGACCACTATCTCACCTGATGGTAAGTGATGATGTGGTCGAAGATGTTGTACAGGCTAACCTATTATTACTGGCTCTCAAGGACAGCTGCCGGAACACACCGTTAGGTGCTTGGCGACAGATTTTCAACTTGAGGGTGGTAGCTAGCCAGGCGGGCATTCGCAAAGTGCCCTACCACCATGCAAAAAAGGTACAGTTATTGTTTCAATTTGTTAATGAAAATAAATACATCTCGTGGATGCTATTGTGTAGATGGGTGGAACAACAAAACTTCTAACAAAATAATACCATTATTGAGATCACCCAAGGAGAAAGATAAGTATTTTATTTGAAAATTTTATTACTATTTGTATTACTATTCGTACGTAATACCACAATATTACATATCGATTATAAAACCGTGGTATTACTGTTATTAACTGTATTTATCAAAGATTACGAAAGATACGTTTATGTTTGTAAACGACACCCGTGCCGTCTTGCCGATTGATGTATGTACTTGTATAGATAGATTATGTTTCGAAGATGCACTGGAGTGCGACATAAAATCGGACATTCTATGAGAGTAGGGCTGCTATCCGTCCGGGTTTCCCCGGATTTGCCCTAGTTAGAGGGCGTCCGGGGGGCGTCCGGTAGGGGTTTTTAAACAGTGTCGGGGTAAAACCCGGACACTTGTGTCAGGGGAATCCGGATTGATTGAAGTATAAGCAATTGATTGAAACAAATCTGAGTTTTAAATTCATTCGTAAGCTGCATACAAGTTACCTCCGGCGCTGCAAAATATACAACAACAGACCGTACCCCGCGCCGCGCTGGCCCCACCATAAAAAAACTGCCGCCGACACCGATTATTCACTCACTGTGTTGCTGTTTTGACGCATTTGGTGCTAGGTCTTGAATATTTCTAGGGTTTTTGGCGCTTTTTTCTCATTACCGTAAGCTAAAAACGTCTAGTGAAATCTGGCGGAAAACATTACGCACATTACAAACAAGATTATCTTGTTATTAGTTGGCTTGGCAACTCAAGTTACATTGTGAGTTTATTCGCTAGTCTCGCGGCAATGGACGAAGGAGAAAAACTAAATAAAAAAGCACAAAAGTATTTAAGGACCTGAGTTGCTTTGACTTTCCAAATTCCTGTTGGAAAGGTAAGATCACTTTGACTAAAATTTTAACATCTAAAAAATACCGAAATATTTAAAAAAATTAAAATATTTTTATATATGCAATAACGCATGCTTTGATGGATTACATTCCAATATTACAGTAATATTATCCAATATTACAATAGTATTTAATATTTGTTTAGTTATTTATACGCTAGAGAGACTGCCTTTTTATATTTATATATTAATATAAACAGGTTTATAAACCAAATAATAAATATGTATTTAAAGGGTTATTGGAAAAATGATAACAAACTCTTAGGGTTGACTTCTGCTAGTTCTAACAAACATTTTGAGACTTTATTTTTTGATTTGAGTAAAAAAAAATTGTGTGTATCTTTCGTGGCGTGATTGTAATTTTACAAAATTAAAAACTATCTATGCCAATGCATACTTCGACTGCGTCCTGACAGGCCATCGATTCAGACTCGGAGTTCAGTTTCGATATATTTTCCTTCAGTTTATTAGGTTCACGTAATCCTCGAAGTGCCAAGTTTCTGGTGTATCTAGGATCTAGGAGTTCTGGTAAAATATAGTCAAAGTAGAAAACTTTCAACTTCGGAAGCATTTTTGTAAAGAAAAAATCGGTATCCCTTTCAATAAACTCGACATGCAGAGGTTTATTTTCACCCATCCAAATTGCAAGGACACACGTTTTTCGCTTAGCTATATGAAGCTGACCTTGTGCTTGGTAAAACCAATCATGGTTTTTATTGATCACAGGTTCGTTGTCTGACAGCTTATAAAATGTGATTTTTTTATTTTTGATTGCTTCTAAAAATTCCAAGCCTAAAACTGATACAGGACATTTAATTTCAACAATTTGATCATCGTCAATTAATCCATCCGGTGTTGCGCCTAAATATGGTATCTCTTGGTCGATAAACAAGCCACAAGATTCGATTTTAACGTTGAGTTGTGCAGACAACTGATATAAAGCTTTACTTTTTCGACTCCATGTTTTATAGACGAAACATGGGATAAATCTCTTTTGTAAAGTAAAGATTTTACTAAAGTCGCATTGGTTGAGTCTCTCTTCTTTATAATTTTCCCAAAATTGGACGCTGTTAATAACTGTCTACGTAACTCTAGCCATTCGCTGCAATCCCGTTGTAGTACAGTTGCTCGTTAAATTTTTTTAATTTCTTCTTCGCTCTTCTTTAAGTTAATCATGAATGTTTCCTTTAATCTTGCAAATTCTTCAACGGGCAAGTCTGGTTTTTCACATCCTTCACCGTAGTTTTTGTCTGGCGTAGCTTTAATCGAACAGCGAATTTTTCGACGTACACATTTATTATTTAATATATTTTTTCGCAATCTGCGTTCTTCTAAAAGCTTTGATTTGCACTTCGGACTAAACCCTAGTATAGTTTTTTGTAAAGTATATACTGGTTTTTTTGTATTAAATGACACAACTGCGGCATTACACCGCGTTTGGTATGTTTGTCTTTGGCTAAAGTTGATACGTTTTCCAGCAATTAATTTAGCTATCACGCTATTGAAACATTCTACTTTGTTGCTGGTAACATCGTTTACTAAACTTCTAGAATTTGAAGCCACAATGCTTACAACATATTGAATTTGGTGCCAAATAGCTGATGCTCTTAGCTTAGGAACAATATTTTCACTTTTTTTTTCGCTTTTGCAATAATACTGTTTGCAATCATCGTGCTGCCCAAAAGCGTGATTGCAAGAGTTGCATATGTCCTTGTATAAAATGTTTGTCATTTCAGGTAGCTGGCTACTTTTAACGGCGCTTTCCTTAATTGCTAAACAAATAGCTTTCCTCATAGCTAATATCCGCTGAGTGGAAATTAATTTCCTTTGAGCTAGAGGATACTTGGTATCGCTCGCAAGAGCAGAAAGCTTATTGCACATGTTCCTCAATAAGTGATTCTTGCACTCCAGTTTCTCCACTGTGACATTACTGTACGGCCTGGCTTCAAGGATTTTGTTGTATGTGCTACAATCGCCATCTCCTGAAAGTTAAATCAAAATTTAAAGTCGTATGATAAATCCCGTTTAAAAAATATAATTGTGATCATTACATAACATTAATGAATGAAGCTACCTATCATTCTTCCATAGATAATATTATACATATCTAATGAATGCTTGAATCCCTCTACAATGATATCAGATTCCATTCCAGTAGAGGGCCCTTCATAGTTTTTATAGCAAATATGGTCTTTGGGTGCTACATTCTTACTTGATGCTCTGGCGCATATTGAACAATACTTGTTTCTTACCCCGAGAAACAAGACTTCTCCAAATTGGCGCCCAACTATGGCTGCTGCTCCGGAAAGAGATGAGTAATTTTTTTTGTACGTTCTTTTTCCCCAGCAACCATCGGCAATAACATCAATGACGGCCACGCCATTCTTAACACGTCCTTCTTTAATAGCTGCCTCTCTCTCGCGTTCTGCAGCTTCTGACATTACTTTTGAAGCAGTTGACTCCCACTCTTTTGAAACATTGCGGTTTGTAGTGTCATAAACTTTTTGTGGCATCTGTGGTAAATTCATTGCTGCTAACAGTTCTGAAAATTGTGCATGACCAATACCTGATACTGTCATTCCAGAAACTGCAGCTGTATTTAAATCTAAAGTGCATTTCGGTTTAGGATCACAGGTATGGACAAAAAACTTTGTGTGACACATTTTACACTTAAAAAATATCTTCGACGTCAAACCGCAATGTTGCTCTGAATGGAATTCTATACTTTCGACTCCACAATCGAAAGGCGAATGTTTCGAGATTTGTCTTAATAGACTCTTTGTGTAATAGTGTATATCAACTATACGTCGTTCTTCTCCTCCATTTTCTATACTAGAAAAATAACAAACTTTTATTGATTTTCAAATAATATTTTTGGTGTCCGATATTAAGAATTTTATTGGTAAGTAAGTAATGGGATAGTATCAATAACCAAGAAGCATCCTCCTATCCTACAATATATGGGGTTGTTTATATGGCTACCATATGTTGTTTATACAACACAGAAGATGTAACATATAAGAACATAATGGCTATAATGTGTATAATTTGAACTTTTGTTGAATTACCGGCCGCCCCTTAACACCAAAACGTCCTGGGGAATACTCTCTATGGTAGTATATCCGCTACACTTTGGTTATTAAGAGCGTTATAGTTAAGTCCCCTATAATGCACCTTACTCAATGTTCTTACGTGAGTATTGGTATGGTGCTAATTATTTCATTTTCTTTTAGTCAGTTCTTAATTCTTATGGTATTCAAGAAAACCATGGAAAGTCTCATTCCAAAGCAGAAGCTTAGGCTTCTTCTTTTTGTATTAAGTTTTAGTAGCTAATATTTGTGCAAGTATTGGGGCTAATCGTTTTTCAAAAGTAATACAATTAAGAAAACTTACGGACTTTCTTCATGAAATGCATTCGTATTGCATATTTTCTGTTTTTTTATCTTCTTCTGTTTAGAACAGATACTATGAGATTTTCCCCTGTAAAAATCAGTTTATAAGTGTAGTCATTTCATATAAGTACTTACTCGTAGTAAAAAATGAAAACAAGTAATAATGGTTAATTGGCTCTTATGGACAACTGTCGGAACACATAGTCAGGTCCCCAGTGGTAGATATTTCTGAAGGTGAAGAAACGTAAGTATCAACAACCCCACCACTATTAAAAACATAATAATTCTTTTTAATTTTGTTAAATCCCAATTTAGTTAAAGATAGATAAACATTACGTGATTATACTTACCTTTCAAATGTCGGAGTAGTAGATCTGTTGTTTTCTACTGAACTCAATAAGAAATTTTCCATTGGTATAACTTCTGATCTAAAACACATAAATAAAGCATACTTTAGTCAAAAATAATACATTTTTTCAATAATCAGCCATATCATTAAGGGCCTACCATAAACAAACATACATACATACAATACACATATATACAACAAATTTTGTGTCATGTAACATCACCTTAGTGATATAAGTAGAAATCACATAAATCTAAAATGTTTTAACAGGCAATTTTGAATTATTAATAAAGTAAAAAGAAGTTTAGTGTACCAAATATTAGAAATATGCCTAAAAAACGTACGTCACTCCGCCTTACCTTCCAAAAGTCGGAGTAGTACAGCTATTGTTCTCTACTGTGCTCACCAAAACATTTTCCATTGGTGTCAGTTCTGATCTAAAACACATTAAAACGCTTGCGTAAGACACACTATACGCAATCATACTTTGAATCTTATATTACAAAATTACAAATTTTTACGAGAGAAAAAATTAAAGTCATGCGCGGGATTCGAACCCGCGTCCATCCACCCATTTAGCCGGGGTATGCTCTAACCAATTGAGCTAACATAACACAATGACTCATAACTTTAATTCTTGCTCTCGTTCTTCAGCCATCGTATCGGGATGTAACGACACCTATAGTTCAACTTACGTTGTACTACAAACAAGACCAATTTTGCAATTGGTTTTAAACTTGTAAATGATGACGCAACCTTATAATTTTAATATTGTTAAGGTTGCAATAACGCCTGCTAGGCGAATTACATTACAAAATTAATTTTGTAATGTAATTCGCCTAGCAGACTTTATTGCAAACTTTACAATATTAAAACTTTGAAGATTATGTTAGCCGGTACATTTTCTTTAATGATGTAGGTAGAAATAAATATATATACACAAAATGCAAAAACAAATAAATGACAATGCATATGAACACGCCTTACGAAATGTCAATCTGTCTTACCTTCCAAATGTCGGAGTGGTACATGTGTTATCTTCTATTGCGCTCCCCGAGGAGTTTTGCAGTGAGATAAGTTCAGAACTATAAACACATTCAAAACACAGTAAATTATATATAATTAAATAATAATTATAATAGACCATATAATAGGCATAGTAACTTTAACACAAGAATTTTATTATCTCTATCGCATCAAACGTTTACGGCCATCTTTTTATTACTAATGTATATGTACTAATATATTACGTACTCGATAATACCATGAATATTTCAATAACTTTCCATGTACGAAAGTTTGTGTTTTCTATAGTAGTGGACAGAAGGACGGTGTTTACTCAACATAGCTTTGTAGTAAATTGATAATGTTGTTCTACTGTTACTATTACGCTGTACAATATTTTCGTAAAGTACCTAGGTATAATTTCAACATGTTCATGTCTTTCTTACCTTTCCATTGTTTCCATTGACTCGTGTCCATCCAAGATACAAGACATACTTTTCCGAGATCTACGAAAAAACGTGGTTAGGTAGCTAGATTAGGTAGTACCTATTTAATGTTCACGATTATTAGATAAGTATACTAAACTCTCTAATTATATGAAAACATGGAAACTCGAGATAATAAATTTGCAAGCATTGTAATTGTATATTGAATACGCGTCAGAAAACTTAATCATACGTAAATATAATACGTATCAAATAAATAGTAATACAAATAAAAAAGACACCAAAAAGAATCTAAGTATGTGAGATTCGATCCACGGTACTCGATCTTCCGATTCAACTTCAGTACTTACACACTATACAGTCATTGAGTAAAATGTCGAAAATTACTCACATATCGTTTATGCCTTACTGTCGGACACATTATATTTTCAATGGTCCACGTACATACGTAAAATTATTATTGTATTATTAAGAATTATGTCGTAAAATTAAAATTTCTCCAAAAAGAATTTCTTTACGCTGGATTCGATCCACGAACCTCTCTATTGCGAAGCGATGTTACTGACTCTGCGCTATTTGAACGACGATTGATTAGTCGAAAAGTATGTACATAACCTTTGTGCCTTATTGTCAGAAACTGTATAAATTAATCATAATGCATCTAAAATAATTACGACACATTCATTAGGAAAAATTCTGAATACTGCTAATAATAATTATTCTAGGTAGCTAAAGTTGTACCTACGTCTTGTAAAATGTTTGAAGTGTTTTTTTATATTGCGTTAGGGTTCACAATCACATGATAATTTCATTAATATAAGAGAAATATACATACATGGAGAAAGGAAGCCATAGATGCTTACCTTATTATGTCCATCATGCGTTTTTGTCGATTTTTATACAACTTTTTTGCACTCCCAAAGCGTTTATTTTTAATTTTACCCATTTTTTATTTTAATTTAGATCGCCGAGAAAAGTGACGCAGGTCCGAAGCACGACGCGGCTGACCGCGATCGAGGATGCTAGAGCGAGGATGATAGCAATATACGTAGATCGCTGGAGTAAATAGTGCGACATGATGTTAACGCTTCTCGGAATGAAGGGCGTATGTGACATTTTGTAAACAGGCTCAGTACGCATTAACTGTGCTTTTTTTGGATAAAAATATTCAATGAAATTTATTGTACTTAAAAAATCAATATTTTAGAAAAAAAAAACAAATATTAATACACTAAAATCTGGCGGAAAAGGCAGGAATCCTCTATTTTCAGAGGTGTTTTTGACATTTTTTTCTATCGAGCCAATAATTAGGAAACGTGTTTTGAAATCGATGAAAGTATTACTTATATCCTTGAGTATCGTGTATTTAAATTGCAGTACCATCCGGTGCCTGTTTTATGAGATTTTCCAGATAATGTTGGGACTATTTCGTGATTTCCGAGCCTTAAATTGATTTTGATGCTTACTTATCTTTTATCCAGGCAACATTGATTCGAAAACTGGCTCTATTGCGTTGGTTCCAAGAACTACATTAAATGTAAATGTCGTATGTGTAGTTTCAAATTTTTTAGGAATGGATTTTGGTTTAGTATATCTAAGATAACATCTATGTAATAATATATAATAGGTATAACATTTGTTATTGGGAGACCGCAACACTTTTGTTGGTCGTCATCCAGGAGAGGCCTATATCTAGCAGCGGACTAATGCAGCATGATTATGATGATAACATTGGCTAGTATGAGATTTCGGATTAAAATTGAAATAGACCAATATAATGAAGGGTTATAGGACTTATAATTTTATATTAGTACAGAACAATAAATAGATAACTTGTTCGAGGATTCCATTGTGAGAATAACGCGATTGTTCTTAAATAGAAACTCAAACTATTATCGAATTATGATATGTAGCTTTTCGTACTTATGCACAACTTGTAGTATATGCATTGCATGTTTTATTGAGCACGGTTCACCTTGGAAATGAATATGAAACACCGTGATCATATCATGCTGTCTCTTTCAACTTCAACTTTTCAATTTTTCACTAATTTAATTACACATGGAATAAAAAATATGAAACAGAAGGCCTTGGCTTTATTCGCATTATGCTGTCAACGATAGGTTTAGTTAATAAGTCATTAACTTTAACTCCGAAGATGAGAAACTCTGTTTCTAAGGAAAATTAAATAAAACAAAACAACCTTCTAGGTGTTACTGCTGGCAGGTTATTAAAACTAAACTTGAAAGTAAAAATCACGTGTGCAAAAACTTGCACGTTTCAAAACAGGTTTAACGCCAACGTAATAGAATCATCATATGAAAGTGTAATGAAAAAAATATAATACAAAGTGTATGAGCAAGGTACATACGTTTTTTTAAAGTCATCATTTTACACTCCGACCTAATTTATCAATAGTACATAATTAATTTTATCAAATCAGCCATCAAGAGCGTCGCGCGTACTCAATCATTAATTTAAATTCTAGTATGTCATTTAGTTTTTGTCTCATAATTATACAGCAGTATGATCACTACCAAGTTTTATCATTTAAATATCAACAAAAGGATATCCCAGAAATAGAATAGAGACAGATAGAAGAAGAATAGGGCAGAGCCGTGTATTTTTTTTTAAATAGCACTAGAACGCTTTTTGAATGACTTCGTTTGGAGTAGTACTGCTCCATATCTATTTGTACCGCTAAGCAGTAATTTTCACATTACTGTGTTGCGGTGTGAGGGCTATGGGTGCCGGTGAAATTGCAGGCACATCAATGATATTATATATAAAAGTGTGGGCACACGATTACTTTATTATTTTTCAAGCAATTTACGTTTGCTTGTTCCGTCAGAAATGTCACAATGCCATTAAAAATTACCCCATGTAATATAATAGAGTCGAACCTACTAGAATTCTAGATTAGCCTGAACAAAATCTTCGACCACATCATACTACCATCAGGGGAGATTGTGGTAAAAAACTAAACTATCACGCACAAAAATAAATATTTAGAGCGTTTAAATATTTGCGCAGATTATAATAATTTTCGATAAAATTTTCTATAGAGGCAATTTATATTCGGTACCAGTTCTTGCCCTAGGCGAGAAACGGCTCTAATCTAAAATCTAATACTAGTATTAGATGATTATAGTATGTAACTTATACAGTTTCACCCCGAGGGAGTACGTTCAAATATGCTAGCTAAATATGCAGGATCATAATGATAATGGTATTACAGATTCCAATTACAAAATCTACGTTATGATTGCTGTTACGTATAAACAGTGAACCAAGAATCGTTTGCTATAATCAAACCAGTCACCAACCTTGGCCTCGTCCTAGAGATCTGAATTTATTATTGCATTGTCGTTTTCTCGTTTGTTTGCACACAACTTTTTTGTTCTTTTATGATTACGGGTAATAAAGTTTTTTAATGATGTTTTTTAAACTTGCACACCTATCACTTATGGCACCTTATGGCTATATTTTTATACTAGCCGCCCGCCCTGGCTTCGTGTATATTTAACACAAAAATGTTTAACAAAAAATGGAACCGACTTCAACACCCAAAAGTGTGAAATAACTTGTTGAAGTCGGTACCTTGATGGTTCAAAAGTGCCTATTATCACAATATTGTGCGCATGGTACCGACTTCGACAAGTAATTTCACACTTTTGGGTGTTAAAGTCGGTTCCATTTTTTGTAAAAAAAAATTTTTTCATTCTTTTTAGTGTAACTCAAAAACTGCTTGACCGATTTTGATGAAATTTAAAATGGGACCAAATGACAAGCATCAGCTTTCAAACAAAAAAAGAATTTTCAAAATCGGTTCACCCAGTCAAGAGATCTGAGGTAACAAACATAAAAAAAAAATACAGACGAATTGAGAACCTCCTCCTTTTTTGGAAGTCGGTAAAAAAATATTAATTGAAACACATGAAACACAATTCTATGGTGAAAGACTTTTTCAAATCGCTCCAGTAGTTTTTATGTTCATTCGCTACATACAAAAATACTAATCTTTCGTCTGTATAATATTAGTAATATAGATGGTAGCCATTTTTTCTAAACTATAAACTGTTGTGTTCTGGAATTTAATTTATGATACTAGTAGCTACACTTGGTATTATAATAAGTACAGTTTGTACGTAAAAAACAAAATTATGAAAAATTATACATAGTATACTTATACATGCTGGTCTTCATGCTTTCAAGAAACATTTTAAGATCCTTCAAACGTTTTAATTTTGAAGCGCTCGTAGCGAAGTTTACTTAGCCATTCTGAAACGATCAGCAAAGTTAAGGAACGTCCGCCGCGGTCAGGAGTTGGATGGGTGACCGGTGGTGACATTACTACTGAGCGCTTCCGTGCTTCGGAGGGCACGTTAAGCCGTCGGTCCCGGTTGTTGTCTTAGGATGGCAGTCGTTATAGCATGGTGGTAGGGCGTTTTGCGAATGCCCGCCTGGCTAGCTACCACCCTCAAGTAGAAAATCTGTCGCCAAGCACCTAACGATGTGTTCCAACAGCTGTCCTTGAGAGCCAGTAATTCTACGTTAGTCTGAACAACATCTTCGATCACATCATCACTTACCATCAGGTGCGATAGTGGTCAAAGGCTAACCTATCAGGGATAAAAAAAGAAACTAACATATTTAAGAACTTTAATCAAAACGCTGGCACTTATATGGCTCAACAAATAAACATTGTAATACAGCAGGCAATGCTGCCAGCATGCTGGGCACGTTGCCAAATTGTAGTGGCCTGAAGCATTTGGACTGCCTGTCAGCCTACAATTGCCTTTAAGTTGCCTAAGTGCTTTCCTTATGTAGCTCTAGTGTTGTATTTAGTTTGTAGTGTTATTAAAAAAACATAAAACGATCTCGTTATAAACTGATACCACAAACGAATCTATGAGGTTTTCTTGAGATGGTGCTAATTGTTTAAAATGGCATTATAAGAGATGATGTTAATAGCAGAGGTAAGATTAGGTTAAGATGAAGATCAGTCCTTAAGGGCTTACCAGCTGATATTTGCCTCGACAACACGGCTAGGATCTGTTTCTGGACCTAAAGAGCTCCAGCTTGCGTGGTAGGACAAAAATTCTTCTCATGAAGCTGTACAAATGCTTTTACACAGTTTGTGGTCCACTCAGTTTTGTCGGAAAGGTTTAAATAATCTTCCTGTTAGATTGCAAATATGTATACCTAGGCAAAGTAGTTACTTAGAATACATAAGTATATTTTATACTACAAAAAAAAATAAAATAAATCATTACGAAACATATTAAACATTGATTCTTTACATTAACATTATTTATATTATATACTAGGCATCCGAGGCGAAATTGCAGGACGCGGGTTCGATTTCTGCCCGGGACAAAAATTTTGTGCTCTTATAATTTGTGACGCGATAATGCTTCTAATCATATTTAGAAATATAAATTACTTTTAATAATATTATACTTTATTATCTGGGTATCTTTGTGCAAAAGTGAATTATACGTATCTTTTCTAGATGAACGTGTGCCACCGTCACTTAAGGCGAGGTTGGAGTCAGACAGAGATTTTTTATATATATTATGTATATAATTCATTTCATGAGAAACGAGTACAGTCATATCATGTGTTGCGTAATTATAACAAATGCAGCGCAACTTTCGACAGCAAGGCTGCCTTTCCACCAGAGCTATGGATGCGTGAAGTATCCACCAATGAGATCGCTTGATTTGTCAAGTTATGTCAAATTGTCAAGCTGTGCTATGAAAATGAAGCGATCTGTTTGGTGGATGCTTCACGCATCCATAGCTTCTCTCTGGTGAAAAGGCTGCCTTAGGATGTAAGAATTCCGTGCAGTGACACTATTCATAAATACCATAATGACGTTGCGTTTCTAACACTGTTTTCTTAGTAGGTAAACTTCCGGCATAATAAGTTATTGCTTATAGTAACGATTAGGTATATTTCAAAATGTTTAGCCTGTACACAACGAGCAATGGTTATACGAGAGATCAAAGACTCTTGTCTCTGTTTTTGCTGTGTACTGTGTAGGTAGTATTTTCATTTGGGGTCACACTATAGACATTTTTCAACAGGTCGATCATTGTTATAGATACATCACTCCCGTACAAAAGAGAAAATACACATTCTTATACAATACATACTTACCAACACATATTTAAAGTACGAGTAGGTACCTACAGCTTACAGCGTGCGATATATGGCAATGGCCAAAAATCGCGCGCTGTATACGATTATGAAGTGCTTAACGAGAGAATTTTGCAGAAGATAATAGCTAGCTTTAAGACTTTATAAACGACAAAAAATTTAAAATTATAATGTATTCTGCAGCGAGAACGATTAACTGACATGAAAATAATTAACTGCATAAATGAAATTATCTTATTATAGTATAATTTAATGTATGGTTATATATAAATTAAAATCTAGTTATGACATTGAACTTTAATAATTATTGACATTTATTTTGTATTATTTAATAATTATTTTATATATGATTTGATAATCGTAAAATTGTGTAATTGTAAATTAAGCATGTTAAAAATATTTGCACGCCATTTAGGCAGAGTTTTGTTGGAACTGTATTTTTATGCTATTTTAACTTTGCAATTATGTAGCCAAGACTTAGCAAATAATTATTCATTCATTCATTCATAGCCGGGCGACCATTCGCAAAATGCTCTTCCACAAGGAACCTCACGCGATTGAGTGAACAGGCATGTCCCTAACTAATGCTGTAATCTTACCAAAGAATAGAAAGGGCCAGAAAGATCACTTCGCAAAGCCATTCCAACAAATAAGCGACTCTATAAACGGAGTAATAAAGCGCACTTCAGCATGCAAAGCACGGAGTACCTAATATTTATATTCACCTCCAAAGCGTCAGTCTGTCTTTCAAATGACAAGATAAGTACTTCTTGTTATACTGTAATACTTCATAGTTTGACTTTTGACAATATAATCACTTCCAAGTTTGACACTTGTATGCAATCAAATGTATAAACCTTTTTACGATAAAGCAAAAACATAATTCGAAAACGATAGAGATATATAAGATTTTTGAATCTGTGATAGCTCAGTGACTTTGGCTATGGACTGCCGCGCAGCAGGTCCATGGTTCGAATCCCGCCGCGGGCTCGAGTTTCGGCGCATGGTGGAACAGCATTTTTGTGAATGCCCGGTGTATCTACCACCCTCAAGTAGAAAATCTGTCGCCAAGCACCTAAAAGTGTGTTCCGGCAGCTGTCCTTAAGAGTCAGTAATTCCAGGTTAGCCTGAACAACATCTTAGACCACATCATCGCTTACCATCAGGTGAGATTTTGTTCAAAGGCTAACAACCTATCAAACATAAAAATAAGAAAAAAAAGTATATTTGGAGGCTGTCTAGATGGAAAGCGGTTACCTCTGCCTATAACAGATGCATTTCGTCACAAGTGACGAATTGCACTGCGCCCGTCATCTTGAGACTTAGTTGTTAAGTCTCATGTGCCTGTAATTTCAGTATATCAGTTCAGTTATTTATTCATAAACAAAGTCCATTGTATTTGAAAATGAATTATTAGTCTTTAAATAATATAATACCCTAAGTTATTAGTAAGTAATTGAAAATTACTATCAAAATTTTATTTGTTTCGATAAAAAGACACTTATACATATTGCCACTAGTACTGGTAGGCACTTAAAATTATGTCGAAAATTCCTTAATATCATAATAGTTCTTTTCCAAAGCTTTCGTTGAAACTGTCATATATTAGAGGGTATTAAAACATGAGTGTAGTTTTTCGAGACGCAGGCGAGTTTCAAAAAAAAAAAATTTAACAAAAAATGGAACCGACTTCAACATCCAAAAGTGTGAAATAACTTGTTGAAGTCGGTACCATGATGGTTCAAAAGTAGCTATTATCACAATATTGCGCATGGTACCGACTTCGACAAGTTATTTCACACTTTTGGATGTTGAAGTCGGTTCCATTTTTTGTTAAAAATTTTTTTCAACCTTTTTAGTGTAACTCAAAAACGGCTTGACCGATTTTGATGAAATTTAAAATGGGACCAAACGACAAGCATCAGCTTTCAAACAAAAAAAGAATTTTCAAAATCGGTTCACCCAGTCAAGAGATCTGAGGTAACAAACATAAAAAAAAAACAGACGAATTGAGAACCTCCTCCTTTTTTGGAAGTCGGTTAATAAGATTACACGAGGTTTTAATACCTAATTATATGCAGTTGCATACACTACTTTATTTAATCTCATGGCTATAGGTAGCTACATTAAATAGCGATTTAGTACGAAATAGCGCCAAAATGGAAAAAGTCTGTTATTGGTCTATTGGCTTGTGAAATAACTTGTTGAAGTCGGTACCATGATGGTTCAAAAGTAGCTATTATCACAATATTGCGCATGGTACCGACTTCGACAAGTTATTTCACACTTTTGGATGTTGAAGTCGGTTCCATTTTTTGTTAAAAATTTTTTTCAACCTTTTTAGTGTAACTCAAAAACGGCTTGACCGATTTTGATGAAATTTAAAATGGGACCAAACGACAAGCATCAGCTTTCAAACAAAAAAAGAATTTTCAAAATCGGTTCACCCAGTCAAGAGATCTGAGGTAACAAACATAAAAAAAAACAGACGAATTGAGAACCTCCTCCTTTTTTGGAAGTCGGTTAATAAGATTACACGAGGTTTTAATACCTAATTATATGCAGTTGCATACACTACTTTATTTAATCTCATGGCTGTTTTGTTTAGGGAGGACATAGATGCTGGCTACCGCCTGTGCGGTCGTCCAGCTCCACCGGGTTTTGGGCGAGGGCCTGGCCCTACAATAGCCCGGGAGGGAGAAGTGCCGAAGGCACTTCTCCCGAGACGGGCGTAGAAGGCGAAAAGCGCTTTCTACCTCCGTCTCCTGCGGACGCCGAAAACGTGCCGCTACTATAGGAGGGGTTGACAGCGAGCTCAAGGGCACCACTGTGGTTCGGACCTCGGCTTGTCTCGCTGTCGAGAGACATGGGGGGGATCGGAGCAAAATGCCTCTGTGCAACTGCAGTGTTGCACAATTGGGCCCTACTGAATAATACTCTTTGACTATTTGGAGAGCAATTTATCGTGACCTTGTTTTTGCCTCGAGCTCGCCGGCGAGCTCGGTGTTTGATTGTGTGACCTCTGATTACCTCACACCTGGGGATTTTACCTCGACGACTTGCGGATAACGCTAAAGCTGCCAACGTAATGGCTGCGATGGGGTCATCCGGGTCGTCTAATACCTGCCGTGGTCGGCGACGGGGGGGTTTGAAAAATGGGATAGAAGAGGCAGTCGAGTAGTTCGATACCTGGACAACCAATGGGTTCGGGTGGTGGGGCGCTCGATCAAAGTATCGGCGGGCGCAGTCCTTATTGAACTGCGCTAGAGAGGGAAGGTTTAAGTCGCAATGCAACTCGGTGTTCCGGATATACCACGGGGCGCCGGTTGCATTACGAAGAAAACGGTTTTGGATGACTTGAAGTTTATGAAGGTGGGCCTCACTAGCATGACTAAACACTACTGATGCGTAAGTCATGATGGGGCGGATGCAGGCAGTGTAAAGTCTCTTCTTATTACTAAGAGACATTTTACTCTCTTTGCGAAGTAGGGGACCAAGGCGACCCATTATGAAGGCCGCTCTGTTACGGACGGTTGTTATGTGATCGTTAAAGGTGAGATGACGATCAAGGGTGACTCCGAGGTATTTTGTTCTAGGAACCCAGGGAATGGGTTCGTCGAACAAAATAAGCGGTTTCGGGTAAGGGGAGCGTGTCTTCTCAGTAAAGCACATAGCTGTGCTTTTAGCTGGGTTGACCGCGATGCGCCATTTTCGGAACCAGTCACCGATCTCGGTGATGGCCCGTTGCATGACGAAATAGGACTGTCTGTTGATATGCCACCCAGTGGTGTAAATGGCGGTATCATCCGCATATTGGGCTAGGAATACTTTGGGCTGAGAGCGTGGGATGTCACTGGTATACAGTGCAAAGAGAATAGGTGATAGCACGGAGCCCTGAGGGACTCCGGCTCTGACTGGGTGGGGGGAGGAGAGGGTGCCTTCCACGCGATAGCGAAAGCTTCTGGCTTTAAGGAAGTCTTGTAGGATGAGCACAAGACGTTCTGGCACGCCAAATTGGTATAGCTTGTAGATCAAGCCGTTGTGCCAGACTTTGTCAAAAGCTTTCGCTACGTCGAGGAAGACTGCTAGCGTAGTCTGGGGTTTGGGGTACTTATTGAAGCCCTCAATGATGTGCTCCGTGAGGCGGTGCACCTGTTGGACGCATGAGTGTCCGGGTCTGAAGCCAAACTGCTCATCTGGGATAAGGTGGTGTTCCTTAGCATGGGACTGGAGACGGTTTGCAAGTAACCGCTCGTAAAGTTTGCCTAAGGCACTGAGGAGGCTGATGGGGCGGTAACTGGTGGGGTCAGATGAGCTTTTGCCTGGTTTGTGAATGCCAATGACATTTGCACATTTCCAGGTGTCTGGGAATAAGCAGTGGCTCATAGCAGCATTGAAGATGCTGACTAGGAGATGGATGAGAGGAGGAGAGAGGGTTTTAAGAACCCTGTTGGAGATGCCATCGGCACCGGGGGATTTGCGCGGTCGGAGGGCCTTGATCAGTCTCTCCACCTCAGCGTAAGTCGCTAAGGTGATTGGTGGGAGTTCAGAGGTGACCACAGAGCTTTTACGTTCGACTTCAGCATCCACCGAATCGAGGTGAGCTTGGTCAACGTGATCTACGTTAGGGGAACACTGAGCCTCTAGGCTATCAGCTAGGCACTCAGCTTTGTCTTCGTCAAAGAACGCTGGGACTAGTGGGACTGGTCTGTATAAGGGAGGCATGTCGTTATGGTTACTTCCTTTCAAGCCTCGCGCCAAGTCCCAGTAACCATGGTGGCTTGGCACGAGGTTTGAAAGTTTATCGCCCCATTGTTGATCACGCAACTCAGACATGCGACTTTGAACCATGCGTTCAAAGTGGCGTTTCTTAGTTTTGTTCTCTTTACTGGGGTAAGAGTCGTAATGTCGGGTCACTGCTTTACTCTCCGTCACCAATCGTCTCACATCCGCTGGAATGACAAGGCGCCGGTCGTCCGGCACTATGACCTCCTTTGCGGATGCACCTACTACGGTGGAGAGGTGATTGGTGAACGAATCGATCGCAAGGGTTACGTCATCTTTTGTCAGGATGTCGTCAGGGATCTTGTCTAGGTCCGGTGAACTGATAGCCTTTAGGGCATCGCCTACTTGCTTCCAGTTCACTATCGTCTTAGTGGGGCGGGGGAGGTCAGTCGTTGGGTCGGGACCTAGTCGCAGTATAATGGGTCGGTGGTCAGAGTGAAGCTCGTGAACCACTTCTATGGAGCGTAACCGGAGTGTTACGCCTCTGAATAGTGCCATGTCAAGCAAGTCAGATCGGTGGTCTTCCATATAAGGGTAGTGAGTGGGCTCAGTGGGCGCAATTATGTCAAAGTTAAGTTCTGCGATTAGGTTTTCAAGTGCAATACCTCTGGGATTGTTGACGTTACAATTCCATAGGATGTGCTTACTGTTGAAGTCGCCAATCAGAATGACGGCGCTTCCTAATGAGAATAGGGCTTCTAAGTCAGCTCGGACGATCGGCTTTTTGCAAGCTTGGTAACAGGATGCTATGACTATAGGTTGATGACCAGTCATAGCTAGGAGGCAACAAGATGCTTCCATATTAACAAGAGTCGGGGTAGGTAGGGGAATGCAGTGCAGGGACCTTTTGTAATAGATAAGAGTGCCTCCCCCACGGGAGTTCACTCTATCATCACGTACCGTTCTGTAATTGGCAAACCTAGGGTTCGCCTTCCCCGGTTTTAGAAAGGTTTCCTGCACGCATATGATATCGATAAGGTGGGTACAACAAAAGTCGTGGACGAGGTCACGTTGTCTGAAGAGGCCGTCAGCGTTAAATGACGCTAACGAAACTGAGTACGGTTTCGTGCGTTCGGTTGTACTACCCATAGTGGTTGTACTGGGGAGGGGCCTGGGGAACGAAGCGCTTAAGGGCGCTAAGTAAATTCGCGTGTTCCAATGTGTATTGGATCACGTCCGCTGGGGATTGAGCGTATTGCATCTTGTGGAATAGCTCTTGTACCTCATTGATGTCAACCGACATAGCCAGATCGCTGACTAGGTTGATTGCCTCTTGAAGAGGGGCAGCCATCAATGGCATAGGTGGAGCTTGTGGCCGGGAAGCGGCGCGGGGAGGCGCGCGAATGGTGTTGGCGACGGGTGCCGGGAGCGCGGGGCGAGCCGGGGCCGGTGCGCGGGCAGGGAAAAATAATCTCATGGCTATAGGTAGCTACATTAAATAGCGATTTAGTACGAAATAGCGCCAAAATGGAAAAAGTCTGTTATTGGTCTAATGGCTTGGAACCAGCGCGTTGCGTGCGCGCGCAGCGCGCTCACCACACATAATGTGAATTGGTCGGGACACATTGTACTTTAATAATTAAAAAAGTTGTTTTAAAGCATTGTCTTGTTAGAAGAATAATGCTTTAATTTATTTTTTAATTTTCTTAAAGAAGTATGTTAATAAAATATGCCAATAAAAGTCTGTATTTCATTTCATACTATTTATTTTTCATGTATTTCATTTTCATATATTTTAGTTAAATACTGCTTTAAGAAAAGTTAAAAATTAAATTAAAGCATTATTTTCCAAACAAAACAATGCTTTAAAAATTTTTAAAAACATTTTTTTAACTATTAAAGTACAATGCGTCCAGATCAAGGAGGTTTCAATTCAATTTAATTACACATTATCTGTGGTGAGCGCTGGTTCCGAGCCAATAGACCAATAACAGACTTTTTCAATTTTGGCGCTATTTCGTACATACGAATTTGAGCAATATTTTGTTGGATAAAACTTTAGTAGCAAAAATGTCAAGCTTATAGCCAGTAGATTATATAAAGCAGTGTAGGCAACTGCATATAATTAGGTATTAAAAAACTCGTGTAATCTCATTTTGAAACTTCGTTTTAATACCCTCTATTATATGACAGTTGCATAAACTACTATTACTGCCTACTATATTTTGGCAAATACCCTATTAATAGGGGAGGCTGTGTTCAGCAGTGGACGATTCGGCTGTTACAGTATATTGACATACCATTATTTCAGCTACATTAAAATACAGTTCTATACAACAGTTTTTAAGATCATCCTGATTATTGCACTTCTCAAAATTTGACCAATATTAGCTGTCAACACAAATGGAAAAATACGTTTGTATCAATATTTTTCTATTGCTCAGTTTATTTAGCAAAGCATACACGTAGTCCACATGAAGTAAATTGACAAATAAGATCCTTGGTCCCTTCTTCTACACAAAGAAACCCTTATTACTACGAAGGTCTTTTATGGTCGTCCATCCGGAACATATCCCCAAATATTTCACATATGGACCTCTGAATTTGAATGACGTAGCCTTTCCGGTTAGTTTATTCCTAAGTTATCTAGATAAATATGGTAACGATGTACCGAAAAAGAATCTAAAAGGAAAAGTTGGGTCTGAATACGTAATAAAATCCAATTTTGTTATAGATATAATACATGCGAAATTTTGTGTGTGTGCGTGTGTTTGTATGTATGAACTGAGCAGAGGTATTTGATAAACTTAGGTAACACTACATAACCCAGCTGAAACAATATTTCGAAGTGTTTTGTGTCTACACGAAGCATAATAAAAAAAGCGGAAAGATTGCGAATCGGCACGCGCAGAGTATTTATAACGCTTTCCATACTAATGTTATTTTGTCATATTTCAAATAGGTACCAAGTATTCAAATTCGCTGAAATTTGACACGCATGTCCTTGAGGTTAATATCTACGCTTTTGTTGTCGCTTGAACTTCAGCGCATGGTGGTATAGCGTTTTGCAAATGCCCACATGGCTAGCTACCAACCTCAAGTACAATATGTGTCGCCAAGCACCTCACGGTTTGTACGGCAGCTTTGAGAGCCAGTAATTCTAGATTTCGCCTGTCTACCTACGATAACATCATAAATTATAATCAGGTGAGATTTTGATTAAAGCTAGTATAACACATCAGTAATTAAAAATTAACAAAATGCATCTTCTTTCGTAGTGATGTTGCTACGGTTCTCCGTTTCCACATAACATGGTGGCCGCGAAGCGGTGATTAGCAGAGATCACACCATCTCCGTCTCCTGATTTCTCGATCGTGAGCTCGAAGAGCCAAGACCTCTTGATGGACGAAGGATGCTTCGTGTAGAAAATTCTTCCAGTTTATCTGCATGGCCTTTGAGACGTCACTTCGGCTTAGCAGGAAAATTAGGCGGTATAACTACATATTATATTTTAAATGTTTATCTAAAATATGTTTTTTTTTTAAATATTATAACCTATTTGTTAATTTTATATATATTATGGATTTCCGCCAACGCCTGTATCTATTCATTCTCGCCTCAATTTAAAGTTAAACATGACCTAGTTTCTAAGTAAGCCATTTCTATTTTTGACTCTCTTTCCCCTTGTTTTTTGTTTTCCGGGTCACCAGGCTCTAACAACCTTGTTAAAGATATAACATGATGAAATAGATAAGTTGCTCTGTAATCGTTTCTAAGTAACTTTCTAACTTTAGGGCAAGTTAGGGACGGTAAATGATATTTGAGAGACATTGTCCTGTAATAAGATAAAAGGGACCTAAGCACCGTATCGCCATTAGGTAAGTGCCTGGCATGAATGGTCACAATTCACAACGTTCTGACGGTTCAAGAAAAAGCCTATTTATTATAGAGAGAATAGACGTTTATTTTCTAGAAAGGCTAATGTAAAGGGCTTTTAGTAATTTTTTGCCTGGGTATTTTATTCTACTCACTACAACTGTTCATATAGGTAGGTATATTCGATTATGGTTTAGTTGAAGGTATGATAGCTGAGTGGTGACAGCTATGTACTGCCTTGTCGCAGGTTCCTGGTTCGATCTCCACCGCCAGCTTGAGCTTCAACGTAGAGCACTTTTCAAAAGCTTGCTCGGCCAGCTACTACCCTCAAGTAGAAAATCTGTCGCCAAGCACTTAACAGTGTGTTCCGGCAGCAGTCCTTGAGGGCTAGTAAATTATGAAATACAGGCACAAGTAACAATAATTACTTAACGGTTGTACAACGATCCTCCGGTTTTACGTATAAGGTGCCTTAATCGATAGTTCTTGTAATCATATTGAGAAATAAGTACTTATTCTGCAATTTATTAAATAATTTATCTACCTAACTTCTTGATGCTCTCCAATACAATAGCCAAACATCTAATGACGCTGATGTTATTAAGAAAACGATAGTAACATTTCTTGCCGTTATTTTATACAGTGTTATTTATTACATACTATGGTTATTGATCGATTTGACAACATTCATGCACGTCACTCAACGGAAAATAATCCATCATTATTTATGAATACTCGAAAAAAGTTTTCATTTACCTATTTTTCCGCCGACATAAAGGTTAGAAACATACTTGTATACTCATGGAAAAAATTGTCCAATGCTAACTAGTCCTACACTATATATATTCTAAGGTCATGAAGACATAACTAGGTCAGAAACGCCGAAGAGAAAAATATATAAATAAATTGACATCATAGCCCGGCACCTCACGGGCATATAATAATGTTCCGACCCATTTATTAAAATCGCATTTCCTCTTATCAAGGTTGTCTAAAGTTCTTAACAATTTTCACCGGTTTTCTATCTTGCTTCATGTGTGGATAAGAGGGATTAACTCATAGAACTGTTGAATAACCCTACATAGTTGACGCTGTTATCGTTTCAGAATATTGGGAATGGGAATACGTGTTTTAGTAAATGGATATCAAGCCAAACGTAGTAGTTCTGTGAGCATACTGTAAAAGAAAGGTATTGCCTTCACGATATGAGACCGTGCGATATTATAAAATAAAACGCACTACATAGTGTATTTTACATGACTGCCCAAAATTGGGTGTTATGTATTCAGGGTTCATGTATGTATGTATGTTTGTGAGTTTCTTTATTCCACCCTAACGTTTAAACGGCTTAACGGATTTCAATGTATGAGCAAGTGACACTAGGTACATAAAAAAAACTGTTGGATTTTAGGCGCCATATTGTGAGAAAAAAATTACCTTCCAAACCCCTCGGTTATCTAGGATAACCCTGGGTTATCAAAATGAAGCTTAAAAACGATTCCATTAATATAATAATAATTTAATTTCAATGGAACGATAAAACGTTAAATAAAAATAAATAATTTGCAGTGGAGGTTTTTCTTTTTAATGAATTTATACTTTTCATTAATTATATTAGTATTCAACTACGTCAGGCTCAGTAAAAAGGGGCATATAAAAATATCATAGTAATGGCGATATAATATATTGTGTCATTAAACCATTTATCAAAATAATTACGAATCATATTCACATTATTCTATGACTTAATTACATTAGACCATGAAGTTCGTTATTGAATAGACTCTTTACGATATACTCTTTGGTTCATACAAAATGGCGCGCATGCGATTTTCATGAGCGCGAAAACACACGCACTTGGCGGCATTTTGATGTTTTCTTTGTACTGATTTTCAAATTCCAAAACTTCTAAGAGTCATTATACATTCTAAGAGTGATTATCATTGCGTGTATCTGTGTTAGTGGCTAAAAACTGAGTTCAAGATCAAACCATTGTTTGATTCATTTCCATTGAAATAGGTTGATCCAACTCCATCAGACTTAGTGGAAGAGGCAGGAAGCGTCTAGAGTTAGGTAGGTATGTATTTTGTATTCTTATAATTCTCTTTCAATTTTCTCACAAACGTATTGAAAAACGTCGTGTGATACACGTGTCTGAAGGTTTTTGTAAACTCGGGACTATAATTTTATCGTTTCGTTTACAATAACCTTTCTGTACTTGTATGGACTGGAAAAACATTAAAAAAAATAATAACATAAATAGGTATATCTAGTGACAATTCCGATTTAGGTTCCTGCTAAGCCGACGTGATCTTGAGCTCGAAGGCCCTCTGATACTTCGTGTAGAAACGAAACGCGTCGCAAATTCTTCCGGTTAGGCTATGCCACGATGACGCCACGTTGGTTTACCAAAATGGTGCAATTGTTACTAGATATATCTAAGTATATATTTTAGAAAGGTAATGGTTTCTTAACTTGTTTTCAATAATTATTTATCACGGTTTACCGCGATTTATTTCATTTAATTGGGGATGGGTACTGAAATTTTGTAGTACCTATAGTGACATGTATTTGAAACGTAGATATAGTTCTCATAAAATAAAAAAAGGATCCTGAATTATGCAGATAGTCAACCAATAGTGCATATGTGTTCCTTCGTATTCAGATGAAGAGATAAATTTAACATTTTAGTTAGTTGGTTTCATTTGATGCTCCGAAGAATTTGCCCTATTAGCGGAGCACTAATAGTGAATATGCCATGCAAATGGCACGAACACAGATCACAGAAACTAAAGGATCTCAATGGGCACCAATTAACTATGACATTATTAAATTTATCTTTTGACCTGTATATAAAGATGAATAAACACGCATCAAATTTTGCTACCCATTAAATGACACCATGATATCGTAATGAAGGTTTCATTTTAATGCTAACAGTAAACTCGCTGGTTGCCAAAGAAATACAAACATTTACATATCTCGTTATTTAAACCAAGCAAAACCACAAAATCGATCAGTATTGAAGGATTCTCTATGCAAACAGTAAATTCACTGACTACTACTGTAGTGAATTAAACATATACATACTAGAAATAGGAGTTCATAACACAATATCCTTTGGTTTAAAACAAAAAAATATAAGTGTAATAAAAATATATACTTCGGAGACGGTGCCTAAGTAAGCGACTTGTCGAGGTATTGAACTGTCGAAATTCAGTATGACACACGCCTTGCTCCTCTAAATCTGTCAGCTTACATAATTATGTAAATAAAATAGCCCCGTTAAATGTGTGAGCAAAATCGAAACTCAGGAAATACTTAAGCTTATTGAAGCGTTGATTTTCATATAAGTGGTAAGTACGATGTGATGAGGTTATGAATATAGAGTGAAATCCATAGTTATAGTTTATTTGCGCAATTTTTAAATGGAAGTTTAATTTTTGAAAATTTCTCTGGCAGGAATTAAAGAACAGCATAATTCAGGATAGATGAAATGGCGAGATGTCTTTGGAAGTAAATGTGACTTGTATTCCCATTAAGCTTTATAAAACCTTTCGTAATAGAGTGAAATCCATAGTGATTTGCGTAATTTATTAAATGGAAATTTAATTTGTGATAATTTCTCTGGAAGGAACTGAATAACAGGATAAATGCAGTACGGAGGAAATGGCGAGATGTCTTTGGGACTAAGTATGACCTTGTATGCCCATTCAGCATATAATTTATTTGTAAACGATAACTAAAGTGTAACAACAGATATTTCTGACTAAAATTAACATATTTAACTTAAAAAAATAAAATTAAAATAAAAACTTAAAATTACTACAAACTAATCCAATATTCCGCTACCATTAGGCAGTGTTCCCAAAATGCTGGCCGCATTGCCACGTTGTATGGCAATGCTTATCCTCTGTCCAAAGTATATGCCAGCATTTTGGTCACAAGTAGCGTCGACCAGACGTTTTGAGAGGTCTTTGAATAATAGTTTGAAATTATATAAAATTTCAGAAATTATTATTTATTATTATTATTTGAAATTATATTAAATTCCATTCAGCTATATAAAACCTCTCGCAATCTGTGGATTCTATGGTTGGGCAACGAATTAGGTGGTTATAAAAGGAATGCAGGCAGTAATACAATAGGAGGTAACGATACAGGAGTGTACAGTTATGCCAAAAAGGCTATAAATAGATTGCAAAAGAACAGAGTGAATAAAAAATACATTTATGCCGACCTCACATTGCGTGTGATAAAACCACTAAGAAGAACAGGATTTTACTCGTTATTAAATTCTAACAATACAATTATATCATCACGCCTGGAAGAACGGGTACGGCTAGGCTGATGTATCTTACTACACAACAATATGGTTTATTTTGGTTCAATTCAAACAGGAATTGTCTTTGTACTATACATTTTGTACGTTGCGGTTTTACTGCGTACCTAACTATAATGTGGTTTAAATCTTGTAAATACGGTTTTCGTCGAATGGGTTGCAAATGATCGGTTCATAAAGAAATATGTGCACTGTTTACATACAAAAAATTTCGACCAATCCTAGCCGCCGCGCTTATACATCTGTCAACTGTCAATTTGCTTCTTCGTAACTAATCTTCACTTTAATTAGCGAAATTATTAGTTCTTATTAAATGTCAAGGCATTCTATTGTTTTACGTAAGTAGCTAATCTTTCTGTGTAAGTAACCACAAAAACAAATATCTTTTCATCGAGTGTCAAAATGTGAATTTGAGGTTTGTGTCACGTTGCTAATTAAACTTCGTTCTTTTCTGTGCTGGCTTTAAGGAGCAGATATAATTATAGTTGGCGCTATATTGCAATCTTGATATATTGAGAACTGTTTGCGCAATTACAATACAAATAGTGCACCTAAACATGATATACCATAACAATTTTTTTATTTTTTTTTATTGCTGATAGGGAAGTCTTTGACCACAATATCACCTGATGGTAAATGATGATGTGGTCGAAGGTGTTAACAGGCTTAACCTAGAATTACTGGCTCTCAAGGACAGCTGTCGGTCCGGCAGCTGTTAGGTAACAGTGTGTTCCGGCAGCTGTCCTTGAGAGCCAAAAATTTTAAAAACCACAACAAACCTGCAATCACCAGCTTGGCAACAGATTTTCTACTTGAGGGTGGTCGCTAGCCAGGCGGGCATTCGCAAAATGCCCTTCCACCATGCGGTGAAGCTCAAGCCCGCGGCGGGATTCAAACCGTGGACCTGCTGCGCGGCAGTCCATAGGCAATGGCACTGAGCCATCACTGCTTCAAAAAAAGGAGTCAGGGGGTTTTTACTTTCTTAATTAATTCATAATTGTTATACGTATAACAACAAAGAAAGCAAAAATTATAACAACAAATATAACAACACCTCTGAAAAACAACCGGTCAAAATTATAAAGCTAAGATCTAATTATAACAGCAAGTTTACAGCATGCAATTGTGGCAGGGTACTGGCGAATGTCCATTTCATGTCATTCAATGACTTGTGAAATGCTAACACTTTCCATCATTTAATTTCAAGAAACCTGTTATTATTGTGAAACAGACTTTTTTAAACTAATTTTTGGCTTTGAGTGACTACACTGCGGATCAAACAGTTGGCAGTGCCAATTTGGTTTGGTTTGGTTGAAAAATTAATATTATAGTTTAATTGAAAACGACATCACTTTTTTTAAGAAACCAGCATTATTTATTTTTGAAAGAGAGCTAGAACGATCCTGTTTACATGAAACCGTCTACAAACCTCAGAGTACATTACTAATACACTAATTTTCCGAGAGTTGGAACTATACTACTATTGCATTGATAGCTCAGTGGCTTTGGCTATGGACTGCCGCGCAGCAAGTCCATGGTTCGAATCCCGCCGCGAGCTTTTCACCGCATGGTGGTAGGGCAATTTGCGATTGCACGACTGGCTAGCGACCATCCTCGAGTAGAATATCTGTCGCCAAGCATCTCACGGTATGTTCCGACAGCTGTCCTTGAGAGCCAGTAATTCAAGGTCAAGCCTGTTTGACACCTTCGACCACATCATCACTTACTATCAGGTGATATTGTTGTCAAAGGCTCACCTATCAGCAATTTAAAAAAAACCCGATTTGCGGGGTCCACATGTGTTCAAACATTAAAATTCCGCAAATTCTTGGATTTAGTGCACAATTGTATAACAATATTTTATATAATTTAAAAAACCAATTAACTAACACACAAAGAAACACTAAATATTTATGTCGTTACGGCTTTACAATAGTAATAAAATGTAAGGTAATGAATAGAAAAAATATAGGAAATTTTGGAAATTAAAAAAAATATTAGTTTCTTCATCAGTATTGAGTTATATTATCATTTAATGCTTATTTTTTGCTATGAAATCCAATATCTTAGTAGACATTTGCAGATATTAAACATCCAAACGAAACATTTGACAACACTACTAGGTACATCCTATCGATGTAAGAACCACCAAGTTTACAGGTTCCGGATATTTCGAACATATCCATAAAAAGTGAAAAGGCAAACCATTAGCATAAAATTTACGCTCGAAATATCACAGAGTTGGAATATATAATATTTTTTCTTTTAGTTTAGTTTGTATAAAAGCAACTGCACACAAATTAACCTTACGTTTCATTATCTTACGAAAAAACCTTTTGAATAGAGAAATTGAAAAGAGAAAGTTTGCTAAATGAACAGAACCTGATTCAATGTTTAATCAAGCTTAAGTTATGTTTTAATAGAGCAAAAAATAAGAGAGCGTGCCTCATTATAATATGCAATAGTTAAAACGTAGTACTAGTAACGTAATAGTACTTACGATCTGGGTTAGGGTTGTCAAACATTAGGTATTTTTATCGCGTCGAGTTGAATGAATACACATAACTATTTACTGGTTCAACCGATCTTGATGACTTGTTGGTAGAGTTCTTCAAGTTAGTCTCAATTAATTATGACCTACTTCGATGATCAACATACTGGAACCTATTTGGGTCAAACAATAAGCATTGCAGTTCAACGGGGCAATCCTGCAGCATGATGGGCACGCTGCCAACTGTTAGTGGGCTGGAGCGTTTGGACTGCCTGTGTGTAATGACTTGTGGGTTGTCTGAATGCTTTCATTGTTGTAGCTGTAATGTTGAATATTGCTCGTAGTATTTTGGTAATAAAGGCGGGCTATAATTTGACAGTAGTGGTTTTCGACACAAGCACAAAAAATATTTTTTGCGGTAAAGCAAAGAGTTCGTAGAGGTTTGATTGAAAAGAGAGTTTACGTATTACGTAAACATGAAAATTTCATGACACGCGGAACTAAAAACAAAAAAACCCTCCATCGTTGAACAATGCCTCTCTCTTAGGAAGGGTTTGCCATAATCCCCGCATTTGGTAAACGCAATGTAAGATTGCAGAAGGCACTGCTGCCTACATAATTTATATTTAATATCTAATTCACCGAAGTTAGCCGGGATAGAACCGCACCCTCTTTATCCACCTGTGGGATTCGTAAGAGTCGCAAAAAGTTCAACAATGGATGTCCCGGCTGATGACGTGATATAATGTTTGCAAATTCAATCGGTAAATTCTTCCACACGTGTCGCTTCTTTACAAGAAACTAATGCAAGTAGCTTTACCTTACTTGACGCTGATTTGAACACGTGACAACCCTAACCTAGATGTGGTTTCGTTATCCGTAATAACATTCACAATAACATTGTTGGTTCGTACTTCGTACCAGCATAGCTCACTCATAAATTATAGGGTTTCGCAAAGAGCGAACGGAGCCCTATTAAATATGGAATAGATCGTTTTGGATATTCTTTTTTAGCATTTGTTCGTACAACAGGACCGACTTCTATCTCTGAAAATTATTAAGTAAATAGTTTGTCAGGCCACAAAAATGAGATTATGATATTAGATACAAATTATAGGTATCATAATATTTATATATTATGTGCGGTCATTTTGGAAACAAATCCGTTTTTCATAACCACTTGATTAATAGGTAAAAAATATTCCTTCAAGTGAAATGCATTATTTTTCCTAATTTTCGCGCATATTCGACTAACAATAATTCGCAGCCGCTTCATGCAGGGCGCACTGAAATTGAAATTTATTGAATCCATCTCTTGTTTTATTTTCTGTTGCAAGCTGTTAATTAATATGAATCGCCCCCTTCAACCTAAATTAAATAATTAAATCGAGTTCCGACGTTCAATTGGATATTGATTGCAGTCCACCAGATTCGAGATCGGAAGTCAAGTCAGTGATGAAAAACCTGCTATAAGCGAATTTGAAAGAAAAATACATAAATATATATGAACATGTTGACTGATGAAAACATAATGCAGTTATTATTTGAAGCCCCAGACTGTGTCATTTATGTAGCAACAAAGATTTTAATGTAATTCTATTCAAATTTCCTTTAATTTTTTTCGATAAGCTCGGCAGAAATGGCAATTGCCGGTCCCGTATCATTGAAGTCCTCGCCGGCGGCCCAGCCTTCAAACTCATACTCGATATGCAATTGCCTATTTCGGGGCCTTCACAATAATGTACTGTTATTATCTCAAGAATCATATGCTACCTACCAACACATTATCAGTTACCATCAAGTGAGAATGCAGTCAAAGGTTAGCCATAAGCATAAAAAACTTCCCTATTGCTATAGTTTTCTCCCAACAATCCTTCCATTCCTTGTTAGGATGCCGTTTGGATGTTTTTGAACTTTGAGAGATGGTTTAGACATCTTTCTTCTGTGCTTAACATTAAATGACTATACTTTTCAGACATGTCTGAATGCTAATGTAGATTTTCTTCTTGGTCAACAAAAAATATATTTTATACTGAAGATTTCTCAAGAATTTACTAAGTATATCAATAGCAACTTTAGGTCTCAGGAGAATGACACCTTTCCGAAAAAAATAAAAACTAAACTACTAACAAAACATACAACTGTAACAAAGCTATGCCTTAAAATTGTCATAACATAAGTCATTCATAATAACTACGTCACAATCTTTTTAAAGTAACAATAATAAATAATCATTTTTAAAATTTATAACTTTATCTTAACTTTAACTTTATCTCTATTTATATTTGTTAACTGAATGTTCTGTTACAGTTGCAAACATACCTAATTATATTTGTAGGTTTAACAAAATAAATTGAATAATTAAAGCAATCATATTTCATACCTGCCGTCGAGCCAACTACATTCAATATTGAGTCATAATTTTATCACCTTCTATTACAGCAATCTTTGTTGTTCATTTTATTTGAATGCGATAATGCAATAACTTATTAGAAAATGATTTTCAAATGACAGGCAGTAAGATAATATATTTACGATAACAGTTAGTTAATTTACCCTTTCTACAAAGTAAAAATACTTATGTAATGAATTATTGTTTTTTTATAGCTGAAAGGCTTTGACTGCTACGTCACTTGATGGTGATGATATCATCATCATCATCAGGTGAGGAATAGTCGAAGATATTGTTCAGGCCAATCAAGAATTACTGGCTCGTACGGAAGGCTGCCGGACACATTGATGGGTGATCAGCGACACATTTTCTACTTGACGGTGGTAGAAGCCAGGCAGGCATTCGCAAAATGTCCTACTAACGTGCCGAAAACCCTCTACATTTATATGTATGAGATTTATATATAATATTTGTGTTGTCCGTTTAAATTTTCATTTATTTGGTTCATCAAAGCTTTTAAACGTCTACTGTTGAACAAATTATTGAACACCAATGCACCTTATATCCTTAAATTGTCCCTAAAACCGTATTCCACTTTGCCTCACTCGTAGGCACCAGCCTAAGCCATTGCTAAGGCTGGTGCCTACGAACGGAATGCGTGCGTTTGTTACGTGGGATTTTAATCTACTGAAACTTTTCTGCAAAGAGGATATTAATATAATATTAAACAATACAAACAATACAAATAGGGGTCTTGTGGTATATTATCAAATGTGGCACAGCTGAGGTATTAGTTAAGTTGTAATGTTTTTTTTATTATTACCTATTAGTATTTACTTTTTTCATCCCACGCATGACTATAATGTTTCCTCTCGGAAATTTGTAGTTTTGTGAAATGATTTCGTGTATGTGAAAACATGAGTGGAACATATTCGGATATCGGCTTCATAGCACCCCCTGCTGTATTGTTGATATATTAATATCCTTCTTATTTTAAGGTACCAGTATTATTACACTGACTTTTTTTTTCAGAATTAAATGAAATTAAATTTACAACCTCTAAGAATATATTGTCAGCACGAGCTATGTCCGGCATCGAAAAATCTCAGTTTATTCATTGTCATATACCTTGTCGCATTCACTACTGAAAAATTTATTCCATACTCTCACATTTCTAATTTTCTTTCCAAAACTGAATTAATAATGTATTACATTACTATTTAAATCACGTAGAATCTCACGACTGAGACTAATAAAAACTAAATCATGTTACACTTAATAAAGTATGTAATTTCAGCAATTCATTAATATTTCCAATTTGGCAAAATGAGGGCGTAGACACAGATTGGCGTAGGTACGTTTATTTGATATAGAATTGGAAGCCGTGACTTCGCATGTTAATATACGAATTTCGGTTTCATTTGTAGCTTATATTAAGTATTAAATTAATATTACTTCCAGACAATACATATTAACCGTTTATAGGCGATGTATCCTTTATGTTGTTAGTGGAAACATCGTTATTGTTCAATATGTTCTCGTGTCGTTTCCTTGTTGAGAATGCCTCATTGAAATCACGAGGTCTTGGGTCCAATCTCCGGGTCGGACAGTACCGTCGACGAGCCGCTCTGAGTCGAATACGATCAAATGAAAGGGTCTTTTCAATAATATAGTTGAGATACATATCAACAAACATACCGTTCACTGTTGCATAAAGGCACCCATCAGGGGGCTTTGTCTTTGTCGCCACGGTCGCCACGGGATCGCAGTGTTAGGTGCAGGCGAAGGCACTGTTGCCCACCTCCCTGCTATTCCTTTCTTCATCGCCTTTTACTACTCGCACAGGTAGATATGAGGGGTGTTTCTAGCCAGGCACCTTTCTATATAAGGGTAGGTTGATTATTTAAAGTTCCTTTTTGCTGATGACTGCTTATAGTTGTTCGAGTGACGCAACCATTCCTATGAAATCTCGAAGTCTGGAAAGGCGATCCCCTGGATTAGTTATGTTAAAAATACACTGTCGCAATAGTTTGTACATGTGCCCAGATGGCAGTAGGCTCCTATACAATAACATGTAACGTAGGAATGCAATTTTTTTTTCAGCCATATTAAACTATGATACATACATAGACATAAAGTTATTTTTATTGGTATACAACAACAATTGCACTAAGATTAATAAAAAATCAGAACTCAAAATTCAAAAGATGTATAGTGTGACAATAGGCGACCTTATCACTGGAAACGATCTCTTCCAGGGAAACTGACTAATCGCTCATATCTAGCATTATAATTGGCGAATGACTTCATTAATCTAGCCGCATATCTAGATCAGTACTATATTATAATATTATAAATGCGAAAGTAACTATCTGTCTGTCTATTACGCTTTCACGCCAAAACTAGTGGACCGATTTAAATGAAATTTGGTATGGAAATAGTTTGAGACCCGGGAAAAAACATAGGATAGTTTTTATCCAACTGCGCAAAAAGGGGTTAATGTTTTTGCGCGATAATCGACATACGCCCGGGCGGAGCCGCGCCCGGAAAGCTAGTCAACAATAAAAGTAAATAAAAACAAAGACCTGCTAGTATTGAAACACGTGAATTAACTGGTCGAAGACGGGATGGTAACCAATTCATTGAGTTAAGATAATGGACGTCTTCATGGTATTTTTATTTATACCATGTATAGTACCTTATCAGCCGGATTGTCCATTGTTGAACACATTCTCCCCCGTTTAGGAAGGTTTTGCTATAATCCCCACGCTTGGTAGGCGTTGTGGGGATCACAGTTTAAGATAGGCGCTGCTGCCCACCTTCCAGTATTTTACCTTTAGTCGCCTCTTACGAAAACCACAGGTAGAATTGCACCCACAGGGTGACGTTCTAACGCGGCACCCCACGGGGAATGTAACACTAACTTCGACAAATAATTTCGCACTTTCCTATCGCCTTTGACCATTATCTCGCCTAATGGTAAGTGCTGATGTGGTCGAAGATGTTGTTCAGGCTAACCTAGAATTACTGGCTCTCAAGGACAGCTGCTGGAACACCGTTAGGTGTTTGGCAACAGATTTTCTACTTGAGGGTGGTAGCTAGCCAGGCGGGCATTTGCAGAATGCCCTACCACCATGCTATAACGACTACCATCCTACGACAACAACCGAAACTGCAGCGCAAGTACCGAACTTACCGATCGCTAAATTCGATAAAATGGGTTATATCGATGTTTTCAAACATCTTTCAGAATTTAGACGATTGTAATGTCAAATTTAGCGATCGGTAAGTTCGGTACTTGCGCTGCTGACGGCTTAACGTGCCCTCCGAAGCACGGAAGCGCTCAATGGTAATGTCACCAGAGGTCACCCATCCAACTCATGCCCGCGGCTGACGTTGCTTAACTTTGCTGATCGGTTCAGAATCGCTAAGCAAACTTCGCTACGAGAGCCGGAAATTGCAAACGCAACATTTGCCATATTTATTTAATTTTATTTCGTAGAACTATATAAATTAATCTACGAACTTAAGAGTTCAATGTTCTTAAATGCATTGTTTTGCACATGCAATACGTGCATATAACTAAGACACATATAATATCGACAAATACTTAATTGCTCTCACGTCATAGATTCGTAACGTCCAAGTATTATGTTTTATCACGAAAGGCGAATAAAAGTAGATACGAGTATTTACGAGCATACTTCACTACCATTTTAAAAAATAGGAGGAGGTTCTTAATTCGAATGTGTTTTTTTTGTGTGCTCTTCTCTCTTTAGAGGTTGTACCGATTTTGATGATACTTTTATATTTGAAAGCCGGTGCTTATCATGTTGTCCCATTAAATGTATGTGTGATCTGACAATAAATATTTGCGCTATTCCTAATGATGCTTATTTTATGTATGAACCCATACATAGGTTTAATTTTAGTTAATTTTTAAATTTTTGTAATTTTGAGGCAAAGATAGCTTACTGGCAATGGCTAAGCATTGGGGGCCATAATGAAGCTTTTGTGAACGCTCGTCGGATTGGTTCTACCGTCTCGTTAGTTGTAAAAGATGAGGTTTAGTATTCGTTTTAGATTTCAGTTGTTAACACCTTCGACCGAATCTTCAATAATGTAATGAGATTTTAGCGAAAAGAACTATTTAACAGGTGGTAGGTATCTTTAACCCAATTACAATAATGTTTTTTTATTGCTGATAGGGTAGCCTATGACCACAATCTCACCTGATGATAAGTGACGATGTGATCGAAGGTGTTAAACAGGCTTAACCTAGAATTATATAATAACGATATAAATAGTATAATATATGCGATATTCGTATTTATAGGTCTTGTTAATCGCACTTCGTAATATCTTTAATACAAATATTAGAAATTTATATTTCCAAGCGTTACCAAAACTTTTATAATATAGGAATTTCATTATTTTGCTATAGGCATTATTGTGCTATAGGCATTATCCGGTACCTAGTACGAAGAGATGATACTTTTCGTTTTCTTACCCAAACTAATGTGTGAAATTTAGTTATCTACCAGCACATTTCTATAACATAACTAGGACACGACTATTACTAATTATAGGTATAAATAAATAATAATGAATAAATTTTAATTTTAGGAAATAGGGACATAACTATTACATTCACATTTTATAGATCATAACTGCTATATAATAACACAACTGTTAACAAATTTTAACATATAGAACTGTTATCAGCAAGTTCTAAAAGCCCCGTCTTGGAACTCTGAGATGCGAAAATATACAGAGCGATTATTAGGATGGTAGCAGATCTATCGTAGATAGTTCTGATCTTGGTAAAAAACCAGTGAAATACATTTTGTGAAGAGCGCGAAGTTAATACGTTTAGGGCCAAATTCACCAAACTAGAATAAAACTATACGAGGGTTACAAAATGTGATAGACCATAGACGTCCGATGACGTTTACAGTGTTTTAAATTTTCCATGGTTATTGACTTTTACGAAATTTTTTATCAGGCAAAAGGCTGTAGCAAAGGAAATAATTTTATCCACGATTTAAAAAAATGATAACGTCGTATTTGGCGGTATTATTCTATAAAAATAATACGTACTATTTCAATGTCCGCGCTGCTCTCACGTCATGGCATAATGACATAAAGCCAACAAATTCAAAAACTGCCACTAAGCCTGACGTTCTATGGTAAGTATATCACATTTTAATGGTCTATAATATAAAGTTATCCGAGATTTAATTAAACCTTTGTGTGGTGAAATTGGGCCTTAAAGTAATATATAGTAAGTGAAGTCGTTTATGTGTGTGTAGGGGATGTGTGTCATTTATGTATTTGTGTATCTATATAAATATACAATTTTAACTTTTGATTACTAGCTATATACTCGTAATTGGCGGTCCAACTTAATACCTAAAGTAAAGATATCAAGCGGGGAAAAAAATCAGTTCATAATTTTACTGACAAGTAAATTACCTAAATATCTCAAGTAATTACACCTTTTGTGAAATTGTTACAACATGTCATGATTGCTGAGGTTATATCAATTAACCCAAATACAGGTCTGCCACGTTATAATTCCAATATTTTCCATGTATAGTGCGATAAAAAAACGCAATTTACTTTTGTCCCTTAGACTGTGTGCCTTTTGTGTCGTTACTTTTAATGCCTAATGGACCTTGTATGATCCAAAATCGACAAAACAATTTAGTCACAACGCATAACGTGTAATGAATACTTTATTAACACAGCCATTCCGTAACGTGTACCTAAAGCTTATGTACCCTATATACGACATGACCAAATAGTTTTGTTGATTTTTCAAGCATGCTATATCTATTAGGCATTAAAGGTAACGACACAAAAATATCGTAGAATTTATTTGATATTGCCAATTTTATATGTCGATTTTGGGAGCATGCAATGTCTAATAAACGTAGCTGTTTAGAGGTAGTGATTGCCCAGTTGCAATAGCTATGGATTGCCGCACACAGTGTCCATGGTTTGAATCACTCTGCGTGCTTCAGTTTGACCACATCGTGGTAGAACCTTTTGTTAATGATACCCTATCTAGTCTCAACCATCGAGAAGACAGTCTGTCGCCAAGTACGTAACGGTGTGTTTTGGCAGCAGTCCTTAAAGGTAGTTAGTACTCCAAGTTAAATCTGTTTTCTATCCTCAACTACATTATCCCTTAAGCCTGCACCGAGGCAGCGTTACGTAATTATGGTTCGTTTGATCCCTTGCTGTATCTTTATTTCTTGATTTTGAGTTATGTAATTAATATATATTATATTTAAGGATTCATTCTATAAATCATACACTTTTAAAACACGATTACTTAAAATTTTCTCAATAGAAAAAAAAACAAAGTTACATCTAAAAAGCGAAATAAACCCTTAGTACGGCGTAAAAACTTAACGGAGAGTCATCCGTATTTGAATAATAAAAAAAACAACATGTTTTCTATAACGTATACACATTACATTTTTCAAATAGGTATTTGTTTTTACTATACGAAGGAAATAATCAAATTCACGCATGTTCCGCCCATTTTAGTCAGAGCCGCGATGCTTTGTCCCTATCCGCTTTAGTGATTCTTCGGCCGTCGGACGGGGACGGATGCTGTTGGCGTGCCTTACTTATGCTCTTAAACCATGAAATGAAAAATAAAAACGGTAATAAGATGTTTTCAAACACTATCAATCAAGTGACTAGACAAAAAAGAATCGCAAGAACTAAACTAATTAGTCTGCGGGTCAGCTGGTCAAGTTTTATTTCTAATTCGAAATAATTTATTTAATTTCAATAACTTTAATTATATTGAAATATTCTACATTCGACTGTCACGTTCACCACTAGTGTTATAAAGTAACTGCTAGAAGAATAGGCAAGATTCTCGGAAAAGTCTTTTCAATAAAACTTATATCATAAAAATATTGCAATATTTGTCTATATTACGAGTACGTGGGTGACAAGTAGCCAGGCAAAGGTGGAATTGTGCAAGCATTTTTTATTGCAGACACCAGCCTTGACAACAATTTCACCTGATTGGGCCAGATTTTGAGGTCATATTAAAAACATGCTTAGCTTATAATGGGATGTAGCTGTCAAAGGATAGCTGAACACACCATTAGGCGCCAGATTTTCTGCTTTAGGGTGAAAACTATAAGCACTTACAAAATGCCTTATCATTGCACCCGTGTGGCGATACCTCAAACCTCACTCAGGCCTGTGGTGAGATTCGGACCATAAATCTCCGACATGACATTCTATAACCATTGCCCCCAGCTTCGGGCCCATCACTGATTCAAAAGTGTTGTCGCATATACGTATTTCTGAACTTTTTCAAATTTTCGTTATATTCCAATGTTATAAAAGTTTACAGACGGAATATTTGCTACATCTCAGATATTGTGCGCCTACGAACAAGAGTTTCGCATGAAGTCGGACCGGTTTCATAGGCTTTGCCGCGAATGAATTTTTTTTAAAGCTAGTAGGCTAGCCTTTGACCGCTATCTCACCTGATGATAAGTGATGGTGTGGTCGAAGATGTTGTTCAAGCTAACCTAGAATTATTGGTTTTCAAGGACTGCTGCCGAAACGCACCGACCGTTAGGTGCTTGGCGACAGATTTTCTACATGAAGCTAGTTGCTAGCCTTACATCAAATTCCATACATCAAAAGCAACAATGCATGATGGTAGGGCATTTGCCGACTAAAAAGAAAAACTAAAGCCCCGTCTCGTGACTATCGAACGATTATTCGACACGTCGAAGTTAGTCATTATGATACTAATTATCCTGCAAATGAATCCATTGAGATGCTAAAACATATTATCTAACTGTTTTCAAATATTTTAGCCATTAAACATTATTCTTACACAACTAAAGTTTACTTTACCAACGACTTATGCTTTATTTTTTACTGCTAACCCACTTTTTAACAGGATGTACATAACAACTTTATCTTTTTTTTCTTGATTATGATGGTCATCTAACGAGGCTAATCGATTGATGTGCACATTACTACAGACTATATATTGTACTAAATATTATACTAAACTGCACATGTGTACCGAGTTTTGTATGCATACAAAGGATTTTGTACCTACACAGTGTTGCTTTAAGATCTATAAGTACATACCATTAATTAAACTCAAAATTACGTAACTTCATAAAGTCAAAATATGTTAGTATTCGCACACGTCTTTAATTTATTATAGAGTTACACAATGTTTCGAAAATGCGTATCAGAAAGTCGTTCAGTGATTATTATTATTTTTAGCGATCCGCAGAAATAGGGCAGACTGAAGCCCTTTATCGCTCTGTTGTCAGTCTTGCTATTCATATGTCACGGATAGACAGCTTATTCAAGAAAAGAGTCACAAACTGAAATTTATATAGTATGTTGTTTAATTTTATCCCTTTAACAGTTTTTTACGGCCCAGTGCATGAAAAGGTAGTTAGTAAGTAGGAAGATATTTTTCCGTACCCTAGAATGTTAGCAATCATTATCTAAAGTTAAGACTAGGGTCGGTACATTTTTTATTTATTTATTAAAGTAGTGAAATATTTGGGACTGATCACTTTTAGAATTTTTTTAACGGGTTCTAACTGAATAATAAAAAATAACATAGTAAGAAGTCTGTTATTTCTGTTTATAATAAAGGATATTTATTATGAATTATAAATATATTTTCCAGCCCCGTGGGGTGCCGGGTCCGAATTGCACCTCCCTATATCATTCCATGGGTGTCGTAAGAGGCGACTTAGGGAAAAATACTGGAAGGTGGGCAGCAGCGCTTTCTATAGAACTGCCAACTTACACTGCGATCCCCAAGACGCCTGCCAAGCGTGGGGATTATGGAAAATACACCTGAGGCTGTGTTCAGCAGTGGACGATCCGGCTGTTACTATATATATAACCGTTATAGAAATGCGGAACCCTCATAGCGAGAGGTCTGGCTCGCGCTTGGTTAGTTTCTTAAGCAGCTTTATCAAGTCAAGGTAAAAATTATGGTCGGTACTGCATAACAAGAGCATAATTTTTTGTTGCGTGTATTTGCTTCGGGCAATGTAGTAACTAATATTGAATCTGTAGTAATGCGTTCATTACGCAACGAGCTTTCATTAAGGCGCACGCGCAAGTTTGTTGATCACGTGACTTTAGTACGGCATCATCCACACGAATGAATACATTTCACTAAGAAGAACTTGTTTAACAGTGAATAAAATGTTGTATAAGGTCACATTTGTTTATTGTTACGAATATGTTACCTTTAGATGTCATCACCAGAGTAATTTCAGAAGCTCTATCGACAAGCTTGAGCGGAAAGTTACTAAATTCATCATACGCCGTTCATAAAGCCGTTCCCAAAAGCTTTTGGCTATTCTATTCGGATTATTTGGAAACTTCTCGAAGAGCTTTGAAAACTAATTTGTTAATAGCGTGACGGAGATTTTGTTGCTAGACGGCGAAAGCTCTATCCGCGTTAGAGCTACTACGATTACCTAGATTTTCTTACTTACACCTAGTTTGTACTTATTAGATTTCTCAGTCTTATTTATTACTATATAAAAATGTTTTTTTTTGTGTGGTCCTCACCACAATAATTACTTATTGAGTCCACATCATTACATTTACTCATCACATACATTGTCTTTGTTAATGCAACATATCTTTTATCTACAGTACTCTAGCGAGCTCTAGTTGTCATTATCACGTTATAACGTTCGCTTTAGCATTGTTTATGTTCGATCGTGTAAATCAACCTTAATAACGACGACCTTCAGAGTTAACGAGCTTGTCATGTGACCAAGTAAGAGTGAGAGTGATCATTAACCAGTGTTCTTAGTAAGGTTAACTGGACTAAAACCTTTTTGACCTTGCCCATTGCACATTGTACGTGATTCTCCTGCATAGTTAAATGTGAGGTCAAAATTGACCACGGAATCGATGTCATGTTATTTTCCTTATGAGGTTCAGTCGAGACAAAGATATAGGCACTATATGCTAGTGCTCATAGTTGTAGTTTAATATTACGATAAATTATTTTTATATATAAATTTACAAATTATTGGAGTACAAAATGTTTTGAACCGGGCGGGAATTGAACCCGCGTCCTTCCGATTTCGCCGGATGCTTTAACCGCTCAGCTACCGGGGGTTCGGCTGTGTCGCCGAAATTTCATGCTCCAATCGTATTTCTTAAACCGTCATAGGGGACGGCGCGCGGCCATCAACCAGACTACTAGACTTCATCGACTGATCGAAAGAAGTGTTTTTTCAAACATTTAACTCTAGGAAAGATGTCGCTACCCTTCTATAACAGCTACCCTTCTATAGCACTACCGCGTACTTGTAATCATAATATTTAGAAATAATTTAATATATGTTCATTAGTAACTATAAATAGATTGTTACCAAAGTTCTGGCAAATAAAAGATATTATATATATATATATCCATATATATATATATATATATATATATATATACTACTACGAAACTAGTTTGTATTATTCTAAGAGACGTATAAAATATGCCGGTAGATTATGATGACAGCTTTAAAATTAATTTATTTCCAGTAGGTTTTTAATAAAGTTAAAGTTTTATATCGAAGTGTTAAGCAACGATTAATTGTAAGTGTAAATAAGTGATTTCTTTCTGAAACATGACAATTGCTTGATATAAAAACCTGAACTAATTTATATGTGACAATATTCAATAATTTCTGATCAAAATCAACGTGACAAAATGTGTCTATGCAATTAAACTAGATATAATTTTAGAAGTAAAATGAAAATGAAAACATTTTGCAACACCTTAAAAAAATTGAGTTCATGGATCAATCTTGAAAAATGCTAGAAACTACTTCTATACAACACTACAGCTGTCACCGCGAAAGTATTTAGGGATACTAAAGGCCGTTGCAGTTTCACAAATAGAAGAGTCTAAATGCTTCTCTACCGGTTGTCATTTTGCCCAGCATGCTGGCAGCATTGCCTCATTCCATGTAATGCAACGCTTATTCATTGAGCCATCGATCAAGCGCTCTGAAAGTTTCGGAAAAAAATAATGAAAAAAGAATGTCGATCCTGTAGTGTCCGGCTCTAATTTTTTTGGCGCTTATAGTTGCTGGAGCGCACGAAATGATATTCTGCCATTTTTAATGAACACGCGAGGGGATACTTTGATCTAATAAGATGATTAGGACCATCCCATCAGTTGTAAAATATCAATGTTATGTCTGATCTCATATAGTTTCAGTAAAACAGATTATTTTTACTGATAGCCTAGCCTCATGTGTATTGGGTATCTTTCTTGAATATATATATATATATTAATTACAACTCCATATACTTTACATACCATGCCTTTGTTAGATTTAAGAACATCTTTTCTTTTGCTTGTATATTTTTACGATATTACAGAAGAAGTATTAAGAACCTTACAATAAAATAATGATATTGAAAGCAGGTAATCTGTGGAGTTAGCCAGTTAGATCTTGCATGGGAACTGGCTCTTAAATATGCAGGTCGATTTCATCAGTTGATATATTTGAAAGTTGAAAAAATTGAAAATTCACTAACTGCGAGAAATATATACTGATAATTCTTAAAACTTTCATGTTCAGCAAACAGCTTACAACAAGTACGTTTACTTTAAAACTATATTATTGGTAAATTCAGGATACAGATACAATTTTATGCCATAATCGGAACCTTGTTTGTTCTGAGCAATGCCGTTGAAATGTGTCGCAACGCAACTTGCTACGATCGCAAATGTAGAACTAGAGTGTAGAAACTTTATGGTTTCCGTTAGCTGTTACCCTTTACTTTTTGTGTGACATCATTAACATTGTGTACTATATGGAGCAAGATAACAAATGCTGGTGTTTTTGTAACCGAATTATGGACATGAGCATATATCATGTAGGTAAAAAGAATCATCGCCCGACTAGTTCAAAATTACATCTTTTTGCTAAGGATATAATAGCGATACATAAAAAAATAATTAAAGACATACTTTTCATCCCCCTCTCTATGATTTGAGATAGAAAAACATAAACGAAATATGTGCTTATCTTTCTTGCACGTTGGCATCACGCAAATTAAAAAATACATTTGTGACATAATCACCGAACTTTCTTGCCGAAAATTGCTTTTCGCCGTCGTATAAAATATTATAAGAACTTTTAGCTCCAGAAAAAATAAAAGGTTTGCTTTGAGCTTATCTCGCACAATTTATTACTGTATAATGTTTCTGTCAAAATATTAGATAGATAATGCAAAGATAAGTACATGAAAGTAAACACAAACCAAAGTCGTATGTCTAATACATATGGTGTTTCGGAACCCTTTCTAATCCTTACAGTATAAATAATTACCGGAGGCGTGCGGTACGAATCCCTCTAGAGAATTTGTCGAAAGAAAATCCCGGATGTTAAGGCAAGGAGTCACGTCGGACATCCTTCCGAAACCCATAAATTGGCCGAAAGCGTCAGGATACGACAAACCACACCTAAAATAAAGGATAAGCAGTTCTACACAGTCATATTTTTGCTTTGAATTAGCTGTGAACCCTTGAGCTTATTGTGGGCCCTTCTATGGTTAAAGTCGATTCAGCTTGGGACAGTAATTCTAGACCCCTTTTTTATTTATTTCATAACCGTAATTTGATTACTCATCGGTGAAAGTTAATGACCGCATCAGTTTATTAAAAAGAGAAACTCTGTATTTGCGGTTGAAAAATCAAGAAACGTGCTAGTCAGATACGACTGTATTTAAATATGTTTTATTTAAATATGACTGTAAGTGAGGACCTTCTATATCATTATATGTTTCATGATTGACTTAAAATGTGGAAAGTAACTAAGTACCTATAGTTTCGTAGCATTGTAGTATATATTTTGAGATATACGTATTCTATATTGATATATATATATATATATAATATAATTTCATTATTATAATATATATATATATAATATTTCATAAGTGTCTAGTACCAAATGTTCTTTATTCACAATTTTTGATTGGCAAGGATTTTAACTGACCAGTTCTTAAGCAATCTATTGCGACCTTCAAATTATACAAGAGAGCAAAAGCATAATTTTGCGGCCAGGAAGCCCTTATGTGTGGTTAATAAAAACCAAATAAATATATTTCCTTGAGCATTATATACAGTAATAGATTTCCGGGCGCGGCTCCGCCCGCGCGTATGTCGGTTATCGCGCAAAAACATTAACCTCTTTTTGCGCAGTTGGATAAAAACTATTCTATGTTTTTTCCCGGGTCTCAAACTATTTCCTTACCAAATTTCATTCAAATCGGTCCAGTAGTTTTGGCGTGAAAGCGTAACAGACATACAGACAGACAGAGTTACTTTCGCATTTATAATATTCGTACTGCACTAGCTCGCTGCATGCGTTAGTGAACACTGTAAGTGCAGCAAGCGATTTGTATCATAAATAAATACAAAAACAATAAATAAATAAGTGAAGACACCCCTTAATAAACAAACATTTTCTAATCTATGGGACTTTGTTGGGAACAATCTCGGATCAGTTGAAGAGCAAGGAAAAGTCCTTGCCACCAAATCGCTGGTTCCACTGGCTTAAGTATTCGTTTTGTTAAAATTACATCATTTATTTACAGTTAACATTTCACATACTACACTCGAGAGCAATGAATCCGGGTCACTTAAAGAATCCTAAAAATCTCGGAAACTAAAAATGCTAGGTTAATGCAATAAATTGTATTTAATAGACAATGTAATACTCCTTAAATGAAGGTATTAAAACTTCTTAGTTATTGTAAAGTTATATCATAAAAAAATCAAATTTGAAAAAGGGCCACTTTCGAAGATGGAACTACGAAATTACAGCATTTGGTTTTGCTTTTGTTTGTAATCTGTCATTTATGTGGGTACATAAACCATGTTGATAGTGCTCTATATTCATTATTCAAGCTGAAATTATGTCGCTTACGCCTGAAGAATGCACCAGAATACTTACAATGCTGGAAACCGGCCGGAGTCAGCGCGATACAGCCAGGACTGTCGGTGCGTCGCTGTCATCAGTACAAAGAGTTCTCCGACGTTACGAAGAAACTGGTTCTAACCTACGCAGACCAGGAACGGGCAGAACCAGGTGTACCACAGCACGAGAAGACCGATACTTGGTGAACACCATGCTTCGAAATCGCTTTCTCACAGGAACTGAACTCACCAATCAGTTTCGACGCCTCGGAGGAAGTAACCCAAGTGCATGGACAGTAAGACGTCGGCTTGCTGAATCTAACTTAAAACCCCTTAGACCTGCAAACGGCCCTAAACTGGAGCGTGGGCATCGTATTTCGAGACTAAGATATGCCCAGAGCCACGTAAATTGGAGTATTGAAGATTGGTCAAAAGTTATGTTCTCCGACGAATCAAAATTTATGCTCTACAAGCACGATGGAAGACACAGAGTGTATCGAGTATTACATTGTCTATTAAATACAATTTATTGCATTAACCTATCATTTTTAGTTTCCGAGATTTTTAACATTCTTTAAGTGACCCGGATTCATTGCTCTCGAGTGTATTCAACACATAGCAGTGTTAAACGTTTTTATTGCGTGAATGCGTCATAAAACCGAGTAGGTACAAATTTTTTTTTTTACCGGCGGTATGCCTTTATTAAACAAAATACTATGAACTATATACATCACTACAGCTACTACAATAAAAGCATTTAGACACCTATAAGTCATAGCAGACTCATAGGCAGTCCAAATGCTCCAGCCCACTCCCAGTTGGCAGCGTGCCCAGCATGCTGGCAGCATTGCCCCGTTGAATTGCAATGCTTATTCGTTGAGCCAAATATGTGCCAGCATTTTGATCACGCGTCGCATCGACCAAGCGCTCAGATAGGTTTTGGAAAATACGATGAGCTCCCGGTCCCCACGGACCCAACGTCTCTACACCAAACGGCTCAAATATGTAACCCATACCGAGGTTAGCATATTTGCGCCACTTGAGTTGCTCCGCCGAAGTAGCCGCAGCGCCAGCCCTCACGTTGGTTTCAGAAAGATGTGACGGCGCTAAAGTGTCCACGGAGGTAGCGACCCACACTAAGGGCCGTCCTAACTTCCACGGAACCAGAGTCATGCCGTCAGGTCTTTTACCATCGTCACGCATCAGACCATTCGGTTCGAGAATAAAATAAAATAATAATAATAGGTACAAAATAAAATAAAACATAATTTTATGAATACAATATACTGTAGTCTTTTTACACTGAAAAGTATGATATAATTAGTTGAAGTCGGTACCATGCTGATTCAAAATACTTACAATTTCGTGGTCCGACTTCCTCAAGTCATTTTACTATTCAGTGTTGAATTCGGATACATTTAAAAAAACACTTAATTTCCTCTACTATATTACTGGGCATCATCGGATAAGAGTTGCAATTACCGTAACATAATTCAGGACCTGAAAATAAAGGCTGATTGGCAAATACTTTTATCAGTTCATTGAGTGTAACTTTTGCACTACTCGCCTGATGTTAATGAGATTTAAATAAAACTAACCCGGAGACCTATACGCTTCCACATAAGAACCACCTAAATTTTATTAAAAGTTTTATAAAATAGTAACGTATGGAGAAGTTTTCGGTCTTTGGGCGGTCAAATATAAATTTATGTAAAATGGCTAAGTGTCATCTATAGGATTATTAAATATACATAGATACCAAACTGAGATCGTTCGGCTTTCAACTGTTATAATTTTCTGTTTGTCCAATAAAATATGCTCACATTAAGGTGACACGTTAAATTTAACTATACTTATTGACCGAACTAACTTAATATTCCGACGGAAACATTTACATGTACTACAACGATAACTAATAAATACTAATAACTATGTTTGCGTAAAATTTTTGAGAACGGATTTTTTTGTTTTATAGTTATGAGCTAAATACCATTCTTGGTTGTTGAGACAGTAGATATGCTAGGTTCGAGGTGAATCAACGACTAATTTCAATAATAGTTGCCTTTGCCACCGTCATGAAAATGAATCTTAGCTAAAATTTTTACAACCATTTTATTTTCTCACCAAAGCTGCTCGTAAAGAAACTTTTGTGGCAACGATTGAAGGCTCATAATTTCATAATACAATTATGAACACTTGATTGAAGCTAATAAAATGCGGCCTTTTTGCTTTACATAAACGCACTACTGATTTTAGCTTTTCACTTTGTTAAAATAAATAAGTTTTAAATCGCACAAAACTTTAGTTAGGTTATAATTACTCATTTGCAAGTGCTGCATGGACCATTACAGTCTTAGCTCATTACCCCTTCGCTTTAGGCTCTTGCTGCAATCTGGCTTCATGTAATGACTATATTTTGCTTATATCATTCTTATATTCAGCGCAGCACATGGCATATTTACATGTTTCGTGCCAAGCCGCTTAAAAATACTTTTTATAATCAAGATAAAAACGTTGCTCTGATTTTTGATAATAGAACTAAACCAATATTCCCCTAGATTTTGCTATTCAACTGAGCATACCGTACCCAACAGCGTAGCGTAAATAACTATCTTTAGAGTTTTTATATATTCCGTGTTCCATGTACCTTGTAAGAATGTTTATGCAAATCGGTTTCGAATTAGAATTTAATCTGTAAGGGTTCTAGATATACCGAAACAAAAATATAAAATATTTATATTTACACACATATAAATACACTACACATACGTGTAAATACACACATATATACTGGGTGCCCTAAGAAGTAGTGATATACTGAAGCTGGGAGGTAGAGAACCTAGAGGGCTGTCTGAATCACCCCCATGTATGTTCCGCGATTTTTCGTATTTTCGGAGTTATGACTTTTTTTTAATTTTCACTTATCGCCGAGTACGATGAGATTTTTATTTATGGTGACGTGAAATATTGCGGTAGATGCTTGATTTTTTTTGTGTGATTAGGTGACAGATAGGCCTATTCAATATGGTAACATTTACTATCGTTAGATCTTTGAATGGAATAAGAAAATAAAATGCCAAGAAAGATAAAATTACTCAGTATGTTCACAACTTCAAGGGCGAAGTATTGTCAATTTAATTTTTCCTAGAATGGTCGCCTCAGACACTAAATCTTCTTCTCTCTTGATTCTTCTGGAGTCTCCAGATTCTATCTTCATTTCCCAAAATTATCTGAAATATTTCTCTTTCCACCGCCAACAGTTTAAGCTATTCCTTTTGCGTTAGCATCAGGGCTTCGCGTCTATAGATAAAATTTGGTCATATGGTTATTTAAATGCGGAGCTTTTTGTTTTGTTTGTGTTCGGGTCATAAGCTTAGCTAGATGTACTTAATGTAGTGCAGTTGTCATTATAACAAAGATACTTAATTGTTTACTATTTATAGATTCTTTGTCCAATATGGATACACGATCGCGATTATTTGGAAGTAATACCAGTCTTATCAAAGTCAGCCTTTGCTTGCTTTGTTCGTACCCTAGTTTTTTTTTATTTTTTATTAACCGTTATTAGGTTATTTATTACCATATTGATATTTCAGCCAAGTAGGAGCTGAAATTTTGCTTGCATATGAAGAATGACAATATATAATATGGTGACAGCAAGCCGGTCTCACGATTGATAGGGAAGGTAGAACTTTTCAGTACTCAATGGAAGTGTATCCACGCTTTTTAATACAAACTATGTTATATTTTAAATACCAAGTGCGCAAAACTACTCGTAGATGACATTAATTTGCGTGCATGTTCTTGAGCCTAATATCTGTGCTTCCGGTTTGCAAGTTCTCCGCAAAATTGTGTCACATCAAAATTATTTGGATAAATCTTTTCAACTATATAGGAATTTTCATTTCCACAATTATATTCACATATTACTATAGACTAGCCTAGATTTTTAGGTTTAATTCGTAAATGAGGTTTGTGCGTCTAATGTGCTACGTACTCACCTATAAATCAGTGACATGTCGCTCGTTCGGCTTTCGCAACAGTCTGTAATTAAACCGGGAACTGAATAGCCTTCTCAAATAAATCCTTATATTGGTTAACCGCAAAATAAAGCGCTCTCCTGAAAACGTTCTAGCACTAAGTATTGTTCAAGTAAAGTTCGTTTAGACTTAATTTTAGTTCGCAGTAAATGAACCCGCTACACGTTGAACTGTGAGCTTGCGGGCAGTGGTTAGTCTGATTACTCGGAATACTTGTAGCGTGTTCTGACCAAATTACCATTTAACAGAAATATAGAGATCAACAGACAAGTAGAAATAAAACCATAGGCACCTATTATATATATATATATATACGAAAAATGTTCTATATTAATGACCATAGGTCATCGAACTACTGCCCAATATTCCTATTTGTCAGTGATTCTATGACCTCCTCGATAAGTAGTATCTGTATACTATATAACTGCACATGAAGTCTCATTTGGTGTAAGTTATAAGCCTCCGAATATGTATAAGCTCGCGGTCTATCCCATGCCTATGGGGCACATAATCATATTATTATATAGGTACTTATACATTTCTGTGGACTACTTTGGATATATAAATGCGTGATCATGACAATCAAGAGAGAATAGATAAACGAAAGCGAAATATCCGTTATAATAATTAATAACATAATACCAGCTTAATATTTATCAATATTACGTGCTCACATTATGAGAATGGAGTTGTGTGATCTTGGTTATGTAATCCTAGCCCATCACATTATTAGATTTGCAAGTGAGCAGACTAATAATATACCTAGGTATACTTAGATTGCGATAATAACCATTTGACCATATAGAGTAAGCTTTCAAATGTGTGATGTAACTTTAGTATGTAAGTTCCCGATCAAGACTAGACTAGGCGTATGTTCACCCAGTTAATCTATGACCTCGGTCTTATTCTTCTACTATTCCCACGCCACATGAGGTCAGTACAATCTAAACCATCTTTCGCCATGTTTGTAAGTTTTCCTCGCAGTTATCATATCCTTTCATACACATATTCTTCAAGTATTTTATCCACGTTCCGTCGGGCTCTCCTTTACTCCTGAGCCTATAAGAACTAACGTCTCTGAGTGACGAGCGTAGTGTAGTGTCATACTGTAATTGATGACACTGCAACTGTAATGGACTTGCTCTCTTTCTACAGTACTACTGGGACCTCTCTCAATAAGTAGATTACCAGCTTACCTTTTCGTTAATAATGAAGTTAAGATAGTAAAGAGATCAATTGTACGCCAAAAGAGCACTGAATCACAAAAAATAAGTAAAAGCATTTTGTTCATACGGCGCATTTTACGATCACTCTCGGGAATATATACAAGATACCCTTAGATTTTATCTTTTAGTCTGCATCTGTTGCGCTATAATCTTAGGTACATTCTATGATTCAACGTAAACCACGTCGTCACCAAGTTGTCATGTGAGTATGCGGCATATGCTAAGCATTTTTGTGATAAAACAAAATTTTATTAATGGAATGGAATGGAATTCTCTATCAAAATCATTCCTGCTACGGATCTATGCAAGTAAAGTTCGTTAAAACGTAATTTCCGTTTGCAATTAATGAACCCGCTACACGTGATTGAACTGTAAGCCTGCGGTCGGTGGTTAGTCTGATTACACGGAAAGACCGGTGCGAGATTATTCGCCGAAATTAACGGCTTTTCTACTCTAAAAACAAAATAAAATAGAAAACATCTTAGAAGAAAAATGTTAATAAAGTCAATTGTGAAGTAGAGTTTGCTACAAACACTGTAAGCTAAATTTTAAACATATCTTTGTTGGCTGTCTGTCCGCCCATTCGTATGTCACGGATCTTTCATGAACAGAATGAGTTACAAACTTGAAACTCAGACATTGGCTTAAAACCTTTGGCTGACGATGAATGACTTTAAATTCAATAAAACAATGTTTCAGTTGAGCTGCACCCCCCGGGCTCCTCGTGTAAATCAAGGGGTAGCATAACTATTAATACATTAACAAAATCCGTTCAGTCATTTAGCCATAAAAACCCTAAAAACATGCAGAAAGACAGTATGAAAGAGTAAATTTTATTTTTTGCTGACTTCCAAGTCTTTGACCCCTATCGCACCTGATGGTAAGTGATAATGCGGTCGAAAAGATGTTATTAATAATATTACTATGGAGAGGGTATGTCATTAGCTAAACACAATTATCTAGTTTTATGTTTATATAAAATGTCGATAATTAGGAGGTATAATTACCTACCGATGAATTTATAAAAGCGTGTTCTTACTTCTTTACTCATAAATGCTTCATAACTTTATGATAGGTTTATAAAATGTCATTAGTACTGAGCCAAAGACTTTTCCTTTGCGCAGTACTAATGACGTTTGGTAAACCTATCATTATGTTATAGAACGATTATGAATACGCCCCACAAAAATTAAAACCTTAGTGAGTGTGTTTAGTTAGTTAAAAGAAGTCAAAGAGTCGAGATTACTATTTTATCATTATAAATAGATATTTACGTAGTGTTAAGTAGAAGTATACGAATTATTTATACTAAAATCACAGCAGTTAATAACTGTTAGAAACGTGTCTCGCACGTTTGTACCATTGTCGCACAGCCTTAAGCTGCATTAAGTGTAATTATTATTAAATTTTAATAATTTTATTTATGCAATAACTCGTGCACTGCTGATGACATACAACTTTACGAGAAGGTAATTATCCTGCGCATGACTATAATATTTCCTCTTGTAAATTTGTAATTTTGATATAGTATTCAATTTGAATTCCATAATACGGTGCTGAATTGTTCAGTGTCAACTAAATTTTCAGCGAACTTAATCATGATAAAGTTATCTTCGAACTACTGAATACCCGAAGAATTGACTTGTCTAGGTTGTGTAATTGGAACCAGCTTTATTCTCTAACTTAAATGGAAATAGGATTAAACTTCATTTTGATATTTGAACTCTAGAATAGGCATTATTTCTTTATTACTTCGGAGGATTCTTTATTACTGTGTGAAAAGCTTGACGATAATGGGATTAGAAAAGGATTGGAAGGAAATGTAAATAAATTTTTGAATGTTTTATGAAAAATGCATTTAAAAAGTTTAAATGTCCATTATAATTAGAAAATAGGCTGCAATGGTCACTCGGGAAAAGGAAACGCGCAAAGTGCTTAGATAATCAGTCGTTTTATATTATATCCTTCACGGGTCCATTATTAAGATCAATAGGCCTGATTTTATAAAACAAACAAGGATTTCTGATATGATAATCTCGTCGTAATCTGCTGGAACGCATAATTAATTACGCTCAAATCTATGAAGAAATTCGTAGGCTTAAATATACACTCACGGGTAGCTATGTAGTTATATAATCAAATTGAAAATGGAAGCTCTTCTGCTAACCTATTTACTATAAATTGCTAGTTTGTGGGGTCAGATAGCCAAACGGTTATATAAGAATATTGTTTCCTAACCTCACAAACACACAGGGGAATAATAGGGCAAATGGCAACGCGCCACTACTCACTTCGATGTTTGTTACAGAGTGGTATGTTGAGTCTTGAGTTCTGTCAACATGGCTCTTTAACATCCAAACGCTCTCATTAACTCAAAGATAGTATAGCTATATTATTTCCTAGCTTTTCGGTCGCGGCTCCACCCTTGCCTATTTCGGTTATCACGCAAAATTGCAAAGCTAAAATTGGAAAACTTGCTTGAGCACGAAATTAATAATTAAGTCCTAACATTAGTTCTAGACGTTATCCTAAGTCAATTTTGTAAACAACTACAAGGTTATGCCCAATTGTACTAAAGTCTATCCATACTGAAGTAATCTTTCGGTAAAGTTCAAACATAATTTAGACAAGCGAATCAAATCTATTCTATATCTATAAGATATCTTATAGCATTTCTAGAGTTATGATCCTTACTACAACTAGTAGGTACAATTAATTTACTTTATTTTTTATTTTGATAGGCTAGAATTCTAGCCCAAAACCACAAAACCTAGCCCAAGAGAAGATATAAAAAAAACAGAAGGTGGGCTGCAGCGCCTTCAGAAGAACTAGAACTGCCATGTTACACTACGATCCCCAAACAGGCAACAGGCATGTATATGGCAAACAGGCTTTTGTTGAACAATGATATGTACCAAACTGCATAGCCTTTGACGACTATCTCACCTGATAGTAAGTAATATTGTAGTCAAACATGTTGTTCAGGTTAACCTATAATTACTGTATATATATATATATGTAGTATTCATTAAGCACTTGTATCATTTATTGAAAGGCGTATATTAATATAATTTCTTAAACAATTATTAATAAGTAATAAGGCGTAAAATTAATATAAATTCCGTACAATTCCTTTAAAAGCGCTCGTAGCGAAGTTAGCTTAGCCATTCTGAAAGGATCATCAAAGTTAACCAACTACCGTCAAGGTTATGAGGTGGTTGATTGGTTGGGTGACCGCTAGTGACATACTACTGAGCGCTTCCGTGCTTCACAGGGCTCGTTAAACCGTCGGTCACAGTTATTGTCTTAGGAAGGTCAACATCTTCGACTACATCATCACTTACCATCAGGTGAGTTAGTGGTCAAATGCTAACCTATCAATAATAATAAAAAAATAACAATAATTTTCATCACGAGCTGTCATAACGCTGGCGGTGGCAACAGATAAAACGCAGTATCATCTTATCGTAATTGTTTTGTTTGTTTTTTTTTCAGGTATGTAAATCAACTATAATAACATCGACTTAATGTGCCAAGGAGCTGCAGAGCGAAGCGGTAAATATGTATGTTAGCATTTTAAACACTAGTACTTCATTTTGTAGAAAGAAGCTTAAGGTTTTCGCGATTGTTATACATTGCAATTAAACAACTTTAATCGCGTATATTTGTGAACCCGTGACCACGATCACTGCAAAGTATACGCGACATATACGCGATATAAACCAATGAAAAGTGATAAATACACGCGATTTAAACCATTTAAAGTTGTTTAATTACTACTACTACTTCAAGTTATACACTACACTATGGTCCACAAGGTTATATTAATGATCCATCGCAAGCAAATATGAGATATAATTAGGAACAGATATAAATAGATATCGGAATGAAAATTTGGCATAAACTCATTAATTATAAGGTTGTGCAATTTATTTTATCGAGTTCTTAAAAACCCACTCAACTTACTTGAGTAATGACTCTAGTTGAAGAGATACCTATCTAAAATTAAAAATGATTGGAGTGTATCTGTTTTGAACCAGAAGAACTCGTAATATCTTTTTAATTGAATCCTTTAGTATTTTTTTTTCATTTCCACTACGAACTTTAAACACTAGGGTATTTAAAGTCAAGGCATTGCTGGTTCATAGGCAGTCCAATTGCTCTAAAATGTAAAATATAACTAAAACTTTGCATAAATAATATACGTTTCCAAATAAAAAGTTAGGTACTTATTGTATAAAATAAGAATGGTATAACATCGTCTAGACAACACTACAACAAAATTCATTTGTGCAATGTAAGTAATACTATTTGTCCAAGAAAATCATCTTGTATTTCGTGAGAAATGTTTTCATACACTATACTCGCCGGTATGCCAATATGTACATAGATAGAAGCTAGATTATTTTTTGACTTGGGCGAGCTATTTGTTTGTGTTGGGCGTTGGGCAACTGCCTCCCCAAAGCGGCCGCGGCTCCCATTACTTTTGGGGTACTACCCCACTACTTCCCCACTACTACCCCAGCGCTTCGAAGCGCTCGTAGCCAAGTTTGCTTAGCCATTCTGAATCGATAAGCAAAGTTAAGCAACGTCCGCCGCGGTCATGACTTGGATGGGTGACCGATGGGCATTACTACTGAGCGCTTCCGTGCTTCGGAGGGCACGTTAAGCCGTCGGTCCCGGTTGTTGTCTTAGGATAGCAGTCGTTACAGCATGGTGGTAGGGCACTTTGCAAATGCCCGCCTGGCTAGCTACCACCCTCAAGTTGAAAATCTGTCGCCAAGCACCTAACGGTGTGTTCCGGCAGCTGTCCTTGAGAGCCAGTAACTCTAGGTAAGTCTGAATAACATCCTCGACCACATCATCACTTACCATCAGGTGAGATAGTGGTCAAAGGCTAACCTATCAAGCTTAAAAAAAAAATATCTTCCCATTATTTTTCCCACTTACGTAAAATGTGTCCCAAAAGCCCATTTCTAATCCTGGCTCAGACCCTCGAGTGATGGATATCAGTAACGATAGGCTCGATCTTAAAGAGGGAAGTCTCCAGTGAACGCATGCGGTTAACCACGGGAGTTAGGCACACCGTGGGTAACCGCACCGCTTTCCTGCGGTCCCTGCCTTTGGCTAAGACTAGCGTGTCATCAGCGTATCACGTGAACCACATTCATGCATGAAGCGTACCACAAAGCACCCAGTCGTAGCCCACGTTCCACAGAAGTGGCCCAAGCGCTGACCCCATAGCGGAACCCGACACGTGACGCGACGACACCTCAAAGCGCTCTGCCACCAGGAACTCTTGCCCTCTAATCCTACTCGTAATTCATCCTTCCCGAATTTTAACAAATGAGTTTAGGTAGTTTTTTACATAACAAATACAGTAAAAATATTGTTCAAAAACACAGACAAAGTTCCGGAGCTTTTTTTTATAACATTTATCAAAACATAAGACGCTCAACAATTTTATTTCCTATTTTCTATGTTGGCAATGCCTTTCTATTTGTTCCGGAAGCATTCTTATTCGATTTATTTTATATACGAGTCTAATATATTGTTTCTATGAATTCCCTTAGGATCTTTTACTATATTAAGATTACTGACATTTAGAGGTAATATGACGAAAAACTGGCAATCTAGAAGAATAGACATTAGTCCATAAGCATGCAATACAACACTAGGAATAAAGATAAAATTGCGGTGCCAGTTTATAATAGCAAAGACAAATAAAAAGACCTTAGGTAATTGTGTCCGGTTTTATAATACGATTCCCAAAGATATTACAACGCTCACAGAAGGAAAATTCATGTTACTCGCGAAAATCATTTTGATAAAGAAATCCCACTACACATATTATAAAATGCTTGGACAATTCCGCCTCTGCCAAGCTGTCGCCTGTCTCAAACGTTATTTAAATAAATATTGTAAAAATTTTAGTATATAGTATGTATCACATTGTTAAAGTACGGTTAAAAGAATGGCCCCGAGTTTCTTGCTCGTTCTTTTCGCAGTGGCTCTCCCCTTTTTTTTCTGAACGTGGCAGTACAATGAAGAATATTTTAATATTAAAATTTGTAACTGATTTTGATTTTGCATAGAAAAACGTACATACGTTTAACTAAAATATTTCAGGCAAAGCTGTGGGTAAAAGCTAACGTGATCAAAAAAAAACTATTATTTGAAACAAGTTATAGAGATAGTAAAAAAAGGCACGGATTTTTACTTAAACTTAACATAGGATATTTACTTTAACTTTTTGAACTTAATATGAGCTTTTTTGAAGCCGTGATGGTCCAATGGCAACAACTATTGACTGCTGTGCAGAAGAATCACAGTTCGAATCTCATCTTGAACTTAGCATGTATATGTAATTTTACGAATGCCCTTCTCACTAGCTCAACCCTGAAGTAGAAGCAAGTTGTGTTGCATCTATCTCACAGTGATATAGCAATTCAAGGGATTTTCGACTACATCATCAATTTACAACCATGCGAGCTGGTAGTCAAAGGTTAATAATCGTCGATCATACCTATCGTTACTTACCTTGTTCGATCAACAAGTATAATTCATAAAAAATAAATGTATCCTGTATATCAATTTTTTTTATTTCTGATAGGTAAGCCTTTGACCACAATCTCAGCTGATGGTAAGTGATGATGTGTTCGAAGGTATTAACAGGCTTAACCTAGAATTATACTGGCTCTCATAGACAGCTGCCGGAACACACCGTTGGGTGCTTGGTGACAGATTTTCTACTTGAGGGTGGTCGCTAGCCAGGCGGGCATTCGCAAAATGCCCTACCACCATGCGGTGAAGCTCAAGCCAGCAGCGGCGGGATTCGAACCATGGACCTGCTGTGCGGCAATCCATAGTCAATGCCACTGAGCTATCACTGCTTCGAAGACAATAATGCAAAAACACTCTTATTTCGCCATTTCAGTTTCAAACTCATAAGATGAACTTATAAAGCAAAATAAATGAATTATACAAAAATAAATTACGTATTTAAGTTTTAGCAAATTTTTATACAATTATTTTTTGAACAATGCTTTCAAAAACACTGATAAAGGAGCACCCCACTTACAACTTTTTAAATCAGATGAAAAATCCACGTTCAAAAGTTTTCGGTATAAAAATCTAGGAATATTTACAAGTTCTTACGATCCTGGCTGAATTTTTGCCGAGTGTAAATCTAAATTATGTAATACTTGTCATCGGGTTATCCCATAAGTCACCTTAATTTGTTAAACTTTGGCGCCGTAGAATTCCTTATGAAAAGTATATTTTAAGAAAAAAATGGCTATTAAGCTTGATTAAATGTGTCTAGCTTCATGACATTACTGTTCCTAATTGTGACATTGATAACTTTCTACGTTTAAACGCCTACAGAATTTGGCATTCATATATTTTTATTATGCTAATCGGTGAGTGCCAAGTTAAAATCATACCCTCATATCTGCTAGCAAGAAGTGTTAGCAATAAAATCGGTCACGGAGAGCACCTTCTCAGTGTTTCATGAGAGCTGCTCTAGGATCTGGTTCCTATACTAGGATTAGCCTAATAATAGAAAAAAATAGCCTATTAGTAATTAAAAACCTTTTGTTGAACAAGGAATATTTCAAATGATACGATACATATTTCAATACAACAAATGTACATGCAAATATATGAAAACGTATTTTTATAAACGGATTAACAGCTATTTGTGAACTTCGCTCATCGTTTTTCAATACTTTAAAACCAATGTTGACAAGCTTTATTGAATATACACAATAAAATCCATTTGCAATTCATTAAAGTCGTTAAAAATATATTGAATTCGTTCTCAAATTATACTATGCTGTATACATTTTTATTGCTGATAGGCTAGCGTTTGATTACTACCTCAGTTGATGGTAAGTGATGATGCGGAAGAAACTGTTATTCTGGCTAACCTAAAATTATTTTCTCTCGAGGACAGATGCAGGAATACACTGTTAGATGATCGGTGACAAATTTTCTACTTGAGGGTGGTGGTTAGCCAGGTGGTCATTCGAAAAATGCATTACCACCACGCTACGATTATAACTGCCATCCTAAGATCAAAACCATTACCGAAAGCTTAAAACGTACCCTCCGAAGATGCACGGAAAAGATTCTTATGCAGAAATTGATATATTATCTCTATCTCTCTATATATAAAAATCAATTGCGGTTGTTCGTCTCACTAAAACTCGAGAACGGCTGAGCCGATTTAGCTGCTCAGCTTTTGGTTTTTAAATGTTTGTCGCAGTCCAAGGAAGGTTTTAAGGATAAGAATACGGAAAAATGGCGAGGAATAATATAGTAAATACAACAATTTCATTTTCCCATATAAACTGATCTACCTATACTTTCCTGTCAAACATTTGACGTTCTGACGACATTCTGGCAGCATTGCCCCGTTGAATTGCAATGCTTATTTGTTGAGCCAGATATGTGCCATGTCTATGTCATCTAGTTTAATGTAGAAGTCTTTGTTTCTTCTTATCCTTATGTCACGATGATGTATCTAGATAATTAGAACATAAAAAAGGTTCTTTGTAATAACATAATACAATAATTGTACACCTGTCACATTCATATGATACCATTTGCAAAGATTAAAACTACTACTAACTACTATTTAAAACAGTAAGAAATTAAGTTGACAACCTTAATGTCATCATAACTGTCACGGTTTGAAAGATATAGCTTATTATAAATAAGCAGGACGGACGGACAGAGTTATGTAATAGAATCCTGTACTTTCATGTAGGACCATAAAAACAAAGGCGCTTATATCACTTAAAAATATATCTTCAAGACGACCCATTTAAAATAAAACGGACGATATTTCTTACGTAAAAGCGTAGAGGAGTGTTGTTTTTTTTCTTTTGAATACGTATAGGTCTTAGGTGATGTCTTATTAATGTAATACTTGATTAACTGGAAAAATATCACTAGTATGCCTTTAGATACCTCGATGACCTGATATATGCAACTCAAACTCATTATCAAAGCTGTAGCGCTTTAAGTTAGTTTTAATGATGTGTATGTAAAAATTAACAAAGAGTGGAACACATTCACTAACTAGTTCTAAACCACTCCAATAGATGTATATCCAACTTATATAAAAATCTGATGTAAATTATGTAATTATGGCATAAGATCAGCGCTCTTCTATTTTATTTTAATATAATTATGCAGATCGGATTCATTCGACTCAGAACGAGGCGGGTTTCAGAAGGATTTTATACCTATTTGTTCAGGACTCTTTGCTCACTCAAATGACATTTACATCATTCAGGAAACGGACTCTAGTGGGACCGAAATATTTCACATTATAATAATGGAGTGTTTCTTTACCTACTTGGGCATACATTTGAGAATTATCATATAAAGTGTGAAATAGTATATTGTACGAGTGCGTAACGTTACTAGTTTTATGCATGCATAAAACTAGTAACGTTAGTCGACAAGTTTTATTAATCGTAGCTTTAAATTTCCGCCCTCTTCTTTGGCTCAGACAATAGCCCGAGGATAGTTAGACAGAAGGCAGATATTTCAGTCGAGGCTAAAACTTTTCACTTCATTTGGAAGGAAATGAAACTATGGTATTATGAGTAATATCTGTGTATTTAAATGTATTAAAATTAAAACTGATATTTGAACAATACTCTATCATTTTATCATAATAATACGTCGACAACACGGAATTCTTCTACACGAAACATATGAGCTACTGAAACTATGAACAATTTAAAATAATCTATTATTTTTTATGCATTTGTGCCGAAGAACATAATAATAGCTTAAAAAGCAAACTTTTATGAACAAGAGCATAAAATGCCGTTTCAGTCTGCTTACTTACTGTGACAATTATCAACAGCTCTATGAGCATGAGAAATGAAAACTGATTCTTAAATTCATTACAAATCTTTGCAACGCAATGCCTTAGCATTGCGTTTCCACAAACCAATAAGCTAACTGTATCAAAATTTGGTTCTTTTCACACACATGCTTTACAATTAAATAAGCTGTCAGTTTCAAAGTGATTCTCGTGTTTTATTCATTTTCTTTGAAAACATACCAAGGAGAACCAATAGTGCGACGATACGAAAGGGCGTTTTTTATGTCTTCCTCAATTCTGCGGGCGCACGTGTAATTCAAATACATATGATTACTTAGTAGAATAGTGAAAATTAATAATTTTTATTCACAAAACTCATTTTTATCATGTTAATATATTGAGAGTAGTCATACCGTCATTCATGCTACGTTAATTAGTGTTCGATCTCTTATAATTGGCTTCAATACTATTATGCCTGATTGACCTAATTAACTTTCCGCAAACGTTTCATAATGTTCTATTGTACAGAGTCTTAGGTTTTGTTTTGTTTAGGGAGGACATAGATGCTGGCTACCGCCTGTGCGGTCGTCCAGCTCCACCGGGTTTTGGGCGAGGGCCTGGCCCTACAAAAGCCCGGGAGGGAGAAGTGCCGAAGGCACTTCTCCCGAGACGGGCGTAGAAGGCGAAAAGCGCTTTCTACCTCCGTCTCCTGCGGACGCCGAAAACGTACCGCTATTATAGGAGGGGTTGACAGCGAGCTCAAGGGCACCACTGTGGTTCGGACCTCGGCTTGTCTCGCTGTCGAGAGACATGGGGGGGATCGGAGCAAAATGCCTCTGTGCAACTGCAGTGTTGCACAATTGGGCCCTACTGAATAATACTCTTTGACTATTTGGAGAGCAATTTATCGTGACCTTGTTTTTGCCTCGAGCTCGCCGGCGGGCTCGGTGTTTGATTGTGTGACCTCTAATTACCTCACACCTGGGGATTTTACCTCGACGACTTACGGATAACGCTAAAGCTGCCAATGTAATGGCTGCGATGGGGTCATCCGGGTCGTCTAATACCTGCCGTGGTCGGCGACGGGGGGGTTTGAAAAATGGGATAGAAGAGGCAGTCGAGTAGTTCGATGCCTGGACAACCAATGGGTTCGGGTGGTGGGGCGCTCGATCAAAGTATCGGCGGGCGCAGTCCTTATTGAACTGCGCTAAAGAGGGAAGGTTTAAGTCGCAATGCAACTCGGTGTTCCGGATATACCACGGGGCGCCGGTTGCATTACGAAGAAAACGGTTTTGGATGACTTGAAGTTTATGAAGGTGGGCCTCACTAGCATGACTAAACACTACTGATGCGTAAGTCATGATGGGGCGGATGCAGGCAGTGTAAAGTGTCTTCTTATTACTAAGAGACATTTTACTCTCTTTGCGAAGTAGGGGACCAAGGCGACCCATTATGAAGGCCGCTCTGTTACGGACGGTTGTTATGTGATCGTTAAAGGTGAGATGACGATCAAGGGTGACTCCGAGGTATTTTGTTCTAGGAACCCAGGGAATGGGTTCGTCGAACAAAATAAGCGGTTTCGGGTAAGGGGAGCGTGTCTTCTCAGTAAAGCACATAGCTGTGCTTTTAGCTGGGTTGACCGCGATGCGCCATTTTCGGAACCAGTCACCGATCTCGGTGATGGCCCGTTGAATGACGAAATAGGACTGTCTGTTGATATGCCACCCAGTGGTGTAAATGGCGGTATCGTCCGCATATTGGGCTAGGAATACTTTGGGCTGAGAGCGTGGGATGTCACTGGTATACAGTGCAAAGAGAATAGGTGATAGCACGGAGCCCTGAGGGACTCCGGCTCTGACTGGGTGGGGGGAGGAGAGGGTGCCTTCCACGCGATAGGGAAAGCTTCTGGCTTTAAGGAAGTCTTGTAGGATGAGCACAAGACGTTCTGGCACGCCAAATTGGAATAGCTTGTAGATCAAGCCGTTGTGCCAGACTTTGTCAAAAGCTTTCGCTACGTCGAGGAAGACTGCTAGCGTAGTCTGGGGTTTGGGGTACTTATTGAAGCCCTCAATGATGTGCTCCGTGAGGCGGTGCACCTGTTGGACGCATGAGTGTCCGGGTCTGAAGCCAAACTGCTCATCTGGGATAAGGTGGTGTTCCTTAGCATGGGACTGGAGACGGTTTGCAAGTAACCGCTCGTAAAGTTTGCCTAAGGCACTGAGGAGGCTGATGGGGCGGTAGCTGGTGGGGTCAGATGAGCTTTTGCCTGGTTTGTGAATGCCAATGACATTTGCACATTTCCAGGTGTCTGGGAATAAGCAGTGGCTCATAGCAGCATTGAAGATGCTGACTAAGAGATGGATGAGAGGAGGAGAGAGGGTTTTAAGAACCCTGTTGGAGATGCCATCGGCACCGGGGGACTTGCGCGGTCGGAGGGCCTTGATCAGTCTCTCCACCTCAGCGTAAGTCGCTAAAGTGATTGGTGGGAGTTCAGAGGTGACCACAGAGCTTTTACGTTCGACTTCAGCATCCACCGAATCGAGGTGAGCTTGGTCAACGTGATCTACGTTAGGGGAACACTGAGCCTCTAGGCTATCAGCTAGGCACTCAGCTTTGTCTTCGTCAAAGAACGCTGGGACTAGTGGGACTGGTCTGTATAAGGGAGGCATGTCGTTGTGGTTACTTCCTTTCAAACCTCGCGCCAAGTCCCAGTAAGCATGGTGGCTTGGCACGAGGTTTGAAAGTTTATCGCCCCATTGTTGATCACGCAACTCAGACATGCGACTTTAAACCATGCGTTCAAAGTGGCGTTTCTTAGTTTTGTTCTCTTTACTGGGGTAAGAGTCGTAATGTCGGGTCATTGCTTTACTCTCCGTCACCAATCGTCTCACATCCGCTGGAATGACAAGGCGCCGGTCGTCCGGCACTATGACCTCCTTTGCAGATGCACCTACTACGGTGGAGAGGTGATTGGTGAACGAATCGATCGCAAGGGTTACGTCATCTTTTGTCAGGATGTCGTCAGGGATCTTGTCAAGGTCCGGTGAACTGATAGCCTTTAGGGCATCGCCTACTTGCTTCCAGTTCACTATCGTCTTAGTGGGGCGGGGGAGGTCAGTCGTTGGGTCGGGACCTAGTCGCAGTATAATGGGTCGGTGGTCAGAGTGAAGCTCGTGAACCACTTCTATGGAGCGTAACCGGAGTGTTACGCCTCTGAATAGTGCCATGTCAAGCAAGTCAGATCGGTGGTCTTCCATATAAGGGTAGTGAGTGGGCTCAGTGGGCGCAATTATGTCAAAGTTAAGTTCTGCGATTAGGTTTTCAAGTGCAATACCTTTGGGATTGTTGACGTTACAATTCCATAGGATGTGCTTACTGTTGAAGTCGCCAATCAGAATGACGGCGCTTCCTAATGAGAATAAGGCTTCTAAGTCAGCTCGGACGATCGGCTTGGAGCAAGCTTGGTAACAGGACGCTATGACTATAGGTTGATGACCAGTCATAGCTAGGAGGCAACAAGATGCTTCCATATTAACAAGAGTCGGGGTAGGTAGGGGAATGCAGTGCAGGGACCTTTTGTAATAGATAAGAGTGCCTCCCCCACGGGAGTTCACTCTATCATCACGTACCGTTCTGTAATTGGCAAACCTAGGGTTCGCCTTCCCCGGTTTTAGAAAGGTTTCCTGCACGCATATGATATCGATAAGGTGGGTACAACAAAAGTCGTGGACGAGGTCACGTTGTCTGAAGAGGCCGTCAGCGTTAAATGACGCTAACGAAACTGAGTACGGTTTCGTGCGTTCGGTTGTACTACCCATAGTGGTTGTACTGGGGAGGGGCCTGGGGGACGAAGCGCTTAAGGGCGCTTAGTAAGTTTGCGTGTTCCAATGTGTATTGGATCACGTCCGCTGGGGATTGAGCGTATTGCATCTTGTGGAATAGCTCTTGTACCTCATTGATGTCAACCGACATAGCCAGATCGCTGACTAGGTTGATTGCCTCTTGAAGAGGGGCAGCCATCAATGGCATAGGGGGAGCTTGTGGGCGGGAAGCGGCGCGGGGAGGTGCGCGAACGGTGTTGGCAGCGGGTGCCGGGAGCGCGGGGCGAGCCGGGGCCGGTGCGCGGGCAGGGGCTGCGGCGCGGGCGGGTGCGGGAGCGGGCGCGGGCGCGCGGGCCGGGGCGCGGGCGGTAGCGACGGTCTTAACCATACTGGGTGGTTTAGACCATGCGTTACGGGCTGGGAGCGGCGCGGGTATTACCTGTGAGGCAGGTACTACCGTTAGTTTAGGGCTTACCCGTTGGTAGCGGTCATAAGAGGGACGGGTCGGCCTATGCCTTGCCACCCTGTGGTTCACTCGTGGTGCTTTAGGGCAACCACGGTAATTCGCGGTATGCCCTTGAGCACCGCATAGAACACAACTGGGTGGGTCCGGCGAGTCCCGGGTGCGAGTGCACGCTGCTGTCGCGAGAGTCTTAGGTTGTCAACAAATGAAATATAACATTCGGTAAACAACTGGAGCTCGTAGAATAAAAGGGCGGTTGCAATGCCTAAAATTGTTTAACCAATCAGCGCTACCGACTATTTGCAGCACAATACTACTTAAGTCGAAATTAAAAAGGTTCTGCTGCACTATGGGCTAACAATTAAAATACATTAACTAAAAGGTAAAGGATATATTCCTAAGCGTGAAGGAGCAACTAACATGTACTCTCACATTCTCGCCACCTCCAAAACTTTTGCATTTATAATATCTCCACTGGCACAAACAACGGGTATAAAAAAATATCATAGGTTCCCCACATGGGTTCCTTGGAAGGGATTTCTGGAATAAACCATTTCTGCATTGGTTAGTGCCCGTATGTATGAAATTGTAACAGACTTGAGAATTAAAATAAACGAGTAAAAGATGAATGTTGATTTGAACATTAAAACAACGGCCAAGTGCAAATTGAACACCTACATCGAAAGTTCTGTATAACCATACCAATTTTGACGTTTGTACGATGGAGCAAATTGAAAAAAAACGAAACAAAACATGTTTCTTGTATAAAAATGTCCTTTTACTTAACTTATTCAATTATGAAATTACAGGCATCTGAGACTTAACAACTATGTCTCAAAGTGACGGTGCAATTCGCAGTGCAATTGCACGCAGTGCAATTCGTGACTTGTGCCGAAATGCATATGTTATAGGCAGAGGTTAGTCCGCTTAACATCAGGTGGGCCTCGTGCTTTTTCCGTCACAATAACATAAAAAAAATCAATCCTAAAACGTGTGAATATCGCAGCAAGCTACCTATTACCGTAACAAAGATACAGCAGTTTAATCGTCGTACGGACAGACGGATAGCAAAAGCCTATAAATAGGGTCCCGTTTGGAGTACGTTATCTTAAAAATGTATTAATAAAAAATTTGTTGATTTTGACACAGCATGACTTCAGAGTAAACATTAAACAAACATTAGCTTTACCTATTTTATTATTCATAAAGATATATAGCTACATAGGTAGGATTAGCCTTTGACCACTATCTCACGTGAAGGTAAGCGATGATGTGGTAGAAGATGTTGTTCAGGCTAACCTAGAATTACTGGCTCTTAAGAACAGCTGCCGGTACACACCGTTAGGTGCTTGGCGACAGATTTTCTACTTGAGGGTGGTAGCTAGCCAGGCGGGCATTCGCAAAATGCCCTACCACCATGCTATAACGACTGCCATCCTAAGAGAACAACCAGGACCGACGGCTTAACGTGCCCTCCGAAGCACGGAAGCGCTCAATAGTAATATCACCAGCGGTCACCCATCTAAGTCATGATCGAGGCGGACGTAGCTGATCGGATCAGAACGGCTAAGCAAATTTCGCTACGAGCGCTTCAAAAAATATATAGATATAACTCTAACTTCTTACATAACATGTTACTGTGCTGGTATGTATGAATTGTAACATGTGTGGGAATCGGTTGCGTGTTTCTTAACACAATAATGTTTCCTCTTCCGATGTGTCTCATTAACTTTCTAGTAACTTGAAATTGAAATTATTTAGTTTCCCATATTATAATGTTTAGAAAAATAAATAGCAGATTGTTTCACAAGGGAGCAAACAAGTGTTTCTTTGAATCCAGAGCGGAACGAAAGCAGCGAGAGTGATGAGTGCAGCGAGAGATTCAAAGTTATTCGAGCTCAAAATTGTTGTTAGCTCGAAGTGGACACTTTACTTTTTATCACCCTCTCAAATAAGTAAGTTCAATTTATGAATCAGAATAGGACGTTATTTATATAGATATAATAAGGAAAAATAAGACATAGCATAGAAATAGTTAGAGACTAACGGTTATGTTTGAACAATTACGGAAGTGCATCTTAACAATATCACCACTACCATCAGTTACACTTGTCGATTTATTTACGGCTTGAGAATTAGAAATAGTCTCAGAAAATCTCGTCTCGAGATCATCGTTTCGAAAAACTATATTCTTTTTAGGTTGTAAAAATGTAAACAATTAATATATTTCAGTTAAAAATAAGAAACCTAAAATTCAGCCTGTAACTTGTTCATAGAATGTTTGTGATTGATCTTTTTGGTGAGTGGAACTTTTACTAAATCTATCCACATTCTAAATTCTAAAAACTTTTTCTGCCTCAGGGATTTAAGCCGCGTAGACACGATCAGAGTACTCTCGGACCGAGTGCCCTCGTACGAGTCGGTTTCATACGAGTGTACAGGGATAGCGGTTTACACACATCAAAGTTTAATCGTAATCAATAACATTCAAGATCACAATTTCATATGTCTTAGACGGATTAGTTACTACAGGGTGTCGAAGCTTTTGCAGACATATTAATCGAAGAAATGTCAAATTATGACAAGCTTTTATTTAACGTTCCAGAGAACTTCTTCTGCTTCATAATGTTCAACAAATCTAATAGTTTCATGCTCAGACCACATTTTCTTTGCACGAGACGCTTGTGAATTGTTGTTAGCCGCCATTTTGTTTTTCAATTTCCATCCGAGCTAGCTCGTAAGAATAGAGCGCGGTCCGAGTCAACACAGATCGGATGCCGTCGTCCGAGTGTGCTCGGATTATACCGGTTGTCACAATACGAGTAGCGTCCGAGTAGGTATCCGAATGCACTCGGTCCGAGAGTACTCTGATCGTGTCAACGCGGCTTTAAAGGCTATTCTAGTCTCTGTTTACGAGGAGTAAACTAGCTCTTTTCGAATGTGATAAAAACTTTCATATATGAAAATAGTGTTTCTGTGAACTAAAGATCTCAACTGATATTCTTTACGTTTTTAACCTCCATATCACCGCTGTTTTCATCCTTTTCTTACAACTTTATCGACAAAAAAGCATATAATCATCGTACCGTTCACAAAATTTCACTGAGAAAGAAATACGACCTAGACTAGATGAGAGCATTTGGAAATCCGGACACCCAGATGGACATCCGAAAACATTTTTGGCTAAACTGAAACGGAGATGCTTCCCTCGCCCTCCGGGCTCGCTCGGTTACGTGATATATGATGGTTTGTAACTTATAGGTAAAAGAAGACAAACATATCAACAACACTCATGATTTCCTTAAAATATAGTTCTTGCATAAGTTTTTAGTGCACGACATCTCCGGGTTAAATATTTAAAATAATGATATGTGACTTTTATCATTGAACATGTTTTTAACCTCTCATATATTGATATGATATGAATTTTGTCATCGCCTTTCAGGAATCCAAACTTTGAGTGTAAATAGGAGCCTCTAAACATAATATGTGGTATTAGCATGAATAATTAAATCGGTGTTTTCACATTATGTGCACTTCTTTTCGTCCGTAGCTGTTCTTAACCAATCAGCTAAGTTAAGCAACGTCCGCCACGGTCATAACTTGGATGGGTGACAGCTTACAACTTTACTACTGAGTTCTTCCGTGCTTCGGAAAGGCACGTTAAGCCGTCGGTCCCGGTTATTGTCTTATAGTAGTCATTACAGAATGGTAGGGCAGGGAGGGCATTTTGTGATATATATGATGACCGCCTGGCTAGTTACCACCCTCACGTAGAAAACATGTCGTCAAGCACTCAACGGTGTGTTCCAGCAGCTGTCCTTGAGAGCCAGTATAGAACCTGAACAGCATCTAAGACCACATCAAATATCAAGTGTCAAATCTAGTCTGTCGGCTATAAATTAAAATTAAATTGTACTTGTATTTCACCGTGTCTGAACAATTGGTATTTAAAAAATTATGAAAGTACGTTTCTATGGAAAGCGCATTGTCATTTACTAACAAGTTAAATTGCAGATAAATAAATATTAACATTTTATCATGCTTAAAAAAGTATGGCAATGGAACAAATTATGGCACTGTAAGAAAATCTAACGATTTACTTGTGATTCCAATGTTATTCATGAACCACTTCAGAAATGCAGATATTATTTTACTTGGTGCAACAAAATTTTAATAAGCACAAGTTCCAACAAAAGTTCAGTGCAAGTCTTTGTTTCAGTACATTATGAGTTGTCTAGACAAATATTATACCACAGAGTATAACGTTTTTTCAACCAGGTGAGAGTAGAATATGCTATCCGACATAGCGTAGCAGGTATTATAACTACGAGTGAGTCTGTCTTTTTCTCTACCTAAAAGTTCTATTTTGTTTTTAACAATTAGTACAAGGATTCAACGGTATATATTTATGCAATATATAGAATCCGAATAAAATTGCATAAAATATTATATTGAACTTCAAATATCATTGGACAATTTCAATGAAATGACCATCGCGCAACCGCGTGGTAAAAAACTCGAAAGAAAGATATATTTACATACCTTAATAAAATATGAATGACATTACCGACGATCATTGAACTTTGATTGCAAACATTCAGGGGTGGCATGGGTGCGGGCTGTATTAGGGTTGAGTTATACTTCATCGACCATTGCCACATTTTGTGTAAACTAAGGGACGTCTTCTGTAGATAGTATATATGTTTAATGACGAGATAATGCTATATATTCCATATTGCGTAAAACTGGTACTGGTATCCGGCGACATGTAGCTGCGAGGGCGAATGGATTCGTGTTTGTAACTATACCTGAAAATGTATGGCGCCTAAGCGAAGATTCCTAAAACTGAACCACGAGCGGTTATAGTGTTTCAAATGTAGATTCCTAAGCGCAGCAAATGTTTCAAAGCTACGAGACGCAAAATAACTTGGTTGTCGAGAGAAACAATACATTTTTTACTCTGCTATAGCGAAGGAAACCTATTACCTAGTGGCTGTTTAGCAAGTATAGTACTTGCTGAAAAGCCACATAATCGATATAGTCAATTGTTTAATTGTATTAAAAACTAAAACTTAAACATAATGTGAAATACAGAGTGTTGCGAGCTAAGGGTATGAATATGATGATGGTGTGAAACTTTAATAGGTTTTTTTTAGAAAATTGTTGATATTCTTCAGACGTTCATGAACGTCCGGTCCGCATCAAAACTGATGAGTATAGCTCAACCCTTAAATGAGGTCTTTCAATTAGTTGAGTTCAAGTGTTGTCTTACCTTTTTTGTATTAATGCCATTAGAAGAGAAACTGTTTCTTTTAAAGAATTTGCTAAAATGACTCCGTTCAATGTTCTGAGCAACGAGTAATATTATTAATAGCCTTAAGTTTTTTCAGGTGGAATGATCTGATTGAACTCTCAACAGTAACTTTTATTTTTATTTTTTGTCCTTACTTTTCAACTAAAAGATTAGCTTTTTTAATACGTTAATCAAAGTACTTACTTAATAAAGTCTATTTATGTAGGAGAGCGCGGGATTATCATTAAGGACCTCTGTAAAAAACAAGCACTCAGGTACTCCGTGCAGTAATATATAGATTAGGGATTCCTTTTTTTAAACGTGATAAGCAATTGATGTCACGGCGGTCTGACCTTATGGAAAGGGTAGACGCAGTCGATGGTGGAACATACTGCCTGGGAGATATCTGTTCATTCTGTACTTAAAGACATCCTTACTATAGGGAAATAGAGACGCTGGTAGGGTGGTATGGTCGCCGATTTCCTGTGCGTTTTGATGTGCGATGAAAAAAAGGGGACGGGATAATGGGGTTGTATAGATCGATCGATCGAAACATTTTCCGAAATTAAGCCTATAAAATACTGATAAGCTGGCGGCTTTGCCTCTACGAGTATGTTCAACCAGTGAGCTTCACGAATTATCTATGGAGTCCAAGGTTTTGAGGGGATATTTAATCAAACCATAGCAAAGACGCTATCCCGATGTACTCGATGCTAAACCCAAAAAATGGAGTTACACCCAGCAGGAGGAGTTGGTCGGTTATCGGAACAGCAGGAGATTGAAAGGACTTTGCTTAGCGCTAAATATCCATGCCTAGATCTTCGAAGCCATTGAATTTGACCAAATGGATATGACCCCATTCTAAGACTTTCAGGGCCCAATTCCTTCGCTCAACCATTGCCTCTCTATGAGACTGGATTCGTTCATCGCGGGTCTGTGCGTTGGATACATAGCACTCAACAACAGTGCTATGGTTTCCATTTCCGATGCTACTCTCTTTGAGCAGATCGTTCCCAGACACCTGGAAATGTGCAAATGTCATTGGCATTCACAAACCAGGCAAAAGCTCATCTGACCCCACCAGTTACCGCCCCATCAGCCTCCTCAGTGCCTTAGGCAAACTCTACGAGCGGTTACTTGCAAACCGTCTCCAGTCCCATGCTAAGGAACACCACCTTATCCCAGATGAGCAGTTTGGCTTCAGACCCGGACACTCATGCGTCCAACAAGTGCACCGCCTCACGGAGCACATCATTGAGGGCTTCAATAAGTACCCCAAACCCCAGACTACGCTAGCAGTCTTCCTCGACGTAGCGAAAGCTTTTGACAAAGTCTGGCACAATGGCTTGATCTACAAGCTATACCAATTTGGCGTGCCAGAACGTCTTGTGCTCATCCTACAAGACTTCCTTAAAGCCAGAAGCTTTCGCTATCGCGTGGAAGGCACCCTCTCCTCCCCCCACCCAGTCAGAGCCGGAGTCCCTCAGGGCTCCGTGCTATCACCTATTCTCTTTGCACTGTATACCAGTGACATCCCACGCTCTCAGCCCAAAGTATTCCTAGCCCAATATGCGGACGATACCGCCATTTACACCACTGGGTGGCATATCAACAGACAGTCCTATTTCGTCATTCAACGGGCCGTCACCGAGATCGGTGACTGGTTCCGAAAATGGCGCATCGCGGTCAACCCAGCTAAAAGCACAGCTATGTGCTTTACTGAGAAGACACGCTCCCCTTACCCGAAACCGCTTATTTTGTTCGACGAACCCATTCCCTGGGTTCCTAGAACAAAATACCTCGGAATCACCCTTGATCGTCATCTCACCTTTAACGATCACATAACAACCGTCCGTAACAGAGCGGCCTTCGTAATGGGTCGCCTTGGTCCCCTACTTCGCAAAGAGAGTAAAATGTCTCTTAGTAATAAGAAGACACTTTACACTGCCTGCATCCGCCCCATCATGACTTACGCATCAGTAGTGTTTAGTCATGCTAGTGAGGCCCACCTTCATAAACTCCAAGTCATCCAAAACCGTTTTCTTCGTAATGCAACCGGCGCCCCGTGGTATATCCGGAACACCGAGTTGCATTGCGACTTAAACCTTCCCTCTCTAGCGCAGTTCAATAAGGACTGCGCCCGCCGATACTTTGATCGAGCGCCCCACCACCCGAACCCATTGGTTGTCCAGGCATCGAACTACTCGACTGCCTCTTCTATCCCATTTTTCAAACCCCCCCGTCGCCGACCACGGCAGGTATTAGACGACCCGGATGACCCCATCGCAGCCATTACATTGGCAGCTTTAGCGTTATCCGCAAGTCGTCGAGGTAAAATCCCCAGGTGTGAGGTAATCAGAGGTCACACAATCAAACACCGAGCTCGCCGGCGAGCTCGAGGCAAAAACAAGGTCACGATAAATTGCTCTCCAAATAGTCAAAGAGTATTATTCAGTAGGGCCCAATTGTGCAACACTGCAGTTGCACAGAGGCATTTTGCTCCGATCCCCCCCATGTCTCTCGACAGCGAGACAAGCCGAGGTCCGAACCACAGTGGTGCCCTTGAGCTCGCTGTCAACCCCTCCTATAATAGCGGTACGTTTTCGGCGTCCGCAGGAGACGGAGGTAGAAAGCGCTTTTCGCCTTCTACGCCCGTCTCGGGAGAAGTGCCTTCGGCACTTCTCCCTCCCGGGCTATTGTAGGGCCAGGCCCTCGCCCAAAACCCGGTGGAGCTGGACGACCGCACAGGCGGTAGCCAGCATCTATGTCCTCCCTAAACAACAAACAATGAGCAGATCGTAATTTTTGAAGCACTCGTAGCGAAGTTTGCTTAGCCGTTCTGAACCGATCAGCAAAGTTAAGCAACGTCCGCCTCGGTCATGAGTTGGATGGGTGACCGCTGGTGACATTACTACCGAGCGCTTCCGTGCACGTTAAAAAGTTGGTCCCGGTTGCAGTCTTAGGATGGCAAACGTTATAAGCATGGTGGTAGGACATTTTGCGAATGCCCGCCTGGCTAGCTACCATCCTCAAGTAGAAAATCTGTCGCCAAGCACCTAATGGTGTGTTCCGGCAGCTGTCCTTGAGAGCCAGTAATTCTAGGTTATCCTGAACAACATTTTCGACCACATCATCACTTACCAACAGGTGAGATAGTGGTCAAAGGCTAACCTATCAGACATAAAAAAAAGTGCAACAAAAGCTAGTAGCAGAGAGAAGTGATCCTTGAGATACCCCGCATTTAATGCCACTGATCATACGAATACCCATCAAGGGCAATCCTAAACGACCTTTCTCTGAAGAAGTCAGATATCAAAGAACATAATCCCGAGGGTAAGCCATAGTATTGAAGAAATGATTCAATAATACCAATTGTAGTAATTTTTTATATAAATAAACACTATTTCACTACATTATGTTTTTATTTTTCTTGTACTATGCATTCTCTTCACTGTAGTGGGATAAAAACAGAGTTTTTGTTTGGCAGCAAAGTTATTTTGCATGTCGTACCTTTGGAACTTATGCTACGCATACGATTACTTTGTAACCAAATCCTAGAATCCTTCGCTTTCTCAGTTTCAAAACAAGTACTCGCGCAAAATAACAACTTTGCAGCCTTAAACAACAAATACCATAAATTTACATAATACTTTTAGGTAAATTTACTATCTGTTGTTTTAGAAATAACATTTTATTTACGTTTGAGGCCGTTTAGTTTCTGGCTTTTACGAGGCTTGTGATGTGATGTCCACGAAATGACCCAAAACATACAGAATGACAAAAGTTTATATAATAATCGTACAATACTTTTCCAATAAAGGCAATAAATGGGGCAACTGTTATTGTCACATTATAGCCCAAGGTTTTTCGATAGTATGTGTGATGGGTATAAACATAAATAAACTGACAATATTTACAAGCATGTTATACGAATATTATATCTCATTAAACTATTTGTTTCAATTGTTTTCTCAAAATCGAACGCTCTATCAATTTCAGTTATAGTGATTTCAAAACTAAGCGTAAATATTTGAGAGTGGGAATCGAAATATAGGACTATTTGTCCTTGGAACTGGTAGTTACTCTGTTCTGCCCATTTAAGCTATCATGGTGAGAGATTCTGAATTAGATTTTTTACTTTCGTTCTTAGTATTTTTTCTGTCGTACAGTGATGAAGCAACCACTACATTTTACCTTTGACATCTTTCAGTTCGATACGTGATGTTTGAATCTGACGAAACGTGATGTTTGAATCTGAATCTGCCAGAACGTCCACACTACCGAACAAAGCTTCCCCAATGAAGGGAGGAGGGGGTTGCCATAATCCCACACTTGGCAGGGTCTCTTGGGATCGCAATGTAAGATGGCAGTTCGTACTTCGTTAGAAGGCACTGCAGCACAGCTTCTGGAGTAATTTTACCCTTAGTCGCCTCTTAACACTTCCCACAGGATGAACAGGGGGTTCAATTCTAATCCGGCACCCCACAATGTTGGTTGTTTTATAATCAATTGATAATCTACGAATTTTTTTTCTGAACTCAAAGTTAGAATCTCTCTAATATGAAACTGATTTTTATGCTGCTTTCCCTCTAGGCTCCACAATCAAGTGTGTGTGAATCCGTGGATACATTTTCCGCGTTTTCTATCCACATGTGGATACAGAGCCAAAAAAATACGTCAATTTGATACACATACATTTTTCTACATGTGATACACAGGTAAATAAATGTTCTTAAGTTTCCCACGGTGTGTAGTTACATTAAATGACAACCATGTACTCATCTAATAAACATTCTATTTACATCCGTTATTAAGAAATAGACCATAAGTCCATAAATATCAACTAGCTGGCTACTAATAAAGTAGTATAACGATGAACTGCTTTCCAATGCCGTAAATATTACGTCCAAGATTGATCATAGTACCGGTTTATTAAATATAGTTTCATACTAGAGTAAACTTTAGACCAGATTTTCCGGAAATATACTCAAGAAGTTCATTGACCTTAGTAGAACCACTTCAATAGTTCAGTTTGGGGTATGCCACTTTGCGAAAACAGAATAGAATACGGGTATATTATAATAATATAGAAAATATAGTTATACTGAATACCGGAAACGTTCTGATGGAATATTGCGTTCAGATAATATAATACCTACTAGTTAGTATTACGCTGATAGATATCTGAACGCATATAACGCTTATTCTTCTAAGATGCTACCAAATTTACCAAATATTGTAATATATTTTTATAAGGAATCAATTAAATATGTTACAAGATTTCAATACTCTACGGACAAATACTCTTGTTTTTCATTAATGGGATGTCAAACGTCACCACGCTACATTATTGTGAATATTTACATCGCAAGCGGTACCTTGTAATAACCCTCATGTAAAAAATCTGTCGCCAAACACCTAACACTGCATCCCGACACCAGTCATTGAGAGCTCGCCCCCATTTAAGGCTAATCCTGGGCCCTAGATAATAGAATGTAATGGAGATAATTTTTCATTATGATATTTTTCTGATAATTTGATAAGGCTCCTGAACAAAACTTTTGACCACATTATCACATACCTACAAGGGTTTTTATTGTATAATTAGAGTATTAATGCAGATTAACGTCATTTAGATATTTTCCTTTGAAAATGTAGACCGTTATGGAGTACATTTTATGAGCCATGGAAAAAATATCTTATATGACCACGTGACATTTTGGCTTCGTTTTCAACAAAACCAAACCTTAAAAGGTTTGGTCAAAATTTTGGAATCAAAACCAAACCTTTTCAGGTCAAATCGTATTTAATGACGATTTGTTCCTCTTTCATTTTTTTGACAGCATAAAAGCAAGATACGTTCCTATAGGGAGGAACATCTATCTATGGCATAAACTTATATAGCACTCGAAGCATATTATTATGAGGTATGAATATAACTGTATGTATATTATTTAACCCAGTGATATTATATCATAAATAATCGAACGCGTGCTGGTAATAATTAACTAAGATAAAAGGCAGTCTCGTGTAACAAGCGGAAAGAAAATCACCATTTATGCATAATGCTTATCAAAAAACTGGAAATGTAGATTAGACGATAGAGCTCAGTGAACAGAACAGGCGATTAAACTTCAATACTTGTGCAACAGAGAACAAGTCAAAGTACTTACAGCTCCGAACAATGGGCAAGTACTGTAAGAGTTATTTATATTGGCATTGACATTGTCTTGAAACGCAATTACTAGGTTAGGTGTATTCCGGCTACTGTCCTTGACAGCTAGTTACCACCTTTGATCATATCATCACTTACCATCCCAATCGGGGATAAAAAATTATGCATCCAGCAGTGCAAAATTCAAGGTTTTCATTTTAATGTCAAAGTTTGTTGTTTTCCAGTCACTTATTCGAGGATATGAATTCGCTTTAATTTTCGCCAATATGTCTAAACCTCGATTAAATATATGATGATTGTGATTTTACGTGGTGGTAGGGCATTTTGCGAATGCCCGCCTGGCTTGCTACCACCCCCATGTAGAAAGTAATTCATTTTCCTACGTTTAAACCTATAACTGACTAAGTCTAACTAATCTTCATACGACTCTCTTATGTTCCATGCCTAATTTCATGTGTTTCTATAGTATAAAGTAACGAGGAGACCAAAACTGAATAGGTATGTATTGGATGTGAAAATGTATACTGGCATTATTATTGACTCTATACCTTTTCCCTAAAGTCTTTACACTTCCCTTCTTCGTTATTTCTGATATCCTGGTACTTTGTTCTAATCTGGAAATACTCTGGTCACAAACTCAGGGACTAGTTCAAATCTCAGTCATGTTAAGATAATGACTATCCTTGTATGTTAGAAAATTAATTTTATAACACTTTCAAACCAGTGTGACAGAGGAGGGTGGAGTTCATGTAACCGCGAAAAATTTTTGTTGTCATTTTCTGGCTTTAGTGTCCAGTAAAATAGTACAGAGGTCAGTTATTCCGTAGAGGTCGGTAGCAGTTAGTTAACGACCTCTACGGCTCTAGGGCTGTCAGAAGTTTCAGACGAATTCAATCAGATACTCAGTAGTTAGTCAGATACTCAGATACTCAAGAGTACAAAATATATTGTTGGGCATTTTGTGGATGCTCGCCTGCCTAGCTACTAACTTCAAGTAGGAAATCTGTCACCAAACACCTAACGGTGTCTTCCGGCAGCTGTCTTAGAGGGCCAGATATATTTTTTAAGCCTGAATAATCTTTTATAAAGTTTGAAGACTTCCATGAGGTAATGTGACAGTGGCCAAAGGCTATCTATGAGCTAAATGAAAACATGTGTTAGACGCAAGCTTTAAGAATTACAGTTGCCATGGCATATTATTTTATATAGTGGAAAACTGACAACTTCTTTAAAAGTTTAAAACTTAAATCATAATCTCTAGTCTTCGTGACTTTTCTTGAGATGAATTTTCCGGGAATTCTCAGACTAGGAATTCAAGACTGAACTACTCATGATGATTGAAAAGTTTTTCAACTTGTACTATGTCTGAAAATTTTCAACTTCTAAAAATTTGCATAAAGTTCGTATGTTCTGACAGTCATTCTTTTGCTGTTACTTCAACTATGTTCAACTGTGTTGGTAAATAATGATGAGTGACATACATTGTTAACAACATATTACAAATAAAATACAACACTACAGCTACTAAGACGAAAGCTTTTAGGGAATATAAAGGCCATCGCAGGCTCATAAAACAAATAGATTTAGGTTTTATTTTGCGGAAAATCATAATTAATTGGAAATTCATGTGCGGATTATAGCGCCTAACAGTGTGTTCTGGCAGGAGTATTTCAGAGCCAGTAAAATGACAGGCTCAATTACAGGCAAAAATAGTTTACTCACATTTTATAAACTATCGCATTTTGCATACTTTTCAAACGTTGAATAGGTTTTATAGGAAGTTACAGATAACTCTAGGAACATCTTTATTAATTGACACAAATTATAACGTATTTTTTTTGATATACAGAAATTATAAACTGTATCGTTAATTCCCTGAAGGGATGTGTATTCACATTTCACCAGACATGTTTATGGTGTGGTAAAAACTATTACAGAGCATCATAATATGAGGTTATTCCCATCTGCTCGGCATAATACTGCATGCGAGGCCCTGAGTTTTGAAGTAGGACTTTCGCCACTTCAGAAATGAGACAGCTCGCAGCTAAGTTTGCTTAGCCGTTCTGAACCGATCAGCAAAGTTAAGCAACGTCCACCGCGGTCATGAGTTGGATGTGTGACCGCTGGTGACATTACTGCTGAGCGCTTGCTTCCGAGGGCACGTAAAGCCGTCGGTCCCGGTTGTTGTCTTAGGATGCTAGTCGTTATAGCATAGTAGTGGTAAGGGCATTTTGCGAATGCCATTACCTTCAAGGGTGGTCCCTCAAGTAGAAAATCTGTCGCCAAGCACCTAACGGTGTGTTCCGGCAGCTGTCTTTGAGAACCAGTAATTCTAGGTAAGCCTGAGCAAAATCTTCGACCACATCATCACTTACCATCAGGTGAGATAGTGGTCAAAGGCTAACCAATCAAGCATAAAAAAGCGATAATATTACAGTAATGTAAACCTATTTAACGGCACATTTTAAATACAACAATAGGTAGCCGAATGTAACTGAGTCAGTTAGTATGAACCAGCTTTTTTCGACAAGACACAAAGGCGTGTCGGATTTTCACTTCCGCCCTAGACCCTGCGAAGGTCGGGTGTTACATTAACAAGCACGTACTGACAGACAGCCAATCTCGCGTTATTTATAAACGTGTTCCGTGTTTATGGGTTCACAGGTTGAAATGTGGAGCACTTAGAGGTAGGTAATGGTTTTCCTGGTGCATGTTGTTGCGTTGTTAATAGACTTGCTGGATTTTTCATTGAAAGATTGCGATAATAAGCTGTTGTGAGCGATAATGATTTGAATTTTTAGACCAATAACGTTGCCTTAGCTTAAATCCCTTAAGCTTGTATTATCAAATGCATCTCAATGTCGAGGTCGTTGTTAACACGCTTACAAGTGCTAAACAGCTTTACTTGAACAGATTTTTAGCAAAATGTATTTAGTTAGAAACAGTAAGAAATTTATGATTGAAACGTAAATATCTTAATTATTTAGGTATGATTGTCAAAAATATATTAATACAATAGCAAAACCTTATCAAGAGGGACAAGAAAAGTTATATTTCAATTTACGTGACTAGTTTTGTGTTATTAAGATTACTTTCGGATTTTACCTAAACCGATCGCAATTTCACCATCGCTGCCTCTTTCTTACTTCTACGCGGTCCGATAGTGACAAAATTTCAGCATATGACAGCGTCTTAGATTGCAGTTTTGACGTTTAATGTGTGGAACATCTGTCAAAAACTGCATAATGAAATCGGTCTCTCTCATGAGATGTAATTATTAATATGAGCCTTAATGTCCTCAAGTTAGAATCAGACCTGCCATTAAAAGCTATCTACTTTCACATATATCAAAAATAGTTCCTAATAAAATAAGATCTTGTGAGCACGTAGAAAACTGCAGAGAAAAAACTTCTCGAGTTAGTGAAGTGAAGTTTCGTAGTTTCAATACTATTTTCGTTTCTTTTTGTAAACATAATAATATAACGACGAGGTACTTAATTGTTTCCAAACCATGTCACTCGATAAGTTCAATATCTATATTAGTTACATGAAATATAAAAATAGAAGGTTTTTTTCATTTAGGTGAAATGTATAATTTTGTGCATCACATACTCTTCAATGCTAACTACATACATATATGAAAGAAATTCTATGATAAACTTTGAATCCATTTGATGCATTTTGCAATTAAACAACTTGTTCATTTAGAGCTGGATAATGTTTATTTGCCTTCTGAGAACTGACATAATATATACTTATTATTTGTGTTTTAGTTCGAAGGGCGACGTATCAAAGTTAAATGTCTTAAGCATTGAACTTGCATTAAGTTATGACATATATACGGAACTGATTTTGTATTACCTATTATATTTATATGAAAAGTGCCCACAGACTCTTAAACGTAAAAGATATCTGTGTTTTTATACGTGTGATATAAATACTGTCTGAAATTATTTTTGGTACCTACTAAAATATAATTGTACCTTGACTTTTGCTTTTTCAAACCTGACAAATACAGAACTTTTTATTAAAATTTAAGTTTGGGATTCTGTTGATTGTGATTCTGATATTTTTGTGCTGTGCATTTAACTAACATAACTGATAGGCTAGGCTTTGAGGACTCTCTCACGTCCAAGATGGTACATGATAATGTGATCGAAGATATTGTTCAAACTAACCTAAAATGAATAGCAGTCAGATGCTGGAACTCACAGTCAGGTGCCTGGTGACAGATTTCGTACTTGAGGATGGTAAAGCTAGCCAAGCAGGCATACGCTTAATGCTATCGACCATGCTTTAACGACTGGCATTATTAAAGACAACTACCAATACCGACGACTTCACAAAGTCGTTGTCTAATGTACTTGGTCAGTTAATAGACTGATACAATTGACAAAGCTGATTTTCAACAGTTGCCATTGTACCTAGTATTTGCAGTCACTCAAAGTCACAGTTACGAGTGATTGCAATTTGTTTAGGATAGTATTTATATCTTTGAAAATCAAGTACGGTTTTTTTTCAATTCATCTTAATGAACAAGCAATGTAAAGAATCAAAACTTTACAACATAAGCTCACGTAGCTACAAAACAATTCGACTTACTTAACTTCTACGTTCTTACAAATTAAATAACCAAAACTAACCGTCTGAATACAAATTAGTAGCTATCTAACTTTGTTTGTCGCGAAGACCTAATTTTGTTAGCTTAGAACACCTGAAACAGCTACTTGTATCAACCGAAATTACGTTCTATAAAATGTTAGCGGCTGCCTTTACAGTTCGGAAGCAATTGGCTTGATTTACTACGAATGAAGATCATTATTGTTTTTATATTTTTATCAGAATCCATTTTGTTTCCCTTATATATGTCTTCAACTATTCCTTGATAGCCTTTTAATACCTGATAGATAAAAGCATTTATTTTGCCACAAGTCATATACAGACATACTCGTATTTAAGCATTTATTTATAACTCCAATACGTATATGTCTTATAATCTACCTATACCAGTATTGTTTGTTTTATGTACAAGCATGCAAGAACAACGTTGATCGAAATCTTATCAACTGATACCAAAATTTTCAGATAAATATCACGACTAGATATTTCGCGTAAATTTAATTATTCTACTACGCAAATCACTTGTGCTGAGCGATCCGTACTATACTCTGCAGGGGCACCACTTTTATCAAATTTCACCATAATGCTATGTTTACGCGCTTGCGTTCAACGCGGCATTCAACGGCACGAGCATGTGCAAGCAAGCGTGTGGCGTGCTTGCTTAGCCGGCCGACCTGCGTCTAGCACGGTAGGTTCCCGGGCTGTCTGCAGGACTGCTGACTGCATGGCATTTGTCTGAACGCAGTCTAACATTTTTGCATTTATTATCTACTACTTACTGAATAATATATATGTATGTAAATGAATGTGAACTATTAATGTTATTGAAATAAATCTCTCATCGTATCCTTTTGTGTGCAAAAACAATTTTTAGTTTTGGTCGAACCTATACGATATTTTGTTCAATACCCATATGAATAAAAAACGTATCTGTTACATCTTGCATACCAAAAACACAGGCCTCATCCATCTAAGTTCCCGTCGAATAACAAAAGGGGTTTGTTAAAAAACTGCGCTGTATCTTCCAGCCTCATGTTTACTTTCGTCTCTGAAGGCCAAACGTAATACTGTGTACTTTACTCGCTACCCTAATGTTAGACGCTTGTACACCTTGTAGGCAACTGTTGAAGTCTCAATGAGAACATTTTCGCAACAAAAATATTACTGGCATAAATGAGTATAACGAAACATGATATAGGAATTTCATTAAAATAATTGCTAGCACTATCACACGACAAAGTTTCTTTTAAAAACTAGCAATCTTTGAATGAATATTTGGCTGTGTAAATCTGTGATTGCGGAAAGTCACGCAGTGCGAATCTATCAAATAAGACAGTACTATCATCGCGATACTGTGTAGAGCGGTTTCAAATTTCCGCAATCCAGAGAACAACAGCTGCCTTTGATATCCATAGCACAATATTCCAGTTTGCAACTTACACAATTACGAACCTCATAACAACCTCGAATCATTTTCCTTGCAAATCAAGCAGGCGTCTATTCAACGATATTATATAACTCGCGGAAAGTTACTTGCTTCATAATTTCAAAGCAATTCAAATGTCATATACTATATCTAAGAAAAATATGGCACCTTGAAAGCGTGGTACCTATATTAGAACCTAGAATCGTAAAGTTTCTGTCTAGGAACTTTCATTGATATATACGCATAGTAATAACCTTTCTTTAACCTTTCCTAACCATTATTATAAACAATGTAGATAAATGTAATGTAATTTTCTTCTATAATGATGTAATACCTCAACAAGACTGGATTAGTTTAAAAAATTATGCAGTTTTTAGGTATGATTGGCAACACTTCTGCTTTGCGTCTTAAACATTGTAAGCGATATATTTACCCAAACTCTTTTTGTAACATAAATATTACATCCGGGTTGAAGTTAGAATATTACCTATATCAATTTATTAGAAAATTGAATTCGAGAAATTTGGAAATATTCCAAATGTCATAGTAAAAATATAACGTCTATAGTGTAAATTTCCATACTTCCAATGTTTTTTCGTTCAGAATCTAGTCCTCATCTTGTGATACCTTGTTGGTTGCGTCTCTAATAGTGCACCACAAATCAAACAAATAAATAGGGTCCGGGCTTATACTTTTTTACACCCGCCATTTAAATTCTAAAATGACGATGACAGGGCATAGATATTGTTTTCTTTTATTTACACGCTGCCAACTGGTATTGGACTAGACAGCCTGTGGACCTACAATAACCTTTTATACTACACCTGCTCGGAAAGTACCTTGATACTTTATCAAATTTACGGTAGAAAGTACGTCATTGCATATCGAACAAATATGCGGGGAGAAAACGCATCTGAGCGGGAGAGAAAAGTGTATGAAAATCCATTTCTTACGTGGTTTTTCTTTTTTAATTTTGGGTTGGTAACCTAAATATCAAAAGCCAAAAAGTTTTTACAGTGAGTTTTTATCTCCAAGTTCCCAAAATGACACTGGCCACTAGCTGTGTGTTGGATGGTGTCAAACAATTTGAAAAAAGAACATGTGAAAATTGCAGACGCCATTGGCGCCATTTTCAATTTGTGTGTTGTTTGAGGATTCAGTTTTCGTAGAAAAGTAAAATAAAAGGTGGGTGTAGTATAAAGCACTATGTATCACTCGAGAGAAAGTGCGATTCCCGATCTCGGGTGTTTTAAAGCCCTCGCCTACGGCTCGGGCTTCAAACGACACCCTCGACGGTAATCGGTCACTTTCTCCTCTCGGTGAACAATGTACTATAGTTTGTCTAGATGATTTCGTTGTAGTCGATGTAGTGTTTTATAAATTTTTAGTGTTTTGTTAAAAAAGACATTCCGACGGTAAAAATATGTATATAGCTTATAATATTTACAAGTATCGAACTTCGTATGCTGGCATAACAATAGTTACCATTCCATAGAAGGAAATCAATTGCCGAGTATTGAATGTCTGTGTTGCAACTAGGTTTGCAATGCTTAGTTTATACGGGCGCCATTGGCGGATATCACATACAGTTCTAATATTTCCGCTACCGAAACAAACCGTCGGGTGCTTAGCGATTTTCCACTTCAGGGGGTAGCCCTGATATATAGAGGTATTCGCAAAATGCCCTTCTACTATGCTAATAATTTGGGAATATAAAATGTGTGTTTCAAACGCATTTGGTCGATTTTATTCGATAAATCTTAAAGCAGCATACCTGGTGTTAAATAATTGTCCTCTACCATATTATACGAGTACATACTAGAAGTAATATAAATAATGGCACGTGAAAATCTCATTTAGGTTACTTTTGAGTGCCACTTGTGCTATTAAATGAAATTCCAGATCTCAAATATGTTTTTTTTTCTCATACAATGGCTAATAAATCTGGATTGCCTGCCAGTAGTCTGTAGTGTAAGCAATATCTTGAATGTTCTAAAAATAGATATGAGATCTTTAATCTATTTGTGGAAATATTGCCCAAAGTTATTGAGAGGCCAAGAAAGACTTTCTGGAGCTCTATCCTCTAGGAAGACTTTCCTACATTCTTAGTAAATAAGAACTTTTTTTAAAGGTATTTCCTCTTGTAATGTAATCCTACGCCATCTGAAGAACTCATCAATCTTATACTGCAATCCCCACGAAGTTTGACCTGAAACAGACATAAGTACCCCCCTCGATAGTCCCCTATCGAGGGGGATATATCATGGTTGTTGAAGTAGTGAAATAAACTTTTATACGCGGGAACTTAACATATAATTTAAATCGTTGAATTTCGTACGACATGTGGAATACAGAATGTGGAATACGCATATAGCAAACATTGCAAGTAACTGAAAATCCTTTCTTGGAACCCTTTTCCCTGAAAATGTTTTGTCGATTTACTCATATTACATTCCACTTTTTTATTGGATTTTTCAGAAAAATATGTAACAGCTTATGTCGGTAATCAAAATCTGTATTTCGGAGATAACATCGGAATGAGAACGAGGAAGCGTATCACGTGTCACTTTTATAATTGTGAATATTATGCTTCTATAACAGACCACCCTTTTCCATTAGGGCCTGGCTTTTCAAGAATTTTATTATTATATACTAGTCAAGTACTTACTATTTTTTTAATTTGCAACGCTTTATTTAAATTTCTTTCTTGATTCAATATCATTGTCATCATGCTGCTTCAGACTATCATGTTCAGACTACTGAGATACGAGCCTTTCTATTAGCGAGAGAAAAAGATGAGCCACAATTCACCATATGGGTCAATTGCAGTTTAATTATTTAAAAAATTAGATAGGCTAGTATACTAACTAGCCTGCACTAACTTCCAGACCTACCAAAGACGTTGTCTGTCTCTTTACGACAATAACCTGGTTTAAAGTGCCTTTTGAAGTATAAAAGCGTTCAATCAATTACGCCACAAGCATTACTCATTCAATTATATGAACGAAGAGAAAATAATGTCTAAGTCGATCGGTTAAGTTTAGAGAAAGTATAATGACTAGGCTCCATTTCAGCACTTGTTTAACGTGCAACTATAAAAAGTTTTAATAATAAATTGGTTACGTTTATCAATATAAATTTTAAATCTTTCATTTGCTTTTGAAACCCCTTCCACTGCCCATTGTTAAGTTAGGTCGATAATTAACCAAATATACTCCCAATCCTCTATAATTGATGTATTTGCTCATGGCAGACCATTTATCGCTATCTGTATTATTTAGAAGTCAACTTGGTGGCAGAATGTAATGAACCAGCAATTTGGTTCTCCAATATTTCTTGATATCGAGATCAAGGGTATATGAAGGCGATTGTGTTGGGAACAATTGATATGAACGGCAGGTATCTAATTGTTTGCAATACGCCCACAATGGGGAAACTTGTGCTGTTCTCACTATTTTGTGCATGGGTTGTCTGTGTTACCGCAGAAGTGTTTGATGCTCCATCTACCAACAGTTTTATGAATAGACTTGACAAGTGGTTTAGTGAAAATTTACGTAAAAGTTAAAGTAGACAGTCGTGATTTAATCCTAATGTTAAAATAATTATAAACAGTTATGGATAAACTTAGATATAGGCATATCAGCCTGTGGCTGCTCGCGTATTATTCAATAATAATAATATATTTCTATTCGATAGAATAAGTTATCTTATATGCATGACTGCACCGTTAACGCTAACATTCGTATAGCTGAGTCCTTAGTGTAGCCTAGCGTAGCCTGAAGATCTCTCTTGTTGCTTTGTGCTGAAGATTAATAGTTTTGTGCTTAAAAGCTTCAATAGTCTTGGGATATGAAATATAATTATGAATGCTTACAATTCTGAACTATTATAGTGTTCTATTTCAGTTACCAGTGATCTTTTTATATATCATTGGAACTTATTCTGTGTTTCAAACTTAAACAGAAAGTGAGGATGACATCTGCTGAAGAACACAACACAATACTGTACGATTTACTTGTAGATCATATTTGTAGGATTCAGACTACAATGTTTGGGCGGAGTGTACTTGGTATGACTGTCGAAAAAGTGCAGTTCAGATGAGGTCTATTCCCACTGACTCCATTGCCCTATCGTCTATATAAGAATTTTGAGCAGTATGTGTGGTGTGACTTTGAAAGATAAAGTGAAGAACAGCATGACAAACAAACAAAAGTAATCCGGAACGAATAAGGACATAATGATGTTAGTCCAGAAATGACGGATTTATGAAATGAGACTAATAAAACAAGGGCATACAAAGTGTGTGTGATGGAAACAGCTGGAAGAAATTTTGGTGAATGTATTCTGATCGTGACACATTATTGTCTTACGATAATGGTAATGAAAAAGATGTAAATTTTCACATTTGAATTTCATCATGGGCTTCTTTTTCAAAAGAAAATGTCATAATGATGCCCCTGATTGGAGACAATTTGGAGAAGGTCAGGTCATGAGATCCGTCAAAGATCGTTTCAAGAGAAAATTTGTGATCTCCAGAAATGAGGCGTGACGTTATGTAGTTTTGTGTTATGGTGCAATGTTAATTAAACTACTTGATGATGAAGAATGAAAAGCATCGGAAACAATTTGGTATCAAAACGAAAAAAATTGAGTAGTATGAATAAATGGTAGGAAAATGGAAGTACTCCGTCAGGGTCATCGCAGTACCGAAGCCAAAAACTCCACAAAATGAGCATTGGTTTAGCGAAACAAATATTGTTCGTGAACCCACCTCAGGGTGTATGTTATAAATTTTAAGTGAAAGGTAATAACAATATCAATTATTAAATATTTAGTAGTAATAAATCAAGTAATAACTCGTATTGATTAAAATTCTCAGCTTCAGGCTTCAAAACAAAAAAAAATGCTGGTTTCCTTTTATTTATTTTGTTTTGTTTAACTAGTCCCCGGCAAACCAGTGTGGGCCGCAAGGGGCACGCAAGCATGAGGGTCCTGTCGCATGAACCCCATGCTTCGGCATTTTCTTAAAATAAGCAAATACTCGTGAATAATTTTTAGTTACCACAAAAACATTTGGTTCATATATAATGGAGATAAGGTAATGCTTCATTTTATGGTACAGAACACTGTTGCACGCGGTTCTGACTCACTATGAACTGTTATTTTTTCAAAGCACTTTTATTAAGATACCGGGACAATTTATTATTTTCAATTTGTTGTTTTTCATAAAATAGCCAAATAAAAATTAGACAACATTAAACAGGGTGACTTCACTTCATGGACACGATCATTGCAAAGTGTTTGAAATTTCAGAATAAAAATAGTCAAAAATATGATTTAAAATTAATTAATTCCAATTTAATTTTTATAACATGATTTCAACCGTTTTTAGCATTTAGCTAAAAATAAATAGGTAGTGAAATCCAATTACGGGCTTGCACTGATCACATTATAAAACTTTAGATAGAACAGGTAACCACAGTAATAAGTTTGTATCCGATGACATTTAACAATGAGATATCAACATACTTGATTCTTATTTGCGTTGTTAACCTCTCGGAATGCCCATAACCTATGAATTTCTCGTTATTATGTATTTTGGAGTCGATGCAATATCAATGATGTAGTAATGTGATATGAAGTTATTCTCAGCTATTGTTTGAAGAAACTGTCGTCTTTCTCACACAAAGAGAGGTTATCTCTCAGGCGAAGACAGAATAGGTTATCGAGATGAAACTGCAGGTACTTTGAATATTCTGCTTTGTACCAGTTTCCTTTGGTACGAGTAGTATCGTGCGCGATCATGATATGGCAATACAGAATTAATAAAGTACCTACTTGAAAAATTCTTGGTCGGAGTAAAGGAAAAGTTTTTATGTGGAATTAAAACATGATGAGTTTGAAAAAAAAATGTGCAATTTCTGTGATTTAAATTTTGTAATGTCAGTTAGCTTCTGAATACAATTTTATTTAAAGGTGGAAACTCATTTCAAACGTAAACTTTTCATTATTATTCGCGAGTTTAAAATAATATTGCTAGTATTATTATGAATATTTTGTAAATAAACGTAAGCTTTCCGTAACACTGTAAATTCATATAAAAATAATATTACTACTTTAATTAATGGGTATATATGAAACTTTCTTCAGTGTAGACAATACTCTAGCTAGCTCAATATCAAGAAATGTTACGCCATCTCCTGAAACGTTGTAGTTTTTATCACCACCTTACTCAAAATTACTTGACGTGACAAGGTATTGAGATGTTTTGAGTTTCTTAGGGGGTTTGACTGGGGCACTGACAATATCATATATGCAAATTGAAATTGTGTTACTAACATTTTTTTTATATTGTTACAAAACTTTGTGAATGGCATATAAACCAGTAGTAAGAGTTCAATTTTAAAAAACTCGTAGATTTTTCTATGTCTCAAATTCATAATTTTGAATGTATGATACTATTGTCACTCGTATGTATGACAAATACCTACTACTCCCGGGCAGTCTAAGAATCTAAGCACTGTTATATGTGCTTCCATTCGAGGATAATAAACCACTAACAAAGGACAAAACCAGTCAAAGGAACAGTAGTAGTAAGAAGCATTGTTATGGCATAGAACATAATATAATAATACTACGTATGGTTCATCAAGATCGTTTGACCTTACCTGATGGTAAGCGACGATGCGTAATTGCCATCCCTATGATGCTCTAAGACATGCTTTTTCATGCCCTGCTTGTAAAACACAAGGTCATAGCTGCAAGGAAAATCGTTCGCTGGCAAGCATTCTAGAATTAAATTACATGGCAGAGGTAGGAACTGCTAGCTGCTGCCGTTGCGTAAGCGTTTGGGTACGAATTTAGCAATTCAGTCACAGGGGTGAGAGGGCAGACTGAATGTCGGGCACTCAGTAAGAAAAAAACGATGCCATACGATTGAAATCTTTGGAGATATTGAGGCTGATAGCCAACGCTTCACCGTGCCTATCTAAAGCTTCATCGCAAATATTTTTAACGAGGGTTCGAGTCGGGAAATCGGTCAGCCATAAAAGTGAAGCCAATACTGACCTCATCTTGCACTTGGGATAAAAACGATTACGTTTACAATAAAAACTAACATAGTTTCATTCAATTTCGTAAACGGATGTAAGTCGGAGCAATCTGACTTATCAACGTAAATTATCGCGTTGTATAAATGTATAATAATAATTGTGCTAAAATCAATTTCCCATCCAATCTTCTCTTTATATCACAGAATCAATAGAAGATGATAGATCTGAATGATAACTCAAAGGTTCATATTCTAAAATAATTACATAATTTAATGTACTTAAAAAAAAAAAAAGTTGACAGTTGCTGGAACAATTTGTTGATTTTCTACTTGAGAGTGGTGCTAGCCAGGCAAGAATTTGCAAAAATCCCAACTACCGTGCATTTGTGTCTCGATAAAATGGTCAAGGAGGGATAAGTTGTTTACATGGATCTCACTTGCTCAGAGCCTGTCACCGTTTGATACATTCTAGGCTCTGGAGGGTAGTCCTTAATAGTGCATCACATAAGATTTTTCCTCAGTTTTAATTATTGTTACAGATAAAATGTACACCGCTATCATCGTCGTCCTAGCGGCGAACGCTGCGTCATGCATCCACATACTTCACACTACACCAGCCCACGGATTCCTTGCGAGTCCAAACCCTACGCTGCAGCTCTCCAGCCCCGTCGTTGACTTCGCAACGGTCGTCCAAAATGCTCTACCAGCTCAAAGGCTACCAGTGCAAGGTTTTGGGTGAGATTTGCAACAATATCGCCAGAATAGAACATTTTCGAAAATCCAGTCTCCTAAAGACGTTAATATGTAAATACTTAGAAAGCATTCAATTAAAATTTTCTCATTGTCGAGTACGAATATAGGAATGACGTTCATATCCATTCTATTTAGAGCACAAAGAATCGAGCCCACACAAGCGTTCTAAAGTTTTGAGTTCAAAGTTCTGCATTCCGCGTTCACTGTGCTGCACACAGCGTGCGGTCATATTCTTCAATTCAATGAGATTTTACCACATTGACATAACCAAAGAGAAGAATGACAAATTGTTGCAGGGTATAACAACATTGTTTATGACAAATGTTTCCTAAAAAGATACACTACAACAGAGTTATTTAGAACTCCGGTAGAACATACGTTCTATTGTTTTCTCAATGACCGCTGCAGTCAGACAGCTGTTGTGTGTGCATTCATCCAAGGTATTGTATACATCACAGTGAACGTAGACCGCAGAACTTGGGACTCAAAACTTTAGAATGGTCTTTGTAGGTCTTCTATTAAAACAATACAAACTTGTTTCTGATTCCGCTTGCACGGTATTACTGAACACATTTTGTTTTCCTTATCATGTCACAAATTATGGATAGGCTTATAATTGCATTGAAAGTTTTGCTAGCATTCAAAAGTAATGTAGCACTAGTGCTACTGGTATACTTTGTACTAATTAATATAAAAACTTTACCCAATAAAAGTCTTGAAGCTCTCGTAGGAGTAAAGACAAATTAGTTCCAAGTAAAAACTTTGAAATCCCTTCAATATGAAATCCTAAACTATGAATTGGCTTACCCAATTCTGAGGGGCTTTAATGTCTTTTCAAAGTTGTGAAGAATCAATGGAATGGACGATATTTTTGTACCGACCTCGATGGAACAGGTACGCTCGATTGCTTTGTGTCGCGTGATTTGCTATGTTTTTTGTTGTTTTTGTTATGCAAGAAGAATTTAAGAAAAACAGATGTTTAATTTATTAAGCTAAGCGGTAACGGTAAGTAATAAATATCTATTATATAAACAGTATAGTCCATTATGGTGATGTAATTGTCGTTCAAGTACTTGTACTATTAAAATGTAAAATAATATTGTTCGCTAAATGTATTTTGCACTGAATGTATTGTAACAATTATGTAAATAACGGATACCTATTATGTTATAAATTACGTGTTTCCATAAATCCTCAGTAATGGAGTGAAGGCACAGATTAAATAACAGTGGAAGTCCCAAATCACACGTCAATTACCCTCCGTTAATGCACTTATAAAGCTACGTTGTACGAGCCGAAATTTGCATGAATTGGCATCGAAACTCGAACTGATCACCACAACAATTTCATAATGTATTAAATACCTTTTAGAGAGACATACTGTTGCACATCCTTAGTACACGTCACATACCAATATATTATTGATCTGTGGTACACCAATATCACTGAATGAATTCATAGAATATAAATTATTTCCGTTTCTCTTTCTATTGATGATAAATTATAACTCAGATCTATCACTTTGTGACTTATCTAGTGTTACTGAGAGTAGGTAGTTAATAACCAAGGGTATATAACCCATTAAGTACTAGCGTTGCCATATGGAGTATTTTGCCAACGTTGTAGCGTGGCCAACAAGAGTAATCGATTTAATTAACAGATCATGTATCAAAAACTAAGTCACTCAGCCGTCTTTTGTTATTATAAACTAGAGGTCCGCCCGCGGTCATGAAAGTCGGCGGCGGCGCGCTGGTAAACGTACCCGGCGCGGCGCGGCGTAGCCGCCGTGATATTAATTTTTTTACCTATATGGTGGAAAAGAAAAATAAATCTGCTGTATATAATAAAAGGGTAAATGTTTATTTTCTTGCATACAAGTAAGTGCCTACTCAAATTAATTAGTCAAAATATTGAAGAAACAGGATCTTGCCACCAACCGATACTCAGACTTCCATGAAAGCCCAAAATCGACTGGCCTAAGTTTAAGAAAACCGCATGGGAGACCTCAACTTCAAGGCATGTCACAACCCCAACAGAAGTGGACAATCTTGCAGAATAGATCACTCAATACAGAAGGCACTTCATACCGCTACAATCAAGAAACCCCCTAAGAAGAATCGAGATTACCCACCGTCCCCCGCTATATAAGAGATCTCATAAAAGAAAAACGCCTGCTCAGAAAAACCTTACAATCAGATCATTCTTGAAGGACATAAGATTTCGTGCTAAAGTAGACGGAAAGCTGTCACAAGAGCACCGAATAGAGACTGGCGTCCCCCATCGTAGCTGCCTCTCACTCACATGTTATGCCATATATACAGACAACCTTCCCACCGAGCCAGGGACGACGCTCGCCCTATATTCAGACGACGCGGCCCTACCCCGAAACTCTAGCCATGATGGTAACAAAGCAGAGAGAAAGATCCCTACCACCTAAACTCTATCTCTTCACCATAAACCGGATGCTCACCGTGGCATAGCATGTCCAGAACAAAGTCACAGTCAAAAGGGCAGCTTCAGCCCTATTGAATCCAGTACTCAGATCAGCCCTTCCACTACGCATCAAGAGAGCCCTGAACTTGACTTACATCCATCCCCAACCAACCAACGCCGCGCCAGCCTCGCACGCTCCCACCACCAAAAGTCATAGGAATCAGCAATAGGAAAATAACAAAACTTGGCCCTGGGACACCTCGCAGACGCGCCGCGATATGTACGCAACTCGATCATTCTGAGAGATCTCAGAATCGTGAATCTGGATGTGTATCTCATATCTCAACGATGGCCAAAAGGATGTTCGAAAAGACTCACCAATCAAACTACGAACACCTACGAGAGACATCCCAAGGCAAAAAGACAACCTAGAGCTCAAGAGCGAAGAAGACGACCATACAAAAATCCCAGTCTGCCCCAAGTCCGCTGTCTGTCGCCGGTCCGTCAGGGGGCCACACCTACCGCCAGACAGCGGATATGAAAGCCAGGGCAAATCAGCCCATCACAACGACCAGTCTAAATGATGCGATTGAACGCCTCGGTAAGGGGCACCAAACGCTAGACACCGCATCCGCGCAAAGCAAGACGGTAAGCACCAGGAAGACAACTCGGCGGTTGCTCACTACAGCAATGCATACGGTACGCGTGGATTGCTATGCAAACGACGTGTGGATGTTTGCTTAGAACATGTCTCTCGCGGCGAGTTTTAATTAATTTTCGAAGTCGGCGCGAATTTGTTCACGACCCGGCGGCGGCGGCGGCGCGCCGAGGTAACTCGGCGGCGGTACGCCGGCGTGGCGCGGATCTCTATTATAAACATATAGTAAGATATACAAGTCATAGTTGAGAAACGATTATCTATGTCAAACGTAGTATTTATTAGTAAGTCATATTAGTATATGTTTCAAATGTAAAGTGCACTTGAAACATAACTATATAGTTAGTAGTACTTAATTATGTCTCAGCAATTTATACTTTAACAATTTATATTTTAGTTATCACTTGTAATTGAAGAAATAAATTGAATATCAACGAGAAAGGTATAAAACGCTCACGAAAGAAATAATTAAGTCCTTACTAGCGGAACTTATTACAGTTTGATTGACATTTTCTGAAACTTTGAACCTAGTTCTCTGTGTTCTAATTCAACATAAACTGTACGTAAAAGAAAATCCGTGCAAAAGGTTCTTTGAAAATTGCTTGTATTTTTGTGGCAGGCATTTTGTGGAAGCTCTTGAACGATATAGATGTTTAGGAACTTGGTTGGATTATACATATTTACTTAGTACTATATAAAAAAGAGGGAACTTAATATGTTTTTTTTTTCTGGTGTTCAAACACGTCGTGGCATGTATATCTAACTCTTTAAAGATATTAGTAGTGTCGAAGGCTGAACAAATTGTAATATGTACTGATACCGTTGTGCACATAACGATTAACTAAGACAAAATAATGCATTGAAACATAGGCTTTTTATTGCTACTAAGTTTGTATAGAACTATATGTAAGGGGTGATGTGATCTAAGGTCTAAGAAGGCTACGTTTACGATAAAATTGTTCTCGAGTTCAGCTGCCGCACATTCACTCCGTGCTTGATTTACCACTTGATAAAGTTAGCCATACAATGCCCGTACTGTTAATTTCAGCCACTGTCAGGATTCGATACATTTATATACTATTTATATTCGATACATTAATAAACGTTATTTCTATGTACAAAATTAACTTTGATCTGATATGCAAGGTTAATTATATTTGACATAAACACATAGCGGTAGCAGTGCAGGCTATGTGTGTCTTTGAGTTATATCCACATCTTTACGATACATTCCCTTTTAATAATATACTCTGCCTTTACACTCGCAAAATTATCCACATTCATATACACTCCTAATGATCCAATATTCGAGTTAAATTGATAAATTCCTCGTACAAAGTAGTATTGTATAAAGACGCACTGCTGAATACCTTTTGCCTAACTGTTGTGTTGCATGTTATATGTTGTAAAATGCACTGATTCTGTCCCCAGCATTCCCGGGTCATCGAGCGCACAGTACCAAGGATCCCAGAACAGGTTAATTGATGTTTATTTGTGCTTATTCTCACCTTGCAACTGCTACTTGTATTGTATATAATTTGTATTAAGACGGTAAGTATACTTTATACCTATTTAATTGTACTGTACTTTCTTTTATTAGTTTGGGTCGGGGAAATTCAATGCTTGTGTTGTCTCCGTAGCGTTACCACACAATTTTATTTACGTTGTTTTTATTACTAAGTGTATGAAACAATTTTATAATACATAGTTTCACGGAAAACTGGCGCAAGGACATGCAAGCAAAATTTGAACGTTAGTATATCAAATCAGGAGAAACTAAGTATGTGCAGAAAGTGCTATGAACGTTCTCACCTTAACAAGAGACTGTTTATTTTATTCTGAATCCACGTGAAGTAAGTTGTTTCGGAACAAGCCAATGTTTTTCATATCTCGTTTGTGGGAAGCCATATGATGGTTTCATATTAAAATAGGTGATATAAAAGTAATACCTATTCAGATCAGGCAGCCCTCGTTTTACATTGAATGGGGATGTACAGATGAGCTTGCTGAAGACATACCATATACCACTTTACAATGAAGTATATCTAATACGCATTAGTCACGCATATTATAAGTGTTCGATAGCTATTATAATAAAATTAATACATATCATTGTCTTAAGTGGAAACATACACAGCAGTGGAGAAAATATTTGTTTAGTACATTTAACAAAATTAAATTTAATTTACAGGAGACATTAGAAAACGAAGATATAAATAACGTCAAAGATCGTTTCTATCTTCATATTATATGCATTAACTATACCTACGTAATATACTATAACTATTTATGAGTTTGCGATTTCAAAATTTTAAGCTACGAAAATGGCATTACAAAAAGCATCAGATAATAATGTAATAAATGATCCAGGATGCACTGCTATTATTTACGTTGATAGTACTACGTTGGCCATTTGCCAAAGCCGGCAGTACCTATCTGATTTGTGAACAAAATACAAAACACCTTGGAATCCGCATAGTTTTATCTTTAGTCCAAAAATAACAACCTTCAAGAAGAGAAACAAATCCTTATTTTATTAATTAAAACGTTGGTACACATATTTATAATGAGAAAAACATATAAATATTAGTATACTTATGTATTATAGTTTTTGCACCCCTTGCACTTACATTTCATAAATGTAAAAAAAAGTCTAAAATAAATACTGAAATTGTGTTGAAACAAGAACCATACATTATTAAACCAATCAAAACTTAACTTTAAATTCCCCTAAGTAGGTATAGGCAGTTAACGGGAAATTGATCAATAAGCTTACACAACAGAGTTAAAAGTTCTGTCATTCGCTGGCGATCACAATATTTTTTTATTATTTTGACTATAATTTGCTCTTGAGAAAACTCTATGGTAAAATCATTTTCGGTTCCTAGAGTAACAAAGTTAAGTTGTCTGTTTTGTACACACATTATATACATTCTTTAACCCTTTTTATACAACAGTTTCAGCAATCCTCCGCCTCCACTAGGGTCAGGCCAAGACCCAGCTACCCAAACTTGTGGATTGACCGCCCCATTTTGCACGAAGTCCCGGTACAGGGCTATCGATGGTTCTTGCAACAATCTGGTGCGGCCAGAGTGGGGCATCCCACAGACTCCCTATGGAAGACTGGTGCCGTATAACTATGGAGATGGTTAGTAGTATTAAAATTATTTTAATGACTTACGTGGGCTTAAAGACGTTAAAGCTCGCGTTATATCTGAGTGCACAGCATCTTCATCCACGTAGATCCCCATCAAAATAGCTATGAACAGTAGGTTATATTAGGTAGCCCTCGAACATTTCCTGAAGAAAAGTGTTACTAAAAAAGTAAAGGCAGATATTATTCAGTAGAATAAAAATAAATATTAGTCAAAAAAGTAAGATAAGTTTACTCTTGACTCATAACAAGCAGAATCTACCAAAGTAATAGAGTCTGTGATACAAAATGATTTAAATATAAACGAAATATAATTTGTGCTTACATTTTTTTCCTAGGCTCATATAGTAGATAGCTAGAATAAAGATTTTCGACATCAAAACACTAACTGATTTACCATATTACTTAGAGTTTTTCACCAAACTATCTTAAGATCTTTACTGGTTAACTACTCCGTTGGCGGCAAACTTTAGGTACTTTATGATCAACAGCAACTAGGGATAGTTTAAACAAAATCGGCCATACAAATATTATTATTATTATTATAACTAATACTTAATGTTTTGTAGGAGTGAACGCGTGGCCGAGAGCAAAAAGCGGACGACCCCTGCCTAACCCTCGCGTAGTCAGTTTGCAGTTGTTCCCAGACCGGCAGTTGGTGGACCCCATATGGAACTTAAATGCCCAGCAGTGGGGTCAGATAGTAACCCACGATATGTCGCTTACAGCAGGCGTTGCGCAATCACGTAAGTTGAATGTTTCACTTTTGTAAGAGCACAAGCTCGGCTGTTACGAATCTGATATGTTACACCAGGTAAAAAAAACTTTGTGTTACACGCCGTAGCCATGAGCTTTCATACTAGGTGTCGTCGTGGGAGGGACCTCATGGGGTGGGGTGGTCTGCGTGGTGGATCTCGTGTGGGAAATGTCTGGATAAGTATTATATCAGTATCAATAACGTCAACAGGTAAATAAATACATAACATTATGGAGGGATCATTATTTATGGCATTTTTTAAAAATTTATTGGCAACTGGATACTTAGTCCTTATGCCTAACTTATTATTTAATTTATGGCATTATGGTAGCAGAGGTTGCCACTATACCCACGCGTAGCAGGCGTTTTATATATTTTTATATATTTGGCCATTTTTAGTTATCTTTACGGTGGGTGTATTTTAAATGTATATTGTTTTTTTTTAATCAATTACGTTTCCTGGTTTTGTGCAAAATGTGTAGGGTTGTTGTTATTTTATATGACGGTGGTAATAATATACAATACAATACAATATTTGTTCTTCTATCCACAAAGGTATCCTAATTTCTTAAAGATATTATAAGTATAGATTATGAAATACATAATATCTATCTTTACACGTATATCTGTGATGTGTGAGACTGGTGCCTGAGTTAGGTTTAGAAACCTGTAATACAGGTCACCAGGGCCCCCATTATAATAAACCCAATCACATAAAATAAGTGATTGGGTAGCCGAACCTTCGATAAAATATACCCTAGATTCTGCGCGAACGCTCCAAAGTTAACCAAACAAAACTGTGCTTATAATGATCTGAAGCACAGTTTTGTCGTCAGTGACGCGCTGATCGTCGAGTGAAACAATGGCGAAGTGCTCTGTGAATAGTTGCAAAAATAATACACTTACAAAGCGAAAAATACATGGGATTGCGTATTTTCGGTAAGTTTTATACATATTTATAGTATTTTAAGTGATAAACATTCATAATTATTTAATTATCACCTCCAAATCAATACATCAACAAATTAAATTCCGTTACTCCTGTTACGCAGTTGTCTCTTTCGCACGCATAATAACATCCCATGCAAGACAAGAATAAGTGAGCGCTAATTCAGAACAAGTCTATTGGAGTCGCCATAATAATCTTTTATTTTCTCAGACTATACACAGGCATTTATTTTATATTTTCCAAATTCAAAAAAGGAGGTTATCAATTTGACATGTATGTATGAAATATTATTAGAACTGCAACATATTCACATATAATATGGATTAGTGCTTACAAACATAATATATATACAATATTTTTATGTGTGTGTGTGCATATGTATGTATGTTTTATGTACTAATACGTGTTACCACTGTAACACGTATTAGTACTAGTTACCACTGTAACACGTATTAGCCAAGTCACTACTTAGCTTACTGATTGGAAAAACACCACAAAACCTTTTTCAAGTTCTGGTGTTCCGGTTTTTAATCGGTGTTGTATGTTAATCATTTAATATCGAAATCTCCGAGCCACCTGCACAATCCTGAATGCACGAGGTTTAGCGTGCACTCTTATTATTACAGATGATTTTCAGAATGTAAGATATGAATATAGTATGTAAAGGTAGTTTATAAATATTAAATATTGTATTACATATATAATGTATAACATTAACATTGTATTAACATTCATAATTACTCAAACACGTTTACTTTATACATTTTGCTGTAACACGCAGGTATCTGAACTGCAATTCAGGTCTGATACATAATATTGTTATTTTATTTGTTTTTAATTGCTTTTTGCTCTGTGGAATAAATAAATAAATATTAATGAAAATTAAAGCTGAATAATTAATATTCTGACTTCATTATAACAGATCCCTTTTCTATCTCCCAACATCCGCAAATAATCTACTACACACCTTTTCAACCCGGGCAAAACCAGGGTATATAAGCTAGTTGACTAATGCGGATAGTTAAAATTCCAATTATAAATGTCACCAAAAAACTAATTACTAAATAATATTTTTAGTACGAGATTAGGAGTAAGTGACTCCATTGTATTTTATGTTCTATCACAGCAAAGGGTAATAAAATTTTACGAGCTCCCTTCAATGGCGCAGAGTAAAAGTGCTATAAGTTTATTACGAAGTAATTGAATATTAAACCTTATATAACTGAAACAAGGTTGAATATTGTTGAATAACTTAAATAGATTTACTACGTTTTTGTGTAATTTAAAGGTTTTTATGTGTATCTCAATAGACAGAAAGGTATAGGATAACTCGAGCCGTTTATATGCGTTCTGTCAATACGAAAAGTTGCATCTAGGGTATATTTTATCGAAGAGCCGAACATTCCGTTTAAAAGAGGGTATTAGTTTGAAACGTTAGTGTTTACTATGTCTTCAGTCTTTTTTAATTTAGTGCACCACACGGGCAACACAGAGTTAATATTTCAAAATTCTCAACTCCGAAGTAAAATAAAACAAATTGTTACAAGATTGTTGTTTGAGTAGATAGAGCTTGCATCTCTGCATAAAGTGATCTTTGTTTTCTTTAGATGCCGTCGAGTTTCAAGGAACTATTGAGTGAATATAGCAACGTCTTAGGAATAAATTAATGTGTAATTTGAGTGCAGCGCAGCTCGGATTTATAAGCAAATGCGGTAAAGCAGTTCTGTTTATATTCAGCTGTCTTATAATTTTATTAAAAACTTGAGAGAACTCGTATTATGTTTTTTTTTCAACGCCAGATTGGCTAGTCATTACTATTATCTTTCCTGTTAAGTGATGATGTGGTCGAGGTTGGTTATCGGACTATAGAATTACTGACTCTCAAGTACAATTTCCAGAATACACTTTTAGGTGCTTGGCCACAGAATTTCTTTTTGAAGGTTGTAGCTGCCCTTGCGAACATTCGAAAAATGCTCTTCCAACATGAAATTGTCGGCTTTCAATAAATTTTAAAACGCTGGAGATGCACTCTATTATAACACAAAACAGCAATTAGGACCGGGAATTATTCATAAGTTTACTATACGTGGTTTGGATTGTCACCCCACCGTGGGGTGCCGGGTAAGAATTGCACCACCCCGTATCATCCCGTGGGTGACGCAAGAGGCGACTAAGGTAAAAATACTGGAAGTTGGGCAGCAGCGCCTTCTAAAAAACTGCCAACTTACACTGCGATCCCCAAGCCGCCTGCCAAGCGTAGGGATTATGGCAAATATCCCCTTAAAAGGGGAGGCTGTGTTCAGCAGTGGACGATCCGGCTGATACAGGGTTGGCTTTGCCGCGAGGAAAAGTCTGTACTGATGCAGACTTTTCCTCAGACTTGTAGATAAATTCAGTCGAGATGTAATATACAGGATTATAGGCAAAATGCTAACAACCTCTTAGGGTCAAATTATTTGTAATAGTACTTCGAAACATAATCGTTTTATTATATGTTTTCATATATACAGATTCTTCTGCTTAATCTATCGGGGAGTAATAGGGATCGTGATATGTTTTTATATTATTGCTGAATACGTAAGTCAACTTCATAACTTGTATCGCACATTAGCAATTCTTATGAAAATATTTCTACTTCTCCAGATAAAGACCAAGTGACTTGCTGTGATGATAATGGAAGACTGGCGCTAGACGCATCCACAAATCCGTTGTGTGCGCCAATCCTAATCCCTCAGAATGACCCCGTCCACGGCCCTCAAGGGACGCAGTGCATGAATTTTGTGAGGACTGGAACTACCAGGGATAGGGGGTGCACTGCCCCTAATGCACCAGCTGAGCCGGTGAGTTATTTGCTTTTTATAGATACCGTACGAGAAAATAGGACCACATTTCTAAGCCTCTGTTGTATCTAGTCTGTTTGTCCATCCATTTTTTAAAGCAGGCTTTTCATATGAACTACGTATGAAAGTATTAGATTCGAATCTATATAAAACACTTGTATGTAGTTTGTTATATAATAATTTTACTCGAAGAAAACAAAATATATCTGTTCATAGTTCTCTTGAACAAGCAATGAGATATGAAGAATAATATACCAAAATCGAATTGGACTAGAAAACCTGAACAACAACATAAATAACAGAAAATTAGTGTGAAATTACTTGAAAATATCAATAGCATGAACAATGTAAGCAGATATGCGAATAGCAAAAATTCTATACAAGGAATTCAAATTGTTTGATAACAATCTGAAATAAAATGTATAGTTTATTATTAATTATCTAGCTAGAAATAAATACAAATAATCCGTTAAAACTAAACTGATGAATACGACAAACAACGTTGATAAAAATATGCGAATGTTTCCTTTCTCATAGAGCATACATTAAATTATCTTAAATATCATATTAAATTAGAGCTATGGCTACTGGTTCATTTTGATAGTACATAGGTTTCAAAATAAAAATACACAGCAGGTTCAGACAGTTAACACCAAATTAAATATTTTAGTAAACAAGAAAATACTTAGGACTATAGTAAACCCGCTATCAAATTAAATACGTGTTATTCCGAGCTTTACTGACGGCCTCCACTGCCAAGAAATGGCATAAAAATGCTCTTTGTCTCCTTATTCAGTAGCGGTATGCCTGGTCACGTAAATTGTTACCATAATAGGAGTAGTTGAATCATAGTGCATTGACTTAAAGACGATAAGGCGGAGAACACTAATGAACACTAAGGTTAGCAGAAGGGTCATACAGATTTGGATTGTTGATTGTGTTATATGATGGATAATGTTGATGTTGGATACGAGAGTGGGAAACATAAGCTCTACGTCTATATTAATATAGGGGTGTGTAACATCGATGAAATTTAGTATCGATAAAATGATCAGTATAGGTGACGTTTTTCTGAAATGAGAGAATAAAAAGGCTCGGTCAATTTGGGTTACACAACCTAACCTAAATATAACTGGTCATTAAGATTTATTGTATTTGGAGTGACGTGGGTGGGCAGCGTGGTACAATATATATTTGATATTAGTTCGATTTCCTTTACAAATTAGTGTATAATTTGAATGTGTTAGAAATAGATATTTATTAAATATAAAATAGTAATGTTAGGATTAACGCCGGCTAAGCAAATAGAGGAATTAGAAATGAAAAAATCTCGCTCATTGTTCATTTCCTTTGGTTCTATTTTCATAATTAAATGTTTTATTTTTGTGAGATATCCAATATGTACTCCAAGTCGAATTATATTATTTCTTTCGATACGAATTGAAAGACATATTTTATTATGTGGAAGTTGATTATTGTATGAAAATTTGTCCTTGAAACAGTTTTTGAAATCGTTCGAGAAGAGTATATTAAACTGTCTAGAAAGTTTAGAAAAGTTGCTTATCTCATTGTATGAATTGAATATTATTATTCAAATATCAAACGGGTTGAAAACATCTTCAAAGTGAAATTACGATGTTAGTATTTTTTTATAACTTAGCTAATTTTGCAATTAGCTGTAAACTAAGGGTTGCGTCCTCATTAACAAGTTTAGCGCTTATTGCAACATTAGCCTTGTTTGTAGTACAACGTAAATTGAACTATAGATGTCGCTGCATCCCAATACGATGGTTGAAGAACGATAGGAAAAAATTGAGTTATGACTTGTCATGTTAGCTTAATTGGTCAGAGCATATCCCGGCTAAAGGAGTGTATTGACACGACTTCGAGTTTTTCCACTCGTAAATTTGTCATTTTGTACTATGTTGGTATCTGGATGATCACTGCACACTATATATCTAATACGTAAAATATTGTTTAAAAGTTTAAGAAATGATCTTATGAAACTTTAGTATAATTATACTCGTACCTCTGATGGCTTAAGTGATACAATTGGAGCTAAAATTTTGTGGCAAAGTGGATTAGACATCCGGCGCGAAATCGGAGAGCGGGATGAATGACGGGCGCAGTGCAGTTCGTCACTTGTGACGAAATGCATCTGTTATAGGCAGAAGTTACCAGTTAACATCAGGCCGGGCTCTGCTTGTTCCGTCTCAATCATATAAAAAAACAGGTTGCTGTATTGCAGTATTTCCTAAAAGAGCAAGGCTTGAATCGCACTTGAACAGTTTTTTCTCAGTATAGAGAACTTACATTGTTTTGATAAATGCGGTAGTCGAATATCAGGTAACAATAGGAACATACTATTATACCTACTAGTAAAATAATTTTCTGTTTGGCGACCAATGAGTGCTAAAAATATTTTCAACGTGAATTGTTTGTGAAATAGTGTTCTTAAAACCTATTATAATCCAACAGATTTCAACAGTCACAGCGTACATGGACCTTTCACTCGTGTATGGGAGCAGTGTGGGCCAGGCGAACCCGCTCAGAGCTTATCAAGGAGGCCGTCTCCTCACGATCCTCAGGGGCGGGCGGGAGTGGCCCCCACAGGATCCTAACATCACTCTCACTTGTGAATCTGCCCAGTCATTCAACGAGCCTTGCTATTTGATGGGTAAGTAAAAATAGCGGTACAGGTGTTTAAGCTTAACGGATTGTTATTCATTTCGGTGTGGGTGAATGTGCCCTCTACGGCCAGAAGATTTCATTTTTTTGTTGTGATTACTTGTACGGGTCAACTGCGTTTAATCCTAAAAATATGTTGAGTTAGCAGTTGTCTTTATTTTAGTCTTTTGATTATAATAATGAATAGATTCAGGCGTTACTTTGCGGAAATCCATATTTATATAACAAATATTTTTAAAATATTTTAAGAAAACATCAAATTAATATTTTATAAAAATATATCTAGTGACAATTCCACCTAATTTTCTTCATTCTCGATCGTGCGCTCGCAGAGTCAAGACCTCCTGAGGATGCTTCGTGTAGAAGCGAAACGCGTCGAAAAATCCTTCCGGTTTGGCTGCGTGGCGTTTGTGATGTCACGTCGGCTTAGTAGGAAAATTAGGCGGAATTGTCACTACATATATTTTTGTATTTTTAAGTGTTTTATTAAAATATTATTTTGATGTTTTCTTAAAATATTTTGAAAATATTTGTTATTATCTTTTGATTATATCAATCCTCAATTATTATTGTATGTTCTATTTTAAACTTTTTTGTCAGTTCACAACCGCACAAATTTAGTGTTGACTGCAGTAGCTCTGTAATTAACTCACTCAGGCTACCCACCTGTCGTTGTTAAGGACATATACCCGCCGCCAAAGTGTGAACTTTCAAATAAACTCAACTTGTATATAGCGTTTAATATATAGCACTCGTTTTTAGGAGTTTGAGCTAGTTATTCGTAGCTCCAGATTTATTTAAAAAGTATAGTACACATGTATAAATAACTTCCCATTATAGAAAGTTCATTATATTCTTTATGTTTGTGGTGCAATAGAAATATTAAAAACATGCTTATTTTTCTTCAAAGAGATGCTTAAAGTTGGGTCTTTATTTTATCTAAAATTACGAGTTTATGAAATGTAATGAAAATCTGATTCACCACAAACCTAGATATTAGGGTTGTGATTACGTAGATAAAAAATCATTGAGTTTTATTCGCTATTATTAAAATGAGATTAGAGCTGCGTTTTGTATGGGGGCGTTCGTCTAAAATATACCTTTAAAGTAATTTGCTTCATGGCTTGACGGAGGAACGTTGAAAAGAACCCGATGTGATGATCTCACACATAAGGTTGAACTAGCCGGTCAGTTCTCCATACAAACTTCGTAGGATGATCACTCCCTTATTTGAGGACTTAGGTCCAAAACAAAGCATTATATCGATTGATTTCTTTACTATCTAGGCTTGTATCGTAACATATTTTAATAAGATAATTAACTTGAGAGTTGTGTTAAGCGTTACGCTTCCACATTTATCCTTCCGCACAGCGAAGTAGTGGAACTCATTACCCGCGTCCTTGTTTCCCGAACAATATAACTTGGGAGTCTTCAAGCCTAGAGTGAACAGGTATCTTCTAGGCAAGCATGCTACATCTACGGCCGCATCCTCACTTTCCATCAGGTGAGATAGCGGCCAAATGATTGCCTATCGCGAATAAAAAAAAAATGTGCCTCGAAACATTTTCATGTAAAGTTTTTGAGGCTCATAACTTTCAAGTTAATTATCTTTTTAAATTTCGGCATCATACAAGCCTAGATAATGACGAGATCAATCGGTATTATGCTTAATTCTGGACCTAACATCTCAAATAAGGGAGTGATCTCCCTACGACGTTTGTATGGAGAAGTGACCGGCCAGTTCAACTTTAAACATATAAGATACTCGTTTAATATATTATGTAATCATTTGTATTTCTTTCGGTACCTTTAAGGAAATCAGCATAAAGATATGCCTGCAATATATTACCGAGTTTGAACACTTTTTTTTTAATACCTGATATGTTAGCCTTTGACCAGTATCTCACCTGATGGTAAGTGATGATGAGGTCGAAGGTGTTAACAGGCTTAACCTAGAATGACTGCCTTACCAGGACAGCTGCCGGAACACACCTTTAGGTGCTTGGCGACAAATTTTCTACTTGCGGGTGGTAGCTAGCCAGGCGGGCATTCGCAAAATATCTACCACTATGCTAAAAGGACTGCCACCCTAAGACAACAACCGGAACCGACGACTTAACGTACTCTCCGGAGCACGGAAGTGCTCAGTAGTATTGTCACCAGCGGTCACCCATCCAAGTCGTGACCGAGGCGGACGTTGCTTAGCTTTGCTGATCGGTTCAGAATGGCTAAGCAAACTTCGCTACGAGCGCTTCGCTTTTGTTTTTAATTTATAATGAAACTACGATCAACGAAGACACTTCCCTTCAGACCGGCGATTAACGGCAGCCTAGGGGGACGTGGCACCCAGTATATTCGTGGCGATTATGTTCACTGATGTTTGAGGAGTTTTACAAAAACAAGTAATTATGTACCAGGTAAATTGCTGAAATTGCTGACAAACTGGTATTTATTTTGTTAGAATGATATCATATGAATATACGGCAGCATGTGGAATGTCACATATATGTTAACACAAGGCCATTCTAACCTTTTGATATTGAAACAATTGGAGTCGGTTTTTTGACATTTTGTCATTTAGGAAGATTCCGTAACCCGATTTTTTTATTAAATATAATGGTTATGTTATCACACTAATGTTACAAATATGAAGGTTACTCATTCACGCTGCAACGGCTTTGTATAAAACTATGAATATAGATATGTTGGGTCTTGGATTAAGATAGCACACTTTTCATAGTTATCTACGTGGATGAGAGGGCCAACTACTATAATATATATTTTATTTCACATAGTTGCATTCAGAAATACTCATTACGAGCATTGATAAAGTAAACAAAATAATGTTCACAGTTGTAAAACACAAAATGTTTCATCTCAAGCGAGAATAAAACCCGATTTTAGGGACCGTGTGACCTAATTTTTTTGCAGCACAAAATTTGTGCAGCTAATTCCGGGCCCCTCCATTTTACGCGTAGGATACATAAGTTCTTACAATAAAATTGTTGTCTGTATATTTATTCATTTAGTTCTATTTATACATAGTTACGTAATACTTTATATAGTGAATATGCACCTTACATATATTGGTTTATTATATTATTAAATTGTTACTTGTATATCACCTATACGTTTAGGATGACGTAATAGGAAACGTTGCATAGAACGCATTGCTAAACCTCAATCATCCGTCCGCGACCCGTAAAGAACAATATCTTTAGAACCGTCATAGGTAGCTAATTGGAAACTGTCGATGGTGGCGAATTGTCTAAAAAAAATAAAAATACCGAAAAGCTAAAAATATTAATTCACAATTCTTTATTCCATCATATGTGGTAGTACATGCTAGTCTCAAATTCATTTTTATGAAGTTATACTTATGATCCATTTTTGGTATATCAACATATATAATAGTAGTAGAGCGACCACTTTTTCATATCATTTAAATTTGTCACCAAAGAATTAATATATGGTAATAAAAGAAGAAAATAAATATAAAATATAATAAAAATAAATAAAATAATAATTAATATAATAATAATAAATATTAATAATAATAAATATCGAATAAGCATTGCAATTCAACGGGGCAATGCTGCCAGCATGCTGGGCACGCTGCCAACTGGGAGTGGGCTGGAGCATTTGGACTGCCTATGAGTCTGCTATGACTTATAGGTGTCTAAATGCTTTTATTGTAGTAGCTGTAGTGTTGTATATAGTTCATAGTATTTTGTTTAATAAAGGCATACCGCCGGAAAAAAAAAAATATATGGTATAACAACATTTATCAATTAATAGATTTTTTAGGTATTGACAAAAGTTGAGGCTTCTTTATGAATTCGGTAGCGTTTTAAATATTTTTATTGCTATTCCATTTGGACCAGAACTGTGCATTGCTAGTTTTGAGCTTGGTAGTGTGAGGTTATGTCTAAATCTAATGGAATATCTTCTAGGCTGGTCTACTTCTTTATTAAAGAATTGAGGGTATTTTTTTACAAATTTAATGTTTAAAAAGACACACGGGTTAATATATTATATTTTATAATATATGGCTCCATGACTTTTAATTTGGCAAGGATACATACGCATTTTTTTTGGGAAATTAAAAAAAATCTGAACATTCGCTATTATTTTATGATATTAACTATTAAATATTATGCGATACCAATCCCTAATAACTTTGGTTATACTATCGAAAGCGAGGATCGGGAACAAATCATGCTGCGTGCTGTCGTGTTACCACGTTGTGATTGGAAGATATTGGCACTCGCCTGGGGGCCAACACCCACCTTTTACGAAACCATCATAAAAAAGTAACGTTTTGTTTCATGCTTAAAATCACCATTCGCAGACACGAACTATCACCGACGCACAATCGCGTCCAGCAATATTGGTTTGATCCTACTTAATGAACGAATGAAATATGTATCACGGATGTGCAAGCGAGATACAATATGTTTATAATATAGCGTTATCCCGCTCGGACTGTTCCGAACTACGATGCGCGATGTTATGGAACGGTTTTACCATAGTTTTACGAAATTTTTTGTATGCTTCACAAAAACAGTAATACTTTCACTCATCAAATAAGTTCGCTGCATTTATTTTAAAGAATAATTGAAATAAAAACATTTTACGTAATTTACACAGTAATTAAACCCATTTTTATCGTAAAATAATCAAAACCAACTTTACATCCGCTGCTATTAAGTAACTTTTTTAAGATGGATAAACATGACGAATTTGTCGTTGGAACAGTAATGCTTCGTATTAAATGTCACGTCAAAGTTCGCGAAAAGAACGAACTATTTATTGTGACGTCATCAAAGTGCCGAGCGATTTCTTTACTGCTTGTAAGCCTGCTTAATTGACGTGGAGGTATAAAATTTTGCAGTAAGATCAAGTTATTTTTACTATAAGAGGTGAGAGTTGGCCCCCTGGACGTGCTAAAGGTCGTCTTATTTCAGAGATTCTACTATGGATGGTTGTGACACATTATGGCGGACACGCAACAGTAATGTGGAGTTATGATCAATATAGACAAACGTGAGATCTGAGATCGGTTCTGTAAGGCTAGGATAGAAATGGCTTTCTTGAGAGGACGGAGGCCATTATATTAGTATTTTTTTAAAAATTTATTTATTGTTATAAGCACAGCATTATCACATACACTGATAATTATCATAATTTAGAAATTGTTATAGGTAAATAAATATTGCCCCGTGTAGTGCTGGGTTAGAATTGAACCTTCCCATTTCTTCCCATGGGTGTCGTAAGAGGCGACTAAGGGAAACGACATTCTAGCCCAGCCTATTTTTGTATATTTTTTATGCCTGATAGGTTAGCCTTTGAATTGACGATGTGGTCGAAGATGTTGTTCAGGCTAACCTAGAATTACTGGCTCTCAAGGACAGGTGCCGGAACACACCGTTAGGTGTTTGGTTAAACTTAAAGAAAGTAATCATTTATTTTTAAAAGTGCTCATCAGTACTAATATTATAAATGCGAAAGTAACTCTGTCTCTCTGTCTGTCTGTCTGTCTGTCTGTCTGTTACGCATTCACGCCAAAACTACTGGACCGATTTGAATGAAATTTGGTATGCAAATAGTTTGAGACCCGGGAAAAAACATAAGAGAGTTTTTATCCAACTGCGCAAAAAGAGGTTAATGTTTTTGCGCGATAACCGACATACGCGCGGGCGGAGCCGCGTCCGGAAAGCTAGTGTACAATAAATCAATCAGTTTTATAGGATCAAATAATACTGTCCCAATATATAACAGTTACTAACTAAGTGTTCTAATGATTTTGTGTCCTCTTATTTGCAACGATGCCTACATTCATCGAAATGCCTACAATATTATAGCTCTGGTCAAAAACTGATGACGAAATTCTAATTCTGACACACGATTATTTCCTATCACATTATGGTTAAAATTACACACATTATAATGATTTTTAGGTTGTCAAATTATTTAAATAAATGTATTGAAACATGTGTAATGTATTACCGTTTTAAGTTCGTAAAAATCTATACTAAATACAAATCAAATTGCGTTCCATTCTTTTTGATTTTCAATTCATTCTTCTTTGGTTTTTTCTCGTCACAATGGCCAAGCAATATTTTCAAACGCTATTAAACAGATTTACTGAAGCGATGACGAAGCGTCTCAGTATCTAAAGTAAATGCGAGAAAAGAGCAGCGAAGCTTGCTGTAATTAATTTCAAAGAACTTTATGGACCGGAAAACAATGAAGGCTAGAGACTGAAAATTGTTATCTTCTTCAAACCCTCTGACGCGTAGAAAACTACTGCTTCGTTTTGTACTCTAAACGCTCGTACGCTCTAAGTGACTCGTTCCGCTCTTATGAGATTTTTATTGTTGAAAATTATCAATGCATTTTCTACGAAATATGTATAAGTATATGAATATATATATATAGATATATATATATAAATATAATATATATATATATATATATATATATATATATATATATATATATATATATATATATATATTATGTATATTATGTATATATATTAATATAAATATATTATGTATATATATATATATATATATATATATATATATATATACATGAAGGGTATTTTGCGAATGACCACCGGCCTAGCAAATACCTTCAAGTAGAAAATCTGTCACTTAGCACGTAACGGCGTGTTCGGTAACTGCGCTTGAAGGCCATTTCCTAGAATTTCCATTTTCTGAGTAGGAATTGATTATTGAGTAGGACTTTAATCCGTGTTAAGCACTCTACTTTTCATTTCGAATATAAAGAAAGTAAAATATATGCAAAAAAAAACTAAAATATAGATTTTTTTATATCTGATATGCTGCTATCCCTTGACCACTTTACACCTGATGGTAAGTGATAGTGTTTTTAGAAAATTCTCAAAATTTTTATTTTTCAAATTATAGTATATACCGTAGTAGAAAACGTAAAAAAAATATCTGTCTTCAGCTCACTAAGTCAGAAGAAACTGATTAAATATAGGCCTAATCGCAATACTAGACCTGACTAATTGGCTGTACGATAGAAATATTGTCTGATATCTTATTTTTACCGAATTACAAACTACTAGAAAATCAAATAATACATAATAGCTTTAAATCGGTTGGCTGCGTTGAAATATTCCATCACCTCGCAACCGACGATCCACTCAATTATGTATACCGTTTGTAGTTTATTTGAAATAGTTATTGAGGTTGATCGAAGGATAATAATTTCATTATGATTTTTGAAGTGGACGATATCCCACTAGGTGCTTAACGATCTGGTGGAGACAATGTTGGATAAGATTTTCCTATATAACTCAACTATTGCTTACTATATTAGTTATTTATTTAAAAGATCACCAACACAGTGTACACCAATACATTGAACTCAAAAAATATACATTGTAGAATTAAGCCAAGTGTCACAGTAATTATAGGTGAAGACAGCATGCATAATATAGTAACAGAAAATGTTTGCAATTATTGTTAAAATGAATCTATATAAGAATGTACACTATAAAATTTATGTTCTACTAATATAAAAATAAATTGTATTGTAATAAAATATAATGGATATAATTTGCTAAACATAGAATATTTAAAACATGTTCGTGTAATAATAATAATAATCAAAATAAAACTGTACTTTTATAATTAAACTTCAGAGTAATATTTACGAAAATTAAAATAAAATAAAATTGTTTAAGCATTCTTAAAATCAGGATGTCAGAGACTTTTTGAAGACAAGGATGTTATTGGTGAATATGTCAACCTTTTTTTGGTGAATATGTTTGCTGCGTAATTGTAGGTACTTTCGAACCAATCTTTTCACAGGCGCATTGAAACCAAGGTTAGATTTATATACAGCTACAGAAAATAAGTTGTTACAACGCGTGGCTCTGGGAAATTTCAATGGTGCAGAGATAGACAACTCTGAAAGTAAATATGATGAGTCTATTATACCGTATACTACTTTATACAAAAACATGATGTCGAGTATGTCTGCGATGAGAAAGCGATTCCATTTTAAAGTGTTTCAATCTGGCGTCGTAGTTTACAAGATCCTTTCCAAGGTGACAGGAGTACGTCAGGTGCCATAGAAATCGTTTATAAATACTCTCCAGCCTCTTGTTGTATACTTCATAGAAAGGATTCCATGCCACACTACAATACTCCAATCCACTACGGACTAATGAGTTAAATAATAATATTTTTTTAACTCATTAGTAGATTATTTTAATATTATGCATACTTACCTATCTCTTTTTTATCTTTTATTTGTGGATAATATGAACTATAAAAACGTACAATTTATGGTATATGTGTAGTACGTACGCATTAAACCAATGTACATACTAGCAATCCCCGTACCGCCTATAGCTTCTCGCAGGTGTCGTAAGAGGCGACTAAGGGAAAAATAAACAAAGGTGGGCGGTAGCGCCTTCTAAAGAACTGCCAGCTCAAGCTGCCTTAGGAATAATTATGGCAAATCATCCCTTAGGAGGAGGCTGTGTTCAGCAGTGGACCGGCTGATACAGTACATACAAACAAACAATCAGTAGATTTTGTTTTTGCTGAAATGCAAATTTATGCGTAGAAAGTGAAGATATTATTCGGTTTGACCTTGAATCGATGGCTCTCAAAGAAAGCTCTCAGAATACACTGTCCCCAGAGTACTCTGTCACTAGATTTTATACTAGAGGGTAGTAGGTAGGTGGGTATTCGCAAAAGGCCATGCTACTGTCTTTAAAGTGAACAGTATGATTATCCAGTTAAATTTTATGAGAGCTTAAATTTTTTGATATGTAATATTATGATATGTATGTATTTTTATATGATCTATTTATATATATCATTATCTATTTATGTATGTTGATTATATATTTATGTGTGTATATATGTATTAATTTATTTTAAAAACTTACATGCTATAATTCGTTTTATTTTTAAAATATTTTTATGAGTTTGTACTTTTTCATTGTTAATTGTTAGACTACACCCGCCCCAATAGTTTTGTTTATTCAACTCCATCCTAAGGTTGCCTGGTAGAGATCACTATTAGTGATAAGGCCGCCCATTGTAACACTATGTTATTATTATTCAATTAAATGTTATGAGGTAAACTTAATTTTTTTAAATGTGGTGTAACAATAAAGAGTTTTCTATCTTCTATCTATCTATATATTTCCTTACGGTGCCTTTTATTTATCAGGTGATATAAGAGTGAACCAGAACCCCCAGCTCACAGTTCTTCAGATTATCCTAATGAGAGAACATAACCGCATTGCGGATGCTCTGCGAGCCCTGAACCCGCACTGGAGCGACGAGACCATTTACCAGGAAGCCAGACGTATTCACATTGCTGAGATACAACATATCAACTATTATGAGTATCTACCCATTTTCCTTGGTAAGTCCTTCTTAACTAGCTTTTTTAATGGCTAACCTCTTTGACCGCATTCTTATTTACGGTCGAAAGTGTTAACGAGTTAGTAGAATTACTGGCTTTGAAAGACAGCTGCCGAAAAACACCGCAAGGTGCGTAGTGACAGAATTTTTCCTTGAGGGTGCTAGCTAACCATGCAAGTATTTGCAAAATGCTCTTCTACATGCAGTGGAGCTCAGGCCCGCGGTGGGATTCGAAGCAAAGATCTTTGGGGAGACAGTCCACAGTTAATAATCCAGAGTAGTCCAAAGCTGTTGCCATTGACGTATCACTGTTTCAAAACTTTGACTTAACAACCTTCCTTCAGAATTCTTGTTGGTCTAACACACGCTCAAATTTTTTTGTCTCATGAACAAGAACTTGATTGTGTACTCATTCCTATCAATATAAAACAAACTTAGACTGCATCCGTGCTGCTTACTTGGCGCGCGAATAGGGATTACTTGGATCTTACGTCGTTTCATTGGGAGAATATGAAAAAGTCTTAGTCTTCGGTTGGCGTTATTATGAAGCTGAGAATATTAAAGCGGTTGGTAATCAACCAACAGATTTGCATAAAAATTACGTCACGGAATAAACTTGTGATTTTAGGGCATTTTATTGTTGCATTTTGAACTGATTTGCCCTTTTTCTTCACTTTACTTGTATGTCTTGTCCTACTTTTGACTTCAACTTTCACAGTTTTATTGATAATAACATCAAGAAAATGTTCACCGTTGTTGTTGTAAACACAGGTCGTGGGAATAAAAACTTTTGTGTACGTTCGTACAGTTTCAAACTTTTCATTTCAATTAGGTTTTGAAAACATGGTGAAGAATAAACTGATCTACCCTGGAGTCCACGGTTACGTGAACGACTACAATCCTAATGTGGATCCATCTGTGCTGGACGAACATGCTACGGCTGCTTTTAGACATTTCCACACGTTGATCAGAGGATATTTGAAGTAAGTTATTCTTTGTGTGTTGGTGGTCAGAAAAAAACATTGTTAGATAACGAAAGGCCTTGTATAAATCAAAAGAGAAAATAATGCAGATATTTGTGATTTAACACATACCACTTATATTTAAAAGGCGAACTAAACTTCACGGCGAAAAGCAAAACTATGTCCGAAGGATTTATAGTAATTAAGAAGGATTTATGTTTAACTCCTATATACAAAAAGATTAATTTTGCACCTTAAGGAGAAGTTATTTTGAACTTTTCTGTCGATAAAGCACCGTCGAAGTGATCTCAAATGTAATAAAACAAAGTAAGTCATTTTTTCCAATCATTCAGTAGTAACTCTGTGAGCTGAAGAACTCACGACTGATATATGAATTTTAGCCGTTTTCAATCCTCATATTTCCACTGCTTCAAATAGTTTCAAAAACTGAATCGAATAAAAAAATCTAATTATCAAACCTGTTCACAAAATGTCACGAGATACAGTAGAAAAATGCAACCTGTAGAGGTGAAATTATGAGATAAATCTTTGACAGCTTTTGAACCACTTAAAATAATAATATAACACGAAAATCAGTTAGTTTTCACGAAAATGTAATCAACTAGGGAATAAAGCAGTTTCTTACGTCACAGGCGGCGCATATTGAATCCTGATCGTATCGAGGGATAGTTAAGTAGAGTACTGAGTGAAGCGAGATATTCATGTTGCCGAAGACGAAGACAGATTTTATCCCAAACGAGTATCAGATATTTATTATTGCTAAATAACATTGTTTATATGTATGAGTTTCAGTATTTCTTATTTTTCTCAAAGAATGTGAATTGTAATGAAAAATGAAGAGTCTCACTCGGGATTCAATTATTCTTTTCTCGGGCGGGTTACATTGAATTTCTCGCTATGCTCTGGATTCTTCTTAAGAATCCCGAGTGCAACGAAGAATTCTACAACAGATTTGCTTCGCTGTGCATTGAAAATAACACCACCGAGGAACAAAATATTACTGTATCTGTTTGTAAGACAGATAACAATGTTTATTTCATTGTCAATTGTTATATAACTTGTAGGCTCATAGCTGAGAACCGCGCCCTGGTTGGCGCCGTCAGGATGAGCGACTGGTTCAACAGGCCCCTGCTGCTGGAACTGAACGATTCCTTCAACAACCTGGCGCGAGGTCTAACCGTGCAGGAGCAAGACTTCAGTGACCAGTTCTGGGATTCAGAAATCACACAGTTTCTCTTCAAGTAAGTAAATGCTGACCATAAAAGCGAAGCAAAAGCATACTTGCACATATTTAAGCCTGATTTTATATACGTAAGACCAACATTTTGCTTTGTAAGTCTATTTTTAGATGTAAAATTTTAAGCTTATTTTATGGAATAAATCAAATGAAGTAGCTCAGCTAACGTCTTTATTCGTATGAGTTCAATTGACTTATATAGTAACCAACAATATATCTTAACTATTTAACCAAACTTGAGTTATCGGAGTCAAAAATACGCATCCCACGTGCACGCAAATTCAGCTATAGATGACATTATTATCTGTTTGGCGCAGAGCTTGTCTCAACAGGATATGAAAACAACAAATTAAATACACTTTTTTGCTCTTTGTCTTGTGATGGACCTAGTAAGAGGTCACCCTATATCATATGCATTTCGTCACAAGTCACAAACTGGACTATGCCAGTCAAGATGCCTGAAATTTCACCTTGACCCATTCCCTTCAATCCAGATCATTGTAACACGAACATTATTGCTTGATAGTATAAATGGGCACGGTAACTACGGACCAACTCTTTGACTAAACGTTCAACTGTTACTGTACTGTAACAGCCGGATCGTCCACTGCTGAACACAGCCTCCCCTATGTAGGTGGTGTTTGCCATAATCCCCACGCTTGGCAGGCGGCTTAGGGATCGCAGTGCCAGATAGTATAACTCTTAAGAAGGCGCTGCTGCCCACCTTCAAATAGTATTTTTCCCTTAGTCGACTTTTACGACAACCACACGGGATGAAATGGGGAGATGCAATCCTAACCCGGCACCCTACGGGGGTTACGAGACTGTTACTAGACTGCTAATATATTGAATTATTTATCAATTTGAGTTATACGTATAATTACTGAAACGACAGCTGAAATATTTTTGATATTATAATTAACTAGACGTAACAACACCTTCGGCGGAGACCTGAGGGCGACTGACATCCAAAGAGGCAGAGACCACGGTCTGGGTACTTACGTAGCGACGCGCGCTGCCTGCGGCCTTTCCGTGCCCAAGACATTCGAAGACATGCTTGACTTTATTTCAGGAGAGGTAAGGATTTTCTTTATAATTACTTAAAGTCTCACAGTTGGCGTTGAATTGGCTGATTTCCGGACAATCCTACAGTGTATATTCTGATAACGGTTCTGAGAATGTTTTCTGGAGAGAAATTAAAGTCAACTCAAAAAAGAGTTATAAATTTTCCATCGTTGGTTTCGGCACGTACTTGGCGAGTTTTCAAAATATATAGCCTTTTTCTGGTAAGTGAGTACACGCTAGGCTCTCACGGGGTACTGAAATTGTATCAAATATACCAGACGAGGATTACCTGGAATCACTAGCGTCTAGCGCGATAAATTACAAAAATATTGCAAAATGAGTCACCCTGGTCTACCATAGTGGGCCGCGCGTGTACTCTAGTGTTAAAAAGAGCAAACACAGTGAGCGGAGCGAGTTTCCTAAAACAGCGATCAGCGATACCCCAGAAGAAGAGCTTTGGGCAGATTTCATAGGTTGAGCTTTAGAGACAATTCAATGACAACATCGAATACTTAAGTTAAATGGTTAGTCTGTTACAAGCTACGGTTGAATATTATTCAGGACACTCGTGGCGCCATTTAGTAAGAAGGGTAAGTGAATTAAAGTTGTTGTTTGCAACAAGTTTAATTCAGCATTCAATTGAAAATTTTAATATGTTAACTGTACCTACAGTCAAAAGAAAATAACATTGGTCTAAGAATAGACTTTATTTTATTCAAATATACAGGGCGTCCCAAGGCTATGCCACATGGAGGGAAAGTACCTTGAATATTGTATAGAATGTTTTACCGAGAAGACATTATTTTTATTTAAAAAACAATGTTAACTGTGTTCGTAGATATTTAAATAATTACATGGTTGCCCTGTATAATTTAAATCGCGTGGTAAGATGAATCAAGAACAACTTTACCTCAGTGCTTAAAACTAGAGTCAGTTTCTGAATCCAAAGAACATTTGTAAAAAATTGAGTATTTTGCATCCAGTATACTATGACGCCAGACCGAATTTTGTTCAACATTGATATATTCTTCTACTTTAAATCTCTGAACTACACGACCTTGTACTAAAATATTTTTCAACACACTCGGTCGTAACGGGCCTTTAAATGCACTGATTTTAGTGTCACAATATAGGCTATTACGTACTCGTGCTTTTTGTTTACTTTACCGCATTAGTGTTTATAATAGAAACAACGTTTCCACACTTCTCACCAAGAAGATTGAAGTTTGTATCGTTCGTTTATCATATAAAAACAAACCAAACAGTTTTATAGCTACTGAAGTAGAACTAAGGAAGATTTAATTATAAACCTTCTTAATCAGATTATTATTACTATCAAAAAGATCAAGAAAATATTTTCGTATTCGTTCCGCGCAAGTGTGTTGAAAAACGTCGTATGAAACTCGTGCGCGTTGTTTATTACAATATCTACTTCATTTAGGCCTTCGATCTCAGGCCTAAAACCCGTCTCGATTGTAATAAACAACTTCGCGCACTTGTTGCATAATGTATACTATACAAAACTATACATTGATATTTCTCTTTTATTGCAGAACGTTCAAGTCCTCCAAAGGCTATACGAGTCCCCGGAGGACGTAGAGCTGGTAGTAGCGGGTTCCCTGGAGCACAACGTCCCCGGCGCGCTCGCGGGGCCCACCTACCTGTGCATCCTCACTGAGCAGTTCTACCGCACGCGGGTTGGAGACCGGTACTTCTACGAGAACGGGGCTGACAGGGACACCGGGTTTACTCCCAGTAAGTCTTATAGTTATCTTGTGACTTTGTCACTATGATAGGTAAGCACTTTAAACATTTTCTACCCTTTTCGATTACAAAACTCAAGCTTATACAGTGGTTTGTTGTGGTTAAAACATAGGTAAATGTTGTTAGGTACTAACAATATGTTTAATTTGGTTATGGTTAAGTATTGTTAGATTAGAAAATGATATCATGACGTTATACGCACTGTGACAAAACTGATTTGCTAAGCAGATAGTACAGTTGATAAATTACAAAAGAAATGTTGAACCTGATTGTACGCGTCACGTTTTTCTAAAACAGTAGCAGTAATCGCAGTTAATTTTCGAAGTTCTAGTCCTGATCGGCACTGCACTGCTCTTGTCAATACGGGACGTTAGTTCGTATATCTCGTTCACACAGTAATATTACTTCAAAAAAAAAAAAAGAATGCTCAAAAGTAATAGTGTCATAAATGTACACTAATCGATTATAAGTATGTTGGTGTTTCCAGAACAGGTAAAAATCTTACGCATAGTACTTATATAACTTACCATGGGAAACACATTACCTACAGAAGACACAATAAAAACAAACAAATATTACGACTTAACAAATGAATTAACCAAAAACGGTAATCAAGTTAATTGATATGCCGCAAAAGTTGGAGCAAGGGGTATACCAGTGTAATCCTTATATATAACCTACTAAAAGATCTTGGCCTGTCAAGAGCAACCGTAACTTCCATCCTGTGTATCTAAGGCGACATTAGTAGGATCATACCAAATTTGGTTAGGTAAGGGAGGAGACTCGACCGGTGAAGGGGAGCATTCATTTCATCGTAAGGAGGCCCCTTAACCTTACAACTGAGTTGCAAGTCCCAGGCCCCTCTGGCCTCTTCTTCTGCAACGCTATGCACCGGTACCCGCACGGTGAATCGATGAAAAGCTAAGTAATTCATCTCGTCTTTAAATGGGAAAGAAATTGAAAGTTTAAAGAAAAATGTATGTCGAGATATTATAAGCCTTTCTTTCATGGTACCAGGTCAGCTGCAAACTATCCGACAAGGGTCTTCGATGGCGAGGTTGCTCTGTGACAACGCGGAAGGAATCCACCGTATGCAGCCTAAAGCCTTCCAACAGATCACCGATGGGTAAGTTTCATTTTATAATATCGTCACATGTCCTTTGCCAGCTTTTTCAGTGGAGAAAGTGTTTGCAAAATCAAAAGCAAAGCCAATTATTTACGCCGTACTAAGGGTTTATTTCGTTTTTTAGATGTAACTTTGGATTTTTTTACTATAGAGAAAATTTCAAGTAATCGTGTTTCCAAAGTGTATGATTTATAGAATGAATCCTTAAATATAATATATATTAATTACATAACTCAAAATTAAGAAATAAAAATACCGAAAGGGATTAAACGAACCATAATTACGTATCGCTGCCTCGGTGCAGGCTTAATTCTTTATCAGATTGATTGTACAGATTTATCAACTGGGTTTGTGGTGTTAAATCTTTAAAAGGAAAAGGTAGGCCGGCAGTAAGAGAAAAATTATGAATTTACGTAATATCAAGTACCCCGGAGTGGTTACAGAACAAAGTAATATTGAAATGTAAGAAAACATTGAAATACCACTAAACCCTGTATATTTTGCAGTATATGCAGGAAAAGCCTCACGTGCATTGTTGTTGTAGAGAGCTAGTAGAGGCTACCTATTTACTATTAATATTTTGTTTAGACTATTTACATGATCTAAGAAAGCATTCACCACTTACCGAGGACAGTGGTCAAATCAAGTAAAGATAGTAAAAATTCATGACTCTTTTATTTTCGTACAGTCTCTACCTAAGCTAAATGCACCAGCTATGGTCACTTTAAGATTTTTAAATTTTATTTACTGTTATTTTACTATCTAATTAAAACCTGATCGGTTTCAAAACTATTGATATCGATATAAGTAGGAATGCTTTCCTCACTAAAGCTTATAAATAGGTCTTATATTTGATCGCAAAGTCAAAAAAATAATTTGAAGAGTAAATGTAGCCAGAGCCAATAATTGTCAGTCCAAAACCCAATGTTGACCCACCATTCATGGTCACTAAGGTTGTTAATACATTGTCATTCGTAATAAAAAAATCAAAAGATTTGTTTTTAATAAACAATCCTGAACTTAGAATATTTCAAACTTAAACAATCAATTAAAAATCTAAATGAGATCAATGTCGATAAAAATAACTAAATGGGTCATTTTTCACCTTTCCTTTCCTTCATTAGCCGATAATCTACTTTAAATTTAGGTGTCTAATGTATGAGCAAAAACCAAGCACCTAATCCTAATATAATGCAAACATAATGGTTTGTGATTCAGCGTCCAGTCATGGTCACCCCAATAATAGTAAATATGACCATTACTAGACCATAATGCACGAACGAGCCACCACTAAAATGTAATTTTATAACTATGGACAAATATTATAACTTTGATCATAAAAACAAAATCGCTATAACACCAATCATGGTCAATTTGACCATCATTGGAAATATCATAATTGGACGTTCCAGTAACGGTCAGTGTCGTTCATGCAGTCTCCAAGACCGAAATATGTGCATTTTATGGTATCATTCGTCTCACAGGTTTTTATTTTAAGTCGGCACTATTACTATTAGTATAATATTTACTCAGGCAGTATGTATTGATATGTATAATTATATATCTATTATTTTTTTTCACAGAAACAAACCAGTGCTTTGTGAGCAGCTACCGTTTGTGGATTTAACTTTGTGGCAAGATGCTCGAGGACATTACAAATAATATTATATTAAGTTATATTGTACCATGTATATACATAAAAATGTTGCCAGATGTTAATTAAGTTACCAATACTAGTTACCTGAACTATAAAAAAGAGATATGAAATGAACAAACAAAGCTGCAGATCCTTTCAGTTACAAAGACGCGCCCCTCCGCAGGAAATTATTGATATATGTACGAGTAAGCCTCGTTCGTACACGATGTGTTCGTGTCAGTGTAAATGCTAATGGTAGAAATTAAAAAAAAACAATAAAATGTAATCGCTTCGGTAGGCAGTATTAATTACAACTAGGGCCACAATAGTACATTATGCAACAAGTACGCGAAGTTGTTTATTACAAATTACAATCGAGACGGGTTCCTGAGATCGAAGATCGAAGGCATAAATGAAGTATATATTGTAATAAACAACGCGCACGAGTTTCATACGACGTTTTTCAACACACTTGCGAGGAACGAATACGAAAATATTTTCTTGATCTTTTTGATAGCAATAATAATCATTAAGGTTTATACGAGTAATTAAATCTTCTAAAGTTCTACTTCAATAGGTAAAAATCTCTTTGATTTGTTTTTAAATTAAAAACGAACGAAACAAACTACAATCTCCTTGGTGAGTGTGGAAACGTTGTTTTTTTGTCTATTTAAAACACTAGTGCGGTAAAGTAAACAAAAAGCACGAGTGCGTAATATACTATATGATAAGACACTAAAATCGGTGCATATAAAGGCCCGTTACGAGCGAGTGTGATGAAAAATATATTGAGGGGTACGCTGTCGTATGTGGAACGATCTGTACTTCAAAATGAAAACGTTTAGGATTTTTTTCGATCCATAGCTTAATTTCAGCTTGATGTGAATGAAATTTAAAAGGTAATGATTTATGTAGGGTGTGTGTGTGTGTCTTCAGAGTAGGTATATTAACGAATGTTTGAATATAATAAGTGTACAATTATTATCATCCATTCATACATTATAGCTCTTAAACTATGATTCTACAATGTTTGTATTGTTTTATTTTTGGAAATGTAAATAAATCTTTTTAACGACAATATTACTTTGGTTGTTTGTATTTAACATCACAACACATGTCTAGTGGAGTAATTCATCGCTGTTTGCATTGTCTCGGTAAGATGTTCGCGCCACTACGCCATTGCATAGAAGCTTGGACCTCCATCTCAGAGCAACTCGGACCTCTATACCTATCCTTGTATGGTCATCCGAGACGCTCTAGGTACCATCGCGATGAAATCAGCTCTGACGCTGGCAGAGGATGCGGAAATGAAGATTACCGAAGACCTACATTCGAACACAAGCGCCATTAAATTCTCTGCTCGTAACCATACCGCCACGAATACGCGTCTTGCGACCATTTTATTTCGAAGCAATTTATCGTCCACGCAGAGCACCAAAATCTTCTCGATTGTAACTGACTGTATATTTCGCAAAGCTCCGCTCAAACAACTCTCAGGACACGAGTTCCTTCACACAAGATGATATTCAAGGCAAATCAATGCGTTCTCGAGACCTCTGTAGTTGCAAATCTCCGTGGGCGATATGGATCACCTACCTGGTTCTTTGCCCTTCATTTCCATAAAATAAGAAGACTGAATAGCTGAAATATCTCGAGATATATTGTTTATATCTTTATATAACGGAAAACTAACATAATTTACGCTAAACGTATTCTGACAATAAACTAGCACTGGAAAGACATCTAAGTACAGGTTTTCACGAACCGATATTAATGTATATAACCTTATATTAACACTAAAGTTTAATAGATTAAAATTGCACAGATATTCAGAAGTAAACATTTTAAACATAATAAATTAGATTTTCATTAAATTCGTTTTAATTATTGTTTAACGTTTATTGTTTACGGTCGCTCTCTATCTGTTATGAAGTACATACTCATTGCTAAGCCGTCATCTTGCTAAGGAAGCGCTGGTGCAATAGAGATCAAGGTACATTTGCTTAGTTCATTGAAGGTACGTAAGTAACAGTTCTATCTATAATTATTAAACACTACGGGTACGTGCAATGGGGCAATAAACTTTGTGATTTTGAAAATGTCTTATTCATAAGATCTGGACAATCACATTACTAGGAATATTATAGAAACGCAGGTGTTCAACTCTTCCAAACGCATCGGATATTTAAGGGAGTGATTATAATTTTTACAGGTTTTACCACTATTTCAGGATACCAGCAGTGAGCCTGAACAACATCTTCGACATCACGAAGATGTTGTTCAGGCTCACTGCTGGTAGCAAGGCAGTCAATTACGAAGATACCCAACTAATAAGCTATAATCACAGCTTATATATTTATACACTGTGCTATAACGACTGCCATGCCACTAACGGTCACCCATCCAAGTCATGATCGCAGCATAAGTTACATATTTCAGTTATTAGGCAGTTAACAGTAGCAGTTTTTCTACGTTTGATAAAAAGCTATTATTCCCAGTAGTGAACAACATCCAGTAACGTGCTTTCATTTCCTTTTCTGAAAGGATATGAGCGTATAACATGAATATAACAGTATGGAGGTATAATATTAATTTGTGCGATGTAAGTAAACCTAATATGTACGGGAAAATCATCTTCTATTTCGCGAGAAATGTTTTCATAGATTATATTCTGTGTCAAAGCCAATATGTACATGGATAGGGAGTTAGGTTAAGACCCGTGGTATTGCGCGTGCCGGTTTTCCGCAAAAATAAATTTATTAAGGAAAAAAGAGTAACCTATTTGAAAATATTTTTTCAAATAAAACCTAATCGGTATGCACATGATGTATTAGCTAAATCTGTCTCTGATGTTGTTTTTTTTATTTTAACTGACATGAAACTATAAATTCTGTGTAACATAACATGTGTTTTTCTAGAAATAGGGCTTTCTGTACTTAAACTTTTATTTATTTTCGCGACTATTTGGTAAAAAATTGAAACAGTAATGGCTCAGTGGAATTGGCTATGGACTGCCGCGCCGTAGGTACATCGTTCAAATCTCGCCGCGGGCTTGAGCTTCTTCACCACATGGTGGAAGGGCATTTCGCGAATGCCCGCCTGACTAGCCATCACGCTCAAGTATAAAATCTGTGTCGCCAAGCACCTAACGGTGTGTTCCGGCATTTGTCCTTGATAGCCAGTAATTTTAGGTTAAGCCTGTTAACACCTTCGACCACCTCATCAGTTACCATCAGGTGAGATTGTGGTCAAAGGCTTACCTATCAGGAATAAAAAAAACTGTAATGAATATACAATATCCAGATATCGGTCAAACCGAAACACAGTAGAACTAGAAAATACAGACAAAGCTGTAGAACATGTTTATTACATTTATTGAAAGATAGATTTATAAGGCCATTACTGTTTATCCCTTATATGTCGGCAATGCCTTTTTATTGTTCCGGAAGCCATCTTATTCGATTAACTTGATATAATATATTGTTTCTCAGAATTCTCTAAGGATCTTGTACTATAATGCCTATGACCCGTATATCAACAAGCCATTTATTGTATTAGATATAATATTTTATGTACTCGTACATATCAAAACACATTACGATATTTATGAATAGCAATATTCTTGCTTCTATTAATTACATAGGTGCCTGCTTAGTACAATATTATTAGCTTTTATGGCTTATTTTTTTAGGTAGGAGGACAAACGATCAGTTGGAAGATGCGTTGCCAGCCTTTGAGGGGAGATTAGGTTCTCTTCTAGAAAGTTCCTAAGTCGTATTGCTTCGAAAATACGAGATAAAAGCTATGTTGTGGCAGTGCAGTACAGAAAATGTTATAAGAATCGCATGGCTGTGGACTTTTAGACATTGACATGAAAATTAGGAAACATCATCTTTTGTCAGGGACGTCTGATGGCGAAATTCAGCTACAAAAGCTGCTGACCGTCCTTCTAGGCAGCTGAGACGACGAGCACAGATCTTCTCTTTGATGTAAGGACACTCTCCTGTCTGTACCCTATGTTTCTATGATAATGTAATATTATAAAGACAGTAAAATGAACTGATGATGAAGACAAAAGCTAGATAAAAGGATTACTGGTTGACTTTTAAAAATATTCAATGGCGTTTGTCATTTATTTTGATTATACCTACAGTATATTATGATCAAAAAGCATTTTTTGCCCGTGAGTGGAAAATGATTTATTTTATAAAGTTGCATCGACCTCCCAGTTATTGTTGAAGTTAGGTAGTAAGTTAGCTTCCTAATTTTTACTGATTGTGCCCGGAGGAATGCTCCAAACAATGAGCATTTAGCCAAATAATATTTCCTAACATCATGATTACACTTTGTGATTCTATCCAATCTTTAATTAAATAAAGTATATAATAATGTGTAAAGCGTGACATAACATTCGGTTAACTAGCACGTTTGTTTGCGTTTTGAGACCATATTCTCTCAAATGGTAAACATTTCGAGTCATCAAAAACGTAATTTCATTTGCAGTTTTAGAATGTTTGTAAGCGTTTGGAGTAAAAACATGCTATGATGGGACCGGGTTTTGTTCGGATTCAAGCCATCTATTATATCCTTTTCAGCCTTCTTCAATACCTATATACTTCATTATTTTTACCCAACACTTTTATCAATATTCAGCACTTGTCATGTTAGCTCAATTGGTTAGAGCATACCCCAGCTAAAGGTGTGGATGGACGCGGGTTCGAATCCCGCACATGACTATATTTTTTTCTCTCGTAAATTTGCAATTTTGTAATATTCAACACGTTCATATTTATTTAAGGCATGCTCAAACCATGCTTACATTTCGTCTAATTACACTACACATCTATTTCCACATTGATATAACCGTCACTTTTCATTTCAACCCGTGAAAGAAAAATTGCAGAATTTAAGGAATACCACCCCAACAATCCACAGTTTAAACATCACCGGGCTTAAATTTCCTCCCATGGTTCATCGCATTTTATTTGTTGAGCTTGAAATTATGTTCTATGGCAGCCAGTATTTATGGCTATAGCCAACTACTTAAATATATTTTTCATCACTTACCTCCAATATTATTGTGGTCAAAGGCATCCCTATCAATAAAAACCGGCCAAATTCGAGTCGGACTCGCGCTCCGAGGAGGGCTCCGTACAAACCTGTAAGTAGGTATATGAATAAAAGTTATGCTATTTTGATTGCTAAATGAAATCCTCTTTTAATAAAGTATGAAATTGGCGAGTTAAAATAAACTGTCGAATTAAAACGGTTTCTCGTGTTGTATGAGGTCTCGCGTTAAGAATAATGGTGAAGATCGATTCATGAGTCGGGGCTGTTTCACTGCTATAGTTTTGTTATCATTGTTCGGAGTTCGGCACAGTAGACATCTGCCGTTATTGCTTGACCTGGTCAGAGAAAGCTATAGTGAATTACACCATGCTGAGACCACCAAACAGTTACCATTACGTTTTTATTGGTAAGCTTTGCTTTAGGGCACTGTTGCGGCGTTTTACCTGGGATCAGCCATTGCATTTTTCGCTTACAGTTATAGTAAAGAATCCATTTTTCATCACATGTCACAATTCGATCCAATATGTATTCTTCCATTTCTGTATCGCTTCAACAAAGCAACGCAAGTTCCAATATGCTTTTCTTTCTGCAGATCGGTCAAATCATGAGGCACCCATTTTTCATATTTTTTATTTTATTGATTTGACGCAAATTAGTCAATATTGTTGGTAATTTTAAACTATGCCACTATTTCCTGGGTTTTTTGACTCGGATCAGCTTCTACCATCTCTTTCAATTCATTGTTATTGACCTGTGTCTGAATGAAGCACGTCTTCCACGTGCTTCATTCTTTAAATCAAAATTTCCATCACGAAAGCGCTTAAACCAAAATCGCACGGTGCGTTCATTACCAGCCCCTCTCCAAACGCAACATTAATATTGCAAGCTGTTTCTACCACGTTAGTTCCGCATCGGAAATCTTATTCAAAAATCATTCGAATTTTCAAAGTATCCATATTTTTTGTCTAAGCTTACTAAAAAAACAAATGAGAGTCGATAATCGAATGTTTGACATTTTATATAAGAAAACCTCATATGGAAAAAGTTTCAAAAAATTCAAACCATGAAGGTCTATTTCGAATGTCACATCGAAGTACCTATTAAAGTAAAACGTCAAATTCGTATTTTAACCCCTATTGATTAAAATAATAGACATACACATTCATAATAGATTACGGTATTAAAATAAATATACATAAAATTATTACGTACCATTGAAAACAGTTTGTTAAAACAAAATATTATATATTATAAGCTGAACGTTTTTGAGTATCATTAATTCATTTGGCTCGCAAGGTTGTCGAAAAGGAAAAGATGAAAACAAAGGAGTAATCTCTGTTCGTTTCGTCTTATAATATATTTTTTAATAAAAAAAATGCCAATGATTGAGACGTTTTGTTCCGATATTCAGTAAAATTTTACCAAATTAATAACATTGGCTTTTTTCATCCAAGTCAGGTATTTAATGTATCTAACCTTAATATATATTATGTTGATAATAATGTAGCTTATATACTGTTCTAAATTAATAGGGTCCTATTATTATTTCAGACGTAGTGATGTGCAGTCGTAATTATCATAGACTGCCACACTGAACGTCCATGTTTCGAACTTCATCACGATCTTGTGATTCATTTTACTATGGTGGCTGGCCATTTTTTAATCTTCCACCAGCATATTCACCCTAATATCCCATGGGGTGCCGGGTTAGATTGGCTCAGCTACCTGTAGGTGTCGTTAGAGGCAACTAAAGGTAAAATATCGGAAGGCGGGCAGCAGCGCCTTCTGAAGAACTGATATCTTAAACAGCAACTCTCAATACCCCTGGCAAGCGTGTGGATTACGGCAAATCTATCTGCGTGTTCAGCAGTGGACAATGCAGCTGATACAGTATAGTACAGGATACAAATACAATACAAAATACAAAATATTTATTTCAGTAAACTTAATCTAATTTACAGTTTATATGTTTGAGACTCTCTTTTAAGTATTAACATACCTGTGTTAGAGGGTCTCGCTCTTCCGTATTAAGATAATTGTGATTAAGTGGTGAATTACAGAGAATTAAAATTTGTATATGAAAAAATGCTTGTTACAATCAAGAATACTTATTAAAAATTAAAGTTAGTATATTATATATATATATATATATATGAGAGTGTAATATAAACATACATACACTCTCATTCACACTCTACATACATATACAAAACATAACCTAATATTTAAAACATATATATATATATATATATGTTATGTTATATATATATGTTTTAAATATTAGGTTATGTTTTGTATATGTATGTAGAGTGTGAATGAGAGTGTATGTATGTTTATATTACTGTTAATGTGAAAGTATGCGTGTGTGTATTTATAAGTGTAGGCTTGTGTAAGTGTGTGTCAGGAGGATGGTGAGTATGTGAGTAAAAGTATAATGATGTGAATATTAGTATGAATGATTTGATAAATGTGTAAAGTTTACGTTTTAATGCATGTTACGAAACAACTTCTAAAAGCTTTTCAACTTCTTCGTATCTTAGCGTCAATAGCCATTTATTGACGGATTTTTTGCAATTATAATTATTTAAGGGATATATATTCAAAGTTTTATTTATGGTGTTATAGAGGTAGGTAGATTGCTTAACATACTGTATCGATGCAAATCGAGAGCAAGTAGTGACTTTAGCAGCTACGATACCTTTTCTTCTCTTAGTCAGATTAATAGGGTTGAATTTAAGAGATCTATGTAGCTTTAAAACGGTATTTAGGATGTAGAGTTTTCTGACGGATAGCAATCCGGACTCTCGATAAAGCATGTCTGTAGAATATTGGTAGGGCTTAAAATACATTACTTTTAATAAAGATCTCTGTGCTCTTTCGAGTTCCAAGAACTTGGTCTTAGTAGCTCCTCCCCAGACTGGTATACAGTAGTTTTGAATTGATTGTGCTAAAGATAAGTAGATTTGGTTAATTAAGTCTTTTGATGCAACATGACGTAGAATTTTAAAAATCCAGATTAATTTACGAACCCTGGCCATGAGAAGTTCAATGTGAGCATGCCAGGACAAACATTGGTCAAACATGACTCCAAGGTATTTTATGGTTGATACTTTATAGATGTAAGGGCAGTCACATGAAGAGTCAACGAGGTTACATTTGTGTATTTTGAGGCTATATTCGGAATGAGGTTGGCTGCTATTATATTTACTAAAAGTCATAAAATTAGTTTTAGATATATTTAGGGTAAGCAAATTCTGGGTAAGCCATTTAGATGTGATAGAGAGTCCTTCTTCAGCTATTTTTTTAACATCATGCCAGGATGTGCCAGTAAAGACGATTGCAGTATCATCAGCATAGGTAAAAATATTCGCGTGCTTAATTTTGAGATTACAGAGGTCATTTATGTAGATCAAGAACAATGTCGGGCCCAGTACGCTTCCTTGAGGCACACCATAACTAATAGTATTATAATCACTAACAAATTCATTTACTTTAACACTTTGCTTACGTTCACGTAAATAGTCTGACAGAAGGGCCAGTGGCATTCCTCGTACCCCAACATTTTCTAGTTTTTTTATAAGTATATCTACAGACACCGTATCAAATGCTTTTTTGAGGATATTCACCTCAAACTGAAAATGTTGCATAGATTACCCAACAGCGTGTCCAAGCGAGTCAATACCTATTGGAGGCTCTCTTCTCAATACCTATTGGACAATCTTTGAACACAAAATGACATATTAATCAGGTAAGATCATAATCTATTACAAACGTTTTTATTTCTTCAGATAGGCTAATATAGACTATGGTCTATATTAGTTAATATAGACTATGGTCTATATTAGCCTATCTGAAGAAATAAAAACGTTTGAATTGTTATTACAAACGTTTTTATTTCTTCAGATAGGCTAATATAGACTATGGTCTATATTAGTTAATATTAGAACATATTGGAACTTGTGACGAATTGCATCTGTTATAGGCAGAGGTTAGTCCGCTTAACATCAGGTGGGTCTCAAGCTTGTTCCGTCAAAGTAAAAAAGAACTAAAAAAGAAATCTTCAAGTAGCTCTCACCTTTTAATGTTTTATGTGATTGTGACAGAACAAGCACGTGACCCACCTGATGTTAAGCGATAACCTCTGCCTATAACAGATGCTTTTCGGTCACAAATGACAAACTGCACTACGCTCGTCACTTTAAGATGTACAGTTGTTCAACCTCAGGTGGCTTTAATGTTACTAGCTCTCAAGGACTGCTGCCGGAACACATTTTAGGTGCTTGGTGATAGATGTTCTACTAGAGGGTGCTAGCTTGCCAGAACTTTTAAACATATTATTCAAATAGGTGAGAATTATCGAAACGCAATATGTAGGTACGAGTATCTCCTTTTTGTTATTGTATAGACCTTTTATTATTGTATGTACCTCGACCACATATCAATAGTATTATAAGCTTTAGCGATAATTTATAATATGTTTAAGAAAAATTAAATAGGTACCTATATGTTTTATTAATTGCTGATAGGTAAGCCTTTGACCACAATCTCACCTGATGGGAAGTGATGATGTGGTCGAAGGTGTTAACAGGCTTAACCTATAATTTCTGGCTCTCAAGGACAGCTGCCGGAACAGATCGTAAGGGGCTTGGCGACAAATTTTCTACTTGAGGGTGGTAGCTAGCCATGCGGGCATTCGCAAAATGCCCTTCCACCATGCACATGTAGTCTGCATATCACAAAGGTTAAAAAAAAGGTAAAAAAAATAGGCCAATTAAATTCCTGATATGTACTCATAGAAAATAATTTAAAAGTTTTAGAGCATTGATGTACAATGATTCCCCGTGGGGTGCCAAGTTTGAATGTCACCCCATGTGGGTGTCGATTTTTGTGGGTGTTGAAGAAGCGACTAAGGGAAAAATACTGAAAGGTGGGAAACAGTGCCATCTGAAGCACTGACTACTTCTACTGCGATTCCAAAGACGCCAGCGAAGCGTGGGATTATGGCAAATCCCCCCAATGGGGAAACCTTGTTCAACAGTGGACGTTCTGGTTGATGTGATGATGATACACAACGAAATCTAATATACCAGTTGTAACGAAGTTGAAAAAAAACATAGTATTCATAGTTTTTATACAATGATATTCTTTGAAAATAACTGATACTGCGGCATTTCGCTCCCAACTTTTTAAATCACATAAAAATACCGTGTCTGAAAGTTTTTAGCATAAAAATCTAGAAATACTTGAAAGTTCTCCTGATCTTGGCTGAGCTCTCTCAGAGTGTAAATCTTATTTAATTCTTGGCATCGGGTCACCCCATAACTCACCTTAACTCGTACAACTTTGGCGCCGAAGTCCAATGTGGAAAGTATATTTGGAGAAGAAAATAGCTATTAAGCTTGATTAAATGTTCTAATTAGAGTACTCTAGTGTTCCTAATCGAAATCTATCCTAGTAATTGTTAGAAATCTTTGGTTTGTTGTAACAACTACAAATGGATAACTCTTAATAAAATCATTAGGTTGGGTAGTATCTTCTTGAGTTTGTATCCGCTTATTGGTTCCGAGCTGAGTCAATAACTATTATAGTTAAACGCTAAGCTTTTCACTTTCGACCTCAAAACGAGATAACATTCATACTGAAATTATTTTTAATAAAATTTTTATTTAAATTTTTTATGTCTTTTAGTTGGTTATTGTATATCATTATAAAAATAAATTAAATTAGAACAAACTTGTTAAGTACTTTCTTACCGAACTATCTTTTTTTATATATTATGAGTGACAAACAAGCAGACGGCCCGCCTGATAGTAAACGGTAACAGCCGCCTATGGACATCTGCAACACTAGCTGCGCTGCAGATGCGTTGCCTGCCCAGAGAGGAATTTGTAGATGCCCCTTTTGAAATGGTCCATGTCGTAGCTTCGCGGAAAGACCTCCGGAGGAAGGTCGTTCCACATCCCACAAGTACACGGAAGAAAGGAGCGACAAAAGCGAACAGTGTGTGATGTCCATACATGCTGGATGTGGGGATGGGACTTTTGACGGTGTCGAAATGGCGGTGGTAAAATTTACGATCTATGTGTGGATTAATTTGTTTTATTATATCTCGTTGCATATAGCATAAAAACAACCTTAACAGATTAGGCTCTAAAACAACATTCATTGTAGCTTGGAATATTTCAGTACAAAGAAAAAAAACAATCCAAATGTTTAATAATTGCAATAAATAACATTCGTTTATTAATTCAATCGTTTTGTATAAGACGTTGTTTTAGGATGTCATCTTATTTTTCTCTTATATTATAATTATTAAGTAATTTGTAAACTCCTATTCTACTCGATATTTAGTGCATGTTTTTAAACATTCACATTCAAACAATTAGCAATCCTAAGCAAAATATCCGGTATCAAATATTTCAATACAAAGTGACCCTCACCACGTACAAAACTTTTATTCAACGCCATCTGAGTGGGACTTGACTGTAAGGCTTCTCCATTGAATGCTTCTAAATTATGTTGTCCTCTTTTATTAATGTTATGTAAATGACAGGGATACATAGAAAACGTATTTTCTGTTACCAAGCACCTAACGGTGTGTTCCGGCAGCTGTCCTTGGGAGCCAGTAATTCTAGGATATCCTGCAGGGCTATCATGTATCTTTTGTAGCTATGAACTGTTGATTGCAACAATAAAACTGTCAGTTTTGACAAATTTTGTAAGACAGATAGGTAACAGACCTTCATGCGTCGGAACGTTAGTCGCCGACCGTTTTTTTTCTTTTAAACCTGAGACGATAACTGGCATATACATTGATCGAATTAAAATTTCGTACTATGCATTCTACTAAAGATTTTGTAAATATAAGTATAGTATATATACAGGCTGTACTCCCATGGTCAGTATTTCCTTTTCTTTCATATTATTATTATTCTAAAATCTAAATAAAACAAATAAAGGCAAAATTCTTACCTGTTACGAGTGAGCAGAAATTTTTATGAGATAAACAAGAGAGTTGGCCTAGACTTATTTTGTACAAGCATTGCATCGGCTAGGCGGTTGTAGCAGAGAGTTCTTCAACTAAATGTTTGAATTTTGTCATAAGCAGCAGTCTAAACATAAAAAGACTAATCTGTAACCTAGTGTTCATTATTTGAATGTCATTTATAAGATAGCTATCCGTGAGGAGTGAGGACCTATAATTGGTTATCTGTTGTTATTAGTTATATATAAGATATTTGTTATACTTACTGTTGGTCTTCCTAAGAAATAAATAAATAAATAAAACTTAAGTTTATACTGGCATAGATTTTAAAATACAAGTAGTAATTTCTTATTATTATTATTATTTTTAGTATTCGGAGAGAGGAGAAATTTATTTTTTTCCCGCTCATGACTTCATTTTTGCCTCTCGTATTTTTTTTTATGTTATCCGCAGAGCATGCGTTATTGCAAAACATTAAAATACTAAAAATATCATAGTCGCTTTATTACATTTGGTTTTATTTTACAGGATCTATCAAGCGTATGAAACGTGTTGCAGTATCCAAAGTGTAGATTGGCCATTAGACACTAGAATTGAAGCTGTGTGGTGGAAGATATATTTTGGGCTAAATTGTGTTCAGGAAGAAGAAATTATTACTTGTATTTTAAAATAAATGCCAATATTTACTTAAATTTTGATCTACTCAGATTTCAAACATTAAATTAGATTTTAGAATAATAATAATATGAAATCAAAGGAAATACTGACCATGGGAGTTCAACCTGTATATATACTATGTTATTTCAACTCTATAGTAGAATGGATATTACGAAATTTTAAATCGATCAATGTATATGCCAGTTATCGTCTCAGGTATAAAAGAAAAAAACGGTCGGCGACTAACGTTTGGGCACAAGAAGGTCTGTTACCTATCTGTTTTTTTCATTGATACAAGATCTGTCAAAACTGTCATTTTTGATTGTTGCAATCAGCATTTCATTGCTACAGAAGATACGTGATCACCCCGCTGAACTACATTTTCGACCACATCATCACTTACCATCACGTGAGGTAGTGGTCAATGTCTAACGTATCAAGAAAAAAAGGTTCACAAATCTGTTTTTGCTATGAATTTTGTGGTTGGAAATAAATTTCTAACAAGATCTCACAGTCTGGGGTCAAGTTGAAGATGAACCTCGCATTATGCACCTCTTGGGGTTTATGAAATGTCAGACGAATTTTATATTGCTCTTTTGAGAAATATACTAAATATTTTCTTTGATAATCAGCTAGTTTCTTCACTGAAAAATGAGACAGATGAATGACTTGTGTTCGAAGTAACTCTTTATATTTCAGTAGTTTCAATATGTTTATTTATAAAACAATATGTTTCTTACAGACAAGTAACCAACACAAGACTTACACATGAATGGTTATACACGAAACATACAATGCAAAGATAATTCGACCGCAATGAACGATCAATTGTCGCAAAAAAATATTTCTGTTTTTGCTTAATACTTTAAGTTCAAGACATAATACTATAATCACACTTCACACTATAATATGATAGATTCGAAAGTTTGTGCACGTTACTCCTTCACGCTTAAATGGCTTAATAGATTTCAATTAAGTTTGGTACCAAAATAGATTATAGCCTGGATTTACACATAGACTATTTTCAAACTCGGAAAAGGACAGTATTCCCGTGGGATTAACTCAAAATTCAAATGGGCTTTAACCTCACTCTTACTTTCATACTTTCATACAAATCCTTAGAGCCGTTTAACCTCACGCTTAAACGGCTCAAAAGGATTTGTATGAAAGTTGATTTTAAGATAGCTTCAACAATAATTTAACATCTTCAGAGTCCACCCCTTCTGGGTTACCATAATTTGGTTAACCATGTAAGCGTAAAGAAGTAGCAAACAAACACACTCACGTCTTCACTCAAACTTTTGCATTTATCACATCAGTGTGACGACTTTAACTTCTTACAAAATATGGTTTTGTGCTGGTATGTATTAATTTCCAGAAGGTGTGCGAATCATTTTCGTGCTTAGCATCATAAAAAATGTTTCCTCTTTCGATATCCAAGTATCTCATTTTATCTTAAATGATTCTGTATTTCTTATTCATCGAATGCCTCACACAACCCATTCACAGGCAAAAAAGGCTGTTCAAGAAGTACTATACTCCAAGCGTCTATTCCCTACAAATAAATTTTATTGAGTGGTTTAATAGAACTATCATCACTCGTATTTTAACTTAATTTAATGTTGACCATAGCCTGTGCCATAACATCCTCCTGCAAAAGATTTCCAACATATAAAAAAAAACCCTTAAGCTATAGACCTAAACCTTTCTTGGCGAGCGAGTCGGACTCATACGTGGCCAGTTCTTCAATCTAATTACATGTGATTTTATGCGACCATTACCTACGCTAGTGACTCCAAGAGTAATAACTAGTTCTACTTATATATAAATCATTAAACACATTACACGCCTGTATTCCCCGATGGTTAGTTCTAGTGTAACTTTTTAGTGCGTGAATTCTCCCGGGTTAAATATTAAGTACAGATAAGGAATGAAACTCAAACAGCTCAAGTCAGTATTGTACTATAAAATTATATTCACCTACTTATTTTTTATAATAGTAAGTTTTTGCCGTCCTTGTACTCACCATCTTTTAGGGCTTCGTTTTTAAGGACAAAAAGGGCCCTTTAATACGTGTGATGTGAAGTTTGATATTTGCATGAATAAATAAATTGGTGGTTACAGCTGTGGATATCTCCACAATACCAATTCTTATCTCAGATGACGTCATTGCTACAAATGTCCCGATATCGACTCGATCAAACGGGGTTAATTTGGAGCTCTTACGTGACGAGGGTGAACTGAAGTGGCAGTGACATTATCGCCCTTTCGTTTCTTCTACATGTATGTTAATGTACGTACCAACATAATTCAATCCGTGTATACTTTTTGATCAATAATAACGTAAGAAACCTTACGAAATTCGTATATTCTTGAGCAATGCTGGAACCAACATATACTTCGGTCATTTGAGAATATACAACAACACATCAGTGTTGTTTATCAGTGTGATGTTGAATGATCTGTACCAGCTGAATTGACCACTGGTGAACACAGCCTCCCCTATTAATGCCCGCCTTCCACTGCGGAAGGGTAATGAGCGGGAAACAGCAAGCCGGAACGGAGTTTGAAATGAGAAATAGTTTTGGCCTTCCACTAAGAAAGGCTTTATCTGAAAAGTTTATTTTGCCTTTCACTGGCCACGAAGACAACAAGGTGGAGCGGAAACTAAGCGGGAAATGAACAGAGTTAGATGAACGAGGTTGAGCTTCCTTTTGCGAGCGGGGAGTGTCCGCAAGTGGACTTTGATCTCAGCTAATTCGTCAATCGGAATGGTGATGGCTTTATGCAGTCCGTTGACAACTAGGTTTCAAGAGTATACGCAGCGGACTCTGTTTTACTTGCTTGCTCCGCACAGTTTTACTTTTTTGTAGCGCAAATCAAATGATTTTTTATAACTGAGTAATAGCAATTTAAGTTCACACAAAGCTGTTATAATATGCTATCAGGCCTGTAAAATATCATTAAAACAGCATTGTAGTAGCATTAGAATGAATACACTTATCTAAAGTCCAAATAGAATCAATCTTTGTTTCAATTCAGTTGATAAACAGATCTTATATTAACTGTGTTCTTTAAAAAAAAGTTATCTAGTGTAAATATTTTAAATAAATGATAACACTAATAGGAATAAACTTATTTAAAAAAGTAAAAAACCCGACTGCAAATTAGTTATTTTCGTTAAGTGATTTATTGTTCCATTGAAATTAAAACTGGAAGTTATATATATTTCTGGAATAGCTTTTTTGAAGTTCTTCATTTTGATACCCCACTCCATGGGTTTGGAAGAAAAAAAAATATTTTTATACCTCACAATACGGGGTCTAAAATCCGTCAATATGTTTTTCCTATTCTTTTTATGTACCTAGTGTTACTTGAGTTATCAAGACAAATCTAAGGATATCTCTTACAATAAAATCAGTTGAGCCATTAAGAAGTTTTGGTGAAATAAAGAAACTCACAAACATACATTCATGCATGACCCTGAAAACATAACCCTTCTTTTTTTGGCAGTCGTGTTATAAGATAAAAAATATAACGATGACCATGGCATTATTTAAATTAAGTGAAATGTAAACGTTAGCATATAATTTGGTAAGTTTCAGTCAACATTTTACCATGTGACATGTGCATGTCACTTGCGCATGTAAGTTAATAATAAGAAGTATTTTTCTTAAAAAAAAACACTTTATTCAGGTTATCTAATTATATCATATTATTAGCTGGAGATCTGCTAGGAGGCTGAATAAAGCCTCCTAATAACGTTATTAAATTATTTTTGGTGAACCGGTAACAATAATTTTATATAATAATATGTAAAGTTATAAGCAGTTTTATTTTTATTTCGTGGTATTGAAAATATGTTTAAATCGAACATTATACACAGTATTATTTGAGTAACAAGAGGAAAATAAATCAACAGCTATACATTCTTAACTCCTAAAACTTTAAATGCAGATTACAGAGTCTGAGTTCGAGCTCAGTGAACATAACAGTCGAGTAAAACTTCAAAACTTATGCAACACAGGCAAGTAGGTATAAATGCTTACAGATCTCACCAATGAACAAGTTCTGTTCATTATTTTATACTTCAAAATAGAACCGACTTCAACACTCAAAAGTGTGAAATAACTTGTTGAAGACGGTACCATGATAGTTCAAGAGTATATAATGTTTTCACCTTTTTTAGTGACCCTTGCTAATTACACGGGATCGATCAAGGTGGGAAAACAGTTTTCAGTTATTGGAATATAACTCAAAAACTGCTCAACCAATTTTGATGAAATTTACATGGGACTACAAGGGAATCACCAGCTTTAATAATAAATAAAATAAATAAAAACCAATTAATGAAAAAGGAATCATCAAAATCAGTTCACCTAGCCAGCTATTCAAAAGCGAATTAAAAAAAAAAAAACAGCCAAATACGAGTCGGACTCATGCACGAAGAGCTCTGATCCATTATCTATACAACCATAGTCATTATATTATAACCTTTTTTTTATTGTTTTACATCGCAATTCCGATTTTTAGTATTTGTTGTTATAGCGGCCACAGAAATACATCATCTATGACAATTTCAACTGTATAGCTAGCACGGTTCATGAGATACATACAACTTGTTGATAGACAGAAGGACTGACAGTGGAGTATTAATAATAGGGACCTGTTTTGTTGACCCTTTGTGTACGGAACCCTTAAAAATGGAAACAGTTTCATTCTTTCGCCCGCATAATTCTTAAAACGGCCCACGAAAGTAAGCATGGTGTACCTTAATTATGTAGTTCTTGTTGTTAATTAAAGACAGCAGTTGTTAGGAGTTGTTCAGGTGGATTATGGAATAACAAAGGTTGGGCGTGTGTACTTTGCTTATTAGCATTGTTTCTGTACCCCTTTCTTCATGTAACTCGTTTTATTAGGGAAAGTCTTTAAGTGCGGTACTTTGAGTAGGGTCTGTGGAACGAGTTTGAGTTTGAAACTGAAATGTGTCTTAAGATGCCGTTCTCGTATTTGACTCATTTCGGATAATTTTGCTTCGTGATTGTAAGAATGTGATAGAATATATTAGTATTTTTATTTATGATTTGGTTAGTACAACTCTTTATCTTGCATGTAGCGCGAATGTTTTTTTCATTAGCTCCTAAATTAGTGGTAAATCTACAATATACAATACACTTTTTTTAAATAATACGTTTGAGTGAAGTTTGATTATCGATTCAGAAAAAACTACAAGAGATATTGACTATAAAAAAATATTAGTTACAACAGCACATAACGTTTTTGCATATGTGTTGACTACTTTTTCAAGTTCCATACAAAATATACCAAAAAAAAAAGTTGAAATCACGTTATTCTACGAAACATTTAAGACAAATATGTATTTTTTTAAAATTATTTGACAATACTTTAAGAAATTAATAAATAACACATTCATCTTCAGTTATTCATTTAATAAAAACCAAATTTCATTTTATGAAAAAGTAATTTTTAGATAGATAGATAGAAAACTCTTTATTGTTACACCACTTTAGAAATATAAAAGTTTACACATTAAATTATAATAACATAGTGTTACAATGGGCGGCCTTATCACTAAAAGTGATCTCTACCAGGCAACCTTAGGATGTAGTTGAACGAATAAAACGATAGAGGCGGGTGTAGTCCAAATACATAATCAAATTTCATAAAAACATTTTAAAATAAAACGTATTTTAGTGTAATTTCTAAACAAATATATAAAAAATAGCATACATATAGGTTTTTATAATAATTAAACAAATACAATTATGAACATATATATATATATATATATATATATAAACATATAAATAGCAACATACATAAATAGATTTATTTTTAAAATTTTAGTATAGAAAATAAATCTCAAAATATACTATAATAATGAGCCGGTGATTTATCACTAATATAGAAGCTAATTGAAAAACACATTCGCACTACATGCATGATAAAGAGTTGTACTAACCAAACCATAAATAAAATACAAAAAAAAAAAAAAAAAATACAAAAATATTTTATTGCTAATATATAAATAAGATACAAAATGACAAGTTGAAACCCTGCCTGCTGCTTTAGTGTTACACTGTGTTGCAGCAAGCAGTGTCCTCCCTTAAATTTAGCACAATTACAATAAAATATTGAAAAATATACAAATAAAAGTGAACTTAAGCTATTTAAATAATATAGTAATAATGTAGGTGACTGCTGTGGTGAGTGGTGATGTTTTTGTTAAAAGTAATGATAAGAATATAATGTGTATATGTAGTATATAGTATGTATTAGTAATATATAAAAGTATTAAATGCTATTTATTTTTTCTCCAAAAGTGATTCTGTGTATTCTGTGATAACTAATATATTGTATCACATTCTTACAATCACGAAGCAAAATTGTCCGAAATGAGTCAAATACGAGAACGGCCTCTTAATTTAAGGATATGGTGCACGACATCATCTATTTAACAGACTTCTAAAAAAGGAGGTGGTTCTTAAGTCAACGAATATATTTTTTTTGTTTTAATGTATCACGTATAACTTCTAAAAGAGTAGTCCGATATTGATTATAAAGAATAATCAATATCGGACTACCCTTCAGAAGTTTTATTGGAAACCCATACATATAAATTAATCAAAATCGTTGGAATAGTTTGTAAGTCATAGTCTATTAAATAAAAAAATGTATTTTTAAATTATCAACGATAAACACTATTTTAGGCAAGTGCATGACCTTGTAAGCAGTCTTTATATCTAAAAAGAAAAAAAAAAATTTTTATTAAACCGAACCGACTTCCAAAACTGAAAAGTGTTTCAAACCTTGTTGAAGTCGGACCATGCTAATGTGAGGTCGGTGTTTCAAATCAGAATGGTACCGACGACTTTCACAAGTTATTTTACGTAATTCCATTGTCCAATGGGTCCACGGTTAAATTACTTTTTTCCATAGTCCCGTCCATGGGACTTCCAATGGAATTACGGAAAATAACTGGTTATTTCATACTATTTAGTGTGTGAGTGAAAGCGAGATCCAATTAAAATAAAAATTTTGTTTTCGGTTAGTAAATTTATAATACTTTTATTGGTATGAACAAAATATTAAAACATATACAAATAAAACATATGCCTGGTTACCACCCTCGATACCTTTGAGTGAGATTATGATCAAAGGGTAGCTTATCAGCTGTAATTATATTATGATGTATTGATTGCGATATACAGGGTTATTGGTAAAATGCTAACAACCTCTTAGGGTTGACTTCTGCTGGTTCTAACAAACGTTTTGAGATATATTTTTTGGCTTTGAAAAAATGTTTTTTTTTTAAATATTTTTTTATATTATTATTTTTGTGTTTGAATGCCTGCTCCGAGCCAAGAGCGCCCGCCGCGGCCATATTGGACCACGCCGTGCTCCCTTTCATTAGAGTTTTTAATATTTACATCGAGCAAAGTAATAAAAAATATAAAATAATACTTTACAAGATACTTTTAACATCAGTTAGTTCTCGTACTTGTTCCGTCAACAAATAAAAAACACAAAAAAAAAAAAATCAAAAGAAAAAAAATCTCAAAATGTTTGTTTGGACTAGCAGAACTCAACCCTAAGAGGTTGTTAGCATATTACCAATAACCCTGTTTATATTATATTCATAAAAATTGCAGACTCCTCGCTTAGCGTACAGAGACCTGGAGCTACAAACAATATTGCAATCAAATTCCGTACCACTGATGTTTATTCTGTATACAATACAAATATATTTGGTTTAAATACTAAGTAAATTTGTCATCAAAAAAAAAAGTAAATTTAATTTTGATCAATTATTACTAATGTCTGCGACCACTTAAGATTATGATCTCATATACTCATATTTCTTATATATTGTAAAATGTATATTCATATTGAGTTGGTAGTAGTAGCTAGTTCATTATGCTTTAATAAATGCATTTTCATTACGGTAAAAACTCAGTTCCATTTAATTAACCTCGAAATAATATATTTTTTTTAATATGTTGAATACCCCGATTTACCCACTCGTATTGATTGCGATTGTTGACCTAGATTTCAGGCATAACTTATGCTTATTTTAGGTGATTACAAACTATTTAGTCGCGGCGACAACTTCGCATAAATGAAAGCTTTAAAAGATCCCACACATATGAGAAATATGAAACTAAAACTAGTAAAATAAACATAATATTTTTTCTTGCCATCGCTACACAGTTTTCTGACATGATCCAGTAACAGCAATCACTTATGTTCGGCACTTTATGCACATGAAATTCATCATATTTTACATGTGACTATATTCTACTGACAAAATGTTAGCGTTTAAAGGCATTATTTGGAACATGCTACCCATATAATGACGGAATTTACACGGCACTGTACTACTGTATAGAGCACGGACTGTAGTGGTTCTTCTTAGTGCTTTTCCATCAAGCCATCAAGCAAGTTACATTCGGAAACATCAATCTTAGGTAGCTGGATGAATCTGTTACGAAACCGGCAATACTTTGATTGATCGACGTTATTCTTGTCTTTGGTCGCATGCCATTTGAGAGACTGTGACTAAGAAGCTTAGGTCACAAAACACTGCCGTTAACTCGGCATTCTTGTACCGGCCGCTTAGTTTAGGATTTTTATAAAACTAAATCGTAGATAACCTAATTAATAGTGAAATATTTGCGCAAACAAAAAGAAAGGATAAAGAGAATAAGGCGATTTTGCGTCGCAAAATGGCTTTCTAATTCAAGGAAAGTTTTAGTTATGTTACTTGATTGTATAATATGTTTTGTTTTTCGGAGATTTCGGAATTTGTTACAGATTTATCGAGTCCTAAAATATCAATAATGTGTCCGTATCTAGAGCCAGTAATTCTAGGTTAGCCTCAACATCTTCGACCACATCATCACTTATCATCAGGTTAGATAGTGGTGAAAGGTTAACCTATCAAGCATAAATAAAAAAAAAAAAAATATCAGAATTTGCGATCCCTAATATATGCCATAGGTCTTTTAAGTTACGCGCGACTGCTGCTGTCACAAACAAGCTGTTATCTGTAAAAGGAACTGTATATCCTTCAAGCGAGCTTTTTACGTAATACCATTAAATATGTCAGTAATATTTAAGCTACCCAAATAATCTTATTTAGATTGAAATATGTGTATTCAGATGTACTAACATCTAACATTGGAGTAGCGAGTAATGTGCACAATATTACGTTTGGCCTTAAGAGACGAATGTTGACCTGAGGGTGGAAGATACAGCGCGATTTTCTAACATATCCCTTTTTTATTCGCCGGAGAATGCAGAAAGAATTTACCTTGGCTTTTGGTATACGAATCGTAATAGACGTAGGATTTCATTATTTTAGACGGGCATTGTACTAAATATTTTCTAGGTTCTACCTACCGGTACTTTTGCTGCTTTTTATTATTGCTGATAGTATAGCCTTTGACCACAATCTCACCTGATGGTAAGTGATGATGTGGTCGAAAGTGTAAACAGGCTTAACCTAGAATTAATGGCTCTCAAGCTGCCGGAACACTCCGTTCGGTGCTTGGCGGCAGATTTTCAACCTGAGGGTGGTCGCTAGCCAGGCAGGCAGGTGGGATTCGAACCATGGACCTGTTGCGCGGCAGTCCATTACCAATGCCACTAGGCCATCACTGCGTCAAGCTGCTACGATATCAAACACAATGTGATATTCAAATCAACATAGGCTTAATGTATATGTCAAAATTTGAGCATATGTAGTGCTTCTGCCAAATGTTCAGAAACCGCATCTACAAGGTTTGATGTAAGAGATTGATCACTGATAGCTGAGTACTAACAGGTACAGACTTCCCCATGCCACAGACCGATGATTCGAGTCTCACTGCCGGACTGACGGCATGGTGGAAGGTCATTTTGTGAATGCTGGGAGAATCGTTTCCTATTAAGAGAGGGATAAGGCAGGGGGATCCATGTCGCCTAAACTTTTTTCGGCAGCTCTTGAACACATATTTAGAAATATCAACTGGAGAAACTATGGCCTAAAAATAAATGGAGTCATGCTGAACCACCTTAGATTCGCAGACGATTTGATATTAATTTGTGAAGATCCAAAAAGCTTACAAGAGATGATTACAAAACTTGTGTTTGAGAGCGATAAAGTTGGCCTGTCCATAAATATGGGTGAAACTAAAGTTATGACAAATCGTAGTAAGATCCCAATCACATCAAAAAACATAAAAATACAATATGTTGATGAATATACATATCTCGGACACATCATCTCTCCCATTGATCTCACAACAAAATAAATTTATAACGGAATGAATATTGGATGGAAGAGATATTGGTCCTTTAAAGAGATTATGAACAATCCTGGGATACCACTCAACGCTAAGAGAAAAGTATTCAATACTTGTATCCTACCGAGCATGACCTATGGGTGTCAGACATGGATTCTGACAAAGCAGAACATACAAAGGTTAGAAACCTGCCAGCATGCAATGGAGCGAAGTATGCTAAACATCAGAAGAAAAGATAAGGTTAAAATAAAAACAATTCGAAAACAAACAAAACTTACTGATGTAACATATTGTATTAAAAAGCTCAAATGGAGATGGGCTAGTCATTTGATAAGATGCAAAAAAAGGAAATGGGCCATGGAAGTCACAGAGTGGTGTCCTAGATATTACAAAAGAAGAAAAGGCAGACAACGACAAAGATGGGAGGATGACATAAAAAGAGTAGCGGGAATAACGTGGAAAAGGGAGGCGCTAGATCGTACAGCATGGAAAGCTCTGGAGGAGGCCTATGCTGGAAAGCAAGACAATCTTCAATAAGTGTAATTTACTGGTGTCAAGAAATCTATTGAAATTAACGAATTCTTACATTTTAAATTTTATAATTGTGTAAATTAAGTAAGATTGTAAATAAAGGCTATTATTATTATTATTATAGCTTGGTGGTAGGGCATTTTGCGAATGCCAAAGCTCAAGTAGAAAATCTGTCGCCAAGCACCTAACGGTGTATTCCGGCAGCTGTCCTTGAGAGCCAGTAATTCTAGGTTAGCCTGAACAACATCTTCGACTACATCATCACTTACCATCAGGTGAGATAGTGGTCAAAGGCTTACCTATCAGGCATAAAAGAAATCCATAAAAAAAGGTTGCAGTATATTGCCGTAGTCTAAAACAATAACAGTTGTTATATAAACAAGATCCTAACATAACTTTTTTGAAATATCTTGGAATCGATTGATAAGATTTTTTGAAAGTCTTCATACCTTTTCTTGCTTTTGAATATAACAAGCGAAATTGGTATAAGTGAATCAATTTTGGAGCCACGACGCACAAGATTACAACAACGACAGGCCACTTAGAAGCATTCTATCATTTGTGTACATATACAGGGTTATTGGTCAAATGCTAACAACCTCTAAGGGGTGACTTCTGCTGATGCTAATAAACATTTAGATTTTTTTTGTTTCGAAATAAAAACAGTTTTTACTTTTTCAATATATTTTTTTGGTTTTAATGCCTACTCTGAGCCAAAAGCACCCACTGTGGCAACATTAGACCGCGCCGTGCTCCCTTTGAATAGAGTTTTGAATATTTACATCGAGCGATGTAATAAAAAATATGAAATAATACATTACATGCACAAGAGCCTTTTAACATCAGCTGTTCTTCGTACTTATGCAGACTTCAAAAAACCACAAAAAAATATTTAAGAAATATTTAAAAAAATCTTTTTCTAAACAAAAAAAAACATCTTAAAATGTTTCTTAGTACTAGCAGAAGTCAACCCTAAGAGGTTGTTAGCATTTTTCCAATAACCCTGTATATTATACACCCAAACAAGGCTCTTCTTCCACGGTGGATAAAAACTGATCAGAGCTACTTCTGCATAACGCTAAAAATAGCTAAAGCTATGAAATTATTCTGACTGTTGAGATTTACATAAAAACACAGATGGTCGTCTCGATTCGTAGTAAAACAAAACAATTGCTTCTCAACTACAAAGGCGGTCTCTGGCATTTTATAGAGCTGTAATTTCGGTTGATACGAGTACCTATTTCAGGTGATCTAAACTAACAAAGTTAGGTCTTCGCGACACACATAGCTACAAGTAAGTACTAATTTGTATTCAGACGGTTAGTTCTGGTTATTTCATTTGTAAGAACGTAGAAGTCACGTAAATACAATTGTTTTGTAGCTACGTGTGCTTATGGTACACGTAACATTTTACCAATGTGATGTTTATTTCATATCTTGTATTGCTCGTCCAGCATATTTATGTTTAGAGTGTTCCTATTTTTTGTCAATAATATATTTAAGATCCACATCAGTGTTTGAGTTCATCTAATTCCATTTTTATATGACATTATGACGTAGGCTTCCTTTATCATCACATTTCATAATTCGCTTCGGTCCAGATACATTTTACAACTCACTATTCTTTATTAAAAATCAAAACAAACTACTCTATCTATTCAAAACGAACTCGATCGGGCCTCTGTGCCTGGGGAGGGGTGATCCGGCTCACCAAGGCCACCCCCCAAAAGTGTGGGGCCGTGCAAGCTGGTGGAGTATCCCCTAACTTTTTACAAACTACTTTCACTTACCTGATTTGACGCATGCCAACCTGAGCTCTCACTGCGAGCGGTACTCATATTAGTACATTATTTATTAATCTTAGATTCTTCTTACCTATTGTACATTAATAATCGATATCTATATTATTTCCAATCCCGTGAGGTGCCGGGCAAGAATGCAATCCCCAAGACGACTATGGCACATCCTCCCAATGGGAACGGTGGACGTTCCGGTTGATGTTATGACGTGTTACATCTGCCTAATATTAAAAATTTAATGAGAACGTATCATTTAAAATTATTTATCGGTCTTTACAAAATACATATATATGATTCTCCATCCTATCTCAATGTTCCTGTTTCTCCTGCTACACTGAGCAGTTTCTCTGAGCTATTCGGTAGCCTTCGGGGAACCAACACAGTTGCACTTTATTGCGTTTCTTAGTATCTCTCATACTACTTACTCACTGAATGCCGGTATAGATAATTTCATTCATGGCACTACTAGCTAACCCTTAAGGGGATAAAAGGAAACAAATCTTCATTACGGTTGCAAGCTTTTTCTATTGCAATTTTATAATTTACGTTCTGTATGCAACGACTGATGAACATTATCGTTTGACGCAAGTTCTATTTGCAAGGCAATTCGCACTGGCTGTGGTGCCCTTCAAACTTAAACGCATAAATACAAGTTAGTTTATACTCCTTAGAGAGAAAATAAACATTAATCCGATATCTGAAGTTCAGAAACAACTAGTTTGATTGCAAAATGCATCAACTAACGGCTTCAATGTTTATCATATTCAGCTAGTCTACAGAAACATTCAAGGACTCTTTGTGTCTGTATTTTTTGTGTATAAATTATTTTGTATACGTCAGCTGCATATTTTTTTCCAATAGTAATCTACCCTTAACAATCTCAAGGCATAGCTGCAGCTGTACTGACTCAATCCACGTGAATACATTTAACCGTATTAAGAATATATATTTCTTATTAAGTAATGATATTATGCTCATTGAAATTGTAAGAATTTTCAGTCTATTAATTTCAATCTATAATTAAAACGTCATTTTATAGTCTGATTTGTTGAGGTAATTCAGGTAATTTAATACTTAAAGAATATGCATCTAAGAAGTAGGGCAAGATGAAACTAATAAGTTTGTCTAATAAATTTGTGACTAATTTGTTTGTTATTATGGCTACAATAATGTACAAAACCCAATCTGAAATCATTTAAACTGTGTTAACATAGATAACACAATTTGACTGAATCAGCTTACCCTCCCAGATGGTGCTTTTCACGTTTATTAACCCTTCGTTTAGTCAGTGGCACGTCAGATATAAATTATATCAACGAAAAACTTTAAAATTCTTGTTAAAAACCATAAAGATTTTATTTGAAGCGAAGTTTGCTTAGCCCGGTCCCGGTTGTTGTCTTCGGAAGGCAATCGTTATAGTGGTAGGCCATTTTGCGAATACTCGCCTTGCTAGCTACCACTCTCAAGTAGAAAATCTGTCACCAAGCACCTACTGGTGTGTTCCAGCTTGTGTGCTTAAGTTTATTATTTATTAAGTTCATAATTCTAGGTAAGCCTGTAATTTGTGGTCGAAGGTCCATCCTTCGAAACCTTCGATCACATTTTTACTTACCATAATGTACACAGTTAAACAAAGGCCTCCCCTGTCACTGGCAAGCATCTCGGGTTACAGCGTAAGATAGCAGTTCTTTAGAAGGAGCTGCTGTCCACCTTCTGATATTTTTCCCTTCCGCCATACAACAACCGGTTCCGACGGCTTAAGCATGCCCTCCACGGAAGTCTGTTCAGTAAATTAACTGTAATTTCGGATCAGGCATGGTATTGACATAACGTTTCGCGTTTTTTATTCATATCTGTAACACGTTTTCTTTTCCTTAACTTTTCAAAAAAACTTATTTTAAAATTTGACGTGAGTCACACGTCACGATTAAAACTAAGTCTATCGATTAAAAACGACTGAGCAAGCTGCGCTACGAGCGCTTCAAATATTTAAAGGACGAATATTTTTTTATTTAATTATGTTCCTTTGGTAGTAAAATCAATTTTAAATAAGTGCACTACTTGTAGTTGGATGTTACAAAGTAATAAAAATACTGGTAAGTACTTATTTTGTGGTTACATTCCTGCCAGCCCACAATAACGATGCACTGCAATAAAATTATAATATCAGTACTAATATTATAAATGCGAAAGTAACTCTGTCTGTCTGTCTTTCTGTCTGTCTGTCTGTCTGTCTGTTACGCTTTCACGCCAAAACTACTGGACCGATTTGAATGAAATTTGGTATGGAGATAGTTTGAGACCCGGGAAAAACATAGGATAGTTTTTATCCGACTGCGCAAAAAGACGTTAATGTTTTCGCGCGATAACCGACATACGCGCGGGCGGAGCCGCGCCCGGAAAGCTAGTACCAAATATAAGCGAGGCACGTGATATGTTTCCTGTTTTTCTTCCAATTTCATCTCTGGACTATACATTTCAATTATTCAAATATGCTTACAGGATATTAAGTATGATAATAATATATAAGCAGCATTTTTTTATTAAAATGCGAATAAATCGGCTTGTTTGTGAATGAACTGACATAACGTTTTCAGGGAAAATGTTTCCACGCCAATATTGCCAGTTCAGTATGCAATGTTTGCATATATATTAGGGGTTAAAGTAATGAAATTGCCATTTGAACTGAAAAATTAAAATTAGTTTTTTTTTAATAAATTTACAAATTATTGGAATACAAAATGTTTTGCCCCGGGCGGGAATTGAACCCGCGTCCTTCCGATTTCGCGCCGGATGCTTTATCTATTAAGCTACCGGGGGTACGGCTGCGTCGCCGAAATTTTGTACTCCAATCGTATTTCTTAAACCGTCATAGGGGACGGTGCGCGGCCATCAACCAGACTACTAGACTTCATCTGACCGAAAGAAGTGTTTTTTCAAACACTTAACTCTCGGAATGATGTCGCTACCCTTCTATATTTCTATATATTATGATTACAAGCACTACCGCGTACTAAGCGAAAATCCTAAATTTACAAATTATTGGTAGTTATTTTTTTAAGTTAACATAATATTTATTTATTCAAAATAATTACCGTTATTATCTATACGTTGCTGCCATCTACCAGAAAGGTCATTTATGCCTTTGTGATAGAATTCTGGTGATGTAGATTTGACAAACTGGGTAAAAACATTATGTACTGTGTAGACTTCAGTTTTTTTTACTGAGGAAACAATTGTTTGATAATGATAAAACATGCACAAGTACACTTTGTTTACGGAGAATCTCGTCTGCGTGATTCAGCCTACTTATATGGAAATAATGAGCGCCACCTATAAACATTTATGTGCAACGGTATTGGTTCCTTTTTTCATAGTTCATTACATTACCGTTAGATGCGCTAGCGTAGCAGTTTTAACTTTTCTACATCACGCAAGCCTTTGTTGCAAGACACTTTAGGTAATTACAGCGGAATAATTCATAATACATACGAAAATTCCAACGAGTACATTGTTGCATTTTAGAGAAGAGCGTTGAATGAACGAACTAGTTAATTCGACTGTCGACGAACAATAGACGAACGGACAGTTCATCGACGATGAACGGACTAGAATCTGTAGCTGTAGACGGCAGAACGGCTAAATTGTAGTCTATACAAAATTCATAGCGACTGTCAACGTGACGACGACTCGTGAACATAGTCGGTTAATATATTCATTCATTGGTCCGTTATACAACACGCTCAATGTTATTATCAACTCAGAGCTCATTTACTCAACGGTATAATACCTTCTCGTAGGTCTGAGCAGAAGGTTGTTCATACTGCCTCATGGGAAGAAAACTTGTTATCATGTAAAATATAGTCCAAATCACGAAAAAAATAGTAGTCCGTTGGAGCAAGATCTGGCGAATGCGGAGGGTAACGAATGGTTTCTAATTACATTTCCTGTAGAGTTAAAACGGTTTCCCATGCTGCTTGATTATGAAGCAATAATGGTGAAGAACGGTTCATGAGTCGGGCTGTTTCACTGCTAGTTTTGCTATCATTGTTCGGAGTTTGGCACAGCAGACATATGCCGTTATTGCTTGACCAGATCGTAGAAAGCTATAGTGAATAACATCATGCTGAGACCACCATATAGTTACCATTCATTGACCTCTATATACTGGACGCGACATCTCAAACGAACAAAGTCGAATAGGTAGGACAAGCCAGCCGGCATGTCCTCACCCACACGCAGCTGGGCAGTCATAGAGATCACACGCACTTTTCGACGTAAATTGTGTATTCAAAATGCCATCCTGCGTCCTTAGATACTGCAGAAACCAGTCGGGAAAAACAAATAAAAGCGATAGAATCACTTTTCACAAGTAAGTTCAGATTTTGGAATTAAACACGCCCGAATTCATTATTATTTTGTCGATTTGCCATCGCGAAAGACAATGCTTCACGACACAGCATAGGCAGCCATGTTGACGGAGCTGCGGAGTGAAATTTATAGATTAAGTGGACAGATATGACAATTACCAACATTGAGTAAATTACCTATTTTTTACTCACGATGAAAAAAGTTTGACGTGTCTATTTATCAACATAACTCCCAAATGGCTGAAACACTCCAAGGAGCATATTTATTATTCCCTTCATAACAATATTATGTCAATTACTCGTAGGTATTCTATTAAAATTAGTTACTAAATAAATACACCAAATTCGGATTTATATTTTTAATTCAAAAATATTAAAAAACCTTAATTAAAAAATATAATACGTATTATATTTTAATATTATTTACTGAAATGTATGTATGCAAAATACGATTATAATAATATAAAATCTACATTAAAAAAAGTTAGTAACACTTTGTTTCTAGTAAAAAGCCAATTGTACCTTTACTTTCAAAAACTGAATAGCGTAGTTAGTGACCCTCAGTAATACTTATTTTTTAACTTTATTTTATTATTTTTTAACTAATATACTCTTCACAATGTTTCGTAGTTACAAAAGCCATGTCAGTTCTGTGTGCGGATAGTCTTTGATATTGAGAAACCATACCTCAAAAGTATTCTAACGCTGCATGTTTGAATAATTTGGTTAGATGATGCAAAGCGCTGTAAGCGAACTTTTGTAGGAAACATTAACCTACAATCGTTGTGGCGCTGCGAGTTTGGATATTTGGTTAGACGATATAATTAGTTCTAGACTGCAGTCCAATCCCGTAAAGCGCTGAAGCGCACTTAAGTTAAAAATTAGCAAAAATGGCAGAGACTTGTCTCAAATGTCTTCTCTAGTGTAACGTATATCTCGATGTTACCGTACCTTTTAGTTGTAAGCTTTGCTTTAGGACACTGTTCTGGCGTTTGAATTGGGGTCAGCCATTGCATTTTTCGCTTTTTTTTACATTTACTTTTTATTACATGTCACAATTTGATCCAATATTCCTTCATTTTATGTATCGAACAAGGCAACACAAGTTTTCTTTTCATATATTTTTATTTTATTGATTTGACGCAAATAAGTCAATATTGTTAGTAAGGTACTTAACGTTAAACCATGCCGCTAATTTTTGGGTTCTGATCGGCTACCACCATCTCTTTAAATTCATTGTTATTCACCTGTGTATCCACACACGTCTTTCACCTGGACCGTTCTTCAAATCACAGTTCCTGTGGGAATGTTTTTTTGAATTTGAAAGCGTTTAAACCAAAATCGCACGGTGCGTTCATTAGCAGTCCCTTCTTAAAACGCAACATTGATATTTCGAGCTGTTTCTGCCGCGTTGGTTTCGCGTCGGAACTCATATTCAAAAATCACTCGATTTCTTAAAGTATCCATATTTATTGTCTAAGCTGAATAAAAAAAATAACTGAAAGTCGATAATCAAATGTTGCACTTTTTTCAAAAGAAGAATTTCATAGAAACTATGTGGTAAAAGTTTCACTCAAAAATCTCAAACCATGAAGGTTCTGTGTCAATTTGAAGTACCTATTATAATAAAACGGAAATTCCATACTATAACCACATATATAATTAAATGCATTTAAAATTATATGATGCTAGTGTTACATTAAAGATCAAAAAGATTTTTAATAACAATATTGATATCTAACTCCCCTGAGAAACTTTTCTAGATTTACAACAACTACGGGCTTACTTATAAAATATATTTTATATTTATATTACTAAAAAGAGCAAGTATTACTAACACTACGTGACAGGCAATCTAGTTTTATTGGTTATGTTATGAGAGAGAAGATTTATTTTATTGAGATTTTGGGATCTAGAATATCATTTCAAAGCACAAGTGGCACTCACAAGTCGCCCAAATGAGATTTTTACGTGACTTTATTTTTATTAAATTCTAGTACTTACTCGTATATAGTATGGTCAACAGTTATTGCTAACAACAAGCAGTTTGTAGAAATATAAGAAAATATATTGAATATAAAAAACGGAACCGACTTCCAGTTCCATTACTGAAAATCCAAAATCCAGGAGATATTTTGAAGTCAGTGTTTTGAATCAGCATGTTACCGACTTACATAAGTGATTCATCATTTTTTAATGTTCCGGTCTATTTTTTTTATCATTTATTTCACTCTTTTTACCATACAAGATCTTTGTCATGCACCTAAAATACTGTCCAAAGAATTGCAATTACCGTGACATCAATGGGGTATGCAAACATTTTTTGTAGTTTTTTTTACCGGCGCGGTATGCTTTTATTAAACAAAATACTATGAACTATATACAACACTACAGCTACTACAATAAAAGCATTTAGACAGCCTATAAGCCATAGCAGACTCATAGGCAATCCAAATGCTCCAGCCCAGTACCAGTTGGCAGCGTGCCCAGCATGCTGGCAGCATTGCCCCGTTGAATTGCAATGCTTATTCGTTGAGCCAAATATGTGCCAGCATTTTGATCACGCGTCGCATCGACCAAGCGCTCAGATAAGTTTTGGAAAATACGATGAGCTCCCGGTCCCCACGGACCCAACGTCTCTACACCAAACGGCTCAAATATGTAACCCATACCAAGGTTAGCATATTTGCGCCGCTTGAGTTGCTCCGCCGAAGTAGCCGCAGCGCCAGCCCTCACGTTGGTTTCAGAAAGATGTGAAGGCGCTAAAGTGTCTACGCAAGTAGCGTCCCACACTAAGGGCCGTCTTGACTTCCATGGAACCAGAGTCATGCCGTGAGGTCTTTTACCATCGTCACGCATCAGACCATTCGGTTCCAGAATAGCTGCAACATTGGCGCTGGCAAAAGCCCGGCGAATGATATCGTTAAGGCTGTCGTGGCGGGAAATTCGACCAGCACTTCGAGAGCAGGAGAGGCCATGGTGACCGAGTTGATCAACTGCAGTACCACACTGGCAGTGATGTGCAACACAACACCTTGCACCCAAGCGTAAGCTAATAGCTAGACGAAAAGTGGATGGATCTATAAGGCTACCAGTTTTGTAAGAAGGAATGGCTTGTAACCAAAGACCAGATTCCCACACAGAAACAGCGAGAATACGAGCACGATCTGCGATGCTAGAACACGTATTTAAAAGATCTTTCCGTGTTAGCTCGCATAGCGGCCGATCCCACTGTTTCTGAGATGACAACATTTTTGGGAATTCAGTATTTGGACAAGCCAGTCTCCATGTGTTTTTGGCCTCAGCCAGATATGCTGCATCGAAAGAGCCTAAAGATCTTGCAAGAATTTTTTCTACTAATTTGTGTGTACTGTGTACAGAAGACAAAAAAGCTGGTAATGCCACACTAGAAATTTTGCGTATCCCTATGCCCCCAACCTCACAGGGAGGGAAGCTTGCACCCAAGCCCTATCATCCATCTCAACATTCAAAACCGACACTAACGTTTCTTTTACGAAGTTGTCTAAGCTTAACAAAAGCTCACTGTGTTGCCACAGCTGACAACATCTTAAATAGTATGTAAATTTAGGAACGAAAAGGCAAAATCTTATAATTGTAAAAGCCATATGGGCGTTAATTTTGGATAATCTGCTAGAAGCATTTCTAAACTTTTGAATTTGTTCTTCGACAAATGGTGATAAAGATTCGTCAAGAATCGGTGAACCCAAAAGACGAAGCGAACTTTTTTCTACTAATTTTATATTAGGTGCAAGTAAGTTGAATTTTTAAATAATCCAAACTTCATCCGGACAAGTATCACAAACAAAAAGTTCACATTTGGAAAAATTTAGTTCAAGGCCAATAAGACGAAAATCGTCTATAAGTACTCGCAAGTCATCCAAAACCGTGTTCGCATCGCCTCCTAAGGTTCCGTCATCCAAATACCAAACGTTAAGTTTTGATTGGAGACGTTGAATTATTGAGTGGATCGCAAGGCTAAAGATGGCTGGTCCCAGAGGATCACCCTGTTGACATCCTACGGAAGATAAAATAACGTTATTTTGGTATGTTAATTTTGACGGTTTGTCATTCGGTGCTTGGCGAAGCATTGCCAAAGAAAAGGCTATATAATTCCGGAAATTTTGTAGTTAATTTACTGTTATTGAAATTTAAATAGGACCAATGAAGTTGACTAAAAAAATAATCAGTAAAATCTATTATTTATACTACGCGTGACAAAAATACTTAAAAAAACATTTGAATGGAGAACATTCTCATTGGAAATCGTGTAAAAACGGACCTTATGTGTGTCAAATTTGAGCACGGATGTTTATTTATCAACACAGATTGAAAGCTTTTACAATATATTAGTTAATATGCTTCGTGTACCTAACCTGCTTTACTCGACGTTATGCACTTTTACTTCCACTATTGAGACAAATAATAATACCCCTTCGAAAAGTGAAAATGAATATATAGTGTAATGCATGGTGGAAGGGCATTATGCGAATGCCCGCCTGGTTTGCGACCACCCTCAATTAGAAAATCTATCGCCAAGCACCGAATGGTGTGTTTCGGTAGCAGTCCTTGAGTAATATTAGTAATTACAATTATTTTTTGTAATGTTCCCTACGCTTTAATTATTTTACTATTCAATTATATTTTATAATTTTCTACTTCCATAAACTTCTAGAATATTGACTCATCATCCGCCGGAAGACGTCCACTGCTGAACAAAAGCCTCCCCCAGAGATCGCCACAAAGAACGGCTATTAGCCACTTGTAGCCATTGGCTGCCCGTGATTTTCACGATGTCGTCAGTTTTGTAAGAAGGAATGGCTTGTAACCAAAGACCAGATTCTCACACAGAAACAGCGAGAATACGAGCACGATCTGCGATGCTAGAACACGTATTTAAAAGATCTTTCCGTGTTAGCTCGCATAGCGGCCGATCCCACTGTTTCTGAGATGACAACATTTTTGGGAATTCAGTATTTGGACAAGCCAGTCTTGTATTTCACGATATCGTCAGTCCACCTAGTGGGGCCCCTACCAACTCTACGTTTTCCGGTGTAATGTGGTAGCCACTCGAGAATCCCCCATCGGTTATCAGTTCGTCCCTTGCATATTCTGAGAGCTATGTCGGTGACTTTGGTCCTTTGGTGATTATCCACGTTCCGGATTTATTTGCGTAAAGAAACTGGGCATAGCTCTCTCCATAGCTCGCTGAGCGATTTTGAGTTTATCCATAAGGGCTAAGGACCACGTCTCAGTGCCATAAGTCATCACTGGTTGAAGACTTTGGGCTTCAGGCTCTGCGGGATGTTGGACGATAACATGGGGCTTCCAACTCACCCTTTACTATTTGAGTGGCACTCTTAAGGGATATAAGTATTGCGTGTCCAACCTATCTACGTAAGATCATATTTATGACGTTTGGATTCCTAGCAAATTGTTAGACGAGTAACTTTTCTCGCGTTATTTGCCTTATTGTTGAAGTCTGCTTTATTTGCAAGGAAATATATTTAATGTTGTTATGGGGTTCGTAATTTATCTATGTTACAAACTGAAATATTGTGCTAAGGATTTCTAAGGTAGACTTAGTAGATGTTGTTTTCTGTATTGCTAAAACTGGAAGTCGCAATATTCTGTTTTGCGATAATAAAGTTTTTACTTACATATTTGAGAGTTCTTGCGCTCCGCGAATTTAAAATATATAGATGATGTACTCACTGATGATCACCCGATGTGCCCGTTACCTTGAGACATAGTTGTTAAGTCTCATGTCTCTGCAATTTCACTGGCTCTCAAGGACTGCTGCCGAAACACACCGTTAGGTGCTTGGCTACAGATTTTCTACTTAAGGATGGTCGCTAGCCAGGCGGGCCTTCGCAAAATGCCCTTCCACCATGTGGTGCAGCTCAAGCCCGCGGCGGGATTCAAACCATTGGCCTGCTGCGCGGCAGTCCGTAGCATTTATATGGTTCAGTTTTTTAGATAATTTTACACACTCTTTTAATATTCTTCCGTAATTTTTGCAATGGTTTCTAAGCACTTTGTGTTTTGTTTGACAACACAGTAATTTCAGTAATCTTTTATGTTTACAAGACTTTTTAAGTCCTTTAGGCCTAATTTCACCATACCATGTTTGTTTACGCTAAATCAGGCATTAGCTAATGGGTCTTTAAAAATAACAGAGCTGTTAAATCAGTCTACGTTCTATGAAGTTAACTGAATTAATCATCCATTAACAGTTGGTGGGACACTCGGTTCAGTTAACAGTCCGTTAAAAGGATTAACAAGGCGTCAAATAAATAACAGAGTATGGTGAAACTAGGCCTAAGTCAAGTAAGTTTTGTTTATTCTAGGTACTATTCTTATTCGTTTTTTTGGTATGTTTTGTAGTATTTCGTGGAAAGTTTCGTAATTTTTATTTATGTTATTTTCGTTTAAAATATTTCTGGACCAGTCGACAGATATTAAGTCTGATTTAAAACTTTGTATATTTTTTTCATTAAATATCCTTTTATGTGTGAAGTATGAATATTTAATGGGTTTAATTTTCGACATACTTTGCCCGTAAATTATACTTTTGTGATCAGAAAGCCCGTAGTCCTTGACGTCTAAAGAGTAGTTTTTATGGTTGGTAAATATCAGGTCAATACATGTAGAAGTGGTAGTGGTCACTCTAGTTGGTACCTTAACTATATGGTGGAAATTGTACTCTAGCATAGTATTATTCAATCTAAGGCAATCTTTAGAGTTCGACATCATATCTATGTTGAAATCCCCAGTTATAATTATACGTTTTTTTAAGAACATGGGTTTTATTAGTTCTAATATCTTATTAAGTACAGTGAAAAATGTTTCAATGTTGCGGTCGAGCCTATAAACATTGACAATTATCGTATTTTGTGGCTTTACCTCCAACGCACAGCACTCAACAGTGTACTCAACTGAAAGCGAAGCAAATGCTGGCAGGTCTATATAGTCCATGTTCTTGTGCACCAGGATAGCAGCACCTCCTCCATGATGCTCACTTCGGCAGAACATTGATCCAAAATTATAGCCCTTTATAGTAATAAGGTGCTTCTCTAGCTCTTGAATCCATGTTTCACACAGACACACAATATTGTACTGCTCTTCTTCCAGCAGCTCCTCGAGTAAGTGTATTTTATTTTTAACACTTTGCATGTTTTGGAGAAAGACTTTGAAATCGAAATGTATCGTAGTTTGTGTCAGTAATGCCATTTCTGAGGCTGGGTGTGTCAGCTGCTGGGGTGCCTGAGGTTAGACGGGGTCTATTTTGTGTCGGTACAAATGAAGTTCTACTCTGAGTATTAGTGAATGGCTTATTCGCTTTTGTTTTAGTTTGTAGATATCTTTCTTTTCTTTCAATATATGCTGTTTTTTCTAAGTATTCGGTAACATACAACCCTGTAGATTTAAAATGGCGGGAGTTTTTTAAAATATATTTGGTCATTTTTTTACTGATAAGTTCCACTTGGTCTACGCGATCCTTTTTTTCCTATTCTTGTAGCTTCCTCGATGTATCCAGTGAGGTTTACTCCCAATATGTCCATAAAAGCATAGATTATTCTACCTTCAAGGTCAATTTCGGTTTCCATGTTGTATTCGTTTAGTCCATATATTACCAGTTTCTTAGGCGTATCGTCACTCATTTCCATATGTGTCTTATTTTTAGTTAATATTTGTAGTTTTTCTATTTCACATTTTAGTTTATTTTTTTCTGCTTCTAACTCGTAGATTTTTTCGTTCGCTGAGTTAAGATTTTCTTCAAGTTTTGTTTGTCTAAGTTGTATTCCTTCCGTGTTTTGTATCATTTCTGCTCTCAAAGTTTCTATTGCGTTAGTTATTTCACATCGGAACGCGGTTTTAATTTCTGATATAATAACATGTTTGTTTTGTTCAAGCTTTTCGTCTAACTTAGAATCCAATAAACGGATAAAGTTGTCTAATGAAATTTTTTCTTCGCTCTGCACTTTTGGTGGGTTATCATAATGTGATTGTATTATATTACTTTTTGGTGAAGTACGGCATATTGGACTGTCAGTGTCTGGTTTAGGTGTTAGATCATCAATTGAGATGGATGACTCATTCTGAGGCGATTCATACTGGCTTCGCACCGGGGTATCATCATTTTTTCTACTTACATTAGTGCATTTAGGACAACGCCAAGTATTCACAAACGACTTTTTCGAGTGTAATGTGCAATTTGAATATTTAAACAGCGATAGTGAAATGTGTCACCACAAAGGCATTTTAGTAGCTCACCTCGTGATATTGATTGTTTACATCCAATGCAATTAATTCTTCTGTAGGTATATAAACTCGATCACCACACAAAACCATAAATTTAGCGGAGTAACTTTATTTGGCGTACCCGCGGTTTCACGATGCTTACAAATAGAACTTCAGAACACTTGCTTCAAATTTCACTTGTAAATACGTTATTTAATATGGTTAAAACACTGTTGGTACTTATTCTCCATATAATTAGTCTACTATAATAACTTTCACAAGACATAGAATAGATTTAGTATTTTTCTCGATTTTAATATCGTAGACTGACGTTCCGTGTGCCGTGCCGGTTCTCGGTTACTGTCATTCACAATCGTTATACGACTTTTGTTTTGAGTGTGAACTGAATAAGTACTCCCTTAATATAATATATATACGATATATATACGCAAGTGATAATAGAATAAAAACTACTAAATTTAGAGATTTAGAAAAAAAAAAAAAAATTTGAGAATATTGATGATACCAGATGGCGCAAAATATTTTTGACTTAAGTAAATAATTGTTTTCAGTGATATACTGGAATTTATGTTCGTTTTTTAGTGAGATTCCAACCTATACGCACCAGTGTGTTGGAGACTTCGAGCAACTAACCAAAGAGAAGCAATACTAATAATATAGTTTTTTTGAAATTTCAATTTTAAAATTCTGTTTAATAAAAACGCATTAACTAAGCGCCAATCTTCATAGGAATGCGAACTTATAATAAATTAAAAGTCTGGTTGCATTTACTCTGTTGAAAACAATGCATCATGCATTTACTCTGTTGAATACTTTTACATAAAATAATACTACGAACTACATACTACAGCTACTACAATAAAAGCATTCAGACTACAATAAGTCATAACAGACTCAAAGGCAATCCAAAATAAAATTAAAAAAGTTAAAGTCAATTATGTTTTGTATTATCTTTAAGAAATTACTTTGTGTCCAGTGATAACAATAGTTCTTAAAATTAAACTAATTTGAAATATTTTTTACATTCAATTTGGAGAAAATTGAATGTAAAAAATATTTAGTTTTTCGTTAGTTCGGTTTATTTAAATCATTGAAAGGTACGAGAACATAATTTTGAAAACAAGTTTTATGTACAATTCCCTGGTGCCAGAAATTGTCTTTGGAAACGTTTCGTTAATAGTACATCCGCCCGCTACCTTTTTGGTGATCAGGATTTAAACATTTACTAACGGTAAAAAACCGTTATGCGCCAAATATACAGCAATATCCACTCACATTCCGAGTATGGGGGTATTATCTATTACGTGTTGCATAATTTTGTTTCACTGGAAAAAGTAATCATGAAACAAAGTAATTTATTTTAATGACACCTTTCATTATGGCCCGGTATTCATCAGATAGTTACTCTAACAAAGTAAATGTATTCATAATCAATATAAGTATACTGAAAACTTCACTTGTTTTCAATATGATCGGATAACATTGTACGTCCAATACCTTTTAATGTGCAACATCATTAAATTTTTAATATATGATGATTGAAAAACAGGCTAATTAATATAAAAGAGCAATTTATTTATAATCCCCAAGCCGCCTGCCAAGCGTGTGGATTATGGCAACACCCTTAATGGGGAGGCTCTGTTCAGCAGTGGACAATCCAGTATAAATATCTTTGATTTCGAAAACGGCGTCAAAGATTAAGATAATATTTTGTATATTCATGTGTTGATTTTAAGATTCATTACAAAGGCGTCATTCCTGAATTAACGCTATTTTTTATGAATTGGTAAAGAATCTCTTGCGGGAATAATGCGATATAACGACATTTGTAAATTTTTGATGTATTCGCTTATTATTATTTTTTTATGCTTGATAGATTAACCTTTGACCACTATCTCGTTGGGCCGTCTTGGGCATTTTGCGAATGCTCGCCTGGCTAGCTACCACCTTCAAATAGAAAATTTGTCGCCAAGTACCTAACAGTGTGTTCCGACAGCTGTCCTTGAGAGCCAGTAATTCTAGGTTAGCCTGAACAACATCTTCGACCGCATCATCACTTACCATCAGGTGAGATAGTGGTCAAAAGCTAACCTATCAGGCATAAAAAAACGATGGTAATATTTGCGTACAGGGATCATAATAAACATTGTCCTACAAATGAAAACGAATTCGATTGTGAAACAACATTGAGAAATAAAAAATATGGTATATATTTTAGAAAAACAAAACCCAAAGTTTTAATTTATTCATTTTGATTTCTTTCTGACAATTTTTATAGTTACTATGCAGAAATAACTCTACAATATGTTTTCATATACAGTTATGTAACTTACAAACGTATTTTACTCTTTATATACCCACAATTTCATACATACTCGTAACTCACTCTTCGGAACCACAACTTGCCGTGGCTCCATCTTCTTGTTATGATCTGTGACTTGACACTCGAATCTTTGGAACGAAATTTATTTGTCTGTGGTTATTTATACGTAAGTGAAAAAGACTTTATTAAACCACTTGCACCTTTTTTGATTTCTATTGTGGATTGTTTAATATAACTTGATTTCAAGTAGTGTAGCTGGTGTGCCTCATAATGACAATAAATTGAATTGAAGTGTTCTGCATAGACTTCAGGATTATTTGTTTTTGCCGTGGTCACTGGAGAACAGTGACCTTTGAATAACCTTACCAAGAAGTGGACTCTTCACCCAACGCGTGAGTACTAAATTAATGCAATTTGGAAAATCGTATTATTATTATGTAAATGTGAGGGTAGACGCATTAAAAGACACGAAGAATTAAGTGAGTTGTATGCCTTAGTTTCATTTTTAGCTATATCGCGGACCAGTTTAGATTCGCCATTTTAGGTTGTCTAGGTAGAAGAACTCTGCTATTCCATGCCTGCCTAAGCAATCTGGAATCTTAACACTCACGTTCGTCTGATGTTTAATTAAGCAAGTAATAGCAGTTACACTGAGTCATAAATAAATGTAGGTGCTAAAATTCACAAAGACATTAAATTTCTTCATTAATATTATTAACAGTATCATTAACATTAACACTTAGTGCACACGTTTTAAAGAAATCAAATCCTACACTAATACTATACATGAGGATGGACCATGATCTATTTTTCGAGTTAGGGTTTTCAATGATAGTGTACATAATATCTGCCATTGAAAGTATATTTAATTTTCATACAATTTTATCATCAATGCTAATGAAGGTTATCCAACTATATCAAAGAACATCGTTAAAGTGCCACAGCTTTGACAAATCTTGTAAAAGGTTTTATCATCAAGGTAATGTTAGTATGAATCGTTTCCTGAACGAGATCGCTATTAGTGATGAGGCCATCCACTGAGACACATTATCTAACTTTTTGTGAGCATTAAATTTGTTGCGTCTATCCATTTAATGTGTGCTACGAGACTGTCAATTTAATTGTGTATGTGTTCGAAAACTCTAGTTGTAACATTGCGTTAAGTTTCCAACCAATGTTACTCCTGCCACAATAACATAGTATTCTGTAAACTCCCGGTACATTCAAATGGTCCCTGTCCAATATCGAGCGTTACAACTGAAGCGATTAAGCCGGGAAATATATTGAATATGCCCAAAAAGATTGATTACGATTAGACCAAAATGAGTGAGTATTATGGTTATTTACTGCATTAGACATAACGTCATCCACAAGAACTTTATGAGGTATACATTTTATAAAATAAGACAATGAAAGTATTAATTAAGACAATGATATAAACCAATGAAAGTATTCCCATATGGTGCAATCAATATCCATAATTTACAATATAAATTCTGTTACTTGTAAAGTTAAAATAAAATATGAGATGCAAGCAGCAAAGAAGCTTGCAGCTAAGCTCGCGTTTGCTAGAATAGCACGCATCAAAGTGAAGTTGAACGAACGTCTCTCCATGTATTGCAATCCTGACTCCAGCTCAGACGCCAACTCTTTATCTGCAAAAGAGTCAAAATGCTGACTGCCTCGTTCCAAAAATATTTAGAAATGTTGATTTCCTGGGTGTGATGTAAGTACGGCTTTCCGACCCGGAAATCAAATTATTGGTTTCTCTGACAAATACATTGTCAGTAGCCGTCAGGAGGATGGCACTGTGCCCAGTAGCAGTAAGTTCACCCCAACGTTGGATAATACTCTCGTGACATTATTTTTATTAAATTTGCTCTGCAAACATCGTCTCTTCCAAATAGTATGTAAAATGTTTTTGGTTTTAAATTGTTAATAAGAGAAATAAGTATTATACCTGGACATCTCATTATCTGCGCAATCATCCAGATTTTGATCCTCTCAACTTTTGAGCTGATTGCCTCCGAAATCAACCAAGGTCCAACAAGAAGTCCACAGTTCAAAATTATTTTGATCACTAGGGTTACCATGAAAATAGAAATCTGTGAAAGCCAAAATGACTATATGAAATGCCTACCACTTTGATTTAGAAAAAAATGTAAATCCAAGTGGTAGGCCTTTGATGCAAGAGTACGTCTCCGTAACGTGCCACTATGATACGAATATAGCGATATTTTATTTTTGTGGATCTCCAGCACCAATAAACTTGTTGTCTACACCGTAATCGAGGTGATGAAAGATGATAGGGTAAAGAGTGTGACATCGATGATCAAAGATCACTTCAAAGAGTTACCCTTCCCAACCTTTGTATTAATAACTAACCAAGTGTTTGAATAATTTTTTGTCTTCTCAACTGCACTTTTCTCATGCCCACATTATGAGAGGTTAATAATGGAATGATGCAGCATTTTTCCGTTATTCTACGCTCCGCAATACCTATTAGGATAAAGTTTACGCTTAGATCCAAATTGAATATTTGATGTAGTAGTTGTTTTCAAGTTATTTATATAGTCTGAGCACACCAAAGCCTAGATGCACTATTGTTGCTAATGCATCTGACTTTAACCATAAAAATGACATGAATTGAAATATTTTTTACCATGGTGTAACATATCATCGTACCAAACTTCTGCAATGTAGTAATATTATGATTTTTCGAAGTGTGCATTTTAAGTTTTTGTGTATTTTTTTCATAAAATATATATACTTACATTAAACTCGTTGGACATAATGTACCAATTATGTAGGATCATCACTTTATGTGGGCCTTGAAGAACCAGATGAATTAAAATCTGAAGCAATAAAATAAGAAACAAATATTTAATTGGTACATACATACACTTGTGTTCCGGTGAGATAGTCAGAGACTACGTTTTGCCTATCGCTTAAATTTTCACATATCTTTCAAGCATACTTTACATTTTATATTGTTGACTGACTAAATGACCGAAACTTGTTTATTTTTTTCGTCTGCCATAAACATATTTGATCGAAATGTGATATATTTTTCATTTACTACTCTTACTTTTATATCAACATCATTCTAACGTTTTCAATTCTTTGTGAATATTATTTCCATAGATATCTACTCTCTCAGTTAATTATTGTTGATAAAAATAAGCTTCCTAGAATTAAATGTACATAAGTGAAAACAGCAAATATTGGATAGCTAATAGGCCCTTCCGAATTCGAGTATCAAAAAATATGGAAAATATCGCAGCGTTACTACTTTGACACATATCAATTAGTTTTCCTTAATACATAAAAACGTTTTGCAACACTGAATGATGTATTTCTTTCATAGCGCTTGCTTGATGGGTTTTTAATGTTTAAACACATATTTATTTCTTTTCCTTGGGTGGGTTGTTAAATGATATACAAAAAAATTTATGAGGACAGTATTTATTTCACAACTGATACTTATTACTAACATAATAATATATAGTTGAAGCTATATTTACAAGAGTTGGGTGGTGTTATCATAACCTACAAAACTTTCACATTGTACTGTACAAAATAGAGATCAATCAAAGGTTCAATTTTACAATTGGCTGAAACATTATATATAAAGCTGGCCGGTTTGAAAAATGCATCACACTCTTTACTAGGTGTTAATCTCATTCGCAATGACCAAACGGTTTGTCATGGTAGTGCTGTAGCCATTTATCTCCGTGCACATATTCCCTTTCTATTAGTAGCATATTCACTCGATTACTTCTACTAAACAGTGATCATCCTTAGTTAAGACTACTCTCTTCTGAACATGTTTCCTTCTTTATGAATGTTCATACCATTTCAATAATTCTTTATAATGGTTAGTTCGTTACTAAATAAAGTATTTTTCTATCCGTAATGAGCTTTTAATCACCTTCAGTCTGGCCTCCATCCTGAATAAAGCACAATTACTGCGCTTCTTACAACTGATGAAATATTATCTAGGAATGAATGATCGTCAGTTAAATGTGCTGACACTCTTACATTTTTTAAAGCTGTCAACCCTGATATTTTCTTCTCAATCCTTCACTCAAACAACAAATCCATTGCCCTTGTTGATTGTTATGTTAAAATTAAATATGAAAATTATAGGGTTGCGTCATCGTAAACTAGTTTATAGCTTATGGAAAATTTTGTGTTGCACAACGCAAGTTGAAGTATAGAAGTCGCTCCATCCCCATACGATGGTTAATAAGGCTAAGATAAATCAGACTTGCAGATGGTCCTTTTTTAGGATGGATATTCTAGAAGAGATCGCAAGGAGCGATAAAAACCGCTCATTGTTACATTTAATTTCAGTTATTTCTTTACTAAGATTTTTTTAATTACCTCTATAAATCTTATTTTTTCAAAACTGAATTTATCTATATTATTATTTTTAAATTGATTTCTTTAGTAGCATACGTATAATATATTACTTCCACAGGCAAAAACCTGTTCACATCAAAGTTTATTTATTATTTCTTTTCCCGAGAAAGGACGTAGGATAGTTTTTTAACAAAAAGAGAGTAAATATTTTTGCGCGATAACCGAAATACACACAGGCCGCTGGAAGCTAGTAGATTATAATTTTGCTGGTGGAGTTAAGTAAAGATCAAGCGGTATACTGCTGATTGTCAAGCAAGTAAAGCCACTGTGTATTCGTGCCGAATATTACCCCACTTCTGTGGAAAACAAAACAACATCAATTATTATAAAAATAAAACAGAAACTTGATATATTTTAAACGGATGAAGTATTCCGACGTGGTATAAACAAAACAAGTTGAGTACTGAAGCTGAAACTAGCTTGTCTAATTAAACCGAAACATAAAATAAAGGCAAAACTCAGATCAGCCAATATAATTTCGACCAGTGATGGTCATATTGATATAAATACAAATCTAATTATATAAATTAAAATTAAAATAGATGTCTAGAATACATATCAAATTATAATTACCATAATCTGCACTTCCATGTTGATTTCATCAAAAGCGTCAAGGATGCTGATATAGTAAATAACGCCCTTTCTAACCTTACGTAAAGCTCCGATGTTTCCATTGTTTCCAACAATATTTACGCTGATATTGATGTCTTTAAAGTACTTTTGTAGCATATTCATACGGTCGAAAATAATATTGAATATTATTAACACAAAATATAAGTTAAACTTATTAAGTAAAAAATTATAACAATCAATTGAGTGTAGGCCAACAAGGTACTTTCATCCGTAAAATGTATGAAGAAGGTAATGTTATTAAAAATCAATAAAAAGTTGGTCAACGCAATGCCAAGAATATATATTTTGTTTAGTAAGAACAGCTGTTTGAAGCCAATTATAATATCATTGGTTTTAATCTTGCTAAAGAATCCAAACATTTTCTTTTGAGCGGTAATCTGGCCCAGTATGCAGAAGCATAAATAATCTGCTAAGGTTATATATTTTAGATAGAACGCATCTTGCGAGACGATCAAGCAAGATATCACTAAAAGGGGAACAATTATACAGTAAAGTCTACACAACACAGTTAATTGTATCAAACGTTCGTTCTTAAAATAATTGCCTAGCAGAAGACGAATAATCATAAATATTTTCATTCGTAACATTATTATAAAAGAATATTATTTTACTCTTAAAGTAACCCATGGGTGTTACGATGATACAGCAACGAAAAATATAACGCTTCTAATAATGATGCTCGGTTTTAATCTAAAATTAAATGCACTTTCCATATTGTAATACAAAAATAATTAAAATACACAGTTCTAATTAATTTAATCAATTCTACAAAGTAACATTCGACATGGGTACCCATCGCCGAGGTTTAATATTTTATGGGCCAATCGCTTCTAAAATAAAACTAGACAAGTGTGCGTTGGATTTGTGCACCAAAGGTTCCGTACTGACACACAAAATTATAATTATCAGCATTTTTTTTAATATGCTAATTTTAAGACGCTGGTTCCTTAAGACCGGTTTTTATTTTTTGTTACTACTTTAGAAGTTTTGCACAACAATCAGTCCAATGTAACACTAGAATATAGGCAGCTATGACATACTTGTTATTAATTTCATAGGAGACATACTTATACAGGAGTCAAAATTTGAAAATGTCAAATGATTAAATAGGTTCAAAATACAGCCTTTTAAAGGGTTGACATTAAAAAGTAACACATCCTAACGTTTGTTTCATTTTGATTGTATAAGTAGCTTGGGTGAATTTTCCTTCTTGACCGTTCAACTCGCAGTGAAACTAACATTTTAGTGAATGCGGCTGTAGAATCTTTGTATATTATTTCTTTGAAATTGACCATTATATGCCCTCATATAGAGAGATCTTAATTTAATAAATGATTTTGATTTTGACTTAATCTTTACTTGATTTTGTGGTACGCATATTTGGTAAACATATGATCATGATTATACATTATGATTTTTCAAATATCGTACATGTGAACCAATTTTTTTTGTATATTTTAGACTTAATTATATCCATTAGTGATCAATGACTTCCAACGAGTCAAAATAACAATTTTATTTAAGTAATGTGAATTCCATGATCATTTATTACATATACGAAACTAGCTACAAAAGTTAAAATACTGTTTTAGTCATGATTTTCCAGAGCAAACATGCGTTCCCATCTAATAGGTAAAACGGACAGATAAATGGACAGACAGCGCTAGAAATTAAATACAAGGTCCCGATTTATTGTAAGGAACCCTAAAATTATCAACACTCCTGTACTCGTATATTCCTGACGTTTTTTATAAGACGGTCGGGGTGCTTTCGAGGAAATGTGTGGGCAAGCGTATTGCCATCTGTTATTTCGGTTCCACTCTTCAATAAAAAAAAAATAGTACTGCCTGGTCCAAGGTTCGAACTCAACTCCTCAAGAATCAAACCATAAAACATAACTAGTATAGGTATGTTACCATCGGTTTGTTAGACACGAGTCATTGTTTATGACCTCCATTGAAGATATATTAAGAACTAGCTGTACCCGCGACTTCGTTCGCGATTGCCGTACCTGCACACTAATTATTCACATTTGTGCACTGTTTATCTCATATTAAGCAACATTGTGGTCTGCGGTGAAGCACTCTTATAGTAAACCATAGCTCAGAATGGAGTTTTCTACTTTGGATTTCAAAACTCCCGGGTTGTATTTTCCAGAAGACAGTAGTTAAGTAACTCAGAGAGTTCTTTCCCGGTTCGCACAATAAATGTTGAAACAAAGTACCTTGTGCGTTTCTTTAGAATTTCGATTTTAAAACGGCGGTTTGTTTGACGGTAGATCGTTTTTTTTTTTATTTCTCATTCTCGGAAAGTAGTGTTTGTTTGATCTGAGTAGCGGGTGGGAGACGCTCCTTCCCACCTAAGGCCGGGAAAAACATTGGTGTAAACAAAGTTATATGTCTCAGGTTTTTCATTGTAAAATATTCTGTTGTTGTAAAACAATTAATAACAACTATGTTTGGCAGGGCAGTAATTAAATATAAGGTAGAAAGTTTAGGTAAAAAAAATTAAAACTTCCTCTAAATTTCATTGTTCTAACTCCTAGTGTATCTTTTACTCATATTTATTATTTTTAGTAAATATTTAGAAAACCTACTATTTTTTTACCCTCCTCATATTTTAAATGAAAGTAGAGTGTTCAACACGGATGTAAGTCATCGATTCCTACTTGGACTATAGCCGCATTAATTTTATAAATATACTGCTCATGTTATTAAAATCAAAATAAATAATATAAAAAAACAAACTATATTTATATCTTTATTCCTTATATTAGTAGTGAAAAGCAGAGAGATTCCTATTCGGGCTATAGCCGCCCGTAAATATTCCAAACAAAATTTTACGTAAAATTTCACAAATAGTTCAAACCTCTCAATAAATTTTTAGTAAGTATGTGATTTTATCAATGAATAATTTTTAGATAAGCTACTTTATTTACTTTCTTTAAATTCGATATGAAAAGTAGAGAGCTGAACGCGGGTGAAAGTTACCAATTCCTTTCGACCCTTGTATAACAATCTACTAAAGTTGTGCCACCTTTAAACGGATTAAATCACGTATATTTATCATTATTTTTGTCCCGACAGTCACCCCGTGACCAAGATCACTACAAAGTGTTTGAAACGTCGGGACAAAAATAATGATAAATATACGCGATTTAAACCGTTTAAAGTTGTTTAATTACAAAGTGTAACAATCGCGAAAACCTAAGACTACATTGTGCACTTTCATTGCGCAGTCTCCGAAATGTATCCGTCAAAAGAAAGATAATTATGTAGTTTAAAAACTGATTGTGGTGAATGTTTTTTTTTTTATTGCTGATAGGTAAGCCTTTGACCACAATCTCACCTGATGGTAAGTGACGATGTGGTCGTAGGTGTTAACAGGCTTAACCTAGAATTACTGGCTCTCAAGGACAGCTGCCGGAACATACCGTTAGGTGCTTGGCGACAGATTTTCCACTGGAGGGTGGTCGCTAGCCAGGCGGGCATTCGCAAAAATGCCCTTCCACCATGCGGTGAAGTTCAAGCCAGCGGCGGGATTCGAACCATGGACCTGCTGCGCGGCAGTCCATAGCCAAAGCCACTGAGCTATCACTGCTTCAAATGTACCACATTTTAGAGTTTTATCGTAGCAAGCTTGCAAAACTAAATAAGGGTGCCGTGCTGCCCGTGGGGCGCCGGGCTGCCCGTGGGATGCCGGTCTGTCCGTGGGGTGTCGGGCTTCCCGTGGGGTTCCGGGCTGCCTGTGGGCTTAAGATGAGCCGTACGTTCAAGGGTTTCTCAACATTCCGCGGTCCAAGTTATTTAAAACGAAATATTTAGTTTGTGATATCTGTAATTTCTGAACTGCAAAACTGAGGACTGAAATATTTACGGGAAAATAATTAAATAACCACTATTGTAACAAAAAAAGAATGATTGAAATCGGACTACGCGTTAATAAATTACAACTAAATGTACATTTTGACTTTCATCCCCTTTCCCAAGAGAACCGTACTGAATTTCGTATGTCCTTCTTCGTAGTGTGAACTCGAATCGTGCTAAGTTTCATTCAAATCCATTCAGTAGTTTTGGAGTGATGCGAGGCCGGGATACAGACAGACAGCCAGAAAAAAAAAACAGTTTTTGCATCAGTATCAGCTACAGATTGCTCTCAAAACATATTTTCAAAATATCTGCAATGTACAGAATTGGACCTGTTACATTTTTTTATTATAAGTATAAATAGATAAATTTAAGCGTCTTACCCCTCGCTTTTCCCTACCCGCCTTCTGCAACTTATATTCTACTACTTATATTCTACTACAGAATATATTCAACATAATTATATTCTGTTATAGGTATAGATTAGACTGATTAGAGCATTGCATGTTATGAAAAATATACATAGGGAAATTGTGCTTATCGTAATAAAAAAACTGTGTTTATAAACAATAGTTTGTAATATCTTGTTCTCTAGTTTGTAATCTTTTGGAGTGGTTCGACTACAGACCTATCTATTATACCTATATGATAAAGTGCAAACGCCAGCTTAAGATGAGCCGTACGTTGAAAGGTTCCTGTACATTCGGGGTGTCAAGTTATTTGGAACGTAATATTTAGGTTGTTATGTCTGTAATTTCTGAACTGCAAATCCGATGACTTTGAAATATTTACGTGATAATTTTAAAGCACCACTATTCTAATTAAAAAAAATCGGCCAAGTGCGAGTCGGACTCGCGCACGAAGGGTTCCGTACCATTAGCTATACAACATTAGACTTCATATTTTAACCTTTTTAGGGTTCCGTACCCAATACTAACCCAACTCCCGGGTAATAACGGGACCCTATTACTAAGACTTCGCTGTCCGTCCGTCCGTACGTCCATCCACCTGTCACCAGGCTGTATCTCAAGAACGGTGATAGCGAGACAGTTGAAATTTTCACAGATGATGTATTTTTATAGCTGTTATAACAACAAATACTAAAAATAAAATAAATATTTGAGGTACCCCCATACAACAAACTTGTTTTTTTTACCGTTTCTTGCTCGATACTAATAACGGTGACTGGTAAACGCTTTAACTATTCACAGAATATTTAGTTTTATGTTTTCTTTAAATATAATTAATTAAATTAGAATAAATAATAAAGGGGGCACCCATGCAATTAAATTTCATTATGGTACGGAACCCTTCGTGCGTGAGTCCCATTAGTAGGGGAGAATTGGGGGTTCTGCATCTGCATCGCTCTCGCTACGCTCGAGCTCGCGATGCATGACCCCCAATTCTCTCGATTATCTGCTATCCAATCCACATCAAACATACGATTAATAAGTAGTATTGTAATTACAAGGGAACCGACAACTTGTTTGCGCACGGATCATGTGTCAGATGTTTTTATTCTCTATAATCGTCTCGTTAGCGCATTTTACAACATGTATTATGTTCGCTCACTATATTCGTCGCACTGAATTAAAAAAAGCGAGGTTCCCTCTAGCTTATAAACCGCTATCGTTTTATCTGGTCAGTCTGTATTTGTTTATCTGAGCAGTTCATTTTATTTTAGACCGTTCAAGACAGATCAGTTCAGAACATAATACTTTGTCTGTCTAGTGAAACAGATGCGACCGACACATTTATAAGGCATAGGTATATAGTATCCCGATTTAAGTGTGGGTTATACAGCCGTGGTATGTTACCTAGAGTACGTACGAGTACGTATAAAGTGGGGACTTTTTATGATTATTACATTTTATTATTTTGTACTCATGTCAATGATATGTGCAGTCCTATGTACCTAGGCTATCAAGTCAGCCTATATTTGGATTTTCTAGCGTACGTGATTCAACGATATTTTTTTCGTCATATTTTTTTATCAAAGATACGATTAGTCAGACTGTCATGTTGACGTAGTTGGTAAGTTCTTGTCTTCTATGTTGCGGGTACTAGGTTTGATTCCCGACAGTAGCATAAATCTCCTCATCAAGGAAAATATGCACTTCTGGTTCTGGGTGTCATTGTGTGTGTGTGTGTGAAGAAGTGAATGTTTCTAGCACCTAAGATACAAGTCTATGAATTTAGTGTGGGCTATGAGTTTAAAAGTTTTTGTTTTTAGTATTTTCTAAGATATCTATACTTTTCACTATCTATACTATTAAATAGCTTCTTAGCAAACAACAATATTACTGTGATTATATCGATACAAATATTTCTGAAAAGAATTTCTCTTAGCGATAAGACTCCATTGTCACTATCCATAGGTTACTTTACGGGCTTTTGGTTCTTTTGATGTTTTGTAGTAATCATCTTGTATAGAAAATAAAAAAAGTTAAAAAAGAGATTGATTATAATGAATAAATAAATAAATGACGGCCTATGGTTCAAAGATACAACCTTCGTTTCATGATTTTACATAATTAAAATTATAATATACGTTTTGGTTAAAATTTAACGTAGGTACCTACATATTAATGTCTAATAAAAATACTAAATAGGTAACAGTAGTGATCAGAACATTATGTGATTTTTAAATATTTACTTAAGTAGCAATACATTTTTAGTATCGTCAAAAAATACAAATCGACTTATTGATGTTTGTTTCGCTACTAATATCTAAAAGATTTAGTTATAAGGATTTTCATAAAAAGCATTGTTTTATTCGAGAGGTTCTCTCATTACTGGTGATCAATTGAAATATGTTGTTTACCAGTTAAGTGAGATCTGTAATTTAAAAGACTCGTAATTGGTATAAGTACCTGCCACTTCCTTATAGGATTTTTGTCTCCAGTTGCTCGAGAATGTGCAGCAGTCATCGCTTTACATCCCTTGACGACAGCATAAAGTCTCATTCAGATTTGTTTATCGGTTGACAAGATGAAATGAACTTTGTTTACAAGATCGTTAAGGTATACAATCGTTAAAACTTTAACCTTTCTGTTTTTTTATTTTTGTACGTTTTAGTCAAGATTCGACTTGTGAATGCATCTTTATAAAATGAGATTATAAATAGGACTGATTTGGTGCATCTACATTTAAAAGCGGATATTCAGTGGTGGGCGACGACGCTCCAGCATCCAAAAAAAGTGCAGTTATTTACATATTCGGAACTTCAAGGAACCTAACTATGTAAGTAAGTGACCTTAAAGTATTTATTGTTAGTATGAATGAATTATTAGTGAGTGCAAATTGCCTTATAACTTCGGTGAAAAAAATTAGATGCCATGCTGGCGTAGTTGTTAAGTAATTGCCTTCTACACCGGGAGTTTCGGGTTCGATTCCTGACAGAAGCTCAATTTACTTCCCCAAGGGAAATTTGTATTTCTGGTTCAAGGTGAGATTATGAGTGAAGTGAATGTTTCTGGCACCCGCTATACAAGTCATTGAACTAAGTGTGGACTGTGAGTGTGAGGATGTAAACGTATAAAGTGTAATGTGACTTAGGTACCTGTGTTGATCGGCAAACTAACTTGTGTTAACTCATGGATTTTTTATTTATAAAGCATTTTGCTATGCTAGGCTAAAACAATGTTCAGAAACAATGTTGTGTTAACTCGTTGCGAAGTTATCTTCTATTATAATTATTTTAAATTATTGCTTTCAGGCCGGGCTGGTCGCAAAATCCTTTCTGGGCCGATGAGATTGATGTATCGGACGACGAAACACCGGCGGGGTCCGAGCCTGTAGCACCTCCACCTACACCACAACCTCCTGCAAAAAAGGTGGCTCAAGAAAAGAAGAAAGACGGAGGCGCATCAAAGAAACGGACGGCTAGCAGCGGCGCTGGGTCTTCATCGAGAAAGAAAAAACTGCCAGCGGCGGTGTCAACAGAACTGTTGACGACATCCCATTTCTTTGGCTCGGACACGGATGACGTAGAATTACCTCTGGCGCAGCCCTCGATTACACAGGTAATGAAAAAATATTATTCGCTCGTTTACTTATTTTTATGGGTGTGATACTCAGTGTGTGTGTGTGATGATTGTTTACGGCACCATGGCCCTCTTAGGCAGGGTATTTTTTTAGTTACGATGGTGGATAAGCGTTGTTTAATGCAGGCTAGATTATTTTTGTAAACATTTATGTAACTTACTTTTGTTACAGCAGTTATATCAATAAACTGTTACGTATGAAGGTCACTTATTATTTGTTTGATTTTTTTTCAGGAGATCGGAGAAAGCAGCAAGGTGAAACCAGCGCGTGCGGCTACATTGCGGAGCTTCTTTTCACAGCGCGGAACGAGCGGGTATACAACACAACGAGATCTCACACGTGGCGGGGAGTATTACGTCGAGTTAAGGGTCTATAATTCCCGAGAAGCTGAATGTCAGCCTAGCGAAGAACGTTGGAAAAGAGCCCTGGTTACTTTAAAATTGTGTACTGACACCCAAACACCTGTATGGCGCGCATTGTCAACACTTGTAGAAGCCGGGAAAAATGAATTCAAGGCTATACAGCCAATAATGTATCCCATGAAATTACATTGAACAGTATGTTTTAACAGATTGGTACAATCGCAATTGTTTCATTTTGTCTTTACTTTATTATATTACCTTGATATTTTTATTTCTACCTTATAATAGGTAATTACTTGCATATATACTACTTTTGAATTAGTTAATGTTAGTTTTAGATTTTATGAATAAAATTTGAAATGGTTATTCTTATTTTGTGTCTAATAATTGTTTTATTTACAGCAAAACTAAAAATGAGAAATATTGAAATATTGAAATATTGAAAATTGAAATATTGAAAAATTGAAATATAGAAACTGAAATACTAATTGCAAACATTATAATAATATCTACACAGTAAATTGCAAACTAGGATTACCAAACTATACATTTAAGTATCCCATGATACCGCAATGAACAATATGTTCTAACATACTGACGCAATAATATTCAATTATTTCACTTTTATCTAGCTATCTTTACTTAACTGTTATCTTTATTTTATTTATACCTTATAATAGGAAAGCATTTACAATACTTTTTAATCAACAAATGTAAGTTTTATTTTCATGAATAAAATTTTAACTGGTTATTATTATGTTATGTCTAATGATTGTTTTATTTACAGCAAAACTATAAATGAGAAATATTGGAATATTGAAATATTGGAATATTGAAAAATTTAAATATAGAAACTGAAATACTGAAATATACTACTGAAAACTAATTGCAAACAGTAAAATTAAATCTCAGATTACGAAACTATGCATTTATATTATTACCGACATCTAGGCAGGTTAATCGCTTCATATCAATTCATGCAACTATTATATTAAGTAAATACCTCAAATATTTACCTATATTTTTTAATATTTTTTATCAGTTCAAGTTTGTTATCAAGTATACCTACTAAGGAACAAGTGAGGCAAAATGGTATATTGTAGAGAGTGTAATATTGAGGTGTCTCGTATCTCGTCGCATTATAAAAGTAGTATTCATAAATCAAACTGTTTGATCAACTCTGAGTTCCCAGATGTGCAGATTATAGCTAGTGCATTTAAATCTAGAATTGTAAGTTATAAAATAAACCCTATTTCGAATAATATGCTGCCTGAGGAATTTTTGAATAAAGCCTCTACTTCAGTTTTACAATTAATAAAAAAATCATTGATCCAACACAATGCATTAAAAGTCAACATGGAATTTTTTGTGTCATATTATTTACCTAAAAATGATGAAAAAGCCCTTAAGTCATTTAATGTGCCATTTGTAAAGATTTTTTACAACTCTGATTTGATATCGTTTTATAAAACATGTGTCCAAAAGCTGATAACGAAATGTTCAGAATTCGAAATGTCGGGGAGTGGTTGGACACTAAATTCTATCAGTCATTTAGAATTAAATATTAATCAATACAATCCATTACGGGCGGGCTCATACGTGAAATTGCCGCGAGAAATTCAAAACACCAAATCATGTTTAAACATTCAAAACAAAGATGATCGATGTTTCTTATGGAGCATAATTGCGCATATGTATCCAGCAAAAAATAATCCAAATAGAGTGTCGTCATATCCACATTATAAACATATTCTGAACACTTCAGGAATGACTTTTCCTTTGAGTTTAAATGATATTAAAATATTCGAAAAGATAAATCCTTTAATTTCGGTAAATGTGTACGGTTTGGATAAAAACAATATAGTATCTGGTCCCCTCTACAAAACAAAACATCGTAAGTTGACGCATATTAGCCTGCTCCTCATTGAGATAAACGGGAAAAACCATTTCTGTTTGATAAAAGATTTCGGAAAGCTTGTACATAGACAACTTACACAACATAAATGCAGAATTTTTTTGTGTGACGAATGTTTTATTTATTTTCCATCGCAAGAAAAACTGGTAAATCACGATTGCGCTAGAGTAAAAACAATTCTGCCTCAACCAGGTAGTAAGTTATTATTTTCGCATGTTGAACGAACTCGTAGAATTCCTTTCGTAATATATGGTGATTTTGAAAGTTTGCTTAAAGAATATTCGGATAAAAGCAAATCACAACATGTTGAGAACGTGCAAATACATCAAGCGACTTGCTTTGCTTATTACATATGCTGTGAGTCTAAACCGAGTCTAAACAAATTTGTGTCTTATCGGGGCCCAAATTGTGTAAAAAAATTTATTGAAGCTCTAACTAATGATGTAATGGAATTATATCAAATTATATCAATTAAACATGAAATGATGCCGCTAACTGAAAATGAGCTGGCATCGTTTAAACATGCTACCATCTGTCACTTGTGTAAAAAGGAATTTGTAGCTGATGACGTAAAATGCGCAGACCACGATCATTTTGATTCAGCTTATTTAGGTCCGAGTCACGTGGGATGTAATTTGAATGCTAGGACATGTAAATTTATTCCAATCATATTCCACAATCTTTCCGGATATGACTGTCATTTATTTATTACCGAGCTATCTGCGATCATAGGACGTATTAATCTTATTTCAAAAACAAAGGAAAAATACATATCAATCACAAAGTTTATACCAATTGATTCCAACAATGCCGCTCAGTTGAAATTTATTGATTCGTTCAATTTTCTTAGTTGCGGCTTGGATAAGTTAGTAAAAACACTGCAGAAAAGTGACTTTAAAAATTTAAAAAAATATTATCCTGATAGTAAATCGTTTGATTTATTGTGTCAAAAAGGAGTATATTGCTATGATTATTTGAATTCGATGGAACGCTATAATGAACCAAATCTTCCTGACAAGAGTAGTTTTTTTAATAGGCTTTCTTCTGAAGATATATCAGATAAAGATTACGAACATGCGCAAACTATTTGGAATGAATTTAACATAAAAGATTTAGGGGAGTACACCGATTTATATTTAAAATGCGATGTATTATTATTATGTGACGTTTTTGAAAAATTCAGAACAATGAGCTTGACTTACTACAACTTAGATCCTTGTCATTATGTATCATCACCTTCATTAAGTTGGGATGCCATGTTATTGTTTACAAAAGTTGAGCTTGATTTAATTTCCGATGTTGAAATGTATCAAATGCTTGAAAAAGGCATTAGAGGAGGTTTAGCACAATGTTCTCTCAGAAATGCTAAAGCAAATAATAAATATTTGTCTAATTACAATAAATACGAGCCCAATTCTTATCTAATGTACCTCGATTGTGTAAATCTTTATGGATATACGATGATGAAATGTCTTCCTACCAATAATTTTTCCTTTCTAAATGAAGACGAAATTAAAACCCTTAACAACATTGAATCGATACCAGATAGTAACAATCGCGGATACATACTTGAAGTGGACCTTGAATATCCTCCACAAATACATGATCATCATTCTGATTTACCATTCGCGCCAGAAAAATGTATTCCGCCTAATGGAAAATCTCAAAAGCTAATAGCAAACCTACATAATAAATATAAATATGTCATACATTATACTCATTTAAAAGAATGTTTGAGAAACGGACTTGTACTATTAAAAATACACAGAGTATTGGCTTTCGATCAGAAACAATTTCTAAAACCTTACATTGAATTAAACACATTGTTGCGACAAAATGCAACTTCCGAATTTGAAAGGGATTTTTTTAAAAAACAGAATAACTCTATATTTGGTAAAACGATAGAAAACAAAAGAAATCAAGTTGATGTAAAACTAGTTAATGTATGGAAAGATTGTTCTAACAGAACTAATAAAATTTGCGGCGCTGAAAAATATATAAGTGCGCCAAATTTTATGAATCTCTCGATTTTTACAGAAAATTTGGTAGCTATTCAAATGCAGCCAACACAAATCAATCTAGACCGACCAATATATATTGGCTTTACTGTTCTAGAACTCGCGAAGAGACATTTATATAGATTCCATTACGCGATTATGAAAAAAATGTATGGAGAAAATATATGCCTTTGCTACACAGATACTGATAGTCTTTTATATTTGATAAGGACTGATGATTTCTACAAGGATATGAAACTTAACCTACAATACTTTGACACTAGTAATTTTAAAGAAGATAATGTATATGGTATACCTCATGTTAATATTAAACAACCTGGATATTTTAAAGATGAAATGGCTGGTGAGTTAATTACAGAATTCACAGGACTTCGCGCAAAACTTTATTGCATAAATACTGAAACATCTTCACTTAAGAAAGCCAAAGGCACAAAAAAATGTGTAACGAGGAAACTTGACATGGCAAAATATAAACGATGTTTGTTTAGGAATATTGATTTTAGAGATAGTATGTACATTATTAAATCAATTAATCATAAAATATTTACTCAGAGGTTGAATAAATTGATTTTAAATAAATCAGATGATAAGAGACAGATCACGAAAGATATAGTAAAAACTGTACCTTGGGGACATTACAGCAATATATTATAATAATATTGTATTATATTAGAAATATATCATAATAATAAAAGTGACATTTAAAAGCAACATTGAACTGTAAATAATGACAAAATTATATATCTTGTCAACTGAAAACCGTTTTATTTTGGTAAATGTTTACTATAATTCCTAACATAATAACTATATATATATATATATATATTTATAAGTAATACATTTGTAAAGTTATATAGTCTGTAAGTCTTGATTTACTGGTAAAAGTTATAATTTGCTATATATAATATATGTGAAATATATATGAAATAAATTGAAATCGCATAAAATATCATTCCTTGCATTTTTCTTAACCTATCCTAATTCCTGTCTGATTTTATAAGATTATTGTTAGTGTTCGACCGAATCCAGATTTACATCGGTCACCGAAATAATGTGTAGGTAAACCCTGCGTAAGCAAGATAAATAAAACAAGTACGTGACTCGTAACTATGTTTATTAGGTTATATATTCAATAATATTACAATAAAATAAAATATCAATAAATACAATTAGATAGATTTATAAAGGTTCTGGGACACATAACTTTTTTGTCATCTTACTTATTAAATCTTGCGTTGCGTCTAAAATGTTATCATATTTATCCTCAACTACATACTGCACACTTACACAACAATCATCACTTGCTAGGGTGTTAATTTCACTGATTTCAATTTTTATTAAGTGATGTCCTTTTCCTGGTATTTTTCTGACAACGAATGATGAATCTGGTGATATTTTTTTCTTAAAACTTAACTTTCCTTTCTTATGAATTGTTTTGAATGATTTATTTTTTGTATTGGTTTCTTTATTTTCTCGAACAATATCTCTATCGTGTTCATGACTGTTCCAGATTAAATTCATGTCTTGAGCCTCTTGTAGATAGAAAGGATCAGCGTCAGCAAAAACTATGCTTGTCATTGTTTCTGTAACAAAATAAAATAATACTTATTAAATTAACCTTCATATGAACTACCAATTAGTTTTAACTGATATTATTAGTAAAAAGTTAAAATAAACACTTACCAAAATCAGGATATATGTAAACCAACAGTGCAATGCAAATTTGTCTGCTATACAGTGGAGCTGGTGCAACAATGAATTAATAAGTATTACAAAAATAATAACTAAAATATAACTAGGTACTTACCTTTTTTGGTAATAGATCACGTGGACAAAGGTTGTTTTTAAAAGCTAAATTTCTTGGAAAGCAAACATTAGAACCGCTAACATTCGATCAATAGAAATGGACATTGTAATGATTTATCTATTTAATATAAATACCCTATACAGTATTGTCAGATATCATTATGAGGTTGATAAAGCAACCCACAACTTTAGAAATTAACAACATAGAAGTAAAATCACATTCCGGAATTAACAGACATAGCGTATTACTTCCCAATACGATTCGCTGTCTAATTTGCGGTCCATCTAATTGTGGAAAGACCAATGTAATGATAGGCTTATTATTACATAAAAACGGCTTAAAATTTAAGAATGTTTATCTGTATTCAAAAACCACATTTCAACCAAAATACTGCTTTTTAAATGAAATCTTGAATCAAATTCCAGATATAAAATTTAACATATTTAATGATAACAAAGACGTTATTGACCCGGATATTGCTTTACCAAATTCTGTTTTTATTTTTGACGATGTGGCATGCGAGAATCAGACAAATATACGTAACTATTTTTCAATGGGACGGCATAAAAATATAGATTGCTTTTACTTGTCCCAAACTTATTCGAAAATACCAAAACAATTAATACGAGATAAGGCAAACTTTTTAATAATTTTTAAACAGGATGATATAAATTTAAAACATATTTATAATGAACATGTTAATTCAGACATTGATTGGTCCAAATTTAAAAACATATGTTTAAAAACATGGACTTATCCGCACTCATTCTTAATTATAGATAAATATAGTGAATTAAATAATGGTAGATACAGAAGTGGATTTGATACATTTATTAAGTTCGATTGATTTCATTTAAATACAAGTCATAACTACTAAAGTCATCATTTCTTATAATTTAATGGATGTGGTAACATCGTTATAAAACATGGAAAAAAAATGGAAACACCAAATACTCGCCTCAGTTAAAACAATTAAAAACAAAATAAAACAAATAAAGGATGAAGAAGACAACACAAACTTAAATTTAAATAAAATATTTAAACCTCTCACTGATCCTCTTAATAAAATGGCTGAATCTAATTCATATAAAAGTGATATTAAATGCACTTTTGATACAAATGATTCATCACTGTGTAATTATTCCAACGGTTCACCCGACGACAAATTTCAAAGCTATAACTCTGCTAAAAGTGAAAATACATTAACCGATAGTGAATCAGAAAAACAAATACATTCAACGCCATTTAAAAATGAAAAAAAAGTAACCAATTTAGACACTCCCCTTCTATCAATATTAGAAAAACAAAATTTGCTTGATGAAAATAATACATTAAATGTACCATTTGGAGTACGGGATGAAAACAAGCAATTATTCATGGGAAACATACCAATCTCTTTTAAGGTTTTTGGTAAAACTTCTAGCGACAATGAAATTTCTTTAATGACCCTTGGAAATATAAACTACGAAATGACACCTGGTATTAAGGAACTTTTATTTAAAAAAAAGCCGGATTTAAATTTGGTAACAGAGAGAGATAAAATAGTTTATAAAGATATGTTACACAATACTAATGCTCACAAAAGAGATTTTAATCGTTTAGGCCAAATAAGAGGAGACAAAAGCATGAAGTACTGCCAAATTATAAAACCCTTATTTTTTGATCGAGATGAAGTGGAAAACAAAGCTATCAAGCGTGGAACTGGAGTTAAATCCCCAAGTTTTAAAAAAACCTATAAATCAAATACAGATTTTATTTATTGGGACGATCCTAATGAATTAATTGAAAGACTTATGCTTTTGGTGGCATCTAGAGATGCTGGTAACAGTAATCATGACAATGAAATTATTTCAATCATAGAAGAGTTAAAAGAAGCTGGTATAATTAAAGAATAAAATGACTAAGCGTTGCGAATATTTGTTTAGTCTTTAAGAATCATTCAAACATGAATGTCAACAAATTCGGCCATCACCTATATAAAAAACAGAAAAAAGATTATATAATCCAAAGCGAATGTTCTATAAAACAATCTAGTGATGGAAATTTAAACGCCCAAAATAAGATCCTTAAAAATTTGGAACATCCAATTGATCTGAATGACAGCGCAACCAAAGAATATGTTGATAAATCTCTCATTAATATTTTGAATAAAATTTCATCTAACACAAACTTGCTTATTGAATTAAATAATCGAGTTAATAAATTAGAAGTAATATTTAAACATTATAATAAACATGAGCAAAAAAAGTGTGGTAAATGAGATTCATAAATATGCAAGGGTAAATTTTCCTCGAAGACATGTTGTGATGAAAGATATTGATGACCTTTGGCAAGCTGATTTAATAGATATGCAAGCTGTTTCTAAATTTAACGGTGGTCATAATTTTATTTTAGCCGTTATCGATACTTTTTCAAAGTACGCATGGGCATATCCACTGAAAAGTAAAAAAAAAGAAGTTGTCACTCGAGCTTTTCAATCTTTATTACATAAAGGACGAGTGCCTAAACACCTACAAACGGACAGAGGCAATGAGTTCTATAATGACAAATTCAAAAAAATTGTGGATAGTTATAAAATAAATCACTACTCCACTTACTCTACTAAAAAAGCATCTATTGTAGAAAGATTAATCCGAACATTGAAAAATAAGCTCTACAAAGAATTCAGTTTCAGAGGAAACTATATATGGTATGACGAAGTTCTTAATAAAGTGATTGACATATACAACAATACCATTCATAGAACAATTGGTATGTCTCCAGCACAAGTAAAACAAAAAAATAAAGATATATTACTGGAGAGGTTCAAAAAGAATCTTACCTCTATCCCTAAAGAAAAATATAGAAAGAAATTGAATGCCAATGATTATGTGCGCATAAGTAAATATAAAGGCACATTTGAAAAAGGGTATACGCCGAATTGGTCAACAGAAATTTTCAAAATCATCAAAGTGCAAAACACTGACCCAATAACTTATTTATTAGCGGACATGAGGCATCGTCCAATACTAGGTGCATTTTATATACAAGAACTACAAAAAACTCAGCACCCTGATGTTTATCTTGTCGAAAAAGTTTTGAAAAAAAAAGCTAAAAGGTGTTACGTTAAATGGCTCGGGTTCCCTTCCAGTGAAAACAGTTGGATTAACAAAACGAATGTTTTATAAAGATTGATTATACATAATTGTAATTCAGTCTCCATCTGGTTATGACGGAAGATAGTCTTCTGAATAGATTAATCAACAAATTGCCATTTGAACTTCATCTACCAGGATATAATTTCTGTGGACCAGGAACTCGCTTAAAAGAAAGACTGGCTCGTGGGGATAAAGGCATCAATCAGCTGGACGAATATTGCAAACAACACGATATAGCCTACAATAATTCATCTAATTTACATAAACGGCGTAAGGCAGATATAATTTTACTAAAAATGGCGAAGACACGGACTACTTCTGCTAATGCTAGTCCCGGAGAAAAAATAGCAGCTTCATTGGTTAATAAAGCAATGTTGGCCAAAGTTGCTTCTGGTTCTGGAATGAAAAAGAATTTTAAAAGCATTGTATCTCACACTAAAAAGCAGATTCGTAAAATGAAACCAAAATGTAAAAAAATGGCAATAGAACTGGCATTTGCTGCAGCAAAAGATTTAACGAAAGATTTACCTATTAAACTACCACGAATTATTCCTTTACCAAAATCAGGAGGTGTTCTTCCTTTAATACCTATTTTTGCGGGATTATCAGCTGCTGGAAGTCTGGCTGGTGGAGTATCCGGAATCCTTAAAACGTACAACGAATACAAAGCTGCAAAAAAACGTCTTTCGGAGTTAAAGAGACATCATGATAAATTGGAAGGTTTAACTATAGGCAAAGGGCTATGCATTAAACCATATAAAAAAGGTTTTGGATTATACTTATCTAAAAAAAAAAAAAACTAAATCAACGGTTGCCTAGTCGGGCTCTTACAAATATAGATTTATTGAAATATTGTAATAATATTCCTTACTTTAGAGGTGTTTTTATGAGAGATAATTTACCTAAAAGACCATATCCTATTGAGTGTGGTGTCGTCAATTTAGATAGCTCAATAAATCCTGGAACTCATTGGGTAGCCTATGTGAAAATTGACGATTACATTGAATATTTTGATAGCTATGGGAACTTGAGGCCGCCTAAGGAATTTATAAAATATATGATGAAGGGAAACATTCTATATAACTATAATAATCATCAAAAAAATAATACGTATAACTGCGGTCATTTATGCCTTAAATTTTTAGAACAGTTTTGGTGTAATACAAACAAATAAATAGTGGATGTGTTTTATGTTTTCTCCAGTTTAGTATAAATTGTAGAACAGTCTACGACTATGTCTATCTCATTAAGTTTTTCTGGAAAGAAATCTATATTAGAAACCACTTTTCATCCACCTCTATCTTTAAATCATAGCTATGAGTGCGGATTATTATATTTCTCTGTTTTCAATGTTATACCAAATATATCAGATGTTAACAATATATTTAGTTACGGTGAAAAAAATAAAAGATTAAAAATTCCAAATTGGAAATTATGATTTACAAGACATTGCCGACTATTTAAATAGCAAATTGGATGACTGTGAACTCAATATTGAATCCAATTCAAATACTGCAAAATGTTCTCTTTTTTGCACAAAACCTGTTAATTTCCAAGTAATAAATAGTATGGGAAACATGTTAGGTTTTCGAAAAGAAATACTAGAAGCTAATAAATGGCATGTATCAGAGAATCCAGTGAACATTCTTCCAACAACAGTCATAAGGATCGAATGTGATTTAATACACGGCTCGTACATTAATGGTTTATCTTCCCACATTATTTATGAATTTGTACCAAACGTTCCTCCAAGCTTTCGGTTTATTGAAAAACCTAAAAATATTATATATTTTCCCGTAAAAGACAACAACATATCATCAATTACAGTAAAAGTTGTTGATCAAGAAGGCAATCTCATTGATTTCGGTGCAGAAGAAATTCAGATGAGCCTTCATCTACGCAAGCAGAAATGATTGTATTTGGTCAAAACACAAAAAAATATAATATTATATCACCAAAACCAAAATTAAAAAACGGTATTATCAGCTATGCTTTCAAAAGGCATAGACGTATCAGAAATCCCAAAGTAAAAAAAATAACAAAAAAGAATAAAGATTTTTTACGAGCTCTGGGTTTCAAAATATGAATATTCTCGATATTGATAATTCACCACATTTCGACAACTCTATTGAGAGTTACGAAATACATACATATAATCCATACAATAACAGTTTTAAAGCCAATGATGAAATACGCATATCTATCCAACAACAAGACATATATGTACTACCATCTGCCAGCTCTATTTACATCGAAGGACGTGCTACGGTAACTGGAAAAGATGCTGCAGGCCATCCTACTAAAAAACCTGTCAATTTTACTAATAATCCAATATCATATCTGTTTCAAGACATTCGATATGAAATAAATGGCGTAGAAATAGATCGTATCAGGAACTCTGGAATTTCTTCTACTATAAAATCATATATTTCTATGAATTACGGTGAGAGCAAAGTTGCTGCTGTATGGGGTTGGAATATAAATGGTCAAAATTCCAAAGATGATTTCTTTAGTGTTGTTATACCACTTAATAAAATGTTAGGGTTTGCTGAAGATTATAATAGAATAATTTTAAACTGCAAACATGAACTGGTACTTAATAGAAGCAGCACTAACTATAACAGTGTTATTATTGATAAAGATGACAGTATTGAAATAGATATACTGAGAGTTCAATGGCGCGTACCACATGTGAAAGTTTCTGACCGAGAAAGGCTTTCATTACTTAAATTTCTAGAAAAAGATAAACCTATACAAATGGCTTTTAGAAATTGGGACTTATATGAATATCCTTTGTTGCCAAGAACCACAAAGCATTCATGGTCTGTAAAAACGGCTTCTCAATTAGAAAAGCCTCGATATGTTATATTTGGTTTACAAACTAATAGAAAAAATAACAAAACTAAAGATAGTTCTACATTTGATCACTGTAATTTGACTAACGTTACATTATTTTTAAATTCCCAATATTATCCTTATGATTCACTAAACATAAAGTTCGATGAAAATAAGTATAATATATTATACGAATTATATGCCAAATTCCGTCAGTCTTATTACAACCTCCCAGCTGATCCGTTGTTAAACATTAACGAATTTAAAGAGAAAGCTCCTTTGTTTATAATAGACTGTTCACGACAAAATGAAAATTTAAAATCAGGACCAGTGGATGTACGTTTAGAAATTGAAAGTGCCCAAGAAATTCCAAATAATACAGCAGCCTATTGCCTTATTGTGAACGACCGGCTTGTTGAATACAAACCACTAAGTAATATTGTACGTAAACTAACATGAATGCAATTGTAGACGTACAAGGTTTCAAAACTGATTCTAATGAATTCATTGTAAAAGAAATAGCACTACAATTTGATAAACAAATAATAAATCTTGTATTTAAGCCACCCTTCCCGTTTTATGACTTAACAAAAACAGAAAAAAGACAAGTATGCTGGATTGAAAGAAATAGACACATTTATTGGAAAGAAGGACTTATACCGTATAATTATCATAAGATTTATATTGCAGAAATTTTAAGGAACTGTAAAATATATGTCAAAGGTTCAGAAAAAGTTAGATGGCTAAGGAAAATATTAGAACAAGATAATATAATGTATGACGGAATTAGTAAGTGTATTTTCGATCTAGAGGATTATGGTTGCCCTAGTTTACTAAGTTTGTATAGAAAGTATATTTCATGTTCCGATGTTTATTGTTGTGTATATCATACTTCATACTGTGCTCTAAGAAATGTAATTTGTCTTCAGAAATGGAATGTAGAAAATAAATGTTTTTAAAATTACCTATCTTTTTAATAAAATCCTATCCTATTTAATTTTAAAAAATAACCGTTCGGATTAAAAATAACTAGGGGTGCCTAATGCATAAGCACTCTTAGAATCCTTAAATCTTGTAAAGTTACAATAAGGATGGACGATTGTGCAAACAGCTCGATCCGAACTTAGCCCATTGATATCAAGAAGAATGCCAGTTGTGATCTATATAACGGAGAGAATTGAGGGTCATGCATCGCGAGCTCGAGCGAAGCGAGAGCGATGCAGATGCAGAACCCCCAATTCTCCCCTACTCCCATTCGCATTTGGTCGGTTTTTTTGTTTTAACGTGCGCGAGTCCGACTCGCACTTGGCCAAATTTTTGTATTTTTTGTTATAGCGGCAACAGAAATACATCATCTGTGAAAATTTCAACTGTCTAGCTATCACCGTTCTTGAGATACAGCCTGGTGACAGACGGACGGACGGATGGACGGACAGACGGACGGACGGACAGCGGGACAGACCGTTTTTACCCTTTGGGTACGGAATCCTAAAAAGAACGTCTGAAATCGGACTACTCGTTAATAAATTACAACTAAGTGTATATTTTGACTTTCATCCCCTCTCCCAAGGGAACCATGCTGAATTTCGGGATAAAAAGCTAAATTATCCTACCTTGTAGTATGAACTCCAATCATGCTAAGTTTCATTGAAATCCATTCAGTAGTTTTGGAGTGATACGCGGCCGGGATACAGACAGACAGACAGACAGACAGACAGACAAAAATAAAAAAAAATATAGTTTCGGCATCAGTATCAGCTACAGAGTACTGTACATTTTTTTTTTTCAAAATATCTGCCATGTACAGAATTGGACCTGTTACAGTTTTATTATAAGTATAGATAAAACAATGTAATTATAATTAGAAAAAGTATGATGTAGGTATTGATAGGAGCGATATCTACTCGTATGTTATTTAAGTATAAGAAATTGATCATCATAACAAAGTACGCTTTCTTTAATTACATTTTTATGGATATACAAAGTGATAGCATTTTAATAGCCGCGATTACTTAACCTTACCTAATTTTTATTATTGTCTGTACATTTTGAGTAGAATAATTATTTTCAGACTAATAAGAAGATCTTTCGCAGCATGTATACTGTTGCTGAAGCTGGGTGATGTAGTACTAACGTGCCTGGCTGAAGACGGTGGACCTACTTCGTCCTCTGTGAGCGCATCATCACACGTACCGCGACATACAATACTAACTGTGTCGCATTCTAGACTTAATACATTTTTGTTAATTTCTTTATTTAAAATAAGAATTTTAATTCAAATGAAGATTTAGTAAAATTCTAGTGTAGATTTAAACCTAGAAAGACAAAATTCTATACAATTGACCCTGCTTTACAAGTTGAACACTTGTTATCGATATTATCTTGTTATGATAATATCTATAACTATTAGTACTTTACTTGCACATAGACTATGTATATTATTCTGATTATTGGATGAGTGTCGTTGAAGTGAACGAATTAAAGATAATTACTTAAAATCCGGTTTCGAAGGTACTTATGATGGGAAATACTTGTTAGTCCAAATTTTTGTCTCTCACCACAATGTATGTGAAAACGCAGTTTTACAAGGGCTGATTTTATGTATTTGAGTAGACTGTATTCTTAGCGAATACTTTACAATCCTGCGCTAATGCCTATATCATAGATTTAACTACCCACAAAACTCAATAGAACTTGTTACGTTCCTTTAAAGATAGGGTAACATCACTGCTGCAGGTGGATAGACCACAGGAGTAGAAGACAACAGCCTACAGGATAAGAAGCATACTCCTCTTGATTTCTGGTGTAAAGATCCTTTATTCCACGCCTAGGTTAACATAAGACCTGGCACTGCTGCACTAGTAGATAGATGCTCATAAAATGACAAAATATGGTTAATTTCACTTGAATATCATAAGAGATTCACACGTTCATAAAATACCGGATACATAGTTTGTATAAGTGAGTTCACCAGATATAAATTGATTTAACCACATGCACACGTTGTCACGCAATAGAATCGTAGTGTGACTTAAAGGGTGACTTAAAAAAGAATGATAAAAAATAAAAGAGGGAAGTATAGAATAATTATAATATCATTTAAAACATAAAAGGTTGGGCTCTCGTTATATCTCACTTAATTATAGGAATGTATAAAATTAGCCTACAAAGAAAGTTAGAAAATAAATCTATACTTATAATAAAACTGTAACAGGTCCAATTCTGTACATGGCAGATATTTTGAAAAAAAAAATGTACAGTACTCTGTAGCTGATACTGATGCCGAAACTATATTTTTTTTTATTTTTGTCTGTCTGTCTGTCTGTCTGTCTGTCTGTCTGTATCCCGGCCGCGTATCACTCCAAAACAACTGAATGGATTTCAATGAAACTTAGCATGATTGGAGTTCATACTACAAGGTAGGATAATTTAGCTTTTTATCCCGAAATTCAGCATGGTTCCCTTGGGAGAGGGGATGAAAGTCAAAATATACACTTAGTTGTAATTTATTAATGCGTAGTCCGATTTCAGACGTTCTTTTTAGGGTTCCGTACCCAAAGGGTAAAAACGGTCTGTCCCGCTGTCCGTCCGTCCGTCTGTCCGTCCATCCGTCCGTCCGTCTGACACCAGGCTGTATCTCAAGAACGGTGATAGCTAGACTGTTGAAATTTTCACTTGTGATGTATTTCTGTTGCCGCTATAACAACAAATACAAAAAGTTGGCCAAGTGCGAGTTGGACTCGCTCACGTTAAAACAAAAAAAGGTTAAAATATGAAGTCTAATGTTGTATAGCTAATGGTACGGAACCCTTCGTGCGCGAGTCCGACTCGCACTTGGCCGATTTTTTTGTTAGAATAGTGGTACTTTAAAATTTATCCCGTAAATATTTCAAAGTCATCGGGTTTGAAGTTCAGAAATAACAGACATCACAACAGGTAGGGAAGCGCGAGGGGTTAGACGCTTAAATTTATCTATTTATACTTATAATAAAACTGTAACAGGTCCAATTCTGTACATTGCAGATATTTTGAAAATTTGTTTGTTTTTTTTTTTTTTGGCCTCGCATCACTCCAAAACTACTGAATGGATTTGAATGAAACTTAGCACGATTCGAGTTCATACTACGAAGAAGGACATACGATACTTTTATCCCGAAATTCAGTACGGTTCTCTTGGGAAAGGGGATGAAAGTCAAAATGTACATTTAGTTGTAATTTATTAACGCGTAGTCCGATTTCAATCATTCTTTTTTTGTTAGTACAAAGCAGCAATAGTGGTTATTTAATTATTTTCCCGTAAATATTTCAGTCCTCAGTTTTGCAGTTCAGAAATTACAGATATCACAAACTAAATATTTCGTTTTAAATAACTTGGACCGCAGAATGTTGAGAAACCCTTGAACGTACGGCTCATCTAAAACTGGAAGTCGCAATATTCTGTTTTGCGATAATAAAGTTTTTACTTACATATTTGAGAGTTCTTGCGCTCCGCGAATTTAAAATATATAGATGATGTACTCACTGATGATCACTGCACTGCGCCCGTTACCTTGAGACATAGTTGTTAAGTCTCATGTCTCTGCAATTTCACTGGCTCTCAAGGACTGCTGCCGAAACACACCGTTAGGTGCTTGGCTTCAGATTTTCTACTTAAGGATGGTCGCTAGCCAGGCGGGCCTTCGCAAAATGCCCTTCCACCATGTGGTGCAGCTCAAGCCCGCGGCGGGATTCAAACCATTGGCCTGCTGCGCGGCAGTCCGTAGCATTTATATGGTTCAGTTTTTTAGATAATTTTACACACTCTTTTAATATTCTTCCGTAATTTTTGCAATGGTTTCTAAGCACTTTGTGTTTTGTTTGACAACACAGTAATTTCAGTAATCTTTTATGTTTACAAGACTTTTTAAGTCCTTTAGTCAAGTAAGTTTTGTTTATTCTAGGTACTATTCTTATTCGTTTTTTTGGTATGTTTTTAGTAAGTATGTTTTGTAGTATTTCGTAGAAAGTTTCGTAATTTTTATTTATGTTATTTTCGTTTAAAATATTTCTGGACCAGTCGACAGAAATTAAGTCTGATTTAAAATTTTGTATATTTTTTTCATTAAATATTCTTTTATGTGTGAAGTATGAATATTTAATGGGTTTAATTTTCGTTATACTTTGCCCGTAAATTATACTTTTGTGATCAGAAAGCCCGTAGTCCTTGACGTCTAAAGAGTAGTTTTTATGGTTGGTAAATATCAGGTCAATACATGTAGAAGTGGTAGTGGTCACTCTAGTTGGTACCTTAACTATATGGTGGAAATTGTACTCTAGCATAGTATTATTCAATCTAAGGCAATCTTTAGAGTTCGACATCATATCGACTCATCCGTAGAATAAAGACCGATCTACAGGATTCATAGTTTTCAGTAGAGGTTAGAGAAGTTGTTGACTTGTGTAACTTTTGAACGGTGATACTTGAATTTTTGATTTTTGTGTATGTTGTTACAATGTCTCAGCCTAGTTAAATACTTTATAGTGTATATTTTTAATGCTTTTATTTCACAAGATAGGGAGTTCCATTTAAACATAGGACATTTTATGGCGGAAGAGTGGGGGTCCGTAGTGAACATTATACGTTGTTCTACGGAATAGTCTTAAATAATTGTCGTTCTATGTAAATAAGGGTCGTTTCTTGTTGGAATTACTAATCCATTATGAGTCCTTTGTGAATACAAAACCTCGAAATATTTAAAAATAATGTTCGATATATTATGACTACCTTCCCATATAGCTAAAAATAATTAGTTCAAAATGTTTACTAATGAGAAAAATGTCAAAATGGGTAACAAATCCATTAGACAGCATCACTTTGAATTGCAATCACATTCCAGGTTATTTACTTAAAATTAGGCATAGCCTGGAACTTTCATATATACTCGTATTTACCTATTATACAGGAGACGCACAGAAATGTTAACTTCGCATTTGTTACCAACCATAGGGAACTATTGTTTTAATATTAACATTCAATATTTAAAATTATTACTAAAATCAGATCACAGCATCGTGACTTTGATGAAATTCTATTCTTAACAACAAATTTATCAGTATTTTCACCTAAAACTGCCTTAGTGGAGTAATAGTTAAAACTTAAAATAGTAATTTAGTTAGGTACTTATCATAATATCACAACATGGTAACTAGGTAAACAACCTGACAACGGAACGGACTTAAATAATTAGCAGTTTTAAACATTTAGTACGTATATACTTGTCATAATAAAGTAATAGACGTACATGTGTCAAGATGAAATAAACTTCGCATTATTAGAATTGTTACCTATTAAGAGAGTAACTAGCTCTCGAAATAAATCTTTAAAAATATTATGCCTTCATAATTCATTAATCAGTCTTACATCGTGACCTAGACGTAGGTGCACATACTTAATAGCAATGAAATTATACGTAGACAAAAATTTTATTACTTAATTGAGTACTTACTATAATTATCATTGTTTTGCTAAATCAATAAGAATAATTCAGTTCAAAAATAACGTTACAAAAAAGAAAAAGTTATACATAAAACATTTCTTATTCCAATTGGCCATCATCCGATCCTTCAGAAACATCAAAAGCTATGATGGGCAAATAGTTAATATATGGATGATACTCTAAGGTAATAACTTTAATAACTTTTGAACGGCAAATTTCCATTAAGTCTTTATATTTATCAGCAGGAACCATAATAGATTCAGAATATGCAGATTTTAGTTCTGTTTGTACTAACTTTCTCGCTTTAGCGCCAATCACTAAAGCGAAACTCTCTGAACCTTTGATCAACCTTAGCCTGGACAAAATCTAAAAGGCAACTGCTAACCTCATTTGCGCCACGTTTTGCCACAGATTCATACCACATTCAGGGCATTATATTTGGTACTAACCTTATTAAGTGTTACCTATACCCTAATAGCAAAGGGCCTTTTTTTATCCATGTCAAAACCGTAAAGTTAAATTAAGCTTTTTCTTATAGTAAAATTTGCTTATATTACCATAAGGACACTGCAATATTTTTTCAAAATCAAACACATCAGGAACCGTGTTTCTATTTGACTCCTCGGTGTCTTTTTTATCTTGACTTTTTAAGTGCTTTGCGGGCTTTTTATTAGTCTGGTATTATTGAAAAGCTTTTTCTTAGTCCGTTGGATATTTTTTGATCGGAAAACGTGGCTTTCGTCGCGCAGATCCTTTTTGGGAACATGGAAAACAAGATTGAAGATTGAATTGACAATGTCACGATAGTGGCATTCTTTTGTAGCCTTAGATGTGTACTTGTCGGAGTCGAACCATTCAATATATAACTTTGACATTTTGGCAACACTTAAATCTACTTAAAGGTAGAGTTTTTGGTTATTCTTGCGTGTATATTCACAAGAAAGAAGGAGAAAGTCGTTGAAGTCTTTTAGATAAATGTGTGATAGCTTGAGTACGAATTTGCAGGCGAATTTGGGGGGGTTCTAAATGACAACGATGAACTGGCAGAGAATCTGTGTACCTCAGAATTGGGGCAGAATATATTGTAGCAGATATAATGGACATTAGTAGGAGACGGCACAGGAGTTAGCACTGATACTTCAAAATTAATCGGAGTAGATCTATTTTTAAACACATTTAACAGATTTTCAAGCTGTAATAATGGTGAATTATCGAAATTAGAAGGGACTTCCCAAGAAAATCTACTAAGTTGATTGCCGTGTATATCCTTGGCAGACGGATCAAGCGTAACATTCGGTAATGAGTTGTCGTAGGTAATTTCCTTGGTTCCACCATCTTCGTGTAGAATTTCTTCCCATTTATCAGTTAGTTCCTGACTGATTTATTTTACACCAGAAGGCAAAGGTGTCTTTTGTTGTGCCATGCCGTTGACATCAATATTCACAACTGAAATTTAAAAAAACAGGTTTATAATCATAAGTATTCAAACAATACTATAAATAATATTATGTTAATTGCAAAACAATGTACCTAGCAGTTAATTTAACAAATTTTAAACAAAAAATCTCTATTTTTAAAGATATTTTAAACTGAACAACGTCTTAACTGATTTTATTATCCCAGTAATAAAGTCCCATTTCAATATCGAACCATCAAATCGTTTCATAGATTTCGTATGAAATCGTCCTATATTGACATAAAACACTTAGAAATTAAATAGACTTCGTATAAAACCGTCCTAATGTTTTGTAAGACTTCTTTTTTTATTTTAATCTATTGCAGAAAAAAAATATAACTCTGTAAATATATTCATTACGCAAATCATATTTTCACACTAAAAAGGCGTTTCACTACTTCTCCATCAAAAAACGTCTTAGATAAAAATCGAACGCCCAAAACTATTAACTAAGGCAAAAAAACAGTTTTCACATAATGTTTATAAAATAAGAACTTAAAAAAGTGTCTCACGAAATAATATAAATGAAATATATACAACTTACCAGCATTTACACATTTATCCATATTAACAACAGAAATATTGAAAATGGTGAACAAATCTCAAGCTGTTCTGCATCTTCTTTAAACATATGTAAAATTTTTCGTGATTGTGACATCTCTAAAAAACTTATTTTTAATATAAAGCACTTTATAAATTAATATTTTCATCAAACAGAAAAAGGCTATGCGCACGATGAAAAAACGCACACCCTCCAACAAACAGCGGGCGGAGTGACGATCGGACAGAGCGCTCGCGCCGCCTTCACTAGCCGCGCGCCGTTGTTTGATCACTTCGTGCGTTTTTAAGCGGAGATTATATCAGATTGAACGTTATTCGATTCTATATTTCCAAAACTAAAATAGATACAAAAATTCTAAAAACATACATATGTTTAGTTCGTATGCCTTATCACGTTTAGCTATTAAAGTCAATTTTGCTCTATAATCACATCGAACTCTGTTCTTCGGATAAGTCGATATCTATGTTGAAATCCCCAGTTATAATTATACGTTTTTTTAAGAACATGGGTTTTATTAGTTCTAATATCTTATTAAGTACAGTGAAAAATGTTTCAATGTTGCGGTCGAGCCTATAAACATTGACAATTATCGTATTTTGTGGCTTTACCTCCAACGCACAGCACTCAACAGTGTACTCAACTGAAAGCGAAGCAAATGCTGGCAGGTCTATATAGTCCATGTTCTTGTGCACCAGGATAGCAGCACCTCCTCCACGATGCTCACTTCGGCAGAACATTGATCCAAAATTATAGCCCTTTATAGTAATAAGGTGCTTCTCCAGCTCTTGAATCCATATTTCACACAGACACACAATATTGTACTGCTCTTCTTCTAGCAGCTCCTCGAGTGAGTGTATTTTATTTTTAACACTTTGCATGTTTTGGAGAAAGACTTTGAAATCGAAATGTATCGTAGTTTGTGTCAGTAATGCCATTTCTGAGGCTGGGTTTGTCAGCTGCTGGGGTGCCTGAGGTTAGACGGGGTCTATTTTGTGTCGGTACAAATGAAGTTCTACTCTGAGTATTAGTGAATGGCTTATTCGCATTTGTTTTAGTTTGTAGATATCTTTCTTTTCTTTCAATATATGCTGTTTTTTCTAAGTATTCGGTAACATAGAACCCTGTAGATTTAAAATGGCGGGAGTTTTTTAAAATATATTTGGTAATTTTTTTACTGATATTTTATGACAGCCAACGAGTATTTCAAGACCGCAATATTTTTAAAGGCTGCTCGCCACAATTTATTGTCTCATATAAGTCTTTGTACTCATCACAGCGTTTGGGTGAATGTGAGAACCAATTATAGGTTTCTCTAATGAGAAACTCTATATAGTTTGTAGTAAAATGCACTTAAAACGAGTAAACAAGTTGTAAAAACTATCTAATATTTCGCGGTAACGTTTACTCTGACGCATGTGACACCGCCAATTGCAATGAGTGGCAAACACATCTGACTAGAATTAAATTAGGTACGCCATATTCCGTTTTTAAAATATAATGTACACCATTATTTACTCCGGTCATGACAGAGGCATTATCCACTTCAATTCCAATTAAGTTTTTTAATTGAATACCATGTGCCTGTAAACAGTTTACCAAGGCAGTAACAATTCCACGAGCATCCGCGCTCCTCAGTGGTTCTAATGCTATAAATGCAGATACAACTTTATTTTGCGTGCAACTAAAATATCTAATTACTATGCCCAATAATTTTGATACACTGAGGTCAGTGGATTCATCTAATAGTGCACTATACTTTTGTGATCCAATATCATCTAATAGCATCTGTTTGAAGTGAGGAGCTAACACATTCTTTATTACTGCACTGCATTTCGCTCTGTGCATTTTCATGTCCATACCACTCTTTGAATCAGTAATACATTTTTTAACGCTTCAGTTAAGTGGTCAATTTGCTGTATGGATGTGTGTTCTACAATGAACAGGGACAATGTTCCTTCAACTTTTAAAGTATTTGTATTAGTTTTAGAAGCGGGCAGAAATTCAATTTGTCGGTTTTTAGACACTAAGTCAGATTTATCTTTATGTTTTTTTGTTACTCTGTGTTTTTTAATGTCACCAATTCTTGCAAACATTTCACAATGACAAAAAGTACAAAAGGCTTTTGTAGGATCGTTTGCTACAGGCCGTAACCAAGTCTTGAACTCTTCCTGGATTTCCCATTCTTTCCGATATTTTTGAGAATAAAAAGTATTTTTTTTTCAGTGGCACGTCCATGATAATGCGAAATAAATACTACACATGATGTATTGTACATGTGATTGTATTATATTACTTTTTGGTGGAGTACGGCATATTGGACTGTCAGAGTCTGGTTTAGGTGTTAGATCATCAATTGAGATGGATGACTCATTCTGAGGCGATTCATACTGGCTTCGCACAGGGGTATCATCATTTTTTGTCTTTCTACTTACATTAGTGCATTTAGGACAACGCCAAGTATTCACCAACGACTTTTTCATATGAGTGTAATGTGCATTGGAATATTTAAACAGCGATAGTGAAATGTGTCACCACAAAGGCATTTTAGTAGCTCACCTCGTGATATTGATTGTTTACATCCAATGCAATTAATTATTCTGTAGGTATATAAACTCGATCAACACACAAAACAATAAATTTAGCGGAGTAACTTTATTTGGCGTACCCGCGGTTTCACGATGCTTACAAATAGAACTTCAGAACAGTTGCTTCAAATTTCACTTGTAAATACGTTATTTAATATGGTAAAAATACTGTTGGTACTTATGCTCCATATAATTAGTCTACTATAATAACTTTCACAAGACATAGAATAGATTTAGTATTTTTCTCGATTTTAATATCGTAGACTGACGTTCCGTGTGCTGTGCCGGTTCTCGGTTACTGTCATTCACAATCGTTATACGACTTTTGTTTTTAGTGTGAACTGAATAAGTACTCCCTTAATATAATATATATACGATATATATACGCAAGTGGTAATAGAATAAAAACTACTAAATTTAGAGATTTAGAAAAAAAAAAAATTAGAGAATATTGATGATACCAGATGGCGCAAAATACTACACAAACACTTTAGATCTTGACTTGAATGATTTCGATAAGTATTGTCTCCTACTTTCGCGAACGAAAACTAGCACTAACTAAATACAAGCAATAATATGCAGCACTCACTCATACAAACTTTAGATAGGTACGTCTTATGTTTGATTTTTAGTTGGGGAATCCTCAAGCATAACCAAACAAAGACGTCTACAGCTAAGTTCCGAAACAAGTAATTTTAACTCGGCAAAGTGTATCTTGGATCAAAAACACAACATTTGATAAATATCACTAAAAGTCGTCAAATAATTTTTCAGTGATTTTTTTTCAGATTATCACTGTCAAACTCCGAAAATTCACTAAATCTAGTGACAAAATCACTAAAGTGGCAACGCTGCTGATAAGTTCCACTTGAACTGGTCTACGCGATCCTTTTTTTCCTATTCTTGTAGCTTCCTCGATGTATCCAGTGAGGTTTACTCCCAATATGTCCATAAAAGCATAGATTATTCTACCTTCAAGGTCAATTTCGGTTTCCATGTTGTATTCGTTTAGTCCATATATTACCAGTTTCTTAGACGTATCGTCACTCATTTCCATATGTGTCTTATTTTTAGTTAATATTTGTAGTTTTTCTATTTCACATTTTAGTTTATTTTTTTCTACTTCTAACTCGTAGATTTTTTCGTTCGCTGAGTTAAGATTTTCTTCAAGTTTTGTTTGTCTAAGTTGTATTCCTTCCGTGTTTTGTCTCATTTCTGCTCTCAAAGTTTCTATTGCGTTAGTTATTTCACATCGGAACGCGGTTTTAATTTCTGATATAATAACATGTTTGTTTTGTTCAAGCTTTTCGTCTAACTTAGAATCCAATAAACGGCTAAAGTTGTCTAATGAAATTTTTTCTTCGCTCTGCACTTTTGGTGGGTTATCATAATGTGATTGTATTATATTACTTTTTGGTGGAGTACGGCATATTGGACTGTCAGAGTCTGGTTTAGGTGTTAGATCATCAATTGAGATGGATGACTCATTCTGAGGCGATTCATACTGGCTTCGCACAGGGGTATCATCATTTTTTGTCTTTCTACTTACATTAGTGCATTTAGGACAACGCCAAGTATTCACCAACGACTTTTTCATATGAGTGTAATGTGCATTGGAATATTTAAACAGCGATAGTGAAATGTGTCACCACAAAGGCATTTTAGTAGCTCACCTCGTGATATTGATTGTTTACATCCAATGCAATTAATTATTCTGTAGGTATATAAACTCGATCAACACACAAAACAATAAATTTAGCGGAGTAACTTTATTTGGCGTACCCGCGGTTTCACGATGCTTACAAATAGAACTTCAGAACAGTTGCTTCAAATTTCACTTGTAAATACGTTATTTAATATGGTAAAAATACTGTTGGTACTTATGCTCCATATAATTAGTCTACTATAATAACTTTCACAAGACATAGAATAGATTTAGTATTTTTCTCGATTTTAATATCGTAGACTGACGTTCCGTGTGCTGTGCCGGTTCTCGGTTACTGTCATTCACAATCGTTATACGACTTTTGTTTTTAGTGTGAACTGAATAAGTACTCCCTTAATATAATATATATACGATATATATACGCAAGTGGTAATAGAATAAAAACTACTAAATTTAGAGATTTAGAAAAAAAAAAAATTAGAGAATATTGATGATACCAGATGGCGCAAAATATTTTTGACTTAAGTAAATAATTGTTTTCAATGATATACTGGAATTTATGTTCGTTTTTTAGTGAGATTCTAACCTATACGCACCAATGTGTTGGAGACTTCGAGCAAGTAACCAAAGAGAAGCAATACTAATAAAATAGTTTTTTTGAAATTTCAATTTTAAAATTCTGTTTAATAAAAACGCATTAACTAAGCGCCAATCTTCATAGGAATGCGAACTTATAATAAATTAAAAGTCTGGTTGCATTTACTCTGTTGAAGACAATGCATCATGCATTTACTCTGTTGAATACTTTTACATAAAATAATACTACGAACTACATACTACAGCTACTACAATAAAAGCATTCAGACTACAATAAGTCATAACAGACTCAAAGGCAATCCAAAATAAAATTAAAAAAGTAAAAGTCAATTATGTTTTGTATTATCTTTAAGAAATTACTTTGTGTCCAGTGATAACAATAGTTCTTAAAATTAAACTAATTTGAAATATTTTTTACATTCAATTTGGAGAAAATTGAATGTAAAAAATATTTAGTTTTTCGTTAGTTCGGTTTATTTAAATCATATAAAGGTACGAGAACATAATTTTGAAAACAAGCTTTATGTACAATTCCCTGGTGCCAGAAATTGTCTTTGGAAACGTTTCGTTAATAGTACATCCGCCCGCTACCTTTTTGGTGATCAGGGTTTAAACATTTACTAACGGTAAAAAACCGTTATGCGCCAAATATACAGCAATATCCACTCACATTCCGAGTATGGGGTATTATCTATTATGTGTTGCATAATTTTGTTTCACTGGAAAAAGTAATCATGAAACAAAGTAATTTATTTTAATGACACCTTTCATTATTCATCAGATAGTTACTCTAACAAAGTAAATGTATTCATAATCAATATAAGTATAGTGAAAACTTCACTTGTTTTCAATATGATCGGATAACATTGTACGTCCAATACCTTTTAATGTGCAACATCATTAAATTTTTAATATATGATGATTGAAAAACAGGCTAATTAATATAAAAGAGCAATTTATTTATAATCCCCAAGCCGCCTGCCAAGCGTGTGGATTATGGCAACACCCTTAATGGGGAGGCTCTGTTCAGCAGTGGACAATCCAGTATAATCTTTGATTTCGAAAACGGCGTCAAAGATTAAGATAATATTTTGTATATTCATGTGTTGATTTTAAGATTCATTACAAAGGCGTCATTCCTGAATTAACGCTATTTTTTATGAATTGGTAAAGAGAATCTCTTGTGGGAATAATGCCATATAACGATATTTGTAAATTTTTGATGTATTCGCTTATTATTATTTTTTTATGCTTGATAGATTAGCCTTTGACCACTATCTTGTTGGGCCGTCTTGGGCATTTTGCGAATGCTCGCCTGGCTAGCTACCACCCTCAAATAGAAAATTTGTCGCCAAGTACCTAACAGTGTGTTCCGACAGCTGTCCTTGAGAGCCAGTAATTCTAGGTTAGCCTGAACAACATCTTCGACCGCATCATCACTTACCATCAGGTGAGATAGTGGTCAAAAGCTAACCTATCAGGCATAAAAAAACGATGGTAATATTTGCGTACAGGGATCATAATAAACATTGTCCTACAAATGAAAACGAATTCGATTGTGAAACAACATTGAGAAATAAAAAATATGGTATATATTTTAGAAAAACAAAACCCAAAGTTTTAATTTATTCATTTTGATTTCTTTCTGACAATTTTTATAGTTACTATGCAGAAATAACTCTACAATATGTTTTCATATACAGTTATGTAACTTACAAACGTATTTTACTCTTTATATACCCACAATTTCATACATACTCGTAACTCACTCTTCGGAACCACAACTTGCCGTGGCTCCATTTTCTTGCTATGATCTGTGACTTGACACTCGAATCTTTGGAACGAAATTTATTTGTCTGTGGTTATTTATACGTAAGTGAAAAAGACTTTATTAAACCACTTGCAACTTTTTTGATTTTTATTGTGGATTGTTTGGAGAATCTGGAGAACAGTGACCTTTGAATAACTTTAACAAGAAGTGGACTCTTCACCATCTCTTCACCCAACGCGTGAGTACTAAATTAATGCAATTTGGAAAATCGTATTATTATTATGTAAATGTGAGGGTAGACGCATTAAAAGACACGAAGAATTAAGTGAGTTGTATGCCTTAGTTTCATTTTTAGCTATATCGCGGACCAGTTTAGATTCGCCATTTTAGGTTGTCTAGGTAGAAGAACTCTGCTATTCCATGCCTGCCTAAGCAATCTGGAATCTTAACACTCACGTTCGTCTGATGTTTAATTAAGCAAGTAATAGCAGTTACACTGAGTCATAAATAAATGTAGGTGCTAAAATTCACAAAGACATTAAATTTCTTCATTAATATTATTAACAGTATCATTAACATTAACACTTAGTGCACACGTTTTAAAGAAATCAAATCCTACACTAATACTATACATGAGGATGGACCATGATCTATTTTTCGAGTTAGGGTTTTCAATGATAGTGTACATAATATCTGCCATTGAAAGTATATTTAATTTTCATACAATTTTATCATCAATGCTAATGAAGGTTATCCAACTATATCAAAGAACATCGTTAAAGTGCCACAGCTTTGACAAATCTTGTAAAAGGTTTTATCATCAAGGTAATGTTAGTATGAATCGTTTCCTGAACGAGATCTCTATTAGTGATGAGGCCATCCACTGAGACACATTATCTAACTTTTTGTGAGCATTAAATTTGTTGCGTCTATCCATTTAATGTGTGCTACGAGACTGTCGATTTAATTGTGTATGTGTTCGAAAACTCTAGTTGTAACATTGCGTTAAGTTTCCAACCAATGTTACTCCTGCCACAATAACATAGTATTCTGTAAACTCCCGGTACATTCAAATGGTCCCTGTCCAATATCGAGCGTTACAACTGAAGCGATTAAGCCGGGAAATATATTGAATATGCCCAAAAAGATTGATTACGATTAGACCAAAATGAGTGAGTATTATGGTTATTTACTGCATTAGACATAACGTCATCCACAAGAACTTTATGAGGTATACATTTTATAAAATAAGACAATGAAAGTATTAATTAAGACAATGATATAAACCAATGAAAGTATTCCCATATGGTGCAATCAATATCCATAATTTACAATATAAATTCTGTTACTTGTAAAGTTAAAATAAAATATGAGATGCAAGCAGCAAAGAAGCTTGCAGCTAAGCTCGCGTTTGCTAGAATAGCACGCATCAAAGTGAAGTTGAACGAACGTCTCTCCATGTATTGCAATCCTGACTCTAGCTCAGACGCCAACTCTTTATCTGCAAAAGAGTCAAAATGCTGACTGCCTCGTTCCAAAAATATTTAGAAATGTTAATTTCCTGGGTGTGATGTAAGTACGGCTTTCCGACCCGGAAATCAAATTATTGGTTTCTCTGACAAATACATTGTCAGTAGCCGTCAGGAGGATGGCACTGTGCCCAGTAGCAGTAAGTTCACCCCAACGTTGGATAATACTCTCGTGACATTATTTTTATTAAATTTGCTCTGCAAACATCGTCTCTTCCAAATAGTATGTAAAATGTTTTTGGTTTTAAATTTTTAATAAGAGAAATAAGTATTATACCTGGACATCTCATTATCTGCGCAATCATCCAGATTTTGATCCTCTCAACTTTTGAGCTGATTGCCTCCGAAATCAACCAAGGTCCAACAAGAAGTCCACAGTTCAAAATTATTTTGATCACTAGGGTTACCATGAAAATAGAAATCTGTGAAAGCCAAAATGACTATATGAAATGCCTACCACTTTGATTTAGAAAAAAATGTAAATCCAAGTGGTAGGCCTTTGATGCAAGAGTACGTCTCCGTAACGTGCCACTATGATACGAATATAGCGATATTTTATTTTTGTGGATCTCCAGCACCAATAAACTTGTTGTCTACACCATAATCGAGGTGATGAAAGATGATAGGGTAAAGAGTGTGACATCGATGATCAAAGATCACTTCAAAGAGTTACCCTTCCCAACCTTTGTATTAATAACTAACCAAGTGTTTGAATAATTTTTTGTCTTCTCAACTGCACTTTTCTCATGCCCACATTATGAGAGGTTAATAATGGAATGATGCAGCATTTTTCCGTTATTCTACGCTCCGCAATACCTATTAGGATAAAGTTTACGCTTAGATCCAAATTGAATATTTGATGTAGTAGTTGTTTTCAAGTTATTTATATAGTCTGAGCACACCAAAGCCTAGATGCACTATTGTTGCTAATGCATCTGACTTTAACCATAAAAATGACATGAATTGAAATATTTTTTACCATGGTGTAACATATCATCGTACCAAACTTCTGCAATGTAGTAATATTATGATTTTTCGAAGTGTGCATTTTAAGTTTTTGTGTATTTTTTTCATAAAATATATATACTTACATTAAACTCGTTGGACATAATGTACCAATTATGTAGGATCATCACTTTATGTGGGCCTTGAAGAACCAGATGAATTAAAATCTGAAGCAATAAAATAAGAAACAAATATTTAATTGGTACATACATACACTTGTGTTCCGGTGAGATAGTCAGAGACTACGTTTTGCCTATCGCTTAAATTTTCACATATCTTTCAAGCATACTTTACATTTTATATTGTTGACTGACTAAATGACCGAAACTTGTTTATTTTTTTCGTCTGCCATAAACATATTTGATCGAAATGTGATATATTTTTCATTTACTACTCTTACTTTTATATCAACATCATTCTAACGTTTTCAATTCTTTGTGAATATTATTTCCATAGATATCTACTCTCTCAGTTAATTATTGTTGATAAAAATAAGCTTCCTAGAATTAAATGTACATAAGTGAAAACAGCAAATATTGGATAGCTAATAGGCCCTTCCGAATTCGAGTATCAAAAAATATGGAAAATATCGCAGCGTTACTACTTTGACACATATCAATTAGTTTTCCTTAATACATAAAAACGTTTTGCAACACTGAATGATGTATTTCTTTCATAGCGCTTGCTTGATGGGTTTTTAATGTTTAAACACATATTTATTTCTTTTCCTTGGGTGGGTTGTTAAATGATATACAAAAAAATTTATGAGGACAGTATTTATTTCACAACTGATACTTATTACTAACATAATAATATATAGTTGAAGCTATATTTACAAGAGTTGGGTGGTGTTATCATAACCTACAAAACTTTCACATTGTACTGTACAAAATAGAGATCAATCAAAGGTTCAATTTTACAATTGGCTGAAACATTATATATAAAGCTGGCCGGTTTGAAAAATGCATCACACTCTTTACTAGGTGTTAATCTCATTCGCAATGACCAAACGGTTTGTCATGGTAGTGCTGTAGCCATTTATCTCCGTGCACATATTCCCTTTCTATTAGTAGCATATTCACTCGATTACTTCTACTAAACAGTGATCATCCTTAGTTAAGACTACTCTCTTCTGAACATGTTTCCTTCTTTATGAATGTTCATACCATTTCAATAATTCTTTATAATGGTTAGTTCGTTACTAAATAAAGTATTTTTCTATCCGTAATGAGCTTTTAATCACCTTCAGTCTGGCCTCCATCCTGAATAAAGCACAATTACTGCGCTTCTTACAACTGATGAAATATTATCTAGGAATGAATGATCGTCAGTTAAATGTGCTGACACTCTTACATTTTTTAAAGCTGTCAACCCTGATATTTTCTTCTCAATCCTTCACTCAAACAACAAATCCATTGCCCTTGTTGATTGTTATGTTAAAATTAAATATGAAAATTATAGGGTTGCGTCATCGTAAACTAGTTTATAGCTTATGGAAAATTTTGTGTTGCACAACGCAAGTTGAAGTATAGAAGTCGCTCCATCCCCATACGATGGTTAATAAGGCTAAGATAAATCAGACTTGCAGATGGTCCTTTTTTAGGATGGATATTCTAGAAGAGATCGCAAGGAGCGATAAAAACCGCTCATTGTTACATTTAATTTCAGTTATTTCTTTACTAAGATTTTTTTAATTACCTCTATAAATCTTATTTTTTCAAAACTGAATTTATCTATATTATTATTTTTAAATTGATTTCTTTAGTAGCATACGTATAATATATTACTTCCACAGGCAAAAACCTGTTCACATCAAAGTTTATTTATTATTTCTTTTCCCGAGAAAGGACGTAGGATAGTTTTTTAACAAAAAGAGAGTAAATATTTTTGCGCGATAACCGAAATACACACAGGCCGCTGGAAGCTAGTAGATTATAATTTTGCTGGTGGAGTTAAGTAAAGATCAAGCGGTATACTGCTGATTGTCAAGCAAGTAAAGCCACTGTGTATTCGTGCCGAATATTACCCCACTTCTGTGGAAAACAAAACAACATCAATTATTATAAAAATAAAACAGAAACTTGATATATTTTAAACGGATGAAGTATTCCGACGTGGTATAAACAAAACAAGTTGAGTACTGAAGCTGAAACTAGCTTGTCTAATTAAACCGAAACATAAAATAAAGGCAAAACTCAGATCAGCCAATATAATTTCGACCAGTGATGGTCATATTGATATAAATACAAATCTAATTATATAAATTAAAATTAAAATAGATGTCTAGAATACATATCAAATTATAATTACCATAATCTGCACTTCCATGTTGATTTCATCAAAAGCGTCAAGGATGCTGATATAGTAAATAACGCCCTTTCTAACCTTACGTAAAGCTCCGATGTTTCCATTGTTTCCAACAATATTTACGCTGATATTGATGTCTTTAAAGTACTTTTGTAGCATATTCATACGGTCGAAAATAATATTGAATATTATTAACACAAAATATAAGTTAAACTCTACACTTATTAAGTAAAAAATTATAACAATCAATTGAGTGTAGGCCAACAAGGTACTTTCATCCGTAAAATGTATGAAGAAGGTAATGTTATTAAAAATCAATAAAAAGTTGGTCAACGCAATGCCAAGAATATATATTTTGTTTAGTAAGAACAGCTGTTTGAAGCCAATTATAATATCATTGGTTTTAATCTTGCTAAAGAATCCAAACATTTTCTTTTGAGCGGTAATCTGGCCCAGTATGCAGAAGCATAAATAATCTGCTAAGGTTATATATTTTAGATAGAACGCATCTTGCGAGACGATCAAGCAAGATATCACTAAAAGGGGAACAATTATACAGTAAAGTCTACACAACACAGTTAATTGTATCAAACGTTCGTTCTTAAAATAATTGCCTAGCAGAAGACGAATAATCATAAATATTTTCATTCGTAACATTATTATAAAAGAATATTATTTTACTCTTAAAGTAACCCATGGGTGTTACGATGATACAGCAACGAAAAATATAACGCTTCTAATAATGATGCTCGGTTTTAATCTAAAATTAAATGCACTTTCCATATTGTAATACAAAAATAATTAAAATACACAGTTCTAATTAATTTAATCAATTCTACAAAGTAACATTCGACATGGGTACCCATCGCCGAGGTTTAATATTTTATGGGCCAATCGCTTCTAAAATAAAACTAGACAAGTGTGCGTTGGATTTGTGCACCAAAGGTTCCGTACTGACACACAAAATTATAATTATCAGCATTTTTTTTAATATGCTAATTTTAAGACGCTGGTTCCTTAAGACCGGTTTTTATTTTTTGTTACTACTTTAGAAGTTTTGCACAACAATCAGTCCAATGTAACACTAGAATATAGGCAGCTATGACATACTTGTTATTAATTTCATAGGAGACATACTTATACAGGAGTCAAAATTTGAAAATGTCAAATGATTAAATAGGTTCAAAATACAGCCTTTTAAAGGGTTGACATTAAAAAGTAACACATCCCAACGTTTGTTTCATTTTGATTGTATAAGTAGCTTGGGTGAATTTTCCTTCTTGACCGTTCAACTCGCAGTGAAACTAACATTTTAGTGAATGCGGCTGTAGAATCTTTGTATATTATTTCTTTGAAATTGACCATTATATGCCCTCATATAGAGAGATCTTAATTTAATAAATGATTTTGATTTTGACTTAATCTTTACTTGATTTTGTGGTACGCATATTTGGTAAACATATGATCATGATTATACATTATGATTTTTCAAATATCGTACATGTGAACCAATTTTTTTTGTATATTTTAGACTTAATTATATCCATTAGTGATCAATGACTTCCAACGAGTCAAAATAACAATTTTATTTAAGTAATGTGAATTCCATGATCATTTATTACATATACGAAACTAGCTACAAAAGTTAAAATACTGTTTTAGTCATGATTTTCCAGAGCAAACATGCGTTCCCATCTAATAGGTAAAACGGACAGATAAATGGACAGACAGCGCTAGAAATTAAATACAAGGTCCCGATTTATTGTAAGGAACCCTAAAATTATCAACACTCCTGTACTCGTATATTCCTGACGTTTTTTATAAGACGGTCGGGGTGCTTTCGAGGAAATGTGTGGGCAAGCGTATTGCCATCAGTTATTTCGGTTCCACTCTTCAATAAAAAAAAAATAGTACTGCCTGGTCCAAGGTTCGAACTCAACTCCTCAAGAATCAAACCATAAAACATAACTAGTATAGGTATGTTACCATCGGTTTGTTAGACACGAGTCATTGTTTATGACCTTCATTGAAGATATATTAAGAACTAGCTGTACCCGCGACTTCGTTCGCGATTGCCGTACCTGCACACTAATTATTCACATTTGTGCACTGTTTATCTCATATTAAGCAACATTGTGGTCTGCGGTGAAGCACTCTTATAGTAAACCATAGCTCAGAATGGAGTTTTCTACTTTGGATTTCAAAACTCCCGGGTTGTATTTTCCAGAAGACAGTAGTTAAGTAACTCAGAGAGTTCTTTCCCGGTTCGCACAATAAATGTTGAAACAAAGTACCTTGTGCGTTTCTTTAGAATTTCGATTTTATAACGGCGGTTTGTTTGACGGTAGATCGTTTTTTTTTTTATTTCTCATTCTCGGAAAGTAGTGTTTGTTTGATCTGAGTAGCGGGTGGGAGACGCTCCTTCCCACCTAAGGCCGGGAAAAACATTGGTGTAAACAAAGTTATATGTCTCAGGTTTTTCATTGTAAAATATTCTGTTGTTGTAAAACAATTAATAACAACTATGTTTGGCAGGGCAGTAATTAAATATAAGGTAGAAAGTTTAGGTAAAAAAAATTAAAACTTTCTCTAAATTTCATTGTTCTAACTCCTAGTGTATCTTTTACTCATATTTATTATTTTTAGTAAATATTTAGAAAACCTACTATTTTTTTACCCTCCTCATATTTTAAATGAAAGTAGAGTGTTCAACACGGATGTAAGTCATCGATTCCTACTTGGACTATAGCCGCATTAATTTTATAAATATACTGCTCATGTTATTAAAATCAAAATAAATAATATAAAAAAACAAACTATATTTATATCTTTATTCCTTATATTAGTAGTGAAAAGCAGAGAGATTCCTATTCGGGCTATAGCCGCCCGTAAATATTCCAAACAAAATTTTACGTAAAATTTCACAAATAGTTCAAACCTCTCAATAAATTTTTAGTAAGTATGTGATTTTATCAATGAATAATTTTTAGATAAGCTACTTTATTTACTTTCTTTAAATTCGATATGAAAAGTAGAGAGCTGAACGCGGGTGAAAGTTACCAATTCCTTTCGACCCTTGTATAACAATCTACTAAAGTTGTGCCACCTTTAAACGGATTAAATCACGTATATTTATCATTATTTTTGTCCCGACAGTCACCCCGTGACCAAGATCACTACAAAGTGTTTGAAACGTCGGGACAAAAATAATGATAAATATACGCGATTTAAACCGTTTAAAGTTGTTTAATTACAAAGTGTAACAATCGCGAAAACCTAAGACTACATTGTGCACTTTCATTGCGCAGTCTCCGAAATGTATCCGTCAAAAGAAAGATAATTATGTAGTTTAAAAACTGATTGTGGTGAATGTTTTTTTTTTTTATTGCTGATAGGTAAGCCTTTGACCACAATCTCACCTGATGGTAAGTGACGATGTGGTCGTAGGTGTTAACAGGCTTAACCTAGAATTACTGGCTCTCAAGGACAGCTGCCGGAACACACCGTTAGGTGCTTGGCGACAGATTTTCCACTGGAGGGTGGTCGCTAGCCAGGCGGGCATTCGCAAAAATGCCCTTCCACCATGCGGTGAAGTTCAAGCCAGCGGCGGGATTCGAACCATGGACCTGCTGCGCGGCAGTCCATAGCCAAAGCCACTGAGCTATCACTGCTTCAAATGTACCACATTTTAGAGTTTTATCGTAGCAAGCTTGCAAAACTAAATAAGGGTGCCGTGCTGCCCGTGGGGCGCCGGGCTTCCCGTGGGGTTCCGGGCTGCCTGTGGGCTTAAGATGAGCCGTACGTTCAAGGGTTTCTCAACATTCCGCGGTCCAAGTTATTTAAAACGAAATATTTAGTTTGTGATATCTGTAATTTCTGAACTGCAAAACTGAGGACTGAAATATTTACGGGAAAATAATTAAATAACCACTATTGTAACAAAAAAAGAATGATTGAAATCGGACTACGCGTTAATAAATTACAACTAAATGTACATTTTGACTTTCATCCCCTTTCCCAAGAGAACCGTACTGAATTTCGTATGTCCTTCTTCGTAGTGTGAACTCGAATCGTGCTAAGTTTCATTCAAATCCATTCAGTAGTTTTGGAGTGATGCGAGGCCGGGATACAGACAGACAGCCAGAAAAAAAAAACAGTTTTTGCATCAGTATCAGCTACAGATTGCTCTCAAAACATATTTTCAAAATATCTGCAATGTACAGAATTGGACCTGTTACATTTTTTTATTATAAGTATAAATAGATAAATTTAAGCGTCTTACCCCTCGCTTTTCCCTACCCGCCTTCTGCAACTTATATTCTACTACTTATATTCTACTACAGAATATATTCAACATAATTATATTCTGTTATAGGTATAGATTAGACTGATTAGAGCATTGCATGTTATGAAAAATATACATAGGGAAATTGTGCTTATCGTAATAAAAAAACTGTGTTTATAAACAATAGTTTGTAATATCTTGTTCTCTAGTTTGTAATCTTTTGGAGTGGTTCGACTACAGACCTATCTATTATACCTATATGATAAAGTGCAAACGCCAGCTTAAGATGAGCCGTACGTTGAAAGGTTCCTGTACATTCGGGGTGTCAAGTTATTTGGAACGTAATATTTAGGTTGTTATGTCTGTAATTTCTGAACTGCAAATCCGATGACTTTGAAATATTTACGTGATAATTTTAAAGCACCACTATTCTAATTAAAAAAAATCGGCCAAGTGCGAGTCGGACTCGCGCACGAAGGGTTCCGTACCATTAGCTATACAACATTAGACTTCATATTTTAACCTTTTTAGGGTTCCGTACCCAATACTAACCCAACTCCCGGGTAATAACGGGACCCTATTACTAAGACTTCGCTGTCCGTCCGTCCGTACGTCCATCCACCTGTCACCAGGCTGTATCTCAAGAACGGTGATAGCGAGACAGTTGAAATTTTCACAGATGATGTATTTTTATAGCTGTTATAACAACAAATACTAAAAATAAAATAAATATTTGAGGTACCCCCATACAACAAACTTGTTTTTTTTACCGTTTCTTGCTCGATACTAATAACGGTGACTGGTAAACGCTTTAACTATTCACAGAATATTTAGTTTTATGTTTTCTTTAAATATAATTAATTAAATTAGAATAAATAATAAAGGGGGCACCCATGCAATTAAATTTCATTATGGTACGGAACCCTTCGTGCGTGAGTCCCATTCGCATTTGGTCGGTTTTTTTGTTTTAACGTGCGCGAGTCCGACTCGCACTTGGCCAAATTTTTGTATTTTTTGTTATAGCGGCAACAGAAATACATCATCTGTGAAAATTTCAACTGTCTAGCTATCACCGTTCTTGAGATACAGCCTGGTGACAGACGGACGGACGGATGGACGGACAGACGGACGGACGGACAGCGGGACAGACCGTTTTTACCCTTTGGGTACGGAATCCTAAAAAGAACGTCTGAAATCGGACTACTCGTTAATAAATTACAACTAAGTGTATATTTTGACTTTCATCCCCTCTCCCAAGGGAACCATGCTGAATTTCGGGATAAAAAGCTAAATTATCCTACCTTGTAGTATGAACTCCAATCATGCTAAGTTTCATTGAAATCCATTCAGTAGTTTTGGAGTGATACGCGGCCGGGATACAGACAGACAGACAGACAGACAGACAGACAAAAATAAAAAAAAATATAGTTTCGGCATCAGTATCAGCTACAGAGTACTGTACATTTTTTTTTTTCAAAATATCTGCCATGTACAGAATTGGACCTGTTACAGTTTTATTATAAGTATAGATAAAACAATGTAATTATAATTAGAAAAAGTATGATGTAGGTATTGATAGGAGCGATATCTACTCGTATGTTATTTAAGTATAAGAAATTGATCATCATAACAAAGTACGCTTTCTTTAATTACATTTTTATGGATATACAAAGTGATAGCATTTTAATAGCCGCGATTACTTAACCTTACCTAATTTTTATTATTGTCTGTACATTTTGAGTAGAATAATTATTTTCAGACTAATAAGAAGATCTTTCGCAGCATGTATACTGTTGCTGAAGCTGGGTGATGTAGTACTAACGTGCCTGGCTGAAGACGGTGGACCTACTTCGTCCTCTGTGAGCGCATCATCACACGTACCGCGACATACAATACTAACTGTGTCGCATTCTAGACTTAATACATTTTTGTTAATTTCTTTATTTAAAATAAGAATTTTAATTCAAATGAAGATTTAGTAAAATTCTAGTGTAGATTTAAACCTAGAAAGACAAAATTCTATACAATTGACCCTGCTTTACAAGTTGAACACTTGTTATCGATATTATCTTGTTATGATAATATCTATAACTATTAGTACTTTACTTGCACATAGACTATGTATATTATTCTGATTATTGGATGAGTGTCGTTGAAGTGAACGAATTAAAGATAATTACTTAAAATCCGGTTTCGAAGGTACTTATGATGGGAAATACTTGTTAGTCCAAATTTTTGTCTCTCACCACAATGTATGTGAAAACGCAGTTTTACAAGGGCTGATTTTATGTATTTGAGTAGACTGTATTCTTAGCGAATACTTTACAATCCTGCGCTAATGCCTATATCATAGATTTAACTACCCACAAAACTCAATAGAACTTGTTACGTTCCTTTAAAGATAGGGTAACATCACTGCTGCAGGTGGATAGACCACAGGAGTAGAAGACAACAGCCTACAGGATAAGAAGCATACTCCTCTTGATTTCTGGTGTAAGGATCCTTTATTCCACGCCTAGGTTAACATAAGACCTGGCACTGCTGCACTAGTAGATAGATGCTCATAAAATGACAAAATATGGTTAATTTCACTTGAATATCATAAGAGATTCACACGTTCATAAAATACCGGATACATAGTTTGTATAAGTGAGTTCACCAGATATAAATTGATTTAACCACATGCACACGTTGTCACGTAATAGAATCGTAGTGTGACTTAAAGGGTGACTTAAAAAAGAATGATAAAAAATAAAAGAGGGAAGTATAGAATAATTATAATATCATTTAAAACATAAAAGGTTGGGCTCTCGTTATATCTCACTTAATTATAGGAATGTATAAAATTAGCCTACAAAGAAAGTTAGAAAATAAATCTATACTTATAATAAAACTGTAACAGGTCCAATTCTGTACATGGCAGATATTTTGAAAAAAAAAATGTACAGTACTCTGTAGCTGATACTGATGCCGAAACTATATTTTTTTTTATTTTTGTCTGTCTGTCTGTCTGTCTGTCTGTATCCCGGCCGCGTATCACTCCAAAACAACTGAATGGATTTCAATGAAACTTAGCATGATTGGAGTTCATACTACAAGGTAGGATAATTTAGCTTTTTATCCCGAAATTCAGCATGGTTCCCTTGGGAGAGGGGATGAAAGTCAAAATATACACTTAGTTGTAATTTATTAATGCGTAGTCCGATTTCAGACGTTCTTTTTAGGGTTCCGTACCCAAAGGGTAAAAACGGTCTGTCCCGCTGTCCGTCCGTCCGTCTGTCCGTCCATCCGTCCGTCCGTCTGACACCAGGCTGTATCTCAAGAACGGTGATAGCTAGACTGTTGAAATTTTCACTTGTGATGTATTTCTGTTGCCGCTATAACAACAAATACAAAAAGTTGGCCAAGTGCGAGTTGGACTCGCTCACGTTAAAACAAAAAAAGGTTAAAATATGAAGTCTAATGTTGTATAGCTAATGGTACGGAACCCTTCGTGCGCGAGTCCGACTCGCACTTGGCCGATTTTTTTGTTAGAATAGTGGTACTTTAAAATTTATCCCGTAAATATTTCAAAGTCATCGGGTTTGAAGTTCAGAAATAACAGACATCACAACAGGTAGGGAAGCGCGAGGGGTTAGACGCTTAAATTTATCTATTTATACTTATAATAAAACTGTAACAGGTCCAATTCTGTACATTGCAGATATTTTGAAAATTTGTTTGTTTTTTTTTTTTTTGGCCTCGCATCACTCCAAAACTACTGAATGGATTTGAATGAAACTTAGCACGATTCGAGTTCATACTACGAAGAAGGACATACGATCTGTACATTGCAGATATTTTGAAAATTTGTTTGTTTTTTTTTTTTTTGGCCTCGCATCACTCCAAAACTACTGAATGGATTTGAATGAAACTTAGCACGATTCGAGTTCATACTACGAAGAAGGACATACGATACTTTTATCCCGAAATTCAGTACGGTTCTCTTGGGAAAGGGGATGAAAGTCAAAATGTACATTTAGTTGTAATTTATTAACGCGTAGTCCGATTTCAATCATTCTTTTTTTGTTAGTACAAAGCAGCAATAGTGGTTATTTAATTATTTTCCCGTAAATATTTCAGTCCTCAGTTTTGCAGTTCAGAAATTACAGATATCACAAACTAAATATTTCGTTTTAAATAACTTGGACCGCAGAATGTTGAGAAACCCTTGAACGTACGGCTCATCTAAAACTGGAAGTCGCAATATTCTGTTTTGCGATAATAAAGTTTTTACTTACATATTTGAGAGTTCTTGCGCTCCGCGAATTTAAAATATATAGATGATGTACTCACTGATGATCACTGCACTGCGCCCGTTACCTTGAGACATAGTTGTTAAGTCTCATGTCTCTGCAATTTCACTGGCTCTCAAGGACTGCTGCCGAAACACACCGTTAGGTGCTTGGCTTCAGATTTTCTACTTAAGGATGGTCGCTAGCCAGGCGGGCCTTCGCAAAATGCCCTTCCACCATGTGGTGCAGCTCAAGCCCGCGGCGGGATTCAAACCATTGGCCTGCTGCGCGGCAGTCCGTAGCATTTATATGGTTCAGTTTTTTAGATAATTTTACACACTCTTTTAATATTCTTCCGTAATTTTTGCAATGGTTTCTAAGCACTTTGTGTTTTGTTTGACAACACAGTAATTTCAGTAATCTTTTATGTTTACAAGACTTTTTAAGTCCTTTAGTCAAGTAAGTTTTGTTTATTCTAGGTACTATTCTTATTCGTTTTTTTGGTATGTTTTTAGTAAGTATGTTTTGTAGTATTTCGTAGAAAGTTTCGTAATTTTTATTTATGTTATTTTCGTTTAAAATATTTCTGGACCAGTCGACAGAAATTAAGTCTGATTTAAAATTTTGTATATTTTTTTCATTAAATATTCTTTTATGTGTGAAGTATGAATATTTAATGGGTTTAATTTTCGTTATACTTTGCCCGTAAATTATACTTTTGTGATCAGAAAGCCCGTAGTCCTTGACGTCTAAAGAGTAGTTTTTATGGTTGGTAAATATCAGGTCAATACATGTAGAAGTGGTAGTGGTCACTCTAGTTGGTACCTTAACTATATGGTGGAAATTGTACTCTAGCATAGTATTATTCAATCTAAGGCAATCTTTAGAGTTCGACATCATATCGACTCATCCGTAGAATAAAGACCGATCTACAGGATTCATAGTTTTCAGTAGAGGTTAGAGAAGTTGTTGACTTGTGTAACTTTTGAACGGTGATACTTGAATTTTTGATTTTTGTGTATGTTGTTACAATGTCTCAGCCTAGTTAAATACTTTATAGTGTATATTTTTAATGCTTTTATTTCACAAGATAGGGAGTTCCATTTAAACATAGGACATTTTATGGCGGAAGAGTGGGGGTCCGTAGTGAACATTATACGTTGTTCTACGGAATAGTCTTAAATAATTGTCGTTCTATGTAAATAAGGGTCGTTTCTTGTTGGAATTACTAATCCATTATGAGTCCTTTGTGAATACAAAACCTCGAAATATTTAAAAATAATGTTCGATATATTATGACTACCTTCCCATATAGCTAAAAATAATTAGTTCAAAATGTTTACTAATGAGAAAAATGTCAAAATGGGTAACAAATCCATTAGACAGCATCACTTTGAATTGCAATCACATTCCAGGTTATTTACTTAAAATTAGGCATAGCCTGGAACTTTCATATATACTCGTATTTACCTATTATACAGGAGACGCACAGAAATGTTAACTTCGCATTTGTTACCAACCATAGGGAACTATTGTTTTAATATTAACATTCAATATTTAAAATTATTACTAAAATCAGATCACAGCATCGTGACTTTGATGAAATTCTATTCTTAACAACAAATTTATCAGTATTTTCACCTAAAACTGCCTTAGTGGAGTAATAGTTAAAACTTAAAATAGTAATTTAGTTAGGTACTTATCATAATATCACAACATGGTAACTAGGTAAACAACCTGACAACGGAACGGACTTAAATAATTAGCAGTTTTAAACATTTAGTACGTATATACTTGTCATAATAAAGTAATAGACGTACATGTGTCAAGATGAAATAAACTTCGCATTATTAGAATTGTTACCTATTAAGAGAGTAACTAGCTCTCGAAATAAATCTTTAAAAATATTATGCCTTCATAATTCATTAATCAGTCTTACATCGTGACCTAGACGTAGGTGCACATACTTAATAGCAATGAAATTATACGTAGACAAAAATTTTATTACTTAATTGAGTACTTACTATAATTATCATTGTTTTGCTAAATCAATAAGAATAATTCAGTTCAAAAATAACGTTACAAAAAAGAAAAAGTTATACATAAAACATTTCTTATTCCAATTGGCCATCATCCGATCCTTCAGAAACATCAAAAGCTATGATGGGCAAATAGTTAATATATGGATGATACTCTAAGGTAATAACTTTAATAACTTTTGAACGGCAAATTTCCATTAAGTCTTTATATTTATCAGCAGGAACCATAATAGATTCAGAATATGCAGATTTTAGTTCTGTTTGTACTAACTTTCTCGCTTTAGCGCCAATCACTAAAGCGAAACTCTCTGAACCTTTGATCAACCTTAGCCTGGACAAAATCTAAAAGGCAACTGCTAACCTCATTTGCGCCACGTTTTGCCACAGATTCATACCACATTCAGGGCATTATATTTGGTACTAACCTTATTAAGTGTTACCTATACCCTAATAGCAAAGGGCCTTTTTTTATCCATGTCAAAACCGTAAAGTTAAATTAAGCTTTTTCTTATAGTAAAATTTGCTTATATTACCATAAGGACACTGCAATATTTTTTCAAAATCAAACACATCAGGAACCGTGTTTCTATTTGACTCCTCGGTGTCTTTTTTATCTTGACTTTTTAAGTGCTTTGCGGGCTTTTTATTAGTCTGGTATTATTGAAAAGCTTTTTCTTAGTCCGTTGGATATTTTTTGATCGGAAAACGTGGCTTTCGTCGCGCAGATCCTTTTTGGGAACATGGAAAACAAGATTGAAGATTGAATTGACAATGTCACGATAGTGGCATTCTTTTGTAGCCTTAGATGTGTACTTGTCGGAGTCGAACCATTCAATATATAACTTTGACATTTTGGCAACACTTAAATCTACTTAAAGGTAGAGTTTTTGGTTATTCTTGCGTGTATATTCACAAGAAAGAAGGAGAAAGTCGTTGAAGTCTTTTAGATAAATGTGTGATAGCTTGAGTACGAATTTGCAGGCGAATTTGGGGGGGTTCTAAATGACAACGATGAACTGGCAGAGAATCTGTGTACCTCAGAATTGGGGCAGAATATATTGTAGCAGATATAATGGACATTAGTAGGAGACGGCACAGGAGTTAGCACTGATACTTCAAAATTAATCGGAGTAGATCTATTTTTAAACACATTTAACAGATTTTCAAGCTGTAATAATGGTGAATTATCGAAATTAGAAGGGACTTCCCAAGAAAATCTACTAAGTTGATTGCCGTGTATATCCTTGGCAGACGGATCAAGCGTAACATTCGGTAATGAGTTGTCGTAGGTAATTTCCTTGGTTCCACCATCTTCGTGTAGAATTTCTTCCCATTTATCAGTTAGTTCCTGACTGATTTATTTTACACCAGAAGGCAAAGGTGTCTTTTGTTGTGCCATGCCGTTGACATCAATATTCACAACTGAAATTTAAAAAAACAGGTTTATAATCATAAGTATTCAAACAATACTATAAATAATATTATGTTAATTGCAAAACAATGTACCTAGCAGTTAATTTAACAAATTTTAAACAAAAAATCTCTATTTTTAAAGATATTTTAAACTGAACAACGTCTTAACTGATTTTATTATCCCAGTAATAAAGTCCCATTTCAATATCGAACCATCAAATCGTTTCATAGATTTCGTATGAAATCGTCCTATATTGACATAAAACACTTAGAAATTAAATAGACTTCGTATAAAACCGTCCTAATGTTTTGTAAGACTTCTTTTTTTATTTTAATCTATTGCAGAAAAAAAATATAACTCTGTAAATATATTCATTACGCAAATCATATTTTCACACTAAAAAGGCGTTTCACTACTTCTCCATCAAAAAACGTCTTAGATAAAAATCGAACGCCCAAAACTATTAACTAAGGCAAAAAAACAGTTTTCACATAATGTTTATAAAATAAGAACTTAAAAAAGTGTCTCACGAAATAATATAAATGAAATATATACAACTTACCAGCATTTACACATTTATCCATATTAACAACAGAAATATTGAAAATGGTGAACAAATCTCAAGCTGTTCTGCATCTTCTTTAAACATATGTAAAATTTTTCGTGATTGTGACATCTCTAAAAAACTTATTTTTAATATAAAGCACTTTATAAATTAATATTTTCATCAAACAGAAAAAGGCTATGCGCACGATGAAAAAACGCACACCCTCCAACAAACAGCGGGCGGAGTGACGATCGGACAGAGCGCTCGCGCCGCCTTCACTAGCCGCGCGCCGTTGTTTGATCACTTCGTGCGTTTTTAAGCGGAGATTATATCAGATTGAACGTTATTCGATTCTATATTTCCAAAACTAAAATAGATACAAAAATTCTAAAAACATACATATGTTTAGTTCGTATGCCTTATCACGTTTAGCTATTAAAGTCAATTTTGCTCTATAATCACATCGAACTCTGTTCTTCGGATAAGTCGATATCTATGTTGAAATCCCCAGTTATAATTATACGTTTTTTTAAGAACATGGGTTTTATTAGTTCTAATATCTTATTAAGTACAGTGAAAAATGTTTCAATGTTGCGGTCGAGCCTATAAACATTGACAATTATCGTATTTTGTGGCTTTACCTCCAACGCACAGCACTCAACAGTGTACTCAACTGAAAGCGAAGCAAATGCTGGCAGGTCTATATAGTCCATGTTCTTGTGCACCAGGATAGCAGCACCTCCTCCACGATGCTCACTTCGGCAGAACATTGATCCAAAATTATAGCCCTTTATAGTAATAAGGTGCTTCTCCAGCTCTTGAATCCATATTTCACACAGACACACAATATTGTACTGCTCTTCTTCTAGCAGCTCCTCGAGTGAGTGTATTTTATTTTTAACACTTTGCATGTTTTGGAGAAAGACTTTGAAATCGAAATGTATCGTAGTTTGTGTCAGTAATGCCATTTCTGAGGCTGGGTTTGTCAGCTGCTGGGGTGCCTGAGGTTAGACGGGGTCTATTTTGTGTCGGTACAAATGAAGTTCTACTCTGAGTATTAGTGAATGGCTTATTCGCATTTGTTTTAGTTTGTAGATATCTTTCTTTTCTTTCAATATATGCTGTTTTTTCTAAGTATTCGGTAACATAGAACCCTGTAGATTTAAAATGGCGGGAGTTTTTTAAAATATATTTGGTAATTTTTTTACTGATATTTTATGACAGCCAACGAGTATTTCAAGACCGCAATATTTTTAAAGGCTGCTCGCCACAATTTATTGTCTCATATAAGTCTTTGTACTCATCACAGCGTTTGGGTGAATGTGAGAACCAATTATAGGTTTCTCTAATGAGAAACTCTATATAGTTTGTAGTAAAATGCACTTAAAACGAGTAAACAAGTTGTAAAAACTATCTAATATTTCGCGGTAACGTTTACTCTGACGCATGTGACACCGCCAATTGCAATGAGTGGCAAACACATCTGACTAGAATTAAATTAGGTACGCCATATTCCGTTTTTAAAATATAATGTACACCATTATTTACTCCGGTCATGACAGAGGCATTATCCACTTCAATTCCAATTAAGTTTTTTAATTGAATACCATGTGCCTGTAAACAGTTTACCAAGGCAGTAACAATTCCACGAGCATCCGCGCTCCTCAGTGGTTCTAATGCTATAAATGCAGATACAACTTTATTTTGCGTGCAACTAAAATATCTAATTACTATGCCCAATAATTTTGATACACTGAGGTCAGTGGATTCATCTAATAGTGCACTATACTTTTGTGATCCAATATCATCTAATAGCATCTGTTTGAAGTGAGGAGCTAACACATTCTTTATTACTGCACTGCATTTCGCTCTGTGCATTTTCATGTCCATACCACTCTTTGAATCAGTAATACATTTTTTAACGCTTCAGTTAAGTGGTCAATTTGCTGTATGGATGTGTGTTCTACAATGAACAGGGACAATGTTCCTTCAACTTTTAAAGTATTTGTATTAGTTTTAGAAGCGGGCAGAAATTCAATTTGTCGGTTTTTAGACACTAAGTCAGATTTATCTTTATGTTTTTTTGTTACTCTGTGTTTTTTAATGTCACCAATTCTTGCAAACATTTCACAATGACAAAAAGTACAAAAGGCTTTTGTAGGATCGTTTGCTACAGGCCGTAACCAAGTCTTGAACTCTTCCTGGATTTCCCATTCTTTCCGATATTTTTGAGAATAAAAAGTATTTTTTTTTCAGTGGCACGTCCATGATAATGCGAAATAAATACTACACAAACACTTTAGATCTTGACTTGAATGATTTCGATAAGTATTGTCTCCTACTTTCGCGAACGAAAACTAGCACTAACTAAATACAAGCAATAATATGCAGCACTCACTCATACAAACTTTAGATAGGTACGTCTTATGTTTGATTTTTAGTTGGGGAATCCTCAAGCATAACCAAACAAAGACGTCTACAGCTAAGTTCCGAAACAAGTAATTTTAACTCGGCAAAGTGTATCTTGGATCAAAAACACAACATTTGATAAATATCACTAAAAGTCGTCAAATAATTTTTCAGTGATTTTTTTTCAGATTATCACTGTCAAACTCCGAAAATTCACTAAATCTAGTGACAAAATCACTAAAGTGGCAACGCTGCTGATAAGTTCCACTTGAACTGGTCTACGCGATCCTTTTTTTCCTATTCTTGTAGCTTCCTCGATGTATCCAGTGAGGTTTACTCCCAATATGTCCATAAAAGCATAGATTATTCTACCTTCAAGGTCAATTTCGGTTTCCATGTTGTATTCGTTTAGTCCATATATTACCAGTTTCTTAGACGTATCGTCACTCATTTCCATATGTGTCTTATTTTTAGTTAATATTTGTAGTTTTTCTATTTCACATTTTAGTTTATTTTTTTCTGCTTCTAACTCGTAGATTTTTTCGTTCGCTGAGTTAAGATTTTCTTCAAGTTTTGTTTGTCTAAGTTGTATTCCTTCCGTGTTTTGTCTCATTTCTGCTCTCAAAGTTTCTATTGCGTTAGTTATTTCACATCGGAACGCGGTTTTAATTTCTGATATAATAACATGTTTGTTTTGTTCAAGCTTTTCGTCTAACTTAGAATCCAATAAACGGCTAAAGTTGTCTAATGAAATTTTTTCTTCGCTCTGCACTTTTGGTGGGTTATCATAATGTGATTGTATTATATTACTTTTTGGTGGAGTACGGCATATTGGACTGTCAGTGTCTGGTTTAGGTGTTAGATCATCAATTGAGATGGATGACTCATTCTGAGGCGATTCATACTGGCTTCGCACAGGGGTATCATCATTTTTTGTCTTTCTACTTACATTAGTGCATTTAGGACAACGCCAAGTATTCACCAACGACTTTTTCATATGAGTGTAATGTGCATTGGAATATTTAAACAGCGATAGTGAAATGTGTCACCACAAAGGCATTTTAGTAGCTCACCTCGTGATATTGATTGTTTACATCCAATGCAATTAATTATTCTGTAGGTATATAAACTCGATCACCACACAAAACCATAAATTTAGCGGAGTAACTTTATTTGGCGTACCCGCGGTTTCACGATGCTTACAAATAGAACTTCAGAACAGTTGCTTCAAATTTCACTTGTAAATACGTTATTTAATATGGTAAAAATACTGTTGGTACTTATGCTCCATATAATTAGTCTACTATAATAACTTTCACAAGACATAGAATAGATTTAGTATTTTTCTCGATTTTAATATCGTAGACTGACGTTCCGTGTGCTGTGCCGGTTCTCGGTTACTGTCATTCACAATCGTTATACGACTTTTGTTTTTAGTGTGAACTGAATAAGTACTCCCTTAATATAATATATATACGATATATATACGCAAGTGGTAATAGAATAAAAACTACTAAATTTAGAGATTTAGAAAAAAAAAAAATTAGAGAATATTGATGATACCAGATGGCGCAAAATATTTTTGACTTAAGTAAATAATTGTTTTCAATGATATACTGGAATTTATGTTCGTTTTTTAGTGAGATTCTAACCTATACGCACCAATGTGTTGGAGACTTCGAGCAAGTAACCAAAGAGAAGCAATACTAATAAAATAGTTTTTTTGAAATTTCAATTTTAAAATTCTGTTTAATAAAAACGCATTAACTAAGCGCCAATCTTCATAGGAATGCGAACTTATAATAAATTAAAAGTCTGGTTGCATTTACTCTGTTGAAGACAATGCATCATGCATTTACTCTGTTGAATACTTTTACATAAAATAATACTACGAACTACATACTACAGCTACTACAATAAAAGCATTCAGACTACAATAAGTCATAACAGACTCAAAGGCAATCCAAAATAAAATTAAAAAAGTAAAAGTCAATTATGTTTTGTATTATCTTTAAGAAATTACTTTGTGTCCAGTGATAACAATAGTTCTTAAAATTAAACTAATTTGAAATATTTTTTACATTCAATTTGGAGAAAATTGAATGTAAAAAATATTTAGTTTTTCGTTAGTTCGGTTTATTTAAATCATATAAAGGTACGAGAACATAATTTTGAAAACAAGCTTTATGTACAATTCCCTGGTGCCAGAAATTGTCTTTGGAAACGTTTCGTTAATAGTACATCCGCCCGCTACCTTTTTGGTGATCAGGGTTTAAACATTTACTAACGGTAAAAAACCGTTATGCGCCAAATATACAGCAATATCCACTCACATTCCGAGTATGGGGTATTATCTATTATGTGTTGCATAATTTTGTTTCACTGGAAAAAGTAATCATGAAACAAAGTAATTTATTTTAATGACACCTTTCATTATTCATCAGATAGTTACTCTAACAAAGTAAATGTATTCATAATCAATATAAGTATAGTGAAAACTTCACTTGTTTTCAATATGATCGGATAACATTGTACGTCCAATACCTTTTAATGTGCAACATCATTAAATTTTTAATATATGATGATTGAAAAACAGGCTAATTAATATAAAAGAGCAATTTATTTATAATCCCCAAGCCGCCTGCCAAGCGTGTGGATTATGGCAACACCCTTAATGGGGAGGCTCTGTTCAGCAGTGGACAATCCAGTATAATCTTTGATTTCGAAAACGGCGTCAAAGATTAAGATAATATTTTGTATATTCATGTGTTGATTTTAAGATTCATTACAAAGGCGTCATTCCTGAATTAACGCTATTTTTTATGAATTGGTAAAGAGAATCTCTTGTGGGAATAATGCCATATAACGATATTTGTAAATTTTTGATGTATTCGCTTATTATTATTTTTTTATGCTTGATAGATTAGCCTTTGACCACTATCTTGTTGGGCCGTCTTGGGCATTTTGCGAATGCTCGCCTGGCTAGCTACCACCCTCAAATAGAAAATTTGTCGCCAAGTACCTAACAGTGTGTTCCGACAGCTGTCCTTGAGAGCCAGTAATTCTAGGTTAGCCTGAACAACATCTTCGACCGCATCATCACTTACCATCAGGTGAGATAGTGGTCAAAAGCTAACCTATCAGGCATAAAAAAACGATGGTAATATTTGCGTACAGGGATCATAATAAACATTGTCCTACAAATGAAAACGAATTCGATTGTGAAACAACATTGAGAAATAAAAAATATGGTATATATTTTAGAAAAACAAAACCCAAAGTTTTAATTTATTCATTTTGATTTCTTTCTGACAATTTTTATAGTTACTATGCAGAAATAACTCTACAATATGTTTTCATATACAGTTATGTAACTTACAAACGTATTTTACTCTTTATATACCCACAATTTCATACATACTCGTAACTCACTCTTCGGAACCACAACTTGCCGTGGCTCCATTTTCTTGCTATGATCTGTGACTTGACACTCGAATCTTTGGAACGAAATTTATTTGTCTGTGGTTATTTATACGTAAGTGAAAAAGACTTTATTAAACCACTTGCAACTTTTTTGATTTTTATTGTGGATTGTTTGGAGAATCTGGAGAACAGTGACCTTTGAATAACTTTAACAAGAAGTGGACTCTTCACCATCTCTTCACCCAACGCGTGAGTACTAAATTAATGCAATTTGGAAAATCGTATTATTATTATGTAAATGTGAGGGTAGACGCATTAAAAGACACGAAGAATTAAGTGAGTTGTATGCCTTAGTTTCATTTTTAGCTATATCGCGGACCAGTTTAGATTCGCCATTTTAGGTTGTCTAGGTAGAAGAACTCTGCTATTCCATGCCTGCCTAAGCAATCTGGAATCTTAACACTCACGTTCGTCTGATGTTTAATTAAGCAAGTAATAGCAGTTACACTGAGTCATAAATAAATGTAGGTGCTAAAATTCACAAAGACATTAAATTTCTTCATTAATATTATTAACAGTATCATTAACATTAACACTTAGTGCACACGTTTTAAAGAAATCAAATCCTACACTAATACTATACATGAGGATGGACCATGATCTATTTTTCGAGTTAGGGTTTTCAATGATAGTGTACATAATATCTGCCATTGAAAGTATATTTAATTTTCATACAATTTTATCATCAATGCTAATGAAGGTTATCCAACTACCTATATCAAAGAACATCGTTAAAGTGCCACAGCTTTGACAAATCTTGTAAAAGGTTTTATCATCAAGGTAATGTTAGTATGAATCGTTTCCTGAACGAGATCGCTATTAGTGATGAGGCCATCCACTGAGACACATTATCTAACTTTTTGTGAGCATTAAATTTGTTGCGTCTATCCATTTAATGTGTGCTACGAGACTGTCAATTTAATTGTGTATGTGTTCGAAAACTCTAGTTGTAACATTGCGTTAAGTTTCCAACCAATGTTACTCCTGCCACAATAACATAGTATTCTGTAAACTCCCGGTACATTCAAATGGTCCCTGTCCAATATCGAGCGTTACAACTGAAGCGATTAAGCCGGGAAATATATTGAATATGCCCAAAAAGATTGATTACGATTAGACCAAAATGAGTGAGTATTATGGTTATTTACTGCATTAGACATAACGTCATCCACAAGAACTTTATGAGGTATACATTTTATAAAATAAGACAATGAAAGTATTAATTAAGACAATGATATAAACCAATGAAAGTATTCCCATATGGTGCAATCAATATCCATAATTTACAATATAAATTCTGTTACTTGTAAAGTTAAAATAAAATATGAGATGCAAGCAGCAAAGAAGCTTGCAGCTAAGCTCGCGTTTGCTAGAATAGCACGCATCAAAGTGAAGTTGAACGAACGTCTCTCCATGTATTGCAATCCTGACTCTAGCTCAGACGCCAACTCTTTATCTGCAAAAGAGTCAAAATGCTGACTGCCTCGTTCCAAAAATATTTAGAAATGTTAATTTCCTGGGTGTGATGTAAGTACGGCTTTCCGACCCGGAAATCAAATTATTGGTTTCTCTGACAAATACATTGTCAGTAGCCGTCAGGAGGATGGCACTGTGCCCAGTAGCAGTAAGTTCACCCCAACGTTGGATAATACTCTCGTGACATTATTTTTATTAAATTTGCTCTGCAAACATCGTCTCTTCCAAATAGTATGTAAAATGTTTTTGGTTTTAAATTTTTAATAAGAGAAATAAGTATTATACCTGGACATCTCATTATCTGCGCAATCATCCAGATTTTGATCCTCTCAACTTTTGAGCTGATTGCCTCCGAAATCAACCAAGGTCCAACAAGAAGTCCACAGTTCAAAATTATTTTGATCACTAGGGTTACCATGAAAATAGAAATCTGTGAAAGCCAAAATGACTATATGAAATGCCTACCACTTTGATTTAGAAAAAAATGTAAATCCAAGTGGTAGGCCTTTGATGCAAGAGTACGTCTCCGTAACGTGCCACTATGATACGAATATAGCGATATTTTATTTTTGTGGATCTCCAGCACCAATAAACTTGTTGTCTACACCATAATCGAGGTGATGAAAGATGATAGGGTAAAGAGTGTGACATCGATGATCAAAGATCACTTCAAAGAGTTACCCTTCCCAACCTTTGTATTAATAACTAACCAAGTGTTTGAATAATTTTTTGTCTTCTCAACTGCACTTTTCTCATGCCCACATTATGAGAGGTTAATAATGGAATGATGCAGCATTTTTCCGTTATTCTACGCTCCGCAATACCTATTAGGATAAAGTTTACGCTTAGATCCAAATTGAATATTTGATGTAGTAGTTGTTTTCAAGTTATTTATATAGTCTGAGCACACCAAAGCCTAGATGCACTATTGTTGCTAATGCATCTGACTTTAACCATAAAAATGACATGAATTGAAATATTTTTTACCATGGTGTAACATATCATCGTACCAAACTTCTGCAATGTAGTAATATTATGATTTTTCGAAGTGTGCATTTTAAGTTTTTGTGTATTTTTTTCATAAAATATATATACTTACATTAAACTCGTTGGACATAATGTACCAATTATGTAGGATCATCACTTTATGTGGGCCTTGAAGAACCAGATGAATTAAAATCTGAAGCAATAAAATAAGAAACAAATATTTAATTGGTACATACATACACTTGTGTTCCGGTGAGATAGTCAGAGACTACGTTTTGCCTATCGCTTAAATTTTCACATATCTTTCAAGCATACTTTACATTTTATATTGTTGACTGACTAAATGACCGAAACTTGTTTATTTTTTTCGTCTGCCATAAACATATTTGATCGAAATGTGATATATTTTTCATTTACTACTCTTACTTTTATATCAACATCATTCTAACGTTTTCAATTCTTTGTGAATATTATTTCCATAGATATCTACTCTCTCAGTTAATTATTGTTGATAAAAATAAGCTTCCTAGAATTAAATGTACATAAGTGAAAACAGCAAATATTGGATAGCTAATAGGCCCTTCCGAATTCGAGTATCAAAAAATATGGAAAATATCGCAGCGTTACTACTTTGACACATATCAATTAGTTTTCCTTAATACATAAAAACGTTTTGCAACACTGAATGATGTATTTCTTTCATAGCGCTTGCTTGATGGGTTTTTAATGTTTAAACACATATTTATTTCTTTTCCTTGGGTGGGTTGTTAAATGATATACAAAAAAATTTATGAGGACAGTATTTATTTCACAACTGATACTTATTACTAACATAATAATATATAGTTGAAGCTATATTTACAAGAGTTGGGTGGTGTTATCATAACCTACAAAACTTTCACATTGTACTGTACAAAATAGAGATCAATCAAAGGTTCAATTTTACAATTGGCTGAAACATTATATATAAAGCTGGCCGGTTTGAAAAATGCATCACACTCTTTACTAGGTGTTAATCTCATTCGCAATGACCAAACGGTTTGTCATGGTAGTGCTGTAGCCATTTATCTCCGTGCACATATTCCCTTTCTATTAGTAGCATATTCACTCGATTACTTCTACTAAACAGTGATCATCCTTAGTTAAGACTACTCTCTTCTGAACATGTTTCCTTCTTTATGAATGTTCATACCATTTCAATAATTCTTTATAATGGTTAGTTCGTTACTAAATAAAGTATTTTTCTATCCGTAATGAGCTTTTAATCACCTTCAGTCTGGCCTCCATCCTGAATAAAGCACAATTACTGCGCTTCTTACAACTGATGAAATATTATCTAGGAATGAATGATCGTCAGTTAAATGTGCTGACACTCTTACATTTTTTAAAGCTGTCAACCCTGATATTTTCTTCTCAATCCTTCACTCAAACAACAAATCCATTGCCCTTGTTGATTGTTATGTTAAAATTAAATATGAAAATTATAGGGTTGCGTCATCGTAAACTAGTTTATAGCTTATGGAAAATTTTGTGTTGCACAACGCAAGTTGAAGTATAGAAGTCGCTCCATCCCCATACGATGGTTAATAAGGCTAAGATAAATCAGACTTGCAGATGGTCCTTTTTTAGGATGGATATTCTAGAAGAGATCGCAAGGAGCGATAAAAACCGCTCATTGTTACATTTAATTTCAGTTATTTCTTTACTAAGATTTTTTTAATTACCTCTATAAATCTTATTTTTTCAAAACTGAATTTATCTATATTATTATTTTTAAATTGATTTCTTTAGTAGCATACGTATAATATATTACTTCCACAGGCAAAAACCTGTTCACATCAAAGTTTATTTATTATTTCTTTTCCCGAGAAAGGACGTAGGATAGTTTTTTAACAAAAAGAGAGTAAATATTTTTGCGCGATAACCGAAATACACACAGGCCGCTGGAAGCTAGTAGATTATAATTTTGCTGGTGGAGTTAAGTAAAGATCAAGCGGTATACTGCTGATTGTCAAGCAAGTAAAGCCACTGTGTATTCGTGCCGAATATTACCCCACTTCTGTGGAAAACAAAACAACATCAATTATTATAAAAATAAAACAGAAACTTGATATATTTTAAACGGATGAAGTATTCCGACGTGGTATAAACAAAACAAGTTGAGTACTGAAGCTGAAACTAGCTTGTCTAATTAAACCGAAACATAAAATAAAGGCAAAACTCAGATCAGCCAATATAATTTCGACCAGTGATGGTCATATTGATATAAATACAAATCTAATTATATAAATTAAAATTAAAATAGATGTCTAGAATACATATCAAATTATAATTACCATAATCTGCACTTCCATGTTGATTTCATCAAAAGCGTCAAGGATGCTGATATAGTAAATAACGCCCTTTCTAACCTTACGTAAAGCTCCGATGTTTCCATTGTTTCCAACAATATTTACGCTGATATTGATGTCTTTAAAGTACTTTTGTAGCATATTCATACGGTCGAAAATAATATTGAATATTATTAACACAAAATATAAGTTAAACTCTACACTTATTAAGTAAAAAATTATAACAATCAATTGAGTGTAGGCCAACAAGGTACTTTCATCCGTAAAATGTATGAAGAAGGTAATGTTATTAAAAATCAATAAAAAGTTGGTCAACGCAATGCCAAGAATATATATTTTGTTTAGTAAGAACAGCTGTTTGAAGCCAATTATAATATCATTGGTTTTAATCTTGCTAAAGAATCCAAACATTTTCTTTTGAGCGGTAATCTGGCCCAGTATGCAGAAGCATAAATAATCTGCTAAGGTTATATATTTTAGATAGAACGCATCTTGCGAGACGATCAAGCAAGATATCACTAAAAGGGGAACAATTATACAGTAAAGTCTACACAACACAGTTAATTGTATCAAACGTTCGTTCTTAAAATAATTGCCTAGCAGAAGACGAATAATCATAAATATTTTCATTCGTAACATTATTATAAAAGAATATTATTTTACTTTTAAAGTAACCCATGGGTGTTACGATGATACAGCAACGAAAAATATAACGCTTCTAATAATGATGCTCGGTTTTAATCTAAAATTAAATGCACTTTCCATATTGTAATACAAAAATAATTAAAATACACAGTTCTAATTAATTTAATCAATTCTACAAAGTAACATTCGACATGGGTACCCATCGCCGAGGTTTAATATTTTATGGGCCAATCGCTTCTAAAATAAAACTAGACAAGTGTGCGTTGGATTTGTGCACCAAAGGTTCCGTACTGACACACAAAATTATAATTATCAGCATTTTTTTTAATATGCTAATTTTAAGACGCTGGTTCCTTAAGACCGGTTTTTATTTTTTGTTACTACTTTAGAAGTTTTGCACAACAATCAGTCCAATGTAACACTAGAATATAGGCAGCTATGACATACTTGTTATTAATTTCATAGGAGACATACTTATACAGGAGTCAAAATTTGAAAATGTCAAATGATTAAATAGGTTCAAAATACAGCCTTTTAAAGGGTTGACATTAAAAAGTAACACATCCCAACGTTTGTTTCATTTTGATTGTATAAGTAGCTTGGGTGAATTTTCCTTCTTGACCGTTCAACTCGCAGTGAAACTAACATTTTAGTGAATGCGGCTGTAGAATCTTTGTATATTATTTCTTTGAAATTGACCATTATATGCCCTCATATAGAGAGATCTTAATTTAATAAATGATTTTGATTTTGACTTAATCTTTACTTGATTTTGTGGTACGCATATTTGGTAAACATATGATCATGATTATACATTATGATTTTTCAAATATCGTACATGTGAACCAATTTTTTTTGTATATTTTAGACTTAATTATATCCATTAGTGATCAATGACTTCCAACGAGTCAAAATAACAATTTTATTTAAGTAATGTGAATTCCATGATCATTTATTACATATACGAAACTAGCTACAAAAGTTAAAATACTGTTTTAGTCATGATTTTCCAGAGCAAACATGCGTTCCCATCTAATAGGTAAAACGGACAGATAAATGGACAGACAGCGCTAGAAATTAAATACAAGGTCCCGATTTATTGTAAGGAACCCTAAAATTATCAACACTCCTGTACTCGTATATTCCTGACGTTTTTTATAAGACGGTCGGGGTGCTTTCGAGGAAATGTGTGGGCAAGCGTATTGCCATCAGTTATTTCGGTTCCACTCTTCAATAAAAAAAAAATAGTACTGCCTGGTCCAAGGTTCGAACTCAACTCCTCAAGAATCAAACCATAAAACATAACTAGTATAGGTATGTTACCATCGGTTTGTTAGACACGAGTCATTGTTTATGACCTTCATTGAAGATATATTAAGAACTAGCTGTACCCGCGACTTCGTTCGCGATTGCCGTACCTGCACACTAATTATTCACATTTGTGCACTGTTTATCTCATATTAAGCAACATTGTGGTCTGCGGTGAAGCACTCTTATAGTAAACCATAGCTCAGAATGGAGTTTTCTACTTTGGATTTCAAAACTCCCGGGTTGTATTTTCCAGAAGACAGTAGTTAAGTAACTCAGAGAGTTCTTTCCCGGTTCGCACAATAAATGTTGAAACAAAGTACCTTGTGCGTTTCTTTAGAATTTCGATTTTATAACGGCGGTTTGTTTGACGGTAGATCGTTTTTTTTTTTATTTCTCATTCTCGGAAAGTAGTGTTTGTTTGATCTGAGTAGCGGGTGGGAGACGCTCCTTCCCACCTAAGGCCGGGAAAAACATTGGTGTAAACAAAGTTATATGTCTCAGGTTTTTCATTGTAAAATATTCTGTTGTTGTAAAACAATTAATAACAACTATGTTTGGCAGGGCAGTAATTAAATATAAGGTAGAAAGTTTAGGTAAAAAAAATTAAAACTTTCTCTAAATTTCATTGTTCTAACTCCTAGTGTATCTTTTACTCATATTTATTATTTTTAGTAAATATTTAGAAAACCTACTATTTTTTTACCCTCCTCATATTTTAAATGAAAGTAGAGTGTTCAACACGGATGTAAGTCATCGATTCCTACTTGGACTATAGCCGCATTAATTTTATAAATATACTGCTCATGTTATTAAAATCAAAATAAATAATATAAAAAAACAAACTATATTTATATCTTTATTCCTTATATTAGTAGTGAAAAGCAGAGAGATTCCTATTCGGGCTATAGCCGCCCGTAAATATTCCAAACAAAATTTTACGTAAAATTTCACAAATAGTTCAAACCTCTCAATAAATTTTTAGTAAGTATGTGATTTTATCAATGAATAATTTTTAGATAAGCTACTTTATTTACTTTCTTTAAATTCGATATGAAAAGTAGAGAGCTGAACGCGGGTGAAAGTTACCAATTCCTTTCGACCCTTGTATAACAATCTACTAAAGTTGTGCCACCTTTAAACGGATTAAATCACGTATATTTATCATTATTTTTGTCCCGACAGTCACCCCGTGACCAAGATCACTACAAAGTGTTTGAAACGTCGGGACAAAAATAATGATAAATATACGCGATTTAAACCGTTTAAAGTTGTTTAATTACAAAGTGTAACAATCGCGAAAACCTAAGACTACATTGTGCACTTTCATTGCGCAGTCTCCGAAATGTATCCGTCAAAAGAAAGATAATTATGTAGTTTAAAAACTGATTGTGGTGAATGTTTTTTTTTTTATTGCTGATAGGTAAGCCTTTGACCACAATCTCACCTGATGGTAAGTGACGATGTGGTCGTAGGTGTTAACAGGCTTAACCTAGAATTACTGGCTCTCAAGGACAGCTGCCGGAACACACCGTTAGGTGCTTGGCGACAGATTTTCCACTGGAGGGTGGTCGCTAGCCAGGCGGGCATTCGCAAAAATGCCCTTCCACCATGCGGTGAAGTTCAAGCCAGCGGCGGGATTCGAACCATGGACCTGCTGCGCGGCAGTCCATAGCCAAAGCCACTGAGCTATCACTGCTTCAAATGTACCACATTTTAGAGTTTTATCGTAGCAAGCTTGCAAAACTAAATAAGGGTGCCGTGCTGCCCGTGGGGCGCCGGGCTTCCCGTGGGGTTCCGGGCTGCCTGTGGGCTTAAGATGAGCCGTACGTTCAAGGGTTTCTCAACATTCCGCGGTCCAAGTTATTTAAAACGAAATATTTAGTTTGTGATATCTGTAATTTCTGAACTGCAAAACTGAGGACTGAAATATTTACGGGAAAATAATTAAATAACCACTATTGTAACAAAAAAAGAATGATTGAAATCGGACTACGCGTTAATAAATTACAACTAAATGTACATTTTGACTTTCATCCCCTTTCCCAAGAGAACCGTACTGAATTTCGTATGTCCTTCTTCGTAGTGTGAACTCGAATCGTGCTAAGTTTCATTCAAATCCATTCAGTAGTTTTGGAGTGATGCGAGGCCGGGATACAGACAGACAGCCAGAAAAAAAAAACAGTTTTTGCATCAGTATCAGCTACAGATTGCTCTCAAAACATATTTTCAAAATATCTGCAATGTACAGAATTGGACCTGTTACATTTTTTTATTATAAGTATAAATAGATAAATTTAAGCGTCTTACCCCTCGCTTTTCCCTACCCGCCTTCTGCAACTTATATTCTACTACTTATATTCTACTACAGAATATATTCAACATAATTATATTCTGTTATAGGTATAGATTAGACTGATTAGAGCATTGCATGTTATGAAAAATATACATAGGGAAATTGTGCTTATCGTAATAAAAAAACTGTGTTTATAAACAATAGTTTGTAATATCTTGTTCTCTAGTTTGTAATCTTTTGGAGTGGTTCGACTACAGACCTATCTATTATACCTATATGATAAAGTGCAAACGCCAGCTTAAGATGAGCCGTACGTTGAAAGGTTCCTGTACATTCGGGGTGTCAAGTTATTTGGAACGTAATATTTAGGTTGTTATGTCTGTAATTTCTGAACTGCAAATCCGATGACTTTGAAATATTTACGTGATAATTTTAAAGCACCACTATTCTAATTAAAAAAAATCGGCCAAGTGCGAGTCGGACTCGCGCACGAAGGGTTCCGTACCATTAGCTATACAACATTAGACTTCATATTTTAACCTTTTTAGGGTTCCGTACCCAATACTAACCCAACTCCCGGGTAATAACGGGACCCTATTACTAAGACTTCGCTGTCCGTCCGTCCGTACGTCCATCCACCTGTCACCAGGCTGTATCTCAAGAACGGTGATAGCGAGACAGTTGAAATTTTCACAGATGATGTATTTTTATAGCTGTTATAACAACAAATACTAAAAATAAAATAAATATTTGAGGTACCCCCATACAACAAACTTGTTTTTTTTACCGTTTCTTGCTCGATACTAATAACGGTGACTGGTAAACGCTTTAACTATTCACAGAATATTTAGTTTTATGTTTTCTTTAAATATAATTAATTAAATTAGAATAAATAATAAAGGGGGCACCCATGCAATTAAATTTCATTATGGTACGGAACCCTTCGTGCGTGAGTCCCATTCGCATTTGGTCGGTTTTTTTGTTTTAACGTGCGCGAGTCCGACTCGCACTTGGCCAAATTTTTGTATTTTTTGTTATAGCGGCAACAGAAATACATCATCTGTGAAAATTTCAACTGTCTAGCTATCACCGTTCTTGAGATACAGCCTGGTGACAGACGGACGGACGGATGGACGGACAGACGGACGGACGGACAGCGGGACAGACCGTTTTTACCCTTTGGGTACGGAATCCTAAAAAGAACGTCTGAAATCGGACTACTCGTTAATAAATTACAACTAAGTGTATATTTTGACTTTCATCCCCTCTCCCAAGGGAACCATGCTGAATTTCGGGATAAAAAGCTAAATTATCCTACCTTGTAGTATGAACTCCAATCATGCTAAGTTTCATTGAAATCCATTCAGTAGTTTTGGAGTGATACGCGGCCGGGATACAGACAGACAGACAGACAGACAGACAGACAAAAATAAAAAAAAATATAGTTTCGGCATCAGTATCAGCTACAGAGTACTGTACATTTTTTTTTTTCAAAATATCTGCCATGTACAGAATTGGACCTGTTACAGTTTTATTATAAGTATAGATAAAACAATGTAATTATAATTAGAAAAAGTATGATGTAGGTATTGATAGGAGCGATATCTACTCGTATGTTATTTAAGTATAAGAAATTGATCATCATAACAAAGTACGCTTTCTTTAATTACATTTTTATGGATATACAAAGTGATAGCATTTTAATAGCCGCGATTACTTAACCTTACCTAATTTTTATTATTGTCTGTACATTTTGAGTAGAATAATTATTTTCAGACTAATAAGAAGATCTTTCGCAGCATGTATACTGTTGCTGAAGCTGGGTGATGTAGTACTAACGTGCCTGGCTGAAGACGGTGGACCTACTTCGTCCTCTGTGAGCGCATCATCACACGTACCGCGACATACAATACTAACTGTGTCGCATTCTAGACTTAATACATTTTTGTTAATTTCTTTATTTAAAATAAGAATTTTAATTCAAATGAAGATTTAGTAAAATTCTAGTGTAGATTTAAACCTAGAAAGACAAAATTCTATACAATTGACCCTGCTTTACAAGTTGAACACTTGTTATCGATATTATCTTGTTATGATAATATCTATAACTATTAGTACTTTACTTGCACATAGACTATGTATATTATTCTGATTATTGGATGAGTGTCGTTGAAGTGAACGAATTAAAGATAATTACTTAAAATCCGGTTTCGAAGGTACTTATGATGGGAAATACTTGTTAGTCCAAATTTTTGTCTCTCACCACAATGTATGTGAAAACGCAGTTTTACAAGGGCTGATTTTATGTATTTGAGTAGACTGTATTCTTAGCGAATACTTTACAATCCTGCGCTAATGCCTATATCATAGATTTAACTACCCACAAAACTCAATAGAACTTGTTACGTTCCTTTAAAGATAGGGTAACATCACTGCTGCAGGTGGATAGACCACAGGAGTAGAAGACAACAGCCTACAGGATAAGAAGCATACTCCTCTTGATTTCTGGTGTAAGGATCCTTTATTCCACGCCTAGGTTAACATAAGACCTGGCACTGCTGCACTAGTAGATAGATGCTCATAAAATGACAAAATATGGTTAATTTCACTTGAATATCATAAGAGATTCACACGTTCATAAAATACCGGATACATAGTTTGTATAAGTGAGTTCACCAGATATAAATTGATTTAACCACATGCACACGTTGTCACGTAATAGAATCGTAGTGTGACTTAAAGGGTGACTTAAAAAAGAATGATAAAAAATAAAAGAGGGAAGTATAGAATAATTATAATATCATTTAAAACATAAAAGGTTGGGCTCTCGTTATATCTCACTTAATTATAGGAATGTATAAAATTAGCCTACAAAGAAAGTTAGAAAATAAATCTATACTTATAATAAAACTGTAACAGGTCCAATTCTGTACATGGCAGATATTTTGAAAAAAAAAATGTACAGTACTCTGTAGCTGATACTGATGCCGAAACTATATTTTTTTTTATTTTTGTCTGTCTGTCTGTCTGTCTGTCTGTATCCCGGCCGCGTATCACTCCAAAACAACTGAATGGATTTCAATGAAACTTAGCATGATTGGAGTTCATACTACAAGGTAGGATAATTTAGCTTTTTATCCCGAAATTCAGCATGGTTCCCTTGGGAGAGGGGATGAAAGTCAAAATATACACTTAGTTGTAATTTATTAATGCGTAGTCCGATTTCAGACGTTCTTTTTAGGGTTCCGTACCCAAAGGGTAAAAACGGTCTGTCCCGCTGTCCGTCCGTCCGTCTGTCCGTCCATCCGTCCGTCCGTCTGACACCAGGCTGTATCTCAAGAACGGTGATAGCTAGACTGTTGAAATTTTCACTTGTGATGTATTTCTGTTGCCGCTATAACAACAAATACAAAAAGTTGGCCAAGTGCGAGTTGGACTCGCTCACGTTAAAACAAAAAAAGGTTAAAATATGAAGTCTAATGTTGTATAGCTAATGGTACGGAACCCTTCGTGCGCGAGTCCGACTCGCACTTGGCCGATTTTTTTGTTAGAATAGTGGTACTTTAAAATTTATCCCGTAAATATTTCAAAGTCATCGGGTTTGAAGTTCAGAAATAACAGACATCACAACAGGTAGGGAAGCGCGAGGGGTTAGACGCTTAAATTTATCTATTTATACTTATAATAAAACTGTAACAGGTCCAATTCTGTACATTGCAGATATTTTGAAAATTTGTTTGTTTTTTTTTTTTTTGGCCTCGCATCACTCCAAAACTACTGAATGGATTTGAATGAAACTTAGCACGATTCGAGTTCATACTACGAAGAAGGACATACGATCTGTACATTGCAGATATTTTGAAAATTTGTTTGTTTTTTTTTTTTTTGGCCTCGCATCACTCCAAAACTACTGAATGGATTTGAATGAAACTTAGCACGATTCGAGTTCATACTACGAAGAAGGACATACGATACTTTTATCCCGAAATTCAGTACGGTTCTCTTGGGAAAGGGGATGAAAGTCAAAATGTACATTTAGTTGTAATTTATTAACGCGTAGTCCGATTTCAATCATTCTTTTTTTGTTAGTACAAAGCAGCAATAGTGGTTATTTAATTATTTTCCCGTAAATATTTCAGTCCTCAGTTTTGCAGTTCAGAAATTACAGATATCACAAACTAAATATTTCGTTTTAAATAACTTGGACCGCAGAATGTTGAGAAACCCTTGAACGTACGGCTCATCTAAAACTGGAAGTCGCAATATTCTGTTTTGCGATAATAAAGTTTTTACTTACATATTTGAGAGTTCTTGCGCTCCGCGAATTTAAAATATATAGATGATGTACTCACTGATGATCACTGCACTGCGCCCGTTACCTTGAGACATAGTTGTTAAGTCTCATGTCTCTGCAATTTCACTGGCTCTCAAGGACTGCTGCCGAAACACACCGTTAGGTGCTTGGCTTCAGATTTTCTACTTAAGGATGGTCGCTAGCCAGGCGGGCCTTCGCAAAATGCCCTTCCACCATGTGGTGCAGCTCAAGCCCGCGGCGGGATTCAAACCATTGGCCTGCTGCGCGGCAGTCCGTAGCATTTATATGGTTCAGTTTTTTAGATAATTTTACACACTCTTTTAATATTCTTCCGTAATTTTTGCAATGGTTTCTAAGCACTTTGTGTTTTGTTTGACAACACAGTAATTTCAGTAATCTTTTATGTTTACAAGACTTTTTAAGTCCTTTAGTCAAGTAAGTTTTGTTTATTCTAGGTACTATTCTTATTCGTTTTTTTGGTATGTTTTTAGTAAGTATGTTTTGTAGTATTTCGTAGAAAGTTTCGTAATTTTTATTTATGTTATTTTCGTTTAAAATATTTCTGGACCAGTCGACAGAAATTAAGTCTGATTTAAAATTTTGTATATTTTTTTCATTAAATATTCTTTTATGTGTGAAGTATGAATATTTAATGGGTTTAATTTTCGTTATACTTTGCCCGTAAATTATACTTTTGTGATCAGAAAGCCCGTAGTCCTTGACGTCTAAAGAGTAGTTTTTATGGTTGGTAAATATCAGGTCAATACATGTAGAAGTGGTAGTGGTCACTCTAGTTGGTACCTTAACTATATGGTGGAAATTGTACTCTAGCATAGTATTATTCAATCTAAGGCAATCTTTAGAGTTCGACATCATATCGACTCATCCGTAGAATAAAGACCGATCTACAGGATTCATAGTTTTCAGTAGAGGTTAGAGAAGTTGTTGACTTGTGTAACTTTTGAACGGTGATACTTGAATTTTTGATTTTTGTGTATGTTGTTACAATGTCTCAGCCTAGTTAAATACTTTATAGTGTATATTTTTAATGCTTTTATTTCACAAGATAGGGAGTTCCATTTAAACATAGGACATTTTATGGCGGAAGAGTGGGGGTCCGTAGTGAACATTATACGTTGTTCTACGGAATAGTCTTAAATAATTGTCGTTCTATGTAAATAAGGGTCGTTTCTTGTTGGAATTACTAATCCATTATGAGTCCTTTGTGAATACAAAACCTCGAAATATTTAAAAATAATGTTCGATATATTATGACTACCTTCCCATATAGCTAAAAATAATTAGTTCAAAATGTTTACTAATGAGAAAAATGTCAAAATGGGTAACAAATCCATTAGACAGCATCACTTTGAATTGCAATCACATTCCAGGTTATTTACTTAAAATTAGGCATAGCCTGGAACTTTCATATATACTCGTATTTACCTATTATACAGGAGACGCACAGAAATGTTAACTTCGCATTTGTTACCAACCATAGGGAACTATTGTTTTAATATTAACATTCAATATTTAAAATTATTACTAAAATCAGATCACAGCATCGTGACTTTGATGAAATTCTATTCTTAACAACAAATTTATCAGTATTTTCACCTAAAACTGCCTTAGTGGAGTAATAGTTAAAACTTAAAATAGTAATTTAGTTAGGTACTTATCATAATATCACAACATGGTAACTAGGTAAACAACCTGACAACGGAACGGACTTAAATAATTAGCAGTTTTAAACATTTAGTACGTATATACTTGTCATAATAAAGTAATAGACGTACATGTGTCAAGATGAAATAAACTTCGCATTATTAGAATTGTTACCTATTAAGAGAGTAACTAGCTCTCGAAATAAATCTTTAAAAATATTATGCCTTCATAATTCATTAATCAGTCTTACATCGTGACCTAGACGTAGGTGCACATACTTAATAGCAATGAAATTATACGTAGACAAAAATTTTATTACTTAATTGAGTACTTACTATAATTATCATTGTTTTGCTAAATCAATAAGAATAATTCAGTTCAAAAATAACGTTACAAAAAAGAAAAAGTTATACATAAAACATTTCTTATTCCAATTGGCCATCATCCGATCCTTCAGAAACATCAAAAGCTATGATGGGCAAATAGTTAATATATGGATGATACTCTAAGGTAATAACTTTAATAACTTTTGAACGGCAAATTTCCATTAAGTCTTTATATTTATCAGCAGGAACCATAATAGATTCAGAATATGCAGATTTTAGTTCTGTTTGTACTAACTTTCTCGCTTTAGCGCCAATCACTAAAGCGAAACTCTCTGAACCTTTGATCAACCTTAGCCTGGACAAAATCTAAAAGGCAACTGCTAACCTCATTTGCGCCACGTTTTGCCACAGATTCATACCACATTCAGGGCATTATATTTGGTACTAACCTTATTAAGTGTTACCTATACCCTAATAGCAAAGGGCCTTTTTTTATCCATGTCAAAACCGTAAAGTTAAATTAAGCTTTTTCTTATAGTAAAATTTGCTTATATTACCATAAGGACACTGCAATATTTTTTCAAAATCAAACACATCAGGAACCGTGTTTCTATTTGACTCCTCGGTGTCTTTTTTATCTTGACTTTTTAAGTGCTTTGCGGGCTTTTTATTAGTCTGGTATTATTGAAAAGCTTTTTCTTAGTCCGTTGGATATTTTTTGATCGGAAAACGTGGCTTTCGTCGCGCAGATCCTTTTTGGGAACATGGAAAACAAGATTGAAGATTGAATTGACAATGTCACGATAGTGGCATTCTTTTGTAGCCTTAGATGTGTACTTGTCGGAGTCGAACCATTCAATATATAACTTTGACATTTTGGCAACACTTAAATCTACTTAAAGGTAGAGTTTTTGGTTATTCTTGCGTGTATATTCACAAGAAAGAAGGAGAAAGTCGTTGAAGTCTTTTAGATAAATGTGTGATAGCTTGAGTACGAATTTGCAGGCGAATTTGGGGGGGTTCTAAATGACAACGATGAACTGGCAGAGAATCTGTGTACCTCAGAATTGGGGCAGAATATATTGTAGCAGATATAATGGACATTAGTAGGAGACGGCACAGGAGTTAGCACTGATACTTCAAAATTAATCGGAGTAGATCTATTTTTAAACACATTTAACAGATTTTCAAGCTGTAATAATGGTGAATTATCGAAATTAGAAGGGACTTCCCAAGAAAATCTACTAAGTTGATTGCCGTGTATATCCTTGGCAGACGGATCAAGCGTAACATTCGGTAATGAGTTGTCGTAGGTAATTTCCTTGGTTCCACCATCTTCGTGTAGAATTTCTTCCCATTTATCAGTTAGTTCCTGACTGATTTATTTTACACCAGAAGGCAAAGGTGTCTTTTGTTGTGCCATGCCGTTGACATCAATATTCACAACTGAAATTTAAAAAAACAGGTTTATAATCATAAGTATTCAAACAATACTATAAATAATATTATGTTAATTGCAAAACAATGTACCTAGCAGTTAATTTAACAAATTTTAAACAAAAAATCTCTATTTTTAAAGATATTTTAAACTGAACAACGTCTTAACTGATTTTATTATCCCAGTAATAAAGTCCCATTTCAATATCGAACCATCAAATCGTTTCATAGATTTCGTATGAAATCGTCCTATATTGACATAAAACACTTAGAAATTAAATAGACTTCGTATAAAACCGTCCTAATGTTTTGTAAGACTTCTTTTTTTATTTTAATCTATTGCAGAAAAAAAATATAACTCTGTAAATATATTCATTACGCAAATCATATTTTCACACTAAAAAGGCGTTTCACTACTTCTCCATCAAAAAACGTCTTAGATAAAAATCGAACGCCCAAAACTATTAACTAAGGCAAAAAAACAGTTTTCACATAATGTTTATAAAATAAGAACTTAAAAAAGTGTCTCACGAAATAATATAAATGAAATATATACAACTTACCAGCATTTACACATTTATCCATATTAACAACAGAAATATTGAAAATGGTGAACAAATCTCAAGCTGTTCTGCATCTTCTTTAAACATATGTAAAATTTTTCGTGATTGTGACATCTCTAAAAAACTTATTTTTAATATAAAGCACTTTATAAATTAATATTTTCATCAAACAGAAAAAGGCTATGCGCACGATGAAAAAACGCACACCCTCCAACAAACAGCGGGCGGAGTGACGATCGGACAGAGCGCTCGCGCCGCCTTCACTAGCCGCGCGCCGTTGTTTGATCACTTCGTGCGTTTTTAAGCGGAGATTATATCAGATTGAACGTTATTCGATTCTATATTTCCAAAACTAAAATAGATACAAAAATTCTAAAAACATACATATGTTTAGTTCGTATGCCTTATCACGTTTAGCTATTAAAGTCAATTTTGCTCTATAATCACATCGAACTCTGTTCTTCGGATAAGTCGATATCTATGTTGAAATCCCCAGTTATAATTATACGTTTTTTTAAGAACATGGGTTTTATTAGTTCTAATATCTTATTAAGTACAGTGAAAAATGTTTCAATGTTGCGGTCGAGCCTATAAACATTGACAATTATCGTATTTTGTGGCTTTACCTCCAACGCACAGCACTCAACAGTGTACTCAACTGAAAGCGAAGCAAATGCTGGCAGGTCTATATAGTCCATGTTCTTGTGCACCAGGATAGCAGCACCTCCTCCACGATGCTCACTTCGGCAGAACATTGATCCAAAATTATAGCCCTTTATAGTAATAAGGTGCTTCTCCAGCTCTTGAATCCATATTTCACACAGACACACAATATTGTACTGCTCTTCTTCTAGCAGCTCCTCGAGTGAGTGTATTTTATTTTTAACACTTTGCATGTTTTGGAGAAAGACTTTGAAATCGAAATGTATCGTAGTTTGTGTCAGTAATGCCATTTCTGAGGCTGGGTTTGTCAGCTGCTGGGGTGCCTGAGGTTAGACGGGGTCTATTTTGTGTCGGTACAAATGAAGTTCTACTCTGAGTATTAGTGAATGGCTTATTCGCATTTGTTTTAGTTTGTAGATATCTTTCTTTTCTTTCAATATATGCTGTTTTTTCTAAGTATTCGGTAACATAGAACCCTGTAGATTTAAAATGGCGGGAGTTTTTTAAAATATATTTGGTAATTTTTTTACTGATATTTTATGACAGCCAACGAGTATTTCAAGACCGCAATATTTTTAAAGGCTGCTCGCCACAATTTATTGTCTCATATAAGTCTTTGTACTCATCACAGCGTTTGGGTGAATGTGAGAACCAATTATAGGTTTCTCTAATGAGAAACTCTATATAGTTTGTAGTAAAATGCACTTAAAACGAGTAAACAAGTTGTAAAAACTATCTAATATTTCGCGGTAACGTTTACTCTGACGCATGTGACACCGCCAATTGCAATGAGTGGCAAACACATCTGACTAGAATTAAATTAGGTACGCCATATTCCGTTTTTAAAATATAATGTACACCATTATTTACTCCGGTCATGACAGAGGCATTATCCACTTCAATTCCAATTAAGTTTTTTAATTGAATACCATGTGCCTGTAAACAGTTTACCAAGGCAGTAACAATTCCACGAGCATCCGCGCTCCTCAGTGGTTCTAATGCTATAAATGCAGATACAACTTTATTTTGCGTGCAACTAAAATATCTAATTACTATGCCCAATAATTTTGATACACTGAGGTCAGTGGATTCATCTAATAGTGCACTATACTTTTGTGATCCAATATCATCTAATAGCATCTGTTTGAAGTGAGGAGCTAACACATTCTTTATTACTGCACTGCATTTCGCTCTGTGCATTTTCATGTCCATACCACTCTTTGAATCAGTAATACATTTTTTAACGCTTCAGTTAAGTGGTCAATTTGCTGTATGGATGTGTGTTCTACAATGAACAGGGACAATGTTCCTTCAACTTTTAAAGTATTTGTATTAGTTTTAGAAGCGGGCAGAAATTCAATTTGTCGGTTTTTAGACACTAAGTCAGATTTATCTTTATGTTTTTTTGTTACTCTGTGTTTTTTAATGTCACCAATTCTTGCAAACATTTCACAATGACAAAAAGTACAAAAGGCTTTTGTAGGATCGTTTGCTACAGGCCGTAACCAAGTCTTGAACTCTTCCTGGATTTCCCATTCTTTCCGATATTTTTGAGAATAAAAAGTATTTTTTTTTCAGTGGCACGTCCATGATAATGCGAAATAAATACTACACAAACACTTTAGATCTTGACTTGAATGATTTCGATAAGTATTGTCTCCTACTTTCGCGAACGAAAACTAGCACTAACTAAATACAAGCAATAATATGCAGCACTCACTCATACAAACTTTAGATAGGTACGTCTTATGTTTGATTTTTAGTTGGGGAATCCTCAAGCATAACCAAACAAAGACGTCTACAGCTAAGTTCCGAAACAAGTAATTTTAACTCGGCAAAGTGTATCTTGGATCAAAAACACAACATTTGATAAATATCACTAAAAGTCGTCAAATAATTTTTCAGTGATTTTTTTTCAGATTATCACTGTCAAACTCCGAAAATTCACTAAATCTAGTGACAAAATCACTAAAGTGGCAACGCTGCTGATAAGTTCCACTTGAACTGGTCTACGCGATCCTTTTTTTCCTATTCTTGTAGCTTCCTCGATGTATCCAGTGAGGTTTACTCCCAATATGTCCATAAAAGCATAGATTATTCTACCTTCAAGGTCAATTTCGGTTTCCATGTTGTATTCGTTTAGTCCATATATTACCAGTTTCTTAGACGTATCGTCACTCATTTCCATATGTGTCTTATTTTTAGTTAATATTTGTAGTTTTTCTATTTCACATTTTAGTTTATTTTTTTCTGCTTCTAACTCGTAGATTTTTTCGTTCGCTGAGTTAAGATTTTCTTCAAGTTTTGTTTGTCTAAGTTGTATTCCTTCCGTGTTTTGTCTCATTTCTGCTCTCAAAGTTTCTATTGCGTTAGTTATTTCACATCGGAACGCGGTTTTAATTTCTGATATAATAACATGTTTGTTTTGTTCAAGCTTTTCGTCTAACTTAGAATCCAATAAACGGCTAAAGTTGTCTAATGAAATTTTTTCTTCGCTCTGCACTTTTGGTGGGTTATCATAATGTGATTGTATTATATTACTTTTTGGTGGAGTACGGCATATTGGACTGTCAGTGTCTGGTTTAGGTGTTAGATCATCAATTGAGATGGATGACTCATTCTGAGGCGATTCATACTGGCTTCGCACAGGGGTATCATCATTTTTTGTCTTTCTACTTACATTAGTGCATTTAGGACAACGCCAAGTATTCACCAACGACTTTTTCATATGAGTGTAATGTGCATTGGAATATTTAAACAGCGATAGTGAAATGTGTCACCACAAAGGCATTTTAGTAGCTCACCTCGTGATATTGATTGTTTACATCCAATGCAATTAATTATTCTGTAGGTATATAAACTCGATCACCACACAAAACCATAAATTTAGCGGAGTAACTTTATTTGGCGTACCCGCGGTTTCACGATGCTTACAAATAGAACTTCAGAACAGTTGCTTCAAATTTCACTTGTAAATACGTTATTTAATATGGTAAAAATACTGTTGGTACTTATGCTCCATATAATTAGTCTACTATAATAACTTTCACAAGACATAGAATAGATTTAGTATTTTTCTCGATTTTAATATCGTAGACTGACGTTCCGTGTGCTGTGCCGGTTCTCGGTTACTGTCATTCACAATCGTTATACGACTTTTGTTTTTAGTGTGAACTGAATAAGTACTCCCTTAATATAATATATATACGATATATATACGCAAGTGGTAATAGAATAAAAACTACTAAATTTAGAGATTTAGAAAAAAAAAAAATTAGAGAATATTGATGATACCAGATGGCGCAAAATATTTTTGACTTAAGTAAATAATTGTTTTCAATGATATACTGGAATTTATGTTCGTTTTTTAGTGAGATTCTAACCTATACGCACCAATGTGTTGGAGACTTCGAGCAAGTAACCAAAGAGAAGCAATACTAATAAAATAGTTTTTTTGAAATTTCAATTTTAAAATTCTGTTTAATAAAAACGCATTAACTAAGCGCCAATCTTCATAGGAATGCGAACTTATAATAAATTAAAAGTCTGGTTGCATTTACTCTGTTGAAGACAATGCATCATGCATTTACTCTGTTGAATACTTTTACATAAAATAATACTACGAACTACATACTACAGCTACTACAATAAAAGCATTCAGACTACAATAAGTCATAACAGACTCAAAGGCAATCCAAAATAAAATTAAAAAAGTAAAAGTCAATTATGTTTTGTATTATCTTTAAGAAATTACTTTGTGTCCAGTGATAACAATAGTTCTTAAAATTAAACTAATTTGAAATATTTTTTACATTCAATTTGGAGAAAATTGAATGTAAAAAATATTTAGTTTTTCGTTAGTTCGGTTTATTTAAATCATATAAAGGTACGAGAACATAATTTTGAAAACAAGCTTTATGTACAATTCCCTGGTGCCAGAAATTGTCTTTGGAAACGTTTCGTTAATAGTACATCCGCCCGCTACCTTTTTGGTGATCAGGGTTTAAACATTTACTAACGGTAAAAAACCGTTATGCGCCAAATATACAGCAATATCCACTCACATTCCGAGTATGGGGTATTATCTATTATGTGTTGCATAATTTTGTTTCACTGGAAAAAGTAATCATGAAACAAAGTAATTTATTTTAATGACACCTTTCATTATTCATCAGATAGTTACTCTAACAAAGTAAATGTATTCATAATCAATATAAGTATAGTGAAAACTTCACTTGTTTTCAATATGATCGGATAACATTGTACGTCCAATACCTTTTAATGTGCAACATCATTAAATTTTTAATATATGATGATTGAAAAACAGGCTAATTAATATAAAAGAGCAATTTATTTATAATCCCCAAGCCGCCTGCCAAGCGTGTGGATTATGGCAACACCCTTAATGGGGAGGCTCTGTTCAGCAGTGGACAATCCAGTATAATCTTTGATTTCGAAAACGGCGTCAAAGATTAAGATAATATTTTGTATATTCATGTGTTGATTTTAAGATTCATTACAAAGGCGTCATTCCTGAATTAACGCTATTTTTTATGAATTGGTAAAGAGAATCTCTTGTGGGAATAATGCCATATAACGATATTTGTAAATTTTTGATGTATTCGCTTATTATTATTTTTTTATGCTTGATAGATTAGCCTTTGACCACTATCTTGTTGGGCCGTCTTGGGCATTTTGCGAATGCTCGCCTGGCTAGCTACCACCCTCAAATAGAAAATTTGTCGCCAAGTACCTAACAGTGTGTTCCGACAGCTGTCCTTGAGAGCCAGTAATTCTAGGTTAGCCTGAACAACATCTTCGACCGCATCATCACTTACCATCAGGTGAGATAGTGGTCAAAAGCTAACCTATCAGGCATAAAAAAACGATGGTAATATTTGCGTACAGGGATCATAATAAACATTGTCCTACAAATGAAAACGAATTCGATTGTGAAACAACATTGAGAAATAAAAAATATGGTATATATTTTAGAAAAACAAAACCCAAAGTTTTAATTTATTCATTTTGATTTCTTTCTGACAATTTTTATAGTTACTATGCAGAAATAACTCTACAATATGTTTTCATATACAGTTATGTAACTTACAAACGTATTTTACTCTTTATATACCCACAATTTCATACATACTCGTAACTCACTCTTCGGAACCACAACTTGCCGTGGCTCCATTTTCTTGCTATGATCTGTGACTTGACACTCGAATCTTTGGAACGAAATTTATTTGTCTGTGGTTATTTATACGTAAGTGAAAAAGACTTTATTAAACCACTTGCAACTTTTTTGATTTTTATTGTGGATTGTTTAGAGAATCTGGAGAACAGTGACCTTTGAATAACTTTAACAAGAAGTGGACTCTTCACCATCTCTTCACCCAACGCGTGAGTACTAAATTAATGCAATTTGGAAAATCGTATTATTATTATGTAAATGTGAGGGTAGACGCATTAAAAGACACGAAGAATTAAGTGAGTTGTATGCCTTAGTTTCATTTTTAGCTATATCGCGGACCAGTTTAGATTCGCCATTTTAGGTTGTCTAGGTAGAAGAACTCTGCTATTCCATGCCTGCCTAAGCAATCTGGAATCTTAACACTCACGTTCGTCTGATGTTTAATTAAGCAAGTAATAGCAGTTACACTGAGTCATAAATAAATGTAGGTGCTAAAATTCACAAAGACATTAAATTTCTTCATTAATATTATTAACAGTATCATTAACATTAACACTTAGTGCACACGTTTTAAAGAAATCAAATCCTACACTAATACTATACATGAGGATGGACCATGATCTATTTTTCGAGTTAGGGTTTTCAATGATAGTGTACATAATATCTGCCATTGAAAGTATATTTAATTTTCATACAATTTTATCATCAATGCTAATGAAGGTTATCCAACTATATCAAAGAACATCGTTAAAGTGCCACAGCTTTGACAAATCTTGTAAAAGGTTTTATCATCAAGGTAATGTTAGTATGAATCGTTTCCTGAACGAGATCTCTATTAGTGATGAGGCCATCCACTGAGACACATTATCTAACTTTTTGTGAGCATTAAATTTGTTGCGTCTATCCATTTAATGTGTGCTACGAGACTGTCGATTTAATTGTGTATGTGTTCGAAAACTCTAGTTGTAACATTGCGTTAAGTTTCCAACCAATGTTACTCCTGCCACAATAACATAGTATTCTGTAAACTCCCGGTACATTCAAATGGTCCCTGTCCAATATCGAGCGTTACAACTGAAGCGATTAAGCCGGGAAATATATTGAATATGCCCAAAAAGATTGATTACGATTAGACCAAAATGAGTGAGTATTATGGTTATTTACTGCATTAGACATAACGTCATCCACAAGAACTTTATGAGGTATACATTTTATAAAATAAGACAATGAAAGTATTAATTAAGACAATGATATAAACCAATGAAAGTATTCCCATATGGTGCAATCAATATCCATAATTTACAATATAAATTCTGTTACTTGTAAAGTTAAAATAAAATATGAGATGCAAGCAGCAAAGAAGCTTGCAGCTAAGCTCGCGTTTGCTAGAATAGCACGCATCAAAGTGAAGTTGAACGAACGTCTCTCCATGTATTGCAATCCTGACTCCAGCTCAGACGCCAACTCTTTATCTGCAAAAGAGTCAAAATGCTGACTGCCTCGTTCCAAAAATATTTAGAAATGTTGATTTCCTGGGTGTGATGTAAGTACGGCTTTCCGACCCGGAAATCAAATTATTGGTTTCTCTGACAAATACATTGTCAGTAGCCGTCAGTAGGATGGCACTGTGCCCGGTAGCAGTAAGTTCACCCCAACGTTGGATAATACTCTCGTGACATTATTTTTATTAAATTTGCTCTGCAAACATCGTCTCTTCCAAATAGTATGTAAAATGTTTTTGGTTTTAAATTGTTAATAAGAGAAATAAGTATTATACCTGGACATCTCATTATCTGCGCAATCATCCAGATTTTGATCCTCTCAACTTTTGAGCTGATTGCCTCCGAAATCAACCAAGGTCCAACAAGAAGTCCACAGTTCAAAATTATTTTGATCACTAGGGTTACCATGAAAATAGAAATCTGTGAAAGCCAAAATGACTATATGAAATGCCTACCACTTTGATTTAGAAAAAAATGTAAATCCAAGTGGTAGGCCTTTGATGCAAGAGTACGTCTCCGTAACGTGCCACTATGATACGAATATAGCGATATTTTATTTTTGTGGATCTCCAGCACCAATAAACTTGTTGTCTACACCATAATCGAGGTGATGAAAGATGATAGGGTAAAGAGTGTGACATCGATGATCAAAGATCACTTCAAAGAGTTACCCTTCCCAACCTTTGTATTAATAACTAACCAAGTGTTTGAATAATTTTTTGTCTTCTTAACTGCACTTTTCTCATGCCCACATTATGAGAGGTTAATAATGGAATGATGCAGCATTTTTCCGTTATTCTACGCTCCGCAATACCTATTAGGATAAAGTTTACGCTTAGATCCAAATTGAATATTTGATGTAGTAGTTGTTTTCAAGTTATTTATATAGTCTGAGCACACCAAAGCCTAGATGCACTATTGTTGCTAATGCATCTGACTTTAACCATAAAAATGACATGAATTGAAATATTTTTTACCATGGTGTAACATATCATCGTACCAAACTTCTGCAATGTAGTAATATTATGATTTTTCGAAGTGTGCATTTTAAGTTTTTGTGTATTTTTTTCATAAAATATATATACTTACATTAAACTCGTTGGACATAATGTACCAATTATGTAGGATCATCACTTTATGTGGGCCTTGAAGAACCAGATGAATTAAAATCTGAAGCAATAAAATAAGAAACAAATATTTAATTGGTACATACATACACTTGTGTTCCGGTGAGATAGTCAGAGACTACGTTTTGCCTATCGCTTAAATTTTCACATATCTTTCAAGCATACTTTACATTTTATATTGTTGACTGACTAAATGACCGAAACTTGTTTATTTTTTTCGTCTGCCATAAACATATTTGATCGAAATGTGATATATTTTTCATTTACTACTCTTACTTTTATATCAACATCATTCTAACGTTTTCAATTCTTTGTGAATATTATTTCCATAGATATCTACTGTACTCTCTCAGTTAATTATTGTTGATAAAAATAAGCTTCCTAGAATTAAATGTACATAAGTGAAAACAGCAAATATTGGATAGCTAATAGGCCCTTCCGAATTCGAGTATCAAAAAATATGGAAAATATCGCAGCGTTACTACTTTGACACATATCAATTAGTTTTCCTTAATACATAAAAACGTTTTGCAACACTGAATGATGTATTTCTTTCATAGCGCTTGCTTGATGGGTTTTTAATGTTTAAACACATATTTATTTCTTTTCCTTGGGTGGGTTGTTAAATGATATACAAAAAAATTTATGAGGACAGTATTTATTTCACAACTGATACTTATTACTAACATAATAATATATAGTTGAAGCTATATTTACAAGAGTTGGGTGGTGTTATCATAACCTACAAAACTTTCACATTGTACTGTACAAAATAGAGATCAATCAAAGGTTCAATTTTACAATTGGCTGAAACATTATATATAAAGCTGGCCGGTTTGAAAAATGCATCACACTCTTTACTAGGTGTTAATCTCATTCGCAATGACCAAACGGTTTGTCATGGTAGTGCTGTAGCCATTTATCTCCGTGCACATATTCCCTTTCTATTAGTAGCATATTCACTCGATTACTTCTACTAAACAGTGATCATCCTTAGTTAAGACTACTCTCTTCTGAACATGTTTCCTTCTTTATGAATGTTCATACCATTTCAATAATTCTTTATAATGGTTAGTTCGTTACTAAATAAAGTATTTTTCTATCCGTAATGAGCTTTTAATCACCTTCAGTCTGGCCTCCATCCTGAATAAAGCACAATTACTGCGCTTCTTACAACTGATGAAATATTATCTAGGAATGAATGATCGTCAGTTAAATGTGCTGACACTCTTACATTTTTTAAAGCTGTCAACCCTGATATTTTCTTCTCAATCCTTCACTCAAACAACAAATCCATTGCCCTTGTTGATTGTTATGTTAAAATTAAATATGAAAATTATAGGGTTGCGTCATCGTAAACTAGTTAATAGCTTATGGAAAATTTTGTGTTGCACAACGCAAGTTGAAGTATAGAAGTCGCTCCATCCCCATACGATGGTTAATAAGGCTAAGATAAATCAGACTTGCAGATGGTCCTTTTTTAGGATGGATATTCTAGAAGAGATCGCAAGGAGCGATAAAAACCGCTCATTGTTACATTTAATTTCAGTTATTTCTTTACTAAGATTTTTTTAATTACCTCTATAAATCTTATTTTTTCAAAACTGAATTTATCTATATTATTATTTTTAAATTGATTTCTTTAGTAGCATACGTATAATATATTACTTCCACAGGCAAAAACCTGTTCACATCAAAGTTTATTTATTATTTCTTTTCCCGAGAAAGGACGTAGGATAGTTTTTTAACAAAAAGAGAGTAAATATTTTTGCGCGATAACCGAAATACACACAGGCCGCTGGAAGCTAGTAGATTATAATTTTGCTGGTGGAGTTAAGTAAAGATCAAGCGGTATACTGCTGATTGTCAAGCAAGTAAAGCCACTGTGTATTCGTGCCGAATATTACCCCACTTCTGTGGAAAACAAAACAACATCAATTATTATAAAAATAAAACAGAAACTTGATATATTTTAAACGGATGAAGTATTCCGACGTGGTATAAACAAAACAAGTTGAGTACTGAAGCTGAAACTAGCTTGTCTAATTAAACCGAAACATAAAATAAAGGCAAAACTCAGATCAGCCAATATAATTTCGACCAGTGACGGTCATATTGATATAAATACAAATCTAATTATATAAATTAAAATTAAAATAGATGTCTAGAATACATATCAAATTATAATTACCATAATCTGCACTTCCATGTTGATTTCATCAAAAGCGTCAAGGATGCTGATATAGTAAATAACGCCCTTTCTAACCTTACGTAAAGCTCCGATGTTTCCATTGTTTCCAACAATATTTACGCTGATATTGATGTCTTTAAAGTACTTTTGTAGCATATTCATACGGTCAAAAATAATATTGAATATTATTAACACAAAATATAAATTAAACTCTACACTTATTGAGTGAAAAGTTATAACAATCAATTGAGTGTAGGCCAACAAGGTACTTTCATCCGTTAAATGTATGAAGAAGGTAATGTTATTAAAAATCAATAAAAAGTTGGTCAACGCAATGCCAAGAATATATATTTTGTTTAGTAAGAACAGCTGTTTGAAGCCAATTATAATATCATTGGTTTTAATCTTGCTAAAGAATCCAAACATTTTCTTTTGAGCGGTAATCTGGCCCATTATGCAGAAGCATAAATAATTTGCTAAGGTTATATATTTTTGATAGAACGCATCTTGCGAGACGATCAAGCAAGATATCACTAAAAGGGGAACAATTATACAGTAAAGTCTACACAACACAGTTAATTGTATCAAACGTTCGTTCTTAAAATAATTGCCTAGCAGAAGACGAATAATCATAAATATTTTCATTCGTAACATTATTATAAAAGAATATTATTTTACTCTTAAAGTAACCCATGGGTGTTACGATGATACAGCAACGAAAAATATAACGCTTCTAATAATGATGCTCGGTTTTAATCTAAAATTAAATGCACTTTCCATATTGTAATACAAAAATAATTAAAATACACAGTTATAATAAATTTAATCAATTCTACAAAGTAACATTCGAAATGGGTACCTATCGCCGAGGTTTAATATTTTATGGGCCAATCGCTTCTAAAATAAAACTAGACAAGTGTGCGTTGGATTTGTGCACCAAAGGTTCCGTACTGACACACAAAATTATAATTATCAGCATTTTTTTTAATATGCTAATTTTAAGACGCTGGTTCCTTAAGACCGGTTTTTATTTTTTGTTACTACTTTAGAAGTTTTGCACAACAATCAGTCCAATGTAACACTAGAATATAGGCAGCTATGACATACTTGTTATTAATTTCATAGGAGACATACTTATACAGGAGTCAAAATTTGAAAATGTCAAATGATTAAATAGGTTCAAAATACAGCCTTTTAAAGGGTTGACATTAAAAAGTAACACATCCTAACGTTTGTTTCATTTTGATTGTATAAGTAGCTTGGGTGAATTTTCCTTCTTGACCGTTCAACTCGCAGTGAAACTAACATTTTAGTGAATGCGGCTGTAGAATCTTTGTATATTATTTCTTTGAAATTGACCATTATATGCCCTCATATAGAGAGATCTTAATTTAATAAATGATTTTGATTTTGACTTAATCTTTACTTGATTTTGTGGTACGCATATTTGGTAAACATATGATCATGATTATACATTATGATTTTTCAAATATCGTACATGTGAACCAATTTTTTTTGTATATTTTAGACTTAATTATATCCATTAGTGATCAATGACTTCCAACGAGTCAAAATAACGATTTTATTTAAGTAATGTGAATTCCATGATCATTTATTACATATACGAAACTAGCTACAAAAGTTAAAATACTGTTTTAGTCATGATTTTCCAGAGCAAACATGCGTTCCCATCTAATAGGTAAAACGGACAGATAAATGGACAGACAGCGCTAGAAATTAAATACAAGGTCCCGATTTATTGTAAGGAACCCTAAAATTATCAACACTCCTGTACTCGTATATTCCTGACGTTTTTTATAAGACGGTCGGGGTGCTTTCGAGGAAATGTGTGGGCAAGCGTATTGCCATCTGTTATTTCGGTTCCACTCTTCAATAAAAAAAAATAGTACTGCCTGGTCCAAGGTTCGAACTCAACTCCTCAAGAATCAAACCATAAAACATAACTAGTATAGGTATGTTACCATCGGTTTGTTAGACACGAGTCATTGTTTATGACCTTCATTGAAGATATATTAAGAATAAAACAATGTAATTATAATTAGAAAAAGTATGATGTAGGTATTGATAGGAGCGATATCTACTCGTATGTTATTTAAGTATAAGAAATTGATCATCATAACAAAGTACGCTTTCTTTAATTACATTTTTATGGATATACAAAGTGATAGCATTTTAATAGCCGCGATTACTTAACCTTACCTAATTTTTATTATTGTCTGTACATTTTGAGTAGAATAATTATTTTCAGACTAATAAGAAGATCTTTCGCAGCATGTATACTGTTGCTGAAGCTGGGTGATGTAGTACTAACGTGCCTGGCTGAAGACGGTGGACCTACTTCGTCCTCTGTGAGCGCATCATCACACGTACCGCGACATACAATACTAACTGTGTCGCATTCTAGACTTTTATACATTTTTGTTAATTTCTTTATTTAAAATAAGAATTTTAATTCAAATGAAGATTTAGTATAATTCTAGTGTAGATTTAAACCTAGAAAGACAAAATTCTATACAATTGACCCTGCTTTACAAGTTGAACACTTGTTATCGATATTATCTTGTTATGATAATGTCTATAACTATTAATACTTTACTTGCACATAGACTATGTATATTCAGAATAATATTATTCTGATTATTGGTGATTATTATTATGTCTGTTATGAGTGTCGTTTAAGTGAACGAATTAAAGATAATTACTTAAAATCCGGTTTCGAAGGTACTTATGATGGGAAATACTTGTTAGTCCAAATTTTTGTCTCTCACCACAATGTATGTGAAAACGCAGTTTTACAAGGGCTGATTTTATGTATTTGAGTAGACTGTATTCTTAGCGAATACTTTACAATCCTGCGCTAATACCTATATCATAGATTTAACTACCCACAAAACTCAATAGAACTTGTTACGTTCCTTTAAAGATAGGGTGACATCACTGCTGTAGGTGGATACATCACAGGAGTAGAAGACAACAGTCTACAGGATAAGAAGCATACTCCTCTTGATGCCTGGTGTAAGGATCCTTTATTCCACGCCTAGGTTAACATAAGACCTGGCACTGCTGCACTAGTAGATAGATGCTCACAAAATGACAAAATATGGATAATTTCACTTGAATATCATAAGAGATTCACACGTTCATAAAATACCGGATACATAGTTTGTATAAGTGAGTTCAACAGATATAAATTAATTTAACCACATGCAAACGTTGTAGGTCGCAGAATATATTATCAGTCACGCCTTTGCTAGGGTGACGAGCGAAGCCGTATGCATTTTGGTGCAGTTCGGAGACCTACGGCCTTCAGAGTAGATGCATGTGGAAAGGAGATAGGGGTAGGAAGTAGACCGTTACTAGTTCGTTATGGTAATTAACCTAAACAATTGGATGAATATCCACCAAATTATGAGCGGAGCTTTGAAATAAATTATCGCTCATAGAGCCTTTCACATTGATGAGGATTTACATATTATACCCATCGTTTGAGTGAGTATATATACATACTAACACAAAGTTTTGGTAAAAAATCATAATGACGTCATTTCTTATCCGCCTTAATTTTAATATCTTCCCTTTTGTAATGAAGCATGCTCAGCGGTCAATATATAAATAAAATTATTAAAATAATAGGGTAGCAACATCGTTAAAAGTTGAAAGCTGATTGCAAACATTTGTCTTGTTCATAGTACAACGTAAGTTGAACTATAGATGTCGCTCAATTCCCATACGATGGCTAAGTACGAAAGGATAAATAAGAGTAAGTCATAATATGTCATGTTGCCGTAGCGGTAAGAGCATACCCCGTCTGTAAATGGCTTTGGATCGAATCCCTCATATGACTATAATTTTATATCTTGATATAATTTTGTAATCTTATATACTTAAGTAGTATTTGAATAAACCAACCGTGCCAGTTCTGCTTTTTCATAATATATATTTACTCCGTAATACCCCGTGGGGTGCCGGGTTAGAGTTTCACCTCCCCATATCATCCCGTGGGTGTCATAAAAGGCGACTAAGGGAATAATTATACTGGAAGGTGGTCAGCAGCGCCTTCTTAAGAACTACTATCTTACACTGCGATCCTCAAGCCAACTGCCAAGCGTGGGGGTTATGGCAAATACCCAGGGAGGCTGTGTTCAGCAGTGGACGATCTGGCTGATATAGTACAGTACAATACCACTTAGCAGATGTCTTTGTAGGAAAAAAAAACAATTACATAATAAATTCTATATTTAACTTTTTAGAACATTATTATATGTACAATATTTTAAAGTCACAAATATTTAATGTAAGTGCATTAAAAGTCAACTTAATTTCTCATAATATAGTTAAATGATTATTAAACAACGCAACATTTATTACTGTGACAACATTTATACTAATAAGTATGGTAATATTTGCATACAAGGACCATAATAAACATAGTCCTACAATGTTGGTATTTGATTGTGCAACAACATTGAGATATACAAATATATTGTATTTTATAAGAAAAAACACTAACATTTTTGATTTATTCATATTGATTTCTTTCCGACCGTTATTATTTTTTTCTATGCAGATTTGACTCTAAAATATATTGTCATAAACATCTACGTAACTCACAAAAGTATTTTAAAATTTATTTATCTACAATTTCATACATAACTCACATTCATCAGATAGTTAACTACGCAGGTAATATCAGTAACCAGTGTAACTGCTGTTACCTATTACCTGCGTACCCATAAATTGTTGTAGGTACAGGCGTATTGAGGAAAAAAAGGATATGGTAAAGAAAATGAAGATTCCGGCGGAGACAAATGGGCGACCCCGTCCGCTTATTGCGATTTTCGGATATAATATACGCAATATGAACCCGATACAGAGTTTTTTTATGCATTAAGTTTATGGAGCTGCGTTTGAGGTAAATCTAGATAAGATATGTTGGCATAGTCGAGTATGAGGAGTAAATCACTTATTACTACGTTATTGCTTTGTCTACCTACCACAAAAAAAAACTATGTACCTAATAGCTATGAAGTGCCGTGCCGCAGGTCCATAAGGTTCGATCTCCACCGCCAGCTTGAGCTTCGCCGCATAGTGGATGGTCACCGCTATCTCAAGAAGAAAATCTGTCGCCAAGCACCTAACGGCGCGTTCCAGCAGCAGTCCTTAAAAGCCAGTGAAATAACAGGCACATAAGACTTAACAACTATGTCTCAAGGTGACGGGCGCAATGCAATTCGTGACTTGTGACGAAATGCAATATGTTTTAGGCAGAAACTAGTCCGCTTAAGAGGTTAGTCTGGTGGGCCTCGAGCTTGTACACGTTACAGTAACATAAAAAAAATATATCCTTATATCTAGGACATCCCTGAGTCAGCTAGTAGCACTCGGGGACCTCCACCGTAGCCACTTGTCATTATTGAACAAGACCTAACTTTTATTATAGTTGTTGGTTAGCCTAGAATACTAATGACATACAAAAAATGCATTACATTGAAGAGAAACTTGGTTGTTTATATTAAATTCCCCTTCATACCAGAAATCTTAAAAAAATTGAATAATTATTTTAAATCATACAAAAATAACTTGCTATAAACTATGTTCGTGACTGTGCCTAACATCTTACTAACTTGTGTAGCTCTAGCTTCTATTCGAATAGTGATACGGAATTTTGCGAATGCCTAACTGGCCAGCTACTGTCCTCAAGTAGAAGATCAGTCAAACACTTTTTACTATATTCTAGTAGCTGTCCTTCAGAGCTAGTTATAGGTTTGGTTGAGAACACCTTAACTCTTATATATCGGTATTTAATTCTTAACAATGCAAAATTATCGTATATTGTGAAAATATTCACCACTGATCCCCAGCGGTTTAACCCATCATCACTTACTATCTAATGAGATTGTGGTTGAGGGATAAGGGATGTGAGATTAATGGAAAATAATCGATTTAACAAAAATCGATTTTAATAGAACTAAATAATCGATTTGTGTGAAAAATTTTTTTTTTTGTTATATTTAAAAGTACATGCTTTTCATGTTCTAATAATAAAACTAAGAGATTCATATTAACCATTTATCAGACTAAAAATCAAATAAAATTGTATAATAAAAAAATAACCAATACAAAACTAAAAATCAAAGACAATGTTCCTTTAAAATTTCAAGGTAAGGACCTCCTTACCTTGAAATTTTAAAACCAAATAGCATTATTGATACAATTTTTTAAACTATTAAATATTAAATTGTATTAATTCTAAAATATCGCCAGCCACGTTTAGGTTACACCTAAAAGTAGCTGGCGATATTTTTGTTGTTTGCCAACAACGGCATCAACTTTATCTTACATTAAAAACAAAGTAGTTTTCAGTGTAGTGGTGACACTACACTGTACACTACTTTACTTGCATACATACATGACTACATGGCGCCGTTTATATTTAATCAACTTATACGTATGAACTTCATTCGAGATTTTTCATACAACGCATAGATGGCGCTGTTTATAAAATTAATACGTAGGTACTGCAAGTTTTTTTTCATGCATCGCATGGATACGAGCTGTTTCTGAAAATCGATTTATCTTATACACATTTAATTTATATAATCTATTGACTAAAATTCGATTTATATTACAATAAAAAACGGTAATTAAAAATCGATTATAATAAAACTGCTGATAGTTATATCCCTGACTATAGAGACTAACCCAGGTACCTATATTTAAAAGAAATTATTAAGTAACTGCAAACTATTTTCATTTGCATGTTAGATAGGCATTGTCTTTTACTACGAGACTCAAAACTTAGAACAAAAAATTTGCGTATCCCTATGCCCCCAAACCTCACAGGACTCAAACTTGCACCCAAGCCCTATCTTCCATCTTGACATTCAAAACCGACACTAAGATCTAATTTACATCAATTAAAATATGACATTAATATAAGTAACATTGAAGTATAACTAACATCTAATTAATTAAGATATAATTAGACCTTAAAACATAGTATCTGCTAGTGCACACATTTTTAGAAATAAAAGGACGAATCATGTACTTAGCCAAATAATTGTTTTGCGACAGTCTTTCCTATTGCCAAAGAGGGTCTGACTTATTGATCATAATCTTAATACATATTATGTGCAATGTTTATTAAGTTCATTTCATTTTTGAAACAAAAATATCATGTTATGTGCCAAAGCCTTGTCAAAGATTGTAAAATGTTTTGTTTTCAAGGTTTCCAAGTTATGTGTTTCTGTTCGGCAAGTCTAGTTGTCATGTTGCGTTGAGTTTCAACTTGTAGCTCTTGCAACAGTCATTTATTTTAAATACCTGGCCCATTTCGACGGTCCCTGTGTATTGTCGAGTGCAATGATTGGCGATGTTGGTGGATGAAGGGAAAAGGTAATTTATCGGACATGCACAAAAAGTACAGCCGGTTTTTTACTACATTAGAAATGACGTCATATTCACGTGAACCTTTAAACTAAAATAAAAATGAGGCTGGGCTTAAAGTACGAGTAAGACAGGATGAAAATAAAGTTAAATGAAAGTATACTAATATGGTGTGCTACATCTGATAAACTCCTAGCTTCTACACAATAAAAACATTAATTTGTAGCGCTAAAATGACATTTGAGACACAGAAAGCAAAGAAGCTTGCGGCTAAGCTCACATTGATTGGAGAGGCACGCAGCAAAGTGAAATTAAACGGGCGACTTTCCATGTACTGCAATCCTGATTCCAGCTCGTACAATAATTCTTGATCTGCAAACAATTGGAAGCCAATATGCTAATTGCTTCATGGATTGAGTGTCGTAATACGTCGTTTTAGATTCTCGAGTGTGCATTGCCTATATAGTTTAATGCTATTAGGTTTTTGCCTAAGAAATTTTTAGTAGCAGTCAGGAGTTCAACACCATGCCAGGTAATAGGCCTTTTAATATGAGTTCATATGATAGCTTTCTTTTGAACTTGCTCATGAAATGTTCTCTTCTGTCTTTCTGTATAAAATTTGAAGCTATGAATATATTTTGAAGCGCTAGTTAGTTAGAAGGCTAGGAAGTTATTTTGAAGCGTAGCGAAGTTTGGTCAGCCATTCTGAGCCGATAAGCAAAGTTAAGCAACGTCCGCCCTGGTCATGAGTTGGATGGGTGACTGCTGGTGACATTACTACTGAGCGCTTCCCTGCTTCGGAGGGCACGTTAAGCCGTCGGTCCCGGTTGTTGTCTTAGGATGGCAGTCGCTATAGCAAGTGGTAGAGTATTTTGCAAATGCCCCCCTGGCTAGCTATAACCCTCAAGTAGAAAATCTGTCGCCAAGCACCTAACGGTGTGTTCCGGCAGCTGTCCTTGAGAGCCAGTAAATTTGGGTTAGCCTGAACAACATCTTCGACCACATCATCACTTACCATCAGGTGAGATAGTAGTCAAAGGCTAAAATATCAAAAAATAAAAAAAAATCTGAGTGAGAGAAAATATATACCTGGACATCTTATTATCTGTGCAGTGAACCAAGCCTTGATATTGTCAACTTTGGAGCTGATTGCCTCCGAAATCACACACGACCCAACAATAAGTCCAAATTTCAAAAGCATTCTGATTACTGCGGCTGATATCAAGAGGATAGGAAACTGTAGAAGGAAATATAGGCTTGTTTAAGACTAATACATCAGATATAATATTCAGCTTCAGCAAGGCACTGTATCAAGTGAAATTACTGAGCTAGTTCTGTTCCAGCTTTGGAACCGCTATAACATCTTCCGATAATATCAGTACTTACCAATTAATAGGTGTACTCAGATACGCATTATGAAAAAAAAGTGACATAACATTATATTCTACATTGGATATTGAATGTTTGTCTCTAACATTTTACACTTCTGGATTTTTGTGCTTTTTCTCTTTCTAGATAGAGAAACATGAGAAAATTGACTTTAAACGTTCATGCATGTTGTTGGTTTAAATAGTTGGCTTTAGCGGGATATTAAAAATATAAAAGGTTTTTTAAATAAAAATCTAGTTTAGGTAATCTTTATACCTAAAATGTAATGGAATTTGGAGGATATTTAGAAAGATTCTGTATTACTGAACACAGCATTCACCATTAAAAGGCGGTTTGCCATAATTATCAAGTTTAGCAGGCAATTTGGGGATCGCCATGCAAGACAACAGTTCCTTAAAAGCTGCTGAACTTCAGGGGATAACATTCTAGTCCGGCATCTCATGGCCAATACAAATTTTAGAAGGTAAATTTTTTAAAGTGTTATTAGAATAGGTTAACCTTGTACAAATGTTGTTAGATACTTTAAAACTATTACATAATATATAATAATAATACGGATTTTAGCTGTAACTTTCAAATAACTCATATAACTTTTACGATAATGTGAACGGGATTCTTGTATGTTGCGAATTCCATGACCATGTGCTATGGTTACAATAATTTCGTAATCGAAAAAACTGTTTTTTATTTAAACTTCTCGGCGCAGATGTGCGTTTGTTTCTAATGTGGTACATGATATTTTTATGTTCCAAAATTGGGCCAAGAAGAAGGTTTATAAGAACACGGTGACAGACATGATTAACTTTTTTTAATAAAAATTTATGAGGAGGCTATGATTTTTATTTAATTACAAGGCAAATCGGTAAATAAATAATAAAAGGTACAACAAGACTTTTACAAGCTCCACTTCAGAATGTCCTAATAAAGTTTCGGGTTGCCAACTAACACATAAAATAACTGAATGATAAAAATGACAGTTAACACACAGTGCGTTTTAAGTTTTAACCGATATATCGGTGACTGTGAAACGCAAAGATAGTGTTTTGTTAAATAAATATGTTCTGGGTAGTACCGGAACTTACTCGAACATTCTGAAACAGGCCCTTAATGTGAATGTACCGTGTGGTATGAAGCCCGTATGGTGAAAGGACATTTTGAGAATGTTCATCTCAAACTTCAAAACCTGCCGCCAAGCACCGAACAGTGTGTTCCGGCAACAGTCCTTGAAAGGCAGTATAAAGTTACAGACATGACTGAACAACTGTTGGTTTCAGGGTGATGGTAATTTATCACTTGTGTCGAATGTCTTGTGTTTGCGTGTATCGTACCAAATAAATAAGAAAAATATTGGTTTTCTGTGTATTTTTACACGACTGCTCGAAAAAAGGAGTGTTCTGTTTTCAGGGTTCATGTATGTATGTATGTTTGTAAGCACAGAAAAGAAATAGTATTTTATATCTCTATGTAAGCTTCTTTATTCCATCATAACTTTTAACGACTTCGATTTGTCTCGATAGAACAAGTAACACTATGTGCATGATGGGTTTTAGACTGCATATTGTGAAAAAAAATTTCTTCTCATCACTTTTTTGAAGCGCTCGTTGCCAAGTTTGCTTAGCCATTCTGAATCGATCAGCAAAGTTAAGCAACGTCCGCCGCGGTCATGAGTTGGATGGGTGACCGCTTGTGACATTACTACTGAGCGCTTCCGTGCTTCGGAGGGCACGTTAAGCCGTCGGTCCCGGTTGTTGTCTTAGGTTAGCAGTCGTTTAACCATGGTGGGAGCGCACTTTGCGAATGCCCGCCTGGCTAGCTACCACCCACAAGTTGAAAATCTGTCGCCAAGCACCTAACGGTGTGTTCCTGAAGCTGTCCTTGAGAGCCAGTAATTCTAGGTTAGCCTGACTAACATCTTCGACCACATCATCACTTACCATCAGGTGAGATAGTGGTGAAAGGCTAACCAATCAGGCATAAAAAAATAATATCGTTTGATCTGTCTTGATAGGACAAGTAACACTATGAACAAAAAAAAAACTGGTGGATTTAAGACTGCATATTGTGAAAAAAAAATTTCTTCCAATCACATCAAGCGCGGTATCAAAATCAACAGCTTCCAAAACGATTCCATAAATATATATAACTTACTATTGTAATTTCAATGGAACGATAAGACACCTAACGAAAATAAATAATTTGCAGTTGAATTTTTTACTTTTTTAATTAATATATACTTGTACAACATATATATTTACTTACTGAATTTGATTCCATTAATAATTTCAACCAATTGCGTACATCGATTACTTCATGTACACCTTGGAGAGTCAGAATAATAAGAATCTGAAGCAACAAAGAAAATTAATATAAAATAAGTGCACACAAACATGGCGTGACTGCGTTCGGAGCCGTCAGCACAAATATGGATGCAACACAGTTACCCATCGTCTGTGCTGCATTAATTTATTTCAAAATATTGATACAACACAGAGTACATAAGTTTAAGTTAAAGGACTACAATATAATTGCAAAATATAATTATACAGGGTTATTGGTATAATGCTAACAACCTCTTAGGGTTGACTTCTGCTATTAATAAAAAACATTTTGAGATAAAAAATGTTTTTTTTTTGTTTTAATGCCTACTCCGGGCCAAGAGCGTTCCCCGCGGCAACACTGGACCGCGCCGTGCGCTCTTTGAATAGAGTTTTGAATATATACGTCGAGTAGTAAAAACTAAGAAATAATACATTACAGGCACAAGGGGCTTTAAATATTAGATGGACCTCGTACTTATTCTGTCAAAAACGCATGAAATACACGAAAAAAAAATTTTTTTTAATCATTAAAAATTATATCTCAAAATGTTTATCAGGACTAGCGGATGTCAACCCTATGAGGTTGTTAGCATATTACCAATAACCCTGTATATTATGTACTTATGTTCTTAATTCTAATTGGTAGCGGGGCCCAAACTAGGCTTGGCCTGAATCTTGGTAACTCATAAGATAGATTTAAACGTCGTCGGGTGTGACGCGCTCAATGATACTATTTCCTTACATATAATAAGTAATTGAACCAGTAGCTATATACTAAGTTGAATCAGTACTTAATCAGTACTATCAGTACTAATATTATTAATGCGAAAGTAACTCTGTCTGTCTGTCTGTTACGTTTTCACGCCAAAACCGATTTGAATGAAATTTGGTATGGAAATAGTTTGAGACCCGGGAAAAAACATAGGATAGTTCACTGCGCAAAAAGAGGTTAATGTTTTTGCGCGATAACCGACAACGCGCGGGCAGAGCCGTGCCCGGAAAGCTAGTTTTTTTATATTTTTATTATGTTATTGTTACGGAAGAAGCTCGAGTCCCACCTGATGTTAAGTGGACTTACCCCTGCCTATTACAGATGCATTTCATCACAAGTCACGAATTGCATTGCGCCTGTCACCTTGATACATAGTTGTTAAGTGTCATGTGCCTGTAATTTCACTGGCTCTCAAGGACTGCTGCCGGAACACACTGGGTGTTTGGTGACAGATTTTCTACTTGATGGTGGCAGCTAGCTAAGCGAGCATTCGCAAAAGGCTCTGCCACATTGCGGTGAAGCTCAAGCCGGCGATGGAGATTGAACCGAGGACCTGCGAGAAAAAAAATGTCCCAAAAAAAAAATGATAGAACATATTTTTAAAGATAATAAGCAAACTGAACTAAAAATATGCAAAATTTGACGAAGTTTCAACACATTTAGGTAATAAGAAAATTATGTATATATGGAAAACGATACCACGCTTTCTAGCTATACACACAAAAAACTCGTTTTTTGGTTGCAATATTTTCTAACCATAATCGTTAAAGCTGAAACTATAATAAATACTAGCATTATATTGACTGAAACTGACCAAACCCATAAACAAAACCAAAGCAATTATTTATCCAACATAAAATGAAATATATTTTAATTACCATGAACTGCACTTCCATTTTGATTTTATCAAAACTATCAAGGATGTGGATATAGTTAAGAACACCTTTTCTGACATTACGTAGAGCTCTGAAATTTCCATTATATCCCACAATATTAACGCTGATATCGATGTCTTTGAAATACTCTTGGAGCATATTCATATGATCAAACATAATATTGAATAATATTATGACTAAATAAAAATTATACTCGATACTTATTGAAAGGAAAATTATTACAAAACATTCAGTGTATAAGGATACGGTTCTGTCATCAGCATAGGTAACGAAAACTATTATGTGATACAATATCAATAAGATGTTGGTCAATACAATGCTAACAATATATTTTTTGGTGACAAAGCATTGCTGTTTGAAGCCAATGACAATATTACTTGTTTTAATCTTACTGAAGAATCGAAACATGTTCTTTTGGGCGGTAATTTGACACATTATACTAAAGCAAAGGTTAGACAGATACAATAAGATTAAAACTATTTGAGAAAACCCATCTTTCCTGATAATCAACCAAATTAACACTAAAAGAGACACAATAATACAGTAAAGTCTGCACAACACGTTAAATTTTACTAAACGATCATTATTAAAATAATTGCCTAACAGAAGACGAATTATCATGAATATTTTCATTCGAAACATTATTGTATCATGTTTTTTTTAACATCACACTTGAGCGTGTCGATGATAAAGAACAAATAATATAATTATGGTGTATGGCGGTTTCTATTTGATATTAAAAATATTTTTAATACACTTTCCACAATGTATTACAAATTAAGATAATAAAATTTAATAGTTCTAATTTATATAGGTAATTAAATTTACAAAGTAACATACGACACAAGGATCGACAAGATTGCTTTAGTATTAGTGTTTGTAAAGGACATTTGCTTGGATAAACTAGCCAAGTTTCGTGCCAACAATCAGTATGTTTTTGAAAGAATTTTAAGTTCAAGAATTCGGCCATAGTACAGTCTAAAGTATAAGGGTAATTCTCATCGAAGCTCAAATGTGGTGGTCACACAGTAGTATTTCCGAAACGGTATAAGATAGAAACAAAATTTTAGGATAGGAGGATAAAACATCTACTATGTTACAAAATAAATAAAGCTTCTCAATAAATGCAAACATCGTACCAAAATTTAGCAGTTACACATTCATGATAACCTTAAATAGTTGTACCTATAACTTGGCAGTTTTTAACCATTTCAAATTTCAATGGTAATTAATTAACTCTCAGACCAATAACTTCTTATTTTCAGAACAGAACCGTTCTGAAAATAAGGGTTTTCTGTTCCAGTCATGTTGTTAAGGGTGAATTAATCGTACCCTTTTAAAGCCTTTTTATACTCAATTAGAAGTAAAATTGTTTAGTATTGTTATTGTATGGACTCTTTTGAATCCGAATCACCACGCATTTGTTTTTAGGTCACCTTTCTGATTGAGAAAAATGAGTGACACAACCACTTTGCTAGGTCCCTGGTTTGATTTCCATGTATGATATTTTAATAATCTTCTAAAATATGACGTGTTCTTCATGACGTGGTATGTAACGGTGGCAGAGGGCTTGTCATATTATGTTTTTTTTTAATTTGATTATCACGGAACATGCACGAGGCCCACCTGATGTTAAGCGAACTAACTTCTGCCTAAAACAGATGCACTCGTCACAAAACGAATTGCAATGCGCTCGTCACTTTGCGACGTACAGTTGCTAAGCCACATGTGTCTGTAATTTTACTGACTCTCAAGGACTGCTGCCAGAACACACTTTTAGGTGCTTGACAGACTTTCTACTTGGTGGCTAGCCAGGTGAGCATGCGGGTTTTCCAAATGCTCGCTTGGCTAGCTACCACATTCCACTATGCTTTGATCCCCATCAAACCATGGACCTACGCCACGGCAGTCAATATCTGTTACCGCTCGGCCAGCATTGCCTGTAATTTCACTGGCTCTCAAGGACTGCTGCCAGAACACACTTTTAGGTGCTTGTCGACAGATTTTCTACTTGGTGGCTAGCCAGGTGAGCATGCGGGTTTTCCAAATGCTCGCTTGGCTAGCTACCACATTCCACTATGCTTTGATCCCCATCAAACCATGGACCTACGCCACGGCAGTCAATATCTGTTACCGCTCGGCCAGCATTGCCTGTAATTTCACTGGCTCTCAAGGACTGCTGCCAGAACACACTTTTAGGTGCTTGTCGACAGATTTTCTACTTGGTGGCTAGCCAGGTGAGCATGCGGGTTTTCCAAATGCTCGCTTGGCTAGCTATCACATTCCACTATGCTGTGATCCCCATCAAACCATGGACCTACGCCACGGCAGTCCATATCTGTTACCGCTCGGCCAGCATTGCTTCAAGTTATTATGAGATCCAAAACTCATCATTCGTAAGATAGGTTTTGTCACCTTAACTATAGCTTCGGGGATATAAAGGCAAAATTCTGTTAATGAAAATAATATTAAATGATGAGGATATGGGTTAAGCGTTTTGGCTCATTTTTTGATGCCTTATCGGTTAGCCTTTGACCACTATCTCACCTGTGGTCATGTTGTGGTCGAAGATATTGGTCAGGCTAACCTAGAATTACTGGCTCTCAAAGGCAGTCATTTAGACGCTTTTTCGATCTTCCATTTGCCGTGCGTTTTTCGAACCTTATTTTTATTATAACAAATATTGTCGTTTCTGACTGAATGAAGCTGTACGATCTGAAAAGGAAAATGGACTTCTCGACGTTAGCAATATAGTTTGACCTTACAGTTATTTTTAGACATCTGGGCATTGATTGGGGATTGCAGGTTCCAAAGGTGGAAATATTAACGTTGAAACGCGGATATACATGTTTAAGCTACTCACACCAACGAGAACCATTTCGTCGCTAATGTTGTCGTTATATTTTGCCTTATTCAAACTATTTTACAAATCACGACAAAAAATATTCTGTGTGATTTATATATCTACAATCTAATACGAAAATCTGATTATCCGTTTTAGAGGTCCGACGCTCCCATGCACAAATCACAAAAGAACACTCCTTGAACTAGACCACTTGACATGGTTAAAAATATAGTTGCAATGATCCAAATTTAAATATGTGATTATATATCTGTAGTTTTTTTCCATATTTTTGAGAACTACGTTATCATAATGATAAAAATGATTGCTTACTCTAAGTTATATTTAATATCCCCGTCTCCATTAGGTACCCGCCTAAAATTGCATCATGCCGTATCTCTCGATGAGATCTCTTTTGAAGAACTAAGTTTTTAAGATGGCTTTCACAACTTACCTTTTGTAGCACTCGTAGCGAAGTTTGCTAAGCCGTTCTTAATCGATCAGCAAAGTTAAGCAACGTCCGCCGCGGTCATGAGTTGGATGGGCGACCGCTAGTGACATTGCTATTGAGCGCTTCCGTGCTTAGGAGGGCACGTTAAGCCGTCGGCCCCGGTTGTTGTCGTACGATGGCAGTCGTTACAGCATGGTGGTAGAGCATTTTATGAATGCCCGCCTAGCTAGCTACCAACCTCAAGTAGAAAATCTGTCGCCAAGCACCTAACGGTGTGTTCCGGCAGTTGTCCTTGAGAGCCAGTAAACCTAGGTTAACCTGACCAACATCTTCGACCATCACCATCACTTACCATCAGGTGAGATAGTGGTCAAAGGCTAACCTATAAGGCAAAAACAAAAAGTAAATAATTATTATAAAAGCATTCCCTAAGTTTTCAAAGATTCCCAAGTAACTAAAAAGGAATTACGTACTTTGAAATCTTCCAAATTGGTAATCCTAAACTACGAACAGGTTTATTCAAGCCCTATATTAAGGTAGTTGGTTAATGGCTTGTAGGTTGTTTAGATGCAATCGTTGTAGTAGCTGTTGTGTTGTATAATATACTCGTAGTTCCAAATATTTGTCGAAGGCGTGCCGCGGGTGAAATAAAATCAGCCAATAGTGAGTCAGACTCGCGAACGAAAGGTTTCATTATTTAAACAACATCAGATACTATACCTTGATAATTTATTGTTGTTATCACGTGCACGAGTCCGTTTCGCACTTCTCCGAATTTTAGTATTTGATGTAACAGCGGCATCAGAAATACAGCATCTGGAATATTTCAACTGTTTAGCAATCACGGTTCATGAGATACAGCCTGGTGACAGACAGACAGTGTTGAGGAGTATTTGGGTCCCGTTTACCCCTTAGGTACGGAACCCTAAAAACGATACCAGAGCAACCTAATAAAATGATTCCCAAATGAATATCTTGAAGCTCTCGATAGACGAACTAGTTCCAAGGAGTTTAATTATTTTATTATATTAAACTCCTTGGAACTATGTCATCCAAACTGGTTTATCCAGTTCTCGTATTACATTCACCAAATGTATGTTGATAATGAATAGATTCAGGCGTTAGTTTGCGGAAATCCATATTTAATATTAACAAATATTTTAAGAAAATAATACATTAATATTTTAATAAAACACTTAAAAAATATAAAAATATATCTAGTGTCAAGTGTGCCTAATTTTCCTGTTAAGCCCACGTGAAGTCACTAGCACCATGCAGCAAAACCGGAAAAATTTTCGACGCGTGCCGCTTCTGTACGAAGCATCCTCAGGAGATCTTGACTCTACGAGCGCATGATTGAAAATGATCTCACGTTCGTGCACTCGAGAAATCATCTATTTAGAAATAATTTCTTATATATATTATATAATAACAAATTATTATAAAATGTTTTTTGAACTTTATGGGGAACGATTCTGTAAATAACTGATATCCTAAAATCTCTATCAATAACGTTTTTGTCCATAAATATTTAGTTAATGGAGTGTAGGCACAGATTACATTATAGTCGAGTCCCAATACACACATCAATTACCCTCCGTAAATGCACTGCTAAAGCTACGTTGTACAAGACGTCAAACGTGACGTTGAAACTAACTGATCACGACAGTATTATATGTTAATTAATTTGATACAATTAGGGTCCGTTTCAGAATGTCCTAATAAAGTTTCAGGTTGCTAACCAACACATAAAATAACTGAATGATAAAAATGACAGTTAACTTGCAGCGCATTTCAAGCTTTAACCGATAGATAGGCTAAATCCATGACTGTGAAATGCAAAGATAGTGTTTATTTAATAAATAAGTTCTGGGTAGTGTAACCGGATTTTACTCGAACATTCAGAAACAGGCCCTTAGAAAGACAAACTATTCACATAACATTATTATACACATATCACTGTATACATTTGATAGAAACCAATTTATCTTTAACTTTATTGACCTTATGAATAAATGATAGGGTAGTAGTTAATGTGTGAACTTCGTATCTGCCCATGATGACTGCAATGTATATAGTATATACATTGCAGTACTTATTGGTTTCATGAGTAACATAACTAAGTAGGTACTTACTTACACAATTAAGTAAGTACCTACGGAGAACAAAATGACGATAGTATAACAGTCTTAGGAAAGTATTATTTTCTAACAAAAATTTCAGGCATCACGTATGTGTCAGCAAATTCAGTAAATAAATTGGACTTCCTACAACAAAGCCTTAGAATATTATTTTACTTGGCCCAAAAAATAATTTAGGCCTTACTTACGGAACTCATTACAATTTGATTGACACTTTGTTAAACCTTGAACTTAGTTCTCCCAATTCTAATTCCGACAAAAACTGAACGTAATAGAAAATCAAATCCTACAAAAATGTCTTTGAAAATTGCCTGTATTTCTTTGGCAGGCGTTAGCTGTATGACAAGGATATTGATGAACTTGGTCAAATTTTATACAGGGTTATTTGTAAAATGCTACCAACTTCTTAAGGTTGAATTGTGCTGCTGTTAGTCCTAACAAAAATTTTGAGGGAGAAAACATTATTTTTTGAATTTTTTATCATTTTATTTGTTTTTTTTTTTGGTTTGTTTATGTGTATTTGATGGAAAAATCACGAGGACTACCTGATCTTCAAAGTCTCTTGTGCCTGTAATTTATTATTTCATATTTTTATAGCCCGTCGCGGCTACACTGGACAGCGCCGCGCTTCCTTTGAATAGAGTTTTGAGTATTAACATCGAGCTAAGTAGGTAATAAAAAATATGAAATTATAAATAACAGGCAAAAGATACTTTTAACATCAGCTAGTTCTCGTGCTTATTCCGTAAAATACACATAAAAACAATCAAAAATAAAACAATGAAAATATATTCAAAACATTAAAATTTTCATTTAAAAAAATTTGTTAGGACTAGAAGAAGTCAACCCTAAGAAGTTGTTAGCAATTTACCAATAACCCTGTATACTTACTAAATAAAAGTCAAATATATTCGGGAAAAGTATTGAAACTGCGACGTGATGGTGAGCCTACCAACCCCGCTCAAAGAAACGTCGAAGACTTCCGATTGAAGCCTGAATAAACTGGAATCGTGATATTCGGCAACTTAATTATACTCAGTGACATCTAATTGACAAAATGGTGCATTTATACATATGGATATAATAATAATCATTATTTCCAAAAAAGATTTTATATTTGTGTTTGTACATATTTTTTTTAATATTGAACTGGATAGCACTTGTCCACTATCTCACCTGATGTTGAGTGATGATACGATCGATGATAGAGCGCGCTTACCCAGAAAAGTAAGGTTGGCTAATATTATTAGGATCACTTGTTAACATTAAGACGAAAGCCTGGGCTCAGAGAACAGACTTAGACGGTACACGGTATTATATTTTATGGTGAATTTAAGCGCCGATGAGAGCGTAAGTACAATATTTCACAGGATAACAATATAAGTAGAATAAGTGGTTTTACGTTCTAATATTTGAGGTTAACAGAGATAAATTGAAACGCTGATACTAGGGAATAAGGGTGTGTGCGTTATTATAATGAGTGTGTAAAACTAATGTCAAGTGTGTGTAAGGATAAGGTTGGCTTGACTGTACCTTGCTACAATATTATAAAAGGCCTCCTGTTTCATTATAGTCTTACCAGTTAGTAGCTGAGCTCACCGTCGAAGATTTAAATAGGCTACGATTAGAATGAGAATTTACTCTCAAGTACAGTTGCCGGCATAATAGCCAAGAATATCAACCATGCAGTCATTATACTCGTAGCTTCCAAATTATCAATGGTTTTAAAAATGTGTTCATGTCATCTACATGGTCTTAGAATAAATTCCAGTTTTTATATCACCGCTATAAATCCAATTTTGTCTGAGTTCATATACATTGTATTTGAACTATTTAAAAAAATATACCCATTTTTTTAGTAGGTAAAAGTGTGACTAGTTTTTAATATAGAAAATAGAAAATTAGATTTGTTTCGTACCTAAAGCAATGCTATGCCAGGAACTGTAGGCAGGATATAAGCGACTTTAACATACTACACACACCCCTCCTTTTGTGAGAGGTGCCGAGGCAAAGCAAGATGGGGTCACGTTAGCATACACCGTCTTGCCCCGGCTGTTGGCCTGGACTAAACCGTGCCTCGACGTCTATGGACGGATGACCTTCCTCACCAAGACATATCTACAGACGTGTGGGGTCGTGCAAGCCGGTTAAGAGTCCCTCGACTCCAGTGAGTTAAGCGGTAACCTCTCAGTTTGTCTCAACTGGCGAACTGTCTGCGCTCATCACCCTAAGACATAAAGTTGTAAAGTTTCTTGTGCCTGTAACTTTATCGGAACATATACCTTTCAAACTTGTGAACATTTCAGCTTGGCAGTAGAAATAGGTACTGTACTGTACTCTATCAGCCGGATTGTCCACTGTTGAACACAGCCTCCCCATTAAGGGGGTATAAGCCCTAATCCCCACGCTTGGCAGGCGTCTTGGGGATCGCAGTGTAAGTTGGCAGTTCTTAAGAAGGCGCTGATGCCCACGTTCTAGTATTTTTCCCTAAGTCAACTTTTACGACACCCACACGGGAAGAAATGGGGAGGTGCAATTGTAACTGGTATTTCCCAGTAAAAATCTCCCATAATTCCAAATAAAAATCTCACTTAGATTACTTGTGACTGCCACTTGTGCCAACATATTTTATTTCTAGATTCCCAATATCTCAATATAAATCTTCTTTTTCATAATATGGCCAATAAATTTGGATTGCCTGTCGTGACAGGTAGTGTTTGTAATACATATACTGTATTCAATGAATAATAGATAAAAACATTTTACTTTATTTAGCCTGTACGTAGATGTTGTAAATCTAGATAAGCCTCTGATCGTTATTGAGATAGTAAATATTTTTGTTCTTTACTTGCAATAGACTCGTTATTTTTTCGGTTCCGGACCTCAAAAGGGAATAGAAACCTACAGAGGATCACTTTGTCGTCAGTCTGCCCGTCTGTCCATCTGTCAAGACCCTTATTCACAGGAAGGTGTAGTGGTATCATATTGTAATTTATATCAAATACTTGGGTTCATACGGTCTCTATCAGTAGTATATTTTGCTTTTTCACAATGAAATCAAAATATGTAGGGCATTTCCGTTGACTTAGTTAATATCTAGGTTGACCAAGTTTATATCACTATTCGCATTGAGCTACCGTGCTTCGGATGGCACGTTAAGCCGTCGGTCCTGATTGTTGTCTTCGCATGGCAGTCTGGCAGTCGTTATAGCATGGTGGTAGGGCATTTTGCGAATGCCTGGCTAGCTACCACCCTCAAGTAGAAAATCTGTCGCCAAGCACCTTACGGTGTGTTCCGGCAGCTGTCATTCTAGGTTAGCCTGAACAACATCTTCGACCACATCATCACTTACCATCAAGTGAGATAGTGGTCAAAGGCTTTACTATCAAGCATAAAGAAAAAATAAATAAATACATATATTATTATCATACATACTTAAGTATTAGGTCTTTGAGCAAATATTTTAGATGTTTGTACAGCACACATTGAAGTACTGAGAATCCTTGTGTGGAAGCAATTTCTCTAAAAATATTTGGTTGGTTCTTTCATCAATATTCTAGTTTAGTATTGACTTTTACTCAAACAATATGTAAGAGTTTTTAGGTATAACAAATACCTAAAAAAACATTTAAAGTTGCACGAACGGAAAGTTACTTGGTGCTGTATCGATGATTACCCGATGCAAAATGTAATATAGAAACTTAATATGTTTTATAATTATAGATAATTTGTTAGTTGTGCTTAGTTAAGAACACAAGTGTCACAGGGGGATGGAAAGTTGTACTGTAAAAATATACTTTTCATCCATTCCATAAAGCAATAATCAAAACTTATTTTGCGTTCCAGTAATTTTTATATCCATGTGCTTATTTTATTAATAAAATGTTAGGCAAATATATGAGTACACTTTATTTCAAATCAACTTCAGTCTTTTCTGATATACCACTGAATCGTTGAAGATCTTTTTTGTATATACATCTGCTTTAATAGGTGCGTTGTTTCCAAAATTGCTTAAACTGTTTAGCGAGAAGGCTGTTCTAATATAGTGTTACGAGCTGAAAGTTTGGGATAAATAATGCAATACTCCTTCACCTAACTGAAATTTTTAGGTATTCACCAGTTCTACAGTCACTGCATCTTTACTAGAATAATACTAAAATACTGAACTGTTCGCTTTTTAATCACACACTTCCCTGTATTTATTTAACTATTCGCGTTTGGAGCATTTGGTCTAAAGATTGCACTGAAGTTAGTTTCTTACTCAAAGTAAAACTGACCGATTTGCCCAGACCCGACTTTTTTTTTTCAGAAAAGCCATAGTTTCTAAAATGTTCAATGCTAATCTAGATAGAAAAACAATAGAGGCCATAAATCCCCCTCTCATCGTAAATATTTTTTTATGAAATTTCACGCAGCTCTAACTACTACTTATTCTGTGATGTTTACTAGTAACCAGAGAACAATGACGATTGTTGAGTTGACAATTGACGATTCACGAGCATTGTTTGGCACCGCAGTGTAACGGCTACTATTCCACATAAAGGATCTTAGGTGCTTTTCGTTGACCCTTCCATATCCGATACGTGTCGTCGTAGATTTTGGTCACAACCAGGTATGGCCCGTCCCATTTAGACTGAAGCTTCGGTGACTTCCCTTATGCAGCCACACCAGAGGCCCTTCAGCAAATCCGGGATTGTTTAGTTTCAAGTCGTACCAAGTCTTAATTTTCGTGGACAGATGTCCACGTTGCTGGCTCTCTAACATCTTTATAAATGTCATTCATTTTGCTGCGTAGGTTGCTCAATTGTCACAACCAACAAGGCTTGGATTTTCCAGATTATTCGAGTCCTTGCGCCGTAATAATCGTATAATATTTAATAGTCTCTTATAAGGATTAGGGACTATTACCTTATTTACCCGAAAACCCTATCTTTTCTATTATCATAACCGTATAAAAACAAAGGAACTTTCAGGGAACAATTTAATCCTAAATAAACTCTAATTTAATCCTAAATTTGTTCGTGATCAGCGCAAAGTAACATTTCCAACATAAATTACGGTTACATGTTTTTCTTAAATGTTCTAAGCCCACAGAACGTGTCTAGGGATAAATATAAATAGTCTAAGAGCCGGTGGAAATTGATCTTCGACCATCAAAATAACTCGATGAGACATATTTTTTATCAAATATAATTAATTAACAAACATGCATATGATGACTTGCTTATCGAAAAGTTTCCTAGCTATTTTAATATAGTTAATTTTAATCAAATTTATTTTAATTTTAGCCTATACCATTGGTTTTGTAGTAAGATATCTTACTTATGATATCAATGTCGATTAGTTAACAGATGGGTGCAGTTACCTATGTCCATACTTATACAACAAACTTAATAGTACACTAGAAATATACCCATTACATAGTTATAGTTGTAACAAAAGAGTAACGACCTTGTTAAAAACCCTCGATTATGAAACAACAGAAAAAATACTTGCCGTTCCCAATTGATCATACGAGTAATTATCAATACTGTGAGTCGAATCGTCTAATCAAAATTCCTCATCTAATCTACTATCAATTATTTGAAAGTGTTGCATAGAACTCCTGATAGCAGATGCTGTTTTTCACAAACCAGTCAATATCTCATTTTAACACTCTACACTCACATGATTCCCTCACATACACAGACGCTTTAAAACAAAATATACACATTCAAACATGCATAATCTGCATGTTTGAATGTGTATATCAAAAATCTTAGAATACACACCTTAACGTACTTTTCGTTATGTATTTCCATAAATACACTTTTCTCTTTTTCACCAATAATCTGCTGAATGGGGGCCCCGGTGACCTGTACTACAGGTTTCTAAACCTAACTCAGGCACCAGTCTCTCACAGCACAGGTATACGTGTAAAGATAGATATTATGTATTTCATAGTCTATACTTATAATATCTTTAGTAAATTAAGATACCTTTGTGGAGAGAAAAATAAAGAATATTGTAGTGTATTGAATTGTATTGTACCTATATTGACTTACCTGTTCATATCTGCTTGCCAGGTAGCCATGCACAGAAATAAGTAGACAAGCATACCTGGGTATAATTTGTGTGTTACCAACTATCATCAGTCGAGATGAAATTCATTTGGTTATGAAAGAAAACTGATTAAAATTAATTCAATTAGAAATAGAAATATTAGAAATAACTTTTCGATAGGCAACATCAAATTATCGGATGGGTGAAGGTTGATCTCCCGACTCCCACGTCTCCTCTACTATAAAAAAATCTACATCACGTTAAGTCATTTTTTCTACGACATTCCTTAAGTTTTTATTTATAAAAGCAAATGTCTATCATTCACGATCACATATCTAAGTGGTGATAGTATAGAATGTTGCTTTTAACCAAACCAATCGGTTAAGGTGTGTAAGTGATATTTAACTTTAAAATGATAATATATTTTAATAATGAATATAAACATTTCATCTGCGTTTCTAGACCTCCTTCATTAATGCAAGCCAAAATATACTACTAAACCTTCATAAATGATGTTTATACTAATGAAAGACCATTTATTGTTATCTGCATTGTTATACAAGTCAACTTGATGGCCGAATGTTATGAACCAGCAATTTTGTTCTCCAATATTAATTCTTGAAGTTTAAGGGTATAGTCCGGTCAATTTAGACATAAAAAAACTATTTTTATGTCTAAATTGACCGGACTATACCCCAAATTTGGCTCTCCGGGAATTATTGTAATTTGAACACTAGGTCTAGAGTCAAATTTTGGTGGAGAGCTGGGGTTTACCATTATAAATAAAGTTTTAAAAATCCCCATCGATCCTATGTGTGCAACAAAAGTTATTTGGGATCAAAATTCAAAATTTGAGGTTATTTGGATTTTTTTCGAAAACGGTAAGTTTCATCAAACAAAACCTCAAACTAAAGTTATCGATCTTAAAATTATCTACAAAAATCGGCCAAGTGCAAGTCGGACTCGTGCACGTGGGGTTCCGTACCATTAGCTATACAACATTAGACTTCATATTTTAACTTTTTTTTGTTTTAACGTGCGCGAGTCCGACTTGCGCTTGGCCAACTTTTTGTATTTGTTGTTATAGTGGCAACAGAAATACATCATCTGTGAAAATTTCAACTGTCTAGCTATCACCGTTGTTGAGATACATCCTGGTGACAGACGGACGGACGGACAGCGAAGTCTCAGTAATAGGGACCCCGTTTTTACCCTTTGGTTACGGAACCCTAAAAATGGTCAACATAATTTTTTTCCTAAGAGTTTCCATTCCTGAGATATCGCGATTCTAAGTCACATTATACATGATAATATGCACACATTTCCACGCCTGTGAGGTAGTGTACTCGGCGAGTTTTATTTGACCGTGGATTCCCCTGTAGGCCTACTTCACTAACTGTCATGACAATTTTAGAATAATTTAAGGGAGCAATGCCCGTTAAGTTCAAAATATTAGCTTATTATTGATATTGCTACTGATTATTGGGTTAACTATTGTTTATTTAGATATTTTAATTAGATTCATACTCTTGAAAGTCTGTTTCAACATATTTTACTTCAGCGATTGAAGTTTTCCGGGTGTAGGATTTTCTGCAATCTACGTGTACTGTAACTTTATAATAATAATTGATATGTAACCAATGACAAAACAATTTGATTAGGTAATTTGAACATATATGACTTGAAAAAAGAGTCGCAATAAATGATTTTTGATTTGTAACTGATTTTTGATTTCTTAAATACTCAGTAAACCCATTAACTCTCGCGACACGAGCCTCGATTAAAGTTGGCATTCCACGATCAACCACAACTGTTTCATTATCAGTAAAAAAAAATATTACAAATAAAGCAAAACTGAGACAATTTTTTCAAGCTATAAAATAGCACAAATAACCTAAACGGTAGACGCTTGTAATAAGTACGTATTTGAAGTCAACCTTAAGCACTAAAAGAAACAGTTATATGAACGAGACCTACGGACAATAGAATAGTCAGATGTTTTTCAAGGCCAATCCGAATAGTTTAATCTATATAAAAGAGATACAAATAGGTATTTATACTTGTCTTAATTGCCTGATTATGTATATACATTACTTATATGTGCATATCACACTGAGAAAAAAATTAGGTAACTCAAAACCCAATTCTGTAGGTAATGCAAAAAATTGTTTGATTTTAACTAACTTAGTTTGTCTGAACGTAGCAAAAGGTAATATATTTACCTGGCGATAGGTAAGCACCACGTGCAGCGTTAGGTAGGTGACCTAAAGTAGGTGTATTTCACCTACTTTAGGTCACACATACCTTTTCTTTTACCTAATCGCTAAGTTAATGAGCCGTTACCTAATCGTAAAAGTACGTTAAACTAAAAAAAATCAAATTTGGTAAATTTCACACTCAGAAAATATACATGACTTAAAAACACCTAATATTAAGTTGATGCTATGTAACATAATAATTAGGTACAATCAAACGAACATATTCAGTTGCTTTAAACAATTTTAAAGCCATATTAGCTTATTGCCGGCACAGACACCGACGCCGACACAGACACCGACGCCGGCACAGACACCGACGCCGACACAGACACCGACGCCGGCACAGACACCGACGCCGACACAGACACCGACGCTGACACAGACACCGACGCCGGCACAGACACCGACGCCGACACAGACACCGACGCCGACACAGAAACCGACGCTGACACAGACACCGACGCCGACACAGACACCGACGCCAGCACAGACACCGACGCCGACACAGACACCGACGCCGGCACAGACACCGACACCGACACAGACACCGACGCCGGCAAAGACACCGACGCCGACACAGACACCGACGCTGACAAAGACACCGACGCCGGCACAGACACCGACGCCGACACAGACACCGACGCCGACACAGACACCGACGCTGACACAGACACCGACGCCGACACAGACACCGACGCCGGCACAGACACCGACGCCGGCACAGACACCGACGCCGACACAGACACCGACGCCGACACAGACACCGACGCCGGCACAGACACCGACGCTGGCACAGACACCAACGCCGGCACAGACACCGACGCCGGCACAGACGCCGACGCCGACACAGACACCGACGCTGACACAGACACCGACGCCGACACAGACACCGACGCCGGCACAGAAACCGACGCCGGCACAGACACCGACGCCGACACAGACACCGACGCCGACACAGACACCGACGCCGGCACAGACACCGACGCCGGCACAGACACCGACGCCGGCACAGACACCGACGCCGGCACAGACACCGACGCCGACACAGACACCGACGCCGACACAGACACCGACGCCGACACAGACACCGACGCTGACACAGACACCGACGCCGGCACGTAATATATACCCATTACAACAAAGATTTTCTTAGGTTATCGGAACTTATTCAAATACTTTGAAATCAACCTTACTGCTAGGTTTTAACTACCATGCGAACGTTTAATCTAGTCAAAACCTAATTTATTACATCAATGTTGAAAGCAAATCTAGGTAAAAATAACTCAATTATTTTTTAATACACGATGAACCTATCTGACCAGTTCAAAATAGGTAGGTAGATGTACCTACCTTATTGCTCGCAGTTTTGAAACCTCGTAGCGTTTACCGTAATAATAGCCATCTGTTTAGCAGGTAGGTATGCACCTGTATAATGGTAACATACAGTTAGGTGTACACATGTACTATGGTACTAGGTATGTAAAATTTACCGTACTTACTGTAAATGTTCACTTAAACGTATTCTTGACAAAATGACAAAAGGTAAAAGAAACGACTGTTACTAAGCTAAGATTTTTTTCAACTCTCTGTTACTAAGCATAAATAAAAAAATACAACTACATATTCAGTTTCTTTAAATAAATTTTAAGTTTTTGAACCTAACATGACTATAATTCACCTAACTACTATGGCCACTACCACCTACCCAGGATATCAAATAGTCGTTACTGTTCTGATACGAACAAACCAAAACAGCGACTGCTACCTACTCGTGTCATAGGTGCATAAGTTCTATGTGTGGATGTTACTCGGCCTACACGAACCTTCCTAACAGCCTATATCCATAACTAACCTACCCTGGGGTCTTATTTTCCCATTCATATATCTTAATGGTAGGATCCTAGGTATACTATAATAGGCAGGTACAGGGTTCGTGGGGTGGCAAAGATAATATGATTATAGCATCGCTTTGTTTTGCAAGCAGCCCCCGTCACGTTGTACCCCGCATAACAATAAAGAGTGTGAATTCTTATGTTTGTTTGTTATCTAAAGTACCTATTATAATTTAATTTATATAACAGCTCAATATAGCAACTGATACAACCTAATAAATAGTTACTGGTTCCCTACTCGTTACGTAACTTGCACCAATAATGCGATTAGAACAAAGTATTTACGCACTAATCAAATCGATTAGGTTCTTTTGAAGCATTGTTAGGTAACTATACCTAATCAGAACGTTACCGAGAGCTAAAATTAGCTAGGTCCATATATAATTAAGTCTCAAAAATTATTGAATTAGTCTGCTTTCACTATTCAATCTGCCTGTCTATGGAATCCTCTACCCGTCTCATTACGACGTGAGACATAGGACCAAATAAAAAAGTTCTATCAGTCCATATACCTACCACTTTTCATTATAAACTGTGATATTGCTTAATTGCTGTGTGGTATAATAATTATATATATTCATATAAATACTAATATAAGCGTATGTATATTATGATATGTGTGAGTTGTATTTGAAATTGAGTAAGCAAGTATACCTGTTGTTACCTTCAGCCTGTTTTAGCTTTTTATTATTGGTTACCTGCTAGATGAAGGCCACTCATGAAGATTTCCATTAGCTTTACTATAAAGGAAGAACTGTTTAGCAAGGCATTTTTGGGCAAATAATGTAAGCAGTATCCTGATACTTACGTTACACACAAAGAAATGTAAATGCTTGCACGAGTCATAAGTAAAATCAGCTAGGTACCTACGTCTCAACTCAAGGTTCATATCCTCACGTAGCCATAATATGTACAATTTATTATAATGTAGTATCATCTCTCCGTGTGCTACATGTACATATTTTTGTTAGTTATCTCATAAATTTAGGTACTTAAACTTACAACTATCGCAACTAATACGACCAAATAAATAGTAGCTACAACCAAACCGTTACGTACGTTGCATCAATAAAGCGGTTACTGAAACGTATTAATGAAATTGATTAGGTTCTTTTGAAGTATTATTAAGTATCCTAATACGCAGTTAATACTATCTATACTGGTACTGTAGGTCTTCAAAACTTTACCAAGAGCATAAGAATAAATAATAAAATAACAGAACACAACGGAACATTCTTCAACTGTGTCCCAAAGGCCGCCATTTATAGATATACTTAATTTTATACTTCACGTCGTTACTCCCCTCTGCCATTCAGGTGTGTTGCCAGGGTTGCTTATTGTTAAATATTGCTTACATTTAAAGATAATTTTGCTAAATTGTAAGTTTTTCTTTACATTGAAATCATTATGAGAGCTGAAAACCACAATGGAATGGATGATCAAACTAGAAAAAACTAAGAAGTCTCAGCACGAATTGGTTTTTGCCAAGGAAACATTATAAGGTTATAAAAATATTTTACAATAACATTAAAAACCTAATTTTAAGTTTGTTTAACATAGCGCTATTAAATTAAGCGCGCAGCGACCTATTATGCCGACGACTTATTTTCAAATTGTATCGGCGGTGGTAGAATAGTTGATTGCAACAGAAAATTATATGCGATCATTCAAAGACGGGTTGTAGAAAAATATATACTTAATATAGGTACTTATTACATAATGAGGCCATTATGTAATAAGTACCTATGTACTACCCGTGATAGTTGAAGCTATGTTTGTTTAAAATGATAAGACTATATTTTGTTTTGTATTCTTTCTATAGTAAAAATGAAAACTGTTTCAGTTTTATTTTCAAAATGCTAATATATTGAAATAAAATAGGAGGGAATTTCACATAAACATCTGGTAACACTATAGACTAGAAAGCGCGGCGCAGGTACACGCACTTCATTTCTGATTTCATTCGTTTCGACAAAGTAAAATCCATCGGAGTCACGGACGAATAAATTAATGAATTGTGGTTTGATAATGTTATGTTCCATGGAAGAACTACTAAAAGATTTTGAGATGCCTGATGACATAATTAAAAGATTTACTGGTAAGTGAGAATTATTTTCATCTATTTAATTTCAGTTGGAAGTTTGGCATAGGTGTTTCGTTGCTTTTCACATTTTCAATTAAGATGGCGATTGCCATTGATTACCAATCAGGTTTTATAATTAACAGTTTTTTTGATACATACAACTGAACTGGAACTTCTAGTTATACCTAACCTACTACTTACTACTTGTTGGATTTGGCTACCAGCTAGCGACGAATGCGGTTAGTTATATAAAATGTTTCAAATTTGTAGTCGGTCTTTTCTATGATTCCGCTAAATTTTCATCAAAAAGGATACAATTACTACGAAGACATGATTATGAATTTGCCTAATTGTTACATACGTTTACCTAACATAAGTTTCTTATAAAGTACTTGTAAGGTAATGGTATGATTCATACTCGCAGTAGTTTGGCATATTTCTTGGTGTATAGGTATACCTAAATTAGAATTTAAGAATCTAGCTTTGGGTACACCCACATAACATTTTATTCTTAGTTCCTGTGTTCTTTTTTAAAAGTTAAGTTCTTTTTTAATATACCTATATGTATATTAAAAAAGAACTGAAACTTATACAATAGCGTCTTTTACGCAGGAATGTATTGTTATTGTATATTTTCATGCTTACAGTACTGTTTTTTTACCTAACTTTTGAATACTGGAACCTTTTACTTGTTGTATCAATGGTATATTATATCATAAATATTATCCTGTTTTATTCCAGCTCATGGTCTATCTGTGTATACGTACATACATAGATTTAACTACTTAGTCTCTTTCATTATTGAATATATGATAAACATCTTAAGTTTTTTGGCGGATGAGTCACCTTCGTCCAAGGGTCCAAGTACCTTTATCTCAATACCCTACAAATGGTTCCCAGCAGTGCCGTCAAGATCTAGCCTATTAGCTGTATAAAAATGTTGTTAGTATCCATTATTTTACCAGAGAATTATTGTTGTACATATAAATTATTGCCGTCGTAATCCTTTTATTAAAGTCTTCTGAATTATACTTTTCTGTGCAAGTAATCGTTACCGTGGTATTTATTTAATTTTACAGACAATGAAAACAACAAATTGACGGCTGCCCTGCTTCTGCTGCCATATTTATTTTCCACTGGCGGAAAAGTACCACCAGTATCAACACCAGTGATTGTAGTCGCATTGTTCCTGAATAATTCGCTGTTTATATTGTTAAGAATTTTAATATTGTATTTGATATTATACTTACTTATCGATTGTAAGCATTAGTGTAATGATTGAAGCAGTGATGGCTCAGTGGCTTTGGCTATGGACTGCCGCGCAGCAGGTCCATGGTTCGAATCCCGCCGCGGGCTTGAGCTTCACCGCATGGTGGTGGGGCATTTTTGCGAATGCCCGCCTGGCTAGCGACCACCCTCAAGTTGAAAATCTGTCGCCAAGCACCTAACGGTGTGTTCCGGCAGCGGCCCTTGAGAGCCAGTAATTCTAGGTTAAGCCTGCTATCACCTTCGACCACATCATCACTTACCATCAGGTGAGATTGTGGTCAAAGGCTTACCTATCAGAAATAATAATAATAAAAAAAAAAAAAAATTTGATGCCCGTCTTTTCAATCATTAGATAGTTCCTATCCATAAAACTAAATTCAATAGGCTAGAAAAATGAGTTAATTTGTTTTTTAAATTTGACTAGTTAACTTATTATCGTATTTAAATTTTTGTGTTTTTTTGTAATGATTAGTTCTAAAGCAATGAAATTAGAAACAAATAAATAAATATTAATTGTGATCTATTCCGTTTATTGTTCCTTATCGATGTATTCTGTACTTGTCACATCAGTAGAAATGACAACCTTAAAGGTAGCAAGTTGGTAGTTTAGTAATTATAGATATACGATATACACTATGTACTGTGTAAAAAAAAAGTTGAACTATGTGTACAAATCTGTTTCTCAGTCTCTATAAATTAATTAAGTTCAGATTAAGGACCTTTTTCATATGTATATTTTTTTATTGAGAATTGTGCGGTGATTTGTGTATTATAATAATCAGCTATTCCGTTGATGTAATTTAATTAACAGTTAACGATAAGTCTGTTGTAGGTATAGTATAAACTAGTAAATAAGTTTTTGGACCTTATTGATTATCGTGATAAAGCCTAGTCTGTGGGTTACGGGTATCCTCAACTATTTTAGTTAACAAACATTATGCAAAAACCATATTGTACGCAAACCTTGCACTTTATTTATAGCATGACTATAATAGATAACTTTTCCTCTCGTAAATCTGTAACTTTGTAATTAAGTTCACTACTTGAGTGAAAAATAATTATGATTTTTGCTCGATTGTTGGTTACCTAACATAAAACTGGGTACCCATAACTTACTGACTAGATATATTTCACTAGTCAAATAGGTCTGTACAATTTTTTTTATTACATATATTATACCTAACAGTAGATTATCTCTACTTATCGTTAACTACTAATTAAACGGTTACAACCGAATATCTGGTTACAATAAAATACCAGTCATTTGACCGCACACTTATCAATTAGTTTACAACTACTTATTAAAAAGGTACATAAACCTATCAACAAGGTTTTGTTCACCGTTCAGGTAACGTAACCGGTACGCACATAGTTCGTTACCGTAAATAATTCAATAGTCTGATACAACCTAGTAGATAGTTACTTATACCTTTTACATTAAGTACCTTGAACCTATAGTATGGAAGCCATGACGTCGTTGAAACATTTTATTAGGTAACCAAAACGTATACAGAATATTGCAGAGCCCCATTGCCTTGGTCACAATAACCTAAGAACTGGTTAGCGCTTAACTAAAAGCATTCCAATTAGATTAGAACAACACATATGTTAAGGTACTTGAGACCGTCTAAGTGGGTATCATTTACGCACAACTACGTATTACTTGCGTATGTAATTTGTTTACAATTACTCATTAATAATATTGTTGTATCATAATAAAAAAGTAACTCCTACCAACTATTTCGCGTATACTTAACCTTTTGATACGGCTAATTGCATTCTTTCAAAAGGTACAGATGACCTGTCGAGTGGGTTTTTTTAAAAGCATTTATTAGGTAATAATTACAAACACACTACTTTACTACAATCTATTAGCTAGGTCGATCTAGCCGAATCCATGGTGCAATTACGTATTACCAAATTAACCGCAGCCTAATCGATATGGTTAGAATTACGTATTATTGCGTAACAGTATAGGTTACATTAAACTATTTGATAACACACAACAGGTATTTTTAATTCATCATACTCGGTCAGTGATACAAAATACATTCAGTAATTCTAACCTATAAATTATATGAATTTAATCTGCTGTCAATGGTAACGTTTGACGTTTTGGTACGTATTTTTAACGTTTGTCGTAAGGTATCGGTAAACTTTAGTAGGTATTCTATTCATACCTAATTATTCGGTATTACATATTTAACCTAACGTTACGTTAATGGTCGGACACCCTATTAATAGGTAAACGTTACCTTAGAGAGTAACGTTAATATTTACCCAGTAAGTAAGTAAAACAAAGAACACGTAGTACCTAGCGCACTCGGTTGTAGATACTAGACACGTTACGTTGTCCAACCAAACCCTAATATTAGGTTAAATATTAGGGTTGCGTTACCTATTTTTTTGCTCAGTGCATGTATAACGTGACTTAGAATCTCTTAGAATCGCGTTATCTCAGAAATGGTAACTCATAGGAATAAAAATATTAAGACTATTTTTGTAGATAATTTTAAGATCTACAACTTTGGTCTGAGGGTTTGTTTGATAAAAATTATCATTTTCGAAAAAACCTTTGACCTCGAATAACTTTTGTTGCACACATAGGATCGATGGGGATTTTTGAAACATTATTTGTGATGGTAAACCCAAGCTCTTCACCAATATTTGGCTCTCCGGGAAGTTTTGTTATTTCAAATGTCTATATTGACCGGACTAGTAGGTAAATTGTTATGGAAACAATTGATATGAATGGCAGCCGGCTGGTGTCTGAATGCTTGCGGTAAATGAACTAGCAAATCTCGGTATGTTATACTCGTGTTTTGTGTTTGGTACATATACACAGGCACTGTCGTTGCTTGTACTATAGATATATATGTCAACAGAAGTGAACTAAAACCAGGTAATATTATCAATCATCCGAGATTACAGTAAATTGATTACACGTCTAGTAACCGTGTCTCACATCATTGCAGGGTAAAACAAGACGGCTACGCAGTGCTACTCACGACATGAAGTGCTACTCACGACATGATACGGCTTGCTTGTGTAAACGTTAATAAGGAACAAGTATGTACACGAAAATGAGACTTTTAAAACTGTTTATTAGAGTAATGTAAACAAAACGTTTGAAAAAAAGGCAGCTCCTCGGTGTTAGAATTTACTGAAAATAATGCGCCGCAGTTTTTTTTTAACTATTTATAGCTTACACGGCTATTATTGTTTGAAAAAATAGGTACTTTCTGGATACTATTTTTTAAACATTGTGCACAGATTTTATTTGAGTATTGTTTGTAACATTGTTCAGAACAGTCTCGAATTACTGGCGATTAAGAACAGCTGTCAAAACACACTGTTTAGCTCTTGGTGACAGATTTTCTACTTGAGGGTGGTAGCTAGCCACCCGCAAATAGCTCTACACACACACCATAACGACTGCTATCTTTGGACAACAACCGAGGCTTAATGGCTTAACATGCCCTCAAAAGCATGCAAGCGCTCAGTAGAAATACCACTAACGGTCACATCCAGGTCCAGTAGATATACCATTAACGGTCATACCCAGTGACCACAGCGGGTGTTGCCTTATTTATTTGATCGTTTAAGAACTGAACGAAGAGATGGAGCAAGATCAATAAAATTATTGCGTGAATGTTTGCTCTATTTATTATTATGTTAAAATATGAAATGTAATATAATATGAACGCTTACGATTCTTAAACATTTTCTAGTGTTTTGTGAATATAATAAAATGTTTGAATGTTGGAAATTCATTTTCTGAAATTTTGTTACATATTGCGTTGAAATAAAAATTACAACAACAGATTACAATCTCGGTTGAAGAACACAACACAATGCTGTACTTAAACATTTTCATAGACCACTTATCTGAACATTCAGGCTACTGAATAGCAGACTAAAAGTTTTGTGTGGTGTGTACTTGTTATATTAATTTATTGTTATATGACCTGAAAAACAAAATGGTCAACAGCGTGATAAAAGAAAACTTATGTAGTGAAAATAAGCTTTTGAAGCGCTCGTAGCGAAGTTTGCTTAGCCATTCTGAACCGATCAGCAAAGTTAAGCAACGTCCGCTTCGGTCATGAGTTGGATGTGACCGCTGGTGACAATACTACTGAGCGCTTCCGTGCTTTGGAGGGCACGTTAAGCCGTCGGTCCCGGTTGTTGTCTAAGGATGGCAGTCGTTATAGCATGGTGGTAGGGCATTTTACGAATGCCCGCCTGCTGGAAAACTTACTCCTTTTTAAGTAGTTAGCAGTGATCACTCAGTGGCATTGGCTATGAACAGTCCAGTCCATGGTCGCGGACTTGAGCTTCACCGCATGGTGAAACGTCATTTAGCAAATGTTCGCCTGGCTAGCTACCACCCTATAGTGGAAAATCTGTCGCCAAGCACCTAACGGTGTGTTCCGGCAGCTGTCTTTGAGAGCCAGTAATTCTAGGTTAGCCTGAACAACATCTTCGACCACATCATCACTTACTATCAGGTCAAAGGCTAATCTAGAAAGCTTTAAAAAAAAAAGCATATAAGGACGTGTGTCAAGAAAAGTATGTTGAACTAGTTAGATGAATAAACAAGTAAAAAGGGTAAGTGAAAGTACTCGGTATACAATGCTTTTGGGTTTTAGTAAATAAAAACCAATATAGAATAGATTTTTTGAAATTTCACGGTCATACACATTTGTGCTTTTTGTTGTTGATTTAGTGTACAGAATGCCTGCCCATAAAGGCCACTATCTGCATGCCACCTCATATCTTCACCCGTATTACCTTATCTCCATAGTCACTGAGTAATCGTGGTTTTGACTTGTGCGACTCACTGAATAATGCACGTTTAAAAGGTCATAGATAGTAATGGTCTTATCGCAATTTATTTATACGTTGCGCGAGGATGGCTTTTGTTTGACTAGCACATGGAAGTGGAACCCAGTCTAGAGCTTAAAAAAATAATGCATAGCCTTAAGCAAAGAGCTCTCTGATTTTAGGCCACTACTGCTACACTTTTTGTCTCCACCAACAGAAATTGTACTGCCACACTATAAGCTTCTAAGAAGGTTTTTGTGCTCGGAAAGGCGAGAAAGTACTTAACATCGGTATAAACTTATATTAAACAACTTTATAAAGCTCGGGTTCAGCCTCGCAAGGAGTACTGCTCTCACCCCTGAGTGGGGCTCACTAGTACCAGATCATTTCATATGATCGCATTCAACGTATTGTGGTTTATACATTTCATGTCAACGTCTGGAAGCTTAGAACCATGCGATTTTCACGGATTTTTCATGTTCATTTCCGAACAGAAGCGACTTAGGAGCCTTCGAGAAGGGAGCATATTCCTTCTTCAAAGTCTGGCAACAGATCCTCGAGTTTTACATATATCCGTGGGAGACGGTGATCACTTACCACCAGGTGAGACGCCTGCTCGTTTACCAAAATATTAAATACATCTTATTTTTAGGTACAACATAGAATAGGTATATTTTGCACAAAACCCATATAAAGTAATGAAATGCCACGTCTATTACAATTCGCATACCAAAAACCAAGGTAAATTCTTTCTACGTTCTCCGAGGAATAAAAAAGGCTTTGTTGGCAACTACGCTGTACCTTACACCCTCATGTTTACCTTAATGTCTCAAGGCCAAACGTAATATTGTGTACTTTACTACCTATCCTAATGTTAAATGTTAGGACACCTTGTAGACACATGTTTAAGCCTAATTAAGAGCATTTTGTAACTTAAATATTACTATCATATTTTAATGGCATTACATAGAAAGGAGTAAACGATCTCAATGTTTGTCAATGAAAAACTAATGAAACAGAGGTTTGAATGTTTAGGTTTATATGTGGTGTCACTAAAATTGATATGACTAGGTATAACTGAAGAATAATGAAAATTTCGTGTTTCAATATTCCTTTGGGATACTCATTACGAAGAGCATTTTAGCAGAAGAATACAAAAGAAGGTAATAGATTGGCTAGGTTTTGGCCAATCATTGATAACTAAAATAATGTGTATCACAATTTCAAACGTAGAGGCAAAAGAAGGCGTGGATGCTGTTGGAGTAATGGTACCTAAATATAATATTATTATCACGCTTACTGTAAAATTCCTAATTAGTTACATATTGCCAGTCGTGCTGTTGTCCCATGTAAAATGTTAGTGGTATTATGAATATTATGTGCATGAATGTACTGAAATTATTGCTGTCACAGGATATTGGAGGTTAACTATAAATATAGGTGACCCCACTAAGCGTATTGCAAAGGCAAGGAAAAGAAGACAAAAATAAGTTTAATAGGTAATTTTAATTCGAAAGTTCTCGTGAGTATGAGACTGTAACTATACATCTATTTAATTATTATTATTTAATGAATATTAATAAGTGCAATGTAATATAGCATATTTAAGTAGCACTCTGGTTAATTATGCTTTGAATGGAAATACACTTTAATAAAGAATTCAACATGCTATACCAAGAAATAGCATGTTATTTAATATTATAAACAATATTGGATATTAAAAATACATCAGATTGCATTATTGACCGAAGCTTAATCTCTTGGTATCTGAATGCCAAGATGTTATTATTTATGTATATATATTTTTTTTCTACGGACAGGCTACCTTTTGACCACAATCTCATCTGAAGGTCAATGGTGGCAATAAAAGTTTGTATCATCGTTTTTTAACATGCTGTACGCTCCCCAGCCAATCCAGGGAGCGGTTTCCGGAGGGTTTGCCACAGGAATGCATTTCTAATAAATTATACAATAAATTACTTCAATAGCTCAATGAGAAAGATAGAAATTTGCATAAGCCAACTCACCATGCTCAGCTCAGCTCCGGTCCATGCTATGGCACACCGCTGTGCAATCCCTCGATAACCACGGTTAGATATGGGAGCAATTCACCTTGGCGAGAGATGGTTCTCATCAGGTATGATGCAGGAGTTATTAATTTGGGCTTTAAGAATATGTATGCCACACGCGTTGAAGTTACGTGCGCTTCGCGTGAAAGGTCCCGTTGAGACTGGCAGGCGAACCAGTGCGAGGCAATATGATCCATAACTATACCCTCTATAGAGCAATCGTATCAAAAATAATTTTAAACGAAGTACCCTTGAAATATGTCGATAAAATGTGCTGTTCCTAAGCAATAATTCAACATATTCACATATGGATATTAATCAATTTGTTACCAAATAATGTGTATATTTGCATTGTAGTCGCCAAACGCTTACATTGTGTTTGTCAATCAAACTATTAATAGTAGGACAATTTGTAAAATCTGGTACATTGTTCTATAATTTTCCGGCATATAGACTAAAAAGTACATAATATGACAGTTATCATCAATTACTGTCTTTTTTGCAAATAACCTAGGATCAGAGCATTCGATAGTAATCAAATTATTAAAAGCCGCTGTTCTAAAGGATCCCCACGTCTCCAAAAGGCCTCCCACGTAAAATTTGAATTTAATTTACTGCCGACACTTACCTTGACGAAAATCAGATATGAAGTTAACAAACTTCATATCTGATTTTGCTAAAAACACAACCACAAGTATATACGTAACAGAAAACAGCATTTTCTAACAGAATAATCTGTAAACAATGCCTAAAGGCCAAAAGTCACGGTGCTGTACAGCAGTTTTACTTTTTACGTGTTCAGTTGTACTATCCTCGGTTACAGACTTCTCGACTTGAGACACGTATAAATAAACAAGTTTCGGGCCGCCAGACACTAGCGCACTGGCACTAGCGCCTGTCCCTGCATATTTTAGTATTATTATTTGAGGGTTAGTACAGAGGAGATTTGAGTTTCACTTGAATTAAGGTTGCAATTATTACATTTTTGTCGTCACTTGTACCGTGATCAAATCTTTCCTCTATGTTCTCACGTTGAACGTGTAGCTCACACTGCTTCACATAATGAGTTTTTTACTGTGTGCAGTTCTTGTTTGAGGAGAACTACGTCTTAAGCCATTGGTCCCGATTGTTGTCTTAGGATGGAAGTCGTTACAGCATGGTGGTAAGGCATTTTGCGAATGCAATGCCTTACCACCATTTTAGTCTTTCTGAGTGCTGCTATCGCTAACAACATCTGTTAGCGATAGCAGCACTCAGAAAAACTGCAGCACAATCACTCTGCAAAAAAACACAGAAACGATACCTCATTCGTTGCCTTTGAGGGCGGTATTTATCCGGAAGTGACTTTCCATAATATTTTATCATGAAACGGTAACTTGCAGGTGCTGTTATTTAATTCCATAACCCAGTCATCTAAAAATAATTTATTCTAATTTATAGAATAAATGTTTACGTTAAATTTGCACTCGTTAATGGTTCTCTTCCCTCAAATAATTATTAAACAGTATTGTATTTTTGTAAAGTGGCCTGCAAATTCTGAAAACCAAGTTCGGGAATTTGGTTCTTTAGCAAAATTTCTCGTACCGGCTTTTAGAAAGAAGTAACTTCGAGCACAGCTCTCTCTATAGCCCGTTACGCTTGCCCATAAGGGCCACAGTTATGAACCACTGATAGATAACACACAGTGATTGAAGACTTTACCTCAAGGTTTCTAGATAAATACGCACCACATACCACTTTGAGATTATCCATCCCAATAATACTTGTACGGGTGCAACATTGGACATTATATATAATTTTAATCTTGTACATGTTCATTTTAGACTAACGGCTGGGAAACTACTGACGCTGAGTTTGGTAATGACTCAACTCAACTCAAGTGAGTTTGCCATAATGACTAAATCATGGACTTATGTACTTACCATAGATGTTGATGCCCAATTCTTTCCAGTTCAAGGCCTTAAAAACGTCCCACAACGCTTTCCTGAACAATAACGGACAAATTACGTATCATGCCTCTTTGCAGTAACATTGATCTCGTATGCTGTGGCGGCATTACTATGCAAGCATTTCAGCGCTTCGATATACCTATAGTACAGTTGGGATTGATGAAGAGACCGCAGTATCGCCATATTGCTCGTCGATATGATAACCGATGGGGAAGAAATATTGTAAAATGGTTACCACATTACTCTGGAAGACGTAGAATTGGTAAGCCTCCAACTAGATGACTAACGAGATCGTAAATGTTGCAGAATGCCAATAGTTACAAGTGGCTAATAGCTGATCATTGTGGCGTTCTATAATTGAGGCAGTTGGTCAACAGCGAACGTCTACCGGGTAATGATGATGATGGTGAGGAAGATGGTCATTTTTATATAAATAAGACTTCTGAGTGATTTTCTTCGGCTCCGCTCTTGCCTTTGAAAAGATTAAGACATAATTCGAGAGTATAAATTAATCAAAACAATAAATCAAAACCTTGTCTCTACGCACATATACACTTTAACTAACACTCTCATCTAATCTCCCTATACCATAATATCTTAAATGGACAAAAAATACAAAATTGCAACAAAATGATTTTTATAGTTAAACACCACAGTGTAAACTTTATTGCTTGGTGGCTCAATTCATGGAAAATGAAGTGTTTTTCAAACCGATGATCGTTTAAAGATTTTCAAATTTACATTAAGAGAAAGACTTACAATTAGTAACACTACTGTCATCTAGCTAGCAAATTTAATCATAAGAAAAAATAGCTATAAGCTATTTAGAAAATAGCTATTTATCATGATACGAAAATAGCTATTTATTTTGAATATATTCATATTCAAAATACACTTTAAAAATTGGACCCTACGAGGTGCTCAAGTTTAACAAATTAAGGTGACTTACATCACTACTTGATTCAAAGTATTAAATAAACTTTGCGCTCGGGAAAGCTCAGCCAATATCATAAGAACTTTCAAGTATTTCTAGATTTTTATACAGAAAATATGCAAACTCAGACATTTCATCTGATTTAAAAAGTTGTGAGTGGGTTGCTGCACCATTAGTGTTTTCGAAGAGCATCTTTGTATAAAAGCTCTTTTTATTTAAACTTTATGATAACTTAATTTTATAAGTTTTCTATTTATAAGAATGCTATACTACTTATTCTATTTTATAAATTCATCTTCTGAAATCTGTAAAGTATGGATAAAATTTTCATCATTTCTTATAAACGCCTGCCCTCTTCTGATTTCCTTTTTTTTTATTTTCTTGCTGGTAGGTAAGCTTTTGATTACAATCTCACCTAATGGTAAGTGATGATGTGGTCGAAGGTGTTAACAGGCTTAACTTAAAATTACTGGCCTCAAGGATAGCAGCAAGAACACACCGTTGGGTGCTTGGCGACAGATTTTCTACTTGTGGGTTGCCACCATGCCCTGCACGGATTTAGGAAGGGTCATTAGATTCCCCTTTTCACTTATGTCTTCTTAGTAAAACTTTCGTATGCATTATAAAATTATTCATAAAGGCTTTGAAAATATAAATAAGTTATTTATTATGTGCCGGATATGGATATTATATTATATATGGATAATACGCAGATTTTTTAACTACATCAAATAGAATTATTCTAAGAATCCTTGATTAAGAATGTTCTGCGTAATAAAAGTATTACTTCCCAGAATTATGAAATTTCAGTATAATATGTCCTTGTTTAATTTGTTCAATCCACAAGGTTTTTTCCTTGAATGTGAGTTAATATCATAATAAGGTAAATTCAGTTAATTTCTCGGTCTGCAAGTTATGTGTTACACAACATGTTTAAATGTTTTGTTATTATGGTGGTAATGGTTTTAAATTAGTGTCCCCCGTGGGGTGCCGGGTCAGAATTGCATCCCCCACATATCATACCGTGGGCGACGTAAAATGCGGTTAAGGGAAAATACTGGAAGGTGGACAAAAAACTGCCATCTTACACTGCGATCTCTAAGACGCCTGCCAATCGTGGGGATTATGGCAAATACCCCTTTATTAGGGGAGGCTGTTTTCAACAGCGGACAATCCGGCTGATACAGTATAGTACATTAAAGTGTTAAGCCAGTCTTTAAATGTACAGATCATCGACTGAGTATTTGGTGCGGAAGATATCTATAGTTCGGTCACCTTGCTTGCCAACTCTTTCATAACAAACATTTTCCGGGTCACGGCATGATTAATAAATTTTTTTTTATAGTATTGTGATGTACTGCCGCAGGTCCATGCTTCGATTCCCACCGCTGACTTAAACTTCATTGCATGACGGAAGGACATTTAGTGAATGCTCTTCAGGCTAGCTACCACCCAAAGGAAGAAAATTTGTCACCCAGCGACTAACAGTTTCGGCAGAGGTCTAGGGAAAGAGAGTCAGTACTAAATTATGAAATTATAGGCACATGAGACTTAACAATAAAATGTGTATAATGTCCGCAGTCACAAGTAACGAAGTGCATCTGTTATAGGCATAGGTAATCGCTCAACATCAGACGGGCCTCGTGTGTGTTCTGTTACAATTCCAATTCAAAAACTACCTTGATACAATATCCGAGGTCATAGTTGCCTGGTACTTTTTATTTGAAAACCACTCAGCTTTGTCATCATATCTCATCACACATCATCAGCCTTAACGTATTCAGACACATTCACATTAAAATAAAGTTGATGAAGCTCTTTGCCCTTATGCTGAGTACCTAAGGACTCTCCAACCCCCTGCAAATATGAAGCAAATATAAAAATATATTGCTCACCAATGAATATCACAGGCCAACGATGACATACTTATATTTAAAAAAATACAACATTAGCAATCTTACTATGCAGTGTTATTTATTAAAATAACACTACTATTGCTAAATATTTTCACCTTACAAAACTCAGATAGCAATGTACAACAATGGTTGCTATTATAATATGCGCAGGAGTCGCGCGGATCTAAGATGGAAAAGTATTTTCGTTAATTTAACCATTTTATACCGCATCGCAACTCTTGAAATGATAATAATAATAAACTACACTTTATAACGTTTCCCAGCACGTATCGATTCGTGTTGAAGTCGGTACATTTCTGGACGAACAACACACATATTTTGTCAACAATGTAAACAACTTGCATTCATAACGGCGTTAATTGCATAAAACCATGTCAGGTTTTTGCTTTAACAGCAGCGCAAGTACCGAACTTACCGATCGCTAAATTTGACGTTACAATCGTCTAAATTCGATAAAATGGTGTTTGCAAACATCGATATAACCCGTTTTATCGAATTTAGACGATTGTAACGTCAAATTTAGCGATCGGTAAGTTCGGTACTTGCGCTGCAGATTCGCCTACGTTGAAAAACCCTTAATTATAGAGTTTTCTCAAAAACAATATAGCCCAATCTTGAAACCTTATTATCTCTGGATTTTTTTCTAGAACATACTACTTTAGCATGGCATCGAATTCAGCAGACTTTAAAATATAGGCACTGTTCCAATCTCCTATTATATGACTGAATGCCCTCATTTACCGTAAGGTACTTACTTATCTAGCCGGTGTAGAAGGTGAAAAGGAAACAAGAGCAATACCAAAGGTGGTTGGTTGACAGAGACGAGTGCATAAAACGGAAACCTTAACTTTGTACACTATGCACTAGTCGTTTTTAGTAGGTATTTACAGAAAAATAATTTATATTTTAACATGTTCTTGTATAGAACTGCTACAACAGTTCTATACAAGAACATGATATAATGTTTTACCGATTCTACATACCTTGGGGAAGGGTTAGAAGTTTTTTTTAAAGCTGATTGTCTAGCTAATCTCACCCAATGTGAGATCTACCACAAAACCACTTACGATGGTGTGGTTAAACGAGATGTTGTTCAGACTAACCTACAATTACATACCGTTAGGTGCTTCGCGATAGATTTTATACTTGGGGTTGGTAGCTAGCCAAGAGGATATTCGAAAAATGCTCTACCACTATGCAAGCATACATCAATACTTGTTATTTGCTTTTTTTATAATAATACTACGAGTAGCTTACTGAGTTTACTTGTTGAATTTTGTCTCATCTCCCTTTCAAACTACTCAGAAGATCGGGATAAAAGTTATCCTTTGTATTGCAAAGAATCTATTTCCAAATATAATTCAAATACTTTCAGCCGTTTCAGATATGACAGAATGAATAACAAACATACAAACACCTACTCTCACGTCAAATAAAGTGGTCACACTGCCCTTGAAAATTAGTAGTGACCTATGAATATTTTTTTGTATACATTTAGAAATGTACACATTTTTTTGTTTTATAAAATAGATTGGCATACTTTTTTTGTGATATTAATGTATATTTTTCTACTAGCAACCAGAAATTTTCATATATAGTTATTATGTACACATATTAGTTCATTACGTTTTTGAGCCACTACAATTGAGAGGCTTAGAAGACTCTAATTATTTATTTATTTAAAAGATCACCAACACAGTGTACACCAATACATTGAACTCAAAAAATTTAAACATTGTAGAATCAAGCCAAGTGTCACAGTAATTATAGGTGAAGACAGCATGCATAATATAGTAACAGAAAATGTTTGCAATTAATGTTAAAATGAATCTTTATAAGAAAGTACACTATAAAATTAATGTTCTACTAATATAAAAATAAATTGTATTGTAATAAAATATAATGGATATAATTAGCTAAACTTAGAATATTTAAAACATGTCCTTGTAATAATAATCAAAATAAAACTGTACTTTGATAATTAAATTTTAGAGTAATATTTACGAAAATAAAATAAAATAGTTTACGCATTCTTAAAATCAGGATGTCAGAGACTTTTTGAAGACAAGGATGTTATTGGTGAATATGTCAACCGATGTAGTGTTTGCTGCTTTATTGTACTGTCGAACCAATCTTTTCATAGGCGCATTGAAACCAAGGTTAGATTTAGATACAGCTACAGAAAATAAGTTGTTACAACGCGTGGCTCTGGGCAATTTTAATGGTGCAGAGATAGACAACTCCGAAAGTAAATATGATGAGTCTATGATACCGTGTACTACTTTATACAAAAACATGATGTCGAGTATATGTCTGCGATGAGAAAGCGATTCCATATCTGGCGTCGTAGTTTACAAGATCCTTACCAAGGTGACAGGAGTACGTCAGGTGCCAGAAATCGTTTATGAATACTTTCCAGCTTCTTGTTGTATACTTCATAGAAAGGATTCCATGCCACACTACAATACTCCAATCTACTTCGGACTAATGAGTTAAATAATAATATTTTAGTACTGGGCATTTTAAAATCTTTGCAATTCCGTAACAGGAAACCCAAACACTTAAACCCCTTAGATGAAATGTTGTTTATGTGTGTATCAAATCGCAACTTCTTGTCTAGCATTACACCCAAGTCACGTATCACATCAACGTTGGATAATTCTGTGTCTTTAATTTTGAATACTGGACTGTAAAAACGTTTTATTCTAGAGAACTGTATAGCGAAGCATTTGGACACATTAAGTTTCATGTAATTAACATCACACCAAGCCACTAGCTTATCGATATCCTCTTGTAGTTTCAAGACATCCTCACCCGTATTCAAAACTAAAAAATTTAAGATCATCCGCGAATAGATAAAAATCGGTATGTTTGAAACATTTGCTAACGTCATTGATAAAGACATTGAAGAATAAAGGCCCCAAATGTGAGCCCTGGGGCACACCTGAGAATGCTGCGAAAGAGTCAGAAGAGTCACCATTCACTACCACAACTGAGGATCTCTGTGAAAGGTACGATTGACACCAGCCGAGCAGAGGCTCAGCGATACCGTGCTCAGAAAGCTTCCGAAGAAGTATATGATGGTTAACTTTATCAAAAGCCTTGCAGAAATCTGTATATATTACACCTACTGTAGAGTGCTGGTCAACAATTTGAGACACATTGTTTATGAATGACACGAGGTTGGTTGCCGTGGATTTAGACTTCATAAAGCCATGTTGCTGTGGTATAATTAAGTTTTTGAAATGCCATGACAGAATAGGAATCAGCAGCTTCTCAAACACTTTAGCAAAGATGGGTAGTATGGAAATGGGTCTGTAATTATTAATTAAGCTTTTGTCACCATTTTTGTATAGAGGAACTACTAAGGCTTTCTTCCAAGCGGAAGGAAAGGTGCCGGAGCTTAATGACTTGTTGAAAATAAGACAAAGAGGATGGGCTAAAGCAGGTGCACATTTTCCAACAAACATTGAAGGAATGGCATCAGTACCAGCTCCTTTGAAGAGATCAAGTCTTTTTGAAATTTTTAGCACTTGGTCGTCCTTGAATTGAATCAATGTTAAATAGTTACTAGTAATGTCAGCTACACCGAGTAAGTCCTGGGGTTGTGAAGGATGGACAAAGCAACGCTCATAAGACGAGGCAAAGTTTTTAGCAAAAAGGTTACAAATATCCCGTGCGCCTTCTACGCAGTCATTATCTAAAAACATTTGAGAGGGATAGTGACTGTAATTATTTCGCTTGTTTTTTATAAAAGACCAAAAAAGTTTCGGATTAGAACGCATATTGCATTCAAGACGTGTGATATATATTTCATAACAAACCTTCATTAGTTTCTCAGAGCGGAATTTAGCTAAATCAAATGCTAATTGGTCACGTTTATTAAAGTTGAATTTTCGTAGCTTTTGGTGATATTTGTATTTTTCTTTAAGCAAACCGATGAGATCTCGAGAGAACCACACAGGATATTTCCCAGAACGCGGTCTCGACTTAGGTATGTGTTTAACTATAGCTTCTCTAACGATTTTGTAAAAAACTGACACCATATCATCTACTGTGTCACAAGCAAAGAATTCATCGTCCCAGTTTACCATGTTTAGGTCACAAGTTATTTGTTCATAATCACCTTTATAGAAGCAAAATTTGGTTTGGTTGTTCTGAGAGAGGGTTGGTTTAGGGGTAAAGGAGAAAATGAATTCTATTGGTGAGTGTAGAGGGTCAATTTTAGAAAGGGGAGAGTCACATTCCTGTAAGTTAATAACCTCAGAGAAGCTCAGAACCAGATCTAATACTCTATATTTTGTGTTACGAACATAATTATATTGCTTAAGATCGTTAAGAACAGAAAAATCCAAGAGCATGCTTGAGAAAAGACTATTGGATATAATAATTTGATGATTTTGACTCGAATTTGAAAAGTTCCAAGGAATAGACCCCAAGTTAAAGTCGCCCACGATGGTAACGTTCTGGATACAATTCGTCTCAATAACATTGTTAGAGTTGTTGACAAATTCTGCAAGTATATGTCTTTTCACAGGCGGCGGAATGTAAACAGCGCATAAAAAGAGATTTTCTGTATGATTCGTATTGTTATCGCTTTGAAGCTCTATGCTTACCCATAAGTCTTCACACCTCGATTCAAAATCGTACATACGTTTAGATATCAAACGCCTAGAAACAGCTACTCGAACTCCTCCGCTGTTCTTTTCGGAATGAAAACCGCTTGTCTCGCGATCTCTCCTGTAAACCTCATAACGACTATCAAAAAGCTCCGCATCAAGAATGCTGCTGTTGAGCCATGTCTCGGATAATATAACAATATCATACGCACTACAAATAACATTATTATAGAAATCTACAGTTTTTGTACTCAGTCCTCTGACATTCTGATAATATACATTAAGTTGATTGGAAATACTATACATAATATGCAGAATAGATAGATGATACTTTAAAAGTTTCCCAGCACGTATCGATTAGTGTTGAAGTCGGTACATTCCTGGACGAACAACACACAAGTATATTTTGTCAACAATGTAAATAACTTGCATTCGTAACGGCGTTAATTGCATTACACCATGTCAGGTTTTTGCTTTAACAGATTCGCCTACGTTGAAAAACCCGTAATTATAGAGTTTTCTCAAAAACAATATAGCCCGACCTTGAAACTAAGATTTTTTTACCTGTAGATGTGTTGTATGGCCTCCATATTTACTAGATGAATTCAGGGTAATCACCTGAGTCACTACCAGTCTTGCACTTCCAAGCGTCCGGTGAATACATCGCCACTAATCGTGTTTTTTAGGAATAATCTGTGGACAATATGCCTTTCTTGTGTCTTTAGACTCTGCACCAATTATACAGGCACTGTGAGAGATAAGAAAACTGTTTCATTTCACGCGTAATTATTGCTTTTATTGATGAAATAGAAAATATCGTCATTTTGTTTTATCTTAGGAACTAATCTCAATGAAATGGATGAGCGAGATATGTGTATCGTTTGGTGTGAGAGAGTGAAAGAGATCGCAGCATAATGGTGATCGTAACGTCTCGTGGCGGTTCGGTGGTAACACGAATTGCTTATTTATCTCTTTCTAACAACAGATATGACGCATAATATTTGAACGTTCTTTCCTTGTCATTACAAACTGCATATACATGTGCGTAGGTATGTATATAGGTAAATTCTAGTAAGCTTTTAGAGCAGTGGTGTTCGGATATAACTAATCTAAATATTTCAAATCACTGCCTTGAAACCTTATTATCTCTGGAAGCAACAAGCTCCCATAGGAAATATTTTTATTGTATTCCTAATTAGTCTTATAGCATCGATGTTTATAAGCTATTATATAAATTAAGATAGTATTTTTATATAACTTTAAAAAAAAAACAAAGGAAGCTATCTTCGTTTTATATTAAGTTTTTGTCTCAAGTCATAGACCTAATTTTCGCATAAGTTAGAAAGAGATGGTCAGGTACTAGACATAATTAATTCTAGTTACTCATGCCGTGATGGATGATGGATGTCCGCGGAGTAAGTTTGCCGAGAGGGGTGAGGATTTTGGTTTTCCGAGGATGGAATGCAGGCGAGCGTCACTGCCCGGCACGACTTTGAGAAGCGAGCCGCTCAGTCGTTTTATATTCAACTTTTTTAATTTCGCACCAAAAATGAAATCTTGAAGCAATTCAAAATGAGGCAGAAGAGCCACTTAAGTTCCAGTGGTTATGGACGGTTTTGTTTTGTTTAGGGAGGACATAGATGCTGGCTACCGCCTGTGCGGTCGTCCAGCTCCACCGGGTTTTGGGCGAGGGCCTGGCCCTACAATAGCCCGGGAGGGGGAAGTGCCGAAGGCACTTCTCCCGAGACGGGCGTAGAAGGCGAAAAGCGCTTTCTACCTCCGTCTCCTGCGGACGCCGAAAACGTACCGCTATTATAGGAGGGGTTGACAGCGAGCTCAAGGGCACCACTGTGGTTCGGACCTCGGCTTGTCTCGCTGTCGAGAGACATGGGGGGGATCGGAGCAAAATGCCTCTGTGCAACTGCAGTGTTGCACAATTGGGCCCTACTGAATAATACTCTTTGATTATTTGGAGAGCAATTTATCGTGACCTTGTTTTTGCCTCGAGCTCGCCGGCGAGCTCGGTGTTTGATTGTGTGACCTCTAATTACCTCACACCTGGGGATTTTACCTCGACGACTTGCGGATAACGCTAAAGCTGCCAATGTAATGACTGCGATGGGGTCATCCGGGTCGTCTAATACCTGCCGTGGTCGGCGACGGGGGGGTTTGAAAAATGGGATAGAAGAGGCAGTCGAGTAGTTCGATGCCTGGACAACCAATGGGTTCGGGTGGTGGGGCGCTCGATCAAAGTATCGGCGGGCGCAGTCCTTATTGAACTGCGCTAGAGAGGGAAGGTTTAAGTCGCAATGCAACTCGGTGTTCCGGATATACCACGGGGCGCCGGTTGCATTACGAAGAAAACGGTTTTGGATGACTTGAAGTTTATGAAGGTGGGCCTCACTAGCATGACTAAACACTACTGATGCGTAAGTCATGATGGGGCGGATGCAGGCAGTGTAAAGTGTCTTCTTATTACTAAGAGACATTTTACTCTCTTTGCGAAGTAGGGGACCAAGGCGACCCATTATGAAGGCCGCTCTGTTTCGGACGGTTGTTATGTGATCGTTAAAGGTGAGATGACGATCAAGGGTGACTCCGAGGTATTTTGTTCTAGGAACCCAGGGAATGGGTTCGTCGAACAAAATAAGCGGTTTCGGGTAAGGGGAGCGTGTCTTCTCAGTAAAGCACATAGCTGTGCTTTTAGCTGGGTTGACCGCGATGCGCCATTTTCGGAACCAGTCACCGATCTCGGTGATGGCCCGTTGCATGACGAAATAGGACTGTCTGTTGATATGCCACCCAGTGGTGTAAATGGCGGTATCATCCGCATATTGGGCTAGGAATATTTTGGGCTGAGAGCGTGGGATGTCACTGGTATACAGTGCAAAGAGAATAGGTGATAGCACGGAGCCCTGAGGGACTCCGGCTCTGACTGGGTGGGGGGAGGAGAGGGTGCCTTCCACGCGATAGCGAAAGCTTCTGGCTTTAAGGAAGTCTTGTAGGATGAGCACAAGACGTTCTGGCACGCCAAATTGGAATAGCTTGTAGATCAAGCCGTTGTGCCAGACTTTGTCAAAAGCTTTCGCTACGTCGAGGAAGACTGCTAGCGTAGTCTGGGGTTTGGGGTACTTATTGAAGCCCTCAATGATGTGCTCCGTGAGGCGGTGCACCTGTTGGACGCATGAGTGTCCGGGTCTGAAGCCAAACTGCTCATCTGGGATAAGGTGGTGTTCCTTAGCATGGGACTGGAGACGGTTTGCAAGTAACCGCTCGTAAAGTTTGCCTAAGGCACTGAGGAGGCTGATGGGGCGGTAACTGGTGGGGTCAGATGAGCTTTTGCCTGGTTTGTGAATGCCAATGACATTTGCACATTTCCAGGTGTCTGGGAATAAGCAGTGGCTCATAGCAGCATTGAAGATGCTGACTAAGAGATGGATGAGAGGAGGAGAGAGGGTTTTAAGAACCCTGTTGGAGATGCCATCGGCACCGGGGGATTTGCGCGGTCGGAGGGCCTTGATCAGTCTCTCCACCTCAGCGTAAGTCGCTAAGGTGATTGGTGGGAGTTCAGAGGTGACCACAGAGCTTTTGCGTTCGACTTCAGCATCCACCGAATCGAGGTGAGCTTGGTCAACGTGATCTACGTTAGGGGAACACTGAGCCTCTAGGCTATCAGCTAGGCACTCAGCTTTGTCTTCGTCAAAGAACGCTGGGACAAGTGGGACTGGTCTGTATAAGGGAGGCATGTCGTTATGGTTACTTCCTTTCAAGCCTCGCGCCAAGTCCCAGTAAGCATGGTGGCTTGGCACGAGGTTTGAAAGTTTATCGCCCCATTGTTGATCACGCAACTCAGACATGCGACTTTGAACCATGCGTTCAAAGTGGCGTTTCTTAGTTTTGTTCTCTTTACTGGGGTAAGAGTCGTAATGTCGGGTCACTGCTTTACTCTCCGTCACCAATCGTCTCACATCCGCTGGAATGACAAGGCGCCGGTCATCCGGCACTATGACCTCCTTTGCGGATGCACCTACTACGGTGGAGAGGTGATTGGTGAACGAATCGATCGCAAGGGTTATGTCATCTTTTGTCAGGATATCGTCAGGGATCTTGTCTAGGTCCGGTGAACTGATAGCCTTTAGGGCATCGCCTACTTGCTTCCAGTTCACTATCGTCTTAGTGGGGCGGGGGAGGTCAGTCGTTGGATCGGGACCTAGTCGCAGTATAATGGGTCGGTGGTCAGAGTGAAGCTCGTGAACCACTTCTATGGAGCGTAACCGGAGTGTTACGCCTCTGAATAGTGCCATGTCAAGCAAGTCAGATCGGTGGTTTTCCATATAAGGGTAGTGAGTGGGCTCAGTGGGCGCAATTATGTCAAAGTTAAGTTCTGCGATTAGGTTTTCGAGTGCAATACCTCTGGGATTGTTGACGTTACAATTCCATAGGATGTGCTTACTGTTGAAGTCGCCAATCAGAATGACGGCGCTTCCTAATGAGAATAGGGCTTCTAAGTCAGCTCGGACGATCGGCTTTTTGCAAGCTTGGTAACAGGATGCTATGACTATAGGTTGATGACCAGTCATAGCTAGGAGGCAACAAGATGCTTCCATATTAACAAGAGTCGGGGTAGGTAGGGGAATGCAGTGCAGGGACCTTTTGTAATAGATGAGAGTGCCTCCCCCACGGGAGTTCACTCTATCATCACGTACCGTTCTGTAGTTGGCAAACCTAGGGTTCGCCTTCCCCGGTTTTAGAAAGGTTTCCTGCACGCATATGATATCGATAAGGTGGGTACAACAAAAGTCGTGGACGAGGTCACGTTGTTTGAAGAGGCCGTCAGCGTTAAATGACGCTAACGAGACTGAGTACGGTTTCGTGCGTTCGGTTGTACTACCCATAGTGGTTGTACTGGGGAGGGGCCTGGGGAACGAAGCGCTTAAGGGCGCTAAGTAAATTCGCGTGTTCCAATGTGTATTGGATCACGTCCGCTGGGGATTGAGCGTATTGCATCTTGTGGAATAGCTCTTGTACCTCATTGATGTCAACCGACATAGCCAGATCGCTGACTAGGTTGATTGCCTCTTGAAGAGGGGCAGCCATCAATGGCATAGGTGGAGCTTGTGGCCGGGAAGCGGCGCGGGGAGGCGCGCGAATGGTGTTGGCGACGGGTGCCGGGAGCGCGGGGCGAGCCGGGGCCGGTGCGCGGGCAGGGGCCGCGGCGCGGGCGGGTGCGGGTGCGGGCGCGGGTGCGGGCGCGCGGGCCGAAGCGCGGGCGGTAGCGACGGTCTTAACCATACTGGGTGGTTTAGACCATGCGTTACGGGCTGGGAGCGGCGCGGGTATTACCTGTGAGGCAGGTACTACCGTTAGTTTGGGGCTTACCCGTTGGTAACGGTCGTATGAGGGACGGGTTGGCCTATGCCTTGCCACCCTGTGGTTCACTCGTGGTGCTTTAGGGCAACCACGGTAATTCGCGGTATGCCCTTGAGCGCCGCATAACACACAGCTGGGTGGGTCCGGCGAATCCCGGGTGCGAGTGCACGCTGCTGTCGCGTGATCGCCTAGGCACTTAACGCACCTAGCGCGAGCGAAGCAGAATCGGGAGGCGTGCCCGTATAGTTGGCAGTTGTGGCACTGCGAGGGACTCCCATTCTTGTATGGGGCTTGGACATCGAGTCCTGAGAGGCCACAGACCTTTTTTAAATTAAAAATGGCCTTGCCTTCAGGAGTACGATCTAGTACTACGAGTACTAGATCGTAGGGACTGCGGTCCTTCCCGCTGTACATGCGGTGAACTGCATGTACGGGGAAGTCTTGTGCCTTCAGGTCGGCACATACCGAATCGGTATGTACCTCCTTGGGCACACCGCGGATGACCACTCGGAGGACTTTCTCCTCTTCGAGCGCATAAGTGTGAAAACTTATGCTCTCGTTGCGGAGGAGTTTTGTTAGCGCTCTGTGGTCGCTAATGGAGGAGACTTGGACTTTAATGCCCTGCTGCGTGGAGCGGGCATTAGTATAATGGATCCCACGATCCGAAACTAAATGGGACAGCATGTCCCATTTGGTTTTGTCCTGAATGAACAGGGGCGGAGGCGGTTTTTCGCGGCGCGCGCTCGCGTCCTGAGGGGACGCGGCAGTGGTGGCCGGAGCGGAGGGAGGAGACGCGGGGCGCGGGGCGGGGGTCGGCTTCTTGCCGGAGGCGGGGGCCTTAGCGGGTGCCTTGGCGGGAGGGGCGGAAGTTGCGCAACTAGCGGCTTTAGGAGCACGCTTGCGCTTTCTATCTACGACGGTATAGCCGTCGTTATCTGAGTCCGAGTCAGTGCGTAAGGCGCGACTCGGATCTACCTCCATCTCCGCTTCGGAGTCCGAAGTGGGCTCTACAACGGCGATGGAGGGACGGGTGCTCGCTGGCCTCCCGATCGGTGAGCGCGAGCGAGACCTCTCACGGGGAGGGGCTGCCACCGTGCGTCTGTTGTCTGGGCCCGGAGCGGGCGAAAGCGGACTGTCCTCTGAGAAGGACCGGGTCAGAGGAGGGACGTTGGCCTCCGGGTTTGAAGTCCCGGAGGGAGCGATGAGAGTGTCCGTGAAGCGGGCATTCTCTTCCTCTTCTAGGAGTTGCATATGTGCAACGTATAGATCGGGGTGGCGGAGGGCGAAGGTCTGAAGGACCTGCACCTCACCGTTAGAGGGACGGGACTGCATCCTGAGGGGAATACTCAGGACGCCCTATCCAGGGTTTGAATTCCCTCACACACCTTGTGAGCTCACTGTGTGAGAGGGAGTGTGTACCTACGGTGTGCCCTAGTTGTGTACCCTCTCCGAGCTTTTTTCTCGGCGGAGAGGGGTGCTCCTAAGCGCTACTCCGGGTTTGACTAGGGGCGACCCCAAGGCCAGAATTCCGGAGCCCAGCTTGCTTCGGCTGACCCGTGAAGCGGGAAAGGCCACGGTGCAAGGTTAAACCAAAACAACAACAGTGGCCGTTGTCACCGTAGGGTGTCACACTGCGACCGCAGCAAATGGCGGATTTGATCGTTCAGACGGGTTTGGCTGACGCTACCCCACGCCTGAACGACGTCGCTTAACAGCACAAAGTGTGTTGTTACGCGACTGTTACTATGTTGTGTCGGATAGTAAAGTGGTGAAATGCGCACCGAAAAGTGCGGTCTAAGCAAGACCACCAGCCCGATATGATGTTGTTCGTCCGAAACAAGGGACTGGGTAGGTGGTAATGCCAGACGTCTTAGAGCGCCTCTGCGCGACGGCACGGCGAGCTCGTAGCTCGCGTTGCTCGGCGTTCGGCGGCTGCTCAGCTTCTGCACACAAAACAAAAACTTCGTCAGGACTGCGTATTCCAAGGCACTGGTCTGCAACTAGCGTCGGAACGATGACCCGAGTGAGACGGCAATAGTGCGGGGACTATTGCGGTCTCACTGGGAGATACTGGCGGAGCTGTAGACAGGTGTGCACGGCGTGGCGGCACAGGTCGGAATGTGGTTATGGACGGTACTGAGGCCTCCGTTTTACGAATTTATTTCCAACTTCTTCTAGCGGCCCCGTTGAAAAGCCGCGCGACGGTGGTGCCACCATTATGCCAAGGGACATTGTTCACATCTGCCACCGGTATCTGAACCCGTACTTGGATTCGCCAGGAAACCCAAATGACGCAGCAGATATACCATCATCCCCCCCGGAAGTGCAGTGTTAAAAATTCTGAGAAAAAAATCCCCCCTAGTGACTTTTTTGAACTTTTATAACCTTCATTTCTAGGTAGGCTATATAGAATTTATGTTAGGGTGTTATATCTTTCGTTTAGTGAAAACTTTTAAAATAGTTTAATAATAAGTCGTTCTGTGTATCGCATAAGTAACCCAAACCTATCGTGATCTTCAGGCCATAACTTTTGCACTATACTATTCCCTTTTTTTCTTGTTTTGTGGGTCCATATTAAATATTATCAACCAATTCTAGCACACCTTTTTTATTCTCTAAAACGCCCTGCCTTGACTCCCTGAAATGTCTTACTGAAATAGGTAGGCTTTAGATTAAGTATAAGAGATCCTTGTACACAAAAGTCTGATGTCCTGCAACTGATGTGACTCCGTGCAACCTTTTTTTTTACGACGTAAGTACCATTATTTTTTGTCTGTCATACTTTCTGTTAGTCATGTTTAAATAGTAAAACGAACTGGCTCTCAAGGGAACCTACATAGGTACATATATAATTTATTTTAATTTTTCTACTTGACATTAACTTTCCCTTTATTTTTTTTCACAACTGGCTCATTTCCGTTTATTTAATATAACAACCACTAATTTATACATGAACATAATGTTACAATACCTAAAGTTTCTATAATGTTGATGGCCTTATGGGTTAGATGGTCCAATTTTTAGAACTATTTACGTTGGATCCATTAAAAAAGAACTCTTAAAGTTAAAAGATCAGTAGAAAGATTGCTTAAAGTTATATACATTTGCCTTAAGCTAAAGGTCTGCATTATAGGTATTATTTTAAAAAAAAAATCATCATCACTTTATTACTATTACATGTCGGCAAGGGATGTGTAATGCCTATGCTAATACAGAATTTGTGTTAACCCTTTGCGATCATAGTTCCCGTGAGCCTATAAGCCTATACGGCCTATAAGCCTATACCAAGCGACTGTGGCGACGAAAACGTGAGCGGGGAGTTTTTCCACAAATGTTGTAATATTTGACGCGTCCCTGGACTCTTATCAGTGAAAGTCACATTTTTAGAAAGCCAATGAACTAGGCTATTGTAATATCTATAAATAACATGTTTTCTTATGTTTGTTTCATATTCTACGGGCGTTTGAAAAAAAATTCGTTTGTAAAATAGGCTGCCGGTGACAGGACCGCTCCAAAATAAATTTACGATTATGAGCACAAAACACAATAAATACATAATTCCTGTTATGTATATCGCTCTCTTTTACAATATTAGTCAAAAAACCCCGCAAAACTGTATGACCCTTTTAACCTTAGTGTTCACTAATTTTATCATAATTTCCTTACATAGACTTATCGTTTCAATGTCAATGCACTATGATTCAAAGTTTTTTATCATATATGTATAAGCTATAACAATTTACTACGTGACCGGGCATCTCCACACCCAATAAAGAGTTAAAAGGAATTATTATGCCTTTTCTAGGCGGGGGTGTTATGCCTTATATAAAGCTTGGAATGACACGTATATTAAAACGGTTTTACAATTTGACTTTTTTAGCATCTTTTCTTATAAATAATAACTTATTATATTTTATATGTAAACATACCTAATGTTGACTTGTATTTAGAGACACACACCTATCAAATTAATCTAGTAGCCGTAAAAACTTACGAATTCTGCCACGTTTTATTTTTTAACTTTTGAAGGTTTATTTGCGCACACATTATGGACAAAATAGCATCTTTGATAAATATCGATGTCGAGATCAAGTTGCAGAAATCGTGGTTACTGATCGACTATGAGCGTTACGAGATGATAGAGAACGAGTTGACTGAAGAAGCCGTCCGATGTCATCGTCTTGAGGTGGGAAGGATACTATCTACATTTGCCAGCATTTGTTTAGGTTACTTAGGTACTTACATTACAGTTTTGCAAATTACGCGTGGAGATACATCGCGTCGTAAGCACCTATTTATCTTGTTTTGTCAACGGATTCCATATAACGCAGAAAGCTTGGTGTCCATCTCTCGATTGAAATTTAAATTTGGAACTTCTTTATTTCAATCGTTTGACGTCGTCGATTAATAATGACGTTCGGTGGAGATAATTTTCGGGTTGTGGAAGCTGATTCAGTAATTAAGTTCTGACCCAAGTACGCCACTATGTCTCCTGAAGGAAGAGTTTAAATTTGATAAGAGAAAGTATTTTTTAGTACCCGTATAAGATGCAGTTCTAAATCTAAATAAGTATTACTTTTATAGCACCTCTTGTAATATGTAAACATCATATGACTCCATAAACGAGTTGTGAAAACATTGTACCTAAGCTTGCTTCACAGTAGTTTTCTCCACAAGAATTGAGATAACAAAATGAAAAAGAATAACATGCAGAGTGCAGACAGTCTGTTGCGTACGCTCGCATTGCCTTACCTAGACTAATAAAAGGACGTAAAATACAGTATTTCTGTAACAGTAGGTACGACTATTACTGTCTTATTGCATTTTTTATGAAAACAAGTATTAATAGTTGTAAGGTCATAAGCACATAAGGGTCGGTACTGTGCACAGTCCGCTAACGCTGGGGCCAGAATCAGTACAATTGTGCGTCTTTATATAATACTACTTTGTACAATGAATGCATTAAGTATACAGGGTTATTGGTAATATGCTAACAAACTCTTAGGGTTGACATCTGTTAGTCCTCACAGACATTTTAAGATAATTTCTTTTTTGTTTTGAATGGAGTGGTTCAATTTGGAATGTCTAAAATAAGTCGATTAGTATTTTTCTGAACGTAGACGATTGTGCGGATGTCATATCTACATGTCAGTTTATATATGGTTTATATCAGTACAGGTCAAATCATTTCTCTGGTCTTTGGTTACAGGCCATTCCTTCTTACAAAATTGGTATAGTGGCCTTATAGATCCATTCGCTTTTCGTCTAGCTATTAGCTTACGCTTGGGTGCAAGGTGTTGTGTTGCACATCACTGCCAGTGTAGTAGTCTTTTAATAGCTATACATACTGTTAATTTCGAATTGTCATACGGTAACCTAGATTACTTACATACCGAAATCCCTAGTTATAGTTTAGTTATGTCTTGCTAAGGAGAGCGTGGTTGTCTGTACTACAGTATTAATACTACAACAGGCATCAACGATCTGACTAAGAAATGCTTCATGTCTATATATACCCAAAGACTAATGTATCTTAAGTACCTACCACCTAAGAAATATGTCAAATAAAGATTATTATTATTAGAGTGTGGTACTGCAGTTGGTCAACTCGGTCACCATGGCCTCTCCTGCTCTCGAAGTGCTGGTCGAATTTCCCGCCACGCCAGCCTTAACGATATCATTCGCCGGGCTTTTACTATCGCTAATGTTGCAGCTGCTCTCGAACCGAATGGTCTGATGCGTGACGATGGTAAAATACCTGACGGCATGACTGGTTCCGTGGACGGCCCTTAGTGTGGGACGCTACTTGCGTAGACACTTTAGCGCCTTCACATCTTTCTGAAACCAACGTGAGGGCTGGTACTGCGGTTACTTAGGCAGAGCAACTCAAGCGGCGCAAATGCTAACCTCGGTATGGGTTACATATTTGAGCCATTTGGTTTAGGGACGTTGGGTCCGTGGGGATCGGGAGCTCATCGTATTTTCCAAACTTATCTTTGCGCTTGGCCGATGCGACGCGTGATCAATATTCTGGCACATATTTGGCTCAACGAATAAGCATTGCAGTTCAACGGGACAATGCTGCCAGCATGCTGGGCACGCTGCCAACTGGGAGTGGGCTGTAGCATTTAGACTGCTTATGAGTCTGCTATAACTTAAAGGTTGTCTAAATGCTTTTATTGTAGTAGCTGTAGTGTTGTATATAGTTCGTAGTATTTTGTTTAATAAAGGCATACCACCGGTAAAAAAAGGTAAATCCCTTATCACGATTTTTCTAAAACTATGGTGATAACGAGAAGAGTATACATATCAATGCAAAGACTAAATCTCAAATATTATTGACGTTACTACTCTGTCGTATCAAATTCAATTTTGTACTATCTACCTAATAATATTTAACCTTGTTATTATTTTTGTGAATTCTCCGCTGCTAATCAGGCTAAATCAAACGCTGCCGGGGATCGAAATTCACATGCTAGGACATTTACTAAATAGATGGCTGGCTGGCTGCCTCAGGTGGTAAATTAAGCAAGTGTATTTGTAACCAGCTGTACTCCAGATATATGCTCTCAATGGGATATCCTATTCAAATCTTAGCCTACATTAGTGAACGAGGTCATCCATATTTATTTTAATGTTTTATTATGTATTTATATCAAATTTGACCCAAACACCTTTGTAGTAAAAAAGCTAGCGCCTGCCAGAAAAATACGAGCAATATAAAATGACTATTTAAAATTTTAAAGAATAAGAAAACAGAGGCTAGGTCCAGGGTTTCACAAAGTGTCAATCAAATTGTAATGAGTTTCGTGAGTTAGGTCTCAGGTATTTCTTGTGTCTATGAAGTTATTTATAGTATATAACTTCGTAGACACAATTAAATACTATATAAAAATACCATGAAATACGTAGAAGTTCAATTGATTTATTCGCCTAAATGACTAAAACTTTAGTAAGTGAAATAATAAATTTCTCAGGTTATAGTTTCGACATTATTTTCTTTGTGCCTACCTAATTGCGTTAGTGAAAGTGCAATAAAAACATTAACCATATTTTGAAGCAGTGATGGCTCAGTGGCATTGGCTATGGACTGCCGCGGGCTTGAGCTTCACCGCATGGTGGAAGGGCTTTTTGCAAAAGCCAGCCTGGCTCGCGACCACCCTCAAGTTGAAAATCTGTCGCAAAGCGCCTAACGGTGTGTTCCGGCTGCAGTCCTTGAGAGCCACTGAAATTACAGGCACCATGAGACTTAACAACTATGTCTCAAATTGACGGGCGTAGTGCATTTATGACGAAATGCATCTGTTATAGGTAGAGGTAACCGCTTCACATCAGGTGGGCCTCAAGCTTGTTCCGTCACACTAACATAATAAAAAATATTATCTAGGATTTTTTTTTATTTAACTGGCAGAATGCCTTGATTAACAAAACACATTTGTTAATCAAGGCATTCTACCAGTTTTTATTTTATTTGTTTTTTGTTCCATCCACCATATTTTCATTATGGTGGATGGAATTAAAAACACACCGTCAGGTCTTTTATCATGGCGATTAGAGTCGCCAATGGCCTTGAGCATCTGGACCTAATCGAGCTTACTTTACTCGCGCATCGCCGCATACGTTCCGCGCTCGCTGCACAAATATAACGGTCAAAGAATATGCAGATGCGCGATGCGCTCCGGTAACATGGCACTTTATATTCCTACCGTACGATTCTAGTGAGTATCCGCAATTGCTACTGCGACTGAGATCAGTCGTCAAATGAAAATGTATAGTGTACCTACCTAGGTTGTTCTGGACGTCTTTATTCCTTTTCTTTATTTTTCAATGTCATCTGCCGAGTGAAGAAAGTTACTCAGATTTGTCTGATACTCGATATTTAGGCTGTGCTGAGAGTCATTATTCCGAATTTGGAATTATTTTTTCAATGTCATCTGCCAAGTGAAGAAAAATGCTACGGTTTGACTGAAAATTGATATCTAGGTTGTTGTAGACGTTATTATTCCATGTTAAGAATTTGTTTTACGTTGACGTCTGCCAAGTGAAAAATGTACTTCGATTTGGCTGAAAATCGATATCTAGGTTGTTTTCAGTTCGCACACAAACTCATTAAAAATCTGCAAATTTTAGTTATATGCTACATAAACGAGTTTTCCAATTAAAATAACCTGTTATTCGTACAACTTTTGCAAGAAGATTTAGTTCTTTTATTAAAACATATTTATATAATCAAATCCTGAATTTTTCAGTTTATATATCACCATATAGCATCATACATACAAACACGTAAATAACACAAATTTAGTTAAAATATAAATACCACCTGTGAGGATAATTTATAAAAAAAAATGTATGAAACTGAACAAGATGTTATTTTATGGATAATTTGTAAGTTAAATTTATGTTTATAATTATTTTGCGTGAAAAATTGTACTGAAGTCAACTGTGCACTGTACAGCTATCAATTAAGGTCTTAACGATACAAACTTCAACGTCGAAGTGTGAAGACCACCAGCAATACAAGATTTGGAATAAGTGTTATTAGCTTAAATAAAGATTTATATTATTGTTTATATTATTATTATTATTCTGGACGTTTTTATTCCAAATTTGAAATTTATTTTTCGATGACGTCTGCCTAGTGAGAAAAGTTACTAAGATTTGGCTAAAAATCGATATCTAGGTTTTTCGGGGCGTCCTTATTCCAAATTTGGAATTTACTTTCCGATGACGTCTGCCAAGTGAAAAACTACTTCAATTTGGCTGAAAATCGATATCTAGGTTGTGCTGGGCGTCATTATTCTACATTTGAATTTCATTTTTCAATGACGTTTGCTAAGTAAAGATAGATGACGTATCTTTAAAACGCTAAGATATATCGGATAAGAGTAAGAAAATTATAATAATCAATCGTCTATTCAAATCTCCTTATAAATGAGATTATAGCCGACGCGGGTTTACCTACTCGTTTAAAAACGAACGACGATATAAAAGGAAAATTTGTATAATGGCGAAAATACATTGAAAAATAAGAATAGGGACGACTGTGTCGTACGCAAAAATACAAAATGGCCAACGTTTGTGCTATTGGACATGTCGGCCCTTGAGAAGGAAGTATTTACCTTTAGATTTTCCCGCCCATAGGTGGGAAGCAGTCTTCCACCCGCTACTCGCATCAAACAAACACTTTTTTCCGGGTACGAGATATGAGATGAATAATTTCTTGTCTAGGAAATAATAATATAGGCAATTTATCTACAGCTATATTGTAAAGATTGGTTCCATCGTGAAAAGGTAACCGATATACTTTCTCATTTATTAGGAGATTTGAATAATTGATTTATAAGTACTTTTCTTTAAACTTTCGTGAACTTTTTTTTTTTTTTTTTTTTTTTTTTTTTTTTTTTTTTTTTTTTTATGCCTGATAAGTTAGCCTTTGACCACTATCTCACCTGATGATAAGTGATGATGTGGTCGAGGATGTTGTTCAGGCTAACCTAGAGTTACTGGCTCTCAAGGACAGCTGCCGGAACACACCGTTAGGTGCTTGGCGACAGATTTTCAACTTGAGGGTGGTAGCTAGCCAGTCGGGCATTCGCAAAGTGCCCTACCACCATACTAGACTCATGTTTCTAAATTACATTAACGAAAACCAAGCGGGGTAGATTTAAATCGCTCCCGCCGCTCCTCAAGACGATAGCAACCGCTTCTTCAGTCTACTCGTGACCACGGTCAATGCAACTTGATCGAAACGTTGAGGTAAGTCAAAATATTATTTTGATGTTAATTCGTGCGTCTTTGATAAGTAATCATAATTTTCCCACACTTATCGTACTGCGGCGATAGGGAACTGCTAATCATCCCACGGCCAGCAGGTTGTCACCTCTACCTCATTCTACCTCTAGCCTATTTGCGGATAGAAATAAAAAAAAACAAAGAGTGATCAATCAAAGTAATAAATTTACTGATCCGTAGGCAGTTTGGTAGGGCAACACAAAATTTGTGGGTCGTGGATGTACGGCCTGTCTGTTCTCACTCCGCAGTGCAGGTACTATCCTGGGAAGTCCGGGCGTAGATGGTGGGTGCCCCCGCAGATGGTACGGTATTTCGGTGTTCAGCTCCAAAGTAAATATAATTCCCAAGTACGTCCCCCGTGCTGTATGACGGTGCGGGAACGGCTCGGTAGTGAAACTTAAGTAAGTTTTGAGTTGTTCTGAGTTCCCTACCGCGGGAAAACACTTTCCAGATGTATTCTAAAGTTTAATACATTTATTAAAGTTAATAAAGTAGCCAAATACTTTATAAAAATGTAAATAATATTACGCGCAACCGGCTAGAGCGCACGGGATTGCATTAAGTGGCGTGGACACGCTTTGTGAACAGTCTAGTGACGACTGGCGGGCGCCGGCGGCGGCCGGGTCGACCGCTTGGAATGTCGTCGCATGCGACCCTCCGCTCCGCATGCCCGTCACCCGCGGCTGCCTTGTGCCACTCATAAGGACCGTGCGCATACAAAAGACGTTATTATGGACCTTGTACCTACACCTGTATATTATTTGTAAATAGATAGTCCCTAGTTTATTATAATAGAATATTATTAGATTTTATTGTTTGTACATATAACTAATTTTTAAGTATTACTTTCTAACATTATTACTAGTTATGTAACGCTTCGTTACAAGGTAGGTAGGTAAACTCAGGGAGTAGGTTTGAAAAGTTTATTAGGCCAAGCCTTATCAGGTTGCACAGCCGCACAGTTCTACTGAAGTAACATAGACCGGAGGGAGACACTGGCCTGATAGTACACGTGATCCAGGTCCCAGATGTGGCGGTCTTGGCGTCAGCTGATAGTTCTGGATCTCGGTAGTGAGTGCTCGAAACACCCGTCCTCGGATTAAATCAGTGAAGTGGAATCCTGGAAGGAAGACACCGGCTTAGTAGCTGATATTCCTCAGCCAACTGTTGCCAAGCTGCGCCGACACGATCGTGGTACTGTTACCAGTGACTCACATTTTAAAACTCACAGTCTAGCGCGGTAGGGCAGCACAGCTGTTTACGTTACATAGGTTTTAGTCAGCACTATGAAATAACAATAATAAATAAGGAACTCACCCTAGAGGGATTCACGCACTTCACAACAAGTTAATAACAATTAAGATCGATAGTACGAATAGAAAAGCGTCCAGGAAAACCAAGATAAGTATCGATTTGTAGCCAAATCAAAGTAACTTTTTCCACTTGGCCGACGTCATTGTTAAATAAATTCTAGATTTGGAATTAAGACGTCTAGAACAACCTAGATCGATATCTAGGTTGTTCTAGACGATCGATCTTTTCAGCTAAATCGAAGTTACTTTATCTACTGGGCATACGTCATCGTAAACAAATTCTAAATTTGGAATAATAACGTCTAAAACAACCTAGATATCCATTTTTAGTCAATTCTGAGTATTTTTCTTCACTTGGCAGACGACATCGAAAAAAATATTCCAAATTCGGAATAATGACGCACAGCACAACCTAGATATCGATTTTCAGCAAAATCGGAGGAACTTTTTCACTTGGCAGACGTCATTGGAATATAAATTCCTAATTTGGAATAAGGACGTCCAGAAAAACTTAGATATTGATTTTCAGCCAATTCAGAGTAACTTACTTCCCATGGCAGACGTCATCGAAAAATAAAATCCAAATTCGGAATAAAAACGGCCAGAACTACCTAGATTTTGAATGTTAGCCAAATTGGAGTGACTTTCCTCACCTAGCAGATGTCGAAAAATGTATGCCAAATATTGAACAAAAACGTCCAGAAAAACCTAGATATCGATTTTCAGCCAAATAGGAGTAACTTTTTTCACCTGGCAGACGTCTTCAAAAAATTAATTCTTAATTCAGAATGACGATGTCCAGAACAACCTAGATTTTCAATTTCAGCTAAATCAGAGTTACTTTCTTCACTTGGCAGATGTCGTCGAAAAAATAATTTCAAATTTAGAAAAAAAACGTCCAGAAAAACCTTGATTTCGATTATTAGACAAATCGGAGCAACTTTTTTTACTTGGCAGACGTCATCGTAAAATACATTCCAAATTCGGAATAAAGACGTCCAGAACTACCTAGATTTTGAATTTCATCCAAATTGGAGTAACTTTCCACACTTGGCAGACGTCATAGAAAAATACGTTCAAAATTCGGTTTAAAGACGTCCAGAACTACTTAGAGTTTGAATTTCAGCCAAATCGGAGTAACTTTCTTCACTTGGCAGACGTCATTGAAAAATAAATTCCAAATTTGGAATAAGGACGTCCAGAAAAACCTATATATCGATTTTCAGTACTGTAACTGTAACAGTCAGTTCGTCCACTGCTGAACACAGCCTCACTTTTTAAGGGGGTATTTGCCATAATCCCCACACTTGGCAGGCGTCTTGGGGATCGCAATGTAAGTTGGCAGTTCTTTAGAAGGCGCTGCTGCCCCCCTTTAAGTAGTTTTCCCTTAGACGCTTCTGACGACACCCACGGGATGATATGGGGAGGTGCAATTCTAACCCGGCACCCCACGTGGCTGCCCACCTTCCAGTAGTTTTCCCTTAATCGCCTCTTACGACACCCACGCGATTATATGGGGAGGTGCAATTCTAACCCGGCACCCCACGGTGCTAATCTCCCTTACCTATCTCTCACTATTTTCGAGATACGTTATCCATCTTCACTTGGCAGACGTTATCTTTATGTAGTATTAATTAACCTATATCAAAACACCTAATACAATTATCAAGAAAAGCTTAGAACTCCAAAAGATGTATGTAGCCCCATACAAACTCTAAATGTAGTAGAGAACCATTTTGTACCCTACAAACTACTAAAGCCGGAAACTATTTACCATAATATAAAAATAATATATTATCTTTAGTTAACCAGTTATAACATGAGAGCGTTATAGACATTACTAATTAATTTTGTACATATATTATAAAACTTTTCATTGATCTTATTGATAAGGCCGCCCATTGTAATTTACCCACAACATTGTCAATTTCAAGTTTTGATTCTTTTCATATGTGAGACAATTCGAATAAAATTTGTCTACAAAATACCAATAATAAAGCGTCACCGCGCATACTTCACGTCGCAATCAAGTTGGCCCTCTGCAGCGAGCGAATCATTGCACGCACACAGCTACGAATCTCGCGTGTCAATGCACTAATACAAAGACAAGATCGTTATCAGTCGAAAGCGCGAGCGGAGCTACGAGCGACACAGCCTCCCCGTGCCAACGCTTGCGCAACACTGCCGCCCGCGTCCGCGCATAGCACCTCGGAACCGCAAGCGTTCTGAATCTGAATAATTCGACATTTTCTTAGGAAAATATCTATGGATTTACAAATGCTATGTTATAATTGTAGTATAACAATCTAGAAATTTAATGGTACAATTTATTTTTCAAAAATCGTAGCCGTTTAGAAGGAGTTCGCCATATAAGTCAAGAAATAGTATGTAGTTTGAATTTTTTTTAAGGCAAAAGTAATAGTAATACCGTAAAATCATATGTTGCAAATGTTGTACTTGAATTCATCTATAAAATATATTTTTTTCAAGTCTTCAACTTCAGCGGTTACGGAGGAGTTCGCTTTAGAAAGTACGAATTTGACGTACCCAAGGGCCTTATTTATGTGAAATTAATTATGAGTGGATCACATTCAGTTATCGATTCTACACCATCCCCCGCAGTATTGTTGATGAATTAATAGTCACCTTATATATAAATATGATATTAAAAACAAAACAGTTTGTAACTTGTTCATATAATCCCCCAGGGATTAAAAATCAATTTAGTTCCTGTTTACGAAGAATAAACTAGCTCGTTTCGAATAGATGTGATGATAGAATATAATTTTTGAAGCGCTCGTAGTGAAGTTTGCTTAGCCATTCTGAACCGATCAGCAAAGTTAAGCAACGTCCGTCACGGTCATGAGTTGGATGGGTGACCGCTGGTGACATTACTACTGAGCGCTTCCGTGCTTCGGAGGGCACGTTAAGCCGTCGGTCCCGGTTGTTGTCTTAGGATGGCAGTCGTTACAGCATGGTGGTAGGGCACTTTGCGAATGCCCGCCTGGCTAGCTACCACCCTCAAGTTGAAAATCTGTCGCCAAGCACCTAACGGTGTGTTCCGGCAGCTGTCTTTGAGAGCCATTAATTCTAGGTTAGCCGGAACAACATCTTCGACCACATCATCACTTACCATCAGGTGAGATAGTGGTCAAAGGCTAACCTATCAAGCATAAAAAAAAAAATATATTTATGATTTATGAATATATGATCTTAGATTGAAGACATAAAATGCATGAATAGACAGACAAGAGTGCAAAAATTAAGCTAACTTTATGGGGGTGCCTGATATAGGTTTCTAAGATCCTGTGAAACAGGTTATCAGAACACCTCCCGCGTGTAGAAATAAACTTTGACATCCTCACCTTGTTATACAACTTTTAAAAACAAAATACAGTTTTGCGCAACCCTGAAATACGTTTAGGTATTGGTTAACGTTTGTGCGTTCCTCCACGCGCCAAAACGTGTTAAATGGCAGAAGATGGCAGAATTCGGAAAGTCAGCGCGTGGCGGGCGAGAAGAACGAATACACTTAATTACCATTGGATCCCCAGACCAATCAATGGTTAAAACCCTTGGATACTTGCAATACTGTAACCAGCTGGATTATCCACTAATGATGGAGGCTGTGGCCTCCATCATTAAAGGCTTTGCACCTAAGATATTTTTACCTGATGAGTTGTGTGCCCTTCATATTTACTAGACGAATTCAGGGTAATTACCAGAGTCACTACCAGTCTTGCACTTCCAAGCGTCCGGTGAATACATCGCCGCTAATCGTGTTTTTTAGGAATAATCTGTGGACAATATGCCTTCCTTGTGTCTTTAGACTCTGCACCAATAATTATACACGCACTGTGAGAGATAAGAAAACTGTTTGATTTCAAGCGTAATTATTGCTTTTATTGGTGAAATAGAAAATATCCTCATTTTGTTTTATCTTAGGAACTAATCACAATGAAATGGATGAGCGAGATCTGTGTATCGTTTGGTGTGAGAGAGTGAAAGAGATCGCTGTGTAATGGTGATCGGAACGTCTCGTGGCGGTTTGGTGGTTACACGATTTACTTATTACAACTCTCTTTCTTACAACAGATATGACGCATAATATTTGAACGTTCTTTCCTTGTCATTACAAACTGCATATACATGTGCGTAGGTATTTAGATATGTAAATTCTAATAAGCTTTTAGAGCAGTGGTGTTCGGATATAACTATTCTAGTATTTCAACTCTCTGGTTTGCCATAATTAACATGCTTGGAAGGCGTCTTAGGGATCGCAGTTTAAGATATTAGTTGGTCATCTCCACCTTCCGGTATTTGACCTTAAGTCGCCTCGTACGACAACCACAAGTAGCAATTAGGGGCATTCTAACCCGGCACCCCACGGAGCTTGGGGTACCTAAGATCAATTAAATGGATTTTACTAATACTTTGTTAATTTAAGTAGTGTTTATTTATATGTTAATCTGTAATTTACAAATAAAATTGGAGTGCCTTTTTATCGACACGAGTAAAATAATAATTACTTATGTGTATTTGAAATATACCTAGGTAGATATGTCTATGGATTATTTTAATAATTACTGAATCAATTTGATATATATTGGAATATAAATTAAGGAAGCACTATGGGACAGTTCTCAATCACTAGCTAGGAATACCAATAAATTCTTGATACGATTATTTTTCTACAGTATTTTAACTAGGTACAGAAATATTAAATAAGATGGAACAGAAGTATTTTCCTTTTCATTATAGTTAAAAGTTTATAGTAACTCATTTTAGATAAATCTTTAATTAAAGAACCAGCGTCACCACCAACTGCTTTAAAAGTTTGCAGTGGCAATGGTAATGTCGCCCAAAGGATAACCAATGGAGCAGACATTTATTTGAAACTCTTAGCTTTATAGGGCCTATATAGATTGACAACATCGTGAGATTCATAAGGAGTCAATGGATGAAAATGACTGATGATCTCTCTGTTATAATATTTGACAGTGGACATCGCATATCAACACGCCTTTATATTGCCGAATCGGTAAACAGATCAAGCAAATTTGTGTAAATAACATGTTTCATCAGGTTGTTTTTGGTCCTATGTAATAGAAACCGTATGGCCAACTATACCGTATGGCCAATAAACCGTATGGCCAACTAAACCGTATAGCCGATCTCAAGTGTTCCAATTACACTAATGTTCAATTACACTCCACTCACACAAACGCGAGTGGTGGCATGCGTAAAGCGCCATTTTCCGTGGTTAACAAGGATCTTTCTGATCATATCCATGAAGCATTCTTAAGCCAAGATCAGTATGACTATAAATTACAGAGCAAAAATTCCAAAAGGAATCTTATAACTTCAGTTTGGTATTAGATAAATGTTTTTGGGACCCCAAAACTCCCTTTTTGCTTTTACAACTTCTTTGAAACTCACAGACTATTTGATAAAACCAGATTTTAATGAAGGTGCCAGCTATCTGATTCGCATTAAGCTTAAATTGATACCTATGGCTTTGAAATTAAAGCAATACTATGTTACTTAGTAAGTATATTATTATTATTATATTATTATTGGATCTTGGTAATTCTTGATTTTATCTTATAAGCAATTGGCCTATACAAACTCTAAAGCAACCTTAGTGATGTTCGTGTTATATGTTACTTTGTAGATTTAATTTTCTTTATTGGTGCTGTGTAATTTTCTATTTATAATTAGTATAACATTGTGGAAAGTGGATTAAAAAAACATTTTTAATATGATATTGTAACCATATACCATCATTAGTAACGTAATATATCTTGGCACTGTATCATCGTAACACCCAAATGTCATATCGGAAAATACATAAAATAATGATACAAAAATGTTACGAATGAAAATATTTATGATTATTCGTCTTTTGTTTGGCAATTATTTTTATAATGAACGTTTGATAAAAGTATCTGTACTCTGTAGACTTTACTGTATAACTGTGTCTATTTTAGTGACATTTTTCTTGATTATCAAGACAGATATGTCTTATATAAATAGTTTAAGCTTAGCGCAATATCTTTTCTTTAGCATAATGTGTCAGATAACCACTCAAAAGAAAATGTTACGATTCTTCAGTATGATTAAAACTAATGATATTGTCATTGGTTTCAAAAGTCTTTGCTTGATAAATAACAAACTTATTGTTGCCATTGTATTCACCAAAATTGTATCGGTTTCTCTATTCATTTCATTTTTCATTAATTTAGTAAATGATAGAAGCGTATCAACATACACTCTGTATATTGTTCTAATTTTTTTATCAACAAATAACGAGTGTAATCTATATCTGGTGGTTATATTATTCAGTATTATGGTCAACCGTCTGACTATGCTCGAAAAATATTTCAAAGATATAAATGTCAGTGTAAATATTGTGGGAAGTAATGAAAACGCCAGAGCTATACGTAAGTTTAAAAGGGGTGTTATGAACTACATCAGCATCCTTGACGGTTTTGATGAAATCAAAAGGGAAGTGCAGTTTATGGTAATTATAATATTTATTTCATATTAGTTTTTAATCGGTTGATCTAAATTGCCCACCTCCAAATTTCAAGCCCCATGGAGTGCCGCGGCCCCGTGGGGTGCCGGGTTAGAATATCACACCCTATGTCTTCCCTTGGATGTCGTAAGAGACAACTAAGGAAGATATACCCGAAGGGGGGAAGCAGCGCTTTCTGAAGAACTGACAACTTCTAATGCGATCCCCAAGAAGCTTGAAAAGTTCGGGGATTATGGCAAATTCTCTATTGGGGAGACCTTCTCCAACGATGGACGTTCCAGTTGATGTGATACTCAGTTAAAATGTGTTAAATTCTTTTTACCGGCTATGAATAGAGGAGTGTTAGCGCTGGCATTAATGTTCATAATATATAATATTAAAAGTTGGGTACGACAGAAGAAAGATCAAAGTCAGTTTTGGTCATTCAGAGTCAAGGACAAGATTTTGACTCTTTCTGACAATGAAGAATGAATACACGTATGCAGAATGTAATGAAAGCGAACTAGGTAAGAAATATGTACCAAAATAGTGACAAATAAATTCTTGGTATTTGCCTACTCCTCTGAAACATTGTAGTTACGCCATAACCTATACATATTATGTACTTATGAAATATTTTTATGTTTTGTGCTTCAGGTTCTTAGTAATCTGATTCTGCAAGGTCCGCAAGAAATTATCATCACACAAAATGCGCTGAAAGCGTCCGATGTGATTTATACTGTAAGTAAATAATTATAAGTATCTTGACTATAATATATAATAGGTAAAATTTGAAACTTAAATAATGTATGAAATTTCCGTGGTATGAAATTGCCGTTTTATTATATAATAGGTACTTCGAAATTGACATAGAACCTTCATGGTTTTAGATTTTTGAGTGAAACTTGGTGTTTTGTGTGAAAAATTACACATGATACCTATGAGGTACTTTTCTAAAGAAATGTGCAACATTAGATTATCGACTTTCAGTTGTTTTTATTTATTGAGCTTAACATGAAAGATGGATACTTCGAAAATTCGACTGATTAATACGAGTTCCGACGCGGAACTAACGCGGCAGAAACAGCTCGCAATATCAATGTTGCGTTTGGAGAGGCTACTGCTAATGAACGTACCGTGCGATTTTGGTTTAAACGCTTTCGTGATGGAAACTTTGATTTAAAGAACGAAACATGTAGAAGACTGCCCGCACAGGTGAATAACAATGAATTGAAAAAGATGGCGGAAGCGGATCCGAGCCAAACTACCCAGGAACTGCGGCATGGTTTAACGTTACCTTTCCAAAATTATTGACTCAAATCAATAAAACAAAAAATATGAATAAGTCAACCAATAACGGCAGATGTCTACTGTTCCGAACTCCGAACAATGATAGCAAAACTAGCAGTGAAACAGCCCCGACTCATGAATCGATCTTCACCATTATTGCTCCATGATAACACTAGCTAGACCTCATAAAGCACAAGAAACTGTTTTAATTCTACAGGAACTACAATTAGAAACCATTTCTCACCTTTCGTATTCGCCAGACCTTGCTACAAAGGACTACCTTTTGTTTCAAAAAAACTAATTTCAATTTTTCAGTACAAATCGGCCATTTCATACTTTAACCCCAATACTTAAATAACGTACTACGTAATAACACACTTTGTTAAACTCATTTAAATCCATGAGTAATGAGGTAAAAACCCGTGATTTTCATGGATTAAATATCAACCAACTTGCATTATCGTTGCGCTTTGGAGTAGTTCCTCAGACTAAAAAAATAAATATCAAAATAACAACTTTTAATTATAAATAGAAAAAAAACACCAAAAATTTAGGTCCCAGCTTCAACATTGTCTTAAGTTTCCCAGTGTCTTTTTAGAAAACGGAAGACGAGGAATCAAAACACCAACCAATCACTTCATTACATCTCCGTTTACAAATATATAGCGTTGGTCTGACAGATTTGGATTCAAAACAATGTAATAACATGTGCTAGAACTATAAATTTTCTGTTATTCTTTCAGGAAATAGATGAAACATAAAAGAAAGATATACAAACGTTATTATTTATCTGAGAACGTACCACATATTTCAATCTATTTATAAAACTTTTTGACTGAGCGACACGCAGTGCGAATCTCTGCTTCAGCTAACACTAAAATGCTTTCGTATGTGCAGTTGTTCTCCTCTACAGGTCGCATTTCTATCTCGGTTCTCGTGAAATTTTGTGAGCAGGTTTGATAATTCCATAGATTTGTTTGACGAAAAATCGTAAATCTGCCATATCAAAAAAATAAAACAACAATGTTACAGATTTTTTTTGTCACACATATCAAGAAGCAACTTTTTTATCTGAACAACTCATTCATCCTTTAAACTAAACGGGGCCGGAGTCAAAAATAATGAAAAACGCTGATTTCCTGTGCCATATCAAATAAAAAAGGAATTTCATCAGCCTTTGGTTAAATACCTAAAGGTTTTTGTTGACCCATACTATAGAAGACGTAAACTATAATATTGTTGGCTATACCTACTACGCTCATTACCTACCAATACCCATATAGTTTTTCTTCGCTACGGTTCTCTTTAAAGCGTTAAGTATTTAATATGGTGAGCAATAATCTAATTAATACGAAAATAAATATATTAGTTTGTTTACCACAAATAAATATCGGATCAGGGAGGTGTGTGACGGAGGGACGCGGCGCAGAATCATATCAATGAAGAAATACTAATTACTTGTGTCACATCAAATTATTTCATCAGTTTTCAGAATATAACTATGATTTTTGGATTTTGTGACCCATCAGCGTACGCAGTGAACCTTCAATCAAATTATAAGCTATGCAAGGGCAGACTCGCGAGGACAAATCCGAGAGCCACTAGTTTAAATTTTATCAACTATTTCAAATTTATAGCACTCTTGTCTTGAGTTTAAAATTATTCGAGTTAATTTAAGGCACATATGTTTCAATATATAGCCTTATTATTATTTGAATACAGAATAATAATTCATAATCTTATGAGGAAACAGCTAGATTTCACGTTATATTTACTGGAAAGATCCTACCGGTATCGGGCTATTTTGAAGTCCTAGCGTGAAACGACAAATGCGTAATACGCGTGAAAGCCCGTTCCTAGATCCTAATAAGTTATTAGAGTGATCAAATTCGCGATAGTCAACAAAGTAAAAAAATAGTCTTGTTAAAATTAACACACGATTAGAGCGATAATTTTTTGGTTTCGGTACGAAAAAAGCTACGCTGCTACTACGCTCATATGATCGGCTGCATGTATGTGTAGAAGGATTACATATGACCGTTTTTAAGATTTTCACATAATATCTGTTGGAATAGCGTATATTTTTTAAAACGTACACCAAAAATACTAAAAACTAGGCAGGTGCAGATCCAACTCCCGCTAAGGATCTCGAACTGTATGAAATAATAACAATTTTTGGTACCTATATTGTGTATTGGTTCGGAACCCTCGGAGTACAACTTGCACATGGCCGGTTTTTATAGCATTAAATAATATGAAGCAAGCATAATATTTATTCATTTTACGAGTGATAAAATATCCATAAATTTGCGTACTTCCCAATTACATAAATAGCAAAGCCTTCTTATACCAGCATCAGGCTTCTTTATTGAGTCTGAAAATTCACCAACATGTATACTAATACTTAGGCTTAGGGTTGCTGGAATTCACAAGTTAGTATGGCATTGCACTCGTTACCAAGTTCCTTCTTCTAGTTCGCCCAATAATTTTACTGAATATAGCTGCTCCCAAGAAAACGGAACCACAGTTTTTACTTCAAAGACCTACGGCCTGGATATTTAACTTAGTTTAAATGAATAAATTATTTAATTTTTTAATTTGTCTTAATTTCATATTGGCTTTCACAGATTCCTATCGACGTGGTAATAACCTCACTGATCAGATTGATTTTGAATTGTGGACTTCTTGTTGGTCCGTGTTTAATTTCGGAGGCAATCAGCTCTAAAGTTAACAAGATAAAGGCTTGGGTGACTACACAGATAATAAGATGTCCAGGTAATTGTTTTTATTAATGGTATAAGCAATACAACAATTCAAATAGAAAATGAATACCTCTCTGAATAATACGTTAAGAAAATTTTAATTATATTAATATTGTAACACCACACAATTAAAAAACTGTCCCTACCCATATTCAAGTAATATATGCAACGCCATCTTACGACACCTACGCAGATTCGAACCATAATGTTCACCGCCCTCTATAGTTCATTTCATGCAGACGCCAATAGATGGCGATGCGCATGCTTAACACACGCAAACGTTTGTATCACGTCCAACATATGACATATCTCGATGTAAACTTGACTATAACTTCAGATCGTATAGAACCTCACGTCTGGTGCTCACTTCACTCTTATGTGGCCCGTCGTTGTTCGATCGACTCTGAATTCCTGTGTATCGCTAGCTGTATACGTATTATTGGGCAAATATACAATACATACTATACTTAGCGAGCCGTGTTTTTTTACTATCAAGCCGACTGGTACAGTGTACCCCGTCTGCTCACCACACCCTCCTACAATATTAGATTCTTACATATGAAATTGGCGTTTTATAGGGAAAAATCGAAACGATTGTTTTAAGTGAAATTATTTATGAATCAATTAAGGTATATAACATAGTTATTTTATTACATTGTTGCAAAAATTTGCAATCGAGAATCAATAAAATCGTGGATGATGGTTTTAACAGCCTCGCAATTGAATTTTTTCCTTGCAAGAACTTGTCTCTATTCTGTAAATAGTGAGAATCGGTTAGAACTAGAGGAGAAAATAGAGTTATGAACCATTGTCATGTTAGCTCAGCCGGTCAGGGCATACCCCGGCTAAAGGGGTGGATGACGTGGGTTCGAATCCCGCACATGACAATAATTTTTCCTCTTGTTAATTTGTAATTTTGTAATGTAATCTGCAAAGCAGGCGTTATTGCAAGCATTAAAAAAATAATTTTTTTTTAATGCATCAGTTTAGAGATAATTAAGTTATATGACGTTAGTCGTCATGTAACTTAATTATCTCTAAATATACACATATATTTTTTTCGCTTTATTGTTTCAATTCGCTTTATGGCTTTCAACGAAGCAGTCGTCATTAGCTTCCAATTGTTTGCAGATTTGGAGTTGTCGTACGAACTGGAGTTAGGGCTACAGTATCTGGAAAATCGCCCATTCAGCTTCACTTTGCTGCGCACCATTCCAGTCGATATTAGTTTAGCTGCAAGCTTGTTTGCTGTCCTCGTCTCGTATGTTATTTTAGGTGTACAAATAAAAGAGTTTATATTATAAAAGCTAAGGGATTATTAATTATGTGTTTTTGCCTCAGTCACATGGTATTATGTACTTTGTAGCGCAATCACTGTCGAAATTAGCCCGGTAGATGAACATGCACAAAGACCATTTGACCACACTGATTAAACGGCTTTCTGCCTCAAAGGAGAAGAAAGTTCACCAGCTCCTCATGCACGAAGATCTTGGGGATAGGAAACCTTCACAATTTCTGAGGAGATGTGTTGGTGGAGGCTAGACTACAAAGCCTCGAGCATAGATGCAAAGTTACCAGTTTATCGGTGTTTTACAGGCTTCACTTCGGAGAATGTGCGATCGATTTACATAACCTCATTCCCTCTACTCCTTTCTTTCATGAGACAACAAAACGCACTGGAACACGGTATCCATATATACGCGCAAAGAGTTTTTAATCCAGCTTTATAAAGCACAGTTTGGAATACGCTACCAGCATCTCTATTTCCCGATAGATATAATCTGGATATCTTCAAGTAAAGAGTAAACAGCTACCTGCTAGGCAAGGATGTTCCACCGCCGACTGCGTGGTCACTTTCCATCAGGTGAGACAGCGGACAAATGCTTGCTTATCTAATGTAAAAATAATGCATCTGTTATAAGCAGAGGTTACCGCTTAACATCAGGTGGATATAGTGGGTGTTCCGAGACAATATATATTTATAAAAATAATCAACAATCTCAACAAGACATTGACTCACATAATATATGGTATTTTTTCATCTCCTTGTGCTAAATCAATCATTTCTAGTCTGCGGCACATGGCGAGACATATTCTATACTTCTTTATTCGAAATCGATTCGTACTTAATGTGTCGTGCGTTTAATTTATGGATAAGGGTCGGGAAACTTCAGATTTACGATTCTTCTGAAATATACTGGCATGAAAGAGTTTCTACTTGTTTATGTAGTGTGAAGTCGTAAAACAAACTGTAATCATGTAACCTTATTCACGGTGAATAATTTCGTTTGCGCAAATATTTTATTGACGAATTAATTTTGTTCCAATTTAGTTGATAAAGTTGGATTAAAACATAATTTGCGTTTGATGTAATTTTCTTAGGGCCTGTTTCAGAATGTTCGAGTAAGTTCCGGTTTTACTACCCAGAACATATTTATTAAACAAAACACTATCTTTGCGTTCCACAGTCATCAATTTAGCCTATCCATCGGTTAAAGCTTGAAACGCGCTGCATGTTAACTGTCATTTTTATCATTCAGTTATTTTATGTGTAACATAGCAGCCCGGAGCTTTATTAGGACATGCTGAAACGGCCCTTAATATATTTAGTTGAAAATACCCATACTTTGAAGCGCTTGTATTGAAATTTGCTTAGGCATTCTGAACCGATCATTAAAGTTTAACAACATCTGCCCATAGCGGTCAAAAGTTGGATGGGTGACCGCTAGTGAGATTACTACTGAGTGCTTCCGTGCTTCGGAGGGAACGTCAAGCCGTCGTCGGTCCTGGTTGTTGTTTTACGAAGGCAGTCGTTAAAGCATGTTGGTAGGGCATTTTGCGAATGCCCGCCTGGCTAAAATCTGTTGCCAAGCACCTAACGGTCTGTTCCAGCAGCTGTTCTTGAGAGCCAGTAATTCTAGGTTAGCCTGAACAACATCTTCTATCACATCATCACTTATCATCATGTGAGATAGTGGTCAAAGACTAGCCTATCAGTTATAAATAAATAGAAGAAATAAAAATATGTCGAAAATAGGTTAATATAGAAAACACTATGAATTCACTTCCCTACCTACCTACCCTCCCACTATGCGTGAAACGTTGCAGTAGCCTTAACGATCTAGTGTATTAGTACCAGTGTGGTGTACCGAAGATAATATGTACATATACTCCGAAGCACGGAAGCGCTCAATAGTAATGTCACCAGCGGTCACCCATCCAAGTCATGACCAAGGCGGACGTTGTTTAACTTTGCTAATCGATTCAGAATGGCTAAGCAAACTTCGCTAAGAGCGCTTCGCTATGCTACCGATCAGCAAAGTTAAGCAACGTCCGCCTTGGTCATGACTTGGATGGGTGACCGCTGGTGACATTACTATTGAGCGCTTCCGTGCTTCAGAGGGCACGTTAAGCCGTTTTGGTCCCGGTTGTTGTCTTAGGATAGCAGTCGTTATTGCATGGTGGTATGCCATCTTGCGAGTGCCCGCCTGGCTAGCTACCACCTTCAAGTAGAAAATCTGTCGCCAAGCACCTAACGGTGTGTTCCGGCAGCTGTCCTTGAGAGCCAGTAATTCTAGGTTAGCGTGAACAACATCTTGACCACATCAACACTTACCATCAGGTGAGATAGTGATCAAAGGCTGACCTATCAGGTATAAAAAAAAAATAAAAAAATGATTGTTAATCGTTAGATTATAGTAAGATGATAATCAACGTGGAAATGCTGCCAGCATGCTGGGCACGCTGCCAACTGGGAGTGGCTGGAGCATTTAGAGTGCCTGTGAGTCTGCTATGACTTATAGGTTGTCTAAATGCCTTTATTATAGTAGCTTTAGTGTTGTTTATATATAGTTGGTAGTATTTCGTTTAATAAAGGCATACATCGGTAAAAAAAAGTTAGACATTACGTATACTAGCGATCCGGGTGCGGCTCCGCCCGCGCGTATGTCGGTTATCGCGCAAAAACATTAACCTCTTTTTGCGCAGTTGGATAAAACTATGCTATGTTTTTTCCCGTGTCTCAAACTATTTCCGTACCAAATTTCATTAAAATCAGTCCAGCAGTTTTGGCGTGAAAGCGTATCAGACAGACTGAGTAACTTTCCCATTTATATATTAGTACTGATTACGGTCTATGAGCAAATATGGCAGAAGTACGTATACAATTTTTAAGTAAAAATAGCGGGATTTTGTTGTTTATACACAGAAAATGTATTGTGTAAACCTGTTCTACATTGATTTTAAATTATAGTCGTGCACTTTGTTGAAAATTTAATGATTACGTGTGTTGAAGAAATTGTTTGCCATTTTTAGGTTTAGTTGCTAAAATCGTGCACATGTTTAATTGTTTTTTTACAGAAATAATAGAGACAGGTAGATTATTTCATAAGAATTTGAAGCGCTGGTAGCGAAGTTTGCTTAGCCGTTCTGAACTGATCAGCTAAGCTAAGCAACACAGTCTTGATTTGGATGGACCGCTGGTGACATTACCACTGAGCGCTTCCGTGCTTCGGAGGGCACGTTAAGCCGTCGGTCCCGGTTGTTGTCTTAGGATGGCAGTCGTTATAGCATGGTGCTAGGGCATTTTGCGAGTGCCCGCCCGCCTAGCTACCACCCTCAAATAGAAAATCTGTCGCCAAGCACCTAACGGTATGTTCCGGCAGCTGTCCTTGAGAGCCAGTAATTCTAGGATAGTCTGAACAATATCTTCGACCACATCGTCACTTACCATCAGGTGAGATAGTGGTCAAAGGCTAACCTTACAGGCATAAAAAATAATTACGACTGTATATGGGTGTTTAAATGTGTAGAAAAAAAAAAATTAATTGCTCAATTTGCAATTTTACAAAAAAAAAAATACAAAAAATTGGCAGCCATGGTATTGGCAAATTGAGGTCATGTCAATTAAAAGCTTGGCGACGAAAGGGTTATGTATATCTTTCCACGTAAGTATTCTCAATTTAAATTCTTCACGTGGAAACATTTTCCCTGAAAACGTTTTGTTCATTCGTATTACATTCCGCTTTTTATTGGATTTTTTTAGAAAATAATATTATTCGAGTACTTATTGTTTTGTCAGAATATTTGAATAATCAAAATGTAAATTTTGAAGATAAAATTGGGAGAAAAACAGGAAACAACCCGTGTCACACTTAGGTATATTAAACTTTATTATATGCTACCATTTGTTTGGCCTGCCAGTTTGCGTTTTTTTTAGATTTTACTATATCATTTATGTAAAGATACTTGTTATGGGGTCACCAAATATCTCGTATGTACTTAAATTTTATCCTAAAACGTTCATAATAAGATTCCTTCGAATATCCATCAAGTGGCCCCTGTCTGATGATATACAGGGTTATTGGTAATATGCTAATAACCTCTTAGGGTTGACTTCTGCTAGTCCGAACAAATATTGAGATATTTTTTTTTATTTGCATAGAAAAAAAAAATGATTTTATTTTTATATTTTTTTTCTATCTTAATGTCTAATCTGAGCCAAGAGCGTTCACTGCGGCAGCACTGAACCGCGCCGTGCTTCCTTTGAATAAAGTTTTGAATATTTGCGTCGAGCAAAATAATAAAAAATATTAAATAATACATTACAGGTATAAGAGACTTTAAACATTAGATGGGCCTCGCACTTATTCCGTCAAAAAAATATAAAAAGAAAATATTTTTTCTTTAAATATCTTAACATGTTTGTTAGGACTAGCAGATGACAACCCTAACAGGTTGGTAGCATATTACCAATAACACTGTATATCTAAAAGGTTATAAATCTGTCCCATAGCAAGATAAATAACTTCAATGAAAAGTGTCACTATACTTATTTTTAATTAATATTTAAATTTTCAATATTATTGCAAACGGGGAACACAAAGTTCTCCAGCTGCCCTAGACCGTCTAAAATGAACTTTCACCGAAAATGAATAAGCGAAACTTGCTACTCCGTTTCTCAAAATGTCCACTAAACAACCCGAGCCAATGGCGAGTGTGAATATCGAAGTCAAGGATAAAGTAGGTTTTATGCACTATTTATAAACTCAGCTTTTCACTTTCATTACAAGGATTGTAATATGCCTCTAGCAAGTTTTATTTTTGATTTTGTAAAATAGAATATATGTCGCACTCGTACAATGCTTTCAAAACAGAACATAATATCTTACACGAAACTGAATGTTATTATTTCAATCTCTTGGTATGGTTCAAAGCCGATCAGTAGATCGTTCTTTTCTTTTGCATTATATATCAAGGTCATAAAGCTATGCGGCAAATGTTTTATGTCATAAATATTTGTTGTCGTTATATTAATATATGTCATACATAACATTTTTTATAGCTGATAGGCTAGCCTTTGACCACTATCTCATCTGATGGTAAGTGACGATGTGGTCGAAAATGTTAAGCTAGTTAACCTAAAATTTTATTACTGGCTCACAAAGACAGCTGCGGGAACACACCGTTAGGTGCTTAGTGACAGATTTTCTAGTTGAGGGTGGTAGCTAGCTAAGCGGGCATTCGGCTTGCCGAGTCTCAGGTGCTCTACCACCACGCAAGAATACATATCTAGCTTATTGTCTTTATTATAATGACAAAGTGTATAATATGTAGTTAAAATTGCTTTTAAATCTTGTCATACATTGTGAATATTATTTTTACCGTTTTGTTTTTTATTTTATTTTACTTCATTTTAGATTATAAAGGTTGCTGTATTGTACCTGAACATCGAGAAATGATAGTTTTCGAGTTCCACAGTAATCCTTAAGGAGAAAATGGGTAAACATTTATTGTAAACTTATTTAATGGAATTTTATTTAGTGAAATTGTAAGAATTTTCAATCTTTACTGCGCAATTCCAATGTCTGAAGAAACCGTCATCTTGGAGTCGGAGCTGTTGAAGTAGTAGTTGAATCTGTAACTTCATAAATCTACACCTAGATAGTTGGCCAAGACGACACTAACAACACGTAATGTGCATTTACCAATAAAAGGACTTTGACTTTAACAACTTTAACCTAATTCCATTTATGGCTACAAAGTGCAATAACTAATTAAAACTCAGTAGGAATAGTTAAACTATGATAGATCAGCTTTTCTGCCCAGAAGATGAGAATCTCGTTTCTCTAAATTTCTCGTTTAGTCAGTGCAAAGATACAAACAAATATTATTTCTAAGTATAATGCCAGGTGTAACAGTGATGTAATAAATAACGTATTAAATCACTGAAGATTAAAAAAAATTAGTTTAAAAGGTAAAGAGCGAGTACTTATACTCTAAAAAAATCAAGATAATTTGTAACTAGACTCCTACCAGGTAACAAACACACACTGCCATCTGTAATTGTGAGGAATCAACTCCTCTAGTTAAGATCTTTATTTGAAAAATTAGCTAAAACATGTAGGTATCCAATTAACAATTACCAAAATATATTCTCGTTAACATCAATAATGCTGGATAGCTATATATCTGCTTTCTAAGTGTTCTAATGCGAGCGAAGACTACAAATTACATTTAAATAATTAATTTGATTTTGAGTATTTACTCACAGACTAATCTAGAAATGCTGGCTCTCAAACAGCTGCTGGTACACATTGTTAGGTGTTAAGCGACAGATTTTCTACTCGAGGGTGATAAATCTGCTACCGGATTTTAATCTGCTACCATTAAGTATCATTGTGGTTGCTGTACAGCATTAAAATGTTACTAATACAGATTCGACTTCAACTTAAATATCAAGTTCAAAGCTACAATTTTAACAATAGATTTTCTAAATTTTACCTATATAAGTTACTTTAAGTCAATTTCAAACATGAGATTAGCATCGAAGATCTTGATCTTGATTTTCACGAGATTCATTTCTTTTTGATTTTGGTAATCATTCAATTACTCGTAGTAGATCAATTTAATAATATTTAGAAATATAGAAGGGTAGCGACATCATACCGAGAGTTAAGTGTTTGAAAAAACACTCCTTTCTTTCAGATGAAGTCTAGTAGTCTGACGGTTAAGTAATACAACTGGAGCACAAAATTTCAGCAGTAATGCCGAGTCTCAGATGGCCGAAGAGGTTTAGGCATCCGACGCGATATCGGAGGACGCGGGTTCGATTCCCGCCTTGGGCATAAAATTTTGTGCTCCTACAATTTGTAAAATAAGATCAATTTAATTTTAGATTTTGAATCAGTGTAGAGTTATAAAAACAGCGGGGTACTAATTATGTTTCTTACATAGTCAAGATCAATTAATAAATTAATTATATACTTAATTTTAAGTTGGTGTTACTGGTTTTTGTTAACGTCTTACAGAACGATGTGGTCGCTCAGAGACAAAGTCCTTAAAATAAATTAAAAAGAAATAGTTAAGATTGTTCCTGAACGGGATGGTAAAAGTCAGGGGTCACAAATTTTATGTTTATTATTAATTTGAGCGCAGTAATTATAAAGAAAATTTATTCACTCGAATACATCGCAAAGCGTTTAGAGCAGTGTTTACGACTAGGGGTCCCTGTGATTCTTCGAACGATTCTTGAGTTTTCCGTTGAAGATGCTTAACATCGCAGCTCAAGCTGCGATGTTAAGTCTTTAACCGTGTCTGATGACTTCAGTGGGCCTGTTCTTATTACATGATATTTGAAAATAATCGCATATAAATAGCTTACGGGACTATCTGGCTTATAACTATCCCAGTGCAAAAAAGCACGTGGTACTGTTTTTAAGTTTTTTGAACTATCTTCATTATATAAGTACCCAAATTTTTTTTTATTAATTGGAGACAACTGCTACATTCTAGGAAACGTAAGTTGCGTTGTGGGCTCGAAAATAATGAATCTACAAAGATTTCATGACCACTCTAGCAAAGCCGCAAGTACCAGCTAGTATATGAAGAAATGCTATAGTATGCTTCATGTCTAAATAGAAAAGTTTAGTACTTTCACATTATATAAAAAGAAAAGCAACATAAAAATAAATAAATAAGGTAACTAAGTATATCTATAACCTAAAAGTGGCATACATAAAAATGGGAGCTCTGTTTTCTACCAAGAGGCAATCATAAGTAGAAAACAGAGCTCAGGTCACTGTTCCCGAGTAGAACCCAAAAGGCTGGCACCATGACTCCGTTGTATGGCAATACTAAATCTTTGGCCGAGGTAAGCTCCAGCGCTTTGGTCCTTTGTCTTTTCCGCCGCTTTGACAATTTTTTTTTAGAGGAACCATGCGCTTGGACCCCTCTGACCTAATTTTTCTACTCAAAAAGGCAGAATCATGTAACTATCGCCGAGACTCGTTATTTCTCCTTTTGGAGCCTTCTGCTACCACTGCCACTGTTCCGCTGTCTTGGAAGTGGAGGGTAAAGTTTAGTACCTAATTCAACACATTGGGCTATTAAATGCTGATTTGAAATTCTCCACTAATATTGCCTTCAAAATGCAAAGACTGATGTATAGAAGTATTATATGTATTTAGGTACATAATATGTAGGTGTTAGATTTTTAGTTTAGCAAGCCTTATTCTTCCACGGTGTGGCGTTGAACTTCGGCATATCGCTGCATTTCATCAACGGATTCCTGGAAAATTATAAACGAAATTAAAATTGTTGATTATTTTTATAAGCTAATAACTTTAACATTTATTTGACCTAGGAACACCCCCTGCTCCACCGTTACCTGGCCTGCTACCAGGGCCAGGAATGATAGAGCTGCCGGGGACTGGAGGCCGAGTAATTTGTGTGCTTATCATTTTTAGGGGGGTTTTGGCATAATCCCCACGCTTGGCAGGCGTCTTGGGGATCGCAGTTTGGATGTAAATTACTCAGAAGGCGCTGCTGCCCACCTTCGGGTATTTTCCCTTAAACGCCTCTTACGACACCCTCGGGATGAGATGGGGGGGGTGACATTCTAGCCCGGCACCCCACTTGTAAATGCTGATAGGTTACTCCGTGACCACATTCTTACCTTTTGGTAAGTGATGATGTGGCAAAAGTATTAAAACGCTTAACCTTGAATCAATGGCTCTCATGGACTGCTGCTGGAACATACCCGTAGGTATACCCGTTAGGTACTGGGTGATAGATTTTTAATTTTAGGGTGGTAACTAGCTACAGGGGCATTTATATTTGCCTCTGTTCGGTGAAGCTCAAGCCAATAGCTTGATTCGAATCATATAATTTCAGCTTGGAAATCTATGGCGATGACATCTGAGAAATCACTGCTTCTAAAATATAGGAATTACAACAGATACCGTACAACTTATTCTCACTTATCCATGTAAATTTTCCCTTACATAGAAAAATACCTTTACCATACCAATACATTTAACATGCTGTTATTTATTAAAATATATGTATTACATAAAACATATGTATAATTTATATACACGATAGGTGCTTATTTTATACCTAAACGTGCTATACTTCGAAGAAGGCCTTAATGATAATAAATATTAAGTAAGTCTCATTACTAGGTGTCAAGTATGCGTATATGAATTGCCTACTATATTCTATTTTTGGATACCTACTTTTCCTTTATACATTTTTCATTGTTCGAGTTTGATACAATTTTCTCTAAGTTTTCCATGTCTTATGCAAAATCATATTGTATGTCGGCTTATCTATTGATTCATTGCACAATTTTGACTTAATGTCAGTAATTCGAATCAAATTTCAAAAGATATGCATTACCTATTTTTAACTTTAAACTCATAAAACGATATTTGATAAGCACCTATTCTACCTATATTTAAAGGTGATTTAAGCACACAACTCCAAACCGTGAAATTTGTTATCAATATATAAAAAAAGACACTTACGTAGGTGAAACTAACATAAACGCTTCGCTCTGCATTAGTTCGATGTTTCGAATTACGATTCGAGAATCTCGTTTCTCTAAATTTCTCGTTTAGTCAGTGCAAAGATACAAACAAATATTATTTCTAAGTATAATGCCAGGTGTAACAGTGATGTAATAAATAACGTATTAAATCACTGAAGATTAAAAAAAATTAGTTTAAAAGGTAAAGAGCGAGTACTTATACTCTAAAAAAATCAAGATAATTTGTAACTAGACTCCTACCAGGTAACAAACACACACTGCCATCTGTAATTGTGAGGAATCAACTCCTCTAGTTAAGATCTTTATTTGAAAAATTAGCTAAAACATGTAGGTATCCAATTAACAATTACCAAAATATATTCTCGTTAACATCAATAATGCTGGATAGCTATATATCTGCTTTCTAAGTGTTCTAATGCGAGCGAAGACTACAAATTACATTTAAATAATTAATTTGATTTTGAGTATTTACTCACAGACTAATCTAGAAATGCTGGCTCTCAAACAGCTGCTGGTACACATTGTTAGGTGTTAAGCGACAGATTTTCTACTCGAGGGTGATAAATCTGCTACCGGATTTTAATCTGCTACCATTAAGTATCATTGTGGTTGCTGTACAGCATTAAAATGTTACTAATACAGATTCGACTTCAACTTAAATATCAAGTTCAAAGCTACAATTTTAACAATAGATTTTCTAAATTTTACCTATATAAGTTACTTTAAGTCAATTTCAAACATGAGATTAGCATCGAAGATCTTGATCTTGATTTTCACGAGATTCATTTCTTTTTGATTTTGGTAATCATTCAATTACTCGTAGTAGATCAATTTAATAATATTTAGAAATATAGAAGGGTAGCGACATCATACCGAGAGTTAAGTGTTTGAAAAAACACTCCTTTCTTTCAGATGAAGTCTAGTAGTCTGACGGTTAAGTAATACAACTGGAGCACAAAATTTCAGCAGTAATGCCGAGTCTCAGATGGCCGAAGAGGTTTAGGCATCCGACGCGATATCGGAGGACGCGGGTTCGATTCCCGCCTTGGGCATAAAATTTTGTGCTCCTACAATTTGTAAAATAAGATCAATTTAATTTTAGATTTTGAATCAGTGTAGAGTTATAAAAACAGCGGGGTACTAATTATGTTTCTTACATAGTCAAGATCAATTAATAAATTAATTATATACTTAATTTTAAGTTGGTGTTACTGGTTTTTGTTAACGTCTTACAGAACGATGTGGTCGCTCAGAGACAAAGTCCTTAAAATAAATTAAAAAGAAATAGTTAAGATTGTTCCTGAACGGGATGGTAAAAGTCAGGGGTCACAAATTTTATGTTTATTATTAATTTGAGCGCAGTAATTATAAAGAAAATTTATTCACTCGAATACATCGCAAAGCGTTTAGAGCAGTGTTTACGACTAGGGGTCCCTGTGATTCTTCGAACGATTCTTGAGTTTTCCGTTGAAGATGCTTAACATCGCAGCTCAAGCTGCGATGTTAAGTCTTTAACCGTGTCTGATGACTTCAGTGGGCCTGTTCTTATTACATGATATTTGAAAATAATCGCATATAAATAGCTTACGGGACTATCTGGCTTATAACTATCCCAGTGCAAAAAAGCACGTGGTACTGTTTTTAAGTTTTTTGAACTATCTTCATTATATAAGTACCCAAATTTTTTTTTATTAATTGGAGACAACTGCTACATTCTAGGAAACGTAAGTTGCGTTGTGGGCTCGAAAATAATGAATCTACAAAGATTTCATGACCACTCTAGCAAAGCCGCAAGTACCAGCTAGTATATGAAGAAATGCTATAGTATGCTTCATGTCTAAATAGAAAAGTTTAGTACTTTCACATTATATAAAAAGAAAAGCAACATAAAAATAAATAAATAAGGTAACTAAGTATATCTATAACCTAAAAGTGGCATACATAAAAATGGGAGCTCTGTTTTCTACCAAGAGGCAATCATAAGTAGAAAACAGAGCTCAGGTCACTGTTCCCGAGTAGAACCCAAAAGGCTGGCACCATGACTCCGTTGTATGGCAATACTAAATCTTTGGCCGAGGTAAGCTCCAGCGCTTTGGTCCTTTGTCTTTTCCGCCGCTTTGACAATTTTTTTTTAGAGGAACCATGCGCTTGGACCCCTCTGACCTAATTTTTCTACTCAAAAAGGCAGAATCATGTAACTATCGCCGAGACTCGTTATTTCTCCTTTTGGAGCCTTCTGCTACCACTGCCACTGTTCCGCTGTCTTGGAAGTGGAGGGTAAAGTTTAGTACCTAATTCAACACATTGGGCTATTAAATGCTGATTTGAAATTCTCCACTAATATTGCCTTCAAAATGCAAAGACTGATGTATAGAAGTATTATATGTATTTAGGTACATAATATGTAGGTGTTAGATTTTTAGTTTAGCAAGCCTTATTCTTCCACGGTGTGGCGTTGAACTTCGGCATATCGCTGCATTTCATCAACGGATTCCTGGAAAATTATAAACGAAATTAAAATTGTTGATTATTTTTATAAGCTAATAACTTTAACATTTATTTGACCTAGGAACACCCCCTGCTCCACCGTTACCTGGCCTGCTACCAGGGCCAGGAATGATAGAGCTGCCGGGGACTGGAGGCCGAGTAATTTGTGTGCTTATCATTTTTAGGGGGGTTTTGGCATAATCCCCACGCTTGGCAGGCGTCTTGGGGATCGCAGTTTGGATGTAAATTACTCAGAAGGCGCTGCTGCCCACCTTCGGGTATTTTCCCTTAAACGCCTCTTACGACACCCTCGGGATGAGATGGGGGGGGTGACATTCTAGCCCGGCACCCCACTTGTAAATGCTGATAGGTTACTCCGTGACCACATTCTTACCTTTTGGTAAGTGATGATGTGGCAAAAGTATTAAAACGCTTAACCTTGAATCAATGGCTCTCATGGACTGCTGCTGGAACATACCCGTAGGTATACCCGTTAGGTACTGGGTGATAGATTTTTAATTTTAGGGTGGTAACTAGCTACAGGGGCATTTATATTTGCCTCTGTTCGGTGAAGCTCAAGCCAATAGCTTGATTCGAATCATATAATTTCAGCTTGGAAATCTATGGCGATGACATCTGAGAAATCACTGCTTCTAAAATATAGGAATTACAACAGATACCGTACAACTTATTCTCACTTATCCATGTAAATTTTCCCTTACATAGAAAAATACCTTTACCATACCAATACATTTAACATGCTGTTATTTATTAAAATATATGTATTACATAAAACATATGTATAATTTATATACACGATAGGTGCTTATTTTATACCTAAACGTGCTATACTTCGAAGAAGGCCTTAATGATAATAAATATTAAGTAAGTCTCATTACTAGGTGTCAAGTATGCGTATATGAATTGCCTACTATATTCTATTTTTGGATACCTACTTTTCCTTTATACATTTTTCATTGTTCGAGTTTGATACAATTTTCTCTAAGTTTTCCATGTCTTATGCAAAATCATATTGTATGTCGGCTTATCTATTGATTCATTGCACAATTTTGACTTAATGTCAGTAATTCGAATCAAATTTCAAAAGATATGCATTACCTATTTTTAACTTTAAACTCATAAAACGATATTTGATAAGCACCTATTCTACCTATATTTAAAGGTGATTTAAGCACACAACTCCAAACCGTGAAATTTGTTATCAATATATAAAAAAAGACACTTACGTAGGTGAAACTAACATAAACGCTTCGCTCTGCATTAGTTCGATGTCAGTATTGGAGCAAAAATATGACGCTAATGTTGCTTTGCGGATCTCCGCTAGTTGGTCTGGAAATAAATAACTTTCGTCTGATAATTGTTGTTACATTTGCTTGTATTGTATTGTTGTAAGCTTTTTTGGACACTCAGAAAATATAATCAGATCGTCTGTAAAGCGTAAATGATTTAAATTTTCACCATTTATGTTGAGTCCATATTTTGCCCATTCCTGGTTTTTAAATATCCAAAATCTAAAAATCCAGGGCTGTTGAAAACCACTTGGGTGAAATAGGGTCACCTTGCCGGACATATAGGAAACTCTTCTCCTATTGTTTCCTGTTTGACTTGCGCCGTACTTTTTGAGTAGGTAAATAATTTGTACCCAAAATGTATAAATTTATTAAAGAAGTAAAAAACCCGACAGCCTTTTTTTCAAACTTTATCTAAAAAACCTTATCTTTCTAAAATTCTCTTAAGTTTTTATACAAGGAATTGATAAAATATGATATGCTGAGTTAATAACATAATTATATGAGCTACGTTAAAAAGAAGAAGTGTTAATTATTATATATTTTCCTAACATCTGTAATTATATTATGTATTCTGACAAAAACATGATTGATTTGATTACACATTTTAGTAAATAATACGGGATAACTCACGTGAATCAGTCAGATAGCTCTGACAATAGTTTCAACTATATTCGGTGGTCTTTCTGAATGAGAGCTCGGGACGCCTGCGTTGACGTCCCGTAGTATTCCGTTATCCCGTATTGTATACTAAAACAAATGTATTACCATTTAAACTTACCAGGCGTAAAGCGACATTTGCCATTGTCATTTTCATAGAAGTAATAGTCTCCTACTCTTGTCCTGAGGTATTGTTTAATCATAATGCACTGACTTGTCGCTCCGCATAGTGCATTCGGCAGAATATTTTCCAAAGACATGCCCACTATCAAGTCTACATCCAGGTAACTTTGGTATAATCTTTCTAGTGTTTTCACCTTCTATGTTAAAAGAAACTTCTTTTGTATTATTCTACATTTGTGTTATAACATTTTTAGCAAAATGTCATCACTAAGTGTCCGAAGCAAAAATCACATTTACAAATTTAATATTTAATTTTCGCTTAGCACACTAATTTTTATAACAATATTTAGAAATGTAGAATGGTAGGTAGGACTAAAAAACACTTCTTTCGATCTGATGGAGTCTAGTACTCTGGTTGATAAACACAGTCCATTATGACTGTCAAATTAATAAGATTAGAGTTCAACATTTGGTTCACTCAAGCCAGCTTCGATAGTCCAGTGTTTAAGCTGCGTAAAACCGGCGACGAGGGTACGATTCCCAAATGTAGAAAAAAATGTTGGAGTCTTAAAATGATTCTAGATAGATAGATAGATAGATAGAAAACTCTTTATTGTTACACCACATTTAAAATATTAAAGTTTACATCATAAGATTTAATTAAATAATAATAACATAGTGTTACAATGGGCGGCCTTATCACTAAAAGTGATCTCTACCAGGCAACCTTAGGATAGCGTTGCATAAACAAAACTATTGGGGCGGGTGTAGTCTAACAATTAACAATGAAAAAGTAGAAATTCACAAAAATATTTTAAAAATAAAACTAAATTTATTAGTGTTTCTAAACAAATGTATAAAAAAAGCATGTAAGTTTTTAAAATAAATAAATACACACATATATATATATATACATATCAACATACACTCGAGAGCAATGAATTCCGGGTCACTTAAAGAATCCTATAAATCTCGGAAACTAAAAATGCTAGGTTAATGCAATAAATTGTATTTAATAGACAATGTAATACTCCTTAAATGAAGGTATTAAAACTTCTTAGTTATTGTAAAGTTATATCATAAAAATCTAATTTGAAAAAGGGCCACTTTCGAAGATGGAACTACGAAATTACAGCATTTGGTTTTGCTTTCGTTTGTAATCTGTCATTTATGGGGGTACATAAACCATGTTGATAGTGCTCTATATTCATTATTCAAGCTGAAATTATGTCGCTTACGCCTGAAGAATGCACCAGAATACTTACAATGCTGGAAACCGGCCGGAGTCAGCGCGATACAGCCAGGACTGTCGGTGTGTCGCTGTCAACAGTACAAAGAGTTCTCCGACGATACGAAGAAACTAGTTCTAACCTACGCAGACCAGGAACGGGCAGAACCAGGTGTACCACAGCACGAGAAGACCGATACTTGGTGAACACCATGCTTCGAAATCGCTTTCTCACAGGAACTGAACTCACCAATCAGTTTCGACGCCTCGGAGGAAGTAACCCAAGTGCATGGACAGTAAGACGTTGGCTTGCTGAATCTAACTTAAAACCCCTTAGACCTGCAAACGGCCCTAAACTGGAGCGTGGGCATCGTATTTCGAGACTAAGATATGCCCAGAGCCACGTAAATTGGAGTATTGAAGATTCAAAATTTCCGACGAATCAAAATTTATGCTCTACAAGCACGATGGAAGACACAGAGTGTATCGAAGACCAGGGGAAAGATTCAAGCAAGCATGCATCGAAGAAAAAGTAGCCTACGGTGGTGGGTCTGTACTTGTGTGGGCCGGAATTTCTTCTGAAAGTCGCACAGAGCTGGTGATCATAGAAAACGGCTCTTTAACTAGCGTAAGATATGTGGAAGAAATCCTCAATGATCACGTTGGTCCATTTATGGTCAATTTAGGTGAGGATGCTATATTTATGCATGACAATGGCCGACCTCATACAGGTAGGATTGTGAATGACTACCTTCAAGAGATGAACATTACTCGTATGGAGTGGCCAGCGCGCAGCCCGGATATCAACCCGATCGAGCATGCTTGGGACGAGCTAGGCAGATGCGTAAAACAACGAAACCCTCCCCCAATCACGCTTCGTGAGCTCAAAATTGCTCTCACAGAGGAATGGGAGAATATTCCCCAAAATCGTATAAGGTTAACTTGGTGTACAGCATGCCAAACCGCGTAAACGCAGTAATGGAAGCACGAGGAGGCAATACGAAGTATTAAAATTCAAGAAAATCGTAATAAAGTTCAAAAATTTCATGTTTCCTATTTTTGTTTTAAGGAGAGATCAGCAGTTTTTTTCTTTATGTAATTTTGTGTTAATAAAATGTATGGTGACTCATATTTTTTTTACTTTCATTTAAGGAGTATTACATTGTCTATTAAATACAATTTATTGCATTAACCTATCATTTTTAGTTTCCGAGATTTTTAACACTCTTTAAGTGACCCGGATTCATTGCTCTCGAGTGTACATAAATAGATAATGATATACATGTATAAATAAATCATATAAAAATACATATCATAATATTATCCCATATAAAGCCTAGAAATTTTCAAAAATGTAGTGCAAAATTAATTGGACAAATAAAACTTTTTTACTTGATCCTTGAACATTCTGAGAGTTGGTGCTTGTCTTATAGATACAGGAAGAAAATTCCATAAGCGAGCAGCCTGAATAGTGAAAGATTTGCTATAAAACAAACTCGTATGAGGATGGATTTCAAGTGTAAGATTTTCTGATGACCTTAAAGTGTATGAAGAACAGTGAAGGAAATCAAAACGTTCCTTGAGATAGCGCGGGGATGTAGGATTAAACAATATATTGTAAAGGAGACTGAGAATATGAGCATGCCGGCGAAAACGTATTGTCAGCCAATTGAGCTTAGAACGAAACTGAGAGACATGATCATATTTGCTCAAGTTTATCTAGCTGTTCCTCCGTGAGATCGAGATAGCAGGCATCAGCGTAGTCAAGAATTGGAAGTAATAGAGATTGAGCTAATGCAATTTTAGTGGCTGTTGGAAGAAAGTTGCGCAACCTTCTATGTGATTCTTGTTTAGCACGCCATATTATTTTTAATCATATTTAGAAATATAAATGAGTAGGTAGGTGAAAAAGTGCTTCTTTCGCTCAGGTGAAGTCTAGTAGATAATAGTACCGTCCCTTATGATGACAGTAAAAGTAATAAAATTAGAGATCAAATTTCGGTTCAATCCACACTACTTTTTATTGGTTGGTGGTTAAGACGCCCGGTACGTCGTACCAGGGCATGTGGGGCTAACCTCTCCGGGCTTAAACTCTCCGATAAAAATATAATTGGTTATACTAACATGATTTGATTCTACACATACTTACATCAACTGTTGTTTGGTATTTTAGAATGAATATGCCCAATATCAAGTCTATATCCAGGTGACTTTTGTATATCTTTTATAGTATTTTCAGTTGCTAAATAAAATTTAACCTAATTTAGATTATTCTACATGTTATGGCATATACTTTTAGTTAATTAGTTACCTCTAAATCTATAAATTTCGTGAAGTCCTCAAACCCCTTGGGGTCAGCAAGTCCACAAAATTTTAGAGCTTGAACATAAGTACCGCAACCATGGTCTCGAGCACGCTGTATGTCTATCGTTTTTAAGTCTATACCCAATCCATTTGAACCCCTGCACCAAACAAAAAAGAAGTTTTAAGCGTCCGGCCAATTATACAGTTATTTGATTACAAAATTACAAATTTAATTAAAGCCATGTGCGGGATTATATCGTTCCACTCGTAAATTTGTTATTTTATAATGTAATCCGCAGATCATGCGTTATTGCAACCATAAAAATATTTATAAAAGTTATTTGATGTTTTACGTTTATTGCCTTAAGATAATATGAGTAAGATGAATGTTATATATAAAAATTAAAAAAAAGTTGATGCAAAAACAAGGCAACACAAGTTATTATCGTTTTGAGGATTATTACAAATACCAACAAATTCTTTCAAATGATGACAAAAGGTAAAAAAAATGGAGTAGGACTATTTTTTTACCTTGTTCATATATTTTTTATATATTGAGTATTTAAAGATACAAGCGTGGAATTGTAAATCTTTTACTTACGATTCAAATAATAAGTTTAAGATATCATTAGTCATGAAGCGATCCTCGGCGCTCTGTGCCTGTGTTGCCAAACCTATAGTCAGTCCGTCGAAATTACTCCCAAATTCACAAATTGATGGCCGATTTATCCAATTTCGAAGTGATATAGTACTGCTGATATCTCGATTTTCATTATACGACCTGAGAAAATTGATAATAATTTCAGTAAAACTATCAATAATTGAGCCTTTGAACACAGCCGTGGTATCATAATGACGGTGTTTGGCGATGAGTATTTTTCTCACTGCATTATTTATCCGCAATGATCTGGTGACTGTGGGGATTCACGATGATTTCCAGGTGGAAAGCTGTCCACAGAACAGTACGCGAACATATGACTTCAGAACTTGTATACAAAGACATTTAAATGAGTTGTGTCTCGTGCAATGGCAAACGATCAAAAGTTAATGTGAAACCGTTGGCCTTATATGTTAATTATTTTCACACATACAGAATATTGATCATCCGGCAGAATTCCACTGTTGAACATATTCCAGTCTATAGAACCTTACATTTAAAACTATTATTTTTGCATTAACTATTTGCATAATAAGTATCGGTTACCCAAGATTTTGAGTATGTTATCGGCACAGAACAAGATACTCAAGTTTTCGTGCCACAAAAGCAGCGCCTTCTGCAGAACTGACAACTTCTACTGCGATCCCAAAAACGCCTGCCAAGCCTTAGGATTATGGTCAATTCCCCAATGGGGGAGACCTTATTTAACGGTGTATGTTCCGATTGATGGTTAAGCTAATTTTGTTGTGTGAATCTCACACTGGTTCAAAGGCGATGGAGTAAAGATCAAATTCAGTGATGCGTTTGTCAAGAATTTTTATAATACAATGAATAAATAGCAATTATTCGTTATTTTACTGTATATTTGGGTTATTAGGTGTTACATGATAACTATATAGGTAATTGTAAAGACTTTGAAAAACTTACTGAATGTATCCAATGATTTCAGTATGTAAATTTCTGTTAGCAGCGGATGCGAACTCTATAGCGACATTTGGGCAGACTTCCGGATTATAATCCTTTATGGGACCCTGTGGATTCTCATAAAGAAGACCGTTATCGATCATTTCCTGTCTTCCTAAAATAGTAAGTCAATTTTAAAATTTCACAAGATAACAAATTATTTTCATGTCTGCATTCCCGTAGAGTGTATATGTATTTGTAATAGGCGGCTAGCCAACTGCTATTCTTCATTCACAGTTTCCGACGGCTACTGGGAATTTCTTTGCCCGAAAGGATACGGCAACTCGAGATAAGCGACGCTTTTATCACCCCAACGACAAAGCAGTCATCAGTAAGTATAGTTTGGTTACGCCAAATGGCTTCTAATATTAATTACCTAGTATTTTCTTTTATAATTTATTGAATTATATTAAATAAGGAAAACCAAACATTCAAATTTGAAGTGTACTGTATCACCATCTGTTGTGATAGGAAACCTGGCGATATCACCCGTTCACTGACTGATTCTTTTACAATTGTACAAGAATTAAGACAAATAAAAAGAATGGCTTCGAGTCTTTTGTCCGTAGAATACTATTTGTTTTTTTTTGTGATTATGACAGAACAAGCTCGGGCCCACAATCTCACCTGATGTTAAGTGATGATGTGGTCGAAGATGTTAAAAGGCTAACCTAGAATTACTGAACACACCGTAAGGTGCTTTGCGACAGATTTGCTACTTAAAGGTGGTCGCTAGCCCGGCGGGCATTGGCTATATGCCCTTCCACCATGCGGTGAAGCTTAAGCCCACGGCGGGATTTGAAATATGGACCTGCTGCGGAACAATTCATAGCAATTGCCACTGAGCCATCATTACTTCAAAATTCAAAAAACATTGCTACATTGATCGAGTTTTCCAGGAATTTTTGTCTTTTAAAGTCTTGTAGCAACGTGATTTCTTTGGTGTTAAAATTTGTATGTGTCCAACGACTAGATTATCTTGAAGACATATTTAACTTTTTATTTACTTTTGGAAAAAGGCAAACATTCATAGTAATTGATTAACCGAACTAACCTAGCAAAGGAGGTAAATACTCGTTGTAAACGATATGTTGGTACATGCCGATCGTTATCCGGCGCGTTTCTTGATATATTGTCTCATCGTCGTAATGCGGATTAAGTTCTGCCATTTTATCTGCTATATTGTTATGTTGAATTAGGTGCAAATTGTGGAGCAAAGCCAGTTGTGGATTCTGATTTACTCTGACGTCACCTGAAAATAATAAAAATCAAATATTTTACCAACGTTTGCCTGGCTGCTACCATACACAATTGGAAATTATGCTCTCAAGCACCTAACAGGGTGTCTTGAAAATTTAAGTTTATTCTTCTTATAATAATAATAGTAACATACTTTTGTATAATACATGTAGGAAAAATTTATTCAAGGCAGTTTCTGAACGCACCATGAATGAGTGAAAGGAGACAGAATAAAAATGAGAGAGATAGGTATTTTAATGGCCGACTGTGGTGTAGCAATTTTTGTGGTCTTTTCAAGTAAAATTATTATTAACGTGCAGATCTTGAATAAAATAGTGTCAGTTTGTTCGCCAGAGCCTTTGTTTTCGTTTACGTCATCCAACACACAATAATATATTTAAGTTTTGTACCCAAAGGGCTTTAAGAAGTTTATAGTTATTATTAGAAGATATTGATTATTTTCTTGTTTGTTGCTTACTTTGTTTACTTTCAAATCATGTTTGAATCAACAACCATTGCGTTAAAAATATGTTTATCTTATTTTGCCTTTCATTCAAACCTCCGTAATAAGAGCTCCGAAAACTCATACTGCTTATTCCATGAAAAACGTACTCGAAATTTTATATATCGTCATAATTCTAATTCCATCCGTATTTTACAGATTCTTGGCTGGAAACGGAATGAGTACTTAACAAACCTGAGTAAAAACCAATTAATTGATCTAGTTTTTTTTTTTAATTATCTCAATGCTTGAAAAAGATGTCGCAAAAACAATATTTTTATCTTTTACATGTTTACATTGTTGTGTAGGGCAATGCAGCTAGTTAAACTAGAACCACATGGTATATACTAGAACTATGTATATATATATATATATCTATTACACATATTTATTTAATAATAACAAATATTTTAAGAAAAAATTGAATTAATACTTTAATAAAACACTTATGTAACTAAAAAATATAAAATATATCTAGTGAGAATTCCGCTTTTTTTTCTGTTAAGCCAACGTGACGTCACAAACGGCACGCAGCCAAACCGGAAAGATTTTCGACGCGTTCCGCTTCTACACGAAGCATCCTCAGGAGATCTTGACTCTACGAGTGCACGAACGAGAAACGCAAAGTTAAATATTAATTTATCAATGAATAAAAAACCAATGAATTTATTAATAAATTATTTTTTAAAATTAATTGATTATTACATAATAATATTAATTTAACTTTTCGTTACATCAAACGCAAGACAACGTTATGATGCAGAATATTATCATATTCCTAATGCTATTAAACTGTATTTTATCGTTAAGTTCGCCTGTATAGAAGTGAAAAAAATTAATATTACTTACCAGCGTAGTAGCATGTTTCGGTGGGCGAAATCACATTGCATGTCAATAGCGGATCGGGATCTTGTGTTAGAAATTCTTTGCCATTTCTCGTTACAGATTTCAACCTGCCTCCTGATTTTTCACGCATATTCATTGCAGTTTTCTCATCACTGCCGTAAAGGAATGACATATCCAAAACTGAAGTGACTGCTGTAAGCTGCAAATGTATATAAATGTTACTGAGATATCTTCCTTAATTTTATTCCTTTCTATGCCCCTTTTCATGAAATTTTTTCCTAACTGATGGCAACAAACTTTAAGAATTGCAGACGTAGTTATTGTATAGTTGACAAAGTGTCAGCTTAAACTTTCATATACATTTTCAACCTAATCTTCAATTAATTCTTCTGTCTTGTAAATATTAGTGCAGTATTTTATCTGGTAAGTCTCAAAACTCACTAATAAATTTCATGATCTTACTCAAATAAAGGAAATTTATACAAAATCCGATCCATCAAAAAATATAAATATCCCTATACAACCTTTTCTGTGCTGACATCTTCAGTCTAATAACTACCTATCAAATTTCATATTCATATGGTTTAGTTTAGTTTTCAGCAAAAACAGGACTTTTCATCAAGCCTTGTAATTTTTTTTCAATGTGTTTTACTACATTTCATGATCCTAATTACATAAGAATAGGACATTAATTCAATCTTTCAACTTCAATTGAACCCCATCCTTTCATTCAATTAAATCAATCCTGCTTTCATAAATCCCGTTCCTACCGGACGACTCCTATCTTATAAACTTCATTCCTGGCCAAGTTTTCAACGTCGTCGTATTTAACTCAAATATAAAAAAATCTAATTGTTTAACTTCTATTTGTATCCTTTATTGCGTCCGTCGTGTATCGTTTGTTTTATATCCTTGAACTTCGTACTGAATTTCATGAACCTAACTTGAAAAATATAGGGTTATTATACAAATTTTCAGCCCCAATTTGACCTTTAAATAGGTACTACTGCAATATATATTTTGAGCTGACATCTTCTACCTACCTGCCACAATTTCAATACGTTTCCAGTTTCAATTTCATCATAAGACTTTCATATGAGTTTAACCCCCATTTGTTTCCCTTAACTATTGCTATAAGTGCTTTTTTATTATATGTCATATAGGTTATGTAATCTATTATATATTTGTAACTTTTAAACCAAAAGATTTTCATACAAACTTTAAACCTCAATGCGACCCCTTTATTTCGGCCCTGTCGCAAAATTTGTTCTAAACTGACATCTCCTACCTATTGTTATCATAATACACTCAGAAAGTTATTGTGACATTGTATTGATTACAATTATTTATTTAAGGTTTATATTATTATCTATAATAATGCATTGTTACACTTAAAATATTTAAAAATAATTATAGCATAAAATAATTAAATTTGTTATGTGTATATTTCTATGTAATCTTTACAAAAGTTCTTCAATTTATGTTTTATAAACACAGTCAATTGACTCGCTGGTGGACAGTAGTGGGGACTGTTCCGCTTTGTAAAAGGGAAACGAATTCAGTCAGTTGTTCGCCCGCAGTTGAGTGGAACAGTCGTCTAAAAAGTGTACCAGCGACTCAGAAGTGTTTGTTATGTAAGTGAAAGTTACCGTTACTGTTTATTTTAATTGGTTTTGTTAACGCTAATTATGTAAATGTAATAAATGGTATTATTGACAATAATGTTTGAATTGTGTGAAATATAATGTAACTACCATCAATGTGTATATTCATTGTAATGACCTTTACCTTAGTATAATGGAAAATAGGTTACAAATCAGAATTGGGTTGTCCCACGTAATAAAATTCAATAACCAAAACCAGAAATTTTAATATGCTTAGAGAGAGCATTTTAGTCTGCTTGAGTTTATCTTTTACAGAATGAAGAGTGAAATCCATTGAAGTAACCTTTGTTGAGCCGCGGACGCATGATGTATCATGTATGCAACGTCGTTGCTACGAGGGCTCTGCGATGCCGTGATAGCCGCGAGGGCTCTGATCACCACTACAGCCACCGAGGGCTTCGACGGTGTGTGAAAGCCGCGTAGGGCTTCGACGATGTGTGAAAAGCCGCGAAGGGCTTCGACGATATGTGAAAAGCCGCGGAGGGCTTCGACGATATGTGAAAAGCCGCGAAGGGCTTCAACGATGTGCGAAAAGCCGCGTAGGGCTTCGACGATGTGTGAAGCCACGAAGGGCTTCGACGATGTGTGAAAAGCCGCGAAGGGCTTCGACGATGTGTAAAAAGCCGCGTAGGGCTTCGACGATGTGTGAAAAGCCGCGAAGGGCTTCGACGATGTGCGAAAAGCCGCGGAGGGCTTCGACGATATGTGAAAAGCCGCGAAGGGCTTCAACGATGTGCGAAAAGCCGCGTAGGGCTTCGACGATGTGTGAAGCCACGAAGGGCTTCGACGATGTGTGAAAAGCCGCGAAGGGCTTCGACGATGTGTAAAAAGCCGCGTAGGGCTTCGACGATGTGTGAAAAGCCGCGAAGGGCTTCGACGATGTGCGAAAAGCCGCGGAGGGCTTCGACGATATGTGAAAAGCCGCGAAGGGCTTCAACGATGTGCGAAAAGCCGCGTAGGGCTTCGACGATGTGTGAAGCCACGAAGGGCTTCGACGATGTGTGAAAAGCCGCGAAGGGCTTCGACGATGTGTGAAGCCACGTAGGGCTTCGACGATGTGTGAAAAGCCGCGAAGGGCTTCGACGATGTGCGAAAAGCCGCGTAGTGCTTCGACAATGTGTGAAAAGCCGCGAAGGGCTTCGACGATATGTGAAAATTATCACGCCATGTGAGAACAGCAAAGGATGTAATTCCATACCAAACACCTGGTGTCTACAAGATTGACTGCAGCTGCGGTAGCTCATATTTTGGACAGACTAAACGCACTATTGCAGAAAGGGTCAAAGAGCATATCGCAGCTGTGAAGAATCGTGACACGCATAAATCTGCGATAGCTGAGCACTTACTGGAGTCGGGACCTGACCACTGGATCGAGCTACATGACCCAAAAATTCTCTCCACTGAACGGCATTATTACTCTAGAATTGTACGTGAAGCGGTTGAAATTAAGAAGTACAAAAATTTCAATCGGGAGGATGGATTAAGTTGTCTACATCGTGGAATCCTGTAATTAGAAAGTGCTCGAGTCGTAATTTGCCGCCGCGTGCAAGTTCTGATACTGTTAGTGTAGTGTGTCGAGGTGACAGTGATAAAGACATTAACGAAAACCTAACGGGCGTAGATTTAAATCGCTCCCACCGCTCCTCAAGACGACGACACCCGCTTCTTCAGTCTACTCGTGACCACGGTCATTGCAACTTGATCGAAACGTCGAGGTTAGTCAAAATATTATTATTTTGATGTTTATTCGTGCGTGGATAGACCCGTCAGTAATTTAGAAACATGAGTATACTTGGTTCACGAAAGTTTAAAGAAAAGATATGTGAAAAGTCGCGAAAGGCTTCGACGATGTGTAAATAGTCGCGAAAGGCTTCGACGATGTGTAAATAGTCGCGAAGGGCTTCGACGATGTGTTAAAAGCCGCGAGGGCTTTTCCGTGCATCAGAAGCCGCGTAGGGCTTCACCGAGCGTAAAGCCGCGAGGGCTTCTCCATGCGTCAAAAGCCGCGTAGGGCTTCGCCAAGCGTAAAGCCGCGAGGGCTTCTCCATGCGTCAAAAGCCGCGTAGGGCTTCGCCGAGCGTTAAGCCACGAGGGCTTCTCCGTACGTCAAAAGCCGCGTAGGGCTTCGCTGAGCGTAAAACCGTGAGGGCTTCTCCGTGTCTTACCTCAACCACGTGGGCTTTACCGTGCGTCGCTAAAGCCGCCAACAGATGACCAGTGAAAACTACAGCTAATATTTTCTAGCCAACCTAGCGTTGAGGATTCGTTGATGTTTTATTACGAATGAGTAAGTAGCCTTACAAAAAAAAGATTCCACATATAATCAAAACGGGCATTTGAGTGCATTATATTTATAATAGAAGATAGTACCCCTTTGTAGTCAAAACCACCCAGCTGATGGAAAACCCCTAGCTAGAAAAAGAGAAGAAACATGCGTTGGTAGTGTTATATCAATTAGGTGCCTTGCTTGATATATAGCTACTGCCCCTGGTCATAACGACTATATAGTCTACGCAGTACTATATCTCATTCAGTAACCGATACATATACAGTTGTACATTTATACGAGTTCTTACTATACGGCCAAATATGAAAACGCCATCCCTCCATTACGAATACAGCAACACTACATTTCATATTTGTATGTGCACTTACACACTAGGTTCGACATGAAATCCTACTAGAGACATAAAAATCAGCCTATTTGCTGGGGTGTCAGAACTTGATGCCTTTTGTTGACTTGCCTATTAGGAGTCAAAGTAAGGAACGATTATATGCTTCATGGTTCTACTTCGTACTGCTTCACGAATAAGTTATAGTGATGTAAAGTGAATACTACAGTGATGAAAAATATCCCGTGAATAAATCCAAGGACCTAGACTGTCTATACTCCAAGATTATTCAATCGGTTTAACCGTTTTAATGTGACGTAGTTACACGCATACTTATATCCCAATATCTCGCATTTTCAATATATGTGTGATTACTGAAGAAAAATCAAGTATATCTGGAATCTGTCTATGTGAAATCTGGAACCCTGTATACGGCAATATCCTCGCCGTATATTACATGGGTTAAAGTCTAAATCTATAATCTCCTGTCGAAAATGTAGGTACATCTTTCAAATAAAAACTGAAATGTCTTACAACTTTCAAATAGTTAATTGTGAAATTCCACGTAAAGTCTCTTAGACGACAAGGAGGTTTTCAATGTAGTTTATAATATGCAAGACTTATGAATATAAACCCAGTTTCATTTATTAAACAACTTAGGTTGTGTCCAAATGGTGGTGTAATTTTATTTTTGAAAAACTCCGGTATGCATAAACTTCAAGCAACTATATTTGCATGCAAAGTAAAATGTGTGAAACATAAGTATCTTAGCATATATAGTTTAAGTGTTGAGTATATGAATTAGTTTTGTGATCCTTTGAAATAAAATACGGATTAAGCTACAAAATTAGGTATTATTTTGAGATGGACTGTTCAATGGAAAATATCAGGTTTAAAATATCATCCTGGAACTTACCACACTATGAATAATCACTAAAATCATGAACTTCGGGACGCACTTACGGTGGTTACATAGTTATGACAAAAATAATGAGTTAAATCATCATAAGCCAACCTAAGTAGGTTAAATTAGAAAATCTATTAAATCCTTGTAGTAGTATTTGCCTCCGAATCGTTAAAGAGTTGTTCTTCATATTTCGTCCAACACCTGATAATGTATTAAATTTAGTGTAATAATAAAGTTAGCGAATATTCTGACATTGTTCCTATATATAGCACTGGAAGCTCACATATGTGTAGTTGAAATTATATAAAAATACACGAAGGCAAAGTAACAGCAGCCACTGAGACGCCATGCTTCGATCAGATTGGTCAGTAGGTGTGAACAAGGATAATTTTGGAAAAATACTTACGGTACTAAGATTACAAATCCAATGTCTCTACATCTAAATCAAGGGGCTCAAATATGTAAACACTACAGAGGTAAGTATGCTTGCGTATGCCACTTGAATCGCTCCGTGGAGGTCAGCGCGGCGCCAACCAGCACGATTTTTCAGAGAGATGTGACGGTGCTAAGGTGTCAACGTACGTAGTATCCTATGCTAATGGCCGCCCTAACTTCCACGGAACTTTACATTATCATCATCATCACGCGTTAAGCCATTGGATTCGAAAATATCTGCAACATTTTACGCTACTTGTCGCCAGGGCTCTTGCCCGGGGGATGACATGGTGTGGAGAGGAATTCTACCAGCACCTCCAGAGAAAGAAAGGCCATGGCAAGTTGACTAACTGCAGTACAATACTTTCCACACTAGGAATAGATACCGAAGCGTAAGTTAATAGAGGGACGAAAATCGGATGTATCTATTAGATTACTCATCAGTATTTAAAAATGTCATAGCCTAGACCAGATTGCCACACGAGAATACTAGCACGACCTGCGACGCTGGGTCACGTCTCTAAAAGATGCACGAATCCGTGTACATTTTAGAAGATCCAATCCTGTTGCCTAAGCGGACAATATCTTAGAGAATTCAGTATTTGTACAAAATATATCAAATTTATATGTAAGAACCTAATGCAATCAAATTAATAATATATATTGGCTAATATAGGCGGCTTAAATAATTTCACTACCCTCAAGGTAGTCTAGAACACTAAAAACTATAACTATCATATATGTATTCAATAATAATTTTGCCCGGTGCAGTGTTCCTATTAGAAAATAGTTTTTGAGAGAAGCCCATATACTAAACAGTGACAAATACAAAGAAAAAACAACCGCTAGTGAAAATAAATAATACATGTGGAATTTTAATAGGACCGTACTTGATGCGCCAATAACTCTTGTGATATCAGTGATTCTTGGAAATAAACATTTATTTGTAGTAGTGGGGGAAATAATATACTTAATAAGACAAAATATAAAAACAAAGAAAAAGCTCCTGCTAAATTTATGTCTGTCTAATAAAGTTCAAGTTAAAGTGATGTTGTATATAAATATAAATTAGCCAAATACTAAGATCCTATCGTATCACCAAAGTGATGTCAAAATGATAGACATGAAATTGAAGAAACACTAGAAAGTAATTTAAAATACTGGGATTTTATTGTTGATAAAATTTATCCTTGGATGTTATTTAAATCAAACTAAACAATTTCTTATGATGATATTAATGAATAATCATAAGGTTAAGAAGAGAAGGCTTGATCTATTTAATAATTAATTTGTTTGTAATAATTTTATTGTTTTCCTTAAGATTGTTGATGAATAAAGAATTTTGTATTGTATTGTATCGTTGAACATTGTTCTATTAAAGTCATATTTTTTTTTTTTTATTATAAAAAATAAGTTTTTGATTACATTTTTGTACTTATATTGTTATATAAGCTTAGGTTTACTTGAACTAATAGGCATAATCGCGAGGACGCGCTTATTTTGTCAGGATGGACGAATGTTATCATAATACACTCAGAAAGTTATTGTGACATTGTATTGATTACAATTATTTATTTAAGGTTTATATTATTATCTATAATAATGCATTGTTACACTTAAAATATTTAAAAATAATTATAGCATAAAATAATTAAATTTGTTATGTGTATATTTCTATGTAATCTTTACAAAAGTTCTTCAATTTATGTTTTATAAACACAGTCAATTGACTCGCTGGTGGACAGTAGTGGGGACTGTTCCGCTTTGTAAAAGGGAAACGAATTCAGTCAGTTGTTCGCCCGCAGTTGAGTGGAACAGTCGTCTAAAAAGTGTACCAGCGACTCAGAAGTGTTTGTTATGTAAGTGAAAGTTACCGTTACTGTTTATTTTAATTGGTTTTGTTAACGCTAATTATGTAAATGTAATAAATGGTATTATTGACAATAATGTTTGAATTGTGTGAAATATAATGTAACTACCATCAATGTGTATATTCATTGTAATGACCTTTACCTTAGTATAATGGAAAATAGGTTACACTATAAACTACCTACCAGGCAAATATCAGGTTTAAACTTGTTTCAGTTTCAACATAAGACTGTTCTATATTAAAACCTCTATTTCCCCTCGTAGTTTTTTAAAACAGCACCTACTTTTTTCAATTTTGTCATTAGACGTAATACCAAATTTTATGTTCCTGATTTCAAGGGCTTGTTACGAAATCCGTTCTAAATAGTCTTCTGCTTACCTATAAACTACCTATCTGTAGAGTTAAAAAACGTAGACGGCAATGTAGCAAAATCCATTCTTACCTGATGTCTCCTATTTATAAACTACCTACTTGCCATATCAGATTCAGCTTCTTAGGTCAAGTATTCTAGAGATTTCGTGTTTAGTTAGTGAGTGCCCGAAAAAGGGATAGAATAGATAATCCGAAAGATCTGAGGTATAGTTAAAATATACAATTTGTCGAGATACATAAGCTGTTCTTAAAAATAAAGAATTAACATATCAGTAGGCTAGAGATCAAAAACTTGACAATTACGAGTATTTAAATTACTTCGTTGCAGTTTCTTACATGGACGCGTGAATCGTGACTCATGAACAATTAGGCGAGCGCGCAGCGCGCTGTCACGGTAATGTTATCTATACAGTAGTGTAACTCGGCTCTGTCTTCGAAATAAGTACCTACAGCCGCGCTGTAGTTTGTGTTTCTATTTAGTTTTGTGATTGTAAATATACTTTTTTTATATAAAGAAATAAAATACTCTGTGAATGGAACAGGAAGTGTTCACTAAAAATGCGGGTGGTTTTCTTGACCAGTAGGTAGATTTAAACAAAAAACATTTTTATATTTGAATAAAAAATCGTTCTTAAAAATTGGTGACCGAAAAATATTTGTGAGACGTACGAAATTTTTTATTATTATATTTTAAGGTATTAAAAATCCACATTCTAATAACTACCTGTAATATTATTATAACTTGCTTGCTTATAACTACTACCTATTTCACTCGTGTCAATCACTTTCCTTCACTCTATTCACTTTTTTTTATTAATTGAGACATTTTTTTCGCGGGATAAAAGGAAATACTTGTCCATTAAAAGGACACACATTATGTACCGTCAACTATATGTAGACTATAAAAAATGTTTACTTACTAGTAAGTAAAATTATTGTTTTATAGTATTAAGTAAAATTATTTTACAGTATTGCCCTTCAGTTTCCAGGTAATCAAAAAAGTTATCTCTGGATGCGTTTTTGGCGAATTCATGTAACTTAAAACAGCACAATATATCTTACTCGTCATATTTTATATGTAAATATGTACTTGAACTTATTTTTGGTGAAAAAATCGCGCGGTTATTATATTATACAACAAACCATTCGCTCGTCACTGCGGCGTAGTCACGACACTCGAGTCAAGACTGTCTGCGGTACGAGCCCAGGCAGAGATCGAGGCGCATAGGTATAACTCGCGTTTCGTTGGTTTCTATGAAGTTGAAATACTGTATGGATTACATTACCGTGGCGCTGTGATTTCGCAGGGACTGCGCACCGCGCCGCGCGCTCGCCGCCCTCAAACCGCACCATATATAACCTTACATTCAGCGAAGAGCCTAAGAAACGGTGGTGGTGCAAAGTGTCTAAAACGACCCAGGTCCTCCCTATAAAAAACTGCGACCGTAACTAAAGAACTTGCGTCGACGCATTAGTAAAATTAAAATAATATTAAGAAAACTGTATACTTATATAGAAATATAAAATGAAAATTAGATCTGACGCAAATATGTATAGTTCTTCTAATTGCTTTATTTTAACAAGAGTTTTTAAAATACCCTCAGGTATTTTAAAAACTTATGATATTTTAAAATGACCAAGATTTATGGACGTTTAGAAATGTAAACAGCGGAAATTAAAAATAATAACTGATAACTTATATAGTAATATTTTAAAATTATGTTTGTATGTTTTTATTATTTTAATAATAGGTTTTGAAGAAATGATGGCTCAGTGGCATTAGCTATGGACTGCAGCTTCACCGCAAGCCGATATCGCATTTTACGATTGTCCGCCTTGCTAGCCACCAAACCTCAAGTAGAAAATCTGTCACCCAGCAATTTACGAGGTTTTCCAGCAGCTGTCATTAAGAGCTATTATTTTAGGTTAATGCTATTAACAGCTTCAACCACATCATCACTTACCATCAGGTAAGATTGTGGTTAAAGGCTTACCTATCAATAAAAAAAAAGGTTTGTAATCTCACGACATAGGGTCAGATAACTTTTACTCACTGGATTCGCGACCTCGTCATCTGTACATTTTCTGTCTTTAGTAGTTTCTGTCCGGTAGAAATCCATACACGTTATACCTTCTGGAGCGTTGTATGGGTCATCTTCGGGTATTGGAACTGGGGCACATCTTGGATCAGTCAATGCTGCAGGCGTCAGTTTGCCTTGAGAGCAGCATACTACTGCTCCTTTTTCTGTATTGATATATAACCGATTGTTAATCGACCTCTCATCAAATACTTTGGTCTAGTTGATCTATTTTTAGTACATAAATGGTTGGAACTCTGCATACCTTCAGAGATATTGTGAGGAAAAACATATTTAATATGCCTATTATATACATAGAAAATAAAGGTAATGGGCCGCTACTACAATTCACCGAAGTTTCGTTATTCGTGTTTCGAGCGACACTTAAGACAACTAAAATTGACTTTGCGGTACGAAGATCGTTGTCTCTATGATCGCACCGCATCGTTCACTAGCCATAAAGATTGTAAATGTATCTGGCAACAAAATAACATACATTGCAATTAATTTTGCTTCATATTGATGCGTACAAAGTGTGGTGTATAGGCAATTATACTATTAATAACGCTATCAGTACTTTTTTAATGATCCAAGAAATCATATTTGTACCATCCTCTTCTTGTTCATGCCTAAACTTCATACCAAGATTTAGTAATATAAACATAACCAACATATATCATAAATAATGAGTTTGATACGTTTATGATTTATTAATTATTCTATTTATGCATATTAAGAACTCTTTTTTTCAAACGGATAAATTATTACTTTATATTTAGGAAATGAATAAACGATACGAATTTGATAATAAAAAAGTCATTCAGAATATACTTACAGTTAAATGCTTGCTAGTGTATGCTATGAACGAAGTTAAACAAAAGTAAGCCTAAACGTGTTTTGCGGATATCTTTCTTTCAGACCCGAATTTCGAAACATTGACGAATCAGAGTACGGGCCCAGCCTTTATAGTTTCATTTTATAATTTAAGGTTTGGTTAAAATACATACTTGTTTGAGCCACACCAGCTGTCAGTGACATATCGTGAGCTATTAATTGACCATATTGCATAAAGGCTAAAGTCCATACGATATCTGATTTAGGGACATCAACGTACAATCTGCCACTGATAGTGCGAGGATTTGGTAGTTCTTCATTTGATATTGATTTTGGAAACGCAAATATACCTGCAAATGGTGCAAAACTTGTGATGAATTATTATAATATTTACAAAGAACTTATTAGAGTTCTTTCGTTTCTTATCAGCTTATTCATATGGTAATTTTGTAGTTATTATGCACTAATACCTAACATCAATAATTATTTTGAATCAATCAATATAAATTAAAAACAATTGCCATTATCTTTTGATAAATTTCAATAAGTAAAGGTAAGTCTATCATCTTAACAGCATATCAACAAAACAGTTCTAGAATGCGAGAAACTTAAAATATGTTATACCAATAACAGTTTTAGTCAATCGCTGCAGTCGTGTTTTGGATGGATGCCCGTTACTGACATTTACTTTTGAATTCTTCTTGATTAAGAACTTCCGTGTTCCGTAAGTTCCGTAAAAATGCGGTCTAAGGTGTTGTTCACAATTGCTAGGCAACAGTTGCCGGGCCGTTACTTCGCTTTTTGGTGCTCGGTGACAATTTCTTTACATGAGGATGGTAGCTGCTAGCTACCCGATTAAGCTTCCAATGCCTTACTACAATGTTATACCAACTGCTGTCCTAACCCCTAATTAGGTCCAATTTACATAAATGCTTTGACGCATCTGTCGATGCATTTTCTAAGTTTTTCGGCCCTAGACGTTCCTTAACATTATTTTTTAATACCCAGTTGTTTTCCATTACCTAAACATGTCACCCTTCCACATACCTAATTGTATCACTTATACCATACAAAAATGACATTTTCATCCATTTAGTAGATTTTTTTTTAGAATTTAAGTACTTTTTGTTTTTATATCGAGTTTATTTGATGCAATCTGCAGTCAATATAATATAAACTTCTCCATACCAATGCAATCCTAAGCAAATGTGCTTCACGAAAAAATAAATGAAAGTAGACCTTTTGATGGAATTTTACCGGATAGGGGTTTGAAAACACGATGAAAATGGCGGGAAACATTGTTTTTTTTTCTTAAACATTTCACCTACAACGTTGGTTCTTCTTTTAATATGATTATATACTACTAGCGGCCGGCCCTGGCATTTGACAAAACTTAAAAGAAAAAGTTTTTTTGGATATATTCTATAGCGCATGTTCATCAGGGATAATGTAGAATTCTAATGATGAAAAAAAATTTTCAAATTGGTCCAGTAGTTAATGATTTTTTTTTTCCCATAAACTATACCATCTTCGACTTTGGCTTTTCTTTTGATATTATTATTTACCTGAAATATATCAGATTTTCAGGTGAAGTAGTTTAAAATTAGTTACGAGATTATTTATTACGCAAGTTTCCATTGGTGAGTGTTTGCGCGTCAAAATTACAGTGAACGAAAGTTTTTTGTGCTGAAGATACTAGTTTACTAACGTTTAAGTTATAACAATTGGATATAAACAAGCTTCACACTGATTCTTAATTTTAGACGATCGAGATCCCGGTCGCGACAGATGAGGGGGTCCAAAAAAAGCTTTTTCTTCCTTTCAATATTTTTCAACGCCATTATTGACTTTTTCCCTATTCATATGCAAAATTACAGCTTTCTTGGTTCATTACTGTGGACGTAGTTGCAAGATAATTATTAAATTACGTAATACTTTGGTGCCAAAATGTAATTTGAGCTGGTTTCAGATTTCTTAGAAATATTAAAAATACTTTCCGTTAATACAGAAAAATATTGATTTTTTTATTGTTTTGAACATTTCTTTCTCAAAGGATGCATTCTTTCGAATACCGTTTGATTAATAAAAATCGAACTTACGCAGATTTTAGGATAACTGTGTTATTATGATTATTTACCGACCAGAATCCATGTTTAGACAGCTGATGAAAGGCCGGGAGGCCGGTTTGGACAGAGTATACAAGACCAACGTACTGTTTATACGATTGAACGATAGGCAAGATCAACTAAAAGCGTTTTAAAAATCAACGCATAAACAATGAGTTAACGTTGTTTGTCAAATTTCTACGCACCATCTGAGTAAGTATTTGGAAGTAATCGTTCATAAGCAGTTAGAGGAGAAGACCACCAGCTGTGCTCCAGATTATTGCAAGATCCATCGTAGCTCCGATATTTCGATTCTTCGCATTTTTTCGGTACATCTCCACAAAATATTGCAGATGTTCCTAGCCCATCTGGTGTAACCAATTTTTGATTGGCTTGTTGATTCCCAAACCCCAAAAGTGATGCTATATCTTCTATAAACGTAGCATCTGCCAACGTAATTAAACGAAACAACAGCAGCCAGAGCATGTTATTCTAGAATATCAAATAAAGTCTTGACTAGAGAAATGTTAGACAGAAAAATGGATATGTGACATTGAATATGGTTTTGTTTTAGTGTTAATATGCAACATTTGGTTTAAGTATTTGTGAAGTGAAGAACAAAATGTCACATATCGTGTTTTCTCCTAAGATCAATAGAATGGATCATTTTAGTAATGGATCATGATCTCGACATACAACATGTCTTGAACTTAGTTTTGTCGTTTTACGTCTTTCATGAGACTAGAACTTGACTTTAACTACTTTTATGAAAACTTATTTTGTATAATATTATAAAATTTGGTTAATAGCAAATATTCAAACATTATGAGTATACAAATGTAAAAAATATCAAAAATTAAGTCGAAGGTTCATATTTGAATTGGATTAAATTCAAGATATTTCAACATTATTTCATATACTGAAGATTTACTCTGCAAAGACCAATATACACATGAAAAACCAAAAAAATACAACTGAAACTAAAAAAATCACAACACTGCTTGTAAAGCCATACAATACTATTTTTTGTTTGTTTACTTAATTTAGTGAAAATTTTGACAACATTTTTGGCTTAAGGACATCAATGTAATGTCAATAACGCCACGTAACACAGCTGAAACAATTGTAGACTTTTTGCTTCTTTTAAAAACCCCCTTTCCCCTTTGACACCTTCTAGGTGTTGACCTTTCAACCTATTATTCATACAAATATTCTCTTGTTTTACAAAAATGTTTTGTTTTGCTTTTTAATGTGTTAATTTCAATAGTAATATTTGTATTTGTTAAGATATATATGATTAAGTATGCGTAATTTTATAATTATTACACAGCCAGCCACTAGAACAGTATAGACACAATAATATATGCGCATCATAAAACATTTTACAACACATTTCTTTTATAGCATAATTAAATCAGCACACTTTAGCAATTATATCAATTTTGTAGTCATGACTTTGGAACAGATAAGACTATTTTAATTGTTTGAAACTGTTAATAAATCAAAACAGTGTCTATAAACCCAGAAGCTATATTATTTACATAATAATAAGGACTATTCAATAGCTGGATAAACATAGATAGCTCGCAAACAAATCAATGTTATATGTTCGGATTTCAGTAAAGCATTTGACAAGGTCTAATATTAGATTAAAGTGCAAAAAGTACGTATGAATTTACCGTCTCAATGAACTCAAAGGGTTAAAATCATTTTACCAAAGATAAAAAATATCTAAGTTTCATGTTACATTTTGATGTGTTCGTTGTTTGATGTGTTTTGATGTTGAATAATGGAAGGCAGCTACAAGAAGATCTTGATAACCTTGATAAATTGTGTACGCAAGATACATACAATATACGTACGAAAAAAAATCTCAACTTAACCAATAAAAAATTCATCACATAAAATTTACCCGAAGAGATATGATACGATTCAATTAATAATAACAAATATATTTTTAAAAGTATCTTGAGAAAACATTTAATAACATTTTAATGAAACAAAAATATAAAAATATATATTTATTAATAATTCTGCCTAATTTTCCTGTCATACCCACGTGACGCCACAAACGCCACGCAGCCTACCTGGAAGAATATTCGACTAGTTTCGCTTCTAAACGAAGCATCTTCAGGAGGTCTTGACTCACCGAGCGCACGATCGAGACTATTATAATATAGATTTCCGAAAAGTAACGCCTCAATCTATTCAGTACGATCAAATTACTTTATTGTTCGTAATATATCAATGAAAGTCAGCGGCGATAAATACCTGATATTCATTGTATATCATCAAGTTAACAATTATCATCTTGATCATAATACTAACCAAATCTTCCCAGATCAATCTTCATGTGTGAATGCTTCGTTTAATACGAGAAATGAAAATATAACAAAAATATTGTAACAAATAAAATGCTACACAAAAGCCATGACTCGTAGAACCAGCACCGCTTTGTAATATTTATGAATCTTGATGAAATTGTTAAAAATGACGTAAAATATTTTAATATAGGGAACTTCTATTGACCAATGAAGGATATTTGTAATAATAATAAAGATAACAAGTTTTATTAGCCCTTTAGTAATTTTTTACAGTCAAGTCCAAGGTAGATTTAATATATATTTATACTACTTAAATATATTATATTATAATTCTGTCTATGTAAATAATTGACAGCTAAAATTGCCAGTTATCTCTTTTGCCTTGTCCATAGAAAAAAGATTCTAAATGCTGCATTGACGTATAAAGTGTAGCAAGGCGTTTGAAGTGTAGCAGGGATTGTTTTCAAAAAAATTCTTGAGTTTTAGTTTGAACAAACTATATCTTAAGGTGGTGAAGATTTTTGGTGATTTATTATAAATGAGTATTTTCAAATAAGAGCCCTGCTTGCCGTGATAGGTTGTGTGGTGAATGCTCTACTTAAAATTACGTTATACCTAAAATTAAAACGCCCACCAAGTTATAGCCTAGCTCCTAAAACTTATGAAAAGGCTATCAAAAATAACCTCGTACGAATCAACTGCAGAATGCCCTGGAACAACTATTTGACTAAAATAAATCTTAATAATTACTTAAAAATGTATAATTGATTTTTAGTTTGAATTTTTTTTAAGTATAATTGACTAATAATTAATAATTATATAATAAAAAAAAAATTATACTGGTTTTTATGGGTTCTGTCAAAAAAAATTAAGCAATGATGACCGAGCAATAATAGCTTCCATGGTGTAAGGGCATTTTGCGGATGCTCGCCTGACTAGTTACCACCCTTAGGAAGAAAATCTGTCACCAAGCACCTAACCGTGTGTTCTAGCAGCAGTCTTTGAGAGCCAGTAATTCTAAGTAAGCCTGAACAACATCGACCACATCATCACTTACCATCAGGTGAGTGAGTAGGTTAGCCTGTAAATAAAAAAAAACTGCATATTCTGTGGTGTGTTGGTCACTGCGTGATCCAACTCACACTTTTGGTTAAAAAAAATAAAAAATTGTGTATATATCAGACATTGCAGTCATAATCGGTTAATTATACTGAGGCTATAGGTACTTACTTTATATCACGTTCATTAAACATAAATGTAGGTTATCTGGACAATTAACTATTTTAAAACCATCATTGGAATAAATGAAATGTCACCTTGTTCCAATATCTATTTACTCGTATCTAATTGTGCCTTTATACAATGAGTTCAGCAATAAAAAAACTCGGCCAAGTGCGAGTTGGCTTTACAATGGGTTCCGTAACAACCAAAGCATCGTATTTTAATACAGTTAGAGATCCTTAGTGATATTCTAACCCATACCACGCTGATTTTTATTATAAAAAGATAGATATTTAACTACAATCATATTCAATTTGACGCTTGTGTGTAATATCGTTTTTATGATGGAAAAAAAAATATAGACTAAAAACACGTCTTGTGTATGGAAAACCCTTTTATTTTTAACTTTATTTTATTATTGTATGTTAGACAATAATTAAAACCAACACATATTTAGATGCAGCCCTTTAAAACTCGGACAAACGAGCAGACGAACAGACGGACTCAAAACTTAATAATATGGTTCAAGTTTTTATTTAATGATCATTTATTTAAAAAACCGCTGCTATGTTTCACTGTTGTTGTTTATAAATAAGAGCATTGAATCATAAAAAGAAGAAGCTCTGCGAATGCATTTTTAAGAGGAAGAAAAGCCAAGTCATCCCAACAGCCTCTATGAAGGATGTTAGGACAGTCTATCGACAAATTCACCCGGGGCAGTTTAGGCACTATATACTTGTTCGGGGAAGGGGGATTTTCTCTGTACTGAACTGAAATAGCTCCAAAATATCAAATGTTCAATCAAGGACTCCCGGCGTCTGAATTAATAAAGTTAAACAGGTCATGCCGACCTTTGACACTAACTATACTCGTAGACTATCTGATAGCACACAGCCAGACAAAGGTATAATATACCTTATTTGATATTATCAATTTCTTCTTAAGCATGACGCACGCGAAGTTCAGAGTGGGTTTCGTTCCGAAGTGGAACGCGATCTGCGTCGACAATGGCAAGAAAAATGAATTATCTGCGCTACCTGCAATTCATATGAAACAGCGATGCCTTGAAATTGCATGAACAACAGTATCCCCGTCCGCGCGAATATGAACCTGTACCCATAGCAATAGGGTTTAACCAGAATTTACCGAATCATACTGAACATTTATATTTAGATATTTAAAAAATATATAAAAGTTGATTAATAAAGCGATCAGCATTCTTTTGTTATCTTTGATCACGGTATGATGTTTAATTAATTTTAGCGTGGAAGATGCCAAAAAATATTCAGAATGTTCGAGTAAGTTCCGGTTACACTACCTAGAACTTATTTATTAAATAAACACTGTCTTTGCGTTTCACAGTCATCAATTTAGCCTATGCATCGGTTAAAGCTTTAGACGCGCTGCATGGTAACTGTCATGTTTATCATTCAGTTATTTCATGTGTGGTTAGCAACCTGAAACTTTATTCGGATATTCTGAAACGAACCCTAATCATAACAAACAAATTGTCGTACTTCTTGTAAAAATTGTCGCATGAAAGGGATTCCTTAGAAACATTAGTACTGAATTCTAATAAAATGTACCTACTAAATTTGAACGATAAATATTTAGTAGGTATATAAAAGAACAACAAAACAAACTCTAATTTGAAGATATTCTGCCATTATGCTAAGCATTAGACAGCGATAACAACTTTTATTAATGTTACTCTGTATATAGAAAACAATTGTGGGATCTCTGATCACTGTGATACATACAATAAAGTTCATTGGTAAGTAATTTTTTATAAGTTAAATTATTATTACACAACTTTACAAAAAGGAGTGTTATGTGACACTAGGTACATAAAAAAGCATATAGGTGTATTTAAGAAGTAATGTTTTGTTTTTTTTTTTCCAATAAACCCTAAAATATCGAGATGCAACAAAATCAAGGCCTTTAAATTTGTTTCCATACATATATATAACTTGCAGTTTTAATTTAAATGGAATGGTAAAATGCTTAACGAAAACAAATAATTTTCGGTCGAGTTTTTTACTTTTTTAATTAATTTACGTAAGTTTTTATCAGTCGTGTCATGTGTTTCATAATTGTAAGTTATTATAATAATTTTGCAGCAGTAATATAGTGAAAGCAGAATTATAAGTGAATTAGATATTCATTTATCTCATATAATATATTTGAAGCAGTGATAGCTCAGTGCCTTTGCCTTTGGACTGCCAAGCAGTAGGTCCATGGTTTGAATCCCGTCGCGGGCTTGAGCTTCACCGCATGGTGGAAGGGCATTTTTGCGAATGCCCGCCTGCCTCACTCAAGCCTCACGACTACCCTCAAGTAGAAAATCTGTCGCCAAGCACCTAACGATGTGTTCCGGGAGCTGTCCTTGATAGCCTGTAATTCTAGGATAAGCCTGTTAGCATCTTCAAATACATTATTATATACTTACCATCAGGTGAGATTGTGGTCAAAGGCTAGACTATGAGCAATAAAAAAAATAATATATATAATTCTCGTGTCACAGTGTTTGTAACAAAACACCTCCAAAACGGCTTGACCGATTCCTATGATATGTTGTATGTATATTCAGTAGGTGTGAGAAAAGGTCGTAAACCTTTTTTTTAAATAGGTACTTACATAATTTTTTTTTTCATTTTTGTTTGTCTATACGGCATAACAATGTTTGTCGGATCATATAGTAATACATATATTTAGGAATATTCAGTTATGTAAAAAATATTTACATATATTTTGTGTACGGTTGGATACTGGATCCACAAAAAACTTCCGTTACTAGTTTCAATATATGCAAATCTAAATTCATTGTCACGGAATTACGAAACTTATATTATATAACTTTTATACTAATTAAGCATTGTCAATTTATGAAAATTCATTTACAAGTCGATTCCTGGTATTGACTAAGCTTAGCGATTTTAGAATGACTAAGTTCTAATATAAGTGTTTTTGCGTCGTTCCGTTCACATCAAATATTAGTATGATCAGCCATCTAGGGTAAATTGCATGAACTACGCAAGTATGTGCAATGATCATCCGTAACAGGGCGTGCTGCGTCGGCAAGGTGGCCAATGACAATCACCCGGAACACCGAAGTTGGCCGAACATTCACGAAGGAGACATAAATTAAGTCCACGTCATTTTTCTCGTTGCACGCATCGCATTATAATATAATTAAATAATACGCTACCCGCATTACCGTCTTAAAAGAATTTTATTTTGATTGTTCCCGAATTTATACGTATTTATCAAGAAATTGTATTTATAAATGACACTGCTGGAGAAAGTTAGCCCACGATTGGGCAGGTGGAGGAACGATGAGCCCGCTGAAGGGATTGGATCATTGCTTGCTTTCAGTGAGTGAATTTACCCCTCGCTTTTCATTCTTTTCTTTGATATGAACTAGTTCATTCCCTAGGGTTCCATCTCCAATCACTCTACAATTGCATTTTACATATTATAATTTATATTTCACCCGCATCAGCATCCACACATTTTTCTGGCCCGTTATGAACCGGATTTAACCAGTTTACGCTCACTTACTATCGTTGGAACATAACTTTCAATAATTGTTTTACATACATACATATCCTTTTAAAAGATAACAGAAGCTACATTTTCATTAAAAATCCTTTAGAATTTTAGCACACTTATTACTGTACTTTTTAGTTATACCGTAACTACGCAGTACGCAGAAGTTACGGTACGCATATCACGCTTATTTTTCGCATTATATCTATTAGTTATATATAACAACTTAGGAGTAAAAGCGAAGACACAGAATTAAATATTCCTTCCCAGTTTAATTGCTATTGCCTTCTTGTTTTACACGGTGCTTATACAACAATTGTAACACCATTACCAAAAGATTTGAAAATAATAACACCGTATTAAACACGTAACATTTTCCTGTCGAAAAAAAAGTCAAGACTTTATTTGAAATTCCAGAACAACATGCTCTGGCTACTGGTGTTTCGATTGATGATGTTGGCAGAAGCTACGTTTCAAGAAGACCTAGAATCATTTTTTGGGATTAGGAAGCGTAAAGCTGACCTAAATTCATCAGAAACAGATATAGAAACAAGTGCAATATTTTGTGGAGATGTGCCGAAAAAATGCGAGGAATCGAAATATCGGAGCTACGATGGATCTTGCAACAATCTGGAGCACAGCTGGTGGTCTAGTCCTCTAACTGCTTATGATCGATTACTTCCAAATACATACTCAGATGGTACGTACCAATGATTTGGAGTGATTCATGATGGGTCGAGTAACGGTGCGCTATTCTAGTTTTTTGCTTTTTTGTAATAGTTACGTAACAAGCGCGATTACCACCTGATGTTAAATGGACTAACCGCTGCCTAATAACAGATGCATTTCATCACAAGCGACTAATTGCAAGACTCTAGCTGGCAGTGGGGATCGAACCATTGACCTGTGGCACGGCAGTCGATATCTGTTACCGCTCGGCCATCATTGCTTCAGAGCGCACTGAGCCTTTTAGGTGCGCCGCGTATGTGTGCGTAAGTAAGGCACGCCAACAGCATCCGTCCTCGTCCGACGGCCGAAGAATAACTAAAGCGGATAGAGACAAAGCATTATGGCTCGGACTAAAATGGGCGGAACATGCTTTTAATTTGAATATTTCCTTCGTATGGAAAAACAAATACCTATTTGAAAAATGTAATGTGTATACGTTATGGACAACATGTTGTTTTTTTATAATTCAAATACGGATGACTCTCCGTTAAGTATTTACGTCGTACTAAGGGTTTATTTCGTTATTTAGATGTAAATTTGGTTTTTTTTTCTAAGAGAATTTGTTTTATGTATTCGTGTTTCTAAAGTGTATGATTTATAGAATTAATCCTTAAATATAACATATATTAATTACATAACTCAAAATTAAGAAATAAAGATACAGCAAGGGATCAAACGAACCACAGTTACGTATCGTTGCCTCGGTGTAGGCTTCAAAGAAAATTAATTAGCTTAATTTTTTTTTTTTATACTGCACTGGGTAGCACTTGACCACTATCTCACCTGATGTTAAGTGATGATGCGGTCGATGATGGAGCGCGCTTACCCAGGAGATTAATAATGTTACATAATTACAAATTTACCACAGGAAAAATTTTAAGTCAAGTGCGGGATTCGATCCCGCGTCCATTCACCCCTTTAGCCAGGGTATGCTCTAATCCAATTGAGCTAACATGAAAATGAGTCGTAATTTTTTTTTTGTATCGTTCTTTAACCATCGTTTTGGGATGGAGCGACATCTTTCCGTTTTTCAACTGATGCCCTTTATGCTAATACCGAGTTTCTGCGAGTGAGACAACTATTCATTGTAGCAATTATAAATTCCACAAAACTCAATCCAATCTATAAGACTTATTAGTCTAGCATGGCGTAGACCGTGGTGGCACACAAAACTGAAACGCACAGCGGTTTTATTTATTTTTACTTGGGACCTTACTTATACAGGGTTATTGGTAAAATGCTAACAATCTCTTAAGGTTGACTTCTGCTAGTCCTAACAAACATTTTGAGATGTTTTTTATTGTTTTTGAGAAAAAGTGTTTCTTAATGCGTTTTTGACGGAATAAGTACGAAGACCACCTGATGTTAAAAGTTTCTTGTGCCTGTCATGTATTATATCATATTTTTTATTACTTTGCTCGATGTAAATATTCAAAACTCTATTCAAAAGTAGCACGGCACGGTCCAGTGTCGCCGCGGGGCGCTCTTGGCTCGGAGTAGGCATTAATTTCTCAAAATGTTTGTTAGGACTAGCAAAAGTAAACCCAAAGTGGTTGTTAGCATTTTATCATTAACCCTATATAGTCAGACCAATAAAAAGCTTGAAATACTCAATTTAAGTAGATATGAACATAGAGATATAAAGTACTATCCTCTTTTCTGTGGATATGAATGTAGATCTAAACGGAGCAATTGGTAACGAAACTTTAACTATTCAGGAACAGAAAAATTAATGCGACGTATTATATAAATGCTATAAAAACACAAACGCCTACAAAATACCTTGTACACCCCCTCTCGACACCATACACACCCTCTCACAACACAACACGCAAATAATGCAACAATATTAAGACTAATATAAAATAATTCTATTCTATTCAATTTTAAATATTATTATTGTGAAATTTACTTATAATTATAAAAATGTAATGTATAATGTGAATTGAATGTAATTAATAGTTTTGAATGATTCAAGATGAATTTAATTTAATTTTTGTCATGGATTAATATCTGTTATGCAATCTCAATCATTTCAATTTGTATATTAGGAAGTAAATAGACTACCCAAAACAGGTAATCCTAGTAGGAAGCCTATTGATATATATTTATTAATGTGAAACAGTGTCTTTGAAAAGAAAAAAATATTATAATAAGTAGTATTATTATTATTTACCATAATCATTTCACCATTTGCAGGTAAATATGCGTTACCAAAATCAACATCAAATGAAGAGTTACCAAATCCTCGTACTATCAGCAATAGATTATATGTCGACGTCCCTAAATCAGATATTTTATGGAATTTACTCTTTATGCAGTATGGACAAGTGATAGCTCACGATATGTCACTGACAGCTGGTGTCTCTCAGACAAGTATGTATTTTAACCAAGCCTAAAATAATCTGATGTTTTTTATGAGAAAGTTATATTTTTATTACTTACGTATAATATTTTATTTTAAATATACCATTGATGCTTTTTCTGACAATATATCTGAAAATTTGCATAGATCTAACCAAAGCATTAATATCAAAAATTTTATCGGTTGTACATGTTTTCTACTAACTAGTCTACAGTGAACGGTGTTTAACCAGATTTTGGTAAGTAATCAGTCCTTTATCAACAGAGAAAGGAGCGGTAGTATGCTGCTCTCAAGGAAAACCGACGCTAGCAGCGATGGTTGATCCAAGATGTGCCCCAATTCCAATACCCAAAGACGACCCATTCAACGCTCCGGAAGGTATAACGTGTATGGATTTCTACCGGACAGAAACTACCAAAGACAGAAAATGTATAAATGCTACAGCGGTCGCAAGTCCCGTGAGTGAATTCAAAGCTTTGTCCTCTTAATAATGTTTTGTACAATGATTTGGTTTTGTTTTAATATTAGGGGTTAAAGTATGAAATTGCCGATTTGTACTGAACAATTTAAATACAGGTTTTTTAAGCCAACATATTTATTTTATCAAAATAATTAGCATTAATTTCTATACATTGCTGCCATCTAATAGGAAGATCATATATGCGATAGAACTCTGGTGAAAGCGTTTAAAACAAAATCAAACGGTGTGTTCCTTAGAAGTCCACTCTTCAAACGCAACATTGATATTGCGAGCTATTTCTCTTGCGTTATTTCCGCGTCGGAACTCGTATTCAAAAATTATTCGAGTTTTCGAAGTTTTCGTAAATCTTTATTGTCTAAGCTGAATAAAAAAAAAACAACTAAAAGTCTATAATCGAATGTTGCACCTTTTTTTAAAAGAAGAACCTCATATAGGTACCTTTGGAAAAAAGATTCACTCAAAAATCTCACAATTTGTCATTTCGAAGTGCCTATGAACCTCTATCATTTTTTAAAATTATTTTTATGGTTGCAATAACGTATCCCGCACATAACATATTTTTTTCCCTCGTAAATTTGTAATTTTGTGACTCTATTATGATATTGATATTATTCACTGAGATCTTGTGTAGTATTAGTAAATAAAAAAGTCCCTTATTAACTGTCTTAAGTCTCAAAACAGATCACAATAGACATAAAATAACAAATTTCTTAATTAAATAATAAAGGAAGAACATTTATGCTCGTACGCGGCTGAAACTTCGGTTGGTTTAGGCTGAAACTGAAACTGTTCCTAAGTCTAGAACCTTCTTGCAACAAACTCTATAATGAATTGGTTGGAATGCAATAATTTATATATCATTATTTCTAATACCAATTAATATTTTTTTTAATCATAAAAAGAATTTAAATCTTAATCTGACATGGCATAATGAGTTTAACCAGTTAAATTTTTTACACTTTAAGGGTTAATGATATGTTTTTGTAATTGAAAGACACATATAGACTATGTTTGTAATAAAATAAACAATTTTGTTTTTGCTCTTAGAAAGCTTCGGAGATTTTCGTATCAAAAAACTGCTCTTACTGCTAATCTCGAATTTGTCGCATCAGTATGGAGATATAGTCTCATATTGTGGGTTTTAGTTCAGATATTAATAAGGTTTTTTTTGCTACAAAAAATCTCTAATCTTAAATTACATTTTATTTATTTTTTATTACTTATTGTATACTTATTTATTTATTTACAATTTATTTTTTATTTTAACCAAATAAATCTCGTTTCATTTATTTTATCATTTCTTTAAAAAAAAATGATTTACTATGATTTTCAATATGTATATTTTATGTTTTGGGTCATGTTTAGAGTTTTAATTTAAATTTGGATCTGGTATTTCATATATTTATTTTATCATTAGATACCTTCATAAAAAGTTGAAAGGTATCTTTCGTATCAAGCTAGTTAACAACGTTTTCTGCTGTCACTATACTTAGATGGGACCACTATTACTGGTAGCACTGGCAGTTCTTCGGACGGCACAATTAAGCTATCTGTCCCTTTGGGTGGCCTCAAAAATCCACTAAGATGTTAAGATGTTGGTGGGGTATTTTGCAAATGCCACCCTGGAAAGGTACCGTCCTCAAGTTGGCAATCTTTAGCACCTGACTGGGTCTTGGCAGCTAACCCTGAAACCCATTCCTCATTTTCCAAACATGGAATGTTTAACTCCGTTTTTATATATATCCACATCATCACCAATGAGATCGTGGTCCAAGGCAATAGCTGCCATAGTGTTGATTACTGATTATGCTCAGGAGATGATCAGCCTTTGATTAAACCTATTGATTGGGCAGTGTTACGGCGTGGGTCAGGATTGGAGTTTTAAAAAAGAAACTATTTAATTTAAACTAAACATATATAGCCAAAATATGAAAATAGCAAAAGAAATGGAAAAACAATAAAACATAACCACGACAAAGTTCCAGCTTGTTCTGCATTTACATAATAAAGTTGAAATAGAAATAATAATGTATCGACTAAAAGCGCAACTGCAGCGGTTTTACTTTCGTGGAATGCACAGGACACGTATATGGCATTGTAACAGCAACCTCTCTACAAGTGGGACTCTTTTTTTTGGCTACACCGCTAATTTGGACATCTCTTTAGCTTACAGTAGTTACATCAGTTCTGGATATGTCATTTGTTTACGGAAACAATGAGAAAGATGCAATGGAATTGCGTGAAAAATCAGGTGGAAAGATGAAATCTGTGACTAAAAACGGCAAAGAATTTCTACCACAAGACTCCAATCCGATGTTGACCTGCAATGTGAAGTCTGCCACCGAAACATGTTACAAAGCTGGTAAGTAATTTAGATACATATTTTCAGTAACGCGCAATTATCAAATGAAGTTAAGATATTGTTAAAATATAGTAGCGTATAAGGTAATAAAATGTGCTGCATTGCGTTTGATTACCCAACGTTAAAAACATACAACTTTTAATCACTATATGATAAGTATAATAAAAAAAAAACACAGGGTTGCAGTAAGCTCCAGGTGTAATACGGTTAACCAAGGCACCGTGCGTTATTGGTGCTCCAGCTTTCGTAGTGGAAACTTTGATTCGTGTCAAACCACCAAAGAATTAGAAGAATTTGTAGTCTTCTAATTCTTTGTATATAATATATAAATATGTAAATATTTTATCCAATAGTTATCTATCATAAATAGTTATACATAGTTTGACGTTAGCTTACCTACAAAATTTATTCATTGGCAGCAAAACGGTACAATTAAAACAACTTGAAAATTGGGTGCTTCGTGATTTGTCTGATATGCAGAGTTTAGCGCGCGTTGAAGTTAAACTTATCTTTTGAAACCGGTATAGAAATGAGATTTTCGTTTTTGGGACCAATAATCAATTATCAAAAGTGATAAAAAAGTTTAAAAGTGGATCTGAATGGATGATAAACCATAAACATAAGTGGATCTGAATGGATGGTAAATTAAACATATTCAGATTCACTTTTAACTTTTTCTCGGTGTAAGATTTTTTCTATTTATTTTACTATTTGAGTGGGGTAGCTGTCAGGCAAACATTTTTAAAATGTTTATCTCGTAATATTTTCAGGTGACGTCAGAGTAAATCAAAACCCTCAACTTGCTGTGCTCCACAATATGTACCACAATCAACATAACGTTATAGCTGATGAAATGGCAAAACTTAATCCGCAATGGGACGATGAAACAACATATCAAGAAACGCGCCGGATAATGATCGGCATGTACCAACATATCACTTACAATGAGTTCTTGCCTCCTTTGCTAGGTAAGTTAAATTCATAGATATAGGCTATACTAGGAATGGTTGGACGTTTATTTCGAATATTGATATTCATAAAAATGATGTTCTTAGAACGCTATGTAAACAAGACTTGAATAATGCCAGTGTACCTGCTGCTATTCTAGCCATTATACTGAAAACTTGCACACCTGAGCTTTATTTTGGTTGTGACATTTTGCCCTCATTGAACTCTTGTACAGTGTCAGCCTGAAAGCTGGCTAATATGTAGCCCAAAAGGTAGTCTTAACAGTTCTGTCAATGAAATACCGATTTAAGTAAATTCCATGCCCTTCAATTAACATGGAACATGTCCAGAAGAAGAAATTTCTGATAAACTTTCATATATTACGTATATTTATTTGGAGTAAGGCTATTGAGAGATATGGGGAAGCTCCACACATTTCTTTGAATATCTCGAAAGCCTTCGGAAAGGATTAATACGCTATCCACTGGATTTTATGCTGGGGTATTGAATTTCTTTAAGAAACGATTGATATGAATAGTAGATGAAGGCTAAGTGCTGAACAGTTGGCCTCTAAAGCCGGATACTGTAATTTAATGGCCAATCGTTTCTGTTGTAGGATTGCTGAACTATATCTTCAGGAATCCTAATTTTCTGCTACGCTTTTTCTGCTTCACATCAATAAAATTTTAAAGCGTGGCACTTTTTAGTATGCAAATTACAGCACTGTAAACAATTGGCCACTAAAGCCGGATACCGGATTTAATGGCCAATGGTTTCTGTTGTAGGAAATTTACTAACTTTCTGCTACGCTTTGTCTACTTCACATCAATAAAATGTTAAAGCGCAGCACTTTTGGGTATGCAAATTACAGTACTGTAGTAATTGTTAGCTACACATACAATGCACGAACCAGTGAAGCTCAAATATTGTTGCAAAGAAAGGACACGGTGGAGCGCATGAACTCGTTACCAATAGCCTTGAGTTCTTATATACATGTCACTTTGACATTCACGCTTGACTGCCCCTCCTACATCGAGTTTAAATCTAAGTTTGCGACCAAGATGTTGGGAATTATTGCAAAGGTGACGCAGAGCTTCACAAATTCAGTCTTTTATAGGTACTATTTTTACCTTTGACTGCATATCAACTTCAGGTTCTTGATTCAATTAAAGCAGTAATGGTTCAGTGGAATCGGCAATGGACTGCCACCCAGCAGGTCCATGGTTCGAATGCCGTTGCGGGCTTGAGATTCACCGCATAGACATATTCACGCATTCGACTGAATGGCATTTTGCGAAGGCCCAGCTTGCTAGCGACCACCCTCAAGTAGAAAATATGTCGCCAAGCACCTTATGGTGTGTTCCGGCAGCTGTCCTTGAGAGCCAGTAACTCTAGGTTTAGCGTGTTAACACCTTTGACCACATCATTACTTACCATTAGGTGAGATTGAGGTCAAAGGCTTACTTATCAGGAATTGCAATTTGTTAAAAGGCTCATATACTGTAACTCATTGGATGGGAAAGTCCTCAACACATAGTCACTAGTTTATCAGTTATATTTAGAAGAATATTCTTCAGGGTTTCGTAATTTTATCTTAACATTCCCATTGCATCTCCGGACAACAAGACAGATGTTGATGCAACACCAAAATATTATAGATATTTTACCGCCACATACCACAGCTACAAAATGATTTGCTTCATAATATATCAAAGGTACGGCCAAAGAGTAGAATTCATTGCCTGAGTATGTATTTCCGGATACATTTAGTCTAGGTTTCTGCAATGAATTCCTACGGGAAATGCAGGCGTTCAGATGGTCAATTTATTATGTACTGTACTGTACTCTAATAGCCGGATCGTCCACTGCTGAACACAGCCTCCCATATTAAGGGGGTATATGCCATAATCCCCACGCTTGGCAGGCGTCTTGGGGATCGCAGTGTAAGTTGGCAGTTTTTTTTGCTGCCCTCCTTCCAGTATTTTTCCCTTAGTCGCCTCTTACGACACTCACGGGATGATAAGGAGGTGCAATTCGAACCCGGCACCCCATGGGTGACAATTTATTCACCTTGTATTAATATGAAATTTTATGTTGATTTGCTTTATGTTTTTAAAGGAAAACAGGCAATGCTCCAAAATGGTCTCATTTATGAGAGCCCAAACGGTTACAAAAAGGATTATGATCGGGGTGTCTGCCCAAGCGTCTACATAGAGTTTTCTTCCGCTGCTTTCAGATTCTTTCACACTGAAATCGTAGGAAATATCCAGTAAGTGTTCAAAAGTAATTTTACATGTCATCTTCTTTGTCATTCCATTGCAAACACAACGGAGTAACTAGTAAATCACTAGTTGTACATGTACAGTGTCGGAAATTACAAATCAATTGAAAAAGGAATCATCTAAATTGGCTCCATGTCTTGGTGATATCCCATATATAGCGTGTAAAACGTGTCCATCGGTTCGGATACATCTCTATTAAGATCTGGTCAAGCAAATGGCAACTGGAAAAGCAATTTTTGCCCTCATAGCAAAAAAAAGATGATTACCGAAATGCACTAACCAATATCCAAAAAATTATCTCAACGTTACAATATAGAATGGCCCAATTTATGATCAACAATAGGTACTTTTTGGCCAATCAGCAGAAAAGGTTTTTGCCTGGAATTTCTGGACACCTAGAGCACAATATTCTACTAATGAAAAGTTTTAAATGAGGGGATATCGAAAATAATAGAAAAAGATCGTAAATGAAATGAAAAAAGTTTTTATTTATATAATATTATGTCTGTAGCAAAAGATAAGTTAAATACCTATATAAAAAATATTGCAGGAATTTTAATCAAAACTTTGCGTAACATGTTTTAAAGCAGGTTTTGATTACATTTCTTGTTTTTTTTTGCTTTGGCATTATTAAATGTTCTCCACAGTTTCTCGTAGCATCCTGCACAATTTCTCCAATTAGCACTGATCTCAAGAATATGATCATTTTCCTTAGGTTTTTCTTGATAGTTCAAAATTTGTGATTTTCTTTTATTGCTTGCCATCGTTGATTGTATCAAGCGAACGCTATGTCAGATCTGCTAGATAGCACAACACTAAATGGCGGAGCGCATGCGTAATCGAGTCGCCGCCCGGCTGCTTGTTGGGATGGCGGCGGCGGGCCAAAATAGGCCCATTGCCGCACTGAGCGAATGCAATTCACCGTCAGTGCGTGGTAGGCTAAAAAGGATCTGCCGTGATGTTTTGATGTGGTACACCTACAATTTTGACTACAAGCCAAAACATATATTTGTCTCTGTCGAAGTCTTACAAACACCTGAGATAATCGTTCCGCACAAGCCAGAGGGACATAGTTTTCTTCGTCCGCACTAGCAGATGTACCGCGGCAGGCCGATATGGGCCTGTACTGCAGTGAAGGTGTTAAAAAATCCATCGGAGCTCTATAAATATCTCAGAGGTACCAAAACGCTCGTCCTAAGAAAATCTCAAGTTGTTTTAGAGGGACTATATATCCAAAAAAAAAAATGATCCGACCGAGCGAGGCTTCAATTGTATAAACAATTTATGACAAGTGCACAGTCGAGCAATGCAAGTTTTGGGTCGAGAAAGAAGATGCAGGATAAAGAAGTTGAAAAATCTTTTCTATAACAAGGCGCTAATGATAGCTATAAAGTGCATGCGATAAGCTTGGAAATGCAAATCAAATGGCTGACTATAGATGAATTTGGGATACAAAATTCACCATTCTTGTTTAGAGTGGCGCACTTAGATATACGATTGGTCATCTGCCTTATCAAAATTCTATCTAAACGCCTTTCAGGTTCCTAGACCAAAGTAACTTACTAAGATGGGGGGAAAGCTACCGAAAAATCTTGCTGTATTTGTCGGGTGGTGATAGGTATAGCAAGGCATTTACTGGTAGGATGCAAGGTGTTCCTTGTTCATTATTCACTTCGCCATGATAGGGTACCTCGAAATCATATGAAAATCAGCGAGTTTCTTAGTATCTAGAATCAAAATAGGTTTTATAACGAACATATGCCAAGTAAATTTTGTAAAAGAAGGGTCTTTTATGAAATCTAAACCTAACCCTTACTCCATGTTAGGCGCAGCTTCTGATTGAACTTTTTTGATAGCACAAGAAAAACACTATAATTCTGATATATTTCTATACTCAGAAAATCTAAAACACACAGTACCTTACGACCACACAATAAAAACGAACAAATATTACGACCAAATGAATGAACCAAAAACTGTTATGTATTTAAATATTTTACAACTAAAATTTTTAACCAATTTGTCCTACATAAAGACCATGGCCTGCCAAAAACAACTGTAAGTTCAATTCTAGAAACCAATTTTAGTCAGGCAGGGGAGGAGGCTAGAGTGTATTTATGACATCGTAAAGAGGTCCTTAACCATACTCCCTTGGTTGCAAATTCCAGGCACCTGTGACCTTGGCCTCTAACTTTGCAACGCTATAAACCCAGCACCCGCACGGTGAATCCATGGAATGCATTCGTGTCTAAAACATTATTTAACATGTAATATATGTATGTATACTTTTTTCCTGCCAAAAAAGCCTTTCCACGAGGAAAAATTTAAAATGATAGATTGTCACAAATGGCGAACACCACTGCGCCCGTGACTCTGAGCCGTAAAATTGTTTCTGTGCCTTTTATTTTAATGGCTCTCAAGGGCTGCTGCCAGAACTCTGGAGAACCAGATAATCAGAATACGTCATCATAATCGAATATTGGGAGGGAGAGAGAGAGAGAGAGAGAGATTGTACAAGCGCCGTTTTTGTGGTGATTGGAAGAAAATTGCGTAATCTTCATAGATAACCTGGTAAGGAACAAAGTTTTCGGCTGGTTTCTGCCAATTGAGATTTCCAAGATAGTTGTTTATCAATGAGTATTTCAAAATTTATTAATATTAATAATTTTAAAATTTTCACCAAAGAAAGGATTATTTGGCAGGAAAAAGCAGTCGATTTTAGATATTATCTCTGTTTTCACAGTGTACTACTAATTCTGATGATAGGCTAAGTAAGCATTATCTATTTCTACAGATTGTATAATGAAAATAGAAATATCAGCAGTACTATAACACTTCGAGAATGGATGGATCGACCATCAATCTGTGAGGTTGGGAATAATTTTGACGAACTGACTAGAGGGTTATTAACACAGGCACAGAGCGCCGAGGATCGCTTCATGACGAATGATATCTTGAATTTTTTATTCGAATATACGTAAGTATATCAGTAATGATTCTACTTAATTTTTTATGATCATAAACTAAAAAATTTATTGGCCTTTCTTACTCTTATTTTACCGTGTAGTCGCTTTGACATGTTTTCATTGATGACATTAGCAACGATTCAAGAATTGATAAAAAAAAAACAACTTGATGACCAGCAATTTTTACAGATATTGGAAATCTGATTCTTTTTAATTAAATTACCTTTACCTTAATTTTTTTTATCATATGCAGGGGCAAAAATGGCTTGGCTTTAGACTTGAAAACGATAGATATAGCCCGTTCACGAGAGCATGGTTGCGGTACTTATGTTCAGGCCCTAAAATATTGTGGACTTGCTGACCCCAAGGGATTTCAGGACTTCTCGAAGTTTATGAGTATAGAGGTAACTAATTAATTAATTATTAATTACATCCAAACACGAAGACGTAGAGTTACGAAACGGCCCCCCACTATGTGGACTGACGACATCGTGAAAGTCGCTGGTAGCCAATGGTTACAAGCGGCTAATAGCCGTTCTTTGTGGCGCTCTATGGGGGAGGCCTTTGTTCGACAGTGGACGTCTTCCGGCTGATGATGACATTCAAACAACATTGATCAGACTATATTTATCATTATAGTTATAAAAGCCAAGCAGTAATGTTTGCATTACTGTACTCCAGTTTAAAGGATGAAATTACAGGCATAAGAGACATAAACACTTTGTCTCAGGGTGATAAGCGCAGTAAGTTTAGCCACTTGTTTTTTATGATATTGGATCACAAACCATGGGGTGAGTCACCTGGTAAGTGATCACCGGTGCCCAGGAACATCCGCGACACCAGAGGTCTTTAGGATGCGTTGCCGGCCTTTGAAGAGGGAATATGCTCTTGTATGAAAATAAAACTTTTTATTTTCATAACATAATGCTTGTTTTTTGTTCAATATGCAGTTGAAAACAACGGTATATTGTTGCGGTATTCGCAAATACGGTTTGGTGATGAATTGATTCTTAATTTGGTTTTTAATATATTATCTTCAATTTTTCATTGTTTTATATATAAACTATACTTTTTCATATAATGTATACTATACATTATATGAAAAAGTATAGTTTATAAATGTTAAAGCAGTAGCTTTTATATATATATAAAAGCTACTGCTTTAACATCAGTAAAACACATTTATATACTTATTCAATAAGGCTTATGTTTTACTTACCACCAGATAGGTATAGGAACATATGACAGACAAAAATAGTAAATGATCACCAACATTAAACCAGAATTTTAATGTTAACTTATAACCAAATTTTTAACATCTCGCTATCCTATTTAAGCGAAATGACTCCAAATAAATCATTGTTAACCCAAAAGTGATAAATGAAAAATGATCACCAAAATTTGTAAATTATCACCATAATTAAAACATCATTTTAATGTAAAAGTGTTTTATAATTGAAAAGGTACTTTATATATTTCTTAAAATGTTGTCTCACAAATGCACAAAAAATGTTTATTATTTTTATGCAGAAAGTAAAAACCCTAGAGAGTATTTACAAAAGTTACCTGGACGTGGACTTGATAGTGGGCATCTCTTTGGAAAATATTCTGCCAAACGCACTATGTGGAGCGACAAGTCAGTGCATTATGATTAAACAATTCAAAAAAACAAGAATAGGAGACTCCTACTTCTTTGAAAATGGGAATGGCAAATGTCGTTTCAAGTCTGGTAAGTTAAAAAGAATAAAATATTGCTTTATAAATATGTCAAAAGAATAGGAATGTCATCCCAAAATGAAACGCTAAGGTGTGTTTGTAGGCTTGTTGGTTTGTCCTTCTTCAACGCTACAACAAAGTAGCAATGGCTCATTGACAAGCTATTAATCCAAAAAAAATTTACAGTTTCTATAACTTAGCATTACGGTAAAGATCCCATGGAGTATCTGGCTAGCATTGCAACTTCCTTTAGGAATCGTAAGAGTCGATGAGTAAAATACCAGAAAGTGGGCAACAGCGCCTTGTGAAGAACTGTATATAACTGAAGTATAAAATGTTTATAATTCAACCTCCAGGCTGCTTGCCAAGCGTGAGGATTATGATAAATTTCCCCTTAATGATGATGATAGATAAGGATGAGAAATGAAATGAGAAATGATGACAGATTGATAATGATGAGAAGATGCGTTTGGCAGTGGATACAGATTAGTACTGTAAAGACAGTAAACTATACATTTTATTTTTTTGTAAACTGTATCTGTTATCCTAAGATCCTCTTTGTGTCAAGAGCAAAAAGTTAAGAACTATTACGTTTATTCTGAATCAGTACTAATATTATAAATGCGAAAGTAACTCTGCCTGTCTGTCTGTCTGTTACGCTTTCACGCCAAAATTACTAGACCCGGGAAAAAACATAGGATAGTTTTTATCCAACTGCGCAAAAATAGGTTAATGTTTTTGCACGATAATCAACACACGCGAGGGCGGAGCCGCGCCCGGAAAGCTAGTAGAATATATTATATTGTATATTTGCCTGTATTAAAGTCTATCAAAAAAGCAACGATCAAATACATGATAATAATGTCTCACCTGATTTTAAATGATGATATGGCCGAAGGTATTGAAAAGTTTTATCCTAAAATCACTCGCTCTCAAAAACAGCTGCTGCAATACACCGCTTGGAGCTTAACGACAGACTTTTTCCCAGAGTGTGGTAGCTAGCAAGGCTAGCATTTGCACTATGCGAGTAAGCTTAATTGAGCACACGGTGGGACTATAAGCATGAACTTTGGGCGCGGCAGTCATTGCCATTGGTTTATTAAACCACTTGGTGGTTAATTTGATAAATAAAATAAATAATGGGTTTATAGTAAACATGTTTAACACTCCGTACGATATAAGTAATACTTTGTACACCCTTGCTTGTAGGGTGCTAGGGAACAAACGTTTTTTTCCTGCCAACGTCTACGAGCTCATTGATAAGAATACTAAATAGTGAAAAAAAATTTGATTTCTCATGATCCTAAAGTTCTTACTTATGCCTGGTGTAAACAGACTAAAATATTTTTTAAACTCTTGTGCAAAAAAATCTTTATGTGACGCCTAAGTGAATAAAACAGTTTAATTTAAAATGTTGTTCAAAGAAGTTCAACTTGTAATGTTCACGCAGAAGGTTTGTCTGGGTCTTTCAAAATACCAATAAATAGGGACCGATGAAAACCCATTTAAGCCTCAACATGTTAAACGTCTCAGCTACACTATGTTGTTTAATGCACTCGTTGTGCGACCTACAATTAAATATTATTACTATAAATATATTATGGACCGTATGATTTGTAATTTAAGATCATTTTTATTACGGGGTGTACTCAGTTAGGAATCTGGAATTTGTATTAAGCACAAGTATTGTTAGTTAAGCCCAAGCTTGATAACCAACTATAAACGCCGTACCGTAATAAAATACTAAAAACGCCGATTAAAATATGGTATCGAAGCTGTGAACAGAAAACAAATAATCTACGGACCGTACGGATATTTCCTCTACGGACTGTAGCATTGCGTACTTCAAAAAAGCGAGAAATAACTCGCGCTTGACCTATTCTTTTCCAATCGTAATATGCTCCTATTTTATTGAATATAAATTAGCGCCATCTAAAGTTGGAACCCTCCCCTCCTCAACATATTACCCTGGCAACACACAATATACGCACTGTAAGGAAGTACTATAAAATTGTAGAGCTAGGGGAAGACCTGGACACTGGGACGTCATGAGATTATCGTTAGTTGGATAACTTCAGAAATTAGTATGGAAGTAATTTTATTTTGGTAAATTTCATTCTCCTCCTGCAAGCACCTACCAATTTGTATATTATTTACCAATTAGGTTTTCTATTACGTTATCGCCCCGAAAGACTTTTTTCTCTTTTATCGACCTTATTAGCACAAATAGGTTTGAAGTACGAGCATTTCAGGGAGCCAGTCATATATGTACCTTACTGAAACTTTATTTACTACACGTGCATGTTTCCTTGTAAGCATAGAACATTATTGTTTTACCAATCTCATATACATAATAATGACGAGTAAAGTACATAAAGTGCAATAAAAATCGCTGTTTAATGGTATTGCATATTTTCAGACCAACTAGCGGAGATTCGCAAGGCAACAATAGCGTCATTTATTTGCTCCAATCCTAATATTAAAAGAATACAAAAAGAAGCGTTTAAACTGATTTCACCTACGTAAGTATCATTTTAATATGGGAATGATTAATCTAGTCTTTTTTTCTTTTTTTTATAGGCTAACCTTTGACCACTATCTCACCTGATGGTAAGAGATGATGTGGTCCAAGATGTTGTTCAGGCTAGCCTAGAATTACTAGCTCTCAAAGACAGCTGCCGGATCACACCATCAGTTGCTAGGAGACAGATTTTCTACTTGTTGCTTGTAGCTAGCCAGGCGGGCATTCGCAAAAAAAAAAAAAAAATGCCCTACCACCATGCTGTAACGACTGTCATTGTAAGACAACAACCGGGACCGACGGCTTAACGTGCCCTCCGAAGCACGGAAGCGCTCAGTAGTAATGTCACCCATCCAATTCCTGACCGCGGCGGACGTTGATTTTCTTTGCTGATCGATTAAGAACGGCTAAGCAAACTCCGCTACGAGCGCTTCGATATCTTAGTAACATTTTACAGCCATCAGTTAGTTGCTGTTAACACACATTTATGAAACGTGCCAGTTTACGTTTCACACACATTGCAGTGTAGGTGTGCTCAAAATCATTCCGAAATGTACTGACAATGATTCACATAAATTTCACGTGACGTCACCCGCATCAATAGGTGCTCAACCTTTACATACTGGTAATTAATGAAAACAATTGAATGTATTGTTATTCTGAGTTAATTCGCATTAGCTCATTATCGTAATCATTAGCGGTTATAATACTGAGGATTCCGAAGTAGAATAATGTGAACAACTATGAAATATCTGTTTAATGAGCATTCTCAGACTCTCTCTCTCTCTCTATCTCTCTCTCTCTTCTTTAATCTGAATATGCATTGGCTGACCCAAAAAGAACTTTTGTGTATATAAATGATATTTAATATAGCAACTGCAGGGCCGCACGTTTGTTTGGACATATAAATGTTGCTACCTGTGTACGAACTCAGTTGCTCAGCAATATTGTTGCTCGAATATTCCAGCAACCACTCCACTCGGCAATATATTGCGCAATTATATTGGAGCCAGAGTGTCGAGTTTCTGTACCAAGGTTAAACCAAAGAACAAAATTTCCATAAAAACTAACGTGAGTTGACATAGGTACATATTAACTACATATACTGGTTAGAACTTTCGGTGTTTAGTCGTTATCTCCGACCGGTGTTCGAGCAGTAAAGAGTGCAGTGAAGACAGCGACAGTAACGAACGCGCCCCTACCCTGCCTGCGATGCCATTGCTGCCCGCCGTTCCTCAAGTTTCGCAGAGGGCGTTGCGAGCAGCCGCCCGCAGTTCGCGTCTAGCGGCCCTCGAAGCGGCCCACATTCCTTGTGAATGAGCATCTTTACTGCTCGAACACCGGTCGGAGATAACGACTAAACACCGTGAGTTCTAGCCAGTATGTGTAGTTAACAAAGAACAAAATATTGCTCATTTTGTTTGCTTCAACCCTATCAACATAAAAGTTAAATAATAAAGGCAAAGGTCAGATAGAAAACAAGTATAAATGAATTAAAAAAGTATAAAACCCGCCAGTAAACAATTTATTTTTTGTAAAACGTTGTATGGTTTTATTGAAATTAACTGCAAGTTGTATATATTTATAGATTCTTTTTTTAAAGTCCATCATTTTGATATCATACTCGATGGGTTTGTAAGAAAAAAAAATGTATCCCTCATTATGGCGACTAAAATCTGCTAGTTTGTTTTTTTTAATTTTTACTGTATATACCTAGTGTCACTTGCGCTATCAATACAAATCTAACGATATATCATTCACTGAAGTCGGCTGCAGCATTTAGGAGTTATGGTGGAATAAAGACACTCCCAAACATCCATACATCATAGATGAACCCAGAAAAAATAACACTCCTTTTTTTGGACAGTCATGTAAAAATGTTATCTACCTAATAAATAATTTCAATATTTAAATAATTGTAATCTTGCAGAAATCCGTTGGTGAAATGCAGAGATATACCGAAGTTCAACGCCACGCCATGGAAGAATTGGTCTTGCTAAACATCAGATTGAATACTTATGCACTTTTCTTGAAAAGTCATACAATTTACCAAAATTTTATGTTGTTTAGTAGTATCACTTATAACCCTTACAAAATAAAATATATTTTTCTGACATGAAACATAGCTTATAAAACTTATAATATGATATTAATTTATAAAAACATATATTATCTCCTACAATTTGATATCATCATTATCACCCACAATTGGAAGATGAACATAGGCTTTGCCTATTCAGGAATAATGTTTTTTTTTAACCATAATTATACGTTGCGGGATCAAATTGCTGGCTTTTATTTGGACCTACGACTGAACATTGAAATCCAATGGGACAACGAGGCCAGCTGGTAATCGACTAGAGTATTTGGACTGTATGTAGGCCTGAAGTTGAAAAATTCTCTATGAAGTAGCAACGAGTATATAGTTTGTAGCGTTGTATAAATACAGCCTTGCTGAAATTTTATCATGACAATAAGATAAATATCAATATGATAAGGATCATAATAGTAACGGTGTCAACTAAGGAGTGCAACCTAGTGTTTAAATAGTTCAGAAGTATTTCAATAAGAATGAATTAACTAGTCCCCTAGTTCCGCCTTGCAACGAAGAAATGAGTACGTTATTACAAAATTACAAATTTACGAGAGGAAAAGTTATAGTCATATGCGGGATTCGTACCCACGTCATCCACCCCTTTATCTGGGATATGCTTGAACCGACTGAGCTAACATGTCAATGTTTCATAACTCTAATTCTTCTTCTTACTTCTTAACAATCGTATGGGGATGGAGCGACACCTATAGTTCAACTTATGGAAAGTGAGAGGGATTAATAACGCAGTGCCATCCTCTAAAGAATCTTGTGACGCTCTTCTTCTTGAGATGCATGTGTAAGTCTCCAGCTTACTTAATTGAAATTTCTTAATTCTGAATATGCCAATATTTAGAGCCGATTTAGTGCAATTATGAATACCAACTCAAAATTTAGGTGCCAAATAAACTTCGATGCTACACGTGATTATTAGTGTGTTAGCTGGCGTTATGGTCTCCAGCTGACACATGCTGTATATACGAAACGGCTGAAGATGTGATTATATACTATAGCCAGAGATTTAGCGCATAATTTGTGCCAGTGGCACAAAAAAATTGAAACGCCCTACTTGAAAACTGTAGTAGTAATGACCCGATTACAACGTGTAAGCTGGAGACCACGTGTCTACAGCTGCTCATCTGTATCTTCTGAACGAATGGGCCTACGACTTTGTATAATATGTCAAAATTTAGCGCCAAATTTGTGCCATCGGCACTAAAAATTTCAAGTCTGTGGCTATTAAGGTTTTGGAGCTACAAGCTCAAATAAACGTGTAAGCTGGAGACACATGTCCCCAGCTAGCACATGCTGTACAGCTCAAACGGGAAAGGCTAGACTACTGTTCAATAGCTTAAAATGTTGGGTAGAATTTGTGCCATCGGCACCAAAATATTCAAAACAATGGGCTTCATAGTTTTTGCGTAATAAGCAAAAACATTTCTTCCCGCCTAAATATTTAAATATTTCGCTGAAAACGTTACTGAACGCGGCGTTGCCGTCCCGTTCGCTGTAACTGCAATCTGTTTTGAACCTTATTTCTATAGCGTTAGAACTTACTTTTTGCTTTCACGTTAAGGATATGTGGAAGAAGTTACAAAGAAACAGTAAATGTATAGACTAGGAAAAGGTGTTGTGTAGTTTGACAACCATATAATGCCAATATTTACAAGATATGTAGGTAGGTATTTTTTCTCTAAGAATGTTGACCTATTTACTAGATCTTTATTACATCCTCTTTGTTTGACCAAGATATTGCATTCTAATCTAATCCTACACTCTACATCTATCAGTGATAACTGGTTACGAATATACTGTAATTTTATAATTGGAAAAAAAAAGATAATTGTTCGTAATTCTGTTATGGAAAACCAACTAAAATTAAGTGATATATAAAAGTTCTTAGTTTGTTTGCAAAAGTCCAAATTGGTATAGCATTTACAAATCATGATCTAGAAAGACAGTAGTTCTGCAATCGCAAAAAAAATAACAGGCCACGTTTGAAATGATTGTACCTATACGTATCACGCACACAACAGTATGCGAAGCTACTATTGTTTTTAGAAGCGGAGTGCATCACTGATGGTAAAGACGTGATACCAGTAATTAAAAGCTTTTTCATAAAAGTAGGTGAAATTTATGTTTTGATTTTGGGGTACCAATGAATTATCTTAAATTGATTTAAACATCTTCTTTACATAGTAGCTTGTGCAATTCTTTTATACCTGATAGGTTAGCCTTTTACCACTATCTCATCTGATCGTAAGTGACGATTTGATCGAAGATGTTGTTCAGGCTTACTCAAAATTACTGGCTCTCAAAGACAGCTGACAGAACACACCATTAGGTGCTTGGTGACAGATTTTCTACTTGAGGGTGTACGCACATTTTTTTTCGCGAGAAACGCACGCGGCTTGCCAATGTATACCGTTTTCAAAACAGCGGCTGTTTTGTGTGTGATTGTGTTCGGTGCGGTCATCGTTATTTTGGGCGTCGCGTCGGACGTTCATTGGGAGTAAGGGAGCAACGGTTTCCTATCTGCGGGTCTCTACGTTACCATCGGGCTCAAGAGACGATTGATGAAATTAAAATTCCTTAATCTACGACTATTTAACTTCAGTTAACGTAGGTTAGGGTGTTTTGCATTAAGCCCCCTTCGACGGAGCGACTAGCGAACCGTTAAGGGGTAAGTTATATATATCGGCTTGTGTCTTTTTGTGACATTCTAGGAAACCAGTCGAATACGCCACGACTTCTTGGTAAAGTGTGGGACTACGGGACATTGAAAAAGGGCCCCCCGCCCATACAGTAAGCCCTCGTAGCGAAGTTTGCTTAGCCATTCTGAATCGATCAGCAAAGTTAAGCAACGTCCGCCGCGGTCATGATTTGGATGGGTGACCGCTGGTGACATTACTTCTGTGCGCTTCCGTGCTTCGGGGGCACGTTAAGCCGTCGTTACAGCATGGTGGTAGGGCACTTTGCGAGTGCCCGCCTGGCTAGCTACCACCCTCAAGTTGAAAATCTGTCGCCAAGCACCTAACGGTGTGTTTCGGCAGCTGTCCATGAGAGCCAGTAATTCTAGGTTAGCCTGTACAACATCTTCGACCACATCATCACTTACCATCAGGTGAGATAGTAGTCAAAAGCTAACCTATCAGGCATAAAAAAAAACAGTTAAATTGCTAAGAAAAGTCTCGAAATATATACTTTTTGGATTATATTTTCATTTATTTTTAGTTGCTAATGCTTACGTATGCAATTTTTAATCCAAAGAATAGGGAAACCCATTAAATTTTGGTTCCATCCAGATGTTCACCTGATGCCACCGGACTGACCAAGGCAACGCCATGCACTTGGAAGTAGTGTTTGTTACGATAGACGAAATAATTTACAGCCAAACGGTGTCGTAGTAGAACGTTGGGAGTTCTCTGGAAGGTGGTTACTAGCCAACTTTACGTTTATAACCTCAAGACACTATTTTCCCGGAACATTAGTAAAAATAAACTCACCATAATCTCGTCTGGTTCAAGAGTAAGTTTTTCGATAATTTAGATGATATGGCGAGAATCTTTTATATAAGACGGGGTTTTACGTACGAGCGTTAAGTCCTGTTAAATACTTATAACTATGTGTTCAAGTCGCGAAATTCTAAAGATTACTGTTCCATTCGATGTTTTCTTATCCTTCATCAGATCTCAGAATTTCATGTTCAGAATAAAGTGAATGAGCCCAATCAAATACACCTAAACACAGTGTACTTGCTATATGCATGCACAGGTCCTTACGATCTAGTTCTTTTCCGTCATTAGACCTCAGGAGTTTATTTAGGTACAGAATATGCTCACCGAGTCTAATCAAATAAGCTTAAACACGGAGTAAACATATTCAATAACAGTTGCCGTTAAAGTGTTAAAGCCGGACAAAATCTTAAAAAACCCGGACATTTGGGTGAAAGTGAGATTTTTTCTCGGACACCCATGAAAACTAAGTTCATATATTTTTTCATTTATACAGCTTTTTTAAAATAAATATGATTACATCAAGCACTTTCGCGTACCTACTGTGCGATTTTATGGTGGCCGAGGTGGTTTAGGCATCCGACGCGATATCGGAGGACGCGGGTTCGATTCCCGCCTTGGGTATAACATTTTGTTTACACAAGACATTATTTATGTCTCCAATAATCTGTTAAAAAGAATAAATTTAAATTTTTGTTTTAATATATAAGGTCACTTTTAATTCATCAACAATACTGCGGGGGGTGGTGTAGAATCGATAACTGAATGTGATCCACACATTTTTAATTTTCACATAAACAAAATCAATACTAACTATTGCCTAAGCTATGGCGCGTTGACTTTGAGAATGATAGCGACGACAACACTCGCGGCCGCCGTGGACAAGACTCATTGCCCTCGCAATGCGTAGGTAAACCTACCGAGTTCGTTGCCCTCGCAATGCGTAGGTATACCTACCGAGATACCTACCGAGTTCATTGCCCTCGCAATGCGTAGGTAAACCTACCGAGTTCGTTGCCCTCGCAATGCGTAGGTATACCTACCGAGTTCATTGCCCTCGGAATGCGTTAGAATACCTAGAACGTGTGTGTATGTGTGAGTCTTGTCCACGGCGGCCGCGAGTGTTGTCGTCGCTATCATTCTCAAAGTCAACGCGCCACAGCTTAGGCAATAGTTAGTATTGAATTGTTTATGTGAAAATTAAAAATGTGTGGATCACATTCAGTTATCGATTCTACACCACCCCCCGCAGTATTGTTGATGAATTAAAAGTGACCTTATATAATCTTCACTTTGAAAACTATCGCGAGTTTTTTCCATATTAACTTATTTTTTTAGCCATTTTCAAATAAGTTAATAAATAATCAATAAATTAATACCTAGTCAGAAACTATAAACTACATAGGTAGTATCAATTTTTTTTAAGCCATCTTGATGTGTTACGTAGATTAGGTACCCAAAACTGTAATACTTCTTTATTTAAATAAAAAATTGGGAATTTAGAAAAGTAAGAGCAACTCATGCCCTTAAATTTATACTTTATTTCGATCAGATAAACCATGTGCCTTTTCTCCTTCGTCCATTGCCGTGAGACTAGCGAACATAATAAACTCACAATGTAACTTGAGTTGCTAGCTAATATCAAGATAATCTTGTTTGTAATGTATGTAAAGTTATCCGCCAGATTGCACTAGACGTTTTTAGCGTATGGTAATGAGAAAAAAGCGCTAAAGACCTTGAGAGAAATATTCTAGACCTAGCACCAAATGCGCCAAAACGGTAACAAAGTGAGTGAATGACCGGAGTCGGCGGCAGCCCTGAATGGTGGGGGCCGATGCGGACGTTCTGTTGTTGTAGAATTTGCAATTATGATACATATATATAATACAATCTAGTAGGATACCGATTGCGGCATGAAGAGTGCTGCCGGGCTAAGAATTCAGTCAGTCCTTGAATTTCATTTCGAGTTTCAAGGTGGATCCACGGTGCAACGTTGATCGAAAGCAATATGGTAAGTTCAGTTCTCTTATATTTACTAATCAAGACCAGGGCACAGATTACCTACTAATATATATAACACTGTCCTTTCAAAGAGAAAAAATACCTACAAATTTAATCGCTACCATTCTCAGATCAGTAAACGCAAATACGTGTCTAATGCGCTAGACTTTGTGTTACTTTCGCTATGTACAGCCCGCGATGATAGCAGCATTCACTATTGACCATCATAAGACTGATGCGCTTTCTTAGGGCTGACTTACCGAATCAAAAATAAAAGATTCATAAAGCAGTCGCAAGCAAGAGACGCGCGGACGTGCAGCGAATTTATGTATCGCTATATCATATCGCTATCAGTCCCGTGCGAATACTCGTTCCGCTAACTCGTCCCGGCCGCTTTACGGACGGCAGAAATACATCACCAACCTTTGGCACATTTTTACGTTTAGTCTTAAAGAGTTTTTTTTATTTTATTTTGTTTTTACATTCGCAAACCTTCCAAGTTTCTATTTAATTTCTAAAATGAAGTGCGCTGCGTGTGACGGCAATTTCAATGATGGTGTCCAGTGCTCTAGCTGCAAAAGGCATTTGGATTTTGGGTGTGCCAATATATCTGAGACCACCTGGAGAAAATACGGTGCTGATAGAAGAACGCAATGGAAATGTCCGACGTGTCGAGCACCATCTCCAGCTCCCTCCAGCACCCCAATTGAAGCGGCGTCCCTTGATTCCATTTTGAAAGAGATCCAGGATATGAAACGCCAGTTGAATAGCTTAACTGGACTCAAGGAGGATATGAAATCAATAAAACATGAGCTGTCCGAACTCAAGGTTGCCTGCGTCTACTCAAATGACAAGTTAGATGAATTTAGTGGCCGCCTCACAGGTGTGGAGTCCAGGGTGACTAACCTAGAGAAGCTGCAAGATACTGTTCATAGCTTGCAGATTGAATTAGCGAAGAACAAACTCGAGTTGTCTAGTCAGGAACAAAGAACGAGACTGAACAATGTTGAGATTAAGGGAGTACCCATCAAGAACGACGAGAACCTGTTTTCAATCATTGATCTCATTAGTCGAAAAGTCAATTATCCTGTTCCTAAAACCCAGATCAACTATAATATATCTAGGGTACCTATGCACAACTCCAAAGAAAAGCTCATAATAATCAGTTTCATAAATAGATACATCAAAGAAGATTTCATAGCAATTGCTCGTACTGAAAAAAATCTGTCTACGGCAGATATTGGCTTCCAAGGGACTTCCAGAAGAATCTATATTAACGACCACCTGAGCGTCGATCACAAAAAACTCCTTACTGCAGCGAAAACTGCTGCCCGTGATAAGAATTATAGCTTTGTGTGGGTAAAGCATGGTAAAATCTATGTACGCCGAGATGATTCATCTAAAGTAATTGTAATTAGACAAGAGAATGATTTAAACAAAATTGTTTAAAATGTCTGCAACCCCATTGCCTTATATCAAATAACTGCAATCATTCTGAGTCATTCACTAATTGTTCAAATAATACTGCATTACTTTTTCTATGTTTTAAACGGTTGTTCACCTCTGCCTCACTAGAAACCTGTTCCATTCATATCAGCGTTATGCTGTCTAATGCGCATATGTTTATCTCGCTTGCTTTTATTCAATTTGCATTATGTTGCTACCTGCTACGCTTGCTGCAGCTAGTGATCGTTTCTCTGTATTTTGTTTATAATTTCTGCCCTCGCACAATGAATATTTTTGCTTGTTTTTACGTACACTATTACTACTTTTGTACAACACATACTGCTGCGTATTTTACTTCTAAGTTAATATTTGTCAATAATGGCGTCGTTTAATAGGAATAGTAATGATCTGAATATTTACTATCAGAACGTGCGTGGATTAAGAACTAAAACTGATTCGGTTTATCGTAAGTGTTGTTTGCATTCATACGATATCATAATATTTACTGAGACGTGGTTGTTAGAGAGTATATCAAACTGCGAGTTCTTAGATGATCGGTATTTAGTTTGGCGCCGAGACCGGGACTACTCTTTGACTTGTCAAACAAAAGGTGGTGGTATCTTAATTGCTACCCGCAAAGACCTGCAAGTTAATTTACTTCCCCATTGTAATTCGACGGCTGAAGATCTTTGGATCTGTGTGCGTTTAAAGCAAACAAATTCACAAAAGTGGGTCAACTTATACCTGTGTGTTATTTATTTATGTGAACAGAATAACGGTTTGTCATTTAGTTCACAACTCAATAACTTTCTTAATAAACTCAATCGTGTAGTCGTAGATTATCCTTCCGACGCAATCTTAGTGGTCGGTGACTTTAATTTGAGTGGAATTAAGTGGTTGCCCACTGATAGTTCCATTTTTTCCCCAACAAATATAGAAAGCACTGATGAATATATGTTAACTGACGAAATGAGTTCTTTAAATTTGGGACAGTTTAATGGTGTAGTTAATAAGCATGGTAGAATATTGGATCTGGTATTCTCAAATCAATCTGTCGAAATATCTAATTCTGTCGATTCTCTAACACCAAAAGTCGATGAACACCACCCAGTCTTGTTGATCAATGTAAAATCATTTGGTATCTCTTTATTAGACGTTGCACCGCGAACACGTTATTTATTTGAGAGGGGTGACTTTGATTCAATCAATAACACAATTAATAATATTGATTGGACAAGTGAGTTCGCGTCTCGCTCAGTAGATGAATGTGTTAGTTTTTTCAATCAAACTATATGGGAGCTCCATAAGAAATTCATACCTGTTAAAAAACTCTATAACCATTCCTATCCTGTGTGGTATAACTCGCCATTGATAAAAGCGATTAAGGAGAAGCACAAATTCTTGAACAAATATAAAATATATAAAAATAAAGCAGATGAATTAACTTATAAGATTTTGCGTGATAGAGTTAATAACTTAGAATCTTCGTGTTATGTAAATTATATTACTATGACTGAGGACTCAATTAAAAAAAATCCAAAAAGTTTTTGGACTTTTGTTAAGAACAGATCTCAATCAAATTCTATGCCTAGCTCATTAAATTATAATAATATTACTGCTTCTTGTGGTGAGTCCATTTGTAACTCATTTTCATCCTACTTCCAGTCTACTTTTCAGAACTCTGCAATACCTAATATCACCAATAACAAGGATTTGCTGGATCATATTTCGTCTAATTCTAACACAACTTCAGATATTAGTAATATTGAAATTCATCCAGCTGAAGTTAAAATAATGTTAAAAAAATTAGATGCATCTAAAGCGCCCGGTCCCGACAATATTTCATCAAAATTTCTTATTCAATGTGCCTCATCTATTGCTTATCCTATTGCAACCTTATTTGTTAAATCGCTTGCCACTAAGACCGTTCCCAAATTATGGAAATCTGCTTTTATTACCCCAGTGCATAAGAAAGGTTCAAAAACTGAAGTCACTAACTATAGACCCATATCGAAACTATGTATCATTACCAAAATTTTTGAAAGGATTATATATAATCAAATTTATTCAAACTTAAAGAATATATTCAGTCTTTTTCAACATGGGTTCTTGAAGGGTAAATCTACAGTTTCTAATCTCATTATTCTTAATGATTACATAACTGTAGCTATGGAGAATGGGCAACAAATAGATGTAGTCTATACGGATTACAGTAAAGCCTTTGATAAAATTGACCATCATACCTTATTACTTAAGCTTACTCAATCGGGAATACGTGGTGACTTGTTACGGTGGTTTTCATCCTATATTGAGAATAGAACTCAGGCTGTAGTTATCAATAATTATATTTCTAGCTGGGTGCCTGTTCCCAGCGGGGTTCCTCAGGGATCACTGCTTGGTCCATTGCTTTTTATCATTTATGTGGGTGATATTGATTCGTGTTTTAAATCTTCTAACCTACTGTGTTTTGCAGATGATATGAAAATATTTTCTACTATTTCATCAAAACATGATATGCATGCGCTTCAAGCTGATCTTATTCGTTTGGAAGACTACTGTCTCCTCCATAAGCTTGAACTTAATCCATCTAAGTGCTCTGTTATAACCTTCACTCGGAAACATACTGTCATTTCCACAAGATATACTTTACAAGGACAAAGTTTATTGAAAAGTGATAGTATGCGGGACCTTGGAGTGTACCATGACTCCAAACTACTCTTTGACATCCATGTTGATAAAATAGTTAGTAGGGCTTCTAAATCACTTGGATTCATCATGCGTCTTTCTAAGAGCTTTACGAATATAAAGACTATCAAAATTCTTTATAGTACGTTTGTTAGGAGTCATCTCGAGTACGCCTCCCAAGTATGGAACCCGTGCTATATCAAATATATAGACCGTATTGAAAGTATCCAAAAACGGTTCTTGAGATTCTTATGTTTTAAACTAAGGATACCTTATAATTCTCATAATTATACTGACCTCTGTAAAAAATTTCACTTCCTGCCACTTGAAAACAGACGTTCTATTGCCGATTATTTATATATTTTAAAAATTATATCTAATGACACCGATTGCCCTTACCTACTTAGCAAATTATCCTTCATTACTCCAAGTAAAATTCTAAGGTTTAATCAAACACTTCAGGTTCCTGATGCCACCACTAAGTATAGACAGAATTCATTCCTTGTGCGAGCGAGTAGAACTTTTAATCGATACACTCAATTATTGGATATTGATCCATTCAATACTAGTATTCCAAAAGCAAGGAGGTGCATAACCTTTGGCTTCTTTAATATTTAGGTAGGTTTTGTACTTGTATTTCTTTTAGATTAGTGTTTACTCGTTTTTTTTTTGTAATATTGTTAATGTGCAGGTTTTAGGTTAACATGGTGACTTCAGTGTTCGCATATACCAATTCCATTAAGTTTCTATCAGTGAAAACCTGTAATTGGCTTTCTGTTGTATTCACTCATTGTTATAGATAGTAGTATAGCTGTTGGTTTTCCGAATATAAATAAATAAAAATAAATAAATAAATAAATATAATTTTATAGAACATATAATAATACGTTAAGCATATATTTCTTCTAGTAAAACATTGGTCAACATAGGTGTCATGTTTTCTGTTGCCGCTTGATAGTAAGTGTCTGTCACGTCGCTATTGACAAATGTTTTATTATATGTTTATTTAATATTGTAATTTATGTAATTTATTTTTAGGACCATGTAAATTTGTTTTTTTTTTTATTAATTATTGTAAATGGTATATGTCCGTAACAATTAATAATAAATAAATAAATAGTTACAACTTTCCGCTTTGATTTCTGGTCTGTGTGTATGGAATGTGTGGTTTCTAATCTGTGTGTGGAACACACTTTTTCTCGTTTGGTAGAAAAACACGAAAAGCGGGTTAACAGGACAACAAAATACCGAATATGTAAACGAAATAAGAATCGCATTAACAGAAGAAGAGAATACCGATTTATCCAGTAAAACAGGAAACGAGTTAAGAGAAGGACATAATAATGATTAACCAAGCTTAACAGGAGAGTAAAAACTCCGTCTTACCGCCGGAAATAAGATACAGGAAATTAAATTATATAAACATAATACTGACCAAATCCTAGCACTAGTAATGACTGCAAAATATATCTGGAAATCAGTTCAAAGAAGCAATGAAAGAAGACACTTTGAAGAAACGTTTCAAATTAGCAATTAAAAAAAGATAAAAGATACATACAATATCATGACCTGCAAACACAAATGCACTATTAAAATAATTGATGACATTTAATACGTTCCTTTGGGAATATTGGATGACCTTCAGGATATGAATATATAAGAAATTATCAGTCCAGTCGAAGAAAATGTATATATACAACTTTTTTTTTATTGCTTATTGGTATGCCTTTGACCACAATCTCACCTGATTGTAAGTGATGATCTGGTCGAAGGTGTTAACAGGCTTAACCTAGAATTACTGGCTCTCAAGGACAGCTGCCGGAACACACCGTTAGGTGCTTGGCGACAGATTTTATACTTGAGGGTGGTCTCTAGCCCAGCGGGCATTCGCAAAATGCCGTACCATCATGCGGTGAAGCTCAAGCCCGCGGTGGGATTCGAAACATAGACCTGCTGCGCGGCATTCCATATCCAATGCCACTGAGCCATATATCTTTTTCTAATACGCTACGCGCAACGGCTGCCTGGTGAAACACCGTAATGCTTATTTTCACAGAATATGTTGACGACACAGAATTGTTGAATATGTTGTTAGTATGTTGAGTTGATTATTCTTAACATTATTAACATTAACACATTCACACACATTCTGTGAAAATTTCATCCGGTTACCTATTACCGTTCCAAAGATACAGACCTATAAATGTCAGCTATCCATGCTGCTTTGTAATAGGTTCCTGTTTTCTAGTACGGAACCCTAAAATCTGTTATTTAGCTACTAAAATATGTAGGTATTTACACTTACTAAGTAGGTATCTATAAACTAATATTTAACATTTTATTTGTTCACATTAACGAAATACACTACGACCTTCCCTACCTAAATTTAAAAACAGACTGCAAAAACATCGCGCTTTATCAAATAATACAAACAACAGCAAGCTAGTGAGATAGGTACATACCTGCTATACATACGAGTAGGTACGCATGCATGTAGCGACTAGCGAGTTAGCGACCCGACGAAACTCGAGTGTGTTCGGGTACTATGGTACCGAATGTTTCCGAAGTGGGAGCTTTTTATACTTATACAGCCGAATGAAATAGGCGCTAACTAGCTACAAACGTGGACTTCCGCGTAATATATCCTTATTCAATACGTCGGATTTTCAAAACTCTAAATAGTTTCATTTCAGAACGAAAACTGAAAAACCGCTATAGCAACGAAGATAGTTTTCGAAACCAGTAACATTTTAAAACGACCACTCGTAAATAGTGACGGCTTCAATACCTTTGATATCCGGAAAGCATGCATAGTATAAAATATTTGTCAGATTATATTTAAACCTTCATGTTACGCATACACACGTATATTTTGTATGAAAGCGATAATAGGTTCAACCCTATAGAAATAAGGTTCAAGACAGATACAATCATCGGAACGGCAACGCCGCGTTCAGTAACGTTTTCAACGAAATATTTAAATATTTAGACGGGAAGAAATGTTTTTGCTTATTACGCAAAAACTATGAAGCCCATTGTTTTGAATATTTTGGTGCCGATGGCACAAATTCTACCCAACATTTTAAGCTATTGAACAGTAGTCTAGCCTTTCCCGTTTGAGCTGTACAGCATGTGCTAGCTGGGGACATGTGTCTCCAGCTTACACGTTTATTTGAGCTTGTAGCTCCAAAACCTTAATAGCCACAGACTTGAAATTTTTAGTGCCGATGGCACAAATTTGGCGCTAAATTTTGACATATTATACAAAGTCGTAGGCCCATTCGTTCAGAAGATACAGATGAGCAGCTGTAGACACGTGGTCTCCAGCTTACACGTTGTAATCGGGTCATTACTACTACAGTTTTCAAGTAGGGCGTTTCAATTTTTTTGTGCCACTGGCACAAATTATGCGCTAAATCTCTGGCTATAGTATATAATCACATCTTCAGCCGTTTCGTATATACAGCATGTGTCAGCTGGAGACCATAACGCCAGCTAACACACTAATAATCACGTGTAGCATCGAAGTTTATTTGGCACCTAAATTTTGAGTTGGTATTCATTATTGCACTAAATCGGCTCTAAATATTGGCATATTCAGAATTAAGAAATTTCAATTGAGTAAGCTGGAGACATACACATTGAGATGCTTGCATTTACTGTATGTACGAGTATTATCTCCTGAGAATTATTGTCAGCTTGGCAGAAAATAACTAAGAACATCTTCCTTTATGAACTTTCTATTGAACTGTTATAAAAAATATAATAGTAAAATTAATAAATGCTATCATCAAAGTGACAAAGTCGAAAGTTATTTAACAGAAATGTATAAAGTCAGAAGTAATTAACATTACGCGTATATCAGAAAAATCCTGGAGATCATAAAGCTGTAAAGTCGAATGTTGTGACGTCTAAAGTATTAAACGAGCCAAAAAGACTTCCAGGGACGTATATGTATAACTGTAATAAACCTTATTTAATTAATACCCAAAATCAAAACTATAAAGTGCAAAGTCAAACTTTAAATTTAAAAGTTGCTAAACAGAAAATTGCTACATCAAAACTTGTCAGATATTGACAAGTTAAAACTGTTAATAGTTATAAAGTCGAAAGTTGGCGTTAAGTTGAAAGTAATAAAGATAATTCTTTCAAGAACTTTTCAAAAACTTCTTACATTTACTGTCCAAAATAAAAACAGCTTTTCTATAGAATAGCATCAGACTACTGAACTAAACATTTTTGTATTTAATTTATTTCAAACTCTTTTGTTGTGTTTCGATGACTAAATGTTGTTTTGAAAATAGGAACAAAAATTTAATGGATCGACATTTTACGTCCTTCCTAAAAATTATAAAGAGTAAAAGAAAACAAAATAATGTGTGGATATGGCATAAAGTTTGTTTACAATATCGTTGTAGTTATTTTGTCATATATATGTATAACATTAAGTAAAAATCCACCTCCAATTTGATTTCCTTTATAATGCCTTTTCATAAAACTTGCTCATCCTATCTATTTACTGCTTTATAGAGCAAGTAGTTTTTTGCTTAATATAAGACTATTATGTTACCCTATTTTTATCTCTTGGTTCGTCACTGTCGTAAAAATGTTGGTTCTGTATTTTTTTTATTTAATGGCAATGAATTCAATACTGAATTACATGGTCCTAAACCCAAAAACATAAAACGATAATTCAAGTGTACAACCCCAATCAAACCAATTAATCATGGCCTTTCATAAACCTCTTACTTAGGTAATGTCTCCTACCTTCAAATATCAGATTCACCGACTATATGCAAATTTTATTATATTTTTATTGTATTATTATTAAGTGTATTCATAGTAATACTATACTACAAGAACTGTACAAGCTCTCGGGTTGAACAGTAACTTATGGCACACTCCATTGCTAAATTATATATTTGCAAAAAAATTAACACATTAACAGATGAAATCAACATTTGTTGTTAACCTGTTACCTTCATTAGTGCTTTCTAATGAATGTTTCATAAACTCATTTTTAAACCCGCAAAAGCCGGTTGTATGCTAAAGTTTATGTAAAAAGGTTGATTCATCTATTGTAGATTAACAGTGAGGTTTTTTATATAAAACAATGTTTATCCCGTGTCTTTGCCCACGTTATTTATTTAAGAAAAATACTTAAACTTTGTCAATAGAACATCAATACTGGATCACACACAGAACAGGTCAGAATTTCAGAACCGAATCGAATGCCAAATGTACTCGTATGTACATAGTTCATAGTTATTTTATCCTGAAAATTCTGTTCCCGTTACTCGGCTTTTAGCTATTATTTATGTTTGCGCATTACCTGTGGTCCCTAATATGTGGTTCTAAAACCTATCAATTTTATAACTGAAACGTAATGGAAGAATTACTAAGTTGTTAAGTGCACTGACTGCTCGAGATGAAATCAAAAGTATTTTGCAGATTAAAGGAAAACATCATCTCTTTTAAGCAAAAAAATATGGTGAGCAGCGATTGAATTAGGAAAAGGACACCATGGCAGATAATTTATTAAGTGGACAAGTTTGTTAATGAGAAAAAAATCCATTATAGGACAAACGTTCACAATATTGAGGACTCCTGTCGGAACACACTGTTAAGTGCTTAGCGTCAGATTTTCTACTTGAGGGGATAGCTAGCTAGACAAGCATTTCAAAATGCCCTTTCACCGTGCGGTGAATCTCAAGCCAGAAGTGGGGATCGAACCAAGGACGTGCAATATAATCTGAATAAATATGTATTTTGAAGTTCTGGTCTTTTAATTGACTATAATATGTAAATGTTGATTGATTGATAATAAGTAATAAAATTGAACTATCACTTTTAAATAACTGAAATAAATAAAAATTAAATTCTTTTATGCTTCAATTATTTTAATTTCCTTGATTTTATAGATAAATATCAAACAAATAAATAAAAATATTACAGAAAAAGAACAATATTGAATTCTCATTAATATATAAAATTTATCTTTAATGGCTTCGATAGTGATTATTTCGTTATTCAAATTGCAAGACATGTTAATCTATAGCAGCTGTCTCACAAAGTGTACTTCTTGTGAGTCCCACATATATTCCGACGTCGAAAGCTATCACCAATTCCGTTCAAAACTGTGCCGTTTTACTTTCACCACATACACCGCGATATATCGCGAATAATCTTCATTTCGTTCTACAATGACTTTGAAGGATGACGTATTAATTGTGACTCAGCTTAGTGCTCGCCCTTAGGAAAAATATATAAAAATCGGCCAAGTGCGAGTCGACCTCGCGAACGAATGGTTCCGTACCATTAGCTAAACAAAAAAGGTTAAAATATGAAGTTTAGACTTCATATTTTAACCTTTTTTTAAGTTAAAATATGAAGTTTAGACTTCATATTTTAACCTTTTTTGTTTTAAAGTGCGCGAATCCGACTCGCACTTGGCCAATTTTTTGTATTTGTTGTTATAGCGGCAACAGAAATACATCATCTGTGAAAATTTCAACTGTCTAGCTATCACCGTTCTTGAGATACAGCCTGGTGACAGACGGACAGCGAAGTCTCAGTAATAGGGTCCCATTTTTACCCTTTGGGTACGGAACCTTAAAAACGACCACGATGGCACATAAAAACGTTAAGTATTGATAAAAAGTTATTTATAACTATATATTAATAATGTGTATAATTGCAGTGCGCAGGTGACGGATGGCTAGGACTATTCCAATACTATTTAATACGAGTAAGTACTCGACACTTTTCTTTTGATACCAGGTACATTTAACATTGAATTTTTTTTGCGATACCTACTCTGTATTGGAAAGAAAGAATTATTCTATTATGACTAATTAAGTCCAGGCAGTCAAAAATAATTCCCACGCTAGCTCCGCCCATGCGGCGCAACGATCCCCGCTGCACCGAACGACGCGATGTGCAGCGGCGCACGCGTCTCGCTTATAAAAATATTTGTGTACTTGAAATTAGATTCGCGAACACAGATACCATTGAGACGATTTCAACTTTTTTTATAATCTTATTCACGTGACGCATTTCGATACATAAAGTAACTTTGTATATACTGAAATTGATGTCACGTTTGTATTTTTATCAACATTATTAATATTTCTGAGTAAGAAATTGATTATTTGATTTACTTTCCAAAATTATTCTTACGGTCGACAGTAGCTTATAAAACTAAAGCCAAAAGTTTTACTTTTTACAATATGATCATGTCTGCTCGACTTTATTGGTATATATTATTATGTATGAATGTATTGGTATATATATTATTCATATTTAACTGACTTCCCAAAAGAAAGAGGGTTCTTAAATTGACTTGTCTTTTTTTTTATTTTATGTTTGACCACAAATAACTTTTTTACTGAACCTTACAATCTTGCAGATTATTTATTTGCTAGTACAGTTTAACTCTTAATTGGTTTCATTTTAATTTCATCAACATCGGTCAAACGGTTTGCCAGTTACAGTCAAACTTACTAAAAAGTAATTTGCCAAAATGCCTTGACGATCGCAGTGCTTCTAGCAACGAATATAAGTGGCAACTATGAATATAGATGAAAGTTATTGTTAAATAGTGATAAAATCTATAAATAATATGTGAATAATAATCTCTCTAGTAAAGTCTGTAGTCATCAGTATATCAAATAACCTGTCTAAGTCAGTTACATGAGCACAAAATTGAGATCATATTGCACCGATATCAACCAGTTAGTTACCAGACTTTTTAATTAAAAAAATTGTTTTCAAGTCTTTTTTTTCTTTGCTATGTTGTTGTGTCGCAGTCTCTGTGTTTATAAAGAAAACATATTGCACCAAACCAAGGGTCGGAATATGATGATGGTACATATCAGCCCAAACGGCACGATATATATTGGATAAATGGGGGGTGTTTTTAAATTCTCCGTAGTAACGAAAGTGATTTCTACTGATTAAACTTACTACAAAAATTTCATTACCCCTTGGCGTGGACGATAATTTATGAATGAATCAACATTGTTCTCAGTATCTTGGAATGCGATTAATCAGATTACACATCATTAGAATAAAGTAAAATACCATCAAATTGAATGAGCATAACATTATATTATATTCGGTGAATATGGGTACAATTGACCTGAAATAAATGGATTTGATTTGATTAAATGTTAGTCGTGGCCAATATATTTTACCATGACTCGTCATACAAATATGAATTATAGTTTTTCATAACTGTGCTACGGTACACGTTCCCATAATAATATAAAGTAGGTTGTTTTTTTATTGCTATCATATAATTTTTAACTATTAATTACTAATGTTGAAAATATGTTCGTATACATCCTATTACGTTTTATTTTTCAGTTACACTGGTGAACAGAAAGGTGTTATTTTACTACAACTCTGCTTTTAGATACCAACTATGGTAAAAATTAGATAGACCAACCAGATATAGATCTAGCCACTTCTAAACAGCAGGATAAGATTTTTTACCAAACTTGCAGAAGAGTCTATATACGCAATTGTAATGGCCTTAAACTTAGGGTTTTTTAAAAATAACACAACTGCAGAAACATTGTAGACAACATGTTATACAAGCTTCTTTTAATGCAACATGGCAGATAAGTGAGAGAGTGAGTGGCACTGGAACAGGTGACTAAATTAGACATTTAAATAAAAACAGTGGATTCTTAGATTGTTAGTAAGTGGTTATAGACAAATTAAGTTAAGATGTATATAAATTAACAAAAAATCATTTATGAAATAAAAAATATATTATTTTCAATTTATACAGTATTAATGATTATACAGAATTAATGATATGCTTTTGCATAAGTGTACGTGAGAAATAACGAGTATCGGAACGGAAAGTCAAGTTTTTTTTCAAGTTTGCAGTCCCCCCGATCGTCACCCTGTGACCACGATCACTGCAAAGTGTTTGAAACGTCAGGACAAAAATAATGATAAATATACGCGATTTAAACCGTTAAATGTTGTTTAATTACTATGTGTAACAATCGCAAAAACCTCAGACAACATTAAGTCAAGTCTTCTTTTTATGGCGGGAGGAAGTACTGAAGCATTTGCACTTTGATGTTGCAAGTCACCCTCGACAGCCTCCTCTTGATTTTATCTTTTTCTAGAAGTATCCGCATATTCTTGATCCCGGATCAGTATTTTCTTAGGGTGGTGGGGATCGACCAGCTCCGGCAGAAGGGAGTTCATATAGAATGTTACTAGTTTTGTCTCCATTTTTTTCGTCCAAAATTCTTCATCTTTTTGTAGAATTTCTATTTTTAATTTGTTGTCTCCATACTACACGGCAAATTAGCATTTAGTAATATTACAAATGTTTTTTTTTTATGCCTGATAGGTTACCCTTTGACCACTATCTCACCTGTTGGTAAGTGATGATGTGGTCGAAAATGTTGTTCAGGCTAACCTAGAATTACTGGCTCTCAAGGACAGCTGCCGGAACACACCGTTAGGTGCTTGGCGACAGATTTTCTACTTGAGGGTGGTAGCTAGCCAGGCGGGCATTCGCAAAGTGCCCTACCACCATGCAAAATGTGCATTTAGCCTTCAGTTTGATAATATCAATCAGATTTTTGATTGATATATATACCTGCAAAATACATTTTACAGACAATCAGTTACCTGAAGCCTTCAGAAAAGCAACTGTACATTTCTGTTTGTCCAACAATCAATTTCGCACAATTTGTAATATAATTTGTAAGGATAAATGTCGGGAGAGCAGTCGAATGACACCTGTCAAAAATCCAAAATGGCGATTTCAACACGGCCACCATACAAATTGCTCCGCCCCTGCTGAAGCTCGGCCTTCAGAAAGGGGGTGTTGGGAATATGAATAAATGAATTTAAATACATAAATTCAGATAATTTGCACGTCAGATTTTTTGCACGTCAAGAGTACAACATCGCTCTTTACCATCTATCCAATACCCTAATAACCGAAAAGGGGGTAAAGGCAAGTATAATACGTATCAACGATGGCATTCGCAAAGGAGTATTGCTTCAGATAGGAGGCCGGCCATAAAATTTAAGTCTTACTCCGCACAATTATGTCAATGCGTTGTCTTTTGTGTAGGTACTCAGAAAAAATATATTGTTTATACCGATCCTACAGAGGTGTGACAAGTGCAGGGCGATAATAATGTAAAGTTTTTTTTTCAGTGTAAAAAAGAAAATTTCATTGTATTTATACATTTATACGTTATTTTATTTAATTTTACCTGCTGCTCTGCTATGGATAGGTCAAAATAATTTTTAGCCTAATATAGGTAGTATATAAAATATTTCCTTTACGATATTTCCTGTGAATAAAATTTGCAAATTTAGCAATACTAAAGTATTATGTTCAATGAATTACTCACTTATTTTCGTGTAGTGGAAGAACAGTCTAAACTTATAATATGAGATGGCGACTCCGACAGTTCTCCCTGTTCCGAGTGATCTCGGACTTCGACTGATTTATTATTTTTTTTCCTGAGAAAGAAGGTGCATTTTTGAGCACAGTCTTTTTTATTATACGAGTATTTACACAATCTATTTATTCCACTCTATTATTTTTGTATAAATCGATACTTATATGTACATGTCTAAGTGATAAAATGTATATTTAAAAGTACCTATGCAGGTGACTTTGTAGATAATCTCTTGGATATATACCTACTTGCCTGATTCTGAATATTCTTTCATTGATATAAATCTACATCTAGTCTTGAGGGACATAAAGAATGTTCGATGTTTTATTGCGATATACCTACCCACCAAACCAAATGCTTTGATTTGCTACGCTTGTGTTATTATTATTTAGCAACACTCAACTCCATTTACGGTTGAACGGCAGCTGTACTTTAGAGCCAGATAATTTTAGTTTACACCTGTTTGGCACCTTCAACCACATCACTTACCATCAGGTGAGACCATAATTATACATATACCAGATATTATTATAGTACCCTACTAATCATACTTAGATTAGTACGACATATAGTTATTTTACAGCTCCATTACAGTACTATAGGAAACCTAGTTGGTATAGAATCTCTTAGTTCGGTCGAGATAGTATGTTTCATGAATAGAATAAACACAAACGAATATTAAATTTGCATAGGTGCAATAGGTAAAAAAAAACTGAAATATTATACGCTTTTGCCTCTCTCATAATTCTTGCAAAGTCTTTGTATCGACTCTTCTGCTTCCTTTTTTATTTTTTAGTTATCTTTATTTCCCATATTGATTGATATACCTACCAAGATACGTATTTATACTGCTCAGGTGATAGCGCGCGAGCGACAGGTCCACGTCCAACGGCGCACAGCGCGGCACTGAAGGACAGCTCTTACGCATTGATTTTATTTCGTAAGCGTAAGCTAATAAGGTTGAATATCGAATCTTCCGATTGACCGTAATCCTGCACAGAACTAAAGGTCGTAAGTCTAAAACACAATTTAATTTATTATGAGAATACTAATAACTCTAGGTAAATTTTACTTTTACAGTGGATAATAAACTACATTTCCTTTCTATGTGTATTTATTATTGATATGTAACTGACGTAGTTTCCAAGAAAAATCCAATAATTTAAAGAAAAGGCTTCATTTAAAAAAATTAAAACTATCGAGTAAATTTCTTTCAAATGTGTTTCTGTCTTAACAACGGATAGAAAAAGGTTTGAAAATCAAATATTTAAGTTAACGTGTCGATTGCATATTTAAGTTGGTTAAAAAAACTAGTCGAATGAGAGTATTTTTTCCGCAGCCTCGTCTTAAATCTTTCTGATGACATCCTAGTCAAGGTACCTACCGCGTGATTGAATTATTTCGTCCCAGTATTTGGGACTATTCTCGAGCTCTAGATACGCGATCGCACAGGCTATTAGTTTTTTTTTTTGTGTTTTATACTGACACTTTCTCACTCACACGCACTTTCGTGATGCTATCTTCCGATAGTGCTATAAGTAATAATATAAGGATCATCAACGTGAATTCGTGATTGACGTAGCAGTTAGGTATCCATTATTGTTTATTGTTCGTATTTGATGACATTTGTTACTGCAGTAGAAAGTATGAAAAATGAATATATACAGTCAAATACAGTATTTTATCAATATTGAACTCTCCAAATTAACCCATTTGTAGAGTGGAAAGAGGTTAATTTTCCGGTTCAAATAAACTTACTATACGGCATTTTATTGTTTACAAGCACAACATGTGTACGTAATGAATATATATTTTGCAAAGTTGGAGTGGTTATGACCTAAAAAAGACACGGACTTTCGGAAAAACCTTCTTAAGTAAGAAAAAAGAGAGTTAATTCTTTAAATGTAACTTCAAGTAAAATAACTTTACCTTTAAAATTATTTTACCTTTAAACTTTTTGTGTCGTGTTAGTAATGACTTCCGTCCGGCTTTTGTGGAGTGTGGACGTGTGCACGTTAGTTTCACAGTAAATATTTATTTTATATCACAATTGTTTAAAACCCAGTGTCTATATCGTAACGTCCAAAGTAATTATTTGTGTTGTGTTTACAACGGGAGTTAACAACGTGAACTGATCATTGTTTGTTTGTATTCGATAACGACAGTCAACATTGTGTCTCGAGCCGGTCACTAAGTCATCGCTGCGGAAAAATAGACGGTAGGCCGGTAAATTGCTTATTGATTGAATTGCATTGTTTGAAAAGAGTTTGTCAACATGAGTACATGCAAGGGATGCCAACAATTAATAAATATCACTGACAAAATATGTTGTTCGAATTGTTGTGGTAGTTATCACTATAGTTGTGTTGGTATTACTAAAGAGAACTTCTCTAAGTTATCTTCGAAGGCGAAAGTAGTATGGAAATGCCCAGAATGTAAAGTTCAGCGTACGAGAGGTGATAACAGCAATACGCCCGTCAAGGAACCTACGTTGATGCCGGAAGACAGCGCCAGTACTTTAGACACACTCAGCAGACGCTTGGCTGACATGGAGTCAACCTTAATAATAAAAATTGATACGCTCGCTTCATCTTATCAAGATTTTAAAAAGGAACTAGGTCCCTTAAAAAGGGACGTGGCCCTTATACCTGAATTAATGAAATCTGTGGATTTTATGTCAAAATCGTTTGATGACATGCGAAAGGACGTCGCTGAGTTGCGGTCTGAGACTGAAAATCTCCGTTCAAATTCACAGACTCTTCATTTAGAGAATTTAAAGCTTAAATCTGATGTCAGCATATTAAAGGAACAGATTTTACAAATAGAACAAAACGCGCGAGAATCAAATATTGAAATTCAGTGTGTACCAGAGCATGCGAACGAAAATCTCTTGTCTATTGTGCTTCAACTTGGAAATATAGTATCATCCCCACTCGTTGAAAAGGACGTAATGTCGTGTACAAGAGTCGCTAAGTCAAATCAGGCTTCTAAGCGTCCTAAAGCAGTTATTGTTAAACTGTCTTCTCCACGCGCCCGCGACGAGCTTCTGGCAGCATGTAACAAGTACAACAAAACTAAGTCCGCTGACAAACTTAACAGTTACCATTTGGGAATTGGTGGAGAAAAGCAGCCAATATTTGTTGTGGAACACTTGTCTCCTTCAAACAGACATCTTCACGCGCAAGCACGTATATATAAGAAAGAAAAACAATACAAATACTGTTGGATTCGTCGTGGCCGCATATTTCTGAGAAAAGACGACTCTTCGCCAGCTATTTGGGTAAAAAATGCTGACATGCTAGGTAATATTAAGGACTAAATTTACTGTCAAAGCTAATAATTTCACGATGTTATGTCATTCATTTGATTAAAATGGGTATCTTAAGTATATATTATCAGAATGCTAGAAGCATTCGTGGTAAGTTACAAAACTTGTATTTATCTAGTATGAATTGTGGATATGACGTCATTGTAATAACAGAAACATGGCTAAATGATAGTGTATATGATGCTGAAGTTCTTAATAATTCGTATAGCATTTATCGAAGAGATCGTAGTAGTAGTAGTAGTAGTAGTACGAAGCAGGAAGGCGGAGGAATTCTTATCGGAGTTTCTAAAAAATTTAACTCTAAGCGCTTAAGTAAATTGGAAGGCCCTAGGGAGGACTTATGGGTGTCAGTTACAGTTCAGTCTACGGTAATAAAAAAACAAATTTATTTGTGTGCTGTGTATCTTCCCCCGCCAATGACAAGTGAAAGGCTAGAATGTCAACTGAATATTTTAAGTGAAAGTTTAACTTCCATATGCTCTAACGACATCTTAATTATTGGAGACTTTAACGCTTCTAATAATATTGATTGGATATGTTCTAACCCTGGCGATGACTCACCAGGTGCTGGTATAAACAAAATTACTTCTAATTTAGTTTGGACTAATTTAATTTCCGACTTCATGTCATTAAATAACCTTCATCAGCATAACATAATTTATAATAAAGACAATAGGGTCCTTGATCTTGTATTTTGTAACAACGTCGATTTAAAACTTAGTCAGGCTACCGTCCCCTTATCAAAAGTTGACCCATATCACCCTCCGCTTCTAATCAATTTATTTTGTAATGAGATAAAATACTTGTCTAAGAAACCATCAGTACAGCAAAACTTCTTTTACGCTGACTATACAAAAATTAATTCAGAGTTAAATAAAATCAAATGGGATGACATTTTAGATTCATTTGATTCCATTGATGCTATGGTTGCTCATTTTTATTCCTTAGTGAGAGAGTTAATAAAAAAATTTGTACCTAAATCCAAAAAAATATCTAGTACCCATCCTGTATGGTACTCTAAAAAATTAATAAAATTATTAAAAGAAAAAGACAAATATCGTATCAATTATAAGAAATTCAAGAATCCCCTTGATGAACAAGACTTTATTGCCGCTAGAACTAGATGTCACAATTTAATTAAAGTGTGCTATGATACCTATAAGTCCTCGCTAGAGATTTCTATATCTAAGAACAATATGAAAGCATTCTGGTCGTATATTCGAAATAAACGTAAAACTGTGGAAACCATTCCTAACGAAATGATTTTAAAAGACGAAACCTTTAATTGTCAGACCACTATTTGCAATGCTTTTGCAGCTCACTTTTCTTCAGTATTTAATAATAATGTTTCCACCTCAACTAGTTGCAGTCTTGCTAATAATAATTACATTTTTGATACAATATCTGACAATATCCCAATATGTAATACTTTAAATAATATCATAGTTACTCCTTTTTCAATTTCAAAAGCTATTAAAAAATTAAAAATGACCTTGTCTTCCGGTCCGGATAGACTACCAGCAATTTTTTTTAATTAATTGTGCAGATAGTCTGTCAAAACCACTTAGTATAATTTACAATCGATCTCTAAATTCAGGTGTTTTTCCTTCTATATGGAAGACAGCTATTGTTGTTCCTATTCCTAAAGGTGGTAAAGCTAATCTTGTAGCAAACTATCGTCCAATTTCACTTTTGTGTATTTTGGGTAAAATATTCGAATCTTTGATATGTCCCTTGCTTACAAATCATCTTAATCATTTACTCATTCCGGAACAACACGGGTTTCGCAGTAAGAAATCAACTGTATCTAACTTGGTATGCTATGTCTCTGACTTATCTGAAGCTGTTGATGACGGCCAGCAGGTTGACGCTGTCTATACTGACATAAGTAAGGCTTTTGATCGAGTTGACCATCAATTGCTAATTATCAAGTTGTATGCATTGGGGGTCCATGGCCAAATCTTAAAATGGTTTTCTTCGTATTTGTCTGGTCGATCTCAGAAAGTGGTAGTTTGCGGTTTTGAGTCTCAAGCATATGTAGCTTATAGTGGTGTTCCCCAGGGATCACATCTTGGCCCTGTCTTGTTTTTGGCTTTTATTAACGATATAGCATCAAAGGTAAGATATTCAAAATTTTCTCTTTTTGCAGATGACTTGAAATTGTTTAAAACGATTAACAACATTGATGATTCTAAATTACTTCAGCATGATCTCGATTGCATTCTCAATTGGACTATAGTTAACAAACTTCCTTTAAACACAGAAAAATGTAAACATATTAAATTTACTAAAAAGATTTTGTGTATTCCAACTGAATACACTTTGGGGTTATCTAAGCTAGAAGAAGTAGAATCCATAAGAGACTTAGGTGTTGTCTTGGACAGAAAATTGACATTTATTCCCCATATCGATAATATTATTTGCAGATCTTATAAAATGCTAGGATTTATTTGGCGTAACTGTAAGCAGTTCAAGAGTATACTCGCTTTAAAAGTCGTTTACAATACATTAGTTCGTAGCATTCTAGATTATGGTTCAAATGTTTGGAGCCCGTCATATCATTGTCATATTTATAGAATAGAAAGAATTCAGAAGCGATTTCTTTTCTTTTTGACTGTACATCAAAGAAAAAAATCTCAGTTAAACTCATATTCAAAGCGTCTGGCTCATTTCAATATGTTGACCTTAGAAGACCGGCGTTGGATAACGGACCAGGTTCTGTTATACAAAATTTTGTATGGTCTAATAGATTGTCCAGAACTCGTCGCTAAAATTAACTTTACAGTTCCCCGTATGGGGGCTAGAATTGTGAATTTTAAACCATTTGCTCCTAAGACGTATAGAACAAATGTTGGACGTCACAGTGTTCTCGACAGAGTCTGTCGAGAGCATAATACTCTTTTTAAGGCTGAGCAGATTGACATATTAAATTGTTCTCTGCTCAACTTTAAAAATTTAATGTTTAAATATAAAAAAAAAAATATATAAGGAGCACTAAATCTCCTTAGCATGTTAAATTTGTATGTCTCATAGTTTCCTTATATTTTCCTTTGTTTCCTAGTATTATTCATCTCATTGATAAAGACTGTATGAAGGTATCTTTAAAATATAGGTATATATGATACTGAATTGTTTCCAAAATACACATTGTAAGTGCATATGCGTTGAAGCATCATCAGTGATTCGTCATCTTATGATGGTTTTGCGCAATTTTTGTTTAAACTCACTCCACATATAAGCCATTTTTATGTCAGGCATGATGTGTTTTCCTGTAATTGGACTTTCGCTATAAATTGTCTATTGAACTCTGTATGAAATGCTTGTTTAGTGTTAAGTCTGTTGGAAAACCTTAATAAATAAATAAATAAAATAAATAATCAATTGTTTTTCTTTCATTAAACCTATATTACTATCTGTTTCAATTACAACTATCACATAATGAACGATTGTTCCATAATCGTGGCAAATGCGCGAAACAACGATAAGATATCATGCTAACCCTTCACACACTAAAAACAGGATGTGAGTGATAGGTATAAGTATAAGGTATTGGAACATCCCTACGGACAGCCGGCATATACGTTTCAATTGAACGATACAGTTCTTCCGATTGGATTTTTGATTCTACTACGTTTCAGTGTACAGCTTTGAAAAATCGAACTGACCTCCCTCAAACGCAGCAGGAGGCAGGTGTTAGTTTGTTTTAATGCACTTTAATGTATTTGAAATGATCATGGGAGTCAGGGAAGCTCACGTATAACATTTTATTTTTAGAAAACACTATCTAAAATAATTTTACTGGTTCATTAACAACATCCATAATGTCCACCTTTGAACAAAAGCCTCCCCATTACGAGTGTTTCCGACAACCCCACGCCCTGTATAAGGCAGGTCTTCAGAAGGTGCTGCCGCCCACCTGGAATATTACATACCATCACTTGAGGTGACTTATATGAAGATTCCTTATATTCATAAGAGTTGACAAATTTATCAATAGAGATATTTGAATAGATACGAGATCCCAAATCTTCGGAGCCATAAAAGGCGGGAAAATTATTTCGTAGTAAAATTATACCATCGAATGTGGTGTATGTGTATAATATTGTTTATGGACATCTACAACTATTTTTGTGAGTATAACAGCTGTAATTATGTGTATTACTTTACCCCATTGCCAGTGTACCTGAGCAGTCGTTAAATCTGTGTTTTATAAAATTAATTAAGATATGAGTACCTACTTAAATTATTCGCCATCTAATTTCATGGTTATTATTTTACAACTTGCATATGGTTACAAAATCCTACTTGCTTTACTCGTATGTAAAACGAATCCTCGGAGATCATGAATATTTTTGTGCAGTTTTCTCGTAATTTGATATTTTATTCGGTAGATTTGTTGTTTTGTTCTTATGACAACAATAACCTATTACGCAGTACTTGCGACTATGCTTATCTATTTTGTACTGATAAAAGTATTTTTTTTCAGTGCTACTTCTTGCTTCTTACGCAAATGGGAGTAAAATAAGTATTCAAATAGAATCTGAAGATGTTTTAAAGCTATTGAACAGTCTCATGGCTTCAGACGCTTTAAGAGACGTTGCGGCTCAAATAGTTCAAAGAGCAGACTTTCAAAAAGGTTTGTACAATAACCCTTATCATCCCGAAGACGATAACGTGAATGCCGGTCTTGAAATTTATTTAAAAAATAAGCGTAAGGTCGAAGAAGAACATATAAAAGACAAGAAACAAAAGTATTTATATGATGCAAAACTGGAAAAAGAAAATGAAAATTATATATTAGGTGAAAGTAAAAATGAAGAGGATTTAGAAGATACTTTTGATACAACGGAAAAAATAACAACTAAAGCCATAACCGAAGAAAACGTTGATGCGAAGAAGGACCAACAGATAGAAGTCAACACACATGAAGACGATGGAAGAAAAAGTGATATGCACAATTTTAAGAAAATACAAAAAAGATTTATGTTGAAAAATTCTTAAATATTTATATTACAATATTTTTGGCAAAAAATGAGGTAAAACTAATTTTTTTAAATAAATAATTTGGCTATATCATATTACAAATATGTCCTATTCATTTGAGTTTTAAACCCTCACAATGAATAATTAAATAAATGTTATCATACTGAATTGGCCTACAATTCACGTCACCATAAAAAAAAATCTCATCGTACTCGGCGATAGGTGAAAAATTGAAAAAAAATCATAACTCCGAAAATACGAAAATTTGCGGAACATACATGGGGTGATTCAGATAGCCCTCTAGGTTCTCGACCTCCCAGCTTCAGTATATCACTACTTCTTGGACATCCTGTATAAATACTACTTTTACCTTTGGAACGCTGTAAAGTTATTTTTTTTCAATAGTTATTACTAATTAAAAATCTTTAGGCTACAGTGTTACAATGTTTTCAAGACGTTCACAACAATAAAAGCCCAAATTTTTCCAGAGGACAATGTGAGCAACCATTTTATTTGCGTTTCTGTGTACATTGTTCTGTCTGACTGGAAACATTCGTTGGAGACTGAACTTTCAAAAAATATTAACGTTCAATATATTATATAATAAATAATATTTAATTAATTGTTTTTTTTAGAAGCATTGGTTAGTTAAAACAATAAATCAAATTAAGTTCTATTAATATACTTAATTAAGACAAAACACAAATTATATCCGTCTGGTAAGACGCATAAATCTCAACCGAAATTAGTATTCTTGGCTTTTGTTTACTTGGACAAGGTTAAGTAAAATTAGGCCAGTTGTAATCATTACCTACGGGTTCTTTATTACAGCTTTATGAAAAAAGTACTTTGTAAAGACCGGGTTGTTTTATTAATGAGCTATTGTCTGCCTCTCGTTAAATTAGAATACTCGTAGCAGTTAAAAATATTCAAGGAGAAAACAAATTCAAAATGTAGGTTATGTCTGAATCATAGCCAACTATGTGTGTGAGCTTATGAAACCTTGAATATTACGTAGAACTATCTGTTCTATGTAATATTCAAGGTTTCATAATATATAATAGTATATTATGACATAAGTGAGCTAAGTTGCTCATTATACACGAGGATGTGGGTCACAGCCCGAGCCGTAGGCGAGGGCGTAAATCAGCCGAGTGTATAATGAGCAAGTTCCTCACGAGTTTCATACGCACTTTTTAAACATCATTGCGAGGAAAAAAATATATATTGCACAAATGTGATACAAACAACATACGAAAATTATGGAAAATAGCGCGGAAGTTTTTTTTTAGATTCTGTACATATTTGCTTCCGTGTGTGTGCTTAATTAAACCGCTTTGTATGAAATGCCCCAGATTGGAAAAACTGACTCTGGCTCGCTGTGAGCTCGGTTATTCAAGCAACATTATTCTTTGCTGTTTAAGATATGAAGCTTATTCTTGATTGAAACCATGATAACTGCCAGTGAAACGTTTTTAAATATACTATGAAACTGAATGTGTACGTGACAATTATATGACTTATTTAGTATTTAAATTCTTGTAAAATGTTAAAGTCTGTATATATTTTAAAATACACATATATTTTAAAGCTAAGAATTTGAATATTAATTAATAAAACAAAATTAATTCCATTTTTATCATACAATTCTAATCCATTGCCTCTTAATATTAATTTTATTAACGAATTAGTTGATGACGTTGTCGACTTTTCTTTTTGAGGACTTATTCTTGATAAACACCTTAACTAAAAAAATCATATTGATACACTATGCAATAAAATTGAACACTTTGTGTTTGCTCTAAAGAAAATTAGACATACTGTGTTTACTGGGGTCGCGTTAGTGGCATATCATGGTCATGTTTCGTCTCTGCTTAGTAACGGCTTGATATTGTGGGGTAATTCAGTAGATATTGAGCCATTGTTTAAAATACAAAAACGGTGTGTTTGGGTGACAATTGAAAAACCTTTTTTTAAATCATGCAACATACTTCCTTTTCACAGTTGAAAAAGTTGCAAAGTACTTGTCCCCAACGACAAGAGTTGCAATATCCACGTCTTCTGACATCATCGTCATCATCAGCTGGAAGACATCCAATGTTAAATAAAAACCTCTCCAACATGTCGTCAGATCTAGGTGAGACTCTACGTTTTCCGTATAATGTGGTTTCCACTTAATAACCTTTCATTTTCACATTTATATACATATACATCTTTCTTTTCCATCGGTTACTGATTAGTCGACCTCGGTCACATGAAAGGAGCAGAATGAACGTTTCACTACTACACGCACAGCTATGTGTGCGTAAACAGTCACTGACAAGGATTTACAACAGCACCCGCCCGAGTTTGAAGGATCGGAACCGATTTGAAGGAGCTCAGTACGCAGGCAACGCTAAGGTGTCAGTCAGTAGGAAGGTTTCTTTCTGATCCGTTCCTTATTCATGTGCTTTGGTTCTTGCACAACAACAGGGTGAGAACGGTGAGAATTTCCTCGTTTGTTTTGGATTTTATCGCGGAAAGAAACTCATAGCTCCATAAGAGCCACAGTAAAATAACTTTTGCTAGTGCCATAAAACATCATTAGCAATTCCTCGTGGAGTGCCAGGCAGGATGTCATTGCTACCTGTGGGTATCGGAAGAAGCGACTAAAGTTAACATACCGGAAGGAGGGCTGCAGCGCCTTCTGAAGAACTAATATATTAAATGCGATCCCTAAGACGCTTGCCAAGCGTGGAGATTACGGCAAACCCCCCTTTAAATGGGGGAAGCTGTATTTAGCAGTAAACAATCCAGCTGATACAGTAAGAAATACACACTGGTTAAGGACTTTGATTTTCAAGCTCTGCGGGATGTAAGACGACAAACTGCTACGCAATTTTAGGAATGCTGCCCATCCGGTTAGATTTTTCCAGCAACCTCTTTTTTCTAGGTAAATTCATTAGTCATCAACTCTAAAAATATCGTTCCCTACAACTACTGGTATGAGTACAACACATATAATAAATATAATCTATGTCTTATCCAGTTTCATTTATCTGCTGAGAAACTGCACTACGGTCGCTAAATATTTCTTATTTTGATTGTGTGTATCTCAAAATAAACATTCAATAATGTTGTTGAACCTTAAATGTAGTCAATTTAGATGTAAAATCAAGTCAAGGAAAAAATCTATGCTAAAAAGTTATGCGTTGTCAAACTTAAACAACGCATCGACGAAAAGGTGAAAGGTTCCTAAATTTCCTCTTTATTTTTAAATCAGTTTAAAAATGAAGCCTTATCTTACCTTAGAGAGAAATCAGTGAGATAACGATCCAATTGAATGGAAACAAATATAAAGAGGATGTGCTGTTTCGATAATGGACCGGAAGTAAATATTTAATTTTATCACGGTTCGTTGGTGACATTATTTTGTTAATTTTATTTGTTACGCTATATTGCATTGAATAAAAAAGATACTAAAGATGAAATTATGATGTTTTTCCAAAAGCTTTCACTGAAATAAATGATCCTACGAGTATCACTACGTCACCTTTGTAGAATTATGACCGAATACTGCATGCGAATACATCACTCACCTTCGTTTCGCCGATGATATAGTAATTATGGCAGAGTCGCTTGAGGACCTCAGTACAATGATCAGCGACCTCAGTAAAGTTTCCCAGCAGGTGGGTCTTAAAATGAACATGGACAAGATGAAAATGATGTCTTATTTCCATGTTGCACACGTACCAGTAGTTGTTAGGAGCGATACGCTCGAAGTTGTTGACCATTATATTTACCTGGGACAGACTGTCCAGTTAGGTAGGTCCAACTTTGACAAAGAGGTCTCCCGAAGAATCCAAATCGGATGGGCAGAGTTCGGGGAGTTACGCGACATTCATCTGAACGAGCCATGGAGAGAGCTATGCTCGGAGTTTCTTTGCGCGATAAAATCCGGAACGTGGATATTCGCCAAAGAACCAAAATCACCGACATAGCTTTCAGAACTTGCAAGTTGAAATGGCAATGGCACATTGCTCGACGAACTGATAACCGATGGGGAAGAAAGATTCTCGAGTGGGTTACCATGGTACACCGGAAGACGTAGAGTTGGTAGGCCCTCCACTAGATGGACTGACGATATCATAAAAGTCGCGGGTAGTCAATGGTTACAAGCGGCTAATAGCCATTCTTTGTGGTGTTCTATTGGGGAGGCCTTTGTTCAACAGTGGATGTCTTCCGGGTGATCATGATAATGATGAAAGTTTATGACGCTCTTAGTCGCGTCAGGCAGCTAGAATAATTGGTGTTTTAGATCCACGAAAGCTTATCAACGAGCCCCATGACAAAAAGTCTCTGCAAGAACTGAAAGACCTCAAAGTTATCATTTATAATTAATTAATCATAAAAAAAATATTTCGCGTTATCTTTTGCATGATATTAATTTCCAAAAAAAAAATATATTTTGTGGCACATTGTGCGTTTGTAAAAATATTGTTTTATCACTAAAAGGTACGAAATAAACAGAAATAATTAAAAAATTAAAAACACACCTGCCGTACCAAAGAGTGCACTAAAAAATTACAAACAAGTTACATGATTTTAATGTTGAATGGCCACAATGTAGGTACTAAAAAGTTTATATTTACTGTGCAATTAAAACACCATTGAACCCAGAAATGGAAAATAGATAACCATTCTTTTCATTGCAGTCGGGGGACAGTTCCTTGGAATAGTTCTTTACAGGTCGCCCGACTTCTTTGGTACGGCAGGCGTGTTTTTTAATTTTTAAATTATTTCTGTTTATGAACTGTTATTTTACTTACATAACCTAAATTGGCCGCATAAAATATTAAAATAACGTCTGTCGAAAGATATCTCGGAGGAATAACACTTTAACAAACCTTTTGAATTCAAAACGAACAGCCTACATCAATCACACTCTGCATTATGGTTCCCCTGTTGATTCTGCTCAATGTTGCGATAGCTACATTTATTATTTGGATATAACCATTACGCCAAGTAAAATGGATTAGTCGTCGACCGCTTTGTCAATCATCTTCTGTAAAAGCGTGCAAAAGGTCCGTTGGGAAACAAAATGAAGTATACAATTTTTCTCTATTAGTTTGGTCACTATCGTTATATGATTGCCTTTTGAATTTTGCAGCTTGACTTTATTAAGTTATTGCAACTTGAAAGTATTTAACAACGAATGTATTGTTATGTATATTGTGAATCGTATCTTGTCTATCCAGCCCTGCTTCCTTCTTTTTTTTTAATGCTGATAGGTAAGCCTTTGACCACAATCTCACGTGATGGTAAGTGACGATGTGGTCGAAGGTGTTAACAAGCTTAACCTAGAATGACTGGCTCACAAGAACAGCTGCCGGAACACACCGTTAGGTGCTTGGCGCCAGATTTTCAACTTGAAGGTGGTCGCTAGCCAGGCGGGTATTCGCAAAAATGCCCTTCCACCATGCGGTGAAGCTCAAGCCCGCGATGGGATTTGAGCCATGGACCTGCTGCGCGGCAGTCCATAGCCAAAGCCACTGAGCTATCACTGCTTCTTATTTTACTTCTGTGTCCTTCTATTTTCCATTCCAGTATTTTGTTAGAATTTGCTATTTATTATTACGGTATACGAGTATATGTCCAATATATGATACCTACTTAAAGACCTTGGCCTGCCAAGAACCACCGTAACTTTCATCCTAGATCATGCATCTAAGGCGGCATTAGTAGGATCTTACCAAATTTGGTTAGGTAGAGGAGGAGGCTTGAGCGGGAAGGGGAGCATTGATATATCGTAAAGAGGCCTCTTGACCCTTCTCCTGGGTTGCAAGTCACAGGCCCCTCTATCCACTTCCTCTGCAACGCTATGGACCCGGCACCCGCACGGTGAATCCATGGAATGCTAAGTAATTCGTTTCATTACTTTCCTCTACTGTTTCCAAAAGATCTAATATTTTTCATTTTTTGTAAAAAAATATTTTGGTTCAGTCTCTCCATGATATTTTTGCATTTTTGTGTCCAACCACATTTCAAGTGCGTTTATTTTTGCCCCTATCATTCTGTTATATGCATATGTATAATAGAGATAAAACGTAACATTTACCTACCCTGGGTACATAACTAATAATTATATTACGGAAACGATTTTATACTAAAAAAATATCTAAGCTTTAGAATAGAGCTCTAAGCTTAGGTATTCTTTTATAGACAAAACCTCAGTTTCAAATTATATAACTTTGCTACGTTTAAAAAGATTACATTAATAAACTCCCGATAATCCCCATTTATTTGAGCTCTAGAAATCTAGCTCCTTGAAAATTTAATTAAATTATTTTATGTAACAAAGAGAATCTGATACCATTTATCCACCACCTACTTAACAAAAAATAACGATATTTTGTAAAAGCAAGAAAACGCTTTGCTTCGTTTAAAAACATGAAATTTACAAAACACAATATACAGGCTCCCAAAAATCCCCGTTTATTTGCAGCGCTAGAACTTCTAGATCCTTAAAATTTTAACTATGGAAAAAAAAGATCCAGATACCTTCTAATCACTACCACAATATTTCACCAAACCACGATATTTTAATGCAAGCAAACAAACGCTTTGCTTCGTTAAAACCATGAAATTTTAAAAAGTTAGCGGCCATACTTCCAAAAAGCCCCATTTATTGTAGCTCTAGAGCTCTGGCTCCTTAAAATTTTAATTAAACAACTTAATGTAATATAAAAATCCAGATACCGCCTCATCACTACCTATTTAACAAAAAATTACAATATTTTCATGCAAACAAATGTTTTGCTTCGTTTAAAAACCGAGCGGTCATACTTCCAAAAAGCCCCATTTATTGCTGCTCTGGAATTCTAGCTCCTTGGAATTTTAATTAAATAACTTGATGTAAGCGGCAGATTATCCTACTTAGTAATCGTTTAAGACCTAAGACGAGTCAACCCACTTAGCCTTAGAAGGCGTCGCGCTTTATCTTTATTATCCAGGCGGAGCAAAGTGGATTGTATAATTCCTAACATTTTTAAAAGAACTTTTCATAAGTAAGTCAGTATATATTCCGTTTTTGTTAATCGCGTTTTAGCACGCTGTCTCAGATGGTGAAAAACGGCGCAATTTTTTTTATTAACCTAGTAAAGTGAAGGTAATAGTGACAAATAAAGCATCTAGCGTATATCTGATCGTTGATATATATATCAAAGGCGAAAAGGTAGGCGTGTGTTATAATATTTTTTGTAGACTGTATGAGTAATTTATTAAAAGAAAGTATACATATTGTGAAAACAAACTATTTTCCAAGTCTTTACCTGTTTTATTATTCGTAACACCATTATAATAGTTCTAACGTGCCATATCGTATATTTAATTGGCTTTAGACTAAAAATCTTTTATCCAATAAAATATTCCATACATTAACTCATATATGTACGTAATAATTATAACAATTAGAAAGAATATTAATCATTTTTATTTTATATATAACGTAACTATACTCATAAGACTGCGGTGCCGCAGACCCCCACCGCTGGATTGAGCTTCACCGCATGGTGGGAAGACATTTTACGAATGCGCGCCTGGCTAGCTACCAACTTCAAGTACAAAATCTGTCGCCAAGCACATAACAGTGAGTTTCGGCAGCAGTCTTCAAGAGCCAGTAAAATTACAGGCACATGAGACTCAACAACACTTTCAGGGTGATGAGCGCAGTGCAATTCATCGACGAAATGTATCTGTTATAGGCAGAGGATACCGCTTACATCACGTGGGCCTCGTGCATGTTCCTTCACAAAAACATAAAAAACTCGTTGCACAGTAATTATAATGTTCCAATTTGGACCACGGCCGTTAGACGTAATTACGAAAACTCTTTCCAATGCAACTTATCTTCTAATAAACATTACTGGAAAAGCGTACTCATATATTGTTAACTTTAAATGAGTTCCTTTGTTGAAGAATGCAGGGTAAAATCTAGAATTTAGGGCGAAATCTCCAAAGTGTCGTTAAACAATTTAAAAGTTTCTGGCCAGAAGTGTAAATCTCCATAAATTTAGGGACGACGGCATGTCTCGAAAGCTGGCAACAAATCTGGCCGGTTGCCTGAATGTATAGCATTCAGTATTTATTCAGTGCACGTGAAATAGAGGGTCAACGAATATTCAGCAACTAAACGAAGACTTATATATATGATATATATGAAAAGCTTATTCAGATGAGGTCTCTGTTTGTATTATTTCACCTAAAACTGGCTATGGGTTCCTTTTAGCTATGGTAAAAATTACTTGTACAAGATAATTCAAAAATAATTCAATATTAATAAAATAACTTGAGAGATTTGGTGATTTGGCCAAAGCTTAAAAACTGGCTAATTGCAAGACCGATCACTCACTAAGGTTTCTGTAGACGATAGGTGCGTGGTCTTGAGGAGATAAATAAACTGAACAACTAGGATAGCGTAATAGGTGCTTTGAAGACATGTAAAATGTATGTAGATGCGTATCGAACGGCGTTGGACTCGCGACTGAAGGTCGGGTCGGTCATCGTGTCTACCCTACTACCGATACCGCCGTACGCATATACATACAAATGTGTGCATTCGCCGCTACTTGTGTTTATTTGCAATGTAATACAGGTAAGTACCTAACAATGTTTACATTATTACATAGCGTTATTTTATAGTTTATTAACATTTTATTAAGTTACAGATGCAGAGCTTCGCGTAGTCTACATTCTCCCCCCCATTGTCTGTCAAGGACAATCATCATCAGCTGTTGGGAGCAGAGCCACACGGGTCACTGGTCTGGTAAGTATTCCTGTCTTAGTCTTTACATCCACAATGCGTATGCGACCATCAGCACCAGGGTGTACATCTTCTATTCTGCCTTTTGGCCAAGTGTAATGTTGATCCCACTTTTCGGCGTAAAGTGGGATCAACAATAAAAACTACGTCACCCTTTTTCAGTTGGTTGCCTTCCTGATACCATTTTTGGCGTGGCAGAAGCGTTGGCAGAACTTCACGTATCCAGCGGTGCCAGAACGCATCGGTAAGTCTTTGTGCGTGTCTCCATGTCTTTTTCAGGTACAAGTCGCTATCATTAAAGACACCAGGTACTGGCAGATTAGACGAGGAGCCGATCAGGAAATGGTTTGGTGTCAAGCTCTCAGGATACTCATGATCTACAGTGACGTAGCTCAGTGGACGGCTGTTGACAATGTTTTCAATTTCAGTCAGTTATGTCATCAGGACTGCTTCGCGCGGTGCTTTTTCTTTCAGGACTACTTTCAGGGCTGTCTTGACGCTTCTAATCAGGCGTTCCCACGCTCCACCCATATGAGGACTGGCAGGTGGTATGAAATACCAATCTAGGCCATGGTTTGCCAACTCGTCACTGACGTTGGCTTGTTTGATTGCCTCAAAAGATCTTTTGAGCTCGGCTTCTGCACCTTTCAGATTGGTACCGTTGTCTGAGTACATTCTGTACGGCCACCCACGCCTTGCTGCCATTCTTCTCAAGGCCATTATGAATGAATCTGTCGACAACGAAGGCACGATCTCTATATGGATGGCCCGTAAAGTGAGGCAAGTAAACAAGACGCCATATCTCTTTTCACGTCGACGGCCTATTGTGACTTCCATATTCCCAAAAAGGTCAACGCCGCAGTGGGTAAAAGGTCTTTGGTGATGAGCGAGTCTTCCTTCTGGCAGGTCTCCCAATCGTGGGTTTGTGGGCTTAGTTTTCTTTATTCGGCAGAACAAGCATTTCGAAGCAACGGAACGTACAGTAGGTCGTAAGTTCACGAGCCAATATTTTTGCCGAACTTCATTCACGACTGTCTCGTTACTACCGTGTGCTGCCCTCTCGTGGTAATACTTTACAATTAGTTTTGAAACCTTATCGTGACCATCTAATATTACAGGATTTTTCAGGTGTGGCTCGACATACGGTGTGGCTTCAATTCTCCCGCTCACGCATAATAACCCGCGTTTATCTAGTACTGGCGTTAACTTACGTAACCGGCTGCTAGGTTCAATCATTTTATTATTCTTAAGTGCTGAAATTTCTTGAGCGAACGATTTTATCTGCGAGTAGCGCAATAATTCAATCTCAGCGCGCTGCATGATCTCTGAGTTAAGTTGTGTGCTGCGGCGACCTCTACACTTTTCTATAAACAAAAGCACGTTCGCCATACATCTCAGTAAGCGGAGCCAAGAAGAAAACTTAGTCGGATCGGGCACAGGTAAGTCATTGCATGTTGTTTCACATGTCATTGTGTTTACTTGTAAAATGTCATCTTCGGTTATATTTTCATATTTTCCAGGTTCATATTTTGGCCACTCGTCGCTCGTGGAGTACAGGAAGCAGGGTCCCCTGAGCCACTCGCAGTCATCATTCAACTTGTAGGTATTTATTTTAGTAGCTTTATCAGCTATGTTTAATTTTGTAGGTACGTAGTTCCACTCGTGTGATCGCGATAACTCATCAATTTCTCCGAGTCTGTTTACAACATAAACATTGTATTTACGTGTATCGTTTTTTATTGTGCAAAACTATTAAGGAATCTGTCCAAAAGTATTTACGATAAGCGGTCAAACGGCTTTCGCGCGCTATTTTGTCAGCGAGCCGACAGGCGATAACAGCTGCTTGCAGCTCGAGCTTTGGTATAGTTATATATTTAACCGGTGCTGCTCGACTTGCATGCGATGAATGATATATGCACATCTTTGTTTCTATGTACTTTTCGCCAATATGCAACCGCAGCCATTCCACTTGGTGCCGCGTCACAAAACAGGTGTAATTCTATTGTCTCGCTCCAGCTGGGAGTACTATGCTTAGCGTCGTATTTGTTGTCCCGCTCGCTCTCACGTGGCGTGGAGTGAAAATACCATCTTGGTATGCGTAAGAGTTGTAATGATTGCAGTTCTATTATCCAGTCATGGAAAATATTATTCTCGTTTTCAGGTATACAATCATCCCATTTAGTTTTAGTTTTCCAAATATTTTGTAAAATAATTTTTGCTTTCATTGTAAATGGTGCCAGAAAGCCAAATATATCGTAGATTGACATAAATATACGCAGTAGTTCTCTTTTTGTAGGTTTTCTTTTAAGTTCAAGAATTTCAGCAGGAATACGCTTCAGTGAAAGATCAAAGCCAAAGGTGTCGCTGGATGGGTACCACATAAGTCCGAGCGTCTTTTCCGGTAAGTCAAAGGATCCGACTTTCAACCTTATTGCCTTGTCGCTTAAGGTTTCTTTTGGCATGCATTCCAAAACTTCATGTTTATTAGATATCCAATTTCTAATTTCAAAGCCACCTCGTCTATGGATTTCTGAGACTTCTTTTATCATTTTTATGGCTGACTTTTTTTTATTTTAATTCGCAGAAAATAATCTTTGATGTCGCCCACGATAGCAACAGGCTTCTCCCGGAAGCGTAGCATGATGACCTTGGAGAAGGTAATCGTTAAGGGCATAGCTACCGCTGACCGCAGCGGCATCGAAAACCAACCTCAGGTTTCTCTTATTCGGGTTATCAACGCCAAAATGGGGTAAATACCATTCCCGGTTCGTTTGCATTGATATTTCCTTATCAGATAACAATCTGGCATAATTATTAACCAATGGTTGATTCTTTCTTTGTACCGTGTTGCATAATTTTCATCTAATGCCATCTTTCGTTCTACGGCTAGGAATCTTCTATAGGCGTTGGGATAAGAGTCAGGCATAGGCATATTGTTTTTCCATGGTAAGCCAACCACCCATATATCGTTATTTAACTCTGCTGATGAATCAACAATATCGATCGCACGAATCTCGTCCTTATTCACTCGTGGGTTAGAGTTCACTCCAATAGCTTCAATGGCAAACGATCGCCGAACGAGTTCATGTAGCTCCTTTTCTCCGTTATCAATGTGTGCATCGCTCGGCCATAGTTGCGTCGAGTATAGTACTGCGTCTGCGCCCGTGCATATGTGTGTGTCTCCTCACGCCGTGTGGGCCTTGCGCCCGCTGAAGTAGCGTGGGAGTACGGGGTAGGGGCAGCGTAGATAACAGCGGCGGCCGGTGAGGCGCGCTCGCACGATGTCGTAGTCAAAGCATGCTCAGCGGTTAGCGGACGGCCGCTGCGAGCGAAGGTAGGTGCGGGTACGATGCCATGCAGGCACCAACCAAGCGGAGTTAAAGTTGCGCACGGTTCGTTGATGCCACGATAAATAGTTTTTAGAGTCATGAGCAGGTGGAAGTTATCCTGCCCAATTAGTATTTTTGGTTTAATGTTCACATTGGCACAGATTAAACTGTCTTTTAAGTCACGTAAATGTTCATAACTTTCGAGTTTCACTTTTGAAAAGTTTTGAGTAGGCAAGTCCAGTTCGTTTATTTTTCGTGCGCGCACTTCATAGGTTTTACCATCAATGTTCGATAGTTTAAAGTTCACAATTTCACTATGACACACGATATCAGAGTTCCAGGCACCCCTAATACGTAGGGTCTCAGGCTGACCTTGAAGGTTGACACAGTTCGCGAGATCAGCGGATAATAATGATACCGTTGCACCGTCATCGAGCAAGGCGTACGTAGGTATAACACCGCTAGGTCCGTGCACATTCACGCGAACTATTTTTAACATTACACTTGTACCGGGTACCACAGTAGTATTTGTTACAGTCTCAGTTAAATTTGATGCACTTTCAGCTGATGTACTCGTAGTTACGCCGTTGTCAGTTAAAGGCGGCGGTGAAGTTCCTTTAGCTGGCCAGTGAAGCAAGCGGTGGTGAGCCAGACCGCAATCGGCGATATCGCACTGCGGGCAGGTGTCCTTACCGTGTCCTGGCAGCAAACACTTGTGACACAGCTTATGAACTTTAACAAAACGCCACTTATCTTTCCTTAAAGCGCGTTTAAATTTGACACAGTTTGATAGTGTGTGAACAAACGTTTTGCAAAATTTGCAAGTTGTATTTTCGTCACTGTCAGTATGTAGCACGGGCAGTACGGAGTAAGGTTTCCGTTCATCGTTTTTCTTCTGAAACTTGTTCTTTTGAACTTGAATGTGACTTATACCTGCCGCGGTGATTTTTATTGCTTCTCTATGAAGAAACTCTGCGAACAGCTGTAATTTTGCTTTGCTATCATCTTGATTTTCGAATATGTAATCTGCCCATTTGTTTATAAGAATGCTAGGGCACTTAGATATAACAATATTCAGTAACTCTGGGCTTCTTAAATAGTCAGTTTGGTTAACAGCCTTAGCAACAGCCACATAATTTTTTATTTTGACGGCAAAGTTCACTAGCTCGTTGTGATAATTTTGTGGTAAGGGTTGCAGTTTTTTAAATTGTGACGTAATCTTGTGTATTATCAGCTCCGGGCGGCCGAAACGTAGTTCTAGTGCTTCTAGAATGATAGTCGGAGAATTGTCACTGATTAGTAGGGATGAAACTGCTTCTCTCGCGTCACCACATAGGCACTTGTTGAGTCTCGTGATATTTTCACTGTCACTATAGTCACACAGCTTAGTAGATTCTTCGTACACTTTTTTAAATTGTAGCCACTCAAAGAAATCACCAGAAAATATAGGTAGGTCTTTCGGAATAGCTAATCTAGACAAATATTTTGTGTTAGCACTTTGTGTAGCCGTAGCTAGGTTTTGAATCGCTTGCGCTAAGTGCTGGAGGTCATGCGGAGCCGGGCCAGTAGCTGTTGTTGACGCCAGTGGCAGCGCGCGCGCCGCGTGGGTGCATGACTCATGCGTTTCGTGGATGCTTCTTTCGAGCCATTGCTCCACTTTATGTGACGTTCCAGCCAATGATTGTTGTCCGGTACTGCGGGACTTCTGAGAGCGCTCATCATCCAGCGCGGCTAGGTCAGCGGCCAAGCGCTTGTCTATTAATTCTCTCTCAATTTTGGCTTTAGCTTCAGCTGCTTCCAGCTCTAATTGTTTTCTGCGTGCCGTAATCGATGATCTTGAGCTTTTTTTCGATGAAGATGCTTTGTGAGCGCCGTGTTCAATTTTTAAACTACCTGCGGATTGAGACGGCTTGATATCATTTCTGGGCTCATTATCTTCTGTTTTATTCACTACAGCAGGACAAGTCTTCACGGAGTGCACTTCATTATCACTATTGACCTGTGTCAACTTCTCTCGCATATGAGCACTGCGCGTTTTAACCATTGTGCGCGGTAGTGTGTTGAACATTCCCGGCCAGTTATTTCCACTTTGTTCCTCAAAGATCCGGTCGAAGGACTAAATGTAGACGATAGGTGCGTATTCTTGAGGAGATAAATAAACTGAACAACTAGGATAGCGTAATAAGTGCTTTGAAGACATGTAAAATGTATGTAGATGCGTATCGAACGGCGTTGGACTCGCGACTGAAGGTCGGATCGGTCATCGTGTCTACCCTACTACCGATACCGCCGTACGCATATACATACAAATGTGTGCATTCGCCGCTACTTGTGTTTATTTGCAATGTAATACAGGTAAGTACCTAACAATGTTTACATTATTACATAGCGTTATTTTATAGTTTATTAACATTTTATTAAGTTACAGATGCAGAGCTTCGCGTCGTCTACAGTTTCCATTCATTTTGTATATATGTATTTATTGAAAAATTTTGAAGCAACGATGACCCAGTGATAATTGTTATGGACTGCTGTGCCGCAGGTCCATGATTCTATCCCCACCGCCGGTTTGAGTTTCACCACATGGGAGAGTGGCATTTTGAGAATTCTCGCCTGGCTTAATAAAGTGTTTAGTAGAATTACAGGCACATGATACTTAACAACTGTATGTCGTATGTGTTTTCATGAAGGTAGGGCATTTTGCGAATGCCCGCCTGGCTAGCTATCACCCTCAAGAAAATCTCTTGCCTAGCACCTAAAGGTGTGTTTCGGCAGCTGTCCTTGAGAGCCAGTAATTCTAAGTTAGCCTGAACAACATCTTCGACCACGTCATCACTTACTATCAGGTGAGATAGCGTTCAAAAGGTAACCTAACAAGCATAAAAAAAGAATGTCTGCGGTTGACAGGTGCAGTGCAATTCGTCACTTGTGACAAAGTGCATCTGTTATAGGCAGAGGTTAGTGTGCTTTCATCAGGTGGCCCTCACTAATCTATATTTCTTCTTTTCATCTAAGGCAACTAGTGCGTAAAACCAGGAGCCACGAGTTCAATTCCTTCTGGATGTGTATAATTTTGTGCTCTTCAAATTTATACACATTTTAAAACGCGATAGTACTTGACATCATCTTGAGAAATCTTCTAAAATTTGTGCATCAAATCAGTGCGAGTTAGTTTTTGGTCAGTCATAGGAACTCGAATGTTTGATTTAAAATGTGTATGGTTGATTTAAAATGTGTATTTCAAGTAGACAATTTATGTACTACTAGCTTTCCGGCCGCGACTCCGCCCGCGCGTACGTCGGCTATCACGCAAAAACATAAACCTCTTTTTGTCCACTTGGATAAAAGCTATGCTTAGTCTTTCCCTGCATTTTAAACAATTTCCATACCAAATTGCATCCAAATTGGTCCAGTAGTTTTGGCGTTAAACCGAAACAGACATACAGATACTTAGACAGAGTTACTTTCGCATTTATAATATTAGTATGGATGAATGAAGTTAGTACAGAAAAACACCGAGCAAAGCTTAGCCACCTAGGCATAGATTATTTAAAATAAATATACCACTGATCTTTCAAAGAGAAACACCAACGCATTTAATCACCTACTTCTCAGACTCACACCCTCTCTCAGATCAGTACCCGCAAAACAATGTCTTCAAGAAAAGAGAACATACCCTCCTCAATGGCCAGCAATGCTACGTATGTTCGTGGGTGACGTTGATCAATTACTACGACGTGGTCCACATGAATGTATGTCTTCGTATTATTTCATTACTATTGCTCGTTTTCAATAAAAAATATACCTACTCACACCAATAGATACAATCTTAACGCGTGCAGCTTAATTTCATATTACCTAGGTCCTTAAGGCTTGTAGTAGAACAATAATAATTAAAGTAATGATTGGTAGTTCAAAGAAAACGATTTCGCTCAATATTCACTTTCTGAGGAGAAATAGGTAAATAAATAGCAACAAAGTGTTATTTAATGGTTCAGTCAACCCCATGGGGTGGGATAAAATGATCATGGAGAAATTGCCTGTCGATGGGAAATTGCCTAATGAAAAATATGTCATGTGGAAGATGTTCAAATAAATATGGCAACCATTCCTTGTTCAATGTTTATGATATAATAAAATATTAAGTTTGCAATCTAAGCTCGGCACACAACAGACAAAAATGAATTCTTGGTATTTCAGTATTCAACAGCCAATATTACTCTAGGGTTATTCGGCGATTCTTTTGTTTTTCTATGCAGAGATCAATTTATTCTTTTGGAATTGCCTCCCTTTGAGAGAGAGTACACATCTGTCTTTGTTTACTGTTTTGGTAATACTATTTTTACAGTCCGCTATCTTCTGCCCACGTTGTCGTTCTCTTAGGATTTTGTTATTACGCATTCTCTAAAGAATATCAGAATAATTAATCATGAAAATTACTTCAAACAACAACATTCGAAATCAAAATAATGTACTATGAAACATAATTTGATTTTGAATATATTCAAGCGTTACTTTGCGGAAATCCATAGATATTTTTTTAAGGAAACATTAAATTAATATTTATTAAAACACTTAAAATATATAAAAATATATGTAGTGACAATTTCAACAAATTTTTTTATGACTCTAAGAACGCACGATCAACCGAAGCGCTACTAAGTCTCGATCGTGTCTTATAGTCGAGACTTCCCGAGGATGCTTCGTGTAGAACCAAAACGCGTCGAAAATTCATTCGGTTTGGCTGCGTGGCGTTTGTGACGTCACATCAGCTTAGCAAGAAAATTAGGCAGAATAGTCACTAGATAATTATATTCTTTTTTTATTTGGTTATAAAGTCGTACTACATTTTTATGAAATGTCTCACGTGAGTACTAGCAAACTGAAATTGATATTATAGTTAAAAATGGTACCAATGTTTTTCGAAGCTGTGCCCTTTTAAAACTATACACATGTATAGTTTTAAAAGGGCAGCTTGAATTTTCCATATAACGCGATGCAGAATAAAGCATGGTTCACGATTGGCTCAATTTTGGATGGAATCCTAACCTTCTAGGTGTCTTAGAGCCAACCCATACCAGCAATTTAGTAGCAGAGCTCTTTGCGAATGAGTTCGTCTAGAGAATTACTGCCATCACACCTATTTCTTTGGCTACTCAGTAATGTTTGCATTACTGTTCCAGTACAAAAGGTAAGGGGTGCCGGTGAAATTACAGGTACATGAGGCTTACCAACTTTATGTTTCAGGGTGATAGGCGCAGTGAAAATCGTCACATGTGATGAAATGCATCTGTTACATAGGCAGAGATAATTGCTAAACCCCAGGTGGACCTAGTACCTATTCCGTCACAATCGAAAAAAAAAAATATTTCTAAATATTATGATTACAAGTGTGCTAAGCGAAAATCATATTTTTACAAATTATTGGAGTACAATATTTTATGCTCAAGGCGGGAATCAAACCCGCGTCCTCCGATTTCGCGCCGGATGCCTATACTCGGCCACTTAGATCGGAGCACAAAATTCGGCTAGAAATGCCAAAAATAAAAAACATTGATGTTAGGAATTGCGCTTGGTAGATATGTAACAGTTTTTCTGTGTAAAATTTTATAATGTCTGCTAGCTTTATACTTAAATTACGATCAAAGATGAGGCCATATTGTAAATTAGTAGTGAGAACATAGTCGTAGATATATTGGAAAGATAGAGTCACTTGAAAAGGATCCCGTTCAGCTCAAAAATTTTAATGCGTTGATTTTGAATAGATTGCTACAAACGAGATTGACTATGCCCCGAACAGGCACCGTCTGCAAATTCACGCTATTAGCACGTCTTTCCTGTTAATTAGGCTTTGCTAGCTTTTGTGTATATATTAGATCATATGTTTATGTCTTTGCAACAATGTATATCTTTAGCATGCTCAATAATACTTGCCCTATACAGGACCTGAAAAACGCACAGAAATTGTAGCTTGACTTAAATGCGTTGATTTTGAGTAGATTGCTACAAACGAGATTGATTATGCCCCGAACAGGCACCGTCTGCAAATTCACGCTATTAGCACGTCTTTCCGGTTAGTTAGGCTTTGCTAGCTTTTGTGTATATATTAGATAATATGTTTATCTCTCTACAACAATGTATATCTTTAGCATGCTCAATAATACTTGCCCTTTACAGGACCTGAAAAATACACAGAAATTGTAGCTTGAGAAAAAATATTTTTTTATTCTTATTGCTATGATAATTTGAACCAAGTTTGTAATCGTTTGATCACAAACTTACCAAATGGTTTATAATAATGTCGCCAAATATGAATAGCCTGCTTAACCCTTACTGACAGAGAAAACAGTTCGGCAAACAGAACGACAAACAAATAGATAAAAAAAAAAAAATTTTTCGTATTTATGAAGTGTCATGCCATACTTTTAAAATGTAAACTCTATGTACAGACTTTTGTCTAACTTTTTATATAACTATAAGCGAGGAACAAGCGAGTCTTCATGATATTGTCACAAGAGGGCGCCGTAACGCAAACATTGACTCCTTAAAAAATTATTTGTTAAAAATAGTAAACAACGAAAAATTAAACTATAGATACAAAAAAATACATAAAATAGTGCTATTCATAAGTGACAGTGTTTGTGTTGTAAAACTAAACCTACTAATATGTTAAAAGGATAAAAACAATTCAGTGAGTAAAAGTGCCTATTACTAAAATATTGTACCTATAAATTACATTATAAAAATCCAAAAGTAATTCTGTTATATACAGAAACCTCATCAAAGTGCTATATTACAGAAGAAATGCCCAGATTTTAAACTAACATAACGGTAAATATTCTACTGTAAACATACATCAATTGGACTTTGACCCAAGCACAAGGCAAAAGAAGCATAAATAAAGTTTAGCTACTCATTACGAGATGGCGCCACTATGCAATAAATGTAAAAATGAAATAAAAGATAGACAATATTTGACCTGTTCAAATTGTGACAAAAGCTACCACGTAGATTGTGCAAATTTTGGCAAACGTTTTAATTTGATGACAACAGATAACAAACAAAGATGGAAATGTACAATATGTTGGTCAATAATGGCAAATAGTGACAAAGGATCTCCTAGTAAGAACATTACACAAAGAAAAAAATACGTAGTAAATATCTCAACACAGAACTCCTTTGATACGCTTTCAGAAAATTCTTTTGACAGTGAAAGTGAATCGTCAGAGAGTAGACTAAATAGAAGCTGCCCAAATATGAGAAGAAAAGAAGGTGAAAAAAATGAAATATTGGAAAATCGCATTCAGGCGCTAGAAAATAAGTTAAAAATTGCTGAACAAGAAATTGAAAATTTAGTATCAGAAAATTATACTTTGCAAAGTGAAATCATAAAATATAAAAATAAAATTGATAAATTGACACACATAGGTACAACGGATTCAAAAAGAAAACAAAGAAAAAGTTTGAGTAAAACTTAATTAGACTTCTCTTCAAATGACAGCTTCCAGGAAATAAACTCACATCAAAGCATCAATTCAGAAAAATCTGGAATTAATGTCATAAGAAATAGCCCAAATAAATTCAAACCAGCTCATAAACAAACCCCAACCAATAATGACATTGAAAACCATTTGAAACTAGATGGCGCTGATGCAAATCCTACTACAATTCCAAAAGTCGATACACCTCGCCTGAAACGATTACATATATTTGCGGATGAACAAGGACGAGGACTGTGTAAGCAACTCCAAAAAAATCTTGGGATTGCATATAAACTATACAGCGACATAAAACCAGGGGCCACCACGGACAAAGTCTTGGAGTTCATAAAGTGTACCTGCGCTAACTATGGCAAAGAAGATTTTATATTAGTTTTAACCGGCGAAAATGATAGGGAACTTTTTAGACAAAGTTCCTTTTTATGCTATCACTTGAGTCAGATGGATAATACAAACATAATCCTGTGTGAACCTCGTATAAATGAGTACATAAGTGGGAGGCAAATGAATAATATATTCAAACGAATTAGTACAGAACTGTCTCATGTGAACTATATCGACTTGCGATATTCATAACTTGGTACTCCGATAGATAACCAAAACCATGTGTGTCGGAATGTGTTGCAGGAAATCATACGCCTTGAATACCTGCATAAATTAACTAATCGCTACGCAGAGATGACGTCAATTCCGAACTGTAGAAAACTGTGTGCAGGACCAGTGAAAAATGCATACAACAAAAACCTCTTAATTTAGAAAATAATGAAGAGCAAATTTTTTTTCGTTGATAATAATAATGATCTAGCAGTGCTATACCAGAATATTCAAAGCATCAGCAACAAAGTCAAAATATTAGACATATTTCTTTCTGAAAATAATCTGGATGTATTGTGCTTATCTGAGACTTTCTTGAATGAAATAAAAATACAAAGTACGAAGATAAATGGATATACTATGGCAGCATATTATAATCGAAAAAATCACATAAGGGGTGGAGTGGGAATAATGATAAGAGATGGTATGGAGTATTTAGAACGTAAAGATATCTCAGATAGGTCAATAGAATTTGTTGTAGAGTACTGTGCAATTGAACTAGAGAAGTATAACCTATTAATAATATGTTTATATTGGAACGAACGAGAAACAGACATATTTATAAAATCAATTGAATTATTACTAACGCATTTAAAATGTGAACAAAATAAAAACATCCTATTAGGTGGTGATTTTAATATCAATATGCTAGAAAAAACTAAATTTACATCTGATTTTGAAAACTTACTACTCAGTTACAACTTTCTACGGCAAGTAAGGACCCCAACAAGGGTATGTAAAACCACATCTACGTGCATTGACCTTGTCTTCTCTAACTTTAACCAAATGAATACGAGCGTGCACGAGTTTGGACTATCCAATCACCACGGTGTGCTAGTCAATGTAGAAATAGAGCCAAATCTAATATAAAAGAAACGCAAAATATAATTAAAAGGTTATATACAGAAAAACAAATAGAACTTTTTAAATTGAAACTAAGGAATATTGATTGGAATTTACAATTACATAAAAATGAATGTATAAATGAAAATTACAAACTTTTTTACAATATAATACAAAACTTAATACAAAATTGCTTTACAGAAAAATGCATTAAAATCAAACAAAAAAACAGAAGCCCGAAGTGGATAACAGCAGGTATAAGGCTCTCCGCCAAGCATAAAAGGCTACTTAGAATAATGCTAAATCACACCAATAATGACGTACTTAATTAAAAAATACTACAAATCATACAGAAAATTTTTAAAACAATCAATAAGTATATCTAGCGAAATTCTAAATATACAACAAATGATAGAATCAGATAACATAACTAAAACAGTGTGGAATATAATAAAAAACAAGATCGGTAAAAATATAACAAAAAAATTTAAAAATTTAACACTAAAAATAGATAATAAAAAAATTGAATCACCCTCAAAAATTTCGGATAGTTTCAATAACTTTTTTGCTAGAGTTGGGAATTCTGAACAAAATACTACCACTATACAGAACACTAACTCAGGAAATGGCCCACTGCACAGCATGTACTTGCGACCAGTAGATGAAAATGAAGTCAGAACACTTATTCAATCATTGAAAAGTACACGCGGTTTTGGCCATGACAACTTGCCACCACTGGTCATAAAAAAATGTGCAAACGAATTTGTCGAACCTTTGACTCTACTAATAAACCAATCATTTGCTGAAGGTACTTTCCCAGACATATTAAAAATATCTATTATTAAACCCATTCACAAAAAAGGAGATAAGACTGACCCCTCCAACTACAGACCAATAGCTCTTTTACCTTCTATCTCTAAAATATTTGAACGTGCTATGTCAAATCGCTTGTATTCTTACCTAGAAACTAATGAGATCTTAGATGATCACCAATATGGCTTTCGCAAAAATAGATCCACAACTTTGGCAGTCTATAAATTAATACAACAAGCACTATCCTATGTGAATGATGGACGATATGCTGTGGGTATCCTACTTGATATGACGAAAGCATATGATAGAGTACAATTTAATATCCTCCTAACAAAACTCTATGAATCAGGAATAAGAGGTATTGCATATGAGTGGCTGGATTCCTACCTTAAAAATAGGGTACAATATGTTAAAATTCAATACCATAACCATCAAACACACAGAACTGAGGACTACTTGTCTCAGCCACTCATATTAAACTCCTCTATTCCCCAAGGTAGCGTATTAGGATGCATACTTTTTATAATTTACATAAACCAATTACCTAAAATCATAGACACTCAGTGTGTTCTTTTTGCGGATGATATATCACTTCTCTTTAAATATAAAAATACATGTGAATTCAACCAAACCGTAAAATATACTTTGTGTAATGTGATAAAATGGTTAGCAGACCATAACCTTAAGGTAAATTTTTCAAAAACCAAATTAATTGAATTCTTACCACATCAAAAATCTTCATTGAACGTAGAATTACAAATTGACAACAAGACTATAGTCAAAGTCAGTACATGCACACTATTAGCAATAGAAATTGATTCAAATGTGAACTGGAAGACACACATTGAAAAACTAAAATCGAAATTGTCTAGATTTGCATACGCCCTATATGAGCTTAAAGTAAGTACAGATAAAAAAACTGCAGTTATAGCTTACTATGCATATGCTCACTCTTGGTTAAATTACGGACTTATCCTGTGGGGAAATGGCACTAACATCGAAGATTTACTACTCAAGCAAAAAAAACTAATACGTATCATAGTGAATATTAACAATACTGACTCATGCAAACCACATTTGTACAATTAAAATTTTAACAATAATAAGTATGTATATTTTAGAATTATGTAAATTTGTCAGAAAAAATCCAAACATATTTAAAGATGCGAAACCAAGTCGAGTATACGGCCCCCGAATGAACCAAAAAAATCAATTAGCCCAACCTAAAAGCCGCATCAATATGTACAAAAATAGCCCTTATGTTAACGCGATAAAAGTTTACAACCATCTACCAAACGAGATAAGAGGTGAACCAAACACGAACAAATTTATAAATAAAATTAAAACATTACTTACAGAGAAATGCTATTACAATCTAAAAGAATATTATAATGATAAATTCCCATAATTTTTATATTTTTTCATGACATTCGATATAATTTTATTAATAATCAATATAATTTAACATATAACACGCAAGGATAAAAAAAAAATTATTAAAATTGTTTATAATAAATTGACAATGTTTCAACTTCAAATATTCATATTCAGGTAGGTCTGTTTCACGTTGGTAATATGTGAAGTACATATTATCTGTAATATTTCATATATTTGATTGTATAATGATGCTATGCCCAAATGGGTTTCATGTATGTTCTGTTAAATATTGTATCCATCAAATGTACTCATGAAAGCAATAAACAACTTTGAACTTTGAACTTCAAGTGGAGTTTCTCATACCTATTTACTACTTATAAACCAGTGACTTAACTTTACGGTCGCTCACTAAATACGAAATCTCGAAAACTACTTGACCAAAAAGAATAAAATTTAGCTTTTACGCAGTTTATTAGTAAAAGACGTCCGCTAAGGACGAATTTTTCACCAGGGTCGAATTGAGAGACACAGATAGGGTTTAAAATTATATGAAAATCGTATGTAAAAACTGAAAACGATTATATTTTTGAAGCTGCAACTTACATAATATAGGTTGTTTAGAGGTAGGAGACGTCAGCTGAGGAAGAATTTATGTTGATAAGGCAATATTTTGGGGGTAAAGGTGGGGCTTAAAATTAGTGTAAAAGTTTTTGAAGTTAGAAGCATGAAATTTAACAGGAATTTTAAGGGCATAAAATGATAACTAAAAACTTTTCCAAGAGACGTATATACACAAGTAGGGGTTAATAAGTAGGAGACGTCCGCTAAGAAAGGGTTTATAAGGTATGAAAGGGTAGGATTAGGGGGGTTAAATTGGTGGTAAATGTTTCAATGAAAGTCCCTTGTTGTTAAAATAAGGAGCATGAAATTTGGTATTAAGTATAATTATCACAAAAACAAAACAGTATTGTATTCACATTTTTATGGTTTGGACAAATCAAGGGACAAAAAAATATACGAAAACCTTATGTTATAGCAGAAAACTACTATAAGCATTTCAAATTTTATCGGGGGAGGTAGTTTATAAATAGGAGATGTAAGCTATGAATGGGTTAATATGTAGAGGCAGGGCCAAGTTTTAGTCGGGAATTTGTATAAATTTACTTTTTTTTTTTAAGCATGTCTAGACATAAAATAAAGAAAGAGTGCTCTGATTTTCCAGATAGGCACGAATTAAAACGATCAAATTGAGGTTTAATTTTGCATGTAAGTTAGGCAGTTTATAAGTTAGAGAAATCAGTTCAAAACGGGTTTCATGAAAGGGTAGAAATAATTAGGAGGTCAAATTGAATTTGAGATCTTATATGAAAGTCATATGAATTACAAATTTACGAGAAGGAAAATTATAGTCCTGTGCAGGATTCGAACAACCCTATATGTCAACCCTATAGCCGGGGCATGCTCTGACCGACTGATCTAACATGACAATGACTCACAACCCCATTTTTTCCTCTCGTTCTTGAACCATCTATGGGGATGGATAACGTGGATTCGAATCCCGCACATGACTATAATTTTTCCTCTTGTAAAATTATAATTCATAAGCATAATATGACTTTCATTTAATAAAATTCGCAGAGCATGCGTTATTTCGAACATAAAAATATTAAAATATGCTTATGAAATTGGAAGCATGAAATTCAGTGGTAAGTTTCATGACATAGGTAAATAAAATAAAAAAATATTGTCGTGAGATTTATATGTTAAGGATAAATTAAGCGTCCTGAATATGAATTAAAGGATATAGATATGAATAAAGGGTTTTTAAATGGGATTGTGACGATTCCCCTCTAGGTCCACCTGCCTAAAGCAGAAATACATAATATGACGATTTGCGCTGCGCTCATCACCCTCAGACATACAGTTGTTAAGTCTCACGTACCTGTAATTTGTTAAGTTGTACTTTATGTGCGTTTAGCACCAAAACGGCACGTACCCGTATGGTGCTGCCACCCCGTGGTTTTATGCTCTCTCTTACGGTTAGCTTACTGCGGATTACGAATATTATATTGAAATAAAACGCATTTAAGTAAGTAGTATGTGTTATAACTCATATCCTGATTTCTGATATATTTAAATCAAGATAATTTCATGATTACGTACTGGCTCTTAAGGATTATAAGGAGTTACAATTTTCACCGTGGGTCAATGCCAGTGACAGAATAAAAAAATCGGTTACGACTTATGGCACAATATATTTATAATCACTTACAATGAGGTACAAAAGCACAATTTAAAATATTCATAGAATCACACATACAAATAAAACTGAAGCTTAAAACAGCCGAGAGTGGGTATACTATACAGGGTTATTGGTAAAATTCTAACAACCTCTTAGGATTGACTTCTAGTCCTAACAAATATTTTGAGATATCTAATTTCTTTTAAATGTTTTTTTTTTTGTATTTTAATGACAACTCCGAGCCAAGAGCGCCCGCCGTGGCAACACCGCGCCGCGCTCCCTTTGAATAGAGTTTTGTATATTTACATCCAGCAAAGTAATAAAAAATATGAAATAATACATTACAGGTGGAAAAGTCTTAAAATCCAGTGGTCCTCGTACTTATTCCGCCAAAAACAAATTAAAAAAAAACATCTCGAAATGTTTGTTAGGACTAGTAGAAGTCAACCCTAAGAGGTTGTTAGCCTTTACCAATAACCCTGTATAATTGAAAGATTATTCAGAGGTTTCGTAAGCCACATCCTTCCACGGTGTGGGGTTGAATTTAGGCAAATCACAGCATTTCATCAACGGATTCCTGAAAAATTTTAAGCATTTTAATAATTACTTTCTGTTACCATAGGGTTAGCTTACGAACACTATTTCACTTATGATATCTTATTTAACATTAGCAGGCTAGATCAAATGTGATAATAATAAACTGGTGTAAAAGGCAACGACCTGCTGCGCTTATGGCCCTGGGTTCAAACCCTACTGCAGACTTGAGCTATACCACTTGCTACCAAGCTATTATTTTAGCAAGTAGGAAACCTGTCCCCAAGCATTCGAAAGTTTAACATGGATACATAAAAAATATACGCTTTAACTTGAGAACCTTCCTCCTTTTTTACGCAGCGACCAAGAAAACATTTCTTTAAAAACACGGAAAGAATTGTTGAAGTCGGTACCATATTGTCACATGTACTTCACATTATCATTGTGCGAATTCTACAAATTATTTCATACTTTTCAGTGTTAGACGTCGTTTCTCGTTTTTTAATATCAGTCTTCTCAATTAAGCATACTGCTTACAAATTTATTGTCAGTTTCCTAATATACTGTTCACAAAAGCTGCAATGACCATAACATCTTCCAGGTACAAAAATAGATTTTTCAGTTAATGGACATTAAATTAAAAAACTACTAGACTAATATTGGTGAAATTTAAATGGTTAGAGCCTCCTTGAAGGTAAACTACCCAACAAAATTTGAATTATCAAAATGGGTTCATAATTGGCTTGAGTTCATAAAACAAACAACAAGAGAAAATGGGAACTTGCTCCTTTTTTAGAAGTCGGTTTGAAATGTTAGAGCGCAAAATTTTTAACCAGCCCTTATAACCCAGTGGTTAAGGTGCTGAACTCTGGGATTTTTTCGCAGGAGGTGAAAATGTTGTGCTCCATAATCTGTTTAATGTTATGTACAAAAACCATGGTTTATATACTAAAAAGAAACTCACGAAGGGGAAATTATTTCAAATCCTCTGCTCTGCATTTGTTCGATATCGGGATTTAGGCACAAATATGAGGAAATTGTTGCTTGGCGTATCACTTCCATTTGGTCTGAAACACATAATTTTATTACATATACAACAAAACAGTGTTTAGGATTTTATACATCATCTTTCCACCCATCTTCAACTTAAATGTGATCAGCAAAATATGTATATCATCCATTAATTGAAGCGCTCGTAGCGAAGTTTGCTTAGCTGTTCTTAACCGATCAGCAAAGTTAAGCAACGTCCGCCGCGGTCATGAGTTGGATGGGTGACCGTTGGCGACATTACTACTGAGCGCTTCCGTGCTTCGGAGGGCACGTTAAGCGGACGGTCCCGATTGCCGTCTTAGGATGGCAGTCATTAATGCATGGTGGTAAGGCATTTTGTGAATGCCCGCCTGGCTAGCTACCACCCTCAAGTAGAAAATCTGTCGCCAAGCACCTAACGGTGTGTTCCGGCAGCTGTCCTTGAGAGCCAGTAATTCTAGTTTAGCCTGAACAACATTTATGACCACATCATCACATACCATCAGGTGAGATAGTGGTCAAAGGCCGGCCTATCAGGAGTAAAAAAATAAGATTATTTTTGAAACAATTCAAGCCAAGTGGTTACAGCTATGGACTGCCGTGCTACAGGTCAATGGTTCGATCCCCACCGCCGGCTTGAGCTTTATCGCATGATGGAAGGGCATTTAGCGAATGCCGCCTGGCTAGCTACCACCCTCAATTAGAAAATCTACAGAAAAATTACAGGCACATGAGACTTAACAACTGTATGTCTAACTTAAAGATAATTTGAATAAATAACAGGCTGTGGCAGTGTTTAAAACGTTTTTTGATAACTTTGCCTAGTTATTTTGTATAAAGCAATAACGATTAGTATTAATTATCCCCCTTTTATATGGAGAATATAACTGCATAATTTATTTTTTAATTTACTTTCCAAATTTTATATATGGACAATAAAGTCACGGTAATATGGAGCAAAATTTTGGTATTTGTATCACAAAAAACGCAATGTTTCAAAATAATTTCTTCGAGAAGTTGACAGGTATTTTTCCATTGTTATATGATAGGAAGTATGTTTCCCAAAGTAAATTCTATCAGTATGTGTTATACTTTTTTCATAAGTATAACAACATATCTGGTCTGGATGACGAAACACCAACACATTCTCAGGAATTTTATAATATTTTTATACTTGAATCGGAATCTATGCCTAAGATGGAGTAAGTATTGAGTTAAGGTTTTGAAGTTGACTCTTCTTTAGCAAGATTAACAAGTAATTTGTCAGCGGCCTTTATTTTTGTTTTAACTAAAGAAACTACTTAGTTAGGACTTACTTAGGACTCATATCATAGACACAATTACATATAAATGAGCTGGTCAATTTAAAAATAGATAACTATATTGAGTTGTTCAAAAGTAGAAGCCTTGGAATAAAACCACATTGTATCGCCATTTGCATTGGCAAAAGCCAATGCCGCATTCTAGATGACATGAGAATTTTATAATATACCTAAATCACTACAAATGGCCGCACCCAGCAGCACCCAGGTTTCTAGAAATCCATCATGGTGTCGTGAATATATAACCTCAGTCAAGGAACACCTTGCACGCTAAATAAATAAATGCCTAGTTGTATCTACTCGTATTGCCTTGCAACTAATGTAGTAAAATTTAACTGTTACTTTCTTCTTAATAAATTACTCTGGTCTGGGAGGGTCATCTCGGAGGTGTTCAGATAGAATTTCAATAGAGCAAAAGACCAATCGTATATCAAAGTGCGCTACTTGGAGACCAGTGGAAGATAGGAATCATCCATCGTCAGCCACTTGTTTTGCATTTCTAGGTTCCTTGCATGTACTTTATAGCTATAGCTTTCGTCATGTAGTAATAGAAATTACAATATCTTAGCTCTCAGTTTTCTTACTTGTACCTCGCTCTGCTAGATTTATTTCAAATTGAAGTCTTAATTCCAGTTCAAAAGCACTTAGACGTTTAAAAGAGATTTTGAAAGAGACATCATGACGATATTATCGCCTAAAAATGTACTACGACGTGTTGATAGAACTCCGGTGGTTTTTTTCTTTTATCCTAAAAAAAATTCGATTTCTTAATAGTACACGGAGTACACGGATCTGCCGAAAATGCCAGCTGCAACCATAACTTCAGTGTTTTTGAAACGTTTATATATAACTTTGATAAAAAGATTTTCCTGATGTTGTATTAGAGCAAGGTCTACCGTAACGTCTGAACGTTACGTTTTGTTGTTGTCGTATAACAAAGCCTTTTTGATATTATTTATTATCTGTTGGTTTAGAAAGCTTTCAAATACTGTGTCTAAACATGGTGTATGTTTTTTGTTATATATCTTTCTTCCGAAAACTTACATGACACAGCTTTAGAAACTAGTGTTTCCACAGTTGTCCATTTAAATTAATCCGAGTCATAACAGATACATTTGGTATGCCGTATACCCAGACACAAGCAGTGACATTAACATCGTTTTGTTCTAAGCCTGTCAGTCCATGTCCAGAAATCATCCACTCCACGCAAAAACATTGTTTCGTTTGGCATCTCAGTAATGCAAGGTGGCCAGTAAAAACATAATTATTGATCTTAAGCCTTTTTTAGGAATAATTCAAATTAGAATTCATTTATTTCGAGCTACTTAGGACTCATATCATAGACACAATTACATATAAATGAGCTGGGCAATTTAAAAATAGATAACTATATTGAGTTGTTCAAAAGTAGAAGCCTTAGAATAAAACCACATTGTATCGCAATTTGCATTGGCAAAAGCCAATGCCGCATTCTAGATGACATGAGAATTTTATAATATACCTAAATCACTACAAGTACTAACATCAATGATTTATGCAAAATACTAAAAAATATATTAAAGGTTTTATGATTGATATTATACAGGGTGAAACCCGTGAGGTTCTGGGTTAGAATTGCACCTCTCCATATTATCTCGTGGGTGTCGTAAGAAGCGACTAAGGGAAATATACTTGAAGGTGTGCAGCAGCGGTTTCTAAAGAACTGCCAACTTACACTGCGATCCCCAAGACGCCTGCCAAGCGTGGGGAATATGGCAAATACCCCCTTAATAGGAGAGGCTGTGTTCAGCAGTGGACGATCCGGCTGTTTCAGGGTAAAACCCAGTTAAACAATGTACCTACTTTTTATCTTTGACTTACCAGTTTGAAAAGGATATATGCAATTTTCATAAAAGAAACGGTCTCCTATTCTTGTTCTGTACATCTGTTCAGTTAAAATCTTTTGAGATACTGGCCCGCATAGTGTTCTTGGTACAAGATTTTCCAAGGTTAAAGCTACGGCCAAGTCAACGTCCTGGTAAGAATCATATAGACCCTTGAGTTTCTCCAAATTCTATAAAAAAAATAAAGGAAGGCAGTTAGGTATAACCGCTGATTAAGCAAACAAATTATACAATACCAATTAAAATATTAAGGTTTAATGATTAGTCACGGTAAGTTTATTGATCTTATAAATAAACGACAAAAAATAATACATTGCAGTATTTTGGTACATGTATATGAAGTATATACATAGAAATATATACGTTATACAACTATACACATAATAATAATAATATTATTCATTAAACAAATCATATGCATAAAATTCCTGCACATCAAGCTATTTTTTAATTATCAATTAAATAATTTGGTTCCCCGTATCGTGCTGGGCTATAATGTCCCACCCCATTTAAATCAGTGCATGTAAGAGGCTACTAAAGGTAACACACGAGAAGGTGGGCAGCAGCGCGTTCTGAGGAACTGATATCTCACTCTGCGATCCCCAAGACACCTACCAAGTGTGCGGATAATGGCAAACCCCCCATAATAAGGTTGTGTTCAACAAAAATCCGGCTCATACAGTACTGTACTAAAATTATTTAACTGAATTTGTATTTTTACGTAATCTGATCGCGGGGTGCCGGGCTAGAACGTCCCCCCTCCGCCTCCTCCCATCTTTTCTCGAGGGTGTAGTAAGAGACGACTAAGGGTAAAACACTGGAAAGTGGGCAGTAGGGCGTTCTGAGAAACTCCTATCTTACATTATAATCCTCAAGACGCCTGCGAAGCGTGGAGATTACGTGAAATCCACCTTAAGAGGGGAAACTGTGTTTAGTAGTGGATAATCTGACTGATGCAGTATGTAGTCTGGCAGCTGGTTGTAAACCGCCAGTGTGATGACATGTAACAGCAACCCTAGTCTGGGTTATTCCTCTAGGTGGTTCCTAGCATAATAGATGGATAGCATAGAAGAGAAGTCTCAAAGATTATCAATGAAGGTACCTTGAGAGTTCTCATCAAGATAAACTACTCTACTAATCTTGTGGTACTTAGTATGCTATTGTGACGGAACAAGATCGAGGCCCACCTTATGTTAAGCGGACTAACCTCTGCCTATAACATTTGAATTTTGTCACAAGACACGAATGGAACAAGCGCATGAGACTTAACAACTATGTCTCAAGGTGACGGGCGTAGTGCAATTCGTGACTTGTACGAATTGCATCTGTTATAGGTTAGTCCACTTCACATTAGGTGGGTCTCGAGCTTGTTCCGTAACTATAAATAAAAAATAAAAATAGTTACCTTTTTATCAATATAGTTGAAGTCATCATAACTTTTGGCGTCGGCAAGTTTAAAATATTTGAGGGCTTCAACGTACGTACCGCATCCATGATCCCGTGAGCGTTTTATATCAATAGCCTTCAAGTCTTGTCCCAATACACCATTTACCCTACATTGAATAAAAACAGTGTTTTACAGGGTTATTGGTAATATGCTAACAACTTCTTAGGGTTGACTTCTGCTGGTCCTAACAAACATTTTGATATGTTTTGAACAAAAAAATGAGTTTTTGACGGAATAAATACGAGGATCACCTGATGTCAAAAGTTTTTTGAGCCTGAGATGTATTATTTCATAATGTTTATTACATACTTTGTTCGATGTAAATATTCAAAGGCGCGGTCCAGTGTTGTTGCGGCTGGTGCTCTTGGATCGGAGTAGGCATTAAAACACAAAGAATATAAAAAAATAAACAAAAAAAGATTGATTTCAAAATGTTTGTTAGAACTAGAAGACGTCAACGAAGCGGTCGTGAGCATTTTACCAATAACCTTGTATATTGTATTCTTATGCTACATATTATTTGATCTCAACATCCATACCAGCATGTAACATTCAGTAATTACATTTTCTTCTAGCCAAATACTTAAAATCTTTATATATACAAATTAGGTGTCACGTTGTTTGTCCGCGATGAACTCCTTATCTACTGAACCAATTTTAAATTTGATTCGCACACCGAGTGCAATTTTGAATTGAAAGATAAGATAGCTTACATCTCAATTTATAGTCGTAATTACCCGTGCGAAGCCGGAGCGGGCCGCTAGTATAACGTAAATAATTATTATAAGAAAACATAAAATTAAGCGCACGATCAAGAAATGTTCTATCGTACGCTTGAAGAATCAAGACCTGGTTTGGCTGCGTGGCATTTGTGAGGTCAGGTCGGCTTAGCAGGAAAATTAGGCGGAATCGTCACTAGATACATTTTTTATATACTTTAAGTGTTTTTTTCTAAAATATTAATTTAACGTTTTCTTAAATAATTTATTGCTATTAATATGGATTTCCGCAAAGTAACACCTGCATCTATTCATTAATTTAAATATCTAATTCATTAAGTCAATTTGTTGCACTGTAATGAAAATGTGACCCGTGGGGTGCCGGGTCAGAATTGCACCTTCCCATATCATCCCATGGGTGTCGTAAGAGGCGACTATGGGAAAAATACTGCAAGGTGGACAGCAGCGCCTTCTAAACTTACACAGTGATACCCAAGCCGCCTGCCAAGCATGGGGATTATGGCAAGTACCCCCTTAATAGAGGAGGCTATGCTTTCAGCAGTGGACGATCCGGCTGCTACAGTAATGAAAATGTAAATGAACTTACAGATATTTTGCGAAAAAGTTTAAGATGTCATTAGTCATATAGGTATCCACAGCGCTCTGAGCTTGGGTCGCCAATCCTCTAGTAAACCCATTGAAGTTTGTCCCAAGCTCACAGATTGATGGTCGGTCTATCCAATCGGAAAGCTGAATAGTACTGTCTACATTTCGATCTTCATCATACAATCTGTGAAATAGAAAATGATAAACGCACATGTCGTAAAACAACTAATATAATAATAGTTTACCTAATAGGTAAATTCTGATATGATATTTATTACTATACCTACTATTATAATTTTTTATGCATGATAGGTTAGCCTAGCACCTGATGGCAAGTGATGATGTAGTCAAAGATGTTGTGCAGGCTGACCTAGAATTACTGGCTCTCAAGGACAGCTGCCGGAACACACCGTTAGGTGCTTGGCAACAGATTTTCTACTTGAGGGTGGTAGCTAGCCAGGTGGGGATTCTCAAAATGCCCTACCACCATGCTATAACGACTGCCATCCTAAGACAACAATCGGGACCGACGGCTTAACGTGCCCCCCGAAGCACGGAAGCGCTCAGTAGTAATGTCACTAGCGGTCACCCGTCCAAGTCATGACCGAGGCGGACGTTGCTTAACTTTGCTGTTCGGTTAAGAATGGCTAAGCAAACTTCGCTACGAGCGCTTCAATATTATACCAATACTATAAAAAGGAAAGATTTGTAGTTTTTTATTATTGTATGCAACGAATAAACTTAAAAACTAATCGACCGATTTGGATGGAAAGTTGGTATGGAAATAGTGTGAGACATAGAATAGTATCTATTCAACTGCGCAAAAAGAAGTTAATGATTTTGCGCGATAACACGCGGGCGGAGCCGCGGCTCGAAAGATTAATTTAATTTACATTTTGGATGACATACAGTTATTGTAGGTATAAGATATTTTGTAATATTTTTCAATTATTTCATTTAAAAAAGAAACAAAATCGACTTTCTTAAAATAAAAAAAAAAAACAGTATTTTGCTGAATCATTCGACTCAATATCGTGCCCATAATCTTAAAATCGACGTGTCCAAAAGCATATTGTTGACTCTTTCAGTCATTATTACGAGTACAGTTGTGTTACTTATTCTATGTACCCTCAATATTATATGTACAAGAATAATAATGTGATTCCTCTATTGATGATACAGTCGCAATCATTAGATCATCATTGTAAGGCATCTAGTAATCAGCAGACACAATTATTTTTTCGTTTACGTTGACTTCCAAAAATATAGGAGAACTCTTTCCCCTATATTTTTGGAAGTCAACGTAAAAAACGGTTATAACTCAAACAACCAATAAGGTACAATTAACGCTGCTAGCCTATCACTAAAGTTACGTTTAAAATGACCTGCTTGCTATAATTTATCGTATAAAAACTCTTTCCTAAATTAAGTCTCCAAGGAACCTATGGGCATGTGTAACAATGATGCGTTAAGTTATTTTTTAGGTACAGATTGTAATTTTGTTCGAAATCGGCTAAGAAACGAAACTTAGTGTTCGGTATATTCAAAGCTTTTTGTCATCTGGCATATCCAGCCATATTTACCTATACCTTTTATCTTTATGTTGTTCATGTTAGTATAAATAAATAGTTTTGTATTTAGCTACCGTTCGACTTCATATACCTACCCGAGTAGAAATATGTCTAAGCAGGTACCTACGTCATACCATACAGTCCACTATTCTGTTATTGAAGTTAAGTTAGTTGCAATTATACGGTTACTACCGACACACGTTCGTTTCATTACAAACAAGCCTTCCCAACTAAAGTGAACCTTATTGCCATCACATAAATGGTCATTTTCGAGCCGGATCAGCTGGTTGGGAAGAATAGCTTCGACGCGATCGCCGCTAACGTTCGTTCCGAGTTTTAGCGAATCATTTTGAGAAATAATTATAAGATCTGATTGTGAATACGCAGTGAAGTAACAATTATTCATCGTGTTATATCGGAACATTTATTAGTGCAAGAACTGTTGTGTGAAATTGTGAACAAACATGTCTACCTTCGAGGATATAAAGTCGCTAATGGATGACACGCACAATTTAATAAAAAAGGCATACGAGAACTTCAAAAAATGCCCAAAATCAAGGAAGACTTTAGCATATACGAAAGTACGTATGCAATCTATAGAGGAATATTGGAGTGAATTTAGAAAATACCACAGTGACATGGTTCAAGTTACGAAAAAGGAACAACGCACAGAATGTTTCAGTTATTACGAAACCGTAGAAGATCTGTATCTCACCGTCAAAACAGACATGCAGGAAATAATGGATTCATTTTCAAGCACAGCCTCTACTACCAGTACTCATTCACAATCTACACAACTCAGTTCAAAAGTTGAGGTCAGTTTACCCCGCATCGACTTACCTAAATATTCAGGGGCATACGAGGATTGGCAGCAGTTTGAGGACACTTTTTTATCATTAATAGCAAACAACAAATCTTTAAGCGACGTGCAGCGCTTGCATTATCTTAAATCGTGTCTCTCAGGTGAAGCCGCAGCAGCGCTGAAATTTTATCAGGTAACGGAATGTAACTACAAACCTGCCTGGGAGTGTCTAAAACAAAGATACAGCCACAGACGCTTAGTAGTTAATGCAATCCTCAAACGATTGTTCCAACAGAAGAAGATGAGTAATCAGTCGGCAAGTCAATTGAAACAGTTCATAGATACTACACGAGAATGCCTTACATCACTGCAGAACTTGGATGTATCTACAGATACATGGGACCCAATTGTAATATACATCGCGGTTCAACGGTTTGACCAGGAGACTCACAAGGAGTGGGAAGACTATATCAGTGATAAATTTGGCACAGAGTTACCAAAACTGCAGGAGCTGATGAACTTCTTGGAGCGGCGCATCCACACACTGGAGCTGACATCATCTGCCCCTCAAAAGAATCTCCGAGAACGAGTCTTCCATGTTACACCCCCCTCCCCATCTCAAAGCGATAAATCAGATAAGTTATGTTTATTTTGTAAAGCAAATCATTTAGTATTTAATTGTAAACAATTTTGCAAGTTGACACAACCGGAACGAAGCGAATATGTTAAGAGTAAAAAACTATGTTTTAATTGTTTATTGCCTGGACACCTTGTACAATTCTGCCGACAAAAATCATGTTGCAAAATTTGTGGCAGAAGACATCATTCTCTTTTGCATGTGCATTCAAAGCAGGAAACTTCTGAAACCACACAGAACCCACAAAAAATATCAGAACTTTCCTTACACACTAGTGTAGAAGAGAAAAAGAAAGCAGATGACGTAGTACAACAATGTGATGGCTTACATATACATAACGCAATATCATCATTTTGTACTATGACTGACTCACCCGGCCTACTGGCTACGGCATTAGTTCCAGTCAGGGACGGACTCGGGAATGTAACTATGTTGAGATGTATTGTTGATTCAGGTGCCCAAGTGACATTGTTAAGCGAACGAGCAGCTCAATTATTAAGATCTAATAAAACACTTGTCAAAGGTTATGTATTTGGTAGTGGTGAATCAAAGGCTTCTGTGAGTCACATGATATCCTTTGAGATATTATCAAGGTATGAAAGGGAATTCAGTCTCAAAGTGGTGGCTTATGTTATTACAGGCAAACTCACAAGCATTTTTCCAAAAAAACCAATAAACTCAACAACTTGGCAGCATATTGAAGGACTTCAACTGGCTGACCCAAGCTTCAATCAACCAGGAAGAGTGGATATGTTGCTAAGTGCCAAGATATATAGTAGAATTTTGAAGAGTGGAGTAATTCAAGGCCCTCCTAACACGCCGTGCGCCCAGCAAACGAGGTTGGGATGGATCCTATTAGGAGAATTATCAGAACAGAGCCCAGAAGAGCTCATATCACTCCATATTCATGCTGATTTGGATGACATGCTGAAGGGTATGTGGGAGTTAGAATCTTCAGAGAAACGAGCGCACACAGAGGATGAAAAACTTTGTGAGAAGATTTTTAAAGAAACACATACCAGATCCGAAGAGGGGAGGTATATTGTAAAGCTACCCTTCAAAACGCCAACACCAATTTCAGTTGATGGAGAAACAAGGGATATAGCACTGAAAAGATTAAATCAACTTGAGAGAAGGTTCCAAGGAGATACTGAGTTGAAAGTGGAATATTCAAAGGTACTCAAAGAATATATGGACATGAATCATATGGAAGAAGTTCCTCAAGAAGAACAGAATAAGCCCGCTGTTTACTTACCACATCATGCAGTTATAAGAAAGGATAAAGAAACAACACAAACTAGAATAGTTTTTGATGCGTCGTGCAAAAACTCAAATAATATTTCATTGAACGAAGAGTTACTGGTTGGACCACAAATTCAAGAAGATTTAAGATATTTGATTATGAGATGGAGAATGAAAAGGATTTGTTTTGTCGCTGATATCCAAAAAATGTACAGGCAAATTCTAGTGACTAAAGAAGACGCAGATTACCAACGCATATTGTGGCGTGATGACATAAATCAAGACGTTCGCGATTATCGCCTTCTCCGAGTGACTTTTGGAACTGCGTCTGCGCCATACCTCGCAGTCAGAACACTGCACCAGTTAGCTGATGATGAAGCTATAAATGAACCAGTCGCTGCTAGAATAATAAAGGAAGATTTTTTCATGGACGACTTGATGTCCGGTTGCGATAACGTAGATTTAGCGATCGAAGCAGCACATGTAGTCAAAAAATTACTTCAAAATGGGGGATTTGTACTACAAAAGTGGGCGTCAAATAGTGTTAAATTTCTTCAACAGTTTCAACATAATGAGAGAAGTGCACATGTTGACCTTGGTCAAAAGGTCAACGGGACAATAAAAACACTTGGTATCTCATGGGATATGGGCAAAGATACCTTTCAATATCATATTGATCTCCCACCCTTACCTAAATCAATTACAAAACGAGGAATACTATCGGAAATTCAGCAGTTATACGATCCCCTGGGTTGGCTGGCGCCTGCACTCGTACCTGCAAAAATCATTATACAAAAGTTGTGGTTAAAGGGAATCGGATGGGACGAGGAAGTAGATAGGGATATAAAAGAGGAATGGTTAGAGTTACGCGAAGGGTTTAGAAGATTAAATGAGATTACTATACATAGATGGCTATGGACAACGCAAGATAGAATAAAAAAAACTACAATCCATGGCTACTCTGACGCTTCAATGAAGGCTTATTCTGCGGTGGCGTTTATGAGAGTTGAAACTGAAGATGATAATATTAAAACGGGTATCATTGCTGCAAAAACAAGAGTCGCACCTGTCAAAACTATATCGCTGCCTCGGCTAGAACTGTGTGGCGCCGTACTTTTATCCCGGTTGCTGAAACAAATAAGAGAAGCAACAAGATTATCGAATGATCATATTTTCGCATGGACTGACTCTACAGTAGTATTGTCATGGCTAAAAGGAGACCCTGGAAGGTGGAATGTTTTTGTGAGTAATCGAGTTGTGGAGATCTTGGAAAACACTGGGAACAGCAGGTGGGCACACGTTTGTTCGGCATCTAACCCAGCTGACGTAGCAACAAAAGGCATAGCGTCTTCTGCACTACTTCTTAATGAGCTATGGTGGAGTGGTCCTGATTGGCTGCAAAAAAGAGAAATTACTTTAGAAAATATTGATATAGAAGAAACAGATTTAGAGAAACGAAAATGCTTTCATACAGTTTTCAATACAGCAGAAGAAGACCAAAAAATCAGTCTTAAGGAATTTGATTCGTTAATAGAGTTACAAAGGGTCATAGCTTATGCAAGAAGATTTTTAAAGTACAAAACATTAAGTAAAGAAGAAGCCAAAGAAATAAATACAATAGAATTAGAAGAAGCTTTAGCCATTGTAATAAGAAAGATACAAACGGAAGAATTTAGAGAAGAAATTGTAAAGTTACAAGAAAAGAAACCAATAAGTAAAAATAGTAAATTAAAGACGCTCAATCCAATACTTTGTTCTAAAAATATTCTGAAAGTGGGTGGCCGTCTTAGAAATGCAAAAATACCTGAAAATGAAAAGTATCCGATCATAATAGGACATAACAATGATCTTTTACCCCTACTAATCGATGATGCGCACAAAAAAACTTTACACGGAGGATTACAGCTTACGATGACTAGCCTGCGATCTCGTTATTGGATTCTGAAAATGAAGAGTGCCGTTAAGGCACGTTTACACAAATGTCTTATATGTGCTAAACACAGAGCTAAAAACAGACAACAAATGATGGGTGACCTACCTGAAGTCAGAGTAACACCTGCACGTCCATTCCTAAATTGTGGGGTAGATTTTTGTGGTCCGTTCCAAGTATTGATTTCCAGATATCGTGGAGCTAAATGTCAAAAGGCATACATAGCTATATTCGTGTGCATGGCGACCAAGTGCACACACCTGGAGCTCGTGACTGACCTCACATCTGAAGCTTTTAGGAATGCATTCAAAAGATTTGTTGCCCGCAGAGGCAGATGTAACCATATGTGGAGTGACCATGGAACTAATTTCGTTGCTGGCAACAAAGAATTGGCTCAACTTTGGAAGGAAGCCAACTTAGACATACCTGGACATTTACAACACTTATTGGCCGAAGATGGAACCCAATGGCATTTGATCCCAGCCTACAGCCCAAATTTTGGTGGTTTGTGGGAAAGTGGCGTAGCTTCAGTCAAAGGGCATCTGAAAAAGATTTTAAACACCAATTTGACCTTTGAAGAGTTTTCAACCATTTTGTGCCAAATAGAAGCGTGTTTAAACTCAAGGCCGTTATGCCCCATAGACAATAACGACCCTGAAGTTGTAGAAGTGTTAACTCCTGGACATTTCCTGATTGGCGAAGCTCCGATTAATGTACCGGAACCAGACTTGCGCGATATAGCGCTAAACCGGCTATCTAGATGGCAGCACTGTCAAAAACTGGTGCAGCATTTTTGGCATCGATGGCACAATGAATATTTGAGCAGATTACAGCAGAGGCCAAAATGGCAACGACGCAAGCCTGAGTTTGAGATCGGCGAAATTGTTCTGGTAAAAGAAGAAAATCTGCCACCAGGCAAATGGTCGATGGGTCGTATTGTTCAAAAACATGTTGGCAATGATGGTATCTGCAGGGTGTACAGCTTAAAGTTCCGCGGAAAAATAACCCAACGCGCGGTGTCCAAATTGTGCCAACTTCCTATAAACGATGACTAAAATTAATACATAAATAATGTATGTTCCCATATAAAAGGTTTATATAAGCAATAAATAAGTTACTATTTTGTGGTATAACTTTCTATATTTAATGAGTAAATCTAATCGCTTCATCAAAATTCACATAACTTATTTCACTAAATACGTATAAATAAAATTGAATAAATGTAATCACCTATTTCCTTAATACGGCCCTGTTGTGCTGTGCAAACAAGTTCAGTCAATCCATGCAGCGATTCTCGGAACTGCTTAGATAAGAGACTTGTTTATGAGTTAAGTATGCATGTTCATTTAGTTTGAGTTAACATTTTAAAACTAACCACGAAATTGGTTGAAGTTACTTGAAATTAGGTTATGTTGCTGAAGATTTAGTTTTTGATAGTTAATTTAGAATAAGTAAGTAGGTATCTTAATGAATGATACGATACTAAGGACATTTGTTGGCTATATTTAATCTTAGCTTTACATGTGAGAAAAAACTATCGTTTTTTGGGGGGCGGTATGTTCGGTATATTCAAAGCTTTTTGTCATCTGGCATATCCAGCCATATTTACCTATACCTTTTATCTTTATGTTGTTCATGTTAGTATAAATAAATAGTTTTGTATTTAGCTACCGTTCGACTTCATATACCTACCCGAGTAGAAATATGTCTAAGCAGGTACCTACGTCATACCATACAGTCCACTATTCTGTTATTGAAGTTAAGTTAGTTGCAATTATACGGTTACTACCGACACACGTTCGTTTCATTACAAACAAGCCTTCCCAACTAAAGTGAACCTTATTGCCATCACACTTAGTAATATTATTTGCTCCCCGTAGCAATATAATAAAATGAAATTTTTTTTTTTCTGTATATTTCTTTTGTTCCCGTTCCTTACTGCATAACTAACTAATACGTAACCAACTGTAAAAAATCAATAATCAACTGTAAAAATTTAACAATTAAAACACATATTACAAATGACAACACAAAGTTAAGTGTTTGTAATAAAATATTTAATGGTTATTTAACCAAAAGTTAAGAAGAGTTGCTAATATGGCAACATCGATTATATATATTGCCCCGTGTCTATGCCAGAGTACGTATAATATATGATATATATATATAGCTCTGCGGCATATATGGAAAATATCCTTCCAAATAATTTCTAAGGTGTATATATATACATACATATTACATAACATCACGCCTCTCTCCCGTAGGCAGAGACCACAGATTTCCACTTGCTACGATCCTTGCATATCTCTTTCGCTTCATCTACATTCATTACTCCTTTCATACATGAGCGTCGGTTTAGGGTACTCCTGACATGTTCTTTTTTCAGAAAGAGATATGTTAGGATGGTTTGGACATATATATAATCAAACCAAATTTTCCATATATGCGCGCAGAGCATTGGTCTCAACGTTGTGGTGTGCTTCGTCTTTTGGTTTATGGACGCAATTTCATAGAAAATGAGAGGGATTTATTTGGAAATTAATGAAAGACTTACTTTATTGTTGAAGATATTGCAAGCAACAGTGTAGAATTAAACAAATCTGTGACGAGTGGTGTTTGTTAATCAGTGAAGCGGCGTGCCTTTGAATTCGCACGAATATATATGTACATATCTGAATTTGATCTTAAGACGTCGTATCACCAATCATCATCAACAGCCGGAAGACGTCCTCAATCATTATATTTGAGGTAGGTTTTCCATAGTTCCCACGCTTGGCAAGCGCCTTGAGTCTTAGGGATTGCTAGCGGGCGTCTTAATAGGCACGAATCAATTGCTATTTTAGATGTTATATTGATTGAAGAGATTGTGTTATCTACTTAGATATATATGTAGGTGTATAGTATGAATACTTACTCAATTCTTCCAATGACTTCAGAATGAAATATCCTGTTCGCAGCAGAAGCAAACTCGATGGATACTGCCGGGCAAGCTTCCGGGTCATAGTCATTAATGCAACCATTTTCGTTCTTATCCATGTATATTAGTTTTTTTTCGATCATGTTATCTCTTCCTACAAACAGTAAATCAATTTTAAACAGGGACTACTAATGTTAGTGTACAGTAGATATAGTTGAGTTTGATTCTTAAAATTCAATGTCTGCTAGTCCTTCTGAAAATACGTGTACCACTATTGTTGAATATGTTTTCGGTCCAAATCTACACCCTCGCCTACGGCTCGGACTGCAACCCGCAGCCTCATGTATATAATGTACTAATGATAAAGCATTGTTGAGGTTTTTGAACAATATTACTATCGACAAACTTACCGATTAAAATAGGTAAGTATTCGTAGTAAACTATATGTTGGAACATGGCGATTGCAATCCGGCGTGCTTCTTGATATGTTTTCTCATCGTCCCAGTGCGGATTCATTTCATTTAGAGCATCTGCTATATAGTTGTGCTGCCTCAAGTGTAAATGGTGAAGCATAGTTAGTTCTGGATTCTGGTTTACTCTGTCGTCACCTGAAAGTAACATTATGTGGCATGTGCCTGTTTAAACATAATGCACATTAACGCCTGGCTAACAACGGCTCTCGAGTATAATAGTTTGTAACCAAGCGCTGTTGTGGCAACAATATTTTGGGAGCCAGTTTGTATCATAGCTAAGCTTCCATTTTCAGCTACGTCACCAGTTAAAAAATGAGATAATGGTATATAGGTTGCCCATCGGCAGTAAAAAATAGCCGGACGAAGGAACTTTGTGAACGTTTGAGCTTTTGAGAGTTCCGTAATCAAAAATAGTTTTAAACGACTTCTAAAAAAAGAGAAGATTCTCAATTTTACTGTTTTATGTTGTTTGTAAATTATGAAATGTCAAACATTACTTTCAACATTACTTACAACTTAAAACAAGTTTAAATTAATTTAAAATAATAAAAAGCCCGACTGCAAATTATTTATTTTCGTTAAAGGTTTTATCGTGCCATTAACATTAAAACTACAAGTTTAATATTATTTGTAACATTTTTTTTATATGTGGAATCGTTTTTAAAAGTTTTGATACACCACACGATGGATTTGGAAAAAATAAAATGTTAAGATAATTAATAGATAATTTTTATCTCAAATTACGTCTAAAATCCATTAGTTTGTTTTTAATTTTTTAATTTACCTAGTATCATTTTCGCTATCAAGACAAATCTAACGATATCTCATACATTAAAAACGGTTCAGCCGTTTAGAAGTTATGGTGGAATAAAGAAACTCACAAACATACATTCGCCCACGAACCCTGAATACACAACTCAATTTTTTTTGGCCAGTCGTGGAAATTAGTTCATAAATGACGATTACTAATTTAGTTTCTCAATCATGAACTTATTTTAATGATATTTTTTGTTAAGTATGGTATACCCCTCGAAGGTGTTTCTATTTAGTGTTCATGAAAATTGGTACATTGATTTAAAAACTATAAGTTATTTATCTGAAAAATATACCGGCGGTATGCCTTTATTAAACAAAATACTATGAACTATATACAACACTACAGCTACTACAATAAAAGCATTTAGACACCTATAAGTCATAGCAGACTCATAGGCAGTCCAAATGAATTGGCATACTTGGTAATTCAGTATAGTATTAGATAGTTAAACAGTATTGTAGACACATAAATTATCTGGTAAGAATTAGGTATCACTAAAACTAGTGTAAAAATATTTTTTTAAAAAACGGATCCGGCTTCCAATCCCGAATGGTATGAAATAAGTTGTTGATTGTGATCATGATAATGAGAGGTCAGTGTTTTAGATTAGCATGGTACCGACTCCAAGAAGTAATTTCATACTTTTCGAGTGTTGGAAGTCGATCATCTCTTTTTTTTTGTAGCTAATAAGGGCTAGCCCTTGAACACTATCTCACTTGCAGGTAAGTACGATTATGTGCTCGAAGATAATATTTATAATAATAAACCTTAACTTTATCTATCGTCTATATATAGTCACAAAAGAAAATTACATTATTGTCAATGTATAACCGTAATAAAGACAAACATTAAATAGGACAATTATTGTGTGATGAACCTCAGATGCCTAAGTTAGACTTGAGAAAGCCTCTAATATAGATATCAGTGTTTCCCCTAGTTACATATCATATTATTTGTACCAGTTACAGATTGCATTTAATGGTAAACAGACTAGGCCTAAAATTACTGGCTCAGTAACTACTGCTTATTATAGGGGCTTAGTGACAGACTTTCTACTTTAGGGTGATAAGCAGCCAGGCGGACATACGCAAAATGCACATCCACCATGCGGTGAAGCTCAAGCTGCCAGCGGGGATTGAACTATGGACCTGCGACATGGCAATCCATAGCTATTACTACGGCTATCAGTGCTTCAGATTAATCTATTATTATCAATGTCACTGATGTTGGTCTGTTTGTACATCCGTATGTAACATATGTCTAGCTTGTAAGCGGGAAGAGTTACAAACCTTATCTTTAGCTTTGTGTTGAATAAGAATCCGAAACAACCGAAATGCAAGATTTAAAAGAATAATTTGTAAGGGCAGTCCAATACGTGAAGGGGACGCTGAAAAATATTTTCGTACCCTAACATGTTTGGTAACCTTGCCTAGAACTTAGCTATATTTTAATAATAAATAAATTGAGGTCTGCCAAAGCTATCATTTAAATTTTATTGTTTCTGGCTAGCTATTACCCTAAGGTAATCCAAAGAATTACCGGTGTGATCTAACAGCCTTCCTTATAAACCAGTTTGCATTCTGGAGTCAGTAAGCGTGGACTTAAAATATTTAAACTATATTTTAGGTGGCAAATTCAATGCAGTTCCAAAGCAAATCAATTGTTCTTAACGGGCTATTACGGTGATGGGCGGGGGCAGTTAATATTGGGAAGGTCACTTGCTAGTTTCAGAAATGTTAAGAATCTAGCACGCATATGGGATTGTTAAAATTACTTACCAGCTTTGTAACATGCTTCTGTTGAAGAGTTGACATTACATTTTTTAAAAGGATCAGGGACTTGTGTTAGAAATTCGTTTCCGTTTCGTTTGTCAGACTTCAACTTGCCTCCTTCAAATGCTCGCAAACTCATAGCAGTTTCTTCATCACTTCCGTAAAGAAACGACATGTCTAGAACTGAAGTAACTGTTGTAAGCTGTAAAGGTACCAAAATTAATACTAATATTTAACTCCGGTAACAGTTCGCAAACATAATAAAACAAAAAGAAATGATGCACACAGTGCAGCCATACCCGTGGGATTTGTAACGACTACCATTAACAAAATACTTTCCCTTTTCTCTGATCATCTGAAGCAGTGATGGCTCAGTGGCATTGGCTATGGACTGCCGCGCAGCAGGACCATGGTTAGAATCCCGCCGCGGGCTTGAGCTTCACTGCATGGTGGAAGGGCATTTTGCAAATGCCCGCCTGGCTAGCAACCACCCTCGTAGAACATCTGTCGCCAAGCACCTAACGGTGTGTTCCAGCAACAGTCCTTGAAAGCCAGTGAAATTACAGGCACATGAGAATTAACAACTATGTCTCAGGGTGACGGGCGCAGCGCAATTCGTGACTTGTAACGAAATGCAGGTAGAGGTTAGTCTGCTTAACAGCAGGTGGGTCTCAAGCTTGTTCCGTCACAATAACATTACAAAAAACCGCTGAACGTCATTTCATATTTAGAGTTCTATTTGTAACATAATCAATTGAATAATATTTAATTATCATCTCTACCGGAAATGCAATCGGGATGCAGAAGAATTCCAAATGGGCATATTCAAGAAACATTTTTTATTGACCTGTAGGAAACAAATACGGAGTTTGCGAGATATAATGAATAACGCATAGGAAATTTTACGAAACTAAAAAAATCAGTGAAACAATTGTATTCCTTAAATATTTTCAAATAATTCTCCACATCTATTGCTGCAAAGTTTCATGCGCCCGTACCGATTTCCAAATGAATTGCCGCAAAAACCATCTCCACAGCAGCTAGCGTATCTTCGGTGATGAAAACTGTACCTATCTCTTTGACGGATCAGCTGACGAACAAGCCTTCTCTTCGATAAAACTGCTGAGAGATTTGCTGAACCATCGGTACACAATTATTTTTACACCTTAGAAGGACTTTCATCCACAAATGCAATTTAAAATCTGCTAAAAGATTTCAAGAAACAAATGTGGTGTGAAAATGTTTAATTCAATTTTTCCGTGAGGCTAGAGGGGATTAATCTGTGAGTGAGACACTATTATTATATCTAGTACATAAAAACATGTGATGATGAAAATTATTTTCCAATTTGACGATTATCGGCTTGATTCCATCTAGGGGTTTGAGCTTTAGCGCAAGCTATCAACATTTATTCGAAATATCTAGTTTATTTTAACTTTTAAACATAAAATTTGATATTAGTTATATAAATTTCAGGATGAAACATTGCTGTGGCCCAGAGATATATCGATGTGGGATTTCAAAATGTAGTTCATATTTGATGCATGCGTAGACCGGTATCATTCAAAGTTACATTTGTAGGAAACCATTAAACCAAGCTATCCGTGCTGGCCGAAATCGGTATTCCTGATCTCATATAATTTTCTAATGTGTGTCGAAGCAGGATTCCAGCACCATATGAATTAATAAATAATGATGTCGGCTTGAGCTTCACTGCATGGTTAATTGAGGAATTGTTATTAGTATTATATATTTCGGTTCTGCACAAAATCTTATTTTTACAGAAATATAAATATGAAACTTTAGTTGGTTGAAAATAATAATTTGACTCTTTAGGATTTAATCAGGGTCCTATATTCTACGAAAGAAACGCAACGAATATTGCACGCGCAGTTATATAGATAATGCATTTTGAAAATATTTACACAGTATTTCTTTACCAGCTTAAGGTCGTAAATGCATAAAATAAGATACCTACAGGTTTTGTTTCGATCTGTTTATGCCATAGTAGGCAATAGTGATTAGAGAACAAAGAACCATTTGTAATGAGACTGTGTAGTAGTAATGAAATAATATATGATTAGCATTTTTTTTGAAGCAATGATTTCTTAGCGTTTGTAACTATGAGCTGCGGCGCCCATGGCTCGATACGTCCCAGCTGGCTTGAGCTTCACCACATGGTGAAAGGTCATTATTCGAATGCCCGCCTAGGAGGTAGTTATACCACCCTCAAGTAGAAAATCTATCGCCAAAAAGCTAACAGTATGTTCCAGCAGCAGTCCTTAAGAGCTAGCAAAATAACAAGCACATGAGACTCAACAACTGGATGTCTCAGTGTGAGTCCAATTTAACACTTGTGACGAAATGCATCTGTTATAGAGAGCGGTTGCCGCTTATCCTCACATGGGTCTTAAAATTGCACCGTCACAAAAACAGACATTAATACAAAAATATAATGTTGATATATATTGCTCAAAAATACATTGCTTATATTTTTCGAGATGTATTTTGTCGTAGTAAGTAATTGAAAACTGAAGTTATTGTTTTGGCAAATAGAAGTTGGAAGCTTTCGGGAAGGAACCTAAAATACCATTAAAAAACTTATTCTCTATTAATCAAATAACTTTAAACGGTTTAAATCACGTATATTTATCATATTTTTTGTCTCGATGTTTACAAACACTTAGCAGTGATCGTGGTCACGGAGTGACTGATCACTCGAAACTACTCGTTTAACTACTATGTGTAATAATCGCGAAAACTTAAGACAACATTAACTTATCCTTTTTTATTTACTGAATAGTCTGAAAGAATTATGGATGAAATAAAATGGACTTGTTTGCCCTGAGGAAGGGGTATAAGCGCTTACAGGATTAGGAGCCCTAAGCAAACAGGATCAATTTAACGGTTCGCTTCACAGACTGCGGGTTATTTTATAACTTTTATTCCACAAGCGAGTTCAATGCAAATATTCTGAGATTGTTTCTTAGTACAAAATAATAATGTTATAATATCTTGGACATTTTTTCAATTGGATTTTGTAACGTATTACAAAAATGATTTCAAACTTCACAAAATTATCAGTACTAATATTATAAATGCGAAAGTAACTCTGTCTGTCTGTCTGTTACGCTTTCACGCCAAAACTACTGGATCGATTTGAATAAAATTTTAGTATGGAAATAGTTTGAGAGTCGGGAAAAAACATTGGATAGTTTTTATCCAACTGCGCAAAAAGAGGTTAATGTTTTTACGCGATAACCGACATACGCGCGGCCGGAGCCACGCCCGGAAAGCTAGTTATACATCATTTAAGAACTTCTTTTTTAATTGAAGCAATGATTTACATCAAAGCTTGTAGTTATCAATTTAACGCCAGCTAACGATTAATTTTACAAAATTAAAACGAAAACAACACATATATTTGCGTTAACGCCTGCCATGGAACATGCGTAAATCAATTTAAAATTCCAACGTTAAATTTTGTCAAATATATATAAACATTGTTATATGAATATTTGCCTTGGTAAAACGAACCTAATACGGAAAGGTTTAAGCTACTAGGACACAAACTATGGGCTTCAGCATGGAAGTCAAATATTGAAGCAGTAATAGCCCAATCGCATTGAGTATGGAGTGACGCGCATAGTAAAACTGCATTTTGTGAATGCACGTCTGGCTAACTACCACCCTCAGGTAGAAATTCTGTCGCCAGGCACCTCACGGTATGTTCCAGTAATTAAAGAGCCAGTAATTGTAGGTTAAGGTTAAGGACTACATCATTATTTTCAATCAGGTGATATTTTAGTTAAAAGCCTACCTATCAGCAATAAAGTAAAAAAAACCAATAGTTACACTGCGCCAATAAAACTGCGTGAAAAAAAATTTAGAGATCCTTTGATATTCCGCTTACCTATAGGACGGTCCCTTGGGTGCCGGGTTAGAATTGCACCCCCCGTGGGTGTCGTAAGAGGCGACTTAGGGAAAAATACTGGAAGGTGGGCAGCAGCGCCTTTCAAAGAACTGCCAACTTACACTGCGATCCCCAAGACACCTGCCAAGCGTGGGGATTATGGCAAATACCCCCTTAATAGGGGAGGCTATGTTCAGCAGTGGACGATCCGGCTATTACAGTACAGTAAAGGACATCAAAGGAGAGAAAAATGACCTTCCCTCATAAACAAGACCATTAAAAGACGTGGCAACGAGAGCATTAAAAGACAACTTTAGTGCTAACCTATACACGACCAATACCAGATGTAGTAACATCAATAATAGATGAATAAAGTACCGTTAAATAAAGTACCAATCACGGATATCTGTAATTTACATGGAAGCGCGGCAAGGGAGCCTGATATCCAGCCACGCCACAAATTTCGACAAATTTTTCACTTTCCTTCTTGGTATTTTGTTACGATTATAAATGCACATTATTCATATTTAAATTGCCACTGTGGCACTGCAACGATGTATTGCACGAAGTCTTGTAGCTTGGTAATTGGCCACATTGTCTTCTATGACAGTTAATGATTAATTACTGATTTGCCTCTTCGTTCATCATGCGAACCGCCAGGGAATGGAATACTCTACCTGAGTCTGTGTTTCCAGTGAAGAGGTGGCTTCTGGGTAAGCTCACTCCATCATCGATCGCATCATCACTTAACATCAGATGAAATAGTGATCAAGTGCTACCCAGTACGGAGTAAAAAAAGTAAATTACACAAATAATTAAACTACAAGCTTGACTCCTCTTTCTTCCGTTAGAGTCAGTTTGGAGCTCAAGCAATTAAAGCCTCTGATGCATATAAAAAAAGACAGTTCAATACACTGCCAAAGTGAAAATACTATACTCTGAATATATGTGAATGTGATTATTATTCAAAAGAATCTTGAGTTGTACCTAAATAAAGTAACTGGCACTATAGGCATATACAGTACACGATATTGAGCTTGATAATTCTATCGTGGTTTAAAGATTCTATAAAATTTTGAGTTCACTCACCGGATTGGACACCTTCGTTGCATTTGTACATTTTATATCTTTAGTTGATTTCGTTCTATAGAAATGCATACAAGTTATCCCTTCTGGTACGTTGTATGGATCGTCTTCTGGTATTTTAATAGGAGCACATCTTCGATCAGTCGATGCTTCTGGTGTCGGTTTCCCTTCAAAGCAGCATGATACTGTTCCTGTTTCTAGTAAAGATAAGAACTATATTCGAATTTTAATTTTAATCAAAGTTCCATGCAAACCTTGCAGAATGCATCATGTTATAATTGCATTACAATGTCTTATACAGATATATTAAGATTTGAAGCGGATGAGAGGCGAAGTTCCAGATATTTAATTACAGAAAATTATTTTTTGTGTTGTACCTAGTCATTATTTAACTAAGTTAAGCAACGTTCGCTATCATTGTGACTTCGATAGGTGACTACGCTTGTGGTATCGCTCACAGTCGTTTTCTTAGAATAAAAGTCCTTATAGCACTGGCAGGTCATTCTGTGAATGTACACCTCGCTATCTACCGCTACCAAGTAAAAAATCTGTCGCCAAGCACCTTACTTTGTGTCCCGGTAGCTTTTCTTAAGATGTAGGTTAGTCTGAACAACATCTTCAACCGCATCGTCACTTGCCATCAGCTTAAATAGTGGTCAAAGGCTTTATCAGCTATTAGAAATGTTCTTTTTCACAGAAATGAATAAGGAAAACTTACTTTTATGAGCCACACCAGCTACTTTCGACATGTCGTGGGCTATCAATTGTCCGTATTGCATAAAGGCTACTGTCCATAATGGATCTGGTTTAGGTACGTCAGCGTATAATTTAAGGCTGCAAGTGCGAGGATTTGGTAATTTTTTCTTAGATTTTGATTTCGGAAACTCGTATATACCTGTAAATATTGCAATAATTGTGATGAATAGTTTATAATAATAATAAAACAAGTTTAAATTGCTTCTTTTGTTGTCAATCCTGATGTGGGGTTAGTAGGCGCCTGCGTATCTCGTTAAAATTCTTCGGGCTTGGCTACGTGGCGTTGGTGATGTCATGGCGGCTTAGCAGGAAAATTAGGCGGAATTGTCACTACATAAATTCTATTTATATTTTATAAGTGTTTTTTTAATATTCATTTAATGTTTTCTTGAAATATTTTAAAAATATTTTTTTATTATTAAGCAGATATGGATTTATGCATTCCGGGGTGCTGGGTTAGAATTGCACCTCCCCGTTTCTTCCCGTGTGGGTATCGTAGAAGTGAACTTAGGGAAAAATACTAGAAGGTGGGCAGCAGCGCCTTCTTAAGATCTATGCCATCTGGCATTGCCATCACCAAGCCGCCTGCCAAGCGTGGGGACTGTGGCAAAGACCCCTTACATAGAGGAGGCTGTGTTCAGCAGTGGACGATCCGGCTGATACAGTATAATTATGGATTTCCGAAAAGTAATGCCCAAATCTTTTCAGAAAAATCTATTCAGTATTATTTTGTCATCTTTCTGGCTACGAACTTCTTTTTAGTAAGTATAGTAACTTTGTTCGTTATGCCAACAATTCAACACTGTTTAAAGCCATATTAAATATATTTTCCTGATAAAAAAAATGTCTACGCACCATCTGAGTAAGTATTTGGAAGTAATCGTTCATAAGCTGTTAGAGGAGTAGACCACCAGCTGTGCTCCAGATTGTTGCAAGATCCATCGTAGCTCCGATATTTCGATTCCTCGCATTTCTTCGGCACATCTCCACAAAATATTGCACATGTTCCTGGCTCTTCTGGTTTGGTAGATTTTGGACACTGGTCTTTTTTTTTAATACCTAAAAGGTTTGATAGCAATGAAGCTTCCGTAAATGCAATTAATTCAAACCACAACACCCAATTCATTTTATTCTGAATATGTATAATATGGTCATGCAAGTTCAAATTGTACTTCAAGATTATTTATTGTGAGACTATACGTATAAAACATGTATTATTATAAATATGAATTCACAGCCAACAACTGTAACAGATGTCACAACAATAGAATATTTATTATTCATTTCTTTTAAGGGTTCCTTAGCACAACATTGCATTTATCAGTACTAATATTATAAATGCGAAAGTAACTATGTCTGTCTGTCTGTCTGTTACGCTTTCACGCCAAAACTACCGGACCGATTTGAATGAAATTTGGTATAGAAATAGTTTGAGACCCGGGAAAAAACAAAAGATAGTTTTTATCCAACTGCGCAAAAAGAGGTTAATGTTTTTGTGCGATAACCGACATACGCGCGGGCGGAAAGCTAGTAGTAGTTCATTAGCAAATTCTGTCTGTCTGTCAGACTGTATATATTATGTTGCCAGATTATTTTAAAATCATAATATAAATGAAGTTAAAATGTGGTAAACTTATTAGCGAATATTTTAAAAATATATGTATACTTAAAATAATAATATGTTTTATATAAGTCTCTTTTTTATGTGTTTGTGACGGAACAAGCAAGAGGCTCACCTGATGTTAAGTCCTTTTTATTCTGTTGTTAAGCGGTAACTTTTACCTATAACAGATACATTTCGTCACAAGTGACGAACTGCCCTGACACATACAGTTGTCGAGTCTCATGTGCCTGTAATTTTACTGGATCTCAAGGACTGCTGCTAGAACACACTGTTAGCTGCTTAGCGACAGATTCTCTAATTGAGGGTGATAGTAACCAGGCGAGCATTTGCAAAATGCTATCCCATCAAGCCGTAAAGCTCAAACTGAAGGGTGAGGATCGAACCATGGGCCAGCGGCAAGGCAATCCATAGCTATAACTACTCCAACATTCCTTCAAAATATTTTTATTACAATAAATTACATAGGAAAAAGATATTATTCGATTAAGTGTAAATATATTTTTAGAATATATTCTCGTACGTTGAGTTCATTTAACGTTATTTATATTATGATTCCTATGAACTGATTTTAAATTTGATTTGCACACCATGTTCAATTTGATTCAAATTGAAATATAGGATAGCTTACATTTAAATTTATAGTCGCAATAACCCGTGCAAAGCCGGGACGAGCCGCTAGTTGTAATGTATAATAAAAGAATTCTTTTTTTCAGATTACTGACTGTTAGGCAGAAAAAACAAGCGCTGATGGTTACGCACATTTATTATCTTGTAGAAGTTTGCAAAATTAATGCTTGCTTTATCTACCTACTCCCAAGAACCGTTCAACAGGCGCATTTAGTGTTTCAAGTAGCTGCCACGTGAGGTCTCATATTTGGCTTCTCACATCTTCTTCTACACACTAGGGTGCCATCCCTAGTGTGTAGAAGATGATCTTAATAATTGATTAAAACTAACATAAGTTTGACACATACTAAAAGACATTGTGAACCGAATTAAACTTACGGTATTTTTACGTCGAGAAGGCGTCTCGACCGGTTTCGCGACTTTCAGAGTCGCTTCGTCACGGAGTGCGTGCGCTCACGCATGCGCCCACGCATGCACTAGTGGTGGCGCTGCCTGGCGGCGGCCCCGCGCCCCCGGAGCGAGCCGCGCGCTCTGCTGCCCTCCTCGCGCACTCCGACGTCACTGACGGCGCCGGCTTAGGTGCATCGTTGGTTTCTTCGTCACTGGCACTACTGTCCTTCCATTCTACCAGACCTGTGCACGCCGCACTGACTATCTTGCGGCAAGATGACGGGTGCATTATTCCAAAATAATGCCGTCATCCGCGAAACCAGTCAAAACGCCTTCTCGACGTAACAATACCGTAAGTTGAATTCGGTTCACAATGTCTTTTAGTATGATCTTAATAGGTAAGTAGCCAGAAATCTAGCGATTGTGCACCTCATGAAGTGCACTACCTGTTTTTTTTTATGGGATAGGAGGGCAATCGAGCAGGCCACCAACGGCCACAAACATCCACAACACCAGAGGTCTCGATGATGCGTTGCCGGCCTTTAAGGAGGGAATATGCTCTCTTCTTGAAGGTTCCTAAGTTGTAACTGTTCGGAAATACTTCACCTGGCAGCTGGTTCCATAATGTTGTAGACAATACGCTAGTAAACCCAGATTACAGAAATTACAAAAAATATACCTTAAATGGTCCAACTTCACGCTCATAAGTATGAAATAACTTGTTGAAGTCGGTAGCAAGATAATTTTAAAGTTTTTTTCACAATATGGTGCTCATTGTACTGACTTCGACAAGTTACTTTATACTTTTGGGTGTTGAATTCGGTTCCATTTCGAGGTAAAAAAAATTAACACCCATTTTAGTGAACCTTGCTACTTAGGGGATAAAGTCATTCACTGTAAATAACTATATCATCAAGATAGGAAAACTTTTTCAGTTATTCGAGTGTAACTCAGAAACAGCTTAACCAACTTTAATGGCATTCAAATGGAATCACACGGGAAGCACCAGCTTTCAAATAAAAAAAACATCAAAATCGGTTCACCCAGTCAAAAGTTGACAATGACAACATCCTCTTTTTTTGAAGTTGGTTGAAAATTAGGTGTGATAAGTGCAAAGTAATGCAATGTGTTACTCTCCTGTTTGCTTATTTGTACAGACTCTGGAAGACATAGGGAAAATATATCATTTATCATATTTTCCATCATATTATTTAGTTGAAGTCATAGGAGCACTGCACATTAGTTTTTATGTCTATATGAATCATTGACTGTTTAATCAGCTGTATAAAGTCCTTTGAGAGTTGCTTCTAAGTACAATAACAATATTACTGAACAAAGCAATAATAATTGCAATTAAGTAGAATGATATCATTTTGCATTAATATAAAAGTACTTTGTCCTGTGTTTCTAATAGAAACAGTATACTTAATGTAACTTATTGCAGGTGTTTTGCATACGTACAGAAGTAGAGGGTGGCCACTTCTTTGTATAATTCTTATATGCAAAAGAATAAAATTTAGTAAGCACAGTCGTTTTGAGACTATCGGTAGACATTGCATGATTTTGCATGGTGGTAGGGCAATATGCGAAAGCTCGCCTGGCTATCTACCACCGTTGATAATGAAATCTCGCCAAAAACCTCACAGCGTGTTGCGGTTTTTTTTATTTTTACATATCATGGGTGACCATTGAACTCTATATACTATATCTCGATGTGGGTGACAAACAAAAAGACGCTCATAACTCATTAATCAATGTATTTGAATAATTCAAACACAGTCAAGAAGGTCGTTCTTTTTCTTCTTCTATTTTTGTACCTTACCATCTGTTTTGAAATTACCAGTAGGTAAATCCTCTAAATATGTTAATTATGCATGATGGCTGCAATATATTTACATTGTTATTGTCAACTTTATAATATGCTAAATAATGATTTGTCAATGTGATAGACCTACTCGTGAAAGTTAATAATAATATACAGGGTTATTGGTAGGTAATATGATAACAACGTTTGAGATATTTTTTTTATTTTTTAAATATTTTTTTGTAATTGAATGCCTACTTTGAGCCAAGAGCGTTCATGGCGGCAACATTGGTCGTGGCCGTGCTCCTTTTGAATAGTTTTGAATATTTAAGTCGAGCAAAGTAATAAAAAATATGAAATAATAAATTACAGGCACAAGACACTTTTAACATTACATGAGTGTTGTACTTATCCCGTCAAAAACACATAAAAAACACGAAAAATATTCATAATATACGTATAAATATATATTAAAAAAATAAAATTTAAAAAAATTGTTATAAATATATTATATTTATAACATTTTTTTTTTAAATCTCAAACTGTTTGTTAGGATTAGCAGATGGCAACCCTAAGAGGTTGTTAGCATATTACCAATAACCTTGTAGATAGTGAGTTTCTCTTATTATAATATAATAGGTACGTAATATTAAAGTTTGCGTTGTCTGTTTTTTTTCTTGTTATCAGTACGTTCGATCCAAGTATCAGATAATAAAATATGTGTGTCGCTTAGGTGTGGTTTCGTCAATCTTCAAACGGCTGGTACTTTCAAAGTTCTTGGCAGATGTTTTTACTTTAGTCGCAAACTTTTTGATGATTTGTATAAATTGTACTCGTGCAGTATTGATTTATTGATTGTGGAAATATCATATCAGCGCATCCTGCAACAAAATAGTAATGGAAATCGCTCCTTCAAAATGAAAAAAAAATAAGAATATTTTACTCTTCACTATTTACATACTCCGTTACAAAATTACAAATTTACGAGAGAAAAAATGTAAGTCATGTGCGGGATTCAAACCCACGTCCATCCACCTCTTTAGCCAAGGTATGCTCTAATCCAATTGATTAATCTAAAATGACAATGAGTCCATAACTAATTTTTTCCTATCGTTCTTTTTAACCATCGTATTGGGATGGAGAAAATATTATTTCCTCTCGTAAATTTGTGAATTTGTAATTTTGTAATCTAATCCGCAGAGCATTGGACAGCCGCGCAGCAGGTCCATGGTTCGAATCCCGCCGCAGGCTTGAGCTTCACTGCATGGTGGAAGGTCATTTTGCGAATGCCCGCCTGGCTAGCGAACACCCTCAAGTTGAAAATCTGTCACCAAGCACCTAACGGTGTGTTTACCTGGATTTATGCTCCGTTCTCACCACACGTACGTCGATGCTTGGTGAAGATACCACCAGCACTACATGTTTTAACCCGCGCCGCGTATTGTGATTATATCACAGTACACACGATATCGAAGAAATATTGCAGTGACGCCAGTGAGGAAGCTCTGGCAAGAAGCAACATCCAAGAGGACCCGTGAAGACGTGGATATCTAGATGAATTCAGGTACCACTGTGCAGCTTCTTCATTCTGATTTTTACTGTATTCCGCTCTTTAATACTTTCACTAGCCTATGGATAAAACCCCCGCATTTCTCCCACTGGCAATGGCTTGTACTGCTCAGCCGAACAGTGGGGGTCACACAAAGCTTCACCATGTTTAAACACTCAGTATTAAAAATATGACGAAGCTACGTTTGTAAGAAAAAAATTTAACAAAAAATGGAACCAACTTCAACACCCAAAAGTGTGAAATAACTTGTTGAAGTCGGTACCATGATGGTTCAAAAGTACCTATTATCACAATATTGTGGGCATGGTACCGACTTCGACAAGTTATTTCACACTTTTGGGTGTTGAAGTCGGTTCCATTTTTTGTTAAAAATTTTTTTTTCAATCTTTTTAGTGTACCTCAAAAACGACTTGACCGATTTTGATGAAATTTAAAATGGGACCAAACGACAAGCATCTGCTTACAAACAAAAAAAGAATTTTCAAAATCGGTTCACCCTGTCAAGAGATCTGAGGTAACAAACATAAAAAAAAAAAAAAAAATACAGACGAACTGAGAACCTCCTCCTTTTTTGGAAGTCGGTTAAAAAGAGCCATGAGCAAAACATCATATCTAGGCTAATTAAAACATTCAATTTTATGCTGCCAACTAGGAATTTCAAATAACCGTTCATTTTATCCACACAAAAGTATAACTCATACACGTGCCGTTGATATCGATTATCGTTGTTTATTATACAGACACCTATTCAATAGTTGTACATAGAGTTCGATTAGTTATTTGAACTAGTTTTTAATGCTGGGTCCATAGATAATACTACGAGTTGGTCTTTAACTATTAGGATGATAGCTCATAATATGTGACTCACGGGGTGTCATCGCGTAGGGATTCGGCTGATCCAGTACAGTTATTATAAGCTCAAATAGATCTGTTTCGATAAAAATCACGTGCCCAAGACATAGGAATCTACTCTAATAGCACTAATGAGCACTAGGATCTAGGAATGCACAAAACCTTAATACAATCACTAATCATTCATTAAAATTTGCGATAAATGCACTAATAGACTATTTATTTACAGAACTTTCCAAATACAAACAATAATTGATATTTATTTTAAAAAGTTAGCACATATTCTCCAAAAACCCCGAAAAAAATATTCAAATGACTAATATTATCAATGGATAACATCGTACTACGAACTATATACGAGTACAACACAAGTCATTGGAGACTCTCAGGCAGTTCAAATGCTCTAGCCCACTACCAGTTAGCAGCGTGCCCAGCATGCTGGCAGTGATGGATAAGATGAAAAGCGTGATAATCATGGATAAGTGTTATTATCACTTTTTTTTTTGTTGTACATAGATATAATATGTGTGCTTTGTGTTAAATTATGGTACTCAATGCCAACTTTAGTCAGTTTGCTATCTATTCTGAAACACCGCGCCGGACATTAATTCCCAATTTACTTTTTTAATATCTTTTAGTAATATGCTGACTTTCCCTTGATGCTGAGTTTTTGAATGTCTTTCTGTAAGTAACATGCCGCCGAAACGTATTGTTCAGAGGTTAGTATCGCAGTATAGTGTTTCAGAATAGATGGTAAGCAACTAAGATCGGCATGTATTTAACATAACCATTTGTGCTTTGTCTGATATTGTGGCAATCTAAGTTCATATTATATTTTATAAGATTTGTAGTACAAGACAGGAAGGGGCCCTTTTGTTTGCTCTAAATTGCAGCAACACCCCACTCACATTGACGTGAGTAGTGACATAATATAAATTTCTTCTGGTAACTTTTTAAGCCTACAGCAAGGTATGGAACAGTTCTTAAAATTAAAGCCGTATACTGTAATTATGGAACAAAATTCTAAGAGTTCATGTATTTACAAAACAATACAAATATTATTTATTGAACACTAATTTTAACAAAAAAATTATGTTACAGAGATAAGCAAAAGGATGCACAATGGGCGGCCTTATCGTTAAGTACAACTTCTTACAGGTCACCGTGAATGGATATGAAAGTAAATGCATATTGAGGACGGTGGTGTACAACATTACAAAGCAAATTATCAAACTTGATTTGAAAACAGATATATAATAATAATAATAATAAAAAAAAAAAAAAAAACACCGCTGACATACGTCGCCTTTTTTCACAAAACAATTTTAAAATTGAATTTTTACACTTTATGGCTGATATTTCCTACTTAATTATATTCTGAGTGTATAATAAAACCTTCCATAACATAAGCAGACAATATTTTATAAAATTATAGAAGAAACAATTAAAATGACTACAAATTGCTATACTGACACTTTATGTCAAAGAACAAAGAAAACAACAACAAATTACAATATGGAATTAAACCAATAGATATCATAAATATGATCACAAGATTAAAGGCGAGACAGAATACCACAGCGGCGACCACCTGCGCACATATCCCATCACCGCCTACCCCGTCAGCTCCGAGCTCTTCGTCGGGAGACGAGTTCCACACTCCCCGCGAATCGAGTGCATCGAGTGATGAGGGTGGGCCACCGACGCCGCCGCCGCCGCCGAGACCTGTGCGACGGGGACGTCCCCCGCCACCGGCACGCTTGGAGCCTGTGGGGCAATCTGCTCCGCGCCCGGCCCCCGCTACCGGTGGTATAGTGCGCCGCATGCGATGGACTCCATCAATCAATGAAAACTGCATGCGCGCCTACTATGGGGCTACGGAGGGAGGAACAATTCTGACCGCGTATCGTGATCGTATGCTGCCTCTGTTTCAGACCCTTGAACCGACTGTCGCCGTATCCGCCCAACGCCTATCAGATCAAGTGCGGGCTATCCACCGGTGCAAGCTGTTAGACCAGTCTGTGCTTGATCGGCTACGCCTGGAGGCGCTTACTACTCGCGCGACTCCTTCCATGGCACAGGATCTGCCCGCCGCTTCGTCGACCCCGGCCCAGGCTATGACGCCATCGTCGGGTATGACACCAGTGGCAATGGTGGATCTTGAAGTCGATGAGGGAGATTGCGCGAATATGAGCGTGACTAGCCAGGTGAGTGAGCAGGTGAGGAGGGCTTTGGAGGACGCAATTAGCCAGTATCGATTCACACCTGACTCTAGGCCGCGACTACCACGTTTGCCTACTTATAGACGCAATCTAGCGTTAATGGGAGCCCTGAATACTTTGCTGGCCCCGTATTTGCGGGCTAGCGAAGATTTAGTTGATACCCACTCGATTTTGTACTGTGGCGCCATTGCGGCGTGTCGTGTTGCTCATGTCAAGTTCCCGGACACCGACCGCGCATCACGTCCCTCCGGGTGTGCGCCCGCATGGCAAGTACGGATCGAGCGGCGTATCAACTCATTCCGGACTCTCATTGCTAAACTTATCTGCTTCAGTCGAGGGAATAGCCGCCCTCGAGTCATGCGTTTCGTGACCCAGGCCTTTGCCGGAACCGGTGTCTTACCCCGAGACTACATGGCCTGTGTCACTGATCGCATTGACTACCTGAAGCAGAAGGTCTATGCGTGGGCGAGTCGTATTCGCCGCTATAGAGAGCGTGTGGATAGATACTGGCTTAATCGCCTCTTTCAAAGTGATCAAAGAAAGGTGTACCGGAAATGGGAAGGGACCGATCAGCGTGTGATCGACGGGCAACTGCCTGATGCCAGTACCATGAATGATTTCTGGCGTGGCGTCTGGTCGATGCCCGTCGAGCATACAGAGGGTGATTGGATTCGTGTTATCCAGCGGGAATGTGAGTCTATCGAATCCATGGGGTCTGTTAATATGGACCCCGTAGATGTTAGTTGTGCAATTCGTACGACCCAGAACTGGAAAAGTCCTGGTCCAGACGGATTGCACAACTTTTGGATAAAATGGATTCGATGCTCACACGACCGATTGGCGACACAATTTCAAGAAGCCCTCGAGCTTGGTTATCTTCCCCGTTTCATGACCACCGGTGTCACCTTTCTGCTCCACAAGTCCGGTAGTACCACGGACCCGAAAAACTATAGACCCATCACGTGCTTACCTACCATCTACAAGCTCCTTACATCCATTCTGACTACAAAAATTAACACGCACATAGTTGCGAACAATGTTTTGGCCCCCGCTCAGAATGGATGTAGGGTTGGGTCCCGTGGTACTAAGGAGCTCCTCCTCATAGACATGACCATTAGCCAACAAGTTCGGCGGAACAGGGGGGCTCTCTCTGTTGCCTGGATTGACTATAAAAAGGCCTATGATTCAGTGCCTCATTCATGGCTGGAAAGGATATTAGAATTGTATAAAATTGATACAACTCTGAAATCCTTTTTATCTGCATGTATGAGACAATGGACCACAGTACTTCGTCAACCAGGTGGTAGCGATACCCCCTCTGGCCCGCAGGACTTTATAAGGATTGAGCGAGGCATCTTCCAGGGTGATAGTCTGAGTCCATTGTGGTTCTGCCTAGCACTAAATCCTCTTAGCACTTTGCTGAAGGATTCAGGGCTAGGCTTTCGACTTCGTAGAGGAGGTGAGGTCATTAGTCATCTGCTGTACATGGACGATCTCAAGCTGTTTACTCCGAAACGCCAAGACTTGATGGAAATGCTAAAAATTACACAGATTTTTAGCAGCGCCATTAGGATGGATTTCGGTGTAGATAAGTGTGCGGTCTTGCATGTACAGCAGGGGAAAGTTGTAAATTCTCCGAATTTGCAGCTTTCTGAGACAATAACTTTTAGATCTCTCTCCGAAGTCGAGTCCTACAAGTACCTCGGTATGTCAGAGTCGTTGGGTATTTCGGTAGATGACATCAAGGAATCGGTAAAGGAACGCTTCTTTTACCGCCTTACAAAAGTACTTAAAAGCTTTTTGTCTGGTGGCAACAAGACGCGCGCCTTTAACGGTTGGGTGATGCCTCTACTGATATACTCCTTTGGCATCCTGAAGTGGACGCAGACTGAGCTGGACGCCCTGGATAGAAAAGTCCGTCAACTGCTCACTTTGCATCGCATGCTACACCCGCGCTCGTCAGTTATGAGACTGTACATTCCACGGAAATGGGGAGGTCGTGGCTTTTTAAATGCCAAGAGCCTTCACAACCGTGAAGTGTGCAGTCTCAGGGATTATTTCCGTAACCACGAGTGCGGGATGCATCGTGATGTCATGACGGTTGACAAAGGCTTCACACCGCTCTCCTTGGCGAACGATAACTGGCGCAAACCAACGGTGCTGAGCACTGATGACCGCAAGGCAGTATGGAAAGGCAAGGAGCTGCACGGGAGGTTCTTTCGGGCCCTTACAGGGCCTGATGTGGACTTACTCGCTTCGGTGAACTGGCTACGCTTCGGAGACCTCTTTGGAGAAACCGAGGGTTTTGCCTGTGCAATTGCAGACGAAGTAATGATGACGAACAACTATCGGAAATATATCCTGAAGGACGGTACGGTCGACATTTGTCGAGCATGCCGCCGTCCCGGAGAGTCACTCAGGCATATCATTTCCGGTTGTTCGCATCTTGCTAACGGCGAGTATTTACACAGGCACAACCAAGTAGCCAGGATCATCCACCAGCAACTTGCCCTTCAATATGGCCTCGTCGAGTCAGAGGTGCCGTACTACCAGTACGCACCGGCGCCAGTTCTCGAGAATGGTCGTGCACTGCTCTACTGGGACCGCTCTATCATCACGGACAGGACTATTGTTTGCAATAAGCCTGATATCGTGGTGGTCGACCGATCCCAGCGCCGGGCAGTGCTTGTCGACATCACCATCCCACATGACGAGAACCTCGTGAAGGCCGAGAAGGACAAAGTCAGCAAGTACCTTGACTTAGCTCACGAGGTAACCACCATGTGGGATGTTGACTCGACAATCATTGTCCCGATAGTCGTTTCGGCGAACGGCCTAATAGCGAAGAGCCTCGACCAACACCTCAAGAGGCTCTCACTAGACGGTTGGATCAAGGGTCAGATACAGAAGGCAGTGATACTCGACACGACACGCATTGTCCGAAGGTTCCTTTCTCTGCAGTCCTAACCGCTGGTAGCTTAGGCCCTGCCCCGCTGCTGGCGGCATCCTAGTTTTAAGTTTTTTATAATATTTATTTTTTATATATGAATGTTGTAAAAAATTTAAAATTATGTTATTAAATAAATAACGTGAATAATAATAATATCTTCATTTTCACACATACTGAATGCAGTTTCAGACATATATATTTCAGCGTATACGTTAGACACGAACAAGTGAAATCATCCTTAAAGGTAGATAAACGTTGTCGAGCCCCTAAACCCCTTTCTGACAGCGCCCAGTGTGGCAGCTTGTTTGAAGTTCACGGGCGGTTTGCATAACCTGATTTTAATTAATGGGCTAATTAACTGAGCCGTACTAAGCTTGCGTTGATGCCCTCGTCTTTAAAGATTAAAGCGATACTTTGTTACTGCGAGTAAGTAGGTATATGAAATTGTTGTGGATGAAAATGGAATTTTGATATTCATATCATGGTATGTATGGAAATTGCAATTCTTAGGCTCTGTGATGTGAATCAATCTATTTCTATTCCACCTCTGATATGGGGGTCACTTTTTTAAAGATTCTGTTTCAAAACTCTTCTATACATCGATATGAGTGGTGACATGCAGCTCATTTAATGGCCCACAATGATCCATTAGGAGCATAATATGGAAAAGCCCTTACGTTCTTATAATTCACTCGGAAAATAGTCTTCAATCAACTCAGTCAATTATTTTTGAACTACAAGTGCGTGAGTTCTATTCATATACAAAAATTAATAAAGGTAAGCCTATTGCCTGACAGACTGAGTTCATCTCATACTACAACAGCAGTACAAATATAAATTAAATTAAGAAATTGCCTGTGGGGTGCCGGGCTAGAATGTCACTCCCTCTTTACTACTTGTGCGTGACGTAAAAGGCGACCTAAGGTGAAATACCGGAAGGTGGGTAGCAGCGCCTTCTGAGGATCAGATATCTTAAACTGTGATCCCAAGACTCTTGCCAAGCCTGGGGATAATGGCAAACCTGCCCTAAATGGGAGATTTTGTGACAATCCGGCTGATACAGTTACTGTAACAGCCGGATCGTCCACTGCTGAACACAGCCTCCCCTATTAAGGGGATATTTGCCATAATCCTCACGCTTGGCAGGCGTCTTGGGTATCGCAGTGTAAGTTGGCAGTTCTTTGGAAGGCGCTGCTGCCCGCCTTTTAGTAGTTTTCCCTTAGTCGCCTCTTACGACACCCACGGGATGATATATGGTTAGGTGCAATTCTAACCCGGCACCCCACGGGCAACATATGATGCAAAAATAAAGTATGATATATAGTAACGATTTTTTAACTTAGTAAAATCAATGATGTTGACCTGTGGATACCTACTGTTTATTTTTGATCGTGTTTGAAACCGTTTGGAACATGCTGGGTTATCAATGATATCTCGAATTTGTTTCAGCATTAGGTACCATGCCTTTAAAATGTCACACAACATAACACCATTCCTGTACATGTAAAATAAGTTTGTTTACTTTCTGATAACATTCATAAAGAACTGCTTCCTGAGTTCTGAGGAGGGCTCCACTAACCACCTTAGCTTGTAAGGTTTCATTGCACGGTGCACATTATAGGGATATGACTTGCATATGGTATCTCATTTAAATTCTGTGATTATTTAATGCATAACTAGGTACCTGGTCCCACTTTAATAAATTTAATATAGTAAAATGTATCTAGTATTTAATTATTACTTAATCCAACAAAACTAATCCACTGTTTATTTTCTATTCGCTGTCTTTTTTTATTATCGGCAAATGCAATATATATAATAATACTTTAAGTGATATTAAGATTACGAAGTTACATATTTCAGTTTATAATGATGATGCTACTAAATGTATTTACAACAATTAATCAATATTCTTTATTCAAATAAATATGTATGTCGATATAATAGAGCTCTATTATCTTGAATTTTTTTTCATATTTTTTTTTACCGGCGGTACTTATGCCTTTATTAAACAAAATACTATGAACTATATACAACACTACAGCTACATCATAGCAGACTCATAGGCAGTCCAAATGCTCCAGCCCACTCCTAGTTGGCAGCGTGCCCAGCATGCTGGCAATTAAGATTGAGTAATAAATTGATTTAATTGAATTAAGTAATAATTTTAGAAAAAATGTCTATATGTAAAACAGATTATAAAATATACTGTAGATATGATACAATGATTTCTAGATAACCTAAAGCATCCAATATAGGTAATTAATATTATATTTTATTTCTTCTTTATAGTTTGGAAGCTATATATATGCTGAATATGAACTTGTCACTAGCAGATTTGTGACCTAGATACGTTTGCCTCCATGTAATAAGGCGCTGTTAAGGTAAAAAGCCTTCACCGCGCATAGTCAACATTTCAGACTACTGAAAATTTATTTGTCGGAAAACTCAATAACTATTCCATTTGGGATCAAACCCTTTAAACATTTGCATAAACATGGTGTTTATTTATCACTTAAACAATTATCCCTTAGCTCTTTAAAGTTTATATGAAGGGGATAGTCAAGGGTCAGTAACCACAAAACTTGCAATGAATCCTGAAAACATGCTACCCGGATTACCTTAACTACTTTAATGTGAATTGACCTGTATAAGTTTGCCATGTTCCCTTTTATTTTAGATAGAATTGAAAAGGGTAACTAAGTCACCATTTTCCGGTACTGATCTCAACGCGTGTTAAGCGAAAATCATATTTTACAAATTATTGGAGTACAAAATTTTATGCCCAAGGCGGGAATCGAACCCACGACCTCCGATATCGCGATTGTGCTTGTAATCATATTTACAAATATAAAAGGGTAGCGACATCATACCGAGATTAAAGTGTTTGAAAAAAACTTCTTTCTATCAGATGAAGTCTAGTAGTCTGGTTGATGGCCGCGCACCGTCTCCTATGACGGTTAAGGTTTTAAAAAAATTGGAACACGAAAGTTCGGCTATAATTGCCGAGTACAGAGTCCAAGTGACCAAGGAGATTTAGGCATCGGACGCGATATAGGAGGACGCGTAATAAGACATTTATACGATAAGAATGTATAAATGTCTTATTAAAATGCTTTCTCAGCCTGTACTTGTAACAAATGATATCACAGCAACCCAGTTTGCACTAAGCAACCGCTTATATAATACGAACATCCCATAACAAAACGATTCCTGCGTTGAACCAATTTAAATTTTAATCCTGTCTGGTAGCAATCAGTGTTACAAGTACCTACATGATATAAATGCGGTAGTGGCAACAATGAATGGACTGCTAAGCGGATTTGTTTTTCGTATAGCTTTAAATTACTTATTTGACTTTGACATTTTTTTTATGCCTGATAGGTTTGCCTTTGACTACTATCTCACCTGACGGTAAGTGATGATGTGGTAGAAGATGTTATTCAGGTTAAACTAGAATTACTGGCTGTCAAGGACAGCTGCCGGAACACACTATTAGGTGCTTGGCGACAGATTTTCTGCTTGAGTGTGGTAGCTAGCCAGATGGGCATTCGCAAAATGCCCTACCACCATGCTATAACGACAGCTATCCTAAGACAACAACCGGGACCGACGGCTTAACGTGCCCTCCGAAGCTCTCAGTAGTAATGTCACCAGCGGTCACCCATCCAACTCATGACCGAGGCGGACGTTGCTTAACTTTGCTGATCGTATCAAAACGGCTAAGCCGACTTCGCTACGAGCGCTTTGAATCGACTCGTGTTATAATATGCATATTTAAATGTACTAGTAAAGTAATACAATGAATTAACTTTATTCAATTTTCGTTTATTGGTTTTATAAACATTTATTTACTATAATTATAAGGGTAAACGAGCTTGCGGCTCACTTGGTGGTAAGTAATCACTATCACCCACGAACATCCACAACACCAAAAGTCTTGAGGATGCGTTGCCGGCCTTTGAGGAATGAATATGCTCTCTTTTTCAATGCTATCTTTCTCTCTTCTAAGTCTCATTGGTTCAGAAATACTTTATATATCAGCTGGATCCAAATTGTACGGCTCCCCAGCCAATCCAGGGAGTGGTTTCCTGAGGGTTTGCCCCAGGAATGCAATGCTAACAAATTAAATTATAAATCACTTCGACAGCTCAATGAGAGGTAGAAAATTGCATAAGCCAACTCACCGTGTTCAGTTCAGCTCCGATCCTTGCAATGGCACCGCTTTGAATGAACACCTTTATATTATGTGAGCACTTCACTGGAAAAGAGATTGTTTTTGTCGGGTATAATACATAGGAGTTATTAATTTGGGGTTTGAGAGTACACACACGCGAAGAGTCTACGTGCGCTTCGGATGAAAGGTTCGGTTGAGACTGGCAGGCGAACCATTGAGAGGCGATATGTCAAATAACTACCCTCTATCGAGCAATCGTATCAAAATAATTTAAATTGAAGTACCTTCGAAAGAAGTCGATACCAGCTACAATGGAATAGAAACTTATCATCAAAAACATAGAAATAAAAAGATTTTAGCCCAACAAAACACGAGCATAATTAAGAGTTACAACATGATTACAAGTACCTACATGATATAAATGCGGTAGTGGCAACAATGAATGGACTGCTAAGCGGATTTGTTTTTCGTATAGCTTTAAATTACTTATTTGACTTTGACATTTTTTTTATGCCTGATAGGTTTGCCTTTGACTACTATCTCACCTGACGGTAAGTGATGATGTGGTAGAAGATGTTATTCAGGTTAAACTAGAATTACTGGCTGTCAAGGACAGCTGCCGGAACACACTATTAGGTGCTTGGCGACAGATTTTCTGCTTGAGTGTGGTAGCTAGCCAGATGGGCATTCGCAAAATGCCCTACCACCATGCTATAACGACAGCTATCCTAAGACAACAACCGGGACCGACGGCTTAACGTGCCCTCCGAAGCTCTCAGTAGTAATGTCACCAGCGGTCACCCATCCAACTCATGACCGAGGCGGACGTTGCTTAACTTTGCTGATCGTATCAAAACGGCTAAGCCGACTTCGCTACGAGCGCTTTGAATCGACTCGTGTTATAATATGCATATTTAAATGTACTAGTAAAGTAATACAATGAATTAACTTTATTCAATTTTCGTTTATTGGTTTTATAAACATTTATTTACTATAATTATAAGGGTAAACGAGCTTGCGGCTCACTTGGTGGTAAGTAATCACTATCACCCACGAACATCCACAACACCAAAAGTCTTGAGGATGCGTTGCCGGCCTTTGAGGAATGAATATGCTCTCTTTTTCAATGCTATCTTTCTCTCTTCTAAGTCTCATTGGTTCAGAAATACTTTATATATCAGCTGGATCCAAATTGTACGGCTCCCCAGCCAATCCAGGGAGTGGTTTCCTGAGGGTTTGCCCCAGGAATGCAATGCTAACAAATTAAATTATAAATCACTTCGACAGCTCAATGAGAGGTAGAAAATTGCATAAGCCAACTCACCGTGTTCAGTTCAGCTCCGATCCTTGCAATGGCACCGCTTTGAATGAACACCTTTATATTATGTGAGCACTTCACTGGAAAAGAGATTGTTTTTGTCGGGTATAATACATAGGAGTTATTAATTTGGGGTTTGAGAGTACACACACGCGAAGAGTCTACGTGCGCTTCGGATGAAAGGTTCGGTTGAGACTGGCAGGCGAACCATTGAGAGGCGATATGTCAAATAACTACCCTCTATCGAGCAATCGTATCAAAATAATTTAAATTGAAGTACCTTCGAAAGAAGTCGATACCAGCTACAATGGAATAGAAACTTATCATCAAAAACATAGAAATAAAAAGATTTTAGCCCAACAAAACACGAGCATAATTAAGAGTTACAACATGATTAAAGTACCCCGGTTCACAGCCCCAGTCGACTTTCCCTGCAACAAAATGTTCCTAATATCATATGAACCCAAAACAAGATTAGGTTAGAGGCTCAATTCTGTATCCGCAAGTGCTTCACCAACCGTAAAACTCCCTGCCAACAGAATAAAATGTATAATAAACGTAAAATGTCGCAGTTTTACACCTCCAGAAAAATCTCACGGTAATTTTACGGTGATTACGTTTTTTACAACACTAGGCGTATCAAACTGTCGTAAAGCGTATACTTATCCATGTAGCTAACAAAAATATGTTTTGATGTGCGAGCTCTTCATGTTTTGATATCCTTAGGCTATAGCCCAGCTTACTAATTGAACGCGAAGTTGACTGCTAAGGTAAATAATATTTCTTTTCTTATCTATACCGAATTATGATGCCACGAATCTCTGGCAATCGATTCTAGTCTTAGTTCTCACAGCGAAGGATTCAATGTCTAGAAGGTCATCTTATTATTATATTTTTCGACGTTAACTTTTAAAACTCATATAACCAATTATCTAGAAATATTTAACAATATAATAACTTTAAGTTACTACTCCTACTACTTTGTAATAGAGAAGGGTTCTGTTTTTTTTTACTGCCAAGGTAAAACATTCACTGCATTTACAGATATACCAAATTATCTCTGAATTGCCATAGGCTAAGCTATGAGATGGGGTATGCGGATTCGAATCCCAAAACTTCAAACTTGTATGTCATTGCAATAAAAAAAATATGACCGTTTATGTAGAATATTTTGAAATTTAACAATAGAATCAAAACTACGAGTATCTAGAATCACGAAAATTTACAAGAAGCCTTGTCTCACACTAAATGTTAAGGAAAAAATCTGAAAGCAGTAAGTTTAATTATGCTGTATCTTAAAATATTCAATCATTATAGATGACATTTTGTAGCAGTACAAGAAACAATAAACACCCACCTACAAACCGAGTCGAGCGTACGTCTCTACAGCATTCAATAATGCTCATAATGCTATGCTAGTTGTTCAAATGAATTATTCAGAATCGGTTCTATCACCAACCACGGTGCGAGGTATATAAAAACTTTTCAATTTTACCAATTATATTATAAATATATAGTTACTTGTATATAAAATACATAATATATGTTTGTCATACAGTAATACGACAGACCACGCGGCCACCAGGTGGTGAGCATCAGTCCTGTCCATTACAGTTACAGTGTCACCGTGCTCGTTTTGCTTGACACTGCACTGCACTCATTATCCCGAGATGTTAGTTCTAATGTCTCGTTTGCCTAGTAATTTTATTTACTACAGAGAAATTCAAGTCTAAATCGAGAAAATAAATCTATGTGGGTATATCCGAATCGCCGGTCCGCACAACGTATTTGAACTCACTTTTTAACAACTGCTTAATTAGCACCTCGTTGCCAGCGTGTACGAAGATAAAAAAACAAACTACAGTTGAAATAAGGATCATATCAGCACGCGCTTCAATTTGCCAATTACGTTATAATGTTCATCAAAATTGCAAACAGATGACACAAAACTCATTGAACACACTAACTACAGGCTTCAAAAATCGGCCAAGTGCGAGTCGGACTCACGCACGAAGGGTTCCGTACAATTAGCTATTTGTATAGCTGTCAAATAATAATGTAATTGTAATAATATTCGCCGAGGATGTCAATTAAATTATTTAATATTTTTTAATAGCCACGTTTATTAGCAGACATACAGAAATGTCTTTTTTACAGATGAATGCAGAGTGCAGACGTGATTTTATTACCCAAAACCATAGTGCTAGTGTTGCCCGCTTACACGACTAAGGATTATATAAAAGTTAGCAAGTGTTGCTACATTGTTGCTTTTTTTTTTCATATAATTACTATTGATACAGTATTGATAGATGGAGTCTATACAATCAATCTAATATCTTTAAGACAATTTTGCAAACAATTCTATGTAAAACGATGAAGGATTAACAGGATAAACATAATTATTATATCATACATCATTTAGCCACAATGAGAATGTAACATGTACCTATAACTTGAGGAGATATATGCTTCTCTGTGTGCTGCTGGTCACCAACGTGGACTTCTTAAACTTTTGGTGACATCTGTTGAGTTGAAGAAATGGTCTGATTGTTACTTACTTTTTCAGACACTACATCAGACTTAGGAGGCGTTGGTACTTTCATAATATGATGTCTGTTTCTTCTGCATTCAGTGCCATCTGGTGTCTCAAGAATATATGACCTCGGTTCAGTACATTTTCTCATTACCTTAGCTGGAGACCACACACTTTCTGGTGTTTTTATATACCACACATCTTCTCCTGCTTCTAAAACCATAGTGCTAGTGTTGCCCGCTTACATGACTAAAGATTATATAAAAGTTAGCAAGTGTTGCTACATTTTACGCTATATTTATAACAGTAATGTTGTCAGTAGACTTCATATTTTAACCTTTATTTGTTTTATCGTGTGCGAGTCCAACTCGCACTTGGCCAACTTTTTGTATTTGTTGTTATAGCGGCAACAGAAATACATCATCTGTGTAAATTTAAACTGTCTAGCTATCACCGTTCTTGAGATAAAGCCTGGTGACAGACGGACGGAAGGACGGACAGCGAAGTCTCAGTAATACGGTCTCGTTTTTACCCTTTGGGTACCGAACCCTAAAAAGGCATCCACTTCCGTCAGTCTTGGTAGAGGAAATGGAAAAGCATCCGGCGTATATACCCATTAGTAGATGCTAAATTGGTCCGTTTTTAATTGAAAGTTCTGAAAGTAGCAAGCAACTGCTTGTTAAAAATTGTCCTTGACCATATATACATTACAACGAGTAATACAAATAGTCACATAAAAATCTCATTTCGGCATCTTATGAGTGCCACTTGCGCTATCAAATAACATTCTACATTCCAAATATCTCAATCATATACATAAATCTTCTTTCTCATATTATGGGCAATAAATCTGGATTGCTTGTCACGTAGTGCTAGCAATACTTGATATTAGCTGTTAGTCTAAGAGCCGGTGAAGATCGAGTTTCACCCATCAGATAACTTGATAAGACATATTATTTAACAAATATAATTTATTAACAAACATGCCTATGATAACTTGCCTATCGAAAAGTTTTCATAGCTATTTTTTGAATAAATTTTAATAAATTTATATTTTATGTCCAATTATTGTTTTGAATAAATTTATACTTCGTGTTAATTTTTTTGCAGGCAAGCCTATTTTGATTGGTTTTATAATTTAAATATCTTACTTATGATATCAATTTCGATTGGTTAACACATCGATGTAGTTACCTATATTGACTTACCTGTTCACATCTGCTTGCCAGATAGCCATGCACAGAAATATGTAGGCAAACCTTAGGTAGGCTATTCTGTGTGTTCTTAAAAACTTTCAGTTTATATGAAGTTCATTCCTTTAAGAAAAGAGTGACGGTGATGAAAGAAACTTGATTAATTATTAATTCTACAAAAATTGCTATGAAAACTTTTCGATAGGCAAGTTACCATAGGCATGTTTGTTAATAAATTATATTTGATAAAAAATATGTCTCATAAAGTTATCAGATGGGGGAAGGTCGACGTCCCACGTCTCTTATACTATGTTAATGATAGAAACAGAATGTATAAAGTAGATTTTCCTCAACTGAATATAGATTTAATAAATATTAAATTAAAAACACAATACAGGCTAAATACAATAACTACAAATAAATAATTTATGCAGCCTAAAGGCCATTACAGGCTTGCTTAAAGGCCATTGCAGGCTTACAGTCAGTCCAAATGCACCAGCTCACTACCAATTGACGCAGCGTCCTCGGCATCCTGGCAGCATTGCAATGCTTATTCATTGAGCCAAATAAGTGCCAGCATTTTGATCACACGTTGCATCGACCAGACGCTATGATAAGTAATGGATATATTTGGAATAAGATGAGCTCCCAGCTTTGAATATTAAAAGGAGAGATAATATATTAACGTTGTTATAAAAACGTTTCCATAACTTGGTTCTTACATATACTATTTTTATATGTATTTATGATAGAATAGCATAAAATATTTACTGACCATGTTACTTTGGTTTTTACCCAGATTCCAACTAAAGATGAAGTTTATCTTGTGATGGGATTTTTCAGACCTTATATTACTGTGTCATCTAAACTTGCAATAGTGCATTCATGTCCTTGAGCCTAAAATCTGATCTTCTCGGTTGCCAGTTATTTGATTTATTATTTATTTTATCTCTAATTTTTAATGTAAGAATTCCCATACAAAACGAGTTTATCTAAATATTTTTTTAAATACTTATTTTTAAAGAAATCTGACCAACCAAGCATATATGTTAGACTTAAATACATGCATGCAACATTGGAGAACACTTGGTAATGAAAACATGACGATAGTACATTCATATGCGCTCTGAAGACCAGCGAGTAAGTAAACTATGTCGAAAGAAAACTTTTCCATTATTTCATAAAATTACATAGATAAGGGACAAGCAAAATTAGCGTACGTCCCCGAAAACCTTATCGCTTATTTTAACATAACCGTATGGATAAAAGCAAATGAACTTTGAGAGAACAATTTTATCCCACATGAACTCAAATTGAATCCCAAATTGGTTCATGATCTAATAGAAGCAGAGTGACATGAGGTTCCTTTGTGGAACCTACATAAATTACGTTTACATGTTTTCTTTTTACTGTTCCGAGCCCAAGGAACGTGTCTGGGAATGAATATAAACAAAAACCTACGTCAAGTTGAGAAGTTCTTTATAGGTGAGGTATGCACAGTAAAAAAAAAAATTCCTTCTTCATGAGTCGACTAAATAAGGAGGTTATCATTCATTACGCGTGTACGTTATAGTATTGAAACTGTTTTTTTTCTTATAGTTACGGAACAAACTCGATGCCCACCTGATGTTAAGTGGACTAACCTCTGACTATAACAGATGCATTTCGTCACAAGTCACGAATTGCACTGCGCCCTTCATCTTGAGACAGTTCTTTAGTCTCATGTGCCTGTAATTTTACTGGCTCTCAACTTGAGGGTGGTCGCTAGCCAGGCGGACATTCGCAAAATGCCTTACCACCATGCGGTAAAATCTCAAGACCGCGGCGGGATTCGAACCATGGACCTGCTGCGCGGCAGTCCATAGTCAATGCCATTAAACCATCACTGCTTCAAAAAAAAAAATTTAAAATTTTGTAGGTATGTTCTTATTAAACTACGATTGTCCTCGCATATCTCTGAAACTAATAACCAGTTTATAATGATTATTAAGGACTTCAATTTAGAGATGTGCGTGTACAAAAAATAGTGTAGGTATGTTTTACCAAATCGGTTCAGCAGTATTCAAGATATCGATTAATACGTGCCGTCACACGTAGGCACGTATGATGGCCTTGGCTTATTATATATTACTTAAGACAAACAATTACTCCAGTCCTATTGGTAATCTAAAATAACGAAACAAAAATAATTGAATAGAGTTTTTACCAATCATATCACAAAATTATAAACAAAAATTGCTATAGGTGGTCGAAACAAATCCATAATTTTTTCAGGCCCTGAAGGGTTAGATTTTTTTTGCTCTCTATGGAAGCATTCCTTAAATATTAAACATTAACGAACCTCACTACAGCGAGGATAGTGCTAAGTGTAAGTAAAACAGTTTATATAATATGTAAAAATTTTGAAATAGTGTAACTAGAATTGGTAATGTTTAAAGTAAATTCATTTTTCTGGAACTTATACAGGTTTGAATTTCAAAAACCTTTTCCACGACAGCGGATAAAAATAACTTTTCTACGCTTATTTCGAGTCATAAACAACACTTTTCCGAACTAGCGAGGTGAAAAATACTTTAGTAGCAGTAGTTTGACTGTTTGTCAGGTGCGAAACTAGTGCATAGCTGACTATTTTTGCCATACATACTAGACCAAATAAGGCTGTTAACTTTTTGACAAGTTTATGCAGACATTTTTTTTAACAAAAAATGGAACCGACTTCAACACTGAAGAGTGTGAAATAATGCAAAGTATCAACTTCGACAAGTTATTTCACACTTTTGAGTGTTGAAGTCGGTTCCATTTTTTGGCTAACAATTATTTTTCATTGTTTTTAGTGACCCATGATACTTAGGTACAGGATCGAATGTCATTCATTGTCAACGACTATATCATATTTTTCAGTTATTGGAGTGTAACTCAAAAATGCCTTGACCGATTTGGGTGAATTTTAAATGGACCAAACGACAAGCATCAGGTTTCAAATAAAAAAGAATTATCAAAATCAGTTCACCCAGTAAAAAGTTCTAAGGTAACAAACATAAAAAAAATTACGAATTGAGAACCTCCTCCTGTTTTGAATTCGGCTAATAATATAAAATAACATACTGAAACAAGAAAATCTGCCCAAGGTGAGAAACTCGTTCTTTTTGCAAGTCATAAGAAGAAATGATAACCCGCGTAGGCGTTAGTGTAGCTTCACCACAACAAAAATAATCATGTGGTATTTATAGGTATAATGACGTAAAGCCTAATCTATGAGTTACTTAGGGGAAATGTAATATTTATAGCACTTTCGATATAAACGCAGTTTTTTTTAATATCTGATATCTAATGGTAAATGATAATTTGGTCGAAGATATTGTTCAGGATAACGAAGAATTACTGGCTCTAAAGGACAGCTGCCGGAACGCACCGTTAGGCAATTAGCTACAGATAAACAACTTGAGGTGGTGCTAGTCAGGCGGGCATTTGCAACATTCCCTACCACTATAACGACTGCCATCCTAAGCTTAACGTGCCCTCCGAAGCACGGAAGCGCTCAGTAGTAATGTCACCAGCGGTCACCCATCCAAGTCATGACCGAGGTGGACGTTGCTTAACTTTGCAGAACGGCTAAGTAAACTTCTCTACGAGCGCTTCAAAAACTAATAGATCATATTCAACAATATCAATTTCAAATATCTCATCGCTTTTAAAGACCCGTCAATTACTTACTCGGACAGAGGTAGTTAATTAAATCACACCAAAATATAGGTACTCCTAATCCCTTTTAACTGATGTCTATGCTCATGACTCATGACAGACCATTAATCGTTATCTGTATTATTTTATAGTTAACTTGACAGGCAAATGTTATGTACCAGAAATTCAGTTATCTAATCTTAAACGCATCTCAAAAGGAAACCAATATATCAACACAGGTAGTCAATTAGCATGAATATAATATGTTTCAACACAATCAGATCAAATTAACAAGTTGTTCGGTAATATCACTAACCTTAATCACTCGACGGAGGTTCGTTGTAGAATGAATGAAACATGGCCGACCGCTTTACGGAGACGAATTTATTTAGCATTCCATGGATTTGCCGTGCGGTGCCGGGTCCATAGCGACTTGCAACCTAGGGAGTAAGGTTAAGGGCCCTTTTATGATGACATCAATGCTCCTTTTCACCGCTCCAGCCTCTTCCCCTTCCCAACCAAATTTGGTTAGATCCTAAGTGATGTTTGATAGACGTCAGTTGGCAGTGAAGTATTGTGAAGTTGACAAGTATGATTGCGTTCTCAACGCCACAGATAAAAGACGCGATGCTTATTACACTTATAATATCTATTTCTTTGTATCGAGATCTAAGGTATATTTTGGTCTAAGAGACAAACAGCATTAGTAAATCACTTTATTCTCTTTATACACAGAGTAAATCAAACTATTTTATGTCACACAAATATCTTAACTAAATCCGTTAAACTACCTGACTTTTACTTTAAACTTTGAATCTACTTAAATCAGATAACTTTAATTTTCAGCAAACCTAGAATCTACAAATTATATAATATTTAAAAGAGACTACTTAGTCTTGTCGTTACGAAGGCTCGAGCAAAAGTGAGTCGCACAGCCTTCCCTTTGCCGCCATTTTGACGCCACCACGACGTGAAGTTTGCTGCGTGATTGTTGCACGTTGCCGACGTCACATCCAACTGCGTTCGAAAACCCGAGATCGACAACAGGCCATTGTTGGAAACAATTACAAACAATTAAGTACCTGCTGTTTATATAAATTATTTATATAAACAGCAGGTATTTAATTGTTTCTAATCTATGTACAATCAAATGGGTAACTTACTTTTCAGACCATTTTGTTCATAGGATAACGGTTTTTCGTCACAGACACACGCTACCGTTGTGTACGTTATAGGTACTTTCATATCCCAGTATATGTGAATTGAACCGTGGCCTTATATTAAGTGGGACTCTCGCTTGTAGCCACATAATTATACACACCACCGTGATTTGCATTATGCATCACGGGTATTATCTCAATCAGATATACCTATATCAGAATGTTGTCTTAGGTTTTCGCAATTGTTACACATAGTAATTAAACAACTTTAATAGGATTAAATCACGTATATTTGTCATTATTTTTGTCCAAACGTTTCAAACACTTTGGAGTGATCGCGGTCACGGGGTGACTAATTGGTTTTATTTGTCACATGAGTTATTAAGAAATTATTTGGTCTACCGTCAGAAATTTTTATATTAATCATAACGTTCCCTGTTCATACCGTATTCGCTCACAGTGGCCAGAGGTCTTGCAGATTTGTGTCAGCCATGAAATTAAATTAATTTAATAACAGGATCTCAAGCAGGTGGTACTTGCCAACCATCATCTCTATTGAAATTTGGGTACCTACTTTTTGATTTCAATAGCCTCGCGTAACATTCTTGGCATAAACCGGGTCTCACTGGCGAGGATTTGTGGGTTGTCGAACCGAATGTGGTGGTTGGGTTTGTCCTGGGCATGTTCACAAACCGCAGACTTGGTCGAGCGTCTGTTCTTCATATCAGCAATGTGTTATTTTACCCGGATGCCAACGCTCCTCTTTGTTTGTCCAATGTATGACAGCGATTTAAACAGTTTAAAGTTGTTTAATTACTATATCTATATTAGTTTTTTTTATTATAAAAGCTAAAGTGGTTTTCACTCATTTTTGGTAAATAATACGGGATAACTCACGTGAATCAGTCAGATAGCTCCGACTATAGTTTCAACCACATTCGGTGGTCTTTTTCATGGAGAGCTCGGGACGCCCGCGTTGACGTCTCGCATAGCACTCTCATATATCAGATTTGGTAACTGTTTGAAACTTGTATAAAATAAATATTTGTAAGTGAAGCTTGTACTTGAGAGCCAGTAATTCTAGGTTAGCTTGAACAACAACATCACTTAACATCAGTTGAGGTAGTTGTCAAAGGCTAACCTATCAGGCATAAAAAGCCCTTTTTTCTTTGGATAATATACGCGCATATGGATGTGACTACGATTTACGATTTACATATTTTATGATATTTTAAGTTACTAGTTTTTTTTTCAATAACAATAGTGGCACTCTTTATTGTTATTGAAAAAAAACTAGTATACGTTCACAAAAATATTTGGTTAGCGAATCCTTGTCCTAAGTCATGTGAATGCATGTGGACGTCACACATTTGGTATAATATTTATATTTATATATATATATATATATATATATATAAATATATATATATATATATTTACCATCGGTATACCTTTATTTAACAAAATACTAAGAACTTTATATAACACTACAGATACTAGGTACAATAGAAGCATTTAGACAACCTATAAGTCATAGCAGGCTCACAGGCAGTCCAAATGCTCTAGCCCACTACCAGTTGGCAGCGTGCAGTATGATATCAATCAGAAATATGAGATTTAATCTCCCGCAAATTAAAAGATAGATAATCGTCCTAAGCTTGCGTCTTACAGGCCTCAAATAAATAACTCGTTGCTGGCTTCTACGAAAATCAAACAAATCAATGCTAATAAAAGGCTTATAATATCAGTAAAGTTGACAATGACGGCAATCGTTCCGTTTAAAATGCAAGATTTGAGAAAATAATACTTCTAAAACGGGTGATGTTCTTTGTTTTCAAAATCGTATATGTACCGATACAAGAAATAAGTGCACTCTATGTAACGTATTTAATGTATTTGTTTCAGGCAGATGTTACCGCTTAAGATCAAGTGGATCTCAAGCATGTACCGACACAAACCCATAAAAAGAAGGTCTGAATATTTTACAATTATTTGTAAAGATCTAACATACAAACAGATAGATAAACTTATTAACACGATTTGTAACCGCACTGCTAATGGTAATGTTTGTGTAGCTGAAGCTTTATTATGTAGCCTGGATAACGGAGCAAGATTAATAATTGAGTGCATAAGTGCTCCATTAATCCAAAGATAGTTAATTAATGCTTACGATTTTCAAACATTTTCAGGGCCTGCGTGTGCTGTTCGAACACTAATGAGGTGATTTAATATTAAATATGTCATATCTATATATAAAATAAATCAATATAATACGTTTTAAGAGAGGCAAGCATACAAAAATACAATTTTCGGCGTTAAGCACTGACCGTAAACAAAAGCTTAATGGTTACTGGAACTTACTATTTATGTTTTAATCTATCATATTTTGTAATGATACTGCAATATTTCTCGTCGAATGAAAAGCAATATAAACTTATGATGCATTCGTTATAATCAGATATTTTGGAACTTATATTTTATTATAAAACAATAGTTGCTATAAATAATAGATTCAGTTGAACTTTTTTTGAATAGTGATAGCTCAGTGGCTTTGGCTATGGACTGCCACGCAGCAGGTCCATGGTTCGAATCCCGCCGCGGCCTTGAGCTTCACCGCATGGTGGAAGGGCATTTTGTGAATGCCCGCCTGGCTAGCGACCACCCTCAAGTAGAAAATCTGTCGCCAAGCACCTAACGGTGTGTTCCGGCAGCCGTCCTTGAGAGCCAGAGTAATTCTAGGTTAAGCCTGTTAACACCTTCGACCACATTATCATTTACCATCACGTGAGATTGTGGTCAAAGGCTTACCTATGAGCAATAAAAAAAATATATATAAAAACAATTATTTTGAAATATCATAATAAGACATTAAATAAATAGTTAAAAAAATAATTAAAAATATATCTAGAAATATTTTTTCTCACAAGTGACGTCTTAAAAGCCGGTTAGCCCAACTTGAAGAATTTTCGACGTTTCTCACTTCCATACGAAACATAATCAGGAGGTCTTGACATTTAAAGAGCTCGACCAACAAGCGAAGATCTCTTTTTACCAACGTACTGCACGTCAAATATCAATCGTCAGTTCTCACTTAAATTTAAAAGGGACTACATGACAAACACCAGATTTCGAATGTTAAAAAACACCCTGTATATGAAGTTACACATAAAAATGATACATTCTATATGAGAACCTACTCCTTTTTAACCGACTTCCAAAAAAGGAGATAGACAATTAGACTGTAGTTTTTCCTGTTTACCTGAAGTTACCTGCAGACTTTCGGCTGGGTGAACCGATTTTGATGATTCTTTTTTGATGCTCCCGTGATCCCATTTAAATTTCATCAAAATCGGACACAAAATCGTTTACAGTCTAATGACCGTATATTTTTCTATCTATCTAGTGTTTTCATATCTTGATGACAGTGAATGACAATCAATCCCGAAAGTAGTAAGGGTTACTAAAAAGAGTCATTTTTTTTATTCAAATGATGATAGTTCAATTGTACCTATTATCACAATATTGTGCGCGTGGACCCGACTTCGATAAGTGTTTTCAAATTTTTGAGAGCTGAAGTCGGGTTTTTTAAAATTTGTTTTAATATCAGTTACAAAAGAACATTGTGACCAATACGTAATACGTATGTATACACAAATGTAATTGCACTAGTATTCATAACACGGCCGTTGCATAAATTGTTTCATATACTCTCCCATGCAGTGTATATAATAGTTATATTGTGTGTTCAGTTGGTAGGCAGCTGCCTACTGCACATACAATAAAAAAATGTAATAAGTGCCTGAGATAAAAATATTTGTGAGTGCTAAAATCATTCAATTTTCTGAATCATTAACTTCATAATATATCTATCACTCATGTAATTGAATGATAATAGTATATACTTCCTTGTTATATTAATAGAGAACTCGAGACAAACTTGACATGACATGGTTTGAGACATTACTAACCTATACCGGCTGCCGGAACACACTGTTAGGTGCTTGACGACAGATTTTAGCTAACTAGGCGAGCATACGCTAAATTCCCTTCCACCACGAAAATCTCGATTATTCCTGGCCCCAGTAGCAGGCCAGTTATATAACAATCGTTTTTCTGACAATTACTTTGGTAAAATAGATTTATATTTTATTATTCGAAATATCTGTCACCCGTTTTTGGTTGATTGAAGTGCTCGTAAATAATATTTGCACTTTATGATTCAATAATAATGGACCTAATTCTGTTTATTTTACAATAAAAATTTTTAAGTAACTCAATGTGCAAATGAAAAGGGCAAATTTTAAACTTTATAGAATTGGACTTTTGTTTAGTCACTTAAACAATTATTCCCAAGCTTTTAAAAGTTAGTGTTGCTTGTGATATTTAAGGGATAGTCAAGGGTCAGTAACCACAAAACTCGCAACATCCCGGAAACACCCAGGATTAAACTGACCGCAACGTGAATTTCACTTGTATGTCACCATGTCACCCTTATATTTAAAATATAATTCATTTATATATTAATACTAAGTCATCACCTTGCTACATTAATCATAAGTATGTAAGTACTGTTTAATAATACAAATAATTACAATTTTAATATTACGTTTCTAGGTAACCATGTGACTTTTTCATGATTTGCGTCATTTAAACTGTTAAGAAACAAAGTACTGTATTGCTCGGACTGTCCACTGCTGAACACAGCCTCCCCTATCAATGGGAGTTTTGCCATTTTCCCCACGGTTGGCAGGCGTCTTGGGGATTGCAGTATGAGATAGTGATTTCTCAGAAGGTGCTGCTGCCCATCTTCAGGTATTTCACCCTTAGTCTATCTACCCTTAGTAGCGTGAGATATCACTTACTCAGCAAACGCTGCTGTCCATCTTCTGGTGTGTTACCCTTAATCACCTCTTACGACACCCACGGGAAGAAATTGTGACATTCTAGCCCGGCAGCCAGGCTCGGTTTTGTGGTTCATCTACTAAACCACCAAGCAAGTAACCTTCAGAACCGACAACACTTGGATTTATCATCGTGTTTCTAGTCTGTGATTACTGCTAGTCTATTTTCATTTGAGTCTGCGGTGCAATTCTATCACTGTCTGACAGTGTGACGCTTATATCATAAAACACTGTACTTGTTATGTTAATCATCATTATTTTACCAACCAACGAACAGGCAACGGGTAATAATTAAAACTTGTGACAGTGAATATTCGAAAGTAAGTGCGCAAAATAATCAGTCTACACAGTGCTACTTTGCTACGTATGTTGCAAGATATTGGCGTAGGTATGTGTAGAAAGTTTGAGGGGTGGCCTTGGTGAGCCGGGTCACAGGCGCAGAGGCCCGATCGAGTTCGGGCCTACCAATAGTATTTTATATCTCTATGGGCCTACCACTGGGGCAAGATGTTAGTGACTGCTAACGCGACCCTATCTTGTCCCACCTCGGCGGAGGACTGCTCACGGGGGGGTTTTAGTGGGTTCAAGTCCCTCACCGCCCCCATGGTGGAGGGGTAGAGCGAAGGCATTTCCCCCCCTCAAAAAAAAAGTTATGTGTAGCAAATAGTCTTAAATAAATAGCAAATTCCTTATATCAGTTAACTCTAATATTCTTTTATGTAGGGTTTTTAATTCCGAATATTACGATGGTATTTGGATGCCTTTTAGAGCTTTGTTTAGAGTTCTTTGATTCCTTTTTATGTCACCTTTTATACTATAATTATTGTTTTAGACAATTTATTAAAAATACATGTAAACACAGTATGTCAGCCAATGACTTGGCCCAGCACTCTCCTGAGGTTGAAAGAAGATATTAATTTATTATCATCAAATGTGTTTTCAAGTCAAATAACTTGATAGCATTATTTGTTCCAAAATTTCAAATTTTAATGTGAAGTCGATGTGTTAATTTTTCGCCTAAGTTTAAACTGTATGGATTCGTAATTGCATTATATGACGTTTGTTTGTCACTTTAACAATTATCCCTTAGCTTTTAAAAGTTAGTGTAGTTTGTGATGTTGAAAGGATAGTTAAGGGACTGTAACCACAAAACTCGCAACGAATCCCGAAAATACGCTACCCAGTATTAAACCTCAACGACCATAAAAGAACATCTTGTCGCATTTTTATTTCCAATAAATTGAGATAACTTATAACCATAACGATACCGAGTCATCACTTTCCTACCGTAATCCCATGTACTTACGGTTGCTTTGAATAATTCACTCAATTACTTACAAACAACTGAAAAAATTAAATGCACCTTTTGCAATCTTACCTCAAATAATCTATACCTTTGATTTTTTTTAAATCTGTATCATATATTCACTGAATATAGCATACATTATAGTACCCCCATGTTTAAAGGAAACATATGCATACCACATATAATAACTCCTGTATTCCCTACAGGGGAGGCAGAGGTGTGTGAATACTCACGTTTCGACAAGAAGGTTTTGAACTCATATTATATGGGGCGAGCCTATTGTATTATATATATATGTATATATATATTGGGTATAGGTTTCAGGGTCATTCAAAATATTTTCTGTAACAACCTGGACGAAAGCCAATAACATATTACGAATAATATGTTTACGCTAACAAAATATACGACAGGAGCTCAAGAACATATCGTATGAAACCCTGGCAGGGCACGAAAATGGTAAACAGCCCTGTTTAATACCCACAACACTCTACTCACATCCACGTGAGTAGTGGCATGCTACTCATTTTGCGCACATTTTCTGTAAACACTTAAGGCAGTATTTAATCATTTGTGTTTTTATTGTACCTATATATATTATTTATTATGGGATAGGAGGGCAAACGAGCAGGCGGCTCACCTGGTGGTAAGTGATAAGTGGTAAGTAAGTATTAAAATGTTATATACAAACAAGTATTTCCAGCATTAAAATTATTAAAATTGTAAACCTATATGGTAGTAGTTGGTGTTAGAGGTTTGATTACCATACAAATATTGTATTGCTACTAGCGTTTTTTTATTTATTTTCCTACCTCACCTTGAGACATTAAGCTTTTTAGTGCCCCGCATTTCATTGGCACCCACACCCTTTAAACAGCGACAGAGTAATGCAAACATTAAAAAAAAAACGTTTATGATATTTTTATTTCCTACAGTAAAAATAATCTACATAATATATTAATAAACTTAAATATTGAAGTCCTAAGGTGATACACAATATTGTATTCCTTTAGCAGCCGTACAACCGTGTACTCGTGTTAAATCTGCTGAGTGGTATTCTGACAAAATTATATTGTTATTGCATAAAATGTTGTAATTTTATGCAGTCATCAATTATACATCCAAACGTGTAAATATAAACATAATAACAACAAACATGCAGCTGACTACATGGTGGTGGGTAACTGTGTACCCATCTGTTTATTGTATAATTCGATATATTGCCCAATAAAACGAATATCATCTAGAGTAAAAAAAATTATATAAGAGTTAGAACTCTTGATAATGCTACTTTTTTATATAGATTCCTGATAATTAAGCTAGCCTTTGAACACTACCTCACCTGATTGTAAGTTATCATTTGGTCGAAGATAATATTCAGACTAACCTAGAATTACTAGTTCTCAAGAACAGCTGCCGCACCCTTAAGTGCGTGTCAACATATTTTCTACTCGAAGGTGGTCGCTATTCAGGCGAGTATTTACTAAATGCCCTACTACCATAGCGTAATGACAGTAATACTAAGACAACAACTGGGATCGACGGCTTAACGTGCTCTGCAAAGCACGGAAGCTCTGAGTAGTAATGTTACCCAAGTCATGACTTCGGCAGACGGTTAACTTACTTATTTAAACTTAGCTGATCGGTTAAGAATGGCTAAGAAAACTTCGCTAAGAGCGCTTCAAATACTGCTAAAACAAAACCATTTCGAAAGGAACCTTTTTGAAAAACATGTTACAATATAAACCTTCCAATATTTTTAAAATAAATAGATATACTTCAATAAACTAATTAGATTCTGAAGACGTACTTGTAAGAAAATGTCTATCTAGAAATCATTTACAAAATTCAGCCAATTAAATATAAATACAAAAATAATATAAAAACTATACTAAATAGATTTACCATTATCATAATTTTAGATAATGGTAAATCTATTTTGGGCCTCATTTTCCATGGTACACAAAAGGGCAACTTAATTAAAAAAAAAAAAAACTATTTAAGGTGATATATGCAATTGACAACAGGAAAGTGACATTAGTATTATAGCTCTCTTTTGCTCTATAGATACAGAAATCTGGGGAAACGGGGAATGCTCTCGGGAGCTGTTTGATCTTATACCGGCATCGCGATTCTACCATCGTACCTCGCGTCACCGGTTAAAAGCTCATCCACATATAATCGAGTCCTGGAAATTGCACACAGCTCGATTTATGCGTTCCTTCTTACCGCATACTTGCAAAATGAGTAATGATCTTCCATCAAGCGTTTTTCCGCAGAGCTACAGTATGGATTCCTTCAAAAAGGGTGTTACAGGGTCAGCAACGCATTGGTAACGCCCCTGGTGTTGCAAATGTCCATAGGCGACGGTAACCGCTTACCATTAGGTGGGCCGTCTGCTTGTTTGCCACTCCATTACATTAAAAAAAAAAAAAATAACTAAAACCAACGTTAGTAGTTACGTACACGTGAATGTGAGTTTTGTAGAACTATTTGTATTAAGTTAAGTCACTCCTAAAACTGTTTACCCGTGAAACCACTCAGAATAGTTCAGCGCGACATATTAGGTATCGTAAAAGAGATCTTTTTATGACCCTTTAGCTAGCCTCCTCGTAAAATTTATGATTTTGAAGAAAGTAGGTATTTATTCGTGAAATAGTTTGTGTTATGATGATATGACAAAGGAAAAGGTCTTTGCGGGAGGCGATAAAACCTGAACGTTGATGTACAGAAGAACACTCGTTCGGGACTTAGGCGTAAGTAATCTGAGCCTAGGGCAGAAAATATGTTTAAGGAATTAACAATTTCTTTTTTTCTTGCCGTTAACTCACCAGTTTAGTTAACATTATATCACAATAATAGCAACACCGCGACAGAATCTCGAACTAAATATTTTTCGTCAAGGTATGATTACTTTTATTTAGCTTACTATTGTATACAATATATACATACAAAATAAAAGTCACCATACCTTGAAAAAAAATTGTATACAATAGTAACCAAAATATAAGTTATCATACCTTCAAAAAAAAATGTTGGAGATAAAGTCCCGGTGTTGCTATTATTGTGTTATAATCAGTACTAATATTATAAATGCAAAAGTAGCTCTGTCTGTCTGTTACGCTTTCACGCCAAAACTATTGGACCGATTTGAATGAAATTTAGTATGGAAATATGTAGTTTGAGACCCGGGAAAAAACATAGGATAGTTTTTATCCAACTGTGCAAAAAGAGGTTAATGTTTTTGCGCGATAACTGACATACGCGCGGGCGGAGCGCTAGTATTAACTAAACTTGTGAGTTAACGGCAAGAAAAAATAAATTGGTAATTTCTTTTTCCATATTTTTACCCTAGGATCTGATCACCTACGCCTAAGTCCCGAACGAGTATCTTTCTCTATGTGATAATTTTACCAACTTCATTTCTAAGAGACAAGTTAAGTCATATGACTTGATATTACCACGTAAGCTATACGTAATCATATGATTAGCTAGGAACTTTATTCGTTGGATAGGAATCAATAGCCAATATTTGTTGACTATAGTTTTGGGCTAATATTTAGTTAATCTACGCACAAAGTAAAGAGTTTAGACTTTTTTTTTACGCTCGATTGGTTAGTCTTTGACCACTAAGTATCTCACCTGATGGTAAGTGATTACATATGTGGTAGAAGATGTTGTTCAAGGTATTATAAAATTAGCAGGCTTAGCAGGCGTTATTGCAAACTTAACAATATTAAAAATTGTTCAGGGTAACCTAGAATTACTGGCTCTCAAGGACAGCTGCCGGAACACACCGTTAGGTGCTTGGCGACAGATTTTCTACTCGAGGGTGAGAGCTAGCCAGGCGGGCAAAAGCAAAATGCACTACCACCATTCCAAAGCGACTGCCATCCTAAGACAACAACCGGGAACGACGGCTTAACGTGCCCTCCGAAGCACGAAAGCGCTCAGTAGTAATGTCACCCATCCAAGTCATGACCGCGGCGGACGTTGCTTTGCCGATCGGTTCAGAACGGCTAAGCAAACTTCGCTACGAGCGCTTCAGAAGACTTAATCTCGAACTATGTGTTTTATGTTCGCACAAACCAACGCGTTCAGCTGCATCTGCGGTGGCGTTGAATGTCGAGATCAGTTCTTTTCATTGACATATATCAGATTTTTTTTTAGCTTTAATACGCCTTTATGTAATAATAATAGGTTGATTTGTGAGTAACTTTAATTGTGAGAACAAGTAGTAACTTGTGTAATGGTTTTGGGACATGATGTTAGTTGTTCAAATATTTGATCGCCTTATATATTACTAGCTCCCACTCCTGTAGCTTTCTGTGTGTGTTTATTGATTATTATGTTGGGTGTTTCTTCAGAAGCTACTGAGTAATGGGTGACATATAAGTATACTTTAAGCCAATCCCCGTCCTTAATATATTTAATTAATAAAGTTGAATCGATATATAACTGCCCTTATATTATAAACAATAAAAATTTGTATTTTTGTATACTATTCGATACATAAATATAAAAACTACTGGACCATTTTGAAAAATTCTTTCACCATTAGCTTCCTACACTATGATGAACAAAGGCTGTAGAATATTTTCTTAAAATTAGGGATCCGTATGAAATTATTGTAATCCAACGTGTGAAAAAGCTACCAAAGAAATCGTTATATCGCGTACGCTGCGGAAATTATTGACAATAGAGCAAAATTATATACTACAATTTAATAGTCTATAAAAGTTCGCAATACAATATATTTCAAATTAAATTTTTTGTTAAATACCCGTGCAAAACCAGGGCAGGCCGCTAGTTTAGCATATGATAATGTAATATAGGAATATTTTAAGCTCATAATCTCATATATAGTCAAGAGAACGTTTTGAACGGTTAAGTAACAAGGGAAGCGAAACAGACTGACCCTATTTGAGATTAAGTTAAATCTACTGAAAACTGATTAGCTAAATCCTTTAAGGACAACACATCTAAAAAGAAAATATTCAAATGTAGTTTGGTTTTGTTGCCAAAATATTGTAATATATTTTGGTTTTGTTGCCAGGTCGTCTAAATGTTGTTCTTGTTCACTTTACTATACGTGATTCGGTTAATTTGAACGTTTTGCCCAAGAAGTGGGCTTCCACCATGTCAATGTGGTCTAGGAGCAGTTCTTAAAAAACATGGAAGATCAAGCTGCTTTCATGATATGGACAAAATTAATAATTAAACAGTAATATTGGTGGTCGCACTTAAAAAGTTTTCGTTCGAACTTAGCTCACTATATTCCATGTAACAATACGTCTACACTTTACGAGAGATGAGTCTAGACTGCTATGTTTCCAAGTAGAATCTACTCTTACAACTCCGGTCGAAAAGTGAAATCAGTTTAGCTACTATAATAAATTGGAAATTGACTCGAGTCAATTGATGACCACATAAGCATTAATGATGCACCTTTGAAGCCAAATGAATTATAGTAATTATTTGTTAACAGAAAAAAATTTAGACAATGGATATTATTGACTAATCATAAATTACACTAACAAAGTGAAGTATTAATTATAAAATAATACTTAATAATATAGCTATTAACTAAATTATCATAATAGCTAACAATATAATAGCATTTGTTTATATTCTGCATATATTACAGTTTATAGTCATAATTATATTGTACTGAAAAATACACATAATTTTCCCATAAAACCTAAATAATAGACATAAGTAAGATAAGTCAAGCATTAAAGCAACGTTGAATCTCATTAAAACTAGGGTCGGAAATAATGCGAACTTCAAAGATAAGAGTCGCAATATCCATGCCCGGAAATATTTGTGTCTACGCAAGTACAAATTAATTTTGGGCTTTACAAAATACAGAATAGGCGAGAACTTATTTGTTATCCTTGATAGAATTAAGAAAAAATGGAATTCACCGAAACAAATAAATTGAAAAATATATACTTCTACTGGCTTATGTCCGTGGCTTCGCCCGCGTGGTCACAAGTAGTAAAAAATAATTTAAAACCTTACGTTGTTTTTAAATAGCTTTATTCGGGCTGGTGAAGGCTTTTAGTATAGTAGATCTTTCCATAAAAAGTTTCGTCATATTATAAATATCATGCGTTCAAACTCGTTGAAATTTTGCATGAATATTCTTGAACCTAAAATCGATGCTTTTGGTTTGCCAGTTTTTTGTTTGATTATTTATTTTATCACTACATGTGATTAAGCTTGGGAATTAGTGCAAATACCCCTTTACTAGGGAAGAGCCCTTATACTGTACTCATAGTTATTTATTCATGTGCTCATAGCTAGCTTGTCACCTACTTATCTATTTTATGAGAACCGTCTACGCAAAAAAGTTCTATGATTTTGACAGTCGTTATATGTATTGTATAAAGACACAAACGTTTATAATATGTATGTAATTAAAAAAAAATATATATAAAATAAAACCGGCCAAATGCGAGTAGGACTTCCACAGAAAGGGGTTCCGTACCGACATAGAATGTACCAAAATGATTTTCATACAGATCGATATCCATAGTCAGTATATCCATAGACGATATTTATTATTTTTAACTGACTTTAAAAAAAGGAGGAGGTTGAGGACCTCCTCCTTTTTTTAAGGTCAGTTCCTTTTTTTAAAGATGTAAAGTCATTCGTCTGTTTTTTATGTTTGTTACCTCAGAACTTTTTACTGGGTAAACCGATTTTGATGTTATTTTTATATGAAAGCTGATGCTTGTCCTGTGGTTCCATTTAAATTTCATCAAAATCGGTCAAGCCATTTTTGAGTTACACTGTTTTTTTTTTTCCTATCTTGATGATATATTTATTACCAATGAATGACAATAATTGATCCCGTAAGTAGCAAGGGGCACTAAAAACGTTTTACCGAAAAATGGAACCGCCTTCAACACTCAACAGTCTAAAATAACTTGTCAAAGTCGGTAACTTCGTTCGTCGGTTCGTGTGTCCGAACCGGGTACCCGGTCGGCGAGTAGCTACTACATTTACAAAATCGTCCTACAATATGCGTAAGTCCGATTTTCGTAATCCAAACGGTTTTCGAAAGGATTTATCCATAGCCATACGAGAAAAATTCCATATTTTTCTGAGATAACGAAAAGTATGTTTAATATTTTTATGAAATCTGAATCCAGCTCAAATAACATTTTGGCGCCAAAATATTTCGTCATTAAATAATAATCTCGTAACTACTTCTACAGTTATGAACCTAGAAAGCTGTAATTTTGCATATGTATAGAGAACAAGTCAATAACTATGTTAAAAAAATAAAAAGGATAAGGATTTATTTAATTTTTTTTGTTTTACTCCCCTGTGATTCTCGTCCGAGATTTCGGTAGTCTGAAAAAAAGGTTTAGTGTGAAACTTGTATATATCCAATCGTTATTATTCAAACGTTGTTAGTAAGCTAGTATCCTTGACTATACTACACAAGAAACCGCATCACTTTACGGTAACGGTAAGTTATTCAAATCGTGAAATTAAAATAAAAAACTTTCACTCTATACATTTTGCCGCGCAAACACTCACCGATGGAAACTTACGTAATATATAATCTCGTAACTACTTTTTAACTACTAAACCTAAACATCTGAAATAATTCAGGTGTATAGATTACATGTAAATAATCATATCAAAAGAAGAACCAAAGTCGTAGGTGGTATAGTATTTGAAAAAAAAAAAAAAATACGCTTTCATAGAGTATTCCCGCCAAAATTCTTTAAAAACAATCGCGTTGTTTTAATCTCGTTACTTCTTTTAAAATATTTGTCCTAACAATGTGTAATAATTCATGGGTAAAGAACCATACTAAATACTCATATTAAAAGAAAAAACAAAGTTATAGGTGGAATAGTTTCGGAAAAAAAAAAATTGCTATTTCGCGCCATTTTCGTCGTGTTTTCAAACCCCTTTTTCTGTGAAATTTTCCATAAAAAGGTAAATTTTCATTTCTTTTCCCGTAAAGCCTATATAATGAGGATTGCAATGGTACCAAGAAGTTATTATATATGTTATAAATTGCATCAAATAAACCCGATTTAAAATCATAAAACCTCAAAATCTGCAAAAAACAAAAATATTACGCTATTTGGTCTACTCAAACTAAATGGATGAAAATGTTATTTTTGTATGGTGCAAGTGATATATTGGGCTATGGGGATATGAGGGTTTTAAGTTTTGGTATTGGAAAACGTCTTAGTACTTAAGAAAAACGTCACGGGGCGTCGAGGGATGAAAAGCTTGAGCAGATGCGTGGACGGCTACTGCGTACCCTGTACAGACGAGTTGACGTTGTAGGGGATAAGAGCGTCGTAGACGCCTAAATTGAATAAATGATTGAATTTGAATTTATCGTCCTGTTTTAACACTTATAGAACTCTAAAAGTCTAATGACGCTCTAAAACTCTATTTTATAGAACTCTAAAACGCTAATGAAACACGTTTCTCTTAGGGACCTCCTTTTAATTTTTCTTTCATTATTATTGTTAGTGGGTAGGCAATTCAATCACATGTTCTGTGTAAATTTAAACAGGCTACCTATTACTGTTACAGAGATCCCTTTCTCGTCAGACGGACGGACAGACTGATGCTTAGCAATAGTGTCCCGTTTTCTAGTACAGAACCTTAATAATGAGCAAAGTGTTAGTTGGGCCTCTTTTAGGAATCTACATTGCAACAGCACATACAAGAAAAAAAAAGTTTGTTTTGATCACAGCCTCAAAACAACATTAAAATTTGTAATATTAATAAATGTCTAATTCCGCAGCACCCCGTTTATAGATTTCATTCATATTTTTATGCTAGATTTTATGCTAGGTGGTATAAAAGGCGGCAATAATCGGCGGAGTGATGTCACTGGAATCGGCGGAGTGATGTCACTGACGGCTAACTTACACTATACGCTCGCATAATTAATTCGCTGTAAAAATAGTTAAACGTAAACTTACGTAGCATCAGTAATCTCAGTGTGTGTACTGGCATCCAGATCAGCTGTGTGAGTGTTTGTGTGCACGATACAGGTCGGATTCGTGATAAATAATCGGAATAATCATAGCAGTGAATCAAAGATTGAAGAGATTTTTATTGTAAAAGTGGGTACATTATAAAAATAACTTTACCATCGCGCCATCTAGCGGCGAGTAGTCTAACTAAACTTTGCTTAACCAATTATCCGTGTACTCATTTTTGAACCTATTTTAACATGGTTAAGTGCGGTGGTTGTGGCAAATTCTTAACGCCGACAGGGGCCGCCTCTTGTACGATATGCTTACTTAAATTTCATAAGATATGCGTGTCGATTCCTGACAGCACACTAGTACCTACTGATTGGATATGCCCTGAATGCAAAATTAAAAAGCGCAAGGGAGACAATAGCAGCACTCCCGTTAGAAGCATCAGCGCTGGCGGGCCGCATACACCTTCCTGTGCAACTGTTGAAATACCCGTCTCTCTCTCCTCCACCCCCGCAGCCTCCTCTGATGACTCGGATGTTCGGGCTATGCGACGTGAGCTTGCTGTGTATATGGCGGAGCAGCGCGAATTTCGAACCGAAATGCGCGCTTCCATAGCAAACATAGTTTTACGGATGGATGAGTTCGAGCGGCGACTAGAATCCGTCGAAGGTAGGGCTGAGGCCGCGTCCGCATCGACAGTAGAGGTAGCTGAACTGCAGAAGGTGGTGGCTCAACTTAAACTGGAACAAAATGAACGAGACCAAGAAGCTCTTCTGGCTGATATAGACATCGGACATATACCCGAGGAGAAAGGAGAAAACGTCCAGCATCTTGTCAGCATTCTGGCCGCGAAGTTAGGGGTGACTCTTAAAGATCATGAGGTTGTATTTGCTGAGCGCGTCGGAGCGATCGAAAAGGATGGAGGTGGCGGCGCCGACGACGGTAAGGCTGGTGGGCGACCGCGTCGAATCGTCGTTCGGCTGGCGCAGCGCCGCTTACGCGATGAGTTGCTAAGCGCGGCGCGTGTTCGGCGTAATTTTACTACGGCTGATATTGGCCTAGCAGGATCCCCCAGACGAGTATACTTGAATGAGCGGCTAACGCGATCCAACCGCCTGCTCTTTCACCGCGTGCGCGAGGAATGTCGTAAGCGACAGTGGCGTTACGCGTGGACGAAGAAAGGCCGTGTTTTTGCTCGGCAAAACGATGGGATGCACGCGTTAATAATTCGTTCAGATATCGACTTTTTCCGTGTTTTTGGGACTGAAACTGTTTGAAAGTAAAGTCATAAAATTATGTACTTGTTCTTTCTGTATTATTTTATTATACTATGTATTATTATTAGATTACTTATACACTATAGCTAAGCAGCTAGGAGGGAACATTTTCACTTTCACTTACACTACACAAACAAACGAATCCGTCACCTCACTCATCTCTAAAAAATTTCATGTATGTTTTCTTCGTTTCGTATCTTTTAATTTTCCATTGCGTGTAAACATAACACTTTCTATGTTGTACTACTCTCTTGCCTTTTTAAATCATCTTTATTATGGTTAATCACAAATTTATAAAAGTAGGTTTGTATAATGCAGGTTCCTTGGGCACAAATCACGATAACTTTATAGCCGCATTAACTCGCAATGACCTGGACTTGTTGGCTATTAATGAGACATGGCTAAAAATAGGCGAGGAGGGTCGCGCACCCCAGGTACCAGGGTATAGTTTTCGTCACATTCCCCGACCCCGAGGTAAGCGCTTGCGCGGGGGTGGCGTAGGTTTTTATTTAAAACGAAATGCTCGCATGAGTGTGCGTACTTGGACGCACCCAGTAGACCCACTGCACAGCACAGTAGAGCAAATGTGGCTCACGGTAACCCTCAACGGAAAGAAATTGGCAATTGGCACGGTGTATCGTCCACATTGGGTGAACGTTGACCTATTTTTTGACGCAGTAACAGATTCCATCAGTTCAATTCATAATTTTGATAATTTATTGTTATTAGGAGATTTAAATATTAATTTACTCAATATTAATGATCATAATACCATAAAATTTAATTTATTCTTGTCTTGTTTTAATTTATCCCAGTTGGTCACGAAACCAACCCATTTCACGGAAACCAGCGAGACACTTATAGATATAGTTTGTACGGATCTGCGACCTAGGACAATTACCTTAGAGCACGTTGGATCCCATCTCGGACACTGCCTTGTTATCTGTGAATTTAATATAAAACGTGAAAAACCTATGACATGCACTATTTGTTGTAGACCATTAAAAAATATATGTATAAATAAGTTTAATGATGATCTGAGAATGGTCAAATGGGATCAAATATCGTTGCTTAATGATGTTAATGACATGGTGGATCTCTTTAATCACAGCGTTCTGTCTTTGTTTGATTTTCATGCACCTGTTAAATCCATTGTCGTTAAACACCGTTCGTACCCCTGGATTACGGACACAGTGAAACTGATGATGAGACTTCGCGATGAGGCCGCTGCTGATTATCATAAATATAAATTAAATAGTAAAAAGGAATATTACAAAACACTAAAATCAACCGTAAATAAAGCACTTTTCCATGAAAAGTCAGCATATCATAAGCATAATATTAATAGCAAAATACATGATCCCAAAACGTTATGGTCAAACATCAAAAATACATTATTACCGAACACCAAAAATGAGCTGCCATCGCTCTTCGACGATCCTAATATTATAAATAATCATTTTCTAAACATACCAGGTTCTTCGGAAGTGTCTATCTCACAGCTAACGTTCTTTGAACATCAGAAATTTAGTGACGCTGTCTTTCAGATTGAACCAATTAGTTTGGATATCATTATTAAAATTATAAAAAGTTTAAAGTCCAATGCTGAGGGCAGTGATAATATTACCTTAAATATGCTTATAATGACCTTTCCCTTCACAGTAGATTGCATAAAGGAATTAATTAATGCTTCGATCCGCACATGCATATATCCAAATGTGTGGAAAATGGCTATCGTGCGTCCTTTACCAAAGAATACGAATCCAGTTGATTTAAAGGATCTAAGACCAATAAGCATTCTGCCTTGCTTGTCAAAAATTATGGAAAAGGCGGTTTGTAATCAACTAACTGATTTTCTTGAAAATAACAATATCTTACCTGATGTACAATCAGGCTTCAGAAAGGGACGCAGCACAGTGACCGCTCTATTAGACGTTACTGACAACATAATTTGCGCCCAAGATGAGGGAATGTGCACATTACTTGTACTACTTGATTTTTCCCGGGCATTTGACTCCATAAATGTTAATTTACTCATATCAAAGTTAAGTTTCTATGGATTTGATAACGGAGCTTTGCGGTGGTTTGACAGTTATCTTGGTGGTCGATCTCAGTGTGTAAAATTAAGGAGAAATGATGGATCTTGTTTGGTGTCAGATAGAGTACCTGTAAAGAGAGGAGTGCCTCAAGGATCAATCTTGGGACCTGTCCTCTTCATTTTATACTGTGCAGACATATCTAACGTTATAAAGCACTGTAAATACCATATATACGCAGATGACATACAAGTCTATATATCTTTCAAACCAAAAGATATGGATAGTGCTCTACTTAAACTTAATGACGATCTTACCAGGATAGCCACCTGGTCATCGCAGAACTGCTTATTGCTAAACCCCTTAAAGACCAAATACCTTATCTTAGGTAGTAAAACACAGCGCATAAATATTCCTTCATCGGTTAAGGTTATGCTCATGAATGAAGAGATAGAGCGGGTATACGAAGCACGCAATCTAGGACTGCTTATGGATTGTGATCTACGGTTTGAGAAACATGTGGCAAACACAATAAAAAATTGTTTCTATAAATTAAAGATATTGTATAAAATAAGACCATATTTGAGTGAAGGTTTGCGTATAACACTTGTTGAATCTTTGGTTCTGTCAAAGCTTAACTATATGGACATAGTATTTGGCCCGCGGCTACTAGTCAAAACCCATAAGTTAATTCAAAGAGTCCAAAATGCCTGTATACGTTTTTGTTTCAATATTCCGTTGAGGGCCCACGTGACACCCTATTTAAATAAAAACTCTATATTAAAAATGAAGCACCGTCAAAAATTACACCTAGCATGCCTTCTTTTTAGTGTTCTCAAGCACCAAGCTCCAATGTTTTTATATAAAAAATTATGCTGGGTGCCTAGACAAACATCATATGAGTCTCGACAAAAAGCGGTACAACTGTCAATGCAAAGACATCGTACGGCAGCTTTTCGTGGCAGTTTCCGATACAATGCGACGAAATGTTGGAATAATATTCCACCGCCTATAAGGAACCTGCAAAATGTTCATAACTTCAAATTAAAACTCAAGGAAATTCTTACGGATCACCAAAAATCGCAGGAAACTCTTAGGCTTGATACAAGTGCTTTATAAAACGAAACAGAGTCTATTAAAAACAAAAACACGTGCACACACATAAACACACCCTCTTACACAATACACACTCACTCCACACAACACACCTCACCTCACATCTTCGAATAAGCACCTCTACGCACACCCTCTTCTGTCTACCTAAGTAGCTATGTTTTCAACATATATATTTTTTGTAGTATGCTTATATTATTCTAAAGATGTTGATCTAAACATATAATATGTATCTTATGCAAACATATAATTGTTTTGATACTACAGCGAAATATATAATTTTATGGTGCATATTGTATACTATTTATAATATATTATATTTTAGGATTAATTGCATTATATAAGGTTGCGTAATTTACGAAATTAATATTGTTATATATTAACTACACCTAACTTTAGTAGTTTGTCAGTGATGTCACCCAAACGGTTTTAACGGAAGACCAGCGCTGGTTGAACGACCAGCATAACGCTGAGTTAAAGCCGGTTTTGCGACAGATATAAGTATTTTTCTTCTATAATTTGGATGTTTTATTGCTATTATTATTTATTTGTTGCAAAATAAACATTTTTCTTTCTTTCAAAAGTATAATATTTTTTTTGGGCTATTTTTAATCCACTTTGTAAGTCATTCCTTTACGAGTTAGCGGTCCATGATGTACGGGCGGTTAACTAAACAGATAGAGAACGGAGCTCTGACAAACTATTTATTGCTCTGAGGGACAGAGTCTCATTCAGAGATCTCTGGTTTTTCCTTTTAATACTGAACACTAAACTAAATTTATTTCACAGATTTTATTTAAGAAGAAACGAATTAAAGTTTAAAAGAAACAGGACATTTGGAATAATAATACCATATAAACAAATTAACGTTTATTTATAAATATGACTACAAGAGCTATCGCGTGCTAAGCGAAAATCATATTTTACAGATTGCCGAGTGGTTTAGGCATCCGGCGCGAAATTGGAAGACAGGGGTTCGATTCCCGCCCGGTGCATATAAAAATGTTTGTGCTCCAATCATTTTAAAATAAATTTACGTTTAATTTAAATGCTTCATTTAATTTCAGCACTTTGGCCATGTATATTATAAAGAAGTCACTGATACAAAATATATTATGAGCTACGACTTCTAACTGTATCTATGTTTCTTTCCAATGAATTGAATGAAATTACTTTAGTTATTTACATTACGACGATTAAAATTTCTTAATAATAATCACGCAGTTCATGAATCTACTAAGTAATGCTAGCACGACAGGTTTTCCTTTTCCACCCTAATAACGGTGAAATTGTGTGTGAATGAAAAAAAAATGAACTGCTTTGCCGTTTTTTTAGGAATCCGAGGAGCTAATACTAGCTAGACTTTAGATTCCAAATAGAGCCTCAGAATCCTAAGACCGGGGATTTCGTGCTCGAAGTAATATAGGCCAAGTCCTTTCTCAAAGCTTAATATAAAAGTTTAATAACACGTAAAGCTTTACAAATAGGACTGTGTTATAATGTAAAAAAGCTCAAATATAATATCTTATCATCAAGTTCGAAATATTGCTTAGTAGATAGGTTATGTATATCTTTTATTGCTTTTTGTATGATTCGATTTTGAAGAACAGACAGTACAGTAACACTTTGAGTTCTTATCCCTGAACTTACTGTTGATATTAAGCTTACAGTGTTTTGTCTACAAAAAGTTTGTTCACATCGTTTGGAATAATTTGAAGTGCTCGTAACAAAATTGGCTTAGGTGTTTTTAACCGATCAGCAAAGTTAAGCAACGTCCGCCGCGGTCATGAGTTGGATGGGTGACCGCTCCCTGGTTACATTACTACTGAGCCCTTACGTGCTTCGGAGGCCACGTTCAGCCGCCAGTCTCGGTTGTTGTCTTTGGATGGCAGACGTTATAGATTGGTGGTACGGCATTTGGCGAATGCCCGCTTGGCTAGCTGTCGCCAAGAACTTAACGGTGTGTTCGGGCAGCTGTCCTTGAGAGCCAGTAATTCTAGGTTAGCCTGAACAAAATCTTCGACCACATCATCACTTACCATTAGGTGACCATTAGTGGTCAAAGGCTAACATATCAGGCAGAAAAAAAACTGCTATCACCTTCACTTGTGAACCTTTGCTATGACATATACAATATTTTAAAAGTGGTTATTAGCAAGGTGTGCCCTCTCTGGCTGTTAATGTAGTCATATAGAGGAGGGTTTAGAAATCAACAACCAAATTGGAATTAGAATATTTTTAATAAGATTTCTGCCAGGTCTCATATGACTATGAAAGTAATAATAATATAATTTTAATAAGTCAAATTATATATTTTTTATGAATCAATAATCGATAAGTCTGTGAGAAATTCTTTCCCTGAATAGTAAGTCTTGGCAAGCAGCAGTGATTTAAATTTTGTGATATATATAAATAATATTTAAGGGGCCGCTAGCTCGTGAAAGGATTCGTCTATATAAGAAAGCCAAAATTTAAAGACTTTTTTACACCCGAGCATGTGTGATATCATAAATAGAAGTTTTATTTATTAAAAATTTAAACAAACGGAAAGTTGTGATATTTGACATTATTTTATAATTATTTTTTTGAATTTTTGTAATTTGAATTTGAAATTTTAATGTTGCTTTGAAAAAACAACCATTATTTTTTATTTATGTGCTGGTGCAATGCGAAGTCTTAATAGAGGGCGCTCGAGCTCACAATTGGCTCATTTTTATGGTTTTGTACTTGAAACCAGGACATTATTACTAAGGATCAGCTAAGCTATCCATCTATCCACCCGTTCAATTCTTAAAGAAAGGAATCTTTAGAACCTTAGTAGTAAGACTGTTTAAATTTACACAAAACATATGTAAGTATGATGAATTGCCTACCAATTAAATTTTTGAGGGGGGGAAATGCCTCCGTTCTACGCCTCCACCATGGGGGCCGTGTAGGGGATGTGTGGGACTTGAACTCACTAAAACCCCCACGTGAGGAGTCCTCCGCTGAGGTTGAGCAAGATAGGGTAAGCAGTCACTATCTTGCCCCGTCGGTACGCCCGTACTCGATCGGGCCTCTGCGCCTGTGGAGGGGTGACCCGGCTCACCAAGGCCACCCCCCAAACGTGGGGGGCCGTGCAAGCTGGTGAAGAATCTCCCAACTCTCCACCAGTGACCCCACTACGGAGAAGGGAGGAGGTGGGCGAACTGCCGTCTCCTTGCCGCCGTTCGTCTGCACCGGAGCGGGGCAGCATGGACATCGTCCTCCCTAACTCGCTCCGCGACCTTTTCTGCGCCATTACCGCTTCGCAGAAGGAGACCACCGCCTGCCACGATCTCTCTCCGCCGAGCATGGTATTTACAACGCTCGCCAGAGAGAGATCCCCTCCTATAATGGCTGTAGCGTGTGCCGCTGCGGGCCCCACGCGGCACACACCTCCAGCATATGGAACGCCGTGTCCTCCGGCGCCCCACACTCATAACCAGGGGTCGCCTCCCGTCTCGCGATCTGGTGCAGGTACTTTCCGAAACATCCATGTCCATAAAAAAGCTGCACCAATGGGAAGGTCAGCGACCTGAACGGCCGCTTCACCCACCTCCGAAGGATCGGGCGTATCGCGTCCACCGTCCACCGTCCAGGGCCTGGTGGAACCAGGTCCTCCGTCCACCGCCGCAACAGGGCAGCGAGGATCTCCGCTATGAGTTCGCATAGGGGATCACCGGCCAGCACGCAGGCTGCCGTCCAGGACACCGTCCGGTATCCGCGTATCGCCCTCTTTGCGACGACCCGCTGCGGACGCCGCAGCAGGGTCTTGTTGTCGCGGTTGAGGGCGTCCACCCAGACATGTGCACCGTACATGGCCATACTCTGGGTCACTCCGAAGTATAAGCGGCGACAGTTGGCGTTCGGGCCACCCACGTTGGGCAGCAGCCTCCCCAAGGCGGCCGCGGCTCCCACAACTTTTGGCGCCAATTTGATGAAGTGGACCCTGAAGGACCACCTCCTTCCAGGATTAGACCCAGATATTTCATCTGGGTCCCGACCGGAACCATGATCCCCTCCAGCGATACCCGTGTTCCTGGAGGAGGTCCCCCTCGAGGCCCATGAAACAATAGGGTTCAAAAGCGGCCTACGTGAGCTAGGACTATTACTCAGAACTGCTGGTACCTACTGTACTGTATAAGATGGATGATCTACTGCTGATCCCCACGCTTGATAAGCGTCTCGGGGAATCTAATTTGATATTTAAAATTAATAAAAGCATACAGCTTATTTATCAAGGATAGATTACTGTAAGAGCCGGATCGTCCACTGCTGAACACAGCCTCCCCTATTTAGGGGGTATTTGCCATAATCCCCACGCTTGGAAGGCGTCTTGGGGATCGCAGTGTAAGCAGTTCTTCAGAAGGCGCTGCTGCCCAACTTCCAGTATCCCTTAGTCGCCTCTTACGACAACCATGGGATGATATGGGGAGGTGCAATTCTGACCCGGCACCCCACGGGGTTGAATAGAGTGATACATTAACAAGGATAGAGTGTACGTAGTATTTTCCATACAAACGTAGTATCGTCATATTTTAAATACCATGTGTTCAATTTCTGTGACATTGTGTATGTATATCCTTATTATCTAATAACACGTAAAACTTCGTAATTATAGTTTGGCAGTTTTTCGATTTATTTTTTAATTGACCCCTAAATGTGAATAAAATGAGTCCTAATGAGATTTTTTCTGACAAGCCTTAAAAATAGTATTCTCGAAGATTCTTCATAATCAAAACAAACTAAAGTAAAACGCAAGTCGTTATAAAAGTTACCAACGTCTTAAGAACGAGTTCAAACACCTACGATCGAAATAATGAAACTGACAGAATCATGTTGTAGAACTTTGAAACTACTAAGAAACCGTTCGTTAACTAGTAATTTTATAAACTCTTCTATAGTATAATAATGGAAACCATATACCCACATAGAAGTGTTGTTATTGTGAAGTTGTTCTTATTTGTTTGGCCTTCTTTCGTACATCAACAAGGTGACGAGGACGAGGTTTATATTAAAATATATACTTTTATATTCTTATTTCTTACGTAACAAATAATTTCCAATATGTTTATATGTTAATTATGTTAGTTTCTCCATAGAAATCCTAGTTATAGTACAAGTAATTAAGTACTCCTATAATTATGAGTGTGAATAGTAAAATATTTCATAATGTCGAGGGCTATGATAAGATCCCAGGATAGTATTTGAGGTTTTCTGACAATTAAACCGATCGTAAAAACCAAGAATTTGGCAATAGCCTATCTTTATGGGTATTTTTATATTGTTTTATACTTATGGGGTACAAAACATTTGGTCTATCCCGCCAGGGAAATAAAAGCGTGATGTTAAGTGAAATAATCAAAAACAATTTATTTATGGCCTCTTTCAGGGGGGCATGTTCTCTGCATTTTGTATCGTCAATAGCCTTCCAATCTAATATATTAGATATTTGACACATGTCATGAAAAGCCCTCACCACTGGCTATGAAATATATTCAAAACCACCTCATATAGTTTCCGAGATATAAGAATTTCAATTTTGGAAGAAGTTAGTCGTAAGATTACAATGAGATCTGCATATACGAGTAATAAAAAATTAAGTTTATTAAACTTATTTAATATTATGGAGATATTTTGGTTCGAGTCCTTGTGTAATTTTATTCCAATGATTTCTTATATTACTTCATATGAGTTCTATCAACAACAGAAGTAAGAATTACAACAATGATTAAGAATTATTTATGTAGATATAACAAGATACGTGATTTTATCTTAGCCTCGTAACAATAAATTTGAGTTCACAATTAAAAATACTCTGAAAAACTGGCGAAAACTATCCTATTCAGCGATTGTGGTTCATCGGACGACATCTCGATTCCTCCTAATTGCTATAGGCAATGACAATTTACGAGGGAAAATTCCAGCGACATTTTCAATCTTCTGTTGTTTTGCTTACAAACAAGCTCCCAAGAGAATTCCATCGTTGATGTCTGATTTTTCAGTGTTTATATATAATTGCAGATGTTTCTAGATAAAAAAATAGGTTACTGATTAATAACGGGGTTTTATAGAAAAAAAAATACGTGTGAAGGTGGCTTTATTTTGTTTTTAAATCCAAATCATTTTTATGTAACCTATTTGAGTAATGTATAGTCATTGTTTAAGACATGTCAATGAAACATTTTTAGGATAATATTTTAAAGGTATAAAATTATATAGTTGTACTAACCCTATTTATTTTTTACATGTAAGTCAAAGTTCTTCATATTTATCTAAACTTTTATTTTTACCGGCGGTATGCCTTTATTAAACAAAATACTATGAACTATATACAACACTACAGCTACTACAATAAAAGCATTTAGACAACCTATAAGTCATAGCAGACTCATAGGCAGTCTAAATGCTCCAGGCCACTCCCAGTTGGCAGCGTGCCCAGCATGCTGGCAGCATTGCCCCGTTGAATTGCAATGCTTATTCGTTGAGCCAAATATGTGCCAGCATTTTGATCAGCATTTATCTAAACTAATATTATAAAGAGGAAAGATTTAATTGTTTGTTTGCATTGAATACTCGTAGGAAAAACTCTGACACTACTGGACCGATTTGAAAAGTTCTTACACCTTTAGAATCCTATATTATCCCTGATGAACATAAGAAATAAAATGTTCAGAAAAAAAACTGTTTTTTTTTTAATTTTTGTTAAATACCCGTGCGAAGCTGGGGCAGGCTGCTAGTAATAATAAAGTTTGAAATTATAATTATAAAGGCATATGTAAATATGCCATATAGCACCAATGTATTACGGCATCTGTACTTAATGCCTAGGTTATCCTATTATTGTCAATTCCACATCATCACTTACCAGCGGTTGAGATTGTAATGAAGAAAATTTATTCACGATCTCAACTGCTCTAAATCGTTGTCACAAATACAGAGGCAGCTTAGCCAAGTTACAAATCAACACCATAAAATAGCTAACCCTCTTACAGACGTGTAAAAAATAACGACTCCTCCACGGCATTGACGCCTCGATTTCAAAACTCACAGCTAGAAACTTCCACAGAAAATATCGATGCTTTTCTTTTGTAAGCTCAAAGCTTTTGTGAAAAGCTGCCAACTTGTTTGACATGTCCGAACGAAATATTCCTGTTAAAAAGTTCGAAGTTCTTAACTTCTCTACCCTTGACCTTTAAACTCACCTGTTGATAAGTTATGTATGTGGTGAGAAATAATAGTAGGCCAGGTCTAAATGCTGTTAGTAGTAGGTAAACTGATTTTGAGGACTTACCAGAATACTCCGTTTTGTGATTCAGCCAGTGATATATTTATTTTTGATGATGTATGATTCACTTGATCTGCTTGATTATTTGTTTATAATTTGAACAACGAATGTACAGCTTAAAATTTCTCAAAAGAAAACTGTTTTTCTAAGAGTTATATATATTCGTTCTTATTTATCTACAAATAAAAGCAGGTTCAACATATTAAATACTTGTTTTCGAAGCGATTATGATTAAGGTCGTGTGGCTAGTTATTTATATTATTTCTTAACTAATTACAAGGAAAGTAATTGCAAATGAAAAATTACAAACTTCAACATTAAGTACCGTATCAGCTGTATTGTCCACTACTGCACGCTGCTTTCTCCATGAAGGTTTGCTATACTCAACATGCTTGGCAAGCGTCTTGAGAATCAATCCCAAGTCAAAATCTTGACTTGGGAAGTCAAGTGTAAGAAAGCAGTTCCTCAGAAGGTGCTGCTGCCCACCTTCCAGTATTTTTCCCTTACGAAACCCACGGGTAGAGTTGGTATGGATGAATTTCTAGCCTGGCATCTCATTCAACAGCAAATCAATAAATTTTAAGACAAAGCACATGATAATTCCAAAATTAAAATATCACATTTCTTGTTTAATAAATGAATTTAAATAAAATAATGCAAGTAATTATTTTTGTATCGTTTTAATGATATTTTTGTGTCAGATTATTGAAAGATGACATTGTGAATAAAATAACCACATTTTAAAACAACAACGTATTTATTGAAAAAAATATTTTATTTACAGCTTACATGTTAGTATTCGTTATAAATTGAATTTTTTGATTTACAATTACTATTCTATTTTACTTAATAAACTATTTTACACAACGTCTTTTTATGAAAAAACATGAACGTGAAAGCAGATTATATACTATAACTGAAAATTAAATTAATATGAACTTCGAATAGCCTAGTAAATAATATACGTAATTTGTATAGCAATATTTATCATCATTTCCATTCCGTAAAATTCCTAGTTTTATAATAATTGGAAAATAATTAGATATAAAATAATTAAGTTAATATATGAATGTCTCCATGTCTCCCAGTTGGTTGTTTAAGATTTTTTTTTTAAATCATGATAGTTTCGCGTTTAACCACACCCTGCCTGATGTTAAGCAGATACTTAGATAACTTACGAGAATGTACTTTACAAATGCACTTTCGTTATATTTTAAACATCAAATGTTGAATCACGGTGACGTTGTTCAAACATGTACATAAGCCAAATTAATGGTGAGTTTTTCTTTTCATTAATTATTTTATCGCTAAACATTAAAAATAAAGAAAAGTTTGACGAAAAATTTTGAAAATATTTAATTTTACGGAACAAGCATTAGTATAGATACTACATTTAAAGATCTCCATGCAAAATTTCAGTGAACACTGCTTACACTTGGTATTTAAAGTATCACGAAGCTAAGTTTTTATTGAAAGCGGTATGAATTTATTTCTCTTAACGTACAAATGCGCCGAATGAGCACCACAGAAGTCACTTTAAGTGGGGTGTTGCTGTACATTCAACATTGCAGTAGTACAACAGGTCTCTTTACCGTCCTGATTATTCAAAATGACAATGCGAGATCATTTCTAAATAAGGTTGGCGACAATAAACAATAATTGTCTTAGGTTTTTCACGATTGTTACACGTAGTAATTAAACGACTTTAAACGTTTTAAATCGCGCGTATTTATCATTATTTTGTCCCGACGTTTCAAACACTTTGCAGTGATTGTGGTCACAAGCAGCTGGAAATAAAACTAAAGCCATAAATTGATACAATTATATATTGTGTATTGTTAAAGAAAACATAATTTTAAATGTTTTCTTGTGTTGTCATATGTGTTATTAACGAAGACATATCGTACCGACCATACATTACAGGTTTTTTTTTAATGTTTTTGTGATGGGACAAGCTTTAGGCCCACGTGATGTCAAGCGGACTAGCCTCTGCCTATAACAGATGCATTTCGTCAAAATCCACGAATTGCACTGCGCCCTTCACCTTGAGATAAGTATAGTTGTTAAGTCTCATGTGCCTGTAATTTCACTGGCTTTCAAGGAGTGCTGCCGGAACACACCGTTAGGTGCTTGGCGACAGATTTTCTGCTTGAGGGTGGTCGCTAGCCAGGCGGGCAGTCGCAAAATGCCCTTCCACCATGCGGTGAAGCTCAAGCCCGCGGCGGGATTCGAACCATGGACCTGCTGTGCGGCAGTCCATAGCCAATGCCACTGAGCCATCACTGCTACACGTCTCATGTACCTGTAATTTCACTGGCTAAGTGTAGGAAGATATGGCTGCTGACTTCTGTTATATTAGGTCCATGTCTTTTTAACTGATTTGAATTTACTTATTAAACTCTGAACTAAGCTCCACTGTATTTGGGTCCTCGCATAATAATCAATGTTATTGTTAAACTGGTCTCGTGTTGGTTCAAACTTTGTCCAATTTTCATTCAAAGCATTCACTTAAACCCTTTAACATTTTATAAAGGACGTACGTCCAATGACAGCGCGTCCAATGGAACGAGTCGCTTAATAATGTATAGTTGAATATGTCCATTGTTGGTTTTCAATTTCACTCGATATCATCAAAAGCATTTTCGCCCTCTCGCACATTAGGTACGTGGGCCAGTCTAAGTCCACTCTGAAATCAATTCACGCTCAGTTATAATTATTTCATCTCACACATTGAAATTATTCAATTTATTGGAGGCCTGTTTATTTTTAGATGAGACAAATATACCTACTTGTTTACATACTGTTTATGTGATTGAACGCACGATGGCTATTAAACTCAAATCAATATTGAAGCTTTTATTAGAATATTTGAAGCTGGAATGTTTTACGTAGATAGTTCGTCTGCGTTATGTTGTTACTGCGTTAATATGTTTGGCAAGTTTTAAAGCCTTAAAATACATGAAAGCCTCGTACTGCTTACGTTAGTTAGGTCGTTTGTTGAATACACTATTTAACCACAAAAAAATATTCGAGCTTAGATATTAGTCTTACATTCATGAATTGTATGCAAAGTTTTGAGGAGTTTGAAAGTGAGTATTCAAAATTTGACGAGTGTTTTTATGAAATCCAAAGAAATCAGTATCCTGAACAATTGATGACAGCCGTTTTGAATATATGTTTACAATATAAAGGTACTTATTTATTTTATTTAAGAATACTACAAAATATTACAAAAAAAATAGTCCGATAAATCACACAACATAGAACACTTTAAGAGGTAAAATAAATTGGTTGATATTTTAGAAAATTTAGAATATTCGTATATTTATAAGAGCTTTGTGTTTACATAACATTAATTGAGTATCATGTTTAAAGGCATACAAATCAAATAACGCTTATCGAAAATAGAATATAACTCATCACTAAAATGGAGAAGTTAAATGCAACGCCCTTGAAAAGCAGACAAACAAAAATGTCCTGTTTTAAAATGTAGCTAAATTTAAGCATCATGTACAGTCAGGAAAATTTCGAAACTACGTGTTACAAATCACAAACATGATATATACGAGAAAAATAATAAGAACTTAATCATTTTAAAATAATATTTTTGAGTGAGTATAGCATTTCTGTGATTATTACAAATAAAATTTGAATTTTAGAGTACCATACTATGAGGCAAAACGGGCCCCACTTTGCCATTCGTGCGTCCATTCTTGTGGGTTACGTCATGGTATTTATTTCGTCAACCTGATATTTATACATAAGCATGCGTAGGATTACAAAATTACAAATTTACGAGAGAAAAAAATTATAGTCATGTGCGGGATTCAAACCCGCGTCCATCCACCCCTATGCGTAGGATATTGACTCAAAACCAATACCTATGGATTTCTAAATTATATTCAATTACTTTGGGGATAGGAGGCCTTCGACGTGTATTATAGATGTATTAATGACTGTATGCGCTAGTTCTGATAATACCGTAAAAATAAACAATTCCGGAAGACACACGGAAATGGACAGGAAGTTATAAGAAAGGTACTCACGCTGAAGCTGTGGAGTCGATCCTTCGGAGATAGTCCTGAGACGGGCCCGTCTAATCACTCTTAAAACTGCACTAGGGATTATTAAATCACACGAAACAATTTTGTATAATTTCTTTAGGTTAATTGCCGCAGATGTCCATTCAGGGCATTTGCAAGGTCACGACTGGTTGCAGTACTTTGCAACACTTATTTGTTCTGTGCGTGACAAGGACGGGGAGCGGAATGCTTGTTAGGAAGGAAAGGGATGGAATGATTATGCATGTCTTCCTTCATATTTCTAACAGATACGATTTCGGCGTTAACATCCCCCCCGGCTTGACAGGCCGAAGAGCCTTCAAATAGGCATACAAATTTTAAGGTCACTCTAATGTACCTAATTAAACTGAATAGTCATAGCTATATACTATCACACAACTAAACTAACAATTAAGATTCAAATATTAGCATTTCTCACGATATAATCTACCTTTCTAATTATATACTAAATTCTAATAACTAAAATAGAGCAGGTGTGGACTGTATTATTATTATTTTATTGTGAAGGTAGAGGATAAACCTTTACTACAGGTCTTCGGTAGAGACCACTTTTCGTACGGACATCCAAAACTCTTACAACGCCGTCTTTGCCTGGATACGTGCGCTCAATCACTCCAATAGGCCAATTTAAAGGAGCACTGTTTTCAGATTCCAGCAGAACAACAGTCCCAGTTTGGATAGAAGTAGTAGACTTCGTCCATTTATTACGCACTTGAAGAGTGTTAAGGTATTCGACCTTCCATCTTTTCCAAAATGACTGGACAAGATGATCGACCACACGTTTCCTATGCAAGAGATTGGTATTAACATCCGATAAGTCTTCCGCGGGAAGCGATTTAAGGGGCGTCAGCACAAGAAAATGTGCTGGAGTTAACGCAAGTGGCTCGGCAGGGTCACTACTGAGCACGGAAAGAGGACGCGAATTTAATAAGGCCTCAATTTGAGTAAGCACTGTCGACATCTCCTCATAAGTGAGCAACTGAGTCCCAACAACTTTGACCAAAGAAGTTTTGATCTGGCGGATATTGCTTTCCCATATACCCCCATGGTGTGGTGCCGACGGAGGGTTAAATTTGAAAGTTATGCGATTTTCGCGTAGTTCATTAGCAAACTTGTCGTGGTACTCTTCTGAATCAAGTAATTGATACATTTTATTTAAATGAGATTTAGCACCTATGAAATTAGTACCACGATCTGAGTACAAAACACTAACCGGTCCGCGCCTAGATAAAAAACGCTTGAAGGCGTTCAAGAATGCCTCGGTACTTAGATCAGAAGACAGTTCCACGTGTAGGGCTTTCGTGACTAGGCAAATAAATAAACAGATGTACGCTTTAGTACTACGCACGCCTCGCCCGTGACGTGGGATAACAGATACCGGACCAGCGTAGTCAATTCCACAGTGGCAAAACGACTTAGCTTCCGTAACTCGGCATGCAGGTAGGCTCGCCATCATAGGAAACTGATTTACAGGTCGCGTCTTGAAACACACATTGCATTTTTGCACCCGACTTCGAACTATGTTACGAGCGGCCATGATCCAATATTTTTGTCTTAAGAGAGACATTAGTAGTTGCGGTCCAGTGTGCAAATTTTTGCGATGGTAATGGTCAATAATGAGGTCTACGATATGATCGCGACGTGGCAGTATAATTGGATGGCGACTGTCATATACCAGCTGGGAATTTGTTAAACGACCGCCAACACGTAAAACTTGAGTTTCTTTGTCATAAAACGCGTTGAGCTTTAGAAAGGCAGGTGGTAAAATCTTTCCGGCCTTAGCCTTGGCAACTTCATCGGCAAAATAAACGCTTTGAAGATTCCTGATGATTATTAGTTCCGCATATTCAAGATGAGAAATATCAAATTTCGATGGCAATTTTTTGACAAATCTTAGAACATAAATTACTATTCGAAGTAATCTATTCCATGAAGAAACTCGATTGGCAAGTGCATAAATAGGTGGCAGTGACTGCGGAGACAATTCTGTTGTCGCCATCACGTTCACTTTAGCTTCAGGAATTTCACCTGCAATGCTAATGTCAGAGCAAAGTGGCCATTTGGATCGAGGTTCATATGCGAACGATGGACCATTAAACCACGTGGGATGCGCAAGTAACTGCGCAGGAGTCAAACCTCTACTTAAGCTGTCTCCTGAATTATTAGCTTTTCCGGCAATGTGGAAGAAGCGACTAGGGTCAATCTTCTCTTGAATCTGAGATACTCTATTTCCGACGAACGTCTGCCAACGCGATGGTGTTGAACGAATCCAAGCGAGAGCTACCTTGCTATCGGTGAACGCATAAATGGAACATGCTGGCAATGAATAGGTGTCGATTACCACTCGCATCAACTTGGCAAGAATAAGGTTCGCGCAGAGTTCTAGTCGAGCGATGGTAACAACTGATTTAGAGGGTGCTACCCTTGATTTGGCACAGACTAGATTCATAACGGTTTTGTCAATTTTTGGAAAGTATATGTGCATATAAACCACTCCACCGTATGCAACTTCAGAGCCATCAGCTAACCCCAAGATAGAAATGACGCAATCGTCGGTAACTCCGACGTGACGCGGTAGTTTTATATTTTGCAATAAGGGCAATTCCGCTTCAAACTTTTGCCATAGATCTACAATATGTTGCGGAGGGGTATCATCCCAATCAATATGCTGATTCCAAAGAGATTTGACAATTAATTTGGCCAGAAGTGTAACTGGCGCCACCAATCCTAACAGGTCCCATAGACGGGCAATAACGGAAAGAATGTTGCGCTTGGTACATTGGCACGGTTGAGAACTGACACTAAATGTAAATACATCATCGGCAGGTACCCAATGCAATCCCAATATTTTTAATTGGTCAGCTGGACTAAATTCTACGGCTGCAGAAACCCGGTTCTCAGGCGGAATACTTGCCATCACTTCGGGTGAATTACTTGAGAATTTTACGAGCTCAAAATCACCAGCAGCAAATAATTTAATTAGCTGATCAGATAATTCAATGCCATCTTCGGCTGATAAGCAGCTCGTGGCAAGGTCATCCATATATATGTCCTTCTTAGCAACGCGTGCAGCTGTCGGAAAGCGGTCGCCTTCATCGCTAGCTAGCTGGCGAACGGTTCGTACTGCTAGGAAGGGGCTACAGCTTAAACCAAATGGAACCCGAGTCATTTCGAAGACTTGAATTTCGTCACTAGGATCGAAACGGTACAATAGCCTTTGAAAACGCCAGTCATCTTTGTTCATTAAAACGCGTAAATACATTTGTCGTATATCGGCACTTAATGCAATAGGCAGCAATCTAAACTGCAATAATATTTTAAATAAATCATTTTGTAAATTAGGTCCGGTATGTAAAATTTCATTTAAAGAAATACCATTGGTCGTTGAGCTACTTCCGTCCAAAACGACACGTAAACGAGACGACTTCTTATTATTACGTACGACTCCATGATGAGGTATTACATAATGTGGTTTATTAAAACTCGCGGCACTATTATCAATACGTTTTAAATAACCCTTTTCTAAATATTCCATGAATACATTGTCATATTCTTTCTTAATAGATGGATCAGATAACAATTTACGTTCGAGAGATAAGAATCTACGCTCCGCGCGGCATAATGAGTCACCTAAGCAAGAAGCATTTTCTCTAAAAGGCAATGACACGATATACCGCCCTTTATGATCGCGACGTGTGGTGTCTATGTAGTGTTTCTCACATTCCTGTTCCTCAGGTGATAACGAATTAATCATAGTTGGAACTTCTTCTAACTCGAAAAATCGACTCACATCGTTGGTAAGTGACTCGCTTACAGTGCAATATGTACGAACTATATTGCAAGAAGGATTAATCACTGGAGCTTGACCTACTACAATATAACCTAACACGGTTTCTATAGCTACCGGTTCACCGGGAGCACGCGATATTGTGCGTGGGCGCAGAATGCGCGCGAATAGATCCGAGCCTAAAATCATATCAATGGAAGCGGGCGAAGCGAAACGACTGTCCGCTAACGGGATGTTTTGTAAATAATCAAGTTTTCCGATATCGATCGGTGAGACTGGTAATGCGTCAGTAATTTTACTGACTACCAATGGCTCAACAGTAAACTTAACCTCATCATCATGCCGTGATCTCAGAGTCAAGCACGTGACTCCTTCAATCGGGTTCGTGACGTCACCTATTCCCGATACGTATTTATTTGAGTTTGTATGCAACGGTAAATTCAAGCGCTTTACGCATTCTCGTGTAATTAAATCCTTCTGGGAGGCGCTGTCGATTATAACCCTTACTAATGACACATTACCATAATCGTCAATTACGTGACACTGCGCAGTGCCTAATAAAACAGACGTCGCAGGTTTAATGTCAGATGCACTTGTAGTATCGTCGCTAAGGCCGACAGAACACAACGAGACCGCTCTGTTGACACTGCATTGTTCAAACCCAGTTGCGGGCGCGCTGTCGGCTGATGCCGCGGAAACTGTATTCTTACTGATAACAGGGGTAACATTCTGATTTAAAGCAGCAGTACCCGTACGCGGCAACGAATTCCTATTGAATGAGGACTCGTTATTGTTAAAATGTAGTAAACTATTGTGCTTACGTTTGCACGATTGACACGTGCTTGTGGAGTTGCAATTAAGCAGCGTATGTTTATCACTGAAACAATTATTGCATAGCTTATTTCGTTTAATAAGATCAAATCGCCCATGAGGAGACATTGCCAGGAATGCAGGACATTGAACCAACATAGTGTGATCCGTTTTTCCACAAGAAACACATTTAACGTGATCCTGAACGCTCACAAAGGCTTTGACGTTAACATTATTATTATTAGAGCGTGACCCCGATCTCGCCGATGACTGAATGGTGTTGGATTTTGTATTTCTATACAACTGATTAGACGACTTCGTATTATTTGAAATATTACAAGAACGCTGCAAGACGTGAGCATAGTTGCGCATAAAATCAACAAACTCGAAACAAGTGGGTAGCTTATTAATTCCATTGTCACTTAAAGACATTTCGAAAGCATTAACTGATTCCATGTTAATTTTCTTGCAGCCAATATGTATAAATAATAAATCTTCTAAACTACTTATTTGCAATTGATGCAAAGCAGATATAATCGAAGAGAATTTATCAATAAAATCTTCTAAACTAGTGGGTGAATTTGAGTCAACCACAGGAAGGTTAAACAATTTATCTAAATACGAAGCGGCTAATAATCGTTTATCGTTGTATTTGTTTAACAACGTATTCCAAACGACCGTGTAATTTTGTGCAGAAGGCAATATTCCAGAACATACGTTAAGTGCTTTACCCCGTAAACAGCTTATCAAATATTGTATTTTCTCGCCATCAGTTAACTCAGGATTTTCATGAATAACCGTACGAAAAGTCTCATAGAAAATTGACCAGCCGTCTAGATCCCCAGAAAAAGTACCCAGCTCTAATTTAGGTATCCGAATATTATTTCTAGGCTTTAGATTACTGTATGAACAATCCTTCTGATCTCTTATTTTGTTTAACTCAGCTACCTTGAATTTAATTTTTGTATAAAGTTGTTCAAAAGCAAGTAATGACTTATATGATGGTTCCCTTTTTTCAGTCAAAGTAGCTTCGTAAACACAGCGTTCTTCTAAAGCATCCGTGTAACTTTTATGTATAGAATCAATCGTATAACTACTCGATAAGAATGCCTCCACATCAGTGTCGTTATTACAATCAAGAGATAACATCTGATCATAAATAGATTGTAGTAATTCGAAGTACACAGATATTTTATTTTGAATTCTTAACAATTCCCTGTCCGATAGACTATGTGTTTCTTTGGCGTCCTTCTGTGCCTTAGCCATAGTGACTAATTTTAAGAATGCCTAATATACCTATAAATAACTTATAAGAAGCTAATCAGGAAGACAACTTGCACATCAGGTTAATATTACGTAGTTAATTCGTAACTTGCAAAGTTAACAACCAACATGGCGCTGGCGCATCGCGTCTTAGAAGCACATGGTCGAATGCATAATTATTTTACGTGTATATTGATATTCGGTGAGGAGGACCAAAAAATATGTATGCGCTAGTTCTGATAATACCGTAAAAATAAACAATTCCGGAAGACACACGGAAATGGACAGGAAGTTATAAGAAAGGTACTCACGCTGAAGCTGTGGAGTCGATCCTTCGGAGATAGTCCTGAGACGGGCCCGTCTAATCACTCTTAAAACTGCACTAGGGATTATTAAATCACACGAAACAATTTTGTATAATTTCTTTAGGTTAATTGCCGCAGATGTCCATTCAGGGCATTTGCAAGGTCACGACTGGTTGCAGTACTTTGCAACACTTATTTGTTCTGTGCGTGACAAGGACGGGGAGCGGAATGCTTGTTAGGAAGGAAAGGGATGGAATGATTATGCATGTCTTCCTTCATATTTCTAACAGATACGATTTCGGCGTTAACAATGACATTTGTACATCGGAATGTTTCTTTTAAATATTAAATGAGGCACATAATAAATATTATCTAATAATTAAGATCATAAAAATTGTAGCGCAATCGTTGCTTACTGTTTTCCTTTACAAGTTTCTAAAATTTTTAATAAACAGTTTTTTTACAAGGAACAGGCTTTTTCTTTTTTCAAATCATCAGTAAAATAAAGCTTGCCTCATGAGAGTAGGCCTCACACACTGATGGATCTGTACCTATAATATATACATTTATTCTGACACTTCACACACTTAACACTTTCTTTTACGTGATTAATTAATAAAATGAAATTTGAACACTAAAGTTGATATTATTTTGTCTCATTAAGACAATATACCTTGGATTTTATTATTATTGAAGTGCATAAATTAAGTGTTTATTTAGTACACATCGTTTTTTTCTAAATTTAAACCGGCTCGGTACTTAATTCACATTAAATATCAAGAACCATCCACCGTTCAACATAGGCTTCCCTCGTGGGAGGAAAGTATGCTATAATTCCCAAGCTTGGCAGAAGTCTTGAAGATCGTAGTGTAAGATGGCATTCTTTAGAAGGCGCTGCTCATCTTTGGTATTGTTCCCTACGTCATCTCATATGGGGGAAGGTTCTACGACATCAAAATATATTGCCCATTATAGGTCTTTTTAGGACCGGCGAACACACAAACAGCGTATGGGCTTGATAATAAAGTAAGGATTTTTGTAAGTAACCAACTACTTTTCTATACATTATATTTGTATTTGCATAATTATTCGTCGAAGACAGCTTTTCAATAACTTCAACACGATATCGATGCATAAAATGCATGGACACTTAATTTTATTACATGTTTTCCTACATATCACTTTCAATAGCTCAAACGCACCAAATCAGCTCCATCACTAACCGAGCTTAGTAAAACATCTTTCATATTTATTAATATATGTACATAGGCGCAACATAATAGGTATATTTATATCTTTTCATCGTGAGTTTGTGGCACTTGATTCTACTTATGAATTGTATTTTCTTACAATGTATTGTGAATTTTTATTGTTATTTATATGTACAATAAGTACATTTATACACTTGCAATAAGCTTATACGGTATGATTACTGACTATCTGTTTTTTACACGTCTGCCCAAAAAAGGAATGTTATGTTTTCAAGGTTCATGTACCTATGTCTGTGAGTTTGTTTGTTCCTCCATAACGTCTAAACGGCTGAACTAATTTTAATGTATGAGATATCATTGGATTCATCTTGATAACTTAAGTGCCGATATCAGTGATAAATAGGTACATAAAAAAATTAAAAACTAACTGCTGCTTTTTAAGCTATTGCATAGCTTCTATCGCGGGCTTTGAGCGTGGAGACCGAATCCAGAAATTCCGTAACGAATATAACCTAACACCCCCATTCCGACCGGCACAGCGGTGATACTATATATTTTGATCAGCGCCTCTACAGTGCGTAAAAAGAACTAAATTTTGGCAGAAAAAAGGTTTTTACAACTAACGTGTCGAGATTTATAATTGCATAAGTTGTTAAAAAAATGCTATGTAATAGGTTTACAGCGGCAGTCTCCGAGTGCCACACGTCTTTTTTTTCTTTCAAACTCATCGTATCAAAATTTAGGGCTTAAGGGGAAAAACAATTTTATAAATATATATAACATGCAGTTTTATTTTCAATGGAACGTTAAAACGCTTAACGATAAGAAATTATTTGCAGTGTTTTACTTTTTTAATTTATTGATACTTGTTCTTGTATCAAACTAGTTTTGCAATAACTTTATTTACTAGGTCTTTATGGCTTTTCACAAAGATTGAAACGGAATAAAATTGAATATTTTTTCCATCGGTTTATTAATCGTTATTTGTCATAACATTGGTTTTTGGACAACTTTTCATTATAATATTCTTAATAGTATAATTATGATAGCATTTTCTTATCATTACCAATACAAAATTACGATAGGAAATAATTATAGTCATGTGCAGGATTCCAAACTATAGCCGCAGTAAGCTGTAACCACTAAGCTGACATGACATGATATGACTCATGACTCAAATTTATCTCTACGTTCTTAACCATCATATGGGGATGGAGTAGTCAATCATAGTCAAAGGACGTGGAGCATGCGACATTGTAAAAACAAAAATATTAAAATGATTATAATCATTCATGGTTTTATTAAACATCATGGTTTTAATTTTCTTTTACAAAGTTGCTTAGACTTGACTGCTTCATCGTTTACTGAATTCATGCTGCTGTAGTGTACTACGTTGATGGTGTCATATAATTTTTATATACATTTTTGATTTCGGTACCTAAACAAACCTTACAGGGGACGTCAGCCTGCGATTCTTCATACTCGTAAGTTACGCCCTATTTTCTTTCTAGATAACAATTTTAGAGCAATTATTTTTATATTAAATCAAGGCTTACTATAGACATGCCTCTTTAGTAATTTTCTTCAGCAGACTTAAAAAATATGACCTTGGAAATCAAAAAAACAACCCCCCGACAATTGGAGAAGATATTAATAGAGACTCAATACTCTTTTTCTGAAAATTATAATACATTAAAATAATTGAAACGTTTCTGTTTTGTGCAAAAAACAACAGGGGAAATACGAAACATCTATCTCTTGAAAGTTCTTCAAAAACCTCGCAGGTCTCGTCCCCTCTATACTATATATAAAATCTAAATCATATATTCACGGTTCATAACAGAGCACAGTATAAAATCTACAGTTAAATTATCTCTTATAATTTGTCATCACACACATGGAATGGTCTGACGTTGTCGCAGTCTCCCCGCGGATTCATCCTGACAGCGTTGCCGTTCGTCAACAGCTCAGTTGCGTTGGAATGTTCTGTCAACAAAGAATGCCAAATGTCAACATCATAAAAACTAGACATAATAAGTTAACATAACAATCATTTTGAGGTAGTGACGGCTCAGTGGCATTGGCTATGGACTGCCGCGCAGCAGGTCCATGGTTTGAATCCCGCCGCGGGCTTGATCTTCACCATATGGTGGAAGGGCATTTTGCGAAAGCCCGCCGAGCTAGCGGCCACCCTCAAGCAGAAAATCTGTCGCCAAGCAATTAACAGTGTGTTCCGGCAGCAGCCCTTGAGAGCCAGATAAATTCCAGGCACACGAGACTTTAACATCTATGTCTCAAGGTGACGGGCGCAGTGCTATTCGTAGCTTGTGACGAAATGTATCTGTTATAGGCAGAGGTTAGTCCGCTTAACATCAGATGGGCCTCGAGCTTGTTCCGTCACAATAACATAAAAAAAGTAACAAGGCACATGACGCGCGAGTTAAATTGTATATTATATAATACAATCGTATATTATAATAAATTGCCCAAACATATTACAACGGTCACAGAAAGAAAATTCAAGTTGCATGTGAAGAATATTTTGAAAAAGAAATCTTACTACACAGTTTGTGATTACTTAAACGAGAAAAATGCTTGGACTGGTTCGCCTCTGCCAAACTAGCGCCTGTCACCTACGTAATGTAAATTAAGTATTGTAATAATTTTAATATATAGTATGTACTTAACACATTCTTAAAAAACGTTTAAAAGAATGGCCCCGAGTTTCTTGCCCGTTCTTCTCGCAATGGCTCTATAATTTTTGTTTGCTGAACGTGGCAGTACAATGTAGTGTATTAATTGAATAAATGATTTTGACTTTGACTTTGATATAAAATTTAATTTTGATGGACATCACCAAAATATAGCAGTAACTCACAGTTATTTCAAAAAACGATATACCTTCACAAAATATAATAAGTGAAACGTAATAGCAGAGACAATTCTATATTTAACTAACAGCTGATGGAAGGCTAATAATTTAGATATATGAGGTATCGTTACCTTTTGGGCGGTCGTAATGTTTTATATAATTTGTTTGTATAATTTAGGTGCCGTCCACCAAAGGAAGGACAACATTTTAAACGTTCGAACGAATTTAATTGAAGCATTTGCCTATGTGCTACTAGCTTGTGCTTTGCTTCCAAAATGATTCCTATTGCCACTAACGAAACGAACGAATTGAAAAAGTTACCTTTGAAATACAGAACGGTACAGAACGGTAAAGGTTATTTTCGAAACTAAATCTTTTATATTATGCGCGTGGTACACATTTTGTAAGTCAAGCATGAGTTAGTTGAATAAATAGAGAATAATACTTCAAGTAAAGTCAAGGTATCGTTCGAACATTTAAATTTTTGTTCCTTTGGTGGACTACAGTTAAATAAACAACCCAATTTATAAAAAAAGTTAAAACATGACTGCTCTGCAATAAAAAAACAATGTCGCATTAGATGTTATCGGAATTCTTATCGATACCTTATTTATAGAAATCTGTTGAGGTATCGTACAGTTATGTTGGTTTATTGAGACACATATACTAATACTTAACTGGACCCAATAATCTCCTAAATTATAAGAAGGAAATAATTATATGGCATGTCATGTTTACTCTTGTACGAAAACAAAAACAACGGGAAAAATCCGGCAAAAATAATTTTGCGTGTGTTTTATTCCCTGATGTTCAGCGTGCATGCAATGACTGGTCGTTAACCGTAACTATATCTGAAGTCGAGACGTTTAATAATAACTTGGTATATAAAAGCAATACTACAATCGTTGATTACTGAAATTAATTTTGTGGTATTACTCCTATAAATTACTTTGAATTGATGATTTCTTTGAACATTATTAAGATCCCCAATTTGTTAATTTCATGGAATATAACTATAATAGATTATGCTTTGCATCAACTGATATATCAATTATAAATTATTATACATGATATTTCAGTGGATGGGATCTTATAAAGAACCCTAATTTGTTATTGGCTTGGAATATAACTATAATTTAAAATGATATTTCAGTGGATGGGATCTTATAAAGAACCCTAATTTGTTATTGGCTTGGAATATAACTATAATTTAAAATGATATTTCAGTGGATGGGATCTTACTAAGATCGCTAATTTGTTATTGGCTTGGAATATATCTATAATTTAAAATGATATTTCAGTGGATGGGATCTTATAAAGAACCCTAATTTGTTATTGGCTTGGAATATAACTATAATTTAAAATGATATTTCAGTGGATGGGATCTTATAAAGAACCCTAATTTGTTATTGGCTTGGAATATAACTATAATTTAAAATGATATTTCAGTGGATGGAATCTTATAATGAACCCTAATTTGTTATTGGTTTGGAATATAACTATAATTTAAAATGATATTTCAGTGGATGGGATCTTATAAAGAACCCTAATTTGTTATTGGCTTGGAATATAACTATAATTTAAAATGATATTTCAGTGGATGGGATCTTATAAAGAACCCTAATTTGTTATTGGCTTGGAATATAACTATAATTTAAAATGATATTTCAGTGGATGGGATCTTATAAAGAACCCTAATTTGTTATTGGCTTGGAATATAACTATAATTTAAAATGATATTTCAGTGGATGGGATCTTATAAAGAACCCTAATTTGTTATTGGCTTGGAATATAACTATAATTTAAAATGATATTTCAGTGGATGGGATCTTACCCATTGCGTCGCCACAGGTTCGCATACATACGAGTGTTTGCCGCGTGCCGCCACGGTTGCATGAAACGAAAACAGTGATTGCCACGCGCCTCTGTGGTTTCACGGAGATCGTCAGCGTATTTTTATCGATTTTCGTAAATTGGGTCCTTTTTTGCGAGATGGAATGTAGCCATAATAGACAATAGAATATAGCTACTCTTCGTTTTGATAACCATTTGCAGTAAAATGTATCTATGAAATAAAAAAGTTCAGTTGTTTGTTTACGTTTTGCGAAACCGGCGGGCCATCGGTATTATTAAACATGTTTTTTTATGGTTTTCTCATGAATATTAAAATGATATTTTGTGATATGCTTGACATTTGTCTTTTCTATATAATTCAATAATAAAACAGTAGTATTTTTCTGAAAATCAATGGAATTTAGTACTTTCGTAGTACACCTCCGAACGTTTAGGTATCATTATGAATACATCATAAATGTTTATATTTCGTATTAATTGTTTATTTAGCTATCTTGTACAAGAATATTTTTCCTTCCAAGGTAAATACTTCAGTCACAAGAGACAATTGTTTACATTACGCTGCGCTTAACGCACGGCCGGCAAATGCTAATACAACAAAAAGTTCGTCCGGTAAAAAGTAGTGAGTGCCGCATGCAACCACGGTTGCAAGTGGCGTCGCAGCGGTTACTAAGATCGCTAATTTGTTATTGGTTTGGAATATAACTATAATTTAAAATGATATTTCAGTGGATGGGATCTTATAAAGAACCCTAATTTGTTATTGGCTTGGAATATAACTATAATTAAAAATGATGTTTCAGTGGATGGGATCTTATAAAGAACCCTAATTTGTTATTGGCTTGGAATTTAACTATAATTTAAAATGATATTTCAGTGGATGGGATCTTATAAAGAACCCTAATTTGTTATTGGCTTGGAATATAACTATAATTTAGAATGATATTTCAGTGGATGGGATCTTATAAAGAACCCTAATTTGTTATTGGCTTGGAATATAACTATAATTTAAAATGATATATCAGTGGATGGGATCTTATAAAGAACCCTAATTTGTTATTGGCTTGGAATATAACTATAATTTAAAATGATATTTCAGTGGATGGGATCTTATAATGAACCCTAATTTGTTATTGGTTTGGAATATAACTATAATTAAAAATGATATTTCAGTGGATGGGATCTTATAAAGAACCCTAATTTGTTATTGGCTTGGAATATAACTATAATTTAAAATGATATTTCAGTGGATGGGATCTTATAAAGAACCCTAATTTGTTATTGGCTTGGAATATAACTATAATTTAAAATGATATTTCAGTGGATGGGATCTTATAAAGAACCCTAATTTGTTATTGGCTTGGAATATAACTATAATTTAAAATGATATTTCAGTGGATGGGATCTAATAAAGAACCCTAATTTGTTATTGGCTTGGAATATAACTATAATTTAAAATGATATTTCAGTGGATGGGATCTTACTAAGATCGCTAATTTATTAGTTTCTTGGAATATAACTATAATTTATACATGATATTTCAGTGGATTTCAGTGATCTTACAAAGAACCCTAATTTGGTTACCTACCTTTTAATACTTTACCATTTACTATGGTCCGATGAACTGTCGGCTTATAACTGACCATTGAATCTTAGTGGGATCTTTTACGTTTTTATCTTAGAATCTTAAAATGTATGGGAGTTTCGTAAAACTTTATTAAATCTAAATAAAAAAAATTAAAAAACTTTCTGCTTTTTAACCTGGATTTGTGGAAATTAAAGGGCGTGAAATAAGTATGTTAGTAAGTAATTTAAGTGCCCTCAAATAAAACAGTTACAAAACATTTTTTATGAGCTGATGTCGAGGTTCTTATAGCATAAATTTATGTTAGCTGGTTTAGCTAGAAGACATATAATTAACATTAGACATATAATTTCATGCACGTGGACGCGACATCCAATTGTATCTAAGGAGTCTTTTCTATTTCTATAAACTAGTTTTTGAACAACCTTCACTAATAGAAATAATTTAACTGTATTGTCTGATGAATAGTGGTAAATGCTTCACTTAAAATGAGAAACTCCGTTAAAGATAGCGGGTACACAACTTTACGTAGAGATTTTCGTTTAAGATAGTCTAGCTGGCAAAGACGGGCGTTCACAAAATGTCAATGAAGCACTAGCTAATGGAACCATGGACCTTTTGCGCTGCAGTTTATAGTCATTGCAAATCATTGAGCTAAGTAATAATATATGATACTAGATAACCCGGCAAACGTTGTTTTGCCATTAAATTATTTCAAGTGAATATTTAGGTAATCACATAAAAAATAACTAATTAATTGTAAGTGTGTGGAGATGTGGTATATGAGTGTAAGAGGAATTGAGCGCTGTGAACGTTGAAGGTTTATTAAAAATAACACTTTATAAAACGTTGGATATCCTAGAATTTGTTATAGAATTGAAATGATGAAATATTTTGGAAAAAATCATTAATAAAACGGTTTAGGCTCTTAACTTTAGTGAGAGAAGGCTTATTGTTTGAGAAAGATAGGAGACCGGCTTCGTTATCATCCCTACTCTGTGCTGTTTACGGGGTGAGAAGTGACACTGATACACGCCTGGCGGGAATAACTGGTCGAGGGGTTATTACGGGGATTATGGGGATCGATTATCGACCGCCGAGAGTAGAAAATTATTAAGGTACTAATATTGCTATAAAAAAATAGAAGTTGGTGTAAGAAGAGTGAATATTGGGTTGTGTTTTGTTTAATGCCAAATCATAGAATATATTTTCTATGATATATGTTTAAAAAAAATTGACCCAAAAATACAATTTTGGGTATGAAAAATTATTTACGTTCTATTCTCAGACCTTCTGTATATACACACAAAACTTCATAGGAATCGGTCAAGCCGTTTCAGAAGAGTTTTTTTACAAACACTGACATGAGAATGTATGTATTAGAAGATATTATAAAGTCCATACAACACAGAGATATACTTTCCTTTTATGTTCATCAAAACAAACTCAAATTGGAAGAGTATAATGAAGTCATTCCACAAAAGGATTAAAAGACAGAGTGAAATTGGAATAAAATCGCAAGATTTTTTGGGGTAATTTAGAAAATTGCCCTCTCAATGGCGCAGAATTAATTGACATCTTACGTAATCTTTGTAGTAGAAATTCTAATTAAAATTAGAATCGTTTTTTGTTCGCTAGTAAACTGAAAAGAAAATTCTTTTTCGCCTCTCCAGCACGATAAAACTTACTCCAGCATGAGTTTTGAACACCAACATGAGGAAATCTGAGTCCGTAACAAAAAGTAAGCTGCAAAACTGCAGTAACTTTACTTTTAGTTCTTACTAGAACCTATTATTTATTATTAAATATGTAATTTCAGAAGGATTCAATAAATTTATTGTTGAATAATGCTTTTGCAAGTGAACAACTATATTTTATACACGAGAGAAGATTGTTAGATCATAATTAACTTTAAACTCCTCACTGTGCTGAAGAATATATATTAAAACAGGCGATACGCCCCGGCGTCGCACGTGTGAATATATAATAAATAGAAATAAGCAAAAGATGTGTAAGCAAATGATTTAAAACATCATAGTAGAAACCTCTAAAATTATCAGTGTTTCTCTACTATATTATGCATGTATTATACATAATAATATAAATCTTCTTCTTGAATCATCTACATAAAAGCATCAAAATCCATTGCGTAGATTTAAAGATCTAAGCATAACTACATAAGGACAGACAGCGGGAAGCGACTTAGTTTTATACTATGTAGTGATAGTATATAATATAGTATATATATATATATATATATATTGATCATGAATGTAGTCAGCCCCTGCCGCTAAACCATGCTATTGCTTAATTTTACCAGCATTAGTTTTTTTTTATGCCTGATAGCTTAGCCTTTGAGTACTATCTCAACTGATGGTAAGTGATGATGTGCTCGAAGATGTTGTTCAGGCTAGTCTAGAATTACTGGCTCTTAAGAACAGCTGCCAGATTACACTGTTAGATGCTTGGCAACAGATTTTCTACTTGAGGGTGGTAGCTAGCCAGGCGGGCATTCGCAAAATGCCCTACCACCATGCTGTGACGACTGCCATCGTAAGACAACAACCGGGGCCGACTTAACGTGCCCTCCGAAGCACGGAAGCGCTCAGTAGTAATGTCACCAGTGGTCACCCATCCATCTCCTGACCGAGCTTTGACCTGACTGACGTTGCTTAACTTTGCTGATCGTTTCAGAATGGATAAGTAAACTTCGCTACAAGCGCTTCAAAAATTCGTAAGTTAAATAACGTAAAATGTACCGGATTCTAACAGTTAATGAGCCATGACATCATCGTTAAGGGTTCCGCACCCAAAGGGTAAAAACGGGACCCTATTACTGAGACTTCGCTGTCCATCCGTCTGTCACCAGGCTGTATCTCAAGAACGGTGATAGCTAGATAGTTGAAATTTTCACAGATGATCTTTTTCTATTGCCGCAACAAATAATAAAAATTAATATTCAATAAATATTTGAGAGGGGCCCATTTCCATACAACAAACTTTTTTTTTTACCATTTTTGCGCGAAAAATTGTCTGTAACTTGAAAAATTAGGCTAAAGATAATGGTACGGAACCTTTCGTGCGCGAGTCTCACTCGCACTTGGCCGGTTTTTTAAATATTTTTTACAAAGACCTTACTATTGTATTCACTTAAATTAACATAAAAACACTTCTGAAAGCTTGTTGAAAGCATTCCCTAAATCATAAAAGTTAAATTCCTTGCGTAACAAAGAATCTCAAAAAGGCTCCGACCTTGCTTTACAAATTAGAAATAAAAATAGAGCTTTGTGTTTTTAGGATATGAGACATAATGGGGCTTATCTTACAGGTTGGATTTAAGGTCAGAGAGATAACGCCAACAACTGGTTTTAATAAACTTTTGTTTGCGATGTGGCGAAGAATCCCTATGAAATAAAAGCGAGAAATTTATGGTTAATGACTGAAATATACCTTCATTGCCTTAGCGCTTTACGTTGATATAAACTACTTTGATGCTCATATAGTGTTATGATCAAAGGGGTTCATGTTCTCGCAGTTGCTAGATAATTAAGGGTTAATGTAAATTTAATACACATCAGTGTTTTGGGCTGAACTATGTGATTACGGATTGGATGGTCTTTAACGCTGAATGTCCGTAGTGTATTAATTCTGCGTTCCTTGACGTTGAAAATTATAATGAAGTATTAATGTTAGGTTATGGTATTATAACCGTTTGTGATGCTATTGCAAAATTCATCCACATGTATTGTTTATCAAGAAAATGTGATTACAATAAATGCGCTCCACATGTTTGCAATAAGTGAAAAAAACAAACAAACCATGCATTGACTTGGCTGTCCAATTTTACGTTCACTAGATAGGAGCGTCAGATTCGTTATGGTAAAGAAAAAAATGTCTCTATTTGATTCAGAACATTATCCCTTGTTTAATTCGTGTATTATCATCATATGGCATCAGCAATACTTAGTAGACACGATTAGATGATCTAGGCAGATACTTTTTTACTAATCGAATATACTATAATAAATAATCGAGAACCTAACTTAAAAAACAAATTTAACAAAGCTGGATGAAATTTTAATACAATATCAAATTTATAGGAACTCAATTCAAAGGGAACCTGTATAATCTGTTAACCAAGAAAATAATGAAGTATATGTAATTGAAATTCGTTGTACCAAAAAAAACCCCGTTGCTTGCGAACCTCATCTGTTTTGTAAGTCGAATGACATAATTTTGCTATTGGTCCTCTCAAATCCTAAAATCAATCGAACCAAATCGTAATATATGCGTCAGCGTGTCTCTGAATAGTAAGAGAGGTAGCAACACACGTAATTATGCTCAGATCACTTGCAAATTGACTTGCAAATTCACATTTAACCTTCTATCACTGTGAGCCGTGCCTGTACCACCAACATGTATGTGTGTATATATATCTGTGTATATGATTACATATAATTGTGTATATACGAGTAACTATGGACTTACTCGTGAATAGTGTGAATAGTAACCTACAAACTTGTTAGAGACAGTGGGTAAAGTAAACATATTACCATACTTATAGGTACTTTCTCCGCGTTTATCACTACTTTAGCTATGAAACAACTGTGGCTATAGTATACTGTCTTGCGTGTTGTTAGCGATAACATGTTTTTGTTTAGTAATTTGTGTAGCGCGTAACAAATGGTAATAAGTATAGGGACAGATGAAAATTAGTGGATAAAGGAAGGAAGATCTTCTTCCAGATTTACGTAAACTGCAATCTAACGGGTCGATGTTGCCAGCATGCTGGGCAACGCTACCGCTGGTAATTGCTTGGCTCGATCATTTGAAATGCCTGTGAGTCTGTAACGGCTTGTAGGATGTCTAAATGCTTTTATTTTAGTAGTTGTAATGATGTATACAGTCCATAGTATTTCGATAAGAAAGGCATACATACTGCTATATACCATATTAAAAAAATAAAGACCATATGAAAATATTTTTGCACGGAAAATAAACTTCGGTCAATGATAATTAGTTTCAAGTTCATACATTAAAAAATATTTTATTTGTTATGTAAATATGTGTATTTTTGTATTAAACAAATGTGCTTGAAAATTTCCCTTCGTAAAAATGCTTTTACTGACAAAAATATGGCAAGCAAGCAAATCCTTCAACTTATCTTTTAAAGCTTTGTCGCTTCAGTGATCGCTTTGTACACTTTTTCATGATATTTTGAGTCGTGAAGTGAATTAATGGGTTTTGCTTTATCCTGTATAAAGCTTTTAAGAGATAATAAAAAAGATTTAATAGTAATAAGTGAATTATTTATTTGTTAGATTTATATATCGCACGCTTAATAATAAACCGGAATAAGTCAAAAATTCACTTTTTTGGGAAATCGCGTTCAAAGTTTTGAGTATCTACCTTGTTGAAAACATTTTGATGGTTTTCACGTGTTTTTAGTGTTATTTCTACTTTCTTGGTCTTAAATTAAAGCCAGATGTATAGCGAATATAGCTCACATAACAATATAATTATTTTATTTATATCAAATGAATAAATGAAGTTTATTTTCTACTGTTTCGACTTATGTCAGTTTAGTATAAAAATCAATTATCGAGTTTCAAAAAATGTGAAAACTAATATGTCATAATTCTGTACAGTATTAATAAATAATATAATCTTATCAGATGTATAATTTTTATTACACTTTAAAATTAAAATGGAAACAAAAATATAGAAATATTTTGCAATATACCTATAATTTGATAATGTAAAATACATTTTAAAAGTCATTGTAACTGCTTTCTTAACCTAATCATATTATTATAATAATCAGTCGTATTAGAAACTTATAATAAATGTCTACTTTGAATTATTTGTCGTAGATTTTACCTATTCGTCGTAATCAGTCTCGTGAGTTGTGACATCTCAAAATATTAATCAAAACTTATCAAAAAAGTTTAAGAATTGAGTTGTAAAAACATGCATAACATAAGATGAAATCAGCCTCTTTGCAATTAAGTCTGAGTCTTTATGTTTATAAGCACTTATCTTCTGTTTTTGCGTATATGCTGCCTTCATGGTTATTTCTATGACTGATTTCATCTGCTTTGGTTTATTTCGCCTATTAAGTTGTCGTCGTTGTATGATATCTTTAAGTAAAATAATACTTTTATATCATTGCAGTTCACATTTTGGTTGCTTTCGTCTGTACAAACATTTAAGTCCAATGGATTTTAAAAAGATACACAGCAAACATATAAATTGTCATTATAAAATTATATTTATTCTGACCTGCACATTATCAGAATCAAAAATAATGTTCAATGGTTCTTGTGCGTCCTTACCAATGTGCTCCAAGTATTTCCAAATGCACGTACCTATTTCAATCAAGCTTCGCATCCGATTCCTCCAAAAAATGCTATTTAGAAATTCAAAAGCGCCTTTTTTATCTGTTTGAAACGACTCAGTTACTACCAACTAGCCTCTGAGGCCTATTGTCAGTCAGATAGATGCACCTACATACAAACAGTCTCTATACTTAGCAAATGTCCTTCAACAGTTACAAGCAATCCTACGTAAAGGATTCCAGACATTTTGTTAACTTGCTAGCAGATGTACGTATACTGCCGATGGAAATAATTATAAGTTTCGATGTTACATCACTTATCACAAATGTGTTCTTGAAAGAAGCTATAAAAATCATTGCTGACCTACTCCACGGAGCTGATATGCCCAATGACTACACAGAGCTGAGTGAATGTTTTGTGTCAAACGGTTCTTTAGCGAATTAATTATAACATGCAAATGGAAGGAGCCACCTAGGCTCTCCTAAAGCGCCAGTTGTGGCCAATATTTATATGGAACATTTCAGAGGGAGATCATGAGGAGCGATAGTGAAAAACCATGTTACTGGTGGCATTATGTGGATGATGTTTTCGATGGCCAAAGAAGAGTTGCCGTTATTTAACACCCATTTAATTTCATCACACTCAAAAATATAGGTAACGGTTAAAGAAAATCGTGACGGTAGTTTGTGTTTCCTAGATATACAGGTATATCATGAACCAGGCGGTATTTTTTTATCAGATTTTTTTTTCGATCAATCTTTTATTCATCTCTTCTCAGTATCTTGTACTCACGATGTTGGTCATATTTTTGCTAAGCCCATGTGCTTGCTCCAAAGTTGAATTTTTATAGGACAAACAAAGATGATATATACATTTTTTTAGATCGGAAGAAAGATATATTTATTTGCTCTTTAATAAACTTTTTATCAATTTGGGATTATTTTTTTATAATTACCATTTTTTCCACGTTCTATTAAGTTATTGCTATTTTTTGCTGTGTTCACCACACATCTCTTTCGGATTAAATTGTTCAAGGTAGCTTTGAAAAAAAGTTTAAAGAATCTAATTTGTTAATTACCAATAATAAAATAATAGTCTAAATAATAGGTTGGGTTTTCGGACATACCTAATCTGTGTTTGTATTTTGATATCTTGTTACGTAAACGTTTGGCTAACTTTTGTTTCCACTTTGAAGTACCGCTTACTAATTTTCGTGGTGGTATGATGACGCTGGCAACCTGAACTTTCTGAATGGTGGTAATTTTGACGTGGCGGCCTTGATTTCTTCCATCGTGAGCTGGAGATCTTGTGTTTTTGTATGCTGTGTTGGACTTGATCGTTTGTTTCATTAAACAAACTCTTAAATACTTTATACGCAACATTAAATAAAAAGGTAAAACTTTCAATTAATTCAGAGAAACTAACGTGGTTAACACTTAATTTAGAAAATAATACGGGATAACTCACGTGATTCAGTCAAACTGCTCCAACTATAGTTTCAACCACATGCGGTGGTCTTTTTCAAGGGGAACCCGCGTTGACGTTTCGCTTAGTAAACTTTTTTTATGCGGCTACTACGCCCCACCGCCACGACGGGGCGGGAACCGTCGGGGGGCGCATAGCTAACCTAACCTAACCTGCTGAGCGAGACGTCAACGCCGGCTTCCGGAGCTTCCGTTGGAAAAGACCACCTATTGTGGTTAAAACTATAGTCGGAGCTATCTGTTTCACGTGAGCTATCCCGTATTATTTACTAAAATAATTCAGAGAATATAACGTGAAAATGTATTATTGATACTGTACCCCGAGGAGTGTAAGATTGAAAGAAAGTAAACTTAACTATTTCGTTTGCGTTAAAATTTTACTCAAAGATCATGATGCAAAAAAATAAAGGTGATTATAAAAATCTTAACGCAAACGTGATAGTACGGTTACTAGTTTGTAAATTTACAGTCAGGGGTAATGCACACGTAAGTACGTAATCACGACGTTATTTATATTTCGGCTGGCTTAGAATTATTCGTAACAGTCCATTCAACATTATATCCTTCAGTACATCAAGCATTAACACTTATAACAAAAAGTTTTAGGCGGTGCTGGTTCCTATTTTCAGGTGTCCTCTACAGGATTTAAACTATGGAACTAGTGATTTAATACTTTTATTAATCAGTATTTAAAATAAAATTAAAGGACATTTTGTAATAAACTGCAGCAATGGCTAGAGTACTTTTAGACTTTAGAATCATTTTAAATGTAAACCGAAATAAATACAAGTATTATATAAATGTAGCGATAGCTTTGGCAATAAAGTGATGTAAAATTAATTAATTCTCGAATAAAAGTAATAATCTAATGCTAAAACGCACTAATACGCAATTTTTCTTAACTATACAATTATAATTTAATAATAAACTGCAACAAGTCCAAATAGTACATGCAGTATTGTAACACCGTTTTCAACTGAAGTGAAGTAAAACGAAAACATGACAGTCTATAAAAAAATGAAGTAAAATAGTTTCACCTGTGTTTGAAAATAAACCGAATTATTTTACCTTACTCCACTATAGTCACAAAACAACGCTACATTTCACACAACACGATTGCCGCATCACTGAATGATTCTTTATGGTATGAAATGACTTTTCGCGTGCTTTTGTAATAAAGAGAGGGGTGATCTAAAAATCGGCCATTATGGTTTGTTTAGCATGGCGGGATTTTACCGATAGATTCTTCAATCGGAGTTAGTTCGTTTTATTAACAAAAGTGAGAATCCTTAATTTTTGACTTATTCCGGTTTATTATTAAACGTGCGATATGTAATTCCTATTAACAAGTAATATAACATGTAGAGAAAATTATTAAAACTTAGAAATTAAATCCTTTGTGAAATGATATGACAATTGTCGTGGGTTTATTGTCCTTGACATAATTTAATGGTTGTGTATTATAAATATATAGGTAGCACTTTTAATACAACATAACTAACGGTGTGTTCCGGCAGCCATCCTTGAGAGTCAGTAAATCTAGGTTAGCCTGAACAACATCTTCGACCACATCATCGCTTGCCATCAGGTGAGATAGTGGTCAAAGGCTAACCTATCAGGCATAAAAAAACATACTGTATCAACCGTATTGTCCACTGCTGAACACAGCCTTCCGTTATGAAGGGTTTTGCCTTAATCCCCATGCTTGGCAGGCGTCTTGAGGATCGCAGTGTAAAATATCAGTTACTGAGAAAGCGCTGCTGCTCAACTTCTGGTGTGTTTCCCGTAGTCACTTCTTAGACACCCTAGGGTGGAGATGAGCGGGTGACATTTTAACTCGGCATCCCACGGGTACAACATTATATACTTAACACAACATAGTTACATCATAATAAGTTAAATAACAACTGTTAAAACTCAATTGAACTAGTTTTCCTGAAAATCACGTACTATCAAAATTTATCGGAAAATAGTTTTGTGTGGAAATTCATATTTTCACGCTTAGAGATAATATGAACAGTAACGTAAAAACGGAAAATCTAAAAAATAGGAGCTTGGATATTTGGCTTAAATACAAGCATGCAAAATCTCACTGAGTTTGAACACGTGCACCTTTATTATTAATGGCATAAAAACTTTATAATAGGTTTATCAAACGTCATTTTACTGCGTTAAAATATGACAAAACAGGGTCTTAGTTTTAAGATTATTGTCAGTATAAGACATACATAAATATAATCTCGCCTGTACATTTCACCAATTGGGTATTGGTCCAATGTAATATGAGGCGAGCCTATAGTCATTCACCGGGCACAGTTTCAAGGTCATACAAAATGTTTTCTCAAACACACTGGACGAAACGTAACAACATATTGCGAATAATATGTTTACACTAACAACATATAAAACAGGAACACAAGAACATATTGTATGAAACTCTGGCAGGGCACTAAGAAGGGCCCTGTTGTGCGTCTAAAGCACACAACACCCTACTTAAATCCATGTGAGAAGTGGCATGCAGCTCATTTGGCACATTTACCATTAGTCGCCTTTTACGACACTCACTGGAATAAATGGGGAGGTGACATTCTGACCCGACATGATAAAGAATGATCTGTACTCAATTAAGTATATCAGTCGAATTATTGTCCAACTCGGTTTCGGGCATATCCGTCTTCCATCAGGTAAGTTTCGCGGCGACGATTTCGCGCACCTGCTCGTGAAACCTAGGTCGATGATTTGACTAATAGAAGTAAGTACAGCATAATAATAATCAGAATAATCAGAATAATCAATTTATTGGTAAGAATATTACAAGTCAGAAAATTATTAGTAATAATAGAGTTATTATTTCAATTATGATAAAGTATATAAAAAAATATTAAATTCAATTAGCAAATATATAAAAATAATAATCAAAAAATAATAAAATAAAATATATAAAAATAATAATAATTGCAATATTATTTTATCTTTTGCACATATTCGTCAACACTGTAGAACGCCTTCTCGACGAGCCATGATTTAAGATTGCGCTTAAATGAAGAGAGGCTATGCGCTGTGACTATATGATCTGGTAGGTGGTTGTACAACGCGGGTCCTAGCACGTGCGTAAGTCTGTCTGACTTAGCCAGCCTGAGCGACACCGCAGACAACTTTCCAGCTCCGCGAGTGTTGAAGCAACGCGCGTGGTGATCTCCGCGCGTCTTGAAACGCTCCAGGTTCTGCCTAACATGCATCACTACTTGGAGTATGATAATGGAAGGCAGCGTAAGGATCTGGAGCGATACAAAGAACTGTTTCGCCGGCGTGTCCCACGCTGTCCTCGCAATCGCCCTCACAGCACGTTTCTGCATGCGGAAGACGCGCTCCCGATCAGCAGCGCGCCCCCACAGCTCTGCGCCGTACTGAAGGAGCGATTGAACGGTCGCGAAATAACAAGTGCGGGCCACGTCGGCGGACACCACGCGCGATAGCCTGCGGAGAGCGTAGCATGCGCTACCCAGCCTGGCACACAAGCTGTCAATATGCTTATCCCAGTTTAGGCCACGGTCTATTTGGAATCCCAAGAACATAATCATTGGAACCTGTTCAATGGTGTTTTTTTCAATAGTAACGGACAAGCTCCTAACCTGACGCCCTGATATGCAAAAATGCATGAAGTGCGTTTTCTTGTGGTTCAGAGCGAGTCCGTTCCACAGAAACCATTGTGCCACCTGGCTTGCGACCGTGTTCAACCGAGCTCGAGCTGATTCAGAGAAGGGGCGCTTACGACCACAGCCACATCGTCCGCGTACATGTATGCCTCTCCCTCAGTTACGTGTTCCGGCAGGTCGTTTAGCAACAGCGAAAATAGTATGTTGGATACCGACGATCCCTGCGCTACGCCCATGACCGTCCCGAGGGGGTCGGACTTCGTCTCACCACCGTCGTTAACCACCATCTGCGTCCTGTCTCGCAACAGGTCTGTCAGGAGCGAATATGCTTGTCCTCGTATACCGTAGTGCTTGAGTTTGGAGGCGAGGACGCTATGGTCTGCGACATCGAAAGCTTTCGATAGGTCGCAGCACAGGACTGCAACTTGCCGTCTAGCCTCACAAGCCTCTAGTACTCGCCGTAAAACCTCGCGTGTGAGCGAAGTGGTCGAGCAGCCAGCGCGGTACGCATACTGCCGCTCCGACAGCGCTCCGGTGGCCCCTAAGTACTCGGTGAGACGTGTACTTAATCCGTTCTCAAGTATCTTCGCGACAGCAGGGATTATTGACACCGGGCGGTATCCATTAATGTCATCGCGTTTGCCTTTCCCCTTAAATAAAGGTGAGATTTTGCTCACCTTTAAGATTTTCGGGTACTGTCCGGTTTCAATGCAGCGGTTGAACAGGCCGGCTAGACACCAAGCTAGGGGTTCCGCAGTCTCTTGTGGGTTTCCTAGGAATCTTTGACATTATTATGTGGTAGACTTCTTCCGCAGTAAACTTGACCAAACGCAGGGAGCAGTCACAGGCGGGGCGCGCCGCTGTGAGCGCCGCCTCCACGCGCGCGAGTTGAGCGCTGGGCGCGCCGCACGCCGCCGCCGCGCCCACGAACCTCGCGTTCATCGCGTCGGCTGCAGCCTTCCGAGACTTGAACTTATATATATTACAGCTGGTTATTTGTTAAACTTAGATTGTATGGAAACCGCCATTAATACGCTTCCCTTAATTTATGTAAACCTAGCTATACTTTTTTACAATACAATCCATTTCAAAACAATATGGCTAGCATATTATAACGTAATAATATGCTAGCTCGTTCAATACTTCAAAATTGCTTTCAGGGTTCAGTACCTCAAAAGGAAAAACACGGAACCCTTACAGGATCACTTTTTAGTTCGCCTGTCATTCTGTCAAGACCCTTTTTTCTCAGGAACGCGTGAAGGTATCAAGCTGACATTCAAATCAAATACTAAGATCTATTGTCCCTTGGAGCTGTGAATAAATCAAACTTCTAAGCCAACGCAATAAAAAGATACAGCCACTAATGCCGAAAATTTTTGGCACTTGCAAGGGAATCAAAGCCTACGGGTACTTCTCGTGAAGTCAGAATCTTAAAAATTGGTACGAAACAACGTCTTATAGCACAAATAAAGGAAAAATTGCGAAAAGCATAATTTCTTCGTTACATCAAATATTAAAAATATTTAAAATGTTATGGATTTCATTTAGAAAAAAATACCATAACTTGTACTTTATACCTAGAGGTTTGTACGGAACCCTTGGTGCGCGATTTCAACTAGCACTTGAACGTTTATTTTTTTAAAGCTTGTTCGGTTGATTAATGTTAAATATGGGTTTTTTATTAAAGCAAAAACTCTAACAATTATATGTTTGGTTACCATGTTATATGTGACGCAATTTTTTGTGATGTTTATTTTGGGTTCTAAAGTTTTAGACACTGTTTTTATTGGTTGAATGCAAAACAACAATTAAAATAAAAAACGATTCCCAAAGTCCTTATACCATACGACAATATTTCCGTATGTACTATGATAATATATTAGTTTGCTGCACAACTTTGCTTCCCTAAGCCATAATGCCGGCAGGGGCCGAAAAACAGCTATTTTTTTCCTATTTCCCGAACTTCAGCGTTCCCGTAAGTTTTGGCTTCTAAAATAAAGATCCGGTTGATACAGTGTCGTTAGGGAATAAATTAGGATATGTCAAACGGTTAACTCATAGGAAGGGGTCAGTTTTCTATTTTCTTAACGTTTTCTCAATTTTTATTATTTGACATTGAATTGAAATTACAGCTGGAAAAAGATGACTTCCTTCCTGTCCTTTAAATAATACTTAGTCTACATATAACTCATGATGTTACCCCTGCGGCCCCGTGGGGTGCCGGGTTAGAATTATTGCACCTCCCCATGTCATCCCGTGGGAGTCGTAAGAGGCGACTTAGGGAAAGTACTGAAAGGTGGGCAGCAGCGCCTTCTAAAGAACTTCCAACTTACACTGCGATCCCCAAGACGCCTGCCATGCGTGTGGATTATGGCAAATACCCCCTAAATAGGGGAGGCTGTCTTCAGCAGTGGACGATCCGGCTGTTACAGTATGTACATATGTTTAACTACAAAGTTAAATGGCAATGAGCGCCTGCAAGTTGAACTGGCAATGTGCAAGCTACATTTCTTGACAAACTGATAACAGATGGCGAAGAAAGGTTTTTGAGTGGTTACCATATTACACCGCAAGACGTAAAGTTGCTAGGCTCCACACTAGGTGGACTGACGACATCGTAAAAGTCGCGGGTAGCCAAGGATTACAAGTGGCTAATAGCCGTTCTTTGTGGCGTTCTTTGGGGTGGGCTTTGTTGAGCAGTGGACGTCTTTGAGCTGATGATGGTGATTCTAGATATTAAATTGTAGATAGAGATAAATCAATTGTCAAGGGGGTGCAGGGTATTCATTACTAAAATTCTGCTCACGTGTTTATGACTATTATAAACATTAGTCAAAATAAAATTTCTCATCTCATGTATAGCAAGTATCGGTTAACAAATTTAAAGACTACAAAATGTGGCATTGTACATGTATCCAGGAAGAAGCATGGTACAGGACGCGGAAAATGTCGCGATTTAAAAATCTCTGTTAGTGTGTTAAATGTACTTCTGTAATGATTTTGCTACCTTTTTAAATATAATAATTGTAGTCTTTAATGACATTCAACACATTTTTGAATATGATAAAAGTTCTAATAAGCACATGACCCCAGTGAGATGCCGAGTTAGAATTGCAACTAATGGAAAAATCTGGAAAGTGGGCAGCAGCGCCTTCTAAAGAACTGCCATACACTGCGACCCCACTTTCCAAGCGTGGGGACTGAAAACAGTCTCCCTCTATTAAGGGGGGATGAATACAGCAGTGGTCGATCTGGCTGATACAGTACAGTATGTCATAGTGCTATTAAGAATAGTATTTCTAAATTCAGAATAGTAGCAGTAACATTAGGAAAGTGAGTGTCAGACGACGTGTAGTAATGTGATTGAGGATAACATAATCATTTATAACTGTTATAAATATAGATTCGAGTGAAAATATCACACACTACATTTTCAGGGTCCAGAGGTTTAAAACAAACGGTTATATATAAACCGTACAACTGGAACAGGCAGGTTTGAAATCTACAAAACAAGGCACATTTTTTTGTTTTATTAAAACTTTTTTTTTGTTAAAGCTGATAGGCTATCCTTTGATCTATCTCACCTGATGGTAAGCGATGATGTGGTCGAAGATGTTGTTCAGGCTAGCCTAGAATTACTGGCTCTCAAGTACAGCTGCTGGAATATACTGTTAAGTGTTTGGCGACAGATTTTCTACATGAGGGTGGTAGCTCGCCAGGCAGGCATTCGCAAAATACCCTACCACCATGCTTAACAACTGCCATCGTAAGACAACAACCGGGACCGACGGATAACGTGCCCTCCGAAGCACGGAAGCGCTCAGTAGTAATGTCATTAGCGGTCACTCATCCAACTCCTCACCGCGGCGGAAGTTGCTTAACGTAGCTGATCGAATAAGAACGGCTAAGAAAACTTCGTTACAAGCGCTTCAAATATATGTATGTACCTTAATTATATAATGCCAATAAATCACTCCACCATCCTAAGCAAGACAATGATTAAACTCCCTATTAACATCGAAATCATATTTCCCCATGAAATTGCTACAGCCATCTATCTCCCAAATCACCAGATGCCATCATAAACAACGAAAAGAGGACGTAAAAGCGGTGTCGTGAGAAATTAATGAACGTAAAACATGTTGAGTCACGAACCGTGCTGCGGCGTGGAGCGGGACAGGTTGCTGCGTCTCCTCGAATGTCATGTCCTGCTGAACGATGACACATCCCGGTAGTGCCTTTGACTGACTGCAACAAAAAACAAATACTGAATGGATTAAATGTGTAAAAATGTTTTACCAATAAATGGAACCAACTTCGACACCCAGAGTGAGGAATTACTTGTTGAATACGGTATCATGATAGTTCAAAAGTACCTATTATCACAATATTGTGCGATTGGTACAGATTTCAACAAGTTATTAAACAGTTTTGGGGGTTAAAGTGGGTTCCATTTTTTGGTAATATATTTTTTTCACTTCTTTTAGTGACCTTTGTTACTTACGGGATCGATTAGCATTAATTGTCAACAGCTATATCCTCAATATAGTTAAATATAAGCTCAATATAGTTTTCAGTGATTATGTTACTCAAAGATGCAGTCATTGGAGTGTAACTCAAAAATGCATTGACCAATTTTGATGCAACTGAAATGGTACGAAACAACAAGCATCAGCTTTTAAACAAAAAAGAACAATCAGAATCGGTTCACAAAGTCAAAAATTCTGCGGTAACAAATATTAAAAAATACAGATGTATTAAGAACCTCCTTGTTTTATAAGTCGGTTAAAAATACGAGATAAATCATGTAAATATTGTTACAAATATCTCACTATAGTGTGGATACAAGTACTCTGTTTCAAACTGAAGGTTGCTCGCGTTGATGCCTTAAGCAATAACGAACCTTTTCTAACTTATTTGGAAATAGAACAAGAGATGAAAATGCCTAGAAATATTTTAAAATATATTAATTTTGCCGTTGACTGGAATTCGGATGTCTATATTACGTTTTGGTTTTTTTGTTAAAATTGGATAGTAATATTGAGAGCTTCAGAATTAGGTTAAAATATATAATATTTTTGTAAAGTCTCGCCCCAACATTATGTTAGGATACTAGTTTTGTAGAAAAAAAAACTATCATCGGAGCTGGTTACAAAACAAAACAAAGTGAATGTTTTTCTGTCAGTGTTTTTTTTAAATGCGTGGATTATTTTACATAAAACTCACAAAATCTGATTGATATCTTAGATAATGCAAATTTACGATTACGTATTCACATTTAATACTAACTGAATCTGTTATTAACCGAATTCTATCTATTATTCACATCTTTAGTTCGTAAAGAATGTGCATAGAAAATTGCGAAACTGTAACTTTTGAATGATTACAATCAAATATTCGTTGTAACTGAAAAACTTTTTTTTTTCACTATATAATTAATCGACACTAACAGTATTTGTTGTTTAAATAAAAGGAGTAGTACATAGTGTATAAAAACTAGATTACTGACTAATTTTATTTTAAAAAAGACCCCAAAGAAAAAATATGGTAAAAAAAGTCTGTAACTGAAAACGGATGGCCAAATTTCTTTATTATTATGGGTATAATATTTATAAACATTCCTTCGTTTTTCACCCAAACTGACCGTGATTTTACCACGCTGCCTATTTTTGTATGATTTATTTTGTTATTAACTGTATTTTTTTATAAATATTGACGATAACAGTATTTGTTGTTCAAACGAAAGAAGTGATACATAATGTTCAGAAACTCTAGATTACTGAATTATTTAGTTTTTGACTTAAACACAGTGGGTAGTAAAGAATGTGTATAAAGTGTAGCAAGTGATAATACTTGGCAAATGAGACATAAAAACTACCTAACGTCTTGGAGTGATGAACACAGTTCAGTGATAAACAGAACGATGATGGTGACACAGTATCTGTTATGGGAAGGCATCATGGCTTACTACAGGACGGCCAACTTGTCTATCTCAACACTCTATAACAATATAAGAGCTTTATTTTGGGTTTTCACGTAACAGCAGCTGTAAAGCAGCAGCATATCTATTAGCTTCAGTGCAGCTGCAAAGTTTAACAACATTCTTTCAAATCACAGTAATTCGGCATACCGCTATACCGTTTTTAAGTTTTAATGTTGCCGTAATCTCCAGCAGTAAAAATCGAGTAATACAATACATATTTTAGGTTCATTTACGGCTGTTATCTGCGTATTCAATATGCTATGACAGAACAGACACAAATTACTCTTTTTCTACCGGTCGTTTATCATTAATCTGTTTTTTAAGCTACTTAATGTGGTGCCGTGCTAGTAGATTAGTAAAGAGATAGTGAAGCAACAGCCACCGGAACTGTAAAACAAAACTCACGATTGTGACACACTAGCGAGCCGTAGATAAAACAACTTTTTATAAGTTAGCCTCTTTTCAGTTTGATATGGTCATCGTACATCTTAATTTGACGACATTATATATTTTAAAATTGACAGGACTGACTGGTGACTGTTTTTTTTATTTTACTTCTACTATTTAAACTAAGTGATTTACTTCATGAATTTAAATTGTAGCCGAATAGTAGTAGAAAATTTGTCACTAAGGGCCAACCTAATAGTTTGTTTCCGCAACAGTAATAGAAATCCAGTTCCATGAATATAATAAGTTAAATTATATAAATTAGGAACTATCCGTCAATATTACGTGGAACATTTGACTGTATATTTTTATTTAAACAAAAAAAATAATATCATATGAGGTCACTGTTAGGAGTAAAAATGCTGTTGTGTTAGCCTTTAAGAGATTATTCATTAAGCAATGTACTTTAGTAGAAAATCATGACGTGTAAGTAAAAATGTAATAATTGTTGGCTGACCAGAAATAAATAAATGAAAAAAATAAAATATATATATTGATTAGAATTTGTTGCAAAGTGCCCCGTAGATTTCTTTTAAATTCTTGCTGATTCTATACTTGTTGTTTACTAGAAAAATGCTTTAGTATTAAATATTAACACCAGGAATGTATATTGAATTACACATATATCTACATTTAGTCATTCATTTATTTATTACAAGACAATAGAATGCTTACAGTCGAAACCAAAGCGTAAACTACCTTAATCATTAACTATTTTAACTAATGAATGACCTAGAAATATTATTTAACAGGTGAGAATGGTATTTATAAGATCATTAAATATGTCATATGACATGCTGGTACTCGTTTGTGAAATCATTTAGTATGGACAAAGCCCTCAGTGTGGGCGTGTTACTGGCATAGTGCTTTCGTGCTACGGGATAATCAAACTGATGACGTCGGTAATTTCCGGATTGCAGGTAATTATCGGACACGTACAGGCCAACACTGTCAATTATTTGTGAATTATTCACTTTATTGAGCTTTATTGTATCAGAATATAGTGCATTATGAACTGTAATTTCCGTCTAAGCTCTAACATACTGGTACAAATAATGACGTTTGACGGGTATAGATTCTCCGAAAAGCATGTTTTACGGGCTTGCATAATCTGTAATATTATCAAGTTCAATAATACAAAATTATTTTAGATGTTAGTTAGCATCCGTATCTAGCTGTAACCCAAAATATTGGCTTCTGTTTTAAGTAGTTAAGACAAAATAAATTTAACATCTGTTCAAAGAACCTCTGTTTTTTAATTACCATGGCGTGTCCGCACACAAACAAAAAGTAGCTTGTAACTTTTATAACTCAATAAAATCAATATATCGTTAATATTGCATTAAATATTAAACTTATCTAATTACCACACTCGATACAGATTAACTTTGACCCATTCAATGTTTTCACCGATATTAAGCAATATGTATCGCATATCAAAATACCGCCTCAATGAAATCAATATATCGTTTATATTGCATTAAATATTAAACTTATCTAATTAGCACACTCATAATATTTTTAAGTCTCATTAACTAGGAAATCACTAATAATAGTTAAATGCCTCACTAATAATTTAATGTGTATCCTTGTTGTGTTTCATATTTTGGTGTGTTTAAGACGAATGAGTAAAGAATACAAAATGGTACTGTAATTAGGCAAAGAACGCCTAATTTGAGAATGACTCAGATATGGATCATAGCCGTAATTTCGTCTGTAAATATATTGAGCAAATTTTCGCTGAAGCCATTCCACCATCAAGGTATATGCAGCTTCCCACGGGTCTCAAACAATGGCACAGAATTCCAATTTGCTGCGAACAAACGCACTATATAGCAATACCGGAACCAACATCTGCTAAGAACTGGGAAGCTGTAGGCGTTATAAACTCTAAGGTTTTATTTGCAGCTTTACAGATATAAATTATATGTTCGTGGAAGACGAGGTGGCAATCGAGGTGATGCCTCTAACAGAAAACCTTGTAGGATATTTCTCTGCTTGAAAGGCTTTTGCAATTTGGAGAATGTAATTATGATGCACTTTGTGACATTATCAATAACTTATTTGAACGGCTCCACCCTTCCAATGAGTATCGGCATATCGTTACAGTCAGAAATTTGACTTATTGATAAATACAATTTTAAATCATGCGCAAATATCAGACTTCTAGCTATTCTGAATACTTTAGGAAAATAATTAATCATTATCAAGAACAGCCCAGAATGCTGCTCTTGACCATGTCAAACTTTACCAATCTGCACGTTTGCATGTACTGTTTTCTACCTTTTAAATAATTCAAAAAAACAAAATGCCCCCCTAACTTCAAGGAAAAAGCAGCTCCTGCCAGCATATTGCAACAGAAACTTGTTTATATCCCGAGTAGATTCATTTACGAAGCCCCCATCCCTTTATTAATGTGCATAATATGTACGGGTAGGCCTCGTTGTACACGATTTCTTAGTGTGGGTGTACATATAAATGGTAAATACAATATAATAAAATGTAAATTTTTAAATAAATATTGTGTTATAAGTTGAATTGCATTAGACTTTAAATATATGGAGTTGCTTTCGTTTTTGGAAAAGTCCGTACAATTCTATTGTATAATAATAATATTTATTTAAGGTTCCTTTTTTAGCCTTAGCCTTTGACTACTATCTCAACTGATGGTTCGTGGTGACATGGTCTAAGATGGTGTTCAGGCTAACCTAGAATTACTGGCTCACAAGGACTGCTGCCGAGATACACCGTTAGGTGTTTGGCGACAGATTTTCTACTTGAGGGTGGTAACTAGCCAGGCAATCGCATAAGGATGGTGGTAGCATCCTTTAACGACTGCCATCCTAAAACTATAACCACGACCGACTTCGTGTCCCCCAAAGCGCTCAGTAGTAATGTCAGAAGTAGAACTGGAACTTTGTTGATCGGTTAAGAACAGCTAAGTTAATTTCACTACGAGCGCTTCACAATTATTTAAAATAAAGATATAGTATGACTTTTTTGTTAAACGTTTATACCTGTTTTTTTATAAGAATAATCAATTACACTTTTTTCCGACGCTTAGACGTGATTGATGCTGAGGGTAAGAATCGCTGGACCATAAAAGTCATTTTCCTACCTAGGTATATAATAAAATTATTTTTTTTATTTTTACCTACATTATTTTATTTGCAAATTAGACGTTATAGATACAAAAATGTCGGTTAACCTCCTAACAGTGACCTCGTATGATTACTTAGATTTAATATAACAGATTATCCCATCTTTATGTCTACGCCGTAGCAAGATATTACGTAGCTCGAGGCTGGTGCCGAATGAGCATGGTTGAGAGGAATTTAGAGCAAGGATAGCTTATATTAGCTTGTTATTTCGACTGAATTTTTATATTTTAATATCTATATTGATTTTAATTTAATTATCAATTTTTATTTTTTTTTAATACAAAAGGTGACAAACAAGCAGACGGTCCACCTGATGGTAAGTGGTTACCGCCGCCTATGAACACCCGTAATATCCGCAGCATTACTGGTACGTTGTCTACCATTAAGAGAAAGGACTCTAGTCTCGCCTCTTCTGAAGCAGTTTAGATTGTAGACCTGAGAAAAAACCTCAGGGGGAAGAGCATTCTACAATTTACAGGTACGTGGCAGAAACAGACGATTAAATCGAGTAGTGCGAGACTTCCACGTATCTATAATGTAGAATATCTATGTATGTATAATGTTATTACATAATAATAAAAAAAATTGCTAAAATATTCTACGACAATAGTAAAAAATGTTTTCATTACATTTTTAAATGTAGTCTTACAATATTTTATATGGATAAACTTTACGATGTATAATTTAATTATATTAAGAGACAATTGTTACAAAAGTGACAACTCCAGAAAAAAAACTTGCTAAGCCTACGTAACGTCAGAAGCAGCAGTCGCGCAGCCGGAATGGTTTTCGACGCGTTTTGCACTAGAAAGCAAATCCTCAAAATAAGGCAAAAAATTGTTTGCGTAAATAGATATTAAGACAATAGGGCTCTCTTGTATCTTCATGGCTTGTGCCAAATCTTTTGTCTACAATAAGGTATTCTGATCGCCTGGCTAGCTACCACCCAAGTGGAAAATCTGTCACCAAGCACCTAACGGTGTGTTCCGGCTACTGTTCTTGAGAGCCAGTAATTCTGTGTTAAACAATCTGGTTGATACAGTACAGTACATACCCTTCAGACGGGAACACAGTAATGCAAACATTGCTACGTGGCGTTAGAATGTATGATGACAGTACATCCCCGGAAGAACTCATTCACAAAGAGTTCTAATACTCCTAAAAATGTATAACAACATTCATCAGCCATGGGAATACGAAGAAGCAAGTGTTGTAAGTGTGTTGTAGTTTCTATAAAATGTCGAGTTGCTGATGTTTATTGCATACGCTTCTAAACAAATTTTGAAATTTGTTACCTTCGACCCCTTGGTCAAAGGTAATATACAAACATAGCCTATAATGGACACTGCCTCTCAATAATAGTTGCCAGAAAACTCTGACAATGCAATAACTCGATTTCTAAGAGAGTAAGGAAAAATCATTCTACAAATAATTTTGCTATGTTCGCTTAATTGACTGTCAAAAGCAGTTGGAAAATCCCTTTCCGGGATTGAATAGTTAATAATTTGCATAAAACGCTTGGAGCAGACTTTTCACTGTTTCAATATAAATTTTATGAAATTAAATAAAAAGTAGGCAATTTGGCTGCCTAGTAACTAAAAATAGAACAAAATTTAATCATGCCCAAGGCAACACAAAACAACCTAAATGTGAGTAAGAATGTTGAACCACGACATTTTAAATGTTTCAACATTTCTTTTTCGGGGAATACGCAAGTATAGATATAAATAGATCTAGCAGAGTATCTAGGAAACCTCAAAGGTGCCAAGATTGTCCCAATAAAATATATATAACAAACCAGTGTAAAAAAAAAGAAAGAACACATGTCATCAATTTATATGAAATGAGCACTCGATTTCTATATGTAGAACAAATAGTGAAAGTCTAAACTAAAAAGATAAAAATTATAAAGTATACTAACTTATATAAGATACTAATAAAATTATGATCTGTCGTATTTTATAAATTGTTGGAGCACAAAGTTTTCAGACGCCGCGGGAATCGAACCCGCGTCCCCCGAAAAACTTGATGTGAATATACATAATATGTTCCGTTATGGTAACGATCACTGAAGATTTATTGAATGTATGTTTAGAGTTTGCCAGTTTGTAGACTTTAATAAATACGGATAATTAAAATATAGTAGTTTATGCAACTGTCATATAATAGAGGGTATTAAAACATGAGTGTAGTACACGAGTGATTTAATACCTAATTATATGCAGTTGCATACACTACTTTATTTAATCTCATGGCTATATTATTATTTTTTTACCTGTATTTCAACTCTCTGTGGCTATGACTTCGTCTTATGCAGAAGGCGTTGCTACTCATCTGGAATTTTTCCCTTCGTTGTCTCACATATAGGGAGTGTAATTCTAATCCGGCTCCCCACTGGTTTTTCGTGTAACTATTGCATTTTTTTTAAATACTATTTTTTTTTTTTTTTTTATGTTATTATGACGGAACTAGCAAAATTATTTCTATATAATGATTACAATCACTATCACGTGCTTAGCGAAACTAGCATTTACTCATTTCTTTCATTCTTGTCCCGAACCGGAACGAATCCCCTTCACCAGGATTCGCGCCGAGTTCGCAAAATGCTTATCTGAGCCGAATTTTGGACTGCCGCGCAGCAGGTCCATGGTTCAAATCCCGCTGCCAGATTGAGCTTCGCCGCATGGTGGAAGGGCATTTTGCAACTGCCCGCCTAGCCAGCGGCTGCCCTCAAGTAAAAAATCTGTCGCCAAGCACCTAACGGTAGCAGTCCTTGAGAGCCAGTGATATTACAGGCACATGAGACTTAACAGCTATGTCTCAAGGTGACGGGCGCAATGCAATTGAATAAAATGCATCTGTTATAGGCAGAGGTTAGTCAGTTTAACTTCAGGTGGGCCTTGAGCTTGTTCCATCACAACAAAATAAAAAATAAACAAGTACAATAAGGTGCTAAGGGAAATATAACATTTGTGCTAATTATTTATAAAATTTTATAAAAGTGGCAAAGAACTATATAATATTACGAATAACATTTTGTTCATCCTATATAATAGTATTATGCAAATAAACATCGTTAGCCTAATCATTCTTATCTTTAATTCCGAATTATTCAAACATGGCTTCGTATTTGACCAGACAATCACTCCAAATAATGCCTCATACTTATGTCAACAAAGAAACCCGGAAACTCGCTTTCAATGGGGCGCGTGTTATGACGTTCGCATACAAGTATAGTGAAATACCTATAGACAACTTGACCGAAAAACAACCTCAATATTACGCCAAGTGTGTTGATTTATAGCTGAGACATGACTCTTGGCTATATGACACATTAATAACTTCCGCAACTTTTTGTTCGTGGAATTTCGTATTAATCCCGTTGTCTCAAGTAACAATTCATAAAGTCACGAGGTCTCAAATTGTTATACTGTTTCGATATCATTTATTAGGATTGTAAAGTACTTATATTAACATTTTCTCAAAAAAGTAATCTATTAAGAATGTAATGTAATGTAAGTAAAGTTCTGAGTACTTAGAAGTAAGTAAAAATATTGTTCTTTTGCCGTGATTTTATTTCTGTAAATCGTTCTATTGTGTGGACCTATTCAGGTGTCTTAAAAAACTACTTATGGATATACACACATTTATTTTATTACAGATAAAATTATTAATTTACACGTTGACTTACAAGTTCCCGCAACTCACTTTTGCTATAAATTTGGGCAGAGGTTCCACCTGAAGGGTATACTGGTACTGAGTCTGGTGACTCCTGGAGTTATCACATTATATCTGAGCACTTAATTTTGGAAGAAAAAACGCGTAAATAGGTTTGTGAGGGATTCGGGCCAAGGTCAGCAACATATTATGTGTAACAGTTCGTAGTCAAGTTTACATAGTCATTACTAATGGATATGCAACGTTTTCTGCGGTTGCGTCTTGAAAATATACTATATTGTGGCATTACAATGGGACTCACAACACAGCGCTTTTGTGCTGGAAGAACATATGCCGTATACTGTTTGTTTCCTGTAGCTTTTGGTTTCCTAAATGTTGCATTGTCGTTATTTAAGGAGATGTCGGTTATAAACAGCATATGTCACAACTATTTATCTTTTATCGCTAAATACTGGTGAGTTTGTTGTATATTAGACAGCAGTTCACGTAAGTATCAGACTTATGCTAATGATATAACAATTTTCATGTGCTCTTATTTGTAATTTTAAATGACCTTAATATTTTCCTATGTGTTATATAAGGCGATTCCACCTGTTTGTGTGCAGTTACACTTTAAAAGTAATACATAATTATTTTTAACAATGTTTTTTTATTACTAAAAATTGTACCCATTTTTTAAGGTATTTAATTTTTTACTATACGACATTTAGCTTTTTAAGAAACGTATGTCTGTCCTTTGAGGTTGTTATTTATTATAAGGCAGTTGCAATACGACCAGATATTAATTTTACTATAAGATTAGTATGAAAACAAAATTACGTTTGGTTACAATAGTATTTCATAGTAATGAAGTAGTTATCTAGTAAGAGGTTACAAGTCAACTTTTTACTAGCACCACATAGGCTTTCTCGGGCTTTCTTTTAGCGCAGGTTCGGATCTTGCCTAGTTGTTCTCAACTGATCAACTAGATTAAAGAACGTTCGTTGCGGTCATGACTTGGGTGGGTGCCCTACTACTGAGCACTTCCGTACTTCGAAGGGCACGTTTATTCGTTGATTTTCGTTAAAGTATGGTGGTGCCAATATCCGCCTGGCTAGCTACCACCCTCAAGCCGAATGCGTGAAGAAAATCACAAAATTATTTAATCAAAAATATTAAACAGCTTCTTATTAAAACAGCATATTACTCAAATGATGAATTCTTAATTGAAAAATGACTAATTACTAACTAGAACTACTTAATTTTTACATTCATTATATACATGATGGATGATTTGTATTTATTTTGTATAAATATTTTATTATATTGTAGTTTATAAGATACTGTTAATTGTGACGACGAATGTCTATTGAATATTTTAAGTCTAACCATGTTCTCGTGTAAGTGACTTATGTCTTATTTGAGAATAAACTTCTTTAAACCTAAACCTACATAACATAAATTCAAATTCAAAATTAATATAACGTCCTCCCTTCTATGTTGCAGTGCCCGACAGGGTCCATAATATGACTGTACTCTTATCTATTGTAAAAACTTGTATGTACTATTTATGGAAGTAATAAATGATCTGATTCTGAATGTCTGTCACCAAGCAACAAACGGTGTGTTCTGTAGTTCCTTTATAGCCCGTTATTCTAGGTCAGGGATGTTTCGCGAAAATAGTTAATTTTACTGCACTGTATATATTCCAATCAAACAAAAATCTAATCGAAATTTTAATCATACCACGCGCTTCTATCACGTTAACTCGGGCCTGGAAAGATTAATTAATAAACGGGGATTGGTTTTGTCGGGTACGGACCTTAATTAAAATAATAGCGCTGTCACGTTTTAACTATTCAGTATTGATTTGAAGTTGGGTCTGGGTTATTTTTTAATTAGCATCGTGTACGACTAATTACTTCAAGATATGATTTTTTCTAATCTTTCTTCGAAGACTAAATTCTTTTTGAAGCGCTCGCAGCGCTTTAAAACCAATTTTTTAAGGTATTTAATTTTTTACTATACGACATTTAGCTTTTAAAGAAACGTGTGTGTGACCTTTGAGGTTGTTATTTATTATAAGGCATTTGCAATACAACCAGATATTAATTTTACAATAAGATTATTTTTAAGACAAAATTATTAAAAAATTATATAAAAAGATGCTTAGCCATTCTGTATCGATCAGCAAAGCCAAGCAACGGCTGCCTCGGTCATAACTTGGATGGGTGACTGCTGCTGCTGACATTACTACTGAGCGCCTCCATGCTTAAAGGCACGTTAAGCCATCAGACCCGGTTTTTGTCATAGGATGGCAGTCGTTATAGCATGGTGGTAAGGCATTTTGCGAATGCCTGCCTGGTTAGCTACCACCCTCAAGTAGAAAAACTGTCGCCAAGCACCTAAAGGTGCGTTCCGGCAGCTGTCCTTGAGAGCCAGTAATCCTAGGTTAGCCTGAACAACATCCTCGACCACATCATCACTTACCTTCAGGTGAGATAGTGGTCAAAGGCTATCAGGCATAAACAAAAAAAATTTCGTTTAACGTTCATGAACTAAACTCGTGTTTCTTAATCATTAACTACGGGACTATTCACGCATGAATTAACATCAAAATCATATTTCGACTAACCTTAAGGTTTTGATAAAGTTCCTTTGACCGTCGGCGTCGTCACAAGTAGACTGAGCACTCGTTGAACCGCAGATATTTAATGAATTTAATTTTTTCGGTGAATTTTTCGTCCAACATACAACACATATCGGTTTGCATTATTTTTCTTAAAACTTTAGTGAACTAAACTCATGTTTCGAAATCATGAACGATCCGTTATTGATTAAGAGACTTATTTATAATCTTTCTTATCTATTTTTTTTATATAGTAGTTATGAGATGTGATGAGAAACAATTGCCTGCCTGATGGTAAGCTTCACGCCTATCTGTTACAGTTACAGTGTCTCCGTCCTCATTCTGATTGACATTACACTTTACTTGTTTATACCTACATGTTTATACCTATTAGCCAATATGTTAACATTGTGAGGCTGTCAATTCTGGAGGGCTTGTCATTTGTTTAACTTGTTTTTGATTTTTACTATCAATCAGTACTATAATATTATAAATGCGAAAGTAACTCTGTCTGTCTGTCTGTCTGTCTGTCTGTCTGTTACGCTTTCACGCCAAAACTACTGGACCGATTTGAATGAAATTTGGTATGGAGGTAGTTTGAGACCCGGGAAAAAACATAAGATAGTTTTTATCCGACTGCGCAAAAAGAGGTTAATGTTTTCACGCGATAACCGACATACGCGCGGGCGGAGCCGCGCCAGGAAAGCTAGTTCATTATATTAAGACAACAAGAAAATTTTGAATAGGGTATAGGATTATTAGGATACATTTTACTAATCTAGGATATACCCTGATACTTATAACTATACCATCCAAAAGTCTTGCCGATGATGTCAGTGTCATAAAATATTTACGCCTATTATATACTGGGTTATTGGTACAATGCTAACAACCTCTTAGGGTTGACATCTGCTAGTGCTAACAAACATTTTAAGATTTTTTGTGTTTTGATGCCCACTGCGAGCCGAGAGCGTTCACCGTGGCAAAACTGGACCGCGCCGTGCTCCCTTTGAATAGAGTTTTGAATATTTACGTCGAGTAAAGTAATAAAAAATATGAAATAATACATTGCAGACACGAGAGACTTTTAACATTAGATGGGCCTCGTACTGTTTTCGTCAAAAACACGAAAAAAAAATTTTCAAAACTAAAAAATAACTCAAAATTACATAATGACAAATTTATAGGAGGTATAGTTATAACTCAAAATGTTAGGACTAGCAGATGTCAACCCTAAGAGGTTGTTAGCATATTACCAATTACCCTGTATCTAATTCATAACAATATAAATTTAGTGATATCTTGTAAATATATCCACAGCCGCACGCGTCACAGATTGGTGAAATTGGGCTTTAATATGCCGGTACAGCACCATAATGTAAAAATACATATGATATCACTATGACAGCTAATAAATAATGATAATACACCCTATTTTAATGCTTGCAGTGGCTATCACATTTCATTTAAGTCAAACCTATAAGATTTTCTTTTTACGAAAGAAACCCAACAAATCCAAAAACTGCCACTATGTTTTACATTCTATACTATATACATATATTTTTTATATTATTGTGACTGGACAAGCTTGAGGCCCACCTGATGTCAAGTGGATATCCTCTGCCTATAACAGATGCATTTCGTCACAAGTCACGAATTGCACTGCGCCCGACATAGTAGTTAAGTCGCATGTGCCTGTAATTTCACTGGCTCTCAAGGACGGCTGCCGGAACATACCGTTAGGTGCTTGGCGACAGATATTTCTTCTTGAGGGTGGTTGCTGGCCAGGCGAGCATTCGCAAAATGCGCTTCCACCATGCGGTGAAGCTCAAGCCCGTGGCGGGATTCGAACCATGGACCTGCTGCGCGGCTGTCCATAGCCAATGCAACTGTGCCATCATTACATTTTAAAGGTCTATAGTGTTTAGTTATCAGTGTTTGTATATAAAACAACGTTGATTAATTTATTGTTTTGTATCTGAATGGAATGAAAATCAATATAAGAATATTCTGCTATCAACATCATAGCCGTTTTGTGCCGGTTTTTACTTAGCACTCTGACGGATGGCACTTTGGTGGCGCTACATTTATCAAAAACTCAAACAAGTCCGAGTTTGAATAATAAATTTTCCAGAGAACAACCCGCGCTAGAAGTTTCGTGATTCAAATGTGAAAGTAATTGTGTCCCAACTGAGTAATCACCTCAATCATTTTTATCAACAATGATATGTCAATACAGGCAAATTAAATATTCACGAGCTAGAATGTTATTTCAAGTGTTGTTTACTCTGATTATTTGTAGGTACTCGAGTATGTGGGTCCCGTCGTATACAATTCGTCGTAGGTATAAGTAATTTCACGGTTTGCTGCTTTGTAAACGGTTTTGTACCTCCCATTTCATTTCCTTTTGTGTGTATTGTCAAGAACCTGCACTTATGAGTACTTGACATTCTCGCTTTCATTCAACCTGAAGAACGGCTTGTGGCGTTGTTCACAGAGTAAATATAACAATAGCATTTATATGTAACCCGAAAGCGGAGTTGCTCTATACAGAGTTATTTGAAAAATGCTAACAACTTCTTAGTGTGAACTTCTGCTAGTCATAACACACATTATGAGATGAATTTTTTTTAGAGCAAAAAAAATTTTTTTGTATTTTTTTATGATTTTTGACTGAATAAGTACGACGACCACCTGATGTTAAAAGGCTCTTGTGCCTGTAATGTATTATTTCATATTTTTATTACTTTGTTCGATGTAAATATTCAAAACTCTATTCAAAGGGAGCACGGCACGGTCCAGTGTTGCCGCGGGAAGTGCTCTTGGCTCAGAGAAGGCATTAAAACACAAAAAAAAAAAAAAATATCTCAACATGATTGTTAGGATTAGAAAAAGTCAACCCTAAGAGGTTGTTAGAATTTTACCAATAACCCTGTATATAACCTTAAATTTAGGTAAATTAAACTGATGAGCTACTGTGAAACTTTCTACCTTCGCCGAGTTCTCATAAATATTTTTGAACAAAGTAATATTAATAGTAATAAGGTTTTCCTGTTGAATTCCCCAAGGCCCTGGTGTTCAGACCCCCACCGCAGATTACAAGCTGTAAATTGATGTTTATGAAGCTCTCGGGTCAAGGTTCCGTAACTCGATTGAACTTACCTGAATATGATTTGTTATTGTCAAGTTTCTTCAATTCAGGTGTTTCGACTTTCGGCGATAAGCACCAGCATAGCACCACCCGGAAGTAAATCCTGAACCTGTAAAAGTAAATATATATTAGTGTGAATAATAAATTTTCTCGGAGAAACGGGGGAAGTCTTATTTGAATATTTTACCTTCCCACTCGACATTCTCCATTCCGAAAATGTGGTTGTTTGCATACAAACTTTTGCTTACGCGTTGGAGAAACAAATATGAATTTTTGTTGCGCAAATATGTAAATAGTTTAGTTAATTAATTAATATATTTTTTATTCCTGAGACCACTATATTACCTGATGGTAAGTAATGATGTCGTCAAAGATGTTGTTCAGGCAAACTTAGAATTACTGGCTCTCAAGGACAGCCGGCTAAGCAAACTTCGCTATAAGCGCTTCAAAAATATCGCTAAAAACATATTGATATACAATGCTATTGTCAATGGACAGTATAATGTGTTACTGTGCTGTATCAGCAGGATTGTCAACAGCCTCCCCTATTAAGGGGGTATTTGCCATAATACTCTCGCTTGGCAGGCGGCTTGGGGATCGCAGTGTAAGATGATAGTTCTTTAGAAGGCACTGGCTGGCCACCTTCCAGTATTTTTCCTTCAGTCACCTCTTACGACACCCGCGGGATTATCTGGGCGGGTGCAATTTTAACGTGGTACCCCACGGGGGTTGTAATGTATATAAATAGTTAATTTTGTACAATATTTTCACTTCGCATTTCGTAAAATAATTGGTTATTATAAGACGGCGGCATTGCGCCCATTGTTGCGGTTTGAACTTTGTTACGAAAATTTAAAATAAACTTTGCGGCAGGTAAGCAACAGTTTCAAAGTGAATGAGAGGGACTCGACAAAGTTTTGCAGCTTTAACATAAAACTTATTTTCCCCAACATTCTTGTCTCTGCGAAATTTGGGTGAATAATGACAGAAAAATAGAATTTAAGCAAGTCTCACAAAAAAACCACTAAAGGAAATTTAAACGAAGCATACAAAAATACTGCTGAATAAATACGGAATTTCGTTTAGTTCCTTATTGAAAGCAGTTTTGACCCAAATCAATTTTAATTACTTTGTATAGCTTTCCAACGAAAATATACTCCTCGAATCCAGCAAAAATATCACTCATGTGTCAATTCAGGATTAAAGAAATCTCTGTACCAAATGTTATTCAAATATGGTTTGCCTTTGCGACGTATGGATAAGAAATATTTTTAAATTCTTATACTGAAATGTATTACTGTACTGTACTACGTTATACATCACACTAGGTAATTCACATTCACACATTTACAACTGAGCGCCGTCGATGTCGGTAATGTCTAAGGATGGCTGCGTTATACTATAACGTTAAGACATTTTGCGAATACCCGCCTGGCTATCTACCGCTCTCATGTATAAAATCTATCGCCAAGCACCTAACGGTATGTTCCGACAGCTATCTTTTAAAGATAGTAAATTTTGGGTTAGCCTGAACAACATCTTCGACTGAAATTCTCGTGGGTTTCACAAATGTTTAAATATTATAAATTAACCGGCAAAAATGAGTGCTTGTCGGTAGCTCGCAGAGCTGCGCACTTGCCCTGATGATGAGCATCTGATATGCTCGAAACCCGGGGCGACGTATTTGACTCACAACGTGAGTGTTTTTGCCTTTTATAATATTTAAACATCTTCGATATTATCACGGTCAGATATTGGTCATAGGCGAACCTATCAGCAATAAACAAAATTACAATAGATATATTAAAAGACACGACTTTCTGCTGTTTTATGGCCATTCGAGAATTATTAGTTTCCTATTGTAAAACAAAATATGTTGACCGTCAAACTTGCTGCAACTTTAAGCAAAAGCTGTAGGAATAGTTTTATGTCTCAACTTTATCTCAACTTTTCTAGTTGTAAGCATCCGCATAAACTTCACTGGACATGTTTTCCAAGGCGAACACGTTACTACTGCGGTTATGTTATTGTTAGAGTATGCAAACAGAGCTCAGTTCAGGAAGTACACACTTGTTACTTATTTTACTACCGTATGATCAACGTAAGATGAAGTACTTGATGACGAAGACTAAGAGAAATGACAGCTATGGATTGCCGTACCGCCGCCGCCTTGAGCTTTACCGCATAGTGGAAGGGCATATGGCAAATCCTCGCCTGCCTAGCTACCGCCCTCAAGTAGAAAACCGTTAACCAATCACCTAAAAATATGTTCCGGCAGCATTCCTTGAGAGCCAGTAAATTACCGGCACATGAGATTAAATAACTGAATATTTCAGGGTGATGGGCGCAATGCAGTTCGTATCTTGTGAGTTGTAATGAAATTCATCAGTTATAGGCATAAGTTAAGTCACAGTAAAAGTCAAAGTCAAAATCATTATTCAATTTAGGCGTTTACGACGCTCTTATGAAGGTCAATTACAAATTTTAATATTGAAATATACTACATTGTACTGCCACGTTCAGCAAACAAAAATTATAGAACCACTGCGAGAAGAACGGGCAAGAAACTCAGGGCCATTCTTTTAAACGTTTTTTAACAATGTGTTAAGTAAGTACATACCTTAAAGTAAAATTATTACAAATACTTAATTTACATTACGTAGGTGACAGGCGCTAGCTTGGCAAAGGCGAACCAGTCCAAGCATTTTTGTCGTTTAAGTAATCACAAACTGTGTAGTAAGATTTCTTTATCAAAATATTTTTCACATGCAACTTGAATTTTCTTTCTGTGAGCGTTGGAATATGTTTGGGCAGTTTATTATAATACCGCATACAATTGCCTAAGAAGGACCTTTTATTTCTTTGCTAATCTAAAAGCTGGCACCACTATTTTATCTTTATTCCTAGTATTATAATCGTAATTGTCACTGTTTGATTTAAATTTGCTCAAATTTTTACGAACATACATAATTTTTTCAAATATATACAGCCTTGGTAAAGTTAAAATATCAATTTCTTTAAGAAGATCTCTCAGGGATTCCCTAGGATCCATTTCATATATGGCTCAAATTGCACGCTTTTGTAAGATAAAGATTGTCTCTATCTCAGCAGCAGCTCCCCACAGCAATACACCATATGACATAATACTGTGGAAGTACGCGAAATAAACGAGCCTAGCAGTAGCTACGTCTGTTAGCAGTCTTATCTTACGAACTGCATATGCAGCAGAACTAAGTCTTCCGGATAGATCATGTATATGTGGATTCCACTGTAAAGTTGAATCCATTTTGATTCCTAGGAAGACTGTCGCATTGTCAAAAGAGAGTTTTTCTAGGCCAAGCTTAATGTTTGGTTCAACATAAGTAACATTTGGTAAAGGAAACTTTAAACATTTGGTTTTTTTTGAATTTAAGAGAAGATCATTAGCCGCGAACCAATTAAAGATCATAGATAACACATTATTTACATGAATAAGGTCACTATCTCTCTTATCTACTTTAAAATCTTTGTAATTGTCACTAGATATATTTCTAAATTTTTTAAGTGTTTTAATAAAATATGTATTGATATTATATTTGGATTTCCGCAAAGTAACGCCTTGATGAATCTATTCATTACCATAAAAAGAAAGTTGTGTATGCATATGTTGGAATATTTTGTGAGATAAATATTTTTAGTCCATTGTTCTATGTTCTTCTGTTGTTAAACTAATAACTAAAAGAAAAACGCGCAGGAGAAAAACTCGATAAGTGATCTTTGTCAGCTTAAACTCATAGAAAAATATGAAATTAGGCACACATTGACCTTCCTGAAGATTACTCCACGAAATGCAAGTGACCAGTATTCCCGCGTTGAACTTTGTCAAAACTCAAAGAAAATTGTGAAGTTAGGCACACATTGACCTTCCTGAAGATTACTCCACGAAATGCAAGTGACCAGTATTCCCGCGTTGACCTTTGTCAAAACTCAAAGAAAATTGTGTAGTTAGGCACACATTGACCTTCCTGAAGATTACTCCACGAACTGCAAGTGACCAGTATTCCCGCGTTGACCTTTGTCAAAACTCAAAGAAAAATATGAAATTAGGCACACATTGATTTTGCTGAAGATTACTCCACGAACTGCAAGTGATCACTATTCCCGCGTTGATCTATGTCAAGTCAAAACTCAAAGAAAATTATGAAATAAGGCACACATTGACCTTTCTGAAGATTACTCCATGAACTGCAAGTGACCACTATTCTCGCGTTGACCTTTGTCAGCTTACACTCAAAAAAATTATAATATTGGGCACACATTGACCTTGAACCTGAAGATTACTCCATGAACTGCAAGTGACCACTATTTTCGCGTTGACCTTTGTCAGCTTACACTCAAATAAAAATTATAATATTAGGCACACATTGACCTTGAACCTGAAGATTATTCCGCGAACTGCGAGTGAACATTATTCCCGCGTAAAAATAATATGTTTACCCGTACAGTTATGATAAGGTAACTTTAGGGTATAGATGATCTTGTAAAGAATAACACTGAATGTTTACTGTTCAATATGTCAAGTTGTTTTAGGCAGGGCAGTAAGCATGTTAATTCCTGTTTATGTAAGCAGATATTGCTGTTTGTTTTCATAAAATTGTGTTTTCTTTGGGTGCACGCCAAGGGCTTGAATAATTATGGGTAAGAGAGGCAAAAAGATATAAGAGGTAAAAGACATGCTTTGTTTTTGATATTTTTAACGGTATTTATTAACTTTTAAAATATGAAGCAGTGATGGGTCAGTGGCATTGGCTATGGACTGTCTTGAGGCAGCTCCATGGTTCGAATCCCGCCCGGCTTCAGCTTCACCGCATGGTGGAAGGGCATTTTGCGAATGCCCGCCTGGCAAGCGTCCACCTTCAAGTAGAAAATGTGTCATCAAGCACCTAACGGTGTGTTGCGGCAGCAGTTCTTGAGAGCCAGTGAAATCACAGGCACACGAGACTTAACAACTATGTCTCAAGGTGACGGGCGCAGTGCAATTCGTGACTTGTGATGAAATGCATCTGTTGTAGGCAGAGGTTAGTCTGCCTAACATGAGGTGAGCCTCGAGCTTGTTCCGTCACAATAACAGAAAAAAACTCTTCAATTAGTAGCTTTAATATTCAGAAATAGACCAATAACTACAAAATATGAGTAATGAGTAAGAATAATAAAAAAATGGTTCTATAACGAACACGCGCGGATCATACCCAGCCGTCCAACAAAGGATTACAGGGTAACCGCTAGTAGCATATACTACTGAGCGCTTCAGTGATTTAGAGGGCCTATTTGCCGGTTGTTATTTTTTAGCTAACTGAGTTATGTTATTAGAAAATTACAAATTTGAAATATATTAGCTAAAACAACAATAACCGGCAGATAATAATCGGGCATACAGTTTGTAGTTATTTAATTAGTAGTTTGTGATTGCACCTCTGCTAAGTTACCATACCATAAAATGTGTCACCTACCTTTACTTAATAAAATATTTATATATTTATAATAATTTAATATTAAGTATATTTTGTGCTGCGAATAAATATCTATTCGTAGATTTTCTATCAATTGTATAGTAATCAAACATCTTTTAACTCATCGCTTTACAGTGATCGTGGTCACCCCGTGACTACGATCACTGGAAAGTGATTTAAACGTCGGGACAAAATAATGAAAAATGTGCGCGATTTAAACCGTTTAAAGTTGTTTAATTACAATGTGTAACAATCGCGAAAACCTAAGACAAAATTATCTGTAGCTTAGCGTTCACACATTACCCAAATTTGGCTGTGATGGCGAACGTGCTTCCAGTACGGTCATTCTGTGCAAAGATGTCCACGGGTATATTGTAACTACTGTTTATTTCAAGGTTTTATCTTGATATTTATAATTTGCGCTATCTATTAAGGCTCACGAACCTTCGAAGCACTTTTTTTTTACAGAACGTATTTCAGAAAATAACATAAATTAACTGAAAAAAATATTTACTAAATATTTCATTATTAAAATAAAGGAAAAACGTTCAAGACAAAAGCATTTTAGGTACACATTATGATCGCTTTGTGCGATAAGACCACCCATAGCAACACTCAGGGCCTGTTTCGGAATGTTCGCGTAAGTTCCGGTTATACTATCCAGAACATATATATTAAACAAAACATATTGCATTTCGCAGTCATCGATTTAGCTTATCCATCGGCTAAAGCTTGAAATGCGCCGCATGTTAACTGTCATTTTTATCATTCAGTTATTGTATGAATAGAATAGAATAGAATTATTTATTGGACTTATAACATCGACAGCTACACTAGGCCAATCAATTTATACTATAATTTGATAATGAAAAGATATTTAAATAATGAAACAATGTATGGTTCACAATATTGATATAAAATATAAATACAATTTCAAAATAAGTTAATAGGATTAATAATAACAATGTCTCAAATTATCTTATAATAGAATATGTATACGTATTTAAATTAATTAAAATGTCAACAATACATAACAAATATTATTTCATACAATAATTATAGTAATTTAAATTCTGATTGACATCAAATATACGTTATTATTATTAGTCCCATATAATATTATACTCATTAAAATAAATATCAAATATATAATTTGTTACACAAGGCTTATTTGTGGCAAGAACGAAAATTCTATAAGATGCGTCTTTATAAATTCATTTAAAGAATAATAAGGGTTTAATTCGAAAAATAGCTTTATCTTTCTTTTAAATTGATTTGCGGGTAAGACTCTTATACTAGATGGCAACTTGTTGAACATGCAAATTTTGTTATAGATACCCTGCTTTTTTACTTATACTAATCTAGTACTTGGTTTAAATAGATTCTCTTTGTTTCGTCGGTCATATGTATGTACATCTTTGTTTTTTGTCAAATTAGCATCATATATTTCAAGCAGACAGTTGTATATATACATCGATATTACTGTCATGATTTTGTTATTTTTAAAGTGTTCTCTCACTGATGTGCGTTTCCTTAAGCCCAGCATTATTCTTAATGCCCTTTTTTGAGATCATAATACTCTGTTTATGTCTGCCCCATTACTCCAGACCGTGATAGCATATTTTATGTTTGAATGTACATTGGCAAAATAAACAAATTTATTGGCTTTTTTATCTATTAAAGGTTTCAGTTTGAGAAGCGCATAATTGGCACTGGCAATTTTTTTAATGTGAGTTGCATGACTGATTGTGTTGTCTATTGTATAGCCCAAGAAAACATTGTCTTTAATATCAGCTTCACAGTTCAGACTCTTTCGCGTTTAATATTGTATAATGATACTTTTGCTATCGTTGAGAATTATCCCGTTTGCATTGAGCCATTATTTTAGAGCATGCAATGCGTCATTTATTTTCATTTTTAAATTGTCTTTAGATTTGTCAATAACTTCTACATGTGTGTCATCGGCAAATAAGTTAATGTAAGTCCAGTCTGGCATAGATTTCACAAGGTCGTTTATGTAAATTAAAAACTAAACTGGTCCCAACACTGAGCCTTGGGGTACCCCTATATCAACATAGCCCAGAGATGATTGAGCTTGATTACCTGATACAATTTGACATCGATTCTGCAGATATGTACGCATCATATTAAGTTCAGGCCCTTCAAAGCTATCATATTGTAATTTTAAAATTAGTATATCGTGTCTTAGACAATCAAAAGCTTTGGACAAATCGCAGAAAACACTTGCGCATTTTTGCGATTTGTCCATTGATTCAAGGATATAGTAAATAACTTTTCTGACTGCCATTTCCGTCGATCGACCTGGACGAAAGCCAAATTGAGAGGCAGTAAATAGATTGTTACGTTCGAAGTAATCTAGAATCCTCTTTTTAATAATAGACTCGAATATTTTTGACATAGTCGGTAATATGCAGATGGGTCTAAAGTTGTCGAGCTCATTACTATCCCCTTTCTTGTATATCGGAATAACTCTTCCTGTTTTAAGGCAGTTAGGAAATACTCCTTTTTCAATACAGTAATTAATAATTTCATAAAGCAGTTCAATAATGTGTTTGTTTGATAGAATTTATTCTTTTAATGTCATCGAGTTCATATCATAAATGTCAGGTGTACTACTTTGTTTCATGTTTCGTATAATGGTCAGTAATTCCTTAATATCTATTTGGTCGAATTTAATTTTATTGTCATTCTTAATTCCTATATTTAAATATTGTAAACATTTTAAGGTATCAATCTGGTTATTGGTGTAGGTCAAATTATGGGCAATGTTTCTAAAAAAAATTATTAAATGTGTCAGCTATCATTTTAGAGTCTGTTATTTCTGTTCGATATTCGATTTTTTGTTATACTTTGCCTGTTCATTAATAATATTCCAGGTTTCTATTTTTCTATTTTTTGAAGCACGTATTCATTGACCATATTTTATTTTTTTAGCTGCTATGAAAACCTTTTTTAATTTTTTTTATACTTCCGTATATGTGCCACTCTTTGTTCGTTAGGATTGACCTCTTGCAACATCTCCATTTTAGTTAAATTATTTTTAGATATTGCTATACCTTCTGTTGTCCACTTTTTAGAAACATTATGTTTAACGTATATTTTCCTAGGAAATGCTGTGTTATAGTAAAATTTGATTGCATCATGTAAATATTCATTTTCGCATTTGCATCCTCACTTGCCATAATTTGAGTTTTTATATTTATATAATCTTTGTAAAAAAGGTTATGAAAATAGTTTTTGTTATTCACTGACATATTTTGCCTGTAGTATGAGGGTTTATTTTGACTGTCCTTGTTTGTTACATTGTCATTATATATAATTAGCTTAATTACTGTATGGTCAGATAGCCTACGATCTTATACAATGCCTTTGCAGGCATGTGTTGCATAGCAACCTGAAACAAATAAAGTTTCGGGTTGTTAACCAATGGATAGGCTTAATCGATGACTGTGAAACGCAATTATGGTGTTTCTTTTTTAATAAATATGTTCTGGGTTGTAAAACCGGAACTTACTCGTACTTTCTGAAACAGGCCCTAAGTCTTATTTTTATATCTATCTATTTATCGCTCAGGGACACGCAAATTTCACAGAATTAGAACTCTTGGTATTTAAAATATGACAAATTTCACAGAATTAGAACTCTTGGTACTAAAAATATGACAAATTTACGTTTGTGTGGAAAGCGCTACGTGCAGCTTAAAAGACGAAAGCAAGCTTTTGATGCAAATTTTCTAAATATGTACATTTCCAGCAATATTTGTCATTAACGTGAGTTTTTCTGACTTTATGTTCAATTGAAATTAGCATTCATATGCATAGACAGTGAGAGATAAATATGTTTTCAAGTTCTAAATATGAATCCCTGCACGGATAGAAACAAAGACCAATATTTTTTCTTTTGATGGTTGCCAAATTTCTTGTTTATGTGTGAGGAGTTTAGGGCAGTATTCTAAAGGTCCGTTTCAGAATGTCCTAATAAAGATTCGGGTTGCTAACCAACACATAAAATAACTGAATGATAAAAATGACAGTTGACATGCAGCGCATTTTACGCTTTAACCGATGGATAGGCTAAATCGATGACTGTGAAACGCATAGATAGTGTTTATTTAATCAGTACTAATATTATAAAGGCGAAAGTAACTCTGTCTGTCTGTCTGTTACGCTTTCACGCCAAAACTACTGGACCGATTTGAATGAAGTTTGGTATGGAAATAGTTTGAGACCCGGGAAAAAACATAGGATAGTTTTTTATCCAACTGCGCAAAAAGAGGTTAATGTGTTTGCGTGATACATACGATACATACGCGCGGGCGGAGCCGCGCCCGGAAAGCTAGTATAATAAATACGTTGTGGGAAGTAGAACCGGCACTTACTCGAACATTCTAAAAAGGCCCTTAAACCAATAAATGCATAGATCTGTAGCAGCCAGATCGTCCACTACTGAACACAGCCTCCCCAATAAGGGGGTATTTGCCATAATCTCCACGCTTGGCAGGCGTCTTGGGGTTCGCAATGTAAGTTGGCAGTTCTTTAGAAGGCGCTGCTGCCCACCTTCCAGTATTTTTCCCTTAGTCGCCTCTTACGACACCCACGGGATGATATGGGGAGGTGCAATTCTAACCCGGCACCCCACGGGCAGTATGCATAGATCAAAGTAGTATAAAAACAAATTACATGTAAGTACTGTCAAGAACAAAGAAATATGATGATAACATTTATAGTTTACCGACAGCATAGAACATAGACCTAATAATACTACGTTCCGACAGGAACCATATTTTTCTGCAATGGAGTATGTTTATGTAAACATTACCATCTAGTTTTATATTTATTATAATAACATTTTAGTTTAACTAACTTTTTATTTAATTTAAAACAGAATAAAACTTACCTCAATAAATAAAAAAACTAAATGAAATTCACACATTATTATCTATAGCATCAAAATTCTTATGCCAAGCGGGAATCAAAACCACGTGCCCGGATATGCACCTAGTGCCCTGACGCCTAGGCTATCAGGACATGCTTAAATGAGCCAAATATTGTGGTCCATTTTTTTTCGAAAATATCATGATAGTGCCATTTCGAGCGTCAGTCAAAATACGAAAGCTATATATTTTTTTACTGGAATATTTGTTAGAAACATATCTTGTAAGTAAATAATACTGTTATTTTCTTTAAACCTAATATATTCATTAAAGGAGGTTGATAAATAAAATAATTGTATGTAACAACTCAATCCAAAACATACCCTACCTTCAGAAAAATCAGCAACTGTATGGATAAACACTCTTTTACTCTTTCTACCAACTGTTTCGAAATTCACGGAAGGATACTTTTGAATATATCTGCCTAATATATTCTGTTTAACAAACCTGTGCACAGGTTATGATTTTCCCAAAGGTACTTTGTTTTTCTATCGAACCTCTTGTTACTTTAACATTGAAATGGAAAAATTGTACACTGCTTGTGTTTTGTTTATTGAGAATAATGTTTCCCAAATTATTGTTACCACATTTAAATGTTTTTATGCCGTGTAGATTAATTGCCTGATACGCCGTTATGCCGTGTAGGTTTGTAGTTCATGACATCAACAGCAATGTAGTAGGTCATTTTACGAATGCCCGCCTGACTAGCTACCATTCTCAACTAGACAATCTGTCACAAAGCACCGCATCGTTAAGTGTGTTCCAGCAGCTGTCCTTGGGAGCCAGTGATTCTAGGTAAGCCTTAACAATATATTTGATCCATTACCACCAGGCGAAATAGTGGTCAAAGGCCTTTCAGCTATAAAAACAATATGTCCTCGTCCACTTTTGAACAAAGCCTTCCTCATAACCAGGGTTTTCCATAATCCCACGCTTGGCAAGTTAACTTGCGGAAATCGCATCTAACAATGGCAATTTTTCAGAGGTATTGCTACTTACCGTCTGACATTTGCCCATTCGGTACCCACCTTCTGTTATTTTCCATATAGGGCGGTAAAATTCCAGCCCAGTAATCCATGGGCGATGCAGCGGTTACCAACCAAATTTAACATAACCCATATAATCTTGACTACAAGAACTGCGCTACCCTATAAGACCGTTTGGTTGGTAACCTTTGAAGCAATGATGGCTCAGTGGCATTGTCTATGGACTGCCACGCAGCAGTACATAGTCCGAAACCATTGCAAATGCTCGCCAGGCTAGCTACCACCCTCAAGTAGAAAAAACTGTCACTAAGCACCTTATGGTGTGTTCCGGTAGCTGATTTTGAGAGCCAGTAACTCTACACTAAGCCTGTTAATACCTTCGACCACATCATCACCTACCATCAGGTGAGATTGTGGTCAAAAGCACACGTATCATTAATAAAAAAAATTACAAGATCATGCGATCCGTAATCATTTTTATATCGATTAAGACAGTAAATTCATTATTTTTATTCATTATTTTCGTTTTATATTTCATAATTCATAAAATCTATGTATATTTGCCAAAGCAGACTGGGTTTTTTCGACCGAAAGATAACGTATTTTATTTAAATAAAAATTATCGATTCTACAATTATGTATCACCAAAATGATCAAATATTAAATATGCACCACAATATATTCAAGGTTTATTTGAAAAACTACGTTTTTTCGAACACAATATTAAAAAGAACCAAAATAATAGTAGCAAGAACCAACACTTGTACCTTAACACATAGTATACATCCTTTAACACAAAAATCCTGAAACACGTTCAAAGGTAAAAAAGTAAAAATATGTGCCATAACAATAATAAACTTCTAACAGGTGTACTAAAATAACTCTTTATCAAAATATTTACACAAACCTCACATGTCGTCGAATGGCAACCGACTTGTAAACGTTACAAAATGGCCATCGGATAGGGTAAACAAGATAGTGGCAACAAACACGCCGGAAAAAAGTACACGATGGCACCTCTTATAAAATGAAATACATCGCTTTGTCATATTGGGAAACTACCATATATTGAGCTTGCTCTCTTATTGTTTTATTTTGTTTTTGTTTTACATTCACAAATTATCCTGAATTGAACAACCGGGAATTTATTTCGTACTTATTATGTTGACAGAATAAACAGTACAAAAGCTGGGAACTTTCCCACTTAACTAGTAATGCTTCAACGAAATTCGAGTGAGTTCGAGTGTTAATGTTACTGTTTTTTTTATCCCTGATAACCAATATCTCACCTAATGGCAAGTGAGTGTTGTTCTTTTTTTTTTTTATCCTGTCCGGGAGCGTTCACCTCGTCCCGGCCCGCGAGCTATCCTACAAATCGTCCTCTGACGTGATCAGAGTCCTTTTCTATCATTCGTATATACTTCTCACTTTCTTGCTGCATACTATTTCTTTTTTTCATTCATCTCTTCCACACTTTTCACTGGGGGGATACCAGTGGCTTTTCTACATTTTAAGGTAAACAGGTAGGTTAACATTTTTATTAAACTTAGATCTATTTTACAATTTTATATATCTATCTAAGTGAGTGTTGTTCGGACTAACCTAGAACTACCGGCTCTCAAGGGCAGCTACTGAAACACACCAATAGGTGTTTGGTGACAGATTTTCTACTTCAGGGCGGTGGCTAGCCAGGCGAGCATTCGCAAAATGCCCTACCACCATGCTACAACGACTGCCATCCAAAGACAACAACCGGGACCAACGCGACGGCTATCGAAGCACGGTAACGCTCAGTAGCAATGTCAATAGCGGTCACCCACCCAAATCATGACCAAGGTGGATGTTCCTTAACTTTGCTGATCGGCTAAGAACAGCTAAGAAACTACGCTACGAACGCTTCAAAAAAATTGTCAAAGAGAAAACAAATTTTGGATAAATAAATCTAAAACCGCTAACAATATTATCAGGCTCAAAGTTTGTCTAGCTAATAAGGGCTGAAGCAGGCTGTATTTTACACTCAAGTTTAACGTTTGTTGAGGAATAGAACATGAAACTCAATTCCACTAAACTTCCAAAGCCTTACAAACTTCTTTAGCGATTGAGGAGTGACTTACTCAAAGACGACCATAATAAACTCAAACGAGTTCTCCAACAAAATTTCGCTATTTCGTTTTTGTATTCAGTAGATACAGCATAGTACAAAGCTTTTTTTTCAATTCTTGATAAGTTTGCGTTTGACCACACCCTGCCTGATGTTAAGCATTGCTGTGGTCTAAGATGGAGCACGCTTACCTAGAAGAAACCTATTTACTCTCGATTTGAAGACACCCATGTTCAATTCATCGGGAAAAACTGACAACACAAAAGGAGTTCCACACTTTCGCAGTACGCACGAGAAAAGTGGAAGCGAAGCGCTTCGTACGAGTCCTGGAAATAGCGCCTCACCGTCTGTCTGGACGTCCGATGGAAAAGGGGGAAGGCGGTCACTGGTCTAGAAGGGTTTATCAATGCCCCATGCGCTTTAACTAATTGAAAACATATACTAAAATATGAATTGCAAATATCTCCACTTTTGCTTTTGCAAAAGTAGAAATCTATTACTTATGTATTCCATTTCGGTGTATTTTTATGAAGTAGTAATAAAGCATTTTAGAGCCAAAAATAAGCATTTCATCCAGTAGTCTCAATCGCTGAACGGTTAGGCTATCTGCGTAAAACCGGGGACGCGGGTTTGATTCCTGCTCGATTTTTTGTGCTCTAAGCATATTGTTAATGTGATATTCACTAGCGTAGCGAAGAAGCACTATCATACGATAGTGCTTCTTCGCTATCTATCATACGATAGTGCTTCTTCAATAGTACGTCTACAGACAGTTTTCTTCGCTTTTGTTATGCATGCATTTATAATTAAATGTAGAATATGTCACACGCCCTTCATAATTGGCACCATCAGCAAAAGTTCTATATTCTTAGGTCATGTAAGTTGCATATAAATAAATACCATTTTCAGATAATTCAGTGTTAATTAAAACTTCATATAGACCATAACTCACCAAAGTTGATTAAATTCAAAATGTGGATAATTACAAATTATATTCTATTAATAAATAACTTCAAAATCAGATGACTCAGTGAAAAAATATACGTTTCTTTAAGTAAACTAACGGACCTCTCTCCTATTTTGTAAGCCGTTTAAAAAAGGTGTAATCCATGCCTCCCTCCATCCAAACCTTCTGTTTTTAGAAGCAGAGTGAAGTGTTCAAGGGAGAAAAACGAGTGTTGTCCTTAAATTACAAACAAAACATTTGTTTTAGAACTAATCTCAACTTACATTCAACAATTTTTATTTAATTTAAGAATGACTTGGTAAATTATTACGTTCCATCGCACGCTAGCCAAACTTAACGACTACTATAAAGCAATCACAAGTGACTTTTGAACTTTGTTCGAATATATATAAATACTTTGAAGGAATAAAAAATACAGTAATAAACAAGCCAGTGTAAAAAAATTGTATAGTGAAGCGTTCTAACGTCCATTGAATTGTTGCAAATGAAAGGGTCTGCGAGTAATGAGGTACTCTAAAATATTGAGCCTATACCAAAATTATGTATTTAATATTGTTTTTTATTCATTATTAACGAAGTCATCGTAAATATCGCCACTTGTCTTACTTTTTAAATCTTATGGGATTACTCCTGTTACAAATTTACGAGAGAAAAAAATATGGTCATGTGCGGGATTCGAAATCGCGTCCATCCACCCCTTTAGCCGAGGTATGATTTAACCAATTGAGCTAACAAGACACAGTGTCTCATAACTTTAATTCTTGCTCTCGTTCTTCAACCATCGTATCGGGACGGAGCGACACCTATAGTTCAATTTGCGTTGTACTACAAACAAGACCAATTTTGCAATAGGATTTAAACTTTTTAATTTAATTTAATTAATTTAATTTTAATATTGTTAAGTTTGCAATAACGCCTGCTATATTTTTTTCTCTCGTATATTTGTAATTTTGTAATGTAATTCGCCTAGCAGGCGTTATTAAAAACTTAACAATATTAAGATTACTCCTGTGTTTGTATGTTCGTCTGTCACTGCCAATTTTCAATAATTTACATTACCAAGATAGTTTAAATTGAGTTATTGACAATTCGGACACAATATATTCAGAAAATTATCCGAATCGACACATTCTAATTCAGATTAGTCTATTAGATTCTTCACATACTATAATTCACTTGATAAGAAAGAGACCTGAGCAACAAAGCTTTCATCAATATTTTTTATATTAATTTAGTTTTATTTGATGTATTTTATTCCGAACGATAGGGGTAAAGCATTTTAAATCGCTTGTCCTATATTTGACATATTTCTATAATATATTTTAAAGTGTTCGTTGGGCTGCCAGTGGCTCCCGATAGTAATTTTCAAGAAACAAAGTTTTTATCAATATTTTCCAATTTTTTTTTATACCTTATAGGTTAGCCTTTGATCACTATCTCACCTGATGGTAAGTGATGATATGGTCGAAGATGTTGTTCAGACTAACCTAGAATTACTGGCTCTCAAGGACAGCTGCCGGAACATACAAATTTCCTAAATAAGATATCATTTTTATAAAAAATGCGCGTTTTGCTAGGCCATAATTGCCCCGGAATACTAAGTTCCAAGTAACGACATATTTAACAACCTTTTTTTGATCCCCTGACAACAAGCGTTTCATTAATATTTTCCATTGCCCCAAATTGATGAGATTTTTTTTCAAAGTTTGCTTGGACGTAGGCGGCCCGAGTTATTTCCGTGTGGCAAAAAATGTTTTTATTGTTTTTAATTTAATGTTGTTTTTTCTGGCACAAAGAGCCCTACTGCTACTAAAAACATGTTGTATACCTACATAAACCCTGATAAGTATGTTATGTATAGCCTTAATTTACGATCCAGTCGGTTCATCGGATCGGTTTTATTTGACAACATCTGTCAACTGTTTTTAATTTAAAACTGAAGTATAATAGCCAAAAACTCTCACACGAACGACGATACCGATTTTAAATAAAACTATAATCTTGCATTACAAAAAATAATTTTAAACGCAGCTGAAAATTGTATCAAATGATTTCAATACATGTATATTATGTAGTGAAGTTACCATAAAACCAGTCGATAGTGTTCCTTCAAGGGATTCAAAATGTGAATTGGGAAGCTTTTAGTTATCTTAGGGTTCATTTTTTATACAATAATTATGTACCATTCGATAGTGTAGTTTGATGAGATTGTTTTGAAGAGAAAATACGACAAACAAACTTTTTAACTACCTAACGCGTTTTTGTTTAATCACCTTGTTGTGGGAAATTCAACTTGAAAATGAACTAAAACGAAGATGGAAAAATATTATTACTAACGATAAAATAAAAAAACCGTCATCGTTTGACGTTAGCTAACTCACTTTTGACAGGACGTTACATGTCTCACTCAAAATTGATTAATTTGCACCAAATTGGCAAAAAACCGCAAGAAATTTGTGCTAACCTAATTTTAACCTGTTGTTAATTATAAATGAACCCTTGCTTTTGACAGTGGTTAATAATTTATAAGCCTTTTAACACCTTCGACTACATCATCACTTATCGTCAGGTGAGATTGCTTACTTATCAGCAATATTAAAATAATAATCAAAGCACAAAAATGAAGGTGTTTCGAGCAGAACTATGATATGTGATAAAAAGTACAATGATGATTGCAAGTGAAAAACACTGAAGCTGAACGTCACCCAAATACACAATACGTGAAACACTACCGTAGAAAAGTATTGGTAACATAGAAAATCATTAGATAAGATAAAAATATGCTTTAAGAAACAATTAAGACTCGTCAATCAATCTTCACGAAGATTAATTCAGGACCTACTGCTTAACAAAGATTTTTAACTTTACAAGACCTGAAGGTAAAATCTATACTGACAATACTGTACTGCACTGACTTGTATCAGCCAGATCGTCCACTACTGAACACTGCCAACCTTAGATTTGTCATAATTCCCACGCATGGCAGGCCGCTCTGGGACCGTAGGGTAAGATAGCAATTCTTCAGAAGGCTGCTCAACTTCTGGTTTTTTCCTTTAGTTGCCTCTTACGACTCTTACAGGACGATTATAGGACGAAGCAATTCTAACCTAGCATCCCATGGGACCCTACTAATGACAACGTCGGTACACAATACCTTCACATCACATACTAGGCCAAGAAGTCCTAATCTCAAAAATCTCTATTGCAAAGGTATATACAATATTATCTCGAGATGACGGAATTTTATTGAAAGTGAATGTTAAAGCCTGGATTAAGTTTATTTTACTAATAAAATATAATTATGTACATATTTTTAAAAATAAAGATCAAAGTTATTTTCTTAACATAGTATATTAGGATAGCCGTTTCTTTTAGCTTTCCATACCATTTATTCCTAGAATTAGGAGAAAGTATCAGTTTTTGGGTAATGTTAAACCTGCCCACTGAATCACGGCAGCGCTTAGTAACTAAGCCACTATCGGACACCCATTCAAGTAGACAACCGCAGACAACATTGATTAACCTATAATTAGCTAATGCTAGGTTTGCCGCGCTATTGGCGTTAATAATTAGCGCTTCTATACTTCGGAGGGCATATTAAGCCATCGGTTCCAGTTATTCTTAGGATAGCATCATTGTAGTATAGTAGTAAAGCATTTTGCGAATGCCCATCTTACCCATTGCTGTCTTTGAGAGCCTGTATTTTGAGGTTATCCTGACAATATCTCCGACCACTAATCATTTTATCACCCGAGATAGCGGTCAAAGGCTAACCTTATAATGTTATAAAAAAAGTCGATACACTGTACCGGCTTTTTTATTCTTTTTTTACTGTATCCTTTCGGCAAAGCTCTTTCAAATCTTCAAATGTTTATTCCAGATATGAGCTTCCAAAATAGAAACTTTTACATAAGTAATAAAGTAATTAAAATTTTACGCTTGTAGACTAAATAAGGTTAATTTTAATATTGTTTCTCGAACTTTACGGCATTTGCCTACATTCAAGCATTTTTTATGCATAGGTACTTTAATAAATCTAGGTTAAGTGCTATTTATTGTTGCACTGTAAGTTATTTCTACGGTCTCACGTCTGAAGAAATAAGTTTACGTTACCATTGAGTTTATTCCATTTTACTGCGACCCTACGAGTGGCATAACATAAATGAGGATAATGGGTTGTAATCAGGACAACAATATGCGGGCTAACCTTATATATTTTAGGCAGATTTCCACTTTACATGCACGTGGAATTTAGTATCTTAAGCATACTGAGGAACTGTTACCTTACACTGTGATTATTTATAGAGCGCGGGCTTAAGCACGTAACTCAACTCTTGAGTACGTGCTGAGACCTGCGCTCGACGCTGTGCACAATCGTGACTCCCAGAAGAAGAACTTCAAATAAGTTTGAAACTGGTCGGAGCAATATCCGGTAAATATTATGCGAGTCCTAGGCGGTTGGTCACACTGAGACATAGTTGTTAAGTCTCACGTGCCTGTACTTTTACAGGCTCTCAAGTACTGCTGCCGAAACATACCGTTAGATTCTTGGAGAAAGATTTTCTACTTGATGATTTCTAGCTAGCCAGGCGAGCAATCGCAAAATGCCCTTCAACCATAAAAAGTGGTGCAGTACCCTTTGGGCCTATAAAGAATACCTGACACTGTGGTAGTACTCACCAAGATGATACTCTAGATGTTACTTTTACATGTTATTTTTTGTAAATCTCTTTTACAAACGCCATCTTATTATGCACGTAGAGAACTAACAAAGCAGAAACTATGTTTAATAGCCAAGAGCACAGAACTTAATAATATAAAACCTTGATCGGACCTTACCCATGATTTCAGTTCTACAAAGAGAATAATAATGAAAATAAATATTCCAATAATACCGCAGAGAATAGGAAAGTAGGTGAGAGGGTGGTCAAAGGCTAGCCTATAAGCTATAAATAATGAGCGGTTCTGTGGCGAGTCGACGGTGAGTGCCAACACCTTTGACCCTAATTCTCTCTGGGATTAAATAAGACCCTGACCTAACTTCCATTAACTGGTCATTTCAGAATTGATACGCAAGATTAAGAACTCAGTTCCTGGGGTAGAGGTGCTAAAGTTCGATGTCACCTGGAGGTACACTTAGGTAAACCGTAGCACCTTTAGCCTTCCAACAATGTTTTCTATTGCATTTATTGTATTTTATTTTATTGCGTTATCCTTTATAGCCGTTTTGTCGTAGGAAAGCCTTTAAATGTAATAAGTTCCATAGAAAATGCTAATTTTGAATATTTTTTTAGAAAGGGTGTACGCCTAACAGATATAAATAAAATACGCAATATTCTAGAGGATATGACGGATACTATGTCTGCTCCGAAAACTCGATATCAAAAGAATTTCTATCGCGAAAAAATCACGAATTTAGCTCTAAAATTTCGCATAATCAAGTTTTCTATCTACATAGTCAATTGCATCAATACAAGTTTTATTTCTAATAATTTTAAAGCAACCATTTGATAAAGTTACCCATTTACCCTGGGGGTACCGGGCTAGAATGACAACCTCTCATCTTTTCTCTTGGGTGTCGTAAAAAGCGACTAAGGAAAAACTACCGGAAGGGTGGCAGCACTGGCTTGCGGGGTACTGCTGTCTTATACTGCGATCTCCAAGCCGCCTTTCAATCTTGGGGATTATAGCAAATACCCTCTTAATAGGAAAAGCTGTGTTCAGCAGTGAACAATCCAGCTGATAAAGTATCTAAAAGTATTTCCCGTTTTTTAATCCATTTATAATAAAAAACGCTCACGACATATATTTATAGTACACTTCTATTTCACTCACTCGCATTCGAAACGAATTCTTTCCGTCCTTCGCCCTAAGTCTGACATATTTCAATTACCACTTTGTCTAAATATTTTTTATACTGGATGAAACCTGTAGGTGCATGTAAACCATTTACAATATTTGTATACCATAACGTTATCCTCCTCAAAAGTTAAGATTTATGTACATACTCAAAGCAGTTTATACAAAGCAGGCCGCTAAGTTTGGGTCTTTTACTTTATCACGGCTACTTTTTAGGCCCAAATGATAAAACTTGTAATTTGACCGATCGTACTCTAAAAGCTCAATTAAAAGTGAAATAATTTTTATCACATCTTACAATGTGAAAGTTTGTGAATGAGTAAGGATAGGACTTGTTTATGTTTGTTGCTCGTTTACGTTGAAACGGCTGAACCAATTTTAGTTAAACTTGGAGTGGTCATAATCTTTCATCATTGCCTACGTGAGTGAAACCGTGGGTTGCAGCTAGCTAATTATACAGACCATAAGTCATCGTATAACTGTCGGGTAAGTAATGATATGATAAAAAAGTAAGGCTCAAATTAAACCTAGCATAGAAACTGACTCTCACGTGGACAGTCGTTAAAATACCCTCGGAGATTGTAGTAAAAAAGAAGAATATGTATATATATTATATATGCATATTGTTTATGCCACACAAGCAAAATTCGTTTTCTTTCGATAACACTAAAAAAAATCATATAGCATGAACCATCAGTGTGGCCACTTTAAAATTAGAATGTGTTACCAGAGGTAATTTTGGAAATCTACCACAATTGATAAAGTATGTTGGTTTCTATGCCAACTTGTTGGTTTTTCTACGAAATTTTGTTTTGTAATTACATGTAATCTAAATTCAAATGGACCGGTAAACATCAAGTTGCCAAATTGTGAACAATTCAATGGTACAGTCGCGGTCAGAAAATGTTTACCACCATAAGGATTACAATTGCATGCACACATTTAGGTCACAAGTTCTAAATTATGTTTGGAAAAGTCTATTTCATATATTATGTTTTTTCTAATGACATGACAATCAATCGCTCTAAAGATGGACTGACTACTATCAAGGTTTGATATAGGTATAGAAAACCTTCTTTGAAAAAACAGGCCGAGTCTCACTGTCAAACAAAAGTTTCCGTTCTCCGACCACCATGCAATATTAATCGCGAAATGTTGAGTTCTCGTGATATAGCACTTATGCTATGTCCATCTTCAAAGAGAAATATTATTTCAGCCCTTTGCTCCAAGGTTAAACTTGCCATTTTATTTCGTTAGGAAAAAATCTTTTGTAAAAATTTTCTCTTGTCCAAACGACGTTCAAACAATAATTTCTTATAAATGTCATTTCAACAAATAAAGAAATGAGTTTCATCATCAAAAAGTGATTAATAATTATTGTCTTTGTTATGCGTCATTTTGCATAATAACTTTTGAAAGGTAATAAGTACTTTGATATGGCATCTTAGACTTTAGAGCAAAAAGTGTGACATAGAATCTAATTTCAAAACTGGTAAACATTTTCAGATCGCGACCGTACATTGAATTGTTCTAAACTCAAATCCTTAGTACGCCCTTGCAAAAAGGACAAGGCGTGCACGCATGAATTATGCATTTACAACCGCCTTCCATCACGCAGGTTATGATCTTATTTCAGTTTTTGTTTATTTACCCTAATGTAGGGTTTTACGGCTCGCCAAATGTTTTTATTTTTTCGCACCCACTTCAAGATAAGCAAATGTCATCATTGTTACTACTTATTTTGTTGTTTGCAGAACAAAGGAATTCTTTTAACTGGTGGTAGACATACAAAACTATTTTGTTTGTAGAATTATTTTAGTAACTCAGACAAAGTACTTTGGAATATTTTTGTATTTTGTACCATATTAATGTAATCAATCAGCTAAGAAATAAATGGATTTATAGCAACTTTCACGAGAGTAATGTTGATTACATATTATTTTCTTCTTCGATACTAAATATTTAAAATAGCTTCCACAAAGATATGCCTTTATTCAAATTACCATTGTTTGGAAGAGTTGTATGATAACGTAGACTTCCAAAGTGGTCCATAAAGTACAGTTTCTGATGGTGATATCAGAGAAGACAAATTCGGCATAGAAATATGGACCATTTGAGCTAAAAGAGAGACAGAGGATTGATGCATTTGCTGGAGGCAAATGTTAAGAAACGCCAGGTCTGATTGATCCCTGGAGATTGTTTATGTCAATGTCATCGGCAAATTCTCAAGTATTATAAACACAAAACTAGGAGAGGGGTTCATAGACTGGAAGAAATGGTTTTACTTGGCAACACTAAAAAACAGAAAAATAGGATGGTAATCAGCTAAATGATCAAATCAGAACAGAGAGACCACACATTCGTCTAAATTCTATGCTGCAGTGACGAAGGCAACGGACAATAACCAAGGAAATAGCTTGTCCAATTCCTCATAATTGAAAGTAATCGTGACCTTCAACTTTGTAGAAGTGACCGCAGAGAGAGAGAAAGGTAAACCACACTGACAAACTGTAGGTTTATGTTACTTCTTCGGGGATCGCATGATGATCGGCATCGGTATATCTCTGGACTGATTGAGAATGACATTAATTTTACATACAACAATAATAAATTAGCGTGTGTTGATGCAGTGACTCTTCTAGGCCTAGAACTTGATATGCACTTTAACTGGAAAAACATATAAATAAAATTAAAAACAAAATGTCTAGTTTCTAGTATGCGTTGAGGGAACTTAGGCGAGCTACTGACCTATATACAGCTTTATTTGCTTAATACGAATTCGCGTTTTCGTGGCTTAGTTACCTCTTTGTCACTCAAAAAAATGCATTCGGATACTTGCCAATATAAAAGCACCTAACATAAAGATACACAAAATTTTCATAAACCCTATTTTAAAAAATTTAAAATTCTATCCTTAGCATCTATTTATATACTAGACATTTGCAAACTTGTAAAAAAATACCCATCTCTATTCCAAAAATATGCCGATCAATCACGTGATATTAGATTACAATATAGACATAAATTTATAAAACCAAAGATACAACCTAGAGATGTACAGATCCAGCCCTAACTCAATGGCTATAAATATATATAATAAGCTGCCTAATACACTAAGGGCCAGTTTCAGAATGTTCGGGTAAGTTCCGGTTTTACTACTCAGTATATATTTCATAAATAAAACACTATCTTTGCGTTTCCCAGTCATCGATTTAGCCTATCCATCGGTTAAAGCTTGAAACGCGCTGCATATTAACTGTCATTTTTATCATTCGGTTATTTTTTTGTGTTGCATAGCAACCCGTAACTTAATTAGGACATTCTGTAACGGGCCCTAAAAGATATAGAAAAGGTAGAACTTTTTATCAAAAAGCTTAAACCCTTACTTGAATCCAAATGTTACTATACCATAGACGAATTTTTCAACGATAAATTTGATGACTTAGAAATATATCGTTCCGCTCCTACCATTGCCATACCCTTATAGGGTCATATGTAAACAGACATGTCAAATTAATAAATGTACACACAAACATGATAAAAAGACCTGCATGTAACTACATAATGTTGCAATAAATAATTGAGTATTGAGTATTGAGAATTTTACTGTCAGTAATGCCCATTTATTGTCCGACCCGAGAGTCGGAAGACGTCTTCAAGATTCAAAAGTAACATCTTGTGTCACTAAACCAATCGTTTATTTATGTAGTTTGCTCGTAAAGAGTTTAAAGTAACTTTTTAAATAAAAAAAAGATATTGAGTGATGATCATATTCTTTTCACTAGATTGTCCAATATAAGCCTAAAATTTTTAGTATTCTAGCTCTTAGAAGACTGGACTGATTGTTATAATTCTTATATCGACAAGTAACAATATCTTTTATTTTTTACAGGCATTGATTTTTGCTTTAAATATGCTATTAGGTACATATTTTTATATTGAATTTTTAATTTAAGGAAATAGGTAATGTAACAATAATTAAAAACAAATAATTTAAATTTGAAGCGCTCGTAGCGAAGATTGCTTAACCGTTCTGAACCGATCAGCAAAGTTAAGCAACGTCCGCCACGGTCATGATTTGGATGGGTGACCGCTGGTGACATTACTACTGAGCGCTTCCGTGCTTCGGAGGGCACGTTAAGCCGTCGGTCCCGGTTGTCGTCTTAGGATGGCAATCGTTATAGCATGGTGGTAGGGCATTTAGCGAATGCCCGACTGGCGAGCTACCACCCTCATGTAGAAAATCTGTCGCCAAGCACCTAACGCTGTGTTTCGGCAGCTGTCCTTGAGAGCCAGTAATTCTACCTTAGCCTGAACAACATCTTCGACCACATCATCACTTACCATCAGCTGAGATAGTGGTCAAAGGCTAACCTATGAGGCATTAAAAAAAAACAAGTTCTCAAATCGGAACCCGAGTGATTAGCAAACTGGTTGGTCTGTTGCCAAATCGTCTATCATTTGTAATCATGATCGTTTCCCTCGGCCGCTATTTGTATGCATAACCCCAAACCAGGCACCGATTACGATTTCTATTACGATAAACAAATAGGCCTATTACTGAGAATTTCCACACCAAAAGCTCCTTTAACTATCTCTTACTAAAGTAAATTTGTAGACCGAGAAATTGATAAACAAACTTGACTGTTATCTATTCACATAAACAAAGACGCGTTGATTACGTATTATTATTTACCTACGCACTAGAAGTTGTTGAGTCACGGTATAATATTTATAAAGTGCTAGGTGAACAATGCGGGGTAATTTTGAAGCAATGATAGCTCAGTGGCATTGGCTATGGACCATGCAGCAGGTCCATGGTTCGAATCCCGCCGCGGGCTTGAGCTTCACCGCATTGTGGAAGGGCTTTTTGCGAATGCCCGCCTGGCTAGCGACCACCCTCAAGTTTAAAATCTGTCGCCAAGAACCTAACGGTGTATTCCGGCCGCTGTCCTTGAGAGCCAGTGAAATTACAGGCACATGAGACTTAACAACTATGTCTCAAGGTGAGGGACGCAGTGCAATTCGTCACTTGATCGTTGAACTGCATCTGTTATAGGCAGAGGTAACCGCTTAACATCAGGTGGGCCTCGAGCTTGTTCCGTCATAATAACATAAAAAAAACATATAGTATAAGTTATTCTTAAGCGGTTGATAGGTTAAGCAATACGCTGCGATCATTACTTGGATGGGCGACCACTAGTGGTATTTAATACTGGGCAATTCCGTATTTTAGAGAACACCTAGTCGATCCCGTGTGTTGTCTTAGCCATCGTTATGGCATAGTGGTATGGCGTTTTTGGATTCCTTCTGATTGCCTTGAAATGCTGTAGCCAAGCATCAAGCGATATACTCCGATAGGACTCTTCAAGAGTTTTACATTTTGAGACTACTCCACTTATCGACGAATTGTTGAAGAAAGTTTTTAACATTATGATAAAAGATTGTTTGGTGAAAGATACAGTCTTTAGAATGCGATCCCAAGTGAAAAAAAAATTTTTTTTAAATATGTTTTCTTGTCTTTGCATGTGTTGGAACAAAAACGAGCAAAGGCTAGCTATTCCACCTTCCACCAAATTCTTTTTGCAAAATTTGCATCAGGTACCAATTTGTCACATGTTAAAGTATCGAATTGTCAATAATTGAAAAAGGTTGTCAATCCATTCACCGACATTTATTTATTTTTAATGTTATTTATTTATTATTTATTATATGACATGTATGGATGAACTCAATTAATAAAGTTAATCGCAGATAAAAGATATGATATAGCTCACATGTCTCATCATGTCTCGCCTCAAAATGATATAGAACATCAGGATCCACCCAAGTGCATGTAATTTGAGTGTTCTTAATTAGTAAATTAGTTATTTTTGGTACCTATGACGTAATCGTCACTATAAATCCAATGAGTTATTGTTAAAAAATGCTATTCTTCCAATTCTGTATAACAATATCATTCATACTAAATACCATCAACACTATCTTCATTCTGCCCTGACCCCACGTATTGGTAGGGTATGTTTTCTCAAACAACACAAATGTCGATTTCACATATTATGTAACTATATATTTAACTTGGTGGTAGATCTCTTCTTCAATAATAAAATTGGTGTTGTCATCGCATTGTCAGATATTTTCCCTTGAAGCAGTAGTATGCGAATACTACTGTATTTAGGTATGGGAGGCACTGTTACTTACTGCGCAAACAGAAAACGAGACGTAAAAACTAACGTCTTGGACTAACGAGCACAGAACGAGAATGGTGACACGGCATCTCAGACGTGACCGTTTGAACTGAGCACCTCATATACGTCTTATAATATCATAAAAAAAAACATTTTTTTTTATTATAATAACAAGGGCTACAGTAGAACATTCAAGGCTTCAGTTTTCGAGCTTGTTACAGGTCTGACACCAACCTCTACTATCTCAGTGAAATATTGCTCAGTCAGTGCAATATTTCACTTAGTTGCCTATGAAGCTTTTGCCTTTGACGCTGTCCACAGAACTGCATGATTTAATTTCGCCATCCCCATTCTACAATTGGACATCCAGGGATACTCAGAAGCGCCACCCATATGGTAGATATTCCAATTACCCGAACAAAGCGATTTGCGTCTCCGTTCATCATGTGAACCGCCAGGGAATGGAACACTCTGTCTGAGTCTGTGTTTCCGGTTAGGTACAATTGGGGGTCTTCCAGACACGAATGAATACCTTCTTAGTAAGCGCTCCATCATCGATCGCATCATCACTTAACAACAAGGGAGATAGTGGTCAAGTGCTAAACAGAACAGTATAAGAAAAAATTGACATAAATTAAGGCGTCGCACATACGGGTATTTGATACAAAAAACTGGCCAAAACCTTTTTTTGGTAATTTTGGGTCAATTGTGCCTCCTAATTATTTTTCATATTAATTTTAGTATAACCCAATCATTTCTATACCCTTTTCTCCAAAGGGACTTACGTGTGAAATAAAATCGAAATAAAATAAAACATTATTTTCTATTTCAAGCATTATGGTGATTTATTTGTACAATAACTAATAAAAAAAGCATTTAAAAATACACAATGATTTAAAAATAACGCTTACTTTTTACATAACCTTACAAAATACATAAATGAAAAGCTATGTACAAACTGTAATTTACATCGAAATAAAAGTTAAATATACATTTTCTTGTAATATTTACAGAGAAACTTATACAGCTAATATTCGTCAGACTCGCTATCGCTATCTGCTTGATCAGTACTAGTGCCCGGGTCAGCATTATCAGTGTCAGTGTCCGCGGGACACTCGTATTCAACTTTAAGAAATTGTAGAATTTCTTGCGATAGTGGTTTCCTGTTCCTTTTGAATTGCATTCTGCTGCTGCTACTAAGAAAGACATCAGAGGTCAGAAGAAGGCGGTTCATGACATCTTGGAGGCAATTCTTTCGCGAAAACTTTCTTGCAAAGTTTTGCCTGTATAGGCGGAAATGTTTATTCCGCGACTCAGCTGCCTCCTCTGATAATTGTCCAATCGGCAAAAGAGCATGTTTGATTACCAAAGCCCCATGACACAAAACTTTATGCAAAGTTGGCGTCATGGGGTGCCAGTTGTATAACTGCACATATAGTTCGGCTGTTGACTTCAGAAACACCGAAAATTTTTCCGTGTCAATAGAGAACCCACTCGAAATAACTTCTAGAATCAACTTGAGGTTCTTAAGGAAGTTTATATCAATCCCTGTTATTGAGGCAGTTGTTACAGGATCGGCAAAGAATCTCCTAGAAGTATTTCCATCGTTAGTATTTCCAAAGCCAGCTTTCGGCACGTCTACAAGCAAGCCCATTTGCTCTCGAAAGGCCTCTTGAATCTCTTTCTTTTTATCTGCCGAAAGCTGCTTTTCCTCCTTGTTAAGCCTCCATTTTTTGATAGGTAGTTTGTAGGCTATATGGAGACATGTTTCGAGAAATCTAATCCGAGCGTGCAATATTGATAGTCCAAATTTGAGCGAGTTCGAATCTATCAAACTTTCGTCGGTTTTAAGATTGTTGAAATCTTTGCTGGTCTGCTTGCATATGTAGCACTTCATTGTTGACGTGGTATTAGTTGCGGCATTGCACACTTTACCATCTACCATTGTAAGCACAAGTGTGTGCGACACCTTTATGACTTTATTGTCAGCCTCAACTTCAGTGGGGTTTATGTTTTGTGCCTGGTTTTCAATGTGTGCTATTTCGGATCGAGTCACTTCATTATTTTCATGCACAAACTGAATCCTTATAGGACGGCAAAATCGGCAAGATGAAGGAGCTGGATTCTGCCACCAAATCTTCAGTTGGCCATTCACATTACTTGTCAGTCGTAGGGGTACTAATGAGCTTATAAAAACATGGGCATCGGAGCCTGACTCATCTTGGAATTTTTGTTTAAATTCTTGTGCTTTCGAGCCATCACATCCCCATTTGCAAATGAGTTCCATATTCTGCCCTTCAATTTCTGTTGCTGTCATTAACACTTTCTGGAGGTACAGGCAAAGGCGTTGAGTGGTGTGGTCAAGAAGATCTTGTAAAGTAATTTCTGCTATCGATTCGGCGACAATAGATTTAGGATAGCACTCCGTTTTCGCTCTCTGTAGGAGAGAATAACAGGGGTATATGTCCTCCTGCCCATCTCTTATCACATTATATTGTTTGCGCGTTAGGTCGGCTTCCACGTATTTAATCAGTGCTTGTGTTATCGTTAACTTGCCGCTTTTTGAACTTTTGTCGGCTGAACTTATGATTTTGCGGAATCTAGTGGCTCGTCTCGGAGTCGCTGAAGCCTGTTTTATTATTTGAGACAAATCATTGTTGCCTGCGGCTCGTTCACTCATCACAGCAGCATACGTCAACTCTTCATGCGATATTTCTGATCTCACTTTCTCTGTTTTGCGCCTTTTGCTTCTTTCACTACATTCTTGGAATTCCTTAAGAGGTCGGCCGGGTTTATTGTGTCGCCAAACAGGTAGAGAAATTTTTTCTTTAAGCCATTGTTCATTCGTTTTTCGGAAACGACATTCTTTGTAGCTTGCTGAGGTCCATTTTAGCTTGTAATGATGTTTAAATGATTTTAAGCAATGGCGGAGTACTTTAGTTTTGTCCTCGGGGCATTTGGTCATTTCAATTAGTTTATGCTCAAGAAAGTCCAGTTTTTTATCTAAATTTTTGTAGTCGCACTGTTTTATTACGTTAAACATATCCTCTCTTGTTATTGTCATCGATGACTCATCATAAGGACCTGCCAACAAGAAAAAATCTATGTTAAAATCAAAGAAACACAAAGTGTTGTTTTTTTTTCGAAAAAAACCTATTTTTGTTCAGAGGCTATAATTCATAAGGGGCGGAAAGAGGCGGAAGGTTTTTTTCTTGATATGAAATCTAGAAGGTTCAAAGAACACGATTATGTATAAACTTTAGCTTAACTATGTTTATCTGATACTTAATTTGACGAAGGAAACCTATTTTACGTGTTTTTTTTTGCATAAAAATACTCATGACTTTATGGTACAATTAAAGAATGAAAAAGTGATCCTAACAGTAGCACAATAGATTCAAAATAAAGTACATACCTGTGCCTGAAGATTCCATGGTGGTTTTTGGGGTTTGCACTAAACACAACAGTATGATTAGTCTTAAACAGCAATTGAAATTTGCGAGCGCCGAGAAAACAAACGTGTCACTAGCACAACAGATGAGTTCCGACTGACGTTGAGGGCGCATGGAGCGCTCTAGCCCCTTCTGGGTACCGGTTTCTTAATGAATAGAGTGTCCCATTGTTAAAACATAACAAAGGATAGCTGCGCGGTTACTATTGTAAAAATGACTTTTGGCCAGTTTTTTGTATCAAATACCCGTATGTGCGTCGTTGAAGTACTTACATAGAATCTTTTCGTAAGTCCTGGATTAGTACATAGAAAATTTGATATCTCTGAAATTTGTGTAGTTTTGAGTGAGCCTTGCATAACTAAATAATACTGAAGAAACAAGTTCACTCACATTTCAAAGATAATATTACAATAAACCTACATGTTTCCAACCCAGTAATTCAATAAGCTAAACATGTACTCACTGGATATTGAATTATCGTCCTTGGAAGTGAACAGTAAAAGTGAACATTCCGAAAACATAACAACACGACTTGTCCTCACTACAAGAACGTGCCTGGAATATTAACTTCATTAGCTGGGTATTACCAAAATGCTACTTACTTGTTACTCATCCAGTAATAAATCAGCGGGTTGAACATAGAGTTCGCCATAGCTAGCCAGTAGAAGCCGAGATATATGTGCTGGGCGAAGGGTGCTGAAGCCAGCGACTGATGATGGTATACCAGCACGAAGTACGCGTGGTATGGCAACCAGCATAACGCAAACACCATGACCACGAGCACGAACATTCGGACCACCTGCGAACAAAATTATAACAGTGTAATTTTTATCGATAGAAGTTTTATTATTTGAAAGCATTTTATATCTGTACGTCATCTCTAGGCGCTAATTGGTAGCCGCCGCTGTAAGTTTAACGAATATAATCTTTATTTTTATTCTACATTGAGAACTCGGCAAAAGATGTATCGTTATTAATGACACCAGCAAACCGCCCTGACTTCCCATGGGTGTAATTCTGATACTAAAATACTACAGAATGTCTTTATTCAGCCAGCGTTTGCAACGTAAGCGCAAAAAATGAATTTATTAACGACATCACATTAGAAAAATATAAAACTAGCTTTCTGGGCGCGGCTCCGCCCGCGCGTATGTCGGTTATCGCGCGAAAACATTAACCTCTTTTTGCGCAGTCAGATAAAAACTATCCTATGTTTTTTCCCGGCTCTCAAGCTATCTCCATGCCAAATTTCATTCAAATCGGTCCAGTAGTTTTGGCGTGAAAGCGTAACAGACAGACAGACAGACAGAGTTACTTTCGCATTTATAATATTAAGTACTGATTATAAGTGTTTCTCTACTATATTATGCATGTTTTATACATTATAAACCTTTTACTCTATATCTGTTGCGTAGTTTTAAAAAATTAAGCATACATAGGGACTGACAGCGGGAAGCGAGTTTGTTTTATACTATGTAGTGAAATGATGTACCTAACCTGCTCAGTTTATAGCTTTTCTAGCCTTTGTCAACTAACCCTAATGGTAAGCGAGTTATTGCAATAAACTTAGAATTTCTAGCTTATAAACTCACCTTCCGGAATACACTGTAGGTGCAAGGCGACAGATTTCCTACTTTGGGGTGGTAGTTAGCAAGTTAGGCATTTGAAAAATGCCCTACCACCATGTTAAATGACTGCCATCCTAAGAGAACAACCGGGGCTGACAACTTAATGTGCCCACCTTAGCCCGGAAGCACGCAGCATAGTAATGCCACTAGATTTACGGTTACTCATCCAAATTATGATCACAGCAAACTACGCCATACTAGCTTTAAAAGTGTAATTTAAGTGGAAGACGAGGTTTTTAAAAATAGTATATAGTCGACGTATACATATAGTCATCTATACATAAATACAATTTATGTGAATGTATTTGCCTATAAATATATCGTTGTCACGACTAAACTTTTTCTCACGGAAAAAACTTATGTTAAACTTGAAGTCAGGAATAAGATATTAGATACTTTTGCAAAGACGTGTTGAAGAAACGTGGCTTTTTAGATAGCTCAGCGAACTCCAGAGAATATAGACGTGACAATATGAAATGTTGTTATTATGCGTTTTATTAGTATTCCCAACAGATAGTAAATAATTTTTCACAATTTCTCTCAAACTTCCTTGACTCTCTGCTAGGGGATATTTACATCTTATAAATAGCTGTTGAACTGTTAAGGACGAGTTGGGTGTTCGCGTATTCGAGATATAGTTTCGGAAAAAAATTAGAATAATTAAACAATTTTTTTTTTCGCCATTTTCGTCGTGTGTTCAAACCCAATTTCCTGTAAATTTTTCCATAAAAAGGCCTATTTAAATATTTTCCTTTAAAGCTTATATGATGAGGATTGCATTGGTACCGTAAGAAGTTATTATATATATTATAAATCGCATCAAATAAACCTGATTTAAAAACATAAAAGCTCAAAATCTGACAAAATATATTTTTATTTCGCTATTTTGTCTACTCAAATTAAATGAATGAAAACGTTATTTTTGTATAATACAAATGATATATTGGGGTATAGGGATATGAGGGTTTCAAGTTGATGTATTGGAAAATGTCTTAGTACTCAACAAAAACGTGAGGCGCGTCGGGGGAAAAAGAGCTTGAAAAATGCTGTACAGATGCGTGGACTACTGACGCCTACCCTTGTACGCACGACGGACGTTGTAGAAGATATCGAAGAATTCTAAAGAACGAGATTTATAAAGCACTAGCATTCCACCCGCGCGTATGTGAGTTATCGCGCAAAAACATTAACCTCTTTTTGCGCAGTTGGATAAAAACTATCCTATGTTTTTTCCCGGGTTTCAAACTATTTCCATACCAGATTTCATTCAAATCGGTTTAGTAGTTTTGGCGTGAAAGCGTAACAGACAGACAGACAGACAGAGTTACTTTCGCATTTATAATATTACGTACTGATTAATCTCGTTGCGGGTTCGAATCCCGCACATGAATTAATTTTTTTCCTGTCGTACTTTTGTCGTTTTGTAACGTAATCCGCAGAGCTTGCGTTATTACAAAAAATATTGAAATTATAGGGTTGTGTTATCATTTACAAGTTTAAAGCTAAATTTTTTTACCAAAAATGGAACCGACTTCAACACAAAAAAGTGTGAAATAACTTGTTGAAGCGAATAGGTGTCGCTCCATCCCCATACGATGGTTAAATAAAGATAGGAAAAATTAGAGTTATATACTTATTGTCATGTTAGCTCAGCCAGTCAGAGCATACCCCAGCTAAAGGGGTGGATGACGCGGGTTCAAATTCCGAACATGACTTTAATTTTTCCTTTCGTACATTTGTCATTTTGTTAATTAATCTCATGTTGCACAAATAACTATAACGTCATGTTAAAATTATTATCAATATTTTTAAAATATTTTAAGAAAACATCAAATTAATATTTTATTACTCTGCGAGCACACGATCGAAAATTTCTCGATCATGCGCTCGCAGAGTCAAGATCTCCTGAGGATGCTTCGTGTAGAAGCGAAACGCGTCGATAAATTCTTCCGGGAAAAATCCTTCTGGTTTGGCTGCGTGGCGTTTGTGACGTCACGTCGGCTTAGCAGGAAAATTAGGCGGAATTGTCACTAGATATATTTTTGTATTTTTTAAGTGTTTTATTAAATTATTAATTTGATGTTTTCTTAAAATATTTAAAAAATATTTGTTATTGTTAAATATGGATTTCCTCAAAGAAACGCCTGAATCTATTGATTAAAATTATTATCAGCTGCTATATAACGGCGTCTTTATTTTCTGTGGCTATTTCAATTATTATAGGGTAGTAGGGTTTATAATTTCACCATGTTATAATAATCCCACCTAGCCGTTTTCGGCTGCAGAGACTTGGGCTTTGGATTTTTAAATCACATTTAGGGACTTTGATGTTTAGCCATTATATGAATAATATTTCCGATTTTAGCGGTAAACGTGCGGTTACAAGCACCTCACATTAGGATTCCATTTACATAATTATAGTTAATATTACAAGGCAGTCTTGCTTTAAGTTGATCTCGCTTAAGGTCCAGGTCTCGCCTTCTATCCTATTGAAAATTATATACTTTCTCCTGTACATGTCTTCTCCATTCTGGCCGTTTTTCAGCTAGGAACTCCCAACGAGAGGGCTCAATCTCCCCCCTCAATCATCCCTACATATGTCTTTTCTGAACATCTTTAAAACTTAGGAACTGGCCACCACTTTTCCGCTTACCAATTCTAGCTCAGAAAAGAAGATATAGTTCTGCCTTCCCCCATAGCCTATTCTGAACGATCTGCCGAAAATGCAAGGGATCTTCGGTCTGGTCGATTTTTTAACACTTCTTGAACACCTATGAGAACATTGTTCGGTTTTTTAATGTAATTTTGACGGAACAAGCTCGAGGCCCATCTGATGTAATGTGGACTAACCACTGTCTATAACAGATGCATTTCGTCACAAGTCACGAATAGCACTGCGCCCGTCACACTGAAACCTCAGAGAAATGAATAAGAAAGAGGGAGTCTAATGAAAATCAAAAATGAAGCATCAAATTCGGCCAATTTTGTGTAAGACACAATTCACTCACACAAACGTATCCAAGTTCGGCCAATTTTGTCCTCTTTCACGATAGACAAGTCACACATAACTGAATAAATAAAATAAAAACCATCTTGAGTATTAAAACACACGTAAGTATTGAATATAATGTACTTTCTTTAATATTAAACAACGCAATTTAGGTTATATTTTCGAATAAAAATGAAACCAAAAGTGTTGCCAGACATACATTTTATTTGCAATTTTTTCCAAAAGTTTCAAAAGTCGGTGTACGTATCACTACTTACTAAGGTTATATACTTTAAATAAACAGGTTAATGTTTATAAGTGAAATCTTAGAGGCTATTGTAACTTTAGATTTTCTTTAGACTCCCTCTTTCCTACTTATTGCTCTGAGTTAGGTATGTTCAAGCAAAAAAAGTATCGATATTTTTTTTAGATATAATGTATCGTAGTGTGGTATTGATACTTTGTGATATATCGGAGAAACATATCGATATTTTCGATATATCGTAGAAAATGTTTTTCTTGTTTAATTAATTTAGCTAGTCTATAGACTAGCTAAATTAATATTTGACAGGTTGATATAAGTAAAAACAGCTAGGGTAAAGGAACAAATCAACTTTATTTTTTTAATTCGTAATATTTTTAATACAAGGTGTAGACCTTGTTTTTACATAAGTTGCCAACTATAAATCAGTATCTAATTATTTATTTACTTATATTGATACACAAAACAGAATACAATCACTAAAAGAACACATATGATATAGGGTTAACATTTACGAACCGGACTATATTCCTAAATATATGTACACATTATGATCAGCATAATTAGCAGCATGCGCTTATATTATACTGTTAAAAGTTAGTAGAAAATTATAAAATTAAAGTGGTGTTAGCAACGTTAACGATCAATTTGCCATAAAAAACAACTTTGCTAACATCCCTTTTGAAAATGTAAAGGTTTTGGTCAAACATGTCAAGTGAGCTATGGTGTTGTATCGGTTGAATAATATCGATTGATGTATCGATTTACATATCGGAAGCGATATATCGTGTTTATATATCGATATTTTTGTAATGTCGATATAATTATATCGTGCACTCCTACTCTGAGTTCACGATAGACCGTTGTATATTAAACACGTCACACAACGGAATAAATAAAATAAAAATGCCCACTTGCGTGTTAAAACATTGCAAAAACAGAACATATTCAGTGAAGAAAAAGTTATTTGGAATTCCTTTTCACCTGTAAGTATTGAATTTAATGTACTTTCTGCTTATTCCGTCAAAAAAAAAATAAAAAAAAAACGGCACCTGCGGCGAAACCATATACGTAACCTAACACGCCTTGGTCAATTATTTATTGTCCTAGAGAACGTAAAGTCTAGAATATCTTAAAAAAAATGCGAAACATATATTAAACAATAATCGTGAAGATTGTGCAATATTATAATAATATTGCACAATATAAATAATGTTATGTTATTGCGACGTATTCTTACGAACAGATCTTGCTGTATATTGATATCTTCTAAAATTTTTCTCCCATAAATCCTACAGATTAGTTATTTTTGCTTTCATATGGCAACACTTCTATCGTACACATGTATAAAAGTGTGGCTTCAGTTTGATGTTTTACGAGCCTCCGTCTTTTCTTCTATTTTGTCAGAGACTGAAATATACAGTTGTTAAGTCGCATGTGCCTGTAATTTCACTGGCTACCAAGGACTGCTACTGAAATACATCGTTAGGTGCTTGGCGACAGATTTTCTACTTGAGGGTGGTCGCTAGCCAGGCGGGCATTCGAAAAATGCCCTTCCTTGCCGTGAAGCTCAAGCCGCGGCTGGATTCGAGACAATTTGACCTGCTACGTGGCAATCCATAGCCAATGCAATAGCCATCACTGCTTCAAAAAAGGTTTAAAAGTCACATCAAAAACAATATAAGGAAACCAATGACTTCAAAACCGACTTAACACTTCCTAAAACTACTGCAATAGTTAATTCATGGTACTAATTTAATAATAGCACTTATTATGTACCTACTACAAAAAAACTACGAGTATACTAACAGTTATGCGAACTAATAGTGAAGGTATGGAAATACTTTTATAAAATAATTATTTAGCATCACTACGATTTTAATCGTTAGACACAGCCGTAAAAAACATGCTGAAGGCATCTCAACGGGTTTCTTTAACAAAGGCCTTTGGAAACACAAAGGATCTTTCTTTTTTAAATTAAATTTGGAGACGGAAGTAATTAAGTCATTAATGGTCTTTCAATGAAACCTTGCAGTTCATTTTTCTAAGTTAGAATAAATTAAAAATATCATGTAAAGTCACCGTTTTAGGAGTAATGTAGTTTTGTTGTTATTTTTAATGTGGTCCAAAATTATTATTAAGCAATTGATTTTTGAATTTGTTTTTGAATTTGTTGGCTTTCTGTCGTTAAAAAGAAAATACCTTGGTATAGACTTTCACAAGTGTGACATGTGGCAGCATCGTGGACAAAGAAAAAGCACTGTAGCAAGGTGGCCATATTTGTTCAGTTTATGAAGCTGTACCGCTAAATTCAACGGTATAATTTTAAGCCTTTGATTAGATTATTTCCTCTGCTTCTATTTGATATCAAATTTCATAAGTCAATATAAATACAAATTTAAAATACTGCAATATCATTTAGACATATATGATAACAAAAATCTATCATATTTTGTTGATTAGAGAGATTAAAGTTATCCTCGTATAGTTTTAGCCTAGTTTGGTAAAGTTGGCACTTAATCACCTAATTTATCCCACATTATTTACTGTAAATGTTTTTTTTTTATTAAATCTTTTGCACTACAGACTCTGGGTCCGTACTCTTTAGATTTTCCGTTTTGTTATCAATTTAATACAATTTATAAGTTATTTGCCCTCTCCAACACATCGTCTTCCTGAAGGGAAGGGTGTTAGTATATAACAATCTTAACACTAGGGTGAGGCCTTTTTTTTTTGTTAAGTATTTTTTTTTGTTGAATGAAAATGACTATTAACTTCCTCCAATATCAAAGTATTCATGAATGAAATTGTTTGTGAGACACTAAATATAAATTTAACATTTTTTTTTTGTTTCGATAAATGATCGTAAATTATTAAAATAATATTATAATATCGCATTATTAATTTATTTTGCTTTGACCAAACCGCTATTTAGTAAGGACATTGTTATCAAAAATAAACCGTCCTAACTTTTGTTACAAATAAATGAGACGCAATTTTGTCCTCGGCGTTTAATTTAACAAAATCAATCCTTTGTTCACGATGTTAATGAGCTCCAATGGCATTTCATTTCCTTTGAAACTACAGTTTGTCAGATAAATTAATATGTCTTTGTTCTGCAGTCTCTATGTTAATATCATCAATAACCGTGAGCAATCCAATTTGCATCCGCGTTCACGTATCAATGGTTACATTGAGTAATATAATTATATGATCCAAAATACACCATGGAGAGCTTTGTTTTGATTGAAGATCTTGATTTTGGAGTGTACCTTGAAAATTTGCATCGTTACACTTTAAAAACTCAGTCTTTAGTTTAAAAACTCAATAGTATATGCATTTTATTAACCTTTTATTCTGAGAAACTGCTGTTTAAACTTCAAGTTAAAGCTAAGTTGTCCATTTTAGACTATCTTTGTTACCAAATCTATCTGAAAAATGTTACTACATAGTAAGTTAGAAATTATTTAATACTATCTGCGCCCCGCTGTTACACCCACGTGGTGATCAATGATGATGATAAAATGTATGATTTATGTTAATCCAGCGCCTTATCTACCTCCATACCATAAATTTTTTATAACATTTACATGGCTTACGCAAATATGATCATGTCTCCGATTTTCGCAATAAACTTTAGTGGCTTTGAACAGAATATTGAACAGAATACTGTAAAGGATGGAGGAGGGCCTCCATCCTTTACAGTATTCTGTTCAATCCTTTATCCCCACACTAGCTCAAGGAACAATTTTATTTATTCTACCCATTCGCTGTCGTTACTGTCATTAGAAAACTTAACGCTATACACCTTAAGTGTACAGCAGTTATTTATGTATACAATTATTAAGACCATAAGAAACCTCGCCCAATATTTTGACCATATCTATTGTCGATGGATTGTCTGGAAGAGATCGCTCTGAGCAAGTAGATCACCCATTGATACACCCGGTTTAAATGTATGTTTTTGTAATAAGTTTATTGTTGTTATTATGGTGTTTTCAATAAAGACTCTATCTATACCCAAATTCATCAAAATCGGTCCAGTCGTTTGAGGGTGAAGAAGTAATGAACATACAAACACACTCACAAACGTTTATATTTAAAATAATAGTATGAAAAGGATCATTTGTTACTACTGAATATGCATTAGACAAATGAATTATATTTTTTTATAGTATACATATATATTTTGGCGATAATGGCTTACACTTAAATTATAGATATATACTGTCGCAAGCTTTTTAGTAGGTCAATTTAAGATAAACATTTCTGTTATACATTATGTGCGTATGACACTTAAGGTTTTTGTAGCGCACGCAAGAATAGGACGCATATGGCTAATTTCTTTTTTACTTACTTGAAACTTTTCGTTATATTTTCGACAATTCACATAATGTCTATATAAATTATAGCCTATGTGTTATTCTGATGTCTAAGCTGTATAGTTTCATTAAAATACGTTTTGTGGTTTGTGCGTGAAAGAGTAACAAACATCCATACATCCATACATTCTTACAAACTTTCGCGTTTATAATATATGTAGGAAGTAGGATAGTATGAAGTAGGATATCCTTTATAACAATGACGCCTTGATAAAGACTTCTAATTATACCGTAGTTTTGAAAGTGCGATCAAAAAACTATGTGTAAACAATAATTACAAATATTAAAAAAAATATATTTTAATAAAGCACTGAAAATATAAAATTATATCTGGTGACAATTCTATCTAATCTTCCTGTTAAGACGACGTGACGTCACAAACACTACACAGCCAAACCGGAAGAATTTCCGACGAATGTCGCTTCTACACGAAGCATCCTCAGGAAATATTGAATCTACGAGTCAAATGTCACCAGCGGACCCACCCAAGTCGTGACCACGGTGGACGCTGCTTAACTTAGATGATCCGTTAAGTACGGCTAAGTAAACTTCTCTACGAGCGTTCCAAAATCAGTGAAACATATCTTAAAAAGTATTCATATCGTATTATTGTTAATATACCTTAAACGTACTCGTATATCAACAATAATACCAACATAAAAATCATTGTGAAATATTATAGAAATATTTCGTTGAAATATTATTTAAAAGTGACATACTAAAAGACGACAGGAAATAAAATAGTTGCATTATCATGACCTATAAAATAAACATATATTCTTGTTTCCTCATCCTGTCAGATTTGGGTAACAAATGGTTTTCGTATCGCGTATCAGCGTCTCTATTGGTTTGACTTGTAAATCTTATGTAAACTCTGATCTTTCTCTCCGCGTTCCTTGGTTTTTCATAAAAATAGCATCGAAATTGGATGACAATAATCCTTCATCCTCTTTGCCCTACTTATGTCTTTGGAAATATTTTTACACGTAATTTTACGTATTAGATCCGGCCTCCTAATCTAGCAAAGACTTATATAGTAACAAATTATATTCAACTAGCTTACCGGGCGCGGCTCCGCCCGCGCGTATGTCGGCTATCGCGCAAAAACATTAACCCATTTTTGCACAGTTGGATAAAAACTATTCTATGTTTTTCCCGGGTCTCAAACAATTTCCATACCAAATTTCATTCAAATCGTTCCAGTAGTTTTGGCGTGAAAGCGTAACAGACAGACAGAGTTACTTTCGCATTTATAATATTAAGGTAAAGGCACCTATTTCCGAGGTATTTTCAACAAAACTCGAAATGACATCAAAAATTAAGCATTTCCGCAGGGTTTAATTTTTTTATCACGTGTGTTATTGTTTTTACTTTTAAACTATACTAAATATTTGTTAATTAAGTCCAAGGCACCTTGATCCGAGGCAAAAATCCTTATTCCGATGTATTTGGTTCCTAATTCCGTGTGTTCAAAATGCAATGCTTTCTCACTTTATGTAAAAAAGACTGCCTATGATAAATTTTTACTACATCAAAAGGCGTGGTATTATAATAAAAAAAATGCTGTTGCTTAAGCCTCACATATACTACTTAAACCAAATTAAAGTCTAAGCCGTACATTAGGTATGGCGTAATTCAGTAACAAAAATCTAACCCTCCACCCATGTATCAAATGAGGGCAAATAAATCGAACCCAGGCCCATAAGAGGCTCGCCTATGATTTTGTATACATTCATTATTTGAGGATAAGGCATAAAGTTTACCATTTTGACCTTTCATAATTTGTAATATAAGTTGGTAGGTAATTATTATAAAAGTCAGATAGTGATATTTCTATTGTTTGCATTATCATAAACTGCGTAACAATTCGCATACAATTGTGAACACTATGTATATTACTTGTCTTTATGCCGCGTATTATGGTGCATTAAGAATCTTATTGCGCCCCACTGTACATCGGAATAACGTTTTATACAAAAAAATAAAGTTTCCTAATTCCGAGTATTAAAATATACGAGATTTTTGCATAGTATAGAAACAACAAAATATTAATTGCAATGTTGTCCTAAATATATATAATGCCTGATAACAATTATAATACATTGTGTATAAACTTGCATCTTCTCGTTAAACTATCCCATAGAACGAATAGAATTAACAAAATACCTAAATATACCACTTTCAACAGGCTGTAGTTAGGGAATGCGACGATTTATTATACCTCGTAAATAGATTTCAATATATTATAAATATTTAGGTTGTCAAATTCAAAGTGAGAAATGCTTTCTCAAAAAAACAATACTGAAAATAAAAAAAATAAACCGACTCTGTGAAATCGCTATTCCGTGGCATACATCGGAATAAAGAACTGAGTTAAATATTTGGCACCTAATGCCGCGGCATTTTCAAACTGTATTTTTCCTACATTTTACTACAAAAAACTCACAGAAGTTAACTATTTTCGATTGAAGACATATTTTTTGAAACATTTCTATTAAATAAATAAATGCACCGTACAAAATTAACTAATAAAACACTATTTAAATAAACATGATACTCCCGTGCCCAATGTCTAAAATGTATGGAGCGTGCGTTCGGGTCAGCCGCTGACGCAATACTTACCGTTTATTTCAAAATGTTTCCACAGAACAGCGCTCTTTTGATGACTCAACTACGCAAAGATATATTATTTAATAGATAAAGGGTCTTGCAGCAAAAATAAATTTATAAACATCATAATATCACCGTTTTTCGAAATACCTCGGAATATAGTGCCAATATTAGAACCCCGCGGAATAAGGTGCCTTTACTTTAGTACAGATTTAATAATTTATTCAATAAATTGATTGATTTATTTTGACCTGCAATGCTTTTGTCGCTTAAGGTACATAATATTATGGATATCACAAACCCTAAATCCTTTTCGAGACGAGGCCTAACGAGATTATAATTCAACGCCACATGGAGGTCAGTTAACGAGGCATTATAAAATAATATATACTAATTAGTGATTCATTAAGGCACCCGCTTAACTAAGATAAAATCAGAACATACATAGGGGAGTTTAGGGAAATTTGTTCTAGGAAACCATGACGAAGATCATGCTTTTCATAGAAACTTGTCATGTTTCAATGCTTGTTTTTTTACGGCGAAAGGATTCTGTATAGGTTGTTTTATATATTCAGTTTGTTTTATGCCACAGACGACTGTAAATATCACAGGCTAATTATTGTAATATGTTCTAATGGCATATTTATGTGATGTGAATATTATCTAAGAGGAAAACATAATATTATAAGTGCAATATACCAACATTTTAAATATGTCTAAATAAGTTATGTTAAATACTGTAGGCAATATAAAATATGTTCTTATTATTTATTGCCTTCAAGATACAAAATACATATAGTTTATATGTGACATAATTAAAAGCAATAAATATTTGAAGTGCTCAAAGCGGAGATTGCCTAGTGTCTATGCTGATGTCGTTATAGAATGGCGGTAGGTCATTTTGCGGATACTTGCCTGAGCAAACATCTTCGAGTTGAAAATCTGTCGCTTCTCCAATATGTCAGTACAAAATGCGGTGTTCCCGCAACTGTCTTGGAGATCTAGTTCCCATTTTAGGTTAAGCGTGTTTATCACCTTAACCGCAACATCACTTATCATCAGTTAAGTGGTCAAAGGTTAGCCTATCAGCTTTAAAAAAAGGAATCATTAGTAGTCTGTAAATTAAATACTTTGTTAGAAAATTATTGTTTAACAATTAAATACCCCGTGCGGTGCCAGTTTAGAATATCTACTCAAGGTCTTATTGTGTTTACCATCAAATTATCTCCTCTCTTCGCTTTGTTCACCATAAAGCCAAAATTCAGAGCACATTACTAAAACAACGCCCAATAACAAAAAATAAAACAGATTACGAAATAGTAGTCTAGAAAATATATGAACAAAGAAGCTAGAACTCAAAACGTTTCAATAAATTAAGTTTTAAAATCACATGCTTAACATAAGTTCATCTTACAAAGTTTGAGATTTTGTTCTTAGTTTATTTAACATTTCACAATATTACTTTATAGATATTTAAGTAAACCAATGGGCATCTGTTATTTCAAGTTTTAATATTCATTACTTTTAGTTTAGGCAATTGAGTCTGATGTTTTAATTTTTAAATCTTACCTCTCCCAAGACACTTTCTTCTTTTCAAAGGTCACTGAACTGATTAAGTATAATGTTGCCATGATCTGCGGAACTATTTTTGCATAAGATGTTCTACTCGTACTTTTTTGAAATATTGCCTTATTTACTACTGCCCTGACTCGTTACTGTGCAGATGGAAAGGCGGAAACGAAACGTTAAGCTATGTCCTCTCATTTTTCGCCTTTGTTTGTGACATTTTTACTAAATCAGCGCAAATCTATACTTATAATAAAACTGTAACAGGTCCAATTCTGTACATGGCAGCTTTTTTGAAAAAAAAAAATGTACAGTACTCTGTAGCTGATACTGATGCCGAAACTATATTTTTTTTTATTTTTGTCTGTCTGTCTGTCTGTCTGTCTGTATCCCGGCCGCGTATCACTCCAAAACTACTGGATGGATTTCAATGAAACATAGCATGATTGGAGTTCATACTACAAGGTAGGATAATTTTGCTTTTTATCCCGAAATTCAGCATGGTTCCCTTGGGAGAGGGGATGAAAGTCAAAATATACACTTAGTTGTAATTTATTAACGCGTAGTCCAATTTCAGACGTTCTTTTTAGGGTTCCGTACCCAAAGGGTAAAAACGGTCTGTCCCGCAGGCTGTATCTCAAGAACGGTGATAGCTAGACAGTTGAAATTTTCACAGATGATGTATTTCTGTTGCCGCTATAACAACAAATACAAAAAGTTGGCCAAGTGCGAGTTGGACTCGCTCACGTTAAAACAAAAAAAGGTTAAAATATGAAGTCTAATGTTGTATAGCTAATGGTACGGAACCCTTCGTGCGCGAGTCCGATTCGCACTTGGCTGATTTTTTAATTAGAATAGTGGTACTTTAAAAATTATCACGGAAATATTTCAAAGTTATCGGATTTGCAGTTCAGAAATTACAGACATCACAACCTAAATATTACGTTCCAAATAACTTGACACCCCGAATGTACAGGAACCTTTCAACGTACGGCTCATCTTAAGCTGGCGATTGCACTTTATCGTATAGGTATAATAGATAGGTCTGTAGTCGGACCTCTCCAAAAGACTGATTTTTCAAACGATAAAACACAGTTTTTTTATTACGATAAGCACAACTTCCTTACGTATATTTTTCATAACATGCAATGCTCTAATCAGTCTAATCTATACCTATAACAGGTTGCAGAAGGCGAATAGGGAAGCGCGAGGGAAGACGCTTAAATTAATATATTTATACTTATAATAAAACTGTAACAGGTCCAATTCTATACATTGCAGATATTTTGAAAATATGTTTTGAGAGCAATCCGTAGCTGATACTGATGCAAAAACTGTTTTTTTTTACTGGCTGTCTGTCTGTATCCCGGCCTCGCATCACTCCAAAACTACTGAATGGATTTGAATGAAACTTAGCACGATTCGAGTTCATACTACGAAGAAGGACATACGATACTTTTATCCCGAAATTCAGTAAGGTTTTCTTGGGAAAGGGGATGAAAGTCAAAATGTACATTTAGTTGTAATTTATTAACGCGTAGTCCGATTTCAATCATTCTTTTTTTGTTACAATAGTGGTTATTTAATTATTTTCCCGTAAATATTTCAAAGTCCTCAGTTTTGCAGTTCAGAAATTACAGATATCACAAACTAAATATTTCGTTTTAAATAACTTGGACCGCGGAATGTTGAGAAACCCTTTAACGTACGGCTCATCTTAAGCCCACAGGCAGCCCGGAACTCCACGGGAAGCCCGACACCCCACGGACAGACCGGCATCCCACGGGCAGCCTGGCGCCCCACGGGCAGCACGGCACCCTTATTTAGTTTTGCAAGCTTGCTACGATAAAACTCTAAAATGTGGTACATTTGAAGCAGTGATAGCTCACTGGCTTTGGCTATTGACTGCCGCGCAGCAGGTCCATGGTTCGAATCCCGCCGCTGGCTTGAGCTTCACCGCATGGTGGAAGGGCATTTTTGCGAATGCCCGCCTGGCTAGCGACCACCCTCCAGTGGAACGGTGTGTTCCGGCAGCTGTCCTTGAGAGCCAGTAATTCTAGGTTAAGCCTGTTAACACCTACGACCACATCGTCACTTACCATCAGGTGAGATTGTGGTCAAAGGCGTACCTATCAGCAATAAAAAAAAAAAAAAACATTCACCACAATCAGTTTTTATAGCTACATATCTTTCTTTTGCCGGATACATTTCGGTGTGCACAATGTTGTCTTAGGTTTTCGCGATTGTTACACTTTGTAATTAAACAACTTTAAACGGTTTAAATCGCGTATATTTATCATTATTTTTGTCCCGACGTTTCAAACACTTTGTAGTGATCGTGGTCACGGGGCGACTGTCGGGACAAAAATAATGATAAATATACGTGATTTAATCCGTTTAAAAGTTGGAAGTGCACAACTTTAGTAGATTGTTATACAAGGGTCGAAAGGAATTGGTAACTTTCACCCGCGTTCAGCTCTCTACTTTTCATATCGAATTTAAAGAAAGTAAATATAGTAGCTTTTCTAAAAATTATTCATTGATAAAATAACATACTTACTAAAAATTTATTGAGAGGCTTGAACTATTTGTGAAATTTTACGTAAAATTTTGTTTGGAATATTTACGGGCGGCTATAGCCCGAATAGGAATCTTTCTGCTTTTCACTACTAATATAAGGAATAAAGATATAAATATAGTATGTTTTTTTATATTATTTATTTTGATTTTAATAACATGAGCAGTATGTTTTTTAAATTAATGCGGCTATAGTCCAAGTAGGAATCGATGACTTACATCCGTGTTAAACACTCTACTTTTCATTTAAAATATGAAGAGGGTAAAAAAATAGTAGTTTTTCTAAATATTTACTAAAAATAATAAACATTAGTAGAAGATACAAAGATACACTAGGAGTTTAGAGAAAGTTAAAATTTTTTTTTTACCCACATTTTCTACCTTATATTTAGTTACTACCCTGCCAAACATAGTTGTTATTAATTGTTTTACACCAACAGAATATTTTACAACGAAAAATCTTAGACATATAACTTTGTTTACACCAATGTTTTTCCCGGCCTTAGGTGGGAAGGAGCGTCTCCCACCCGCTACTCAGATCAAACAAACACTACTTTCCGAGAATGAGAAATAAAAAAAAATACGATCTACCGTCAATTTTAAAAATTTTTTTAGATTTTAAAAACGCGGTTTTAAAATCGAAATTCTAAAGAAACGCACAAGGTACTTTGCTCCAACATTTATTGTGCGAACCGGGAAAGAACTCTTGAGTTACTTAACTACTGTCTTCTGGAAAATACAACCCGGGAGTTTTGAAATCCAAAGTAGAAAGCTCCATTCTGAGCTATGGTTTACTATAAGAGTGCTTCACCGCAGACCACAGCGTTGCTTAATATGAGATAAACAGTGCACAAATGTGAATAATTAGTGTGCAGGTACGGCAATCGCGAACGAAGTCGCGGGTACAGCTAGTAACAAATAAAATTGGCAGTATTTTGTGTGACATGTCAAAGAAAAGAAGAATTTAGTTTGAAACCCAGTATCATAATGTCATACAAAATAAGAATAAGTTTTTTCAAACATGACGTATTATTATTACGATCATCATCAATTTTGAAGCGCTCGTAGCGAAGTTTGCTTCTTAACCGATCAGCTGAGTTCAGCAACGTGCGCAGCAGGCAAGTCATGACCAGGATGGGTGACCGCTAGTGGCATTACTACTGAGCGATTCCATTCTTCGGAGAGTACGTTAAACCGTGGGTCGCGGTTGTTGCCTTACGATGGCCGTCGATACAGTATGGTGGTAGTGAATTTTGCGAATGCCCGCCTGGCTAGCTACCACCCTCAAGTAGACTGTCGCCAAGCACCTAACGGTGTGTTCCGTCAGCTGTCCTTGAGAGCCAGTAATTCTCTAGGTTAGCCTGAACAACACCTTCGACCACATCATCACTTACCATCAGGTGAGATTGTGGTCAAAGGCTTACCTATCAGCAATAAAAAAAACCTGAGAGCTTTGTATTTCCCAAAGTTAACCTCTTTCTCTCATCTTACAATCACCGTTTTGAGTAGATTAGATTAGATAACTAATAACGTATTAGTCTTATTATTGTAAAAAAATACAAAACATCAATATATAGTGTAGGTATATATCATCAGTTTGCTTAGAGATCAAAAAAAAAATTAAATATTTTTTTGAATTTTCTGTGCATTCTTATTTTGTAGCATATGAATTTTATAATTTGAAGCAGTGATAGCCCAGTGGCTATGGCTATGGACTGCCGCGCAGCAGGTCCATGGTTTGAATCCCGCCGCGGGCTTGAGCTTCACCGCATGGTGGAAGGGCATTTTGTGAATGCCCGCCTGGCTAGCGACCACCCTCAAGTAGAAAATCTGTCGCCAAGCACCTAGCGGTGTGTTTCAGCAGCTGTCCTTGAGAGCCAGAGTAATTCTAGGTTAAGCCTGTTAACACCTTCGACCACATCATCACTTACCATCAGGTGAGATTGTGGTCAAAGGCTTACCTATCAGCAATAAAAAAAAACCTGAGAGTTTTGTATTTCCCAAAGTTAACCTCTTTCTCTCTTCTCACAATCACCTTTTTGAGTAGATTAGATAACTAATAACGTATTAGTCTTATTATTGTAACAAAATACAAAACATCAATATATAGTGTAGGTATATATCATCATTTTGCTTAGAGATCAAAAAAGAAATTAACTAATTTTTTGAATTTTCTGTGCATTCTTATTTTGTAGCACATGAATGTAATAACTTTTATTGTACCTGTTTTACCACTTGACGTTATTTAAGGCATGCGACACTATCACGTCAGTGGTTATTGCAAAAATCAAACAACTTTTCCTCCCCCTTGAAGTAAACTTCTAAGTAAAAAAGTATGCAAATATTTTTGGGCTTACCTTCACAGCGTGAGGTAATTAGGATATTACAAGTCATTTATAAGCATATGTTTCACAAAAAACCTACGATTGGGGAAAATGGAATTATGACTGAAATATAATAACTATTACATTCATATTTAACACTATGTTTTAATATTGACAAAATGATTTAAACCATTTTTGCAATCATCGAGTTGAAACTCATGTCCATAGTGAGAAAATCAAATCTTTCAGTTTTACCAAGCTTGCTTTTTTAATTTTGCTTACAGTGCTACTTGTTTATGGTATTCGCGATTTTAAAATAATAATGCTAATAATTATTATTAGGACTGCCTGTGAGTCTGCAATGACTTGTAGGTTGTCTTAATGCCTAACTGTTAAACTTATCGTAGTAACAACTACTACGATAAGTCTATCGTAGTAGTTGTAGTATTCTTTATACATCGTCGTATTTTATTAATAAAGTCATACCACCGGATAAAAAAAATGCCTGTAGCATCTTGAGTAATTGAACATTTCCATGAATTACCCCATAACGTTTAAAATTTTGTTTGAACCTGAAGCACGGCAGTATATAGCTATTACAGGTCGGCGATCATTGCTTCAAAAACCTAAATCAAAATTCATATTCAAGTGAAAGATGTTATCCGATATCAAAATCGGGAAATAGTTTTAAAACATAGTACTTAGTTTTAATATCTATGCTTTCCTTTGTCCGTTTATTTCATTTCGTCTTTCAAAGTGGATCACGATCACTATTATGTAAGTCGAACTTCTAAGCTCTGAAAGCATTGAACGTTGTGTATCATAGTACTTTCACAATTTTTCAAACTACGTTTCATTGACATTGAAAGCTGGAAAATACATGCCTGAAACGAAATTGCTACCAGACTTCGAACTATTGTGTATCACAATAGTTTGGCTGTGATCGACTAAAGGAAGCTTTATAACCGTCTCACTAATTTATTTGATTGAACTGTGTACCTTTTGTGTGCATTGTAGGATAGCTGCTATACACAATGTTTTATATTATACACTATATTAGGATATATACTATATATATAGCTATATAATAGATACAACAATGAATCCGATATTACGAAGATGTTCAGTTCATTCCCGTGACACTCAATTTCTCCGTCGTACATAAAGTGAGACGAATGGGTTCTCACATTCTAAATTACGTTTTCAGAATTGCCGCTTGCGGATGTAGCTGCAATAAAAATTGCGTGTTTCTTGACAATCAAATAGAAATATTACTTGTTAACGAGCTAAGTAGTAATTTAATGTTTAATTTATATGCAAATGTGTTTCAGTTTTAATAACTGAAGCATGAATTTTCGTTGTTTCGATTTCGTTTGAAAATCGCGAGTCTTGGTTGTGGTTGACACTTTTTACTTAAGTCATCAATAAATGAAAACAATGCAAACGTTGCTTTGTTACAAGAATCAATGGCTTTTCTAAAGTGCTAGTTATGTTTTACTTTGATAACTACCGCGAGTTTTATCCATATTACTTTTATATGCAGAACACGCTCATATCCCGGGTTCCTGTCATTTTATGCGTTTCGATAAAGTGTTCATCCTTGCGTGGGAAAAGTTCTTCATCCCACGTAAATGACGAGAAGCTATAGAAATATGTCGTCATCCCAAGTTCAAACGGGATTGTGAGTGGAACATACCGCCAGCGTGGAAAACTGTTCTGAACATCTGTGGCTCCAATATTGTTCGCCTTGATCGTGAGACTGATACAGTTAGTATGGTGGGTCATAAACCCTATTTTACCAATAACAGTGACAGTTCTGACAGCGACTTGACAAATGCAACTGAGCCGGAACGGATAGCGCCGTCGCATTGTTAGTTACGTGCTGAAGCCCGTGCTCGTCGCTTCGCGCAATCGTAACTCCCAAACAAAGAATTTCAAAACAGGCATAGTGGTAGGGCACTTTGCAAATGCCCGCCTGGCTAGCTACCACCCTCAAGTTGAAAATCTGTCGCCAAGCACCTAACGGTGTATTCCGGCAGCTGTCCTTGAGAGCCAGTTACTCTAGGTTAGTCTGAACAACATCTTCGACCACATCATCACTTACCATCAGGTGAGATAGTGGTCAAAGGCTATCCTATCATGCATAAAAAAAAAAAGGCTGAAACTGGTCGGAATCTTTCCGGTAAATATAAGGCGGGTTCTAGCCGACTCTTAAAAAATTATATACTAGGCATGTGATTTTATAAAAATAGTATTCTAAATACGGACACTCGTAGTATTTGAAGGAATTTCAGCATTGAATCTAAGCACTCGGTTATTTCTTCAAAACGACTCAAATATCATAAAATATGTTTCAAAGTTCATGGCATTGGCTGCATAATCTGTTAGTAAGTTATATTGCGGCCGAGAAATAAAACAAACAATTAATTGTACTTACATAGCTTAATCTTAACTCGCTGTACTTGGCGGCTATGATCTTTTGCTTGTCCAAAATGCACGAGAATCAAAAAAATTAATACCTTTCGCACGAATGCAATTGTCTTATTTTGCAATTGTAACCACAGATAGGAGGATATCATTGGTCGTATATTAGCGAAAGTTATATTCTAGGTTAAGCCTGTTAACACCTTCGACCACATCATCACTTACCATCAGGTGAGATTGTGGTCAAAGTCTTACCTATCAGCAATAAAAAAAAAGTTAGATGAGAACATTAACTATCGTTTAGGAGTAGTACCTACCAAAAGCTAATTTGAAAAATGCTGCACTAGATTTATTTGGCAAAATATCCGTACAAAGCATATATTTTTATGAATCTAAATTTTGATCTTTTGAAGATGAGATCACCTTCAAAGTGACAAATATCAGTGCAGCGCCCCTTATACTGTGGGAACTGACTATTATAGACAGCTGTTTTTCGAAGCAGCCGTCTGACACAACGTTATGACCTTGGCTTAAATTGTTTTACTTACACTAGCTAGCCGGACAAAAATTCTTAGATGGCTTGAGAATTATTGACCGAACGAGAACTTAGTTCGAGCGAAGCTTCTCTGCTTTAACTTATACAAAAATGCTATCGTTTGTCCGGTTGTCCTCCTAACAGGTCGCATTTCTCAGCAGATTCTCACAAAATTTTGTGAGCAGCTTTAATAAGTCCTAATTTTTTGTCGATTCTGTTTTTGGATATGTTTCAAAATAACGGAGATATGCGTTACATGGTGTTGAAAATATGGACGCCTGCTAATTCAGTAGAATGTTCCTGATACGCACGTCAGTTGCATAAAAGTGATAGTCTCTCTCTTTCGTATAATCAATTATACATTTTCGTAGTTTCTGTAGCCAGTATATTAATTCGAGGTAAATACGGGAGAAAATTAGATTACAAACAACAAAATTATGTAATTATAACATTACCAAATATGTAATCTAAAGTTATTGTATATTTATAACTTACCTACCTATTTCTGATACAACTAGCTTTCGTTGGGGCCAGCGTTTATTTATTGATTACATTTATATATCTAGATTTCTGGATTTTGGACTTATTCCTCATCAGCGTGCGTAGTGTACCTTTATTCAATTGTAAGCTATACAAGGGCAGACTCGCGAGGTTTACATCTCGGAGAGCTAAGGTTATCATATTTGCTGACGCTCCATCTTATGATAAACATTATTCACATGCGAAAACGGAGGCATATTTTCTGCTACTCTAATATCGACTGAGTGTAACAAAGTGGATACAGATTTTACTTGACAGTGACGAAGATAAATAAAGTCTTCTTAGCAAGGAGCATATGCCTACTCGCAACGTTACGTAACATTTTACGAACTCGACTTTCAGTAAACATAATAAATTTTAGTTACACGAGACAAAAAGGTTATATTCCTTGAGGATATTTCATATCGACTTGGTTTTCTTATGTACATTATATCAAATAATTATAAGGAAATTCGCAATCCAAAATAGTTTTACAGGAACATGATTTTAAGGCCTAATTTCACTATACCATGTTTGTTTACGCTAAATCAGGCATTAGCTAATGGGTCTTTAAAAATAACAGAGCTGTTAAATCAGTCTACGTTCTATGAAGTTAACTGAATTAATCATCCATTAACAGTTGGTGGGACACTCGGTTCAGTTAACAGTCCGTTAAAAGGATTAACAAGGCGTCAAATAAATAACAGAGTATGGTGAAACTAGGCCTAAATTAAATACAAGTACGATTAAAAAAAACCAGCTAAGTACTAGTTGGACTCGCGTACCGAGGGTTTCGTACGAACCTACAAAGTAAAAGATATGGTATTTTTATTGCTAAATGAAATCCATAACATTTTAAATTTATTACAATTATTTTTATTATATGATTTAATTAACAATGTATGCTTTTCGCAATTTTTCCTTTATTTGTGCTGTAAGCCGTTGCTTCGTACCAAATTTCAAAATTCACCGGAAGCACCCTGTAGGTTTTGAATTCCTTGCGAGTGTCGAAAATTTGCGGCCTAAACGGCTGTATCTTTTGATTGTCTTGGCGTAGAAGTTTGATTTTTGCACAGGTGTAAGGGTCTGTATGAATTTCGGCTTGATACCTCCACACGTCACTGAGAAAAAGGGTCTGGACAGACAGACAAACGGACAACAAAGTGACTCTAATATATAAAGGTTCAGTTTTTTCTTTTCGAGGTACAGAACCCTTAAAAACTACGTTTTTTATAATAATAAGAGCTAACAAATACGCGTTTTTAAATTAAACTTCAGAACTTCTCCGCTCAGCAGGAAATTAAAAACCCCTTTGTAGAGTATTTTAATAATAAACTTGCTTGATGTTTGCAGTCCTCTGCCTAGTGAGTTTTCAATTTTGCGATTGCAGAGATAAAATGGATAAGCAGGAAATTATTAGAAATTTCACGCAAATTATCTGCTAAGGACTCTACATACTATATAATATGACTATCAATTTGTAAATAATTTAAAATAATTACGTATTTTTTGTTTCAGATAAACACAGCCGTGGTGGTGCCAGCTTAGAATTGGACCCCCATATCTACTTGTGAGAGACCACTAAAGCAAATATACCAGAGAGTGGGCAGCAGAGCTTTATGAAAATCTGTCGTCTTACAATGAGATCCCCAAAATGTAGGGATTATGGTAAACACCAGCTAAACGGGGCCTTTGTTCAACAAGACAATATCCATATTAAAAATAAAATTTAAATAAAGACTAATTACACTCTATTTTATAATTATTTACCGTCTACTAATGACGTGGCCTAAATTTTCTCTATTCCACTGATCGGATTCCAATAATGTTACGTTTATTTCGAGCTCTGCGTTTGACTTAAAATTATATAATATGTACAGTATTTTCACCTCGCCAGTACAAAATATATCGTTTTGGTGTATTCACAGCAAAGTGTATCGCTAATGAATGAATCTACGCTAGCAAATTAAAAACAACACGATGAAATGTTCAGAAACTATATAACCCCTGCAGGCTGAAATATTTATTTCTACTAATTCCAATAAATTTATAAACTGCATTAATTAGTTTTGGACGTATTTATTCACATTATCTCAATTTCGACATGCATTTATTAATACGAGCGTAAATGTTGTATTTCCAAAATACTGTCCCAAACTTGACATACACTTATAAGGTACAAATATGGAAATCCGTTCACACCTTTTGGAGACTTAGGGCACATAAACAAAAAATAAAATATGTTTCAGAGACTTTTTGTAATACCAAAAAAATCTTGCAGCCCTGTAACAGTGAATTATACACTAACCTACTTGTAATCATAGTATATAAAAATGTACGAGAATATGCTATTGATGTACGCATTTATATCTTCTGTGCCCCAATATGATACACTCTATCTATATATTATATACTTAAAGAGATATTCAAGTAATACTTGTTTGAGTGGCTTAGTGTTTCTTTATAAATTAACGGTACCGTGTTTTAGATAAGCAAAGACAAATAAAAGGTCCTTTTTAGGTAATCGGTTTTATAATAAAATACCCGAACATATTACAATGCTCACAGAAGGAAAATTCAAATTACACGTGAAAAACATTTTGATTAAGAAATCCTACTACACAGTTTGTGATTACTTAAACGACAAAAATGCTTGGAAAATTCCACCTCTGCCAAGCCATCACCTGTCTCCTACGTAATTTAAACAAATATTGTAATAATTGTATTATATTGTTTATAACAAATTGTAAACAGACGTTTAAAAGAATGGCCCCGAGTTTCTTGCCCGTTCTTCTCGCAGTGGCTCTATAATTTTTTTTGCTGAACGTGGCAGTACAATGTAGAATATTTCAATATTAAAGTTTGTAATTGACCTTCATAAGAGCGTCGTAGACGCCTAAATTGAATAAATTATTTTGAATTTGAATTTGAATTTAGAATATCGTAGTAGTAAGATTCCCGGGAGATCAGTAACCGGGTTTTTAAAACGAAGTTTGCGTAGCAGTTTGTAGTCTGTAAATATGGATTTTTTTTTAGTGAGGACATGGATTGTGAATGCCGCTGTGCAGTTGCACCGGACTTTAAGCAATAAATGGTAGTATAATTCTCTACTAGGCTGTGTATAGTGCGTATCCACCAGAGAACTGGATGGATTCATACTCATGGATTTTTCCGAAGCTGTGTGTAGTGCCACCAATAGAAAAGCAGCGCTCAGCGAGGCTAGGAAATGGAAGTGATCCTATTGGAGGATTTTTTCTTCGTACGTCACTCATCTTCCTTGGACATATTTGGTAGATTCGCAGCCTTACAATACAGGACCACGTTAAATTGGGTATGAGTGGGTGTTAACACTTATACCCAATATAACATGGTCCCGTATAAGTCCAAACATCCACTTATACCCCTCTGTATATTCTTTCAGTAAGTAGTAGGCATGATCGTAGGTTTTCGTTGTTTTAAGGGCATGTTTTACGTATTCATGTAATCAACCGCGGCTGCATTTGTTGCCAATAGATAAGATTATGGTTACTGGTATAAAACTACCAGAAACACTTTGTATATACATGCATCAACAATAATTTAATGCTGTAGTACGAGTTGAAAATGCGGGTGGATAATCAAATATACGCTGTACATTGCGCACCATATTTGAAAATGGATATTCCGAAACTAAGTTAACCTCCAGCTGTCTATTACGTTATATTACTTCATATTAAAGTTTGCATACATAACATATTCATGTGAAATTAATGAACGTATTTATTGTTTGCATCATATGTAGCGAAAATTTTCAGCTGAACGTGAAATAAAATGACGTTAGTTTAAAGCATTCATTAAAATATTCCCCGTGGGGTGCTTGATTTATATTTTTGGAGATATTACAACGTCAGAAGCATGAAAGACGAGTGTGGTAGTACTGTTCTTCAAAAAGGTGATAAGATCTTGTTGAAGAATGACAGGTTCATTTCACTTCTGAACAATTTGTATAAGTTGTTTCCGAACAAGGTGGTTTTTTTTTTTTTTTTTTTATGGCATAGAAGGGCAAACGAGCGGGCGGCTCACCTGATGGTAAGTGATCACCGTCGCCCACAAACATCCGCAACACCAGAGGTCTCGAGGATGCGTTGCCGGCCTTTAAGGAGGGAATATGCTCTCTTCTTGAAGGTTCCTAAGTCGTAACTGTTCGGAAATACTTCACCAGGCAGCTGGTTCCATAATATGGCAGTGCGAGGTAAAAAATGCCGTGAAAATCGCAAGGTTGTGGACTGCCAGACGTCGACATGAAATTGATGAAACATCATGCTTTGTCGGGAAGTCCGGTGGCGAAATTGAGCTGCAGGGAGTAAATCGAACAGTTCCTCAGACCACTCCGCGTGATATATACGGTAAAAGATGCAGAGTGATCCAACATCTCTACGCAAAGCCAAAGGGTCGAGCCGACCGGAGAGAACTTGATCGTCGACGATTCGAGTCGCTCTGCGTTGAATGCGGTCAAATGGAAGAAGCTGGTACTGGGGAGCTCCCGCCCAGAGGTGAGAGCAGTACTCCATGTGAGGTCGAACCTGAGCCTTATAAAGTTGCAGGCGATGGGCCGACGTGAAGTACCGCCTCGCCTTTCCGAGCACACCAAGCTTCTTAGAGGCTAACTTAGCCTTATCTTCCAAGTGACAGCGAAATTGAACGACGTTCGATATGTCGACGCCAAGTACTCCGATGCTGGCTGAGGTAGCAAGGGGAGTGTCTTCAAAACGGAGGGATACGACAAAGGGGGATATTTTGGCGGTAAACGCACAAACTTGTGTCTTCTTGGGGTTAAATTGGACTAAGTTCAATTAGCCCCATTTCGAAACATTTGACAACATGGTCTCGACTGAAGACACAAGTTTGTTCCGACTCTCGACAACGTTTTCCCGAGAAATTTTAGCGCGGCCAGTGTATGAGGCATCTCCGGTACTGTCATCTGCATAACAATGAATACCGCTGAGTTGCAGCATGTCATTGACGTGCAAGAGAAACAGAGTCGGAGATAGCACACAGCCTTGCGGAACGCCAGCATTAATCGGCTTTAAGTCGGAGCATGCACCGTCGACAACGACCTTAATGCTCCGATCTGCCAAAAAACTGGAGATCCATTCGCACAATTTCTCGGGAAGCCCATAGGAAGGAAGTTTCGATAGAAGCGCTTTATGCCACACCCGATCAAAGGCCTTCGCTATGTCCAAACTAGCCGCCAACGCCTCACCCTTGGAATCCACCACCTCCGCCCATCGGTGCGTAAGATATACTAAAAGATCACCAGCTGAGCGACCACGACGAAAACCGTACTGGCGATCGCTAATCAGCTGGTGCTCCTCTAGATACTGCAGGAGCTGGTTGTTGATAATGGATTCCATTATCTTGGAGAACAGAGACGTTATGGCTATAGGTTTTCAGTGGGCTCGCAGTCAAAGTCGAAATGTGGTCTATTATGCTAAATCCTTTCGCTTTAGCACGATAAAGTACATTCATACAATCTGCTACACAGATTAGATTACACAGAAGATTGAAGTGAACATCGGCCTTTCTGCCTAGTAATAACAAAAAAAATAATTAAAAATATTATAAAACATCTAATTTGAGATATGATGTTTTAAAACACTTATAAAATATATCTAGTGGCAATTCCGCCTATTTTTCTGTTAAGCCCACGTGACGTTACAAACGCCACGAAGCCAAACCCCAAGAATTTTCGACGTGTTTATATTCTACACAAAGCATCCTCAGGAGGTCACTTACAAGCGCATGATGAGAAGATGATTCTCGATTGTGCGCTTAAAATATTTGTTTTTCTTATATATGGATTTCTGCAAAGTAACACCTGAATCTGTTCATTATCTCTCTGTCTAGCAATTATGGATTATGGAAAAGCCTTTGATTTCATCAAAACCTAGGTGGTGTTGCAGTCATAGAACATATAATAAAACTACCTGTAGTCTCTTCTGCGACGTCAAATCAACTATTGGTATATCGAAGTGCTGAAGTGTTTGTATAAAAACGTCACCATGTCTTTTTAGTATTGCGCTGTTAAGTCATCATATATATGATAAGAAATATATAATCAGCAAAGTATATTATTAATATAGGTAAAAGATTTTAACAATATTATTTAATTTATATGAAAATATTCTTTGGAATGGATATTGTACTCTGAATGCTTTTTCAAATGTCTTCTTTTTCAAACGTATAAGTATGGCATATGTTTGATGTAAACAACTATGACTTTGTGAGCTGTAATATTTAGAACCTATCTAAGCTGTCTGTGAATTATGAGCATCCTTTTGCAACTGCCCTAGAGGACATCAGCGTTTAGAACGTGGTGGAGTCTGACTACTACTAACTAAGCGAATAAAATCCTGAGACTGAGAGACCGAGTTACTTTCATATTTCTGATATTAGTATGGATTACGCATATATATCTTCAAAGGGGTGGGCAGTGGTCTAAGTCTGAGCCTACTGAGTACAATAATTCCAGACTCCAAACACGTACTGAAAATTTATTTGCCATATAACCCAACATTTCATAAGGATATTTCTATGAGGCAAAACCCATAAGGAATAAAATAAGAACACCATTTTAGTGAGCTGGAATACTTTTTTTTTACAAGAATACAAGAACGGATGAATGGAAGAGTGCACTCTTGTGTGGACAAAGACCTAAATGACCGACTGGATTACTAGACTAGTAAGATTGTAATACGTAATAGTATAATATAAATATAGAGAAACGTAGGACAACAATAAAGCATTTTAATTAATCACAACCTAATGACTTTTGTGGGAATCTGCCTAGTTACAGCGGCGAGTTTTCTTCGTCCTCAATCAAAGTCAGAGTCAACAAGTGAGCGAAAAGCCTCTTATTTTGACCTGCTAAAATGGCGACACAACCTAATGGTTGCCCATTAGGTTGTCTCGCCTTTTTAGCAGTTAATCTTGTCGAAAACCTACGCATACCTCCAATTTATTATACCTAATTATAACATCACTTTCATCTTCAACATAGAATATCTAAATTAACAAGGCAGTCTCTCAAAGTCTAAGTTAAATTGTAAGTTATTATAACTATAATGAGTTCCAAGTTAAGATTTTAATTTTCACAAAAAGTTATGTGATAGCGTAAGATATTTAGTTTAGATAAATATTTAGTTAATATAAACTTAAATGATGACTTAATGACAATACTGCACTTCATAAAACATGCCACTACTTACGTCGACATGTAATGTACGAATTGCATATATAGGGAGGTACTACGAACATAATATTTTACCAACTCAATATAAATAGACTAAGCGCAGATAAGTATTATTTTTGGAAGCAGTCATGGCTCAGTGCCATTAGCTATGGGACTGCGCGCAGCAGGTCCATGGTTGAACCCCGCCGCGGGTTTGTGCTTCACCACATGAAGGAAGGGTATTTTGCGAATGCCCGCCTGGCTAGCGACTACCCTCAAGTAGAAAATCTGTCGCCAAGCACTTGGCTTCAAACGGCACACCGTAGGTGCTTCGCGATAGGTTTTTGTCTTAGTGTCTTAGGTGCCTGTAATTTCACTGACTCTCAAGGACTGCTGCCGAAACACATTCCAGCAGCCTCAAGGTGACGGGCGCAGTGCAATTTGTGATTTGTGACGAAATGCATCTGTTATAGGCAGAGGTAAGTCCGCTTAACATCAGGTGGGCATCAAGCTTGTTCCGTCAGAATAACATAAAAAAATTAATACATTTGAATATTGTGGTTTATCGGATATAATTATAAAAATATTTCAGGTAATGGTTTTGAAGCAATGATTGCCGAGTGGACATATTATGGCCTGCCATGAGCTTCACCGCATTTTGCGAATGCTCGTCTAGCTAGGTACCACCTCAAGTAAAGAAACTGTTAGGTGTCTTAAGTGTCTACTTGTTGTTACAGGCACATGACACACAGGACTTAACAGCTGTATGTATCAGGGTGATAGGCATTTGAGACCAAATCCATCAGCTATATGCAGATGTATTGTTGAAGATCAGGTGGTCCTCGTGCGTGTTCCAAGACAAACCCTTAAGAAATCACTATTATCTCGTTCCTGTAGCACTAACTGCAAGAGATCTAAAACTATCTGGACCAAGGAGGCTGAGGTATGTACATATAATTTAACTCTTCGTCTGTTATTTTTCTTTTTAACTACATATTTTAGTGTCTTGCTGCATTTATTTAGAGTTGATATTTTCTTTTTTTCATATATAATTGTAAGGACACATTATCATATTCCATAATATGTTTAAGACATGTTCAACTTTTCTTGAACAAATATGTTCGCGCCATCTATTGGCACTTTCTTTCTTTCTACCTCTTACCTTTTCCTACCCTCATTTTCCTACCCTCACGAAAACGACGACTATCTACGGTTGACATTTCGTGGCGGATGAGTGAACTGCTTGTCATTGCAAGCAGTCTGCGGTCGACCCTTGTTGACGGCGGATGCGTCTGTTCCTGTGAGCTCCCTCGAAGCCAAGGAAACCGCCATTTTGTTACTAACCGCGCTCGCGCTGTGTTCTTGTGTGCCCCATCGCACTGGGATATCCGCGATCGTTTCTTTGTAGCTGTGTACTAACAGCTTCCCGCGCTCGCGCCGCGAGTCTTCAACAGCGTGAAATAATTTGAAGAGCCACTACATCTGGACAGCAGCAGGACGCCTTGGAGTGCCGCAGCTGTGCTCGTCAGCCCGAGGATATCCAGGTTAGTCGCTCGTTTTTCGCTCCTTTTCCTATACAGTCCACTTTTCATCACCTTGTTCCGCATTCCTTCGATTTACCAGTGTCCTTTCAACCCGCGCCCGCAGTTCGGCGTGCTCTGCCATATAGCTTGGTGGCCGCGCTAACAAAATAATTTAATTCAGCAAAACTTTTATTATTTCGAGTTACTTGGTAACGTAGAAAGAAGTAAGTTAATGTTACGATATTTTTACAGCTGTAGATTCTCAAGATCTTTGCTTAACTAACATATCTGTTTGTTTTGTATGTGAATTACTTTTTAATTGATGTGCATTTTCCAAAGTGGTGCCTTATATACCCACAAGGCACTACCTTGAGTTTTTTGAAAGTTAAGTGTTTGTAAAAAAAAATGTATTACACACAAAAGTAATTAAACTAAAGTAATTATACAAGGGGTTTGCATATGAAGTTGCCATTTTAACGACCCAATTTAGTATAAAATTGATTCTACAAGGTCCTATATTTTTGACTAACACTATTTTATACCAAACTACTGCAACCACAAAATAATGACATTATTCATACATAAACATATACCTATTCGAACATATTATGATATTCAATTGTGGTTACATTAAGTATCCGAGGTAAAATGGAGACCTTAGTAATTGTAGATATAACTTTTAATACGATTTCTGACGTGATTCAAGAAACAGGCAGGTCCACGTTCAAACGCAAACACGGAGCTTGGGTTAGTATTTTGAAGAACGCAACCAAGACACTTTACAATTAAATTATGTTTGCAAATGCATCTATTAACTTACACATTGTACATTTATAATATTCGCTTTCTTAGTCAAAGAACGAATCACAGGCACCAAATACTAAGGTAAATAACGATGAATTAAAAGTAAAACTGGAAACCAAGCCTTATCATACAACCAGAAAAAGTGTCTTACAGTTATCCACAACATTAACGCATTAGTACCAAATTGGTAAAATAAAGAACATGAGATATAGGTGCCTCATGAATCAACAGGCGTGCATAAAGGAGCGCTAGTTACATATCTGCTGTGACTTTGCTGTGATGCGTAGGCAGATATATAATATAGACATATTGCAGATATATAAGCTAGAAATTTTATTAAATACTAAAATGTTAAGTACGCGAAAAACGCAATGCCTGTACCTATGTCAATCAAACACTATAATGCCCTAAGCTGAAATTCACCTATGAATGAAAAATTATGCTGTAATAAAATATAGTTGTTGAGATTTGTTATATTCATATTAGCACATTTTTATCGTAACAATTGTAAGAAGTGATAGTAAACGCACTTCTCTAGAAGTCGCAGTAGCCAAGATAAAAATAGCATGGTGTTTGAAATATATGAAATTTTAAATCAAAATGCATAAGTAAATTTTAAAATTAAACCATTCCTTGTTATGATACAAATTCATAGTATACTACTAGCTGGTGCACCTGAGGCTCATATGTTGGTAAATATATCAACGTATTACAACCCGCAAAATAGTTTGTAAATTTAATCATCATAGTTCATAGTTTGCAGTGTAATTGTCCATTTCCGGTTCAATGAATGATAATCCCTTTATGTTGGGTTCATTATATTTCCGACAACTTACTCAACCTCTGTCAAAGGTTATGATTAAATTGTAAAATTATCACTGAGCTAAGCCAAAAGCTAATGGCGTAGTTATGTATACTAGCTTTGTTCATGGTTTATAAACATTAAATAATATTTAAATAAAACACTTAAAAAAGGTATAAAAATATATATCTACTAGTGACAATTCCGCCTAATTTTCCTGTTATCTACGTGACGTCACAAACATCACGCAGCCTAACCGGAAGAATATGCGACTAGTTTCACTTTTAAACGAAGCATCTTCAGTAGGTCTTGACTCACCGAGCGCACGATCGAGACGATATTATTAAATATGGATTTCCGCAAAGTAATGCCTAAATCTATTCATTACTATATTTTCATCTAGAGGATTTATATAGTTTACTCATAGTTTTCAATACATATAACGAATCGCCTAGAAAGTTTGATTTTGTTTCTTTTCACCCAAAAAGGATGAGATGATGCAAAAGCGAATTTGTTCATTAAGTTATTGTACCAATAATTGTGTTTTGACTTCAATGGAGTTACGTGACGTGAAAAACAATGCTGGTCAAACAAAATACTCCGACAAATAAGATCATATCTGTAATGATAGTTACAGATTAGATCGTTTTTATGAAGTCACGAAACAAACACTTTCAAATAATGGTTTCCAACCAATATAATAACAGAGCGTTGGGTGTCACGTGATCATTGATAAAACATAAACATTTCATGTTTTACAATAAATCGGACTGAAGTTTTGTAGATTTAAAATTTATTATTTAAGCATTAGGTCATTAGATAACCACTTAATGAGTAAAGGCAAGGCGTTGTTCAAAGCGATCACGTTACTACTTTCTATTTGCCTGCTAATAAAAGCCAACGACAATATTTCCCAATGTATGTCACGTGAGAAAATGGGATCGATCAATCATTGAACCGCACCTTCTACTTTAGGGCTTCTCAGCGAAGAACTTGTTCATTTTTATCATATATTCTATTGCGCCATTAAACGACTACCACCATTTTCTAAGCGTCGTACTTATCAGTAACTCTTCCTAAAATGAACTAAGAAGTAGTGATGTGATCATAGCTTTGCAATAACTAATATCGACCGCCTTGGAAACCAATCGTTAAAGAAAGTTAAACCACTACCGGACAGGATAAAACCCGACCTGCCTAATCAGTTATACTCCGTTATATTTTCCACGATGAGATTACATAATGTTGGCGATGAACAAGTTGTTTAACTGGGAATAGAATATTCCCGGTTAAAACTCTTAACAGTCTAGAAGCGCAAATGTTTTTTATTTTTTATGCTTGTTAGGTTAGCCTTTAACCACTATCTCACCTGATGGTAAGTGATGATGTGGTCGAAGATGTTGTTCAAGCTAACCTAGAATTATTGGCTCTCAAGGACAGCTGCCGGAATACACCGTTGTGTGCTTGGCGACAGATTTTCTACTTGAGGGTGGTAGCTAGCTAGGCGGCCATTCGCAAAATGCCCTACCATCATGCTATTACGACTGCCATCCTAAGACAGCAACCGGAACCGACGGCTTCACGTGCCCTCCGAAGCACGAAAGCGCTCAGTAGTAGTGTCACCAGCGGTCACCCATCCAATTCAATCCAATCCAAGCAACGTCCGAGGCGGACGTTGCTTCACTTTTGCTGATCAAATCGGAATGGCTATGCCAACTTTGCTAAGAGCGCTTTAAAAATAGTGGAAATGGTGTAGTGGAAATTGAAAGCGTTGTTGTTTCAAAGTTAGTAAGAAACTGTACTTTGACCAGGAGCTTAAAGATAACCACTTGTTCACATAAGTTCCATTAAGTTTGCGGCTACCAGACAGTCAACGATGTATAGCTTTCTATCGGACAATGGGAAATGCGACATCCTTAATGTGGTAAATTGAGTTTTTCGAGTATTCATGTGTTGACATCACTATTCATCAACAGCTCTGTTGAACATATGCCTCCCTCATAGAACGCCACTGTTCAATCGGCTATTATCCACGTGTAGCCTCAAAGTAGCAACTAATTAGTATACTGATTAGTTGCTACTTCGACGATGCTGATGAATAGTGATGTCAATACATGAATACTCGAAAAACTCAATTTACCACATTAAGGATGTCGCATTTCCCATTGTCCGATAGAAAGCTATACACCATATTTAACAGGTTTATATAAGGGCAACTTTTGAAGCAAAAATTATTCACAAAATGTTACTAGGTGCGACAGCTTTAAAAGAGTCAGTTTATGTAAGATTCTTCAGTTTCATATTGGGCTTAATTTTACTAAATAATCACCAAAAAACAGGTCTTGGGTGCGTCAGCTGTCAAAGTGACTAATTCGCTACGATTTCATGTTTAGGCCAAAATTTTACTTAGAAATACGAGTACTCGGATGTGAAAGTTGACATCGTATTTTTTAGTTTTGATTACATAAGACATAAATCTATAAATGATTTCAGAGTACTTGAAAATAGGTTTTAGATACGATAGCTGTAAGTTACATTTGGTGTCTTATTTGTCAGATTAGATTTAATAATTAGGCTTAAAAAAACATGAACAATTGCTATTTGTATAGAAAGAGTAAGCTATTAGTAATATATATTGACTTCAGTTAGTATCAGTTTAAATCAGTAACGTTTATATACGTATTCGTAAACCTATTATTCTACGATATCAATTAGATTTTGTTAGTAACTAATTTCATAAAAATACTTGCGATGACGAACGAAGCGAAGAAGAACGTCAAGTTATTAGTGACGGCAATGAACAAGCCAAAAAAATGTTCAAGGTTTCCTCCGTATTTGTATATAGTAAAAGTAATTTATTTCTGGAAATCAAATAAAAACAGACTTCGAATCACCTAACAATTGTATGTCTTTACAATATTATTCTTTAGATTAATATGCCTGGTTATTGTTATGTAAACTACAGAAATGGGTTTAAACATTGGTACATTCTTCCTTCTGATTAATATATTTATGCATAAAGGATAATTAAAATTATCGTTCAAAATATTATGACACTGAAATTTATGCGAGCCAATAGTAAATTACCATACAGTGTTCTCGAGTTGCATGAGTTTAAGCAAATATTATATTAGCATGGGATGATGTACTCGCCCAATATCTCTATGATGCTGAAATAATGAATCGATCAATTAACCGTACATTACTTAGACACGACTATGACTGAAGAGATATAACTTTTACATAACAAGAACTTGACTGTGGCTTCTTTTATGCAAACATTATATAAATAAAATTACAGATGGTTGGGCCCACCATACCAATACAATTTGAAACTTTATTATTAACATATTATATACATTAACCTTGACTATTTTAGTAGTATATTTTTTTTATTCCTTTTCTTGCAAAGGAAGATTGATACGTAAACCTATATTATTGGACAGAAAAATGGTTACTATCTATACGCAAGTGCCTCAAATTTAATCCTTTTATTGTAACTGCGTGCCATATCTCTTTTGGTGAATCTACGTTTGAGAGGTCATGGTGTAACTGTGACACTCGTGTAATGGATCAGCATAGGACCACTTAAGAACGTACTGACTGTAGTTTAATTTATGATCTTAAAGTGATGTCACCGCATGTATTTTATTATCTTAAACAAAGAACACTGAACCAAACAAAATAAAGTGTTTTTATAAAAATTCACCACGTCAGCATTTCACTTATACATATACTAACACATATGTTACATGTGAACCTGCCAGTAAAAGCTTCTTCCGGTCCGATAAAATATTACACGGCGTCGCAGACAGACAAGTGCTGGAGAGCTTAACGCTTTCGTGAATTCCACTTGAGCCTGTAGTACCACTTCTATTTACATTTGAATGTGGATACGAACAATGCAATCTCTTTGAATGTTTCAATCCAGTGAATAAAATATTTTGACTCCTGAGCAGCCGCTCCGCAAGTGCGTCTTCAGTATACGGGAAAAAATGAAATAAAAATAAAAAGGAAACAGCTAACAGGGCGCAATAGTTTAAATTTATTCAAATTGAATTGCTCTGATTACCAACTGGCATAAAATACATTTATTTGTTGTTGTTTACATGTTTCCAGAAGACAAATTAGAATATCCTCCGCTTATTTTGAAAGCTATTAGGTTATTATTTTCAAACCTTAAGTATTTTTATTTAGATCCAAGTATTTTTCTTTAACATCTTTTTTAACGGTTTCACAAACAATTCCGTTCAAAAGAATAATTAGAAATATGTAAACTGGTATAGTTTATAATAGATGCTGAACAATATAAACATAGATATTAAATATTAATGTAAATAAACGCTCCCTATGGGTGTCGCGACTAAAGGTAAAATAGGTACCGGAAGGAGTGCAGCAGCACCGTCCAAGGAACTAATACCCACTACTATACTAACAGCGATCCCCAAAAACCCGGCCAAGCGTAAGGATTATAGAAAATTTCCCACCCAATAATGATGCAGGCTGTGTTCAGCACTGGACAATCCGGCTGATACTGATACAGTGCTAGTACCTTTAAAAGTACCTTATTATACACTGTTAATTATTTGAGTTCCTTAGGATTACTTTATTTATGTCACCACCTAATAAATGGTATATTTCACTAGGTGTAAGCAGATAATACGTGAAAATCTGTAATTTGTTCTAAGGCACTGAAATCTCTAAATAAGTATGTTGTTGTGTAAACTATTTTTAGTAAAAGGATCTTTGCCATGGATGTTCTCTCGTAACGATCGTAGCGTAGTTTGCTTACCCGTTCTAAACCGATCAACTAAGTTAAGCAACGTACGCTTCGGTCATGAGTTAAAAGGGTAACCGCTTATAACATTACTACTGAGCATTACCGTTTTTTTTTATGCATGATAGGTTACCCTTTGATCACTATCTCACCTGATGTCAAGTGATGATGTGGTCGAAGATGTTGTACAGGCTAACCTAGAATTACTGGCTCTCAAGGACAGCTGCCGGAACACACTGTTAGGTACTTGGCGTCAGATTTTCATCTTGAGGGTGGTAGCTAGCCAGGCGGGCATTCGCAAAGTGTCCAACCACCATGCTGTAACGACTGCCATTCTAAGACAACAACCGGGACGGACGGCTTAACGTGTTCTCCGAAGCACGGAAGCGCTCAGTAGTAATGTCACCAGCGCTCACCCATCCAACTCCAGACCACGGCGTCTGAATAGCCTGAACAACAGCTTCGATCACATCTCTTGTCATTGGGTGAGAAAAGGCCAAAGGCTACCCTATCATCAATAAAACAACAACGTTTTTACCTAGCAACGATTTCTTATTCGTTTGTCTTGTTACGACAAAGACTCCTGTTCCGAGTGAATCTTATTGAACTGAAGAACTCAACCACTTGCTGTGTGTAGCACAGTGAACGTGGAACGCAGAATTTATAACTCAGAACTCTCTTATAAGTATATTTTGTAATGCTATTCATTTCCAATAACAAATAAATATGATGAAGAACCCGATTCAGGAGATGTAACTACGTTATATCGCATAATAAGTTATAAGCTTTGTATTTACAGCACGCACCTTCCGCTTCGCCCTGACGACTTGCATCTGGTGATGCGTGCACTCTCCAATAGCTCGACCACGCAGGGCAGCGCTCATCTGAGCGTACGCCCAAACCATCACCGACATCGGGACCACGTATGTCACAGCCAGGAACACCAAGTTGTAACTGAAAAATAATTCAATAAGGTAATGATATATGAAAAATTCAGTCAAAATTACATCAAAAGAAATAAAGGCATTTTGAAAACCTTTGTTCCCTCTGTAATTCAATGTTCCTAAGTAAAGAAAATGCTAAAATTCCAACACTATTTGACTGCATAGGACTAAATAGACGTAGCCTTGGTAAAATCACGATTAAAGAGCGATAAAATACAATTTTATTCACATTTTAGTTTTAAGTAACTAGTTCTGTATAGAGTTATTCAAATTTTAGTTTTTGGTCACTAGTTTTGTGTTAATTCAACAGAGAACTAGTAGTTAAATACAAAATTTTTCCCGAATGATAAAGTTTTGCTATTATATTTTTATATTAATATCGTTACATGCGACATTTTGAGTCACCTTCACAATTATATTTCACAGAGAAAATTTAAATGAAATTTACTTCGGAATCAACTTGGCCTTAGAATATATATTCCAAATTTACATATAACTTTCGTATAATTTGCTAAAACCTGTTCAAGTAAAGCACTTGTCAGCACCAATGCAAATAAAGGAAAAAAATAATCGTTTCTCTCTGGGATAGATTTTCCAATCTTAGACAGCAATAATTTTCTAGTTTTTAATAGTTTAACAGTCGGAAAAACCCGAGCTGGAGTTGTACCTTCTCACGTCTTGATCGGAAGAGGCGACGACAGGAAATATACAGAAGGCGGGCGGCTGCGCCTGCTGAATATGTCTGCTAACCGTGGGAATGAGGGCAATACTTACAATCGGGGAGGCTTTTACTAACGCTGGTACATTACAAACATCAAAGTGCACTCACTTGACATGATTTATGTACGGGGACAGCGCATCATCTGTAATGATCGTCGTTCGAATTATGATACCTCAAATATCGTTCAAATTTTTACGACTTCAAGAATTGACCATACGCGCATGGCTTATAAATCTAGATACGTGCAAAAGAAACAACATCAATGCAACCAAATGTTTAGGGGTAGATTATGTTGTATCTTTTTTTTTTATTGTGAATAAACAATCATTTGACCGCAGTCTCACCTGATGGTAAGTGACGACGCGGTCGAAAGTGGGGCATGCTTGCCTAGAAAATACTTATGACAAATATAAAAATAATAAAAACATAAGCACCTAACTCCGGTGAGAAACGCACAAATCCAAGCCCATCAATGGCTATAAAATCTGAAGCATGAGTGCTTATAATATAAAAATACTTATAAAATATTAAAATACTTAAAGACCTCCAGATTGTAGCTCTCGGGAGACAAAGACGCTGGGAGGGTGTTCCATTCCTTCGCTGTTCGCATTATAAACGTGGACGCAAATCGCTTTGTACATGGACATGACGAATGTCAATTGATATGAAACCTATAATGACGTCATTTTATAGGTGAGATATATTTATAGCAGTTAAAGTCAATTTGAACGAACTGTAAACTTTGAAATGTATTCGAGTGGTGGTAAGAAATGCAATGACCCCTTAAAACCAACGTCACATCTGATTATTTATATCTCAAATAACGATCATTATTTTATTGCTTATAACTTAGCAGTTGAAAGGTCTTTTATATAATACACTGAAATATTTTCTAATCGAATAGAACTATAGAACAAAATTAAATATGACTCAGGAAATTACCAAAAGGAGGTAAAGTTTAGCATTTCCTCTTATAAATAACTAACTTGACGTAACTCAATAAGTAAAAGACCCTGTGACCGGAAATCAGGTTTTTTCAGGCTTTTTCAAGAGAAAAATCTGAAAATAGGTTATGAGAATTCAGAACTTCCTTACGTGACTGAATAAAATGCAGCTATATTGAGTCGTAAGATCTTTTGTACGTAGGTTTTTTGTTTTTTTTTTTATGCCTGATAGGTTAGCCTTTGACCACTATCTCACCTGATGGTAAGTGATGATGTGGTCGAAAATGTTGTTCAGGATAACCTAGAATTACTGGCTCTCAAGGATGGCTGCCAGAACACACCGTTAGGTGCTTGGTGACAGATTTTCAACTTGTTGGTAGCTAGCCAGTCGGGCATTCGCAAAGTGCCCAACCACCATGCTATAACGACTGCAATCCTAAGAGAAAAACCGGGACTGACGGCTTAACGTGCCCTCCGAAGCACGGAAGCGCTCGGTAGTAATGGCACCAGCGGTCACCCATCCAACTCCTGACCGAGGCGGACGTTGCTTAACTTTGCTGATCGATTCAGAATGGCTAAGCGAACTTCGCTACGAGCGCTTCGCTAGGTGAGTTTTTTATTAAATGCTAGTTTAAAAGTACTCTATCACGTTTTTAGGGTTCCGTACCCAAAGGGTAAAAACGGGGCCCTATTACTGAGACTTCGCTGTCCGTCCGTCCGTCCGTCCGTCTGTCACCAGGCTGTATTTCAAGTGGTGATAGCTAGACAGTCGAAATTTTCACAGATGGTGTATTTCTATTGCCGCTATAACAACAAATACTAAAAATAAAATAATATAAATATTTAAGGTGGGCTTCCATACAACAAACTTGATTTTTTACCGTTTTTTGCTCGATACTAATAACTGTGTTAGACTCTTTAACTTTTCACAGAATATTGAGCTTTATGTTCTCTTTAAATATAAATCATTAAAATAAAATAAATAATGAAGGGGGCTCCCATACAATAAAAAGTGTCTGTAACTTGCAAGATTAGGTTACAGATAATGGTACGGAACTCTTCAGTGCGAGGCCCACTCGCACTTGGCCAGTTTTTATCTTTATTATCAAGATGCCTTCTAATACAAAACGCACTACAACTACAATAACACATAATTACATTGAAACGCACGTTTGTGATGGAAATAAAAACTATAATTATAATATTTTTTATGTGAAATACATATTTATTATAGTATTCTGTAGAGCATACTCATTATAGGTGCCGCTCCATCCTCATACGGTGGTTCAAGAACGATATGAAAAATTTGAATAATGAATCTTGTCATGTTAGCTTAAACGGTCAGAGCATGTGGGTGGATGGCGTGGGTACGAATCCCGCACATGACTATAATTTTTCGTCTCGTAATTTTGTAAGATTTTAACAGTTTTTATAGCTAAGTAGGTAAATGCTCATGGAATTCACGCATTAAAATAATATTATCCATAATATGTTGTTAATTTAATGAACCCTAATCAACATTCATTAGAGTTCAATATATTAATAATTGATTAAGTTATACCCTATAATATTGACAATTACCCACTTTGCCCGTAATAAATAACAATTGCAGGTTTATTAAGAGAATCATTAGATAATTCACGTATACATTAAATATGAACAGTATTAACGTATACACATTCAATACATATATAACCCGTGAGTTACCGGGTTAGAATGTCACCTCCCCATTTCTTCCCATGGGTGTCGTAAGAGGCGACCAAGGGCAAAAATACCAGGTGGGAAGCAGTGCCTTCTGAAGAAATGACGACTTCTACTGCGATCCCCAAGATGCCTGCCAAGCGTGAGGATTATGGCAAATCCCCCCAAATAGGGAGACCTTGCGCAACAGTGGACGTTCCGTTCTTTTTGATGTGATGATGACATATATTTATTGTCAGGTAGCCTTTTGTTACTCACGTATTACAAAAGGCTTTTCGACCTGGCAACAAGTTCAATAAATCTAGAATTTAGAATTTCGCGCCAAAGACAATATCAGCAGATTTTCTACCCACAACTATCACGCCTGCCCAGGGACGTAGATCGGCATTTCCTATTTGATTGTTAATTTACACTTATTTCAAATACATTCACAAAGATGTTCAGCTTAATAGTAAGTGAATAGCAGGGCGATTATTGACTTTGACATAGGTTGACATAAAACAAAATGCCAAATATTAATTCGGTTCTCATATCCTCGACCTGCAGTTAGAAAAATAATATTATTCCTGTAGGTTTGCCACAGGCAATATTTAATTCATAAAGAACTTTGCATGCATCTATCAGTTCGTAATCCACGTTAACAGAGATTCCGGACGGTAGGTTAAAAAAAATACAGTACACGAGTACGGTGGTCATGTTTTAATTGCAGTGGGGTTCGGTAGTATGCTTGTTAGCAAGCATTGTCAGAATTAATTTCAATCAGTAATTGTTACTTACAATATTGGCCATACTGGTCTGACTGCTTTCGGTATCAGAGGTTGCCTACGACTTTTTGCTGCAATTCAGTAGTGCGATTCGATAACTCGCGTCTGCATCGTTTTTTAACGGAACTGGCAAATTCTTCATAAGGCACTGCTGACCTTACTCCCAAAATAAGTAACAGAGAGAAAGGTAGGAGTCATTCTAGTCCAGTACTAGGAATACAGGACTACGACAATCTAGTACGAGGAAAGAAAGACACAAAGGCGGCTGGCCGAAACTTATGTGTGTACAATCGACCGAGCCCAAGTAAAGTGGGATAAGTGTAGGAACATGATAATAACTTCATCGTCCTTACACCAATGTATATATGTATGTATTTATATTTGTAATTATGTTATTACGGCGTATGACAATGAAAACGTTAGTTATTTATATTGAAATATTTACGCTGTGAAGATTCAGTTCTGACACAATGTTTGAATAAGAAGACCCAATGTCTCCACGTTCTCATTCCAGAAGCGCATTATAATAATTTCGTATTAACATAACAAAGGTTGTCGATTGATGAAACACCAAATCAAACTTCAGTTATGACTCAACGACTCTAAGATTACATGGGGCAAAGCTACCAGCGTTCTAAGCTCGTTGCAAATTACCCAACTAGCATAGACAATATCGTCATATTACGTTCGTTACAACGTTATGTAACTACATGCAGAGAGTTGAAATATTAGAGAAGTTATATCTGAACACCACTGCTCTAAAAGCTTACTAGAATTTACTTATCTACATACCTACGCACATGTATACGCAGTTTGTAATGACAAGGAAAGACCGTTCAAATATTATGCGTCATATCTGTTGTAAGAAAGAGATAAATAAGCAATTCGTGTAACCACCGAACCGCCACGAGACGTTCCGATCACAATTACACTGCGATCTCTTTCACTCTCTCACCCCAAACGATACACATATCTCGCTCATCCATTTCATTGAGAATAGTTCCTTAGATAAAACAAAATGTCGTTATTTTCTATTTCATCAATAAAAGCAATAATTACGCGTGAAATGTAACAGTTTTCTTATCTCTCACAGTGCTTGAATAATTGGTGCAGAGTCTAAAGACACAAGGAAGGCATATTGTCCACAGATTATTCCTAAAAAACACGATTAACGGCGATGTATTCACCGGACGCTCGGAAGTGCAAGACTGGTAGTGACTCTGGTGATTACCCAGAATTCGTCTAGTAAATATGGAGGGCATACAACGCATCTACAGGTAAAAAAATCTTAGACTACATGTCATTATAAACTTGTGTCTTGTTAGTGTCATCATAACGGGGAAATAACGCGAAAAGGATGCAAATTATTCGATTAAGAATCTTATAGAAGTCATGTAGTGGTTTTTTTAATAGCTAATTTATATGTTATTGTTTCCATAGTGGTGAAATTAACGTAGTCTATGACGTAGTTAACATTGTTTTAAGCTGTGAAGTAAATATTAAGATTTACCTTGAAAATAGAATTTACGTATTTTACCATGACGCGTAAAGTATTGTTATTGACGAAGGCTGTGATCAAGAAGAACAATAATTATAATGTAGCAAGATTTCAACCAATACATAATACAATACGTCTAATTTGTATCCACTGTGACTTTACGCGGTATTATACAACTTTTACATCTTTTAATGTTTCATATGTAAATAGTTTGTTTACAACTATGAATAAATAATGAAAAAAATGTAATTCAAGCTCAAAAACAACATAACGCAAACTGTACCGCAGCGGGCGTGGTTTAAAAAGTGTACCGTGCAGCAATCTCAGTTTGCCGCGTGGGCTCGAGTCATGCGGTGTATCTCGGGAAGTTTCAATTGAATTTATCAATTATCTTCTGGGTTGTTTATTTCTGCAAAAATATTAAAGTGTATTGTAAAATTCTGTAGAAGAAATACAAATATGAAAATTTCGGGAATAGCTTTCATAAACGAGTAAATAACAACATTTTGGATACCAATACTTGACTACCCTGGATAGTTTTAGGCAACATGAACTTTACATTAAAATAAAAAAATATTTTGGAACATTGTTAGTCTTAGAATTATCTGTATGAAAATGCGGTTTGGCCTTAAGTAATGTCGGCGGTCACAACATGACCTTGACGCTACCAATAAGATGCGATCATTTCTAAGCGCCAAATCATTTTTTTTTATTGCTGATAGGTAAGCCTTTGACCACAATCTCACCTGATGGTTAATGATGATGTGGTCGAAGGTGTTAACAGGCTTAACCTAGAATTACTGGCTCTCAAGGACAGCTGCCGGAACACACCGTTAGGTGCTTGGCGACAGATTTTCTACTAGAGGGTGGTCGCTAGCCAGGCGGGCAATCGCAAAATGCCCTTCCACCATGCGGTGAAGCTCAAGCCTACGGCGGGATTCGAACCATGGACCTGCTGCGCGGCAGTCCATAGCCAATGCCACTGAGCCATCATTGCTTCAAAGCCAATCAATCAATTAACCAATCCGATTGAATTTGGAAGCTTGTGCGTTACTTGTGGAGTAGACGAGTCCGAAATCAAAGCGGTAACTGTATGTGAGTTACACTTCTTTACATATTTATTCGTAGTTTACAAAACAGAACGAGTACAAACTCCGTGATACAAACAATTGATCACAATGAAAAATTACTGAGTACTTTGTTATATTGTGCGATTCAATAATAAATAAGAAGCTAGTTTTGATAGCAGTAGGATTAATGTTATTATCGACTAAAATGAGATTGGTTTAGTACTAAAGTAGTATTATTACATAAGCTAATTGACTGACGGGTGTTCTAGTACGAGTACGGAATCTTACAATAATATTACTAGAAGTCAGTTTTTGGTCAATATCTTACCAGATGGTAAGTGATGATGTCGTCGAGGATAGTAAAGAGTAAGCCCATGTAGCATGTACCAACAAATTCTTTTTCTCAAAGACGACTACCGGCATGTACGTAAAGGTGCTTGGCGACAGATATTTACAATTATTTTCACTGTTTTGGAGAACTTAAAATGACTACATTTCTATTGTAATCTGTTTTTAATACAGTTTCACAATCGGTATCATTTAAGTTTAGTATCTACTTAAAAAAGTAAAGATCATATAAAAGAGACCCCGATTAGTCCCAAGGAAGCCCACAATGGTAACAACGTCGGTTTGTTTCTTTTTATCTTTACTAAAATAAAAGGTTGTGAATTTCAACTCTAAGTTTAACATTTTTAAAATAAGCCAATATTCTCGTACAATGACAATTACGTACCAGTGGGATCATTTAAAATCAATATTATTTTCATTCGAAAAACAGAATTAACTTCTTGTTTCTTGGCTATTTCATCAAATAGTTGTATAACTGCAAATTATGTGTACATTATATTTAATGTGAAATAAATAATGAATAATATTAATGAAACAATAGGTAAAAAGTGTTATTCCTTTTCCTGTGTTAGTTGTCAAAACAAAACCTAATTTCGCGATAAGTTATGTCAGCCTTTCATAACTTGACAACAAAAAAACACATTTATGGAGCATTGCCACTACAGCTTAGCCTGAATTCGATGCTCGGAGGAAAACAGTAACCTACAAATCATTTTAATTTCTTTCTCTGAAGCAATTACTGTATCAGCCGGATTGTCTACTGCTGATTACAGCCTCCTTACAAAGGGGGGTTTGCCATAATCCACACGCCTCGGAGTCATCTTGGGGATCGCAGTTTAAATTATCAGTTCCTCAAAAAGCGCTGCTGACCACCTTCCAATTTTTTACCTGTAGTTGCCTCTTAACACACCCATAGATAGCAATGGGGAGGTAAAATTCTAGCCACGGGGCAATTACACTAACACTTATCAAAAGAAGGTAAATATTATAAATTTACAAATTATTGGAATACAAAATATTTTGCCCCGGGCGGGAATTGAACCCGCGTCCTTCCGATTTCGCGCCGGATGCTTTATCTATTAAGCTACGGGGTTAATAGATAAAGCATCCGGCGCGAAATCGGAAGGACGCGGGTTCAATTCCCGCCCGGGGCAAAATATTTTGTATTCCAATAATTTGTAAATTTATGATTTTCGCTTAGTACGCGGTAGTGCTTGTAATCATAATATATATAGGTAAATATTATGTATATTATTTACCTACTTTATGTATATTATTTACCTAGTTTACATTATATATTATTTACATTAATTACCTATACCACCACTTCATAAACGCGCTTTAGTGCAAAACCGACAATAAATTGAAAGCTCACTAATGTCTTCGCCATCCTTCGAGTTCAGCTAATCATATAGATAGGATCATAGCAAAAAGCTCTTAATGAAAACTTGTGACTAAGGAATTCTGTTGTTTTTGATTAGCACCGGCTAATAGTGAAAAATTTATATAATCAGAAAATACAATATACGTTATATAGGTATGTAAAAGAACCTAGCTAGTTAGCAATTTATAACTAACAGTGATTTGGTCTATAAAATGATTTTCCACACCAAAGAACAATAAAAAATTTACCCTATAGATTTAAGATGCTACTTGAGCGAAATCTCTCAAGAAATGAGGATATTTTTGCATTTAATTAAATGGGATTCTAATATTCTGTGGTTTAAACTTACCTAAATGCAGGTGTATATATAATATATTTGAACTTGCCTTAATTTACATATACCATGCACTGCAGAATTGCAAATTTCATACATTACGAGTATATCGATTTGTCAGTTAGTACGTTTATAAAACGGCTATACATTTCAAGTTATCATCATCTTCCTGCTCTCATCACACTGATTTCGGTCGTAAAACATGATTTCTCTAACTTGAAAAGGGATAGAACAAGTGTGTATACACACTAAATCGGTATTTGATTACTAAGTGTCGCCATAACTATAGACTATAATCGGTACCTATTTTTGAAATGCAATATATCCGTAAATGGTATTATTTTGTTAGGGAATCCACAAATGATTGTCATGTAACTCCTAAAAGATTAATGTTGGTTCTAGAATATTTTGATCCATCACAATTATGACAAAACTTGACAAATTGTCAATGTATCCAAACCATATGAGTCCGAATACGAATAAAAATAGCGACCGCGTTTAAAAGACAATTTATCAAAGTGGTATGATAGTAAATATCGCTTTCGTGTATCTTTCAATTTCGTGCACACGCATCAAATTCTAGTTTTTGGACTCGGACGGCGACCATCCCGAGTTTCTAAAAAGGGATTTCAATATTTCCCCTCACAACGACCCTGACCCGACAACTACGGACATCAATTCTCCTCTTCAACATAACAGGAATAAAAACATTTGTTCCTCACTTTATACTTCAAAATATATCCTCAGAGCACAAAACAGCATCCTGATACAAAACGGAATGATATTCCCTTTATAACTGTTAAAAGATATTAAACCTATTTCAGTTTTATGGAGAGCCAAAAGGTCTGTTAATTGATGTATAACCCTGTACGTGCCCGTAATTTAATTACTTTTTTAAATTCACTGTACATTCCTTTTTAAGAAGCATCAGTTGAAAAATACATATTTATTTTAGTGAATGACTTCATATTCTAGTTCAAATGGAAGCTTTACTTTGTGAATGTATAATTAAGGGTAAAATCTATTGTCATTTTTATACGGTGGATCTAAAAATGGTTTGGGTATAAAAAAAAAGATTCTTTTTCTTTTTATGATGTCACATTGTTAAGGAAAGCACTCTTGTTTACTGCTCACGTAACGGTTTGTGTTCAGGCACGTATTTCATTTATCAATTCACGTGTTTCTTGAAGATAGATTGAAGGATAGAGAAAAGAATTCTGAGCATCGTCATGAAAAAGGCAACTTGTTAGGTACATCCGTGACGGAAAGTGTTAGTCTCTCCCCAAGCGATCATCACAACGAATGAGTTCTTACAAGTTATTCCCGCCTTATGAAAGTGTTTTTGCAATAAAAGAAAAGATCCAAGGAATTAGTTTTGCTGACCATTCGAATTGATGTTGAAAAAACATGTCGACTGATCGTAAGGAGTTTTGTTTGCTAATCTAGCGTTCACGAATTTGAGCTGTGCAATGGACTTATGTTCGTCGCACAGTGGTCATACAGTACACACACACACACAATAAAATATATCACCAATCATCTCACTGAGTATTCATACATTTATTATTCGCAGTTTGACCTGGTAATCTAATCATAAAATAAAATCAAATACCAGAAGGGTAACAAAGATTGTATAACACAAACAAAGAATATAAAATTAAGATTTGTCGCCAAACAAAGAACAATAAAATGAAATAAAAAAAATATGACTGTATAAAAAATTATGTTGGCAAACGATAACTACTCGCGCTTTTTATGACTTAATAATTGCTCTCAATGTTATTATATAGTAATATAAAAGTGCAACACAAACATTTGAATAACAGAGACCTAAATTTACAAAGCAGTCTACAACTCTAAGACTATGGTATAAATTTACTCACCAATAGTCTGTTTTGGACGTGGGATAGCTTCCATCTGGCCAGTTAATAAAGCATATCTCTCTCTCCCCGTTTACGTACCTGAAACAACGATAAGATTATCATCTTTTGTATGGCTTGAATGAAAAACATAAACAACTATTACTACATTATTATGTTTGCTACAACTGGGACAATGCATTGTTATGCGGACCTTTGAAACAATTGAAGTTGTGACAATGGCAACAGATTTCAAAAGAGTTATGTGAAGTTAGTTAAAAAAACAAACTCCAAAATTAAATAACACAAAAAGGAATATGGAAAGAGTTTTCTAACATCGTTGAAAAGGCCAAGAACTTTTAATTAGGCAGTCGACTGTTGCTACAAAGTTATCGTGTTTATAGGGTGGTTAAGACCTGTAAGTATGTTTTTGTGTGTAAATTTTGGGTTTACTACCTAATCCTTATTTTACATCGACACGCAACATTGCTATAGTGAATTACTTTCACCTCATTAACATAAGCATAAACATATCATCACGTCTGTATACTCCCGCGGTGTGACGTCATCATGTTCCTTCCCATATCTTACTCATGCAGGGTCGCTACAATACCTTCAAAGTCAAAGTCGACATTATTTATTCAAATAAGGTATCTACGTCGCCACTGTGAAAGTCAGTTACAAATTTTAATATTGAAATATTACACAATATAATTTACGAATCAGATCAACACAACGAAATAAAATTCAACCATAAATAATGCGTGCTGCATTCAATAGTTTGTAGAAAGTTGATAATTTAGTTTCGTATAACTTTATTATAAGTTATAAATAGTCCTTATGTGTGAAACATACGAGCCACCTCGTAGCCACCTCAACTGTCCATTCTTATCTTTTCACAAGAACCTACGCCATCTATGCTCGGAGTAATTTAGAAAGAACATGTCACAATTTTATATTACGAAAAACCTACAAAATTAGTCATACCAATTTAAACTTAATAATTTACATATAGTCCAATAATCACATTTCAATACCCAATGAGTGTGACTCTTGTTACAATTGCTTCGCATTATAATTCACTGGGTACATACATATTCTTTCATAATAATAAAAATTGGATTGTTTTGGTACATATTAAGAAGGCCATCAGCTATTACTCTTCTTAAAATAATCAATAGATACATTCTTAGAAAACTTTTTTTAACAAACTCTCATTGGTTCTAAGTGCCCACATTGGAAAGACGTCGGAATTTTTGGTAAAATGTCACTGTGAACCATCTATCTATCACATATATGGCTCTACGGACACGTTCTGTAATAAAATCTAGAGCCAGTTCGAGAAAAACGAGGCTATTCCTTTTAAATGTCTAATAATTTTACAATTTGTAACAAAATAGATGACCATATATACTTTTGATGCATATTTATATGATACATATTTCCATATATTTTTTTTGAAATTGTGTAGACGACAACTATTAGCTTGGCGAAGGCAAAATAGTCCATTCATAAACTAGTTTCTCTATTGCATATTTCATATAAACGTCATTTTTTAAAATACCAACTTCGTTGATATATTGCATGCATATATTTGAGCCTATAATCTATGCTTCTGGTTTGTTAGTTATCCATAAAGATGTGTATTTTCAAAATTATTTGGAATAAATGCTTTGTGTGGGAATTCCTACTTTCACATTAAGAGTAAAATAAAAAATTAAACGATAACTGGTCTGGCCATTGCCACTTCAACTTGCAAACTCTGAAACCTATTTTGATGACTGAGTTTTAAACGTCAGCGGATTTTATCCCGCATAGAAACTCCGAGCATATTTCTCTCCACAGCCCTTTGTGCAATTATGAGCTTGTCCATAACTCCCACATTTAAATACTACGTAACACTGCCTTAAGTCATCACTGCCACCACACACTGATGGAAGACTTTCGTCTTCAGGTTCTGGAGTGTTTGACGAGAAGTTGTCGCATAACTTCCCGAACGCTGCCTACCCGAGTTGGATTTTTCGGGTGACTTATTAATAAGTTTATGTTATTAACTGGACAGTCTCAGGTAAAAATAATGACCAACAACTTCGAGAACATCGTTCTCAAAAACTGCTGCGAGGGCAACATGAACGTAAGACATAATTTTCCTTGTCCATGTTGATTTTAAGCTTCTGTGAAACTCCACCGAGGTTACTGAGCATTGTACTGAGTTCCTCGAGCGACTCTGAGTCGCACGAACAAAACAAAGGTTAGTTGATGTATTTGCCCTATATGTAGTTTCGGAGAAATAATGTCTGCAGTATCGCCCAGGTTTCAAGTGACTGAATCGAAGATATATTCCACAAACTCTACAAGTAAATGGTCGAATATTCCTCAAATTTCTGTATAACCTAGTGGACTGTTCGGTTGTGGTTGACTGTGCTTATGCATTTTCAGAATCCAGCCTGTTCTAGAAGCTAGACGTCATCAAACATAATAAACTTAACATTAACAAGGGTTGAATATAATTTAATTTTTGAAGTGGATCAAACTGGATTGTAAGTTATGAAAAACAGCTTTGCTTATTCTGTTGATGGTGTCACCTCTACCTCTTTCAACCTCTAGCCTATTAGCGGATAGAAATAAGAAAAACAAGGAGTGATCAATTAAAGTAATAAATTTACTGATCCGTAGGCAGTTTGTTAGGGCAACACAAAATTTGTGGGTCGTGGATGTACGGCCTGTCTGTTCTCGCTCCGCAGTGCAGGTACTATCCTGGGAGTCCGGGCGTAGATGGTGGGTGCCCCCGCAGATGGTACGGTATGTTGGTGCTCAGCTTCGCAGTGAATACTAAATCCCGAGTTAGGTCGGTGTCAGCTCGGTAGAAAAATCAAGTTGTATTCTGAGTTGTTCTGAGTTGTTCTGAGTTCCTGGAAGTGATAATACCACAATGTTATGAAATGGCATATCAATCATCCTATCTGGGGTACACCCACACGGCATCAGGATTAATGAACCTGCCTATTAGTAGTAGTATTGCCGTGGTGGTATATATCCAGAACGGAGTTTACAAATTGTTACAATAAATAATTAAGTTAAAAAAGCTAAGTTATACAAATAAATTTAAATAAGTTTTAGAAAAGAATTAATGTTTAAGCTAATGTTTATTTGAAAAATGGAAGGTAGTTAATTAAAAATATGATGCAATTTCAACATAAATGTTAAAGATGATAGACATTATGATGGTGTTGAAAAGAATAGAAATGATAATAGCAACTGAAAATTAAGAAGTAAACAAAATGTGTACACAGTAAGACATTTAAAACATGATATAAAAGAAAGGCAATTTATGGTGTTTGTGTGCTATTTGAAACTTACCCTACCGCGGGAAGGCGCTTTCCAAATAAATATAACAATGTAGTATATTTATTAAAGTTATTTTTCTACTTAAACACTTATTTTAAATGTAAGCAATATTACGCGCAACCGGCTAGAGCGCACGGGATTGCATTAAGTGGCGTGGACACGCTTTGTGAACAGTCTAGTGACGACTCGCGGGCGCCGGCGGCGGCCGGGTCGACCGCTTGGAATGTCGTCGCATGCGACCCTCCGCTCCGCACGCCCATCACCCGCGGCTGCCCTGTACCACTCATAAGGACCGTGCGCATACAAAAGACGTTATTATGGACCTTGTACCTACACCTGTATATTATTTGTAAATAGATAGTCCCTAGTTTATTATAATAGAATATTATTAGATTTTATTGTTTGTACATATAACTAATTTTAAAGTATTACTTTCTAACATTATTACTAGTTATGTAACGCTTCGTTACAATGGTAATAACAATATCAATCAAACTTTTAACAACTCCTTTGATAACTCTTAATTTAGTGACTCAGACTCAAGGGAACGAAGTTACCAGACGTTTCAATTTGATTTAAATTATAGTAATTAGAATTTCGAAGGCAGTATTTTGTACTCAGTGAAATACATTTAATGCGTTGTTCACCGAGGGGAGAAAGTGACCAATTACGATTTAGAGTTAAGAGGGAAAGGCGTTCTCCATAAAAATGTATTCCCTTATTTTCTTTTGGAATAATACCTCTGGAGCAAACTTGAATTTCGGCTGGTTTCGGTCCGGTCATTTTCTTTTTTTCAGCAACTAATTATATAACCCAAGAAAATATGACTTATATGCCCCGTATTACCGCCATGGTAAAATACTATTTGATAAATTTTAAAAGATTTTAAAATATAAAATAATATAAGCTTAGATATACTCTATATTAAATTTTAATGCCAAAAGTATTTAATTGAATCAGCTCAGTTTTCGAGAAAGAAAACCAAGGGCATACAAAACGTGGATTTCATGAATTATCTACTTATTCCACTAGTACACAAGAGAAAGGAATGAAATTTGCTTCTAACCATAATATCATGATAACATATGTAGTAGTGCTTTCTTTTACTGCTAATAGGCTAGCTTGACCACAATCTCAATTGATAGTAAGTTTTAATATGATCATACGAGGAAGGGGCTCTAAAAATACAGTTACATGGCTTTCGCCAATTTCTACCATCATGTTATAACGACTCCCATTCTAAGACTTACTTAGAACGGAAGGGTTCCGTAGACAATGCTAGTAGCGATCACCCATCCGGGTAACGATTGCAACAAACACTTCTTTCTAAGTGTTGACCCGTCGGAATTTGCCGGCCGTGACTCTTACTTCATAAGAAATATAACACAGTTTAATTACATTTACACGTATTACTTTTTTATATATTATTATTCACAAAATTAAAAATTTCGAGCTGGTATCTAACCAGCATTACCCAGTTTTAGCAACCTATCAAACGCACCATCACCACGCAATACGTTGTTCTTGAGGAGTAACATTTTTTGTCTGAAAATTCAACGTGGAAATAGGAGCGCGTCAACATCTTTATGTATCGTATATATATATATTACACGAAGCATGATGATGCTTTTACACGGAGTATGATTTTCGAAGCGTTTCGATTTTACACACTAAGCAGAAATTTTGGAGTCAAGGCCTCGAAAATTTCTCGAACGCTTCAATGTCTTAATTATAAATAAATTTATAATGCACTTTTTGCACCGGCATATTTGTTTAAAAATAAAAACGTACTTTATGCTTAAAAATAAGGTAATAAAGTACCTGCTATACGATCTTAATAATAGTATAAAAAACTATATGTATATAAAATAAGTATACCTATATTATCTGACGGAAATAAAACGTGTCCGTAAAGACAGCTCAAGTGTTCATGACACAAGACAAAAGCCCCAGCTTTATGGGTGGATTTAGAACGTCCCTTTCCGATCAATAGACTGATAATATGAGAATAGATAATAAAAAACTACTTTGAAACCTTTTTTTATTTTGCCAAGGAAATGTTCAAACTAAATAAAGAAAATTGTGTATATAGAATACGCAGTGCGACGTCATTTGGTTGGCAATATTTATCACAGTGCGTATTTGAATGATCGTGTAAACTGACATCAAGCAATTTTTTTTTTACCTCAAAATGAAAATGACTTTAACACTCAAAGGTATGAAATAACTTGTTGAAGTCAATAATATGATAGTTTAAAAGAACCTATAATCACAATATTGTGCGAATGGGACCACTTCGACAAGTTATTTCACACTTTTGAGGGATAAAGATGGTTCCATTTTGATCAAAAAAATTTACTCTTTTTAGTGACCCTTGCTATTTACGGGATCGTTTGTTATTCACTGGCAAGGACTATATCATCATGATAGGAAAACACTTCATTTATAGAGTGTAACTCAAAAACGCATTGAACTGATTTTGATAAAATTTAAATGGGGCTATACAAAAAGCACTAGCTTTCAAATAAAACAGAAATCATCAAAAACGATTCACCCAGTTGAAAGTTCTGAGGTAACAAAAATAAACGCACGCCTGCTTGCAGGCTAAATACAGTGACTAACATTATTATACACGAGCTTAAAATGTAATTTGATGATGTATTCTGGCAAATAAACATTTGAATTTGAATTAAAAAAAATACAGTGGAATTGAGAAACACCTCTTATTAATGAAGCCGTTTAAAAATACGGAACCAACGTCTGAGAATGTATGAAATAACTGGTTGAAATCAACACCATGATTCTTACTTCATTATTGCATACTTTCAGTGAAAGTGGGTTTGATTTTTTAAACCTGTTTTTACTGTTTTAGCATACTGCTTACAAGATTGATTTCCATCGCCCACAATTCTGGTCACCATCGACACGAGTCGCAATCACCATTATATCTAAGTTTTTTGGCCAACATATTTTTCAGTGAATTGACTTTAACATTAAAAGTACTTAATTGACAATTAAATACCACTAAACTGAAGGTATTATAATAGTTAAATAAGCAAGCAGTGCTTCCGTCCTTAGGCGAGCACACGGTTCCGGTTATTGTCGTTGCACACAACCCTCAAGTAGAAAATCAGTCGCCAAGCACCTAACAGTGTGTTCCGGCAGCTGTCGTTGAAAACCAGTAATTCTAATTTAGCTTGAATAACATCTTCGACTACACCATCACTTACCCTCAGGTGAGATAGTGGTCAAAGGCTGGCTTCAATCAGCTATAATTTTGTTTATCTTGATATTAAACCTATTTACTCTCATATTTTTTTGCGCTCACACAAAGTCTTACTTAACTCTTGAGAGTTTGAATTCACTCAAGTATTTTTTGTTATAAAACGTATATAAAATGTAAATAAATATATAAAGACTTGGATAGTCTCGAATCGCACAAAATATTCCAATATCAATGCTCCCTATTTCCAACCACACACTCCGAAAGGAAGTTTCCTTTAGAAATGAAAATAAAATATTTTCTGTGGCACACTGACTCGCAGACTTGGCTGAATGGCGACGAGTTTTATACTTAATAGCAATGTGGGTTTAAGTTCCGAGAGCTGTAAAGCTGTTGCATGAAGATACTCGTATATTCTTTTGAAATCACGAAAGCCCAACGATTTTAAGAAATATACTATACTAGCGGTCCGCCCCGGCTTCGCACGGGTATTTAACAAAAATTATAAATTTAAACACATAAAAAAGTAGTTATTGTTACATAAATGTGATAGTAAGACTTATAGTATTGCGAACATTTTTATATATATTGATGTCTTCTATAAAATTGCAGTACATCTTTGCTCTATTTACGCAGCGTACGCGATGTAACTATATATTATTATATGGTATATTTTTTCGCACTTTGGGTTACATTAACGGTGTATTCATACGAATCCCTAACTTGTTTGAAAATCTTCTATAATCTATGTTCTTCAGGGATAATGATGAATTCTTATGATGATATATTTTTTCAATTCGGTTCAGTAGTTTCAGAGCCTATCAATGCAAACAAACAAACCTACAAACCAACAATCAAATCTTTACTCATTATTATATTAGTTTAGATTTAGATATAATTATGTGACTGGATTACTATTGCTGGAAGTAAAAACTTTTTGTAGATAAAATCTAGGGCGTTCTTATTCGTAATATATTCGACCAATTTTATCTTCTTCAAAAACTCAGTGTGTGTATTTAGGGAATGCTTTGCAAAAATTCTAAACTTGATTATTAAAACTCTTTTCAGTTTCATGACAAACATGTATAAAAAATAATAAAAAATATGTAATAAGTACTTTCAGATAATGAGTTTTTTTTTTAAATTCAATACATAACTAGGTATCTGGGGACAATAAATCATAGTTTCTTAAAGTATTAGTTGTTATATTTCCGCAAAGTAACGCCTGACTCTAGACAGGCTGGCGTTACTTTGGCAGTACAGTAGACTGTACTATTGGTTGTTTCATATGAAATTGGAGTTTTGTCAAAGAACATAATATACAACAGGTTTTGTCAAACTAACCATTTAGATCTCAAATATTTGGTCTTGGGTAAGGTTTTTTTTTCAATAAAAATTCTCATTTCAAGTTTAGGCTTGCTTCTTTGTGATTCATTTGTATCCGCGCCATTTGATTTTTCTTTGAAGTTGTTCTGTTCACAATATGGAAAGCTTAAAAGATCGGGTTATTTACGAATACGAGGTCCACCGTGGTACCAGCATCAAAGAAATAGCTCTAAAAATTAATGACGTGTATGGGGAAGCTACCGTAAAAGAAAACAAACTACGTTTCAGGTTCCAATGTTTTCGTTCTGGATTTTTTTAACAACAGAACAAACCTAGTGAACAGCCATAGACCATAGTTGACAATGGAGTATTAAAAGTGATCATGGAAGCAGATCAATCGCAAACCACGTCACAGTTAGTTTCTGTGTAGGATAAAACAATTTTAATTCACTTGAAATAAATTAGAAAAGTGTAATAGCTCGAAAAATTGGTACCGCATGAATTTACTGAAGCAAACCGGCAAACATGAGACAAGTGTTGTGTTATATTATTCAACCTTCACAAAAACGAGGGGATTTTGTATCGTATCTATATACTCGTACTAGCTTTCCGGGCGCGGCACCGCCAGCGCGTATTTCGGCTATCGCGCGAAAACGTTAACCTCTTTTTGTGCAGTCAGATAAAAACTATCCTATGTTTTTTCCCGGGTCTCAAACTATCTCCATACCAAATTTCATTCAAATCGGTCCAGTAGTTTTGGCGTGAAAGCGTAACAGACAGACAGACAGAGTTACTTTCGCATTTATAATATTAGTACTGATAACGGAATGTATCTGTCAGTCACCGTACTCTCCAGGATTGACTAAAACAGATCACCACGTTTCCGGAATTTGGACTTCTTGCAAGAAAAAAAAAACAATTTCAACTCGCAACAAAACAAAGGTATCAATGAACTACTGATAATGGCGAAAGTGCAATAATAAAGATGGTATATACTTAATTAATAAGTTAAATTAAATTTCATATTGAAAACCGTTTTGGTTTTTCTTTACAAAACGCCAATTTCTTATGTACAGAACATATTAAGTATAAAACATAATTGCATCTGAAGAATCAGATCGATCACAAGTTGCTGGTTTTAACAGATGTTCCACACATTTAATGTCAAAATTACTTCTAAAGATTGATTTCAACTATAAGATTTTTACTAGCGTGTCGTGTTGTTTTATTGTGGTCTGAGAAGCTTACAAAACAATTTGCATAGAGATGTTGTGCAAATGTTAATTGCGCAAACAACTAAAAGTAACAATTAGTTTGAAATCGGGGCTGTAACCACTAAGAATTGATTAATTGTTACTGTGTAATGTGATGAAGATTAACAATTACATAATTGTTAACTAATAATAATAATAAGTTTATTGTTCATTAAAACACACACATAAATACAATACATAAGTTAAGAAGTTCAAAATAATCTATGATATGTTTTACTCACTAAATTATACAAGACTTGCATAGCCCTCACTAAGAAAAATCTTGAATCGAGGGTGTTTGCTTCCTTCAAGTTCACAATATTGGTAGTTACTGCAGTAGTAAAATTAACAATTAAATAATTACAAATCATTATCTGCTACTATGAGACAGAAATATTTTTAAATTCTTCAATATAACTAAAATTAACATTGTGTGAGCGTGGACTTTAATAGTAAAGCGAGCTATTATAACAAAATTATTACCTAACTAAGTTAACAAAGTTAGCTTTACAAGTTAACCAACCAATTAAGTAACGTTCAGAATTTACTTGCTTTTAAATTTTGGTAAGTTATTTCTACGGTTATCACCTAGCACGCCTCATAAAACGTGTAACTGTATATTTTTTAAACGTTTGATTTGCTAATCTATAAGTGTTAATAATATAAATAAATAATCACAAATAGTAAATCTATATGAAGGGCATATGAAACTTATCTAAGCTCTTGCTAAGTTTTGGTTTGGGACTGCCGAGGTATTGAATGTGTAGTTTTAATTGTTGCGTAGAAAATTAAAAAGTAAATTTCCATTTTGCTACTAATTGTTCAATTAAGCAACATTAAACCAAATAAATTAATTGTTTTATGCAACTAATAGCATTACTTAAATTAATCATAAACTGTATCGCACTCAATAAATTGACATAGTATCAAGTCTTATTTGGTAAGTACAAGATGGTATGCAGCATGAAACATGTTCCAACATATGTTCACTGTTAACTAAACCTAGCGATGAGAAACATGGTCTTCTATATTGTTCCTACTCAGTAACTAAGATATGTTGTACGAGTTACTGTAATATTCAAAATAAACAAGGTTGTGCAAAGAACAACAATACCACTCGGCCACTTGAACATGGCCACTTGGTATAGGCATCCGCTGCGAAATTGGAGGACGCGGGTTCGATTCCCGCCTTGGGCATAAAATTTTGTACTCCAATCAGTACTAATATTATAAATGCGAAAGTAGCTCTGTCTGTCTGTCTGTCTGTTACACTTTCACGCCAAAACTACTGGACCGATTTGAATGAATTTGGTATGGAAATAGTTTGAGACCCGGGAAAAACATAGGATAGTTTTTATCCAATTGCGCAAAAAGTAATGTTTTTGCGCGATAACCGACATACGAGCGGGCGGAGCCACACCCGGAAAGCTAGTAATTTGTAAAAATATGATTTTCGCTTAGCACGCGATAGTGGTTGTAATCATAACATTTAGAAACAATAGAGCAGTTCGCCTCTTTCTTTTCTTTCATCTTAACTGATGCTTATGATAAAAATAAGAATACGCAATATTGGTTTGTCTATTGTTGTTATTATAATGTACAGTAACCCTCATACTAGGAATGCATGTCTCATGAGGACTATTCTCCCATTAAACAATCTATGAGATTTAGTTCAAACTAATGTGCTGCAACGTTCATTGTACATAGAAAAATCGATCGTAGTATACAAAAAAGTTAACGTTACAGATTTTATATTTTCTAAAATATAATCTGCTATTTTTTATAATATATCTAAAATAATGTATTTGTAACAGATCAAAGTTTTTGTATGTTTTTAATGAAAGTATAATTACTCCCAAACCACAAAACATTCACGAACAGATAAGCAGTAATTTTAATAAAGGTTATTTTAATTCATGTGCTCGATGAAAAGAACTAGTTATTTTTGGGAAAGTTCTTTTGTACAACGGTTCTACGAGCCAAAAATACCCATCGACAAAAAAAAACAAATTTAACGCGAACATAATCTCGACGGATGAAAATGTATAAAACACTGCTCATTCTTTCTACGAGAAATTGGTAAATACGGAACATTGATTTTATCAAACTTTGCGACATTTTCCTTAATTCTGTAATCCTGTTAAATCGGGCATTATTATTTGAGAACGAAAATACGAGTGCTAATTCAAGCGATATGAAAAATGACGAATAATGTATACTTACTGCTTTTTATAGGTATCTGAGTAGAGAAGACTGGGCAGGGCTAATAGAGAGCTAGCGCACCACACTGTGAAGAGTGCTGCTCGCGCCATCGTTCTACTCAATCGGTGCTGTAGAGGTTTCACTATTGCCACGTATCTGTAAAGAAAAAAAACAGATATGATTTTGTACCCGAAGAAATATAACCAGGTTAGTTGGCTTATATATATTTTTTTTTTATGCCTGATAGGTAAGCCTTTGACTACCATCTCACCTCATGGTAAGTGATGATGTGGTCGAGGATGTTGTTCAGGCTAACCTAGAGTTACTGGCTCTCAAGGACAGCTGCCGGAACACACCGTTAGGTGCTTGGCGACATATTTTCAACTTGAGGGTGGTAGCTAGCCAGGCGGACATTCGCAAAGTGCCCTACCACCATTTTTTTTTTTTTTTTTTCACCCGGGAAAATCCTTTATGGATACCACCCGCCCCGGGGGGAGCGGAGTGATTATGTGGGAGTCCTCGCCTGAAGGGCCTTACTACCCCCTCGGGGGGGTAGTAAGTGAGGTTACCCACTAAAAACCCGGGATGAGCAGTCTGCCGCCTAGTAGGGCGAAATGGGGTAGCGTTAGCAGTCACCATCTCGCCCCGGCGGCCGGCCCGTCACCGATGACGGGCCCCGGCCAATGGAGGGATGACCCGGCTCATTGAGGCCATCCCCCAGACGTGTGGGATCGTGCAAGCCAGTGGAGAATCCCCCGACTCTCCACCGATGATCCGCACAGCACTAGGAAAGAGCGAGAAGGCGCCCGAATCGCCTTCTCCTCCCCCCAGTTCGTCTACGCCGGAGCGGGTCCGCGAGGACGTCGTCCTCCCTCGCTCGCTCCGCGGCCTCTTTCTGCGCCATCACCGCTTCGCAGAAAGAGACCACCGCCTGCCACGATCCGTCGCTGCCGAGCATAGCGTTAACCACGCTCGGCAGCGACAGATCTGCGCCAATGACCGCTGTGAGGGTGTGCCGCATGGGACTCCACGCGGCGCACTCCTCCAGCGTGTGGAGCGCCGTGTCTTCTGGCGCTCCACACTCGTGACAGGCGGGGGTCGCCTCCCGTCTCGCAATGTGATGCAGGTACCTTCATAAACATCCGTGTCCGGAAAGCACCTGCACCAATCGGAAGGTCAGCGACCCGAATCGCCGCCCTACCCACCTCCGGAGGACTGGGCGAATGGCATCCACCGTCCTCTGTCCAGGGACCGGTGGAGCCAGGTCCTCCGTCCACCGCCTCAACAGGGCGGCCCGCGCCCGCCGTCGCATGCGCGTGACCTCCTCCCACGCTGGAGGCTCCCCGCGGGATCTCCTCGCCGCCACGAAGTGGTAAACTTCGGCGAGGATCTCCGCTTGGAGCTCCCAGGGGGGATCACCGGCCAACACGCATCCCGCCGTCCAGGACACCGTCCGGTACCCGCGTATCGCCCTCGTCGCGATGACCCGCTGCGGACGTCGCAGCAGGGCCTTATTGGCGCGACCGAGGGCGTCCACCCAGACAGGTGCCCCGTACAAGGCCATACTCCGGATCACTCCGGAGTACAGGCGACGACATGTGGCGTTCGGGCCGCCCACGTTGGGCAGCAGCCTCCCAAGGGCGGCAGCGGCGCCTATGACTTTTGGGGCCAGTTGAGTGAAGTGGGCCCCAAAAGTCCACCGCCCGTCCAGGATGAGACCCAGGTACCTCATCTGGGTCCCAACCCGGACCAGGACCCCGTCCAGGTCTATCCGCGTTCCTGGAGGGGGTCCCCCCCGAGGCCCATGGAACATTAGGGCCTCGGTCTTGGAGAGGGCGACCTCCAGCCCCAGGGCACGTATGCGGCCGACCACGAGTGTCGTGGCCACCGTGGCCCGCCGCACCGTCTCCCCGAGGTCCCTCCAAAGTGCCCTACCACCATGCTGTAACGACTGCTATCCTAAGACAACACCCGATACCGACGGCTTAACGTGCCCTCCGAAGCACGGAAGCGCTCAGTAGTAATGTCACCAGCGGTCACCCATCCAAGTCATGACCGCGGCGGAAGTTGCTTAAGTTTGCTGATCGATTCAGAATGGCTAAGCAAACTTGGTTACGAGCGCTTCAAAAATATATATGATTTTAAAGTTTCAAAGTCCTGGATTGGATACTTAAGTTGGACAATTATTAGATTGAAAAAAAAATAACTACTGCAGTTTGAAACTATGCTGTTACCTACATATTATATCTGTATCTGTAACAGCCGGATCATCCACTGAACACAGCTCCCCTATTAAGTGGGTATTAGCCATAATACCAACGCTAGGCAGGCGTCTTGAGGAACGCAGTGTAATTTGGCAGTTCATTAGAAGGCGCTGCCCACCTTCCAGTATTTTTCCCTTAGTCGCCTCTTACGACACCTACGGGATGATATGGGAAGATGCAATTCTAACCCGACACCCCACGGGGAACATATTCTATGCTGGGATATAAAAGCCTACATACATACATAATGTCAACCCATTTCAGAGGACAGGTACTCGTAAGACGCATTTACAATTGCTACGATCTTGACATACCTCTTATGTTCAAGCTTGCTTCCTTCACTGTTATTTACATTCTTCATAATACGCCCGTATCTTCAGGATTACTGTAACCTGCTCTTTTTTTCAGATCAAAATACGTCCACAAAGATACGAATGTTCAACTGTTCTCAGTATACCTTTCTCAACTAACGTCACTATATTTCGTTCATACGCATATGAAATGGCGCATAACGGCGAGAGTTCACAATTGACACAATCAGCGGCAACCTGAGCTGAATTCTAGTGAGAAATACGGGGGAAAATAATGAGGACATTAGGTATATTACTCAGATCCTATAAAAATAAAATACAAGCGCATGTGTGGGACATCACACAAAATTTTTACACTTTACGTTTTTTTTTGTTAGTTTCACGTTTTTTGTTTCATCCAGTCCCACTCATGTGGTGTAAAAACAATGTCTCCTCTAACAACACACAGTATAAAAATGGATGATGTGTTTGTTCAGTTACCTTAAAATAATTTTATTAAATAAAAATGCATTTGCTTACTGTAAAATATTCAAACCATACACATAATTATATAAAAATTTAAATACTTATCAAACATTTAAATCTTATATCTAAAAAGATCATTTTACATAACATAGCAACTATTTTACATTCCCTACAAATAAAGCCCATTAGGAACTAAAGTTATAATTTAATTACTGGCTGGGTGGTATTTGTTTCAAATTCAAAGAATAATTCTAGGTCGGAACAATATCTCATTCAAATGTTACACAATTAAAATCTGGCACAATTAATGAAGCTGGCGTTTCTAATGTACTTTGTACCTATGATGAAAGCTACTATATTATCCCGCTGGCGTTCATTAAAATTTGTATTTCCCGATTCAACGCGTTTCTTTTTCACTTACAATATTTTAAATAATTGCTCCAGCTATGTACAAAACCAGAGCTACCTATGTAACAGGTTTCACCCTCAGGGGAGGCGGCCGGCAACCCGCTAAATAGGGGCTTTATGTGTCATAACTATGAACTTGAATTAAAGCCGATAAACGCAAATCACGTGAGGTGCCGAGCTAGAATGCCACTTCCTATTTCTACCCGTGGGTGTCGTATGAGGCGACTAACGGTAACACCCCAGAAGGTGAGTAGCAGTGCTTTCTGGGGAACTGATATCTCACAATGTGAACACCAAGACGCCTGCCAAGCGTGGAGATTATTGCAAAACCATAATGCGGGGGCTGTGTTTGGCAGTGGACAATCCGGCTGATACAGTACAGTACAACGCAGTTACATAAGAAAGATACACCCCCGCCTAAGACGTTAAAAGTGTCACAATCGACAGGAAAAATTATGGTCACAATTTTTTGACTGAAGCACATTTCTTTGCTCGAATACAAATAATAAAACGTCAACACACCGAAGAATAAATTTTTTTTTATGCTGGATAGTTAGCCTTTGACCACTATATCACCTGATGGTAAGTGATGATGTGGTCGAAGATGTTGTTCAGGCTTACCTAGAATAACTGGCTCTCAAGTACAGCTGCCGGAACACACCGTTAGGTGCTTGGCGACAGATTTTCCGCTTGAGGGTGGTAGCTACCTAGGCGGGCATTCGCAAAATGCCCTACCACCATGCTATAACGACTGCCATCCTTAGACGACAACCGGGACCGACGGCTTAACGTGCCCTCCGAAGCACGGAAGCGCTCAGTAGTAATGTCACCAGCGGTCACCCATCCAAGTCATGACCGAGGCGGACGTTGCTTAACTTTGCGGATCGGTTCAGAATGGCTAAGCAAACTTCGCTACGAGCGCTTCAAATACATATCCAGCTTTTTTTAAAAACTAAGAAATGCCATCAAGGTAAAAGTAGGGGAAAATGAACTCGAGAAGTGTTGCTTTTGCACGAGAACGCACCAGTTAACAAGAGCCACGTTGCGATGACTGCCCTACACAAGTATAGTGTGGCATTGGAATAGTTTACTAAGGATGAACTTTATACGCAGGTACTGACCTATTTTCATAAGACAACCGCTTACCTAACTAATTCAATTACTGTTTTTGTGGCCATTGCAATTTCCTCAATGTATTTAGCAACTTTATGACCGTTGTGCAATGCGCTTTTATGTAACAAGTTAATTGCTGTTATAAGTTCCTTACACAAATTAAAAATTCGTTGTGAAAGCCGCCTTTAATTTTACTAAAGTATCAATAGAAACAATAACAAAAGAAGATATAACCATCGCGTCATCTAATGCTATTTTTACAGTTCTCTTCAAATAGTATTTGTTTGAGAAAGTATTTGTATAGCAATTGTTTGACATCTCTCCGCGAAGGTTTTTGCTTTTTTCAAGTTTCAAAAGCACGAAGGATTTTTCTACATTGCAATGCATGACAACCCAAATAATGAAAATGATGCGTGGAAGGATTAGGAAGAAAATTCAAGAAAAAATCTTCTCTTGTCTTCTGCTTAACTAAGTCGATTTAATTAGTTTCCTTATCCAAATTGTAGGGGAAAGTTATTTTATTTTTTTATTACATTTAAGAATCTAAATCCCTGTACCTTGTAGTAACTGTTACAGGGTTACAGTTCCTTCCCATAAATTATTGAATACTTATAAAATTCATTATTTACCACACTGTATTTCATGCTATGGCGAAACAATATAATAATATCATAATACAGACTGGCATGATAAAGTATATCAAAAATTTTGTTAACATTTTATTTTTGTCTAGTGGTTCTCTAACCAATCATGGTTAAACGTGGCATTTTACTGATATTCAGGGTCATATTTCCTTTGGTAATAATTAAATACTGAAGAAAGGAAACAAACAGTGGCGTTTATAGCAGCCCTAGATTTTAATCAAAATATATGGTTTGGGATCTCAAGGACACTTACGAAGTAAAATAAAGCAGAAGTAAACATATCAAGTCTAATTGAAGAAGAGTTGGACGCATTACTGAGCTACAAATAACCAACACTCTCTCGATTTTTACGATGCACATCCAAAACAGCGGAAAATTTTCATAAACACACAAATGTTTGAATGTTTTTTAACGTAAGTACGCCATTAATATCCATAAAAGACTTCTTTTATATGGGAAATTATTCTTTTTGTATTACCATTTTGTATCGTTATAGCAAGAAACTGTAAGTAACAAAAGGAGCACAAGAAACTACCCATTTCCTCTAACACAGTAGGATAAGTATTATATTTCACGATACGGTTCAGTGACTGAGCTTTTGTAGTGTTATTTCTTACTCAACTTTGTTTTTTTCTTCTGTACCATGCATAAAGGAAGTAGGCAATATGGAAACTGAACTTTCATTTTTGTTTTTACCCCGTTTGTTGTCTAAGGATGGCAGTTGTTACAGCACGGTAGTAAGGCATTTTGTGAATACTCGCATGGCTAGCTACCACCCTCAAGTAAAAAATATGTTGCCAAGTACCTAACGGTATGTTCCATTAGCTGTCAGCTAGTAATTCTAGGTTAGCCTTAACTACATCTTATACCATATCATCACTTAGCATCAGGTGACATAGTGGGCAAAGGCTAGCCTATCAGCTATATATTAAAAAAACTGAGACTAGTAATTTTAGAAAGTTGACTTGGCAACTGTCTTTGAATCATAATTATTTTTTTATTTATTTAATATTTGATTAACTCCTTCTAAAGCCCAATTTCACTTTACTGGGTTCAATTACTAAATACGCGGATACCTTTACACACCCCCAAGAAGGTGGGAACCAGCGCTTTCTGAGGAACTGATATCTCACGCTTCGATCCCTAAGACGCCCCTGCCAAACGTGAGGATTATGGTAAACCCCCACCATATCGAGGGAGGCTATGTTCAGCGGTGGACTATCTGGCTGATACAGTACATCCGAGCCAGGGCCGAAACAAGTTTTGTCTCGGCTATGACTTGAGTCTCAGCTACCGTGGTGGTGAAAAGGCTTTCCTTATACGTTTAGGTTTAGGTTTTTTTTTTCATTGTTTTTATAACATTTTATTTTTAGCCCAGAACCCCAGAGATTTATCGCAAGAGTATAAAAGCATCTATTCTCCGATATAAGAAATATATAGTTAATAAAGGAGCTTAAACAAAATAGTAAATATATATATTAGAAAAAACGATTTGTTCAATATGAAACGATAATTTTACACTTATACACAATAATACACATCTAGAGGCACTAATTACGCTTTCATTACATGAGACGTGTATTAAAATAGCTTACAATATGTTTATGTAACAACTTTATAAATTGTATTGATACACTATTCTTCTTGTAATATTTTGGAATTCGATGAAATGAAAGAATTTTATTTTAAGATATTAAGTGATGAGTGGGACAATTTCCCTCCTGCTTGTATCATCATGCCTGCCCATTAAAGTTACAATATCGCCGTAGCAGTACACCGTCATGTCACTCCTAGGTATTAATTAGCTCTTGTAGCTCGTTCGCCCAGTCATTTCACTTGCTATAGTACCCGTCAAACCAAACCACAGTAGTGTTTGCAATTACTGCCTTGTATGGGCTAACCTGGTAAATACTTACAACGTACGTGTCAGACCTTTTCCTTGTTAGATATCTTACAGCTTATTTCTTCATTATCAAATTACTTTTTCACCTCACAAGCTTGGAAAGGTGTTGTTTATCTTGGACATCAGCTTGAAAAGGTGCTTATTACCCTCTAGCGTGGAAATGGATTTTGAAATCCAATCCTTTATAATAGTTCCAGAATAATGAATAGAACGCTTCTTAGCATCCTAAGGAGGTACCGACTACTCGGGTCTGATGATCTGAGGCTGATGTCTCGATCGTGCGCAAAAAAACGAAACGCGTCGTTTGTGACGTCACGTCGGCTTAACAGGAAAATTAGGCGGAATCGTCACTAGATATATTTTTTTAGATATTTATAAGTGTTTTGATATCGATTTAATGTTGTGATAAAATATTTTTTAAATATTTGTTATCGTCCATATACTCCATTATTATTGCACCTAGAATTTTTCTCACTGTAGTGAGGGGAAAATTGTGCACTGCGCTCGGCAGCTAAGTTATTTTGCGTCTCGAACATTTTATTCTTTATTTTGAACCACTCGTTTTGATTGCGATTCAATCCTCGACACCTTCGCTTTCTCAGGTTACAATTAAAATTACTCGTGGCAAAAAACAACATGCCATGACAAATAACTATTAATTCCCTACATAATAATATATAAGAATAATAATAATATAATAATATTTTTTTATTCATAGCTCAAATGTACGCTTATTTGATACATAAGCTTAATAATATCGGAGTTGGTATATTACAGTATAATATTACGAATTGTTGAGTTAGCTTATTAGTATCCTTGGGAATCACTGCACCCCACACTAGGTCTCATTGGAGCCTGTGTAGTGGGCCTGCATTAACTCTCCACGGTCACTTTAATCCACTCGTCAACAAAAACAAAGTCGTACATAAACATCCTCATCCCATCCGTGTCAGATTTCAAAACGGTCCAGCACCTTAAAATAACACAGAACATAGATATAGGTATTACGATCATAGGGACGCTAAACTATTGAGCACGAGTTTCAGGAAACAATAACCTTTGTCACGAGTTTACACCATAATCTACACGTGCGTCACTTTTACTTAAGGAACTTGGTGCAACTTTTGCGGTTGAAATTCTAGCTTCTAGTTTTACTTGTACGAAGTTTTACTGCTTACTTCAGTTATTGCTTTACCTTATTGCAGGGGATAAGTGATACTTCAGGTCGTAGCGGTTGATGCTGAAGCTATCTGATACCTTGTTTCAAGTTTCTGCTTTTATTGAAACAGTGATGGCTCAGTGGCATTGGCTATGGACTGCCGACCATGGTTCTAATCCTCGACATGGGCTTGAGCTTCACTGCATGGTGGAAGGGCATTCTGCGAATGCTCGCCTGGCGACATGACTCGCTGAATGTGGCTCTTAAGATATTTAATGGATAACAATACACTCAACATAACAATCTTAATGCCCTTATTACTCAAATTGTAGCTGGTATACTACCAATAAAAGCAATCTCAAGGAGAAATGATATCAGGTAAAACCAAAACTTACGGTCCTGTGTCAGCCGTCTTGTCTATTGCTGAACGCAGCGTCCCCCAATATGGGTAGGGGGTATGCCATAATCCCCAAGCTTGGCAGGCGTCTCGCGAATCACAGTGTTAGATATCAGTTCCTCAGAAAGCGCTGCTGCTTACCTTCTGGTGTGTTACCCTTAGTCGCCTCCTTGTAGAGATAGGGAGGTAACATTCTAGCCCGGCACCCCACAGGCTTAACACTTTATCATTTCTTATATCTTTGATCCTATGTGTTGTTAGCGAAACAATATTTTAATATGTTCTTGTGTTGTTCTATGTAGTATATTGTACCTTCCTATCCAAATAAATAGAATAGGTGGTAATTCCGATTTTGATATAGTTTATTTCGCCTAGTATTTTTTTTTTATTGCTGATAGGTAAGCCTTTGACCACAATCTCACCTGATGATAAGTGATGATGTGGTCGAAGGTGTTAACAGGCTTAACCTAGAATGACTGGCTCTCAAGGACAACTGCCGGAACACACCGTTAGGTGCTTGGCGGCAGATTTTCTACTTGAGTGTGGTCGCTAGCCAGGCGGGCATTCGCAAAAATGCCCTTCCACCATGCGATGAAGCTCAAGCCCGCGGCGGGATTCAAACCATGGACCTGCTGCGCGGCAGTCCATAGCCAAAGCCACCGAGCTATCACTGCATTGAATCGCTAGTATACACATTGCATTGTCATAAGTTGTTGTATACTCCTGCTGCTCAGTTAAAAGTATTATTTTATTTAAGCTCTTACGATGATCCAATGGAATGAGAGCTGATTCACCTAAAGAATGATTATTAAAATACGTGTAAGAGACTGGACAACTAGGCGTACCTTGTGGTCCCAGTCGTTTGGCTATTCGCATATATGGACACTCCTAGGCATAGTAAAACACAGATCTTGTTAAGAAGTGTTCTATACAATGGTATGGTAATTCTATACAGTGTTAAGTTTTATAGATCGGTATTGAATTGAAATATTATAAATGTATTGTTATCCTTAAAAACATAATATATCCACAGTCGGTGTTAATTTGTTACGAGCTTTACTTTATTAACAACAGTATTTAGAATCTAACGGTAGAAATCCACAATTTCTGTAAAATTTCACTAAACTATAAGTTTACGAATACACTATGTAGTTACGCTGCAGAATGGCGACCGAAAGTTTTTGAAATCAATTTTGACTTGGAAAACTTATCTTTATTACGCAGCTCAACAAATTCATCTTCCATATTCTCGAATGAATTTCTTAAGTGAAGTTAACCAAAACATTGTCCTTAAGCCGCTATTCTGTCAGAATTAATTAAGCCGCTCATTGATCAACAATGGACGGTAAGGATTTCTAAATTTAGATTTGTTAAATGTAGCATGGAGCTAACGAGATGAATTGAAGAAGCTAAATACAATTTGCCTGTGTAAGTATTACTTATACAAAACCACAATGTGCGTTGGCGTTAGTTAGCTTAGAAAAGCCTACAATCCTGACCTACTAATATTATAAATGGATATCTATGGTGTGAGAATGTTCATATTTCTGAACTTATAAACTTGCATATAGTTATGTGGCTGAAATATATATGCTCAGATAGTCGGATGCGGTTACGAGACTAGATAAAATTTGTACGGATAATGTGCGAGGTAGATTTAAAGAAGCTCCCATCATCGTATCCCATGAAAAACTAAGACACAGTCACCTAAAGTAATAGTGTCACGTGATAAGAGAAGTCGAAACACACGTGGCCTGAACAGCACTGGTTCTCCTAGAAGGTTATAATGAAACAGGGCACTTTCTATTAACATCGTGGACCAGCATATCAAAATTCATTAATAGAGCCCATATACCCGACATGCCAACCCAAGAGAGATCGTCTTAGCGCAAGGCGGAAAACCGACCCCATCTAAAACGAGAAGTGATAAAGACAAAGAAGAAGAAGTAGAAAATTGCATATAGCTGCCAACTTTAATATCTACAGTAAAATTAACCAAACCGTCACGGTAAAGCGACGAATGTCAGATATATCTTTCGAAGAAAGAGTCACGTTCATTGAACATATCGGATGAAAAATAACCTGCTTTAACGTTTCTGATGCGTCCAAAGCTAACCGGTTGCCCTTGTTGTTGACACATACTTCACCTTTCTTTGGATTTGTTCTAATGCATGTTTTCTTTGTGTTCATTTCCAATCTACAAGTTTACTTTGCTTATCTAAAGTGTGAAGCCTTTATTGTAATTCTACGTGATTTTCTGATATTAGAGCATGTCATCAGCAAATCGGAAGTAATTCAGATATTCACCGTTAATGTCTATTCTGAGTCTCGAAGACCACTTCAGATTTCGGAAAATGTGATCTAAAAGAGAGTTTAATAGCTTTGGAGATATTGGTTCTTGTGAATTGTCTGATTGCGAAAATATGATGCAAATTTGAATAACTACTTCTAAACTACTAACTGACAACAGGTTTGGTTCCCAGCCAGTAGTTGAGACTTAAGTTAATTCTTATTTTAGCTTTTTTTTTATTATTCCAGTAGGCTTATCGGGTTATAATTATAATAAATCAATATCATTACAAAACTAAGATCTTTAAGTTGTGTTCTTTTTTAATCATGAAATAAATACGTATCTTTTTTGTTCAACTAGGTGTGTACCTTAATCTTTATGTCTTCTATCATACATTATTGTCTAACTGCTTAAGATACGTAAACTTTACTGAGAAGGGGGCTCGTATGCCAGCAGTGTGAACGTGATCAGTATAGAGGATACTGCATTGTACAATATCAAATTACTATGATGGATAATAAATATACGAAGAAATTCCCACAATAAATATCCTGGACAATATCGAATTCCATCGGTAGCGATTTCAATTTAAGTTTAAAAGTATCGAGTCTCCAATTAAGGTATTGTGAGGTTTCATTCAGCCAGGCTGGATATTTGTGGGTGTACTCCATTAACAATAAACGAAAAATAAATTGTTTCTTCATCTTTGAAAAAAAAGGAGCTTTCCATCCCATTGCGGAATGTTTTTTTTATATATGAATTAATATGAATGATTCCCTGAACTGACCAGAATACGCGAGGGCAGAGTGGCGGCAGGAAAGCTAGTTATATATTATATATACCTAGCTTTCCTGCCGCCACTCCGCCCTCGCGTATTCTGGTTATCGCGCAATATCATTAACCTCTTTTTACGCAGTTGATTAAAAATAATGTTCTTCCCTGGGTCTCAAACTACTTCCATACCAAATTTCTTCCAAATCGGTCGAATAGGTTTTAAGTCTCCTCATTGCATAAAATAATACAAATCTTTCCTCTTTATAATATTAGTATAGATATAGAAGTATATGCGTGTTGAGTGTGTTGCCATTTTTTTGGTCATGCCACACTACTGCAGTAATTTTATTAGGATTCAATTATCGAAAATACAATAGGGGGGAAACAAAATGAATATTCATACATATAAATCTTACATATATATATAATCTTAATCACATAAATGAATCTTAGTCCTTTATGTCGTTCAAATATATAGGACTAATATATATATATATATATACATATTAACATTGAATTTATTTTCTCGACAGATAGACAGTTATCAATTGAACAACTCGGAACAGTTTAAGTTGCATTCATTTACTGTGTCAGGCGGATCTCTCATTGCTGAACACAGCCTCCCCTATCAAATGGAGAGTTTGCTATAATCTTCACGCTTAGCGTGCTATTTGGATATTGCAGTGTTGAATTGAAAGGCAGATCTTCAGACTTAGTTATAAACGTCGGTATTAAATATTACTAAGCATAATACAATTTAATTTCACACAGGGAAAGCATGGTTCATCGAATAAATGTAATTAGACACAAGATAGATTTTTCTCCACCAAAACGAGTCAGTAGTTTCTGCTCCCCTAACTATGAAAAACTAAGAAATGATTGAGTAGGATTTTCCAAGTTGCATATTTAAGGTAGTTACGTCGTATGAGTTTCCAAGATTTTACAAACATAAAACTATATTCTACTGAAACCACTATAACGAAAGCATTTAGACAACCTTACGGCCGTTGAAGACGCAGAAACAGTCCAAATTATCTAGTCCGCAAAACAATTATTCCTATGTTGAGTAATTGAGCAGTCATATTAATGTGCACAGATTACACAAAATAATCTAAAATTCACAAAGCAGTAAAAAGTATTAATCTACTTCCAGCACAAAAAAAAACCATTGAATAACAATTTGGTGATGGTTGGGGGCATTTAAATGTATCTCTTAGGACATGAATAAGTATTGCACGAATATCTAAAATTACTTTATGCCTTTTATGTAAGAAACCAATCAGAATTAATTCATATTTTAAGCTAAACTTAGTAGTAGTAGATAATTTATCGCCAAGTATTTAACGGTGTGTTTCGGCACCTTTCCTTGAGAGCCAGTAATTCTAAGTTAGCATGAACAACATCTTCAACCACATCACACTTATCATCAGGTGAGATAGTGGTTAAAGGCCAACCTATAAGGCATATAAAAAGGCTTTTATTGGGTTAACTATTTCCATATGATACGAGTATGTCAAAGGTGTTAACAGGCATAATTTAGGATACAATGGAAACAAACTTTCAAGTAAAGCTGCTGGTACATATCATTAGATGCTAAGCAACAGATTTTCTACTTGAGAGTGTTAGCTAGCCAGGTGAGCTATCGCAAGATACCCTTCAAACAAGCATTGAAATTTAAGCCAGTAGTAGGGATCAAACCATGAACCTGCATCATGGTAGTGCACAGTTATTTCCGCTCGGCTATCATTGATTTAGAGCAAATATGAATACTTCACCAAAATTAACTTTTCAATTATTATCAGAATAAAAAAAACGGATGTGCAGGGCTACTAAAATAAATGAAAGCCTGATTTACTTTTCCTCTCATTTATCTCGGAATGAAATGTCGTTTTAGGAGGATGTGATTGATTTCTTTCATTTTTATCTTAGAAAGGTATCAGTCACAACTAAATTAGATCGTATCTCCGTCAACGGAATTTATTGTATCATACAAATAATAAATATAATAATACATATCATAAAGGTTGGGACAGCTGTCATAATCATTATAATATTCTCTTTGATTTAACTCAGCCCGATAGTGGAATATTTTCACACATATATTTTCTGTAATTCGGTGTGTACAACAAATACATCAGTACTATTAATATTATAAATGCGAAAGTAACTCTGTCTGTCTGTCTGTCTGTTATGTCTGATATGCCAAAACTACAGGACCGGTTTGAATGAAATTTGGTATAGAAATAGTTTGAGACCCGGGAAAAAACATAGGATAGTTTTTATCCAACTGCGCAAAAAGAGGTTAATGTTTTTGCGCGATAACCGACATACGCGCGGGAGCCGCGCCCAGAAAGCTAGTACTTTATATATCTATTTAACCCAAAAAGTGTATTAATAATTATAATTATTTTCATAAAACACATTCCCCAGCGAATGGATGATTTAAATAAATTGTGAGTCGCACAATAATCTGTGAAACGTAGTCTAGTTGCGAAGTCGCTAGTTCGTAATAATTGAAATGTCGATTATTATGAAAGTTTTTTCGAATACTTTTCCGTATTTTATTGCAGTTTGAAGCTTATAGAGTGGATCCGAATCAAACTTGGTTAATTCCTTCTTATATATCAAATCGTATATTCATTTGTCTGACGTTATTATATTCACGTAATATAACCCAGTTGGTATTTAATATGAAGTGCCATTTTGTTCCCAGAAGATCTTATTTCATATATTACTCCAATTATGTTATATTTTATTGACACACTCCACGAGCTACGCTTTATTTGATTTCATATTCATATAATGATATTGTTTTTGTATTGAAAGTAGAGGTATTCCTTCCTGACGTTAACCGTTTTCGTTAATTATATTTTGAAGCAATGACAGCAAGTATAGTATTGTGATTTGCCTAATGATTTAGCATTTTCAGATTTCAATGCCGTAATGGGTTTTTGATAACGGAATCATTAGTGAACATAAGGGGAGGGTTTAGAACGCGCATTAAAAATCGGGGGAACTCCGACTTTAAGAGTGCGTTAAATAATCTGTAAACGTGACCCACTTTCACAGAAGATATCAATACCGAATATCATGAAATGTAATATTATTACTACATTACTTAAATATATTTTACCTAAAATCTTTAGACCTTTAGTAATTATACGACTCTAAACGGTTTAAATCGCGTATATTTATCATTATTTTTGTCTCGACTTTTCAAACACTTTGCAGTGATCGTGGTCACGGAGTGACTAATTGGTTTTGATTGTCACATGAGTTATTAAGAAATTATTTGGTCTACCGTCAGAAGTTTTATATTAAAGCTGTTTAATTAATATGTGTAACAATCGCAAAAACCTAAGACAACATTTTTAGATCTTTGACGACATTTCCAACATATACTTTGCCTGTAGCACCAAAACTTCTTGTGTCAAACATTTATTTGTAAAATGAAGAACAACGTTCTGAAATTAGTATTTGCTCCTTCCATGTTAGTGAACCAACTTATTTTTTTTATAGGTACTCTCAAATTTACTTGCATTTTAGACGGGTCGATTACAGTGACTGTTATGTAGCAGCGTGCGTTAATATGAGCCATGTTTCTATGTATGATTTTCGATTTTCATACCGTTCGGCAACGAAGTGCCAATATATTATGTTCTGTCATACCACATATTTTCTCAAATAAGATTATACGACATCCGCATGTTTGCCAATATAATAATATATCACTCAAAAATAGTGTTAGCTTTATTTTAGTTGCATACTTTTGTAACGTCTTTGATTGTAAGTATTGAACAAACGCAGATCATCAAGCGCAAAAGTAATAGACCCTTGAGTCCAAATCACTATGCTCTAGAAAGATTGGAGTCGTTAAATAACAAATTATGAACATGTTGTTTAGAAGTAGTTTACATGTAGTGTTTTACATATATGGATAAAAATGACAATATTTTACAAACACTACGCCTTACCCGAAAATACGATTCATATATATCTATCTCTTGATAGAAAAAAAAATACATTAATACAGCTTCAACATTTTGCCTAGTTGTTAACGAACGTTAGTGAGTAACATGGTTTCATTTATTATATATAGTGATGCAATATCTGAAAACTATTATGCGTTTCAAAAAGATTAGTTTTTATTTGAATTTAATAAAAAAGTTCGCTCATTCTCTTGCCTAGTTCTGTTTCGCACACCCCCACGCAAAACGATGTTTCTCTGTTCTACGCATTGATTCTATCAATTTTCAAAGACGACTCCATCTTAATATCTTAACAAATACTTCCACTTGGAGGATAAACCGTATATAAACATAATGAAACCAGGAAAGAGAAGAGATTATGGTAAATAACGACGAATGCAAAATAATACTGGAAATGAATCTATAACAAACAACTAAGAAATTAGCATCATTGTTTTATTTATAATAATGACACATATGCATTGAATTGCTAAACGCTTGCGAATACCAAGTATTTGCTCTTGTTTAAGTGTAGCCAAGCGTCACCCCCTACTCAGTGGGATATTTAGAAGTATTTGCAAAGCGGCTTTTTTGACGCTCAGAACTTGACCCTCGAACATGTCCCATCTCTCGCAACTGTACAGCGCATTATTACATCTACAATCTATTCCATGAATACAGAGCCTCTAATGTGTATAACGCCTCTAACGGTACAGTGACTCTTACAATGAATATTGAGTTGATAGTCATTGTATCGTCATCATAGTAATTTTCATACCATACAGTTATTTTTAATCAGATTCCATTGCATTGGCAAATGTGTTGTTTGTTAGGTGATGGAAAACTCGACAAGCGCGATGAAAAGCGCAAGCAGGCTTCCTGGGGTGCCTAGGAACTACTCCTGAAGCTGCTTGGACAATACACTATGAAAATCGACTTGTTGAAAATATCGATTATTGCATAGCTATCACCGTTGTTTGTGCGTGTGCGCATCCCTCTTGCACATTGCACATCCCTATCTACGTCAGTCTAAAAAACTCAAATTCGGAAGACGGACGCGTCAAGTAAATCTCCGCTTTACCATATAAACTTAAGTGATCTAAATAAAAAACAACTGTGTTGTGTCATCTCCAAAAAGGATACTGTCGTCTGGGGACATATTTTGGTAAGTCTGCTCGTATTGTCATTTTCTAAAATCTTACAAACAATAGCTCTCCGATCGCTTTGGAATTTAATTAATTTCATCCCTTAATGTTGTGTGACCTCCTACGGTTATGCAACATATTTTGGTGCCGAAACCCGGGAATAACTTTCCATCAAGTAATCTGATCCAATTAGCAAGAAATTTCATTAACTTTCGTAATTTGCACAAATGGCCGTGTCATCCGTCCAGGCGGTGACGACGACCATAAAATAATCGCTTCGAATCCCGTTAGATTTTGAATATTTCTTAAAAGTATATGAACAACACGGTAGAATTATTTATCTATTTTATATATCTGTATTTATTTTCTATTTAAAACGTAGATTAATGAAGAAAATAACAAACATTCCAATTATCGTTCAACTATTAAAATTGCCTACCTATATATCGGCCGGCTCCCGCGCGGCATTCTACGGTAACACGGCAGTGTTATTATCTTTCGCTGTTTGTTTACTACTTCATATGGGCGATCCGTCTTATCACGCGTTCATTCAGTGATTTGTATAAATCAGTTCAGAATTGTGATTCATGCGTTGCTTAGTACATGTAAATATTTCGTATGTAAGTTCAGTACATGTATTATTCGGTGCATTCTTTCGTTACAACAATTACAGTTAGCTAACAGCTCAACTGTCTTTTAGCTACACCTATATAACTATAGTTTCGTATAACAAGTAAATATTATCGTACGCGTTGTTATGATTCATCATAACATTCATTCTTAGTTGAGCGTATATAAGTTGTGAAGTGAGTGAACTTCATTTCGTAAATCGATAGTTTATATAAATAAGTATTTTAAAGTTCGGATTTAGGGTTCAGTGAGTAATTATTGTTGAATCATTTGTTTTTGTTTAAAATATTTTTATTAACATGTCTTTCGTAACTAAACGGGCTCTTCTTTCCAAGAAGAGGAAATCAGTAGAAAGTTGTGGGTTTACAAGCAGTGACTTGCCTGTATTACGACGTAAACGTACTTTAGCACTTAATCGTATGCGAAAAACATTAGAAGTTGCTCATATAGCTGAATCTGATTCTACTCGCCTAGACGATTTTATGGCTTATTATTCTGCATTGAAGAAGCATGCAGACGAATTTGAATCTGCACATACGGATATTTTAAGCATTATTGACGATGCGGATGCAGAAGTGGATGACAGTCTTCGAAGTGAATTTGACGATCTATATTTTAAGGTGCTCGCGATTTATCGCCGATTGTCTCCCCCCGTCCCAGTATCCATGGAGTCACATTCTATACAGACTTCAGCTATTAAACTTCCAAAAATTTCTCTTCCGCGTTTTGGTGGTAATATTAAAGAATGGCCTATGTTTTACGATGCGTTCAATTCGCTCATTCATTTGAATGAATCGCTTTCGGACTCTGATCGAATGCAGTACATCCGGGCTAGTTTATTCGGGGACGCATTAGGACTTATACGTACATTTCCTATACAAGGCACTTACTATGAAGAAGCATATAAGACATTAGTGTCTCGTTATCGTGATAAACGTGAACTCGCTTTTACATGTTGGCGAGAAATGCAAAACATAAACTTAAAGGTGAACTCACCTACCGAATTTAGACGTGTCTTAGATCTTTTTAATGAAAATTTAGTTATTTTAAAAGGTCTTAAGTTACCAACGGATCAATGGGATTTTATCCTTTGTTACCATTTGTTGTCAAAATTGGATTCAAAAACGCGCTGTGCCTTTGAACATGCGCACCCATCTTCGGAATTACCTTTGTATAGTGATTTAAAAGATTTTCTTGAATCTCAGTGTGACGCGCTCGTGCGAGATACCCACTTTTCGGGTAATCGTAACAACCAAACGACTACAAATAACAACAATAATAAAAAGATTACTTCTTCGCTCTTGTCGAATTCAGAAAAAATAACCACCAAGCAGGAAGTGAAACCGTCTAGTACTACATCAACTACAGCGCCTTTAGTGGCGTCTAAGTGCTCTTTCTGTTCAGAAATTCATTCTATTTTGCATTGTAAATTATTTGCATCTAAATCTGTTCAAGAACGGCAAGATTTTGCTAGAAAAAATCGTTGGTGTTTTAATTGTTTAAAGCCTTCACATATCATTCGTGACTGCAAGTCTCCTTTTACTTGCCAAAAGTGCCGTCAAAAACACCATACACTCCTTCACCAAGATCAGGATTCGAATCATACCGAACAACAACCTTCGGCCAGCAGTGACTCAGTCCGTGTACTGACTAATGTTGGTGATAATTCAGTTGTTCTTCTGTCTACGGCTGTTATAAACATTTTAGACGTGACGGGCAACTACCAATCATTTCGTGCGGTGATCGATAGTGGTAGCCAAGCCCATTTTATTTCAGAACGTGCCGTAGAACGTCTCGGTCTCGACAAACGCATGACCTCGCGCCAAGTTCGTGGTTTAGGTCAATCGTCTGCTTCAATTTCTGGAGCGGTTCTATTTAAAATTGGCATCAACAATCAAGTAATGTTCAACGTTGAAGCATTAACAATACCTAATATCTGTGGAAATATGCCTAGTGTTAGTCTTGACAAATCAGCTTGGCTTCATATTCGCGGACTCAATCTGGCGGATCCCAATTGTGACAAACCTGGTCCAATCGATATTTTACTTGGTGCGGAGATCTTCCCTTCCCTAATTCTTCCTGGAAGTGTGAGTGGAGGGTCAAAGCAACCATCTGCGTTGAACTCTGTCTTCGGCTGGCTTCTTCTTGGAAGTGTTGCTGACAACCTTGCAGAAGACGACATCAACTCCTTTTTCGTATCGGATGACCAGATGTTTCAGGAAGTCAAAAGGTTCTGGGAGCTCGATGACCTACCGTCCGTCAACAAGCTAACGAAGGCGGACCAACGTTGCGAACAAATTTATATAGATACTACAACTCGTGACCAAACCGGACGTTACAGTGTAGCTTTACCTTTCATAGAAGACGAAGAACCAACCTTTCCAACGTCACGACATTCAGCTCTACGTCGCTTTTATTCATTAGAACGTAAACTTTCCGCTAATTCAAATCTTCAAGAGCAATACTCAAACTTCATGGCTGAGTATATTCAGTGTGGTCACATGAGTCCTGTGCCTGCAACAGATATTTCCAAGGGAAAATACTATATTCCACATCATTGTGTTCTTCGCCCGGACAGCGTAAGTACAAAATTACGCGTTGTTTTCGATGCATCAAATAAAGATGCTACCACAGGCCTTTCGTTAAACGAAACATTATTAATCGGTCCAAAATTGCAAGCCAATATTTTGGAAATTCTTCTTAGGTTTCGTCTTCATGCTGTGGTATTTTCTGCTGACGTTTGTAAAATGTACCGCCAAATTCTATTGAACGAAGAACATCGTGACTATCAAAGAATCTTCTGGAGATCTCACCCTTCGCAACCAATTCTAGAGTTCCGCTTAAATACCGTAACTTACGGCGTCTCTTCTTCCCCGTTTCACGCGTGTCGTACCGTCAAACAGCTCGCTGTCGATGAAGGTAGTGACTTGCCACTCGCTAGATCAGTCATATTGACTGATGTTTATATCGATGACGTTGTAACCGGCTGCTTTGACTTAAATACTGCTCTTAGGACTAAGGCTGAAGTCATAGAACTTCTGAAGCGCGGTCATATGGAGCTGCGTAAGTGGGCTAGCAATGATAAAAGGCTGCTTGCCGATCTTCCTCCAGAGCACTGTCTCACTGATAACGTTTCGATGGATGTTGAAGACTCCAATATTCTTAAAATATTAGGTTTAAAATGGGAACCTGGTTCTGACCATTTCATATTCGAAGTCAAACCCCACGAGCGTGTTTGTAGCAAACGAAATATTCTAAGTGAGCTCGCGAGAATATTCGATCCACTTGGCTTTCTATCGCCATTCACTTTCTTCGCGAAATACTTGGTTCAAAAGCTGTGGATACTCGGGGTTTCATGGGATGAAGAGCCTCCTGAAGATATTAAACGACAGTGGAGTCGCTATATCAGTGAACTGCCTCTTATTCAGAATCTTAAGATTCCCCGCCGTATATCCGTGTTTGAAATAAAATCATGTGAAATCCATGGATTCGCAGACAGCTCCCAGCGTGGGTTTGCAAGTATTGTTTACTTACGCGTTGTAGACATTGATAATAATATCAAGGTTTTCTTTGTCATGTCAAAAGCAAGGGTAGCTCCTATCAAAGTAGTCTCTTTACCAAGACTTGAGCTTTGTGCTGCTGTTCTTCTAGCAGACGTACTCAAATTCGTAAGCAAAGTCTACCGACCTCTTTTTCCTATTTTAGCCATGTTCGCGTGGTCAGACTCGACCGTTACGCTTTCGTGGATAAGGTCGCCTTCCTGCCGCTGGAAGACGTTCGTAGCTAATCGTGTGAGCCATATTCAGGACGCAGTTCCCGAAGCACAGTGGGGCCACGTCAAATCTTCTGACAATCCCGCAGATATCGCAACACGTATTCAAACACCTGCGGAACTTGTCAACAATTCATTATGGTGGGCGGGGCCTAGTTGGCTTTCTCAAGACATAAAATCTTGGCCACGCTCAATTTCAGATCCTTCTGAAGATGAACTTCGCACCGAAGAAAAGGTTCAAGTTCTTTTAACGGGGGAACCTCAATCACACCCTATCGATTTTTTATTATCTCGCTTTTCATCAATTCGTAAGATTCAACGAATGCTCGGTTTGTGGCTTCGTTACGTCAACAATTTGCGTTGTAAAACTCATCGGCGTTCTGATTATCCTCTTAAAAGTGCAGAACTTCACAACGCCTTGTTGATAATTGTTAGACATACTCAGTCTCTTCATTTTCATGAAGATATTCAACGCTTGAAAGAAGGCAAGCTTCTTTCAAAACAAATGCGAAAGTTGAACCCTTTCCTTGATAATCTTGGAGTGTTAAGGGTAGGTGGAAGAATCTCGCGTTCTGAGCTAAGATTCTCTCACAAGCATCCAGCTCTACTCCCTCGACAGGCTCAACTTACCTACATGATTATAGACGCCTTCCATCGTGAGAATTGTCACCCTGGAATCAATACGTTGCAGTATCTCGTAAATCAACAGTTTTGGATTCTGTCAGCAAAACGGGCTATACGACATTGCGTTTCAAAATGTCTGAAATGTTTTAAAACAAATCCTACACCACTCGTACCCTTTATGAGTGATTTGCCTGCGGTGCGAGTGAATCAGGCCAAGCCTTTTAGCGTCTCTGCGTGTGATTTCGGAGGGCCGTTCCGAATCAAATCGGGACATTATCGTGGTGCACGAATAAGCAAAGCTTATCTCTGTCTTTTTATTTGCCTAGCTTCAAAAGCAGTACATCTGGAGGTCACGACCGATTTAACTTCAGATTCATTCATCGCTGCCCTTCGACGCTTCGTCGGTCGTCGTGGTCGCGTATCTGCTATTTACTCCGATCGAGGAACAAACTTCGTTGGTGGGTTTCGAGTGCTTTCTTCGTTGATGAAAAACGCGGCTGAGGCGGAGCGTATAGACCATTTCGAAAATCCACCTGCTAGCCCACATTTTGGAGGTGTGTGGGAGATCCAAATCAAAGCTGCTAAGTCAGCACTTTATTCTGTGATCAATAATCAATCGCTAACGTTAGAAGAGCTTTTCACATTATTCGTACAAATCGAAGCTATGTTAAACTCGAGACCACTTTACCCGTTGAGCTCAGATCCGAACGATTTCACAGTGCTCACACCTGGGCATTTTTTAACGTTAGAACCATTAACAACAGTTCCAGACCAGGATTACACGTCAGTAAACATAACTCGTTTGGGACGTTGGCAATTAATCCAACGTTTTCAACAAAATGTTTGGAAACGATGGAAAAACGAGTATTTGCATTCGCTTACTCAACGGGCAAAGTGGACGAAACATGCAAAACCTTTGGAAGTCGGTTCCGTGGTTATAATAAAATCCGACACTCCTCCTTTACATTGGCCTATCGCACGTGTAGAAAGATTGTATAATAGCCCAGATGGAGTAGTACGCATTGCGAAACTTCGATTGCCAAACGGTTCTTTTCTTACTCGGCCATTGGTAAAAATCTGTCCTCTACCAAATCAAACAGATTAATTGTTAGCAAGTTAATTTCTTCATTAGGTTAGTTTAGTTATACATATTTCACTTAATGTTTAGTAAAACTGTTAGTAGACGTTGTTCATGTACGAAAATATTCAAACCTTAGGCTTCTACTTATCTAGTTGTTCATATACTTTCGTGCCTAAGGCATCGGTTCTTTCTATAGATTACCGTGTTTGAGTATCTTTATTCTTTTGTGCCTTCAGCACCATTTGTGACTCAAACATGTTTCAATTGAAAACATAATTTAGAAAATACACTTTATGTGTATTTTGGTGGGCGGTTATGTATCGTCATCATAGTAATTTTCATACCATACAGTTATTTTTAATCAGATTCCATTGCATTGGCAAATGTGTTGTTTGTTAGGTGATGGAAAACTCGACAAGCGCGATGAAAAGCGCAAGCAGGCTTCCTGGGGTGCCTAGGAACTACTCCTGAAGCTGCTTGGACAATACACTATGAAAATCGACTTGTTGAAAATATCGATTATTGCATAGCTATCACCGTTGTTTGTGCGTGTGCGCATCCCTCTTGCACATTGCACATCCCTATCTACGTCAGTCTAAAAAACTCAAATTCGGAAGACGGACGCGTCAAGTAAATCTCCGCTTTACCATATAAACTTAAGTGATCTAAATAAAAAACAACTGTGTTGTGTCATCTCCAAAAAGGATACTGTCGTCTGGGGACATATTTTGGTAAGTCTGCTCGTATTGTCATTTTCTAAAATCTTACAAACAATAGCTCTCCGATCGCTTTGGAATTTAATTAATTTCATCCCTTAATGTTGTGTGACCTCCTACGGTTATGCAACAGTCATAATAAAATCGATCTTATGTTTTCTCGTACCATCGGGGCTTATCCAAGTCCACTTCCTGGATGGTCGGTTCCCGAAGAGGGAGTTCATAGAAAAGAGTCTTTTCTTTTCCATGAAGTCGACCAACCACTACCTATATCCAAATAGGCCCACTCTCAACTATCGCCATTTCTCCCGTGCCTAACTTTGCGTTGAAGACCCCATAGCAATAGTGAAGTATTTTTCTGAGAAATGTATAGCTTCAGATATCTCCTCATACATAGACTTGTTGATGCGTAAACTTATATGACCATCAGCAAATACCGTTTGGTGATTCTAAGAACGCTACCGTGAAAAAAATTAGCCGAATCTACGCTTCGACAGCATATTAAATATTAATTATGAATATTGACATTTATTGAATATTTTATATTCTTGTCTCAGTTTTACATATTATTAACACAATTTGCATACAAACAGAATTATGACGTATTTCTTTCTACTATAATATCATCAATATCCATTTTTTATCTAAAGGCGGTGGATACACAGAAACTATTCAAATTAATTTCAAAACGTCTTTCTTAAATTTGGAATCCTACAATACCCACTTCTGACTTAAAATCATACATAAATAAATAAAATCTGTAATGAAGTCGCTTCTCACGTATTTTATGGTCGATCGGTCAAGGTACTCAAAATGAGCGAATGCTAACGTGGCGTTGTAACGCCATATTTTCAATTTATTACATGTTTTTTTTATTTTAAAATTTTTCAATTCAAATTTACCGCTAATCGACATTTTCTCCTCATTCGTGGAATGAAACTTAAGTAGGATCTACACGGTTCGCGACCACGGGCTCCGCCCATTGGCCTTGGCCAGAGGCTTGTTGCAAACCGCCGTCGGAATTTGCTACTACACAGTTCGGGACCACAGTGTGTTTCGAACTCCCGCGCCGATAACACGCATCCACCTAAGGGCAAACTACACACGATATCGCTTAATTTATACGTTTTAAAATTACTATCTATATATGAAATTTGGAAGAAAAATATGTCATAAATAATGCATTATATTTGGTCGTGGCTTTTATACCTACGTATCTCAAAGAGGGAAACGCGCTATGCGTGCGCTCCCGCCATGCGTGCGCTCTCGCCGGCGGCAGCGGCATACTGCCCTCGCGTGGTTTGCGACCGGCGTCTACACAGTGAGAAATAGTGGTCCCGAACCACGGTCGCCAATGCATGCTCGCAATCCAAGGGCGTTGGAAAGTCAAACGTAATTTGGTCGCAAACCATCATCTCCACAATTCGAGACCATGGTTCGGGACCATGGTCGCGAACTGTCTGGTAGACGCTTTAGTTTACGTACTCTGTATTTGTTTATGGTTAACTAGTGGTTGCGAAAATTATTTATCGCTTAATTTGAATCCATGTTTATTTGAATCGTACCCTTAATCGATTTTAAATTATCGACTGATATTTTTGTTGAAGTGGTTAGAATCCCACTGAATCCGTAGTTGTGTTACCTACCTAACTTTTAAGATAATTGTTGCCTACACCCATATTCCACCTAAGAATAGTATTCAAATCGATTCCATAAATATTAACTTTCTTTTAAATCGTTACTGTAACTAAATACTAGTAAATTAAACCTCAAAAAATGTATTGTTCTCATAATTCTCTTAAAATTTTATTGTTCTCATAGTAATTCATACCAATTTAATACAACAATTATTAACTTGCAGTTACACTCTTCATCCGAAATAAGAATTTTGTTTAATAAGTTTGGTCATTCCATAGTTATTATCGATATCTCATTCCGTTAACTTTAATAATTGGATAATTTAACTTTTTGAATAATCTTTATAGGAGTTATTTACCAAACAATCCATATTTCACAATTTAATCTACTTGCTTTTGAATGTATATAGCATTTTGCATTTTGTATAAACAAAAATACAGCATATTTTGCTATAGACATGGTCATTCGATAGTTATTATCGATATCTCATTCCGTTAACTTTAAAAAATGGATAATTTAACTTTTTGAATAATTTTTATAGGAGTGGTTTACCAAACAATCCATATTTCACAATTTAATCTACTTGCTTTTGAATAATAAATGTTAATTATTGAAAAAGTTAAATTATCTAATTATTAAAGTTAACGGAATGAGATATCGATAATAACTATCGAATGACCATTGTCTATAGCAAAATATCCTGTATTTTTGTAAAATAATCGATACTCGTATTGATTATTGATCTTCGTTTGCTTCGTGCAACTCGATACCACAGCACTTTTTGACTTGATGAATTTGTTATTTTTTCTTACGTTCATCGTTTTGAACAGAGAGGATTTTAGATATCTCAAGAGGAAGGCACCAATTTTGGATCCTCACGATGCTGGGCAGGCGGCCGCACCGATGGCGATGGCTTTGGACGTAACGCCATACACTAAAATATAAATATTTTGTAAGCCCGAAAGGGATTTTTCCTTTTTTTATATATATAGTCTAGTTATGTATGTCTGAATACATCCTTTTAAATTACTTCCGGTTCACACCATGTGAAAGGCCCCGGCTTCCCTCTGGACTACCTCGGATGATGGCCTAGGAGTACTGGTAGGCCGAGGCTGAACCAGGTACCATTCAACCATTCTATGGGGGCGTTGAGTTATCGTCCTACTTAATTATTATTTACCATACTATATGTGAGCGTTGAGATGTCGTCTCACTTAGTTATAATTTAAGTCCAATATGTAATTAACTTCTTAAATTTAAGCAAGGAGCGTTTAATTCGACAAGACGTCACCTACAATTACCGTCCCATAACTTTTAGCAATTCCCTTTCTAATTATCACATATTGTGGTAACTTTTTCTAACCAAATAATACTATTTGTATAAATGTAAAGTTTAAAATAAAACTAACTTGTGGGAACCAGATAATAAAGCCTAACGTTGTTGAACCGGATCGGTTTGTTTTATTGTGTAAGTGTGTAAAGAGGTTGAAGTAATTCCATATAACCCCTAGAAACCGCTGTTACGGCGGGAAAAGCGTGACAGCGTTTAAAAAATAAGGGTAAGTAGTTATTTTATCCATAATATGCCGTAACACGTTATGTTATGCTCATTACTGTATCGATTGCTAAGTAGGTAGTGTATAAAAAGTATCGACACAATATCTATTAACGACTTAAGAGAAATAACTATACATCCCATATTATTTGCTTATTATAGCGTCATGGCAAATTTTCAAGAGAATAATTATTTTACGTTAATGGAATCAAAAAGCGCACTAAACTGGGACAAATGTATAACACAGAGCTATAAGGTACTAATTTTTACTAAACAAAACATAATATTAACCCTCGGTTAAGGTTTTTTCTTATACCGCAATGTAGCTGAAGACAACGTATCTGTCAGATAGGTTACAGAAGGTTGGAATAAATACCAAAACTTCTTCCGGGGCTTTGGTAAAAATAAGAATACCGCAAAATCTTTTTTGTTTCTAGCCTTTATTAATGATCTGCCTTACATTGTCAGATATTTCTACAATAATAATTTATACGCAGATCATATCTCCCTGATTTTTAAAATGGATAGTAAACTATTGTTATTAAATAAAGTGCTATCTTTGATCTCTGAATGGTCAACCGCTAATGTCTTAAATTAAAAAAGCCCAATTTATAACGTTTTGTCAACTGTCGCGAGTTTTGTCCATAATTATTATTTAGTAACCGGCTAGGACTCGCGTTATATTCACCGAATATTCAGACGGAGGAATTTTGATTTTGACAGCTACGGCGCAACCGTCTCAACGCCAGTTACGTGCTGAGGCTCGCGCTCGACGCTGTGCACAATCGTGACTCCTAGACAAAGAACTTCAAATAAGTTCGAAACTTGTCGGAGCAATATCCGGATAATATTACGCGAGTCCTAGCCGGTTACTTAATAATAATTATAACGTTTTCTTAACCAAATGGTACTTACAATGAACCAAACAATAAGCTTGGCCTAGATAAACTACAGAGTTTGCGATTTAAACGACAAAACAATTCCGCTTCTGCCAAACTATTGCCGGCCACTTTCGTAATTTAAACAAATATTTTAATTATGTTCTAAAATAGATGATAAAAGTATTTTAAAAAATATAACCCGTTCTTCTTGTAGTGCCTTTATAGATTTTTTTTGCTAGACGTGGCAGTACAATATGGAATATTTCATTATAAAAATGTGTAATTGGTCTCTAAAAGAGCGTTGTAGACGCCAACACTGTATAAAAGATTTTGACTTGAGTTTGGCTAATATGTGCAAGTCAAGCTATAGCATTATAATGGTCTAACCAAGAGCCTACGTACCCAGTTATGTATTTAATTATACTTAACATTTATGTACTGATGTTATCTGTGCCAAAGAAACATCCCATTTATAAATCATAAAACATAAAAAATATTTTAAGAATTATATATTTTGCGTCTCAAATAAAAAAAAATATAACTACAGGTTATTTGAAAACACCGAAATTGAAAAGTACCAAAGCCATTATTTAACAGTGAATTCAAGAAGCCACAGAAAATTTGTAGCAAATGGAAGAGCTCGAATGAAAGCTTTCTACTTTCGAAGTATAGTCATAAACTTTAACTCTCGACAGTTTACTTTACGAGGCAGTCTCTTCTATATTTTTATACTTTGGATGTCTACTCTGTACAAGTTCAAATTGTATTACTTACACACTCATAGTTTATTTACAATATACACTTCCAAAATCTTTGCGAATAACTTATCTCAACGATATGAAATTTTAGGAGCACATCTTGCCAACCTCAATACTTATAAAAAGAGCCATTTTTACTCGTTATTTGTACCTAAAATTATTTACTTTACCATTAAATTTGTTCACATAATATATAGTTTTTAGATTATGAATTCACTTCGTTTCCACAGATTCTATACTTTGTGGCATCAGCTGTTTTAAAAGGCTAATCATTTTATTAGATTCACTAATAATATAATGCTAAGCAATTACTTTTATACCTTTAAATGATTATTATTTGAATATATATAAACATCCCGGATCTCTAAAAACATAAAATGTTTTATATGTTTATCTACCATATATTTGTCTTTTCAAAATAAATACAAATAATATTGTATTGAAAAAACTCATAGGATGTATTTCTATAATAATTTGTAAGTGTCTTTTTCTACAATTTCACATAGTGTCATGACGTGTCATTGCACTTAGATAGACTTACTAGTTTTGTTAAGCGGACTAACCTCTGCCTATAACATTTGCATTTCGTCACAACTCACGAATGGCACTGCGTCCGTCACCCTGAGACATAGTAGTTAAGTCTCATGTGCCTTTAATTTCCCTGGCTCTCAAGGACTGCTGCCGGAACACACTGTTAGGTGCTTGGCGACAGATTTTCTACTTGAGGGTGGTCGGACATTCGCAAAATGCCCTTCCACCATGCGGTGATGCTCTAGCCCTCGGTGGGATGCAGGATTCGAACCATAGAGCTGCTGCGCGGCAGTCCATAGCCAATGCCACTGAGCCATCACTGCTTCAAAAGTATTAAATACACAACTTTGTGAAATGTCCTTATAAAAACACCTGTTGCTTCCAATGTACATTATACCTTATACTACGAGTATATATTATATTAGTCATTGATATCTATTTTATTAATTCCAAACAGATTATACTGAACTAGTAAAATTTGCTTTCATGACATATTTCGTTAAAGGCGATTTGCTTTTAAGATTGAGGACGATTTGCTCAGTAACCGTTTTCCACTAGAATCATATTATTTTAAGGAAGTTAAGAATGGAATACCATGCGATTTTTAATTTACATTTTAGGTTTAAATACTGTCAAACCTTTCTATTCAGATAAAGATGAATAAAACTAAACTATAACAGACAAAAAAGGTGGTTTTAGTTCCACGATGTGTTCTGTTATTCTGCTGTAAATATCGAACCTCGGATATCACTTAAAGTTAAAGTTCAAACCAATTTTAGACTTGTAGGCTCTCAGGTTATTACTGTCAGGAGACAAGGCCGCTGGTAAGTTGTTTCATTTCTACTCCTATAATCCAATAAGGTGAAAATTCTTTCGGTTTGGCTACTTGGCGTTTGAGACGTTACGGTGACTTAGGAAGAAAAATAGGCGGTATTGGCAATACATTTTTATGTCATAATTGTTGTACATTTAGTTGTTACAAATATATTAAATTAAACTTAAATTATATATTTATATAATATATCTATGTAATTCCAGTGATTCACGCAGACTCGCAGGTCATATAGCTGAAACAAACGTATGAGCTGGAGCAGAAGACAGGCTGTCTTCTAAATATTAGCTAATATGGAAAGAATTATACAGGGACATGACGCCTTATTGCAACATTATTCGATGCGTTTATTTTGCGCTTGCAGTTCTAGGAAGCAGGCTCGGATTATGATCATATTTTTTATGGTATAACGAAACATGAGCGAGTGTTTTCCTTTACTATAGTAAAAGTAAATTATTTATAGTGTTCATTTGATCATAATTATGATGTCCAAACTAATAAATTGCCATATTTAAAATAGTGTGTGATTACTCAAGCAGACTATAATTATAAGATAGTAGTAGTATAACTACATTCAATTATTATAATCTTTAAATTTATAAAAAAAAATATAAAAATTATGTGTCACATTGTTTGTCCGCCATGGACTCCTAAACTACAGAACCAATTTTAAATTTGAATTGCACACCGTGTGCAATTTAATCCAAATTGAAAGATAGGATAGCTTACATCTCAATTTATAGTCGTAATTACCCGTGCGAAGCCGGGGCGGGCCACTAGTCATGATATAAATCTTATCCTGATATTCCTGGTATTATATTAAAAATTTAATGTTAACACTTTGATAATAATGGTACTTTCAAGCAAGATTGACATGTGAATGACTTTATTGAGAAAGTAAGAAACCCTCCTCCGGGATTAAAGCTCTCAGGTGATAGTCTACAACTACGGCGCACCAGTTGCACTAGTCCAGTGCACATATAAAGTTGGAAGTGCGAGAGTCGAGTCGAGCGAGACGCAGCGAGTTGAACTAGTTTATCTAATTAGCTGTGCGCACGAATATTAAAAAAAAAAATTACGAGTTGACGCAAAAGTCTGGACATGGTAACCAAATCCCAACAATCTGGACCTATCTCAGGTCAATGTACTTATGGTATATAATCATATGAATGTAGTTCATATTTTTACAATTTTAGAGCGTTTTATTGGAAAATTTTAACATAAAGTGATGCCTGCCTTTAACCCCTTGGTCACCGAGACGATGGAATGAGATTTGAATTTTAAGTTAGACTACTAAAATTCGATGAGGAATTACTTATTTGAGCCATTTGGTGTAGAGACGTTGGGTCAATGGGGACCGGAAGCTCATCGTGTTTTCCAAAACTTATCAGAGCGCTTGGTCGGTGCAACGCGTGATAAAAATGCTGGCACCTGTTTGGCTCAACGAATAAAAGCATTGCAATTGAACGACGCAATGCTGCTAGCATGCTAGGCACGCTGCCAACTGGTAGTGGAGCATTTGGACAGCCTGTGAGTCTGCAATGACTTGTAGGTTGTCTAACAGCTTTTATTGTAGTAACTGTAATGTTGTTTATAGTTCGTAGTATTTTGTTAATAAAGGCGTACCAACGGTGTAATTTTTTTTTTTAATATTTACCATATTGCTTGTAATAGAATAGAAAAATTAATGTTTTTTTTATGTTATTGTGATGGAACAAGCTCAAGGCCCACCTGATGTTAAGCGGTTACCTCTGCCTATAACAGATGCATTTCGTCACCAGTCACGAATTGCACTGCGCCCGTCATAGTTGTAAATTCTCATGTGCCTGTAATTTCACTGGCTCTCAAGGACTGCTGCCGGAACACACCGTTAGGTGCTTGGTTATCAACGAATGCCCGCCTGGCTAGCGACCACCCGGTCGCTAGCCAGGCGGGCATTCGGAAAAAGCCCTTCCACCATGCGGTGAAGCTAAGCCCGCGGCGAGAATCGAACCATGGACCTGCTGCGCGGCAGTCCATAGCCAATCCCACTGAGCCATCACTGCTTCAAATCAATGTTCTACAATATATAACATGAAGCTATGTATACAATGTGAAATGTTAACTGATTTTACATGTGACGTAGTAATAACCACGCTGCTATAAAATTCTGATGAAAATTGCCTTGTTAAACTACAAAGCTATAACGATGATTAACTTCAAATTATCTACGACTGACCCTGAGGCTTGACATTTTATCGAATCAAAAGTGGTTGAATTTTTAATCTTAGTGCCATACGTCAGGTTTATTCTGAAATTGTCCAGCAAAGTTGGAGCTACAAAAGGTATTTAATTACTCTACTTATAGGCCATTTTATTAGTCATTTTGCCTGATTCTCTCTTATTTAATTTAGCCGAACTCTTTTGTCCATATATCTAAGTACTTATATTTTTATCCTGGATTTGCATTTCACGTATATTTACATATCAACTTTTATTATTTGTAGTGTTTAAAGCCAACTAAAGCATACTAACTGTATTTTCTGGCGCATGTCCCTAAATAAATCTTAGCTCCTGCTAATATGAGTGTACATTTTGGTCTATCATGGGTTACCCTCTGCTAGTCTTTCATCTGCAGTTCACACTTTTTCATCCTTTTTTGTCCAGCAGTACTTAGAACAACTTACCGGCTCGCAGCCGGCACTACATTCGTTCGGATACAGACCGATCCTCGTTGTACAAATAATTTATTGACATTTGAAAACATTTTGTTACTAGAATATCATATTTTTCCGATTTATTGAATAGCCATAAGGAACTCGATATATCCGAACGATACCAAGGCGTCAATATGTCAATAACATGCAGTAACTATGTTTCCCCGTGGTTTTATGACCAGGAAAATACACGTCACCGTTTGAAAGCTCATCTACACATAATCGAGTCCTGGAAGTCTCACACAGCTCGATTTATGCGTTCCTTCTTACCGCATACTTGCAAAATGTGGAATGATCTTCCAGCTAGCGTTTTGCCACAGAGCTACAATATGGATTCCTTCAAAAACGTTGTTAAAAGAGTCTTACAGGGTCGGCAACGCATTGGTAACGCCCCTGGTGTTGCAAATGTCCATAAGCGACGGTAACCGCTTACTAATTGTATTTAGCTTAATATCATTTGCATTCCTTAGTAGTTTATTTTTTGATAATATTTTTCGAATTAATATGCAGTTAAGATATAATATATGTTTTATTTATATATTTTATATTTTATGATATAATATCTATATTGTGATTTTATATGTAGGAGACTGGCTTAACCAAAATACTGGCTTAACAAAGTTTTGCTGAGACAGTTTCCCACACATGGAGTCTTTTTTTAAATAAAGTCGATATGTGCATTGGAAAAACAAAGTATTTAGTTTTACACCTTTTATTTTTGATACATATTTGAGATTGATGTATAAATTGATTTAAAATTAATTTTAACTTTAACTCCACCTTTGATTTTGTGTGTTTATTTAATTTTTTTTTACTTATTTTAAAATTTGCCTTATTATCTATATTCAAGGCTTTGGCACATACGATATTTGTAATTTCTATGGGAGAAGCCTTTGGTTCTAAAACACAGTTCACACTAGTTTGGAGCCAATGGATTCACAATTTACCTGAAACACATTGATATGTGAAATAAATATATTTTGTATATGTATTTGTATTACCACCTTACACTAGACGGCTAAGTCAATACAAACAAAAAGTTTTTGTTAATTAGTTTATACTCCGTAAAATCCCGGAAATGATCAGGTTCCCTATACTCACCTATCTATAATCATAACATTTATAGTGAATACACTACCCGTCACGGAAAACTGGTAGTGAAGTTGTTCTTTATCTAGGTTACCAAATTGTCTGCTTGCTGGAATTACTAACACAAAACTTATTTAGACTATCTCCAAAAATAGTAGAAATAATTATAAGTACTCACCTATCGACAGTGATGGCCACTAAAGTAAACACGCTGGCCGAGACGGTGAGACTGGCAGTGAAGTTGCTGGCCACACAAGTCATGGTACCGAAAGGCCAGTGTGCTGTGACCAAAAACACGAAGTTGGGCGCCCCGTTGAGAGTCGCCATCAAGAGGTCGGCCACGGCCAGGTTGACAAGAAAACAGTTAGTAACTGTCCTCATCCGGCGGTGTGCTGTAAAAGAAAAATAAATTATTAAGTTCGTTGTCTGCCATTACAGTAGTATTTTTTATATATAGCGCCTAAGAGCAAGTTCAGATAACAAGCGTTCAACGCGCGTCGAACGCGCGCTCATATTATGTAAAGTTGTTCACATGACACGCTTGTCAGGTGTAGAACGCGCGTTGCCGCGGCCGCCAGGGTTCAGAAAAGTTCCTACGTTTGTCGAAGATGGACGTAGAAGCAGTTTTAACGGTGACTTTATACCAACGACAGAAACGATATGACAGAGGACGGATATGAGAGGGTCACCTAATTTAGTCACACAGGGTGACTGAAAGCCGGTACAGGAAGGTAACTCAGCTAGCAATTAGACTTCTTTTATTACGGTCATTCTCGATTACTCTCCCAATGTAACTTACGTTGATAAGACGTACAAAACTAATCAAAATGTCACACCCAAAAGACGTAAGTTCTCTACCAATGTCGTTTTACAACGTTATTTGCCTGCTAATTGTGCCAATTTACAGATTCCTATCAAACAGTTTTCTAGCGATATTATGCTTACGACTAATAATGGAAGTCAATACAAAGTCGAAAACGAATAAATCCATGTGCATCATAAATAATGACAACAATTAAATTTCATTAACGACCTATAATTGATTTCAATACAAAATCATTGAAGACGAATAAATCCATGCGTATATATATTATGCCATGAATAAAGACAATAATTACAATTGAATTTCATTCAAGCCCGAATTCGGTTGCATGTGATACTAACGAGTTAAGAACCTACTTATATGCGACCAGTTATAGCAGACGTCGGGTAAATTTTATTTTTCGTGAATGAAGTACCAATTTGAAGCAGTGATGGCTCAGTGGCATTCTATGGGCTGCCTCGCAGCAGGTCCATGGATCGAATCTCGCCGCGGGCTTGAGCTTTACCGCATGGTGGAAGGGCGTTTTGTGAATGCCCGCCTGGCTAGTGACCATCCTCAAATAAAACAATTGTCACCAAGCACCTTACGGTGTGTTCCGGCAGCTGTCCTTGAGAGCCAGTTATTCTAGGTTAAGCCAGTTAACATCATCACTTACCATCAGGTGAGATTGTGGTTAAATGCTTACCAATTATTAAAAAAAAACTAAAGTAACAGTCATGGTAGCGTAACGACGTCGTTTAGGAAGCAATTAAGACCAATTAGGACCTTGGAACGGTAAATACAACTCAGCATGAATTAATTAAAGATCAATTTCAATGCGCAGTGCACGTGGCGGCTACGAACATTTGATTGCCCGAAGTACGGGTAAATAAGAGAAAATAATACTTTTCAGATAGATACTAGTACTAATTTTCACATAGTATGGTCCCATTTAAATTTCATGAAAATCGGTCAAGCCGTCATTGAGTTACACTCCGATAACTGAAAAGTGTTTTTCTATCTTGATGATAAAGTCATTGACGGAATGAAACAATCGATCCCATAAGTAGTAAGGGTCACTAAAAAAAGTAAAAAAACAATTTTGTACAACAAAATGAAACTGACTTCGACACCTAAAAGTGTGGAATAACGTGTCGAAGTCCATGCGCACAATATTATAGTAATAGGTACTTTTGAACTATCATGGCACTGACTTCAACAAATTATTTCAGACTCTTGAGTTTTTAGTCGATTTCATTCAAAAAAATTTTGGATAAAATATGATGTGATAATTCATCGGTGTTGAAGAGACTTCTAAACACTTTTTAAAACAGCTGTTATTTTTTTTTATCAATAGATAAAATATATTTGACATCAAAACGTTTCTAGCAGTTATGAAAAAACCTTTAGATTTTATTCATGCTTGTTGCTAAAATATTCGTCCGTAACATACCTATGTTTGTTTTGAATCCAAATAAAGATCCTCTGAAAAGTAATTCACCATCAAAATGATGTAAAATGAGGAATCACCCCACCCTTAAAATAAACAAACAGAGTAGGTACCGACCCATGAAGTTCTCATCACGTACGTCGTAACGATGTTTTTACTATGAGAATTAATGAAAAACACAAAACACCTTAAACAGACGTCGTGTCGTTTAAACCGTAACCTATCACAGTTAATTTCATCAAACAGTAAGGAATATGAGGTTTTGAACCGTCACAGTCAATTACACCATAGTTATTCTTTGAAAAAAGATATTTACCGTTGATTGTTTTTGAGCTCTCAATATTTTGGCAAGTTGCAAGCAATCACGATCACGAGTGAACTGAAGTATATGCGAGTGAATGGTCGGCACTAAGAGCAGACGAAACAGTCTACCCTCTTTCTTGTACATTTTTTCGGCAAGGTGCTATTGTTGTCACTGTCACTCGCAACACTATTTAAATTTTGACATGCAAAATGAAAGATTTTAGATCTTGAACTTTAGTATTTGGAACTTCTTCGATTCTTGCATAGGCTTACACTGGATTTCATATTCTCGACAGTTGAAACTCTTTTCTCGACGTCGTCCCTATTGAAGTTTCGATACCTACTAGTTATTTCTGTAACTTCTCTTACCATACTCGGTATGTTGTGGCGTTCTGTCGGGATAACCTGTGGGTTGTGTAACGTTGATTTACTCGCATATACTTCAGTTTATTCGTGATCATGGCGCTTGCGACATTGCCTAAATATCTATAGTTCAAAAGCAGTCAAAAACAAGGTAAATATCCTGTTTGTAATAATAACTAAGTATAGTAAGGAATAGGTAGAATTCAAGATAGAAATGATTTTATTATAGTATTGTGCAAATATCTATTTGATATTTTCAAGGTAGTTGAAATATAAATTGCACATTATTTACCCTATATAACTTTGACGACTACGTACATAGAAATGTAAATCCCATATCGAAGGACACACAGTATAATTCTCAACAATATTGTTTGTTAATATTTTTTGAAAAGGGCAGCAATTTATCAAACGAACTCGTGTACAATGGGCATGGTCTGTGCAAAATGTTTAAAATAAAGTCGGCACAGCATTATTTTTAGTCCTTATAGGTTAGCCTTTGACTACTATCTCACCTGATGGTAAGGCTAACCTAGAATTACTTCAACGTTAGCCTGAACATGGCTCTCAAGGACAATCGCGAAATCTCGGGCATTCGCGAAATGCCCAAACAATGATGTTAAATACCTATTACACAAGCTCAACCTAAAATTCTCAACAGTCGGTTTATATGTAGTTTGTTTGATTGTTATTCTTACACCCTGCAACGGTCAACGCGATTATTCGCAAGGAGAAAATTTAAAGACTGGAGACAATGGAGAGTAGTTTTGGCTTTTTACCTCAAAAAATTATGCAGTTTTTTGCAGGATAGTTAATAGAAAAAAACAATACTTTTAATGAACAATATTTAAACCACCTGAATTTTATATAAAAAAAAATATCTTGATCACAACAAAACCAAAATCTTTGTATTGGGTAGTGTATATGCTATAATTATAGTAGGTATAGTAACCTGTGTTTTTTTTATTCCTGATATATTAGCTTTTGACCACCATCTCACCTGATGGTGAGTGATGATGTGGTCGAAGATGTTGTTCAGGCTAAACTAGGATTACTGGCTCTCAAGGACAGCTGTCGGAACACACCGTTAGGTGCTTGGCGACAGATTTTCTACTTTCATTTTCTGTGTGTGTTCATAATTTACTGTGTTCAGAACTTGCTTTAGTGACTATATTTCAAATATTTTTAACGTTGCAAAGAAAACATTAGTAGCGTTTGTTATGACGCTAAGATAATTATTTTGCTATTATGAAAAATTAAGATTTTCTTGTGTAATTGTCTTTATTAACCATTCCGTTTTAGTTCATGAATCAACAGATTACTTTCGACTTATTAACAAACGATTTAATGTGATAATTATTTTGAGGATTTTTTGTTATCCTATTTTTTTTTACACCCGTGAATAATTCCTAAAGTACTGTAGTAGGTAAGCTCGTGCAAGACGATACTGCCAAAATAGTTGTCTTATTTACTACATATACAGATATTTTAAGAAATTATTTTTTTTATTTTATTCGTTTGAGCATTTTTAATTTTCCAAGGAATTAAGAATTCATATATACATTTAATCAATTCTAAGAAATGATACTAGGCTATTTTTTGCGCTATTAAGTCAAAAATATAATTAAAATTTAAGTTATTCAGGTATCTCTATTTAATAATCTCGATAGAATTGTCCATGAGTTTAGTTTTAAAAAGTAGCGCACTGTGATCAGATAAAACAAACTCTGTAACTTTACCATGTTACGCTCGACTATGCTTTTGATATTGTTTCAAAAACTGTCCTAAAAGTTTGGCTCCGAGGTCTTGTGGGCTTTTCTATTGAAAATATCAAATTGAAGCTTAACAAAATATATTCAATTCCTAGTATCCAATTATTTGATTCTGAGATATGAATAATTAAAGGCACCACAAACAATTACTATTTTGCTTCAATTATTTCTTACTTTGCTTTGCTTAGAAAATGTTATAATACTTCAAAAATATGCTTAATACTAAATATTAAGGTCTAATACTAATGAAATAGATTTGGATTTGAACTATGTATTCTACACTTAATTCCGCTTCCATGTTTCGGAAGCGGTCTATTGTTCGGGCAAGTTAAACTGTTGATACCGGTTGTTGTCTGGTAGGACAGTAGGTATATGATGGTAGGACATATTTGCGAATGCTTGCCTGGCTAGCTACAACCCTCAAGTAGAAAATCAGCCACCAAGCACTTAATGTGGGTTCTGGCTGCTGTTCTTGAGAACCAGTGATTCTAATAGGTTATCCTGAACTTAATCTTCGTCTACAGTCTAAGACTAGCATCCTTGAGGCTCAATTCTTGGGCCAGTTGGATTTTGTTTTAGTATAGTTTTGGGTAAAATATTGTGTAAAATTCATTGATTATATTCCCACTAACTTGGGCTACTAGTTGTCCTATGCACATAGTCTACAAAAAAAAAACCATTTTAAAATTTTATCCGTAAACTATTCGGTTTTAGATTTGACAGTTGTCATGTTAACTTCATTCTTGTTAATATTATAATTAAGTTAGATAAGTTAAAAAAATCATGTTAAAAGTACATCGGGACTGAATTAAAATGTGACAGCTGTCAAAGTTTTCTAGTATAACAGATGCCAGACTTAAAAAGGGCTTTATCACATCCCTATAACGCAAACACACTTCACCAAATATCAGTTGAATGGGAGCAGTATTTGAGGGGTTAATGTTTTAATAGAAACTTCAACAATTTGTTCAATAATACGATAGTAAGAACTTCAAATGCATAGAATAGGACTATAAAATGATCAATAAAGTTCTATTTTGTGTGTTCCACGACTGAAATTCTACGAATGAATGTTTTTTCAACGACTGATGACTATTGATGGCATTTTTAATTAAATTGTGCAAGCAAAAAGTGGGTACAAGCTAGTGTATTTTATAAAAACATACTTCATTCAAAGGGCGCTAATTCAACGAGCAGCGCGGTATATCGAGTAGGCGGATAATTGAATTGCTAAAAAATTCGCTGGCAAAAACGAACTTCGTATTAATTGCCCGCATCGTTCAATGTAGACATTGTAGTAGCTTAATTTGAAACAGCGGCAATTTTCTACCAATATAACTGTTGACGCACACAGATCCACCCAGCACAATATCAATTAAGCCTTAATTTAAGTCATTCTGTATTATTTGTATGGGGCTCCATAATTTTTATGTTCTTTTCCAAGGGGAGGATATTCCTTTACACTGGCCTTCCACAACGTAGATTGCAGAAGGGGATATGTGTAAATTTTTTGCCTTGTTCAACGTAAAATTTGCCATGCAGATTAAATCAAACTGATATTTATTAAACTCGTTGAATAAATTGTAGTTATAACCGAATATGAATGAATGCACCTACATATTATGATAATTTTATCATCTTTTACTGAATAATCAAGGTGCAATGAATCGAATAGTCTAAATAACGTAATCACATTTTTGATTTGCGATTTGTATCTTTCTCAGAGTGTAATAAATCATAAGGTGAGCAACAGATTTTTACTAACCTACTATTGGTAACTTGCCTGGCGGGAATTCACAAAATGCTTTAAAATATTTAAATTTTAAATTTTATGACCAGAGGTAGAGTTACGTGTAAAGTTTTAAAACCAAAATATTTTGCAGCTTGTTGAATACTATTGATGAAAAAATATATACTTTTCACCATTTAAACTTCGTAATTGATAACTATTTGTAAAAATGTAGCTAGTTTTACAGCTTGTTTATTTTTACATTTTCAGACAGACAGAATATATCCATAAAAATATATCCAGCTCGACTATAAGAATGTGTCATCTTAAAGTTTTCAAACTTTACAACCTTTACATATACTAAACTGTACGTATAATCTATTAGGTGAGTACAACTTCTCCTTTTTTATAACTATAGCTGCAATATCAGTACCTACCTACAAAATTTGGGTCTCCAAAGTAATCAAGGTAGACATAGGAAGACAGACAGACTTTCTATTTGTAGTAGTTGTTGATATTCAGTTGTAGCTAACCAGACATGGGAAAATGCCTTATTACCATGCAAAGTATTGGAGTTTTGAGGCCAAGGATCCTAGGGAAACTCAAAGTGACCTTTTAAAAAAAAAAATTTGAACTTTACCGCGTCTGTGTATATTTGAAAATATTATGTATGTTCGGAAAATAATTAGTAAATTTATATAAAACAGTGACAACCACAATTACAACACTAGGAATATATATAAAATAGGTAATTGTGTGCGGTTTTTAGGGTTCCGTACCCAAAGGGTAAAAACGGGACCCTATTACTGAGACTTCACTGTCCGTCCGTCCGTCCGTCCATCTGTCACCAGGCTGTATCTCAAGAACTGTGACAGCTATAGTCTATATAGCACTACGTCTATATAGCATACATATATAGCACAGATGATGTATTTATGTTGCCGCTATAACAATACATACCAAAAGTTAGCCAAATGCGAGTCGGATTCGCGAACGTTAAAACAAAAAATGTTAAAATATGGAACCCTTCGTGCGTGAGTCTGACTCACACTTGGCCAATTTTTATAATAAAGTTCCCAAACATATTAAAATGCTCACAGAAGGTAAATTCAAGTTGCACGTGAAAAATATTTTGATTAAGAAATCCAAACGGTTTGTGATTACTTAAACCACAAAAATGCTTGGAAAATTTCGCCTCTGCCACCTACGTTATTTCCACAAATATTGTAATATATTATATTGTACGTAACACTTTGTTAAAAAACGTCTAAAAGAATGGCCCCGACTTCCTTGCCCGTTCTCCTCGCAGTGGCTCTATACATATTTGTTTTGCTGAACGTGGCTGTACAATGTAGAATATTTCAATATTCAAATTTGTAATTGACCTTCATAAGAGCGTCGTAGACGCCTAAATTGAATAAACTATTTTGAATTTGTATATACCACCCCAGAAAGACAATGCCTAAAAAGTGCCCTCCAAACTGAAAAACCACCCAAGTAACTACCAACCAACACTAGCAGCAAACAATGCTTATAATATTACTTGTTGATTGAAAAATAAAAAGCTCACTTCTATTCAACGAAACAATATATATTATAAAAGAGTAAGTAGTTTGAGAAACCATTGAGGACTAAAAACTATTATTTAAACTCATCGAAGAATAAATTGAACCTCGACAGAATTCAAACATAAAATATCATTGTAATGAATCAAGAGAATATTCGACGAAAAAGCTCTGAAAATCAGACGAAAGAGACTGAAAATAAACTACAAACTTAAATAATCATCATAATTTAAAATATTTTCTGATTATTCTGATACAATTGAAAACATTCGGAAAATATCCTCAGTTGGAGTTTCTGGGAGAATTACCACAAAATATTGTTATAGATATTATATTTATGTTCTTGATTTTATAATAGGTACCGTGATATCTGCGCTCTGCTTCCATATTTAATACTGATGTGGCCAAATTCTGGAGACAGCGTACCTAACTAATACACATTATTATGGAAAATATAAGCACTATTTGAATTGTAATTTTAGCGTTACATCTTTAATTTCAGTTTCCGAACTTTATTTGAAATTAACCTTGTATGCGGACGCTACTTTTTGGAAAATGAAGACTTGTGACGAATTAACAATAAGCCTTACCTACCTGTGACGAATTTACACATGTTTTTTTATGTGTGTGGCAAGTTTACTTTCAATGTATGGAGTTTACAAAAGTGTGGCAAATTTACTTTGTGGCGAGTTTACAATAACCCCTCGTAACATAAATGTTTAATTAAATTTTTGAATTGTGTAGATATATAGTTTAAATAGTAAATTTTTACACTCAGTCAAGTAACAATGCCATGCATAACTATTGAATAATTTGCCATATTTATTATGAACTTACTTTGATGAAAAAAAATGAATTTATTTGTTTGTAACGACTCCGACGGCAGTCCTTTCTCTCATAATATGGGCCCCGAGCCTACTGTGGGAAACATGTGCTTAACCATTCCATTGAAACTGTACAATGCCTTATCTTAAACTTTTTCATTTTTATTGAATATTCGATAGACGATTGAAGCTGTGATGGTGTAATAGAAAATGACTATGGCCTACTATGTGGGAGTAAGAGGAAGTCAATGGTTGGAATTCCACCCTGGTTTTGAGTTTCACCACGTGGACATTTTGCAATCGAGTCAAAATATTGCCTGTAAGTAGTTAATGTGTCACTATAAATTCAGGCGTTACTTTGCAGCAATCCATATCCAATAATAATAAATATTTTAAACATTTTATTAATATTTTAGAAAAACTTAAAAAATATTTTTAAACACATTTATCTAGTTACTATTTCGCCGAATATAACTAAGCCGACGTGGCGAAGCATCCTCAGAAGCGCTCGACTCTTCTAGCGCAAGATCGAGAAATTCTAGATCGTGCGAAACTCTTCCTTCGGTTGCATGGTGTTTACGACGTTACGTCGGCTTAGCAGAAAAATAAGGCGGGACACTAGATACATTATTTTTTTGTGTTTTTGTTAATTATTGATTGAATCTTTTCATAAAAAAAAATTAAAATATTTGTTAATAGTAAATGTGTCGGCAAGCACTACTCGAAAGACAGTTTAAGGTTTGGCTTAAGCTTGTGAGCATTCTTGCCAGTTAAGATAGCGATCAAAACTTCTTGTAATATTCTTATTACCTAAAGTTATTTCAGCCTAAAAACCTAAAGTTCCAGTAAAGAATTAATGTAATATGGTAACACCTGAATAAATTTAACCTTCCTTATTAAGCTGGTTCAAGAGGCAGCAAAATTAAAACTAACTTCAGCCAGGCCCAGCGCTACACAGATCGTAATTTTGATAAAATATTACCGAAACGTGGATAAGTCAGGTGAAACCCAGTTTCAAGTGGTTTCAGTGGCATTTGAATTATTGTCTCGGTTTAAGGGAGAATTTAATTAAACAAGAAGATTGTGATGTAAACATCTCTTATAAATTATTCGAGAAATCCGTGCCAGATAAACAATTACTGTGATTATACTTGTAAAGAAAATTAAATATTTGTTAAAGGATACTTCAAAATTGCGAATTAAAGGCTTGTGGCACAAGGATCACCTTCTTATATTAAGTTTGTTAGTTTGAACTGGTGATTTTAATTCAATTATACTAAAGATGACATTTCAGATCAATTCACATTCTGATCCTAATAATACCGGTCGGCATACCGAACGAGTAACTAACATATAATAAAGTAAAACACGATGATAGTTATTTAATTGCAGACACTACTATACATTGTTGAAATGTATATTTTGAAAAGTAGCGAAATATACGGAATCATATATCTCAGAAATATGATTCCGTACAAAAAGCACCAAGAAATCACTATGTCAGCAAGAGTTCTTCTTAGTAGGCACCACTGCAGTGTTTATATTCTGCCTTAAAGCTGTAGTTTGCAAATACTTCTTTGTTTTAGGCGTTGAGGGCAAGTGAAATATGTACGCGGACAAGATATACAAATGCTAGTAGGGTGTTAGACCCTACTAGCATATAAGTTCCAAAACTAGCCGCACAAGAACCGCTAAGAGGCAATAATCAACAGCATTTATACTTTAGTAGCATCTTAACGTAAAATCTTCAAGGGACACCATCAGTGTTTTTTTTATTTTTGTATTGTTGATAGGTAAGCCTTTGACCACAATCTTTGACCATCAGCTATATAGGTGATGATTTGGTCGAAGGTGCTAACAAGCTTCACCTAGAATTACTGGCTCTCAATAACGGCTGCGGGAACACACCGTTAGGTGCTTGGCGACAGATTTTGTACTTGAAGGTGGTGGCTAGCCAGGCGGGCATTCACAAAATGCCCTTCCACCATGCGGTGAAGCTCAAGCCCGCGGCGCAGCGGGATTCAAACCATGAATCTGCTGCGCGGCAATCCATAGTCAATGCCACTGAGCCATCACTGCCTCAGTATTTACAGTTTTTATTAAATAAATTACATATTAATAACTTTTTAAAGAATATTATTAAGTTTTTTAAAATTAAATTCTCAGCCTGGTCATAGAAGTAAGCTCGCTAGCTATGTGGCTAGCTTGGAACCTTAAAAACAAGTTGTAAAATTTGGTTAAACACTAACCTGAAAGGTATATAAGGTATTCTCACCTAAAACGATCCAAATGACGAGGGTGTTCCCAACTATCGCAAGCAGCAGCATCACAGCAAACACCATGAACCAAGCCAGCTGGCCCCACCACGGGGGGCTGTACGGTCTCTCGCCCAAACCCATGCAGTTTCCCAAGGTAATCCTGTAGCAAGAATAAAAAAAAATATTATAAGCATTTCATAGTTACGACATCTTTAATAGAAATCTGTTAAGGACATTTTTAGTCTCGTACAAAGAGGTAAAAGAGGTCGCCTTGAATAGATCAAAATGGAGAGATTGCTTCAACTACTATGTAGGGGTAGGCCACGGATAAGCTGCAAGAACCAAATAAAATAACAAGTAATTGTATTTTCGTACAAAGAGGTAAAAGAAGTTGCCTTGAATAGATCAAAATGGAGAGATTGCATCAACTACTATGTAGGGGTAGGCCACGGATAAGCTACATGAGCCAAATAAAATAACAAGCAATTGTATTCTCGTACAAAGAGGTAAAAGAAGTTGCCTTGAATAGATCAAAATGGAGAGATTGCATCAACTAATATTTAGGGGTAGGCCACGGATAAGCTACATGAGCCAAATAAAATAACAAGTTATTGTATTCTCATACAAAGAGTTAAAAGAAGTTGCCTTGAATAGATCAAAATGAAGAGATTGCATCAACTACTATGTAGGTATTAGGCCACGGACAAGCTAGAAGAGCCAAATAAATAACGAGTAATTTTATTCTCGTACAGGTAAAAGAGGTCACCTTAAATAGAACGAACTGGAGAGATTGCATAAATTGCTATGTAGGGGTAGGCCACGGATAAGCTACATGAGCCAAATAAAATAACAAGTAATTGTATTCTCGTACAAAGAGGTCAAAGAGGTTGCCTTAAATAGAACGAAATTGAGAAATTGCATCAACTATACAAACAATCTATGTAGGCGTAGGCCACGGATACATGGATATACACATATATAGATATACATTTGTTACTAATCAGTGAATGTAAGGGAGCAATAATAATAGTAAATAGAATAAAACTGGATTTGGGATACGAAACCAGGATTTAACCGAAATAGCAAATGCGTAACCAACGCTTTTGCAATTTCGGTTACTCGAGAGTTGATCTTGTCACTCCAAGTTGTTGTGTAATGAATTGTTAGTCCACCAAGTTTTCTTAAGCAATTAAAACGTCCGAGTGCCATTCAACACGAATAATTTAAATCTTGACATTATCTGAAAATGTATCAGTTTGCCAAAAAACAAAATTAAACTTTTCGTACAGAACAAAATACAATTAACAAATTTGTCAGTTGACTTTTGGAACTCTTGTCTAATTAAAGTCAGCTGAATCCCAAAAGTTTTATGTTGTTTATTATGGAAAATCAGAAGCGACATTATGGACTTAATTAAGATTTGTTGTTATTTTGTATTGAAGTGGTTTGTGCGTCACGAGGAGGTAGACAAATGTAATTGGATTTTTGGACATGAAATATTTTTGTATATATAATATAGCAGGGAACTGTGCATTATCAACAGCTTCTTCATATACTGTTGAACAAATACCCCTTGCGAATGAGAGGATGCCATAATCTCCACGCAGGCGTCTTGAGCATCGAAGAGTAACAATAAAGAAAATCTTATGTTTTTTAATGCTTAATAGGTTAGTCTTTGGCCACTATCTCACCTAATGGTAAGTGATGATGTGGTCGAAGGTGTTGTTTAGGCTAACCTAGAATTATATAATATTATCCTGGAAAAAATTGGGTGAACCTTCGGTAATAAGAGTGCATTTACGTATCACATGTGTTTTTGTATTGTAAACATATTTTTATATTTTTTTTTTTATACTGTACTGGGTAGCACTTGACCACTATCTCACCTGATGTTAAGTGATGATGCGGTCGATGATGGAGTGCGCTTACCCAAGGAGATGACCTGTTCACTCGCGTTTTGAAGACCCCCATATTGTACTTAACCGGAAACACAGACTCAGGCAGGGTATTCCATTCCCTGGCGGTTCGTATAATGAACGAAGAAGCAAATCGCTTTGTTCGGGTAAATGGAATATCTACCATATAGCGGTGGCGCTTCTGAGTATCCCTGGATGTCCGGTTATAGAATGGAGATGGCGGAATCAAATCATGTAGTTCTGTGGCACACTCCCCGAAATGTATCCGATAAAAAACCGATAAGCAAGCGACTTTGCGGCGATGCTCGAGACTTTGGAGTCTCTTGCTTACAAGTAGGTCATCGTTAATGAGTCTCTTGGCTCTCCCCTCAATAGCTTCCAGTGTCTCCAGCTGGTATTTGGCAGAACCATCCCAAAGGTGAGAACAGTACTCCATACACGACCGGACTTGCGCTTGATAAAGATTAAGCAGCTGTCCCGGTGTGAAGTATTGTCTCACCTTAGCCAAAATACCAAGCTTTTTTGAGGCCAGCTGGGCTTTAGACTCAATATAGGAGCCGAAATTGAGAGTCGATGTTAATGAGATACCAAGAAGCTCGAGATGGTTACTTATCGGCACGGACACATTCCTGAAAGTAGGAGCCAGCTGAAAAGGGCTCCGTTTGGCGGAGAAAAGACACGCCTGGGTTTTAGCAGCATTGAACTTAACCAGATTGGCATCGCCCCAATCGGAGACTGCCTTCAGAGAAAAGTTCAAGCGCTGAACCATCGCTTCCCTATGAGACTGGATTTGTAATGCACTGGTTCGTGCGTTAGATGTATAACTCTCTACAACGGTGCTGTCGTCTGCGTACCCAAAAATACCGGGCTTAAGCAGATCATTAATATGCAGCAGAAAAGCGTTGCAAAGAGAACTGATCCTTGAGGGACTCCGGCGTTTATAGCCAATTGGTCGGAAGAACAGCCATCGATGACCACTCGAATCGACCGATCCCTCAAGAAATCTGAAATCCAAACACATAAACCAGTGGGAAGGCCGTATGAAGGAAGCTTGCTAATAAGGCTATCGTGCCAAACCCTGTCAAAAGCCTTCGAGATATTGAGAGAGACAGCAAGCGCCTCTCCGTGGTTCTCGATGGCTTCGCTCCAGATGTGAGTGGCATACACTAGAAGATCCCCAGTAGACCGGTTTCGGCGAAACCCGTATTGTCGGTCACTGAGGAGATCATTCACTTCTAGGTATGCCAGGAGCCTGTGGTTCAGTACACGTTGAATCGTCTTACAGAGTATGGAAGTGACTGAAATAGGCCTGTAATTGGCAGGGTCTGCGCGACTACCCTTTTTGGGCACGGGCTGCACGTTTGCAAGCTTCCAAGACTTAGGCACTTGACCAGTCGTCATAGACAAGCGAAAGAGGCGAGTCAATATTGGAGTCAACTCAGGCGCACATATCCTCAAGAGTACAGCTGGTATACCGTCTGGACCACTAGCTTTGTTCACGTCTAGATCGCGCAACGCTTTGCGTACTTCAGACTGTCGAATGCGGATTTCTGACATTAACGTCCCGCAGTTTGGCAGGCTAGAAGGTACAGCATTGCCAGCATCTAGACGTGAAGACTCTGCAAACAGAGAGGCAAATAAATTTGCTTTCTCTTCGGCAGTGTGCGCTAGTGAGCCGTTAGGTTTCAGCAGTGGAGGCAGTGAGGGACGGCAGAAGTTCTCTTCGATCGACTTTGCCAGGGACCAGAACGCTTTGCTACCCGAGGGGTAAGAAGCAAGTTTGTTCCCTGTTCGGCGTATGTGGTCGAAGCGAGCCTTCTTAAGAGCCTTTTTGCAGGACTTGGCGGCTAGGTTAAATGCTTTCTTCTTTTCACGTACATCTCTAGATTTGCGGGTTCGAGCATCAGCCCAGGCTAAATAGGCCTCATGTTTTGACGCTTCTGCATCTCTACATGTAGCATTAAACTTTGGGCGAGCTTTGCTGGACATCGGGACGTCAGAAAATGGTATGAAGTATTCCATACCCTGACGTAACACCTCAGTCACAGCATCCGCGCAAGTTGAGGGATCGCTCGAAGAAAAACAAACCTGCCGCCAAGGGTAAGACGCGAAAAAATTACGCATCTCATCCCAATCTGCTGACCTGTATCGCCACACCCGCCGAGTGCCTCTTGGGCTGGAATCGGGCGGGGAGTACACTGATACAGACTTCACCAGACAGTGGTCGGAGCTACCTAAGGGTGATGAAACCGACACCGAGTAGCGGTCTGGATCTGTTGTCAGCAGAAGGTCCAAGCAATTGGCTGTGTGGCCATCAACATCCGGTATCCTTGTGGCTCCTTGGACCAGCTGAGTGAGGTTTAGCGTCAAAGCAAGCTTGCGCATCTCTCGACCAGCGTGGTCTGTGCTCTGGTATGGGTATAGCCAGTCTTGATGTTGGGCGTTGAAATCCCCCAGAAGCACTAATTGAGCAGAAGGATACCTCTGTTGGGCCACATCGGCCGCCTCACTAAAGTAGTTTGCGAGCCTGGTTGTCTCCTCATCTCCGCTGTGCGAACGGTAGACACTAGCATAAAGAAGTTTCTCCATGCCATTGTCCACCAGAACCCACATGATAGAAAATTTGGGGTCTTCAAGGTTGCGGAGACGCCGATAGCAAATGTCATCGCGAGCATACATACAAACTCCCGCCTTAGCCTTGAAACTATGTTCAAGAACATAGCCAGGGTAGGCAAGGTATGTCGCGTCAGCAGGACATTTGATCTGCGTCTCCGTGAGGAACAGAATATGTGGTCTAGCGGTCTCAAGATGGTGGTGGACTGGGTCAAGATTGGAGTGCAAGCCTCGAATGTTTGAGAGGTGCACTTGGAGAGAGAGGACGTGCTTCCGCTGTTTGACCTTTATTCTGTTTGTACCTTTCATTTATGTGGGGAGTGAAGTTAGGTAAGGGGAAACGGAAGTGGAAACGAGGCGCAAATTACCAGCCCGTGACATAATAATTTATTAGACATTTGATCTGCGTCTCCGTGAGGAACAGAATATGTGGTCTAGCGGTCTCAAGATGGTGGTGGACTGGGTCGAGATTGGAGTGCAAGGCTCGAATGTTTGAGAGGTGCACTTGGAGAGAGAGGACGTGCTTCCGCTGTTTGACCTTTATTCTGTTTGTACCTTTCATTTATGTGGGGATTGAAGTTAGGTAAGGGGAAACGGAAGTGGAAACGAGGCGCAAATTACCAGCCCGTGACATAAATTAGGCCATTCCACCTAAATGGAACCAATCCTGGAGACCGCGGGGACGCCCGAGCCCCCCCAGAGGTGTCCACCGGGTCCTCTCGTCTGGTCGCCAACCAGCACGATGGCGCACCTCCGGGATTTTTCGCGAGATGGCGGGGCAGCCTTTCATGGCACGGTTTCGCGAGGTGGCTGGCTCACTACTTGGGCCCCCAACTATCTGCGGTCGGCCAGCGGAGAACCGTGCCTCGGATCCCGCTGCTCTCCAAGATTGGCTGCCAGGTAAATTGACCTTCAATGTGTCACGACTAGCTATAGTAATAAGCGCAACTGTTTCCGACCCGTTCCCCATAATGGCTTCACCAGACATCATGCCGTAACGCGACCGCTTGGCGGCATGGCTTTGTCTGGTGGGTGGTAACACGCCGCGGCCTAAGCCTACCACCTGAAAAAGTACTGCTCTTTTGGCGCCACCCAGGGGACATGTGTAGGACATCGAGGGCTGAATCCTACGGACGCGAGCAGTATAGTCCCCCAAAAATATTTACGTTTTTTTAGGGTTATGTATGGGAAAAATAAACTATTACTAAGTCTTAATTTTCCGTCTATCCCTTCAGCATGTTCTAGCCGTACCTTGAAAAGGCTATATCTATTGAACAGTAAATTTTTCACAATAAACTTTAGTCAAAAATTTTCGATTCAATGAGTTCTAGACAATGAAGTATTTTACATGCTAGGATTCACTAGATATATTCTTTAAGACTTACACTAGATATTTTTTTTTTTTAAACAGTGATGGCTCAGTGGCATTGGATATGGACTGCCGCGCAGCAGGTCCATGGTTTGAATCCCTCCACTGGCTTGAGCTTCACCGCATGGTGGAAGAGCATTTTGGTAATGCCGCCAGGCTAGCAACCACCCAGCAAGTTTCAAGTAGAAAATCTGTCACCAAGCATCTAACGGTGTGTTCCGGCAGCAGTCCTTGAGAGCCAGTGAAATTATTACAGGCACATTAGACTTAACAACTATGTCTCAATGTGACGGGTGCAGTGCAATTCGTGACTTGAGACGAAATGCATCTATCATAGGCAAGGGTTAGTCCACTCAACATCAGGTAGGCCTCGAGTTCCGTCACAATAACAGTAAAAAAAAAATTAAATTAATGTTTTTAAAATATTTATTATGATTAAAATTTGTTTTTTCGACCAAGTTATGAAATCAAACTATAAATAATTTAATTGAGTAGACATTCAATAAAATTGTGTTTAGCGAACCTTTGTTTATCTTGGGTCAATAGACCCAATTTCAAGTTACTACTCATTCGGTTAACAAGCAAGATACCCGTAAGATACGGATGGGCAGATAGACAAAGTCGTCTCATTAATAAGGCGCCATTTAAACATTTCGTTACAATGCAACTTCTATAACGATGTTTTGGTAAAATCTGACCATAAATGTATTCAATCAAATATGTATATTTAAACCCTCTGTGTGCGGGGCGTTTTTCCAATTTTTACAAGGATAAAACACTGCTATAGGAATCTGCTCACGTATACATTGTAATATATTTTTTAATCTGTGATCTGTCATAGGAACGTTATATATGAATTGTGTGTGCTACTCGTGTATACTTTGTAACGTGGACGCAAGCGCCCTAGTTCCTAACCTTATTACATCACTTACGCAAGAGTATGAAATCATTGATTATTATGGCAGTGTTGCGTCTGCCAAAATGCGTGGAATACCAGGCCGTCAGGTAGGCAGGTGCAACGACGAGTGAATCTAGAAGCAGCGTTAGTTTCCTAGTATTCACAATGCATGAGCTGAGTGAGCGAAGCGAGCGTGCCGCGTTTGCAGCTGGCGATGCGCCAATAAAAGAATTAAATAATAATGTATGTATGCATAATGTCCTATTTTGTACGTTTGTTATGTTACAAACTGGTTACTTAGGTAACTATGAAGTAAACGCGAGTATTTGTGTGCTGTTCTTGTATAGAATGGAAGACCTTAGCATAAAGTGATTCCCAAATTATTCGCGATAAGGTCCACACCCTTGCGTTCTAGTCTTGTACAAATTGGGAGGTGTGTGTGCAATTACGACCTGCCTGGGGATGTCTTATTAGGATAAAAGCTGGTAATTTTTCAACATGAGTTATTTCATCATTATTGTAAATATAAATACTGAACATAAACATAAATTTCCAAAATTACATCGAAAGGTAAAATTTTATCAACGAGCGGGATCGAACCCGTGGCCATACGTCCCTATAAGCAGGGACATGCTCCTTCAATTAATCTATCGTAGTGAGAAGAGAGTAGCTCAGTTAAAGGAGCAATGTCTGCTATAGAGACGAATGATCGCGGGTTCGAATCCTGCTTTTAGTTCAAAATTCTTCATTTCGTTATAATTTTGTAAGCTTATTTGCTTAGCAGGCATTGATGCAAAAATTACAATATTGTACAATGTGCAATATTAGACTAATGTAAATATTAATATTTTGCTTTCACTGAATTCTTTGTATTTTTATTTCCCACTAGCTCTTTACAAATTGAAAGAAGGTAAGTAAATATAAAACAGCAAAGTCTGAGACAACTAATATAAATTCCTACCTTTCGCAAAAAATACCAAGATTCTAAATACTTTCACGACAGCGGTGGCGGTCTTATTTTTGTTCGCGTGTCACCTTCTAAATATTTCTTTCTTAAACAGAGAGTATTAAAAGTATGCGTGGGTGTCATTTTTATCATTTGGGGTTTGTTTATAATGGATCAAGGTTGTAGGCGGACAAAGATAGACGGTTTGTATTTTTTTCAATATAATTTTCAAGTTAAATTCAAGAAAGCGTTCTAAAAACAACGAAAGCGTTGTAGTTGTCGTGCCCTGCATTAGTTTGAAGTATGTTGTTAATAAAGGCATATAAAAAAAATCTTCTCGTCGAATATTCCGCAGAGACTATTTTCACGAGGATATTCTCCGAAAAACAAAAGTCACCAACATACCTTTTAGAATTTGCAAATTGATGTGGCAATTGGCAGACCACATTGCTCGACGAACTGATAACCGACGGAGAAGAAAGGTTCTCAAGTGTATACCACATTAGGTTCACCGGGAAATATAGAATTGGTAGGCTACCACTAGATGAACTGACAACATCGTAAAAGTCGCGAGTAGCGAATGGTTACAAGTGGCCAGTAACCGATCACTGTGGCGTTCTATGGGGGAGGCATTTATTCAACAGTGGATGCCTTCCAGCAGATGACGACGATGAACATTTTATCAGTCTGGTATTATTTATATGCGGATGATAAAATTGACCTTAGAGTAGAATAAAAATGCCACCCTAAATTTAAGGCACTGTAGTAATGGATATGTAAGCATATTACATGTGCGTAAACACGAGCTATCGATTATAATACAATTGCTAGAGTTTTTTCAGAGGAATCATACAAAAGCATACAAACAAAATGTAGAAATACTTATACCACTACTCAATAGGTACTTAAAATATATACCTGATATCAGGTAAAGCTACCAGAAAACTATGTAGTGCTTGGTGACAGATACGTTGCTTAATGAAGGTAGCGTTCCAAGCTTTCATAACGAAAATTCCTGACCACCATGTAACAGCTAAAATGTTCACTGGCACATTAGCACAGTTGCCGGACCACTATTTACTTAGCGACTGATTTGTTACATGACGGTGGTAGCTTTACAGGCAATCTTCACCAAATGCTGTTATGGATGTATGGCTAGAGGAGTGCAAACGTTTCAGTGTGCCTTAAACATTCAACCAACATAACAACAGTCTCAACAATGTACATTAGGTACCTAGATATACAATGTGAAGTATATATACCTCCATATTAAGTATATAAATAGATGACATAAAACAATCGATTTTGTCACAAGAAAATGAACGACCGAGAAGACCTTAAGAAATTTAAGTACCACTTATGAACTCGTACTGTTAACTTTTCACTTAAATTCACTCCAACGTTTCCGCAGCTCCGTCAATGAATACACCTTTTGCCGTAGATTGTGGCCTCTTATCTCAAGAGTTTATTAGGAGCTTACGAGGTTCCGACCCAGTTTCTGCCAGAGTCGCTCTGATAAGCAATGCGGAACTACTTCAATGGGTACCGTACCTTCGTGCGTAAACTTGTACGGTTGCGTGTGTGGTCACATCTATCACGCGTGCTGTATACAGAGTACCTTTTGTGAAAGGTTTTGGGAGGGATATTAAATAGTGTATTTGCTTTTAGCTCGGTACTGTCTTGCTGGTATGTGCACTCATGCACGTATCCTCTCTTTGATACACACACCGGCACACAAATTAATTTTCCTTTTGGAAACTTGGAGTTCTAGGTACGATCTACAAGTCGGTTGCTAAATTTATATGTCGGTACAGTCCCGTATTTGGAAATATGCCAAACTCGATGCCTCTTGCGAGGGACATAAACATACTCTATTCCTTTTTCGGGAATTAAGGCATGACATTTTTTTAAACGACGCGTATTGTTAGTTCTGAGCTGTCACCCTGAATTTTTTATATTTTTTTTATGAATAGAAACATGCAAAAGTATGAATTGTGATGATCAACACGTTTTTATGATTGGGGATCTCATTCCTGCAGTTCAGATTCAAATAGCTAAAAACTCTCAGTTCAAAACAATACAGTGACAAGACTTACATTTGTACCAAAGGCAGAGGATCATTTTTGGCTCGCCTTAAATCAAGCTGTAATATATGAGTACTTAAACTTGGAAGTTGTACAATCAACTCAAAACTTAAAATAAGACTTGAAGCACTCGTAGTGGACCGGCATTTACTATAAATAACAAAACCACGATTGTACAAGGTCCACCTGATGTTAACAGGCTTTTGTGCATGTATTGTTTAATATTTTTTATTACTTTGCTCGATGTAAATATATAAAACTCTATTCAAAGGGAGCACTGGCTCAGAGTATAGGCATTAAAAAACAAAACAAATATGAAAAATATATGTATTTTAAACAAAATTTGTTTCCTTCAAAACAAAAAATAAAATATCCCAAAACGTTTGTTAGGACTAGCAATCCTAAGAGGTTATTAGCGTTTTTCCAATAACACTGTATACTAACATATATTAAAGGACACCTAATGAAATCTAACCTATTAAATGTAAGCCGATACTTTTGACAGAATTTATAAAATATTTTTGTATGTCAAAAAATATTATAGAATTATCTTATGCACTAACCATATATGAGGGGTCTTGTAGGTTATTTCAAGGACAAAGTATGTATAGCGCGTCAAAGTGCTTTCCAGAATAACTAATATTAAGTAAAAAGGTAAAAAGGAGTGCCATAGCACAGGATCAACCTAGTTTGGGCTCCTGTTCCTTCCCAAGACATTTCTTGTAATGAGTAATTCCATCATTATCATTATATAGTTATAGACAATATTGTGGAAGGAAAATAAAGATTATTATTATTATTGTTATACACCTACCTGTACATGATTTCATTGAAATTGGCAAGAAAAGACTATGTGAGCATGACCTTCCCATGGAATATGCAGAACTACTGGAACATTGCCTAACATCTGGCTATCTATTCTGGGAAAATAAGTTTTACATACAGATTGATGGTGTAGCTATGGGCTCTCCAGTCTCCCCCGTTGTTGTATTTTTATGGAAGACTTCGAGGAGAGAGCTCTCTCCACAGCTGTGGCTATGCCGAAGATCTACAAACGGTATATAGACGATACTTTTACCATCCTCCCCAGTAATAAAGTTTCTGCATTTCTAGAGCATCGAAACTCTTTACATAATAAAATTAAATTTACAATGGATCCTGAGGTCAATAAATGCTTAGCTATTATTGAAGTTTTAGTAATCAGGAATCCTAACAACTCCCTTAGTCACACAGTGTATAGGAAACCCACCCATACAGATAAATATCTCAATGGTAATTCCCATCACCATCCATGTCAGTTAGCTTCCGTAGGCAAATCTTTGTTACAGAGAGTACATGGCATATGTGACACTGACCATCTCAAGGAGGAGCTTCAGCATGCAAACCAAGTACTGCGAAGCAATAATCACAAGCTCAAAGGACAATAAAGATAGAAAAGGAGTGCGATGTACCCTAAATCCACCCAGACGAAGTCGCCAGCAGAAGTAGGTGGGTACACATTTTTCAATGCACAGTTTTCAAAATGTGATCATGTCTTCATAAAGTAAATATCTTAGATTGATATCACTTTTTTGAGACACTATTAGAAAAACTGTTATCGATAAAATACAAAATATTATTAAGTGCACCACTAGGCAGTCTTATCGCTTAGAGCGATCTCACCATTCTCTATAACACCATTTTTTTATATTGTTTTAGTTATAACTTGTTGCCAAAAAGTCAAAACGAGCTGATTTTTTATATGAATCGTCACTGCTTGTTGATTTACAAAGGGGTAGTAAAGGTTTAACTCCACATGTTGCCATACGTGGACATGTTACGTTTGTGCATGCGGGTTGTATTTTGATCGCAACTTGCTTTTTGAATTCACCTGAAATGCAAATTCTTCCGCCACTCATTTCATGGATAAGCATTAAAAAAAGTATACATAAATGTATTTCTAATGTCGACCCGCCAAGTATTTTGCTATTTCAACGTGACGTCAGAAACGCTAAGTAACTCAACTGAAACGGTTTTCGGCGAGTTTAGCTTTTATACGACGTATTTTCAGGACAAGCAGAATTTTCGCTCTTCCAGCGAACTACACTAAAAAGAGTACATAACAAGAAATTTTTCATATAAGTACTTACTTCAAGTCAATATTTTCGAGTATCTGCGAAGGAAGCACATCCAGTATCTGAGTGATATTCAATTTGTCCCAAGATTTTTGTCTTCCGAGTATCTCCTGGGTACAGTTTATGAAGTTCTGATGAAATGATATGTATGAAAATGACTTTGTCATTTTTCATACCTTATAAGGTATGAAAATTACAAAGTCCCAAGAGTAAAGTGATAGTGAATAAAGTGCGATGGACTCCAAAGTAGATAACCAGAACTTCATAAACTGTACCCAGGAGATACTCGGAAGACAAAAATCTTGGGACAAATTGAATATCACTCAGATACTGGATGTGCTTCCTAATATGATGATAATATAATATAGTATCATAATATGATGATAATATAATATAGTGATATAATATAATACATCATAATATAGTGATATTATTACTCTTTATTTTACACTTTTACTCACTGCATGTTTGTAGTTTTAATAAGTTTACTTAAATATCTTCAAGATTGCACAGTAATACATTTAAAATGCGAATTTATATTCCTGAGGTTTAATGAGTTTATTATTAAACCTCACTTGCAGTCAAAAGTCAAAATAGATTGGAGACTTCTTAAAAAGACATTGTTCACGTAATTCCAATTTAATTAAATGAAAATTAACTTTAAAGCTGTAAGATTCAAAATGAAAATTATTTATTTAGAAATACATTTTAAGAAGATTGAACCAACAAATACCTAGACTGTTTCAATCATTTCGTTAGGGTAGATTAGAACAATAATATCTTCTCTTGTTTCCTAGACGTTTATTAATTGAAATATAAGTGAATATTTTATAATTTGTCATTTCAGTTCATTGTCAAGGTTATTTCTATGGATACTTAACCGACACAAAATAACTAGATAGTTTCAACTTAAGTTTTATTTTTAAGTATTAGGTACATAAAATATTTTTTTATTGTTTAATAAGTAAAATTATATGTAAATATTCATTGGACAATAAATTTCGGTAAGTGCGTGATTTTACATTTTTCAACACTCTTAAAATGCTCTTTATTATTTGTTCGTAAAGTGAGCTTTGTTTTTTCGTTCTTAGGGCAATCAATCGAACCATAACACCCTCGTGCATATTATATTATACACTAGTGCATACCTAACTGCAAATAATATTCGAGTAAACAGAGCATTTTTAATTTAACCGGACAGTAAAGATTTGTAACAACAAAGAAGTTTAAGGCTAAGTATATGTACTTAATCAATTACCATACATGTGCCGTGCGCAAAAAAAAGAACTTGCGCGCTATTTTCCATAATTTTCGTATGTTGTTTGTATCGCATTTGTGCAATTTATTTTTTTCCTCGCAAGGGTGTTGAAAAAGTGCGTATGAAACTCGTGAGCAACTTGCTTAGTATACACTCGACTGATTTACGCCCTCGCCTACAGCTTGGGCTGCAACCCACAGCCTCGCGTATCGTGTGAGTAACTTACTTGTATCATAATATACTATATCAAAATGAGCTCTTTAAAATCTTAAAAAGCTTATTTTTACATAAACATAATATTTAAAACTCACACTTTTTCAATATTCCGTATATCTCTTTCTCTCACTTGCAAAAATAAACAAGATCTCTCCGTCTTACGCCCTAAGTCTGACTTTTTCAATGGCAACGTCGCCCACCTGATGGTTACACCTGTCTATTACAGTTGCAGTGTCACTGTTTTTAACCTGCTTGTCACTGAACTGCGCTTTCCGCACCGGGACATTAGTATAAGTACATGCGTACTTATAGTAACGGACAGCAAGTACATGTAGATATAAAAACCAATTTAGCATCAAATAAAAACGTGATATTCTATTTTCAACGTTGTGGTGCGGGGTGCCCGAATTTGAGACGATCAATTTAAATATATTGCTTTATTGTGGGTAGTTGGGGGAAAATATATCAATAATTTGCTATAACGGCGTGTTCACTCACGGTTTACGGCGGGGTTAGCACTGTTGCCATTAAAAAAATGTTATAAACTGTGACAAGCAGAACGTTCGGAATAGTTAAATTATATCAAGTGGTAAAAGCACATTTGTATTATTTAAAAAAAAGAACCGACTACCAATACCGAAGAGTATGAAAGTACTTGTTGTACTTTGTTGAAAGTATTCAAAACAACATCAACCTGGTATCGACTAGTTGATACCTTGAGCTCATAATTTCCTGGTCCTAAATTAATGAGTTATTCAGTAGCCCATCCAGTAAAAAGCTATGAGAGTTCATATATTATAAATATAAATATATAATTAAAATATTAAAAACACAAATGGAGAACCTGCCTATTTTTTTTAATCTTAAAAAAAATTGTCTATACAAAATCTGTTTCACCCATCGCTATTATTTTGTTTAATATTTGCTACCCGTACAAAGCAAAACAGAAAGGCGTGACTTGTAATTGTTTGCTCTCGACGCTAGACAGCACTCAATTTTAAATTTAAGACAACAGAAATAATCCTTAAGGCTAGTGTTTACGTAGCTCTTTCCATATAAACGTAATTTCATCATATTTTAAATAAGTATTGAGTGTTCAAAAACGTTGAAATTTTGCATAAATTTTCTTGAGCCTTAAATCTATACTTCTGGTTGGCGAGATTTACGTTTAATTATTTATTTTATCTCTAAATCCGAAAATTATAATTCCCATCCAAAACATTTTTCGAAATAGTTTTGAAAGTTCTAATTTTTACGGAAAACTAACAATCTAGAATCATAGATTTTATACTTGTGGTGAAGTCACATAATTAACGAAGCTTAGCTGGATCTAAAACAAATAAAATAAATTAACATTACAAGAATACACTAATATAACATGAATAAATAAATAAATAAAAACAATACAAGTTAAAGTACAAAATAATGTTCTATACCTAACTTCACATTGAACGTGCACCGGCGCGGCGCCGACGTTATGTGAACGCTCAAGCATATCGGAGAACAATAGCTGTGGAATGCGGCTCGGGGATTACCGGCCGCCTGCGCCGCCGTTCGCTCGTCTCGCTCGCTGCGCAGTCTGCATAGCTACCTGACGCGGAGTGTACGCTGCTCGAATGCTTTTTTATTTCTACGCCTTTGTTTACCTACCACTGTTTTACAATTTGTTATTTGTAACGTTCAATTATAGACATTGAAAGTTTGATAGTCGCAGTGATTTAATACCCACACCACACGGACTATCGACTCAAAGATATTATGTATGTAGCAAAATTTCAACCAGTTTATAACTTTGAACACTTGGTATTTAAAGTATTATGACGAAACTACGTTTGTATGGAAGGCGCTTTGAAGACACTAACTTTAACATGTGATGAGAATAATTTTATAATAAACTTCGGCTTATGTAATTGAAATCAACTTCTTCTATACACTGTCGTGGCTTGGTGTTTTTCTTAAGAACTGAGATAATTTATAAAAAAACAGGTTTTTTATGTTTGTTGCCAAACTACCCTGGCTATGAAGAGGCAAAACAGCATACTGCTACAGCTTAGCCAAAACATTAGTGTTTATTTTTTATCTTTATCATAAGTATATAAAAGGAGAGAGGACAAGAATGAGAGCTAAGCGAGTGATTTATTACCTTAATTAAAAACTGCTTACCGCTGCCGCTCAAGAACAAAGTCGTCTTAACAACTTTCTTATTTTTTAACTTTAAGGTTGAACTTTAAAATAAATATTAATTGCTCTTCAATTTTGCTGAGGCATTTATCAATGCTTTAATAACTTTGCTGCAGAGCTAGAAGCACTATCATCGTCTAAGTAGTTTGCTTTAGTGAAAGCAGTCTTATAAAGTTTATGCTCAAATTTCAATTTCAACTTTGAAATTGTTGATCATAAACTGAGAATGACGCTCGCTGGAAATATAACTTATTTCAACTATAGATTAGTTCTTCCTGCCCTGAAACATCTGGTGGTGGCCTTATTGGTAGGATTAATTATATACAGTAAAACAGAAGGATAAACATATTTTATAGCAAAATAATTAAGGTAATAACATGATATTTAGCGAATAAAAGGTCTTTCTAACATAATATACTAAAATTGCATTTTATTATATAACACTTGTTAGGCTAATTTTCCTAAATATCAATGCTAATAACAACTATAAAGTATTAATGCGCTTGAGTCGGAAATCAAATAAACGATGCGCAATCAGTACCAAAATATACCCCATTTTTTGAAAATTTTTGCCATACTTGTGTCAGACAATGTTTATTTATGTGAAGATAATATAAGAAAACTAAAAAACTTTTTTGCTTTCTATCAAGTCAAAAAAAAACTTTCTTTTAGCATAATTGGAATTTGTGCATGTCAGCAATGATCAACAATCGGTACCCACCTGAAAACAAGGTTATTTGGAAAGTACATCCTTATTCGTCAATTAAAATTTCATCAGTCTGATATTTTGTAATGATGGTTGTAAAACAGGGCCAAATTGGAATAAATATGCCACACTAAATTTAAGGCGCGGCGGTACTGGAAATGTGCGATACCTAAGTACGAGCTATCGACGCTTAGCGGCACGCGGCGCTGTGCTAATACTGACTCGTTCTCACATGATATTAACTTTTGTCCTACACACATGGGACTAAGATAATAATTTCACATTGCTGTTTTATGATAAATTTCTATATGTGAGTAATTATCCAATAGCACTAATAAAATATTACATATATACCTTTAATACCACTAGATACTATGCAATAGGTACCCAAAATATATACCTGAATTTAAGTAAAGTTTCCTAAAAACTATGTAGCGCTTGGCTACAGATATGTTACTTGATGAAGGAAGCAGACCTAAAATGTTTACTGACTCTTAAAGACAGTTTCCGGAATACTATATGCTTGGTGACGGATTTGTTACATGATGGTGGAAGCTTTACAGGCAATCAAAACAAAATGCTGTTAACGAGATACGGTTAGGAGTGCAAGAGTTTCAATATACCTTAAACTTTCAACCAACATAACAACAGTCTTAACTATGTAAATTAGGTAGCTATATATACAATGTGAAGTATATATAAGCTCCTTAGTATATAAATAGATGGCATAAAACAATCGCATTTGTCACAGGGAATTGAACGACCGAGAAGACCTTAAGAAATTTAAGGACCACTTATGAACTTGTACTGTTAACTTTTCACTCCAAGGTTTCCGCAAGGCTCCGTCAATGAATACACCTTTTGCCGTAGATTGTGGCCTCTTATCTCAAGAGTTTATTAGGAGCTTACGAGGTTCCGACCCAGTTAACCTATCGTGCATTAAAAAAAAACCTGAATTTGTATCAAATTTACGTAGAACGTTGACCCGAAGTCGGATATGGAAGTAGAAATACTATTATATAATTTTTAATAAAATAACAATTTTTTTCACCCAAGTATGTATGGTTTTACAGGCCAGAGTTCCTTGATAAATAGAAAAAATATACCTTTATGTACTAACATATATATAGGTATATTTTTTTACATTTGTATTCATAAATAATTAAATGGGCGCATTTCAAGTTCAACATTTTAGATCATTTTTAGAACAGAGTCTATCTCAAACATTGAACTATACTAATTTTATATAGTTAATCGTAACCTCATAGTTAGGAATCGGAAATTTCCACACATTATTTTTTTTTTTTTCTATAAAAGTAATATATACTGAAAATGATTATTTATGATATCATTTTGAAGCTGTGATCAAAGTATCAATACTTTTTTTAATTTTCTTCAAAGTCGAATTCATTTATTCAATTTAGGCGTCTACGACGCTCTTATGAACGTCTATTACAAATTTTAATATTAAAATATTCGAAATTGACTGCTACGTTACTTATGCCAAAAAATATAATTTCTGCGAGAAGAACGGGCAAGAAACTCGCGGCAATTCTTTTAAATGTCTTTTAACAAAACGTTACAAACTTTATTATTAAATTATCACAATATTTGTTTAAATTGCGTAGACGTCGGGCGATACATTGGCAGAGAAGGGATTGTTCAAGCATTTTTGTCTTTTAAGTAATCACAAACGGTGTAGTAAGATTTCTTAATAAAAATGATTTACACGTGCAACTTGAATTTTCCCTCTGTGAGCGTTGTAATTTTACGAACTTTATTTTTTAAAAACGTACACAATTGCCTTAGAATGACTTTTTATCAGTCGTTCTTTACCCATAACCTGGCATAGCTAGTTTATTTTTATTATTACTGTTAGAATAATGATTGACACTGTTTAATTTAAATTTACCTTTTTTTAAGAACGTACATAATATTTTCAAATAACTGCTGCACAGCGAAACCCTAAAAGAGATGATCTATTTGCAGTTAGCTTACTTTTTATATAATACAAAGCTAGCATGAATTCCGATACAATGTAATCCATCAATTTGGATATCCAAGCGCAATTTGGATAATGTATCTTTTTGTCCTGTAATTATTAAGTAAATGTTATGAAAAAAAGCAATTATTGAAAGCAATTTTTATTCAAAGAAATGTGCAACAAACATTTTGATATGATTTTTTGTATAAAAAAAAAAACTTCTTTTCCCGCATCGTGCTCCCTTTGTGTAGAGTTTTCAAGCAAGGTAATAAAAAATAAGAAATAATACATCACAGGCTCAAGAGACTTTTAACATCAGGTGGTCCTCGTACTTAAAAACATATTAAAAAAAAACAAAAAAAAATTAAAACAATAATGACAGCAAAACAAAAAAAAAAACATATCAAAATATTTGTTAAACCTAGCAGAAGTCAACCCTAAGAGGTTGTTAGCATTTTCCCAATAGCCCTGTATATCCATTCAGCCGTAGCGGCGGTAAGTAAAGGCAAACTTACTACTATGTCCATAAAATTATCTACAAAAAATGTGTCAATACTTTTTTTTCTACGAGCCACCGTTTTTGAATGATACGTAACGATTCAAAAAGTTGTAGAAGTTGCAATCGTCATAGTATTCACACGTTTCCACGCCACCTATGAGGTAGTAGTGTACTTACACTTAGTGTGGTCCTTGCGAGCCGAATCTGAAGAGAACCAGGGAAAATGAGTAAACACTCGGCAGTTACGACGCCCGGCCAGCTCCGATAGCCGGCTGCCGGCTGTTTACATCAGGAGAAGCGTCGTGCTGCCGAGGAAAAGGCGGATTAAGGACTGCCATCCGGCCGCACAATGGTTGGTGCATCAATGGTACCGAAGGCGAAGTCGTCCCTCACACCAGTCATACCGGCGGCAGGTAGTCGTGTGTTCATGCACCGGATTATTGGACTGCCACCGGCACCGACGACGTCAGGACGGAGGAATCGCCCCGGCTCCCACTCTAGCGGCGCGTCTTCAATAGGAAGTCTACTTTATAAGGCTCAGGTTCGACCTCACATGGAGTACTGCTCTCACCTCTGGGCGGGAGCTCCCCAGTACCAGCTTTTTCCATTTGACCGCATTCAACGCAGAGCGACTCGAATCGTCGACGATCAAGTTCTCTCCGGTCGGCTCGACCCTTTGGCTTTGCGTAGAGATGTTGGATCACTCTGCATCTTTTACCGTATATATCACGGGGAGTGTTCTGAGGAACTGTTCGATTTACTCCCTGCAGCTCAATTTCGCCACCGGACTTCCCGACAAAGCATGATGTTTCATCAATTTCATGTCGACGTCTGGCAGTCAACAACCTTGCGATTTTCACGGCATTTTTTACCTCGCACTGCCATATTATGGAACCAGCTGCCTGGTGAAGTATTTCCGAACAGTTACGACTTAGGAACCTTCAAGAAGAGAGCATATTCCCTCCTTAAAGGTCGGCAACGCATCCTCGAGACCTCTGGTGTTGCGGATGTTTGTGGGCGACGGTGATCACTTACTATCAGGTGAGCCGCCTGGTCGTTTGCCCTCCTATGCCATAAAAAAAAAAAAAGGAAGTCGATGAAGCGCGTGGAATATGTAGCTGATCGGGAATTGGTGTGCATCCGGTAGAGTCTAGTGCGTAAAAAGTGAGAAGTTGATCTTGCTGAGATCGAACCAACAGTGACCGACAAAGAAGAAGATATACTACGGCGTGTCGAGGACTGAGTGGAGCCACGCCGCAAGACACACGAGGAAGACGCACCGGCGGTCCGCGAGGAATCGGAACTGTGTCACCCCTTCACTTAACCCGGGGGTACCGCGGACCGAGCCACCCAGACACATTTGTGTGCACACCCGCGGCCTTCCCCTGCCGAAACAGGAAGTCGTCTACACTAAAATAATTTTAATTACTAGTAAGTAAAATTATTTTATAATATTACCTTTCGGTTTCCAGGTAATCTAAAAAAGTTATCTCTGGATACGTTTTTGACGAATTCATGTAACCAAAAACAGCACAATATATCTTACTCGTCATATTTAATATGTACTTGAACTTATTTGTGTAGAAAAATTCGCGTGGTAGTTGTTTAAAAAACAACAAACCATTCGCTAGTCTCTGTCCCGACACTAGACTGTCTGCGGTGCCGAGCGCAGGCTGAGATCGAGGCGCGTAGGTATAACTCGCGTTTCGTCCGTTTCTATGAAGTTGAAATTGAAATACTATACAGATAACATAACCGTGCCTCCACCATTAAGAGAAGTATGCTATAAAGTCCACCCATAGCAGGCGTCTTGAAGATCGTAGTGTAAGATTGCAGTTCTTCAGAAGGCACCGATTTCCCACCTACCGGTATATTATTCCTCTCATCGTTTTCGACTCCCACAGGAAAATATGTGTGTGTATGTAATTCTAGCTCGGCCCCCACGAGGAATGCAGTATACCTCTATAACATGGGTAATTGAATCAGATGAATATATAATAATATAATAATGTGAATATATAATCACCCCATTAGGTGAATCAAGCCTACGAAGTAACACTACTTGATTCACCCAGGTGAATTGCTCCAGATGAATAGGTAAGTGTACCGCCCGCCCTGGCATCGGATCAGCACCTACGTATAGTCTGTTTCGCATTCATCATTTATTCAGGACAAAGTAACCTACTTATGCCAGGCAGATTGTATTGTACACATCAATACTCAATAACCCTATGCTAATGGCATCAGCATTAATTACAAACAGTTATCTTCATTCTTCAAAGCATTAGAAGGAATGATTAATAAATCATGCTATATCCCCTATCTCTCCTTGAGATAGATGGATTGATAAAACAAAAACATGTCGCCTGTATTCTACACATTACAGAAATTATTTTTTCTTAAAGATCGTCATGTTTTTGGATAATTTATCAATGATACACATTTTATACATCCATTTATTATTATTATTACTTACTAATTGTTAATCTCCTGATAATTTTATACGGCAGCGACAAACACATCTTTGATTAGTTTTATTATTTCAGACTTTAGTAAATTTGTCTAGTTCAGCAAAAAGAGCACAGAGCAATTGCGAGCAGAATAGGCAAGGAACTTGAGTCCATTTATTATGGCTTATCTTTTTTGGGTAACTATATACCTTCTCCGGTAGTTGTGAGCAATTTAATTATAAAACTCTTAATGATATTACAAATTTACATAGAAGGGTAATTCAAGTTGCGATTTAAAAAAAAGGTTCCTTTTATAAGAATAATGGTGATTATTTGAAATACAAAAATGCTTGGGACTGTCCGTCTCTGCCAGGCCTAATCTACTGTAAATATATTGTAATAATATTACAATAAACATGTAAAAGAGCAACATACTTATTCACAAATAATAAATATTTAAGAAAATATTAAATTAATATTTTTATAAAACGCTTTAGTTAGATCTCACTGATATTGTAATGGGACCATTACACAAGCACCAGCTTTTGATTCAGTACGCTCAATAAATTGTTATGATGTAATCTCTTCCATTTTTTGGAATTGGTTAAAAAGTTATGTTATATATTGCTAATGGAAAAACTAACTCCTAGATCGTTACCTGCTTCTAGAATCTGAACACTTTCTTTAATAATTCCATTCTCCATCAAAATATAACTTACCTCTGTGAAAAATTGCCTATCAGATGGGGTTGGCCCTAGGCGTGACCATATTTTACACACTCTATTGCCCCAGCAACCTTCACTCGACCTCCCTCACCCTTCTTATAGGCAAAGCCGTCCCAAAAGCTTCCCATCACGTTCCATATAAAATAAAATTGCCAAACAATACGGATTAAATTGAGAGGGATAGATGCCCACATGTTTAATTTAAGTAAAAGGGCGTAAAATGCCAATTCACTCTGCAGATAGAAGAGTTTGCAACATCGTTATCCTAAACGGTCGAGTTCTGTTTGTTATCTAAATAATTGTAGGGATCACTGAGTTTCGGCTCCGGGTTAAGAGATATAAAATGCTAATTAAATTACCGAAAGTTTATGAGACTGAAAGACAAAAATTCAACTTCTATTTACCTTGATAGAATGGCAGTAACTTGTGTTTATACAGGCTTATTGAAATATAATCAAAGGAAAACCTTTTTTAGGTATTGGCAAGCTTTTATTTGAGTGTTTAGAGGAAAAAAGTTTACTCTCCATATATATAATATGTGTGGTTATAAATGGGCGTAATAGACAGGATGTCACCACTTACATTGATGTAGGTGTGCTGTTGCTTCTTATGACAACAGAACTTCTTACCGTATTTACAAGATCATGGGTATACTCGAAAGTACACATCGCACTAAGCGAACAAAAACTATTTTTAACTATTATCAAACATATAACTTTCCTAGCACTTAAATTTTATTGTTGTACAAGTGCAACAAAAAATTAATAATTTTTATAACATTTTGAATTTAAAATTGATGTCTATATTCAATTCCATTGTGTTCCATTGTGTCCAAGTTTATACAGTGACACATTTTAGGTTGAAAGCAAATAAAATAATCTTTATAGGTATAAATCTGCACATTCACAACAGCATCATAGGGTAAAGTAGATGTTCTTATTTGCTTTATTTTAGTGCACTCAAAAGATTGCCCCATAAAAGTTTTATATGTTAGAGTTCATTTACTACTTTTTAGCGCTATTATCATGTAATGGGGCCTTTCACATCACACGTAGTTCACACCATGTTGTGAATCACCCAAGAGCTCTTTTGATATGGGGCTCTTCAAACCACGATGTGAATTTTCGTTAGTCTATTCACTTTGTTATTTTATAATTTAGATTGAATTATTTCCAAGTTATCACCATTTTAATTTTAACAGCCGTCATCTGTTTTATAAATGAAAATATTGAATAGATTCATCACTCATGTGAAGAAAACTCTAGACTAAGATCAATTGTTTTCGAGATTTCATTCCGCTAGTGGCATTTAATATTGAGCACTTCCATGTTTCGAAGGGCAAGTTAAAATACCGCATATCAATTTTATCTTTGAGATTTAGTTCTAATTATAATGCCTTTAAGCCAATTATCATTTTATATACAATCATCGACCTTCATTATCTACAAAAATTTGACAAAGTTGCCTAGGGTTATAAGAAAAGTAAAATGTGAAAGGGCCAAGTGCAAGTCCCATCTTGCTTTTTTAGTTTTGCATTGTAACACGTCGTAAAAAAATATTTAGCTCTTGATCAAGTATAGTAAAACAATAATAATAAAAGAGTTATCGCAAGAGCGAAGTCGGAGCATATCGGCAGAATTGGCAAGAGATTAGCCCGCATTTCTTCGGGAACACGTGCGTTATGGTCTCTTGCCAGGTCTGTCCAGAGGAATTTTCGCCTGTCATCTCTACCGTCCTGCACAGATAGAATGACACACTGGCCCACACCGCAAAGGAAGAGGCCGATCTTCTAGGCTCTCTCTTTGCGTCTTACTCGACTTTGGATGACCAAGCGAACTCACTCACCATTGACTTCACAACGGTGTGATACCTCGATGCCGGATATAAATTTCCGCCAATGTGCAGTATGTAAGGCACTGTTCTCCTTGGACATTCATAAGTCGAGTGGGTCTGATATCATCCCTCCGATAGTGTGCTATCTCCCACTCTATTTCTCTTGCACATCAATGACATGCTGCAACTGAGCGATACTCATTGTTATGCAGACGACAGTACCGGAGATGCCTCACACACTGGCTGCACTAAAATTTCTCGGGAAAACGTTGTCAAGAGTCGGAACAAACTTGTGACTTCAGCCAAGACCATGTTGTCAAATGTTTCGAGGTGGGGCCAATTGAACTTAGTCCGATTTAACCCAAAGAAGACACAAGTTTGTGCGTTTACCGCTAAGATATCACAGGGTGTGTTCTGAAGAACTGTTCGATTTACTATCTGCAGCTCAATTTAGCCTTAGCCACCGGACTTCCCGACAAAAATATATTTAAATCGTCCCGACAAAAATATATTTAAATCGTCGCCGTTCAGAATATTTGCTGTTAAAAGAACGTTATATTATACATTGTATACCGAAATTTTAAATCCTTTCCCAATCTGTATAATAGACGTAGACTCTGTAACAAAAACAATGTATAAATAACTAATTTACCGGCCCCCGTTTGATAATGTTCAAATGCAAAATATAATAATCACATTTGTATTTTACACAAAGAGCTTTAGATGATGCTTACCATGCAGGGGTGACATTTTTCTTTTTCCTGATAAGAACCTGCTTGTCAACATACTACTCTAGTTAAAATATCGATCGGCATTCTGGCCTGGCATCCCACGGTGCTGTTTGAGTACGGAAGCTCAAAATATAAGTTAAAGTTACAAATACGTTGTCAAAGTTGATAAATTTGACGTGTTGCCCAGTAGCTGGTCACTTTAAACTTTTAAGTATGTATAGTGATATATGTGTAGAACGTTTTACGTATGTAAAACGTTCTACACATATATTTACGTATGTAAAACGTTCTACAACATATATCTAATTTATCATTTATCTAATGTACATTTAACATATATCTAACCAAACATTATATTTAAAGAAAGCACTTACCTAAGCAGATCACGGTTCCTTTTTGAAGCCATTTTTTAAATAAATTAACACGAAAGTGATTAAATTTCTTGTCAAGGAGATAACAAAGTGAAGTCTTCCTGGACACCTCTTAATTGTTTCGTCACAGAACAACCTTCAGGGGTGCTTAAATGTAAAGCCCATCTTTGTGGGTGACGTCTTAGAGATTATGTTATCGCTTTGTCTGTACCAGCTATTAAATAGTCATGCGGGTCAAGATAACACAGAATATATTAAGATGTATCTCTCCTTAAGAGAGCAATTCAGATCAATTTGGAGCATGCAATGGAATCGGCTGCCTTTTGTTTATCCGAAATGGGGTAATTTTTTTGAGAAAATATACTGTTCTGATGGATGCAATCGTCCTATTTTAATTTCAACACGCATTTGTTATGGATATACCTACATAATTTGTAACATTTTAGCAGAAGTAAGATGTGGAATTCGTTATGGTTGAGGAGATCCATAATAAAAAACAGTTGATACATTCAGGCCTTACTTTTGGAAATCCATATTTAAAAATGACATATATTTATAAATTGAAATATTTAGTTTATGTTTTTTTTTAATATTGAATATTTTTATCATCCTGATAAGTTAGCCTTTGGCCACTATCTCACCTGATGGTAAGTGATGATGTGGTCGAAGATGTTGTTCAGGCTAACCTAGAATTACTGGCTCTCAAGGACAGCTGCCGAAACACACCGTTAGGTGCTTGGCGACAGATTTTCTACTTGATGGTGCTAGCTAGCCAGACGGGCTACCACCATCCTATAACGATTGCCATCGTACGACAACAACCGGGACCGACGGCATAACGTGCCCTCCGAAGCACGGAAGCGCTCAGTAGTAATGTCACCAGCGGTCACCCATCCAACTCATGACCGCGGCGGACGTTGCTTAGCTTTGCTGATCGGTCCAGAATGACTAAGCACACTCCGCTACGAGCGCTTCAATATACATAAGCAAATATACTTAAACATTTTTTTTTATCACTGTACAAAATTGTTGGTCACAAAAATGTTTTGTCTATATGCAGTGATTACTTGAATGGTTTGTAAAATCAACTAAATGCAAAAGTATGCATCGTGCGACGAAATCAATGTACCTAAGTAAGTAGTACCTACCTATGATATTACGTCCATAGTTTACTAAACTGAAATAATAGTGTCGGGGGATAATCACTTATGTCTATGCTTCAATGAACAAAGAAGAAAATATACTACGGCGTGTTGAGGACTGGGTGGAGACCATGTCGCAAGACACACAGCACGAGGAAGACGCACCTGCGGTCCGCGAGGAATCGGAACTGCGTCACCCTTTTCACTTAACCCGGGGGTACCGCGGACCGAGCCACCCAGACACATTTGTGTGCACGGCCTTCCCCTGCCGAATCAGGAAGTCGTCTACACTAAAGTAGTTTTACTTACAAGTAAGTAAAACCTACCTAAGTTAATCTTATTTATATAGTGAATAGACTAAAAGCCTAGTCGATGTCAATTTAAATTTTATATATTTTATAGAAAATCAATGAAAATCCAAGACCAAGGTATACTTATCTTTTCGCCTAACAAATCGGAATCAGTGACCGTGTTTTATTTACTATGACAATAGCCCCATTTATCATTCAACATTCTCAAAAAAGACGAGATTGGGTGATAAAAAGACGGAAATTGAAATTATCGGCATTCCGACAAAAGATAACAAAGTTTGGTTCCTTCTCGGAACGGAAAATTACTAGACTGTTACAATCGTGTTTTCAGGTTATTGAATTATGTTAATATTATAAAGATATTGTCAATCATGGAGATAGCATCAGCATAAAATGGAGTTTTAATTTGTTATAGGTTTGAAACATAAGTTCAGTTGCATATATTGCCCCAGAAGGTGCAAGACCTGGTAGTGGCACGACGGATGCGGCAGCGCAACAATGCAGAAACCTACTGTCCACCCAGATGATACAAAAGTTCACTTTGTATACAGGGTTATTGGTTAAATGCTAACAACTTCTTAGGGTTGACTTCTGCTAGTCATAACAAACATTTTGAGATGTGTTTTTTTATGTATTTTAGTGTTGTAATGCCTACTCTGAGCCAACAGCACCTGCCGCGACAACACTGGACTGCGCCGTGCTGCCTTTGAATAGAGTTTTGAATATTCACATGGAGCAAAGTAATAAAAAATATTAAATAATACATTACAGGCACAAGAGACTTTTAACACCAGGTGGTCCTCATAATTATTCCGTCAAAAAAAAAACATCTCGATATGTTTGTTAGGACTACCAGAAGTCGACCCTAAGACGTTGTTAGCATAATACCAATAACCCTGTATAAATAGTTGACATTGACAGATTTTTAAAGTAGGTACAAAATTTCGGACCACATTTTGAGGTAATTTGTTTAAACTTTGTAAATCTTCTGTAAGTGGTTGATTGATAAAACAATAACATGATTTTATCTACGGTTACAATGGTAATCTACAAAACTAATTCAATGATATACAAAAATGTGCAAATAGGTAAAATAATGAATTATATATAACCTTTGGGCTAGATCAGCTTTGCTTTATTGAAGGGAAGTTTATCGATTTTTTAACATAATATATTTTATTCGGGTGATAGGTCAGGACAGGGATCACACAGCATCGAAGAACTTGTAAACTCTTGTATAAATCCAAAGAGCTATCGGAACACAAAAGAACTAAGACTCGTTTGTAGAGAAGACTTCTCTAAGGTAACAAACATTGCCTCTGCGCAAAAGTTTTCAGCAATCAACCTTATTTACCAGAAAATCTTCCAACTGTTGATTCTAAATATCTGTACGCAGCTTTGATCTCGTTGACTAAAACTAGACTACACAGTTAAATCCATCAATCTATATATATATATATTATCTTGTCTTATAAAATTTTATTACATAAACAAACAAACATAATATAAGACTATAATGATAAAGATCTCACTATGCCAAATCAAATAAGCGCAAAATCAAAAAATTTTGCTATATTGATTACCGAGATCCATAAACCAGGCAACGTCGCATTGGCTTGGTATGAACGCAGAATTGCCTCATTTTCACGACTATTTGCGAGCTTGTCACGAGTCGCAGTGATGGCGATACGGCGTACGGTGTAGGTGTGCATTATAGTATGAATTTCTATACATAGAATACGGCGCGACTTGAATTGAGGTGTTTTCGATACTCGCCGACTGGTAGATCGTCTGCGTAAACGTGTACCGAAGGTTTCTGGGAAATCGGAAGGACGCGGATTCAATTCCCGCGCGGGGAAAAATATTTTGTACACCAACAATTTGATTGATTGATTGATGATTTGATTTTCGCTTAGCACGCGGTAGTGCGTAGAAGTATACCGAAGTATCTAAGAAATGGTTGATAACATTTTCATTATATCTAAGAACTTGATTATGCTGATTTGCAGTTAACTCAGCTTTTTGAATAAAACACACGGCATCAAAATCATAAAGCTATTTTGAAGCTATATTGTCTTAATACATAACATTTGTACATTAAGTACAAAATCCTTCTTCCTACAATTTAACACCTATACCTACTTATTTATTACAAAATGTATTACAAATACTAGAAGTATTACTACTGTAGTATTTGTATTGTAATACAAATACTAATACAAATACTAGTAGTATTACTACTAGTATTATATACAAATACTAGTAGTATTACTACTAGTATTTGTAATAAACTGTTATAGTGTTACTGGTTAACAGATTCCGATTGTATTTTGTTATACAGATCTCTCAATATTTTTTTTAAATCTGGACCTTTGAAACCTTTAAAAATAGAAATAAAGCGCGATGTACCCTAAATCCTCCCGGACGCAGTCACCAGCAGCACAGATTAAAAAAGACCCAGCAGTAAGTATATACACAGTGTCTGTCCTGAAATTGCGCCTTTGTAATTGTCAATATCCATTTTAACCGCTTCAAAACAGAAGAAGGTTATCAACTCGATTGTTTTTTTTCGGGTATGTTACCTCATGATTGTACATGGTGTATTGATATTGATGTTTTTATTTTATTTGAAAGCTGGTGCTTGTCAATTGGTCCCATTTAAATTTGAGTGAGATCTGACGAGTAGTATTTGGGTTACACCTAATACTGCGTGTATCATGTTTGAAGTCAGAATTTTTTGGAAAATTATTTTAAATTTGCTTTAAGTATACGTTATTGCCAAGATCAAAGCCAAGCTAACTTTGTATATTCAAACAGAAATAAATAAATGTGAATGTCCTCACCGCTTTTTTATTTACAAAGGGATAACCCAAGGGTTAACTTCCGCGTGTTGCCATATTGGACATGTTACTTGTGTGCATACGGGTTGCATTTTTGACCACAACTTGCTTTTAGTATTCATCTTAGAGCAAACTTTTCGCCACTAACTTCATGGAAAAGCATTTTTTTTTTTTACAAAATCTACTACAAATATGTAGTTTATTCGATTCCGCCAAATATTCTACTACGCCAACGTGACGGCAGAAATGCTACGTAACTCGACTGAAACTGTTTTCGACGAGTTTAGCTTTTCTACGACGCATTTTCAGGTGAAGTAGAATGTTCTCTCTTCCAGCGAACTACACATAAAGGAGTAAATGAAAATATATATTTCTAATAAACACTTACTTCAAGTCAATATTTTCGAGTATCTGCGAAGGAAGCACATCCAGTATCTGAGTGATGTTCAATTTATCCCAAGATTTTTGTCTTCCAAGTATCTCCTGGGTACAGTTTATGAAGTTCTGGATATCTACTTCGGAGTCCATCGCACTTTATTCACTTTCACTTTACACTTGGGACTTAGTCATTTTTCATATCATTCTTTATTTTACACTTTCACTCACTGTATGTTTGTAGTTTTAATAAGTTTACTTTTATATCTTCAAGATTGCACATGAATACATTCGAAATGCGAATTTATATTCTAGTTTATTATTAAACCTCACTTGCAGTCAAAAGTCAAAGTAGATTGGAGACTTTTTAGAAAGACAATGTTAACGTAATTCCAATTTAATTAAATGAATATTAACTTTTAAGCTGTAAGATTTGAAATGAAAATTATTTATTTAGAAATAATTGTTAAGAGGATTGAATCAACAAATACGTAAACTGTTTCAATCATTTCTTTAGGCTAGATTAGAACAATAATATCTTCTCTTGTTTCCTAGACGGTGTTTAATTGAAGTATAAGTGAATATTTTATAATTTTTAATTTCAGTTAACTATCAATCTTATTTCTATAGATAACTTAAATGGCACAAAATGTCTAGATAACTTTATCTCTATTTTAATTTTGGTAAAATAATATGAATTAAGGCGAAATTAGTAATCAAAAGACAAATTTTGAAAATGCTTTTTGAAAAGTGATGACGCGTTACAAATATGGATACTATGCCTGATCAGAAAGCATCATTAAAATAATTCTTTATATGGAAATAAATCATGAATAACTTCTATGATTTAGATTATTCTAAAATATTATATAATAGAAAAATCGGGAAATAAATTTTAGTCGGTACACGAAATATATCTGTATTTTGCAATGTGAAACGACGTCTCTCTGTCTTATGCCAAGTCTGACATTTTTCAATGGTGACTTCATCTTGAGCAGTGCTGAGACGAAGTGTAGTCACCCACCTGATGGTAAGCCTTACTTACTTAGTCCATTACAGTTGCAGTGGCCCCGTTCTTACCCTGCTTGTCACTGAACTGCGCTTGCCACACCGAGATATTAGTTCTTATGTTCGGTCGCTGGATATTTTTACTTGCTTTAGTGCTTTTTACGATTAAATAGATTAGTGCTGGTACACCACTTTGAATTGAATACACTGCTGCGGAATCGTTGCTAAAGATACCTACCTCGTGGTTAAGAATATTTATGTGGACAATGAGCTTTATAACAGATATGATGTACTGAAAATGGAGACAAACAGTGTGAGAGCAATCGCAAAATTTTAATGGAAAACAATTTATATAAATATTTGTTTCTTCAAATCGTTTGTTATTTAAGACAAATATTGATTTGAAAAGGAATATTTATCGGAATATTCTGAAATGTCTTGAACTGGAAGTAAAAGGCTTTCATTATAGGTTTTTAGTAAAAGGCTTTCATTTGGTTTCAAAACAATTCGTCTTTTTTATGTTTGTTTTTCCTATTGAAACTCCTTGGTTTCCCCGTGGACGATATCGTCCATGTATGAATGAAATTCTAATGTACTCATTATCTACGATGCGCATGGATTAATTTTTCTAACTGCGATTGGCTAAACATTTAAGGGATCTCTGTTCCAGTGACTTGTGGACTTTTGTATACGTACAAGAAAACGTAACTAAGCCTTTGCTGTCCGTTCATCCAAGGCTACATAATATTTTAAGTCAGTAAGTTTTACAATGTTATGTGTGTTATGGTGAATAACTAAAAAAATACAATAAGTATAAAAAAATAAAAGGGGAGGTAGTGTTACAAGTGATAGATACTACAACAGTAGTGGACAGGTCTGATGCTTCCAATTAAAATTAAATATATTATATACCTATTTAAATATAAGGAAACTTATCAATGTTTCCAACCAATTTAAACTTCAATCAATTTTCAATTCTGAATATAGTACCTTCATTGATTTACGTGCCCTGGTAATAAGATAAAACAAATTTGCAATTTAGAAACAGTCTCGGATCATAAGCGTCCAAAATGGCCCAGCTCTTGATAAAAATGTAAATATAGGTAAGACGGAAACTTTGTTTTGGTACTGAATTTATATAACGTATGCGCGTTAAAATTTACAATGCTTGTCGTTGAACTTAAAATGTATGTTTTGTATGGATTGATATAAAATCGTTTTATATGGGAATTATTATTTTCACATTTAGAGATAAAATCAGTACTAATCAGTACTCAGTACTAATATTATAAATGCAAAAGTAACTCTGTCTGTCTGTCTGTCTGTTACGCTTTCACGCCAAAACTACTGGACCGATTTGAATGAAATTTGGTATGGAAATAGTTTGAGACCCGGGAAAAAACAGAGGATAGTTTTTATCCGACTGCGCAAAAAGAGGTTAATGTTTTGCGTGATAACCGACATACGCGCGAGCGGAGCCGCGCCCGGAAAGCTAGTATATTATAAATGCGAAAGTAACTCTGGCTGTCTGTCTGTTACGCGATAATCAAAAAAAAAAACAAACGCGCGGGCGGAGCCGCGCCCGGAAAGCTAAAATAATAAAACGAAGAACAGATTAACGAGAATTATATATTAAGGCTCAAGGACATGCATGCAAATAATTTATCGAGTTTGAACACTTGGTATTTGAAATGACGCCACTACGCTTGTATAAAAAGAGCTACGAAGACACTTCCTTAAATTAATAATCGGCTGTTAAGTCGAAATCAGTATACTAATATATTTCCAATAATTTTCAGTCGTATGGAATACTTATGGCAGAATTATTACCAAGCATCCAGTTCCCGGCTTAAGAATATAGGTACAGTCCCATGTACTCCTGTCGGATGACGTAAAGGTGACTAATGGAACTAAATACTGTGCCATACATAAATGAGGCTAAAGTAGGCCTCTACTCACGTATGTGTGGGTAAGGTCTTGCCGCAAGTTAACCACTTGTAATCTTCACGAATCGAATGACAGCAGGTATTATTACAAATAAAGGCATGTACCTTTCGGTGTTAGAATAGCCGGCTATTAAACTGTAGACAAAGCTTACCACAATTATATTCTTGTATCGTGCTCTGTGTCATCAGTGAAACTTATTGAAAGTACCTACCCCACATTCATCGGATGAGGGTAAAAAGAAACCGTGCAATATTATTGTTAAGGAATATAGTTCGTCAATGATCAGCGTAACATACTCGTATTTACAGTTATGACCAATTGTGCCAGCGTCTAGTGCAAAGATGCACATAAAACATACGACTAACAGTTCTGAAAACCTTCTAGACAGTTAAAGTACCAATTAATTTGTTTTTATGGGTTATGAGACAAGAATTAGTAAGAACAAAAATAAAATTGGAATTGATAATATTGATGGTATTTTCTTACTCATTGTGAATGTTTAATGAATTTGGGATGTGGACCGCAGATTATAAAAAAAATGTATGCGAACGCAGCTTAATGCTGCTTATTAATAAGCTTAATATAGATATTCAGTTAACTCTGAACATGCCGCACCGCGCAGGAATCTATTTTAGCCACAGAGCAGGACAGACAGGCATTCCTTCCAAAATCCCGTGCAGAATGAAATCTTTATTAGCTACAGGAGCACTTCTGACGATTTGCACAGATGCATTTAGTCACAGTGATGTATTGCACTGCTCCCGTCAGACATACAGTTCTTGAGTCTCATGTTAAGTCTCTAATTTTATTGGCTCTCGAGGACTGCTACCGGAACACACTGTTTGGTGCTTGGCGAAGATTTTCTACTTAGGTGTGGTAGCTAGTCAGGCGAGGTTTCGCAAATCGCCATTCCGTCATGAGGCGGAATAGACCTGCGGCATGGCAGTCCATAACTTAATAATAATAATAACTCCATAATTTAATTTGGCATGTATTTTACTATTGTTAATTTTTATTTTCAATTGACTTCTTAATCCATGTAATGACTTCTATTTTAATTGTACTTATTATTTTTTTGAGTTAATGAAAGAAAGATGAATGTAAATGTACACTAATTGTTTTTAATTTAATTTAATCAATAATTTAATTTAATTCAATTTAATTCAATAACTGTTACAGCTCAGCTAACATTGTTTCAAAAATAAAACTATAACGTATTTAGGTTGAAGTAGTGCTGTGGTTAATTCTTCTTCTCAGTCGTTACGCTCTTGACGGAGCGGTCGTGGTCGTCATGTAGTTGTAGTGGGGGCAGATGTAATGCGCCTCACAGTGTCACGCCATCGCCCTTTATTTACGGTCATCCTGGTGCACTCATGCAAGGGACCGCCCACCGCAGATTTAATTTGGTCAGTCCATCGCATGGGTGACCTCCCGCACGGTCTCGTGCCTTCTACTTTGCCCTGAACGACAAGACGCTCAATGGAAGTGGTTAATTACCCGGAAATAAGTTGCTTTGTTTTTAATAGAGAAGTAACTAGCGCAGCTTTTATCTGTAAAAACTATTCTTGAAAAACCTTATGTAGGTCTGGTTCTGGTCTGGTTTTAATAACTGCTTGGCTCCTTTGAAAGTCGACCTAACTAGCTACAGTCTTCCAGTGTTAAAATGAGGACTGTTTTTTTAGTTAAAGCACATGCTACCTATTTTCAAATGAATGCATTATATAAATACGGGCTAATACTAACATTAATAATAAACTGCAAACTGTCACGTTCTTCTTTATTGTCTATAATCTCTAATGATCCCTAACCCGACTTATTTTTATAATATCAGTGATTTTTTCTTACTGTTTATTAGATATTTATTTACGCTTTTTATTTAATTACCAATTTGATCAAAGCTAAGGTAGTCCTCGAAAATAGACATAGAATACTCACCTACTTTTAACACAGAGCTAACACGGCACATGATTCCCGATGGAGCACGATAACTTTAACGAAATTCTTCGTTAGTTCATAGTGACGGGTAGCAAATACATGTAGATTCAAAAACCATTTTAGCTGCAAACGGCCGAAGTGATATTCCATTTTCACCGTTTTGGTGCGTAGTGCCTGAATTTGAGACGACCAATTTAAAGATATTGCTTTATTGTGGGTAGTTGGGGGAAAATATATCAATAATCTGTAGACGAAAATAGCTCTGCCATACCGGCGAGTTCACGGAATAAATTCACGGTTTACGGTGGAATTAGCACTGTTGACATTAAAAATGTAATAAACTGCGACAAACGACAGCAACGTGGTAGAACAGCTACGTTGGCGGCAGCTTGAAATGCTATACAGTTTAAAGCTAAATCTATATAAAAATTTTACGTTTTTAAATCTAGATTTATATAGTTACACTAATGGATATGGTGTCATATTTCGGAACGTTCAAATAAGTCTGTATTAGCTGCTCTGATATATAATATAATGTTATCAAAATTATGAAGCACAAACAAGCAGTGGCTATAGGTAGTATCCGCCTTCTACTATTTCAGGAAATGCATGACCTCTCCATTTAGGCGTCTCTATTCGATCACCGAACAGCGAAAAGTACGTACTAGTATAATATTTTTTTTTTTTTTTTTTTTAGGGAGGACATAGATGCTGGCTACCGCCTGTGCGGTCGTCCAGCTCCACCGGGTTTTGGGCGAGGGCCTGGCCCTACAATAGCCCGGGAGGGAGAAGTGCCGAAGGCACTTCTCCCGAGACGGGCGTAGAAGGCGAAAAGCGCTTTCTACCTCCGTCTCCTGCGGACGCCGAAAACGTGCCGCTACTATAGGAGGGGTTGACAGCGAGCTCAAGGGCACCACTGTGGTTCGGACCTCGGCTTGTCTCGCTGTCGAGAGACATGGGGGGGATCGGAGCAAAATGCCTCTGTGCAACTGCAGTGTTGCACAATTGGGCCCTACTGAATAATACTCTTTGACTATTTGGAGAGCAATTTATCGTGACCTTGTTTTTGCCTCGAGCTCGCCGGCGGGCTCGGTGTTTGATTGTGTGACCTCTGATTACCTCACACCTGGGGATTTTACCTCGACGACTTGCGGATAACGCTAAAGCTGCCAATGTAATGGCTGCGATGGGGTCATCCGGGTCGTCTAATACCTGCCGTGGTCGGCGACGGGGGGGTTTGAAAAATGGGATAGAAGAGGCAGTCGAGTAGTTCGATGCCTGGACAACCAATGGGTTCGGGTGGTGGGGCGCTCGATCAAAGTATCGGCGGGCGCAGTCCTTATTGAACTGCGCTAAAGAGGGAAGGTTTAAGTCGCAATGCAACTCGGTGTTCCGGATATACCACGGGGCGCCGGTTGCATTACGAAGAAAACGGTTTTGGATGACTTGAAGTTTATGAAGGTGGGCCTCACTAGCATGACTAAACACCACTGATGCGTAAGTCATGATGGGGCGGATGCAGGCAGTGTAAAGTGTCTTCTTATTACTAAGAGACATTTTACTCTCTTTGCGAAGTAGGGGACCAAGGCGACCCATTATGAAGGCCGCTCTGTTACGGACGGTTGTTATGTGATCGTTAAAGGTGAGATGACGATCAAGGGTGACTCCGAGGTATTTTGTTCTAGGAACCCAGGGAATGGGTTCGTCGAACAAAATAAGCGGTTTCGGGTAAGGGGAGCGTGTCTTCTCAGTAAAGCACATAGCTGTGCTTTTAGCTGGGTTGACCGCGATGCGCCATTTTCGGAACCAGTCACCGATCTCGGTGACGGCCCGTTGCATGACGAAATAGGACTGTCTGTTGATATGCCACCCAGTGGTGTAAATGGCGGTATCGTCCGCATATTGGGCTAGGAATACTTTGGGCTGAGAGCGTGGGATGTCACTGGTATACAGTGCAAAGAGAATAGGTGATAGCACGGAGCCCTGAAGGACTCCGGCTCTGACTGGGTGGGGGGAGGAGAGGGTGCCTTCCACGCGATAGCGAAAGCTTCTGGCTTTAAGGAAGTCTTGTAGGATGAGCACAAGACGTTCTGGCACGCCAAATTGGTATAGCTTGTAGATCAAGCCGTTGTGCCAGTCTTTGTCAAAAGCTTTCGCTACGTCGAGGAAGACTGCTAGCGTAGTCTGGGGTTTGGGGTACTTATTGAAGCCCTCAATGATGTGCTCCGTGAGGCGGTGCACCTGTTGGACGCATGAGTGTCCGGGTCTGAAGCCAAACTGCTCATCTGGGATAAGGTGGTGTTCCTTAGCATGGGACTGGAGATGGTTTGCAAGTAACCGCTCGTAAAGTTTGCCTAAGGCACTGAGGAGGCTGATGGGGCGGTAGCTGGTGGGGTCAGATGAGCTTTTGCCTGGTTTGTGAATGCCAATGACATTTGCACATTTCCAGGTGTCTGGGAATAAGCAGTGGCTCATAGCAGCATTGAAGATGCTGACTAAGAGATGGATGAGAGGAGGAGAGAGGGTTTTAAGAACCCTGTTGGAGATGCCATCGGCACCGGGGGACTTGCGCGGTCGGAGGGCCTTGATCAGTCTCTCCACCTCAGCGTAAGTCGCTAAAGTGATTGGTGGGAGTTCAGAGGTGACCACAGAGCTTTTACGTTCGACTTCAGCATCCACCGAATCGAGGTGAGCTTGGTCAACGTGATCTACGTTAGGGGAACACTGAGCCTCTAGGCTATCAGCTAGGCACTCAGCTTTGTCTTCGTCAAAGAACGCTGGGACTAGTGGGACTGGTCTGTATAAGGGAGGCATGTCGTTGTGGTTACTTCCTTTCAAACCTCGCGCCAAGTCCCAGTAAGCATGGTGGCTTGGCACGAGGTTTGAAAGTTTATCGCCCCATTGTTGATCACGCAACTCAGACATGCGACTTTGAACCATGCGTTCAAAGTGGCGTTTCTTAGTTTTGTTCTCTTTACTGGGGTAAGAGTCGTAATGTCGGGTCACTGCTTTACTCTCCGTCACCAATCGTCTCACATCCGCTGGAATGACAAGGCACCGGTCGTCCGGCACTAAGACCTCCTTTGCAGATGCACCTACTACGGTGGAGAGGTGATTGGTGAACGAATCGATCGCAAGGGTTACGTCATCTTTTGTCAGGATGTCGTCAGGGATCTTGTCAAGGTCCGGTGAACTGATAGCCTTTAGGGCATCGCCTACTTGCTTCCAGTTCACTATCGTCTTAGTGGGGCGGGGGAGGTCAGTCGTTGGGTCGGGACCTAGTCGCAGTATAATGGGTCGGTGGTCAGAGTGAAGCTCGTGAACCACTTCTATGGAGCGTAACCGGAGTGTTACGCCTCTGAGTAGTGCCATGTCAAGCAAGTCAGATCGGTGGTCTTCCATATAAGGGTAGTGAGTGGGCTCAGTGGGCGCAATTATGTCAAAGTTAAGTTCTGCGATTAGGTTTTCAAGTGCAATACCTTTGGGATTGTTGACGTTACAATTCCATAGGATGTGCTTACTGTTGAAGTCGCCAATCAGAATGACGGCGCTTCCTAATGAGAATAAGGCTTCTAAGTCAGCTCGGACGATCGGCTTGGAGCAAGCTTGGTAACAGGACGCTATGACTATAGGTTGATGACCAGTCATAGCTAGGAGGCAACAAGATGCTTCCATATTAACAAGAGTCGGGGTAGGTAGGGGAATGCAGTGCAGGGACCTTTTGTAATAGATAAGAGTGCCTCCCCCACGGGAGTTCACTCTATCATCACGTACCGTTCTGTAATTGGCAAACCTAGGGTTCGCCTTCCCCGGTTTTAGAAAGGTTTCCTGCACGCATATGATATCGATAAGGTGGGTACAACAAAAGTCGTGGACGAGGTCACGTTGTCTGAAGAGGCCGTCAGCGTTAAATGACGCTAACGAAACTGAGTACGGTTTCGTGCGTTCGGTTGTACTACCCATAGTGGTTGTACTGGGGAGGGGCCTGGGGGACGAAGCGCTTAAGGGCGCTTAGTAAGTTTGCGTGTTCCAATGTGTATTGGATCACGTCCGCTGGGGATTGAGCGTATCGCATCTTGTGGAATAGCTCTTGTACCTCATTGATGTCAACCGACATAGCCAGATCGCTGACTAGGTTGATTGCCTCTTGAAGAGGGGCAGCCATCAATGGCATAGGGGGAGCTTGTGGCCGGGAAGCGGCGCGGGGAGGGGCGCGAACGGTGTTGGCAGCGGGTGCCGGGAGCGCGGGGCGAGCCGGGGCCGGTGCGCGGGCAGGGGCCGCGGCGCGGGCGGGTGCGGGAGCGGGCGCGGGCGCGCGGGCCGGGGCGCGGGCGGTAGCGACGGTCTTAACCATACTGGGTGGTTTAGACCATGCGTTACGGGCTGGGAGCGGCGCGGGTATTACCTGTGAGGCAGGTACTACCGTTAGTTTAGGGCTTACCCGTTGGTAGCGGTCATAAGAGGGACGGGTCGGCCTATGCCTTGCCACCCTGTGGTTCACTCGTGGTGCTTTAGGGCAACCACGGTAATTCGCGGTATGCCCTTGAGCACCGCACAGAACACAACTGGGTGGTTCCGGCGAATCCCGGGTGCGAGTGCACGCTGCTGTCGCGTGATCGCCTAGGCACTTAACGCACCTAGCGCGAGCGAAGCAGAAACGGGAGGCGTGCCCGTATAGTTGGCAGTTATGGCACTGCGAGGGACTTCCATTTTTGTATGGGGCTTGGACATCGAGTCCTGAGAGGCCACAGACCTTTTTTAAATTAAAAATGGCCTTGCCCTCTGGTGTACGGTCTAGTACTACGAGTACTAGGTCATATGGACTGCGGTCCTTCCCGCTGTACATGCGGTGAACCGCATGCACAGGGAAGTCTTGTGCTTTAAGGTCGTCACATACCGCATCGGTATGTATCTCCTTAGGCACACCGCGAAGGACTTTCTCCTCTTCGAGCGCATAAGTATGAAAACTTATGCTCTCTTTACGGAGGAGCTTTGTTAGCGCTCTGTGGTCGCTACTGGTTGGCACTTGGACTTTAATGCCCTGCTGCGTGGAGCGGGCATTAGTGTAATGGATCCCACGATCCGAAACTAAACGGGACAGCATGTCCCATTTGGTTTTGTCCTGAATGAACAGGGGCGGAGGCGGTTTTTCGCGGCGCTTGCTCGCGTCCTGAGGGGACGCGGCAGTAGTGGCCGGAGCGGAGGGAGGAGACGCGGGGCGCGGGGCGGGGGTCGGCTTCTTGCCGGAGGCGGGGGCCTTAGCGGGTGCCTTGGCGGGAGGGGCGGAAGTTGCGCAACTAGCGGCTTTAGGAGCACGCTTGCGTTTGCGGTCAACGACGGTATAGCCGTCGTTATCGGAGTCCGAGTCAGTGCGTAAGGCGCGACTCGGATCTACTTCCATCTCCGTTTTGGAGTCCGAAGTGGACTCGACAACGGCGATGGAGGGACGGGTGCTCGCTGGCCTCCCGATCGGTGAGCGCGAGCGAGACCTCTCACGGGGAGGGGCTGCCTCCGTGCGTCTATTATCCGGGCCCGGAGCGGGCGAAAGCGGGCTGTCCTCTGAGAAGGACCGGGTCAGAGGAGGGACGTTGGCCTCCGGGATTGAAGTCCCGGAGGGAGCAATAAGAGTGTCCGTGAGGCGGGCACTCGCTTCCTCTTCGAGGAGTTGCATATGAGCAACATACAGATCGGGGTGGCGGAGGGCGAAGGTCTGAAGGACCTGCACCTCACCGTTAGAGGGACGGGACTGCATCCTGAGGGGAATACTCAGGACGCCCTATCAAGGGTTTGAATTCCCTCACACACCTTGTGAGCTCACTGTGTGAGAGGGAGTGTGTACCTAGGGTGTGCCCTAGTTGTGTACCCTCTCCGAGCTTTTTTCTCGGCGGAGAGGGGTGCTCCTAAGCGCTACTCCGGGGTTGACTAGGGGCGACCCCAAGGCCAGTTATCCCGGAGCCCAGCTTGCTTCGGCTGACCCGTGAAGCGGGAAAGGCCACGGTGCAAGGTTAAACCAAAAGTACGACAGTGGCCGTTGTCACCGTAGGGTGTCACACTGCGACCGCAGCAAATGGCGGATTTGATCGTTCAGACGGGTTTAGCTGACGCTACCCCACGCCTGAACGACGTCGCTTAACAGCACAAAGTGTGTTGTTACGCGCACTGTTACAATGTTGTGTCGAATAGTAAAGTTGTGAAATGCGCACCGAAAAGTGCGGTCAAAACAAGACCACCAGCCCGAAATGATGTTGTTCCGAAACAAGGGACTTGGGTAGGTGGTAATGCCTGACGTCTTAGAGCGCCTCTGCGCGACGGCACGGCGAGCTCGTAGCTCACGTTGCACGGCGTTCGGCGGCTGCTCAGCTTCTGCACACAAAACAAAACTTCGTCAGGACTGCGTATTCCAAGGCACTGGTCTGCAACTAGCGTCGGAACGATGACCCGAGTGAGACGGCAATAGTGCGGGGACTATTGCGGTCTCACTGGGAGATACTGGCGGAGCTGTAGACAGGTGTGCACGGCGTGGCGGCACAGGTCGGAATGGTGTGTGTGTGAGTCAGTATAATATTACTAATGGCTATTTAGTCATAATATGTTATTAAAGTAATTTATCATGCGTACAGCAATGGTAAAGAATTCGCTTGCACCATTAGCTTTTCTTTGTACATAATTATAGCGTACCAAGGCGATACTGGACTGATGATTGTTGTTATCACTTTAAGCTCATAATTTCCTGGTACACATTCAACAAGTTATTTAGATGGGATGATTCAGTAAAAATCTATTTGTGTCCTGATAAATATACATACTTATAAAAATAAAATTTGAAAAACACGAGAACATTCCTTCTGTTTTTTATAGTCTGCAAAAAAAATGACATATTTTTTTTATCACAGGTAGGTCAGCCGTTGCTATTTTTCTTTATCTATTATTTGCTACCCCTTCAAAGCAAAACAAAAAAGCGTGATTTGTAATTATTTGCTGTCGACGTACGAAAACACTGTAGATGTGACTCATTTTAAAATTAGCTTCGTTTTATGCAATTCAAAACCAAATAACATAGGTTCTTTATTATTGTGTGCTTTTTTGAACAATTGAGATAATTTGTACAAAACAAAGTTTTTGTGTTTATTGCCAGACTACCCTTAGCTCAGCCAAGTAATTATTATTTTGTGTTTATATTTCAATTTTTCAAGATAAGGATCTTAAGTATATAAATGGAGAGAGGACAGAAATCAGAGCTAAGCGAGTGATTTATTACCATAATTAAAAACTGCCGTTCAAGAAGCAAACTTTCTTATGTATATCTTTAAAGTTGTACTTTAAAATAAAATTAAGCCACATGCTCTTCAATATTGCTTAGACATTTATTATTGCTTTTATAATTTTGCTGCAGAGCTAGAAGCACTACCATCGTCAAAGTAATTTGCTTTTATGAAGGCAAAGTATTCGCTTCTAATGTTTTTGCTCTTCAAATCTTTTGCTCATATTTCAAAGTTAACTTTGAAATTGTATATCATAAACTGACAAAATTGAGAATAACGCTCGCTGAAAATACTATAAATTAGTTCTTCCTGTCTTAATACATGTGATGGTGACATTATAAATAGGGTTAATTCCGTGCATTAAAGCAAAAGAATGAATATTGTATAACAAAATATTTTAGGTATTAATATGATAAGTACCGAGAAAAGGTCTAACTAACAAATATTCTAAAATTGAATTATATCACGTTAAACTAATTCGTCACCAGCATTCTCAAGAATTTGAGGCCGGCAAGCTATTGTGTAACACACCTATTGATAAAACTGTTAGGTACTTAAGTACTTCATCTCTTGATCATGAAAATAAATCCATGGATTTATATATTGTATTGATATCATAAACATTATTTAAATAGTAGCGGTTAAACTTCAGCATCATTATTTTTCACTAATCAATAGATACGAGCTTGTTTCTAGGGTGGCGTGAGTTTGTAAAATAGAGTAACGGTGACAAATTTTTGTATAGGTAGGAGCGGTTAGGGTTTTGTTTGTTAGGTTGATTTAGGGTCCGTTACAGAATGTCCTAATAAAGTTTCGGGTTGCTAACCAACACATAAAATAATTGAATGATAAAAATGACAGTTGACATGTAGCGCGTTTCAAGTTTTAACCGATGAATAGGCTAAATCGATGACTGTGAAACGCAAAGATAGTGTTTGTTTAATAAATATGTTCTGCGTAGTATAACTGGAACTTACTTGAACATTCTGAAACAGGCCCTAAGTGTGGTACCTAGCGTGACGGTACAACAATAAGTATCAATTTTGCATGGTGGAAGGGCATTTTTGCGAATGCCCGCCTGGCTAGCGACCACCCTCAAGTTGAAAATCTGTCGCTAAGCACCTAACGGTGTGTTCCAGCAGCTGTCCTTGAGAGCCAGTCATTCTAGGTTAAGCCTGTTAACACCTTCGACCACATCATCACTTACCATCACGTGAGATTGTGGTCAAAGGCTTACCTATAAGCAATAACAAAAAAAAAAATCAAGGTGTGCAACAAAAATTGTTTAAGTATTATGTACTTACTTATTATTATACATTACATTACTCCTGTTCACTGAAGGGTAGTCATATGCCAGATATTTCCACGTAGATATTTCTACTATATATTAATTGTATGTTACCATAACATGACATACCTTTTTTTACCTTTTACACTCTTATTGTATTCTTCGGCGAAGGGTTTTTATGGCCTGGCCGTTTTTAATAAAGTCCCCAATCTGGTCAGATCAGGTTTGTTAAGGTCTTCCTCTTTCAACTGTTCTGGAGACCGGCAGTACTATTATATACATTTTCAATCTCATCTTATCCATCTCTTTACATTTGTAAAACATTTTAGAATACTTTTTTAACTGGCATCATCTATTCATCAAGCTGTTCTCGGTAGTTACACCAAACATACTTTTCAAAGCTCTTATCGCAACTGCAATAATTCAACTGATCTTTCTCCTGGTAGATCCAATTTTCATTGCTGGCAATTTAATATCGGCACTTACAAATGTCTATGTACTGTCAGTCGTGCCTTATTAGACACGTATCGGCTGGCCATTCAAGAGTGGAGTGCCCCATTCATTGATTTCCAGAATTCAATTCAAATTCAAATTCAAATTCAAAATCATTTATTCAATTTAGGCGTCTACGACGCTCTTATGAAGGTCAATTACAAATTTATCAATTACAATATCCTTTCTATATGTTCCATATTCTTTCCCTTGATCATAAATAACGTTACCATATATATATAGAAACTCTTTGACTGATGGAAGTTTACGTAGTAAGTGTTATGTACACTGCTTTCAGTCACATAAAATAAAATGAGAAGCCATTTTCTACCAAAAAGAAATGTAAGCAATAAATCTACTACCTTTTAATTTTAAGGCAGAGCTTTCAATCTTTTTTAAGTAATTTAGTTTATTATTTACTTATTTACACTTTTAGCTGCGGGGATTGGTTTCACGCATTGCCATTAAACATAATTTAATTGTCTTGGTGAAACTATGTTAATGAAGGCAATGTTATTCTTAAAAGTTTTCTTTTTGCCATAGCCATTACTATCAGTGTTGAACCTCCTAATGTTCCATATTTGCAATTTCATTTTTAATGGCAGTCTGAATTGTTAAACATCACATTAATATTATAAATGAAAAAGTTTGTGGATAAGTGAGTGACAATGAGAGTCAATATGTTTGTCACTGCGTCCCAATGAGAGAACTGAACCGATTAGAATATAATATGAAATAAACTACTACTAGACTTTTGTCTCCCACGAACAATTACCATTGGCGCTACATATATTATGTACTTGGAACTATTTTCGCTGAGTTTACACATGGATAATTCTTCTCTAGTCTATGCCTATTTCAGCACAGAATGTGCAGTAGCGGTCGTTTGTAATGGCATAAGGTAGAATATTTTCTTTGTTTGCCATAAGCCGCCACACTGTATCAGTCGGATCGTCCACTGCTGAACACAGCATCCCCCATTAAAGTTTGATAATCTGGGCTGCTTGGCAAGCGGCTCGGAAAGTAGTGTAAGATGGCAGGTACCCACCCTCTGGCATTTTTCCTTCCGTCGCTTCGTAAAACTCCTACAGGATAAAATAGGGGTTGAAGTTCTAACCCGGCATCCCACGGGGGCCACTGCACTACTTTTGTTTTAAAGATAAAAGGAGCTTTAATGAAAAATATTGTGTTGTTTTTTGTAGCAATAATAAGTTATGACCCAAGTGGGACCCTAAAAGGCCATTTCTAACTTTAGAAAAACTAAAACAATTCTTGGTTATAAAAGCTAACTCTTTTCAAATAAAAAGAGGGTTAACTGCATCAGTGCATTAGCAAATTTAAACTTGGTAAGTATTCTTTTTTTGAACAATTAGTTTTTCCTTCACCGTTCTAGAACGGCTTGCTTACACTTGCCTGAGGTAGCACCTATGTATAGTTTTTTGTGTAAATATACGTTACATACCGTATCTTGTAATAGTTTTATAATATTGCATTTCGTCCTGCTTGACACTGCACTGCGCTCGTCACTCCAATACGGTAGTAAAAAAAGTAGAGACATAATTGTCTCCTTTCCCATTAGTTTAATACGTCGTATTTCTTTATGTCATGTCACGTTACAAATCTATGCAAGGTCTCTCTCCAGAAAAAAATTGGAATTAATAGAGCGTCACATAAAAGCACGCGCTCTATATAAAATGATTATACAACTGTATTGAGTATTTAAGGTCTTCATACCGTTTTTACCACAGAAAAGAGAAAAGTATTATATTTCTCTATGGTTTTTACATATAACATAGTTTTGTCATATATTGAATACCTGCCAAGTATTTAACTCGGTTAAATATTGCATCTATGTCCTTGGGCCTATCCATACTTCTGGTTTGCCAGAATTAAAAAAAAAATTTACAAAATTATTCGTTTAACTCATGTTTTAAGGGAGTAATGAATTATAGCATTTAATAATTAATAAAACGAAAAAGTGATAAACTACAAAGATAATTAAAAGACCAAAGAACATACATGCAAAATTTCAAATAATAAATATATACCTATATTTTGACATATTTTTGTCATATTTTAATAGTGTTAACACTAACATTTAGACAATTAGATATATACTAGACCTGACATCTCAAACAAAGATAGTCAACCGGTGCAAATATGCTGGCCGGCATACTCTCCCCCACACGTAGCTGGGCACTCGTAAAATTACACGCGCTTTACGTTTGGATATTGTGTATTATCAATTGTGTATTTTGAATACACAATTTTCGAACGTAAATCACGTGTAATCGCTACGAGTGCCCAACTGCGTATGGGGGAGAGTATGCCGGCCAGCATACTTGCACTGGTCAACTATCCTCATTTGACATGTCACGTCTAGTATATATAGGTCAATGCAATTAGCACGTGCTAGGTGGCGGGGCATTATACTATGCAATTTTTTTATCTGAAAAAATATTTTACTTGCGCAATTAACGTCTCGGCACTTCATAACCTAATATTACATATTCAAATCAGAACGACCTGTTATCGCTAAATACATCGCGATTGTTTGGTTTTCCTGCAGATACGTTTTAAAGTATACAGGGTTATTGGTAAAATGCCAACAACCTCTTAGGGTTGAATTCTGCTAGTCACAACAAACATTCTGAGATGCCTATTTTAGTTTTGAAAAAAATAATTAAATTACTTTTTTGTGGTTTTTTTATATGTTTTTGACGGAATAAGTACGAGGACTACGTCTTGATGTTAAATTGAATGAGATGTTAAAAGTCTCTTGTACCTGTAATGTAATATTTAATATTTTTTATTACTTTGCTGGACGTAAATATTCAAAACTGTATTCAAAGGGAGCGCAGCGCGGTCCAGTGTTGCCACGCCCAAGTAACACGTAATCTGTATATTCACTGAAGTAAAGACTGATTTACGTTTTAAAATCAGACTATCACTTTAAAACAGTTTTGACTTAGTTTAAATGCTTTTGAGGAGAATGTTGTAAAATGTATAATGCACGAAGCCATTGTATGGTCGAAAAAATAAAGTTATGTGGCTTATAATCATACTAAAACATTAATTACTTTTAATATACAACACCTTACACAGCTTTTACACTGACGAGAAGGTTAAGACCTTATATTAGTACATAAGAAAACCTAATACATTAAATAAACGTTGTCGAAATATACTATAGTGAACTTAAATATATTAACACATTTTTAAGATTAAACGCATTTTTATGATCTTTTCTTATGCTTATTTACTGCTAAGCATTAGCTAAACATTTAATAAAGTTTTAGCTCTGTTATCTTCTTACATTATTGTTACTTTAAAGCTTTCAGCACTATTTAGATAAATAAAAATGTAATTTTATGACTATAGGTCATAATTTGGCTATAAAATCATGAGTGGTATGATTATTTTCATTTGTGCGTTAGTATACTCATTGGTAAATTTATGTCGCACGTGTAACGTTGTTGTCATGAATAAACTGTGGAAAAAGACTAAGAGAACAGGTGGAGTAAAGAGGAAGATGAAAACGGAATATTCAAACTTTATATCTGGTTTAAGTAATGAAAAACGTGTTCCAAACAATGATACACAAAATACAGAACAATCGTTAGTTGTGTATGAGCCAAGCACTAGTCAAGAAGTTCCATCAAGTGGTTCCGTAGTACATTTTAGATTTGAAACTGAAAATTATTTTGCAAAAATGTTATCAGAAGGTACTTCTTTCTATAAATATATATAAAATAAAATAACTTATTATATATATAAACCTTGTTATTTTTTGTGTAAGAAATATTGTTTATTTAGGTGTTTTAGTATTTCGTTACAATTGTTCAAATTATATATGTTTACAGATTATATAAACAAAAATTCTCTTGTGAATAATAGGTCTATCAATTTATATCCCATGTCCCTCTGCAGTTGTCTCTCTGGACTTATTTTAGTTTAGTTTCGGAAACAACAGTTTCCCATTGTACTCGTAATAAAACATTTTTGCAGCCATTATAGTTTATTAGATGTAATGTTATGTTATATTAAGTTTATCCATGTATGGCTTGAGAATAAATAAATTTATAAAAAATAAAAGTTGTGCATACGACGGAGTAAATTTTCATCTGTTTCTTTCTTTCTACTGGGTCCAATAAAAGTAATTATAAGTTCTCTAAATCATTAATGCTGTCAATTGTTTTTAGCTTGAAAGAAGAATTCTCGGTTGCATTTTTGGCATCCCCTAAATTGACAACAGATTGATCAAGATGGCGGCTTATTGTCCTTGTAATGGCTTTTTCAATTGTTGTTTCTATTTCAATTATGAAATTGCTCAATCTGTAGGAAAATTTATTTTACATATCCATGATTTTGTTTTGGTTTTCTATAATTGTATCCAGTTTGTGTGTGTCAGGCTGAGGTGTAATGACTGGCTCCGAATTTACTGCTATTTCATTTGGGTCTCCTAAAAGCCAAATAGTATTTTCTGCTATTGGCTGCTGCTGAAGTTGTGTTACAACGGATGAATTTGGTTGTGAATGGATTATCTGAAAACAAAGACAGAGCGGTTTGATACATTTATTTTTTAAATTTAAGTTATCGCGGTCACGCCGGTGTTTAAATTAATTAAAAAATACACAAGATTTAGCGAATGAGCGCGCGTTGTCACAGGGACAGGAATCAAGTACTAATACAAATAGTAATGAATGAAATCAAGACTGCGCAGCGCAACCGCTCATTTCGCTAATACTATCCTTCTCACTCCCACCCACCTATCATGAGGTCGCACGTCCCGTTTGTTCTATTCGGGCACATGATTCAGGGAATTCCCAACTCATTTATTGTGATAGTGATTTTATTCTTACACTTGTCAAATTACCTAACTGGAGACACATAAAATATGAAAGACGTGAAGTAGGGTACCATATGATTAAGGGATTCTAAATTATTATTTCGGTACCCTGATTAACACTATAGTAATCCATTTTTTTGACGTTCAAGGGTAATGAACATTATAACATGCCTAAAAAGTGTTACAATAATGCTAAAGATATCACTTAGATACTTTATAAGTAGGTTGAATGACTTAAGCGTTTTTTTTTACAACAATAAGACTGACAACATTAAAATATACTAGTTGAAAGTTTAAAACATTAATATTATCTGACGCCATTTGCTTTCTGTTTTCTCTAATATAAAAATAAAATTATAACACCCACATGAATGAAATACTACTTATTATGTTTTTCTTATAAGCGAAGTACTGATAGAAGCAATTTTATCAGTTAAAATTAATCAAATCGTTAAAAAAATGACAAAAGGTGTCATATGTCGATTCTAAATTTGTCCCGATTTTTATTAAAAATGCATTTCTGTGAGGGCGCGTGAATTATAAACCACAAACATATATATATTTTCACATAAGACTAATACCCCCAGCTCATTTGCATTCAAAACAAAATAAAAATAATACTTACCTTATGATAAATCATTTTCAATGAAGACACATTAAAACATCTCCGCACACAACACCATGCACTGCAATACACTTATCAAAATAATCAAATCGGACATAAGTTTCGATAAGTTTTTTCAAATACTTTTATACATAGAAAATAAAACGTTCAGCCTTAGAATAAAACGTAACTTTGGCATTGTAATTCAAAAAGCTGTTTAAAAGCTGTACTAACGTTTAACAAAATGCTTTTTACATTAGAATATGTTATCTAACAACTTTACTAATGTCTGTCTTCAATAACATTATAAGCGCTGGTTAGCAGCACTAATAATATTTGATAATGCTCAAAGCCGTATTATTTGGGGCCCAAATTGCGCTTATAAGACACTTATAAACTTTTATACGGCTGATATAGTGCTACATATGCTGCTCATATACTGCTTTGCACGTAAGTCCATGCTGTTGTACGCTTCTTATAATGTTGTTTTGTGTTACTTGGGCGGTGGGCGCTCTTGGCTCGGATTAGGCATTAAAATACAAAAAATTTTTTAGGACTAGCAAAAGTCAACCTTTAGGAAGTCAACCTTAAGAGGTTGTTAGCATTTTACCAATTACCCTGTATATTGACAATATATTTATTGCAAGACATATATTGTCAAATAGTTACTATAATAATGTGATTTACACGTAGGTAAGATTTACTGGTATACAAAATATATTGCTGTAGATTTTACCAAGATAAATTTGACAAAATAGAATAAATAGGTACTAGATAAATGTATGACTATATCTAAATAACCATATAGTATACTAGATTTCCGGGCGCGGCTCCGCCCGCGCGTATGTCGGTTATCGCGCAAAAACATTAACCCCTTTTTGCGCAGTTGGATAAAAACTATCCTTTGTTTTTTCCCGGGTCTCAAACTATTTCCATACCAAATTTCATTCAAATCGGTCTAGTAATTTTTGCGTGAAAGCGTCACAGACAGACAGAGTTACTTTCGAATTTATAATATTAGTACTGATTTGTGATTATGTACTTTGGGTAATCTTTTTGTATTATATTTTTAAATTTGATAATACTTACAGTTAGGTCCTTTACAAAAAGACTGATTCGCAAAATATATGCAAGTAAATATGCTTGAAAAATGCACAAAACTTAATCACATCTCTTGTTGGCAATGAAAGAATCACCAGCAGCAACTTGCAGCATAACTCTACGGTTGATGGAAATCGTCCAACTGACCTTGTGTCACGGTTGAAGGTTAATTCCCAAGATATATAAAATTAGACTAAGGGCCTGTTTCTGAATGTCCGAGTAGGTGCCGGTTATTCTACCCAGAATTTATTTATTAAATAAAAACTATCTTTGCGTTTCACAGTCATAGATTTAGCCTATCCATCGGTTAAAGCTTGAAACGCGCTGCATGTCAACTGTCATTTTTACCATTCAGTCATTTTATGTGTTGGTTAACAACCCGAAACTTTATAATATTAGGACATTCTGAAACGGACCCTTAAGCTTATACAATTATCTGAAAACCCAAATGTTAAAATAACCCAACCCAAATTTCGGCACAAAGGAAGTTCCTATCGTTAATTAGAGATATGTTTTAGTAATAACATGAACCCTATCAATGTAATCATACAACTAATAAACCGTGGTTAAAAATACCGTAAAGGTTATCTAAACCTTTTTGTTTTTATGTGATTGTGATGGAACAAGCACGGGGCCCACCTGATGTTAAGTGGATTAACCACTATAACAGATGCATTTCGTCATGTGACGAATTGCACTGCCTCCGTCACATTGAGACATACAGTTGTTAATTCTCGTGTGCCTGTTATTTTTCTGGCTCTCAAGGACTGCTGCAGGTACACAGTGTTAAGTGCTTAGCGACAGATTTTCTACTAGAGGGCGGTAGCTAGCCAGGCGGGCATTCGCAAAATGCTCTCCCACCATGCGGTGAAGCTCAAGCCTGCGCGGCGGTGGGAATCGAACCATGGACCTGCAAACCTTGCCTAATCCCAGCGCAGACACGTCGTTTTGCGCCTTGGCGGTTTATACGAATGCTTTAGTTCCAATTGTTGTTTTATTAACTAGATTGATCCAACAGTGGCAATATAAATCGACCCGTTAAAAAAATTATATATTATTCAAATTCAAATTTGACAGTAGTTTCAACTAAAGATTAGATATATCGATAACCCACGGTCATCAAGAGATAACTGTCACTTTAATAAATATGAGACATAAATCTGAATACTTATTTAGGTAAGAATATTTTTTTACAAAAGTAATGAAACACCACTTAAGTAATAATTTTGAGTAAAAGCTTTGGCATCATAACAAACGATTACGATATCATTCTCTTGGGTCGGTGAAAAGTAAACAAAACCATTTGCATAAGCAATGATGACAAATTGACCGCAATTATTAGAACATTATCGCATGAAGTTGAAATACCTACAAATAAAAGGTATCAATAAAAACATGGATTAATATAATTCACGATGTTTGTTTTGAAGAACACTGTTCTGACCCCCGTGGGGTGCCGGGTTAGAATTGCACCTCCCCCTATCATCCCGTGGGTGTCGTAAGAGGCGACTAAGGGAAAAATACTAGATGGTAAAAAGGCAGCACCGCCTTCTAAAGAACTTTCATCGTTCACTGCGATCCCCAAACCGCCTGCCAAGCGTGGGGATTATGCCAAATACCCCCTACAAAGGGGCGGCTGTGTTCAGCAGTGGACGATCCGGTTGATACAGTACAGTACAGTTTTAACTTCTATTGACTTCAGAACGACACAGATTGTTTTCGTTTTATAGAAATCATAGCTAAAACCGACAAAATAAACAAATATGGCAAACTTACTAGAACAATATGGATAACATTATTACATCTTCTTAACCTTTCGACTGTCAAGCGGACAGAATCTGGCCTCTCTGGATAACGTTCAACTCGAGCAGCCAGGTGCTGCGTGTTTGCTGGTGAGCACCTGGCCGCTCGCGCAACTTTTTTATTTCGCCTCTGTACATTGTGTTAAACCGATCTGTGGCCGGATTTTTTATTCAGAAGTGCCGTGTGGCAGTCCCCTTCCAATTCAGAAACGTTAAGACATTCTGGTCTGTGGTATTTATTTAGAAATACACTAATTTCACGAAAATCTTTGGACAAATAAACACGGCAAAGTTTTTAAAAAGCTCGTGGTGCAAAATAAATGTATTGAAATATACTATCTATAAAATAAACTAACTAGTAGTAAATCCTACTGTATTATGGACAATTAAGTCCTTTTTTATAAAAATAATGATTATATTAATTTTAATAACAATATATATACCAAAAACGAAGTGAAAGAATTTTACCACAATTGCAGTAGTATATATGTACTTTTAGTCTAAGCCCTACCAAATTCGAGAATCAAAATCCGCTCACACCGCTTGACAGTCAACGCCTGGGCTCCCCTTATCTTTGAAAGAATTCCACCATGAACACTCAAATACGAATGTCAACCTAAAACAGTTTTGTTTTTAATTTTAGCACGATGTTTAGAATATATGCAAAATATTATGGTTATTATATATGGCGTCTTCATATACATAGTATGTTTTTCATATGATTGTGACGAACAAGGACAAGGCGCATCTGATGCTAAGCGGATTAAACTCTCTCTATAACAGATGCATCTCGGCATGTGATGAATTGCACTGCGCCCGTCGCACTGAGACCTACAGTTGTCCTGTGCCTGTAATTTTTCTTATTTATATATATTACTAGCTTTCCGGGCGCGGCTCCGTCCACGCGTATGTCGGTTATCGCGCAAAAACATTAACCTCTTTTTGCGCAGTTGGATAAAAACTATCCTATGTTTTTTCCCGGGTCTCAAACTATTCCCATACCAAATTTCATTCATGTCGGTCCAGTAGTTTTGGCGTGAAAGCGTAACAGACAGACAGACAGACAGACAGAGTTACTTTCGCATTTATAATATTAAGTACTGATGACATTTTGGTATAGAAAGATATCCAAATTCCACCATATTTGTGGACTTAGATCCGTTGCTCCGTTTTGTTGGGTTTTTTTTTTTTTTTTTTATTGCTGATAGGTAAGCCTTTGACCACAATCTCACGTGATGGTAAGTGATGATGTGGTCGAAGGTGTTAACAGGCTTAACCTAGAATGACTGGCTCTCAAGGACAGCTGCCGGAACACACCGTTAGGTGCTTGGCGACAGATTTTCAACTTGAGGGTGGTCGCTAGCCAGGCGGGCATTCGCAAAAATGCCCTTCCACCATGCGGTGAAGCTCAAGCCCGCGGCGGGATTCGAACCATGGACCTGCTGCGCGGCAGTCCATAGCCAAAGCCACTGAGCTATCACTGCTTCAAGTGGTTTGAGGACAAACCGACAAACACACTTTCGCATTTATAATAGGTTTAGGGATGTTGTTTGTAAAATAATCCTCTAAATTAATTTAAAACTAGGATAATAAAGGTATGGCCAGGAGCTAAAAAACTTTCCGTTTACTCTGGGTAGATAAAACTAAAAAGGTTTTGTTATGTTCAAAACATCGTTTTGTGCTGTTTTTTATAATTCATTATTTGAACGTAACATTGTTTAAAGGCATTTAAAATTTTCCCTTATAATTGCTGGATCAAATATAATGTTTCTTATTATTTCTTATTAGTGGAATTTTACCTAGAGGATTCTGAAATTATGTTTGTCGTTGGATGGTATACTTTAAATTAAAAAGAAATAAAATCAAAAATTTCAGTTTTTTTTATTATGTTACTGAGGTAATATTATAAATACAAACACAAAAGGCATCAGTCAATAACAAATAATTATTCATCAATTTTAAATTTTATGAGAAAAAATTGGGCAAACAAAGAGGAGCGTTGGTATCCGGGTAAAAGAACACATTGTTGACATGAAGAGCAGACGCTCGACCAAGTCTGCGGTTTGTGAACATGCCCAGCCTGTCTAGCATGCGCAAATAAGACATATTATGTCACACATGACACGAGAAGAGTATTTTTCTCGCACTTAGAGAGAGTGGTGGACGATAGCAGCGGCCGCACCACGCTAATCTATAGACGATTCTCCATTGCGCTATTTGTTGGTTGAATTCCGAACAGTTTTAGGAAATAAGCAGTAATGGGCTTTGCACTAATAAAATACCATACATTTATAAACGGTTAAGCATTTTCCCCGTTCTCGACATTTGATTACGAATTATGATGGTTTTATAAACTGTTCCCGTTGATGTTATTTTCAAACGAATGATAAAAGTATAATTAGAATTGACTAGTTTTCTACATAAAGTAAGTATTTCATATTTATCTCTTTTGACGATGGTTGCTTATCTATTTTTTTTTTGTTGATGAATGTTAAGTAGCTAAAGAAAGTTTTTATCACAGCTAGGTACTTTGCTAGTTTTCAGTGCCCCATTTATTTCTTTATTTATTAAACAATATAATTATATTTTATAGCAATGTATTGAGTACGGAACCCTAAACCGAACTTATTCATTTAGATTACCTAAAATATTTACTGTTGCGATTAAATAAAAAAAATAATATATTTTTAATACCTACACATTTATTTACATATAACTAGTATAGTTTTTTTGAGTTATCAGCTAAGTACCTATAATGTAATTACATTAAAAATAGTTGAAAATACTCATAATCTCGCTACCTTCAGCAATATTCAATGATATTGTATTTAAGTTACGCACACAAAGTTCGAGAGTTGTGTTCAAATTACGCTATTGTATAGATTACACACACATATATCAAGGGTCTGCTAATACTGGACGGAAAGGAAATTTGTCCTAAATCGTCGATCGCCCCCATTATACTTAGACGCGCGAGAAACACTCGATTTATCTCGTCCTCAAAACTGAGGTAGAGAAAATGTACGTAAACACGGACAAGTTCTTTGCTCTGTCATGTTAGCATTCGTAGTCATATGTCAATATGTCTATTTTACACGAGATAAAGGGTAGACAAAATTTACTCGCGGCGTGCATGCTAGCTGGGCAGGACAAACCCAACTACCATATTCGGTTCGACAATCCACAAATTCTCACCGCAGATTAATGAAATCCCATGGCCGACACGAATCTGCGAGACCTCTAGACAGTGAGCGAATACTGCGTGAATAATATTGAACGTTATGAACGTTATAAAATTTCTGACGGTAGGCCAAATAATTTCTTTATAACTCATGTGACTACTAAAACCAATCAGTCACCCCGTGACCACGATGACGTCCTTGTAAAGTGTTTGAAACGTCGCGTCGGGACCAAAATATTGATAAATATACGCGATTTAATTCGTTTAAACTATTTAATTACTACGAGTAATATTCGTGAAAAAATAAGGCAACATTATAAACAGAAATATTTATGTAAAAATCATACTAAATTGACGGTGCAAATATTATTTGACAATGTAATGGATATAATAGAAATAAATTAGAAACTCAAATGCATGAAAACTACACACAGTAGGCCCGAAAGTGCATATAGAAAAAACTATGTTCGAAAGGGCAAAATGAAACTCAAATCCTAGAAAAGATGGTTCCCTAAAAGATCATTTTATAATTATTTTTACCATACAAAGATCTAGGCAGAACCAAACATTCCACACGCGACAGCTCAAATTTCTTACTTCTTCAGAAACATTCACACAATTTTAGTATTATAGTAGAAATATAGTGGACAAGATTTTCCGGGTAAGTATTGCCACCCTGTTTATTTCTAACGTCAAGTAGAAACGTTCTGTTCCGTAGGGTGCCGGGTTAGAATTGGACCTCCCCATATCATCCCGTGGGTGTCGTAAAAGGTGACTCAGGGAAAAATACTGAAAGGTGGGCAGCAGCGCCTTCTAAAGAACTACCAACTTACACTGCGATCCCCAAGGCTCCTGCCAAGCGTGGGAATTATGGCAAATACTCCCTTAGTGGGGAGGCTGTGTTCAGCAGTGGACGATCCGGCTGTTACAGTTACTATGTTTCGGCAGAACTGCCAGCCATATGAGACTAACAACTTAATGTCTAAGGGTGATGAGCGTAGTGCAGTCAGCAGCTTAAGGTGGGCCTCATTCGTGTTCCACAATCGTATAAAAAAATATGTAAATACCATACTTTTTATCAGTATAAAACAAAATGTGAATTATGATAGTAATTCAAATACATCATATGTATCATCCGTTACCTATATTATGAGATGATTATTATAAATGATAGAGACAAATAACAAACCATTACCTACGGTTCGCGTAGCCGATACCAATATATTATGATTTCAGGGTGAAATTGATCATGACAGCGTACTCTATTATAAACGAGATTATCCCTCAGTTTTGCCTACGTTATTCATAAAAATATATTGAGAATTTTCCAATACAGCTTAAGTCCGCCAACACAAACAGAACTGATGTTTTGAAACACTGATAAGTTGAACCATTGAATTTTATACCAAGTTTATGTCCATAGTTCATAGACATTCAAGTTCCTTATTATTGAATAAGAAATTTGAATTATTTAATACTGTATCAGCCGGATCGTCCACTGCTGAACACAGCTTCCCCTATTAAGGGGGTAGTTGCCATAATCCCCACGCTTGGCAGACGTCTTGGGGATCGCAGTGTAAGTTGTCAGTTCTTTAGAAGGCGCTGCTGCCCACCTTCCAGTATTTTTCCCTTAGTCGCCTCTTACGACACCCACGGGATGATAAGGGGAGGTGCAATTCTAATCCGGCACCCCTCGAGGAGAAACACTGAATTATTTAATAAGGAACTAGAATTACTAATCCACTCGTCAAATGATTGCTCTTAGCTTCTTGCTGATTGGATCAATTCCAGAATCTTCTGGACTCGTGAACAAATTGAAATTTAATAGCAGAATTACACGAAGTTGTGAGGTGCACCCGCTATACTGTAGACAAAATCAATACCCGTCTCTAGCTTGTAATTGCAACGGGGCAATGCTGCCAGCATGCTGGGCACGGCGCGCGGCGCCAACTGTTAGTTGGCTGCAGCATTTGGACTGCCTGTGATTCTGCAATGATTTTTATGTTGTCTAATTGATTTATTGTAGTAGCTGTAGTATTGTATATAGTTCTTAGTATATTGTTAATAGGGGCATAATACTTTTAAAAATAAAGTAAGGAATCATAAATATTAGTATATTAATATAATACATAATGATCTGTTTATCAAACCAATATTTGTATAAATATAGGTTTTGATGCTGCGCTTTTGTATCATAACAAAATAACTTACGGATATTGCAATATCTTGCAAAGAGTTCCCTTAAAGAGTGAAGTTCGACTCGCACTTTTATTCTTTTAAAACATTTCTTTGTGCCTATAACGTCACATGACCACCGTTAAATGAATGCCTCCCCCTTGGATGGGTAAGGGGTGACCATAATCCCACGCTTGGCAGGTTATCTTGGGGATAGCAGTGGAAGATTAGAGATGGAGTAGAGATTCTGAAGGAACTGGTACACACCTTCTGGTATTTTTCTGATACATACGACTTCCATACAAAAACATAATGATAGCCTTTGTGACTATTTATCCAATGATTTTGCAGTATTTTAATTTGTTCATGTAACATTATATAAGGTTAGATAGATGTAGCGAAAAAAAACTAACCTATGTCTATTGAATGTGGCCGTACAGTTCCATAATCTCAAAATAAATATTGCCACTTTGTTAAAAGTGGTATGTACTATTTCATCTACAGTTGCTGTTGTCACATTTCATAAAAATATATCTGACCTGAAAATATCCAATAAATTTTAATGTATGATAACAAAGAAGAACACAGTTTTAACGTTTTATGTCACAAAGTTATCCGCGTTTATGTTACATATTTAGTTACCCATAAATCTGGGGAAGATCGATGAAATACATCAGTGTAAGTTTTAGTAGCAGTAAAAATCTTTGATCGAGTTCGTCCGAGGAAGTACTACTACCATACCTATTTTTACCGCAAAGCAGTAAAGTTCGTATGAGTGTATTTCGGGACTAAACCACTCAATGTCTCAGAGTGATGGGTGCAGTACTTTTCGAAAGTTGTGACGAACTGCATCTGCTACCAGAGGTGACTGGCCTCGTGTTTGTTACATCACAGCAACACAGAGTCACAAGAAAAAAGCCACTATAGATATTTTTGGCAAATTGCACCGCAGCTCAAATCATCCTAGAGTAAAAATCCGTAGGCAATTCACACGCGTGTCAAAAACCACATCCAACAACAGCTGTTTGGTGATGCTCACACCAGCGCGGTCAACGCGTTGTTTGAAACGCCTCAATACCCATTATTTTAAAGCTCTAATCTCGACTACATAATATATTCACAATACAAATGTGTCTTTTAAAGAACAATTTCGTTTGATCTTACCGAAATACAAACCGAATACATAAGATCAATTTCGCATTTCCTGAACCCGGCGTCTATTCCCCCGGAACCTAAGAAAGGCAACGAATTTCTCGAATGCCATAAGGATGTAATAAAACCGTAATCAGAGTAGCCAACCGTGTCTCTCCGTCCTTTATAAAGGTCCTGTAGAATAGATTCACTAAAACGGAGACGATTTGCGGCTAAGTGCCAACCAAACTTATGGCGCATGTAGAAAATAAGGTTTGTCTAATATGTTTAGGTACCTCATTTAGAAGCTTATCGTCTCAGCGCTGTCCTTTTTACCGTATCTACCACAGCAAAATAATGAAAGCAGTTTGTGCGTTATGAGAGAAAAATCCAAGCGGAAACTTATGGTATTGTCAATATGATACATCTAGCAGATTTTGTTCAGTTTTCCTGTAGAACTAAGCACATTTCAATGTATAGAGTATGTTCAGACAGAGTTAACTTGGGATTATAACTTAGCCAATTTTTCGTTATCTTTGTCATATATTGGGCATATAATTTATATTATTATATAATTTAAGCAAACTGCCAACTGGGAGTGGGCTGGAGCATTTGGACTGCCTATGAGTCTGCTATGACTTATAGGTGTCTAAATGCTTTTATTGTAGTAGCTGTAGTGTTGTACATAGTTCATAGTATTTTGTTTAATAAAGGCAAACTTATTAGAGACTGCCCATAAAAAAAAAAAGCAAACTGATATTATTTATCAATATTATCGATGTAGAACAGTTCTAAAGTCAAATTCAAAAAATGTTTTATCCAGAAAATGGAACCGACTTCAACACTTAAAAGTGTGAAATAACTTGTTTCAGTCGGTACCACGATAGTTCAAAAGTACCTATTATCACAATATTGTGCGCATGGTATCGACTTTGACAAGTAATTTCACACTTTTGAGTGTTGAAGTCGGTTCCGTTTTTTGGTAAAAAAAAAATATTCATTCGTTTTAGTGACCCTAGTTACTAATGGGATCGATTGTCATTCACTGTCAACGACTATATCATCAAGATAGAATAATATTATTCAGTTACTGGAGTATAGAAAATGGCTCAAGATGCTCATTGTTTAGTCCCGTTTAAATTTTATCAAAATCGGTCTAGCCGTTTTTGATAAAATTTAAATGGGACCCAACGATGAGCATCTTGAGCCATTTGCTTTCAAATAATATAAATTTCAAAATCAGTTCTCCCATTCAAAGTTATGCGATAACAAACAAAAAAATAATAATACAGACAAACTGAGAACCTCCTCCTATTTTGAAATCAGTTAAAAAGGGTATATCCGCTTTTTTCTGTAGTGGCTCTTACTACTAGAAGACTTCTAGAAGAGTAGTAACTAGCCAAGAGGGCATTCACAAAATGCCCAAGTACGCCAAAGTGTTGTAATTTTCAGACGCCCTGGAGGTCTTCGACATAGCTTAAAGACTTCCATCCGACTGATAAAATGGACTAACTGGGACTGGAACTTTTTTTTTTTTTTTTATGCCTGATAGGTTAGCCTTTGACCACTATCTCACCGGATGGTAAGTGATGATGCGGTCATGTCATCAATCAAGATGTTGTACAGGCTAACCTAGAATTACGGGCTCTCAAGGACAGCTGCCGGAACACACCGTAAGGTGCTTGGCGACAGATTTTCAACTTGAGGGTGGTAGCTAGCCAGGCGGGCAATCGCAAAGTGCCCTACCAGCATGCAAAGACAAGAGATCCATAAAGACTTCCATCCGACTGATAAAATGGACTAACTGGGACTGCAACTAACAATTACACGTGCCATTTGAATTACGTAAGCACTAGTCACCAATATAAATAGTGATCGCAGAGAAAGATTTTCAAACTAGTTGAAGGGATAAAACGACTAGGCAAGCCTCGCTGTAAGATGTTATGAAAGCGCTTTATTAACAGTAAGGGCAAATGTCGTGATAACTTTCAATTCAAGGACAATTCACAATATTTTTAATATTCGGAAATTACTAAATAATGGCCAGTGGCAATAGAGGGTCATCATTACGTTAACAATGTTCAAAGTTTGGAATACCTTCAAAACCAATTCTAGAAACATATTATTTATAATATCTATTATTTTCTATTTAGGCTATTCATGGTAACCTCGTTCTGAAGCACTAATAGCTTAGTTTACTTAGTCGTTCTTAGCCGATCAACTATGTTAAGCAACGTCCACTGCAGTCATGATTTTGATCGGCTTCCGTGCTGCGTAAGGCACGAAAAGGCAACAGTTCCATTTGCTTCCTTAGTATGGCAGTTGTTATAGCATGATTGTAGAGTGATTTGCCCTCCTGCGTCTATCACCCTCAACGAGAAAACTTCTTGCCAAGCAACTAATGGTGTTTCCGGAAACAGTCTTTTAGAGCCAATAATTGTATTTTAGCCTGAGCAATAACTTTTAACAATCACTTAACAGTTACTTCCAAAATGCGTTGGCGTCAGGTTGAATTCGGTAGTTCCAACTTAATATATATTTTGAAATTATGTGTATACCCGCCTAGCTACCTATCTCCCACAAGTAAGAAATCTGTCCCCAAGTACCGTTTGGTACTTGGGGACAGATTTCTTACTTGTGGGACTTACAAGTGTGCTTGGTTTCGACACCAATTTGATAGCGTTTTTTAGAAATTCTTTTTTTGTATCAATTTAATATTTATTTTTAATATCGATGAAGCAGTGGATTTGGCTCCCACTCTAGTGAAGTGGGTGGTGGGGTGAACTTGAATAATCAGACCACCCACTAGTGAGAATGTCTTGTGGGTAGACGCGGCATCGACCTTCTCATTTTAAGTTATCCAGTTTATGTACCAACCCACATGTACAAAGTCGCTAAGCACCTAACAGTGTGTTGGGACAGCAGTCCTTGAGAGCCAGTTAATTAAAGGCACATAAGACTTAACAACTGTATGACCCAGGGTGGTCCCCTAAAAATCCTACGAGGTCACTGACCATCAGTCTAGATTGTGGTCTACAAGCAGTGTAAAAAAGTCAGTTTACAATTCTAGACACTGATCTCAACAATTATTATTATTGTTTTAGTACTAACAAATAAGTATTAACGTACTTTGCTATTTATACGTATTACATACACTGCCCGTGGGGTGCTGGACTACCTTTTTTGACCCCCGTCCCCCTCCCATATCATTCTGTGGAAGTTGTACGAGCACCTTCAAGCATCTCACACTGCGATCCCCAAGACGCTTCCCAAACATTGAGATTACAGAAAAAATCCCCTAATGGAGAAGGTCTCTTGTTCTTTGGACGCTGCAGTTGTTGATGATGAACCTATATTGGAACGGAATCGAGTCCGTGAAATTCAGCATTAAGTGATTGGTTAAAACAAGTGAAAACGCTTCAAAACAGCTGAGAACATGCTAAAAAGTAGTTAGACAAGTAATTTGTGATTTGGACGCTGCGTAGTTAGTAAATGTACGCATCTGGACGATTTTTTTATTGCTATTGGACTAGCCTTTGACACCTAATCTCACTTGATATAGTATGTAAATGTGTGATCGAAGATGTTGTTCAAGCTGACATAAATTTGTGGCTGTCATAGTGAGAGCACTGTGAGGTACTTGGTGACACATATTTTACTTGAGGCTGTTAGCCAGCCAGGCGGGCATTCGGAACATGCCCTACCATTGCTATAACGACCGTCATCCTAAGACAACAACCGGGACTAACGCCTTAACGTGCCGTCAGAAACACGGAAACGCTCAGTAGTAAAGCCACTAAGGTCACCCATTTAACTCATAAACGTAGTGGACACTGTTCAACTTAGAGTTAAGAATGACTAATTCAGCTACTCTACGAGCACTTCTATATATTATAAATATGTTCTGTCACATTATACAATACTTCAATAAACATTATTATAAATAGTTCGAAAGGAATAATCACATTATACGTCAATAACTATTATATGTTTTCTGCTTCGTTAATTTCATTCATAGTAACATATTATCGTTTTTCTTAGCTGTCAAAATGAGCTTAATATCATCCTATTATAATGGGACAACTATATGATGACATATTTATAAATTTGATAATACGCACAAAATAATAATATTTGTCTGAATATAATTGCCAGAAAAATATAGATCTGTATCATTAAAGGCGAGCTTAAGGCCTTATAAGACAAAGTAAGATAGATACTTTAGCAATTATTTTTCAGCAGGCATAATTTTGATCCAATTGAACAAGCCTATTGCCGTCTATCGGGGACAGTTCTGGACTCAGAAATCCTGACTAAAAATGTATTTGTTCACTGTTTGGGTACCCTATTACTGGCTTTGTGAGCTGAAGACCTTGACTGAAATATTTCATATTCCCATATCTCCACAGTTTTGAAAATATACTAAAACAGAATCAACAAATAAATTGCGATTTCTCTCGCGTTCGGCCGACGTTGTTTCGTTCCGCATAAATAATTCTTAGTTCACTTATTCTCATATGCTGTATTCGCCCAAAGAAATAAAATGTTATATCGCTTTACCTAATTATTAGGTGATTCGTCTACTAAATTTACAATTATAATAGCAATCAATTATCGATCCTGCTCACATTACTTTTCGTCAATCGGTTGAGAAATGCGACTTGTTGAGACGAACAGGCGAATATCCGCACTTCGCCCTCGCTCTCTTAATATTTTTTTTAATTTTTTTTTACCGGCCTTTATTAAATAAATACTATGAACTATATACAACACTACAGCTACTACAATAAAAGCATTTAGACAACCTATAAGTCATAGCAGACTCATAGACAGTCCAAATGCTCCAGCCCACTCTTAGTTGGCAGCGTGCCCAATAAAATGTGATTATACTATAATTTAAAAATTTCAGCTACATATGTAATAAGAACAACTTTAAATGACTGTTGATATATGACTCTTTTAATAAGTATTACTTGAAAACCGAATTTCCGAACTCTATTTATTCTATGCAACATAATTTTTGTACAGAAAAGATTCTAAGCAATCTCTAAATTGTTTGTTATTTCCTTGAAACGAAAAAGACTTGAAGCTGAATAGCAAACTGGTTTCCTTTTCCTAAGAAAATCTAAATTTGCAGATAGGATTCACTCAGCAATAAGTAAAATCTTCGCAAATGGCCGGCCTCCACAGAAGCGAGACGAGACGAAAACGTGCGAAAATTTGTGTTAAGAAACAAATTGCATTTACATATTTACAGGAATCTATTCCAAAAATAAATCTATTCGTTAACCTATTTTCTTTCCGGTTCCGTTTACAAATATTGCTTGCTTTTTTATTATTATCATTTATCTATGCATTATGTATATACATAACAAAAAGAGGAGGTGTATGTACCTACCCATTATGTTATGTGTGTTCCTGTTAGGGTGTAGAAAATACATAATATTAAGGCTATACAATATGTTAATCTATAGGTAAGTATTAGAGTAATTTTATTTGTCATTAGCATATCTTAATTACGAGTATGTCAATAAAGTAATTCAAATAGGTTGTATATAATTTTCGTATTATGTAATTTACATATATTATACTTGTTTTTAAGATTTGATTAAAAGTTTTGTAAGTTGAACACAATATATTTACAATTTCGTTTACTCCATAAAGAAGCGACTCCGAAAGTCGCGAAACAGGTCAATATCACGCTACTCAGCTGATAAACGTAAGTAAAATCGGTTAAAAATTATTAAAAAACTTGCTTAAACATTAGTTCGAAAAATATTTTTCTAATTTTTCTTCATATTTAATTATCATTATGCTGAGCTGAAGTCTACTGACTGGTTTTAACTTTGTAAGCTTGAAAAGTATGACGCTTGAATGTATTACCGCTTTCACAATAGAGAAAAATAATAAACGTAAAAACACGGTTTTTGTTATTTTTTTATTTATTTATTTGCTGAAATAGGTACAATTGTGGTCTTATATTATAAAACAAGTCTCTCTATATTCAATCAGAATCCTGATATGCAAATCAAGGTTCAATATTTCATATTAGTTACCATAACATGCAATACATAAACATAATAATATCTATATCCCATAAAATTTGAATAGGTATTACGAATACTACAATGCACAATTGTATCGGGATCTTTCTTAATTTTTATCTTTTTAATGTTGTTGGCATGCAATCCGCTATAGCAACACATACTTTGTGATGTACATGATACTTTGTGTTACCTATTACAGTTCAAAAGTTTAAGTCCTTTTAAGGTCAGATGGTAGAATGGACAGATGGACCGATAGACAGCGCCTTTATTTCAATATGGTATTGTATAAAACTTTCTGTTCAACTCGTTTAATAAATTATATAATCGTATATAATTAATTTTTGGATTAATTTAACATTTTTAAGTTAGCAGTATACAAAAAGTAAAAAAAAATTTTTACCACCGCTAAAATTTTTTATATATTAAGGGCCTGTTTCAGAATGTTCAAGTTAGTTCCGGCTATACAACCCAGAACTAATTTAATAAATAAAACAATATATTTGCGTTTCACAGTCATCGATTTAGCCTATCCATCGGTTAAAGCTTGAAACGCGCTGCATGTTAACTGTCATTTGTATCATTCAGTTATTTTATGTGTTGGTTAGCAAACCGAAACTTTATTAAGACATTCTGAAACGGACCCTTAAAATACAAAAATCGGGAATTTGATCACATCTCTTCCCAATGTTCAAGAATAGCACTCTAGATATTTACCACACTAATTTTCATCAAAGTTTGTTCAGTAGATTTTGTGCAACGCGAGCTCAGGATGACAGATAGACAAAAATTATATGCTCTTAATTTTTATGAAGTTTTAATTAAAGACAAATGTGCGTCACGTAAATTTTTATTTAATGCCTTTACAGATTATTTTCAACATGTTTTTATGCACTTTAAAAATACCTAGGACAACGGGTCTTTTATTCGCATGATACCGCCATGAGCCTGTGGTCCCACTAGGCATAACATCGGCTATGGGGGTACGTGGTCAAACGAGTTGGAAAAAGTGGTGCAACCACGGGCCTTGCACCCTAAATGTAACTTGTATTAATATATGAAAGCTAACCCTCCTCAACTTATCCCAAAGTTAAAAAGAACAGAAAGTTTACTGTAGTAATTTATTTGAATTGCAATTTAATGTCCAAGCTGTTCAACTTTTCACAGATTTGAAAAAAATTAAAGAAAGTTTATTTGAGTAAATTGTCAATTGAACTGTCTACATTTATTTTTTAAAACTGTTCAACTTTTCTCAAAGTTGGAAATCTGGCCGTAAGGTGTTCAATATCAACTGGTTGAACGATAGTTAACTATATTTCTTGATATGATTATTCAAGCACTATTGCGTGCTGAGCGAAAATCTTATTTACGAGTTAAGTATTTCAAAAAGCACTTCTGTCCGTCAGATGAAATCTAATAGTCTGGTTGAGTACTGCGCACTGTCCCCTATGACGATTAAAGTAATACAATTGTAGCACAAAGTTTCTGTTCGAAAGAGTAAGGATCCGGTGGCCGAGAGGAATAGGCATCCGACGCGAAATCGGAGGAAGTGGGTCGATTCTCGTCCGGAACAAATAAAATGCGCTCCAATAATTAGTAAATGTGATAGTTGAAACATATTGGAAGATACGCAGACAGCGGAGATTTAGTTTAGGTGTAGTGTGTTTAGGTGACAGTGATAAACACATTAACGAAAATCTAATAGGGGTAGATTGAAATCGCTCCCGCCGGTCCTCCAGACGATGACACCCGGTTCTTCAGTCCACTCGTGGCCACGGTCAATGCAACTTAGTCGAAACGTCAAGGTTAGTAAAATAATATTATTTTGATGTTAATTCGTGCGTGAATAGACTCGTTAACGATTAAGAAATATGTGTTTAGTTCACGAAAGTTTAAAAAAAAGCGGAGATTTGATCAGAAGGTTCTGTTTCGAGGTACAAGAACCCTAGTTCTTAAGAAAGAAGCTATATCAAGAAGATATTAGTCCACATTTACTCATTAAAATCTGGTACTTGAACTGAACTAGACAAAGATAAATCAAGCACTCTGGTAACATATTTCGTCTATGTACATATGGGCGCCAACCTTTTTAGTATAGCATTTGATGTTATGTTATGACGTTATTAATTATTGATGTTTTCTATTGTTTATTTAATTTATTTTGAATTGTTATTAATTTTAAAATTTGTGCTTGTATTTCAATGATAATTTTAGATTTTAATTTAATGTTATGAATATGGCGCTGTGTCACATCCAGTTTGTTAATTTAATTATATTCATAAATTTACATGCATGTAAATTAATTCAAGCCTTTTTTATGATTTATGAAACACTTAAATTGAATTTAAACTCAAATATCAGATTATTAGTAGTCATTATGGAAGTGACGTCAACGCCACATCTTATTTTCAAAATACAGATATATCTATCAATTCTGTATAGTCTAAATTATTTAAATATTATTTTAGGATTTATAAGCAACTTGTTTGTAATTAAAAAAATGATAAGAACTATTTTAATATAGCAGATGAAATATCACATCCGTTATGTAATAAGTTATTAACAAATTATTTCGATAAGTTTATTTTTGTCATAATTAATATAAAATAGAGTAATGATTTAATATTAGCATTATATAATTTTAGGAGTGTTTTTATGATTAGTTGATAATAATTAAGATGTTTTATTGTAAAGTCAATATGGCGGGAGTCGTTTAGTGTTAAAGTCAATGTAAGGATGGATAAGACTCACTTTAGTCTCGACTGTTGACTGGAATAGACCATTTATTTTAATAAATATATCTGATTCGAATATACAACGTTTTTATGGACGAAAATCCTCAACCTGGCGCCACGCCGCCGACATACATGTAAAAAGAATATGAAATTAAGTTGGCAATTTCTATTTATATAAAAGTTAATTTGTCTATCATTCTGATTGCTACATAAATTTTACTTTACCAGGTTATCAGTTTTGTTAACTCTTAAATTAGATAGGTATCTTAAGCAAGAGTCCATCTTGCAGGGCAGCTCTGCAGCATCAGATGCTGCCAAGGATTAAATAGTACGCAGCTACTACTGTGCTTAGATGTTAAGAGTGTTCTGGGAAGGAAAATCACTGGGCAATGAGATATAAGAACTAACGTCTCAGAGTGCCGAGCACAGTGCAGTGTCAAGCAGAACGAGAATGGTGACACTTTGTAATGGACAGGTGTAACGCCTTACAATTAAGCAGGCGATTTCTCCTTCTCAACACTTGTTTACATGAATATATATATTAGGTCTATACGAGTCGGTCTTGGTTACAACCACAAGTAATAGATATTTTGCCTTTATGTACAAAATTACGATTATTGCTACCTTTATTCTCATAGATTTATTCCTACCGACGTGACCGCGATAGGAACATATACCGTGCAAATAAATCAGATTTTTTTTCAATAATATCTCTATATAGACACAACATTTAATATACAACTAACAAAATACCACCAAAGCACAATATTACTTAAATAGTACTGCTACAAATTGCTGCGGAACAATTTAAACTGCGTATATTACTTGACGAATGGCAAACGTTAAAAACGCACGAAAAATCTACTTCTACGAAATACAAGACTTTAAAAAGTCAAATTCATTTTCCCGAACACTTCGCAAAAGATTTATCCTGACAGAAACCGGACGGTACGTAATCAGTATCTGCGGTTGCATGTGCGATGCCAGTCACTAAGGTACATATAACGAGGCAATAGAATGGTCAACAAATCGAACAACGGTCAAGCGGAAATTGCAGCATTTATCTAGCGCTGGTGGTTTTATTAGTGTACTCAGTCACTGTGTTATTGATTTCTTATCTGTGAAAAACAATAAGGAAAACATGAAAGTATAACGTAACACATGTTTCCTTTGACAAATTGGAGGATAATTTTAAAGATATTTGCTGTCCGTTTTAGGGTTACGTCGTCTGAACAAAGCGCACAAATGATACCCTATTGTTGTCATTCGTCGCAATCTGTATGTATGTATGTCACGGGTCTAGCTTGTAGATGAAATGAGTAACTCACCTCAATTTGGATATTTTTTTATATTACTGCCCTTATCTGAATATTGATTATGAATTTTTTTTCTTTGGTTTTTGAATAGTACGTCGAAAGAGTGCACTAGCATGTGGTACATGGAGTTTAGAGTTTTTGGAGTAAAAAACTTAATTATTCCTTTTTATTGTTAGTTATAATGAAACAGGAGACCTACAAAGTGTCAGACTATTTTTAGAAGCTCAAGTTGTTAAAGTTGTCAAATTAAAAACTAAAGTATTTGACATTTTGTACATTCTATACATAGTTCGTACATTTGTAATATTAACCATGTTCGAATGGCTTGTTCCTGTACGCCTTGTTCTCGATAAAAGGGCGAAGGAAAAACAAAGATTGTGAATGACACACAGATTCTTAAAAATAAAACTTGATAAGCTAAATAGGATCTTTGCACACATTTTCGATTGTCTGCTTTGAGTCTATCTGAACTGGTTTTGAGCTTTATGAATCGCATATCAATGTCCACAAAAAAAATGATAAAAAAAATCTAAATATCGGAAACGACTTCCAAGCCATGCTCATTCAAAACTCTGACCTCGCATTGTCATGTTCTGTTCATGAATTTCATAAATTTTTGACGTTGTAAGTGGTTCAGCTATTTAGAAAAAAATATTGTTTTTTACTCTATTTTAGAGATGCAGACTAGAGACAAGAGCATTCATTCGCCTAAAATACTGTTTATTATCGCAAATACCATAAAATCATCCAGGTATACAAAGTACATTTTGCTTACCTGTAAGATTTGATGGAATTCAATTGACTATAACTTAATAACTACTCAGCCCAACTTTGATGAAATTTATATTGGACTACCTCGGAGGATGTACTTCTATCCAAGAATCATCAAAATTAGTTCATAATTGTCGAAGTAAAAGCGTTACAAAATAAACAATATTTTCATATTTTTGAATCGAGAGATATTTTGGAAGTCACTGAAGAACATAAGCCGTTATCGGCTATTATCAATTAAGGTATACTGTTATTTACTATGTTGTTGGCTTGTAATGTAACAGCTGCATAGCAATCAAGCTCTTTGTGATACCTTATCAAACTCAAAGCTATATAAGAAATTAAGGATTTATACTTTTATCCCATATATCGCTGAAAACTCCCTAAATCTATATAAAATGAACACCATCTTCACCTGGCCCAAATTTCCATAGTTTGTACTTTTCCAGTATATAAACTAAAAGGCACCATATAATAATTACCAGTACCCAGTACATAATTATAAAACCAAATCTCAAAAGCATTTTTTTGTTCTAGACCGTCATTAGCGCATTATGGAGCTTATAAAAGTTCATGTACTACTGTAAAAACCAAACGAATAACAGGCTTTATAGGACGTTAGGCATAGGGCTATTTTGGATGGTGCCGAATATACCCACTTAGTAGCCACAGTATTGTGGACTGATAAAGTTTATAATACTTGATCCAAACACATGATACAACAATTCTCTTTAAACACAACATTACGGCTTTTGTCATTTGAATGTTTTGACGTCAACACTAAGGGAAGAGTCTTCATAACTTTTTCTATTTAAATGAAGTTTCATCGTATTTTAAATACTGCCAAGTGTTCCAAATTATTTGGAAAAATCATTTTTTATGGGAATAATTTTTTTCACACTTTCACGTAATAGGGTGAAATTATAAAACAAAAAACTGGCAACCAGAAACACAAATATTAGGCTCAAGGACATGTAACCAAAATATCTTTGAGATTGAACACTTACTATATAAAATATAACGAAACTAGGTATGTATGGAAAAAGGCTACAAAAACACTAATATTAAGTTACCATAATCATAAAATAAGACAAGACGTTTTTTTTAAATCATAAATTCTTGGCAGGCATAATATAAGGGATCGCAGTGTTTTTCGCATTTTTTTTAAATAAACATTTGCTTACTGATTCTGAAAATCGAACGACATTTTGGTTAAATGATACTAAAGTATTCTCAAACATGGCAAGTATAAAAAATATGTTTACTTTCGATTTCGAACACAATGTACCAACATCATGAAATTAACTGGCATCTGATTTAACAGACGTTATGCCTAGGACGATGTATGTGTCGACCTAGCGTTATGCTGTAATAACTTTTTAGGTTATATTGAAAGTAGTCAAGTTTTCTTAGAATTGAACGAATGATTATCTGAATGACTTCGTAAATACAGGCAGAAAACCAAACAGAACTTTAAATAATATCATTCATCATGCAGACTATCCTTGAAATATGTAGGTGTATTAAATATCATGTCAAGACTGCTGAAATCACAACAAATAAAATCTATCCTATTTCACTCTTGTGAAGTAATGCTACCTGTTGCGATGACCCCACATGATTTGGGATAATCATATGAAGAAGAAGTTTAGTACAACATACTATCAACACAGATTAAGCAATAGTAATGCCATTAGGTAGTAACCATATGCGTATTCAATATTCCACCAGAGACCTTCAGTGGGTAGCCGTCCGCAATTACATAAGGCATCGTATTACCATACCTACGTCTTTTTCCAATACCCTAAGCGATGTAGATAGGAGAGTAGGCATCGGAATGGTTTTTGAAAATGACTTTGATGCTTATCTGGTTATACGTATTTTTATTGTTTCTTCGTGGTTTTAGAAAGGGTAAAATGAAACCGAGAAAATGTTCTCTTATTTGTAAAATAACTGACCAAGCGAATAATATGTGATAAGACTGTACGGATTGGTCCAATAGCTATAATTAGAAAGTTCATTTCATTTCTTTTCATAAAAGAAATTTGATTTACTTACTCGTTCTTATTCAATAAGCGCGTAATCTTGAAAAGTATGTACTAGGTATGTAATTGAGAGCGACAAAGCCGAAATTAGGCAAGCGTTTTTCACAAAAGCTTTTTAACAAGGCTACATTATACGGGAGTAAAATGATAGCTGAACGTTTATATGTAAGTCTTTTATTTTTAAGTGGCATGATATACTGTGTTATTATTTAACTTTAAAAAGTAAGTATTGCAGGGAAATGTTTATGACAAGGGCGAACAAAGGGACTTATAAAGACGTACATGGGCTAAAACACACAAGGAACACGACTTCGATAATGCCTCATTTATATGACCGGTATAAAAACTATCTCACAACTCTCGTCGACCATTTTACTGTTGGTACTATTTTAAATCCCAGTATGAACGGAGGACCACCCACGTCTCCTCTACTAGAGGAGACGTGGGTGGTCGATCTTCACCCATCTGATAACTTAATAAGACATATTTTTTATCTTATATAATTCATCAACAAACATGCCTATGATAACTTGCCTATCGAAAAGTTTTCATAGCTACATATTTTTAATAGAATTAATTTTAATCAATTTTCTTTCATCACCTTCACTCTTTTCATAACCGAATGAATTTCATCTCAACTGATAGTTTTTAACACACAGAATATGCCTAGCCTGGCAAGCAGATGTGAACAGGTAAGTCCATATATCTATAAATAGGTAACTACATTGATCTGTTGACCAATTTAAATTGATATCATAAGTAATTTATTTTAATTACAAAACCAATCGTATAGGTTTGCCTGCAAAAATCATACATAAAATGAAAATTCATTAACATTTATTCAATTAAAAATAGCTATGAAAACTTTTCGATAGGCAAGTCATATTTGTTAATAAATTATATATGATGGCTCTGGTTCCGTGGAAGTTAGGACGGCCCTAAGTGTGGGACACTACTGGCGTAGACACTTTAGCGTCACATCTTTCCAAAACCAACGTGAGGGCTGGCGCTGCGGCTACTTCGGCGGAGCAACTCAAGCGGCGCAAATATGCTAACCTCGGTATGGGCTACATATTTGAGCCGTTTGGTGTAAAGACGTTGAGTCCGTGGGGACCGGGAGCTCATCGTATTTTCCAAAACTTATCTGAGCGCTTGGTCGATACGACCCGTGATCAAAATGCTGGCACATATTTAGCTCAACGAATAAGCATTGCAATTAAACGGGGCAATGCTGCCAGCATGCTGGGCGCGCTGACAACTGGGAGTGGGCTGGAGCATTTGGACTGACTATGAGACTGCTATGACTCATATCATTGTTTATAGTTCGTAGTATTTTGTTTAATAAAGGCATACCGCCGTTATAAAAAAAATGATAAAAAATAAGTCTCATCAAGTTATCTGATGGGTAAACTACAGGCTATACAGAATTGCATAGGCGTGAGTTTCAGGGTATGAAAAAACAAAACCAGTTGTTTATCTTGTCCATTGGCGACGAGGCACTGGAGGTGTTTGTATAGTACGATTTGGAAGCTTTCGAGGCTTAGGATTAAAGCAAGGCTAGGGCGAAACGTAGACTACACCCGACTTGACCTCTTAAGTTTGAAGCTGAAATTCAATATGCCCTCAACGACGGTCCGGCTACCGGTTTTTGTCATATCATCATATACTATATATGTTTGGGCGAGGGAATAATATTATGACGTAATCTTTTTACATTTAATATTATTTTATTGATATTTTATAATTTAATATTTATGTTTGACAACGATTATGAATAAATATATGTACACGTATAAATATATATATATATATATTTCTTATCATAGACTCATGGTGGTCTTGATACATTTAAGTATAATAAGAATTTAAATAGTGGTGTGAGTGACAGTGACAATAATAGCATCGCCTTGCCGAAAAAACGTATAAGATCTTTCTTATACGTTTTTACGAGAGGGTAGACCGGTTGGTCTGCTCTTAGAGCCGACCATCCACTCGCGTAGACTTCAGTTTACTCGTGATCATGGCGCTTGCGCCTGCTGAAATATCTAGAGCTCAAAAGCAATCAAAAACACGGTAAATATCCCGTTTCTAATAGTAACTATACTTTAAAGGACAGTTTAGAAACTCATACGTCTATTTCTTTTTTACCTTCAAGAATGTGCTCATTGCATAAAGGTCTTTCGTCATTTATTTCGGTAATAGTAGGGCCACCATTTTTATAGCTAGGATAGTTTTTGACCAATAAACTTGATGGTAAGTGATGATGTGGTTGAAGATTTTGTTCAGTCTAACCTAGAATTACTGGCTCTCGATAAAGCCGCCTAAACACACCGTTCGGTGCTTTGAGACAGATATTTTACTTGAGATTGGTAGCCAGCCAAGTGTGCTTTCGTAAAGCAACCTACCACTATGCCATAATGACTGTTATCTTAAGAAAACAACCGGGTACTTTACGTGGGATATGGATTCGATTCCCACTCGAGGTGAGACATTTTGTACTCACTCACAAATGTGTTAATGTGACTTTTACTGAGCACTCGATAGTGCTTGTTATCATATTTAGAAAGAATGTGAAGGTTTAAAGTTTACTAAAGATGACGGAGATGATTTCGTGAATGGCATTAATATGGCCTTATAATGACTGATGATTAATAATAACCATAGACTTTCATTGATGGCTCAGTGGCATCGACTATGGACTGCAGGTCCATGGTTCGAATCCCGCCACGGGCATGAGCTTCACCGCATGGTGGAAGGGCTTTTTGCGTATTCCCGCCTGGCTAGTGAAATTACAGGTGCATGAGACTTAACAACTATTTATCTAGAGTCTAGCTGACGGGCGCAGTGCAATTCGTGACTTGTGACGAAATGCATCTGTTGTAGGCAGAGGTCACATCAGGTGGGCCTCGAGCTTGTTCCGTCACAATAACATAAAAAAACATTGACTACCAAATTAAAGCTAAATAGTTCTACGCTGACTCAGTAATATAAGTATGGTATCGACTTCAATAAGTTATCAATTCATACGTTTCAGTGGTAAAATGTGATTATTTTTTTGTTATCCTTAAGTATTTGGATTTATTGGGGAAAAAGAAATTCCGTACCAAATTAATTTTGCAATTTTTTTCCTCAATCACCTATCCTGGATCTACCGAAGGTCTTTTTGTCCTTAATGGAACCAATGCTTACAGCAAGACAGCGTTTTTTTTCTTAATTTAAAATGCTTTGTTTTGTTAGTGGCAAAAGTTTATTTATTGATCAATGTTTAAAAACAATAGTAATTATGTGTAAATCAAGCCGATATTAGTAAAGACAACGATTTTTTAATTTCTAACTCACGGGGAAAATTTTATAAAATTCATAAGCAGCAGTTCAATTTGCTGAGCCCTAAAGTTGAAGCTTGATGCTTGTTGTTACATGTTATGGCAAACTCCTTTCTCCTTTCTTGGCAGTCGATAGAGGTGACTAAGTGAAAAACACCAAGAGGTACGTAGCAGGGTGTTCAAAAATACTGTCAATTATTTTAATACATGAAATATCAGTTTTAGTATAGGTATATTCAGCTAATTCCAAAAATCGGGTTTTTACAATAATGAAAATGTTATACTAAACGCGGAAATATTTCATGCTCTCGCAATATTCTACTAGTGGCTATCTCAATACGGCCCCGCTAATCAAGAGCGATGGGTCGCTCATAGAACAGCTTGCATGTGACATTTTTGCTAACAACTGGGATTTGGCAGTTTTTAGAGTATGATATCCAGAAATATTAATACTTAAGGTAAGTTATTCAAATGATTGTTTCCTTATTCCCTAGCTTTACGTTTATTCAAAACTTACTGATTTCCAATTTTAGAAAAGAGGTGATTCTAAAGAGAACAAAATCCAAAATGTCTGTGTATGTCAAATACATATTAAGTTATATAAAATACACTATTAAGTTTATGTTCAAATTATATCATGTCTGTTTAATAATTAATTGTGTATATATAATATAATATGTAATAAATGTAAGTAAGCTTTGTAACTAGCCCCAACTTAAACACAATATTTTTCTTTCTTAGAGTCTTGGCTGAAACACAGACTTGTCTCAGCATAATGCTTACTGTCTAATGACAGTAAGCATTATGCTGAGACAAGTCTCATTATATACTACTGGACATCTCACTACCGTAACAACTATTAAGAAAATTGTTTTGTTACTTTATGATTTTGTTGTATTGAATAAGCTTCTTTTCTTTACTTCTTCCTTTTTCTTTCTTTCAAAAAAATCACTGACTTCTCACACTCAAAAGTATGAAAATCATGGTATTGACTCCAATAAGTAATTATTGGAGTCAATACTATGCTGATCATAAAAACACTCTGAGATCCAATTTTTAAGGTCTACCGCAAATTACTTTACACCTATCAGTGTGGTTTAAAAAAATCACTCTGCAATGATACATAGTGGTTACAAAATTGATTTACCATTATCCATAATACTGGTCACGTTCAACAAGACGAGGTATATAATTTATTCAGTTATTTGAGTGTACATTTAAAACTACAAATTCAAAGAGATTAACTTAGAGGTAAACACTAAACCCAATAAAAAAGGATAATAAAGTTGTATAAAAAATGTATACATACCAACTTCAATACCTTAGTCCTTTCTTTTCAAAGTTAGATGGTAAATCTCCATTATTATGGAACATATTATGGTAAAAAAAATATTGTGAAAAGCCAAGGCTATTAGTTATAATGCAATGTCGTTCAACCTTCTAGAACCTTCTCATGCGTAATAGGGTCTAACCGAGCGTAAGGTCGAATTCTATCGAATACGTTATGAATGGCTTCGTTCATGACTTACGCGTAATGACTTTCTGAACGTTCAAAGTACACTAACAACATTAAGTATATTTTACTCCAGATATATACCTAATATGTATATGTTTCTAAATATTATTTTCGAGCACTATCGCCTTGTTACCTTTTATCACATCCACAAACTTTTTTATCGCAATATATTTCGCCTAAGGCGGAGGTCCTACTTACATCTTCCGGATGCTTTTCCATTTTGCTTCCAAAGCAGAAAGATAAGGCGTAAATTTTGCACTTCAATTGTTTTTAACCTTCCTGAGGGACGGTACGGTCATCAACCAGACCAATATACTTCGTTTGAACGAATAAAATGTTTTTACAAACACAGACTTCGCAATTATCTGTTCTGATAGCACCATCAATATCAAGGGTAGTAACATCATAAAGTGAAGCAGTAATAGCCGAAAGGTAATAGCTATCGACGTCGACGCCGCAGGTCAATGATTTGAACCCCACCGCCAGCTTGAGTTTCACCGCTTGTTGGACGCGCATTTTGCGAATGATCGGATAACTAGCTATACTTCAGCTAGAAAATCTATCTGAAAAGCACCTATCAGTGTGTTCGGAAGAGCTCCTTAAGAGCCAGTAGGTAATTTATGCTATTACATGTACATGAGTTTACAACTGGGTGATGGCGTAGTGCTAATCGTCACCTGTGACGAAATGTATCTCATAGACATAGGAGGTAACCTCTCTGTGCTTGACATCAGGTGAAAACCGTGTGTGTACAATCTCAATGACATAAAAAAAAACATAAACTGATTAATGATTATTATTTCTAGCATACATTTCTAAACATTTTTTTCAAACATTAAGGAAAGCTTGTGTTTTTTTCGTAAAACATATAATTATTTTAGATTCATATTAAAACAGTGTGGTCTTAATAGTTGTGTGTATATTTATAGTTGATAAGTTAGCCCTTGACCACTATCTCAGCTGATGATAAGAGATGATGTGGTCAAAGGTGCTGTTGGCTTAGTATTACTGGTTTTCAAGGACAGCTGCCAGAACACACCGTTAGATGCTTGTCGACAGATTTTATACTTGAGGCTGGAATTATAATAATGATAATCCATTATAACTGGTTACTTCAGACAATCGCTATCGCAATATATATTCTAGTCTAAGTACGTCATAAAATTGTCTTAAATTTGAAAAGTCGTTAAACACAAGTTGTATCTTTTATGTAGCATATGTAGTTTTTGAATTCCACCGTGTAGCAATAAATTCATTGAAAGTCATACATGTTTTTTCTTCTATGTTTTTCAGTTATAGCGATAAGTTCCATTGTAATTTTTACTTATTTTCTATACAATTTTTTTTTATGGTATTGTGACGGAACAAGCTCTACGTCCACCTGATGTTAAGTGGACTAACCTCTGCCTATAACAGATGATTTTCATCACAAGTCATGAATTGCACTGCGCCTGGCACAATGAGACATAGTTGTTAAGTCACATGTGCCTGTAATTTCTCTGGCTCTCAAGGGCTGCTGCCGGAGCACACCGTTAGGTGCTTGCCGACAAATTTTCTACTTGAAGGTGGTCGCTAGCCAGGCGGGCATTCGCAAAATGCCCTTCCACCATGCATTGAAGCTCAAGCCCGAAGCGAGATTCAAACCATAACCTGAAAATATTTTCGATGTTTACGTTACCAGTCACGTAATTAAATCAGATTTTACCGTATTCTAGAGAAATTTCAGCGATGTATGCATTATATTTTTCCTACCCTTATCCCACACCAAGTGGGGCTGTCTCAAAATATTTATTCGACTATGCTCTATTAGCTGTCTCAGTACTGTTCACATATATAATATTTTACAAGCTTAGCTGTACTTACCTAGAATCTTCAAATCGATAAGCAATATTCTTTTGTTATATATAAGATGTTTTCGCCACCCATAGCCATCATTAATATTCCAGAGAAAAACGGCATCACTACCGCCATCTATCTGGCACTTAGATACTTACAGAAACTTAAAAGTACGGATTTGGTTCGAAACTACCACTGTAGCGTCAACGACTTGCTTCCGATAGTCTTTTTCTATAACAAACTAATTACTTAATATCCGCACAGTTGATGCTAACAGTGGAGCTCACTTTTGAGTAGGCATTCAGTGAGTATATTATATTAAGTTAACGAATAACCTGCACTACGGTTTAAATCACGCTAACACTGCTGTGACTGCATACATTACAAAAGCTTGGTTCATAGCTGAAATACGAGAATATCCACTGTTTGCTCGCAAACGATATGAATCTATATGTAGCCGCATACATAACATCTGCAACTGTCAATTTGCTTTTTCGCAATTGATCCAAAATAACCTTCACGTCAATTTATTGATGATAGAAGTATTGCATTTCAAGGCATTCTTTTGTGAAACGGTGTTTGTACGTTCAACATTCTAACCACAACATATCATAATCTCCTCATCTATCTGTCAAGATTTGAGTTTGACGTTTGTGCACACATTGCACTACCACTTTTCTGTGAGCGTTGTTTGCGGCCGGCAGTGACGTCAAAGATGACGTCATTATGCTATCGTGGTGTCTGTTTAGCAAGTTACGAACCGACCGTTTGCGTGCATACAGTGCAAATAGCGTATTTTTGCGTGACTTGAACCGTAGGGCTGCTATAATATCAAAGAAGCTAACAAACACAGATACGATTCCTTGTAGTCAAAACGAAAGACAATATTACGTGTTTATTTGTATAACGGTAACTGTGAATAAGTTATTTGTTCAATAAGTGAGCAAAGTTGTGTGTGGTGCGAGTGCAGACAGTAAATCCTAAGCTAGCGAGGTGGTCTAGAAATGAATCTACGCGGCGAGTGATTCTTATATAGACTACTAAGAACAGTTAGGGATGACAAGTATAAATTAAATAGCTATAAAAAAAAAAAACAGCCAAGTGGAAGTCGGACTCGCGCACGAAGGGTTCCGTACCATTAGCTATACACCATTAGACTTCATAATATAACCTTTTTTTGTTTTAACGTGCGCGAGTCTGACTCGCACTTGGCCAACTTGTATTTGTTGTTATAGCGGCAACAGAAATACATTATCTGTGAGAATTTCAACGGTCTAGCTATCACCGTTCTTGAGATACAGCCTGGTGACAGATGGACGGACGGACGGACAGCGAAGTCTCAATAATAGGGTTCCGTTTTTACCCTTTGGGTACGGAACCCTAAAAACCCGACAACAAATTAATTATTTTCGGTAAGGGTTTTATAGTTGCATTAAAATTAAAACTACACTCCCAAACCCATCAAATGGGCTTTCAAAATAATTCCCAATACATAATAAAACGATATATATATCGTTTCTTAATAGCCTTCATACTGATATATATATATATATATATATATATATATATATATTCGTTTCTTAATAGCCTTCATTTTGAAAGCTCATTTGATGGGTTTGGGAGGTTTTTTTTCTCACAATATGTTTTGTTTACTCACAAACATACATACATTAACCCTGAAAACATAATACTCCTTTTTTGGGCAGTCGTGTAAAAAGGTATGAGTTCTAAAAAAAATTTCACCTCTACCAGAGACAAAAAGAACTATACTGATGACAAAGTAAAACAATAAGTTTATTCAATGCAATGATAGCCAAGCTATTAAATGCCTCGCCGCAGGTCCATGGTTCGTTTCCCATCGCCGACTTGTACTTCACCGCATGATGCAAGATAATGATGGCCTTGCTATCTACCACTCTGAAATACAAAATCTGTCGCCAAGCGCAAATTGTGTTCCGGCAGCAGTCCTTGTGAGCAGTAATTATCAAAATTACTTAACAACTGTGTCTTTTTTTTATGCCTGATAGGTTATCCTTTGACCACTATCTCACTTGATATGGTAAGTGATGATGTGGTCGAAGATGTTGTTCAGGCTAACCTAGAATTGCTGGCTCTCAAGGACAGCTGCCGGAACACACCGTTAGGTGCTTGGTGACAGATTTTCTACTTGAGGGTGGTAGCTAGCCAGACGGGCATTCGCAAAATGTCCTACCACCGTAACGACTGCCATCCTTTTTTTTTTTTTTTTTTTTTTTTTTTTTTTTCCGCTTGGAAAACGCTTTACGCGTACCACGCGGCTTCTCGAGGGGGGAGGCCACGTGGTTATGTGGGACTCCCCGGGCAAATTGCCCGGTATACCCACTAAAAACCCAGCGACATGAGCCTTCGGCGTCTGTGTGGGGCGGCGCGGGTTCGCACTAACATTCTACCACGGCCGTACCGACGCTATCCATCTTATTTTAGCCTACAAGGCACTCTGTCTTGGCCCGTATTTTTTTTTTGGTGGTTCCCCATACTCACCATAGGGCAATTCGTCTAGGGTGACGACAGAAGGCACGCATAGCGACGCCTTCTCCGCCCAGGTCTCTTTTTTCGGATCGGGTCAGCGAGTACATTCTCCTCCCTGACCCGCTCCGCAGCCTCCTTTTGTGCTATGAAACGACTGCCATCCTAAGGCAACAACCGGGACCGATGGCTTAACGTGCCCTCCGAAGCACGGAAGCGCTCAGTAGTAATGTCACCAGCGGTCACCCATCCAACTCATGACCGAGGCGGACGTTGCTTAACTTTGCTGATCAATTCTGAATGGCAAAGCAAACTTCGCTACAATCGCTTCATTGTGTCTGTAATTTGTGACGAAATGTATCTGTTATTAGAGGTTACCGCTTAACATCGGGATCATTGGGCCTTGTACGCGTTTCGTCACAATCTAATTAAAAAAACATGCTGATGCGTATGTTTTATTTTTATGATTATGAGATGACATTCCGCTCGGCAACCCGTGGGCATAACAAATTATTTCACTTTTAATATTTACATCACATATATAAAAATAGCAATGGTATTAATAAAATTTGAGTTCAAAGTAATGTTGCTGCAGTTTTACAGACAACTAAGCTAAGGACTCAGTATTCCTCTCGCTTGCATCCAAAACTAATTCGTTTCTAAATATTTTACCATCAAAAAAATTTTTAACAAAAAATGGAACCGACTTCAATCCCCAAAAGTGTGAAATAACTTGTTGAAGTCGGTACCATGATGGTTCAAAGTTCCTATTATCACAATATTGTGCGCATGTACCGACGTCGACAAGTCATTTCACACTTTTGGGTGTTGAAGTCGGTTCCATTTCTTGTTAAAAAAATTTTTTCAATCTTTTTGTCAATGGTCAAAGACCGATTTTCTTGAAATTTAAAATGGGACCAAATGACAAGCATCAACTTTCAAACAAAAAAAATAATTTTTAAAATTGGTTCACCCAGTCAAAAGATCTGAGGTAACAAACATAAAAAAAAAACAGATGAATTGAGAACCTCCTCCTTTTTTGGAAGTCGGTTAAAAACTATCATTTACATGCCGAAGAGGTGATAATTATACATCCATTAATATATAATCCATACTTAATGAATTCATTAATGTTACATTCTGTAGAATAGCAGGATGAACATAATCTATTCACCCACTGCATCATATGGGGCAATCCTTGAGATCGGCACAATATATTTTATCTAAAACAACACAATGATAATTATTGTGAAAAGAATAACATGAATACATAATAGAAAGTGTCAACTTCGGTTTTATGATGGACCACCATCTGACACCCGGAAGTAAAATTTTCGGCTAATAACAAGGCATATTGACGGCAAATTACTAATGATAACCTACAATCTTACACTAACTTCGAAGAAATACATAATATTGAAGTTTATCTACCTATTTACTTGCTAAAGCTGATGTGAACACTAATGAACAAAAACAGGGATCGACCTTACGAACAAACTTATCTTCAGAATCCAAAGCGGCGTTATTGCACGTACACAAACGAGGAGTTTAAATGTCTGTTTGAATGTAAGGAATAGCTGCTTTCTTATATCCTCGAAACGCTCGTAGCTGAGATTGCATAGTCATTCTTAGCCGTTCAATTATGCTAAGGAACGTTCACTTCCGTCATTACTGTTGACTGCTAATAGCATTATTACTAAGCGCTTCCATGCTTCAGAGAGTTAAGTTGTCAATGAGGCGACGGTCGCTAGTAGCTATTTGTCCTAAAGTAGAAAACCTCACACCAAGCACCTAAAGGTGTGTCCGGTCGCGAAGCTGTACTTGAGAGCCAATATTTCTGGGATAGCTTTCACAATATCTTCGATCGTGTTATCAATTACCATCAGGTAAGATCTGATCAGATCCGAAGGCTATCCTACCAGTTAAAAGATAAAAAATGTTTAAATCATGATTTTTACAAATTATTGAGCAATATGTTAACCGTGTCCGAAATAAACTTAATAGGGAGCTGCGACGCCATCAAATTTCTTTATGATGTACAGGGTGAGGGCTAATCATAAAAGTTGAGTGCCCTTTCAAGGACGCCTTCGCCACAAGATATCATTTAACTTGACGAGTTATGAGAGGTTCGTCCAAGTTCAGCAACTTTCACCACGAAAATATATTTCCTCCTCGTTATAAATCGTAAGAACAACAGTTCTAACAATCAAGTACTTTCATATCCCCGAAGAGATAAGCAAGGTTGTCTACACAAGCTTCGGCAGAACTTTCGACAGGTTGATACGAGAATTTTTTTTCTGCCATGTCAAAGTCGGCGAGACTATTGCTTTATATGCCAGGCGCAGTTCTAAACTGATAATAATAATAATCAGGCGTTACTTTACGGAAATGGATGAAGTTTAATCAACACATTATTTACTAGCGGCCCGCCCCGGCTTTGCACGGGTATTTAACAAAAAATATAAAGGGGAACACATAAAAAGTAGCTACTGTGACATAACTGTAATAGGTAGACGTATGGTATTGCGGACTTTTTTGTAGATATTAAGTACTCTATAAAATTGTAGTACATCACTTAGAATAGAATATAATAGTTGTTTGAATGATAAAATTAATAATATAATGTCCATCAAGGATAATGTAGGATTCTAAAGGTGAAAGAATATTTTTTTTAATATAATATATGTATAGATAAATATTGTGTTTAGGCGGTTGCGATTAGATATAAATTGTATATATAATCTCTTATATTAGAGTACTATTTTAATGTACTGAATAGCTAAATAAAATTAGTCGGAATTGTCACTAGATATATGTTTTTATATTTTTTTAAGTGTTTCATTAAAATTTTATTTAATGTTTTCTTAAGATATTTTTAAAAATATATTTGTTATTATTACTATTTTAATGTTTTTAAAACATTGTTTTAATATTTGTTATAACTTTTCAGAAAAACGCAATGACCATCCAACCCAACCATCAAACTTAGGATCTCATCAGGATGCCAACGCAACTATGCCAACGAAGACGAACCTCAATAAAACATCAAGCGCACACATTTTATTTTAAATTACTTTATTATTATATTAATTAAAGGTTGCCTGGAAGAGATCGCTTGAAGAGATAAGACCGCCAAATGTGACACTTGATTCATTTTTCGTTGTGTTGTTGTCTTAGTTCTGTCTCTTTATTGTTCTTAGTGTGTGTGCCAGCCGAGACTGCTGAACACAGCTTTCCCTAATAAGGGGGTATTTGCTATAATCCCCACGCTTGGCAGCCGTCTTGGAGATCGCAGTGTAAGTTGGCAGTTCTTTAGAAGGCACTTCTGCCCACCTTCCAGTATTTTTCCCTTAGTTGCCTCTAACGACACCCACGGGATGATATGGGCAGGTGCAATTCTAACCCGGCATGGAACCCCCCCACGGTTCTTAGATTAATAAAAAATTGTCTATCTGTTATAAGTTTCAAATTTTTTTGAATTGTATTGAACAAGCTGTTACTTAATTTTACTGAAGCTCGTAATGGATGTACAAATCTTAAGGCAAATTTATTCATAGCGTTTTCGATACAAATGTATTTTCGACATATTTTAATAACAAAGTGCTCAAACTCGGCAAAAATATGCACGCATATCCTTGAACGTAATAGCCCAATATTTATCCTTCTGATGTGCTAGTTTTTCGTTTATTAATTATTTACAACTTAATGTGAAATTACTAATCACTATTTAAAAATACTTTACATTTCTTTTTAAATTAATGTCTCGGAAAACTGGCAAATAACAGGCATAGATATTCGACTCTATGCATGCATGCAAAATTTCAGGAAGCTTACACTTGTTATATATAAAAAATTACGAATCTACTATTGTACGAAAATAGAATATACCCCATATAGAATCTTGCCTAAACTCGTTCCTCAACAAATATACACGCTAGGCATAGCTCACTCTGTATTTCATAAACCTAAATTGGTCAGACGAAGCTGTGTGATTCTGTGTCGTCATTGTGTGACGATTACAAACCTTAAAATATGTAAATATATTATCCCTCCTATGAACAAGTTGGTACAATATGTCTTTTGAAACAAGACGAGAACGTTTTTCAGATAAAGAAACTCACAAACATACATACATGAACCCTGAAAATATTACCCTCTTTTTTGGGCTGTCGTGTAAAAAACCAGGCCGATTGCTTCACTAACGCCAACCCTGCTTGGGAATGCTCTTGCTAGTAGCAGAACGTTTAGTCAATCAATAATGGGCCTGCAATGACTTCTAGGTTGCCCAAATACTTCCGTTGTAGTAGCCGTAGTCTTTGGCATCCGCGTGGACGATACAGTTCATTGTTGAATGAAATTCTATTTTTCTTACTAGTATGATGCGCATGGATTAATAGTTTGTAGGGTATTATCAATAAACAAAAGGAATTTTATTTTAATATTTATGTTTATTCATGACGCATGCTACATTTCGTAACGGTGAATGGCGCGGCGCGGGTTCAATTACCACACGCGACTATAATTTTTCCTAACGTTGTTATTTTATAACAAAACCAAAGGTTAACAAAACGTTAAGATAAATAAGGGCACTATTATGCGCTTAATATGAAGCAATATATTTTTCATATCAACGTGAGTAGTGGCACGCTGCTCATTCGGCATTCAAAGTCACATTTTATTCGTAAAAATTGGATATCGATCCAACAGCAGAATACGCACCAGTCAATATATTCCACAATTCTGATAAGCCGAAAACTGTATGTACTTCCTCGTATCTGCAATGATGCTACTAAAATTCTTTTATTTCTGGGTAAAGATTTAATACGTTTAAAACCCAGAAGATATCCCATCTGCTTCCTTTTATATGTAAAAGATTGCTATAAAAATATTTACTGCCATGATATTATGAGGGTTTTGTTATGCCTCATAAAAGTCAATTCGTTTTTATAAAATACTAGCTTTCCGGGCGCGGCTCCGCCCGCGCGTATGTCGGTTATCGCGCGAAAACATTAACCTCTTTTTGCGCAGTCGGATAAAAACTATCCTATGTTTTTTCCCGGGTCTCAAACTATCTCCATGCCAAATTTCATTCAAATCGGTCCAGTAGTTTTGGCGTGAAAGCGTAACAGACAGACAGACAGACAGAGTTACTTTCGCATTTATAATATTAGTACTGATTATCTTAAAATGTATGAAAGTGGTATACTCTTCAAAAGCGTTCCCAACAATTGATTTGAGTGAGAACATTTATATTCAGGTGGAATTGCGGTGTCGTAAAAAAGTTTTTATATCCTCGCCCTCCCGTCTCCGCTAAAATACATTGTTTATTAATTAAAATGCTAATGAACATTAAGACAGCAATCACTTTGTACAAGACTAAAAAATTCGCAATTGAATATTGAGTTTGTGGATCCCTAAGAAATGATTGAAACTTGAAGTTTAAAAAGAGAATTAAATTGCTTCATAAAATTGATTATCATAATATGTAGATGTCTACATTTTTGGTAATAATAATAATACTAATAAAGAAGACTACATCTCACCTTGGTTATCTTATTAAAAGCTCTCTTAGTGTGATATTAATTCAACGTAAAACCATGTTATTAGATAAAGTGCTACGAAACTTTGCTACGGCTCGTAGCAGTATATATTACACCTCTACGATATTTTTATATAAACACAAACCTTGAAATCACTTTGATATGAACAATTTGAATCGTGTCCAAAACAAAGTTTTAAATTTGTATATCACTTTATGAAATAAAAGTTTGTCAAACTTTTTAGTCACTTGAAAACCAAACTTATTTACTTTCCGAATATTTTTTATTTGTTTCGGAATGTTACTATGCTTGTCATCAACTATTTAACAAGGGAGTTTTTGTAAAGTGAGGTAAATGCTTTACCGGTAGCGCTGAGAAGGGAAGGCGCGTGTTAGCGGTACCACGGTCGCGGATCAACTGAACTCTAGTAGGAGAGAGGTCAAACAGTGTGCCTAGCTTATCACTGAAATCCATTTGATTGCAGCAACTAGGCGCTAACTCATTAGTTATTACTTACATTCGCTTCATTGACGCATGAACAAAAGCATCTGTCATCTTCATTTCAATTTAATTTGTTCCTGCGAATATAAATTGGCCTACTTTAAGGTATTTTGTGGCTCTTCAAAATATGGAAAGTGATATTTTCCTCGAAGGATAAAAATAAAATAGAATCTCATTTGCCTGTAATCAGATCTTCTTCATTACGTTCTACTGAAAAAAAATGGATTCAATATTGGTGCTTTCTTTTGTTTTTTTAAGTTTGCCTTGAAAAGTTCTTCCTGGTGTAGGGCAAAACAATTTAAGAGAGAGAATTGTTAATTTCTTCATAGATATTTATGTGTTTAAGAAATTTACGCCCCATTTAGTACCGTAAAACTTTTATAATCAAGGTTCAAAATTTTATAAACTGTGATCACCTTCTGACTACCTATTGGAGTTTGTATATAAAACGCTTACAAACAAAAAAAACTTTCACCTAGAATCTTGTCAGTTTCAGGACTCTGTGTTGAAAATGGGATTATAATATACAGTACTCCGTTGTTTTTCCATTCGTCTGACATTGAGAGAGCTGTATCTACTATGGTAACAGGTAGCTGGATTAATTTTTACAGATATAATTATGTTTATTGTGTGCTGTGTTGTTCTTTAACAAATTAAAATAGTATCAAAAATTTAAAAGGATTTTAGAGGTAGGTTTTCCGTACAAGAAACGTTATTTGTTTTCGTTTGTATTAAACAGTAAGACATGCAAGTGACAAAATTGGTACAGACATGTTCTAATATATGAAATTTAGCAACAAATCAACCACAAGTTGAACTCCTGGGGATTTTGAACAATACAATAATGTAATTTTTGTACATTAGCTGTAGATACACAAGCTTTAGTATGCGAGGCCAATTCTCACCTCAATCGGTCAATGTTTTAAGCCACCCACTGTTGTTTAGCTTTTCTAATGTTAATATTTCACGATCCGAATAGCGTTGATGTCCGGTACATTTTGATAGTTCAGTAAGGGTAAAAATCAGCATATGACAGCTGTTATATAGTTCATTTTAGAATACAACATCGCATTCCAATTTTTTCAAAAAATTCATTTGGTATCATATCTTTTCTCTCAAAAGACGATACACAATTAATTCATATATTTTTTTTCTTTTTATGCTTGATAGGTTAGCCTTTGACCACTATCTCACCCGATGGTAAGTGATGATGTGGCCAAAGATGTTGTTCAGGCTAACCTAGAACTACTGGCTCTCCAGGACAGCTGCCGAAACATACCGTTAGATGCTTGGCGACAGATTTTCGACTTGAGAGTGGTAGCTAGCCCGGCGGGCATTCGCAAAATGCCCTACCACCATACTATAACGAATGCCATCCTAGGGCAACTCTTGGGACCGACGGCTTAACGTGCCCTCCGAAGCACGGAAGCGCTCAGTAGTAATGTCACCAGCGGTCACCCATCCAACTCATGACCGCGGCGGACGTTGCTTAACTTTGCTGATCGGTTCAGAATGGTTAAGCAAACTTCGCTACGAGCGCTTCAAATCACCCAAATCATCGGTAAAACACCGTGGGATCACGTGTGGTCATCACACCAGGTTGCGAAACCCGCGTGGTGTGAAACGCCACAATGCTCGTTCGTTTCGTACTGCTTTTGACAGTGTGTAATACTAATTAAAGGTTAATTGGCACATCTGACTGCGGCAACGGGTACGGCAGTAAGACTGACGTTCATGGCCGGTACTTGAATGAGCCATGTACAGTGTACATTGCAGGTTATGTCTTTATATATACCGGCCAGTCAGTTTAAAAATATATCTTTGTAGTCACGTACATATTGTAGAGAGTATTTTAGTTCTTGTTGTTGTTTCACCTGCTGCTTTCTAGAGGGTGAGGGCGATAAATTTGTCAAGAGCCGTACAGTATGACTTATGTGCTACAACAAACTTAAACATGAGTGGTGACATTATTTTTTTTTTCCGACAGCGAGTACTAAAATTCTAAATTAGCCTGAACAATTTCTTTGACCACATCATAACTTAGCATTAGGTAGAATGGTTAGGTATAAAAAAAAATCTATTAAGGTGGAAACGAACGTCTTTGGCAAATTAAAACATGAAGCGTTTTTTCTTCTGTAACTAGGTTTGGTAACATTGTGCATAATCATGGAAGTTGTGACATACAAAAGATATATCACTTAAGGAAAAGTTAATGAACACCCAGTTATCCCACTAAAACTAACCAAGAATAAGCAAACATACGATCGTTCCGAGAGTTAAGTGTTTGAAAAAACACTTCTTTCGGTCAGATGAAGTCTAGTAGTCTGGTTGATAGCCGCGCACCGTCCCCTATGACGGTTTAAGAAATACGATTGGAGTACGAAATTTCGGCGACACAGCCGTACCCCCGGTAGCTTAATAGATAAAGCATCCGGCGCGAAATCGGAAGGACGCGGGTTCAATTCCCGCCCGGGGCAAAACATTTTGTATTCCAATATAAATTGATGATTTTCGCTTAGTACGCGGTAGTGCTTGTAATCATAATATATAGAAACATACGATTCTCGATCGATTTAAATAAAAATTCGAAAAAGGGTCTAATATCACTATAATTTGGAGAATATAATATGGAGAAAATTAAACACAAAATACACACAGCTACACTGTCATAGTATATTATACGTTTTAATTAATGACAAAGACAGTTAAACAAGCTTTCAGTATACGCAAATTCGCATACTGCTGAGACTCAATCAGGAGCCGTCGCCTGATTAGACATTGCCATGTTCGAGGTATGGGTCCCGTTTCTCCCGTTTTTCATAAGTTCAATGCAATTATCATTTAAACTGTATTCATTATTAATACAATTGTTTAGTTAAAAATCTTCATTAGATAATGCACAGAATAGTATCAAAAACGGTAACGGTATATGTATACCTAATATATTTACAAAAAGTTTCCGGACCATGTTACAAAATCAAGTGATTTTATTTAGAACTAGCTTTCCAGGCGCGGCTCCGCCCGTGCGTATGTTCGTTATCGCGCAAAATGTTAACCTCTTTTTGCGCAGTTAGATAAAAACTATCCTATGTTTTTTCCCGGGTCTCAAACTATTCTCGCATTTATAATATTATGTACTGATTTCGTGCAAATGACGTCATCGAACACCTTGTTTTTTTCTGGGTGAGTTCTAAACGTCTTTATGAAGCTAAAAACATGTTTTTCGTGCCTGGCATTTGATATATCTTCGTAGAAACAAGCTTGGAAAGGCTTTGTTTATCGAAATCTGCGTACAAAATTGCTTTTTACCCGCTAACTTGGAAAAGGTTTGTTTCGATTTATTCGATTTTAAGGCGTTTGTAGGCGTACATAACTGAATCTAAATTCCAGGTTATTTACTAGTAAATCTTGGAGATAGACACAATAGCATTCACAGTCTAAAATGACAATATAACTAAATTTCAATTCCAGGTTATTTACTAGTTAAATCTTTGAGATAGACACAATAGCATTCATAGTCTAAAATAACAATATAACTAAATTTCAATTCCAGGTTATTTACTAGTTAAATCTTTGAGATAGACACAATAGCATTCATAGTCTAAAATAACAATATAACTTAATTTCAATTCCAGGTTATTTACTAGTTAATCTTTGAGATAGACACAATAGCATTCATAGTCTAAAATAACAATATAACTAAATTTAAATTCCAGGTTATTTACTAGTTAAATCTTTGAGATAGACACAATAGCATCCATAGTCTAAAATAACAATATAACTAAATTTCAATTCCAGGTTATTTACTAGTTAAATCTTTGAGATAGACACAATAGCATTCATAGTCTAAAATAACAATATAACTAAATTTCAATTCCAGGTTATTTACTAGTTAAATCTTTGAGATAGACACAATAGCATTCATAGTCTAAAATAACAATATAACTTAATTTCAATTCCAGGTTATTTACTAGTTAATCTTTGAGATAGACACAATAGCATTCATAGTCTAAAATAACAATATAAGTAACTAAATTTCAATTCCAGGTTATTTACTAGTTAATCTTTGAGATAGACACAATAGCATTCATAGTCTAAAATAACAATATAACTAAATTTCAATTCCAGGTTATTTACTAGTAAATCTTTGAGATAGACACAATAGCATTCATAGTCTAAAATAACAATATAACTTAATTTCAATTCCAGGTTATTTACTAGTTAAATCTTTGAGATAGACACAATAGCATTCATAGTCTAAAATAACAATATAAGTAACTAAATTTCAATTCCAGGTTATTTACTAGTTAAATTTACAATAGCATTCACAGTCCAAAATAACAATATAACTAAATTTCAATTCCAGGTTATTTACTAGTTAAATCTTTGAGATAGACACAATAGCATTCATAGTCTAAAATAACAATATAACTAAATTTCAATTCCAGGTTATTTACTAGTTAATCTTTGAGAAGGACACAATAGCACTCATAGTCTAAAATAACAATATAACTAAATTTAAATTCCAGGTTATTTACTAGTTAAATCTTTGAGATAGACACAATAGCATTCATAGTCTAAAATAACAATATAAGTAACTAAATTTCAATTCCAGGTTATTTACTAGTTAATCTTTGAGATAGACACAATAGCATTCATAGTCTAAAATAACAATATAACTAAATTTCAATTCCAGGTTATTTACTAGTTAAATCTTTGAGATAGACACAATAGCATTAATAGTCTAAAATAACAATATAACTAAATTTCAATTCCAGGTTATTTACTAGTTAAATCTTTGAGATAGACACAATAGCATTCATAGTCTAAAATAACAATATAAGTAACTAAATTTCAATTCCAGGTTATTTACTAGTTAATCTTTGAGAAGGACACAATAGCATTCATAGTCTAAAATAACAATATAACTAAATTTCAATTCCAGGTTATTTACTAGTTAAATCTTTGAGATAGACACAATAGCATTCATAGTCTAAAATACTTAGGTATAACTTTTACTGTTTATTCTTTATATTTAAGGTTGGGTCAAACTAAGTGCTAAAAATAAAGTTTTGAAGCAGTGATGGCTCAGTGGCATTGGTTGCGGGATGCCGCGCAGCAAGTCCATGGTTCGAATCCCGCGGCGGGCTTGAGCTTCACGACTAGTGGAAGGGCAGTTTTCGAAAGCCCACCTGGCTAGCTACCACCCTCAAGTAGAAAATATGTCACCAAGCACCTTCAAAAAAACCACCAACGATGAGTTGCGGAGAGAGCCAGTAATTCTAGATTAAACCTGTTAACACCTTCGACCACATCATCACTTACCATCAAGTGATATTGTAGTCAAAGGCTAACCTATGGGTAATAAAAAATATATTTGCATGATATATTTTTTTTGGAAACGTTACAAAGGTTCAAAGGGATATTAATTTGCAAATGAGATTGGATCCCTGTGTTTTTTTTATTTTTTTATCACTATCCTTCATACGTAGGATCAATTTGATATGCATTTCACTAACGATAAAACCCGTGCCTACACGAAATGTAAATGTTTCGCGGTCGGTCGCCTGTCTGCTATCTACCCTTATTTGCTATTCTTGCTATTATTTACTCGTATCAGTCACGTTAGTACGAGCTACTGTATGAATCATGTGCTGTTGCCTAATTAGGGCGGAAAAGATTGCTTTTTTTGTTTTTAATAGTAGGCATACGGTCAGGCGGCCCTTCTTTTTATATCGTTCACCTAGTAATATAAAGGCACATCTGCAAAAAATGCGAAGTTGACTTTTCACGGCATAAGTGTTCCAAACTGCTTAATGTACTCGTATAAGGTAGTAAAACGGCACAGAGCTAGTATCTGTATCCATCGAGAGTCGGCTTCAAGTGTCATTATAATATAGATCTATTATAGATCGTGACGGAACAAGTCGAGGCCTACTTGATGTTGACGGAATTAACTTCTGCCTATAACAGATGCATTTCGTTATGTGACGAATTGCACTGCAACCGTCACAGTGAGACTTACAGTTGTAAAGTCTCATGCGCCTGCAAATTTTTCCGCCTCTCAAGGACTGCTGCCGGAACACACTGTTAAGTGCCTGGCGACAGATGTTCTACTTGAGGGTGGTAGCTAGCCAGGCGAGCATTCACAAAATGCCCTTCCATGCAGTGAAGCTCAAGCTGGGGGTGGGGATGGAACCGAGAACCTGCAGCACGTCAGTTCATAGCTATAACCGCTCGGCCATCTGCTTTCCATCTGATGGAGAGTGGTCACCATCGCCTATGGACCTTTTTTTATACCAAAGAGGTTACCAACGCGCTATCGACCAAGCGACTAAGGAATTTTATGACGTTAATTTTAAGCAACCCCATATCGTTACTCTGAGGAAAGTCCACGACGGAAAATTCACTCCAAAATTCAAATCTTTATAGTACGCGGTATAAATGTTCTAGAGAACCGTCCCGTTGCGTAGTCGAGCGCAGAAGCACAAGGTAGTGGGGGTGAGTATCCCGTCGATGGCGAGCGGTGCGCTGGCGGAATTAAGGAGTTGGCATCGAACAGTTCCTCAGAACACTAAGCTGAGTGTATGTCCAATATGCTGCATCTCTATACTAATTAGTTATCGTTAAGGGAAGTGTCTTCATAGAATTTTTTATACAAACGTATCTTTTTTTATTTACATGTAATAGGCTTGCCTACTTTGACCAGCATCTCACCTGATGGTAAGTTATGATATGGTCGGACAGCTGCCAGAATACACCGTTAGGTGCTTGGCGACACATTTTCTTCTTGAGCTTGCCAGGCGAGCATTCGCTAAATCCCCACAATAGTCAATTTTTTGGAAGCGCTCATAGCGAAGTTAGCTATGCCATTCTGAACCGATCAGCAAAATTAAGCAACGTCCGCCTCGGTCATAACTTGGATGGGTGACCGCTGGTGACATTACTTCTGAGCGCTTCCGTGCTTCGGAGGGCACGTTAAGCCGTCAGTTCCGGTTGTTGTTTTAGGATGGCAGTCGTTATAGCATGGTGGTAGGGCATTTTGCGAATGCCCGCCTGGCTAGCTACCACCTTCAAGTAGAAAATCAAGCACCTGACAGTGTATTCTGGCAGCTGACCTTGAGAGCCAGTAATTTTAGGTTAGCCTGAACAACATCTTCAATCACATCATCACTTACCATCAGGTGAGATAGTGATCAACAGCAAATCTTTTAGGCATAAAAAAAAATTATATATACCAAAGATTCAAACTCGGTAAAAATATGCATGCATGTATTTAAGCCTAAAATCTACGCTTCCAGTTTGTCAGTTTTCCATTATTTATAAATCGTTTTATGGGTATTCTATTTTTCATATATAGAGATGAAATAAACACAAAAACAGAAGGCTTGCATGCAAGATACGAGATTAAAAATCGGTATTAAAAAATACAACTTCGTAACGAAATATACAATTGTATGGCTACGAAGACACTAACCTTAATTGTTGCATGTTATACTTGTTTATTGCACTTTTTTCTCTAATTGACTTTACAAATTGTAAAGACGAAATAGTTAATAAAATCCGGTTAAGTACGCATTGGACTAGCACAAAGTCAAAGTCAAAGTCAAAATCATTTATTCAATTTAGGCGTCTACGACGCTCTTATGAAGGTCAATTACAAATTTTAATATTGAAATATACTACATTGTACTGCCATGTTCAGCAAACAAAAATTATAGAGCCACTGCGAGAAGAACGGGCAAGAAACTCGGGGCCATTCTTTTAAACGTTTTTTAAAAATGTGTTAAGTACATACTATATAGTAAAATTATTACAATACTTAATTTACATTACGTAGGTGTTAGGCGCTAGCTTGGCAGAGGCGAACCAGTCCAAGCATTTTTGTCGTTTAAGTAATCACAAACTATGTAGAAAGATTTCTTTATCAAAATATTCTTCACATGCAACACTGAGGGTTCCGAAATGAAAACGTATTACTCACGATAATGTGCTGATATTGTAGCACATACTCGTCTAGCGATATATGTAGTGATATGAATTCATGAATATATATCATTCCCCACTAAATTTAAATTTTGAATACATAAGAAAGACACATAAGACTTCAGAACAGTTCGCCACTTGTGACGAACTGCATATATTATAGGTAGAGGTTACCACTTAACATAAAAAAAGAATTAATGTTAGGTAGGTACTAAAATGTTGCACTCCGGGTTTCAAGTACTACGGTGTATCTCAACTGGTAGTGCAAATGATAAAAAATTGTATCTCCACTACTACCAGTAGTACTAAACACTATTGCATCGCCAGATCATAGGTACTAATATGTAGTTTAATTGGTAGTTTAAATAAAGAAAGAAAGAAAGAAAATACATTTATTTCTGACAACACACAACATCAAACATTTACGAACAAAAAGAAAAATAATATTACATAAAAACAAAAAATCAATCAATAAAAGAACAAATATAGACAGACAAATCCAAAATATATACATAATGTGACATAAATAAAAATAACTTAGATGTTGCATGACGTCAGAAATGAGCCCTGACTCAGCATGTGCTAGGTACAAGAACCATAGCGCTGTTTTTCAGTCGAAACTCACGACAAACATCACGAACGCACATGAACAAGAACATCAAATTAAAAAACGGTCACAAAACCAATAAAAAAACTATAATCGGAACACACCCATAAACGGACGTCGAGCTGTCACTGTCACTGTCCTGTGACAGTTAACAACTAGCCATGCGCTTGCTATCGCGTACCTAAGTATCCGTCATTCCGTCAATCAATCAAATGGTTTTTTATTTATACACACCACGTTTTAACACGTCATCAATTTATTTCAAACATACAAATACCCTTTCTAAGTAACATCTAGTATATAAAAACAAAAATACAGAAGAAAAAAGTGGCAAGGAATGATTGACATACCTATGTAAATCACCACCGCAATACAGTGAGTAAAACATGAGGTTAAAAAGTACTAACCTATAAGATGCAATCATTATTATGTATATATTTAAAAACTTATGTCTAATAATCGTAGGTAAGTGAAACATATAATGTATGCCATGAACTATGTAGATAACTCACACACTCAACTCACGCACACCATTCTCTATAAACTATACATCAAGAACGTTGAGGCTACACATGTTTCGGAATGCACAACACAAACTAAAAATTTTATCCTTCTACCTCCATGTTACCATTCGTATTTTAGTCACTGTAATTTTAACAAGATCTTGTAATGCTGTATTTTTTAATAATAAAAAAACTTGAAATATCATAGAAATCATTTTGTAATGTTTATGTAAACCTATACGTGCGGACGTTTACAAGTTTTTTGTGAGCTAAAAATTCATATTATTTGTGTATAACTGTGATACGAGTGCAGGTACCTAGGTACATTGTAATGGGTATTTTCCAAATTCAAGTAAGGTTAAATTTTTTACATAATATGTATATTATTTTGTTGATCCCTATTTTTCTTTTCTTTCGTTTATTATAAAATGTTCATGTATACGAAAATAGGTTCTTGATGTGCAGCTTCGTGTTTTTTTACATTCCAAACCGGATCTATCATAATATTTAATTTCTAATTATAACCTTAAATGAATGTACTCTGGGAGAAACTACTCGTAGTCCACCCACAACACAGTGTATCTTAGTGTGGCGGCTAGTGTGATGATGTAAAACAACCTTTATATTAGCTATTTTATTGCATAGTATTATAGTAAATAGACAAATGTTACTAATGTATTGTTAAAATTCATATCTTCTGTCTGATCTATGTACCTGTTTTTTGCACAATAAACATTATTATTATTATTATTAACTTAAATTAGATAACGTCCCTTTGATTTCTCATATTCATAACATTAGTTCTCACAAGCAAAAATTATGCAATCTACTATGTACAATATATTCATATTGTACACTGTATATTTAAAATGTTCAAGAATTATAAATAAAATAATCATATTCAATTAAGTAAAAGCAAGTTTTCAGTGTAGCATATTTTCAGCTCTTTGAGATTAAATCAGGTGCACTTTTAGGTGTCTATTAAATGTTTTTACCGTTTGCAGGGCAAATGAGACATACCTCTGCATACATAACAATTACTGACTTCAAAGGTAGCAGGTATCTACAAACTATAGCATAACCAAAGAGTCTGGGCGTCAGGACTTCGCCTTGCCACAAAAGTGAATCCAAAATTAAATACTAGTCTTTTGTGTTGCTACATTCTGTGTTGTGTTGTTAAGGAAAACATTATCTTACCACCTGTTACCCATATTATCAACCCCACATAAAAGGGAAGAGAGTGGAAAGATGAAGAACAGTCGTAATACGGTCCTGTTTCGTGGTACAGAATCCAAAAAACAGTGTTTCCCGAACATCATATGCACGTTATGATCGAAGACGATTTGGCCGCCCCCCAAGTCATAAATTGATGAATTCAGTAACAAAGTCAGTCCTGATGACTGACTCATTTATTATATTACTAGCTTTCCGGGCGCGGCTCCGCCCGCGCGTATGTTGGTTATTGCGCAAAATCATTAACCTCTTTTTGCGCAGTTGGATAAAAACTATCCTATGTTTTTTCCCGGGTCTCAAACTATTTCCATACCAAATTTCATTCAAATCGGTTCAGGTGAAGTGAGCGAGCAAAACTGTAATTTTGAAGTGGTCTTTTATAAAAACCGCAGACGTTATAGATATAAAATAAATATATATTATTCTACAGGATACAACTTATAACTTGGCTGTTTTGAAAACACGATTGTAAATATTTCCCCCGATAGAAAAAAATCGGGAAAAAGGCTCTGAAATTTTCTTTAATTACGTTTTGTGCCAATAAAGTAAGTCCAATCAATTAATAAATCATATGTAATTAGGGTTACCATATCTCAGGATTTGTCCTGAGATTACAGGAATTTTCGACTTTTCTCAGGATTGCGGCCGGATTTTGCAAATCTCGTGAAATCTCAGGATTTTCAATAAAACACAGGTTACATTTTAAAGATCTCTTTAATTAAAAGTTACACCAACTAAAATAATCATCTTTTGGTAACAATTAAACAGTTAAAATCAATACTTATTTATCTAAGTAAAACAAACTAAAATAATCTTCTTTTGGTAGATAACAATTGCAGTTAAAATCAATATTATTTATCCAAGTAAAACAAACTAAAAATAATCTTCTTTTGGCAACAATTGAACAGTTAAAATCAATACTTATTTATCCAATTAAAACAAACTAAAAATAATCTTCTTTTGGTAGATAACAATTGCAGTTAAAATCAATACTTATTTATCCAAGTAAAAAAAACTAAAATAATCTTCTTTTGCTGTGCCGCTGCCACCCCCCGCCCCGCCGCGCGCCGCTTTGAGTGCGATGTGCAAGTTGCAACGCGTGAGCTAGATCCGCAGTGTATAAAACGATAATAACACGTTTTTGAGAGAAAATTCTCAAACTGTATAAAATCTCAGGACTTTTCCATGGTAATCAGGCCTTTTCTCCGGTCTTTTGATTTTTACATCTGGTAACCCTATATGTAATTAATATTTCGTACCGTTATAATAAAATGCCTGTTTGTTTTTTTGCGTTTTAACAAACCTTATTTTTTTATAAATTTATTTACTCTTTGTCGCTTACGTTATTCAATTATAAGCAACTTGCGTTGTTCTATTTCATTCGCTCGCATGCGATACGAGATCTCTTCGTCCTACGCGCTCAGTCCGGGGGAGAGCGTGATGCTGGGTGGACCTGTGTTGCTTTCATCGGCTAAGATCTTGAACTTCCGCGAGTGGACAGTATTTTTTGAAATGGATAACAAATGTTTATAACGTACTGTGATGTACCGGAGAATGAGTCTGCACATGAGTCAAGTTCTTAGATAAGAGAGTGCTACTATTACGTTATGTAGTTATTTGTATATAGTATAGTACGCTACGCTAAAAAAATATGTAGGTAGGTACTTAGCTCTCTGTACTTAATATTATGTTACAAAATGCGATTGCGAATATATTTGCTACAAAAAATTTACATAAGTACTTATAAATTATTTTTCCGCTTGTAATAGAGTACCTACTAAGATAGAAAGTATCTATAGGTAAGATATATTTTAAGGTACCGTAACCAAAGGTTAAAAACGGGCCTCTTTTACTTAGACTTTATTGTCCGTCTGTCTGTCACTAGGCTGTATCTCATGAACCGTAACAGCTTGCTAAAATTTTCACAGGTGCTGTTTTTCTGTTGCCGCTATAATAACAAACACAAAGAAATTAAATAATAAATACAATACAAGAATTTACCAAGTGTGTATTTTCCACATCCGCGACTGGTCTCCATGGTAACTGCCCACGATAACCAAAGCACTTGGGAATGGAGTTCCTATACCAAAGTGGATTAGAACCTTGGTACGATTCTGACCGTATACCACTTTTTTATGGCAGTTCTGATTTAGCGACTTCAGTATGGTTCTCTGTTTGTATGGGACATTTGTATGTACATCTTTTGGAGTTTTGATTTTTTTGTGATAAATGTATTAGGTGTTTTGATATAGGTAAATACTGCGTAACGATGCCATCTGCCAATTGAAGAAAGTTGCTCCGATTTGTCTAAAGTCAAATATAGGTTGTTCTGGACGTCCTTATACCAGATTTGTTTTTTTTCGATGACGTTTGCCAAGTGGAGAAAGTTACACCGGTTTGGCTGAAAATCGATATCTAGGTGGTTCTCGACGTCGCGTCGCTATTGCGAAATTTGAATTTATTTTTTGATGACGTCTGCCAAGTGAAAAAAATATTCCAATTTGGATGAAGATAGATATCTAGGTTGTTCTGGACGTCCTTAATCTGAATTTGGAATTAATTTTTTCGATGACGTCTGCCAAGTGGATAAAGTTACTCCGATTTGGCTGAAAATCGATATCTAGATTGTTCCCGACGTCGTTATTCCAAATTTGGAATTTGTTATTCGACGACGTCTGCCAAGTGAAAAAAATAACTCCGATCTGGAGGAAATTTAGGTTGTTCTGGACGTCCTTATTCCGAAATAGCTATCTGCACACTACCTGAAATACTAGCATTTGTCCGATTTTTTTAAAATAGTACAAAGCTCGCAAAATTCCTTTATTAGGTGGGCGTAGTCATGAACCGGTCACCCATAGCTGATCACTTGCGTCAATATTGTAAGAGTTATCAAATTGAATCTGGTTTATCATACCTAAATAGTATATGCAAATAATAAAAAAAAAAAATTTTTAGATTTTCTTTCCACATTTCTTCCTTATTGTCTCTTATAGTTGGCTATCATTTTACTATTACGAATGCTAATGACAGGTGAAGTTCAATCCATACACCTATTTGATGATGTACTTAGTTCTTTTGAAGTAAATTTTACGTATTTTTTAAATTTACCGAGTATAATTTAGAATTATAGAATAGAATAAAATAATTATTTATTGCTACAAATAAAGAAAACAAATTACATACAACTTCTTACAAACAATATACAAATTATACCAATAGGAATACACTCAGTTTGAGTCACGGCCACACTTTAGTAGCTTGACGGCAATAAGTTTGTGAAAAACTTGGCTACCGCGTTTACTACTGGGACGCATTAGGTGCCGGCTAGGACACGCGTGATATTTGCTAGAAAGATGCTTATTTCCATTATTTCCTTTAAACGCACTTTAAATTTACACTGACTACATGGTCAACTATTGGCACACAATGCCATAGATTAGCTACTAACAATGTCCCAATAGTAAACGAATCTGAAGCTAAGTACAGGTTTTGTTTAGTATGAATCCTATGTAGCCAAAATATCCCAACCCAACACCGACATATACACTTTTAAAAAATTTATATTAAATAATATGTGAATATATTATATATAATGAAGTAATAATATATCAACAATACTGTGGGTAGAGGTGTAGAATCTATAACTGAATATGTTTCACTCATGTTTCGAACTTACACTTCATGTTCGAACCATGGACCATGGATGGATAATGCAAAATTTCAGTATTAAGAATTTAAAAACGTGAACTTTTAGTATATATCTCAGAGTATTAATTTTTAACACCTATAAACAAAATATATTTTATAATGATCGACGCTAAGTAAGGAGGATAAAGATAGGAAGCTGAAAAAACACTGAATAAAATTCAACTCACAAATTAATATCACGCAACCACTTGAAATGCTCTTGAACTTCTTCGAAATTGGCCATCCGACTTACGACAAACTTTCTTGGTCTTTCGACAATTTTATTACTTTTTCAGTGTATTTTTTGTTTGAGTTTAGTTGTTCAGGCAATATACAATACTTTATGAGCTAACTTAATCGGGTTTATTAGATAGTAGAGGAGTATTGAAGTTATATCTTTTTGAGAGATCTTTATTTACGGTTAATACTCGTTCTTATGTGATTTTTTACGTAACGATTTTTCCTAACACCTAACGTTTTTTCTAGTACTTCATCAACTATTTACAATTATCTTGCTCATGTGGGGTAGGTAAAATAAGTATTTTCTACCACAATGGACAACAACAACATATTCGTAAGAAACCAGCTTCAGTTCTACGGCTGTTCGCTTACCTGACGCAAAACCATCGTGAAGCGCTTGTAGCAGAGCTTGTTTAAGCATTCTTAAGTGATTAAATAGATTGAGTTGTATTCGCTGCGCCATCACTTGAATTGGTGACCGCTATTGGTAACTAATACTATGCATTTCCATACTTCAGCAAGTCGGTCGTCGGTTCTGGTCTTAGGATTATATAGTCGTTGGCTACTAAGGAGTATTCAGGCCTTTGAACGGCCTGAACACTGCAACACTTTCCATGGCGGTAGAGCATTTTGCAAATGCCCGATTTACCAAACCCAAGAATATGTTGACACGTTTCACACGTATGTTTGACGATACAGTATGGTTATCGTTGCCGATAGCTATTGCATGTTGGACGACGAAACGAAGTGTCAAATTCAAATTCTTTTTTCGTTTTCGTGTTTTTGTTAATCGGACGGATTTCTTGATGTCCCAGAATCCTGATCAATTAAATATCTTTAGAATAAATTAATCACAATCAATTTAAACAGAAATACTACAGTTACAAACTGAGTTGATATTTTACCCGCTAAAAATAGTGCTAGGTGTACGCAGAAAACAACTGAAAATCAATCTACGGATAGCCGTTTGGCGCACGTGTAACTTGGTCAAAACGTTTTTTCCATCAAAATCTATGACCTCGGGTTCAATTCACCGACTTTGAAGACAATGTCAATGACCTCGCGGTTAAGGTCACTGACCTCGAAGTAGCACGTTTTCTTACCTTAATACCCCTACATCCCTACAGATCCCTAAAGAATTATTAAACTCTGTTTAAGATTCCACTTTTTAGGACCATTTTTTATGGTGCCCTTCATGACGCATCTTATCATATCCGCTCACCCAAAATTCCATGAGGTTAGATATGAGGATATTGATTATCATTTTACGTATATTTTTTTTCATTCATTCAGCTGTATCGTATCTCTGATACCCCAAACTTATACGAAGTTTTGAAAATATATTTTGTTTTTATTTTTAACTGAAATATAGTATTTAAAGAAGTATTTTCATTTAATACCTTTCACGTACTGTTTAGAGTTTAATCTATACAAAATAAAGATAACGACATTACTTCCCTCCTGAGGAAAATATTTTTAAACCTGCACGTATACCTTCTCTATCTATCTATCTATCTATCTATAACCAGGAACTACAAGTTTTCCCGGTAAAAAAGGGCAGATTTTTATCTCAACATACATACCTGGCTGCATTTGTTTCATTCCGAATTCGAGTAACAAAGGTTAATTGCTTATCAGCTTTCAAAGATGCCCTGGACCCGTAACTCAAGGAAAACTTCTTTTCTGTCAGTCTAATTGCGTGTTAGCTACTATCTTGTATTTTTGGTTTCTCTTAGATTTTCCCTTTAGTTTTTCTAATATTTAACTCTATGCTCTATTTATAAAATATTTTTATGCATTTAATTAAAGCTAGTCGTAAACGTTAGTATACGTAAACATCCTCATAACAAACGCAAATAAACCAAAAAAAAAAACAAATTCAAATAGTGAATAGAAATAAAAAATAAGTTCATGGATGCTTTGAAAATAATATCCTTATAGATTTCCAAATTGCAATGGACTGTCCTGAATTAGAATGAGTTCATTTCCCAAGATTATTAATCCACTATTATTACTTTTACATACGCATAAATATTCAAAAGAACACAAAATTTGGAAAATAAGGTGATATTGATGTTACCATTCCGATTCTCTCGTTTTTTCTAGTTTATTCTATAGTAATATAGGCGAGCGCCATATAAGAATCGCGTTGATTAATAGCATGGATTCAGCTGGGCTGAGGCGCATTTGAAAAATTACTTCAAGACTTCATCGCCCCAATTTCATAAAGCCTAACGACTAAATGAAGGTCTTCATTCAGTCTAGTGTTTTGCATCATTTATTATTCCTTATGGCACGTGGGTAATTCAACACGCGCCTAACCTTGATGTTATTTGTTTTTGTGACGGCTTGAGGATGAAGAATCTCATCACTCTTTGATCGTAAATTCTAAGAGACGAGAAAATTTGACTAACTAGATGGAAGGCCCTTTCAAAGAACCTTCATATAACCGCAAACGTTACTATGTTGTACATTTTATTGATAATATGGAGCTCTATTTTTCATAAATGACTTATTAGTGTCTTTAAACTATGGGTGGTGCTTATGATTTAATATGGAAGGAATCACTACTATCCAACGCACTTATTGTTAATCTGGTTTATATGATAATTCGGTAAAAAGCTACATATAGTTAAATACTTGACCTCTGACTAAAATGTTTCTGAATATTCTGGTAAATTTCAGAAATATCTAGAATTTTCCAGAATATAAAATATGGTGACTAACTTCAGGGGCATCAACCAAACTCTATGCGTACGAAGCCGCTGCCAGCAGCTTATCTTTTTTAAAAGTATCTGTATCATCCAGGTTATCCACTGCTGAACACAGCCTCCCCCACTATGGGACAGTTTGCAATAATCCCCACGCTTGGCAGACGTTTTGGAGATCGCAGTGTAAGATATCAGTTCCTCAGAGAGCACTGCTGCCCACCTTCTGGTGTGTTACCCTTAGTGTCTACTTACGACATCCACGGGTAGAGATGACATTCAAGCCCGGCACCCCACTGGCAAAATAACGTTATATTGCATACCACATCTCTTTGTTTGTGGTTCGAGAGTTATTATATAAATATATGGCCTACATATGTATACCACTCAACGCGGAAAATCACTTCGGAACGAGAAAAATATATATACATATTTTTCTCGTTCCGAAGCGATGTTCCTACTGAAGATTCTTAGTAAAAGTCCGGAGTTTTGTACTGTGTCCGATAAATAATAGGTTCTCCTCATAACGTAGGATACGGTGAAATATCAGTGTTTACACACCTCTGCCGAACCTTTCAAGAGTACGAGTATATCGTTTCAATAACGCTCGTAAAATATAGAGTTGGTGTGATACGGTTAGTTTGGACAACAGTTATTTGAAAACTTTGTACGATACCCAAACCGTGGTAGACGGATATAGCAGGATTCGCTCACTGCCTGTATAAGGAAATACACAGAAGCTGCCTATTTTTGATATTGGGTGTATTCTATACTCTCGAAATTAACCTCGAGGATAGCGTTGTGACGGTGACAGCTGGTCAAAAGCAATAAATATTATGTTTTATGTCTACGAAAGATGAGAGTAGTGAGGTGATGAGGAACAGAACTGAGTCTAGGAAAAATACGTGTTCTGTTGACCCTACTTAGTTGAGTTAGGTACAGGATTCTACACGTAGCGTGCTGGTCTAGAAATACCTCCCCTTTGTTGATTAATGTATTAAGGGATAATACTAGAAGGTGAGCTGCAGTACCTTCTGAAGAGTTATCATCTTCGAATGGCAGTCCTTAGAGCATGGTGGTAGGGTATATTGCAAATGCCCTACCAACATGCTCTAAAATGCCCTACCTGGGCTGGCTACCTCAAGTTGAAAATCTGTCACCGAAAACCTAACGATGTGTTCCTTGAGAGCCAGTAATTTTTGGTAAGCCTGAACACAATCTTTGACCACATCATACCAGATTAGATGGTCAAATGCTAGCCTATCAGCCATTATAAAAAGAAAAAGGTTTAACAGAACTACTACCAGCCGCTGCGCTGCCAGCCGCTGCCACCTCAGTCTATATTGAGCCTAAGCGAGTGGAACTAGCGTTGTGGGTTGTTCCTAATAATCACCTACTAAGATACACTTACGCCTTCGGTTAATATGACCTTCTTTATATGGATATATTGTAACAGTAACTCTTTACACACCATTATGAACATTTTCTTTGGTTTTACTTTTCAATTGTGTATTTTAACGTGTGTGGGAGAGATGTTTAATATCATAATTATGTGACAATAGACCCGCGACTGTACAAAGACAAATATTTATATTCTGAGCAAACCCATTCAGAGAACGGGCTCAATGCTGGCTTAAAATCTAAATTAGGGCTATTCAAGCAACCCACATCGCGGGTTATTTGCAAACTTTTTAATTTATACCATTTGCTCTTTTGTCGTTTTATACAAGTGTATAGTGTAAAACAGTGTCTAATCTCGACGACCTTCTTTGTTTTTATATATTGTGTACCTACATAATTTCCATAATTTTTCTCTTGATTGTAGTGTAAAATTAGGGTGTACACCGCGGCGGATGTGCCTGAAAACACGATGGCGTGAAAACAACAAATCAATTAATTGGACAAATCTTCTACACTTTACTCTATGGACGCCCTTGTGGACGTTGCTCTTTAACCGTCGCCTTGGGGCCATTGGCTTGTCACCATTTTGGCGCTAATGTCACGTAGTGGCTGGACTTGGAACTAAAGAAAAGAAAACTCGTCGCCATTTTGAAATGAAACGTCATGTGAGTAGGCGGGAAAATCGAGAATTTGTATTCTTTTCAGTGTTCTGTAAAAAAAAAATATTTGTGAGAGATATCTCTTTTTTATTTTATAGTTATAAAGAGTATAGGTTATAAGCCATTTAAGGTTTGTTAATGTACATAGTCATATAAGTAAGTCATATATGTGTGGAAATAGTATATTTAAAAAATTACATATTTCACGATTTTTGCGCAATTTTCATACGATTAAGTTAATTAAGTACGGTTAAGTTAATTACTACTATAATATATCCAGGACTTCACTAAGATATACCTTGGACAACATTGTGACTTTCTTAATATGATTTAAAGCTTTTGCATACTTACCGCATACGTATATGAACAGTAAGTGATATGTACAGACTGTACATTTGCCGCTCAACAGTAGATAAATTATTGATGCACATTTGTGCGGATGTAGGTCTCGTTCGTACACAAAGTCTTAGTTTGGTTGTTAATCCTAATCTACATACAGTAATATTATAAAATATGATTGTTTGAGTATGCGATAGTAGATAGATAGTAACTACGCTCAAAAAACATGGAGTGCCTTCGTGAGTGGTCTGTCACAAATTATGAGCTCTTAAGATTCTTGACAAAATTTTATGTAATTTTTTTATTTATAGCTTATACTTGTTTTTGACCACCATCTCACCTGACAGTATGATGTGGTCGAAGCTGTTGTTCAGGCTAACCTATAATTACTGCGTGTCAAAGACAGCTGCCGTAAAACACCGTTTGGTGTTAGGCGACAGACTTTCTACTTGAGAGTGGTAACTCGCGAGGTGGGCATTCGCAAAGCGCCCTACCACCATGCTTTAACGACTGCCGTCATTAGGACCAACGACTTAACGTGCCTTCCGAGGGTTGGAATCGCTTGGTCATTATGTTACTAGCGGTCCCCTATCCAACTCATAACCACGGCGGACGTTGCTTTACTTAGCTGATCGGCTAAGAACGACTAGGCAAACTATGCTAAGAGCGCTTCCTAGTAATGTGACATATTATACATGAAAGGGATTAATCTAATTACACTTGATTTACAAAAAAAACAAGATTCATAATATTTTGAGTTACCTTACGTGCCAATTTGCTTGAACGTTCTATGTTTGTTGTAATGAATTTTAGAAATAATAGAGTCGGCAGACTCAATTATTTCTAAAATTCATTCCAATTAATGCCAAAATTCAGCTAACCCTCTAGAAAGTCATCGTCCTTACCACACTAACTATGATTAGCAAGGTTTTTGCTAACTACTTTTAACTCAAAATAACCACTCAGTTCGAACGTTCTGATTCAAAGTTTCGAGTGTCATTACTTAGTCAAAGAAGCAGTAATAAAATCAAAAAGTTACCTAAGTAAGCAATTATACTCAGTACCTACCCAATGCGAGCAGCAACGCGAGAACTTACTCGTGTACATGCTACGTCATCAAGCTTCTAGCCCCGAATGACTGAGAGAGAAAGGCAGACCACCAGATTCTGAAATGAGTTTTGCGCCAATAAATATCAAAGCATGAGCGCACTTAAACAATACGGTTAGTTTCTCGAAGCACTTTGTAAGTTCTCGTATCAAATTGCTTCAGTTTAATGCAGTTTTCTAGCATATCATAACATTCACGTGCCTTGCTTATACCTATAGTAGTAATTTTAAGACTTTCGCGACTTGAACATATGTAACGGGACATAAAATACATGTTTTTATCACGGTTAAGTACCGTTACATACTTATAACTAAACTTGCTTATACCTACCTAAACTTGTACCCTTTAAAATGTAAAAGTTATTAGTTGACTTTCTTTTTTCACGTCAAATGCATTTACAAAAGCTTACGATTAATTAAAAATCATTTATTGTAATAACCAAATGCTTGAGCATTGCAACATTCATTAATCTCGCTTACGAGACACAGGATAACGCACAGGACAACGCATTTGTATCTATGTAACTTTTTAAAAGTTTTGTCTGCAGTTACATAACTAGCCGACTTTTAAACGCACTGGGAATGCTGTCATTGGTAATATACTCGCTTCATTTTAAAGAGCCCTGTAAGATCCTGCACCCAATGTGGTCTACGAGACACCTCCGGAGAGAAAAGAAGATTAAACCAGTTATAGAAATATGAAAACCAAACAATGCTCTATTTTACCACTTCAGAATCATCTGATACTGTTATATAAAAAGGTAGTAGATTATGTGGGATGAAAGAAAATGAAGCAATTTCTCGGTTTACTCTGAAAATATATGTGAAAGCTAAAATCTTTAGTATCTTAAGTGGAAAATATCTTGGCACGGTTCAGCTCAACAAATTACTTCTATCGTCACTTGAGTCGCGCTCCTCGGCTTCGACGACAGAATTCCTTTAACTTTAAACACTTGACTTGTTCTGAAATCGTTTATGTACTCTTAGACAATAATTTATTTTAGAGGACTGTTGATAGCGTATGCTTTGTGTTTCATCTTTTAATTAAATAAATTAAACTCGGATTTATTAAAATTGGAAGTCAAACAATGAATGAAGTGATAGGGACATATATCGAGTGTCCAACTAAGGACAGTACCGAGCAAACCATTAAATTCTGTAAGAACTTAAGGATCTTAATGAGGTACGTGCATCGACAACAGATCTACTGAGATAAATTAATATGTTAGCTCATCATAGTGTTACGGCGCAAGGGCTCGAACAATCTAGAACAATCCAACGTCAGTAAACAAGTAAAAGAAATCAAGAATGTACCTACTCTTCACGCAAAAGGTTATAAAAAAAAGGTTCGCCTTTGTTCTCAGGCAACTAGTAAACAACCACAGTGTAAGTAGTAGTTAGTTCGTGGAATTCCATTCAAAAGTTGTTTACATTAAAAGGATCATTTATGGCCCTTATTGTTTTTCTATTTAGACTATTAGTGAACATTCTGGAAAATGTGACTTTTGAGTATAAATAGGGTCGGGTCCGGGCCGACCAGTCATTTGCTCCGATCCCCCCCATGTCTCTCGACAGCGAGACAAGCCGAGGTCCGAACCACAGTGGTGCCCTTGAGCTCGCTGTCAACCCCTCCTATAGTAGCGGCACGTTTTCGGCGTCCGCAGGAGACGGAGGTAGAAAGCGCTTTTCGCCTTCTACGCCCGTCTCGGGAGAAGTGCCTTTTGGCTTGCCTATTTGCCATGGCTATTGTAGGGCCAGGCCCTCGCCCAAAACCCGGTGGAGCTGGACGACCGCACAGGCGGTAGCCAGCATCTCTGTCCTCCCTAAACAAACAACAAACAAAGCCGACCAGTCAGTCTTACTTTGAGTTCGAAACAAGCTACAGTGCGATTATCTTTGGACCAAGTGCTCCTTAAGCGAATAATGAAGTACAGTGTGAAGTTTGTGAATAGTGTTCTGTGAAGTGCGAACAGTTCAGTGTTAAAGTGTTGTTGGAAGTGATTGTAGAACTGTGGAATAAAGGTTTCAGTGTGTCGAAAACGTATTGCATTATTTATCCCGAACCCCCAGCTCGTAACAATAGTTTCTTGTGCATATAACGTAATAATAATATCAACATAAAAAACTACCTATATAAACACTCTAAAAACTCAAGCCTTTGCCTCATAAACATTCTGGTTCAAATCCAAATCAACTAAATACGATATTAATCAAGATCCCAGGTTACACTTAACTTGGTGTGAAGTCTGGTATGTTGGCAATGGCTTAGGAATACATTTATGCCAATCATAGCTAAGTACCCATACATAAATTCTTGCTTTCATACTAAATAAAACATTCCTTGTAGGAATTGACCTCGAACACCGATAGTTCCATACTAACACAGAATATATCATAAAATCCTTGTTTTTATCAAAAAATTCGAGATTATTCGCAGTCGGACCCACACTTGGCCTGATTTTTATCATACTAAATCCAGAGATACCAATAGTTTGACGCTTGCATATATTAACCGTTTTTAAGATAAATAAAAAAAGAACTTTGTTTTTTATATCAGGACGCCCTATTGTTTTGAATTTTTCGTCATTACTATTGTTTTTAAGTTATCTGTCTCACTAACACATATTTTTTTTGCTTTTTTTGTTATTCTACTGCTCAAAACCCGCCTGATGTAAACCAGTATCAACTGCCTATAACAGATGCATTTCATCATAAGTGAAGAACTGTATAATGCATTGCGCCCGTCATCCTGAGACATACAGTTGATTAGTCTCATGTGTCTTTAACTTTACTGGCTCTCAAGGGCTGCTGCCCTAAGAATGTAACCTTGTAATTATTGCATGAAGGCTTGCTAAGCGAATAAGTTTAGAAAATCACAAAGAAAGGACAAAAAATACACAGTTTGAAGCGTAGCAACAGATTTTCTACTGGCGTGGTAGCCAGGTGAACATTCGCAAAATGCTCTTCCACCATACGGTGCAGCTCAAGCCGGCGATGAGGATGGAACCATGGATCTGCGTCGCGGCAGTCCAAACCTATTACCGCTTGGCTATCATACAATATAGCCCTTTATAGGACGGATGAACGTACGGAAGGACAGCCTCCGAGACAGAGGTTCCGTTTTATAGTACGGAACCCTACAAAAAGTATAAGATTCATACCTGTCGGAAGCTTGAGTCTACAAGCCATAATGACATACATTCACAAGCAAAGGCTTCAAGCTTATAACAAAACTCTTTTGCAGTTGGGAGTTTGCAATGACGCCATCGAAGCACATTACACATTTTTTTAAACTGAAGCAGTGTTCATGTGGTGGAGTGGCAAACAAGCAGACGGCCCACCTGATGGTAAGCGGTTACCGTCGCCTATGGACATTTGCAACACCAGGGGCGTTACCAATGCGTTGCCGACCCTGTAAGACTCTTTTAACACCCTTTTTGAAGGAATCCATATTGTAGATCCGCGGGAAAACGCTAGCTGGAAGATCATTCCACATTTTGCAAGTATGCGGTAAGAAGGAACGCATAAATCGAGCTGTGTGAGACTTCCAGGACACGATTATGTGTGGATGAGCTTTCAACCGGTGACGCGAGGTACGATGATAGAATCGCGAAGCCGGTATAAGATCAAACAGCTCCTGAGAGCATTCTCCGTTATAGAGCCTGTAGAATACACAGAGCGCACCGATGTCTCTACGGAGGCTCAGTGGCTCAAGGTGGTCAGAGAGCTCGGGGTCGTCGACAATTCGGACCGCTCGACGCTGAATAGCATCGAGAGACTGGAGTTGGTACTTTGGTGCGCCGTTCCAGAGGTGAGAGTAGTACTCCATGTGAGGGCGAACTTGTGCTTTATAAAGCAAAAGTCGCTGGCTCGACGTAAAGTACCGCTTTGCCTTGTTAAGCACACCAAGTTTCCTGGATGCTGTAACCTCCCAGGATCCTATACTTTTTTTTAAAAATAAATAACTATATTTGAATCACCAAATTAATACATTTTAAATTAAAAAATAATTAATAAAGAAACATTATTAATAATAAAACTAAAACAACCACCTAACTTACACTGAACTGAATTAAACTGATCCTAAATCTGAACTGATCCTAAAAATGATCCTAAGACTGATACTGATCCTATTTTTATTAAACTTAAACGCAACGATCGTGCTTGACTAAAAATCCTGATTCCAAATTTTCAAATTACTAAAGAAGCCTATAGTAACATGTAAAATATTTTTCTTTAATCTAAAATTATTGTGATTTGAAATATAGTTATTTATTTTTAAAAAAAAGTATAGGATCCTGGGAGGTTACAATTTAATATGGCATGTGAATCGTCTAGTATAGTGGTAGGACCTTAAGAAGTGACCTATTGTAGTAATCCATTTTCTTTTAAGGTAATTAAGAAAGAACTTGTCTAACCTAACAGATAATACTCCTAAATAATATCTATTTAACCTAACATTTAAATCTATTAAATTAAAATTTATAATTAAAATAAGAATCATAAAGATGGATCTATTATACTATAGTATTCTTATAGTAAAATAATTGACAATCACTCAATATAACTTAGAATATTATTTGTTCATTCAATGATGTAAAGGAATAGAATAGACATTCTGAATTAGTGAACAAAGAATAATAGATATCTCGTAAAATATCGGAATTAGGTATTTAAGACCAATAGTAAATTATTAGGGAACCTGAAGTCTAAAACTAGATAAATCATTGTCAGAGTTGTTACGGAGATATATGTATATATTTCTAGAGCATAATTCAAGGTAAAGCAATTATAAGCGAAGTATCATTAGGGTATTGAGTTGTTAAAAATTAATGAAATCGTTAGGGTATTAAATCATTAAATGACTAAATAATCTTTGTATGGGAGCAAATAATTGTTTCTTAGAACAAAATAAAAATTTCGGGAAATTAAATTGAAAAACAATGAATATATTTTACAAATAGATAAAAGCAGATAAATGAATCTAAAGTTAATTTGTGCATAACCCAAATCTAATATCACGTGTATAAATTATTATAGTAGATAGTCTCAAATTAAAAATAGGTATCGAGAAAACCAGACATAAAATCTAGATAAAATAAGTAGTATAGAATTGGCTTAAACTAGCATAAGCATAAATTATGTATGTATTGGCTATTGTAAGGAAAAACAAAATGAAACTAGAATTTACTTGAATGATGTACACATATCAATATATTGTCATGACTCCTAAGACTTCCTGAGATTTCCTCAAAAATTGCAAAACATATTAAAGCTTAACAATAAGAACCTAAAATCCATAACTGCTTATCTAGTATAGTAAGTGAATTATATTAGAAGATATTTTCTCTAAAGTACCTAACATAGTAACCTAGACCTCTAGGAAACTAAGACTAAACTATATTTTATTATGTTTTGTGAGAGACTGATAAAGGAAATATACTAAAAATGGATAATCAATGAATTTCGTAATCACATTATATTTTAGGCGACTTCAATCATTTTGAAGATTTAAATAGGAAAGGAGAGACTAAAATTAATTTAAATTATATACTACAAAATCCGTATTATGTTTTTCTAAACGAACTTATATCTATCGGAAATATAAAGGAAACTATGAGATATTGAATATTGTATTCTAAAATACAAATTGACCATTTACTTCCTCAACTTATATTCAAAAGTTTCACAACGTCGTACAGTAAAATGGATATTAATATAAGATAAAGTATTGCACAAAATTGTTTGATGAAATTTGATTAAGTTAATTGAATTATTCTAAAATTGGTCTAATTAAAAGAGTAGGAGAATGGACTAGACTGATAGTTCATAGTTTATTTTGACTCTGACTTCGACACTATTAAATTTTGTAAGTATAACGTTTATTGGAAGTAAACTAGCAAATAGGTATTTTATAACATTTTGTTATTGTAAGATTTTATTATTTAATAAGTTGCAACTTTGATAATTAGATGGATCCATCGTATTTTAGTTAGCAGTTTTAAGGAAAAGTTCAAATTCTGAAGTGCCAGGGACTTGCAACCCCTGGAGTACGTTTCAGAAGGCCTTCTTTACGGCGCACGACGCCAATGCTCATCGGTTCACTTAGGTAAAGCCTTCTCCTTAAATCAAATACTGCTTAACTTCCTAATTTGAACACATTATTGAATAATTCATAATATCCATATAATGAGTGTCATTGATTGATTATTTCTCAATTTACTTTTACATATTTCGTACATGACATCATGTCTAGTTAGTTAAAATCATTGATATGATACCTTTCGGTTTGAAATAAAATGTTATTTAAAGTATTATGGTACAATCCATATTATTATTTAATTTCAATGAAAAATTTGGTTATATATTTTAGGACTTACTTTGCCTAAGTTTTGTAAAATCACGTGTTTGTGATATCAAAAGTGAATTATATTTATACTCTGACTCAAGTACTCAAATATGAATATATAAAGTTTAGAGGAGTTATTTATATTCCCTCTGATTTTCTCATGTCGAATATAACATCTTTCATCCTTACAGCAGAAAGACTTATTGAAGTTGTGGTCGCATTTGCACCAATATTCAACAATGTATCATCATGGTTGAATATAATTTATATTTCATATTGTTGTTTACATATATACGAGGACTTACATGCCTCATTCTTGTCGTAAAGGTGTCAATCCATATTGGTTGAACAAACTTAAAGCATTCGTTATATCAACTTAAATACTTGAGTAGAATAATCACACACATTTATAAGTTAGTTTAGACAAAATAAATTTTCTGGAACAATATTCAGAAAACATTGGGGTAGGATTAGGACACAAAATCAATATAATTTACTATTGCAGTAGATTAGATCTGATAGACCCAAGAATACTAGTGTATACTAGTTGAATAGTGTATCAATCCCGTAAATTTTATAATACTCAAATAATTCAATATAAACTTACGTACATAAATTTTCTCCACATAATTTTTATGCTCTCCATAAATCGTTTTTCTAGTATGATTTCTTTCTAGTATCTTCTAATAGTAGGCAAATCATACCTATGTCTTATATTTTAGATTTAAGCGAAAATTACTTAAAAAATACTATGAGGATTTTAATTTTTTATGTCATTTTGTATTCTTGACAGATCCTCTCAACATTTTCAAACTATTCTATGCCTCTTTCTTTTTAAACATAAAATGAGGTCACAATCTCATTCCAGATTTAAGACATCAAAAAGGTTAGCATACACAAATATTGACTATAAAAATTTCTTACTTAGGATGAATAATTTATTTCTGATCTTTAGGTTCTGTACCACATTCAATTATATTATTAGTATTTAGTGACGGAACTTCCTACTCAAGGTATGTTCCGTTACAATGCCAACCCAGCCTTACTCTTACTCTAATCGTTAATTTAACGGTTAATTAGTTCAAAGACATGGCTTTCAGTAGGTATTCGTACAATCATTTCGCAAAAGCAGCCAGAATGATATCATCAGTCGTTACTGAAATGGTTATTACCTCGCCTGTGTCCATTGTCACAAATCAGGGGGCCTTGACCGTTCGATGATAGGGCGTGGATGTTTCGTATCATGTTTTGTGTCGCACTAGCCGCTAAATGCCGATGACATCGAGGGTGAGAATAAAATAGTTCAGTGATATAGTAAATTGATTCAGATGTTTCTATATCGTACGCTAGAAGAGTCAAGACCTCCTGAGGATGCTTCGTGTGGCAGCGAAACAAGTCAAAAGTTCTTCCAGTTTAGCTACGTGGTGTTTATGAATTCACGTCGGCTTAACAGGAAAATTACGCGAAATTGTCACTAGATATATTATTAAACTTTTTAAGTGATTTTCATAAATAGTTTGCTCTTATAAGTTCAGTGCGTATTACTGTTTTAATTAACTGTTAATATTATTTTATTTGTTAATGTAGTCTTTACAAATTCAGCTAATTTTATAACTTGTTTGTACAACTAGAATTGAAAGTATCATTTTCTATTAATAAATTAATCTGTTACTTAATAACATTTTAAAATAAATTATTCAAAAGTACTTATTGAGAGTTTTGAAGCGTTCGTAGCAACGCTTGCTTAGTCGTAACCCATTGGCATCCGCATGGATGATTTCGTCCATTTATGAGTGATATTCTTTTGTTCTCGTAATCTTGGATGCCAAAGGATCGAGTATCTAAGTTAAGCAACGTCTGCAGAATAACTTGGACGGGTGATCACTTTATAGTAGCATTACTAGTGAGCGTTTCCGTACTTCGGAAGGCACGTTGAGCCTTCGTTCCCGGTGGATGTCTTATCATGACAGTCGTTATACCTTAGTGGTATATACTCGTATATAGTGGCAATATGCGAAAATTGCATGTTAGGGGTGGTGCAATCAACGTTTATAGGAAATAATAATTATAGTCTTTAGCAAAAAAAATACTAAAAGATGTAAAATATAATATACCATTTACACGACACAATATACCTTGAATAACGTCAGTGTAAAATTCATGTATCTTTAAGCTATACAGAAAATATATAATGTCATTTGTGCTACTTGTGCGTGAAGGTTATTGTTCGCTCATCAGACCTCGCTCACTTGCGCCGACAGGGAGCATCGAACTATAATGACCAGACATTTCTGGACTTCAACATGGAAGAAATAAAACGTATACTGTGCACGACGTACCTGAGTAAATACCCAATCAATGTAACATTTTTAACGTGAATAAACTAGTAAGGAAAGACGAGGGTCAAGCGTGGCCGCGATATAGATACTGTATACTGTAATGTATATCATGTATAACATAGCCAAGATATAGTTTTTTTTTTACTTTTTGGAGCAACATTTTTTTGTACCGGGTACAATCCAAATAAAAATTAAAATGTTGTGCTCCAATAATTTGTAAATGTGATTCTCGCTCAGCACGCGATAGTGCTTGTAATCATATATAGGAATATTTTTTTTACGGAAACCGGTTGCGTTGCCGCTGTACATCCAACGTACGTTCGATCACCTTTCAAAATATACTATTGGATTTTATTGTGAATCGAAAAAACACCCTTTAAATAAAGATAATATCTTAAAATACACATCGGCCGCAGGTAAACCAGCATCGTACAGATCTTATACCTTATCAATTCCCGCACAAACTTAACATTTTCATTCAAAAAAATTATAGACTAATTATTTGCTCTGCCTTGTTTAAATTCATAACAAACTATAAAAGTTACTCAATCATTGGAATCTAATTTGCATCTTAATTTGGCAGGTATCGGAAAAGTCTTCAACTTAGTTTATCTAAGTCCACCTCACCTCAGTTTGGCTTCCGATCAGGCTGTTAGTTTTATGGAAAAGCTAATTTAACCCTTCCGTCTAATAAACCTGATATTTTATGCAAATAGTTGTTTTAACGAGAAGAAGGCTGATATAGATTGTTTGCTGTACCGAATAGATATTTTAATTTAGAGAGAAATTTTATTGATTGATATAGAAGAGATCGGTATGGAGTTCTTTTACATTAACTACTTTTTTTGAAAGATTAAAAAACATTAGGGAATTTCGAAGATAATTTCTTACAAGTCAATTATTACAAGCATTTCGCATGGTGGAAGTTTAAATCCAACATGATTTATAAACTGAAATTACTAAATACTCTTTTTTTATGCCTTATAGTTTAGCCTTTGACCACTAAGTATCTCACCTGATAATAAGTGATGATGTGGTCAAAGATGGTGTTCAAGCAAACCTAGAGCTAGTGGCTCTCAAGGACAGCTGCCGGACGGAACACACTCTAGAAAGTCCTAGAAAAATTACAGGCGCATGCGACTGTATGTCTAAGTGTAACGGGCACAGTGCAATTCGTCACTTGTGACAAAATGCATCTGTTATAGGCAGAGGTTAGTCTGCTGGGCCTCATGCTTGTTCCGCCACAATTATAAAAAAAGAGATTTCTGTAGCATGAGTAGAGTTACAGTCAATCAACCACTGAGTTACTGACAGAATACTGACTCTTTTCGGATGTTGTTTAGACAGACTTACCGAGATGGAGCTGTTGTGAGCTGAACCCTAAAACAGGCTTGAATTTCATAGCATTGTATATAAAGGGCTACATAGAGTTAATAGTGTAGGTAGGTTAGGCAGCTTGGTATTGTTAGTTGTATTGTTCATCTAGATTCAAATATAACATCTCTCGCCAAGCACCGAACTGCGTATCCCAGGAGCTGACCTTGAGAGCCAGTAGTTCGGAGTCTCGGAGTGACAAGTGCAGTGCAGCGTCAACAAAACGAGAATGGTGACACTGTAACTGTTAGAGACAGACACGACGCTTATCGTAGTAACTTGTCGGTGTCATCATTAGATAAAAAAATCGGCTAAGTGCGAGTCAGACTCGCGCACGAAGGGTTCCGTACCGTTAGCTATACAACATTAGACTTCATATTTTAACCGTTTTTTGTTTTAGCGTGCGCGAGTCCAACTCGCACTTGGCCAAGTTTTTGTTTTTAGTGTTATAGCGGCAACAAAAATACATCATCTGTTTACCACCGTTATTGAGATACAGCCTGGTGACAGACGGACGGACAGCATCTGAATAATAGAGTCCCGTTTTTACCCTTTGGGTACGGAACCCTAAAAAGGTATGTGAAAAGCCGTATATAGTTAAATTATTTCCCTGTACCTCAGTTGCATCACTTAGTATCAGTCTTTTCATACAAAAATATGATATGCAGTAAGATACAAATGTGATTGATTAACCTTTAGTCGTAGCGAAGTTTGCTTAGCCATTCTGAACCGATCAACAAAGCTAAGCATCGTCCGCCGCGGTCCTGAGTTGGATGGGTGACCGCTGATGAAATTACTACTGAGCGCTTCCGTGCTTCGGAGGGCACGTTAAGCCGCCGGTCCCGGTTGTTGTCTTAGGATGACAGTCGTCATAGCATGGTGGTAGAGCATTTTGCGAATGACCACCACCAGCTACCACCCTCAAGTAGAAAATCTGTCGCCAAGCCCCTAACGGTGTGTTCCAACAGCTGTCCTTGAGAGCCAGTAAATCTAGGTTAGCCTGAACAACATCTTCGACCACATCATCACTTACCATCAGGTGAGATAGTGGTCAAAGGCTAACCTATCAGGCATAAAAAAAACCTTTAGCAAATTTGCGAAGTTTACGGTAACGATGTTAGGTTGCCATATGTATTGATATAAAAAAAAGAAAAAGTAGCGATAACGTACGCCAATTTACCACACAAAAAGAGAAATGTCTTGGCGGCATACGTAGTATAACGATAGTGATTTCATATAAAGTTATGTCTCATGTACAAATTCAATACCCTTCTCATTTTTTAAGAACTCTTTTTTATCTTAGTACTCAGATTTTGATCTAATAATAATTATAAACTGAGTCGTCAATCGATAAGCGCTTTCAAATGTTTTTCAAAATTCAGAGTAAAAGACTGTTTACGTGTATTTTTGGTGACGCCACTTTTTATGTTTATATACCCTTTCAAAGTTTGATCGCTAAATATCACTTTAGTCAGGGGTCCGTCACTTATGCAAGTATTCGTAATTAATATACTTATGACACCTTAGTTGTCGAGGGTGTTAGAATCATATATAGGAGAGATATCTATAGAAATATATATTTCATAAAATTTTTGTTAAACTTATTTGGAAAAGATCTACTCCAGATCAGTTTGAATTGAAAAAAAATCAAAAATTAAATTTGTCATTTTTTTTTATAAATATTAACAAATAAGCATAGAATTTTAATTTGTATATAATTTAAAATTTAAGGGGTCAAATTGCGGGCCCTATAATTTTGAGCGAAGATAGAACTAAGCGTAGGTGTTAAGTAAATAAGCCATGAGAACTGCATAATAACTGTACATTATCTAATAAGTATATTATATCAACCGCCACACTGAAATCCTGTTATATCTGTTTTCATACTAATTTCGCATTCGAATTGGCTGTCATTTCTCTCGTCAACGACCCAAGCCGAGGTCCGTACCACAGTGGTGCCCTTGAACCCATCGTCAACTCCTCTTTTAGTAGCGGTGAATGTTCGCCCGCAGGAGACGGAGGTAGAAGATGCTTTTCACCTTCCGGTGAAGATGTACAGCCGGACTTCAAATTTCTTGTCATCCCTAAAAAATAAACTATATTTGCAATAACGCATGCTCTGCGGATCACATTACAAAATTACAAATTTACGAGACTAAGGGCCTGTTTCAAAATGTTTGAGTAAGTGCCGGTTATACTACCCAGAACTCATTATTAATTTATTTAATAAACACTATCTTTGCGTTTCACAGTCATCGATTTAGCCAATCCATCGGTTAAAGCTTGAAACGCGCTGCATGTTAAGTGTCATTTTTATCACTAAGTTATTTAATGGGTTGGTTAGCTACCCGAAACTTTATTAGGACTTCTGAAACAGACCCTCAAAGTATTAAAATTATAAGGTTGCATCTATTAACAAGTTTAAAGCTAATTGCAAAAATTAGTCTTGTTTCTACAAACACTACTACAACGTCAGTTGAACTATAGGTATCGCACCATCCCGACACGATAGTTTAAGAACGATAGGAAAAATTGGAGTTATGTTCTCACTGTTATGTTAGTTAAGTCGGTCATACCCCGGCTAAAGCGGTGGAAATATTATGATTACAAGCACTACCGCGTACTAAGCGAAAATCATAAATTTACAAATTATTGGAATACAAACCGCACCGTCCGCCCTATGACGGTTTAAGAAACACGATTGGAGTACGAAATTTCGGCGACACAGCCGTACCCCCGGTAGCTTAATAGATAAAGCATCCGGCGCGAAATCGGAAGGACGCGAGTTCAATTCCCGCCCGGGGCAAAACATTTTGTATTCCAATAATTTGTAAATTTATGATTTTCGCTTAGTACGCAGTAGTGCTTGTAATCATAGTATATAGAAAAAAAATCCCTCATATTACTTAAATTTTTCCACCCGTAAATTTGTAATTTTGTAATATAATTATAATGTTTACGTGTTGTGTGTGGGTCTAGTTTGTTAGCTTTGTTCTTCCAAAATAGTTTCCTCTTTTATTTATATCCTTGTGGAAAGTAACTATTACAACATTACCATTGAAATTACATGTGACCCTAATAATGTAATAATCTTATTAAAGAGTGTAATTATTGTTGTATCTTCTGAGTTTTCCTTATCATTACCTTTTCATATAACATCTAGTAAGGTGGGTAGTTAATTAGTCAACTTATAGTACTTATTAGGTACTTAACCTGAAGCTACGACTTGATTATGGCATCACCGCTAGCCAAACATCTTACAGTTTACGAGATTATATTAGATAAAACGCTCTTTATCTTGACAAATCTCACAAGCGTATAAAACCAGGGTTGTTTCGGGTACGGCAATTGTAGTATTATACGAGGCTTTCAGGTGGGTACGCCCGCATGAAATTGTAAATGATGCTATACCTACATACATAGTTATTGTATATAATAATGAGTAGGTACATCTCGTGAACGCTGTTGTGTATCTACAAGAAAACTTTTAACATAAAAATATCCTTATTCAGTTACCTAAGGATATGTTTTTATTTTTATATATTACCAATATATATTTATTTATAATTGAACTGGTGGATTGCTTATTTATCATTGGATGGAAAAATTTAATATTTGTATATATACTTATCATGAAAAATCCTTAGGAAGACAATTTTAATTTTATTTGTATCTTTTGTAATTATGCGATCAAAATGGCTGCACTAATCAGTAGTATTCAGTATTCAGTACTTAATATTATAAATGCGAAAGTAACTCTGTCTGTCTGTCTGTCTGTCTGTCTGTCTGTCTGTCTGTCTGTTACGCTTTCACGCCAAAACTACTGGACCGATTTGAATGAAATTTGGTACGGAAATAGTTTGAGACCCGGGAAAAAACATAGGATAGTTTTTATCCAACTGCGCAAAAAGAGGTTAATGTTTTTGCGCGATAACCGACATGCGCGCGGGCGGAGCCGCGCCCGGAAAGCTAGTTAATAATAAAAATACAGTTACGTCTAATATAACGACTCTATAGTTTTTTTAGTAAGAAACGTATTCATTGTGGACCTCGATAAAATATATAGTAAGTAGGCCTCGACAGCAAGATCAGAGAGAACAGAGAAGCGACCTATCAACTGTAAGGATATTTTTCAAACATTACGGAGTAACGTCGTAAGGGTCAAGTACGATATGCTGTGAACAAGACATTAAATACTACTAGTAAATTCTATGCAATATAGAGTGCAATATCACGTAATATGGTGACACTGTAAAGAACAGGCGTAACGTCAGGCATCACCAGACAGGCAACTTTTTGTCATTTGATATTATAAAAAACCAAAGTCACCGACATAGCTTTCAGAATTTGCAAGTTGACAAGGCATGGTCAAAGAACTGATAACCGGTGGTGAAGAAAGGTTCTCAAGTAGTTACCACGTTACACCGGAAGACGAAGAGTTGATAGGGCCCCCCACTAGGTGGACTGACGATGTCGTAAAAACCGCGGGTAGCCAATGGTTACAAGCGGATAATAGCCATTCTTTGTAGCGTTCTATGGAGGAGGCATGTGATAACAGTGGATGTCTTCCGGCTGATGATGATGATAATAATAAAAAAAACACTTCGATGTGTGTGCAGATGAATAAATACTCCTTCTCAAAAGCTCTGTTTAGTTGGAATGACCTGGTACTCATCCCAAGGTAAAATACCAAAGTAACACAGGATAGCAAGGTAAACATAAACATGCCATACTTATCAAAGGGTAAATGTGTCAAACATAACTACCCCATCCACTCCGCAAAGGTAAAGCCGGCTATTTTAATTGCGTATTCGTTCACAACACGTTTGTATGTAGGTATTGTAATAACAGATGACGTCGTCGGGGTTGTGACCTACTACGGTAGTCAGTAAGGGCATATCAGTCGGATAATTTACATATTCGAACATTTTATTCCTTAGCTTTATACTCCATTTCAATAGTAAATTAGAAAGCGATTAGTTCAAGTTTCAACTCTCAGTTCACGGTTATGACTGAGTTTAAGGCTCCAGTTTGCATTTCAGCAATGTAATTAGTTTTCTTTAACTTTGGTTCTAAACACTCGGTATGAAAATAGTGAAACTAAATTCAACTAAACATGCTTAAAATTTGCTATGTCATAAATAAATTGCAGTTAAGCGCGTACAGCCACCAAGTGGTTTTCTCCTTATGGATGAAAGAAGGAACGTGTTACGTGATCATATTAAATGTTTTATTTGCAGAGCCATACTGTTTTAATACGATATTCCAATAGAAAGACGATTATTCCCAAAGCTATTATTTATTATTAAATTCATAAACGATCCCCGAAGATTTATTATTCAAAATATCGTAGACTGATATTTACCTTCTTCGGTTACAAACCTCTACAACCCACACAATTTAAAATATCAAGATTTTACGAAAATCGACTTTATCAGAATACTTTTAAAACGAACGCTCCTTGAACAATTTTAGATACTTGACTGCTTCGACGTAAATTGATTCAAATAAAGGTTGGTAATAAATTATTTGTATTTTCAAGTGCTTGCAACATTTTTGACTGACATTCATCGAGCATTTCGAACGCTAGCTATCGAGATGTGAACCGTTTAATTAATTGTAATAAATAATAGTTAACCGATCAGTTTTAGCTTCAGAATAAGACAATTCCTTATCCTACTAATTAGCATTAGTCGTAAAGCTGACCGCGGGATAAGGAAAGGGTTAAAATAATGTCCCATAATCCACAGGTGCGCTTATGCTCCATTAGTTTTTTTTTATGTTATTGTGATGGAACAAGCTTGAGGTCCACCTGATGTAAAGTAGACTAACCTTTGCCTACAACAGATGCATTTCGTCACAAGTCACGAATTGCACTGCACCCGTCACATTGAGAAATAGTTGTTAAGTCTCATATATGCCTGTAATTTCACTGGCTCTCAAATACTGCTGCCGGGACACACCATTAGGTGTTTGGGGACAGATTTTCTATTGGGTTGGTCACTAGCCAGGTGGGCCCGCGGCGGGATTCGAACCATGGACATCACTGCAGGTGGCGGTAACACTGATAATAAATCTCAAGAAGATTTCCATCAGAAAGGCCGCTGGCTGTAAAACATGGTTTGATTTACATATCTATGCTTAAGGCGTAACGCCGATGCACCGCGCAAAATCAGCACCCGCTGGCTTTTTCAATAAATGGAGTTTGAGGAATTGGGCGTAACGGTGACGAAACCCGTCGAAAGATCACCTGGATTCTGACACAAGGAGTAACGTTGATGCATCAGAGACATATGCAGCCTAGGATAAGACGGAAATGGTCATATTTAATAAAGAAAATAATGTTGGGACTCGCCTATACTATATTAGACGAGTCCCAACATTAATTTCTTTTAGGCGAGTTGGAAAGTAATTTCTTTGGGATCTACTAACCTAGGGTATAAAAAGAAAAAATCATTACACTAAACCACGAAAATAGTATCTCTTAGTTTATTTTGGTCTCAAAATGAAATACATTACCATGGCTTTACTGGATTTCTGATCAAAGGACCTTTTTAAAAAGAATGTCAAATGATGTAGCAGTTCTGTTAAATTACATTTACCTTAAATTGATGAAGTTCATCTATATAATTTTTATATAAACTCTTTATATAAAGAGATTAATGTAGCCCATCAAATAAGGAAATAAGACAATGTACCTAAATATACGACAGCATAATATCGATGTACAAAAATACTCATCATTATTTTTCGAGAAGATTGACACGTCATGTATTCCTTGATTAGCAAATGTATGAACTATTTATTGCCAAGGTCAACATATTGCCAACTTATGCGAGAGGAGAGACAAACAACATAGGTTATACTTTTTTCTAGTTTTGTAACTTTTATCTTGGTCCAAATAACAAATATTAGAAAAAAATTAAAAGCGCTCTTAGCGAAGTTTTCTGAGCCATTCTGACCCGATCAGCAAATTTAAGCAACGTCCGCCGTGGTCATAAGTTAAATGGGTGACCGCTTGTGACATTACTACTGAGCACTTCCGTGCTTCGGAAGGCACGTAAAGCCGTCGGTCCGGTTGTTGTTTTAGGATGACAGTCGTTATAGCATAGTGGTAAGGTATTTTGCGAATGCTCGCCTGGTTAGCTACTACCCTCAAGTAGAAAATCTGTCGCCAAGCACTTAACGGTGTGGTCCGACAGCTGGCCAGTAACTGGGTTAGCCTCTACAACATCTTTGACCACATCATCACTTACCATCGGGTGAGATACTGGTCAAAGGCTAATATATCAGGCATAAAAATATATCTTCTTATTCTATAAAAATACTGTAATAGCAATAATAACTTTTAAATTAACTAGCAGTCATACATATTCCACTGAAATAGATATAAAGCATTTGACCACATCTGAAATCTCAAAACGCGAGTGAATAGGTATCTTAAGGGTAAGCGCGCTCATCGATAGCATCATCAGATCACTGAGATATGACCACTATAAGTGCCAGTTCAGTATAAAAAAACTTCTAAAATGGTATCAAATCTCACTGTGTCACCGCACTCATTCACTACAAATAGTTATCAGAAAAAAAACTTTCTGTAAATAGGTTTATTTTTGTAATTATTTTTCTTATAACTATCTAGTGTATGAATGTGCCGGTAAAGTGAGCCCGACCTAAATCCAATTTCAAATCCTTTATTTTCTATGGACGCTCGTTGGACGGCGGAAGAATCCTTCATTTCTATGGACGTACAAATTGCTTTTAGAAAAGAACCGGTAAATTTTTGACGTAGAAAATGTTTTACACCATTTCATGTCAAGCGAACAAGCTTTAACTTTTTTAATTTCTGATATGCTTTGACCACCATCTCACCAGAAAGTAAACGATGATGCGGTCGAAGATGTAATGCAGGTTAACCTAAAATTACTAACTCTCAAAGGCAGCCATAGAAACACAACAGTAGAAGTGTGTAATGTTGATGAATACCGTGGCGCCATTGAGAACCACCTTTAGGTGAGGGTCTTATGAGAGCCGAAGACATCATACGAAGTTTTTCAACACACTTGTAATGAAAGTAATATATTTTTTGTATCGAAACCTTTTTAAGAAGAAAAGAACTCAACCAATAATAAAATAAACCTCAATAACTCACTTATGAAAAATATTAATGAAAAAGTCAGTTTTATTACAGGTGTCATTATGTGCCTAAATGCGGTAAAATTGGAGCCACTCTATGAGCAAGTGTGTTGAAAAATATGTTATTGTATTGGTCTATTTGTAGTCCTTTATTTGATTGGTAAGCACATATTTTGCGGACCCTAAACCGGAAAAAGTTTGTCTTGTATCAATAATACATTTTTGTATGTTATCACGACAAAACTTTTGAATCTATATAAACACTAGGTACTTATTATATGACTTGAAAATTATGTAATAGCCACCTAGTTTCACCAATATTATTAGCCGTAATAACCTCTGCGCTATTTTGTTAGGAACATTGAAGACAATACTCCACAGGGATCGCTTTATATGCCTTAATTGCTTTGCAAAACTAATCAAATTTCCTACAAATGCAGGGCCATACCATTTCACATGAAGTGTGAAATCGGACTATGACGTCATCAAGTTCTAATATTATCAATCCCCGGTGATCTAGCAATAACTTTGTCCAATGAATATTGTAGAGACAACTTATCTAATAATTCGCAATTCATGAATAAGGTGCTATATATAAGTCGCAAATACCCCGCGCCCGTAAGCAACGAGATTAGTGCGCCATAGATAAACAGATGTGTCACAATTAGGTATTGATTAATTATTTACCGAACTCAAACACAACTAATCATGGAAGATGAATGACGGCCGGTAACAGGTAGTTTCACGGAATTGTAATTAGTACTAAATAACTACATAACGAGTAAAGACAGTCAGATCTAGTCATCGTAGTAATTTAAGTATTCGCATATAGTTTGAACGAAAATTATCGTGCGAAACTACTATTTTATCTGAGTTTATGAACTGCTTCCTTTTGCTTACATAAAATAAATGTCTAGCCTCTGATAAATAAAGATGATCGTTGCAACTTTTTCATTTTTATGCGTGTCTGACACAAGTAGGTATATAGGTTAGTTAACAAACAAAAATAGACTGGTATTTGTAAGGTCAATTACCGACCTAATTTTCACTGCATACAATTATTCTATCACGTCTGTGTTATCTAGTCCTCTCTGCCGCAACTACCAACCGCTTTTCGGCAAGATTTCAATAAGATAAACAGTTTGAGGAGCACGTTTTTTTCTTGTTTCCGAAATCTATTGAAGGTTTAATAGATAGATGTACTTGGCTGGTTTAGTTGGGTGCCTAAGTAACTTAAAAATATCTACCCAGTTATATATCTAAGCAGATTTTTACCTATGTCTAGATTGTTACATTTTTAGGCTAGATTTTTAGGCACTCGGGTTACGGCTAGATACACGTGTAGGCACAGAATACCTAGTAGGTACATACTGCATTATGAACGTTTTTTATTGTCCCCGAAATCTTTTAAAGACTAAGTAAATTACCTAAGTTGCCTAATTAAGTAGGTACCTCTACAGTGGCGGTGTGTTGGCAGTTGCAATTCAAGGAAGGTTGTATAACCTTCCAAAACTTCCTCGTGAGCAGTCCTCCACCGAATTGGGGTAACATGGGGTCGCGTTAGCGTTCACCATCATGCCCCAGTGGTAGGCCCCACAATTTATTTATATATTTAAGTATGTTATTAATCTACCGAGCCCGAAAAGCGAGCGAAGCATCTCCGATTCAGCTCGGGGAAAAAATCTTGCATGGATTGCCGGTTGTTTTCCTTTACAGGTCACATTTCGCAATCGGTTTTCACTAAATATTTTAACCAGGTTCAATAATACTCGTAATATGGGATTTTTCGATTGATTCAGCTCATGTCCCAAGTAGCACAAAAAACTGTATTATAAGATATCACAAGAGGTAACATCGGTAACTTTAGCACTTATGAAGAGTTATTACAGTACACTCGACCTGCAATAGGTGAAAGTGAGCTTTCACTTGAATAAGAACGTTATTACGTGTCACGGAGACCACACTGTAACATTCGCAGTGTTAATATATGTAACAAGTTCAATATTATACAGCTTTAAGCAATTTAAAGGATTTTTGTGGACTATATTCTGAATTGAAGACCACAAGTGTACCCTTAGACCACTTGCATTTTAAGAAAGAACACGTGAGCTACTATAATGTAACTAGTTATTCTGTGGCTTCAGATAACAAAGATATAATGCTTTTTGCTGCACACAGTGGAACTAGTGTAATGTTAATCAGCTTGTTACACGCAATCGTATAATAGCTCTTATTAAGCCCACATGATCACTATGGGTGAACATATATGATGCTAAGTTAAAGCAAACTGCTCTATATTAGCTCACATGTTACCCATAATCTCAGTGAGAGCTGAATACTTGTACTAGCGTTGACAATTAATCTACTAGTGCCGTTAAATAAGACTTTGAATACTTTTTTATTCAGCGCTTCGTAGGTAAGTATAGCAAATCGCGTCGTTTAAGATATTGTGATATGTGGAAATATAAAAAAGGGCTAAAATTCCTGCAGAGTTTATCAGTTCACTGATGATTACCTAGTACAGCTATTTGCGTAGATGTTGCCCAATATCAAGAGCTCGTTACTGATTCATGTACCATGAGTGGACACTTAAACAGCTCATGCTGTTTGATTGTGGTTAATATGGTACACATTGCTTGTCTGCCATTTTATAGATTATAACCGTGTATACAATATAATAACAATTTGTTTTTGTTTAGTCAACGGAAATAACAACAGAATTTGAATAGAAAATGTAATGATTTTACACGTAAACAGCCTATTGTCAAATTATAAAGGAAAAATAAAACGACATTTTTTTTTATAATTATATCATTAATCTATTTTATATCCATAATTTTCAAGTAGTTAGTGATATTTTGAGAGCGCGTGAAAATTTTCGTCTATAATTATATAGTATTTGACAATAAACTCTCTTTCCCATTCGAATTTCATGCCCATGGAGGAAAATCAATAAAGTTTTACTTGGCGATAATAGTTTGCCTATTTCCTACAAACACTTTACAAAATGGTTCACATAAAACATCAAAATAATAATAAAGTAGGTGAAAATTATTCACAATTTTGCCACTTGTGAATTGTCAGCTCCATAAAAGAGTTACTAATTTCCTGGAGTCTACTTTGTGCTGAAAAATATGTAACAAGTACTCTATTAATCAGCCCTTGTGGTGTATAAAAGGCTTACCTTTTATATCAGGGTATGTCTTAACATACCCTGATAATCAGTCATTATTCAGCTCTTAGGGCAACTGTTACCTTTAATAATGCTCAAATAACGTTTATATAGTGCAACCAGCCACATTATTCAACTAACAGCTGATTAATTTGTGCCCAAATCAGAGTTATATTAGCTGAGTAGGCGCCTCTAACGCTCTTATTCAGCAGGTTTTTTCAGCAGAAGATTCCATTGTGAACAGTGATTCAGCTCCTATTTAGCGCTTTTGTGCTACTTGGGGTAATTGTTTTAAAAGAGTGGAGATATAGGGTTTGAAAATATAATTCAGTCTTAAGGCCTTCAATTCATACTATATATAATATATTCACCGTTGAACTTACTCATAAGAGGTTTGACATATTCCCCATGCTTGGCAGGCGTCTTGAGGATGCCAGTGTAAGATGGAAGTTCTTTAAAAGCAGCAGGAAAATATACTGTGGTATTATTTTAGCCCAGCATCTTGCGGTTGCTACGAAACGTAAACTACTGGGTCTGTAAAGAAAGATTACAGTAATAATATTTATGGGATAGGTACCTAATAAAATATTATTATCTGCTTACTTACTCGTGTACATCTTTATTATATATTATATACTCGTAGTATATCTATATCTATTATATAATAGATATGATATAATAGATACAGATATATATAGATAATAAGTCTCAGTCAGTATCGGACAAAATATCTTTAGAAATAACTGATTTCGTATACTGAAATGTATTTGCCTTCCTTATTTGTAGTTAAAATAATTTTATCTATTAGGTACCTACTTTTGAGAGGTAAGTACCTCGTAGTTACCCCAAAACCTTACAAAAGTACAAGGAATGGACTGTTTTAAACCACGAGTAGAAATCGAACCCGGGACCATCTGAATCTGAATAAGAAACTCTACAGTAAGATTTTTTTGCAAACCTAATAAATCTTTAACGGATATATTGTTGTATTGTACCTTACTTTAGTAGTAGAAATCTCAAAAGTCAATGCGATAGAAAGGAAATTATAACAGGCTGAATGTTTCCTCTAGTTGAGTAACCCCGGAAAACCCGGGAAAATAAATTGGATCAGCTATTTATTACCTGCAAAACGTAGCTTCAAGGTAGTTTCCGTCAGAGACAGACGTTGAAGAGATCACAACTGACCTCCCGAGTATCTTAAGGACATATAAGCCACACAGGGGCGACTTGGCGGTATTTTCTATACTCGATGTCAATTATTCACGACGTTTCTCAAATAAATAAGTGGCAATATCGAACTAGCTGTCATGAGCTGTCAATCAGCGTTTTGAGGTTATTTTGAAAGTTTTTTCGTTGTTGTTCCTTTGTGGTTCTCTTTGTTTTGTTTGTAAAGGTGTGAAACGGCTGAAAATAGAAATTACTATACCTAGTCATAATTTAGTTCGAAGACAGATTCTATCGCTGAAACCGGCATATAATCTCCCTATGTGAGCTTTAAGTATAGGCGAGACATGGAATGTATAATTAAGTTCGTATTACTCAATTATTAAACTTATAAAAATACGGAAGAAGCTGCACCTGTACTTCGAACATGGTGTCAAATCAAGCGACGCGTCGCGACGTCTCCTGATTAATTCTCATTAGCGTGGGTATGTGCGTCTATTGCATGCTTGTATTCCTGCATTTGTCATTAATTATAACGTATTATATACTATGGAAGTATAGCTGTGTGCATTATAATATATGCTTGTGTAAAAACTTTCGCCTCATTCTACTGTCGGGACATTAGCCCGTACCCTTTCCGATTCTTTTTAATTAAATCGATATATTTTATAATTTTATAAAAAATGTACATAATATAGACTGTCGCGATATAACTTGATTTGTTTCTTAATTGCATAATTTCTGATGAAGCTTTGATATATTCAAAAAGAGGTAATTCCAATTTTTCTTTTTTTTCTTTACTTGTGGTTATTTATGATTTAGTTTTTATGAAATGTAAGTAGGTATTTATTAGTCAATTGATACCGAAATAAACAGTATCCTAAACTATAATGTTATTATTTATTTATTGATCTAACACATGCCTTAAGCTTAAAATCAAATAAAGAATTTTATTTTATTGCGACGTAACAAGCACGGGGCCCACCTGATGTTAAGCGGTATCCTCTGCGTATAACAGATGCATGCGTCACAAGTAACGAACTGCACTGCGCCTGTCGCCCTGAGACATACAGTTAGTCTCATTATATGCCTGTTATTTTACTGGCTCTCAAGGACTGTTGCCGGAACACACAGTTCGGTTTTTGGCGACAGATTTTCTACTTGATAATGGTAGATAGCCAGGCGGGCATTCACAAAATGCTCTCCCACCATCTATTGAAGCTCCAGCCGACGGCCGACCTGCGGCACCGCAGTCCATAGCTATAACCGCTCGGTCATCATTGCATCCAGATTTACACTAGCCTTAAACGACAAAAATGCTTGGACGGTACCGCCTCTGCCAAGTTTTCACCTGTCACCTAATACTCTACCAAACTATCATTATTTAATAATACAGTTTGTAACACATTGTTACAATACGTTTAAAAAAAGTGACCCCGAACTTCTTACCTGTTGTTCTCGCAGAGGCTCTATATATTTTTCTGCTGAACATAGCAGTTAAATGTATACTTCCAATATCAAAATTTGTTACTTTCATAAGACAATCGTAGAAGCCTTAATTGAATAAAATTATTTTGACTCAAGCTTCATAGAAATCCGGCCATTAAGTAGGTATTCAGTTTGGGTTAATAAGGAGGTTGAAATAAATCTATGATAGCATTTGTATTATTGTAATTAAAATAACAAGAAAATGTTTAATTAACTCGAGTAGAAAATCTACCGCCGATTCTGACAGCCACCCTTGAGAACTTATTCCAGAGAGCAGCTGCGTAGTCTTTCAATTATTATAAAAAGTTCGATCCCGCGGCTGTACATTAATTTGGTATTTTCTGAAAAATACATTATCAGCTGATTCGGAGTCTGGTTTTAGGTATATATATATATTTTTATAACCTAATACGTCGAAGACTTTTTGTTTGTAACCGGCGGTATGCCTTCATTTAACAAAATACACTCGAGAGCAATGAATCCGGGTCACTTAAAGAATCCTAAAAATCTCGGAAACTAAAAATGCTAGGTTAATGCAATAAATTGTATTTAATAGACAATGTAATACTCCTTAAATGAAGGTATTAAAACTTCTTAGTTATTGTAAAGTTATATCATAAAAAATCAAATTTGAAAAAGGGCCACTTTCGAAGATGGAACTACGAAATTACAGCATTTGGTTTTGCTTTTGTTTGTAATCTGTCATTTATGTGGGTACATAAACCATGTTGATAGTGCTCTATATTCATTATTCAAGCTGAAATTATGTCGCTTACGCCTGAAGAATGCACCAGAATACTTACAATGCTGGAAACCGGCCGGAGTCAGCGCGATACAGCCAGGACTGTCGGTGTGTCGCTGTCAACAGTACAAAGAGTTCTCCGACGTTACGAAGAAACTGGTTCTAACCTACGCAGACCAGGAACGGGCAGAACCAGGTGTACCACAGCACGAGAAGACCGATACTTGGTGAACACTATGCTTCGAAATCGCTTTCTCACAGGAACTGAACTCACCAATCAGTTTCGACGCCTCGGAGGAAGTAACCCAAGTGCATGGACAGTAAGACGTCGGCTTGCTGAATCTAACTTAAAACCCCTTAGACCTGCAAACGGCCCTAAACTGGAGCGTGGGCATCGTATTTCGAGACTATGATATGCCCAGAGCCACGTAAATTGGAGTATTGAAGATTGGTCAAAAGTTATGTTCTCCGACGAATCAAAATTTATGCTCTACAAGCACGATGGAAGACACAGAGTGTATCGAAGACCAGGGGAAAGATTCAAGCAAGCATGCATCGAAGAAAAAGTAGCCTACGGTGGTGGGTCTGTACTTGTGTGGGCCGGAATTTCTTCTGAAAGTCGCACAGAGCTGGTGATCATAGAAAACGGCTCTTTAACTAGCGTAAGATATGTGGAAGAAATCCTCAATTATCACGTTGGTCCATTTATGGTCAATTTAGGTGAGGATGCTATATTTATGCATGACAATGCCCGACCTCATACAGGTAGGATTGTGAATGACTACCTTCAAGAAATGAACATTACTCGTATGGAGTGGCCAGCGCGCAGCCCGGATATCAACCCGATCGAGCATGCTTGGGACGAGCTAGGCAGATGCGTAAAACAACGAAACCCTCCCCCAATCACGCTTCGTGAGCTCAAAATTGCTCTCACAGAGGAATGGGAGAATATTCCCCAAAATCGTATAAGGAACTTGGTGTACAGCATGCCAAACCGCGTAAACGCAGTAATGGAAGCACGAGGAGGCAATACGAAGTATTAAAATTCAAGAAAATCCTAATAAAGTTCAAAAATTTCATGTTTCCTATTTTTGTTTTAAGGAGAGATCAGCAGTTTTTTTCTTTATGTAATTTTGTGTTAATAAAATGTATGGTGACTCATATTTTTTTTACTTTCATTTAAGGAGTATTACATTGTCTATTAAATACAATTTATTGCATTAACCTATCATTTTTAGTTTCCGAGATTTTTAACATTCTTTAAGTGACCCGGATTCATTGCTCTCGAGTGTAGTACGAACTATATGCAACACTACAGCTACTACAATAAAAGCATTTAGACAACCTATAAGTCATAGCAGACTCACAGGCAGTCTAAATGCTCCAGCACACTACCAGTTGGCAGCGTGCACATCATGAAGGCTTGTGACAAGTAATAGTTCAAAAAAAAATAGTTCATGAAGTTATCTTATGATACCAATAAAAATGTTACATTGCGCAGTGTTATCACTAAAAGCGACACTCCAAGCATTTTCACACGCATAAGTTTGCTTATTACCATTTTCCCGTGAAATATGTTGTGTCTTCTATTGATTTTGATCAATATTTTTTTGACTCATCTTTAGTATTAGTATAGATACATCACAATGTATATCTTAATTACTTTAAAAAAAGACCAAAAACTTTGACACGTCATGTCATGTATCTGTGGCAAATGATTACTGAAATCCATATTTATTCATAGCTTAAACCACGTAATTATAAAAATATTATCATATAATATATGAAAAGGCTTATAGAAATATCTCTGCTGTAGTACCTGCTGAATTAGTAAACAAGTACCTACAACTAGTAAATTAATTCTATTACTTTACAGTAAAAAAGTTATGCATAGCTGAAGTTTACGCAAATTCCTTATAAAACTATGGAGTGTCCATAATTTAAGAAGGAATTTTGAAGAAACTATCATACACATAAGTGGAACACATGATGCGCGGAAGTGAAACGTTTATCTCTTTTTCATATTTCCCGCACCATGAGTATCCGTTTTGGTATGTATTCCGAACATCTAATAAGTATTTTTCGCATAAAAAGAAAGATCGAATCTAACTTTACCCTCATACTTTGATAGGCTTAACGTACATTATTTGATATCTAGGTACCTACTTATTGCATTGTTTGGATTTAAATTACAATAGGTCCCTGACGTTAAAGTAATAGTTATAAGCTAGTCATCATCATAATTCATAAAGTATTTAAAAGTTCGAAGAATCGATATTAAACAACGATTGTAACCTATTACAGCTGATTCAAAACATACGAAACAAACAAATTTGAGTTTTTGTTTGACTAGACGCGGACGCGAGCAATGACGACCGTGGTTAGGCAGTTGATTTCAACTTTGAAATAATAATAACTCACCCGCTTGTTTACACTGAGCTTAATAACTATCTATTAGCTATAAGTCCGATGCTTAAATTATTATTATTATAACAACTGATCAGTGTCCACCTTCTTTGTCCATTACAAACGTGCATGTTTCAAAGTTCAAGTGACATTCAAAGTTTAGGATTTTAATTTCATCAAAAGCATCAATAACGTACCTACTGCTTTAACACCTATACTTGACTTCCATTCAATGTATCATGATTATGTGTGAATTTTTCATTCTTTGTGTCCTCAGACCGAATAAAAACTCTAGACAGAATTTTGTGAACAGAGAAGTGAGGCCGGTTTTCCAAACATGTGGTGTGGGTGTCGGTGTTGCCATGCTTATTCTAATTACCCTATAAAAACAACGACTTAGTTGCGACGTAAGGGGTCGGTAAAAGTAGTGTGGCAGGGAATGGAAAAAGTGTTTCAAAAATAAAATTAATGGGTATTTAATTACTTATTTAATTTAAGTATTATGTAAAAACTTACAACATTTGGAGATTGGCTTAGGTTTGCATTATCTAATCCTTTTGTTATGCTTGGTAAAATCTGATGGACAAAACAAGTCAGTTTTGTATGAATATCATCAACATACCTTACTCAAGTGTCGAATATGTTAATTATTAGAAAATAACCTTTGGATATCCAGTTTTTACCACACGACGTAACCCTTTCTTTGTGTAGTATAAATCAATGATTTCAAAATGTGCTGAACAAACTACGCTCCTGGAAGTTGGTTGCCATGATATTTCCTTCCTACTTTTCCGAATGATGTCGATCCATTTTTGTTTCATTTTTTGATCTCGATTCGGAAATCTGAAATATATTAATTAAACACACTTTCCAGTAAAGCGTGAACAGTTGAAAGACGACGGAAATTTGCCTTTGTAATAATAACCCAGTTGTTACGGATTTCCTTTTTTCCATAGTATCACCTTGATTTTCCATATACTCGTATGTGCTAATTATGACTCTTTAAATTAAGAAAAAATACAAATAAAAATTTAAGTGTATCGGGAACGCTGGAAAATGACGTTTGATATACGTAACGCTAGTAATATGTACTGCTATGAAGGTATCATAATGTATCTATTCTGTTTCAAATAATTTTATAGGTTTAGTTAGGTAGTATAATATAATATACGTTTATACAGTAAAAATATTTTTATTTTAAGTAAGGGACCGCCCAAATTAAAAATTTAAAAATTAAAAAAGTCCAAAAGAAAAGAAAGAAGTCCAATTTAAAAATTATGATCGTGTCAGGCACCGGTTGATTTTTATCGCACTCTAAAGCTTCAACTATTTCATTCTAATTCATTCGAACTATTTTTTTTGTTTTCAACCTAAAACAAACCAAACAGTGTAATTTATATTACTATTGTTTAATATAACACCAACTGTACCGTCAAATAAAAGATACGTAATGCCAAAAAATCAATCAATAAATATACATACTTTTTATAAAGCAATTAGAAATTTAAAAAGTGACTATAATCACGGTTTTACAAGAAATACTCAAAATAAGTTCATTTTATATTATTTACTAACCTTGAAACACTTATGTAAAAATATCACTGTTTATCAAATCTTAAAAATTGTATATATCCAATAGCAATGAAGTTACTTTAAGTATTAATTAAAGGTATTCTCTTTGCAAAAAAAAAACGGTTCATAAATGCCGGTTTATAATATAAGGTAATAAACATATAATCATATTAATTCTATAAAATTAAAAAAAAGATACAACTGAATTGAGTGCCTGGTTCTTTTTGAAGTCGGTTGAAATGTGACAATAAATTTGTACCATCTTTTTAATTTGCAAATAAACCACTGATCCGATTTTGATAAAGATATAACGTCGCAACATTACATATATTAAAAAAAAATACAGTCCAACAGAACCTTCTCCCTTTCGGACTCCTTGTCCGTTAAAACACATGGATAAACTATTGTAAAAAAACTAATGATATAACGTTATGTAAAATTACCCAATAATAGGGTAAACCTTATATGCTTTATAACGGCAACACTTGCTATGTTTCAAGCAATTGCCTCTGTTTATATTTTGATTAATTTAAAAAATTGGTTTCCACGTTACTTACATGTGAAATGTGATTCCATCCTGCTTTTTATGTTTTGAAGTTTGTTTTCTACACCCTTTCACAACACAATTCGGCATTTTGACTAGCAAATTTATTGGAATCTTTTTCGTGTAGTTTCCACGCGCTGCGATAGTTCGACTGACGAGTCAAGGCGAAGTTTCGTTGTACGTGTGTGTGTGTAATTGTGTTTGTACACGGCGAGGCGTAGTTTTACCGGCCTCACTGCTCTTTTCCAAAAAAATCTGTCTGGAGTTTTTATTCGGTCTGAGTTTGTGTCCTCAATAATACGCAAAGCATTGCCTGTATGGTAAGGCCTTATTATGTCGTAGACCTTATTTGAAACACGTACCTTATTAAATGTACCGCCAAGCACTTAACAGTGGTTCCAGCAGCTGTCTTTGAAAGTCAGTTCCAGCCTTTGACAGCCCTTAGCATTGAATAAAAATTGGCTAAGTACGAGTCGGACTTGCATACCAATGGTTCCATACCGATATACAATATATTTTTTGTATGAATTTACTCAAGACTTGTTAATTTTTCATTTAGGTCAGATGTAACGAGACAGTTATTGTTATTTAGACTTTGTACTGTAATCTTAACAATTCGCGTAGTAAAACACATGTAGGTATCTATTATCTATAATTAATACGAAAGGAATAAAACAAAATGTATTTTAAAAATATACCTACGTTATGTGTATTTTTCCTTTTGTTGGGCATTAATTGTTGAACAATTCGCTATGCTAACGATTCAAATCAACAGCCGTAAATCCACCGTTGAACTAAGCCTCCCCCATTAAGGGATTTGCCGTAATCACTTGGCAGGCGTCTTTGGGATCGCAGTATAAGATAGCACTGTTCTACAGAAGGCGCTGCTGCCCATATTCTGGTAATTACCCTCGTAGATAAGTAGCTATAAATTACCCTAGTAGGATAGGCAAATCGAATGTGGCAAATGTCAACTGCCTACCTATAACGCTTCAGGAGGTCGGTCGGAAGCAGACCGACAGCTGGCCGAGATGATCCCATTTCTCACACGGAACCCTAAGTAGTACTTTAGAGTAGATTGAAGGAAAATTATAACACATAATTTATAATAGTTGAAAACTGAAAAAAGGCACTTTTGTTAGTGTTTATGCAACATGTAGGTCTACTGGTTATGTTTAGTTTTTGACACCCCAAAGCATTTTTAAACATTTATCCGTGCATGTCAAAATGATCTTCCTATCTTCCTAATGTTGTCTCAAAATAACAACAATGCAAGATGTATCAAAAAGCTGTTCGTCATCCCTATTACCGCCATGAATAAGGATAGGCATACCGACGCAAGACGTAAGACATTCATTTATCAACCCTGAGCCCTTCTAGTCTTTAGGTAACTGTGTTTTGGGATTTCAGATTGTGAAGAATTGCTGGCTTACAGCTAAGTTTTAGAAGTAATAGCACCTAGTTAATTGTAAGTTATTTTGTGGAACGTGGCAATAGTTCAACACAAGCATTAGCAGCACGAATATTGCCTCAAAGAAAACAAGCTGAGCAAGGCGAGTACCTGCGTCCCTTACGGAGTGGTTTTAAAAGAATATGGCGACAGCTAAGTCTTTTTTAAAGAAAGGAGGCCGTTAATTTCTATTTCAGCCTAGAAGTACCTACTTTTTTAATGAAAATATAAGGCATTACTCACGTAAATAAAGCCGAATAGATCTTATAATAGCTTCAACTACATTAGGTGGTATTTTTCAAGGAGTATTTGGGTCGTTGGCGTTGTGCTACCTTTCTCTTGTTTTCGTGGAAACAAACATCCTCAATAAAGTACCTTAAATCATAATTCAATTTACGCAAACTCGACTACGTGCGGTCTTTGTGCTTTTGTTAAACTTTGAAACAAATGCTTATTCAGCTCGCCTATATAAAGTACTCGTTTAATTACTAAAGTGTGCTTGACATTTTGTTTGTTTCTCTTATTTTGACACTATGACGATGGAGCAACGGATCGACATAATCACAAACCATATTTATTTATATAAAATGCATAGTCATAATATATCCACGGTATATCTTTTACACTTCTCATACTCGGAAAGTAGTGTTTGTTTGATCTGAGTTGCGGGTGGGAGACGCTACTTCCCACCTAAGGGCGGGAAAAACTCATAGTAAACGCTTCTTACTCTAGGGCCGGAATTACTTGTAACCATGGTAACTATTGGTGTTAACAAAGTTATATGTCTAAGATTTTTCGTTGTAAAATATTCTGTTGCTATAAAAAAAATTATAACAACTACGTTTGTGTTTACGTAAAGGCTAAAAGAACTAGTTTAAAACATAATTAATGTGACTGTGAAGTTAGTGTATGTTGTATGAAAATCTTAGTCACTAATTCTGCTTATGAACAGTGTGACTTAAAAAAAACACCTAATAAGCGAGATGGTTCCCGAAAGAAATGCATTATATTTCACATTTAAATATAAAATAAATACTATATAATTTGGCCGGTTAGTAACTAAATATAAGAATATTATAAAAAAACTAACCAAAACTATCCGATTTTCGTTTCCTATTCGGACTATTAGCCGCCCGTATGGGAATTGATTCCTTTCGACCCTTGTATAACAATCTACTATTGAATGGAACATGTGATTTTGATGTTTTTATTTTATTTTTGGTAGAATATACAAAGATGTGTATACCTGAAATCGGTTAAAAATATTATATGCCAATACTATCGATTAAGCAGTTTTTTAGTTATAAGCTTAAAAAAAGTATTTTCCTATATCTAAGCTTATAAACTTAACGACCTGATAACCGTAATCGTAACAACAATTTTCTGACACAGTAATTAAATCAATATTGGGGGAGCAGTAATAGCTATGGACTGCGATGCCGCAGGTCCATGTTTCAATATCCACCGCCAGCTAGAACTTATCAACGCATGGTGGAAGGGCATTTTGAGTATAGTCCCCTGAGAAGTTACCACCCTCAAGAAGAAAAAGCCTAACAGTGTGTTCCGATAGCAGTCCTTGAGACCCAGTAAAATTACAACCACATGAGAATTAACAACTGTATTTTATAGAAGTAAATTTAGGTACGGTCCATCACGGTTATAGGTGCCATTAAAGATTTGCAAATTTTTCATGCATATTACAAAACATAATTAAGTAAACACCTGAGAAGCTCTCTATAAATAATAGCAATAAAGCGAATGAAAATTTCGAAATTGGTTAATCAAATACTGTAACTGTAACAGCCGGATAATCCCCACGCTTTGCAGGCGTCTTGGGGATCGCAGTGTAAGCTGCAAGTTCCATAGAAGGCGCTGCTGCCCACCTTCCAGTATTTTTCCCTTAGTCGCCTCTTACGACATCCACGGGATGATATGTAGAGGTGCAATTCTGACCCGGCACCCCACGGGGCCAACCAAATATTGAAGAGAAAATAATTTTAGCATACTATTATCGAGCTATGTCATTAATGAACTCTGTAATAGAATAATAAGATATGAAGCTATTATGAATGAGACTTTTCATCGCTAATAAGGCATAATACGAATACATATAATTACTTGTCTTATTTAAATACATATCTGAAAGTCTAAACGAAAAAGACAGCTATATTAAGAGTAAGTAGTCACATAAAATACATAAAAATGTGCTGACCCCGGCATAAATATATGTTAACGTATTAATATGACATTGGAAGTAAATTAAAGGCACTGAATTAACGTGTCTGAAAATGGTGACCTAATTACTTCACGTTTTCACTCTCACGTTGGTATTTGCGGAGTTACAGAATCTTATTTCACCTTTAACCTTGAGATATATTTAGCTTTAGGCAACATTCTCAACCGAGACAACGTATAGAGGAGCTGATGAAAAAATACGAATGATAAGAAGATATATCGACGTGACTGTAATAATAACTCTGTCAAGAAAGTATAGCGAAAATATCAATTATACACAAATAATAATAACCATGTTTTTTTTCAGGAAAGGATTCCCATAATGCATACAGATTACAGAACACTGCAATTGACATAAATAGTAGATTGTTATACAAGGGTCGAAAGGTATCAATTCCCATACGGGCTATTTAGACGCCCGAGAGCAGCGAGGGCGGCTGTAGTCCAAATAGGAATTGATGACTTTCACCCGTGTTAAACACTCTGCTTTTCACTACTTATTGAAGGAAAATATAAGAATAGTAGTTTTTTTATATTATAATATTTACTACGATTATAATAACATGAGTAGTAACAATTTTTGAAGCGAAGCGAAGCTTGAAGATTTGAAGCGCTCGTAGCGAAGTTTGCTTGGCCATTCTGAATCGATCAGCAAAGTTAAGCAACGTCCGCCGCGGTCAGGAGTTGGATGGGTGACCGCTGGTGACATTACTACTGAGCGCTTCCATGCTTCGGAGGGCACGTTAAGCCGTCGGTCCCGGTTGTTGTCTTAGGATGGCAGTCGTTACAGCATGGTGGTGGGGCACTTTGCGAATGCCCGCCTGGCTAGCTACCACCCTCAAGTTGAAAATCTGTCGCCAAGCACCTAACGGTGTGTTCCGGCAGCTGTCCTTGAGAGCCAGTAATTCTAGGTTAGCCTGTACAACATCTTCGACCACATCATCACTTACCATCAGGTGAGATAGTGGTCAAAGGCTAGTCTAAGTTCACAAAGTCATATTAATTATTCTAAACTAATATTAATAAAGAGGAAAGATTTCATTGTTTGTTTGTTTGCATTTTATAGGCTCTGAAACTACGATTTGAAAAATTCTTTCGTCATGAGAACCCAACATTATCCTTGATGAACATAGGCTATAGAAGATTTCCAAAAAGTCAGGGATCCGTATAAGAACTTCGATAATAAGATAAGATAAATATTTATTTGCAAAAGAAAACTTCACCTAGATACATTATATGACTTAAAACTAAAGACGTCTTTTACATTGAATTTTGATGCAAGTTACAAAAGCCAAAGTAACCCAAAGTGCGAAAAAAATACCAGAAGAATCGTTATATCGCCGACGTTGGCGGAATTATTGAAAATAGAGCAAAGTGATGTGCTACAATTTTATAGAACACATCAATATCTATAAAAAGTACACAATTCTATAAGGCTCCGTTTCAGAATGTCCTAATAAAGTTTCGTGTTGCTAACCAACATATAAAATAACTAAATTACAAAAATGACACTTAACATGTAGCACTATTCTAGCCTATCCATCGGTTAAACGATGGATAGGCTAAATCGATGACTGTGAAACGGAAAGATAGTGTTTTCTTTAATAAATATGGTCTGGGTTGTATACTTAACCGGAACTTACTCAAACATTCTGAAACGGGGCCTAAGTCTAACTATTATAGTCATGTTACAACTACTTTTGATGTGTTTAAATTTAGAATTTTTGAAATTTTGTTTAATACCCGTGTGAACCCGGGATGGACAGCTAGTATGTTATAAACTAGTTTTTTTTAGCCTTTACGTAAACCCAACCGTAGTTACACAACTTATAACTTGTGTCATAAGAGCAGAGTATTTTACAACAAAAAACTTAGACATCTAAGTTTGTTTACACCAATGGTTACCATGGTTACAAGTCCTTCCCACCCTTGAGAAGGAAGCATTTACTATGAGTTTTTCCGACCCTTAGGTGGGAAGCAACGTCTTCTACCCGCTACGCGAATCAAACAAACACTACTTTCCAAGTATAAGAAATGAAAAATAATATGTATACATAAGAAATGCATGAAGTTGCTATGTTGGTGCCTACTTCGCTCAGCTTACATCCGATGTTTGATAATATGAGGCGACTAAAGGTTAAATTGATGGTGGAAGCAGCGCCTTCTGAGGAATTGTTATTTTACTCTGCGGTCCCCAAGACACCTGCCATGCGTGGGGATTATGGCAAACCCTCCCTTAATGGGGGAGGCTGTGTTCAGCAGTAGACAATCCAGCAGACACAGTATATGCGAAGTATTTCTTCCTTATTTTCCAAACACTAAATACATATAACATAATATAATATTATATAACTTTGGAATGTTGTTGAATTCCTCCTTTGTCTTTTTTCCCGGATTTCAAAGGAATACCTCCTTTCATTTATCAGAAATGTTTTCGCTTAAAAAATCTCATTTAACTTGCACGAACACATCTGAAGGGACACATATTGATTGAACAATTTACGTATAAGGAAGTTATCGGAGTTTACAGAAGTGTTCGATTTGGGTCGTCGGCCCTTACGTCACTTCTCTTATTTAGAACGGTTTAGTTATACGGTTATTGAAATTCCTTAATAGTTAGATAGGAATCTGTTTCAGAGGGTGTGATTAATGTGATAATGTTTACGATAATAGTGTTAATGTTATACAGTAGGAATTTACGTTTGCGTTTTAGCGACGAACGTAACTCGAATCTATGGATTCCTTACATCTGATGTATATGAAATGAGAATTCATCAGCATCAGGTGCATGTTTCCATTTGTCAGCGATTTTTTTTCGGAATAGTTTGAAGGTGTGGAGCTTAGCATAAATATTTTCAACAATCCTTTAATATTCTTAAATGTGGAAGTGTGTTTGTCTCCTCCTGAGAAGATCATGTTTTGGATTCGGAAAAAATTGTAGATTGTTTACCAAGGGAGGCTTACAAGCGCTTTAAAGGCGGAGAAAAAAAGAGGAGGAGTGGATCGAATGATTCTAGAGTAGAATCTTGAGTGCAGGGAGAGATTCAAAGTTACTCGAGCTCAAAATAGTTGTTGGCACCCGAGGTGGACACTCTACTTTTTATCACCCATTATGAGAAAATAAGTAAGTGCAACTTATGAATAAGAATAGTACGTTTATTTATTTAGATATAATAAGGAAAAATAAGACAGAGCATAAAAACGGTTAGAAGCTAATGTTTATATTTGAACAATTATGGAAGTGCATACCTAGTTGCAATTTTATACAAAGTATATAAAGTACTATTTATTTACAAAGAATTAGATATAGTCTCAGAAAACGTCTTCTCAGGATGTAGTTTTTGAGAAACTGTATTATTTTTTAGGTTGTAAAAATATAAACATATTTAATTAAAAAAAAATACAGCCTGTAACTTGTTCAAACAATGTTTGTGATTGATCCCTTTGGTGATTGGAATTTTTACTAAAAATATTGACATTCTAAATTCAAATGACTATTTGTCCCTCACATATTAAAAGGCTATTTTAGGCTCTGTTTACGAAAAATAAACTAGCTCTTTTCAAAGAGATGATAAAAATATATATTATGTTCGGAAATTTTGAAAATATATTCGTGTTGAAGGTTTCTTCAAAAAAGCTCTATTTGAACGATGTTGAATTATTTTTTGGATTCTTAACTTTTATATGATATTTTTAATACGCACAAGGACGCGGATAGCCTCGTCCTTGTGCGTATCAAAAACGTGTGCCTTGTCCTTGTGCTTTTAAAAAGTTGTGCCGCCACGCACAACTTTAATATATGACATTGAACTTTGTTTGATTCACATTTTATTTTCCATTACGAACCTCTAATTGAAATGTTTCGCCCACATAAGGAAATCTAAATTTTATAGCAAGTGACAAGGGCGATAAATGTTGAATACGTAAGAAATTAATAGGTTCCTCTAGTGACTGTTGACTATATATTTTATGTTCACTCTTTCATGATATATATATAATTATGCATTAGATTATATATTACTCAGTTAGTTTTTCTTGTTTAAAGGTGCTGAGTTTTTCTATAATTTTATCTGCTAGGGTTTTGCCTACTGAAACAAAGTATTTATTACAATTATTAAGTGAATGAATAGGGTTACCATCTATACAATTTTCTAGTTCAAATGTAGTGTTGGTGTTCACTGAACTGTTACAAAGATCTTTAATTACTCAGATCATGCCCAGAGTCTTTTTGAGTCATTCTTATTTTCTTGTAGTCGGCGATTATTATACTCATTTTTTAGCTTTTTTAATAGTTTGTTACAATAATTCCGGTATCTAGTGTAAATTTTACGGCGAACTATATCATCGGGATGTAATCTACAGTCCATGTGAAATAGGTAGGTAAGTAGTAAATATACAATAATTTTTCATGCTTGGTAATGTATTTATCTCGAATTAGGTAATATTCTGGCGTCATAAACATCGAAAATATACAATTGATTGTACGACATAGGAAGAGACTATCATTTAAATAGGCAACTGACGTGCTTATCGGGATACTGCTATTAAATTAAGCGCAGGCGTCCATACTTTCAACAACTCATAATGTATATCTCCGTCATTTTGAAAAATTTCAACAAATACATTTATGGACTTATCAAACCTGCTTACAAAATTTCGTGAGAGTCAGTTGGGAATTGCGACCGGTTGAGGAGAATAACCGGACATACCTCCTGATATACCACATCATGCATTTTTCTGTAAGTTGAAGCAGAGACGCTTCGCTCGAACTAAGTTCTCGCTCGGTCAAAATGCTACTAATCTGTTGAAAAATTCTTACTCGATAAAATATAACGAAAATGATTCATTGACGTGAAATATCACTACCTAGGTGCTTAGTGTAATGAATGATCCGTTTGTACTCGTAATCAACATAGAATGACTCGTGCTCAGTCACATGTAACAAATAGGTATATGTTATGAAAATGTATTTATTGACTTTGTCCATTGTAAAATAACTGTAAGAGATAAATTATTTGTAATTCAAAATGAAATATCCTTAATTTGACGCAAATAATTATAATAATTGACCTTCATTTTAAGTTATATTTATGATTCTAAATTAATCCAGATTGTTAGTTTAACAAAGGAATGCGTCACTTAATTACGTATACTTCAGCTTGCAATGCCCTTACAGGCCACATAATTATTACTAGTCTAGACACATACTTATACGTATAGCTGTCTGTAATCACTTGTATTATGTTTGCATTAATAAACGAATATGAATACAGTTGTTAAGTCTCATGTGCCTGTATTTTGTCTGACTCTGCCTGCTGAACTGCTGCCTGAATACACTGTGAGGAGTAGGCGAACAAAACGTCACATTTCCGCTTTTAAAGATTTTACAGAAACAAAAAAAACTGCGTGGCCTTTTAGCCTTAAAACATTGAGCTGTATATTTTTAGCATCAAATTAGACAAAAAATCAATATAATTTACGCATCTTTTATCTTATCCGTATTATTTATAGGTTTTGTGTTATTTGCAAAATAAAATTGCAGAAGTGACGTTTTGTTGGGTAATAAATAAAAATGCCTCTTTGTTGGGCCATTTTATGGAAAAGTAACTTTCTGATAGGGATACCCATGGAAATGTAACATTTATTGAGACAGTAAAATTAACAATTTTGTCTGTAAGTTAATCTTAAAATTATAACAAATTAAATGTGAACGGGGCAATGTTCAAGAGAGACACAATCACAGGATTCGTTCATTTCCTCATCACCGTCACCCACTTCGCCGTAGTCTTCTCCGTTTATTATCAGCTTGTACCAGCCTAATTCTTCCCTATTTGACCAATTTTCTCCATATATTTTGGTCAGCAACGATTTCACGTAATTTTTTTTGGCACTTCTTAATACACGTCCAATTCGTAGTGTTCTCAAAGTAATATTCTCAAAAGAATTGCGTCTTTTTAGCAAATTTAATATCCCCCGAGATAAATCTATAATTTTCAAAACATTGCACTCTACTTTCTACAATGCCATCTGGTTTGACATGTTTTTTTTATCGATATTCTTTTATAATTTTGGATTTTTTCAATCCTCTTGAAGTTATCTTCAAGTCCTTTAATATCACGTAAGTCCCAATCGTTGCCTAAGACGTGTACTTGCCCGAATTTTGAGTAATACTCATTATACTCTGCTTTTGTGGTAATTGCTGGATAAACTTTCAGCTCCTTTTCAACACGCCCAAATACTCGATCTGCAGGAAGGAACGAGTGTCCGCGAACAGGATACGTTATCACGATTTCATTGACGTGTTGTGGGTTAGATTTTGAAAGCCAGTACAGGAGAATATGAATAATGTGGGAGTTCTTATTTTGGTCTCCACAGCCATCACAAAAGAGTCTTAAAACTTTGATACTTGGGTTAATGAGCAGAGTTTTAGTTAAATAGGAAAACATTGCTGATCCGATTTCAACGGAGCCCTTTCCAGCTTGCTCTTCAGTCCAGATGTAGAAGTTGGGGGATTAAGATTTCATGCCAACTATGCAAAAGGTATAGTAAGAAATCTGCCTTGAATAGTAAGCGTCTTGTATAGGGCTCTTGGGCAATGGGCGAATTTGTTGTAAGTCAAAGCAAAACGATATGGAGTTTTCATCAGTTTCTTTAGTCAATTTATAGAATGCATTGGCTCTCAAGCTATGAATGCGTTTTTCGGTCATTATTTCTAAACGCTTTTGGGGATCTTGCTCAGCCTTCAGTCTGTTGTTTAGCAATATACACATACTACAAGCATCTGATGCAGGAAGGGTTGAAGCCGATGTTGAAGTTGTTGACGAAAATTTTACGGAAAACTTCTGTTTTACTTTCAATTCCATATCCACTTCGTCGTTGTACATTTTGCGCAGTTATGTTATGTTCAAATCGCATGACAGGTAGACTCTTTTAGATTTGTCCCTACCGTAATGGCTTTTAAGAGCAGGCAGTTTTTTTATAAAAGCCATTACACTTTCTGTTTTAGCTGCGTATTTGGTCTTTTTTCTGTCCCCACCTCTATTTTCTTTGGGAATGCCTCCTTGAGCCACGGTTTTGGAAATAGTATGTAACCGTCGGAACCTATGTCAAATACCCTCATTAAGAATTTCTTGCATACGCAGAGCATCTTTTTGTGTCTTAGTAAGTAAAACGAGGTGTTGAATTTTCGTGCCCTAGAAGAAATGGAGTTCCTTTTTGTACGGTCATTACGTTCTGGTGGGTACGGTAGTACAAATCTGCATAAGTAAATATCCTGCTTCTCCTTTCCTATTTGATGGTAAAAGTATTTTCTGTTCTTCAAAACATCAGACAGTGTAATCTTTGAGCACTTGAACTTGCTTGAGGGTGGGTGGTAGCAAGGCTGTACAAAATGAACGCCAAGTGAATCTTTATCAGTATATCTGCAAATTTAAGAAAGCTTTAGTAAACTTACTTATAAAATATATGTGTAGAAAGTAAGTACATAGATTTGTTGACGGTATTGAATTCCTCTGGAAGTGACAAAGCAGTTACAATCAGTTTTTTTTATTGCTGATAGGCTAGCCTTTGACCTGATGGTAAGCGATGATGTGGTTATTCAGGCTATTTTAGACTTACTGGCTCTCAAGGACAGCTGCTGAAACATTCCGTTGGGTATTATTCTTTATAGAAACAAGAATATAAATGATCATTTTTAATCACATGCAGCACAAACTCACAATCAAAAGAATTGCGTCTTTTTAGCAAATTTAATATGGGCTCATCCCCCGAGCTAAATCTATAACTTTCAAAACATTGCACTCTAGCTTCTACAATGCCATCTGATGGTAAGTACTACTTCAACTCACAAATGACCATTAGGTACTTCAATACATAACAAAATAGCATTGTGACATGCACCTACGAGTACAAAAACGTTTATTATAGTACATTTGGGGGCTTACTTGTTATTCCTAATTGCAATTATTCTTCTCTCAGCTACTTTCTTTTTTCTTATCCAACTGTTCATTTCTTTCACTGCAACACTTGACATTTTTCCAAAAACATCTACAAATCTCAGGTCGCAATGCAAACATGAAAATAAACTGAAGGTAGATTTAAAACCATTGACATTTGACACTAACATCTCATTTTGGTATTGCAAATAAATAAAATGTAAAAGATCGCGTTTAGAGAGCACATAATGTGTATTGGAAAAGAAGCTTTTTGATAGATATTCAATTGAAGGCTTAGAACAGTAAGACATATTTTTTTTAAAAGTATCGTTTTGAAGGAATAGTAGTTTTTTAATGTCTGATTTGTTCAATAAAAATAGCGTTTTGTCGAGATTTAATTGCATCAAATAATAGGTATCAGGGTTGCCAACATAAATCATTCAAAAAAATCGAAACGTAAAAAAATTGAAAAGTGACGTTTTGTTCGCCTACTCCTCGTTTGGTGCTTATAATTTTCTACTTGAGTGGGTACAGTTAGCTAGCCAGGCAGGCTAGCCATTTGCTATTACATGTATTTTTACCTTTATTGTTCAAAAACGTACGTAAACAAATTTCGTATAATGTTTCGAACTTTTGGGTTGTTTGTTCGATAAAACGCCAGCAGGGTTCTTCATTATTATTTATGAGGCAGGTATGCCACTTTGAGCACCAATGAACTTAGCACTTAAATATCAGTACTAAAATTATAAGTGCGTAAGTAACTCTGTCTGTCTGTTACGCTTTCACGCCAAAACTACTGGACCGATTTGAATGAAATTTGGTATGGAAATAGTTTGAGACCCGGGAAAAAACCTAGAATACGTTTTAACCAACTGCACAAAAGGAGGTAAATTTTTTTGCGCGATAACCGACATACGCGCTGGCGGAGCCGCGCCCGGAAGCCTAGTATATATATAAATAAAATGCCTCAACAGTATATGGCAAGCCCGAAGACAAATACAAATAAACAATAATACAGTGAGCATTAACTAATTAAATAAAAAAATAACAAATAAAAAAAATAAAAAAAATAACATTAAATAACAAGAAACCTCAGAAAATGTATAAAAAGGTGAAGAATCATTCAGAGATGCTGCATAGGTATAAAATTTATGACTCTCTAATACATAATAATAGAGAAGAATTCATAATAAGGAAACTTTTCATCGTATATGCCAATTATTCCCGATATGATATACATCATTCGCAAAGACGAAATTGTAATAAAACTGCCATCTCCAAAACGAAGCAATAAAAGAGAGGGTCCATAATGTTGAATGTCTTATTTAGATTAGATTATACTATACTGATTTAGATTTTATATTTCATTCTATATTTTATTCCATATCTGTTTGAACTATTTTCCAAATTTATATGATAATTTACGATATCCGTGGAATATTTTCTCTGTATTATGAAAAACTCAAAGCACGTTAAGCCGTCAGCCCCGGTTGTTGCCTAAGGATGGCAGTCTTTATAACATGGTGGTAGGGTATTTTGCAAATGCCCGCCTGGCTAGATACCACTCTTAAAAGTCTGTTGCTAAGCACCCAACTGTGTATTCCGGCAGCTGTCATTGGGAGCCAGTAATTTGAGGTTAGCCTACTCGTAAACAACTTCTTCGACCATTACTTACCATCAGGTCAGATAGTAGTCCAAAAGCTAGTGATAAACTTACACATCAATTAAAATTTAGTACTGTTAGATACTGGTTATTGTTTATTTTTTATAAGCCGCCAGCAACTTTGACCGCATGGAAATGGGTTATATGTCTATATGGTTTTTGTTTAAAGAGAACAAACCCGCCAGCCAGTGTTACAAATAAGTCGGCGCACTATACAGATCAAAGGAATGCTACACAGTGGTATGTATATCGATTTTTTGATAACGCAACTAAAGAATTCAAAGGTCTCAAAGGAGCGCACACCGCATTAAAAGTTATGTTAGACGGATTTGACAAAATTCGCGGAAATTTTCAGTCAATTTCCTGAAGTGTTTACGTTATCGGAACTCGGCAGGTGCTCGTTTTGTAAAACTTGTCATTGATTCGCAATTTTTGTGACATTTCATAAGCCCACCGAATAATAGATCCCATAGTTCGGTAGACATACCTATCGGTATTAGTTCATAGGTATATTTATATCCGAACGTACGAACCTCCTTTTAACTTTATCTAAATTTACATAGTAACAAAGTAGGCATATATATATATATATATATCAAGTTAATAAATTAGGTTAGTATATAATATCGTCATGCAAACAGTAAATATTTACACAAAGGCATTGCCATTTTTAACGTACCTACAATTTAGTAGCGTTATTTAATTTATCACTTTACTAAATAAGTATCACGAAGAGGCAGTTTTGAATTAGTGATGGCTCAGTGGCATTGGCTATGGACTGACTTCATTGTAGGTGGAAGGGCATTTTGCGAATGTCCACATGTCTAGCGACCCCCCTTAAATAGAAAATCTGTCGCCAAGCACCTAACGGTGTTTTCCGGCAGCTATCCTTGCGAGCCAGTAATTCTAGGTTAAGCCCGCTTGGCAAGCGACCACCCTCAAGCAGAAAATCTAGTCGCCAAGCACCTAACGGTGTGTCCCGGCAGCTGTCCTTGAGAGCCAGTAATTCTAGGTTAAGCCTGTAATCACCTTCGAACACATCATCACTTACCATCAGGTGAGATTGTGAGCAAACGTTTTTTTTATCAGCTATAAAAAAAAACATCATCACTTATCATCGTATCACTCAAATCGACATTGCGGTCAAGGGCTTACCAATCAGCAATAAAAATAAAAATATTCTAGTAAATAAGACGTCGGGCATGATGACATTAGCGGGGCATTATGCGGTACCCTGTTGTGAAAGCGACATGGTGTTCCCAACATGCTTCGTGTTACAGCGCGAACACTTTAATGTATTTTTTCATAACTGATCTGCTAGTTTTTGACCACTATCTTACCTGATGGGAATAGATGATGTTGACAAAGATTTTGTACAGCTGACCTAGAATTTCTGGCACTCAAGAATATCGGCCGGAACACACCGTTAGGAGCTTGGAGTCCAATTTTCTACTTGTTGTAACTAGGTGGACCTTTGCAAAATGCCCTACCACCATGCTATAATGGCCGCCATCCTAAGACAGCAAGGCTGAGCAAGCTCACTACTTGCGCTACAAAATAGTACCTACGTGAATAAGTAAAATATCACTGAAACTGGTTCGAAAACGCTTCGCTAAAAAATTCTAATTCTATTACTTAAACAAAACAGAAACAAAAACAGTAAAAATCATCAAATGGTTATAGGTTATATAATTATTCCTTATTTTCACAGCTGGGTAAAAACCTAACAGTAAATAGGTTTTTTAAAAATTTGGACTTATATAATGAAGTTTTGCTATTTCTAGTTAAAAATAAAAACAAAGCAGTTAGTACATACATAGTTCTTTTAACAACTGAATACGAAAAAGTGGAGGAAAATTCAAACTATTATCGCTGGATTTGAAAGCAATTGTGTAACTGGACAAAAGGAAAACTTTTTAGTGTGACAAGAAAAACAAAATAACAGTTATTACTCGTATATATGTGACTTCAAAATTGCTCTTACCTTGCGGCCTTGTAAGTAATAAAAACAGCAAACGAGCATTGTCCTCTATATACTAATTATCTCGATGCAAACGAGTCTATTTTTCCTAAAATATAAATGTAGCTAAGCACGCTATGTGTATTACCTGAATGCAATATAAGTGATGACAATCTTTTGATTCTATACTAATAGGTCACGTAGGTATCAACTGATTTGTTGACTAACTCACCTATTCTAGGTAATATATCTCAATAACTTAATTCCATTAAAAAATATTCAACCCCTTATAAATTCAAATTTCAAATTCATTTATTTACAAGAATGTAGTATGGATGCAGCAGGTGGTAATGCTTAAAAAATATACATTTACATTCTACCATTACAATAGTGTGCAAATTAATACCATATTTATTTTTTTTTAAAAAACATTACCTGAACAAAAAAAATAATTTACTTAATTTAATAATCAATACCTTGCAATTTAAGTAAACTTATCAAAATACAAAATAAAATAACTATGCACACTAAAATGAATTAAGTACATATATATTATAATATTTAAAATATGACTATTTATTATGAATAAATTGAACAATTTGACATCACACACTAAATTAATAACATTAAAATATTTTTAATTTATTCAATAAATTATAATAAAACCATCATTCATATATAATAGCAAAATAACTATAAAAATTAAAATAATTTCAATGTCATAAATTCGTTAATGTTGTAAAAAGAATGGTTAGCTAGCCACTTAAAGGTAGGTATGGTCAGCCTACATGGGTCAAAATGTCATATTAGGTAAAACCTATCAATTTCAGGTACACTTTGTTCAACTGTCAATCCCGGAGTTATTCATATGTTATTTATGAATTGAATGAGAAAATATATAACCTAGGTATTCTTCAATAGATACACATGCTACTTAAAAACATGCTAATGAGCAGGATTTAAACAACCTTAATTGTAAGCTATAATACTCACCTTTGCTCGTTTAATCGTTTGAAGCGCTCGTAGCGAAGTTTGCTTAGCCGTCAGCTAAGTTAAGGAACGTCCGGCGCGGTCATGAGTTGGATAGGTGACCGCTAGTGGCCTAAAATGTAGTTGTGATTTTGACGGAACAAACACAAAGCCCACCTCATATTATGCAGTAACCTCTACCTACACACACCCTGAGACACAGTTGTTTAGTTTCATGTACCTACCTGTAATTTTACTAGCTCTCAAGGACTACTTCCGGAACACACTTAGGTTCCTTTTTTTTTTTTATTGGTGATAGGTAAGCCTTTGACCACAATCTCACGTGAGTAAGTGATCATGTGCGGTCGAAGGTGTTAACAGGCTTAACCTAGAATGACTGGCTCTCAAGGACAGCTGCCGGAACACACCGTTAGGTGCTTGGCGACAGATTTTCAACTTGAGGGTGGCGGGCCAGGCGGGCGTTCGCAAAAATGCCCTTCCACCATGCGGTGAAGCTCAAGCCCGCAGCGGGATTCGAACCATGGACCTGCTGCGCGGCAGTCCATAGCCAAAGCCACTGAGCTATCACTGCTTCAAAACTGCTGGCGACAGGCTCAGACTTTACTACTTGAGAGTTGTAGCTTCCGCGATGCGGTGAAGCTCAAGCCGCCGGTGGGGATATAACAATGGACTTGCGACACGGTAGTCCATAACAATTAACGCTCAGCCATCATTGCTTCAATAGCTAAAAATGTTTTATTCTATGGTGTAAATATTGTTACGGCGCAAGGGCTCGAACAATCTAGAAAAATCCAACGTCAGTAAACAAGTAAAATAAATCAAGAATGTACCTCTTCACACAAAAGGTTTTAAAAAAAAAAGAAATAATTAAAGAATTAAAAAACACGCCTGCCGTACCAAAAAGTGTACGAAAAAATTACAAACATGTTACATGATTTTAATGTTGAATGGCCACAATGTAGGTGATTATACAACTATTCCAAGGAACTGTCCCCCGACTGCAATGAAAGATTGGTTATCTGTTTTCCATTTTTGGGTTCAATGGTGTTTTAATTACACAGTAAATATAATCTATTTAGTACCTACATTGTGGCCATTCAACATTAAAATCATGTAACATGTTTGTAATTTTTTCGTACACTTTTTGGTACGGCAGGCGTGTTTTTTAATTTTTTAAATATTTCTTTTTATTTCGTACCTTTTAGTGATAAAACAATATTTTTGCAAACGCACAATGTGCCACAAAACATAACTTATATATTTTTGGAAATTAGTATCACGCAAAAGATAACGTGAAATATTTTTTTATGATTAATTAATTATTAATGATAACTTTGAGGTCTTTCAGTTCCTGCAGAGACTTTTTGTCATGGGGGTCGTTGATAAGCTTTCGTGGATCTAAAACACCAATTCTTCTAGCTCTCTGACGCGACTAAGAGCTCAGCCGGAAGACGTCCACTGTTGAACAAATGCCTCCCCCATAGAACGCCACAAAGAATGGCTATTAGCCACTTGTGACCATTGGCCACCCGCGACTTTTATGATATCGTCAATCCATCTAGTGGGGGGCCTACCAACTCTACGTCTTCCGGTCTACCATGGTACCCACTCGAGAACATTTCTTCCCCATCGGTTATCAGTTCGTCGAGCAATGTGGCCCGCCCATTGCCACTTCAAATTGCAAATTCTGAAAGCTATGTCGGTGATTTTGGTTCTTTGGCGAATATCCACGTTCCGGATTTTATCGCGCAAAGAAACGCCGAGCATAGCTCTCTCCATGGCTCGTTCAGTGACTCTGAGCTTGTCCATAAGGGCCACTGTTAAGGACCACGTCTCGGTGCCATATGTCATCACTGGGAATACACACTGGTTGACGACTTTGGCCTTCAGGTACTGTGGGATCTTTGACGAGAAAATGTCGCGTAACTTCCCGAACGCTGCCCATCCGAGTTGGGTCCTTCGGGCGTTTTTTTTTTCCAAATTGGACCTACCCAACTGGACAGTCTGTCCCAGGTAAAATTACATAAACTTTGCCATTTGGCAAAAATTTTAGCGCCTAGATCCACGACGGCTCTGTCCAATGTCGTTCCTTGCAGGTTGTGCTCTGTCACAGCCTTACATAATTTCAGTGGTAGCATGTACCGCTCAACTTTACCTTGACCCCGTAACGCGTCAAATTCGACAGCGCTAGGCTCAATTTTGACACCCAAATTGACTGTATTGCCACGTTTCGTTTTGTCATAGAACTCAACGATAACGGCTTAAGGTAACTCTCCCGGTTACGACGTAGCGCTGGCCATAAGAATTATCGGATGATCCCCATTGCGCCATTTACCAAGCCATGTCCAAATTTAATATTTTTCCGCAACATTACCCTAGAACCAATAGTAACTTTTAAGAATGGAACAATACCTCCTCATACGTCTTTTATTGTGTAGTTTTAGTGTCTTAATACGTCTTTTATTGGGATCAGAAAGTATAAATTCGGGTTTTGGCCGCTGTCCGTTGGTTTTGGCTTCTACGGATGTATCTGATGCTACCACGTCAAACATCCGGCAAATTTTGGCGAGTTCGATGGTCATCGTTTGATTTTGATTTGGTGGTTCGATTCATCCACCTGTCTTTTCGGGGGAAATTTTCGCACATACTCGCCATCTGGTCCAGTAAGTGGTACTGTACGATGATCCAGGATTTCAACCCGTAAACTATTCAAAATATCGACAAATGTGGTGTCGTCTGCTTGCCTCACATTCTGTGGCAGTTTGCAGAAGCTATATAACGTCCATAAATCCATTTTAGGCACTTAAATGTGGCGGTTGTTTAAAGCAGTAGTATGCAATAAATGATTCTGATTCTGATTCTGATTCAGTATGCTCCGCTGACAGATTTAGCTACTAGTGGAAGCTGCATCAAGTCATTAACAGTAAAATGTTAACACCGCCAAAATAATCATTTCTTGTAGTTGTGTATGAAATGCCTTTCTTTCTGAAGGCGTTCTCCGGTCAAAAAACGCATGGTTTCTGTCCTGCTGAATGCCGGTGATTTATTTATTTGTATTACTTGTGTCTACAAGAAGCAAGTGTAGAAACGGATAAGACAATATTTATTACTTTTGATATTAGTTAACCAATGTATATTGAATACTTCTGTTATATATTTTTGTTATGTACTAAGCAAGCTCTAGACGGTGCTAGTAATATTTGTAAAATTTTCACGATTTTTTTTTTATTTTATTTTAATTTCATGAACTATGGCCCCCTCTTTATTTTTTTTTAAACATTCACTAGCCTATGTTACCCGGAATAACTCAACGCTTCTAATGATATGACAAACATCAAAATCAGTTCAGCCGTTACAAAGTCATGGTGGAATAAAGAAACTCACAAACATACATACATACATGAACCCTAAAAACATAACTCTCCTTTTTTTGGGCAGTCGTGTAAAAAGGGTCGCTTCTGTTCTCAGGCAACTAGTAAACAACCACAGTATAAGTACTAGTTAACTTTCGTGGAATTTCATACAAAAGTTGTTTACGTTAGAAGGATCATTTATGGCCATTATTGTTTTTCTATCTAGACTATAAGTGAACTTTCTGGAAACCATGACTTTTGAGTATAAATAGGGTCGGGTCCGGGCCGACCAGTCAGTCTTACTTTGAGTTCGAAACGATCAACAGTGCGATTATCTTTGGACCAAATGCTCCAAGCGCGAATAGTGAAGTACAGTGAAGTTTGTGAATAGTGTTCTGTGAAGTGCGAGCAGTTCAGTCTTATAGTGTTGTTGGAAGTGACTGTGGAATTGTGGAATAAAGGTGTCAGTGTGTCGAAAACGTATTGCATTATTTATCCCGAACCCCCAGCTCGTAACAATTTTTAATTTGTACAACTGTAATTACGAGTATGTGGCGTTGCTAATAGTTATTCATGTATCTGAGCATTATATAGACCAGGTCGAATAGTGCTGCAGTAATTACCTACACTACAATATCATGCGCAAAGTGAAGATAAATTGAACCGGCACCCTGCAGTCTCTTCAGTTGGATTGACTGGTCGTAAAGTAAACCATTATAACAGCGACATGCGGTTGAATATCTAGATGTTTACTTTAAATACTTGAAAGCTTTTTCGGAAATCCTACTTTTTTAAGAGGCTGAAAGTCGTCTAACTAACGGGTGAAAGGCGATTTGTATAAGACTCTTACATCTACCGCTGAACGAAATGAAAGCCAACGGAATCGTACATGGCTTATTACGTAACGTAGTTCACATATTAAGGAGCTTGGCGACAAATTTTACGCGACTTTCAAGGAATTCTCTTGCTTTCTTGGAAATTCCCGCGGCCTATCGCGGATTCTTTCATCGGTGACACTGGATAATCCACAAAAAGTGGCTCTGATTTGAAGTTGTAGTACAGTATCATTGTTTACGTACCACGCAATAACAATCATGAATTCCAATGAAAAGTTGATCCACTTATATGGTTCAAAAATAAAATTGTTTGGATCTCAAAGCGTAGCCGCGAGAACTCTTTGGCACTCACAAATTCATGCGCGTTCTCTCGTAAAGCGGCGATCCGCCGCGTTCCGTTCCGCGAGAATATAAATTGAGCTGGCTTAATTAGTTTTGGAAACAGCTTTATTGGCTCTCAATTTTTAATTCAGAACAAAATTTTACTTTGAAGAATATTGATTCGGTTTCTTTAACCATCATTATATATCAGATTACCTACAAATATTATTTTTATGACAAATTCAAAGTCAAAATCAAAAACTGATCATATTTAAATCTAAATCTTATACTTACAAAAATTTATGGCATGGGATAACTGGGATAAAGCGCTGGATTAACACATATCACAATTTTATCATCATCATCGTAACCGCGGGGCGCAGCTAGTATACATTAATTTTACATACTTGGTAATGTATCTGTCTCGACTCGAATTAATATACTGGCAACAAAGCCTACAAAAACATGGAAAATAAAAAATTGATTTCACGAGAGAGAGAGCCTATCACTTTTAGGCAACTGACGTGCGTAATGAAATTGCCGTTAAAATAAGCGCAGGCGTCCGTACTTTCATTCAACACCTTATCATGAACGTTTTAAAAAAATCTAAAAACTGAATCGACGAAGAAATTTTATGGACTTATCAAACCTGCTCACAAAATTTCGTAAGAATCGGATGAGAAATGCGACCTGTAGCGGAGAATAACCGGACATACGAAAGCATTTTTGTCGAAGTTGAAGCAGAGACGCTTTGGAGCAAAATTTTTTTTATGCCCCAGGATGGAATTTAAAAAACAATTCTGTGCTCCAATAATTTGTAAAATATGATTTTGGCTTAGCACGCGGTAGTGCTAATCATATTTAGAAATACATATTTAAATATATTCTTGTTTTGTCCTTTGTTTTATTAGAAATATTCTACCGATCGACGACCCCTCTGAGTAGTGGGATATGGGTATGAAGAAGAAGATGAGGTTCAAGTGTTGTTATCCATCTAAAACAGTTCTGAATCTCTTAACTTCTACTGTACTGTAATGAGACTGAGACTGTAATTTTGACAGCTGTCACAAGGTAAATGCTTATCAACATGCTAGTTTGCATTCAACTATAACCTGATAGTGAAATTCATAAGAAACATATTAAGCAACAGCTGTTAGTACCTGTTTTAGCATATAGAAGGTTTTTGAGTGGGTACCACGTTACACAGGAAGACGTAGAGTTGGTAGGCCCCTCACTAGATGGACTGACGACATCGTAAAAGTCGCGGGTAGCCAATGGTTAAAAACGACTAATAGTCGTTCTTTGTGGCGCTTTATGGGGGGGTTTTTAACAGTGCACGTCTTCCGGCTGATGATAATGATGATGATATATAGATAGGGCTAGAATGTCAGCCCACTCAACCCCCGCCCCCAATTGCTACCTGTGGGTGTCGTAAAAGGCATCTAACACGTCCTATAGGGTCGTTACGGCGTGGTGGTAGGGAATTTTGCGAATGCCCGCCTGGCTAGCTACCACCTTCAAGTAGATAATCTGTCGCCAAGCACCTATCGGTGTGTTCCAACAGCTATCCTTGGGAACCAGTAATTCTAGGTTAGCCTGAACAACATCCTCGACTACATCATCACTTACCATCAGGTGAGATAGTGGTCAAAGGCTTATTTATAAGGCCTAAAAAAGTAAATTCAAATTTAATTATTTTATTGCATTATCACAGGGTATATACAAAAATGGTCTTATAAATTGGGTGAGCGCTGTGGTATACCATTAAAGTGTGCAGCATATCTTATTTTTCATTATTGTAAATATTAAATTATTATAATACATATTCAAATTCAAATCATTTATTACGCAAAACATGGGTAAAATTACAGATGGTTGAAGAATAAATTACAAATGAAGTGCGCCATGCTCTAACCTATTGGTATGCGAAATTATATACTTAACGTTATTATTGGAACATAGAAAGTTATAAAATAATTAGTAATATATTGATACGCAATTCTAAAATATATGGTCACAAATTAAATCTATGTACCTATGTCATATTGAAAAATATTCTCATTACAATAATTAATCAAATTTTATTAACATGTCAAATAAATTCTATGTCTTATCCTTAAGAAATTCATCAATTGAATAATATGTTTTGTCAATTAAAAATTTTCTTAGTTTACATTTAAAAATATTAAAACTTTGGATATCTTTCAAAAGCCGCGGTAACTTATTGAAGATTTCCACCCTCTTTACAAAAGTACTATTAGTATAAAGTGCCAGTCTTCGTTTTGGCGCACGGAGTGTATTTTTGTGCCTCTCACTAGTTAGGGTGTCATAGTCATTTATATTAATTCTTACCAGGATGGCTGACTCATATATATATAATGACGGAAGGGTTAGCAATTTCAGTTTTCTGAAATATGGCTTACACGTGTCTCTTTGTCTAATTCCACATATAGCTCGAACACATTTCTTCTGAGCTTTAAATGCAGAGTGCTTTTTAGGACTATTTGCCCAAAATAGGACACCATACCTTAACTTAGATCCGACGTAAGCATAATACGCGCTCAATAGTGTTTTTTCGTTAGCGACCTTCCGCAACATATGCAGTGCATATGAGAACTGATTTAATTTGTTACATACATGATCCACATGTGAATTCCACATATGTACTTATTAACTGCAATTGTTATATGAGAATTACAATAATTAAATTAAATAAAAGGATATTGATATTATGTCAGTGAAACACAGTGAAGTACAGCGGTCATGGTATAAAACGAGGAAGGCTGTTCATGAAAGTTCAGGAAATGTTCTATTTATATTTTCTGGACTCTAACAATAAAACCCAGGCACTAACTGGATCGTACTATGAACCCGGGAACGCAGACTCCTAATGTGTGAAAATATTCCCTCCTTCCCTGAAACATTAAGTTTAAGTGGTAAGTATATATTGTGACATCACTTGATAGGAAAGTTTCCACACACATTATAATAATAATAATAAAGTTTTATTGACCATTTTTTGGAATTTACATACATATTGGATACAGTTTGTAGTTACATGCACTTAGGTATTACATGTAGTAAAAACTATCTTATTGGATCGTTGATGTCTGTTGTAGTTATTAACTGTGTTACAATTTACAATCATCAGCAACATTATTCCGTAGATATAGGTAGGTACAGACAGACTCGAAACTCCGCGGAAGTCTCGTCGGCGTTGAGCATCATGTTTTTAGCAATGTCAAAGATAATGTTTCCTCTTCCCATTTTAGTATCGAAATCTCAGAAAGTTATTCCGATTTTATGTAGCCTATTAAACCTTTATTAGCAACTCTTCAGTTTAATGATAGGCGATAAGAGCAAAAGTCCTAACCGTTTAGTGGAGACCTTGGCGGCCTTTTCGTCGTAGAAAGTTGTAGTAAGTACCTAAGTTAGTATTGGGCTAGTTTGACATTGAATTTAGATAATAAAATATTTGGGACGATATAACAAATTAGGTATATCTTTGATTTAAATGAACAGCTCAAAAAAGCAATAATTTCAGTAGAGCTGGTCCGATTAAATACCTATTTTTCGCCAGATAATCATATTTAGGGATATTACATTTTTTTTTCATTTACCGGTGGTATGCCTTTTGTTAACAAAATACTACGAACTATATATAATACCCTAATACAACTACTACTATAAATCATTAGATAACCCATAAGTCATTAATATGACCCATAGTCATACCAGTAGGCAGCGTATCCAGCATGCTGGCAGCATTGCCCCGTTGAATTGCAATGCTTATTCGTATTAATTAATTAATATTTAAATAAATAATTTCATCATAAGCGATATTGGCCAGGGCTCTCATAATGAGATGAGATACTTGTTGTAGGTAATTAGATAGTCATTTGTATCGGTCATTGCAAATTATATTACCTAAATAGAGTACCTACAAATACAATAAAATTGTGTTGTTTTTTTTAAACAGCAGCCGGACCGTCCACTGATTAACACAGCCTCCCTTATTAAGGGGGTACTTGCCGTAATCCCCACGCTTGGCAGGCGTCTTGGGGATCGCAGTGTACGTTGGCAGTTCTTTAGAAGGCGCTGCTGCCCACCTTCCAGTATTTTTCCCTTAGTCGCCTCTTAAAACACCCATAGGATGATATGGGGAGGTGCAATTCTAACCCGGCACCCCACGGAGCTGAGTTATTATGTATATTTTGTACTACATGTATTTCTTACCTGCATTAGGTATCCGTATCTTCTCTTCTAATTCATGTGTATACCCCACGCTAAGTAGAGTCAACACACTTTTTTTTCTCAACCTTGTTTTTCACTTTTTACACTAGTCTGCTTTATGCTATCCATACATAGATACTCACCTACATTTTTCGTCCCCTACTATTGCATATACATCATAACACGCCGTCTATTTCCTATAATAATTATATTAGGTAATTAAACTCCTAACTTTTCAGTCAGTCTAGTGTAGTGTAGTGTAGTCAGTAAAGCTGGTGATAGACGGCGCGGGCTAGCGCGAGCCGGACGACGGACGACGCGTCGTCCGCCATATCACGCGCCCCGGCGCGGCTCTCGGCGTGCGTCCGACGTCCGCCGTCCGCGCGATCCATTGTGCGTCGGTTTTTCGACACGGATCAAAGGCGCGCGCGCGGCCTGCGGCGCGGCTCGTGCTAGCACGCGCCGTCTATCACCTCTGGCGAGCCGAGCCTCCCGACGGTGCAGAGCCATGGTGCCCATTTGGAGTTTAATTTTCTATTTGAAACACATATACGTGAATTAAATGATTATGGACTTTATTCAACTATATGAAAAGGAACCGTTTATATGAAATCATAAAGATACACATCCGCGGACGTCGCGGGCGGATGGTGCGGTCTGCGCTATCACGCGTCGTCTATCACCACAGGCTCGCGCTAGCCCGCGCCGTCTATCACCAGCTAGCTTTCTCCTTTATTATACCCATTCCCGTAATGCCCGTACCATAACTTGTCGGTTTTTGTTACACCAGACATCTATCTTACTATTCGCATTTCTGTCATGTGCCATGTCCTTTTTTTGCCAAGCAATCAGATCCTCGCATCAACAGATCTTACAAACTTTTCCCTTGCTTTGCGTTGTGATATCGTAGATTATGATGATATCTAAATATCACCTCTATATAGCGCCCTCTGGGGAAAACATTGTAAATCACACGTCTATGAATTTCACTTTCACAGGAAAAATTTGTGGGCTATACCTTCACACGGTTATCTGGAAGAACACACAGATGGAGCCTGGTAAAAGTATCAAACCGGTATTTGGGTATTTTTTTTTTTTTTTTTTTTTATGCTTGATAGGTTAGCCTTTGACCACTATCTCACCTGATGGTAAGTGATGATGTGGTCGAAGATGTTGTTCAGGCTAAACTAGAATTACTGAAACTGATATTCTGATAACGAAGGATCATAGCTCAGAATAATGTTGCTACAGTCATTACTCTTAGGATCATAAAGTAGGACGCAAAAACCTAGGATTATTTATTACGTCTTTAGGATAAAAGATACAATTTTTGGGAGAATATATGTGCAATAATGCATTTCCCCCATGTTAAAAAGGGAGTTCAAGTTGAAGAACGACTTTGCTTACATATTATACTGCAAACCTAATGCTTAAATATCTCAAAACAATTCCCAAAGTTTGATCAAAGTGGGGTTCATCTTCATTGTCATTCTAGTTCGACAATAAGACTCCAGGACCATAAATAAAACTCAGATTAATACAGTTTTATTTATTTAAATATAAATGAAAATAAATTAATATTAAACTTACACAGCTAGCCCTTATAGGACAATTGATAGGGAACTAAACAAAAATTATTGCATTAGTGACAAGTAAAAATTTTCAATGAATTTTATCTGCCTTCAATGTTCAGTCATTTAATACTACCTTATATCTACATTTCACAACCGGCCATAATGAAAAGTCAATTCGGGAAAATAATTTTTACTTTTTTCAAGAACAGTACTACGAAATTGCCATTCTGCCTCAGAAATCTTCGTTTTTCTTCAACAACACATTCACGACCAATAACTCATACATATACCTAATAGATCCTTGAAAGAACAATTGTTTGTTGTAAAAGAAAAGTAAATTTCTATTAAATTTGGCCGGTAATATTGTGATCAGCCTGATAATTTTTATCTGTAGATTGGAAAACCATTTCAAAGGCTAAAAAACATTTAGGATGTGTTTATGGGTAGAATGAATTTATTATCTCATTATATGACATAGTCGTTGGTAAAAATATATATTAAAATTAGGCGGCAAAACACTCACATTAGGGAACGAATACGTCAACCAGAATTTCGAGCATATCAGATGCTCATCATCAACTTTCGCTCGTCTTCGCCTGCGTTGAAGATATTCTGCTGACACATAAGGTGTTAGTTATAAAATGAAACGTTTACAAACACAATTACATTTTGCCAACGTTCAAGTCGTTTAAAAATACTAGGTGTCGCCCGTGGCTGCAGCCGCGATTAACTGTCGCTTTTATTGCGCTCTCTCAGGAAATCCAAAGAATTTGATATTTATCCTGCATATTGATTTAGAACCTTTACAATCTGTATCTTAAAGTCATCAAGTAATTTTCGTTACTAAGGTAATTGGTGACATAATCTTGAAGAATACTATGACAAATTTTAATCGTACCGGTAGTTTCATATGTGCTTTATTGACAAAATAAATTCTTTCGCATAAATTTGAACCATATCTTAACTATTGGTACTTAGCACAGTAGTCGCAGTGAGGTCGAATAAGTTATTCAGGCTAAGCCTATAATGTAAAATGTTTCGACACATTTGAACTATAAATACCAAACAATGGCTTTACAAATGTTTTGTTAGGGAAATTATATCATAGTACCGATCCCACGTAACCGAGATAAGGGTGAGAAATGGTGAAGAAAATCGAAGACTGTCTGACGCTATTTCGTAGTTAGTACTGTAAATATCCAATTATTTTTTTTTGTTATTCATACTGGCCACTTTTAAAAGTAATTAAAACTACCGATAATCAATGTAGATTAAATAGTGCTATACATATTTTAACATTACTGCAAGAAGCCTATATTATATGTATGTACTGCATCTAAATACATGTATACTTACTTATTTATAAATACATTCCAAAATCCAATCGCAGAATTATATAAACAGTTTAAAGAGAATACTGTAACAAGAATTAAAACAATTATACCCTGAATAGAAGAAAATGTAAGCTCGGGAAATAAGAGATCAGACATTAAATACGTTATACATAAAATATAAAAATTTAAAGTCGAGGACTAACACATAGTTTCTGAAACGTATGTCATAGACGTACTGTATGCTGATTGGCCAATCGTATTCCATGACGCGATAGGTGACCAATGAGCTTTCTGTATTCAATTTGTTAACTGATGATGTCTTTGACAAACGTTCTAGAAACGGGGGGTTAGTTACCACGCATTGTCGACTGACAACAAGCATCTTGATCTCACGGCCTCCAAAACAGGTAACTAGGATGAAGGCTAAGCCGAGCCAATAAAATAAATTAGTTTTTTTGTAGTTTTATTATGAAAACTAACGTGGTTTTCACTCATTTTAGTAAATAATACGGGATAACTCACGTGAATCAGTCAGATATTTCCGACTATAGTTTCAACCACATTCGGTGGTCTTTCGGTTGCGTTTTTTGTAGGGTTATTTCGCTGGTTTGACGTGTTTTTTTCGGAACCATTCAACAAGGTCGTGGTATTCGTAACTTTATCATAACATTGGTCGTATTATCTTGAAAAGTTACTTGTCCAACAATGCACATGATTCCATAAAAGACCCACAGAACTGTCTAATATATAAAAAAATACGATTACCATAAAAAAAAAACTGTTAAGATTTGCAATTTTCCTCTCCAGGTGTAGGTTTTCACCGAAACACAGTCAGTCTCTTGAGACCAGTCGACAGTGCGTTGTGACAAATGCCAAAAATGCTTTCAGAGCAGCATGCTACTCATATCGATTTGAGTCGCATGGCGCACATCAGAGCTCCTTATTATCTCAACACTGATTGCTGGAACGGTTACGGGTATACTACCAACGAGAGCGTTCCCAAAGATGTTTGGGCGCCCGGTAAGCGGCCGGCCTAGTAACCGAGCCCATAACTATTTATATTCTGTCTATCGACTGTGAACTGGGGATAAGTCTTATCTTTTATCACGCAACTTAAGAAAATAATATGACGAAAAAATCAGACAGGACTTATTTCCTGTTCACAGCCGCTATGTCCTTGTGCAGCATAGTTTGAGAAGACATAATATTTTAGATCGTTCACGAGTGGGATCAGGGTAAGATGATGATTGATCTATACCATCATTACATTCATTTAGATACACGTTACATAAAAGAGCAGACTTATAGCTTCAAGTAGAAATGAGAGTTTAAGTTATAGATTACAATTTATAATACATAGCTATTTATACTGTCACTTATTATAGGCTACATACAATATTACTTAATTATTATCTAAAATTGTACTTGTTTACTAATGTTTCATATTATAGTTTTCATACGTAAACAAAATAAGACAATTGTAACGAAAGTGAATATGTGTATAATATTATTGCGTTAACTGTGTAGATGCGCAGTACTGGGCTTCCATTAACTGTGGTCTTAAAATTTGTTTGTAATGAAATCAAAGTAGCGGAAGATTAAATATTGAAAAATGAAAAGGAAAAATAAATGATCAAGGAGACCGTATCGTGTTAAACCGTATTGTGCCAAAGTGTGTTTCTGTAGAAATCTCCGGTGCGAAATTATGGCAAATACTGTAGATTCCTTTGTCACTATTAATAACATGAATTATGTAACAGAAAATGACAAAAATTACGATAAATACAGATATCATGATAATAACAATCAGACAAATATTTTAACAGAGAAAAATTTTTAACTGCCACGCATAATGATTTCTCGTACTTTTTAATACCTTCATTTACATCAAGTTTGTGTCATTTAATTATGTATTCCAATTTAATTAATAGATTCAGACGCTACTAGGCGGAAATCAATGTTAATAATAAAAAATATATTTATAATATTTAAATAAAAAAATAAAATTATAATATTCATAAAATACATTTAAAAATATATAAAAATATCTAGTGAAACATCCGTTTAATTTTCGATCGAGTGGTTGCAAAGTAAAGACTTCTTGATGATACTTCTTGATGATACTTCTTGCACAAGCGCATTTCATCGAAAATCGTGCCGGTTGGGCTACGTGGCGTTTATGACGCCACGTCGAAAGATTGTCACTAGATAAGTTTCTTTTTTATGTTTTTAAAGATTATGTGAAAGGAATGTTTTCCCAAATTAGTTTTAAATATTTTTTTATTATTAAACCAAATTTATAATGTTTAACTGATAAACTGAGAATAAATAATATCAGTATTTTAACCACGTCTGCAAAATGAATTAGGGGCTGTAATATAATCATTCCATACCATCGATAACGTGCGCACAGGAGTTTTCCAAGTAGTACTTAAATGAATACGTACAAATAATAAGGAATAAGTATGTATTAAAATGTAATTATGAAGTGCTCGAACTAGCGAAACGATCTCATATAAAGCAGAATAATTAAGATATTCCAAAACAACAGAATATTATATAAAGTTATAAGAATAGAATAGGCAGTGGACGCATTGACATGAGTATAGAGTATTGAGTTCGTGTTAATATATAGGAAAAAAGGTTTCTTAATATTATTAACTACACAATTTACATCAAAATGTCCTCTTCTATTACATATCTCCATTAGTACTGTTTCAAAAACATATCTTAGAACGAGGGCGCCACTAGATGTACAATAACATATTGTCATAAAGATAATTTTAAATAACGTTCTTTAAAACCATGTAAGTATTACCAACGCTATATGTTCCATTTTATTCTTCATTTTCAGCTTGGCGCTTTCAATATCCTGCAATATGGATTATCTCTTAACAAAGCTCTATGGTATGTACTATAATTCTGACTGAGTAACAATCAAACTATTTTATGGTGGTAACGAAACATAATCAGGTTAATTACCGGTATGAAACATTACGCTTTTACAAATACAATTACTGCGCAAAAGAGCTATTTTAATTTGTACTAACTTTGCCTGCTCTAAAGATTGTCTGCTAAAACTCGCTGGGTGACCAATTTCATTTGATACCTATATCATATTAGCAAAATATGTTCCAATCGGTCAAACGACCAACTTAAAAACGAAACCTTCACATGGTGTAAAACATTAAACATAATCAAGTTAATCACTGGTTCGAAACATTACGCTTTTACGATGCAAGTGCCAGCGCAGAAGAGCTATTTGGCAAAAGCTTTCTTGGTTTATAGGATGTCTGCTAAAACTTTTGCCGAGTGGCTAACTTTCATTAGTTACATATATTAGCAAAATATGTTTTAATCGGGCAAAAATGTATACATACACATTACATCAAATGACACATATCACTAGATCGAAACATTACGCTATTCTAGATGCAAATACCAGCGCAGAAGAGCTATTTTACTTTGCACATTGAGTTATTTTCATAGTACCTTGAACGAATTTTCATAGTTTTAATAACGCCCCTAGCGAAAAAGTAACTAAAATATATATCGGAATAAAACCTTAACTTTCATGGTTACTCAGACAGACTAAGAAACTAAAGACAAAACCATGCTCGATTTCATGCTTTGCTGCATGCTTGATTTCATATTGTAAATTGTTGATAACAAATTTAAATTTTTCCTATAAATATTGCAAGCTGTTTTGTAAATCACTTCCCTGAACGTCACATATGCAAAGAATAGCTACACTACCAACTGGGTATCCTGATGAGTGTCTTTGCCACTTAACGGCTGGTAGCTGATCTCAAAGTTGGTACTGCATTCTTCCTTCTTCAACTAAATCATCACTTACTTATCAAGAGGTGAGATAGTTGTCAAAGCCTAGCCCGTTGTTTCTCAAAAAGGCTTGTATGCTTTGTTAGGTTTAGAATGGAAACCTCTCGAGGCCCACTACCGAAATATCCTGAGATATTTGGTGACGTTTACTATCAAGCAAATTAGGTACTTATTCGCCAATCAAGTGGGTTAATTTTTAATTTGCCTGCACATCCTAGGAAACTCTTTAGACTGAAGTAAAGAATTCATAAAATGCTCAACGCTAACTTAAACAGCAGTGATGATAAAAATATGTGGGTACCGATAAGTCTGGTATTGGTAGAGTGCATAATGTTGAGATATTGAGATTTTATGCATTACGTTAAAGCGTAACATTCAGTTAGTTTACTTCAGAGGTGATATGTATATGAGGGTGATGTTAATCCAATGGTTCACTGATCGAATGATTTATGACTAAGGCCTAATTTCACCAATCTAAGGTTTATACGCGGATAATTATATAAACTATTATTATAAAGAGGAAAAATTTGATTGTTATTTGCATTGAATAGTCTCTGAAACTACTGGACCGATTTGAAAAATTCTTTCACTTCACACAATTAAGTAAAAAAAAAACAGATGAAGAACCCTATATTGCTTTAAGTTTTACGCCAAACATGATGCCAATAGGAACATTATCTCGGCAATATTTATGTATCTTCGAAATTATATGACAAATAATGACCAAGTACGTAACAAGAGTCTAAAATCAAAGAAACATATTTTGTTTGGGATTAAATACGCCTGAAGTAAAGCATAGTATGAACTCGAAATCAAATGCTTTGCGACTTATACGAGCGTATAATGTAGAGTATTCTGACAAGTCAATGGCTCTAATGTTTGTATTCACCAGGCTCATTTGACGTTGTCGCAACAATTAAGTCGAAGTGGTACATTGTTTTACCAATGTTGTCTGCTTATAGACGAGAATATGTTTACATCATGAAGCAATGTGGAGCAATTTTTACAATGGACACCTATTTGCAATTGATTTAACCTGTCAACAGCGAAAATTAAAGCAAATTGTCTTTGCACCTAGAGCGTCATAATTTTTCGAAGCCTGAGACCACCTACAGCAGTTTGGACGCTAAGAAATTCTGATTCTTGTCGATAGGTTTCGAGACACAAGAACAGAGATCTAATTCGATTTTCGAAATTAAGCCTAGATTTTCGTAGATCGTCTGAGAATCCCTTTATTACCTTATGTAGACTCTAAGAGTGTATCGTAATTTTACCTATTGATTATTGTTCAGTATATTATCTTGCTAGGCGGCGCTGCTGTGTTGGCACTCATCGCTTGTTCCAAAGTATCAAGACGTCTGTAGGAGTGACCGCGGCTGTTCCGCCGCCGATTCGCCTGACGCCCCTCCAGCACCAGACCGAAGAACTGGAATAGAAACAAACATAACATGAAAATATTTGCTTAGTAGGGAATTTTGTGAATGCCCGCCCGGCTACGACCTTCAAGTAGAAAATCTGTCGCCAAGCACCTAACGGTTTCTTCTGGCAGCTGTTTTTGTGAGCTCCTTCTAGGTTTAGCCCGTCAATCATCTTCTACTACATCATTACCTATCACCAGGTAAGAAAGATTTACAGTTCAAGACTAGCCTGTTGGCAATCAATAAACGAGTTTCGTTTTCTACGTTCATCCCAAAACTGTGCGTTACAAGCCCAATAATATCATAATATCTTAGATAAATAATATAATAAAAATTTAAGGATCAAAATAGCGAAATATTAAATAGTACGAATAATAAAAATTGCCAATAACTATAATAAACTCTTAAAATGTACATTTTATGGCACTAAAGATATTTAATCTTATAGTTGAACTATTTGTGAACAAGTATTGCCACCATACCTATTTCTACCGCCAAGCAGTAATGTTCGCATTATTGTGTTCCGGTTTGAAGGGTATATGTGCAGGTGAAATTACGCAGGAGCTTGAGACTTACCAACTTTGTCTCAGGGTATGTGTGACTTAACAACTTTGTCTCAGAGTGTGTGTGACTTAACAACTTTGTCTCAGGGTATGTGTGACTTAACAACTTTGTTCACAGTGCAGTTTGTCACTTGTGACCAAATGCATCTGTTACAGGCAAAATTAACCGCTTAACACCAAGGCCTTGTGTTGTTCCTTCATAAACACATAAAAAATAGTTTTTTTTTTATCAAGTTACTGTATTTGCAATATTTTTTATAATAAGTGGGATGACTTGTGTATTAAAGCTATAATTCATAATTAATTACTCTCAAATGTGATGAAAAACATTGTATGTTTCACGGGCGGTAAGGGAATTAGGAACCTCGACTCATAAAGCCCTCAGTCTTCGACTTCGGGCTTCTACTAGAGCCTCGATCGTAATTCCTTACTTACCGCCCTTAATACACAATGTACTATTGTGTCCCAGTTAAGCTCATAACTTACTACGTTCCTGGTCTTGTTCTTGTTGTGATATAGAACGTAAAGCACTACAACCATTATGGCAGCAGCCAGCAGTTTGATGAGCTCATAGCGAAGTTTGCAAAGCTGTTCTTAACCGATCAGCAAAGTTAAGCAACGCCCGCTGCGGTCATGAGTTGGAAGGGTGACCGCTAGTGACATTACTACAGTGCGCTTCCGTGCTTCGGAGGGCACGTTAAGCCGTCTTCCCCGGTTGTTGTCTTAGGATGGCAGTTGTTACAGCATGGTGGTAGGGCATTTTGCGAATGCCCGCCTGGCTAGCTACCACCCTCAAGTAGTAAATCTGACACCAAGCACGGTGTGTTCCGGCAGCTGTCCTTGAGAGCCAGTAATTCTAGGTTAGCCTGAACAACATCTTCGACCACATCATCACTTACCTTCAGGTGAGGTAGTGGTCAAAGGCTAACCTATCAGGCATAAAAAAAAAAGTAAACCAAAAAATCGAGACAAAAGTAAAATCAAAAATCTTACCACTTTTCCGACCTTGTTCTTGTTGTGATATAGAACGTAGAGCACTACGACCATTATGACGGCTGTCAGGAAGAATGGGAAGAAGTGATCGTCGTCCTCTGGGAACGCGTCTTGGACGGGGTTGGTATAGAAATCTGCAATAGATTAACATAATAGTACAAACAAGTGTTAATTGAAAACATTTTGCCTCTTAGGAGGATCAGGATCTTTGCTAGGACAACAGCAATAGCATATTGAAGAATCCTGAGATTAATCGGGATATGTATTATAAGCAAGTTACGTTACAATAATAAATACACTATCAATAACTTCTTTCATAAGTTTCACACATTATTGGAGCACAAAATTATTTTCTTATCCCGGGCGGGAATTTTCGTAAATTCAACTCAATTCAAATCATTTATTGCGAATAAAGGTGATACAGAGATCTTACATTAAACATTTTGAGTTACACTCTATTCGGCCTTTACATGAGGCATGCAATATTAAGTATATGCTATTTATAAAATCAATTGTATAATTATATAATAACTAGCTTTCCGGGCGTGGCTCCGCCCGCGCGTATGTCGGCTATCGCGCAAAAACATTGACCTCTTTTTGCGCAGTTGGATAAAAACTATCCTATGTTTTTTCCCGGGTCTCAAACTATTTCCATACCAAATTTCATTTAAATCGGTCCAGTAGTTTTGGCGTGAAAGCGTAACAGACAGACAGAGTTACTTTCGCATTTATAATATTAGTACTGATTAGTACTGATGAAAGAGAATTATATTAAAAGAATTTATATTATTATACGACTATAGTTAGACTTGCATTATTAATTTATTATTCAGATTACATACATTACATTAATTTATCATTCAAACATTTATCAACTCTATAATAACATTTATCCGCGTATTAATTAACCTCTAGGTGGGTGAAATTGGTCCAAAGTAGTGTTAAAGTTTACCTCTAAATGAACTCTTAACTAGGTAAAAATACTTAACTTTGTACTAAAATAAAAATCAATGCTTTTAACCCAATATTTTTTAGATACTGTTTACAAAAGTTATATATCCTTTCCTGACAAAGTTGGGGCGGAAAGGCAAAGTTGGATGTGACGGTATGTAGATACGAATGGAGCCTAATCACAAAAAAATTATCATCTCAACTTTACATAAGTATTCTCCTAAAGATATATTTAATACTTTTTCCTCAACCAGCACCTAGTTACACTGGACGTTCAACCTATGAGCCTAGTTTTTTAAAACAGGTTTCGATTGTTCAAACACGCTTGAAGGTGAAGTCAACACAAATGACCTCACCAAAAAACATTGAGCAATTTGTTCGGCTCTTCACAAGAATTTTTCACATCTGCCTATACTATGACAGAGGCTGGTTATAATGTACTTATTAAAAAGTTTATAATCCATTTATAAGATAAGTACAAAAGGTATATTTGCTATAAATAAAACTGGACAATTGTAATCTGCGCGTCAGACTTACATACCGACAGTTCCGTAACTACACATATTTTACTTTATAGGTACTTTGGCGATCCTTAGCTAGAGTTCAACTCGCACTCAACATGTTTTTATTTAATGTTTTTGAGTTTGATTTTTACAGCATCTTTTACCGTTTTTATAATAGCGCAAAAACGGCAAAAAAATGACGATTCTGGTATGAGCCTCCTGTATTTTTTAATTTTCGTTATTATTTTATATATAAGTTACAACTTTGCGTTAGGTAGTTATTTCATTGTATTATTACAAATTTAGTAAAAAAATCGACTGTTACCTATAAAGTTTCAAAAGATACAGCCCTTTAAAGGTAGCACCGATCTCTAATACCTTTTGTTCCCTAAAATAGGTACCTATTAATCCCTTCATAACAAACATATCTCCTGCAGCTCAGAGTCGGAACTCGGTAGTATATCCAGCTACGCAAGAAAAATATTCAAACTTCATAAAGATTATAAACAACTCATCGTCTACTTTTAAACGCACTTCCTTTGAGAAACACGAAACAGATCACCTGTGTAAACAGCTTCTGACCGTCTATATAATCGTAAAGAAGCGCCGACAGTTGCAAAATAATTCTTAAAGTATTATACCAAGGCTCAATGTCTTATGTGTTTGTATAGAATGCAAAATATAAATTCAGGTGCTACTTTGATATATATCTATTTCACCTATCATTTTAGCAAGTGTATAATGTGTATGTCACCATTGTCATTGAACATGAGCATAATTCCGAAAAGTCTAGTATAGTCTATCATCTATCTTCTAGGCGTTCTATCATCATAAGAGCTCGTTCCTACTTGTCGGGCGTCGGATCCGTATAATAATCGGAGGTTCCAGTGGCAAAGCATTTTATATGAAGCAATTCACAGACACCGATTTTTTGAGAATTTGAAGAAATGGCGGGTATTTTGCAAGAATGGCGCTGTCTCCGCTTCCCCTTGTTACGTCGGTCACAGTCGCCTCGTGTACAATGCTAAATACCAATTTTTTATTTGCACCTCATTCATAGTTTTAGACCTCTTTTTATGTTTTCTTTTTATTGCAGTCATCAATGGCGTAATATCATATCAGTTTTTTTATTTTTTTGTACTTACTATAGATTTCCACTGCTCCCAAAAACCATGATTCACGTTATCTAAACTAATATAATAAAGAGGAAAGATTTAATTGTTTGTTTGTTTGCATTGCATAGGCTCTGAAACTACTGGACCTATGTGAAAAATTATTTCATTTTTTTCTTTTATTCATAATAGGTTCGCGTTTGACCACACTTTGCCTGATGTTAAGCATTGATGTCGTCTAAGATGGAGCACGCTTACCTAGAAGAAACCTATTTACTCTCGATTTGAAGACACCCATGTTGTATTAATTGGGAAAAACAGACCACGGTAAGTAGTTCCACTCTTTCGCAGTACGCACGAGAAAAGTGGAAGCGAAGCGCTTCGTACGAGTACTGGGAATATCAACCATGTACGGGTGGCGCCTCTCCGTTTGTCTGGACGTCCGATGGAAGAAGGGGGAGGGCGGAACTAAGTTGTGCAGTTCTTGTGCACATTCACCGAAATGTATCCGGTGAAAGACCGATAGACAAGCGACTTTACGGCGGTGCTCGAGGCTTTGTAGCCGAGACTCCCAAAGAAAGTCACTGCCTATTAACCTCTTGGCACGTCTCTCGATCGATTCAAGTGCCTCAAGTTGGTATTTGGCAGAGCCGTCCCAGAGGTGAGAGCAGTACTCAACACAGGATCTTATTTGCGCTTTGTACAGAGTGAGCGTCTGTTCCGGTGTGAAGTACCGTCTCACCTTTGAGAGGATACCAAGTTTTTTTGCAGCCAACTGAGCCTTTGACTCAATATACGTGCCAAAATTAAGAGTCGACGAAAGAGTGACACCAAGAAGGTCTAGTTGGTCTGTGACTGGCACGGATACATCCCGGAAAGTTGGGGACAGTTGAAATGGTCTCCTTTAGGCAGAGAACAAACACGCCTGGGTCTTATTGGCATTGAACTTGACCAGGTTGGCATCGCCCCAGTCGGAGACTGCCTTAAGGGATAAGTTCAAGCGTTCGACCATAGCTTCTCTGAGTCTCTGGATCTCCAGCTCACTAGCTCGTGCGGAAGATGTATAGCTCTCTACAACCGTGCTGTCGTCTGCATACCCAAAGGTACCGGGCTTTAGCAGATCGTTGATATGCAGCAGGAAGAGCGTCGCAGAGAGCACTGACCCCTGGGGAACACCGGCATTAATACCCATTTGATCAGACGAGCAGCCGTCAACGACTACTCGTAATGATCGATCCCTCAGGAAGTCTGATATCCACGCACAAAAACCAGTAGGCAGGCCGTATGTGGGAAGCTTGCTGACAAGGGCGTCATGCCAGACCCTGTCAAAGGCCTTAGAGATGTCTTTCACTATGAGAATCTAACATTATCCCTGAAGAACATAGGCTATAGAAGATTTTCAAAACATTATGGGATCCGTATGAAATCTTCGATAATGTAACCCAAAGTGCGAAAACAAATACCAAAAAAATCTATATGTCACGTTCGCTGCGGAAGTTATTGAAAATAGAGCAAAGTGATGTGCTACAATTTTATAGAAGACATCAATATCTATAAAAAAGTCCGCAATACTATTGGACTAACTATGACAGTTAGGTAACAATAACTACTTTATTATGTGTTTTAATACATAATTTTTGAAATTCGTGCGGCAACTTTATTATAGAAATAAAAAAAAACTGGTTTACTATCTACACAATGTTAGGCAGTGATATAATCTAAATTCGTAGAAACCTTATCATGCTAGCACAGTACGAGTACCTACTAATAGATAACTTTACTGACCAGAATTTCAATTAAAAAACTAAACAACTGTGTAATATTTAATCAATAACACTACTTATTTCCGTAATTCTGCTATCGACCACAAACTAAAATTTACTTAGATATGAATCTTTTTTAGTATCTTTACGCTTAAATCTAATTTGCTATACTAGTGTTTCGTCATCCAGACCAGACATCTATACTCAAAAAATCTAAAACGCATAGTACTGTTAGAACTTACTGTGCCGTGGGAAACAATCATACCTGAAGACCACACAATTCAAAATCATTTATTCAATTTAGGCGTCTACGACGCTCTTATGAAGGTCAATCACAAATTTTAATATTGAAATATTCAACATTGTACTGCCACATTACGCAAAAAAAAAAGTATAGAGTTACTGCGAGAAGAACGGGCAAGAAACTCGGGGCCATTCTATTAAACTTCTTTTAACAATATATTACACACAAAATAATAAAATTATAACAATATTTGTTTAAAATACGTAGGTGACATGCAATAGCTTGGCAGAGGCGGAATTGTCCAAGCATTTATGTTGTTTAAGTTATCACAAACTGTGTATTAGGATTTCTTAATCAAAATGTTTTTCACATGGAACTTGAATTTTCCTTCTGTGAGTATTGTAATATGTTTGGGAACTTTATTATAAGACTGCACACAATTACCTAAAAAGGACCTTTAATTTGTCTTTAATTGACTGGCTAATCTAAAACCTGGCACCGCTCTTTTATATATTTATTCCTAGGGTTTTAATTGTGTTTGTCACTGTTTAATTTAAAATTACTCAAATGTTTGCGAACATACATACATCCCTTAGAGATTATCTAGGATCCATTTCATATATGGCTCGAATTGCAAGCTTTTGTAGGATCAAGATTGTCTCTATCTCAGCAGCAGCTTCCCACAGCAATACAACATACGACATCATACTATGGAAGTACGCGAAATAAACTAGTCGAGCAGTAGCTACGTCTGTTAACTGTCTTATCTTAAGAATTGCATATGCAGCAGAACTAAGTCTTCCGGCTAAATCATGTATATGTCGATCCTACTGTAAAGTTGAATCCATTTTAATTCCCAGGAAGACTGTCGCATTGTCAATAGAGAGTTTATCTGGGCCAATTTTAATGTTTGGTTCAACATAAGTAACATTTGGTAAATAAAACTTTAAACATTTGGTCTTTTTTGAATTTAAGAGAAGATTATTAGCGGCGAACCATTTAGAAATCATAGAGAAAACATTATGTAGATGAATGAGTTCACTATCTTTCCGATCGAGATTAAAAATCAGTATCAATAAAAACTAACAAATATTATGACTTAACAAATGAATTAACCAAAAACGGTTATGTGGTTAATTTATATGCTGTGGAAGTCGGAGCAATGAAAACCCTATACAACCTACTAAAAGACCTTGGCCTGTCAAGAACAACCGTAGCTTACATCCTATAACGTGTATCCAAGGCTGCATTAGTAGGATCTTACCAAATTTGTTAGGGCAGGGAGGGAAGCTCGAGCGGTGAAAGGTAGCATTGATTCATATGATCATTCATTAAGGGGCCTCTTAACCTTACTCCCTGATAGAGACCCATCAAAATTACGTCCACTTAAGCGTCCATAATTTTTTTTATATAGTTCAGTTCATAATCAATAGTAACAAAAGGACTTTTATACCATGGCTCAATACAATGATTGTTAAACTGATATATTACGAGTATCATCAAGCATATCCCAGGAGGGAGTGGTTGTTGGGTTCAAACCCTTTTCATGGCTTCAATCTCTCCGTTTGTTAGTACACACACAGTTAGACTAAAGCATGCATGGTATGGTAAATTTCAAACCCTGTATCAGCTGAATGATACAGGGTTCAAAAATTCTGTTAAACTCCTGCAGCCACAAAACTGGGTTTGACAGCCTGTGTTTGTAATGTTGTTGTGACTTTTAAATAGAGTAATATGTACAATGAAAAAACTTCTACACATTTCTAGACAAATTTCGTCACGAGTGATGAATTACATTGCTCCCGTCACCCTGAGAAACACAGTTGTTAAGTCTCTTGAGCCTGTAATTTTACTGGCTCTCAAGGACTGCTGCCAGAACACACTGTTAGATGCTGGGCGACCGATTTTCTAGTTGAAGGTGGTAGCTAGGCAATCGAAAAATGCTCTTCCGACATGCGCTGAACCTCTAGGCGGCGATGGGGATCGAACCATGGACCTACGGCACAAGAGTCCATAGTTTTACCGCTCGGCTATCCTTACTTCAAAATATGCTTAAGGTTCTAGATATTGAACTTTTTGTACACAGAATGAGGGAAATTAGGACAATGTATTGAGATTGCATAGAAAAAATACACATCATTAGTGACAGCTAACAAAATTACGATTGGTATGCTAAGCTTTGATTTTAAGTTCATATTTTGGCTCTATTTGATAGCATAAAAAATGATAAGGAGGTATCAGTTAAAACAGCTATCAAAGTTAAAGTTCAGGTCCTATTTTTCAGTATTGACATTATAGTTAAGCTTCTTTACACTAAACAGTACATATATGTGTTAGATAAGACAGCTGTAAAAATGAGTTGTACAGTTTATTTTACCTCTTTCTGCATTGTAAGTAGACACAATAGTATCAGTCTTTTTCTCAACAGGTTTTTCCTCCTCTGGCCTATTGTCTAGGTCAGCCAGCATAGGGTCATCACCATCACCATCATCTTTACCTTCAGTATCCGAGAGACCTTCCTTCCCTTCTTCAGAATCTAAAACACATTGATAATTGAATACAATGAGTATAATGTTTACTTACTGTAAATACTTTGAAACAATTTTAATTATTTTTGATTCAATATAATATAGGAATATTCACATAGAAAAGCCAAATAAATTAAAGATACAAAGCTATTCAAGCTGCAGTGCTAAGCGAGACATTATAATGAGTATCCCAAAACATTCCTTGAAAAGGACCACCAGATGCATTTACAAAAGTATAGAAAGATTTATCTGAATTATCTACATGAGTATTGAGTAATCCTGTATTTTTTCTTTAATAATGAGTGATAACTATTTAATTTTGTTTTATAACACAATTTAATATAAATATTTATGCAGTGATAAAACTGAACTTTGAAGTAAGTATTATCTGAACCTAGTTAAGATAATCCATGTCATAGGCGTCCATATCAGTGTCACACAACATTATTTTCAGAATACATATTATTTTTTGACACTCTAAAGTTGTTGTCTCTATAGTTGAAGTGCTTGTAGCATCGCTTAGCCATTCTTAACCGATCAGCAAAGTTAAGCAACTTCTACCGCAGTCATGAGTCGGATTTAGTGGCATTACTACTGAGTGATTCTGTGCTTCGGAGGGCACGGGTAGTAGGGCATTTTTCGAATGCCCGCCTGGCTAGCTACCACCCTCATGTATAGTCTGTCGCCAAGCACATAACGGTGTGTTACCGCAGCTGTCCTTGAGAATTAGTAATTCTAGGTTATCTCACTTACCACTTACCATGTCACTTACCATCAGATGATATAGATTAGTTATAAAATTTAGTATGGGAGACAGCAGTAGCAGGAAGCATTATGCATATTTTTATCCATTTTATATTTCAACTACACCTAAGATGCTCTTGTAGAGTTGATATGTATAAATCAGTACTTGAATTACTATACATAAAGTACTGACTTTAACATATTTCTTAATAAAACTTTTTCAATAAATTTACTCCTCAACAAATTGATATGAAGACACTTACCATGTATCAATGCTGAAAAAATATTAAGCTACAACTTGGTTAAATTTGATGCTATATAATATTATATACAAAAAAATTGTACCTAAGAGCCCTAGTTTTGAATTGATATGATGTTTTTAGGGTTCTGTATGGGAGAATAGGACCATTTTACTGAGCTTACAATGTCCAGCCATCCAACCTACCTTACAATGGTAATGTATCTTTTCAACTGGGTTATAACTAGTTGGTTGTAAATGTCACAGGTAATCAGTTATTATATACCCTGACATAATTTTAAATTTATTGCATTATTAATATGATAAATTTAAAAATCTAGTGCAGAAAAAGTTATGACATTGGCACCCGTTCCAACACTTTGGAGATATGAAGCTCCTTCAATGCTCCCCTCCACCTCTGTCTAGCTAAATTTGGTAACCCTACTAATGCCACTTTGGATACACATTCTCAGATGGAAGTTACTGCTGTTCTTCACAGGCCAAGGCCTATAGTAGGTTATAATTAAAAAGAGATTTCACAGGTATACCCAGCTCTGACTTTTACAGCATATACTAAAATTAACTACATGAAAATTTTTCGTCAATTCATTTGTTTGATTGTTTTTATTGTATGGTCTTTAGGTATTTTTGTTTCCCACTGTACAGCTAGTTCTAAGAGTGTTATGTGATTATGTGTTTTAGTATTTTGAGTACAGAAATATATCTGGTCTATATGACTAAACATCCAGAGAAATTTTATATTGTTCTTCAATATGTGTATAAAAAGAGTCCAATTGGAAGCTGTGGCTAAGATAGAATTGGCCTTGGATTTAGATTTTGTAGCTGACCCTTCTTTTACAAAAGCAATGTGTTCTGTTTATGGTGCAAAGTTTTTTGGTCTAGCTATGTAGAGACATGCGGCTTCTTGTACAATTTAGAGGACTCTATCATGGAGATTTGAATAATTATCAGATATAAGGTGCACCCTGCATCCATGTATACCAGTAAGTGCCGGACTGTTATTGCTTCCCAACAAATAGAGCAAAATTTCAGCCCTGCTATTTTGAGCCTTCCAGAAATTGTTAAAACATAATTTTACTTAGGCAAAACACAAATTAAGGCAAGTTTGTGTTTTGCCTGCAAAACATGACATTTCAAAGCTGATGAACAGAATTAAAAAAAGAATTGGTTGCAGCAGTAAGTTTCAGGTGGCAACCCAGTTCCATTTCTATCAAGCTAGAAAAACAATGGATCAAAAGGAATAACATAATAACACCTACCAATATTATTTAACAGGAACAGGGGTGTGTTCCTCCTAGCCATCGACCAAGACATATTTAGGTCTAAATGCAGATACACGCCGTTCCAGCACTCTTGATCCTGACAAGATTTGATCATACCCATTCCGGGCGACCTGTCAGAGCAAATTTTGCTCTGCCTGGCCAAATTTTTACTACCTTTTGAATCGGCCAAATCTTGGCTAGCTGTCAAATGTGACAGATTCTACAATAAATAATAGATTTTGTACAAGCTAAGCCAAGGATTAGTGACATACTATGTTAACATCGCTTAAATAACTATTATGCCCCATTTAATAAAAATGTACCGTATTTTATCACTTAAAAACATCGCTGTCAATTCAATATTTTGAAAGGAGCTTTATAGGTTGTTCCAGGTGCCCTGGAGAAAATATAGCTCGACCAATATTTGCTGGAACGCGCCCCAGGGGTACAACAGTCACAACAATCACTTCAATTTGGTGTAATGCAAAATGAGGGCAAATTAACATAAACAATCAACTGAAAAATACATTATTGATATGCATTGCTTGCGGTAATTTTGATAGTTATATCATCAGCCGATATCAATCAACTGCTAGATATCTCTCAATTATTATCTATGTTTTACTGAGAACCTTAGCTGTTTCGTATTTACTTTATTTCTAACTGACACAATTTATTGCTTAACCGCTACAGATCTATAATAAATTAAAACATTAGAACCTATAGTTATTCAGTGCGTAAAACTACAATGTTAGAAACCTTATAATTATGTAGATAGCTTATAAAAGTGAAAATAACAAGAAGCTTACCTTGATAATCATCTATATCGCCAGGCTGTTTGACCTTAGGGTTTTCAATCACTGGCTCCTTTTGCTCCAACTCAGTGTTCAATGATTGGACATCCTTGTCCACTTCAGTTTTCACTGCCTCTTCTGCTTTGCTGGCAACATGCTCCGGTGCTTCAAGCAGCTTGGCTCCAGGATCTTGAGCGGAATCTGCTTTAAGTGCAAGGTTTTCAGGGGACTTACTTGGTTCCTCTACAGCATTTATTACACTTTCAGGTACAGGCCCAGTATCTTCAATGTTATCAACATTTGTATCAGCATTTTCTGGTTTTTCCGGAACTGAAACTGCAGCAGGACTGACTGGTTCAGCTGGCAGGCTATTTTTATTTAATGCTAATGAACTTGTTTCTGGTTTGGCTAAGTCAACGATAGCAGAATCTTTATTCTTAACAATAGCAGTACTTGTTGATACAAGTTTAGATTCTGTTTCCTTCTTAATAATCTGAAGATCTTGTAAGTCACTATTGCTTGGCACAGATACATCTTCTTGTTTATCTACATTTGCAGCTTGTACAAGCTGCGCATTATTTGTACCAACTTGTGTAGAAGATAAAGTCACTTGCCTTAACTTTTCGGTACCCCAGTTGAAGTATTTACAGAAGAAATTGGCATCGTCACTCAAGAAATCTTCAACGCCACATATTTTGCCACATGTGACTGGATGTTTGAATATTTTGTCAACTGCTTGTTTGTAGCGTAAGAATTCAGTTAGATTAGAGAATACCCAATCTTTAGCATTATGGCAGAGAGAGTTTACATCCTGTTCTTCAGTAATTTTAGGCATGTAATCAGCTTCTGGCAGCGCAAGTCTCGCTGCACCAACAGCTGCACATAATTGACTGTTTATGTCGTAGAAAATCAAGCACTGTAATTGTTTCTCTCCATGAGGTGAAGAGAGGTCCGAACAAAACGATATTTTTGACTTGATTTGATTTGACAAAAAGTCATTTTCACAGTGACCAGCAAGTGCAGTCAATGACTTCGCGAGAGAAACAGGCGCAGGTGGATTGATCGGATTTCCCAAGCTGCGATAGGATGCATTTATTAACAACAACAAAAAAAAGTAAAGAAACATTTTAGCTGACTATCGAGTTAGAATAATATTGCACAAATCACAGAGTATTTTTAAAACCGCTGTTTTTGATTTCAAGGAAATAACATGACATGACATCTAGGATTGGATTTAGATACGTGAAAATGATAGCACCAAAAAATCAAAATGGTAGTATTTATAACAATAATATAGTACACCGCATAGCATTTTTATTGCTGATTGGTTAGCCTTTGACCACTATCTCACCTGATGGTATGTTATGATGTGGTCGAAGATGTTGTTCAGTCTAACTAAGAATTACTGGCTCTCAAGGACAGCAGCCGGAACACACCCTTAGGTGCTCGGCGACAGATTTTCTATTGAGGGTGGTAGCTAGCCAGGCGGGCATTCGCAAAATGCCACCATGCTATAACGACTGCCATCCTAAGATAACAAACCGGGACCGACGCGGACGTCTTAACGTGCCCTCCGAAGCACGGAAGCGCTCAGTAGTAATGTCACCAGCGGCGGTCACCCATCCAACTCATGACCAAGGCGGACGTTGCTTAACTTTGCTGATCGGTTCAGAATGGCTAAGCAAACTTCGCTACGAGTGCTTCAAAAGAATATATCTCTAAAATTCAGAAAATAAAAAGCCCTAAACGTCTTAAAACCTTATTACTCATCACAAAATTTCGCACACAAGAAGATATTTCAAGATATTATTATTATTCTTAATGTAAAGTAAAAAAACATTTACAGGATGTCCGTGTTCATGACGAACATCTTTACGTCAGAAGACGTTTAGTACTACTTATTGCCATTGACATCGATGAATGAAAATATAACGAATTTAAATTATTGTTCAACAGAAACAGTATATAAATAAACAATAAGGCTTATTTTTAGAGAGTTAGTACAACCGCTCTCATAGAAGAATTACCCTACTGGTACGTTTAAAGAATGATTTTACCAAGTTTTTAACACTACTTCCATTAGCAAGTAGAGGGTGTCAGAGATATTGTAAGTCTGGTAAAATTAATTTGGTATATAAGGAAAAAGTTAAGTTAAGTATATGTGTTTGGCTTTATATGTATAATATGGATGAGACATTTAAGTTGTATATAAGATACATTTGTTTACATTGTTCAATGTATATAAGAATCACAAGATTTTAGTATTTAAGTAGTATATATGATACATTCAGTTGTAAATAAAGATAACAAGTTTTATAAAAGTTATAATTAAGATACAATTATTTATAAGAATAGTTCTAATCGTTCCTTGTTACTTTGGAGTACAGTATAATGAAACTCCACACTGGTATTTTTTTCAGTCTTATTTTATAAAAGTGGTGAATAATTTATATGAATGAATTACCTGGAAGATAACAAATACGGAAACAGAAAAGTGATGGAAGTTTATGATCCCATAGTATATACGAATAAAATAATAATCTTATACAATCCCTCAAAATAGTGATAACCCATAATCCAAAACAGTATTGTTCTGAGTATACAATTCATTACTAACTTACTTTTCTGAATAAGATTAGCAATGAATAGTGATAGTTGATTTAACTATGTACTGTATATTATATAATTGTAGTAATTAAATAAATGGTATTTTCTTAAATTAAAATGTAGGTTAGTATATATTATACTACAGAGATGGGAAGTATAGTACCAATACTATTATTATAGTACGAACACTGACGAAAACAATGGTGATTACGGTTGTGTTGCCAGGGGTGCGTTCTTATATGTCGTCCGACGACGGATGACCGCTCCAAGCAGAGCGACGCTCGTCGTCCGCCTTTTAAGAACGGCTCTGTATCATATCTCTATCAAGAACACTACTTATAATGTTTCACTGACTCGGAAGAAATGTATTTACAATTATGTACTTTTACACGACACACAACTAAAACAAACATACAAAATATAACAATAATAATTATACAATTTTGTAAACAGAAGTCTACGTAAACAAAAAGTAACTAAAACAAAGAAAAATCATGTCCCAACTGTCAAATGAAACGTCAGGGCGATATTTATCCACCGATTTCGTGGGGCGACCGGTGCGTCGTCGAGCGATATATAAGAACGCTCCGAATGATCATCGGACGATCGCCCCGGGCATATAAAAACGCTCGGGGCGTCGTCGGACGTCGTCGGACGACAAATAAGAACGCACCCCAGATATCGTTTATCAAAAGTAAGGCTTCGTTCCGAGCCTCATTGTAGTTATTTGGTTGTTTTTAGACTTACTCGAAGGTACGGAACGACACGGTTGTCGGATAACCTAGCGATGGGCGATTGTTGCAAAAAATACAATCGACTGAATCGAAAATTGGGCTATTGCGCATTCGATTGTCGATTTAGTAGTTCCTTACCATGATTATTCGAATAACAATCGACAAACATAATTGTACGCACACCGCAAACCACTATGCAATGCATGCGAGTTTGCGTCGTATGCGTGCCTGAACTGCGAATGCGTGGATGGCCTCACGCGGCGGCGGGGCGGTGTTGTGTCTATTGTTACTAAGTATAACTTAAATTTGTTTACTTTAGTTGGCATTTGACTTTTTTAAGAGCAAGTTGAAAAACTCGTTAGTGGAAATACTGAAAAAATAACCATTTTACTTAATTCTTACTCTAGCCATTTAATCTCACTTACTTAACGCGTGTGATCTCTATGAGCGCCCAGCTGCGTGTGGGTGAAGATATGCCGGCCGGCTCATCTTACCTATTCGACTTTGCTCGTTTGAGATGTCGCGTCCATTATATAGTGAGGTGCGCATTTTTTATAAATACGTTAAGGATAATTTTGACATTTTAGAGATAACGGAAGTATACTCAAGAAGTCTGCTTCTAATTCAACTAAAATTTTAACTTTTTACGGATAGAGAACTTTGATACAGCCCAACAAAATTATTTGACAATGCCGTATTTGACCACAAATATGTAGGTATGCACGGTGCGGGAGTCGAATCGAGTGAATTAGACATCCAGTGCGAAATCGTAGGAGGCGGGGTCGATTCCCGCACGGGACATAAAAAAATGTGTGCTTCGACGCTAAAATGCCAAAATATGATTTTCGCTTAGCACGCGAAAGTCCTTTTAGTCATGTTTAGACAAAAAATATTTGAGTGAAGTTCCGCGAAAATAACATTAAGGGCTCCCTCCATATCGAAAGGGTAAAACCTGAAATTTCGATATTTTTTAAAGAATACTGATCCGCTATTTATATAAAAAATATTTACTGAATTTAACATCAGGTGAGATAGTGGTCAGGTGATACCTACTCAGTTCGGTATAAAAAAAATACAATACATTCAGTGTTTAGGCTTGCACAGCATTAAAGCAAGTGAATTTATTGGACAAACGAGACAAAAAAGCGCAGTGCAGTGTTATGCAGAAGGAAAATGGTTACACTGCATCTTAATAGACGCTTCCTATCAGGCGAGCGACTTTTAAGTTCGTCACTTCATAACAATAAAACATATACGAATATTCTAAGTTAGCTTGAACAACATTATCGCACGGGCATTCGTCGCATTGGTAAGATAGTGTTCAAAGGCTAACCTATAAGGCATAAAAAAATAAAAAAAAAACAACACAATTTAACAGTAATTTATTATAATTTATAATGACGTTCTACACCTCCAAGGGAATAAGGGAAACCTTTCTGATCATATTTTTATTTTAGTAGGTACATTTCAATTATATATCTCCTGCCATTCCTAAAAAAATATCTAGACTGGACAGGTAGGCAGGCGGTAATGATACAGGGTTTGAGGAAGGTCAAAATAGTAATGGATGGACTACGTTGTGAACAATACGTATGCGCCGTTGCCCATACGTATTGTTCACAACGTAGTCCACTGTAGTCCGTAGTAGTAGTTTGACTCATCGCCGCCTTAGTGCTTGAATAGCCGAACGACCAGAAAGCAAATTTTACAGGAGACATTAATTTTAGTTTGCTATCGATTCAGGGAATTTTTATTTCAACGAACGCTTATATATGATTGGTATAGATAGACTCTTGTTGGAAATATATATATATCATTAAAATATTAGCTAAGTACTGCATATTTTCAATTTATAAGTGGAGGTTGGGCTAAATACCTTAAACTAAATTGCGTAGATGGATATAAGGCACAATGATCAGAATTTAGGGCACTCATATTGAGTGTCAGTTACGTGCTTGTTTGTCTGAACAACCATAATTTTTAATATACAGCATGTTCAGTTATCCTTCATTATAATAAGTGCCCGTAGGATGCCGGACAAGAATGTCACCCCCCAGAACAACAACAGTAGTAAATAACCAGAAAATGGGCACACTGCGATACTCAAGACCCCTTGCTAAGCGTGGGTATTAAAGCAAACCCCCCTTTAATTGGAAAGGCTCTGATCAGCAGTGGACAATCTAGCCGATACAGTATTCGTTCATTATAATGCATACTGCAACCCCCAAGACGCCTGCCAAGCGTGGGGATTGTGACAAACCCCCACATTAGGGGAGGCTGTGTTCAGCAGTGGACAATCCGGCTTATACAGTATTCGTTCATTATATCGCACTGCCTAGACGCCTGCCAAGCGTGGGGATTATGAAAAACCTCAATAATAGGGGATGTAATGTTCAGGAGTGGATCATCGTTCATTATACTGCACACTTCGATCTCCAAGACACCTGCCGAGCGTGGGGATTATGACAAACCCCATAATAGGTGAGGCTGGGTTCAGCAGTGGACAATCCGGGATAAACAGTATTCGTTCATTATATCACACTGCGATCCCCAAGATGCCTGCCAAGCGTGGGGATTATAGCAAACCCACCTTTATAGGGAAGGCTGTGACAATCCAGCTGATACAGTATTTGTTCATAAGAGAGCACACTACGATCCCCAAGATGTCTGCTGAGCGTGGGGATTATGACAAACCCCTATAATAGGCGAGGCTGTGTTAAGCAGTGGACAATCCAGCTTATACAGTATTCATTCATTATATCACAAACTGCGATCCCCAAGATGCCTGCCAAGCGTGGGGATTATGAGAAACCTCAATAATAGGGGAGGCAATGTTCAAGAGTGGATTATCGTTCATATCACACACTTCGATCCCCAAGATGCCTGTCGAGCGTGGGGATTATGACAAACTCCATCATAGGTGAGGCTGTGTTCAGCAGTGGACAATTTGGCTTAAACAGTATTCGTTCATTATATCACACTGTGATCCCCAAGATGCCTGCCAAGCGTGGGGATTATAGCAAACCCCTCTAATAGGGAATAAACTGTGCTCAGCAGTAGACAATCCAGCTAATACAGGGGAGGCAATGTTCAGAAGTGGACCATCGTACATTATATCGCACACTTCGATCCCCAAGACGCCTACCAAGCGTGGGGATTATGACAAACCCCCATAATTATTATATCATAATATTAACTTATATTATATTATAATTAAAAGAATATTAAAATTTGCAAATTAGTACATATAATTTTATTTTATTTGTAGAAATATTTATACAATTTTAACACGACTGCCCAAAAAAAGGAGAGTTATGTTTTCAGGGTTCATGTATGTATGTATGTGAGTTTCTTTATTCCACCATAACTTCGTAACGGCTTAACCGATTTTGATGTATGTGTATATCATTAGAAACGTTGAGTTACTCCGGGTAACAAAGGTTTGTGAACGTTTAAAAAAATTTAAAGTGGAAGCCATGGTTCATGAAATAATCGGAAAAAAATATATTTTTCGTGAAAATTTTACAACGTATACTAACACCGTCTAGAACTTACTTAGTACATAACAAAAATATATAACGGTAGTATTCAATATGCATTCGTTCACTAATAACAAATGAAATAAATATTGTCTTATCCGTTTCTACGCTTGCTTCTTGTAGACAAATAAGTAATACAAATAAATATAACACCGTTATGCGGCCTGCAGCATGCGGCAGGACAGAGTCTCTTGACCGGAGAACGTTTTCAGAGAGGAAGGCAAAAGTGGAACAGTATAACATGGCTTATTATTGCTGAGATTTCTATGGTACATAACTTTGAGAAACATTCGCCTCCAGCTACAACAAATGAAAGTAGACGATGCTTATTTTGGCGGTGTCAATATTTTGCTGTTTGGAGATATGATGCAAATTCCACCAGTAGCTGAATCTGCTGGCGGGGCATACTGCTTTAAACAAACACCACGTTTAAGCGCTGAAGTGACTAGGCGTTATTTAGCTCCTGCGAACTGCCTCAGAATATGAGGCATGCAGGCGACACCACATTTGTGGATATTTCGAATAATCTACGGGTTCGGTTATTGGTACGCAATACACATAAATTTAAGGAACTAAAGGGTGTCCAATTCACCATGCAGCATCTTGAAATCCTGGGTCGTAGTAGCGTACCGCTTACTGGACCATTCTCATATGGCGAGTGTGTGCGAATATTTCCCATGACAGGACAGGTGGATGACTATAATCAAACGATGACCACCGAACTCGACATAACTTGCCTGATGTATAAAGTGGTTGCTTCAGATACATTCGTAGAAGCCTTAACCTACGGACAGCAGCCAAAACCCGAATTTAAACCTTCTGATCCCAATAAAGCAGGAGGTATTGTTCCATTCTTAAAAGTTGTTATTAGTTCTTGTTAAAAGTTGTTATTGGTTGTTGGTATTAGCTCTAGAGTAATGTTGAGGAAAAATATTAGCGTTGGACACGGCTTGGTAAATAGTGCTATGGGGGTCATCTGAAAATTCGTATGGCCAGCGCTACATCGTGACCAACTTGAACCGGGAGAATTACCGCAAGCCGTCTTCGTTGATTTCGATGACAAAACGATACGTGGCAACACAGTCGGTTTGGGTGTCAAAATTGAGCCTAGCACTGTCGAATTTGACGCGTTACGAGGTCAAGGTAAAGTCGAGCGGCACATGCTACTACTGATTTTATATTGGGCTGTGTGACAGTGCACAAGTTGCACGGAACGACACTGGACAGAGCCGTCGTGGATCTAGGTGCTAAAATTTTTGCCAAAGGCCAAGTCTATGTCACTCTTAGTCGAATCAGACGGCTAGAAGGATTGGCAATTGGAGTTTTAGATCCACAAAAGCTTATCAACGAGCCTCATGACAAAAAGTATCTGCAAGAACTGAAACACCTCAGATATCGTATTAATGATTAATGATTGCATTAATTGATAAACTTCACCAAAAAAATAAAATTGTGGATGCTGTATGTATAACAGAGCACAATATGACTAAAAATGATAATCGTATTTTGAATATTCCCAATTTCAAACTTGCAGCATCTTATAATAGAAATAAACGAGCCGGTGGATCTTGTATATTGGTACGCAATACACATAAATTTAAGGAACTAAAGGGTGTCCAAAACCTTAGTTGTGAGAATGTGATAGAATGCAGTGCTGTCGAGTTAATAGAACATAACATTATTCTTATTTGCGTTTATAGGCCTCCAAAAAATGAAAAGCGAAAAATGTATATCGAAATATTTTTTACAAATTTCAAAAAGTTATTACATGGGCACTGTCTGAATAAGAAAAAAGTTATTATATGCGGAGATTTTAACATTTTGAAAATTAATAAATATTCAGATGAATTTAAATCAATTATTCAAGATTATAATTTAAAAATAGCACTTCATAAACCAACACGGCTAGCTAAGGGTACATGTATAGACAATTTTTTGTACAATACTCGTGCCTCTTCCTGTGAAATTATAGAACTAGCTATATCGGACCATACAGGCCAATATTTCAAATGTCCTGTAAAAACCTTTTTTCCAATTAAATTTTGGTATACATTCCGAAGTGATTACTGCAAAGATAATATGGAAAAATTTAAAAATAACCTAATGAAGCTCACTTTTAGTGAAGCCATGAGCAGCTCCGATTCTAACGAGGCATTCAATAATTTTTACGACATATTTAAATTGCTCTATGATCTCTGTTTCCCCGTGATACTGATAAAGAATTCTGTATATAAAAAGCCAAAATGGATAAGCAAAGGTATTAAACTATGCGCAAAACGTAAAAGAAATATGATCTGGAAATACAGAAAAAATCCAAATTTAAACAACTATAACTCATTAAAATTATATTCAAAACGATTAAAAAATATCATAAAATTAACACAAAAATGTAAGAACAATCATACCATTAAAATGGCGACTAACAAGTCAAAAGCGACTTGGAGTATTATAAATAATTTAAAAACTAAAACCCCAAAAATTGACATTACTCAAATAAAAATTAGTAATAATATATTGACTAATCCAAGTGATATTGCCCAAGCATTTAACAATTTCTTTGTGAATCAAGCAACTACAGCTGAATCTAGTACATTGAACAACAATAACTGGAACATGCCTAAATCATTATTTATGAGCCCGTCAACTCCATGTGACATACTCAATATCATAAAAAGTCTTAAAAATACTAACAGCACGGGATATGACGACATAGACACAAAAGTTTTAAAATATGTAGCCACTATAATAAGTCCAGTAATTAGTCATATTATAAATATTGCAATAGATTGTGGTGTATTTCCTGAGAAGCTGAAATTAACCATTATAAAACCATTATTCAAAAAACACGATAGAGATAACATGAATAACTATAGACCAGTAGCTTTAGTTCCAGTATTATCTAAGATTTTCGAAAAGTTTATTCATGCCAGTCTTTACTCATACTGTGAAAAATATGAATTATTAGTGAATGAGCAAATAGGTTTTCGTAAAAACAAGTCAATAAATTTAGCCTTATATAATTTCCTTAAAATAGTTATGGCCAGCTGTGATAAAAAAAAATCCAGTGTGTGCTATGTACATGGACCTAAAAAAAGCTTTTGATTATGTTGATCACAAGTTGTTGCTTGATAAATAAGAGAGGTATGGAGTTCGGGGAAATATTTTAAATCTAATAAAAACCTATCTGCAAAATAGGTATCAGATAACGCAAGTTAGTAGATTAAGTTTAAAATCTAAAACAGAAGAAATTTATTCATCTGATGCTAAAATTGTAAAGTTCGGTGTTCCTCAAGGGAGCGTTCTTGGTCCCCTCCTCTTTATACTATACATTAATGATTTACCTAGTGTTGTAAACCACCCCATGGTACTCTTTGCTGATGATAGCACCATTATATTCGTCGATAAGAAACAGATACCATTTGAAGAAGTCATTACATCAGCTTTAGGTAATATCACTGACTGGTTGAAGTCAAATAACCTAATATTAAATGTGGACAAGACTAATATAATGACATTTAAAATAAGCATGAATTCAGATTTGACATTGAAAATTAATTGTATGAATAGGGACCTTGAGAATGTAACATTGACAAAATTTTTAGGACTTACTATCGACTCTAACCTCAAGTGGAAAATGCATGCGCAGTCAGTATGCACCAAACTTAGCAGCTTTTCATATGCATTATACATGCCGTCAAAAGTTGTAGGTCGACCAGCAGTGCTTACGTCGTATCACGCTAATGTAACGTCTACTATCCGCTACGGGGTAATATTTTGGGGTAATTGTTCAGAAAGGGAAGTAATATTCAAAGCCCAAAAGAAGTGTGTTAGATCTGTCTGTCAATTACAAACTACTGATTCATGTAAGCCGTATTTTATGGAGTTAAATATATTGACATTTCCCTCTTTATATATTTATGAAGTGGTATTATTTGTAAGAAAAATTTTGAATCTGTTCATCAACCTCAGAAGTGAACGGCATAAAAATAGAATCCGGACACTTCCCCGCACAACTGCTTTTTATAGCAACAGCGTGTTTGGTATGGCTCCTAGGTTGTACAATCATCTACCAACATCAATACTGGAATCGGAGTGCGTCATGTTGTTTAAGCGAAAATTGTTTAAATTTTTGGTATCTAAATGTTATTACACTACTGAAGAATATTTAAATGACAAATTTGCGTAAGCTATAATGAAAAATAAATAATAATTTGACAAATGTAATATAATATTAAAATGTGTAACTAGGTATTAATAATGTAATATAACTGACATATAATTTAATATTTGCTATGTATAATTGAAGTTTAGAATATAAATTTATTATAGTATTGTTATTAGATCTTGTATACTTCTAATTCAGTTATTCTAAATGTAATATTTGACATTATTTTCGTAATTGATCCAGTCACCTTTATAATTTTAACTTATAATTTTGCATACCATTATGGTGGAATGTGGAGGGCTACCTGTTTTATGTAATATCAATACAAATACCCATGTTCAAGCAAATAAATGAATTTGAATTTGAAATTGAATTTAATTATTAACCTCGGTATGGTATATTTCAGTCGTTTGGTGTAGAGATGTTGGGTCCATGGGGACCGGAAGCTCATCGTATTTTCCACAACTTATCTGAGCGCTTGGTCGATGCGACGCATGATCAAACTGCTGGCACATATTTGAATCAACGAATAAGCATTGCAATTCAACGGGGCAATGCTGCCAGCATGCTGGGCATGCTGCCAACTGGGAGTAGGCTGGAGCATTAATACTGCCTATAAATCTGCTATGACTTATAGGTTGTCTAAATGCTTTTATTGTAGTAGCTGTAGTGTTGTATATAGTTCGTAGTATTTTGTTTTATTAATCATAAAAAATAATTTCGCGTTATCTTTTGCGCGATATTGATTTCCAAAAATTCAAATTACCTTTCGTAGCACATTGCAAAAATATTGTTTTATCACTAAAAGGTATGAAATAAAAACAAATAATTTGAAATTAGAAAACACGCCTGCCGTACCAAAAAGTGAACTAAAAAATTACAAACAAGTTACAAGATTTTAATGTTGAATGGCCACAAGGTAGGTACTAAATTTGTTATATTTATTGTCGAATTAAAACACCGTTGTACCAAAATATGGAAAACTTATAACCAATCTTTTCTTAGCAGTCGGGGGACGGTTCCTTGGAATAGTTCTTTACAGGTCCCCCGACTTCAATAAAAAGATTGGTTATGAATTTTACATCTTTGGGTACAACGGTTTGTACAACTTTGTTTTAATTGCACAATAAATATAATAAATTTAGAACCTACCTTGTGGCCATTCAACATTAAAATCTTGTAACTTGTTTGTAATTTTTTAGTTCACTTTTTGGTACGGCAGGCGTATTTTCTAATTTTTAAATTATTTGTTTTTATTAAAATATAGATTTCACATCACCGATAGAGAATAAAAAATATTGTTACGACAAGTAAAATCAGCCTGTATGAACAGTGCACTCCTAATTCAGACACTAAATCTAAATAATTTCAACGAAATGTACACGTAGCTTTCAAAATCCAATGCACTGTGCAAGTAACTTTCTTTTATAGTAAATTCTGTCAAATCTGAGCACTTTATTAAGAATATTTTATTATTTATACTATTAATAATATTATATTTGATACAATATCGCTGCTAGACACATGGGATTAAATATAATGATCACCTTAAAATGCTTTGCTTTGATACCCTTAGTTCTTTTACCGAAAATTGTAATCAATCAGCAAATGTAGTAAATGATCACTAAAGTCATGTTTGGGGGCGATGAGGAGGAGCGTAAGGGTGGGTACTTGTGACCACAACAACGCGCCAGTATAGAATTATAGCAAGATGTAGGTACGATACATTAAAATGCTGTTTTAATTGCTAATTTTGGTGATCATTTACTACTTTTGGTGATCATGTACTACTTTTGGTTTAACAATGATTTATTTGGAGTAATTTTGCTTAACTATGATAGCGAGATGTGATGTGACTTTGGTTATAACTTTACCTTAAAATGCGTGTTTAATGATCATTTACTAATTTGTCTGTTATATGTTACCATATCTGGTGGTAATTTACACATAAGCCCTATTGTATATTACTAGTATTTAAAATGACGTTTTAAAATAATAATGCAATATTTTTTTAATGTCGCCAAATTTATAATCAACTTGTACCACAACTACGTAACTACAAACAATAATAATTTGAATGTTGAATTTCCCACTAAAGAGGTGCGTTTCCACCTTGTTATGTTGTTACGACGCAAAGGTATATTATGCAAGGTACATTGGCGAGTACTTTCTAGTTATTACTTATCCGTGTTTTTCAAAAACGCGTAAAATGTATAGGAACTGCGTAGAATCTGAAAAGATAAAAATTACATGTTCTTAGTTCACAGGCGAATTATTACCTACTACATACATAACATATTACATTTATCATAAAATAACTCCCACACATGTTTTAGCGCAGATATTTTAAGAAATCAGATTTTTTTATTGAATAACTGTGTACATAAAAATGGTAATATAAAAATGTAGTTTCAACTTTCAACAGGCTGCCCATTGCGAGCGTTCAGTAATATATAGTAGCTTTTAATCATATAATCCTTACTTTTAATTACTTTTCAAGAAATGGACCACGTAAACCGCCGTACGAACTTAAAGAATAAACCAAGTTTCGTACCAAATGATTTTGATACACCTCTAAAAGAAGCGGCGCTTTGGGGCGAGCGCTAATTCTTTTCTACCATAACCACGGTAATATAATAGATATTATTACCGTGCTATAACTAATAAAATTTTTTTTTACAAAAAATGGAACCGACTTCAACACCCAAAAGTGTGAAATAACTTGTTGAAGTCGGTACCATGATGGTTCAAAAGTAGGTACCTATTATCACAATATTGTGTGCATGGTACCGACTTCGACAAGTTATTTCACACTTTTGGGTGTTGAAGTCGGTTCCATTTTTTGTTAAAAATTGTTTTTCAATCTTTTTAGTGTAACTCAAAAACGGCTTGACTGATTTTGATGAAATGTAAAATGGGACCAAACGACAAGCATCAGCTTTCAAACAAAAAAATAATTTTCAAAATCGGTTCACCCAGTCAAGAGATCTGAGGTAACAAAAAAAAAATACAGACGAATTGAGAACCTCCTCCTTTTTTGGAAGTCGGTTAAAAATGCGTTTGAAACATGGATAGCCAACATCAAGATGCGTGTTACAGGATATATTTATATCAAACAAACGGAAACTAGTTTTTCAAACATAATTTAGAGATGTTTGTGTACTTACTGATACTAAGGTATTATTCGAGAGTGGTATAAGAAATCCAGCTACGGGAACAATAGGCCGTTTGATTCTCTCCATAAATATGATGACGGGATAACGTTGCTCAATTGGAATTTCATGCCACTCCATTGCGAACGCCGATTCCATTAATTTCTCGCTCTGCAATTGTGATTTGTAAAATTAGTGTCATTATCAATAGCATTATGAAGCGCTCGTAGCGAAGTTTGCTTAGCCATTCTGAACTGATCAGCAAAGTTAAGCAACGTCCGCCTCGGTCATGACTTGGATGGGTGACCGCTGGTGACATTACTACTGAGCGGCGATCACCGTAGTGAAACGCGCACTTTTGGAATCTTCTTGTACTGAAACTATGAGTTCAAAATGTGCAAAAAAAATATATAATATTCTTTAATTCTTTATTGAGTGAATTAGTTGATTAGTTTTTATTAAAACTTATTAGTTCTTCTGTAATAAATTGTAATCGGCGACCCTTTTTACATTGTTTTTAATTAATTTAAGGGGCATAGTTGAATTAAATGCAATGATTATTTTTTTTTAAAATAGCTAATACTATACTCTAATGAACTACTTACTAACTTGTGTTGAAAACATTTTTATGAATTTTTGCCACAAAATTCTCTGATCGCGAGAAGAAATCGCAACGAAAATCAGTCTGCCCGCAGCGCTCGGGCCGTTTGGACGTGGGATCTGTGCCGTTCGTTACGCCATCATTTTTGTGCATTTATTTTACGAAATATTAAAATATTTTTTTACCATACGTTAATTTGGAAGTCATAAATTATTGGAACTCAAGTAAAACATTTATTGGGGAAGTACTTTTGTTTATATTGATTTATAAAATCTTTATAATCACTTTTTTGAGCGAGTTGATTAAAGTTCAGACACGGCATTGTTAATTCCTATTTTAGTAGGTATCTAGACTTTCAACCCTTGGTAAAATATTTCATTTTGTTATTATTAGGTTACTGTACAAGTAAATGAGAACCTATTCCCAATAACCTTAACACACTTTCCGAGACGACCAACTACTTTCTAGGTATTTATATATCCAATCATTCAAATAAAGGGAACTTACATATATCTCTTTTATCTCTTTGACTTTAAAAGTTAAATACTTAGTATGTAGTTAGTCGGATTGAAATGTGTGTTACATCTGTATGACTCCGCTGTTCTTTCGTACTACCTCTGAAAGCATGTACCCGTAACTTTTGAACCGTTACTTCTGTAGATAGTTTCAATTTTCATAGCAAAAGTGACAATGTGTACTATTATTATCATTTTATTTTATTTTAATTAGTGGGGTTCCTTAGGAAAAGTGACCCGGTACAATTCTTCTCGTACAACTTTTAATGGCAGCAGTCGAATGAGACTTGACAAAAACCAAAATGACATATTCAAGATGGCAGGTAAAATTCAAGTTGCTCCGATCCGTCTGAAAATCAATATCTGGGTGGTTTTAGGCATCGTTATTCCGAATTTAGAATTTATTTTTCGATGACATCATTTTTTAAGATGGCCGCCATACATAGATGTTTTGAAACCATTGACTTAAATTGTTCTATGGGAAGGAGTCATGGGGAAAGAAAGTATTCTAAACTGAAAATAACAAAGTGGTTTTTGTGATATGATAATAATGGGAAATCATAAAAATGACGCCTGCCAAGTGAAGATATATGACGTATCTGGTAAACAGTTAAAGATAAGTAAAGGAGTTTTGAACAAATGACATAGGGAATCGAGAGAGCAGTCAAATGACATGCAAAAAAATCCAAAATAGCAGAATTCAAGATGGCTGCCATAAAAAATGCTGAAGTGCGATCCTCCTGAAGTAAAGCTGAGCTTCAGTGTGATCGGAGTACTTTGTATGGTGGCTATCTTGATTTGCCATCCATTCCATCATTCTGGATTTGCCCTACGAGCTCTTCTTCTTCATCATACTACATTTAGAGCACGGATAGTGCGTGAGTTCAAAGGGCGAGTGCAAGGCGAGACTGCAGTCCGATTCGTGTGAGTGACTTGCAAGGCCGAAGGCTGAGGTCTGACTTGGGAGTATTTTCCATATCTTCAACTGGTCTCCATGATGAATGGCCGCGATAACTGAAGCACCTACGCGTGGGGTTCTTTAACCAATGTGACTCGGAAACTTGGTACGATTCTGCCTGTACTACTTTTAGTAGCGGTAGGGTGAATCTTATATGGCGGTTTCATTACAGTTATCTTTTATTATTTTTACTATCTTTTATTTATTTTTATTACTGAGCATTGCATTGGGATTATACTTCTATTACAATTTTGAACTTTTATTTTATTATTATTTGTATTTATTATGTTATCTCATAAATAAACTCTAAAATTGCAAAATGACTTTCTATAACTGAAATTATACCTATGCATAATATTTATTTATCTATAGATATATAGAAATATGATCAAGAGTAAAATTGCAAGTTTCTGTTTTAGAGTTGGTAAGTATATGACAGTAACCCAGTGGTTGGTGCGGATAACTTCCTATAAGTTCAAGTACATATTTAATATGACGAGTAGGATATGTTGTGCTGTTTTTGGTTGCATGAATTCGTCCAAACTAAACAAATTAATTGTAAAATAGCTGCAGGTATCTATAACCAAGTAAAATATATTCACTGTTCTCCACCTTGTCCATGTTTGCCAAAACAATTTTTGATTAAGCTTTATACCTTAAAATTCAATAATAAAGCATTTCATACGTTTCAGTCGAGGTGCAAATATTTTTACTACCAATGAAAAACAACACGCATTTTTACACACTTCCTATTAAATTTACAAAGTATTTTATCTAAACTAATAGAGGAAAAATTTGATTGTGCATTTGTTTGTTTGCATTGAATAGGCTCTGAAACTAATAGACCGATTTGAAAAATTCTTTCACCATGAGAATCCAACATTATCCCTGATGAACATAGGCTATAGAAGATTTTCAAAAAGTTAGGTCGGATGTAAACTTCGATAACGTAACATAAAGTGCGAAAAATATACCAAAAAAATCGTTAGGTATATCGCATACGCTACGGAAATCATTGAAAATAGAGCCAAGTGATATACTACAATTTAATAGAAGACATCTATAAAAAAGTCCGCAGTACAATAAGTCTAACTATTACAGTTATGTCACAATAACTGGTTTTTTATATGTTGAATTTATAAGTTTTGATTTTTTTGTTAAATACTCGTGTGAAGCCGGGGTGAATCACTAGTTTGCTTATATAAAACAAGTATATTTACAATCACAAAACAAAATGGAAACACAAAGTAGGCAAATGTAATTAAAATGCTGGAGGCGAGCAGCCCTATCGCATGTTTACGTACCGCGCGGCTGTAGGTACTTATTTCGAGGACAGGGCCGGCTTAAAATTCTGTATAGATAATATTACCGTGTTTCGTACCGCTTCATGAAGTCAAAGTACTTTTTTGAGCACAATATTGAGATAATACTTTTGAATTATAAATTATAACCTCGTTTTATGGACCCTATAATCTCAGCAAACCACAAACCAATTAAGCTCCTACAGGTTCTTACTTGCAAATTCTGTTGATATGCATAATAGGCACCTTTTTACCAAATTTCAAGAAGATCGACTAAGGCAATCGAAATTCATTGACGGGGAAATATACACTGCTCAGACCTCCACCGAGACCTCGCTTCGCTTAGTCTATTAAAAAAATATCATTACCTACAAGTGAAAATATTTTTTTATCTTAGAGGTTTGCAGTAACTGCAGATAAAAATGTTGTTATCTACACTTGTGTTCTGCCGCTTCTAATAGCGCACGAAACTCTACAATTTTAGCGACGCTATCCGTGGTACGGTGACTAGTGCCGCCGTGCGACTGAATATTTTTATGAGTTAAAAGTTAACGCCTATTTCTATTAGCTCCGCCCGAATTAGAAATTATTTTGACTACGGTCTTGCCCTTAAGCCGTCTGTCCCGGTTGTTGTCATAGGATGGCAGTCGTTATAGCATGGTGGTAGGGCATTTTGTGAATGCCCGCCTGGCTAGCTACCACCCTCAAGTAGAAAATCTGTCGCCAAGCACCAAACGTTGTATTCCGGCAGCTGTCCTTGAGAGCCAATAATTCTAGGTTAGCCTGAACAACATCTTCGACCACATCATCACTTACCATCAGGTGAGATACTTACTGGTCAAATGCTAACTTATCAAGCACAAAAAAAAAACCACTCATCTTTATTCTCCAACCCTTTATTCCAAGGACGATTCGATTATCGTGTCACCAAAAGGGGAAATCCAGTAGGAAATGTTATGAAAATATGTTTCGTCTAACAATACAAAGTACGGCGAAGGAATATTGAGTGTTACTGTAGAAAGTAGTGGCTTCGATTAAAAGGTTTGCCACCTGACACTAGTCGCATTATATGTAGACATCTAAATTATTTCTACGTAAATTGCGTAAAAAAGACTGTGGCAATAACGTTGGACTACCACGCAGAAGTTGTATGATTCAGAAGCTTGACCAAAGCAAGGTAATGTTATCTGTACAGTGTTTCAACCTCATAGAAACGGACGAAACGTGAGTTATACCTACGCGCCTCGATCTCGGCCCGCGCTCGGCCCGCAGACAGGTTCGAGTATCCCGACTACGCCGCAGTGACGAGCGAATGGTTTGTTGTTTTTTGACAATAACCGCGTGATTTTTTCACCAAAAATAAGTTCAAGTACATATTTACATATTAAACATGACGAGTAAGGTATATTGTGCTGTTTTTAGTTACATGAATTCGTCAAAATCGCATCCAGAGATAACTATTTTAGATTACCTGGAAACAGAAAGGTAATACTATAAAATAATTTTACATACTATAAAACAATTTTACTTAATAGTAAGTAGTTACTTAGGTACTTGGCAAGAAAATATGCGCATTCTGCGCAAAGTCAATCTCTTTTTGAACAGTTCTAATGACTTTTGATAAACCGATCATAAAGTTATGAATTGATAATGAATAAGTCATATTATATTATTATTAGCCTGTAATTTGGTTTGTAATACCTATAACCAGATGTGACATTGTTTATTTTAACCATAGGTTAAGGACTATATATACCTCATAGGTGACTTCGTTTCCATAATAGCAGTACAAAAATACTTCCGTCATGACACAAATGATATATAAGACCATCGACAAAAATTGCGTTGAAATAGGATTGATCTGAAACCAAATTATAATTAGATTCCAAATTATATACTTACCTACTCAATATGCAGAGTGGGAGCAGAATAAATTGCGACTGCATTTAGCATGTGACAAAGATAGGAACCAGAAGACATTTCTTCTCTTGACGCCATTTAATAACTAACTCTGTCTCTTGAATATTCAAGAAAGTAATCCTGAATTGGTATCTTCCATAAATACCTACAGGATTGGACTTATAGCTTATTATTTCTACTTAGCTGTCATTTCCACGTGATCTGCCGAGCTATAGAATTGCACCGAAGAGGCGACGAAGGGAAAACTACCAGAAAATAGGCAGCAGCGCCTTCTGAAGAACTGCAACTCTTACAGTGCGATCCCAAATTAAGACACCTTCCAAGCGTGGGGCCCTAAAAAAATAAACCTCCTCAATGAGGGACATCTTTGTTTAATGATGGCTGTTGATGATGATTACTTGTCAAGTCAAAGTACCCAGAACTTACAAACGTAGGTACTTATGACATACCGCGACACTCGGTCGAACGGACATACATTCGTGAAATAAAATAGAATGTGAATTGACCTTTTCTGTTTATGATTTTTTTTTTACATATCGCTTCTTTTATTGTGTGGCGTGAAAAGTGGCTTTGTAATATTGAGGGTAGGTATATGGTGCCTACACCACATTCATAACTTTTATTCATAAAACTAGCTGCAACCCCGTGGTTACACCCGCATATACATATATCTATATGTAGTATGTGGCCAGGCAGGACCAAGGGTCGTCGTTTAAAAGCAGTGATTCCCAACCTTTTATTGACCAGGGACCATTTTTGTTTCTTTTTTGTCAGCAGGGACCACGATGTACAAGAATAATAATGAATCAGTCTGAAAATAAACTTTAATCAAAAAGTATCATATTCTATTAATAATATTATTTTAGTAAATCATATTTTTAGTAGAAAGTCAAAAAGGGTATTTTTTGTATTAATTTGATTTTTGAGCTTGCATCTTCTGCACAAATTTAATAATCCCAAGATTAATATGATTGCACAAAGCTACACGCAAATAATAACTTACTTTCAATCGATTGTTTGACTTGGTTTGAATTAATTAATTAGCAATAAACCCCTTGGTATGAATGGTTGAGAAAACATAAAGGAAAAAACATCGCAAGGCGATTTCTCGAATTTTGGTGTCAGAAATTGCTTGGCAAAACTTCTGAAGCGAATTATATTAAATGCGACCTTACAGTTTTAATCATTTTGAAATCAATCAGTTCTTCTTGGATTTCATAGCAACTTTTCTAGAATCCGTGCCAAAAGGGTTTCGAATAAGTATTCGATCAACTTTAGTTTATGTTTCAAAATATTCTAAGAAGTAACTTTTGAATTCATCCATCAACATTTGTAGATGGCTCTTAAGGTTTTCTTATATGTTTGCTCTACTAGCGTAATACTTTTCGTCCTACTACGTCAGTTGCTTTTAAAGCAGCGAACGCAGATAATTGTTCCACCGCGAACCCCGCCTTTTCCGCTTCTCGGCCGGCGCTCTCACCATTTGTTCGTGGACCAAATTTCGAGTCCTGCGGACCACCGGTGGTCTGTGGACCACTGTTCTAGAGGCTGGTAGCCCGGTAGATACTGGGGATTCTTGGCACCCGTTCCCTGGCCTGCTACTTGGACCAGGGATAAACAACCGGGGACTAAAGACAGTGCGTTGTTGTTCAGTGGAGGGTGTTTTCTATTAATTCCCACGTTTTGAAGGAATCTTTGGGATCGCAGTTGCTGGTTTTAGTTCCACAGAAGGCGCTGCTGTTCACCTTCCAATAATGTGACCTTAGTCATCTTATACGACACGCACATAAAGATAATAAGGGTGCAACTCTAGTCCAGCATACACTGGGAAGGCCCTTGTATAATAAGGGATTTCTTTAATGATGATGCGAGATGAAAAGTCTTGATGAGTATGATGAAAATTATCGTGTGTTAAATCAGGAACTAAACATTGTATATTTCAAGTTTAATCCAAATCAGTTCAGCAGTTTCAGCCTAACTAAAGAAGAAACAAACACACACTCATATCCTCATTCACTTACAGGGGTACTTTCGCATTAATAATATTATAGTGTGTTATCACTTTGGTCTACCTGATTCAGAGAGAAAAAAGGTTTGGCGCGGGTAAAGGGAAGTTTGCGGATCTGCCCTGCGAATAAATTCTTGCTGGGACACGCGGTTCTTTTTATTTCAGTTTTATTTTATTATTGTTATAGTTGCGTAGAACGGAAAGTAATCGGCACTTGAAATTGTGTTCAATAACTCTAAGTCTGTATATTATACTCTGGAGGAACGGAACGCTATCGACCATTTTTTTGTATGTATTTATTGACATCCGGCACCCTCACTTAACCACTAATTCGGGTAGATGTTAACCCAAGTCAAACCGATCCTATTCGAAAATAGCAGATTATTTACAATGTAGGCGTTTTATGAATTCATCTAAATCAAAGTATACTTACGCTGAGCATTTTATAGGCAGAAGTGCAATTAATCCAAGCACTGATTAGAAAGAAATACAAAATAGGACCACCAAAAATACTCTGCGTTTTTTTACAAAGTAGCACGATTTCGTTGTAATGCAGCAATATATTGTGAAAACGTTTATGGAAAACTTTAGCAAACGGCATCGACGTGTCTCTTGCCTCGGTCTGGCATTTCTTGACTATACTTTCTAAATTTAGTCTGCAACCAAACAAAAGCATATTTATAGAAATATTGTTCAGAGATGGAATATAAGGCGAGAAAGATATAATGACAGAAGATGTAAGTAAACTACATAATCTAGGTATAATATGCTGAAGTTGTAAATATTGTTGACCTCTTGGCATCCGCAGTGGATGCTATCGTCCATTTCTATTGTTATAATTATAATTGTTATTTTTTAAAATTTATTACCATATAAACAACACATTATTATATTTAAGTCATAAGCATTCGAAAACCACTAAGGTTTGTGAAGGATGCTATACAAGAGACTACAACGACGATTCACAATCGACTACAGTACTAATAAAACAAATAAGATAAGAATTCAGCTCAGTAGGATAAATAAACAGTTATTCGTAGTTAGTATTCAAAACAAAAAGAAAAAACAAATAATCAGTTAATTACATAATTAATACATAAACGAAGCTAAGGAAGTTGAATACATATCTAGCCTAAAACATTACTTTTATGCTGCAGAAAATGAGACTTTAATTTATATTTAATATTAGTAGGTGTGATATTATTTCATAAATCGAGAGTTAAGTTATTTATTAATCGCGGAACTAGGTATGCAGCTGTCTGTTCACTGTAAGCTTTGTTTCGAGCGACTGAGCGTGTGTATACCGTACTACTACTATATATATTTACAATAATAAAATAAAATAAAAATAAAATAAGCCTTTATTGCTGTTAACCTATTTAACTAAACATTACATATTAATACAGAAATGAAAATGATAATAATATAATAGAACTATATAAATTAACTAATATATATTCCCGACATTCGGCTCATCTCTCTCCTTAACAGCTTGTCTTTCGACAAAGGCCTCATCTAAGGATTTCCATGTGTTTCTGTCCTTTGCTATACGTAACCATTCTGGCCCAGCTACTTGCTGCAAGTCGTCTTCCCATCGCTTCGATTGTCTTCCTCTACTTCTTTTGCTTTCTCTAGGGTACCATTCCGTTATTATTCTAGTCCATTTATCTTTCTTTTCTCTCAGCATATGACCTGTCCAACGCCATTTTAATTTTCTGCATATTGATTGCACTTTTCCAAACTTAGTCTTTCCTTTGATCTTTTTTAATCGTATTTTATCCCTTCTTCTTACTCCCAATACGCTTCTCTCTATCCCATTCTGACATATATTTAATTTATTTTGTTGTTGTTCAGTTAAAGCCCAAGTTTGGCATCCGTATGTAAGACATGGCAGTATGCAAGCATTGAAGACTTTTCGTTTCTCTGCCATAGGTATTTCTTCATTTTTCATAATTTCGCTCAACGACCAGAATCTCTTCCAAGTGTTTGCTATTCTTCTTTCTATTTCTTTTTGCATGCTCTCTGTTGGTGATACTAATTGGCCTAAATAAATATTTACAATACGCATCGGTTAATATTAAAAATAATGTGCAGCAAAAAATGAATATACATTCAGTCAAAAAGTATCGGGAATGGATATTTATGGTACTAAATTCAATTTTCTCTTTGTTGTTGTTAGATGGACACCACTGTTTTCCATATTGGCGCGCGGTTTGTGATTCATCTGTTCACATCTATTAAATACAGTGCTGTTTTGAGTTATAATATTATATCTTGCGTGTGCACTTATTGAGAATTTCATAATGGAAAAAAACATCGAAACAAGAGTTTGTCTTAAATTCGTCAATAATAAAATCGCCAATGGAATTTGGTGTTCGGAGTTACAGAAGGTTTACGGTAAACACGCGCTTATGAGTGGTACAAAGCGTTCAAAAGCAGTCGAGATGTGATTTAAGATTCGAATAAAATCGCAAAAGTGAAGGAAATAGTGACTGAAAATCCTCAATCAAGTTTCAGAGATATAGCCACCGAACTTCTTTTACGAGTCGATACGAGAAACTTGTCTTACGAGTCGATCCGTGATATTTTAAATTATAACTTAGCTACTTTATTCTGTGTTTTTCTGGTCTATTTAACGACCAACACAGAATTTGTTAGTCAATCAATCAATCAATCAATCAATTATTTATTTACTGAAAATGTGTACAATGTATAGGGTCTTAAATATTTCAAAGTGAACCAACATTTTCAACCGATAATAGGCATGCAAAATCAGTTTAAGACTTCAGTTTAAACTTTCATTATAAGTAATTAATTATTATTTTTTAACATTCTTAGGTCACGCTTTAATTAGTAATTTATTAATTAATTAAATACCATAAATTATAATGAATACATGTCAATAAAATTAGAATAAAAATAATATTATCTATAAGTAACATACACATTAAAGCTTACATAATTAAAAGATTTTTATCATTTAGGAAATCTGTAACCGTATAGTAACATTTATCAATAAGTAGTGAACACAATTTAATTTTAAAATTGAGTAAATTAGAGCTTTTAATACATTCTGGTAGTTTATTAAATATTTTGGGAGCCATACAGAATACGCTTTTACCCATAAGAGTAGTCTTAGACTGCCTTAAACAGAGCTTTGATTTATTAAGTAAATTTTTATAACTTATTACATCACTCAACGTTGGAAAATAGCTAGGATTGGTTTTTACAAATATTGCAACTTCATAGATGTACATGCACGGTAATGTTAAAATTTTCATTGATATAAAATAAGATTTACAACTATCTCTCGGCTTAAGATGGGCTATAGCTCTTATACATTTCTTTTGTGCGATAAAAACATCGTTTATATTTGTGGAATTACCCCAAAATATTATTCCGTATCGCAACAAAGAAGCAACACTACCATGGTATGCTGTTAGCGCAGTTTCTATACTCACTACCTTAGATAGATGATACAGAGCATATGCCATACTATTTATTTTTTTTGTCAAACTTTCAATTTGTGGTTTCCATGTCAGATGTCTATCTATATTTAGTCCTAAAAATTTCGTCACATGGGTTTCATTTATAATATCATTCAAACAATTTATGTCATAATTAATATTTATACTTTGTTGATAAAAATGCATTGATTTAGTCTTATTTAAATTTATAGTCAGATTATTACCTTGTAACCAGTTCATAGCATCTTTTAATGCGTCATTAATATCAGTCTTAAAATCTCTATCATTCTTATTTATTATCAAAGTACTATCGTCCGCAAAAAGTACCATCGGATGTTTTATATATTTTGGTAGATCATTGATGTAACAAAGGAATAATAGTGGTCCCAGAACGCTTCCCTGAGGAACTCCAAACGCAACATTCTCTGACTTTGACATAAAGATTTCTTCTACCCTATTTTTAGGATTGATTCTTCTTATCTCTGTCTTTTGTTTTCTGTTTGAGAGGTACGATTTCAATAACTTTAATATGTTTCCTCTGACTCCATAGCAATCTAATTTATATGCTAAAATATTGTGATCAACACTATCGAAAGCTTTAGTCATATCCATGTAAATTGCACATACTGGGTTATGTTTGTCTACATTTTCTATTACAATATTTAAAAAGTCATATATAGCCATATTAATTGATTTTTTATTTCTGAATCCATTTTGTTCATTAGCTAATAAATGCTTTTTCTCTAAAAAATTATAAAGGCTCTCATATAAAATCTTTTCGAATACTTTCGCAAATACTGGTATTAAGGCAATAGGCCTGTAATCACCTACGGTGGTTTTTTTACCTTGCTTGAACAAAGGCTTTATAATAGACGTTTTTAACCCGTCCGGAAATACGCCTTTTTCTATGCATAAGTTAAAAATATGACACAATGGGAAACATATAATATGACTTACATGCTTGACTACCTTTGTAGCTATATCATCGTAACCAACACTATTTGTATTTTTTAATAAAAAAATATTTTTTGCTTTATCACAGTATGTAATTGGACTTAGAAATATTGATGAACATTCACGAGGTAGTAATTTACTGTAGTCAGAACTTGTATAATTAACTATATTTGATGTACTTTTAACGTGCTTTGCAAAGAAAACATTGAATGCGTTTGATATGTCACTAGGATTAGTGATTGTTTTGTTATTATGAATAATTGTAGATATATAATCTTTATTAACAACTTTGTCTTTATTAATGACTTGCCAGATTGCTTTCGATTTATTGGCAGAAGATTTAATGTGATAAGTATTTTGAGACTTTTTTGTAAGTCTGATGATTTTTTTATACACTTGAGAATATTTCCTAAACGTTACTTTATTATGTGTAGTTGGTGCAAGACGGTACTGCCATAATAGTTGTCTTTTTCTTCTACTACATTTCCTAATACCTCTAGAAAGCCATTTTTTATTTTTATTTGTATTAACAATTATTTTTTTCCAGGGAAATGAGAGTTCATAAAAAAGTTTAAACAATTCTAAGAACTGATCATAAGCTTCGTTTGGTTCTGTTGAGCTATAGACATCATTAAAACTTAAGTTATTTAGACATCTCTCAAATATTTTCATGTTGTCTCTATTCAAATCTCTCGATAGAATTGCCCATGAGTTTAATTTACAAGATCTTTTAACTGGACATTTAAAAAGTTGCGCACTGTGATCAGATAAAGCTTACTCTATCACTTCACCATATCCAGCCCGAACATTGCTTATAATATTGTCTAAACAAGTTTGGCTCTTGGGTCTGGTGGGCTTTTTTATAGAAAATTTCAAATTGAAGTTTAATAGTGTATTTTCAAATCTTATTGTCCAATTATTTCTTACTAAAATATTTATATTAAAATCACCACAAAGTATGATTTTTTTGTTTGAATTATTTGTAACTTTGCTAAGAATATGTTCAAGTACTTCAAAAAATATACTCATATAAATACATTTGGATTTGGACTTAGGTATTCTATACATGGCAATAATTATAACATTGTGTTCTGTCAATTCGATCGCACAACACTCTATTACATTGAGAACCGATAGTTTATTAATATAAGATAGAGTTTTGTATTGATGATGACTCCTTATAATAATACAAGATCCTCCTTTTCTTTGATTTCTAAAGTAACAAGATGCTAGTTTAAAATTTGGTATATTCAACATATTTTCATCCCCAGGTTTCATATTATGTTCGGATATCCAAATAACATCAATATATGTACCCAGCTCATTAAGTTCCTCTAAATTAACAATTAGATATTCTAACTTATTGACCAATCCTGCTATATTCTGGTGTATCACATAAATGTTATTATAAACGAAAAAACTTTTCATCGTGACTTTGTTGATGTAGTAGATTCTGGTGGCTATTAATTTTATTTCTGTCCTGACCTTTAGTATTTAAAACTACCGGAAAGTAATCAGTAATAGTAACCTTCTTTTTAGGGCTAGTATGATGAACAGATTCCATTTTTTTGAAATAGTATGGTATTGTTCCTACTCGATGTGAATTGTTTACTTTAGTTGTACTACCATTACTCAGGAAAGCATCGTTTACTGACTTAACATACTGTGGTAAGTACTTGCTGTTGTAATCGTATGTGTCTATCCAAAAGTTAATTCCTTTACACATTTCTTTCATTATATTAGAAGCATTTTTATCTATTTCTATAAAATTACACATTTTTAACTTATTTGATACATTCTTAAGGGATAAATTTAATTGAACTTCATTTAGATATTTATTTCTTAAGACACTCAACAGGAATATGTTAGACACTTTAAGGGAATTTAAAGAGATATATATTTCTAGAATCAATTTTATAGGATCAGTATCGTCTTCACCTAGGCATAAAATCAATTTATCCTCCACATTAAATTTAATGTTTTTACACAATTGTAACAAAGTTTCAGCCTTGGCACCAGGTTTCAACAAGGACAAAACCTCATATTTTTCATATAATGTATTAGTGCGGCTTAATGAAAGCCTCCATGCTAGGTTACGGCACTGACCACCACCTACTATAACTATTTTCTTGTTTTCTACTGGCACAGGTTTTGGTGTTTGATTCCCAATGTCTATGTTAAGCTCTTTAGGTTCAGGCGTGCCAGACACTTTTGGCTGAAGTTCACAATTTAAATTGCTAATGCTCTTGTTTTGTTCTATTTCAACTGGTTGCTGATTTATAATGCCATTATTTTCTTGGGATTTTGTCGTCTGAGATTTTGGCGTGTGAGTATTGCTCACATCAATGTGAAATGCACGAAGAGGTCTTTTTGGTGTTGAATTTCTCGATGAAATATTGTGTGAGCTTAATATTTTTTTATATATATCAATAGTTTTTTGCTGTTCATATATTTTTTTCTTAAGAGTACTGTTTTCTAAGTTTAGTTTATCTATTTCTATGTTTGCACTCGACAAGTTAATGGTGAGTTCTTCAATTTCCAATCTTTGGTTTGTAATTTGAGAATTTTCTAAAACAGACATATTTGGCAAGCTATGCACGCTATCATTTAAGAATGTACAATCCTCAACACTTTCATTATTAGTCAAATTTATGTTTTCCAAAGAAATGTTGTGAGACTTTGCTTCTGGTTTTTGCCTTAATGTTATATTTTCAGTACTAGATGTGTTCGACGACGAGGATGTTAGTAACATATCCTTTACTACTTTGTCTTTTGATCTGTTAACTTTATTAATCCTTTCGATGCAACTCATACAGTTCCATTTTAGTTTTTTTTCTTTGGTCATTAAGCAGAATCGTTTGCTGCTAACATTTGCGCATATTAGATCTAATATTTTTTTACACGTGAAACATTTCAAAATTTCCTTTGTGTTACTCACATCTTTTCTACATATGTTGCAAACAATAATAGTTTTCGATTTTGTTGCCATTTTGATGAGTGATAAAAATTTATAAAACTTTCAAATGGTACAAAAAGATATTTCTTGTATTGGATTTCGATACCTGTACTGTCACTTTACAAGGCGGCCACTGTAGCCATTCCAGCAAAGACGTGTGAATTAGTGAACAAATACCTATTTTGATACTCTCATATCAACACCGCACGGCGTCTGTGATGGGAATCAACTGAATTGGACCTATTTTGTTTTGATCTCAGCGAATTTACAAACATCGCATGACATTTTTTTTTTTTTTTTTTTTTTTTTTATGCTTGATAGGTTAGCCTTTGACCACTATCTCACCAGATGGTAAGTGATGATGTGGTCGAAGTTGTTGTTCAGGCTAACCTAGAATTCAGTCATAATTTCTATAATACAGACATGTTCTGTATTATAGAAATTACATACCAAAATGTTATTAATAGCTATGTATGGAGTATACTCCATTGTATTGGGTGTGTACCGATATGTGTATGGAAATTAATAAATAACTGTAAATGAAGTGCCACAGATATTGACCTCAATTCAGTTATGCAGTAAAAACTAAAATTCAGTGAAATGCGTTTACTTCTAAGCAGACTATAGTTAAATAAATGCTGTGTAGTGACGTTAAATTTGCCTCTGTGACGATAAAAAAGCCTCTTTTTTATGCATATTATATGGTATATAACACAATGAACTCCATAAATAGGCTAGCCTGTGATCACTATGATCACTATCTCACCTAATAGCAAGTACTGATGTAGTCGAAGATGTTGTTCAGGCTAACCTAAAACTACTGGCTTAAAGTTAAAACTTTAATGGACTTGTAAGAGATTTACCAAAAATATTACCTGAGAATCGATAGTTGAGTTTTACAATGGGCAAAAAAGAATGATATGAAAACATCCATACTTGTGTTCCCTACTGCCAACAGAGACGTTTGCATCCATACGTACCCAAGAGCTATGTAAAACCTGTAAAGTATGATGAAAATAAATCATAGGTACATGAAACATTAAACACTCGTTACCTACCTACTTATTTACATACATACATACATACATAAAATCACGCCTCTTTCCCATAGGGGTAGGCAGAGACCACAGATTTCCACTTGCTACGATCCTTACATATCTCTTTTGCTTCATCTACACTCATCAATCCTTTCATACATAAGCGTCGATTTAGGGTACTCCTGACCTGGCCTTTTTTCAGAACATCTTTAATCTGATTTCGGAACGTTCGCCTAGGTCTTCCCCTTCCAACACTTCCGTTCACTTGTCCCACGTATACCTGTTTAGTCAATCTCATTTCATTCATTCTCTCTACATGTCCAAACCATCTTAACATACCTTTCTCGATTTTGGTCACTACATCCTCATTCACACCACATCGTTCCCTTATCACACTATTCCTTATCCTGTCACTCCGTTTGACTCCAATCATGCTTCTCAATGCTCTCATCTCCACTGCATTTATTCTACTTTCATGCTTTTTCTGCCATACCCAACTTTCACTCCCATACATTAGTGTCGGAACCAACACTCCCCCATGAACAGCCAGACGAGCCTTCTTAGACACCTTCTGACTGTTCATAAACGCGTGCAATGCTCCATTAACCATGTTTCCAGCATTCACTCTCCTTTCTATATCACTTTCACACTCTCCATCCTTTGTAAACATGGATCCCAAGTATACAAACTCTTTCACTTGTTCCACTTTTTCACCTCCAATCACAATATTGCAATCGGTCACTCTATCATCTCGTTCAAACACCATAACTTTCGTCTTATTTACGTTTACTTTCATTCCCTTTCTTTCTAAAGCCTCATGCATAACATTTACCATCTCCTGCAACTCTTTTACTGACGACGCAAGTATCACTTGGTCATCAGCGTAGAGAAGACATTTGATGAGTAACTCGTTCATTCTCAATCCACATTCACTGTCTTTCAGGTTTGCCAAGCAATTATCCATGAATAAGTTGAACAGCCACGGTGACGCTACACATCCTTGTCTAACACCTTTTTCGATGTTAAACCAATCAGTGTATGTCCCGTTTATCCTAACACAAGCACTGGAATCCTCATATAGGGATTTCAGCGCTTGGATCAGGTTACCATTCAGCCCATGCATAGACAACGCTGACCACAGTTCATGCCTACTCACCCTATCATAAGCCTTTTCTAAATCTACGAAAGCGCAATAGACCTTTTGGCTTTTCGCCAAACATTTTTCGGCTATGCATCGTAAAGAAAAGACCTGATCCGTACATCCCATTCCCTTTCTAAACCCTGCTTGTGCATCCCATACTTTCTCATCTGTCTCTTTTATCACCCGTTCAATCAGTACTTTCGCATATAGTTTACCGACGACGCTGAGGAGACTGATTCCGCAGTAATTCTTGCAGTCTTGTTGCGACCCTTTTCCTTTATATAGCGGCACGATCACTGCCTTGCACCAGTCACCTGGTACTCGGCCGCTCCTCCAGCACAAATTAAAAAGGCGGTGCAACAGACTACCGACTATGCCTTGCCCTGCTCTCAGCATCTCGACTGACACTCTATCATATCCCGCAGCTTTACCTAATTTCATACCCTTTAACGCTTTCATAATCTCATCCATGCTTATCTCATTTCCGTCATCACTTGTATTCATGTAGGTTCCTGGAACCTGGTCCAGTGTTCCCTCTCTTTCAAATAAACTCTCAAAATACTCTTTCCATCTTTTCAACACACATTCTTCTCCTTTTATAATACTTCCATCATGACCTCTGATTTGATACTGCTCTGAGGTCGTGGTTTTGCCTCGAGCTATTCTTATGGATTTCCAGAAAAACTTTATGTTTGACTGGAAATCTTCAGAGAGCCTTCTGTCAAACATATCCTTTCGTTCATCTTTCTTTCTGCTTACAACTTCCTTAACTATCTTTTTCAATCTCTTATAATCCTTTCTTGCTTCATGTACGAGTATATCATCATGCGTCGCCATTTGTACTTTTTGGTTAGTTTTTGTGGCTAACCAATCCAACCATGCTTTTTTCTTTTCATCCACAGCCTTTTGTACTTCTTGATCCATCCACACATTCTTTTACTTATTTACACTTAAAAATTTATTAGGTACACATTATAAATAATTAAAAGGTAACCCAAAATAATGCGCAACAATTTGCAAAATAGCAAATTGTTGCGGTACAAGCTAGAGGCCCACCTGATCTTAAACGTAACCTCTGTCTGTAAAAGATGCATTTTGTCACAAGTCACGAACTGCACTGCGCCCGTCACCTTGAGACATAGTTGTTAAGTCTCTTGTGCCTGTAATTTCACTGGCTCTCAAAGTGAAAAACCTTTTTTTTTTCCGAATGTATAGCTAGCCTTTGACCGGTATCTCACCTGGTGATAAGTGATAATGTGGTTGAAAATGTTATTCAAGCTTACCTAGAATTACTGACTCTCAAGGACTGCTGCAGGAACACACCGTTAGGTGCTTGGCGACAGGTTTTCTACTTGAGGGTGGTCGCTAGCCAGGCGGGCAATTACAAAATGCCCTTCCACCATGCGGTGAAGCTCAAGCCGGCGGTGGGCATCGATATATCCGTTATATATCGATATCAAGGTACTATTCTGAACGACGCTGCGTATTACCGCTTGAGGCAACTGCAGCCCATCACAACGAATTTGGTTATATTTCTATGAAATTATTTCCAGCGCTAGCGCCGTGCCGATGGAGCAGTGGCACCTGCAGTTGACGGTGGTGGCGGCGATTACGCGTAAGTACATCGTGTGCAGCTGCAGCGCTTCCATCAGCCAGCGTCATTCGGAATACTCTAATCATGTTTTAGGGTCGAGCTAATTAAGGTATGAGAAACCTTTTCATAAAATTCGTGAAGTAAGTGTCACTTTGCCTTATATCCACATGAAAACAAGTAAGATTGTCGCCAAGCACGTAACAATGTGTTCCAGCAGCTGTCCTTGAGAGTCAGTAATTCTAGGTAAGCTTGAATAAAATTTTCGACCACATTAATTATCACTTATCACCAGGTGAGATAGCGGTCAAAGGCTAGCTATAAATTAGAAAAAAAAAACAGATTTTTCACTCAGTTTAACACACACCAAGCCTTATTTTTACTGCATAGAAATAGACCAGACATTTCTAGTAAGCTCTTAAAATAAAGTCAGAAAGTAAAACTTTTCAAGTACTCACTGCGGACTCATGTTGGGGTCGAAAGGCAGCCATATTGCAAATTCAACAGGCTTACCTTGAGCGTACAATATCGTAGGGAATACAACCCAGAGGAAGCAAGTTGCAAGAGCCGTCAAGTTGAATACTCGAAGGACCATCTTTGATTGGTTTCCTTGCTTTAAAAGAAGTATCCTGTGGTCAGGCTCGTTTTGGTTGAAAAGTGGACCTTTAAACATTAAATAGTTAGTATTTTTAGGTACAATATTAATTCTACTCGTAAAATCTAATTATTTTATGAGTCACGAACATTTTTATTTATTTTTAATTTGAAATTTTTTATCTTATATAATTTATTTAACGCCTTCTATTTAAATAAGTAAAATTGACATCACTATTTTTCACGTAAAATTTTTAATAAGTATTTTTATTATCTTTAAATGGAATCTATGTAATTTAAAATCTAGATTTGTATGCCTCTAAGGGCGAAACATGTATGTGCTGACTATTTTATAATAAGACCTTGCATGCTCGTTTAGTATGTATACACATGTTTACAAATAAATAATTTGGTTTGATTTGATTTGATACTCATTTATAAAAATGTCTAACCTAACAAAGTTTTTAGTTATAACTTATGATTAGCAAATATATGCTTGTACATTTTGTAGACTAGTACTAATTAGTATATCTATACCCTTTTATGTACATTTGCTTAGTACATTTGTGTATCATGCTGTCTAAGTTTTCGTGATTGTTACAAATAGTAATTAAACAACTTTAAACGGTTTAAGTCGCGTATATTTGTCATTATTTTTGTCCCGACGTTTCAAACACTTTGCAGTGATCGTGGTCACGGGGTGAAATTTGTATACATTTCATAAAGTATATGGTACTTTGTCATCCTTTTTCAGAACTGACTCCTCTCCATTCAAGGATTGTCTCTGAAAAATCGCTTTGAGCGAGATAAAGCCGCTTATTGTGCACTATTGAAAGGTAAATATTTTTTTATAATTCAATTATAACATCTACACTAATATTATAAAGAGGAAAGATTTGTATTTTTTTATGCAACCAATAAACTTAAAAACTACTTGACTGATTTGGATAAAATTTGGTACGGAAATAGTATGAGAACCGGGGAAGGATATAGGATAGTTTTTGCACAAAAAGAGGTTTGCGCGATAACCGATATACGCGCGGGCGTTCCCGCGCCAGAAATCTAGTCTTTAAGACGAGGCTGCGGAAAAAATACTCTCATTCGACTAGTTTTTTTAAGCAACTGAAATATGCAATCAACACGAAAACTTAAATATTTGATATTTCAAACCTTTTTCTATCAGTTGTACAGTCAGAAACACATTTGAAAGAAATTTACTCGATAGTTTTAATTTTTCAAAATGAAGCCTTTTCTTTAAATTATTGGAGTTTTCTTGGAAACTACATCAGTTACATATTAATAATAAACACACATAGAAAGGAAATGTAGTTTATTATCCGCTGTATAAGTAAAATTTACCTAGAGTAATTAGTATTGTCATAATAAATTAAATAGTGTTTTAGACTTACGACCTTTAGTTCTGTGCAGGATTACGGTCAATCGGAAGATTCGATATTCAACCTTATTAGCTTAGGATTACGAAATAAAATCAATGCGTAAGAGCTGTCCTTCAGTGCCGCGCTGTGCGCCGTTGGACGTGGACCTATCGCTCGCGCGCTATCACCTGTGCTGTGCAGTATAAATACGTATCTTGGTAGGTATATCAATCAATATGGGAAATAAAGATAACTAAAAAATAAAAAACGAAGCAGAAGAGTCGATACAAAGACTTTGCAAGAATTATGAGAGAGCGTATAATATTTCAGTTTATTTTTACCTATGCAAATTTAATATTCGTTTGTGTTTCGGTGTTTATTCTATTCATGAAACATATTATCTCTATCGAACTAAGAGATTCTATACTTACTAGGTTCCTATAGTACTGTAATGGAGCTATAAAATAACTAAATGTCGTACTAATCTAAGTACGATTAGTTGGATACTATAATAATATCTGGTAATGTATAGTTATGGTCTCACCTGATGGTAAGTGATGTGGTAGAAGGTACCAAACAGGTGATAACTAAAATTATCTGGCTCTAAAGTACAGCTGCCGTTCAACCGTAAATGGAGTTGAGTGTTGCTAAATAATAATAACACAAGCGTAGCAAATCAAAGCATTTGGTTTGGTGGGTATATCGCAATAAAACATCGAACATTGTTCATGTCCCTCAAGACTAAATGTAGATTTATATCAATGAAAGAATATTCAGAATCAGGCAAGTAGGTATATATTCAAGAGATTATCTACAAAGTCACCTGCATAGATACTTTTAAATATACATTTTATCACTTAGACATGTACATATAAGTAAAGATTTATAAAAATATAATAGAGTGGAATAAATAGATTCTGTACATATATATAATAAAATAGACTGTGCTCATAAAATGCACCTTCTTTCTCAGGAAAAAAAATAATAAATCAGTCAAAGTCCGAGATCACTCGGAACAGGGAGAACTGTCGGAGTCGCCATCTCATATAATAAATTTAGACTGTGTTCTTCCACTATATGAAAATAAGTGAGTAATCTTTGAATAAAGTATTACTAAATTTGCACATTTTATTCACAGGAAATTTCGTAAACGAAATATATTATTTAAATATTATAATACCTATATTAGGCAAAAAAATATTTTGACCTATCCATAGCAGAGCAGCAGGTAAACTTAAATAACAAAAACGTATAAATGTATATATACATTTTTTTTTATTGCTGATAGGTAAGCCTTTAACCACAATCTCACCTGATGGTAAGTGATGATGTGGTCGAAGGTGTTAACAGGCTTAACCTAGAATTACTGGCTCTCAAGGACAGCTGCCGGAACACACCGTTAGGTGCTTGGCGACAGATTTTCCACTTGAGGGTGGTCGCTAGCCAGGCGGGCATTCGCTAAAATGCCCTTCCACCATGCGGTGAAGCTCAAGCCAGCGGCGGGATTCGAACCATGGACCTGCTGCGCGGCAGTCCATAGCCAAAGCCACCGAGCTATCATGCTTTTTACACTGAAAAAAAAACTTTACATTATTATCGCCCTGCACTTGTCACACCTCTGTAGGGTCGGTATAAACAATATATTTTTTCTGAGTACCTTCACAAAAGACAACGCATTGACATAATTGTGCGGAGTAAGACTTAAATTTTATGGCCGGCCTCCTATCTGAAGCAATATGCCTTTGCGTATGCCATCGTTGATATGTATTATACTCGCCTTTGCCCCCTTTTCGGTTATTAGTTAGGGTATTAGATAGATGGTAAAGAGCGATGTTTTACTCTTGACTTGCAAAAAATCTGACGTGAAAATTATCTGAATTTATGTATTTAAATTCATTTATTCATATTCACAACACCCCCTTTCTGAAGGCCGAGCTTCAGCAGGGGCAGAGCAGTTTGTATGGTGGCCGTCTTGAAATCGCCATTTTGGATTTTTGACAGGTGTCATTCGACTGCTCTCCCGACATTTATCCTTACTTCTACCTTTTAACAAATTCTATCTACACATTCTAACAAATTGTGCGAAATTGATTGTCGGACAAACAGAAATGTACAGTTGCTTTTCTGAAGGCTTCAGGTAACGGATTGTCTGTAAAATGTATTTTGCAGGTATATATATATCAATCAAAAATTTGTCAAAAATCAATAAATAAAATAAAATAAAATAAATAAAAATTTGATTGATATTATCAAACTGAAGGCTAAATGCACATTTGTAATATAACTAAATGCTTAGGCCTTGTACGTGGCGCTGGTAAAAGGCCGGACGGCATGACTTTGGTTCCGTGGAGGATGGGAAGGCCTCTGGTATGGGACGCTACCTGTGTCGATACCTTAGCACCTTCTCATATTCCTGCTACCCAAAAAGTGGCCGGTGCGGCGGCTGAACTAGCAGAAGGCCTCAAAAGGCGCAAATATAGTAATCTCAGTAGTTGTTACATGTTTGTGCCTTTTGGGGTCGAAACGCTGGGACCGTGGGGACCGAGCGCCAAACTATTATTCAAAGACGTCTCAAAACGTCTGGTCGACGCTACTTGTGACCAAAATGCTGGCATATACTTTGGACAAAGGATAAGCATTTTTATTTTAGTCATAAATATCTGTTACCACATATTATAAATAAAATCGAACAAAACTAAATTCTTATTTGCCGTGCAGTATGGAGACAAAAAATTATAAATAGAAATTCTACAAAAAGATGAAGAATTTTGGAGGGAAAAAAATTGAGACAAAACTAGTCACATTCTATATGGACTGCCTTCTTCCTGAGCTGGTCGATCCCCGCCACCCAAAGAAAAGAATGATCGGGATCAAGAATTTGCGGATACTTCTAGAAAAAAAAAATCAAGAGGAGGCTGTCGGGCGTGACTTGCAACATCAAAGTGCAAATCCTTCAGTACTTCCTCCCGCCATAAAAAGAAGACTTAAGAGCCTTTACGCTTTGCGCGATCGGTCAAGTTTAGGCATTTATTGAAGCACGGCGCAAACGGGCACACCGTTAGCAAGGATCGAGCGGTCAACGACGATGTCGCATGGAATAAAACATTTTGATCCTTTTTGCAGTGTTATTTATATTTGATAAATAATGTGGAATGTTATGTAACTTTGTAAATTCATTTCTCATCTTTACTGTTTACAAACAAAGTAGACTTAAATGAACCTAATAATAAACCTTGAGGTATCTACTCATTGACTAACTATAACTATAGTCCATTAAAAAGTTACATGAGCTTTGCATTTTTAGAGCACGCAATTTATTTTTGGGACATCTTTTTATATGTGGGGGTCTGAAGAAGCTTAACCTCAAGTTTGTGGGGTCGCCACCCTTGTCCCCCGGCCGCCATCTTGGAAAAAGGGGTGAAAACACGTATTTTGCAATATCTCAGAAACTATGCGTTTTATAAAAAAATTGTAAGAACATAATTTGTAGCAAATTGTGTTGCCCACAAACATATTTATATAACTTTTTGCCCTAAATTAAATATTAAAGAAGTTATAAGCAATAATAATTTTTTTTGCTCTATAACTTTTTTATACATTTTACAAAAAAAATACCCTAGAACAATCTCGTAGATGATCTGCTCAGGATTTTTTTACGAAACTCGCAGGTTAATTGATAAAACTGAAAATAATATCCACAATTTTCAATACGTTTACACGTTGCAAAAAATGTAGCACAACTAAGAGAATAAAATGAGATAGAAGAAACAGCTAAGCCTACGTATAATAATAATAGTCGTAGCAGGCAGATGTTCCTTTGAACCCAAACGGTTACTCAGACCTTTACTACCTGCTTATCCTTCCGTAAGTTAAATTTAGTAAGTTCTATGGTAAGGAAAACAGGAATGAAGAAGTAAAGTTGTACGAATTCAACAATTTTTTTTAAGAATATATTTACAATAAAAAATATAATAAGTTAAACATTTCTTTTTGACCGGATTCTCATGAGCATTGACGAACCTGGTCAACTTTGGAGCGCTGTAACAGTGTGTTAAATGAATTAAAATAAAATAAAAAAATCCTCAAAAGATAATCAAAAATGTTGGTCTGAGGTATTATTTTGTAAAATAAGAAAAAAAAGTTATAGAGCAAGAAAAAAATATGAAAATTTTCTCACTTTTTAGCTTATAACTTCTTAAATTTTTAATTTAGGGCAAAAAGTTAAAATAACATATTTGTAGGAAAAATAATTTGCTACAAATTATGTGCAGTGGAATTTTTTGTAGGACATATCGTTTCCGAGATATCGCGAAATAAGTGTTTTCACCCCTTTTATCAAGATGGTGGCCGGGGCACAAGGGTGGCGACCCCACAAACTTAGATTTGTCTCAAAAGTAAAATTGCGCCCTCTAGGAATTACAATATTCGGTCCTTAAATTGTAACATTTAAATGGACTACTATGTAGGTATCTATATTTGATTATGTCCTTCTAACCATAATTGTATACATATAGGCAAATAACTTAGTTTTGTAGTTTGTATACCTGCTTTGTGCATGCATACCTTGGTTCATTATATTTGTATAACTGCCCTGTTGGCGGAACGGCTTTAGATAGATAGATACATATCAAACAAATTATTGGAGTACAAAATTTTATGCCCAAGGCGGGAATCGAACCCGCGTCCTCCGATATCGCGTCGGATGCTTAACACCATCTCAGCCACCTGGACATTGGCATTTATGCCGAAACTTTGTGCTCCAATTGTATTACTTTAACCATCATAGGGGACGGTGCGCGGCCATCAACCAGACTACAAGACTTCATCTGATCGAAAGAAGTGTTTTTTCAAACACTTAACTCTCGGTATGATGTTGCTACCCTTCTATATTTCTAAATATGATTACAAGCACTATCGCGTGCTAAGCGAAATCATATCAAACAAATTATTGGAGTACAAAATGTTATGTCCAAGGCGGGAATCGAACGCGATATCGGAGGACGCGGGTTCGATTCCCGCCTTGGGCATAAAATTTTGTACTCCAATAATGGCTAATGCACTCAATTACAAAAACAATAAACTTTCTTCCTGCATCATTTAAAAAACAAAAACTTTTATACTTTAGCCACACCAGCCTTGAGAAAAGGGCTGTAAAATGGCTTTGCTGGAATAAGGGCTCTTAACTTAATGTTGTCTTAGGTTTTCGCAATTGTTACACATAGTAATTAAACAACATTAAACGGTTTAAATCTCGTATATTTATCATTATTTTTGTCCTGACGTTTCAAACACTTTGCAGTGATCGTGGTCACGGGGACTGCAAACTTGAAAATAAACTTGACTTTCCGTGTCCGATACTCGTTATTTCTCACGCACACTTTTGCATATCATTAAAACTGTATAAATTGAAAACAATATATTTTTTATTTTATAAATGATTTTTTGTTAATTTATATACATCTTAACTTAATTTGTCGATAACCTCTGTAGACTATACCCATAGAGATATAAAATACTATTTTCTCTTTTCTGTGACTATACTACTTACTAACAATCTAAGAATCCACTATTTTTATTTTAAAGTCTAATTTAGTCACCTGTTCCAGTACCTCTCACTTGTCTGCCATGTTTCATTAAAAAAGCCTGTATAACATGTTCCCTACAATGTTTCTGCAGCTGTGTGTTTTTTTCATAAAATATCCCAAAGTTTAAGGCCCTTACAATTGCGTATGTAGACTCTTCTGCAAGTTTGGTAAAAAAAAATCTTATCCTGCTGTTTAGAAGTGGCTAGATATATATCTGGTTGGTCTAATTTTTACCATAGTTGGTATATGAAAGCAGAGTGGTAGTAAAATAACACCTTTCTGTTAACCACTGTAACTGAAAAATTAAACGAAATAGGATGTATACGAATTACGAACATATTTTCAACATAAGTAATTAATAGTCAAAAATTATACGATCGCAAAAAAAAAAATCAACCTGCATTATATTATTATGGGAACGTGTACAGTAGCACAGTTATGAAAAACTATAATTCATATTTGTACGACGAGTCGTGGTAAAATATATTGCCCACTACTAACATTTAATGAAATCAAATCAAATCCATTTATTTCAGGTCAATTGTACCCATATTCACCGAATATAATATAATATTTTGCTCATTCAATTTGATGGTATTTTACTTTATTCTAATGATGTGTAACATGTAATCTGATTAATCACATTCCAAGATACTGAGAACAATGTTGATTCATTCATAAATTATCATCCACGCGGATGCCAAGTAACATTACTTTCGTTACTACGGAGAATTTAAAAACACCCCATTTATCAATATATATCGTGCCGTTTGGGCTGTTATGTACCACCATCATATTCCGACCCTTGTCTCACTTATGTTGGTTTGGTGCAGTATGTTTTTTTCTATAAACACGGAGACTGCGACGCAACAACATAGCAAAGAAACTTTAAAAAAAAAAGACTTGAAAACAATTTTTTAAATTAAACAGTCTGAAATAACTGGTTGATATCGGTTCAATATGATCTCAAATTTGTGTTTTTATCACTATTGAACAATAACTTTCATCTATATTCATAGTTGCCACTTACATTAGTTGCTAGAAGCACTGCGATCGTCAAGGCATTTTGGCAAATTACTTTTTAGTAAGTTGACTGTAACTGGCAAACCGTTCGCCGGTGTTGATGAAATTAAAATGAAACCAATAAAGAGTTAAACTGTACTAGCAAAAAAATAATCTTCTATATTGTAAGGTTCAGTAAAAAAGTTATGTGTGGTCAAACATAAAATAAATAATAGACAAGTCAATTTAAGAACCCTCTTTCTATTGGGAAGTCAGTTAAATATGTATAATATGAATTACCAATAATATATACCAATAAAGTCGAGTAGACATGAACATATGGTAATAAGTAATAAGTCTGTCGACCGTAAGAATAATTTTGAAAAGTAAATCAAATAATCAATTTCTTACTAAGAAATATTAGTAATGTTGATATAAATAAAAACGTGACATCAATTGCAGTATATACAAAGTTACTTTATATATCGAAATTCGTCACGTGAATAAGATTATAAAAAAAGTTGAAATCGTCTCAATGGTATCTGTGTTCGCGAATCTAATATCAAGTATACAAATATGTTTATAAGCGAGACGCGTGCGCCGCTGCTGCACATGCAGGAATTATTTTTGACTGCCTGGACTTAAGTCCAGGCAGTCAAAAATAATTCCCACGCTAGCTCCGCCCATGCGGCGCAACGATCCCCGCTGCACCGAACGAGGCGATGTGCAGCAGCGGCGCACGCGTCTCGCTTATAAACATATTTGTATACTTGATATTAGATTCGCGAACACAGATACCATTGAGACGATTTCAACTTTTTTTATAATCTTATTCACGTGACGAATTTCGATATATAAAGTAACTTTGTATATACTGCAATTGATGTCACGTTTTTATTTTTATCAACATTACTAATATTTCTTAGTAAGAAATTGATTATTTGATTTACTTTTCAAAATTATTCTTACGGTCGACAGACTTATTACTTATTACCATATGTTCATGTCTGCTCGACTTTATTGGTATATATTATTGGTATATCATATTATACATATTTAACTGACTTCCCAATAGAAAGAGGGTTCTTAAATTGACTTGTCTATTATTTATTTTATGTTTGACCACACATAACTTTTTTACTGAACCTTACAATATAGAAGATTATTTTTTTGCTAGTACAGTTTAACTCTTTATTGGTTTCATTTTAATTTCATCAACACCGGCGAACGGTTTGCCAGTTACAGTCAACTTACTAAAAAGTAATTTGCCAAAATGCCTTGACGATCGCAGTGCTTCTAGCAACTAATGTAAGTGGCAACTATGAATATAGATGAAAGTTATTGTTCAATAGTGATAAAAACACAAATTTGAGATCATATTGAACCGATATCAACCAGTTATTTCAGACTGTTTAATTTAAAAAATTGTTTTCAAGTCTTTTTTTTTTTAAGTTTCTTTGCTATGTTGTTGCGTCGCAGTCTCCGTGTTTATAGAAAAAAACATACTGCACCAAACCAACATAAGTGAGACAAGGGTCGGAATATGATGGTGGTACATAACAGCCCAAACGGCACGATATATATTGATAAATGTGGTGTTTTTAAATTCTCCGTAGTAACGAAAGTAATGTTACTTGGCATCCGCGTGGACGATAATTTATGAATGAATCAACATTGTTCTCAGTATCTTGGAATGTGATTAATCAGATTACATGTTACACATCATTAGAATAAAGTAAAATACCATCAAATTGAATGAGCAAAATATTATATTATATTCGGTGAATATGGGTACAATTGACCTGAAATAAATGGATTTGATTTGATTTCATTAAATGTTAGTTGTGGGCAATATATTTTACCACGACTCGTCATACAAATATGAATTATAGTTTTTCATAACTGTGCTACTGTACACGTTCCCATAATAATATAATGAAGGTTGTTTTTTTTATTGCTATCATAAAATTTTTGACTATTAATTACTTATGTTGAAAATATGTTCGTAATTCGTATACATCCTATTTCGTTTAATTTTTCAGTTACAGTGGTTAACAGAAAGGTGTTATTTTACTACCACTCTGCTTTCATATACCAATTATGGTAAAAATTAGACCAACCAGATATATATCTAGCCACTTCTAAACACCAGGATAAGATTTTTTTTTACCAAACTTGCAGAAGAGTCTACATACGCAATTGTAAGGGCCTTAAACTTTGGGATATTTTATGAAAAAAACACACAGCTGCAGAAACATTGTAGGGAACATGTTATACAGGCTTTTTTAATGAAACATGGCAGACAAGAGAGAGGTACTGGAACAGGTGACTAAATTAGACTTTAAAATAAAAATAGTGGATTCTTAGATTGTTAGTAAGTGGTATAGTCTACAGAGGTTATCGACAAATTAAGTTAAGATGTATATAAATTAACAAAAAATCATTTATAAAATAAAAAATATATTGTTTTCAATTTATACAGTTTTAATGATATGCAAAAGTGTGCGTGAGAAATAACGAGTATCGGAAACGGAAAGTCAAGTTTTTTTTCAAGTTTGCAGTCCCCGTGACCACGATCACTGCAAAGTGTTTGAAACGTCAGGACAAAAATAATGATAAATATACGAGATTTAAACCGTTTAATGTTGTTTAATTACTATGTGTAACAATCGCGAAAACCTAAGACAACATTAAGTTAAGAGCCCTTATTCCAGCAAAGCCATTTTACAGCCCTTTTCTCAAGGCTGGTGTGGCTAAAGTATAAAAGTTTTTGTTTTTTAAATGATGCAGGAAGAAAGTTTATTGTTTTTGTAATTGAGTGCATTAGCCATTATTGGAGTACAAAATTTTATGCCCAAGGCGGGAATCGAACCCGCGTCCTCCGATATCGCGTTCGATTCCCGCCTTGGACATAAAATTTTGTACTCCAATAATTTGTTTGATATGATTTCGCTTAGCACGCGATAGTGCTTGTAATCATATTTAGAAATATAGAAGGGTAGCAACATCATACCGAGAGTTAAGTGTTTGAAAAAACACTTCTTTCGATCAGATGAAGTCTTGTAGTCTGGTTGATGGCCGCGCACCGTCCCCTATGATGGTTAAAGTAATACAATTGGAGCACAGTTTCGGCAGAAATGCCAATGTCCAGGTGGCTGAGATGGTGTTAAGCATCCGACGCGATATCGGAGGACGCGGGATCGATTCCCGCCTTGGGCATAAAATTTTGTACTCCAATAATTTGTTTGATATGTATCTATCTATCTAAAGCCGTTCCGCCAACAGGGCAGTTATACAAATATAATGAACCAAGGTATGCATGCACAAAGCAGGTATACAAACTACAAAACTAAGTTATTTGCCTATATGTATACAATTATGGTTAGAAGGACATAATCAAATATAGATACCTACATAGTAGTCCATTTAAATGTTACAATTTAAGGACCGAATATTGCAATTCCTAGAGGGCGCAATTTTACTTTTGAGACAAATCTAAGCTTGTGGGGTCGCCACCCTTGTGCCCCGGCCACCATCTTGATAAAAGGGGTGAAAACACTTATTTCGCGATATCTCGGAAACGATGTGTCCTACAAAAAATTCCACTGCACATAATTTGTAGCAAATTATTTTTCCTACAAATATGTCATTATAACTTTTTGCCCTAAATTAAAAATTTAAGAAGTTATAAGCTAAAAAGTGAGAAAATTTTCATATTTTTTTCTTGCTCTATAACTTTTTTTTCTTATTTTACAAAATAATACCTCAGACCAACATTTTTGATTATCTTTTGAGGTTTTTTTTATTTTATTTTAATTCATTTAACACACTGTTACAGCGCTCCAAAGTTGACCAGGTTCGTCAATGCTCATGAGAATCCGGTCAAAAAGAAATGTTTAACTTATTATATTTTTTATTGTAAATATATTCTTAAAAAAAATTGTTGAATTCGTACAACTTTACTTCTTCATTCCTGTTTTCCTTACCATAGAACTTACTAAATTTAACTTACGGAAGGATAAGCAGGTAGAAAAGGTCTGAGTAACCGTTTGGGTTCAAAGGAACATCTGCCTGCTACGACTATTATTATTATACGTAGGCTTAGCTGTTTCTTCTATCTCATTTTATTCTCTTAGTTGTGCTACATTTTTTGCAACGTGTAAACGTATTGAAAAATTGTGGATATTATTTTCAGTTTTATCAATTAACCTGCGAGTTTCGTAAAAAAATCCTGAGCAGATCATCTACGAGATGGTTCTAGGGTATTTTTTTTGTAAAATATATAAAAAAGTTATAGAGCAAAAAAAATTATTATTGCTTATAACTTCTTTAATATTTAATTTAGGGCAAAAAGTTATATATATATTTTTGTGGGCAACACAATTTGCTACAAATTATGTTCTTACAATTTTTTTATAAAACGCATAGTTTCTGAGATATGGCAAAATACGTGTTTTCACCCCTTTTTCCAAGATGGCGGCCGGGGGACAAGGGTGGCGACCCCACAAACTTGAGGTTAAGCTTCTTCAGACCCCCACATATAAAAAGATGTCGCGTGCTCTAAAAATGCAAAGCTCATGTAACTTTTTAATGGACTATAGTTATAGTTAGTCAATGAGTAGATACCTCAAGGTTTATTATTAGGTTCATTTAAGTCTACTTTGTTTGTAAACAGTAAAGATGAGAAATGAATTTACAAAGTTACATAACATTCCACATTATTTATCAAAAATAAATAACACTGAAAAAAGGATCAAAATGTTTTATTCCATGCGACATCGTCGTCGACCGCTCGATCCTTGCTAACGGTGTGCCCGTTTGCGCCGTGCTTCAATAAATGCCTAAACTTGACCGATCGCGCAAAGCGTAAAGGCTCTTAAGTTTTCTTTTTATGGCGGGAGGAAGTACTGAAGGATTTGCACTTTGATGTTGCAAGTCACCCTCGACAGCCTCCTCTTGATTTTTTTTTCTAGTAGTATCCGCAAATTCTTGATCCCGATTATTCTTTTCTTTGGGTGGCGGGGATCGACCAGCTCAGGAAGAAGGCAGTCCATATAGAATGTGACTAGTTTTGTCTCCATTTTTTTCCCTCCAAAATTCTTCATCTTTTTGTAGAATTTCTATTTTTAATTTTTTGTCTCCATACTACACGGTAAATAAGCTTTTAGTTTTGCTCGATTTTATTTATAATATGTGGTAACAGATATTTATGACTAAAATTAACATATTTAAATAAAAAAAAAAAAATTACTACAAACTAATCCAATATTCCGCTACCATTAGGCAGTGTTCTCAAAATGCTGGCCGCATTGCCACGTTGTATGGCAATGCTTATCCTTTGTCCAAAGTATATGCCAGCATTTTGGTCACAAGTAGCGTCGACCAGACGTTTTGAGACGTCTTTGAATAATAGTTTGGCGCTCGGTCCCCACGGTCCCAGCGTTTCGACCCCAAAAGGCACAAACATGTAACAACTACTGAGATTACTATATTTGCGCCTTTTGAGGCCTTCGCACCGGCCACTTTTTGGGTAGCAGGAATATTAGAAGGTGCTAAGGTATCGACACAGGTAGCGTCCCATACCAGAGGCCTTCCCATCCTCCACGGAACCAAAGTCATGCCGTCCGGCCTTTTACCATCGCCACGTACAAGGCCTAAGCATTTAGTTATATTACAAATGTGCATTTAGCCTTCAGTTTGATAATATCAATCAAATTTTTGATTGATATATATACCTGCAAAATACATTTTACTGACAATCCGTTACCTGAAGCCTTCAGAAAAGCAACTGTACATTTCTGTTTGTCCGACAATCAATTTCGCACAATTTGTTAGAATGTGTAGATAGAATTTGTTAAAAGGTAGAAGTAAGGATAAATGTCGGGAGAGCAGTCGAATGACACCTGTCAAAAATCCAAAATGGCGATTTCAAGACGACCACCATACAAACTGCTCCGCCCCTGCTGAAGCTCGGCCTTTAGAAAGGGGGTGTAGTGAATATGAATAAATGAATTTAAATACATAAATTCAGATAATTTTCACGTCAGATTTTTTGCACGTCAAGAGTAAAACATTGCTCTTTACCATCTATCTAATACCCTAACTAATAACCGAAAAGGGGGCAAAGGCGAGTATAATACATATCAACGATGGCATACGCAAAGGCATATTGCTTCAGATAGGAGGCCGGCCATAAAATTTAAGTCTTACTCCGCACAATTATGTCAATGCGTTGTCTTTTGTGAAGGTACTCAGAAAAAATATATTGTTTATACCGACCCTACAGAGGTGTGACAAGTGCAGGGCGATAATAATGTAAAGTTTTTTTTTTCAGTGTAAAAAGCATGATAGCTCGGTGGCTTTGGCTATGGACTGCCGCGCAGCAGGTCCATGGTTCGAATCCCGCCGCTGGCTTGAGCTTCACCGCATGGTGGAAGGGCATTTTAGCGAATGCCCGCCTGGCTAGCGACCACCCTCAAGTGGAAAATCTGTCGCCAAGCACCTAACGGTGTGTTCCGGCAGCTGTCCTTGAGAGCCAGTAATTCTAGGTTAAGCCTGTTAACACCTTCGACCACATCATCACTTACCATCAGGTGAGATTGTGGTTAAAGGCTTACCTATCAGCAATAAAAAAAAAATGTATATATACATTTATACGTTTTTGTTATTTAAGTTTACCTGCTGCTCTGCTATGGATAGGTCAAAATATTTTTTTGCCTAATATAAGTATTATAATATTTAAATAATATATTAAATATTATTTCGTTTACGAAATAATATTTTTTCGTTTACGAAATTTCCTGTGAATAAAATGTGCAAATTTAGTAATACTTTATTCAAAGATTACTCACTTATTTTCATATAGTGGAAGAACACAGTCTAAATTTATTATATGAGATGGCGACTCCGACAGTTCTCCCTGTTCCGAGTGATCTCGGACTTTGACTGATTTATTATTTTTTTCCTGAGAAAGAAGGTGCATTTTATGAGCACAGTCTATTTTATTATATATATGTACAGAATCTATTTATTCCACTCTATTATATTTGTATAAATCGTTACTTATATGTACATGTCTAAGTGATAAAATGTATATTTAAAAGTACCTATGCAGGTGACTTTGTAGATAATCTCTTGAATATATACCTACTTGCCTGATTCTGAATATTCTTTCATTGATATAAATCTACATTTAGTCTTGAGGGATATGAACAATGTTCGATGTTTTATTGCGATATACCCACCAAACCAAATGCTTTGATTTGCTACGCTTGTGTTATTATTATTTAGCAACACTCAACTCCATTTACGGTTGAACGGCAGCTGTACTTTAGAGCCAGATAATTTTAGTTATCACCTGTTTGGTACCTTCTACCACATCACTTACCATCAGGTGAGACCATAACTATACATTACCAGATATTATTATAGTATCCAACTAATCGTACTTAGATTAGTACGACATTTAGTTATTTTATAGCTCCATTACAGTACTATAGGAACCTAGTAGGTATAGAATCTCTTAGTTCGATAGAGATAATATGTTTCATGAATAGAATAAACACCGAAACACAAACGAATATTAAATTTGCATAGGTAAAAATAAACTGAAATATTATACGCTCTCTCATAATTCTTGCAAAGTCTTTGTATCGACTCTTCTGCTTCGTTTTTTATTTTTTAGTTATCTTAATTTCCCATATTGATTGATATACCTACCAAGATACGTATTTATACTGCACAGCACAGGTGATAGCGCGCGAGCGATAGGTCCACGTCCAACGGCGCACAGCGCGGCACTGAAGGACAGCTCTTACGCATTGATTTTATTTCGTAATCCTAAGCTAATAAGGTTGAATATCGAATCTTCCGATTGACCGTAATCCTGCACAGAACTAAAGGTCGTAAGTCTAAAACACTATTTAATTTATTATGACAATACTAATTACTCTAGGTAAATTTTACTTATACAGCGGATAATAAACTACATTTCCTTTCTATGTGTGTTTATTATTAATATGTAACTGATGTAGTTTCCAAGAAAACTCCAATAATTTAAAGAAAAGGCTTCATTTTGAAAAATTAAAACTATCGAGTAAATTTCTTTCAAATGTGTTTCTGACTGTACAACTGATAGAAAAAGGTTTGAAATATCAAATATTTAAGTTTTCGTGTTGATTGCATATTTCAGTTGCTTAAAAAAACTAGTCGAATGAGAGTATTTTTTCCGCAGCCTCGTCTTAATATTTTGTTAATAAAGAGCTTGACAATGCATAATGCGGTCCAAATGTATATTATTATTTAAATGATAATTTGGACTGCGTTGTCCACACCACCACATTTTTTAATGTTTACCTAGCCCTCAAACCGACTATATTTGCGGGTTGACTCGGTACCTCAACTGACGAAACTGCTTAAATCTCTTACCTTTAAGCACATTCAACATCTCCTCGATTCTGTCTTGGTACTTCCACGCTACCACTTGTTTATAAATGCAGTCTGAATATGTTAGCATCAGGAACATGGTGTCCATAATTTTGTCTGCATCATCTCTTACCTGACAAATATTCATTGAATAAGTACATACTTACTTACCAGTATGTACTTAATTTTGTGTAGGTACGTACAAAGAAAAGTTCCCGTCCATCTGTCGCAGCTTTTCATGAGTTTCCCGTGGCTCAGCGCGTAGCGTCATTTACCTTTATTACTTTAAATTATTTTTTTATGTAACCTTTATAAGCCCAGTCAGAAAGTTTGGTTTAAAACTGTTTTATGTACCTATGGAAAACTGGCCTGTCATAATTTATTTTAAAAATAACCTCAGGTACGAGAAAATAAACAACATTTCCAAAAACAAATTTACCATGCATAACTTATTTCTAACTAATTGTACATAATTATAGCGTTTTTCAAAAAAATTTAACTGATTAAGGAACACATACGCTCCATGAAGAATCAAGACATCAACAGCTCAGCCGTGACAGAACATTCTCATGTTATCTGGTGCAGGACACTACATCCGCTTCGACAAAACTCGGGTCTTGTCGAGAGAAAAGTTTTTCGTGCCTCGCAAGATCCGAGAATCTATTGAAATTAGTAGACGTCCAAACTTTAATAGAGACGGAGGATGGTTCTTGTCACCTTCTTGGAAGCCGTGTCTTCATGGAACTATTTTGGATTATAAGGACGGGTCTAGTGGAGATGTAGTGAGTTCTTTTTGCTGGGACGTTCCCCATGCCAGCCAGGATTTCATCATCAGCGACGAAGAGGATTCGCTTGAGAACTCGACGACACGACCAACTGCATCCCACCCCTCGCACCAAGCGATGACGTCACGCGGGCTACGCGCTGCCGCACGCAGTGCTAAGCGAGACGTCAACGCGGGCGTCCCGAGCTCTCCTTGAAAAAGACCACCGAATGTGGTTGAAACTATAGTCGGAGCTATCTGACTGATTCACGTGAGTTATCCCGTATTATTTACCAAAATGTGTTTCGAGAACATTTTCTAACAATGATATGTTGTCATTTTCAATGAGTTATATGATAAATAACCAAAAACATACAACTATGTGGCGATAAATCCGTCACATATTCAACTACAATATTGTATAAAGACAATGCGCTGAAAACTTTTTAGCTGCGATGACGCTGTATTGTTGTTATCCTTACAATTTGATCTTTATTTTTTTCTGTATTCACAAGCATTTAAGTTTTAAACAAGATTTTACAATCATCCCGCACATGTCAACATTTTTTCCTTTCGTAATTTAGTAATTTTGGTAGCATTCTGGGTTTAAAACCAGATTTTACAAGTTCTCAGAATATTTTACAATTTGGTCTTGTTTTTTTTCTGTGTTTTTACCAGCCATTATTTGCAAAAAAAAAAAAAAGCAATTGAAAGTTTCAAACTGACTATATAATACTCGTTACTAATGTTAACAATATATCAAACAACTTTCAGGAGCTTTCCTGTTATAGTCCTCACAGTATATATATGTTATATTATGTACAGTATATATATGTTATACTATTTACAATAGCCCTGAAAGTCTATTGCTAAGGTAAGGTGTGCTATTGTACCTATCTAAACCCACTGGCTAAGGGCAGACTACAAACTACTTACTTGAAAAATACGAGCTATATCTTGTCCTGTGTATAATATATTTACAAATAAAATAAATGCCATGTAAGTTCTGTGAAGATATCTCTTCACCTTTGATGCATTTGGATCAATTTGGTAGAAGCCAACACAACGTAGATGTTTCAAGTGCGGTGTTATACTGTGAAATGATAACATATCTAACATTTTTCTATTTCTTTTTCATCAAATTTCAATCACTTATTTTTATTGTTATTTCACGTCTTCCAATCTTATCGGGTCTAGACAAAGTGACACCTTTCCTATCGGTTATTATACATGTACCACATGTAAGTAGCGGACTTTACATTTACTAACAAAATACGTAATTAAATGGTATCTAGAATCTGTCAAACCCTGTGTTTACAACGCTGTTGGTTATAATATACACTTTGCCCATGTTCAGGTGTATTATTATGGTTGAAGTAACGCCTATTTGTTTTGTCACCATAATAAAAGCTTGGTTATGATGTATGGTTTAGATATGGTTAAGCTCCATTAACTTCTTCTGGTCTTTATTATGTTTCATGAGACAAAAAGAAGTCCCGTGGTCTGCCGGGCTAGAATTTCACCCCATATCTTGCTCTGAGTCGTAAGAGGTGACTAAAGTAAAAAGACTTATGTTTAATTTACCCCCAGATATAGTAACATATAACAGACAAAAATAGTAAATGATCACTAACATTTCAATGTAAAATTATTACCAAAGTTTTAACATCTCGCTATCTTGTTTCAGTAAAATGACTCCAAATTAATCATTATTACCCAAAAGTCAATGATCACCAAAAGTGGTAAATGATCACCAAAGTAGTAAATGATCACCATGAATTTCAATGTAAAATTATACCAAAGTTTTCACAACTTGCTATAGTTCTCATGGTGCTTCTTCTTTGTTGTGGTCACAAGTACCTAACCTAACGCTCCTCCTCGCTTCGCTCGTCGTCGTACCTAAATATGACTTTAGTGATCATTCACTACATTTGGTGTTCGATCCGAAGGACTGCCATCTTAATCCGTGTTTCCAAGCAACCTGCCAAGTGTAGGTATTATGGCACATCCCTCCGTTAATTAAACACGCTGTCTTCTGCAGTTGATTGCCATGATAATAACAATAGAGACAAACCAATTTCACTGAAAAAAATTCAAGACCTTTATCTAATCAGATCAGAAGCGCTGTTTGCTATTTTAACTAAACTCTCTTCTAATTAAGCTTATTATGTAATTTAAACGTATCTATATATTTTAATACATACTCGGTACAAGGGCGACAAGTAACGGTCTCGGCTTTAACGAGTTTAACGATTTCGGTGAGTGTGCAACGGAACTTCGCACTTTGATTTCGCCATTTTATAATCGGATATCCAGGGATACTCAGAAAAGCTACCGCTATACGGTGGATATTCCATTTACCCGAACGAAGCGATTTCCTTCTTCGTTCATTATACGAACCGCCAAGGAATGGAATACCCTGACTGAGTCTGTGTTTCCAGTTAAGTACAATATGGGGGTCTTCAAATCGTATCATCACTTAACATCAGGTGAGATAGTAGTCCAGTATAAAAAATATATCACTTTTACTGTGTTAGAATTACATTTTAATCTATACGGTGGATATTCCATTTACCCGAACGAAGCGATTTCCTTCTTCGTTCATTATACGAACCGCCAAGGAATGGAATACCCTGACTGAGTCTGTGTTTCCAGTTAAGTACAATATGGGGGTCTTCAAATCGTATCATCACTTAACATCAGGTGAGATAGTAGTCCGGTATAAAAAATATATCACTTTTACTGTGTTAGAATTACATTTTAATCTATACGGTGGATATTCCATTTACCCGAACGAAGCGATTTCCTTCTTCGTTCATTATACGAACCGCCAAGGAATGGAATACCCTGCCTGAGTCTGTGTTTCCAGTTAAGTACAATATGGGGGTCTTCAAATCGTATCATCACTTAACATCAGGTGAGATAGTAGTCCGGTATAAAAAATATATCACTTTTACTGTGTTAGAATTACATTTTAATGGGAGCAACTTAAATATAACTTAGCCAATAAAAAATGGCCATATGTGAGTCCGTGGCAACAGCCTATAAAAGATTAAAATATTTGCTACTTTCGGTCATATCTTCAAAACAATATAATATTCTAGCGTTTTCTTTATTTATTAATTATACGGTGGATATTCCATTTACCCGAACGAAGCGATTTCCTTCTTCGTTCATTATACGAACCGCCAAGGAATGGAATACCCTGCCTGAGTCTGTGTTTCCAGTTAAGTACAATATGGGGGTCTTCAAATCGCATCATCACTTAACATCAGGTGAGATAGTAGTCCGGTATAAAAATATATCACTTTTACTGTGTTAGAATTACATTTTAATGGGAGCAACTTAAATATAACAGCCAATAAAAAATGGCCATATCGCACGTTTAATAATAAACCGAAATAAGTCAAAAATTAAGGATTCCCACTTTTGTTAATAAAACGAACTAACTCCGATTGAAGAATCTATCGGTAAAATCCCGCCATGCGAAACCAACCATAATGGCCGATTTTTAGATCACCCCTCTCTTTATTACAAAAGCACGCGAAAAGTCATTTCATACCATAAAGAATCATTCAGTGATGCGGCGATCGTCTTGTGTGAAATGTAGCGTTGTTTTGTGACTATAGTGGAGTAAGGTAAAATAATTTGGTTTATTTTCAAACACAGGTGAAACTATTTTACTTCATTTTCTTATAGACTGTCATGTTTTCGTTTTACTTCACTTCAGTTGAAAACGGTGTTACAATACAGCATGAACTATTTGGACTTGTTGCAGTTTATCATTAAATTATAATTGTATAGTTAAGAAAAAATGCGTATTAGTGCGTTTTAGCATTAGATTATTACTTTTATTCGAGAATTAATTAATTTTACATCACTTTATTGCCAAAGCTATCGCTAGATTTATATAATACTTGTATTTATTTCGGTTTACATTTAAAATGATTCTAAGGTCTAAAAGTACTCTAGCCATTGCTGCAGTTTATTACAAAATGTCCTTTAATTTTATTTTAAATACTGATTAATAAACAGTATTAAATCACTAGTTCCATAGTTTAAATCCTGTAGAGGACGCCTGAAAATAGGAACCAGCATCGCCTAAAACTTTTTAATGCTTGATGTACTGATAAGGATATAATGTTGTATGGACTGTTACAAATAATTCTAAGCCAGCTGAAATATAAATAACGTCGTGATTATGTACTTACATGTGCATTACCCCTGACTGTAAATTTACAAATTAGTAACCGTACTATCACGTTTTCGTTTAGATTTTTATCATCACCCTTATGTTTTTAGCGTCTTTGAGTAAAATTTTAACGCAAACGAAAGAGTCAAGTTTACTTTCTTTCAATTTTACACTCCTCTCCTTGGGGTACAGTATCCATAATACATTTTCACGTAATATTCTCTGAATTATTTAAGTAAATAATACGGGATAACTCACGTGAATCAGTCGGATAGCTCCGACTATAGTTTTAACCAAAATAGGTGGTCTTTCCAACGGAAGCTCGGGAAGCCCGCGTTGACGTCTCGCTTAGCAGGTTAGGTTAGCTATGCGAAACGTCAACGCGGGTTCCCCTTGAAAAAGACCACCGCATGTGGTTGAAACTATAGTTGGAGCAGTTTGACTAAATCACGTGAGTTATCCCGTATTATTTTCTAAAATAAGTGTTAACCACGTTAGTTTCTCTGAATTAATTTAAAGTTTTACCTTTTTATTTAATGTTGTGTATAAATTATTTAAGAGTTTGCATGAAACAGACGATCAAGTCCAACACAGCATACAAAAACACAAAATCTCCAGCTCACGATGGAAGAAGTCAAGGCCGCCACGTCATAATCACCACCATTCAGAAAGTTCAGGCTTCCAGCGTCATCATACCACCACGAAAATTAGTAAGCGGTACTTCAAAGTGGAAACAAAAGTTAGCCAAACGTTTAGGTAACAAGATATCAAAATACGAACGCAGATTAGGGTATGTCTGAAAACCCAACAAAGCCTATTATTTTATTATTGGTAATTAACAAATTAAATTCTTTAAACTTTTTACCTTGAACATTTTGCTTCGAAAGAGATGTGTGGTGAACTCAGCAAAAAACAGCAATAACTTTATAGAAGATGACTTACGTGGAAAAAATGGTAATTATAAAAAATAATCCCAAATTGATAAAAGGTAAAAGCAAATAAATTTATCTTTCTTCCGATCTAAAAAAATGTATGTATCATCTTTGTTTGTCCTATAAACATTCCACTTTGGAGCAAGCACAAGGGCTTAGCAAATATATGACCAACATCGTGAGTACAAGATACTGAGTAGAGATGAATAAAAGCTTGATCGAAAAAAAAAACTGATAAAAAAAATACCGTCTAGTTCATGATATACCTTTAAATCTAGGAAACACAAACTACCATCACGATTTTCTTTAACTGTTACCTATATTTTTGAGTGTGATGAAATTAAATGGGTGTTAAATAACGGCAACTCTTCTTTGGCCATCGAAGACATCATCTACTATTCTTCATGATATACCTTTAAATCTAGGAAACACAAACTACCATCACGATTTTCTTTAACCGTTACCTATATTTTTGAGTGTGATGAAATTAAATGGGTGTTAAATAACGGCAACTCTTCTTTGGCCATCGAAGACATCATCTACATAATGCCACCAGTAACATGGTTTTTCACTAGCGCTCCTCATGATCTCCCTCAAAATGTTCCATATAAATATTGGCCACAACTGGCGCTTAAGGAGAGCCTAGGTGACTCCTTCCATTTGCATGTTATAATTAATTCGCTAAAGATCCGTTTGACACAAAACATTCACTCAGCTCTGTGTTGTCATTTGGCATATCAGCTCCGTGGAGTAGGTCAGCAATGATTTTTATAGCTTCTTTCAAGAACACATTTGTGATAAGTGATGTCACATCGAAACTTATCATTATTTCCATCGGCAGTATACGTATATCTGCTAGCAAGTTAACAAAATGTCTGGAATCCTTTACGTAGGATTGGGTTTTGCTTGTTAACTGTTGCAGGACATTTGCTAAGTATAGAGACTGTTTGTATGTAGGTGCATCTATCTGACTGACAATAGGTCTCAGATGCTAGTTGGTAGTAACTGAGTTTCAAACAGATAAAAAAGGCTCTTTTGAATCTCTAAATAGCTCTTTTTGGAAGGAATCGGATGCGAAGCTTGATTGAAATAGGCACGTGCATTTGGAAATACTTGGAGCACATAAGTAAGGACGCACAAGAACCATTGAACATTATTTTTTATTCTGATAATGTGCAGGTCAGAATAAATATAATTTTAGAATGACAATTTATATGTATGCTTTTTATCTTTTTAAAATCCAAAGCATCACTCCTAATTCATGATTCGAGGGCATACGCAAAATAAAGCAGACAATATATAAAAGTATATATATAAAAGTATTATTTTACTTAAAGATATCTTACAACGACGACAAGTTAATAGGCGAAATAAACCAAGGCATATGAAATCAGTCATAGAAATAACCATGGAGGCAGCATATACGCAAAAACAGGAGATAAGTGATTATAAAAATTAAGACTAGGACTTAATTGCAAAGGGGCTGATTTCATCTTGTGTTATGCATGTTTTTACAACTCAATTCTTAAACTTTTTTGATAAGTTTTGATTAATATTTTGAAAAGTCACAACTCACGAGACTGATTAAGACGAATAGGTAAAATTTACGTCAAATAATTCAAAGTAGACATTTATTATAAGTTGCTAATTCGACTGATTATTATAATAATATGATTAGGTTAAGAAAGCAGTTACAATGACTTCTAAAATGTATTTTACATTACCAAATTATAGGTATATTGCAAAATATTTCTGTGTTTTTGTTCCCATTTTAATTTTAAAGTGAAATAAAAATTATACATCTGATAAGATCATATTATTTATTAATACTGTACAGAATTATGACATATTAGTTTACACATTTTTTGAAACTTGATAATTGATTTTTATACTAAACTGACATAAGTCGAAACCGTAGAAAATAAACTTCATTTATTCATTTGATATTAATAAAATAATTATATTGTAATGTCAGCTATATTCGCTATACATCTGGCTTTAATTTAAGACCAAGAAAGTAAAAATAACTCTAAAAACACGTGAAAACCATCAAAATGTTTTCAACAAGGTAGATACTCAAAACTTTGAACGCGATTTCCCAAAAAACTGATTTTTTGTCTTATTCCGGTTTATTATTAAGCGTGCGATATGTGAGTCGGACCTCGCTCTCGTGGCAACAGCCTATAAAAGATTAAAATATTTGCTACTTTCGGTCATATCTTCAAAACAATATAATATTCTAGCGTTTTCTTTATTTATTAATTAAATATACCGGCTATAGCACTCACGGTGTTTAGTCGATATCTCCGACCGGTGTTCGAACAGTAAAGATGCTCATTCTCTTTTTCCAAAATAGGAGGAGGTTCTCAATTCGTCTGTATTTTTTTTTATGTTTGTTACCTCAGAACTCTTGAGTGGGTGAACCGATTTTCAAAATTCTTTTTTTGTTTGAAAGCTGATACTTGTCTTTTAGTCCCATTTTAAATTCATCAAAATCGGTCCAGCCGTTTTTGAGTTACGCTCCAACCGAAATATATTCACCTATCTTGATGATATAGTCGTCGACAATGAATGAGAATCGATCCTGTAAGTAGCAAGGGTCAATAAAAAGACTGAAAAGATTTTTTTTAACAAAAAATTTAACTGACTTCAACACCCAAAAAGTGAAATAACTTGTCGAAGTCGATACCATGACAGTTCAAAAGTACCTATTATCACATTTTCTTTTTCTTTTTTTGTTTATTACACAAAAATATTATGGTACATAATAAACCGAAATTAAAGATTCGTTACTCCTTTATATATTGAGATAGATGCTGTAACAAAAATGTACAACTATTGACTATAAAAATATATCTGTATAGACCTAATGTTTTTGATGAAATTCTAGACGATGACAGCTCACATGCTAGCGCACTATTACTTTTTTTCAGGGTACTTCTCATGTATTGAATCTCCCGTGAAAATTAACTGAATTGAATTTTTTGATTTTTCACATCAGATATGAAAATTTCAGGTTTGCAAACTCATTTCGTATAAGAGCTAGATATACGATAGACCCGTGACATACCAACGGACGGACAGACAGTCAACGGAGTTCAGCAAATAAACATCCCTAAAAATGGCCACCCTATTTTAAAGTTATAAGTGGTCGACATTAGCTACATATATCTTGGAAGTCGGTTGAAATAAAATCAAATTTATTGAATACTAGAATGAATTTTACTCAATATCAGGTTATCAATATTTAAAAATAAAAAATATCTGCCGACAAATCAGTGTTTGAAAAATTTTTGTTTGGGAAACTGACTGGTCATTGTAGTAGATAATAATACCTAGAATACGTTATAGTTTTCATAAAAAAACAAAATACAGAAGATAACGACATCGTTTAATCAGTACTAATATTATAAATGCGAAAGTAACTGTGTCTGTCTGTCTGTTACGCTTTTACGCCAAAACTACTGGACCGATACTAGTATGGAAATAGTTTAAGACCCGGGAAAAAACATAGGATAGTTTTTATCCAACTGCCCAAAAAGAGGTTAATGTTTTTGCGCGATAACTGACATACGTGCGAGCGGAACCGCGCTTGGGAAGCTAGTGTTTTAATATAAGGCAAATGTAACAAAAATACTTTATAATGTACTGTAATATACAAATGTTCTTTTATGTGCTATTTGTTAAAAATAATTCGGAAATTAAACAAATATTATTTGAACCACTAAAATTAAGTAAATATGGTGCAAAGACTGTATATTATAACTTATGCAACGACATTCAATATATTTTTTACACGCTTTTATTTAGTTTCATCTGTCCCGATGTTTGTCATTAAATCTTGCAAATTAAATTTGATCCACTTCCCGTTTACTGATTGAGCTGAAATTTTGTATACATGTGTAAATCACGTGATAATGAAATATTATGATGACATGGTGCTGATCTGATGATGAAGCTGGAAGGTGGCCAAAGGAACTTTACAATGAAACAACATAACCTCATCAAGTTTGGGCTCATTTGAATTGCCTTGACGAGTATTTTTTTTAATATTTAGTGATTTTTATTAACAAGGACAAATTAAAAGCTTGTTTAAACATATTTTTTTCATAGAGAAAAGCTTGTTGTAAAATATGTCAGAAGGAGAACATTTCATCAAACGCGAAACTACGACAATAATACAAAATGTAGATTATTGATTGTTGAGGAGAGAAAGTATTACAAAATATATACAGTCGACTCTCGTTAATTTGAAACTCGTGGGACTCGAATTATCGAGTGTTTGAAATATCATATAGTTCGAAATATTTTTGAGAGAAAAGAAACCAATTCGTGCGGAAGTGTATGTCAAACTAACAATTACCAAAACAAAGGCTCGTGTATCATCGGATACAAACTTGAACTTGTTCTGCAATGTACTTGTCTCCGCGGCGGGATGGATTACTCGGACTTATTTATAAGAGGATCAAATTACTTATTCCTTACGAATTGTCGAGTGTTTACTCCGATATATATAAAGGAGTAACGAATCTTTAATTTCGGTTTATTATGTACCATATTATTTTTGTGTAATAAACAAATAAAGAAAACGCTAGAATATTTTATTGTTTTGAAGATATGACGGAAAGTAGCAACAATTTTAATCTTTTATAGGCTGTTGCCATGCGGAACCCTTAAAGAGCGAGGTCCGACTTACATGTGGCATTTTTTATTGGCTAAGTTATATTTAAATTGCTCCCATTAAAATGTAATTCTAACACAGTAAAAGCGATAGTTTTTGTTGCGTAGCGTAGATTTTTTCGTTCAAATTACCAGGTGCATAAAAATGTATTGATTTAGTTCGAAATAATTTAGAAGAAAAAAAAATAAAGAGATTTTCTAGGGAACTCGTGATAACTTTGAATTATAGTGAGGTTCGAATTATCGAAGGTTTGAATTGACGAGAGTCGACTGCAGTACTTATAGGCATTCCTTACCCCTACTAATGAGATCTACTTAATTCATAAGGCCTCCTTTGAAAGTTACACGTTTATATATAAGATAAATATCTAGGCGTGATTATGATACATATAATTTGTTCAATACATTATATTATAATATATTTAATAAGAATAATAGCTAAATATTATATATAGGTATAGTACAGGTATTTCACTATGTAAGGCAAAATTGTTTATGGAAATAAATATATGAGAATAAGTTTATTGAAGAACAGTAGATTGAGGGTCCGTTTCAGAATGTCCTAAAATAAAGTTTCGGGTTGCTACAAAACACATAAAATAACTGAATGATAAAAATGACAGTTAACATGCAGCGCGTTTTAAGATTTATGGATAGGCTAAATCGATGACTGTGAAACGCAAAGATAGTGTTTTATTTTTTAAATATGTTCTGTGTAGTAAAACCGGAATTTACTCGAACATTCTGAAACAGGCCCTGAGTGTAATATCCTCCTACTTAATTAAATCATTTACATCCCACTTGAACACTGAATAGAGGCGAGTGCTTATTATGTTATTATGATAGTGTCATAGCATTTATTTTGGGTTATTTCGCAATTATCATGAGTCTGGCAAACTGTTCAGGCATCAAACAACTACTGCAAGCATGCGCTCTAGCCAGCATTAACAACAATATTTATTATTTTTTCTTAAAACTGTGTGTCTTATTTATTTGAGTTTTTCAAAAACGCATAAAATGTGTACGAGCTACGTAGAATCTGCAAAAACAAACAAAGTCATATTAAGGTATCTGTATTTTCAAATAATTATGAGAGCAGTACTCTAGTACAGTCTAGAGTGTTCTCTGCGAGTACACCTTAGACTGTACTAGACTTGAATTTTGAGAGTAGTACTCTAGCACAGTCCGGAGTGTACTCTCAGAGAACATTCTTGTTAGTAATAAAGTATGTAATTTACTACTTAGAGTACACTCTAGACAGAACTAGATATTCGGCATAGTTCGTATATGAGCGTAGTACTCTAGTAAGACCTAGAGTGTACTCTCAGATAACACTCTTGTGATTAATAATTTAATTTATTAGTGTACTGTCAGAGAACACTCTTGTGAGTAATAAATTAATTTATTACTCAATAATAAATTAATTTCGCACTAAAGACAGGATTAGATATTCGGCATAGTTCGTATATGAGCGTAGTACTCGAGTACAACCTAGAGTGTACTCTCGGATAACACTCTTGTGATTAATAATTTAATTTATTAGTGTACTGTCAGAGAATACTCTTGTGAGTAATAAATTAATTTATGTGTACTCTCAGAGAACACACTAGTAGATTCATTTATTAATTTATTACTCAGTAATAAATTAATTTCGCACTCAAGACAGGATTAGATATTCGGCATAGTTCGTATATGAGCGTAGTACTCGAGTACAGTCTAGGGTATACTCTCAGAGAACACTCGTGTTCACATTCGACATTGTACAAAATAGTTTTATTAGTATGTTATATATTACCGATACGAACGTGCCGTTAGAAAGTGGTAAAATCGATCCAGCCATAGGAACGATGGAACGCTTAATTCTCTCCATGAAAATTATAACAGGATAGCGTTGCCGAAGAGGAATTTCGTACCAATCCATTAAATATACTGAATCCATAATTTTGTTGCTCTGTGATGTAAAATGGTAATAATTTATGTTATTTCTCATGATTATAGATAACACTGTGTATAATTATAAAAATAATGCAATAATTATATGATATAAGTGAAATTTTTAAAAGTATGCTCCATCCCCATACTATGCTTAAGAACGAGAGGACAAATGTGAGTTGTGAGTCATATAATGTCATGTTAGCTTAACGGTTAGGACATTCCCCGGCGATAAGGGTAGATGGCGTGGGTTCGATTCCGGCACATGACTATAAGTTTCCCTCTCGTAATTTTGTAATATGCTCAGTTATATTACGTTGCAAATTGTAAGGTTACTTTATTGGTAATGTATAAGTGACACTAGGTACATATAAAAAAATAAAAGCACACACTGGCAGATTTTAGACGCCATATTGTGAGAAAAAATGTTTTTTCTTGCAATCCATTTGAATGGATAATCAAAATGAAGGACTTCAAAAAACTTTTTTTTAAATATTTATATAACTTAGTGAAATTCCTTAGTAGGAGTCCAACACGCACATTTTTATTAATTAATACAACAGATATTGGAAAAAATATTATTATTCTCTACTCTGTAAGGTGATGGAGCGAGTAGTTAACAACCAGCTCCTAGGTTACTTAGAGGATCACCAACTGATAAGTGACCGTCAATACGGTTTCCGTCGTGGCAGATCCGCTGGTGATCTTCTGGTTTACCTCACTCACCGTTGGGCTGACGCAGTCGAAAGTAGAGGCTTTAGCTGTCAGCTTGGATATTGCTAAGGCTTTTGATCGGGTCTGGCACAGGGCACTTCTTTCGAAGTTGCCATCTTACGGCCTTTCCGAGGGGTTCTGCACATGGGTCGCCAGTTTCTTATCTGGACGGAGCATTCGTGTCGTTGTCGACGGAGCTTGCTCCGATCCCATGCCGATTAATGCTGGCGTCCCTCAGGGATTAGTGTTATCGCCTACGTTATTTATTCTGCATATCAATGACATGTTGCAAATCTGCAACATGCATTGCTATGCGGACGATAGAACGGGTGATGCGCAATATTCTGGCCGTGCTAATGCCCCTCGCGTCGGAGTAGAAGAAAGCCGAACTGGTCTTGTGTCTGAAGTTGAGGGTTCATTGGAGCGCGTCTCACATTGGGGACAGCAGAACCTTGTCCAATTCAACCCTACAAAAACTCAGACATGCGTTTTCACCGCGAAAAAGACCCCGTTCATCATCGTTCCGCAGTTTCAGGGTATTCCCCTAGAAATCGCAGAGAGTATTGGAGTTCTTGGCGTCGACATTTCCAAAGATGTCCAGTTCCGCTGTCACATCGTAAGAAAGGCTGGATTGGCATCCAAGAAACTTGGTGTGCTTAATAAGGTGAAACGGTACTTCACGTCGAGACAGCGACTTTTGCTTTATAAAGCGCAAGTTCGCCCCCACATGGAGTACTGCTCTCACCTCTGGAATGGCGCACCAAAGTACCAACTCCAGTCTCTCGATGCTATTCAGCGTCGAGCGGTCCGAATTGTCGACGACCCCGCGCTCTCTGACCACCTTGAGCCACTGAGCCTCCGTAGAGACATCGGTTCGCTCTGTGTATTCTACAGGCTCTATAACGGGGAATGTTCTCAGGAGCTGTTTGATCTTATACCGGCATCGCGATTCTACCATCGTACCTCGCGTCACCGGTTAAAAGCTCATCCACATATAATCGAGTCCTGGAAATCTCACACAGCTCGATTTATGCGTTCTTTCTTACCGCATACTTGCAAAATGTGGAATGATCTTCCATCTAGCGTCTTTCCGCAGAGCTACAGTATGGATTCCTTCAAAAAGGGTGTTAAAAGAGTCTTACAGGGTCGGCAACGCATTGGTAACGCCCCTGGTGTTGCAAATGTCCATAGGCGACGGTAACCGCTTACCATCAGGTGGGCCGTCTGCTTGTTTGCCACTCCATTACATAAAAAAAAAAAAAAAATATATTACTATTGCAATTATACCAGCAGGGGAATCACGTATCTCTGTAGCTATCAGACAGTTGATGCTATGTAAGGTTTGTAGCAATCGATATTTTGCGACCACGTAGCTTGTAGCAATCAAATATCAATTTTGTATCTATCGATAAATTGCAAAGTGAAGTTGATGCGAATCATTGGCTATCTGACCATTTTAAATGGCACTATCTAATATGAATGTCAAAATAACCAAGTCACAACCTTATTCAATACGTAATAAGGTCAATTTTACGTGATCGCTATTTCATACAAAACAGTTTCTATCGATAGATACAAGATACGTCAAACGTGGATAGCTATCAACGATTTCATTGCTACAAAATCTGTCAAAACTGTCATTTTTGATTGTTGCGATCAGAATTCATTGCTACAGAAGATACGTGATCGCCCTGCAGATTGCATAGCAAATGCCTATGCAATCTGGTATTATTGCGCATAGATTGAGAAAAAGTCCACTCTTACGGTTCCAAAGATACTGCCGTTGAATCGAAGGACGGACGGATAGACGGACGGACCGCTGATGTCTAGTAATAAAGTCCCTTTTTCTAATACATAACACTAAAAATAAAAACTACCAATTATATTACAATTTACCTCATAGGCGACTTCACTTCCATAATAACAATATAGGAATATTTCAAATAATATACAAATTATATAAAAAATCATTGATATAAATTCCAAGGAAGTTAGTTCACTCTGAAACGAAATGAATGAATGTACTCGTATGTTAGTAAAGTAAAAATTTTGGCAGTCTCCTACGCTACACTCTGATCTTGCTAGTACATTTTTGTTCAAACAAAAAATAAGCATGCTCTTTCAGGCCTATGTATGTATTTATTGCAAAACGTTCATAATGATGTTGAAGAAGGAGTATCTTGAACACTAATCTAAAACTTTATAGCTTACAGCATACGAGTAGCTTACTATATCATTAATTTCACTATTTTCCGTGCTTCGGAGGGCATGTAAAGCCGTCTGTCCTGGTTGTTGTCTTAGGAAGGCAGTCGTTATAGCATGGTGGTAGGGCATTTTGCCTGGCTAGCTACCACCGTCAAGTAGAAAACCTGTCGCCAAGCACCTAACGGTGTGTTCCGGCAGTACTCCTTGGGAGCCAGTATTTCTGGGTTAGCCTAAACAACACCTTCGAACACGTCATCATTTTCCACCAGGTGAGATAGTGGTCAAAAGCTATCAGGAATAAAAAAAACACATCCAGTTACCAAATTGTTGAACCTGCTTACAGAATCACAAAATCATAGAATATTGTCATTCTGAAAGACTAAAAAAATTAACAGAGAATTTTATAATAAAAAAAATAAATTAAGTAAATTTTTTATATGTATAAATATATATTAGTAGTATGTTTATATACAGTCAAAAGAAATTCAAAAGTAACTTACACTAAGCATTCTATAAGCAGAAGTGCAAATAATCCAGGCGCAGATCAAAAAGAAGTATAAAATAGCACCACCAAAAATGCTTTGTGTTTTTTTGCAGAGAAGTACAATTTCACTGTAATGTAACAATATATTATGAAAACGTTGATGGAAAATTTGAGCAAATGGTACTGCCTTGTCTTTTGCCTCAGCCTGGCATGTCTTGACCATATTTTCTAAGTTGAACCTGAAAATAAAATATTATATATATGATAAACTCACCTTACCCCCCTTGTATTATTCTATACACTTTTTCTAAAGCTACAATAATCGTATGTTTTGGTTTCAGAAACAGATTGTTATGGGTATAATAGTATGTCAAACCTGTTTTAAAATCAAGTTTCAAATAAAATAAAATTTAAGAAATTCTCACACAAAACCGCAGGAATTCCGGAAGGCCGAAATCAGATGAGACTGCTATGTCCAACTAATACGTCAGAATGCCAACCTCAAGGGACAAATATTGCAATGAGGAATAACATCTGCTCATCTAAAAAAACGATGAAGGTTGTGATGCGTAATAACTGCTCCAAAGTATTCTAAAGTCTTTGCGAAGAATTCGTCGGCAGCTAAAAGTCAAATGACGAAATTGAAGATTGATTATATGGTCAAAAAGCACAATCTGATAATAAAACCCCTTGCCAAAAAGACTGAAAGCACTCCGAAGAATATCAGACTTCACTGGAATAGAAGTCTTACATCATGTGGGTTTTAAAATCAACATGCAGGAGATAAAACTTGCTTCTCAAATTTTGTTGGCAGACCCACTACAAACTGAGCCACAACGTTATCTACATACGTAAGTAAACTCAGTAGCCCTAGCACGAATAACTTGCGAGAACGTAAACGTTACGTTAACGTATCGAAATGTCAATGCACCAGAAGAAGGCAGCGATACTAAAGGAATACCAACGGCTCGTCAGACTAACTACCTATACGAACTCAGAGGTGATGACCATGCTCAAGCCAACGGTCTAACCACTATGAAGAGAAGATTTTAATATGAAATGCAGAAGCTGTGATGTTGTGCTGTCAACCATCGCCTCCTGCGTAAACGTACTGTAAACTCGATACGTTTACGTTACGGACTATCGAAATGTTCGTGCTTGGGCTAGTCTCTTACGCTTGGATAAGTTCTCATGTGTAAGCTGTTGGTAAAAAAGCCTGTCTTCTGAATGAACCTACAGAGACAGTCTTGCGACTAATGGCGATCCTTCTCAGGACCTGGTCATAATATCAATATATAACGCCAAGATTATAGACTGTGTTACTATAAGGTTTGTGTACTCTACTTGTTAATTTATATTTCATTAATTTCGTGAACTATACCTACCGATAATTTTAATGTGCGTTTTTGGCGGATTTATTTTTAGACCATAGTCTCTTCTCCATTCGGATAAGTGTTACAGTTCTTATTAAAAAAAGCCAGAAATGCCCATGGGTGTCGTAAAAGGCGAATAAGGGTAAAAATACCAGAAGGAAATCGCTATCTTACACTGCGATCCTCAAGATTCCTGCCAAGCGTGGGGGTTATGGCAATTCCTCCCTTAACGGGGAGGCTGTGGAAAGTGGAGCAGCTGATACAGTACAGATTATTTGGAGGTCGTCTGCATAGAGGTTCATAGGTGAGTCATATGTTAGTTACTGTTTAGAATGAGATTGGGACTTGAGCTTGGGATTATTATATGTTCTATGCTTTGGATCTGACTTTGGGCATAGAACATATAATAATACAAAGACTGTGCTACATTGATAAAATATATATATATATATATATATATATATATGTAAGTAAATACATATATACATTATAAAGTATAGTATTTACCGTAGTTATAATTTTTTTGGTTTAGTATTATGTATCTAAGTTAACATATGACACCTATATATGATATAACCACGGACCCAAAGTTTCCACCCCAAACGCCATAAACATTTATCTTATTATTGTTTGCTCAAGATATAATAAACATAAATTATTTATTAATATATAAAAATTAGCTTGAGTTATTAATGGAATTTCTAATAAGTTTTTATTTGAAATTTCAAGTCCACTATCTCTGAACATACTTCATGTCAAAAATAATAATGTGTATCAAATAAATCTTACCTCTGTATCGTTAGTTTTACTCTGGGCAAGGAAAAATGAGATAAATGCATCCATAGACACATTGCCGATTGCCAAAAGAGATGTTTGAGCCCATATATAACCAAGGGCTATATAAAAACTGTAAAATAAAATATACACCTATAAATTTATATATTGCAAACCTATTTATTCGAAAGATGCTATGAAGCAAAATACAAAGCGTATAAAGTCGTGGGTTGCAGCCAGAGATTTGAAATAATAATATATACTCGTAGATTAGTTATATCCGAACACCACTGCTCTAAAAGCTTACTAGAATTTACCTATATACATACCTACGCATATGTATATGCAGTTTGTAATGACAAGGAAATAACGTTCAAATATTATGCGTCATATTTGTTGTTAGAAAGACATAAATAAGCAATTCGTGTTACCACCAAACCGCCACGAGACGTTCCGATCACCATTATGCTGCGATCTCTTTCACTCTCACACACCAAACGATACACATATCTCGCTCATCCATTTCATTGCGATTAGTTCCTAAGATAAAACAAAGTGACGATATTTTCTATTTCAACAATAAAAGCAATAATTACGCGTGAAATGAAACAGTTTTCTTATCTCTCACAGTGCCTGTATAATTGGTGCAGAGTCAAAAGACACAAGAAAGGAATATTGTCCACAGATTATTCCTAAAAAACACGATTAGCGGCGATGTATTCACCGGACGCTCGGAAGTGCAAGACTGATAGTGACTCAGGTGATTACCCTGAATTCGTCTAGTAAATATGTAGGCCATACAACACATCTACAGGTAAAAAAATCTTAGGTTGCAGCGAGAAGTTAGGAAACATTTTCTTGAACTCACTTAGGACTCATATTGGGTTCGAAAGGTAGCCATATTGTAAATTCAACGAGTTTTCCTTGAGCATGTATAATCACGGGAAACACTATCCACAGGAAGCAGGTTGAGACAGAAGATATGACGATCGCTCGGAGCAGCAGTTTTGAATTTTTTTTCTGCTTTAATAGAAGTATTTGATGTTCAAGGGCATACTGGTTGAAAAGTGGACCTAGAAATAAAGAAATTCATGATACGTTGATAAACATTATTAGATATACATGTTGCGGATAGGCTGATCTTAAAATTTGGCTATTATCTATCTATATACAAGAACCTTTTTTTATGCTCTGTTACAACATCAGTCACTTTCATAGAAGTTACCTATTACAACTATAAGATAGCGACATTTTATTGATTTTTCTTAATTTAAAAGCTGATAAGGAGTTATTAAGTACATGATATATTTTTATGTACTAAATTCTAAGGCACGAAATACCTAACATATGATGTTGTTTTTAGCCAAAACACTATATTTATATGTTATTATAACGAAGACTAGAAGATAAATTAGACCATTATGATTTTGATACCAATTCAAATGGCGATAATAATAGTGGGTACTCCCCACAGCCGTCGTGTTTTTCAAGGGCGTACTTTGAATTGAATGTAAACCCACTACCCAGGTTAACCTAGGTACAAGTTTCGTTAGCATAGCCTATAATGTAATTATGTCACATTGAAAGTTGAATCTACCAAGACACATCGATCAAGGTACTTAAATAACACGCGCTACACGATATTAATTAGCCCAATGCTTTCAAAAACAGAAACTTAACGACTTATGTCTCGTTCAGGTGAACGTTGTCGAAGATGATTTCGGTGCGAGATACCACTGAGCTCGTTTTACAAACGTTAGCGCGATTCAGAAATAAGTTCGAGCGACACTAATGCCATCTCTTGAAATCGGGGTATACTAAATAGTAACTTTGTATTTTTTTTGTTGTGATGTTACACTCGTATGATTTGTGCGTTAAACAACAGTAAAATTGAATATGGCAAATGCATGGAAGTAATAAGTACTAGTTGTACGTAGTACTTATTACTTCCATGGGCAAATGTAAGTAAGTACATACACATTGTGGCACATAATAATATATTTTTCCACAAAAATAAACTGTAGGATATTGAGATACAAGTTATCTAAGTTGCTCATTATACACGAGGCTGTGGGTTGCAGCCCGAGCCGTAGGCGAGGGCGTAAATCAACCGAGTGTACAATGTTGTAATAATATGACCATAATTATTGTTAAATTATATAATATTTAGAAGCGCTCGTAGTGAAGTTTGCTACACCATTCTGAATTGATCAGCAATGCTAAGCAACGTCCGCCGCGGTCATGAGTTGGATGGGTGACCGTTATTGACATTACTACTGAGCGCTTCCGTGCTTCGGAGGGCACGTTAAGTCGTCGGTCCCGGTTGATGTCTTACGATGGCAGTCGTTATATTATGGTGGTAGGGCATTTTGCGAATATCCGCCTGGCTAACTACCACCCTATCAAGTAGAAAATCTGTCACCAAGCACCTAACGGTGTGTTCCGGCAGTCCTTGAGAGCCAGTGAAATTAAAGGCACATGTGACTTAACGACTATGTCTCAAGGTGACGGACGCAGTGCAATTCGTGACTTGTGACTATACGTCATCGGCCCACGCGTCGTCTCCCACTGCGGAGACGACGCGTGACGGCCTCATTTCATAAGACTCAAATAATTTTGTATGACAGTCATCCACGCGTCGTCTCCCACTGCGGAGACGACGCGTGACGGCCTCATTTCATAAGACTCAAATAATTTTGTATGACAGTCATCTTGAATCTTTGTTTTCGTTCAACTGCTCTTCCGGTTCCCTATGAAATTTGGTAAAGAACTCCCATACCTTTATTATACAATTTCCGAGATACGCCATCCAATAATCCCTAAGCCGCCTGCCAACGATCCCCAAGCTGCCTGCCAAGCGTGGGGATTATGGCAAATAGCCCCCTAAATAGGGGAGGCTGTGTTCAGCAGTGGACGATCCGGCTGATACAGTAAGGGGTGTTATTGAAAAGTAATTAAGAAGTAGACAGCTCCATTCACTTACTTTTAAGCATATTCAACATATCCTCAATCTTATCTTGTTGCCTCCACATTACATATTCTTTATAGATACAATCTGAATATGTTAGCATCAGAAACAACGTATCCATAATTTTGTCAGCGTCATCTTTTACCTGAAAAAGTACTGTTTACTGAACCAAAAACAATCAAGTAGGTATTTAAAAAGAGTGACCAGTTTCCAACACCGATGTAATAACTTGTTGAAAGCAGAATAATTACCCTTTATTATAATTATATGTTTAAATAACTGCTTCCTACTTAAAAATATAATTGTATCAACTTTGTGAAATGTGTAAAATCAGCAACCGAAGAACTATCAGTGAAGTTAAACTATAATATGTCTTGTGTTTATTGAGTAATAATTATAATTCATCTAATTCAGGGCACAAAGTATTACATATATTAAAAGCAAAAGCAAAAAATGATATACATACCTACCTTAAATATGAATTAAGAAACATAATAACACCTTTTTAAAAATATTGTAGTTGTTAATTATATTCCCCCTTATTTATAAAAAATCAGCTATTTAGTCGCTAAGTAATGGATACCTAAATTCTGTTTGAGTGCAATACAAAGTAAGATTTATTCATATACATAAAACTTTTATATAAATCACAAATTAGAGGGTCTGTTCAGCCATAAGCTAGCTTGGTGGATAGCACCGCAGCGTCATATATTTTACCTTGAAATGGTAGCGATCAAAAAATACTGTAGTAGGTTTGAAGGGCATTGTATTCGTAGCAAATTAATATTCTGGGATACACAAGAACTATAAGGTATCAGAGTGGTGACCGCAATATAGTGTTACATAGAACAGTGAAACTGAAACTATAATTGGCTGACGTGATGCTTACCATCAGGCAGCGACTAATCAGTATTGTTAATTCATAGCTTGAAAAATTACAAAAAAAAAAACTTGTTACTTTCACACATATTTATATTATGTATCTAAATCTATACTAATATTATAAAGAGGAAAGATTTATATTTTTGTATGTAACGAATAATGGACCGATTTTGATAAAATTTGTAGGCAGTAAGTCAACTTATCCATCTCGTTACTTTTCGATTCGATCCCAAACGTGAGTATTTTTCTTGTTTATAAACAACTAGCTTTCCAGCCGCGGCGCCGTCCGCGCGTATTTCGGTTACTACGCAAAAACATTAACTGTCTCTGCGCAGTTGGATAAAAACTATTCTATATCCTTTCCCGGGTCTCCAACTATTTACCATCCCAAATTTTATCAAAATCGGTCCAGATTATTCGTTGCATACTAAAATACAAATCTTTCCTCTTTACTATATTAGTATAGATTTAGATAGATACCTAGTATAAATATGTGTGAAACTAACAAGAATTTAACTTATTTTTTTTTTGAATTTTTATGCTATGAAGTAACAATACTGATTAGTCGCTGCCTGATGGTAAGCATTACATCAGCCAATAACAGTTGGAGTGTCATTGTTATGTGTAATACTGTACTGTGCTCGTCACTCAACACATTTTAGTTCTTGTGTATCCTAATATGTTCGCTTGCTATGAGTATACTTACCTTTTAACCTAATCTGAGTATTGTTTGATCGCTACTGCTTTGAGGCAGAATATCGTACACTGGAGTGGTATCCACCAAGCCAGGCTCTTGCTAAAGAGACCTTCAATCTGGTCACTGAAAAAAGTTTTACGTATGTGAATAAGCTATACTTTATATATCACTCTTACAGAATTTAGATGTTAAAGAATAATAATTAACAACTATAGTAATTTTAATAGGGTACAATTACGTTTGTAAATAGTTTTTAAGGTATTTATATAATATTAAGCTTCGATTTTAAATATGTAATATACTTTGTGGCCTAAATTAGATGAATATTTTTTATTAATCCATGTACATGGAACTTCACTGATAAGTCTTCTTCTGTTGTTGATTTGAAACATTTCGAAAAAGTTGAACATACTGACTATTACTTATAGAATTATGTTTAAGAAAATAAGTTATATTGTATGGAGTAGATAAGTATTTATTTAAAAAAAACACTTACCTCATAAATATGAATAAATCCCTGTACCATATAAAACAAATTTAAAGAAAAAACAAATGACATGTAAATTCTGTGAAAGTATTTGTTCACTTTTGGTCGGTTTGGATCAATTTGGTAAAATCCAACAGTGCGTAAATATTTCAAATGCGGTTTTACGCTTTCAAATGCCAACATGTTTTGCATTTGATAATCTTTTATTACGTAATTTGTTTCTTGCTTCCTTTTAGATATTTTTTTATTTACTAATTGATTAAAATGATGAACATTTAGTTTTTGTCGGAGTTAAGAAAAACATTGTAAAGCATAGGAGACTATAAAAAAAATGTTGTACATTGTTCTACTTTGAATCGTTAATTTCATTAAACAAGTGCTCGCAAGTGAATATATACTAATTTCACTACTAACTCTTCGCAAGTTTGACACCATCGCATCAATAGTAATTTGAACAAACACCTGCAAAGTTAGCGACCTCCAAATGCATTCAGGTCGGTGTACAATCATAGCCAAAAGTAGGATATATTTTAAATGAATTAATGATTTTTTACGCATCAGCTTTAATTATTGTAAATTTATGCGTCGCTGCATAGGGACATGCTACTTTACTTGAACTCAAAAAACTAGAACACTATATTTCGCTGATTTGGATATACTTAATCAGCATAAACTTGCTGTCTTACCTGTGATCAGTTTGGATAGTTCATCTGGTAGGAATAGTAGTCTATTAGGACAGGTGTATTCACGTGACGTGTTGTCTTCTTGCTGGTATACCATAAGGACACTTCTCTAAATTCATTCATTAGGTGATAATGAGGTTAAATAATTTAAAACATTGTTAACATTTAACGGCATAAACTAACAATGGGAACTACTCGTAGCTCTCAAAGGAAGGTGCTGATACATAATTTTGGCATTAGCTGCTACCATATAAAATCGAAAGATAACTTTTCTACACTTTTATATTTTTGTGTCTTCATAATATGTGTTGTCAAAGAAAAAGTATTTGATAACACATTTTGTTGTCATCATTATCATCATTCAGCCGTAAGAAGTCCACTGCTGGATAGGCCTTGCCCATCGATTTCCAAACGACGCTGGATGCAGGCCGCCGTAGAACGGTTGGAATCAGTCTGCATCAAGCGTCTTCTTGCGACCATAGTTCATATTGTGGGAGGTCTTCCAACGCTGCGCTTGCTTGTTTGTGGCCTCTTTTCGAGAACCTTTCAGTCCCACTAACCATCAGTTCTGCGTGCTATGTGCCCTACCCACTGCCACTTCAGCTCGCTTATCTGCCAGACTATTTTGGTGATTTTCATTCGTCCACGGATCTCCTCATGCCTGATTCGATCACGTAGAAAAACACCGAGCATGGCCCTCTCCATAGCTCGTCGTGCTAGAGCCACGTTTTGGTTCCAAATTTCATCACCGGCAACACACAATGGTTGAAGACTTTCGTCTTTAGGTACTGCGGTGTTCTGGACGAAAAGACTCTGTGAAGTTTTCTGAATGCTGCCCAGCCGAGTTGGATTTTACGATTGAGCTTTATCACTAAGTTGAACTTGTCTAGCTGGTCTGTTTGTCCTAAGTAAGCGTCTTTAACAACAACTTTGAGTACCGATCCCAACTGATACCGGGACGGGCACAACTTTGAGGTTCGACACCAACTTTGTCTTGTCCATGTTTATCTTTAGGCTCAACCGTCGAGAAAATCGATTGAGGCTTTCGAGCATCGTGCTCAAGAGTTCCATCGATTCTGCCCTGACCACAATATCATCAGCAAATCGGAAGTATGTGATGTACTCGCCGTATGTATTTATGCCGAGTCCATTCCACTTCAAAAGGCATCTTCCAATGCGGCAGTGCACAGTTTCGGAGACATGACATCTCCCTGTCTCACGCTTCTCTGTAATGGAATCGCCTTCGAACTTTGTTTTTGCACTCTTATTGTATAAGCACTTCAATATGCCGACAGTCAATACGACATCGTTGTTGTCGAGAGACTCAAACACAGCCCACGTTTCGATCGAATCGAAGGCTTCCTCATAGCCCACAAACGGTAAATATTGTGGCAACTTATACTTTTCGGTCTTCTATATAACTTGCCGCAGTGTATATATGTGTTCTTTGGTACTATAACGATTTTGTATTTTTGTATAATATACGAAACCGGCTTGTTTGGGAGGCTGGAATTCATCTAACCTGTGACTGAGACGGTTCGTGATGAGTGATAGATTTGTAGTTTTTCAGCAAAGTGATCATCTTTTTAGGGTTCCGTAGTCCTGACAAGGAACCCTTATAGTATCGTCATGTCCGTCTGTCCGAGACTGTGAGTACTAGGAAGCTGTAATTTTGTATGTATATGTAAATCAATTACACCGACAAAGTAGTAAAATAAATTTTTGAAAAATATTTTTTTTTAGGTTACCTCCCATATATGTGATGTGGGGATAAATTTTTTTTTCGTCGTCTATTTCTTCGTGTGTGGTATGGTTGAATAGGTCTTATAAAATGACTTAAGGGTTGGTATACTATTTTTCGATGTAATGCTCCATTTACGAAATATTAAACTTTAAACTGCAAATTTTTGTTCCAGCAGGGCGTCCCCGTCCCCCCCTCTGAAAGCTAAACTGCTGGCTTGAAAAATCGGGAAAAATTCAAGCATATAGTGCGTTTCATAAACTTTAAAGGAAAAGTATAGCGGTTGAGATTACTTTATTAGTTTAGCAGTAATAGTCGTTGATCTTGGGTGTTGAATAATTTTGTACCAAATATAAAATCTATGGAATAAATCCTTTAAAGTGAGTAAAGTGAAGTAGTTGGTTGTTTATAAGGGGTAAAGTTAGACTGGCATTGAAAACTAAATCTAAAATTTATAATATTAGTATAGATATGACAGTACAAATATTCGACTTATATAGGTATAATGTACTTTTTGGACCTCATCCTCGCCGTACACTAGAAGTGTTTGCTGTCTGTACCTGTCGCACCAAGGTCATCGATCACTTCATTTCACATATCTTTAATTTCCTGATTGTAGTGCTCTACAATCGTGTTATTTTTTTCATCGGTAAAGAGAATATTTCTGTGCCCTTCACTTGCGTATCGCAACGGCAGGCACTCTATTTAATTTTAAAGATTGATTTATTGCATGTACTGTAATATCAACGATAAGCACCAAGCTTCAGGTCTTGTTTCATAATATGCGACATATTCCTAGCGGAAATCTTCATTTCTCGCAATAAGATTATAGTTGAGTTATCATAATATTTTTACTTCCTAGTGGGATTTCGACCAATTCTGGCTTTAACAGCATTAATTTTTAGTTCCAACAGCACGCGGCTGTTGGAAAGCATGCTACAGGAAATAAAGTAAATGACATTCAAATACTTAAAATGTACCAATACCAACGGATTCTGAATCGCGCTATCTTTACGTTTTCATTCGAGTATCCTATAGAATTCACGAAAGAATATTATTTAATTTTCGAATTAAAATAATAATAATAACTTGGTGGCAATCGTACTCTTATTTCTTAGATTTAGCAGGAAGAAAGTGGAGGAGAATAAAGAACTACAGAATCGTTCTATATTATGATAACGGGCTTCTACGGAACCCTACATTGTGCGTGGCTCGACACGCATTTGACCGTTTATTTAAGAACAGCACCTCCGTTCCAAGCTTCTGGCGTTGTACCTCCGATCAGAACAGAATTGAAGAGCTTCTGGACGACTTTAAGTACTGGTGTTCCGAGTTTAACAACTGCAGTATCACACTGGCCGTGATACCCTCTACAAAACATTTTGCATCCGAGCATTAACTAATAGGGAGAAAATTTATAGTAAAAACTTATGCAACATGAACATTATTATTATTTGCAATAAATTACCAGAATATATGAAATTTTTAGTAGATTATAATTTTGAGTTAAAAGTAAAAGATTATGGGTACTGGTGGATTTTTTTATTAGTACCAACGAATATTTTAACTCTTAAAATACTGTAATGTATGATAATCTAAAATACTTGTCATGTTATCTTGACAATTAATGAGACATAAATAATTATTGTAATAATAGAACATAAAAGTGTTAAATATTATATTATATGTACGCCTGCCTGCCGGCAGAATACATGGACCATGACCATTACCATGGTCTGTTTTTCCTAATGAATACAACATGGGCGTCTTCAAATCGAGAGTAAATAGGTTTCTTCTAGGTAAGCGTGCTAAATCTTAGACCACATCTATGCTTAAGATCAGGCAAGGTGTCGTCAAACGCGAACCTATTATGAATAAAAAATAATGGACAAAAATCAGTTAAGGTGATCACCGTAGTGAAACGCGCACTTTTGGAATCTTCTTTTACCGAAACTATTCGTTCAAAAAGTGCGAAAAAAATATATCATATTATTTAATTCTTTATTGAGTGAATTAGTTGATTAGTTTTTACTAAAAATTATTAGTTCTTCTGTAATAAATTGTAATCGGCGACCCTTTTTAGACTGTTTTTTATTAATTTAAGAGGCATTATTGATGTAATCGCAACGTTTCTTTTTTTAAAAAATAGCTAATACTATACTCTAATGAACTACTTAACAACTTGTGTTGAAAACATTTTCATGAATTTTTGGCACAAAATTGCGTGATCGCGAGAAGAAATCTCAACGAAAATCAGTCTGCCCGCAGCGCTCGGGCCGTTTGGACGTGGGATTTGTGCCGTTCGTTACGCCATCATTTTTGTGCATTTATTTTACGAAATATACAATATTTTTTTACCATACGTTAATTTGCAAGTCATAAATTATTGAAACTCAAGTAAAAAAAATATTGGATAAGTACTTTTCTTTATATTGATTTATAAAATTTTTCTAACAACGAGTTGATTAAAGTTCAGACACGGCATTGTTAATTTCTATTTTAGTAGGTATCTAGATTTTTAACCCTTAGTAAAATATTTCATTTTGTTATTTATAAGCTACTGTACAATTAAACGAGAACTAATTTCTAATGCACTTAACACACTTTCCGAGACGACCAACTACTTTCTAGGAATTTAGATATTCAATCATTCAAATAAAGGGAAGTTATATATTTATTATAACTTTGACTTTAATAGTTACTTAGTAGGTAGTTAGTCGGATTGAAATTTGTGTTACTCTCTTCTTTCGTCCTACCTATAAAGACATGTGCCCGTAACTTTTGAACCGTAACTTCTGTAGATGTTATCAATAATACTGTAGATTGTTTCAAAGGTGATGCTTGTCGTTTGGTCCCATTTTATATTTCATCATAATCGGTCAAGCCGTTTTTGAGTTACTCTAAAATACCTGAAAAATATTTACCTATCTTGATGATATAGTTGTTAAAAATGAATGACAATCGATCCCGTAAGTGATAGGTAGGTAGTAAGGTGGCAAGGGTCACTAAAAAGTGTGAAAAAAAATTTAAGCAAAAAAATGGAACCAACTTCAACACCCAAAAGTATAATAAAAAAAAATTTAAGCAAAAAAATGGAACCAACTTCAACACCCAAAAGTGTGAAATAACTTGTCGAAGTCGGTACCATACGCAAAGTTTTGTGATATTAGGTACTTTTTAACTGTCATGGTTGGGTTCCTTAGGAAAAGTGACTAAGAACCCCGGTACGATTCTTCCCGTATAACTTTTAATGGCAGCAGTCGAATGAGACTTGTCAAAAACCGAAATGACGGATTCAAGATGGCAGGCAAAATTCAAGATGCCCTGATCCGGCTGAAAATAAACGCCCTGAGCAACCCAGATAGGGTTGCTTAGAGCGTCGTTATTCGGAATTAAGAAATTATTTCTTATGATGTAATTTTTCAAGATGGCCGCCATACATAGATGTTTTGAAACCATTGGCTTAAATTGTTCAATGGGAAGGAGTCATGGGGAAAGAAAGTATTCTAAATCGAAAATAACAAAGTGATTTTCATGATATAGAAATAATGGGAAATCATAAAATGACGTCTGCCAAGTGAAGATAGATGACGTATCTCGTAAACAGTTACAGATAAGTAAAGAAGTTTTGAACAAATGTCATAGGGAATCGAGAGAGCACTCAAATGACACGCAACAAAAATCCAAAATAGCAGAATTCATACAAAGTGCTGAAGTGCGATCCCGCTGAAGTAAGCTTGAGCTTCAGTGTGGTCGGAGTACGTTATGGTGGCTATCTTGAATTACATCATTCTGGATTTGCCATTTTGCTCTTCTTATTTATCATATTGCATTTAGAGCACGGATGGTGCGTGAGTTCGAAGGGCGAGTGCAAGGTGAGGGTGCAGTCTAAGCCGAGCAGGAACTTGCAAGGCCGAAGGCTGAGAAGTTGGGAGTATTTTCCGTATTTCCAAATATCAAAATCCAATTTCCAAATCTCCAATGTCTCCATAATGAACGGCCGCGATAACCGAAGCACCTACGAGTGGGGTTCTTAAACCAATGTGACTCAGAAACTTGGTGCGATTCTGCCTGTAGCACTTTTAGTAGCGGTAGGGTGAATCTTATATGGTGGTTTCATTAAGGTTATCTTTTGTATTGAGCATAATCATTGCATTGGGATAATACTTCTATAAACATTTTGAACTTTTATTATATTATTATTTGTAGCTATGTTATTTCATACTGCATAAAAATAAATGACACACTGCCTGATAAACTTGTTAGCATATAAGTACATAACAAATAATTAAAAAGTTATGGTTACATAAGAAACGTAATTGTATTTTTTTTAGATTTGTAATACAATGGGGAATAAACGAAAGTATAAAGTGCTCCATTAACGTCTTGTAATAACACAAACTGTGAACGAGTTCTTGAGTTCTGTGATTTATAAATCTCGTAAATAAACTTTAAAATTGCATAATGACTTTCTATAACTGAAATTATACCTATACATTACATTTATTCACCTATAGATTTATAGAAATATGATAAGGTAAAATTGTAAGTTTCTGTTTTAGAGTTGGTAAGTATATTACAGTAAGCCAAAACACAAATTATTTGACAGTTTTTTGTAAACAAGGTTATTTAAAATTAAATACACATTCTCACCATTTTCCCTTCAGTCTACACAATTCTTTCTGCTTACCAAAACACTGACACACTTTTTTCGCTTTTTCTACATGAGCGTTATCATACATAATAATAATAATGAATAATAATAATTTTATTTCAAAAAACGTTTAACATGTTGGAGCAGTAAGGAACACATAATGTATACATAGAACTATGAATAAGAACAACAAAACACATGTGTAGGTACAATGTCAGTGCTACAGGCACAAATATGCTCCAGGACGTTATCCGCACCAACCCGGTGGTTGGTTGAATGTCTTCTTTCATACCGCTTTCGTACCGCTTCATGAAATCGAACTACTTTTTTGAGCACAATACTGACTTTTGAACTAACACGGTACCAACTTTGACAAGTAATTTCACACTTATCAGGAACATAAGTCGGTTCCATTTTTGTTTTTAAAATGGATCTCATAATCTCTACTAACCACCAAACAATTAAAACTTTTACTTACAAATTATGTTGATATGGAAGATAGGCACCTTTCTAACAAAATTTCAAGAAGATCGGATCAGGCAATCGAGATAATGACTGAGAAATATACACTGCTCAGACCTCCACCGAGACCACGCTTCGCTTAGTCTATTAAATATTTCTATACTTACAAGCGATGATATTTTTTACCGTATAGGTTCGCAGTAACTGCAGATAAAATGTTGATATGTACACTTCTGTTCTGCCGCTTCTAATAGCGCACGAAACTCTACAATTTTAGCGATGCTATCCGTGGTACGGCGACTAGTGCCGCCGTGCGACTGAATATTTTTATGAGTTGAAAGTTAACGCCTATTTCTTTTAGCTCCGCCCGAATTAGAAATTATTTTGACTACTGTCTTGCCCTTAAAGCCCTCGTATTCAATTATATTCAAGTATTAAATAAAAAAAACGTATGGCTTTATAAAGTTACCAGTATGGAAAGAAGAGATAGCCTGTAACCAAACCCCAGATTGCATAGCAACAGCGAGAATATGAGCACGATACGCAATACTAGGACACGTAATCTTTCTAAAAAATCTTACCGTGTTAGTTCGCAGAGAAGCCGATCCCACTGTCTCTGAGTGGATAAAAACTTTGGTAATTAAATACAAATTGGACAAATCAATGCCCACGTATTTTGACTTCCGCTATATATGCTTAATCAAAAGAGCCTAAAGATGGTGCGAGAATTCATTAAATTTGTATGTGCTGTGAACAGGTGACAAAAATCTGGTAATGCCACACTAGAAATTTTGCGTCATTCAAAATCACATGGTTGGAAACTTAAACCACATGAAGCTGGTGACGTTATTTTGGTCAATGGACATGCTAATTATTTATTGGTTAAGTGAAACTCCTTGGCCACGTGGCGCGTGCAAAGAACATCTTGATATTTTATTTAAAAACTGGTGTACATTTATTAGTTATGACAAATATGTTGACTGCCACTGTCAACTTTTCAACTCCACCGGATTTTGGGCGAGGTAAAAGCCCTGGAGGCGGAAGTGCCGAAGGCACTTCTCCCAAGACGGGCGTAGAAGGCAAAAAGCGCTTTCTACCTCCGTGTCCTGTAGGCGCCAAGCAATCCGTTGCTAATGAATCGGTTGACATTGGGCTCAACCGTGGAGCTAATTGCTCCGGTACAACTGTAGTGTTGTACCGTGGAGAATGGGTCCAACGAATATATACTTTGGGACTATCTAGAGAGACACTAATCGGGACTGGCCTCCACTCGGATTTTTCTGATATTAATAGGATATTTTTTTGGTATGACTCCAAATAACAATTATATTTAAATATAAGGTATGCCCTGTGAGCAGAACGGTACATCTACATTTGTGTACTTAAACGAATATTCCCAAGCAAACTTAGGTACTACTTTGGGTAATTAGTACTTTTAATTAGATTTAACTACGGTCTACACAGTGCTAGTGTCATTATTTTAATAATACCTAAATATAATTTGCTTTATCAATTTTATTCATGTTCAAAGAATGGCATTTTGCTCAAAGAATGGCCATAGCTATGGACTGCAGAGCAGTCTCTTTCACCAAGCACCTAGCGGTGTATATTGGCAGCTATTCTTAAGAGTCAGTACCTTCTGGTCATTCACGGTGCACTTAAATTATTAAAAAGACTTCCTAAAATAGTGTTAGTATTTATTATTAATTTCCTAATAATTAATGATTATTTCTGGCACTGCATCAATTTTTGCATTAACGCCTGCTAAGCAAATAAACTTGCAAAATTACAACGAAAGAAAAAAATTTGAACCACGAGCGGGATTCGAACCTGTAACTATCCGTCCCTATAGCCGGAACATGCTCTGCCAATTGATTTATCGTGGTAAGTGAGTCATAGACAAATTTATCCTCCGTGCCCTTAGACGGTTAATTTTTTAACCGTTTACGATGTAGGTATAATATGTTTCTTAAGCCAATCACGTCTGTGGGCCCACAATACAAACATGGTTGATAGATCATATTTAGTGCACCTGCCAGGCATTTCTGTAATCACAGCATACCAGTTTCTTACATTCTCTTTCTGACTCACTATTTGGGTGGGTTTCAAAGTAGGGCGATTGTAATTTTAGAGCAAAATTATATTATATTAGTATAGCAGACATAATATATAATATTTCTCTAATACCAAGTATTTTTTCGTTCATACCTACCATTCCTTTTTACATTGACAGCCCTACCAGCATTCTGCCGTCCTTTAACTTAAATGCCGTTAAGTCACAAAACAACATTTCGAGTTACGCGCGAAAAATGGTAATATTTTTTAAAAATGTTGCTACTTTATAACTAAAGGTCACTGGTAAAACTTTTAAATACCAAAAAATATATCATAACATACTCTTTCTATTGGTCTAGCTATTCTTTGAATAGGCTTGTGTAAATTAGAGTAAAAAATAATTTATTGATTTCGTTAAGTAATCTTAACAACATTTTGTTTTAAAAACATGACTTAAATGCCGCTAAACATACATTAACGGCATTTTAGCTGTTGGTATTAGCGTAAATATTAAATATATTTAACACACTTAAAATAGTATTAATAATAAATACCTTAAAAGCCGTTAAAGACGCAAAAGATATTATAGTTTAGCATATTTTCTTTGACAAAGTATAGTGGCACTAAACTAAATTGCCGCTAAGTCACTTAACGGCAATTAAGACAACTAACTTTAAATAATTAGTTGAAATAATTGATTTTGTCGAAATTTTTCAACTTATTACATCGCATTAATGTCGTTAACTACAAAACATTTTATGATAACGGCATTTTAGCTATGCATTACGTTTCAAAATTTATAGTAAATCTAATAAATAGATACAAAAAATATAAAATGAAACAAGTAATTTAATTAAAATCTTAGTTTATTTCTAAAATTAAATGAGATTAACAATATTTGTTTATGGCGCAATGTCTTTTCAAGAATTACTTACTATTCTAATACAGTCTTTATATTAACTGATAGAGATAATTACTTATTTAGGAACTTTTTCTTATTGCTAAGGTAACATAATGTCATTAATACAATGCAGTCTATAGTTTTGAACATAAATTACTCAGTATTTTCAATTTCCTCTTTTATTTTTAACACCACTCGTGCTTGCCTCGTCATTATATTCTGTGGTTGGCAAATTGAACCATAATACCAACTTGTGTGGTGGATATATTTTAGTCAATTTTTCAAGAATACCCACTTTTCTCTGTACATCTTTACCTTTGGAATTAGTACAAAATTCTACTTTCATCAGTTTTGGGTTCTTAATATACTTATCATTCATGAATCTCAGTCCTGTGTATTAGTCTTTGAAATTGTTTTTATACATGAGATCGTAATTATTATGACTAAAACACACGAGAGTATGTTTCTTAAGTATGCCGTGGGATTAAAGTTTTGTATTCTTCTTTCTCATACATTATACATGTACAATTCGGTACATTTATAAAATTTTCTGCAACCAAAGATTTGAGTTACATTTCGAATTATTTATCGACGCCACTGCTTCTTCAAAATCGGTGAAATCATAGAGGTTAGCTTCATTTTTGATGGCGTGCTCCACTTGGGGTGGTGAACTTGAGCGGCACTCATAAATGTGTGGCCAGGCTCTAAATAGTGCAGAACAAATTGTTCTGCACTATTTATTATGTCACTGCCATTTACCATGTGCATTAGCAAAGAATAGAAAAGTAATTAAAAGTATTTTTATTATGTGCGGTGCAAGTGTCGACCCAAATATTTATGTTTGTTATGTCACGGTTTTGAAGAAGGAAATAATAAAACGCGGTCATAATATCTTTTTGTTTTCTTCCCGCTTCAGCATCATACCATAATATAGTGAGCGGCTTTGATCTCGGCCCAGGAGTGCAAATATCTTATTATAAGCTACCAAATGCTGACAAAATTATGCTAAGCTTTGAAAAGCAAAGCTTTGGATGGTTCTAACCTGGGCAATATTATCACTTTCTCTAAGTCAGTACTGAAATATATTGCTGTATTATCGTATGGCATTTTTTTTGATTTTTATAGAGTCTTCTCGCTTTCAAGTATTTATCGTGAAGCATTGGCCAGTCCATACAAATAGTGCAATTATCGGTCTGATCGTGATTTGTTTCCTTTTCATGCAAATTGTAGGCTTAACACGTTTCACACTCTTCATTAACAGGGCGAGAAAAATATATATTCTTGATTTTCAAATGATTTCGGTATAATTCATAAGAGACGTTTTCATTTGGGATGTTTTTGGAGAAAATGTTTATGCATGTGAACTACATTTAAATCACTTGGAAGTTTTAACACGTTTCTTTGCACCCGGGTTTGACTAAGTATTGTAATATATTTTGCTTTTTTTCGCTTCTATTTTTATTTGAAGTGCTGTTGTGTTATATTTTTACGTGTTGGTTGCAAAGGTGCTTTTTGTTCTAAGCTGATTGGGCGTATTATCTGTGGTAGACAGTATTTAAGAAGCTCCAATGTCAATTGTGCTCCTTTATTTACGAACAAGTGTCATGCCAGGTTGCAACGTTCGACTAATATTCAATGAATACCTTTGTGACCGGGACTAGGTTTTTTAATTTGTAATATCGAAATCCTCAAAACAGAAGCGAAACTTTCCAAAGTTAAATGAGTTTTTAAGCTTTTTTATTTTCTCGGTACTTCTTATTTTTTTGTCTGACTTCACCGATAGACCGTCACTTGATGTATCACACTTCGAGGGGCTGTAATTTTTATCACAAACGGAATCGTCGGAATCAAAACCAAGTATGATATTTAGATATTGTCACATGACGGAATGCGTCTGTTATAGGCAGAGGACATCCGCTTAACATCAGGTGGGCCTCAAGCTTGTTCCGTCACAATAACATAAAAAAGCACGGGGCGTAGCGCATCATCCACGCACGAGACGTCTTGCGCCACACTAACCATGCACTAAGTAACTAACCTAAGCACCGCGCCGCCGCGTGAGCATGTAAGCGGGCGAAAGTACTTAACGGCATTTTAAACTAGTAATGTTAGTTAGCAACAATTTAGTCTTTTAAAATATGAAACATATTTCCTAAATTATAGAAGAAATGCCGCTTTCTACAACTTTTATTGTAATCTGTAAAATTAATGGCTTCAAATAAAACCCTTAAATGCAGCAAAGAGCCTTTAGCGGCATTTTAGCATTGGCTCCTTACATGGTAGCTTTATAGTAATGTAATTATATACAAAAAAACATCATAAAGCTAAACTAAAAAGCCGTTAAAGTACTTTAGTCGCATTTAAGGTAAGATATATTATTTAACGGCTTTTTAGCCCGGTAATAAACTGATAAATGTCTTTTAAAACTGTGGCTATGTAGCCTTAGTAGCAATATAGCTATGCAATGTCACATAACTGCGTTTTAGCGTAGGAGTCATATACAATTTGTGTACTTAACGGCATTTGTATTTTCCATATCTCGAAAACTATAATAGTGATAAAAACTGTTGCTAGATACATCGATAGAGCTTTTTTTTCGGATAAAAATCGTCTAAAAAAAGTAAAATTGGCAAAATGTCAGATAACGGCATTATAGTTAAAGGACGGCAGCATTGTGTTCATGACGCCTAAAATTAACGGCTTTCACAGCAGACAAATGTATCCTATAGGTAATAGCGTTAGGTATTTATATTTTTCTATGTGTGAGTGAACCATCTGTTTATGTTATATAATCTATAATCTAGACGCAGCCCGGCCAAAGTAAACTCCACCGCTAAGATAAAAAGTCAGCAAAATATTGTGTATCAAAACATATTATTTATATTCAAAAATCGATCGAGACATGGCCGTCACATACAAACCCAAGGAGATCTCACCATCTCTTATGTAGCCTCCTTGATAGAAGATCTATTAGAGGATCTAATCAGACCTTCTGAAGGATTTTGTATGCGATAAGAAAGGCAGAACACAAGAAAAAGGAAAAAACCGTAAAAATATCACAATTTTTGTGTTGATCTGCTGATATATAACGTCCTTTTTTCCGCATATAACCATGTTCAGTTCAGTCTTGAAAAAAACCTACAAAGAGTTATTAATATTTCAAATCCACAGTTGCGGAACGTAAGAATTAATAAACTACAAGGTTAACCCACCAATAGCTTGTAAATGGAACTGTTGAGAAAACGCTCCGAGCTATTACAATTCCATTTTATAAATTGACTTTCAACACAACACAAAACTCGAACGCTGTTGGTTTGAAAGTGTTCGCAGTGTTTATAGCGGCTATTTTTCCTTTATGTAAATTGCTTTTCCAGTATTTCTTAAGTGGATTTACGTTGCATGATTTTGAGGATAGATTAGTATCCAAAATTTTACTGTCAATCAGAATGTCAGATAACGAATTATTTTATTTATTTGTCGTAAGTCGAGTCATAACAAAATTAATAATTTACTGTTTATACCTATGACTGCAATTTCACTTGACGATAACTGATTATCTGGTTGATGTTATATCCTACTAATATTATAAATGCTAAAGTTTGTGAGAATATTCATATGTTTGTTACTTCTTCACTCTCAAACGGCTGAATCAGTCGTTTTGAAGCGCTCGTAGCGAAGTTTGCTTGGCAATTCTGAATCGATCAGCAAAGTTAAGCAACGTCCGCCGCGGTCAGGAGTTGGATGGGTGACCGCTGGTGACATTACTACTGAGCGCTTCCGTGCTTCGGAGGGCACGTTAAGCCGTCGGTCCCGGTTGTTGTTGTTGGATGGCAGTCGTTACAGCATGGTGGTAGGGCACTTTGCGAATGCCCGCCTGGCTAGCTACCACCCTCAAGTTGAAAATCTGTCGCCAAGCACCTAACGGTGTGTTCCGGCAGCTGTCCTTGAGAGCCAGTAATTCTAGGTTAGCCTGTACAACATCTTCGACCACATCATCACTTACCATCAGGTGAGATAGTGGTCAAAGGTTAACCTATCAGGCTAACCTGATAGGTTAACCTATCAGGAAAATAAAAAAAAAAAAAAAACTATTTTGATGAAATTTGGTATGGAAGTAGATCACCCTGGAAAATCACATAGGCTACTTCTTATTTCGAAAAAGTATAATGTTCCTATGGGATTAGCAGGGAATTTTAATATATTTATTATTTGTTTATACCAAGAGCAGGCTCAACTATTATACAATAAATCTTGGAAGTTGGTTAAAATAAAAACAAATGTATTGCATAATATAATGAATTTTACTCAATATCAGGTTATCACTATTAAAAACAAAAAAATATCTGCCGAAAAATTTGTATTTAAAACATTTTTGTTTGCGCATCTGGAACGTATAAGACTTGAAGCCAGAAGCCATGGACAGTGCAGTAGATTACAACACCTAGAATAAGTTATGGTTTTCATAAAGAATATAAAACAGAAAATTTGAAGACAACATTGTAAAATGTTATGATATATATGGCAGTTAAAGCGCTTAACAAATATACCTCTATATGCTTCAAGTTTAAAATAGGTGGGGGAAATAGAGTAGGAGTAATGATTCTAACCGATAAAATTAAGTAAATGTGGTGCAATGATTCTATATAAACTAAGACGACATCCTATATAATTTTATATAAAACATGAAAATAGAAGAAAATTTTTATCAATCCCGAAACTACGGCAATAATAAAAATGTAAAATGAAGATTCCTGATTGTTAAGGAAAGTATTAGAACATAGAAACCATTTAAAGGCAATTCAAATATGCACACTTAAACCCTAATAATGAGACCTACGTAATACATAAGGCCTCCTTTGAACGTTACTCGTTTAGGTATAAAATAAATACTAGAAAAAGAAAGAAGAATTATTTTTATTGTAATTATTAAGTAGGTATTTATTTTATTCCTAAACGTGTAACGTGCGTGTTTATAGATATTACTTATGTTTTTGTAATACATATTATAATATTTATATATATAATAATACTTATAGCTGCCTGTTATATATAGCTATTACAAACTATCGAAGGCAAAACTGTATATGGCAATGAATAAATGAGAATAAGTTGTAATAAAAAGAACTTGATTGACATTTGCCTTAAAATTGAGTGTAATATCATTCTACTTAATTACATCCCACTTAATTTTTTGCTGAATTGAAGCGAGTGCTTATTGCATGGTGCAACGCTACGGCTTAAATCACGCCAACACTGCTGTCACTGCATACATTGCAAACGCTCGGTTCATAACTGAAATGCGAGAATATGCACTGTTTGCGCGCAAATGATGTGAACCGACAAGTAGCCGTGCTTATAGCATCTGCCAACTGTCAACTTGCTTTTGCGCAATTAACCCAAAATAACCTTCACGTCAATTATCGATATTAGAAGTTAGAAGTATTGCATTTCAAGGCATTTTTTGTGAATAAGATGGTTGTACGTATTACATTGTAACCACAACAATAAAAATCTCTTCATCTATCTGTCAAAATTTGAGTTTGATGTTTGTACACAAACTGCACTATCACTTTTCTGTGAGCGTTGTTTGCAGCCAAAGTGACGTCATAGATAACGACATAATGATATGGCGGTCTCAGTTTAGCACGCTATGAACCGAACGTTTACGTGAATACAGTGCAAATAGCGCATATTTGCCTGACTTGAACATCGGAGTATGTCAGAGCGTTTTGTTTGGGCTATTTTGCAACGATCATGAGCCGGCCAACTGTCCAGGCACCAGAATATTTTTTAATTTGTTAATTTTTCCATATGCATGTGCGTCTTATTTATTAGAGTTTTTCAAAAACGCATAAAATGTGTAGGAGCTACGTAGAATCTGCAAAAATAAAGTGATTCGTCAATATTAAAGTATTTGTGCTTTCAAATAATTAATCTATTACCGACAAAAGTGTGTGTATACTTTCAAATAGCAATCACTTCCGAATAACTAGTTTGTCGTTCAACGTATTATATGATGCAAATAAATAATAAATAATTCAATACCAAACGTCTAACGTTGTGTTCCGGCAGCTGTCCTTGAGAGCCAGTAATTCTAGGTTAGCCTGAACAACATCTTCGACCACATCGTCACTTACCATAAGGTGAGATAGAGGTCAAAGGCTAGCCTATCAGCTATAAAAAAAAAATTGACAGTGTACAATATTTTTTTAGTATCTGATAATATTACCGATACGAAAGTGTTGTTAGAAAGTGGTATAATAGATCCAGCCATAGGAACAATGGGCCGTTTGATTCTCTCCATAAAAATGATTACAGGATAGCGCTGCTGTAGTGGAATATCGTACCAGTCCATCGCGTATACTGAATCCATTATTTTGTTGCTCTGTTATGTAAAACAGAAATAAATATTGTTATTTGTCATAATTATAGATAACAGTGTGTCTCATGTTAACTCAATTGGTCAGAGCATACACCGGCTAAAGGGGTGGATGGACGCGGGTTCAAATCCCGCATATATCTTAATTTTTTCCTTTCGTAAATTTGTAATGAAATTTTAAATTATGTCTACTTGATATTTCTCGATTTTGTTTTTGGTTTTGAGATATAGAATCAGGCAAGTCTCCATTACATATTTATTCATTGCCATTTCTATATTTTTAATGAAAAATATAATCATACATTTTGACTTTACCCGGTGAGTTATAGACCATAACACCACACAAGCAAGAGACAAAAACTTTTCAGACGACAAAAAGATGACGTGTGATGATGAACAGTGTGTGTCGGTGACAAAAAATATTTAAATTTCAAGATGGTCACTTATTCCGTTCACGGGCTTAAGAACTCTAACATACATGTCCTTGAGAGCCAGTAACTCTAGGTTAGTCTGAACAACATCCTCGACCACATCATCACATACCATCAGGTGAGATAGTGGTCAAAGGCTAACCTATCAGGCATAAAAAAATAATAATACAGATATACTGCATTGAATTGGGCTCCATTTTACTCTTAGCGTACAAAGCCCTGAAAACTGAAAAAATACATATTGACTGCACCTAAAGTGATGGAGAATAATAATAAAAATAATGAAAAAATTATTTAATTCAACTGATTTTTTTAAAGTATGCTTTATCCCCATACGAAGGTTAAAAATGAGAGGGCAAATTACAGTTATCAGTCATATGTCATGTTAGCTTAACGGTCAGAGCATACCTCAGCTATGGAAGTGGATGGCGCGGGTTTGAATCCCGCACATGACTGTAAGTTTTCCTCTCGTAATTTTGCAATATGCTCAGTAATATTACATTGCAAATGTAATAATTATTATTATTATTACTGGGAAAGCATTTACGCAGTAAACAGAGGTAAATAACAAAAGTAGGTTTAATTTGTTTATTTTTCTTATATCTCTGAACATAATATAAAAAAGTTGTCACTTGCTAATTGGACTCACACACAGGTACCATCACAGAAAGTACCAAATACCTAAGCGTTATTTTTTGTGCCCATCACTTGCGCATCGCAATGGAAGACACTCTATTTAATTTTAAAGACTGATTTAGTGCATGTACTGTATATCGACGATAAGCACCGAGCTTCAAGTCTTGTTTTATAATACGCGTAATTTTCCTAGCGGGATTCTTCAATTCTCGTAATAAGATTGGTTTCAATGGTGTTTTAATTACACAGTAAATATAATCTATTTAGTACCTACATTGGGGCCATTCAACATTAAAATCATGTAACTTGTTTGTAATTTTTTCGTACACTTTTTGGTAAGGCAGGCGTGTTTTTTAATTTTTTAATTATTTCTTTTTATTTCGTACCTTTTAGTGATAAAACAATATTTTTGCAAACGCACAATGTGCCACAAAACATAACTTATATATTTTTGGAAATTAATATCACGCAAAAGATAACGTGAAATATTTTTTTATGATTAATTAATTATTAATGATAACTTTGAGGTCTTTCAGTTCCTGCAGAGACTTTTTGTCATGGGGGTCGTTGATAAGCTTTCGTGGATCTAAAATACCAACTCTTCTAGCTCTCTGACGCGACTAAGAGCGACATAAGCTTTCATCATCATCATCATCATCATCAGCCGGAAGACGTCCACTGTTGAACAAACGCCTCCCCCATAGAACGCCACAAAGAATGGCTATTAGCCACTTGTGACCATTGGCTACCCGCGACTTTACGTCTTCCGGTTTACCATGGTACCCACTCGAGAACATTTCTTCCCCATCGGTTATCAGTTCATCGAGCAATGTGGCCCGCCCATTGCCACTTCAAATTGCAAATTCTGAAAGCTATGTCGGTGATTTTGGTTCTTTGGTGAATATCCACGTTCCGGATTTTATCGCGCAAAGAAACGCCGAGCATAGCTCTCTCCATGGCTCGTTCAGTGACTCTGAGCTTGTCCATAAGGGCCACTGTTAAGGACCACGTCTCGGCGCCATATGTCATCACTGGGAATACACACTGGTTGACGACTTTGGCCTTCAGGCACTGCGGGATCTTTGACGAGAAAATGTCGCGTAACTTCCCGAACGCTGCCCATCCGAGTTGGGTCCTTCGGGCGTTTTTTTTTTCGAAGTTGGACCTACCCAACTGGACAGTCTGTCCCAGGTAAAATTACATAAACTTTGCCCCTTGGCAAACATTTTAGCGCCTAGATCCACGACGGCTCTGTCCAATGTCGTTCCTTGCAGGTTGTGCTCTGTCACAGCCTTACATAATTTCAGTGGTAGCATGTGCCGCTCGACTTTACCTTGACCCCGTAACGCGTCAAATTCGACAGCGCTAGGCTCAATTCTGACACCGAAACTGACTGTGTTGCCCACGTATCGTTTTGTCATAGAACTCAACGAAAACGGCTTAAGGTAACTCTCCCGGTTACGACGTAGCGCTGGCCATACGAATTATCGGATGATCCCCATAGCGCCATTTACCAAGCCATGTCAAAATTTAATATTTTTCCGCAACATTACCCTAGAACCAATAGTAACTTTTAAGAATGGAACAATACCTCCTCATACGTCTTTTATTGTGTAGTTTTAGTGTCTTAATACGTCTTTTATTGGGATCAGAAAGTATAAATTCGGGTTTTGGCCGCTGTCCGTTGGTTTTGGCTTCTACGGATGTATCTGATGCTACCACGTCAAACATCCGGCAAATTTTGGCGAGTTCAATGGTCATCGTTTGATTTTGATTTGGTGGTTCGATTCATCCACCTGTCTTTTCGGGGGAAATTTTCGCACATACTCGCCATCTGGTCCAGTAAGTGGTACTCTACGATGATTCAGGATTTCAACCCGTAAACTATTCAAAATATCGACAAATGTGGTGTCGTCTGCTTGCCTCACATTCTGTGGCAGTTTGCAGAAACTATATAAAGTCCATAAATCCATTTTAAGCACTTAAATGTGGCGGTTGTTTAAAGCAGTAGTATGCAACAAATGATTCTGATTCTGATTCAGTATGCTCCGCTGACAGATTTAGCTACTAGTGGAAGCTGCATCAAGTCATTAACAGTAAAATGTTAACAAAATAATCATTTCTTGTAGTTGTGTATGAAATGTCTTTCTCTCTGAAGGCGTTCTCCGGTCAAAAAACGCATGGTCTCTGTCCTGCTGCATGCCGGTGATTTATTTATTTGTATTACTTGTGTCTACAAGAAGCAAGTGTAGAAACGCATGAGACAATATTTATTACTTTTGATATTAGTTAACCAATGTATATTGAATACTTCTGTTATATATTTTTGTTATGTACTAAGCAAGCTCTAGACGGTGATAGTAAAATTTGTAAAATTTTCACAGTATTTTTTTATTTTATTTTAATTTCATGAACTATGCCCCCTCTTTATTTTTTTTAAACATTCACTAGCCTATGTTACCCGGAATAACTCAACGCTTCTAATGATATGACAAACATCAAAATCAGTTCAGCCGTTACGAAGTTATGGTGGAATAAAGAAACTCACAAACATACATACATACATGAACCCTAAAAACATAACTCTCCTTTTTTTGGGCAGTCGTGTAATAAACGCGTTTCAAATTCTAAATAATTCTAAAGCTGAAAAGTTTTTATGTTACAGTTACATTTATGGCCAGACTAGTTATATAGTATAATAGCCCATATATAAGCTTACTTGCATATATCGGTGTATACTTTTTATTTTTCGTTCATATATATATATATATATAAACTATTTTAAAATAGAATAATTATTTATGCTACAGCAAATAAATTAAAATCATTCAAATTCTTACGACGTTCCAACGGATTCTGAATCGCGCTATCGTTATGTTTCATTCGAGTATCTACCTATAGAATTCACAAACGAATTTTGTTTAATTTTCGAATTACAAGTGAAATAATAACTTTGCGGCAATCGTACTCTTATTTCTTAGATTTAGCAGGAAGAAAGTGGAGGAGAATAAAGAACTACAAAATCGTTCTATAATATGATAACGGGCTTCTACGGAACCCTACATTGTGCGTGGCTCGACATGCATTTGACAGTTTTTTTCTAATTCATAACTCTAAAAAGGCTGCCATTATATTAAAAGTTACCTCATATGCGACTTCGCTTCCATAATAACAATATAGGTATATTTCAGATAATACACAAGTCATATAAATGATCATTGAAATAAATTCCAAAGAAGTTAGTTCACTCTGAAAGCAAATTAATGTATAGTAAGTATATTATGTAAGTAGGGTAAAAATGATGACGCTCTACTACGCTATACTCTGATTTTACTTGTAATAATCATGCTTTGTTCAGGCCAAAGTGTATATATTTATTACGTACTCTAAACATTGATAATGTTGTTAAAGAAGGAGCATCTTGAACACGACTCTGAAGCTTTAAAGGTATACCTTACTAAAATAACCAGTTACCGTGTTGAAACTGCTTACAGAATCACAAGACCACTGAATATATGCTTATCCTGTGAGACTAGAAAAACATTCTCAAGAATTTAGTCGAACAAAATTCAAAAGTAACTTACACTAAGCATTCTATATGCAGAAGTACAAATTATCCAGGTGCCGATCAAAAAGAAGTATAAAATAGCTCCACCAAAAATGCTTTGTGTTTTTTTGCAGAGGAGTGCAATTTCAGTGTAATGCAACAATGTAATTTGAAAACGTTGATGGAAAATTTTAGCAAATGGTATTGACTTGTCTTTTGCCTCAGCCTGGCATGTCTTGACCATATTATCTAAGTTGAATCTGAAAATAAAATATTATCTTCATTATACACTTATTTACACACACACATTTTTATTGCTTATTTATTCCAAAACTATTTATTACACCTACAATCTTTTTATTCTGCGCTACAACCTAGAATTTTCTCTTATAGTGATTATTTACTTGTAATCTATACACATGGAATATCACAGCGTTTAAAGTTTTTTTTTTTTTTTTTTTTTTTTTTTTTTAATAGGTTAGCCTTTGACCACTATCTCACCTGATGGTAAGTGATGAGTTGGTCGAGGATGTTGTTCGGACTAACCTAGAGTTACTGGCTTTCAAGGACAGCTGCCGGAACACACCGTTAGGTGCTTGGCGACAGATTTTCAACTTGAGGGTGGTAGCTAGCCAGGCGGGCATTTGCAAAGTGCCCTACCACCATGCTGTAACGACTGCTATCCTTAGACAACAACCGGGACCGACGGCTTAACGTGCCCTCCGAAGCACGGAAGCGCTCAGTAGTAATGTCACCAGGGGTCACCCATCCAAGTCATGACCGCGGCGGACGTTGCTTAACTTTGCTGATCGATTCAGAATGGCCAAGCAAACTTCGCTACGAGCGCTTCGAAAGTATAAAACTAGTTACAAGATAATTATTATGCATTTTTTTAAAGGATTTTTGCGGGAAAATTTATGGTACAGCAATATTACATTATATATTATTAATATTTGAAAACAGCTATAGTACAGTTTATTTAAATTTAGAAATCCCAAATCCAATCTCATTGTACAGACTTTATTGATATAATTGTAATGTGCATCAAATAAATCTTACCGCAGTATCATTAGTTGCGTTTTACTCTGGGCAAAGAACAATGAGATAAATGCATCCATAGACACATTGCCAATTGCCAAAAGAGACGTTTGAGCCCATACATAAACAAGGGCTATATAAAAACTGTAAAATAAAATATACATTAATACATTTATTAATTACAGAACCAATAATACAATTTACTCACGTCTTACCTTACGTAAACAAAAATATAATCTAAGATTTTTCGTAATAAAATTGTTTGCCTGTATGTAGAATTGCAATTGTTCATCACTGATCTAATAGTAATTAAACAACTTTAAACGGTTTACATCGCGTATATTTGTCATTATTTTTGTCCCGACGTTTCAAACACTTTGCAGTGTTCGTGATCGTGAGAGTCACCCCGTGACCATTATATAAACCGTTTAAAGTTGTTTAATTACTAAAACCTAAGACAACTGATCTAATGTTAATTATATGACAATACATAAGCCTATTGCCAACTAAGCCTACGCTGTGTGCCGTCAGTTAATCCGTCCAGCCTTTTTTTATAGCTGATAGTCTAGCCTTTGTCCACTATATTCCCTGATGGTAAGTTATGATATGGTCGAAGGTATTGTTCAGGTTGATCTAGAATTTCGCTTCTCAAGGACAGATACCGGCACACACCGTTAGGTGCTTGGCGACAGATTTTCTACTTGAGGTTGGTAGTTAGCCAGGCGGGCATTCGCTAAATGCCCTACCACCATGCTATAACGACTGCCATCATAAGGCAACAACAGGGACCGACGGCTTAACGTGCCCTCCGAAGCACGGAAGTGCTCAGTAGTAATGTCACCAGAGCGGTCACCCATCCAACTCATGACCGAGGCGGACGTTGCTTAACTTGCTGATTGGATAGGAACGACAAAGCAAACTTCGCTAGGACCACCTCAAAGACAAGGCGATATCTTTTGAACCGAGTAGGTAGTTTACAAATTTAAATTCTTCGAAAATTTCAGCTATTTTCTTACGGCCATTATTTATAATTAACAAATATAATAAATTAAATTAGTACTAAAAAAATTGAGTTGAGTTGCCATACACGAAGCGTATCTTCATATAAATACCTACAAGCCATAGTTAATACACGAAAATAAAATAACAAATTATAAAAATAGGCCAAATGCAAGTGGTTCTATAATATTTTTGTAAGCGATATTACACACTGTACTGATCATATTGTATCCTGGTGCGGGAAACTTGATGTGCGATTCCGGCACGCTTGTGGCTAGTTTTTATTTAACAACACAACAATAAGCAAGAATTTGATCACAGTTACTTAGTGGAAAGTTACGACCACGCGACGTTGTTTACGAGGTCACGCCTGCCTAAAAGATACCTATTTTGCGTGTTCTTAGAGACTGTTAATAATTTAGCAGTCAGTCAGGTCGCAAGAGGCGCAGTAGCTGCAGCTTTGCAGTATCGGGATGGTGGTAGATTTGTGTTGGTTTCCAGACAGCAATAATTAAAAGAGTCATTTCGATGATGCGATGAAGGAAAATACGCGGACTAAGTCGCGGGTTGTATTGTAGCAAGAAGTTAGTAAACATTTTCTTGTACTAACTTTGGACTCATATTGGGTTCGAAAGGTAGCCATATTGTGAATTCAACGTGTTTTCCTTGAGCATATTTAATCACAGGAAACACCATCCACATGAAGCAAGTTGAAAGAGCTGCTATTAGGAACAGTCGGAGCAGCAGTTTTGATTTTTTTTTCTGCTTTAATAGAAGTATCTGATGTTCGAGGCCATCCTGGTTGAAAAGTGGACCTAGGGATAAAGAAAATCATGATAAATTGATACATACAATGATGACATTATTATATATTGCGGATAGGCTGATCGTAGAATCTAGCCAAGCTAAAATTGCAAAATAATAAATCGTCAATATATTATACATGTATATAATGCTCTATTATAACATCAGTCACTTTAATAGTACATAATACAATTGATAAAATAGCGACATTAGCTTCATTTTTATTAGACTAAAGAAGGAGCGAGAGTTGATAAGTATATACCTACGAGTATGATATATTTTTATGTAAATTCCAGGGCATGAAATAACATACGATGTTGTTTTTTAGCCAAAATACTACATTAATACAGGACATCATCAACGAGGGGTACCACCATAGAGATATAATATACTCTTTTCTGTGGGTTTCCACCCACTTTTTGTACAGCAAAAAATGTATAGAGCCTCTGCGAGATGAACGGGCAAAATCCGGGGCCATTCTCTTAAACGTCTTGTGACAATGTGTTACATACAATATAATAAAAGTATTACTATATAAATTTAAATGACGTATGTGACAGGTGATAGCTTGGCAGAGGCGGAATTTGCCAAGCATTTTTGTCGTTTATTTAATCACAAACTGTGTAGTAGGTTTTCTTAAACAAAATGTTTTTCACGAGCAACATGAATTTTCCTTCTGTGGTATAAAACAATGCTCATGAGCATTGTTTTATTTTATAAGACCATTGACGCATGCTAAGCGAAAACATAGATATTATTTCGGATGGAAAAAGATAACTTCCAGCGGGACTTGAACCCGCAACCCCCATATTACCGTCCTGGTAGTATTGTAATCGTGGTTTTCACTGTTTTATTTAAATTTACTATTTTTTTCCGAACATACGAGTACACAATATTTATTTTATTTCACTTACTTTTAAGCATATTCAACAAATCTTCAATCTTATCTTGTTGCTTCCACATTACATATTCCTTATAGATACAGTCCGAATATGTTAACATCAGGAACAACGTATCCATTATTTTGCCAGCATTATCTTTTACCTGAAAAGTACTGATAACTGAACCAAAAACACTCAACCATTTAAATTTAAAAGAAGGAACTGGTTTCCCACGCTATAATTTATGTTATAACTTGTTGAAAGCAATATAATTATATCTTATTATAATTAAATAACTACATAGGTACTCCTTAAAATATCAAAGTCAAAATCAAAATCATTCAATCAATTTTGGCGTGTACGACTGTCTCATGAACGTCAATTATATAATTTAGGTACTGTAGGCGCCACGATGTTATGACGCCTACTTGCGGGGCGCTTATGGGAAATTGAGAAGGTTTCTCAATGGTCCAGTTTCCTAAGAATCTGGAGCGTAGAGTCAAGATAAGAAATCATGAGACTCCGGCGGGTGTGGACTGTATTTGAAAATGCGTTTCTATAGGGCTGGTTCGCGGTGCGGCGACAGATATATAGATAGAGGGTAGACCGGTTGGCAGCTAAAGGATAAAAAACACAGGGTTACAGGAAAATAGGACATGCACGCCTACCTTGTCTCCTTTCGCGTGCTCCTCCGCTGCTTGTGAAGATCTGGTATAGTTGTGCTACTCCTTGTATGGCCAAATGCGCACGCCAGCAATGTGCTAGCCTGGGCGCGGCGCTTTCACAGCAAAAACCTCACGTCACTCGCGTTTGTGTTCACCTTTAGTCCTATTTCACTATATTTCTGTCTATATAAATGTTAAATTGTAAACTGTTCGGGTAACAGATTCTCTGCCGTACTTTTCTGCGGTTAGCAGTAGCCTCGACGAGATTTGACAACGTACTGATGCAATGGATGCATCGCATCATAAGCGAGAGGCAAATATGCTGTAGGCGTGCGTGGGAAAGGGATAAAATATAGAAGTGAGGGATCTTGGGATATGACTGCCAACGCGATAAACCAAAAGCAAGAGAATTGTGGTAGAATGCTAATGCGCGCGAAAATTGAATTATTTTATATGGTTTTGGCGGCAACAGGTACTATTAAAATATTATACTGCCGCGTTCAGTTTATTTTAATTCCTAGTGTTGTATTTGTGATACTCGCCGTTTAATTTAAATTTACCTGAGTTCTTTTCAGTATACAATATATTTTCAAGAATATAAAGAATTGGCAATATTAATACTTATGTTGATTTCTTAAAGAAAATCTCTCAGTGATTTGCTAGAATCCATTCCATAGATGTATAGGAATTGCCCTCTTTTGCAAAATAAGAATGGTATGTATACGAGCTGCTGCTCTCTACAACAATACATTTTGCTGTGGAAATATGCAAAATGAACCAGTCAAGCTATTGCTAAATCCGATAACTGCCTTATCTTAGGAATAGTATATGCAGCAGAACTGAGTCTCCCGGAACGATCATTTATTTGAGGACCCCAGAATTCCCAAGTTCAGAGCATCAAAAATTAAAAGGTAGGCCTAATGCCTTCTACATTTATAGCTACAATTCTGTGGGGCAACTTTATTGCAGTATATGTGGTAAGATTTTTGCGACTTAGTATGGTCTAGCGAGCCACATTAGAGCGCATGCCAGGAGGGAATAATGGGGTCGCCGTCATCCAAATCGATGAGGACGCCATCTTCATCAATTGCCAAGAATACTGTTGCTTTATCGATTGCAAGCTGAACATGATTAAGTTCAATGTTAGGCTCTACATAACTAACATTGGATAAAACACTATAGGCATTTCGTATTTTTTCTCAAATATATTAGTAAATTATGAGCGGAGATTCATTTAGAGATAACTGACAACACATTATTTACTTGAATTAATTGACTATTTCCTAACTACTTCAGAATTAAGAGATGTATCGTCTGCAAATATAACAATAAATATAACTGTGTCAACTATATGAAGTGTTTAACATTAGCAACAGAAGAACTGTCAGTGAAGTTGAACCTGTATGTACTGTACTGTATCAGCCGGATAGTCCACTGTAGAAACACAGCCTCCCCCAATATGGGGGGAGTGAGGTTGACATAATCCCCAGGCTTGGCAAGCGGCTTGGGGATCTCAGTATGAGATATCAGTACCTCAGAAAGTGCTGCTGCCCTCCTCCTTGTGTATGTTCTATGTAAACTGAGTAATAATAATATTCATTCATCTAATTCAGGCCACAAAGTGTAACTAACATATTTAAAACAAAAGCATAAAATGGTGTACATTCAAGAAAGTTAATCATACATTATTAAAATTATAGTTATTGTTAATTTATCTATAACTAGCGGCCCCCCCGGCTTCGCACTGGTAATTACTTACTAAGGGTAGTATATTTTTTAAAATGGAAGACCTCTTCAGTTCGATCCTGGCTTGGTGGGTATCACTGCAGCATCAGAACAGATATTTTGCCTCGACATAGTTGCAATTAAACAATACTGTTTTAATGTACGTTTGGAGGTCAGTGTACTCGTAGGAAATGTAAAAATTGGGTTACACAAGAACTATTATGTCTCAGAGTGACGACGTCAGAACGGTGACAATGTAACTGTAATTCGCTGACATGCTGCTGATCAGCTAGGCTACTTATCCGTCTCTTCTCTTCATATCATATAAAAATGACATATCAAAAATGAAATGATATTCTCGTGAGTTTCACACATATGTAAATATTATTAATAAACCGGCAAAACACTCACTTTCGGGTTCGAATACGTGGACCAAAGCATATCACCTATATCTCGAGGTGCTCGGAAGATATATTCTATCCATTAAAAAAGAAAACACGATTGGTTGATCCAGAAGAACATATGCGGAAACATACGTAAACAAATGACACGCATCGATTCGTCTTCCACAATTTTTTAAACGTCGAATAAAAATAATAAAATATGTGCTACTTAAAATGAATAAAAGTAAAAGAAAATTGGAATATGGGTTTTGTTAATAGGCAGATATGGGTATTCGAGCCAAGAGATATGTTATTTTTGATACTTATAGTCGTATAAAAAAATAAGGGTCAACAGGAACTTAACTTTCTGTTCGCCGCCACAAAAGTTTTATTGGGGACAAAAGGAAATAAATTCCTCAATTTACACAGGACTTCAGTGATAGTTTTTCTGTTATTGATTTTAAACATTTCGAAAAGATCCTACTCACTAATACTTTGAGAAACTAAGTTGAATAAAAGTAATAGAGTAAGTAGTTATCACAAAAAAAACTTACCTGATAAATATGAATAATTTCCTGTCCCGTATAAAACAAAAGTAAATACATAACAAATGACATGTAAGCTCGGTGAATATATCTGTTAATTTTTGGTCTATTCGGGTCAATTTGGTAAAATCCAACAGCGCGTAAACATTTCAAATGTGGTATTACGATTTCATATGCCAGCATGTTTTGCATTTGATGACCTGCCTTCTTTTCGATATTTATTTATAAAAAATAACTAAAATCATAAAAAAATAATTCTCGTCACAGTTTAAAAACATTAAAAAGACTTAAGGAAAATTATCGTCTAGATTATGAGACTTATTTAAATAGTAAAATATTTTGTACATTGTTCTACTTTGAATCGTTAATTTCTTTGAACAACTGCTGTCAAGTGAATATAGTCTAATTTCTAACTCTTGTGTTCAAGCGTTTGACACCTTCGCACCAATAGTAAGTTTAACGGACACCTGCAAAGTTAACTTACATTCACAGCGACCTCCAAATGCATTCGGTATACAATCATAGCCAAAAGTAGAATATTTTCAATAAACTGATTTTTAACGCACTGGCGTTAATACTGTGAATTTATGCAACGATGTTTAGGGACATACTCGTTTACTTGAACTAAAAAAAATAGGATTCACACTATATTTCACTGATTTGCATAAAATCAGCATAAACTTGCCAAAGTTGCTGTCTTATCCGTGATCAATTTGTATAGTTGATCTGGTTGGATTTTGAAGTAATCACGTAAATTAGGATTACGTGTTGCCTTCCTGCTGGTATACTATAAGGATTGGTTGAGAAATAAATAGAACCATGGGAAGGCTACCTGGTTCGAATCTCGCCCCGCGTGCTGTAATGCGTTATGCGACGCATCTGCAAACGTTCTTTCTTCCTTCTCCACGAGGATGATTTTCTTATGTTGATGATTTGCTTGATTTTCGTAAGTGATCGGTGAGGAGTAGGCATTAAGGAATTCGACTCGGTCTTACGCGCGCCTGACGTCAACATTGAGATTTCTGCCCCGAGATAACCAAGGAAATATTAAAGTTTGTTGAGGGTAGTGGTATAAAGGTTTCGTTTAGGAATATTGAACAAAGTAGGGTTCTAAACTTGGGACACATTCACAGTTGCTAACATTAACAAACAAAATCTTTAAATGCATTCATTCATTATGATAATTAGGTTAAATATTTTAATCAGTATAAAACAGTGTATTATTTAATAGTAAAACCTGAAAATTTTCGTAGCTCTTAAAGGAAGGTGCTGGAACACTAAACTTTGGCATTAGCTGCTTTGATATAGAATGGAAAAATAACTTTCACAATATTATATTTTTGTGTCATCATAATATGTGTTATCAAAGAAAATATTTAATAATACATTTTCTTGTGATTATCATACTCATTTCAGCCGCAAAAAGTCCACTGCTGGATATAGCTTCCCCATACATTTCCAAATAGAACGGTTGGAAGCGGCCGGCAATCCCAATAATGTCATCCGTCCACCTTCTGGTCTTCTGACACTGCACTTGCTGGTTTGTGGCTTCCATTCGAGTATCTTTCGGCCCTATCGTCCATTAGTTTTGCGTCTTATGTGCCCTGCCCACTGACACTTCACGGGCTATGTTGGTGATTTTCATTCATCTACGGATCTCCTCATTCCTGATTCGAGCTCCTAGAGAAACACCGAGCATTGCCCTTTCCATAGCTCACCGTGCGAGTTTAAGCTTAGTTATAAAGCCCACAGTTAGAGCCCATGTTTTGCTTCCGTATGTCGTCACTGGCAACACACACTGGTGGAAGACTTTCGTCTTTAGGCACTGAGGTATTTTGGATGAAGTTACGAAGCTAACGCTGCATTTTTTAGCTTTCGTTCTCAACGTATATATTTTTGCCGAGTCCTTTCCGCTTCAGCAGTTTGAAAACATCTTATAATGCAGCAGTGGGCAGTTTCGGAGATATGACATCTCCCTATCTCACGCCTCTTTGTAATAGAATCGCTTTTGAACTCTGCTCCTGTACTTGGACTGACATGGTAGCTTTATTGTACAAGCATTTTAGAACTTCAATATACCGATAGTCAATACGGCATTATTGGAGATACTCAAACACCACCCACGTTTTCATTCAATCAAAGGCTTTCTCATAAACAATAAATGCTTTCATAGTGGCAAGTTATACTCTTTGGTATTCTGTGTAACTTGCCGCAGCGTATAAATGGTACTACAACCATTTCGGAAATTGGCTTTTTCGGAAGGCTGGAATTCATCAAACCTGTGACTGATATGGTTCGTGATGACCCTTATCTGCCTTACAAGAACAGCTCATAAATTCTAATTCAAAATCATTTATTAAATTTAGGCGTCTACGACGCTCTTATGAAGGTCAGTTACAAATTTTAACATTGAAATATTCTACATTGTACTGCCATGTTCACCAAAAAAATATATAGAGCCACTGTGAGAAGAACGGGCAATAAACATTCTTATAAACGTCTTCTAACAATGTGTTATATACAATTTAATACAATTATTACAATATTTGATTACGTAGATTCCAAATCCAAGTTCCATTTTTGTCGTTTAAGTAATCAAAAACTGTGTAGTAGGATTTCTTAATCAAAATGTTTTTTAATCTTATATCAAACTTAAATTTTCCTTCTGTGAGCATTGTAATATGTTTGGGAATTTCATTATAAAACCGCACACAATTACCTAAAAAGGACCTTTTATTTGTCTTTGCTAGTCTTAAGCCTGGTATCACTATTTTATATTTATTTCTAGTGTTGTAGTCATGGTTGTCACTATTTAATTTAAATTTACAATTTTTTTTCGAACATACATAATATTGACTCGGTAAAGTTAATATATCAATTTCTTTAGAAAGATCCCTTAGAGATTCCATAGGATCCATTTCATATGTGGCTCGAATTGCACGCTAGTAAAGTGATAGGTACTGTAGTTCTTCAGCAAATTGTTATCACCTTTTTAAAGAACAGCACCACCACGCCTCTGTCCCATGCTTCTGGCATTGTACCTCTATCACAATGGAATTGAAGAGTTTCTGGAGGAGTTCTGGTTTGAGTACTGGTTCCATCTCTCTCTCAGAAGCTCTAATGTGATTCCGTCATTACTAGGGGCCTTATTGTCCTTCATATTTTTATGCCTAATAGGTTAGCTTTGACCACTATCTCACCTGATGGTAAGTGATGATGTAGTTGAAGATGTTGTTCAGGCTAACCTAGAATTACTGGTTCTCAAGGACAGCTGCCGGAACACAACGTTAGGTGTTCGGCGACAGATTTTCTACTTGAGAGTGGTTTCGCAAAATGCCCTACCACCTACCACCATGCTACAACGACTGCCATCCTAAGACAACTACCGGGACCGACGGCTTAACGTGCCCTCCGAAGCACGGAAGCGCTCAGTAGTAATGTCACCAGCGGTCAGCCATCCAACTCATGACCGAGGCGGACGTTGCTTAACTTTGCTGATCGGTTCAGAATCGCTAAACAAACTTCGCTACGAGCGCTTCAAAATCTGTTTCAAAGCCATTCTAATCTCGCACGGGATAATGTCTAGGATATCTTCGGTATAGTGTCTGGTCAGCTTGGTTCTTGGGTCCCTTGCTAAACTGCTATCAGGTTTAGCGACCGAAGCTGCACATAGAACCACTCAACATTTCTCAATACCTCTGATTTGGCCGTCACTTCACTGCTGTCTGAGAAGACAGCTTATACAGACAGCTTAGACAGTTAATATTAAACTAATAATAAACTAATAATAAAGTTGAAGAGAGATCTTCAACTTTATTAACCGGCTTTGTCCATTAAACATGTTTTTTGCAAACAATTTGGAGCACTGATTCCACTCTAGATCTCATCTACCTTAATACGAGTACTTTTGGTATTAAAAGAGCGGATGTCGTGTCGTAAGCTCGAGTTAAAAACTTTTAGATATGTGCGCAAGTGGCCGGAGCGTATTGTTCATCAGACGGGACCTCTTAAGTTTAACATTAATATCCAATGTGCCCCTACCCTATTAATCACAGAGAATCACTTTATATATATATGTGTCTTGGTGGTCTAAATGAAGTCTATTTCATTTCTCGTGGAACCATTACCGCCTTCCGGGAGAAATATTTCGCCCAGTTTCGCGTGGAAGCCCCCCGTAACAATATTTAGTTAGGTTTCAGAGGTATGTATGGACCGACTGATGTCTTCATCTGGGTGAATTTCAGCGAATATCTCTCAAATAATCTGAGTAATAACGTAATATTCAGAGTATCTGAGAGATATTCACTACCTTACTCGAAACACAGTCGATGATAAGAATGTTGTTAATAAGGGACCCATGGATGAGAAACCTGACACTTCTGGACTGTTGGCCGCCGGTCTCCCAGTAGTACAGTAGGTTACCGGATTTCATGGTTAGTGTTTCCTTGTCCTCTCTACCAACTTCGCATAACCCCATAATATCTTATCGTAACCTACTCAATTTCTCTTCCAGCTCAGCTATCTTTTCATCAGTCCTCATGGTGCATATATTGTGTATTTACCAGATCCAGTCGTCGTCGTTAAGAGAGAGCCGTGCGTCTAATACCATGCATTCTTAGCACCCCTTGCTCAGTCGTTATCGTGGCTGCTACCGTGGCCAGGATTAGCGGAGCCAACAGAGACTAGTGGCTTAGTTCTATTTGCATTTATCATAAAGGGGGTGTTTGCCCAGAATCTTCACGCTGGGCATGGGGGTTGGCGACTGCAAGACGTAGCTACTCACATGACGACGCTTCTGCCCGTATCCCGCCTGTGGTATTTAGCTACACCTTCTTTAAGATGGTTATACCGCCATATGTCTGCCGTCAAAGACCTCCAAACCCTTAACGGAACAATATAAAATACCATTTATTGTGTGATGCACATTTTCTCTGCTTGAGAAGTTGCTTGGGAAGCACAAGTGCTACTGTAGAAACAAGGTAGACGGATTGGGTTCATAAAAGTGATTCCCTTCACATGATTCAAAGCAAAGATAGAATCAAATGAAGGGAAGGAACTAATTGCCCCGGTACAACAGTAGTGTTTTATCGTTGAGACTGGGCCCTACGGGTATTTAATTAGTGACTATTTTTAAAGACACTTATCGGGGTTGGCCTCCTCTCGGACTTTTCGGTTATTTATACGATTTTTTTTGTATGACTCCAAATAACATATAAGGTTAAATATTACACCCTGTGAGCAAAAAACTACATCAACATTTGTGTAAACGAATATTCCCTACCAAACTTGGAATACTTAGAGAAATTAATACTTTTAATTAGATTAAATGACGGTCTACACTGTACAAGTGCCATTATTTTAATTATACTTAAATTTTATTTGCTTTATCCATAGTAATTTAATAACTTTAAACGGTTTAAATCGCGTATATGTTTCATTATTTTATCCCGACGTTTCAAACACTTTGCAATAATTTTGGTCACGGGGTGACTAATTGGTTTTATTTGTCACATAAGTTATTAAGAAATTATTTGGTCTATCGTCAGAATTTTCAATCACATAGTTCTAAGCATCCGGCGCGAAATCGGAAGGACGCAGGTTCAATTCCCGCCCGGGGCAAAAACATTTAGTACTCCAATAATTTGTAAATTTATGATTTTAGATTAGTACGCGGTAGTGCTTGTAATCATAATATACAAAAACCGATCGGTTTATGGTCGTGGCAGACAAAACCATGGAGATTTTACTATCTAATGTAGCCTTCTTGATAGAAAAACTATTTGAATCTAATCATACCTCCTGGAAGGATTTCGTATACGATGGCTATGTTATGAAAGGCAGAACACAAGAAAGAGGAAAAAGCTTTAAATAATGGATACAATATTATGAAAACCCTCGCGCTGTAACATGTGATTTATATAATCCGTTTATCTATATATAACCGTGTTCATTCCAGTCCTAAAAAACTAACAAAGAGTTATTTTATTTCAAATCCACAGTTGCGGAACGTAAGAATTAATAAACTACAAGGTAAACCCACCAATAGCTTGTAAGTGGAACTGTTGAGAAAACGCTCCGAGCTATTACAATTCCATTTTATAAATTGACTTTCAACACAACACAAAACTCGAACGCTGTTGGTTTGAAAGTGTTTGCAATGTACAAAAATAAATAAAATAGCCGCTATAAAGCGGCTATTTTTCCTTTATGTAAATTGTTTTTCCAGTATTTCTTAAGGGGATTTACGTTGCATGATTTTAAGCATTGATTAGTATTCAAAATGTAATTGTCAAACAGAATGTTCGATAACGAATTATTTTGTTTATGAGTCGTAAGTTGAGTCATAGCTAAATTATTTATTTACTGCTAAATTACTTTTTATACCTATGACTTCAATTTCACTTGACGATAAGTGATTATGTGGTTGATGTTATATACAGACATAAACGAGAGTAAGAACAAGCTTTTAAAGACAGCTGGCGGAACTCACCGTGGTGCTGGGCAATATATTTTCTACTTCACCCTTACATCCTTATATAATTCATAACAATAGAAATTTATTGAAATCTTGTGAATATATACACAGCCGATCCTCAGCGGTTAAGGGTGGTAGCTAGCCAGGCGAGCTTATGCAAAATGTCTTACCATCGTGCTATAACGACTGCCACCCTAAAGCATCAACCATGCAGACCGCCGTCTTAACGTGCCCATCGAAGCACGGAAGCTCTCAATAGTATATACCACTAACGGTCACTGCTTCGAGTCCAGATCGCAGCAAACATTGGTACGAGTAATTAAACAGTAGAATTCTAGTAGTTTGGAGAGCACTAGTCAAGCTATGTTTTGCGTTTGCTCAACAAAGTTTCGTCGAGCATCGGTACGATATTATTATGATAGTGTTTATTTTCCAAAACTTAAGCGAGCGTTAATGTTTAATAATGATGAATTATTGACCGTAAAGTATTCGTTCATAAAGGGAGAAGGCAAATAGTAATACCAAGAAATGTTACTTTTTGACATCTCGCCGGTAGCTTCTTCATCAACTCCCCATTCTACTAAGTTGCACATAACTTATGACTTATTAGCATGGTCAAAATCTTAAAAGAATTTGCCCTGATTTGGGGGTGAGGGACGAGGAAAAAGTGGGAGTGCAGGAGATTTGTAGTATTAATGTAATATAATATCAAAACATTTGTATTAAAACGCATCTTTCTGCATATATTGAGTGCATGAGATGCTTCTTAGTCTAGAATCTACTGGTCTAAAGGTTCTAACCTATAGTAGTTTCTGACCTACTGATAGAACAGTAAGATACTTTGCAATTCTTCTTCTGGCACATCACCAGCTCCTTATGCATCACGGTAGAAAGGTAGTTAATAGTTTTGTTGTAAATATTTTACTACATTATATTTTACTCCCTATATAGACATTTCTCAATCTTTTCGAAGCAGTGATAGCTCAGTGGCTTTGGCTATGTACTGCCGCGCAGCAGGTCCATGGTTCGAATCCCGCCGCGAGCTTAAGCTTCACCACAAGGTGGAAGGGCATTTTGTGAATGCCCGCCTGGCTAGCGACCACCCTCAAGTAGAAAATCTGTCGCCAAGCACCTAACGGTGTGTTCCGGCAGCTGTCCTTGAGAGCCAGAGTAATTCTAGGTTAAGCCTGTTAACACCTTAAGTACTGCTACTTGCTACTCAAGTACTGCGTGGACGATCGCAAGTCACGTAATAAATGAGTATCGCAGGATAATTCATGCACAGAATATACTAGGTGCACCTAGTGCTAGCAAAGAATATCACCTGTCACCTGATTTTTGATTCACGGTGACTTTCAAGTGGTTTAGAAGAAAATATTTAAATATGCAGATCAATTTTAACGTCTATTCAGTTTTGAGTAATTATTTTGTACGTAAAATCAATTTCCGGTATGTCAGAAACAGAAATCGCATCAACTTTTAAACAACGCAATGTTAAACATTTTCTAAAGCATTTCAACTGATTACATTGACTGATTACATTTACCGTGATCTCGTTTTCAGAATACATTTTTGATAATGGCTCTTTTGAAGGTAATTGTGTCCTATAACTTTCTATAAGGAAGCCAACCTCATTTTACGTAACGTAATATGTAATATTAATATAAATAACTATTAGGTAATAACTAATAGGACGCACTACCAAGCTAATCAACCCAACCATTTTTTGTCAAGCATTATCTTAAAATATAGAAAATTGAAAATCAATGAAGTTTTGTAAGTAATCGATTTTTGGTCGTTGTAAAATAGTTTCTTCCTATACTATTTATACTGGTTTAAGGGTAGACAAGATGGTGATACACATCTAGATGTGATCTTATCGTGAACCTGATATTTAAAGAAGTTGCTAAAAACTTTCGCAAAAGGGGTTCATGGGTCAATTTACGCCTCGGGATTAATCTACACAACAAATTAGGCATTTTTGAATGCTCGCTAAGGTCAAAATCAAACCTCCCCAAGTAGAAAATTTCCTCATAACCTCGACCCTAATCTCTTTAGCTTTAGCAAAATATGTATTTGAGAAAATTTGTTATTTTTAAATATTTTAAGAAAAAAATAAATGATTCGAAAAACTGTCCAACCAAAAACACACATGGGCCATCCGTGGAAAATTTACCAAATTTGCATACTTAGTATTTAAATTAAAATATAACATAACTTAGTTTTTATGAAAGACGCTATGATTACGATTTCAATTTCTTGTAAACTGTAAAAGTAAACATTACACAGTGTGCACAATCCAATGAAACGTGTTACTTACACGTTTCATTGGATTGTGCTGTAAAAGCTGACGGCAATTAAACATACATAATAATTATCAAACAAGATATACTCTCAAGTACCAAGCTACATCTATCAAACGAGAAAAAAACCTGCAAGAAATATTGTCCCTACAATTTATTTCTGCGGTGTATGCAAATTTAAATTAATATTACTTCTGAATAAGAAAAATGCCATCCTCATCAAGAAACGGAGATTGCGATTATCCCATTTCACTTTCTTAATGTTTTTCTAAAAGCTTTCATACTTTTCGCGTATTTATGCTAATCCAAAAGTCAGAAGCAAGCAATAATATGGAAAAAATATGAGCGGTGGAGACACGGGTATACATAAAATGGCATAAGTGGGGCAAACTTGAAGCATTATTTAGCCGTTTTCTGTTTCCCGGGGAACTGTTAAGGCGCTCATAACACGAATATAAAATATCACAGAGCTCTGCCGGAATAGAATAGGGAGTTTGCCAACTACTTATTTGTATATGTATAGGTATCAAAAATATGTGTAGCTCTTGGGGTAAATATCACAGTACCACCGAACAGTTCAAAAATTCTTAATTGAAACAGTAGTGGTAGTGTCAAAATACAGTTGTTTAATAGTCCAGTAGTATTTGGTAATTACTGGAGCTTCGAGGTAGAATCTTGTGGTTATAGCCCTTTTATTGAATACCAGTGTAGCTGCACTGCTGCTTGATCTCTCTTGAGTTTGACCATACGCCACAAGAACATAGTATTTTTTTCTCATACAACACGATGGGCAGCACATGAATGTTACAAATCATTATTTATGTTCTCATCTAGTTTTATTATCATCTTTTCAACCTTATATTTAGTTTTTTTTTTAGGGTATTGTCATGAAACACCCACGAAAGCCACCTGATGCTAAATGAAAACATCTGCCTGTCACTTGTGACGAAGTGCACTGCGCCCATCACCCTGAGACATTTGTTAAGTCTCATGTGCCTGTCATATTGGCTCTTGAGGACTGATGCCACGACTTAGGTTAACAGGTGGTAACTAGCATTTACAGAGTGATTTTCCACCACGTGGTGAGCTCAAACCGGTAGTGAGGATCAAAACATGACCTGCAGCACGGCAGTCCGGCATATCAATACATCAAAATTATTTCCGATATGTTTTCCTTCTCTCCAATATGTCTTCTTTTAATTAACACACGTGAAAAACGGCACCAGAACATATAGAAAACAAATTTTGGCATTGATTAATTGCCCCCATAGTGACTTAAAATTGATCACGCTGTAAACTGACTAAATAACATAAATCTAGTATAACTGACAGAAAGAAATTGCAAGCCGAATCTGTTTAGTCAAAAGAATGTGTTTACTTACACTTTCACCAAGAAGCCTGAGTGAGATCGCTTCTAATGATAAAACTGCACGTTAGAAATATCTATAATTTTGTAAATGAATGTTAGTGATATAATATTATGTAATAATAAAGAGTAGGTAATAATACCTACTGATTTCCTTAACTCTTTTACTCATAGGGCTCTTGATACAAATAATAAAAATGAAAAACAAAATAAGAGAAAGCAATAACAAGTCGATTCCGTCTCAAACCATATTTACAGCTTTGATGAAGTCCTATAAAATATCAATACACATCAAACGAAGCGCCGTTACCTACCACTTTTACGGCGAACTTCTTAGCGAGTTGGCACGTATTTTACTGGCATGTTTTTACGAGACGTTTTCACAAATTACAGTTAAGAACAAGGCTCGTTGTAAGAATTAAGTGAGCAATAACACATCGCTAACGAGTGCTCGTTGTGACGACTACGAGCTAAACGTGACAAAGGGAGGGCGCTAAGCTGCGAACGTTAAGTGGTACCTACTTGTCGCACCGTCTCTGTTTTCCGACAGATTTTATTTGACGTGTATCATTTGTATTCCTTGACGAGAAATATTAAAATATACCAGACTATAGGGAACTACGTTTTCTTTTATAACAGCATTACTAAATACCCATTTCTAATCTTCCTTGTATGTTACGATGATTGTTTTTGTTAAACGATCGAGACGGACAAGTGTCGTCTGACCCTGCCTATTAAAGCGGAGTTGTCATCATCCCGCGTGAATTTATACCGCATTCGTAACTCCGTGACATAAGCTTCTACATCTCGATCATCTAATAATAACACTTAAACAGGGCCCTTCTCACCTGTTTGCTTAAGGACGTGTTTGCAAAGCTGTAAATAAGCTGTTATTTGGTAGATTTTGCGACCAAATTAAACCAAACTGAACAAAACTAACAATTGCCACAAATAGAGAGCGTCTTTATCTGCAAAATGTAAAAACTTTTTTTTTATGTAAGTAATATGATTTTAATATTGTAAAAGATTTCCCATCGCCTATTCAAGCGGTTGTAACGAAGTTTGCTTAGCCGGTCGTTAGCTAAGTTAAGCAACGTCCGCCGTTGTCATGACTTGGATGGGTGACCGCTAGTGACATTTATTACTACTGAGCGCATCCGTGCTTCGGAGGGCACTTAGTCATCGGTCCTGGTTGTTGTCTTAGGATGGCAGACGCTATATCACAGTAGGAGGTCATTTTGCGAATGCCCGCCTGGCTAACTACCAGTAGAAAATCAGTCGCCAAGCATCTAACAGTGTGTTCAAGCAGCTATCGGCAGTTAGCTTGAACAAAATTTTCGGGCAAAGGTTAGGCAATCAGTTGTAAAAAAAAACTGCGTTCGTTAAAGCCTATAATAACTCGTCGTCGTAGGGGATTTTGAATAAACATATCGCAGACTATAGGTAAACACTTAATATATTGAAAGCTATTTTATAATTTATAGATTTATTTCAATATAATAATGTAGACGTTGGAATGGAATATTTTATTTAAATTTGAGTTTATTTGTGTTTGATCATATCGTTTTCATATTATTCTAATTTATGCTCGCAGCTTCACCGTTAGAACTAGTTTCTTACCGACTTCAATAAAAAAAGAGCTCCTCAATTCGTCGGTTTTTTTATGTTTGTTACCTCACAACTTTTGACTGGGTGAACAGATTTTGTTAATTTTTTTTATATGAAAACTGAGGCTTGTCGTTTTGTTATATATAATTTTATCAAAATCGGCAAACCGAACAAAGTCATTGATAGTGAATGATAATCGATCCCGTTAGTAGCAAGGTTTACAAAAAGAGTGAAAAAAAATGTTGTTATAAAATTGGAACCGACTTCAACACTCAGAAGTGTGAAATAACTATTAAATAACTAGAGTTCAATTATGCTAAAAGAGGCAAGCAAACAATATTTAACTAGAACCAGTTTGAAACAGATTCCATCAACGTGCCCTTCAAAATTTTCCATTGCCAATATTACTGAAATGTTTTTCACATTAGGTATTTTGGCTTCAAACATGCTGCCAACCGCTAAGCCATAGAGTAGTATTATTATATATTCTATGGCCATAGATCAAAATTTCAGTCATAGTTCTGTATTGTAGTAAGTTCGTAGGCGAGACAATAAAACTTTTGACCACTAAGACATATCAATAATAATTCAAATTCAAAAAAGCTTAAATTAATCCAGCAGAATACCGCCCATGCATACACAGGAAGGTCCCGGGGGGTGCCGTGCTAGAATGTCACCCCCCCCAATGCTACCTGCTTCTAAGAGACGACTAAAGGGAAAATACAGGAAGGTGGGCAGCAGCGCCTTCTGAAGAACTGCTATTTTCAACTGCGATCCCCAAGACGCCTGTCAAGCGTAGGGATTATGGCAAAACCTCCTTAATGAGGGAATATGTGTTCAGCAACGATCCGGCTGATACAGAGCAGTACAGTTTACACAGCAAAATGTTTGTACATCGTATTTCATGAAATCATTTAGTGTTGTACAAAAATATATCTGAAAGCTTATTGACAGCGAGAAAATTGGATTAAAATAGATTCCAAGTAATTCTAGAAAAAAATATGCTTACTACTCCATGCATAAATTGTTCACGAACCACAAACATTTGAACAAGCTCTGGCTCGCCATAGCTGAATGTTAGGATTTTGAGGTATACAATAATATCAATAATAAAATCGTGTAAGAAGACACAACGATGTAATTATATTCATTAATACAGAAAATATTGAAGGTGTATAAATGTAGGCGAATAGTCTCATCTGCGCAATCTAGGATTTGTTACATATATTACTAACGCCATCTAGCTTGTACAGGTTACCCTTTGTTGTTCTATGACAACTTAAGTAAATCGCGACATGGATTTGGTAAAATTCATTTCCGTCATTCTGGATAGATGGCGAAACCAACAAATCAATTAATAGAGACAATAGTATATGACTAAGTTTAATATTTGTATGTTACAAGTTTCCTTTAAAGTTCCCATTCTGCAATAAAACTGAGACTTTCTGACATTTTATTCCGCGAAAGTATGATATTCCATTCGAAATTTTTGCATTTAATATCTATTTTTACAGGCTCATTGAGCACAATGTGGATAAATTAATAGTCACCGCCTGCCAAACAAAAGGGTAAGAATAAAGAATATACTTGTCCACGAGCTTAATATTTATATTTATATGGAAAACGCTGGATGAAAACTATCCTTTACCATTACGTTGTAAGAAGATTGAGCGTGATAGGTCCACTTAGAAACAATGCTACTTTTTCAATTTGATTGAAACTGGTATACCATTTGGATATTGCAACACCTGCTAAGCGAATAAGCATACTAAAATAATGGAAAAAAAACCTTATTTTACTTATTTTGTGACGTATTTGCATCGTCAGCGTTTTTCAATAACGCGTAAAATGAGTAGGAGCTTCGTATAATCTGGAAAAATAAAAAGTTATTTAATGTTTTAGTTAAACTAGTTTGGTCTCCTTACATTCCCTATCCCACTAATCTGAATTAAGAACTGTATATACTAATCAAAGACCTTTAGTTGAGATCAACACCTATAGATTATGGAAACTGTAAGATATATAGGTTGTTGCCTATAATATGAATAAAAATTTGCCATTGTTGTTGATGGTTGCATGAAGAACGAGAGCAAGAATTACAGTTATGAGTCATTGTGTCATTTTAGCTCAATTTTTTTTAGTTTACAAATAGTTGTTATTGACTTAAGTTACATAGGTACAGAGTAAAATTTGAATCCATAGGTTCCCGAACTAGCGTCAGCTGTGTTTCAGGAACCATAGGCTTCTCCCATAATAGTTATGACACTGACACTTACGTCTAATATTAACTATCCGGTCTTACAATATTACTTAACGCTTTAGGAACATATAGTGTGTGTGTAAGTGTGTATGAAGTGTTTGTGAAGTGTATGAGTGTAAGTGAGTTTGTAGTGTATGTTGTGTGTTTACAATTGGTAGTAGATGTGATTTGATTTGATTTGATTGGTTAGAGCATACCCCGGCTAAAGGGTTCGAATCTCGCACATGACTATATTTTTTTCTCTCGTAAATTTGTAATTTTGTAAAAAAAATTGCCAGTTCATAAAAACTGTTCCCCCTGTTTCGTTGCTACAAGTATCATAAAAACATTATACATAAAACAAACAGAACGGATGCTGTGCGCAACCGGTGTCCTTCGGGCGCAACTTGTGTTGCAAAATAAAGTTAATACAATAAACCATGTGATAGAGAAGCTGAAAGATTTTTTCCGTTTTAAAAAGCTTAGTTTTATATGAATTCGCTCACCCTATTTAAATATTGGGTAACTACCCAGACATAACTCTGTTTTGCTCACTTCTATTTGAAAAGAGATCTCACCGTCCTACGCCCCGACACTGTCATTTTTCAAACTTCCCATTAAAAAAAATCACTATATATGCCTTCATATAATAAGTTTGCGAACATGCAGTGTAGGTTTGAATCCTACCTCAGGCTTGAACTTCAACACATGGTAGAAGGGCATTTATCAAATGCTCGGGCATTTATCACTATATTATTATTATTAAAACTTCTGTCTTCTATTCTACACCTATCTTGCTAACATCTTCAACCAGATTATTAATTACTTACACATGAACAAATAAAAACAAAATAAGTACACTTTGGATCACCATACCTGATCAACAGCCAGAAGCGTCCGCCGTTGAACAAATCCATTTCTGTTCATAATCCTTACGCTTGACAAGCGTCGTGGGGGTCATAGTGTAAGCATAAAGTAGGCACAGAACATATAATTATATATAGGTCTACAAGTATTTTTCCATTTGTCGCCTCTTATGACTCTCAAAGGAAGATATAGGGGCGTGTAACTCAAGCCCAGCGCCTCTAGGTAAATATTGAATATCGGTATATTTAATCACTTTAGAACAAGCTTAAAAGTATGAAAATTATGTTGTATTACCGACACAAAGGTAGTGTTAGAGAGCGGTATAATTGATCCAGCGATAGGGATAATGGGGCGTTTAATCCTCTCCATGAAAATGATAATGGGATAGCGTTGCTTGAGAGGAATTTCATACCAGTCCATTGCGAATGCTGATTTCATTAGTTTGTCGCTCTGAAAACATACATTTTTAAGTTATTTTGCGTGATTAATTGGCAGAGGAACTCAAGGGGCGAAATTAATATATATAGTTGGTTATACTTATATAACTTAACAAAATATAAATAGTGAAAGATATCAGGTCCATGAAAACTGGAAGTTCACTTATCTCCGGTTCTGATACAAAGTCACTTAATTGGTATATTTAAAATTTTTATATTACCTCATATGCTACTTCGTTTCCATAGTAACAATACAGAAATATTTCCGATAATATACAAATGATGTACAAGATCATCGATATGAAGTCCAGTGAATCTGATTCACTCTGAAAACAAACAAAAAATAAGGATAAATGTACTAAATACTAATATACATAATATACATATATTTTATCAACCCTTTCTTGACAGTTGGGTGAAGATAAATATATTGCCTCATTATTGCAAGGACGGAAACGTCGCTATGGTTTTTTAAAAACCTCGGTTCTGGGTTTATAACAGTGGGTCACATAGTTAAAGAGATCTTCTTGCAAGAAACATGTCTGTTGTAGTCTGGAGTATAGAAAAGTACCCCGTAGATGGCGATGGGGTTGACGGCCCTTACAAATTACAACATGACCTTATGAATTTGGATATTTTGCGCACCCTAAGAAATTACGTAGTATTGGATAACAATGTAAATGAGCTTGTTGATAAAGAGGCTAGTAATAAAATCAAGAACTGTCCTCGAGTATAAAAACTTTAACTATAAGTACATATAGCGGTTTGTTCAAAGAGATGTCTGTAGGGACACAGATTACATACTATTTGTTAAGTCAGTCGTCGCCCGCCCCGCTTGTAGTTAGGTTGTCTATAGCCTAATAAACGTGTGAACATTTATATTGTTTTTTACCTGGGCACCGCCACCGTGCGCACCCCCTACTTACCCCTATAGGAAAGTAGATAGTAAAGCGTACAATGTCCTTGAAACGAGTTCCTATTTAAGGTATATGGATTGTTAAAAACAATGAGTACGTTATTACTAGCCAACAAACAAAAAACCCAATCAAAGATCTTTAAGCAACAAGAAAATTATTTACTTACGCTAAACATTCTGAAGGCGGAAGTGCAGATAATCCAAGAACCTATCAAAAAGAAGTAAAAAATAGGACCACCAAAAATACTCTGGGTTTTGTTACAAAGCAGCACGATTTCGTCATAATGCAACAATATATCGTGAAAACGTCTGTGGAAAACTGTAGCCAACGGCACCGACATGCTTTTTGCTTCCATCTGGCATTTCTTGACGATATTTTCTAAATTGTATCTGAAAATTTTAATACATGTAATATATCATATAATTCACTTACTTCAGTCCGCTGTTTAACCAGCGTAGGAGGAATTGGTTTTATCTCTGTCCTTCAGCAACAGTCAATATAATTATGACAAATCAGTATACTTTGTGCTTCAAGAACCCCAAGAATCATGGTGTCGAATTTCATGTTGTTTAATTTTTCATTTAATTTTTACGTTACTCTCTCCAAGCCCACCTGATGATAAGCGGAAACCTTTGCCTATAATAGTGCATTTTGACGAACGTACAGCAGTTCGCCAATCATCCTGAGTCACTCAGTTGTTCAGTCTCATGTGCCTATTGTTTCTTACTGGCTTTTGAAGACTGCTGCCGGAACACTGTTTGGAAAGATTTTCTACTTGAGACTAGTAGCCAGCCAGGCGAGAATTTGCAAAATACCCTTGCAATATGTGGTGGGGCTAAAAAAAAATCCATCAGCACTAATATTTTAAATGCGAAAGTAACTCTGTCTGAAATTTGGTATGGAAATAATTTGAGACCCGGGAAAAAAAATAGGATAGTTTTTATCCAACTGCGTAAAAAGAGGTTATTTTTTTTGCAACAACGGCTCTCTTCATAGCAGTTAATTATAATTATTTATTTTTTACTTTCAGAAGGTATACAATTTTAAAAATAGATTTTAATATAATGCAAAATCTCACCTGATTATTTTCAATTGCGTTTTACTTTGGGCAAAGAAACTTGAAACAAATGCGTCCGTAGACATTGTGCCAACTGCCAATAATGACGACTGAGCCCAAACATAAACAAGAGCTATGTAAAATCTGGAAAATACGTAATATTCAATTCAATGGATACAATTAAATATACAACTTTCTTATAACTGAATTGTTCCTATTATAGTTTTGGCAGACAATTAGAAGAAGGAAGGATCTATTTTGGAAGATTCTGGGCTATGATGAAGCGAAGACATAGACAAAAATGTTACATGAAATAAAATGGTAGGTTGAATAATAATAATAACGTTGAATTAACGGGGCAATGCTGCCAGCATGCGGGACACGCTGCCAACTGCTGGTAGTGGGCTGCTGGAGCATTAGGACTGCCTGTGAGTCTGCTATGACTTATAGGTTGTCTTAACTATTTTATTGTTGTTGCTATAGTGTTGTATATAGTTCGTAGTATTTTGTTTAATAAAGTCATTTTTGCCGTGAAATAGTTGTTATGAAATGATATGTATTATATATTACCTTCCTGTCCTATTTATTGGAGCCTATTTAATAAGTATAATTTTTTGTGTCTGTTCCAACTCCGAACAATATATAACTTGATAAATAGAGGGAGAAGTCAAAACTTAGAAAGTAATTATGCCTACAAAAGTATTTTCAAAATCAATTTATTTTCAAAATAAAGAAATTAATATGGACAAATTTGTAAAATAAGAGTCTTTATTTTTGTAGGAACTTTAATTAAAATCGTCACGCAAACACTCACTGTGGAATCGTGTTGGGGTCAAATGGCAGCCATATTATAAATTCAACATGTTGTCCTTGCGCGTGTATTATCACGGGAAACACTGCCCACATGAGGCAAGTAGCGAGAGCTGCAATATTGACAGCTCGGAGCAGAAGTTTTGAATGTTTTTCCTGCTTAATTAAGAGGTTCTGATGATCAGGCGCATCTTGGTTGAAATGTTTACCTTGAAATAAATGAAATAATATATGCCTTTCATCGTTGAAATTTAAAATCAAAATCTACCAAGCCAGTAGGTTAGCTGCCTACTGGCTTAGAAACAGACAATATCGTAGAAGACCGCTCATTATGCCTTATGGTTTGGCTTCAATAACTAACTCATTCAACAAGAATTAATAACGCTTAATGTACGCTTAGACAAATTAAAAAGCGTACATAATTAGTTAAGGTTAAGAGACATTTTTTTTAAATATAGTCTATAACTAGGATGAATTTATTATCATAATCCAGTATGGATTATGACAATAAATTAAGCACAAAGTTTCATATCGAAAGAGTGTATTTCTTTGAGCGTATATTATTTATTAAAAGTGATTTAGGCATCCGACGCGAAATTGCGGGACGCGGGCTTGATTCCTGCCCGGGGCAAAAAAAATATGCTCCAATAATAATTTGTAAAAGACATAACTTTATTTTTTCAGCAGTCGATTAACATCATTAAAGTAACCTCAAATGTGGTGGCTAGATGAGACCTGCAGTCCAGTGCCTATGGCAGTCTGTAAGATTTATAACACGACCAGGAGACAAACTAATTTGTAAAGGTGAAGAGCTTATGAGCCATCCTGGATACAGGTTCAACCTGGAACCTTATGAATTTTAGGTATCTGTTTTCAAAAATTAAGAACAAATCCGAAGTTAACGAAATTGAAAGAGTGCAGTAACGCTAACAAAGAATATTTCATGGTGTCTTCTTCTTTGTGTGTGGTTTGTTCATTCATCACATCAACCGGACCGTCCACCGTTGTACAAGGTCTACCTCAATGAGTGGATTTGTCATAATCCCCACGCTTGGCAAGCATCTTGGGGACTCCAATAGAAGTTGCCAGTTTTTCAGAAAGTGCTGCTACAGTTCTTTAAGTGTAAAAGAATAGAAACTAAACAGCATAAGAGCAGTTTTATAATTTACCTTTCAGCAAATTCAATATCTCCTCAATATTGTCTTGTTTTATTCTCAAAACGATCTGTTTGAAGAGGCAGTCTGTATATGCTATCATCAGAAACATTGTATTTACAACTTTTTCGGCATCCGCTCGAACCTGGAATAAAAATGTTTATTTTTGGGTCAAATTTTTTTTAGTCCGAAATTGAGCTGCAGGTAAATGGAACAGTTCCTCAGAATATCTCATAATCTAATAAGAGGGGAAGTCTCAAAAGTATTATCCTAAGTAAACTGTTTCACCTACACTTACACAATAAAAATCTATAATCAGCCTTCATTAACACAGTAACGAATCATTCTAAGCATATCTTAGTCTTTAATTACAATTTAATTTATATTATTTTTGCATCTACATTCAAATGTTCAAAGGTTAGTTAGATCATATTTTGGTTTATATTATTATTTTATATTCTCTAATAATTAAATAATTTTAATAATTGTCAACAAATTCTTTGCACAAGCGGTTTCTGATTTGTTGCTCTAAGCTTTCGTAATCCGTTTTTTATGTCTCGGAAACAACCGCTCAGGAACAACATAGATATGCTGAAAAACAGCGCAGCGACGCTCCTCTGAAAAGAGAATATTGCTGCACAAGCCGAGCATAACGCTATTGCCTAACTTCATTTTTTACAATCTTTGAAGGCAATAAATAGACATTTTATTTATTTTTTTATTTATTTAATTATCTGTCTCAAGATTTATGATTAAGGAGTGTTTTGTAAGATCGTTTGATCATATTACTCTCATGTAAAAATCTTTCACCAAACAAGCATTCTCCTAATAATACCTACCTCGGCTGCCTTATTCGATGGTCATTCTTCAGCTATGGTTGACTTGGCAACTGAGACCTTGTTATCTTACTACACTCGAGAGCAATGAATCCGGTTCACTTAAAGAATCCTAAAAATCTCGGAAACTAAAAATGCTAGGTTAATGCAATAAATTGTATTTAATAGACAATGTAATACTCCTTAAATGAAGGTATTAAAACTTCTTAGTTATTGTAAAGCTTTATCATAAAAAAATCAAATTTGAAAAAGGGCCACTTTCGAAGATGGAACTACGAAATTACAGCATTTGGTTTTGCTTTTGTTTGTAATCTGTCATTTATGTGGGTACATAAACCATGTTGATAGTGCTCTATATTCATTATTCAAGCTGAAATTATGTCGCTTACGCCTGAAGAATGCACCAGAATACTTACAATGCTGGAAACCGGCCGGAGTCAGCGCGATACAGCCAGGACTGTCGGTGTGTCGCTGTCAACAGTACAAAGAGTTCTCCGACGTTACGAAGAAACTGGTTCTAACCTACGCAGACCAGGAACGGGCAGAACCAGGTGTACCACAGCACGAGAAGACCGATACTTGGTGAACACCATGCTTCGAAATCGCTTTCTCACAGGAACTGAACTCACCAATCAGTTTCGACGCCTCGGAGGAAGTAACCCAAGTGCATGGACAGTAAGACGTCGGCTTGCTGAATCTAACTTAAAACCCCTTAGACCTGCAAACGGCCCTAAACTGGAGCGTGGGCATCGTATTTCGAGACTAAGATATGCCCAGAGCCACGTAAATTGGAGTATTGAAGATTGGTCAAAAGTTATGTTCTCCGACGAATCAAAATTTATGCTCTACAAGCACGATGGAAGACACAGGGTGTATCGAAGACCAGGGGAAAGATTCAAGCAAGCATGCATCGAAGAAAAAGTAGCCTACGGTGGTGGGTCTGTACTTGTGTGGGCCGGAATTTCTTCTGAAAGTCGCACAGAGCTGGTGATCATAGAAAACGGCTCTTTAACTAGCGTAAGATATGTGGAAGAAATCCTCAATGATCACGTTGGTCCATTTATGGTCAATTTAGGTGAGGATGCTATATTTATGCATGACAATGCCCGACCTCATACAGGTAGGATTGTGAATGACTACCTTCAAGAGATGAACATTACTCGTATGGAGTGGCCAGCGCGCAGCCCGGATATCAACCCGATCGAGCATGCTTGGGACGAGCTAGGCAGATGCGTAAAACAACGAAACCCTCCCCCAATCACGCTTCGTGAGCTCAAAATTGCTCTCACAGAGGAATGGGAGAATATTCCCCAAAATCGTATAAGGAACTTGGTGTACAGCATGCCAAACCGCGTAAACGCAGTAATGGAAGCACGAGGAGGCAATACGAAGTATTAAAATTCAAGAAAATCGTAGTTAATAAAGTTCAAAAATTTCATGTTTCCTATTTTTGTTTTAAGGAGAGATCAGCAGTTTTTTTCTTTATGTAATTTTGTGTTAATAAAATGTATGGTGACTCATATTTTTTTTACTTTCATTTAAGGAGTATTACATTGCCTATTAAATACAATTTATTGCATTAACCTATCATTTTTAGTTTCCGAGATTTTTAACATTCTTTAAGTGACCCGGATTCATTGCTCTCGAGTGTAGAATGTTAATAAAGATGAACCTCATTTGCATATTTTCTTTTGAAAATGCCTCATTATGGAGTTTATATGTCAAAATGAATTTTTTTGATTACCAATCTAATTACTCTAACTAGACAACACGACTCGGCCCGAAGGCAGATTTTACGTTGTGCATGACAAAAATCTTAGAATATATTTTGACTGTGAATAACTTACTTGATATATATAAATAAACTCCTGCGCCATAAAAAATAAGTTTAATGACAGTATGAATGTCATATAAATTCGGTGTAGATATCTGTTCATTTTCGTCGAATTTGTGTCAATTTGATAAAAACCAACACGGCGTAGATATTTCAAATGTGGTGTTACACTTTGAAATGCCAGCATATTTTCCACGTGATGACCTTCCATTGCATGTGGTTTGTGTGCCATTAAAATATGACACTTTACTATCTCATGCGGTTATCTTTTGATACAAAATCTAAACCACTAAATCCACGGCTCTTTGTTAGACGGATTCCTACCTCAGACCAAATAATATTTAAGTACGACTGAAATAAAGTGATACAAGCTATAGCCGAAGTACACTTGTCAGCTAAGAACCCAAGAATTGTATCTACACATCAGTGTTATTTACTATACCCATGTTAATTTCAACGACATGGAATCAGTTACGTGGCTGACCATAAAACTGAAGCCAAAACCTTAACAAATATAGTACAACCCCGACCACTAAATATTTAGAATGAGTGCAGAAAGATGATATTGTAGATAACATTATCTATTTAAAATACTTTTATGTTTGCAATAACGCATGACCTGCGGATATTACAAATTTACGAGAAGAAATCCTTAGATACGATAGGGCTGCGTCAGATGAAATTAGACCTAACATATATAAATTTGTTTGGTAGTTGTTATTTGTTACAAATGTTATAGTCAAATTTTGTAATGGTTATATATGATAAAACTCTACACATAAACTAATCATGTAATGAACATCACTGTCCGCTGGTCTTGAGGATGACTAACTTCTGGCATTAAGTAAATTCAAGCACATTAAGTAGAGTTACTCACCACAAGTGTTTTTGATAAATAAACATCATTGTAACGAACGTTCGATTTGAGAGCGAACCGATCATATTACTTGTGCAATAGTGAAATTTTGCTAACTTTAGTTAAACTTTAAGGCAGGTTAGGGTTTGCTTTATGGAATATTATTTTACTTATATTTTTATTCCATAAGCCTAACATCCTGGACGCTGTTCAAATAAGACTATATAGTTTTAATATTTTTATGTTTGTAATAACGCATGCTCTGCGGTTTACATTTTTCCTCTCGTAAATTTGTAATTTTGTAATGTAAGCAAACCGCAGAGCATGAGTTATTGCAAACATAAAAATAATAAAATTATAGGGTTGCGTCATCAGTACCAAGTTTAAAGCTAATTGCAAAATTTGTCTTAAGAATGACTCACGCTAGACCGTGTTGGGTCCGAGCCGTGTATCGGCCGTAGCACGGTCACCGAGCTGGTCCCATACCTGTAATTACAAAGACAGGCCTCGACCGAGCAATGACCGATGCACCGTGATGCAGTATACTCGCCCGAGCAAAAATAGTGATGTAACTAGACTACAATCATGTCGAACTTTGACGATATGGAATTATCGGCTATTGCGATCGCACTGGACGTTGAAGAATCTGAAAAAAATTCAACTCCAAGGAAATGGAGTGTGCATCCACATAGGTAAAAAAAATAAAATAATATTAGCTCTTAAGAATAGCTAAGCGAACACACGTTAGCTGCTTGGCATAAGATTAGCTAGCCAGGCAGGTATTTGCAAAATACCCTATTATAATGACTGCCATTCTAAGATATATATCAGGACCGACGACTTAACGTGCCCTCCAAGGCACGGAAACACTCAGTAATAATGCCACTAGCTGTCACTCATCCCAGTCAAGAACGCAGTGGAGCTTGTTTTACTTATTTCATCGATTAAAATCGACTTTGTCAGCGATGACAGCGCTTTGTCATCTACATTCCAATAACGAGCTGAAGACCTGTAACATACAGCTGGACAGTCGACAGAACAGGGCCCAAGTCTCACCTCTTATAGTAATAATAACTTGATCTTACTGCTAAACTTTATACCTCCACGTCAATCAAGCAGTCTTACAAGCGGTAAAGGAATCGCTCGGCGCTATGTCATCAGAAAGAGTGAACTATTTGTTGTGACGTCATCGTCACAACAAATAATTCACTCTTTTCGCGAAGCCTGACGTGACATTTAATACGAAGTATAAAATATACTTTGCTTATTTTGACCCATAATGAAGACTTATAATTGGAGTCCATACATTTCCCATCGCTCATATCATATAATGCTGGATATTTCCTCACAGCTTCAATCAAACGTTCGTTGTTCATTTTCCAATGTCGAACAAAAACGACAGTGCACTTGCATAGCACCACTACGACTGCTCGGGCGCCGAGCCGAGGCGGGACCGAGTTGTTTCCGAGCGTTGTCCGTTGCTCGGCCGTCACTCGGTTGCCGCTCGGTATAGCGTGAGTGTGTCCATACGTAATATAGGTAATATTAGTTGACCGTGCTCCGGCCGACACTCGGCTCGGACCCGACACGGTCTAGCGTGAGTTATCCTTTATTTGTTGTACAACGTAAGTTGAACTATAGATGTCGTCCCAATACGATAGTTAAAGAATTATAGGAAAAAATTTAGTTATGAATCATTGTCATAATAGCTCAATTAGATTAGAGCATACCCCGGCTAAAGTGGTAGTTCAGTTAAAAAAGAATAAATCATTCAATTTTATCTTATTGGCGAAACTGTAATGTTTGGAATTGAAAAGCAAGAGAAGAACAATAGGTGCCACTCTCAAGGTGAGGGAAGAGAAGCTTCCACCACAGCTAATTACCTGGATAGGCGATACCTGTCCAGACAAGGTGACTTATTACTACAAATGGAACAATGGAGCGTTCAATAAATTTTCCAAAGTCTGTTTATTTGATAAAGTTAACACTGCAAATTGTTACAAGTAGCCAAAACGAGTTTAGTTAATATCCACTAAGTACCAGTAAGAAGTTGATTTCCAGTATGAAGTGTTGCTCGTTAGCCCCAAGAATGTGGGGAGCATAATATTTGTCAATGATTAAAATCTGTCTACATCGAGCTAAAATTTAGCCCGGCGGCGTTACAACATAAAACTTCGAGTGACAAAAACACTTACTAAAAAAATATCTACCAAGCTGACAACGAAAAATAGTGGTATATTTCATTATCTTTTGCCCTTGAGGTTCCAATCTAGTGCTTACTTGGAAATATCCAATTGATCCTTCTAGTCATACAAAAATGTTTACAAAGCTTGTATTAATATAATATCAAGAGCAGAGGAGGAATATAGAGTCGTTCGCTTCATAATACTTATTTCCACCGACTTCAACACCCAAAAGTGTAAAATAAACAAGTTATTTGACACTTTTGGGTGTTGAAGTCAGTTCCATTTTTGGGTAAAAAAAAATTTTTCACACTTTTTTGTGACCCTTGCTACTTACGGGATCGATTATCATTCATTATTAACGACTTTATGATCAAGATAGGCAAATATTTTTCAGTCATTTTAGTATAACTCAAAAACAGCTTAACCGATTTTGATGAAACTTGAATGGGACCAAACGAAAAGCATCACCTTTCAAACAAAAAATTAGTTTCAAAATCAGTTCACCCAGTCAAGAGTTCTGAGGTAACAAACAAAAAAAAATACAGACGAATTGAGAACCTCCTCCTTTTTTGGAAGTCGATTAAAATAACAATATTTCACGACACGCTTCTATTGCTTCCCAAATGAGATTAGTTGGTAAGTACCTATATTAAAAGTTACTTATGGTAATAAGATTAGATATGTGCATTTTCTTTATGAATACAAAAATATATGCAAAAAATGATTAAATTCATTATTGACTCAAAAGAGTGTATACATGGTGTGTACCTTTCATTTAAGCACAAGCAACTCTAAACTTTACAATTTAAGTAACTTTACAATTTGTGACCTTTGTGTTCTGGTCTCATCCCTGTGCGCGATACCTCGTTGGTTCTGGCAGCGCTTTACAAATGGCATACAATATATTATATTCCAGAAAAAAAGGCATAGCGAATAATACAAAATTACCACCGACATGAATATTATCTTATGATTTTCAAATACAGCTTCTTTGGTAAGTGTGTAAACGAGTAGCTATTTGATCTCAGGTCCGTGCTTCGATCCCCGAGTTGGATAAGTTTTAATTTCCTAATATATATAAAGACACTTTCTGTACAAATTTACAGTGGAATATGGCACTATGCTGCCTATTCATTCGCTTTGCGAATACAGGCATAATAATTATGCTACGAGCGTATGTTTGTTTTGTTTGATACGAATTGCGAACATTTGCCGTCAAAGCGAATGCTCGCTAAAATGGTTTCCAGAACTCCAGCAGCTAACTAAACACCCTCCAATAGAACAATAAAATAATTACCCCTTAACCAGCGAAAGCCACTTAATTAATAACCATTAAATTTTACCTTTGTCTAGCCAAATTTATCACGTAATAATACAGCACTAAATTCCAGGCAATTGCACTCCGTGCATGGTTGAAACTTGAAAATTTTATACCTACTTTATATAAGAAATAACAGTCCTACCTTATATAAAAGAGTAAGAAATTTAATTTCATTATCAGGATGTTCTTTATGTTATTCAGTACATAGACGGGTACGCCAGTGCCTGATGTTAAGCATCACGTCTGTCCATTAAAATAATAGAGTCACCAATGTGTGTGACGGTGCATTGCGCTCGAGATATTCGTTTTTAAATGTCATTGATCCAGTGAATTCACGTGCTGTAGCAAACCTAATAATAGCACTGTTTGCACGCGTGTGGGGAAATGAGATTAAAAGCACCGTCCCACGGACGAGGATGACTCAGCCCCTTAAGTTTATTCTAATTGTAATACAACGGGGCAATGCTACCCGCACGCTGCGCACGTTGCCAATCGGTAAAAGGATGGAGCATTTTGACTACATTTGGACCTGCATTTAGGTTGCCTTAATGCTTGTTTTTGTAGCTGTAGGTACAACAACGAAAACATTTATTAGTTTTTGTAGGGTTTTGTTAGATGCATCCAGGTAGTAGGAGCCTTTTTCTCCTTCCTGTAACATAACTTTGCAAGAGTCCGTCTGGGTGGGTATAACGGCAGCATTAGATTTTTCATGATATGCAAGATGGCAGTGCATTATGCGGATGCTGGCCTGGCTATCATAGTACTTATCCGTCCTTTATAATATTAAGTAGAAAATCTATTTAAAAGCACCTAACGATGTGTTCCGGCAGATTTCATTAAGGACCACTATTTCTAGGTTATGCCTGAGTGACATCAATATTTATCTTATAATTATCAAGTGAGATTGTAGTCAAAGGCTACCCCAGAAACAATAAAAATGCATTTTGGCAAACAGGTGAGAAGGGTAGATGATTGAAACGTAAAAGTTTATTTCACGGAGTTACGAGTGCAGCATAAATTAACGCAGGATGGTGACACCTCCACTGTAATGGGCAGGTACAGACGACACTTGTCCATCTCGATCATATCATAACAAAAGCAATCATCGTAACATACAGGGAAGATTAGAAATGGGTATTTAGTAATGCTGTTATAAAAGAAAACGTAGTTCCATATAGTCTGGTATATTTTTATATTTCTCGTCAAGGAATACAAATGATACATGTCAAATAAAATCTGTCGGAAAACAGAGACGGTGCGACAAGTAGGTACCACTTAACGTTCGCAGCTTAGCGCCCTCCCTTTGTCACGTTTAGCTCGTAGTCGTCACAACGAGCACTCGTTAGCGATGTGTTATTGCTCACTTAATTCTTACAACGAGCCTTGTTCTTAACTGTAATTTGTGAAAATGTCTCGTAAAAACATGCCAGTAAAATACGTGCCAACTCGCTAAGAAGTTCGCCGTAAAAGTGGTAGGTAATGGCGCTTCGTTTGATGTGTATTTACATTTTATTGGACATCATCAAAGCTGTATGGGTTAAGATGCAAGTGAGTTGCTCAGTATTTTATCTTAGTATTGTTTCTATTGAGTTTCTAATTTCAGTATAGGTAAGTCAGTAGGTTTGCAGATAAACAAGACAAAGATTTAAAAAACATTAAAGCTGTACCAACGCAGTGTAGGAAAATGAATGCTAGACCATCTTCCATGTGTGCATTAAATTTTAATTCATAAAATAAACTAATTGCGACTTGAACTTGAACTTCAAGGAGTCGGTAAAAACATAATTTTTAGTACACTTGCTCATAAAGACACGTGGGGTGCCGGGCCAGAATGTCACCCCCCCAGCTCAACCCATGGGTATCGTAAGAGGCGACTAAGGGAAAAATACCGGAAGGTGGGCAGTAGCGCCTACTGAGAAATCTACTATCATAACTGCGATCCCCTAGAGGCCTGCCAAGCGTGGGGATTATGGCAAAACAGGAGGGGTTTTGTTTTTACAATGATAAGCACAAAAATGACTTGGCCCCAAGTCCCCGGCAGCTCTATTATTCCTAGCCCCCGTAACAGGCTAGGTGACGGTGGAGCAGGGGGTGCTAAGAATCCCCGGAAGATGCCAGGCTGCCGCTCTCATAAACGACGACGTAGAGTTGGTAGGCCCCCCACTAGATGGACTGACGACATCATAAAAGTCGCGGGTAGCCAATGGTTACAAGCGGCTAATAGCCGTTCTTTGTGGCGTTATATGGGGGAGGTCTTTGTTCAACAGTGGACGTCTTCCGGCAGATGATGATGATGCTCATAAAGGTGTTATCGTTAGCTGTTTCAAAATAAGCTTCATTTCACACAATTTTTTTACGTTCCAGTTGTTGCCAGCAGTATAACACTAAGAAGATTGTTGTCTTTTATTCATTGTTCTAAGAAAACCAACCCATGAGTTTCATAGCTACAAAGTTGGTCAATCATTAACCTCAAATGTATGGAGTAACGGCATTTTTTCTGTATTTTTTATAAATTCTGCTTTATTACTATATATCTCTATAATGAAAATAATTAGTAAAACAAAATACATGAACTTATTGGGAATAGTCGTATGTCAATCGATCTACGTCAATATATAAGCTTTGTAAGCCGTCACATACAACTCATGGGTTGTAATATCTTAGCCTCGATTAGAATAATTAGTTTCCCGCACTCTTATCATATTTTTTTTTGCGATTGTGACGGAACAAGTTACTTAACTACTAAGTTTACCTTATGTTAAGTGGCATATAACAGGTGCATTTCATTGAGGAACTGCTTTGCACCCATCAAGCTTCCCAATAAACATCTTTTTCAGATGCCGGTCACGACAGATAAGCTGGTAAAAAAACTTTTCAATTCTTATCCTCTTAATTTTTTTTAACACAGTTATTGACTAGTTCCCTATACATGTACAATTTTTTTCTTCCTAGATTCATTACTATAGAAGTAGTAGTATTATTAAATGACGATATATAATATTTTGACTTCGAAATGTAATTTGAGCTAGTTTTAGATTTCATAAAAATATTAAAAATACCTTTTGTCATTACAGAAAAATGTGGATTTTTTCTTGTATAGCCAAGGACGCATCCTTTTGAAAACCGTTTGGATTATGGAAATCGGACTTACGCAGATTTTAGAAAAGCTTTGTAAAACTAATAGCAATTTGACAACCGGGATCCCGGTTTTAACAGGTGATGAAATGGGATTTCGAAAGACTTCTACTACCTTGTTTTTTGCAAGTTATTTATCATAACAATGATGTACCCAGGTAGCAGAACCCTTACTCTATTCTGGCACAGTTATTATAATATTATTTTCATGTAGAAAACCGGAAGATAATGTTCCTAAATTTGGCCCACTTATGCCTATCGTTAATAAGTTTTTCTATTTTATAGCTCACTACCGAATTTTAAATTAGAATGGATACGTGAAAAGTATGAAAAGCTTTTAGAAAAACATTCAGAAAGAAAGTAGGATAATTATTTAGAAGCAACAATAAATTGCATTTACGTGCACAGGGATACAAAGTACGGGTGTAAAATGTGTCGATTATTTTTTATAGTCATCTGAAAGATTTTAATTTGGTTTCGGTTGGCGGATACCCTAACATATTACTTATAATAAAAGAAAAAAATAATAATTTGGATCCCCATACAAGAAACGTAATCGCATCGTGTACTTTACTCGTGCGTAACGTCACTTGCCGGTCCCAACGGAAGACCAGCGCTGGTTTAGACCAGCAACATGCTGAGTTAGGGCCGGTTTGTGGCAAAAAACAAATTGTACTTTTTTATTTGTGTAAATGTATGTATGATTTTTGTTTTTTGCTCCAAATAAATATTTGTCTAATATCTATTGTCTAATCTAACGATGTACATTTCTTGCAGATGAGACTTCACATATTAATGTCTCAGGGTGCAGAGCGCAATGCAGTTCCCCACTTGTTACGATCTGCATGTGTTATAGGCAGTGTTTACCGCTTACCACTAGGTGGGCCACGGGCTTGATCAATCACTATAGCATAAAAAAAGGGTTGCATTAACGCCTGCTAAACGACGAAACACGTATTTTTTTAATGATTTTGTATTGCATGGTGGTATAGCGTATATCTGCTCTAAACATCTTAACTATTATAATAAAGTGGAAAGATTTGATTGTTTGTTTTTTAGATAAAGAACTTTTTGTAGGTATTGAAGCTTATGATATGTTCAGCAACCATAGCTTTAAGATTTTACATGTACATAAAGTCCGGAAGTATAAAGCATGAGCTGATTTGTGCCATATCAAAAGGAAAAGCATTTTCTATAGCATTACACTGATCTTTGCTGATGTCTGGTCTCGAGAACGCGGGCTTTGTTATCACTGCGTGAATAACGCAGGTAATTTAAAGGCCGCATTTAAAACGTACGTGCCTCGACATTCATTAAAACTGCTAATTAAACCTCCCGACGAGATTCCGACGGATTCGCTCCTAAGACTGTACTCCCTACGTATTTCTTTGGGGAAATTTTAACTGGAGCACCGTTGGCATTTGTTGAGTGGAGTTTTTAGACTTTATGAGAGGAATTAGCGGCGTGAGTTATGAAGGTTCCGGACTACTTTGTCGTTTTAAACGGTTGTATGCAAATATGCGTCATTTTAAGACAGACGCTTTGTACAATTTTAACCATCGTATGTAAAATATTTTTTATATTCCCGTGGGACAAGTTTTATTATATATTCGTAGAGTAAAAAGGATTTATGTTACACGCATTTTCAAACAAATACAGTTCTATTCATAAACATTTCTTAACTTAGAATCGCCTTGAAATGCGTTTAAGCTTGAATTCAAACACTTTTCTTTTCAACTGTATCTTTCATTGCTTATGCAACGTCAAAGAATTGTGCATACCGAAACTTTTTAGTAGGTATTTTTTGAGTCAAGCATAGCGGGACTAGAGCATAGCGGAAGTAACCTATTAATTTCTTTTAGATCAGAAGTTGTGAAGTTTCATAAAGGAGGAGGCTCTCAAATCCACTGTATTTTTTGTTTGTATGTGTGTTACGCAATAGTGAATTGAGAACCACTTTTTATACCACTGCCCAAAAAAAGGAGAGTTATGTTTTTAGGGTTCGTGTATGTATGTATGTATGTATGTTTGTGAGTTTCTTTATTCCACCATAACTTCTAAACGACTTAACCGATTTTGATGTACGAGATATTGTTAGATTTCTCTTGATAACCCAAGTAACACTAGGTACATAAAAAAATAGCAAAATAAATTGGCGTATAGTAGACCCCATATTGTGAGGTAAAAAAAAAAATATTTCTTCCAAGTGGGGTACCAAAATGAAGAGCTATAAATAAGGATTCCATAAATATATATAACTTGCCGTTTTAATTTCAATGGAACGATAAATCGCTTAACGAAAATAAATAATTTGCAGTCGAGTTTTTTACTTTTTTAATTAATATATATTTGTTGAGAATGCGCTACAATCCCCAATATAAAATAAATAAAAAACTCTTTTCTAAATATAATCATACAAATAAATTGTAGCAACAAGTAGCTTAAAAATTGGCAAAGGACTTGTTTGCGATGACCCGATGGCACTAAAAATAATGATATTTTTCTTTGGAATAAACCCGGCTATGTAAAGATACTTAGAAAATAATAAGAAAGGCATCATTTGCCAATGTGAGCGATTATTATAATGATTTACAGAAGGATTTTTTCTTAATTTTGCTTATTTTGATTATAAAACTTAATTATTATAATTCTCAGCTTATTACTAAGCTTAGAATTACTTCGAGAGTTAACGCTTAGTATTAATCAGCCAAGATTTTTCTTTGCACATTAAAGATATGACATAAATGAACATCAAATTGTTGCCTCCAGTACCATTAGCTACCCGAGAGATGCTTTCAAACACACAGGTAAATTTACACTACTAACTTAGGTCCCCTGTCGTCGTGCAGTACCCAGTAATTAACAAACAGCAATTCCTGAGGGATCAGATGTATGCACTGAAAACTGAACCACTGCCTTTCATTCGGTGGCGGAATTTCAGAATTAGCAGCTGTTAGAATATTGCCTCGTCATTAATGTGGTTGCGCCTATCAAATACTTTATCTTTTAATAGCTCAATATATTTAGAATATCATTTATTGCTACAAAGTATCTGCCACCTAGTAACGAGTGCCACAGAGCCTGTTATACTGTGCAAATGTTAAACGCAACCACCGCATGAAATGCATGAAAAATATTGATCAAAACATAAACGCAAGAGATAATAATGAAGAAGTATTAGGTATTGAAATTATTATAATAGCTCCGCAGCAAGCAGACCTGGATTCGTATACTAATCGAGAGCATGGTACGCCTGACTAGCTTCAATGAGAAAATCGACGAAATATCTACTTTTTTGTAAATGCTAGCCTGGCTAGTCTAAAGTAGAATGTCGTCAGTATACTTTTTTGCAAATGTTTGCCTGACTGGCTTTTAGAACAAAGCCAGTGGTATACTTTTTTGTAAATGCTTACCTGCCCAGGGTCAAACAGAAAGTCAGTGGTATATCTTTTTCGTCAATACTTGCCTGGCTAGCTTCAAGTAGAAAAAGGATGAATACTTTTTGTAAATATTTGCCTGACTAGCTTCAAGAACAAAGACGGTGGTATACTTTTTGTAAATACTTGCCAGGCTAGCTTCAAGTACAAAATCGTGGATAAATTATTTTGTAAAAACTATATGCCTAGCCAGCTTCAAATAGAAAGTCTAATGAAAACTTGTTGTTAATCTTTGCCTGGCTAGCTTAAAAAATAACATCAATTTACTTTTTTGTATATGCTTGCCTGATTAACCTCAAGGAGAAAATTTGTTGTACAGCTCCTAACAGTGTATTTGGGCATCGGAAATTGAGAGCTACAACTTCTCAGTTTGGTCCTATCCTACAGACATCCACAACCACATCATCACTTATTAACTGATAAATACTGGCCATAGGTATAAAAACCTCAATGGTAAAAAATATCAACAATAAAAGCAACAAATTGTTACATATTACAACTCTAGAAATGTAACCGAGTAGAATTAAATTGTACAATCTTACTCAGTTCTATTATCTGACCTACGTTACAATACAACACAAACTCACAAAGCGCTTTAAAGCTTTCGAAGAGCGTTTAAGCTCGCCTTTGTTTACTTGCTCCAATCTTACTTATTTGTAACATGTGTACTAATATATGTACCGATACGATGTATCTGCTTCATTGCCTTCCTTTTTTAAACGTTGTACTCACCGAAAGAACCGGTATATTATTAATTAACTATATTCACAATTAGAATGTTATAATAATTGGAAAAATATTTCACGGCAATGTAATCTCAACAGTATATACTCGTAGGTTTGAATATATTCTAACAGTATAATCTAAATGAGGAATAACAATCAGGATTCTTTAAACGGCTTCCGCGTAGTAACAATCCATGAAATAACAAATATTTTTGACTTCACTGCTTCAAAACTAGATGCAGCTTAAATTTAATATAGTATATTGGACAGTTAGGTAGCAAAGTGGCACTCCGTTTAACCTTTTGGTATGGATTACAAAATTACAAATTTACGAGAGAAAAAATTAAAGTCATGTGCGGGATTCGAACCCGCGTCCATCCACCCCTTTAGCCGGGGTATGCAATAACCAATTGAGCTAACATGACACAATGACTCATAACTGTAATTCTTGCTCTCGTTCTTCATGCAACCATCGTATTGGGATTTTTATTAGGATATTTCATGTTCTTTTGGTATGGAACTTTAAATACGTGTAATGTCGGACCTGGAAGTCACGTAAAATTCCCATCCTCTACCGAGACAAATATCATCATATGAACTTGTTTTATTTAAGGGCTGTGGGTTTTGTGAATTAAATCAATATTATAATATTACGTATAGCTACTACTACCAGCAAAGAATACACGTTCCCAACAATACCTATCATATGAAATGGGAAGTGAAGTTAAACTTTCTAAGTCATTATAGGATCTATATTAATCCATGCGCATTGTATATAAGGATAAATTGAAACAATAGGATTTCATCCATAAATGGACAATATCGTCCAATGAAGAGATATTTCAGGAATAATATACCATACAAAAACTATGACTTAAGCTTGCGATCACTCACAATAGGGACTGATTTCCTTTTGTGAAATACTCCCATATTTTTCATAGCGGCACCAACGGCAACGGCCACAAAATATTTGTCACTGTTATTTTTCACGTGAGTGTAAAATAGCAAAAACAAGCGAGAGTCAGTAAAACTCGCCAACTATGGGACTAGGATCAGATCAGTTATGTTTGAGATGATTTTTTATTATGAGCTTCCGATATTTCGGAACACTGTCGATTACAAGCAGTCAATAGGCAGCGCATTGTTCTTTAATAATATCAAGACTGGATAACATGTGCTAGACAATTACAAATACAAAAACAAAATATTTTATTGGTAATAAATAACATACAAAAATAACACGTTTTATCCTTTTTTTAAACATGAGTTGTTATGACAACTTCACAAACCGATCAATTAGGTTAGGTGAAACATCATTATTTGTGCCCATGACTTAGATAGATGCCCGCTAGTGGCATTTAGTTTACTATTAATCTTGCACCTGTTCGGGAACCTAGTCCTTATTGTTGGCTGAGGATAATAGTCGTTTAAGCATAAAGAACTGCCAAGGCGGGCCCTTCACGGGTATAGTTTCTGACCTCGCCGACCTCACGTTGGAGACCTCAGCGCACTGAACATCCAGGAGTTCAGGGCGCATGCGGGGAAAAACTTGCCTGCATCTTGGAGGTTGCCAAAAGATTTAGAGGTTGCCAAAACCTTCAAGTTGAGTTTGAGGACCACCTGAAATGGTCTGCATCAACTTTAAGAGAAGTGGTTGACACTTTGACTAGCCAGAGCGAGGTGGACGAGACACGGCGGATGAGACCGGACACGAGTCACCTGCGTCTGGAAGTTAAGTCCGATAAGGTCTACACCATCTGCGTAAAAGAGTGGCGGTCCCACCATGCCTTCCAAGCTGACGCCTGAGCAGGTGATTCTTGTAGCAAAAGCGCTGCTGGCATAGAGCAAGGTATTGTTGGGGTGAAGTTCAATGCGAGTGGACACATTGGATAAACCTGGATCCCCTGCATGGCTTCAGTTGCATGGGGTGGAAGCGGCAAACCCGTATTCAGTAACGGCGTCGGTGGCCAGGGGGGACCTGTCCTACCAGTTTGGTGCACGGGTGATCGTGTGGCTAGCTGCGGGAGGACCGACATACGCTAAGCGATAGACACTCCGGGCACGTAATGGGGGACGCACCCTGCGAAGAGAAAACGTAAGCCTAACGGGACCCAGGCCACCCCAGCGACTACGAAATCAGTTGGCGTGTGAGCTGTGTGAGCCACTCTGTGGAAGATAGGGGCTCCGGGTACATGATAGCTCAGTGACGGGATAGTACGTTTGTCAGCAGTTCACTTCAACCCTTATAAAACGGATAGTGAACGAAGAGGCTTTGCTCGAGTTCGAGGTCTGCAATAAGCCCAGCTTGTTTAAGATTCCAGATTGCCTAGGTAGGCATGTTATTTGGCAATGTCTCCTACCTGGACAGCCTGTTGAATGAATCCTAACTGCACGCGATACGCGGGGCTGAAAATAAAATACAATCAACGACTTACAAGGTTGTTCCTGTCTTCTTCCCTTCGATGACCCCACCCGTAAAGGTAAGCGTAAGCTTACCTAATTGATGCTAGGTTGGCCAACTAAACACTAACTAAGTACTTATTCACGCTCGGGTGGTGCTGAAGAATCTCCTCATGATATTTCACCAACAGTTTTTCTTTCACATGCACAAAAGTTATTTGATATCAAAGCAAAAAATAACATTAAATCAATAACACTTACTAACATTCTATCCTTTCCAAAATATTTCTTTATTACTCATCTTATATCATTGTCATTTGCGGAAGCTTTTAAGTGGCTTCGCCTTATGTATATATAATGTTATTTTGTAACTATAGCTGTAGGCCCTCCAAAAAAAATTTTAATAAAATAAAAATTTGAAACAAAATATAACACAGGCGGCGACAGTTCAAAAGTGATGATTTTTAGTATATACAAAGTTACTTTATGGTGATGATTCAATAAGGGTTATTTTAACACATAATCTAACCACAGAGCTTCGCTCCAAAGAGAAGAGCGTCAAAGACAAACAAATAGTATGCCCACCGTAAGTTGCGTTCCGAACACAACTTTTGGTAGAAAGATGGTAGTTCCGAAGTTGAAATGTTATTATTTCGAGTTTCACACATTATTAAATGTAAAACACTAACCGGCAAAAACTCACGTTGGGGATCGAGTACATTGACCCGGGTTTCTGATGATGAGCTTATCATCAGGGCGAATGCGCAGCTCCGTCTACGAGCTCCCGACGGGCATTGCGAAGCGCCGGTGGCGCTGGCAGCGCGATACCGGTGCCGGCGGCAGCGGGGAGCTGGGTGGGGGCGGAGCGAGCCCAGCGCTGCTGGCGCTAGTCTAGCTAATGAGGTCCTAGCGTGCTTGGCTGAACACGGTGGGTCTACTTCGTCGTCTGTGATAGCATCATCATCACACGTACCATGACATATAATACTAACCGTGTCGCATTCAGTTCCTAAGTTGCTGCTGCCTAACTTACCGTCTGGCATTTTTTTTGCCTTCCACGCCTGCTTGAAGAATACATTGGGGGGGAGGGGCTGCATTTTAATTGTTGTATTGTTGTTGCCTAGCTTATCTCTACTTAGATGATTAAACTGAATTGCATACCCGTACAGACTTACTTAGTTCAATTGCTAGCGGGCACTAAAACCAATGGCTGATTTCTTCTAAACTCTTGAAAAATAATGCTATCTTTTTGTATAGACAACGACCGCCACTAACTTCCGTAAAACTTTTTGTATCTGTTCTTTTTCACGTGTCCGCGTGGGTGTAAAATAGCCCATATAGCGGAGCTCAGCCATATGACACTAGGTTCCATTGTTTGTTTTCAGAATAGTGAAAAATAACGTTTCATGCGAAACAAATAAACCGCGGTGGAGTGGGTCGTGGTAAGCCTGATTTCAACTTCACAGAAATAGCTGCCCCGAAATTGTGAGTTTTTTTTTAGTTTAATTTTTCACACAAAACCTTTTCGTGAACTAGTGAAATAAACATAAGCCTATAGCTGTGTTGATTGCGTTCATTTTGTTCCACCACTATACAAATGTTAAATTTATCTGCGTTGTTGCTAGCTTTCCACCTGGTGCAATGGGAACGGTATCTAGTTACAACTTTTATCATAAGCGATATAATTTTTTTATATGATTGTGACGGAACAAGCACGAGGTCCACCTGATGCTAAGCGGATTAACTGTCGGATAGTCTGCCTATAAAAAATGCATTTCGTCATGTGAAGAATTGCACTGCGCCCAAAACATTAAGACATATAGTTATGAAGTCTAATGTGCCTGTAATTTTTCTGGCTCTCAAGGACTGCTGCCAGAACACAATGTTAAGTGCTTGGCGACAGATTCTCTACTTTTAGCTAGCCAGACGGGCATTTGAAAAATGCCTTTCCACCATGCGGTGAAGCTCAAGCTCTCGGTGGGGATCGAAACAGTGCCCTGTGGTCCATTCGGCCATCGTCGTGTCAAAATGATATCTTCACATTGCTGCCGGAACACACTGTCAGGAGCCGAGTGCCAGATTTTGTAATAAGTATAACGCTATATCTATAAGTACTGTGTCCATACCCACACGATACATAATATAAACGAAAAAATATATAAAGTTTTATCGGTATTGTATCTTTTATCCTTTTTACTCTACTTACTGTACTTGTCTTTTTTACCTTTATAATCGGTTTTACAGATTCAATCCATCCAAAGGTTGCCTGGAAGAGATAGCTTTCAGTAATAAGGCCGCCCATTGTAATACTATCAATTTGAATTGTAAATTTTTACCTGTTTCATTTATGTGGTGTGACAATAAAGTATTATCTATCTATCTATATTTGAACTGTTCGACATTTTTCAGGTTGGTATAAAGCGAGTTCTAGCCGATACATAATTAGTTCTTATTCCCTAAATATTTGAAAAGATGGAAACTGTAGCAAGTGACATAAGTTAACCTATTTCAGTTTTAATAATAATATATTCCCCGACCAAAACTGATAAATTATAATCGGAATACACTCAGTTAAAGCTGAAATAGGCGTCATTTTCATATAATTTAATTCAGGAGCTGTGACGTGAGCTATCAAACGAGTGTTCACTTAACACCTAATTGCGATAAACGTGTCTAAGTACCTATATAGACATATTTGACATACATTACATACTACATATTTGATCTATTAACAAGTAGAAAGCTGTTTTGGTGGCTGCGTTCATAAATACAACAAAATCTTAATGGTAATGTTGGCGGCTACTGATTATCTACGACGATATTCGTAGCTTACTCTTCCAAGATTCAAGTATTTTGACCTCAGATCAGTTCTTAGGCGGTTTGAGACAGTATCAGAATAAAAATATCCATATTAATATTTTATTACAGGTTAAAATATTTAATATGATTTTTCTGTCATTCCAAATTTATGTCGTAAATGAATAATGTTTTGGACGACTGTCCTTAGAATTCCCAAGTGCGTTGTAATCTGAACTATTATCAAGTCAGATCATCTTAGAAAAAGAGGAATAAAAACATTGAAATAATATCTTAGAGTTGGCGAAAATTGCTAATTTGTTAAAAAAAGTATTATGTAAAGCGAGGAAGTTTAAATCTCATTAACGCAACCGGATTTCACGTAAGTAGAGGCATATCATCCTTTTGCCAATATATATATTTGACCATAATCTAACCTGATGGTAAGCCTCGAATAGAATCTGGATCTCGAGAACAAACGGAGAAAAAATATTTTATATTTTTTCAGTTTGTTTTAATAAAAAGAAATCAATGAGAATTCCTAAGAAAACTTGTTACAAAACTTAGTTAGTTTTGTTTTCAGTAGAACAAAGAAGTTATCATGTACAAATAACAGCGGTCTGGGTTACCTTAACCGATTTAATAATCAATGGAAAGCTTAAAAACAACAACCAAGAAATTGGTTACACTTACATTGTTTATAGGAGTTACTTTTCACAAGATTTACGCGCGTTCATTAGCCAACCTATGTTATAGTTTCTAACATATCGCTAGATGGCACCTTCAAAACTAGGTATGGACGGCTAGATCGCGCTGACGTTCTGTTTGGCGTTTGGCGTGTATATTTTCCACTTGTGTATGGTAGATAGTCAAGCGGGCAATCGCAAATTAACCTACAACAATGCAATATCAACTGCCATCTTAAGATAACCGGGGCTTAACGCGACCTCCTCAACATGGAGTGCTGAGAAGTCCCCGCCACTAGCAGTCGTCCATTCAAGTAGTAACAGCTATGCAAAATGGTTAGATTAGTTGATTAGTAGATTAGGTGATGAGATGGATAAGTCGCTTGCCTGGTGGTAAGCGTCATATCTGTATATAATTGTTGTCTACCCGTCACTCCACTTCGAGCGCTTCAAATGAAGTTTTCATCAATGTGTTAGATCTACCAATATAAATAGTTGCTTACCTAATGCTAAATAAATATTATTTTATATATTTTTATAGAAAATAAAGCAGTTTTATTGGAAAAGTTCGGCGTTGGTGGATTGATTAAAGCGTGACAGTCATTAGGAGTAATCGGTCAAGAGAACTAAGCAGGGTAGCCTTCCGAAAGCTAACTGCCACATATCTAAATAAGATCGCAGTGCGTTATGAATTTTAAGGCCTCGTTCTACTTAAAGGAAAGTATTTGAATAATATATATAAAGTTTAAAACAATATTCAAAAGCTTTTCAAAATTACAAATTTACGATGGAAAAAATTTAAGTCATGTGCGGGATTCGAACCCACATCCATCCACCTCTTTAGCCGGGGTATGCTCTAATCCGCAGGGCATGCGTTATTGCAAACATAAAAATATTAAAATTATAGGGTTACGTCATCATCAACAACCTAATTGCAAAATTAGTCTTGTTAGCAGTCGGTCAAGGCATACCCCGGCTATAGATGTGGATGACGCAGGTTCGAATCCCGCACATGACTATAATTTTTCCTCTCGTAAATTCGTAATTTTGTAATGTGCATTTCTAGTTAAAAAATAAAAACTAAATACCGAGAGTTCACATTACATTGGTTTTACTGATATTCCCGAGTATCGTTCCATCGCTTTTTGTGTGAAAGCGGTGCGCATGTAATAGTGACAATTTCAGTGCTTACGAATTCCGGAAAATTTCTTTAACATTTGTACAACAATCATGAAGCTGTTATTTGCCGCAGATGAAATTTGTGCGTGTCTGTACGTAAATGGCTGTTACCACAGAGACATTTAAATATCTGGCCCTAATTTAGAATAATCTGGCCTTAATTTGGCCCCGTGGAGTGCCGGTTTAGAATTGCACCTCCCCATATCATCCCATGGGTGTCGTAAGAGGCGACTAAGGGAAAAATACTGGAAGGTATTTTTCCCTTAGAGGGCAGCAGCGCCTTCTATAGAACTGCCAACTTACACTGCGATCCCCAAGCCGCCTGCCGGGCGTGGGGATTATGGCAAATACCCTCTAAATAGGAGAGGCTGTGTTCAGCAGTGGACATTCCGGCACACCGACCGAGTACAGTATAGTATTTCAATGATGGGTATATAAAATACACAATAAGCACTATCCAAAAGTACTTTGCATTTAATATATAAAAAAATTAAAATGTTTGAAACGACGTCCCTGTTCTCGCATTACCGTTATCATCATATAACCATTCCTTGAGAGCCAGTGAAATTACAGGCACATGAGACATAACAACTATGTCTCAAGGTGACGGGCGCAGTGCAATTCTTCACCTGTGATGAAATGCATTTGTTATAGGCAGAGGAAACCACTTAACATCAGGTGGTCCTCGAGCTTGTTCCGTCACAATAACATAAAAAAAAAAAACCATTTAAATCCATCTGCACCCATTCGAAGCTTCCACTGCCCCCATCGCAAGACCAGACCTGATTAAGTTACACGTAAATATTAAATCGTCAGCCCGTATCTATACGTTTGTATTGTAAGTTATATTCTGCCGGGGAAATGTAGCTCACGCAAATCGGAGCGGAACGAATATACAACCCGATATTTTTATACATCCAATTATTTACCACTACAGGGTTGCTAGTTGCTGCGTAATCAAAATCTTCTCAACCTCATTATTGAATTTCAGTTCATTTCTCATAGGCTGTTTTTTACTTTACATAAGTTTTGATTTTTTTAGTTTTATCACACTAACCTTTAGTAAATAATTATTCTGGGTCCCGTTAAGTACCTATCCATGAAATAATATATTAATACTTGCGGTATGCCTATAATAAACTAAATACTAAGAACTATATACAACACTACAGCTACTACAATAAAAGCATTTACACAATCTATAAGTCATAGGCAGTCTAAATGCTCCAGCCCACTCCCAGTTGGAAGCATTGCCCCGTTGAATTGCAATGGTTATTCGTTGAGTCAAATATGTGCCAGCATTTTGATCACGCGTCGCATCGATCAAGCGATATAATAAGATACTAAATACAACTGGGTGTGGGCTGGAACATTAGGACTGCCTTTGAGTCTGCTATGACTTATAGGTTTAAATGCTTTTATTGTAGTAGCTGTAGTGTTGCATAAAGTTCGTACTATTTTGTTTAATAAAGGCGGTATGCCTTTTTATAAAAAAAGCGATATATATTAATACTTACTTTGCATTATTTGATGCCGGTGTGTCTGCTTATATTTAACGTTGAAATTCAAAATTTTTGAATTTTTATAAATTTTCAATTCTAAAACGCGTCGACCACAAATCGATACACGAAGCATATGATTTTAAATTTCTTCAATCAACTTTAAATTTCATAAAAAGTGCCGAAAATTCTTAATCAGACCTATTTAAAACTCGCTTACTTGCCCAGTTATTTCCCAAGCCGCCTTTATGATTGTAAACTGGGTATTTTCCACATTCTCACATAGGTCCCAAATAGCCAAATTAGAAAGTCTTAATGTTGCAGTTAGCCGGGAATCTCCCTAAATGTGGGGTAATTAGCGAGATGTTATTGCGCGTCTGTTACTACGAGCAACGGGATCCGGGCAGGGACCTCGCTCGCACATAGTCAATAAACGGTTATACGTGTATTGATGATCAGACACTCATACTTCACCACCTCTTTATTTTGAATACTGATTAACATTACAAATTCACTTAACTTTCCCTGGTTTCTTTAGAAGCAACGTTTACGAATTTCACGCAATATATTGAATAGGTGCCGTCAGGTACATGAAAATTTAACCTCTAAGTTACGGTTCGCCTCACCCTCGGCGCCACCTCTGTAGATAATGGTCTATCCTCAAAGGAACAACATCATTTAAAACGAATTCTATTTAATTGACTGCCACTGTCACGATAAATACTTGTACACGATAAAGTCCGTAAAAGTTTATCCATATAGAATTTAGATAATTCGAACGGTACACACACTCAGCAGCATTTAATTCAGCTTGTGATCACGAATGCACACACAAACGCTGCATGAAGGCCAACTCCTGACGTATCTTCGTACAAAGTATTGGGTTACCAGTGCAACGAGCCTTGTTAAGGCGCATTTTCAAAATTGTGTGACGATTGTAAAAAGCAATTCTGTCACGCTGTGGAGACGGGAGGTGGCGTTCGGGGAACTAGTGTCTAATTGGAAATGAGACGTCCGTTCGTATTGAGTTCCGTTTATTACTGCCATACAAATTACTTAATATTATTACATATTCCTTAAGCTAACACCTTACACACTACATTCGAGGGGTTAAAGAAAAAAAAAATGAAAATAAGTTTATTTTTATTTTTTTCTATATTAAACTCCAATAAATGAAATAAATCAAAATTACGCAGAAATTATTTAACATATGTAGCTGTTTAAAATATTAAAATTTGTATGATGCAACGTCACACATATGATAATAACAATAGGTACCCAGTGTAAGTATATGACATTCGTCATCAGACACCTGACTACGTACTAGTTACGAACAATAACAATCTTATTTTACTTACTAGGTAACATAAAGTTTTGTCCTATTTTTATGGACCGTTTCAATTTTGTTGTTTATTTTCACACAAATTAGGTTCATTTTCGCTGATTACTTCGTATGGTCCGTTATACAATTTATCTAATTTTTTACCTGTTTCGTTTTTTAGCAAAACTAGGTCCCCTTATTTTATACTGAACAGGATTACAATGTTGGTCAAATAATTCTTTTCTTTTAATTTTGCTTAAAATTAAATTCTTAGCTGCTTCCTTAGATGCTAACTGTAACCTATACTTAAGTTCTAGCGCATAATTTTCTTGATTGTATAACGGCTGTACTATATTATTATTTCTTAAATTACTAGGCAAGTTACATAATTTTCCAAATACGAGTTCGTAGGGGGTGTACTTAGTCTCTGTGTGCACGGTAGTGTTAAAGGAAAAACACCAGAATGGTAGCCATTGGCTCCACGTCTCTGGGTGTCCGTCACACTGAGAGCGTAAGAAGGCAGCGAGATGTTTATGAGTGTTTTCTAACGCACCGATCGACTCGTGGTGATACGCGGTAGAGTTTACCTTCTTAATATGTAGTAGTTTACATACTTCGATCATAGTTTCGGACATAAACTCGGTGCCCCGATCACTGGCGATCTCTTCCGGTACACCATACCTTAGAATAAAATTATTGACAAAAGATCGTGCCACGCTTACCGTGTCTTTTCGCTGCATTGGGTATGCCTCCACGTACTTTGTTAACTCGCATTGGAGAGTTAATATATAAACATTATTATCTATATCCTTATCTATAGGGCCCATTATATCTAAAAATACCTTTTGAAAGGCTGCCGACGCTGTTGTCGTCACGATCATAGGTTCCTTAGTGGCAGTAAATCAATCTCTAGTGTAGAAAAAGTACCCAGAGGAACGCCTCAAGGATCGATTTTAAGCCCAATCCTTTTTTCTATATTTACAGCAGACTTACCAAAACACATCAAAGTATGTAAGTACCACCTTTATGCTGATGATACTCAGGTATATCATAGCTTCAAGCCTGAAAATGTAGCCGATGCAATGTCACAAATTAATGATGATTTGGGTGAGATTTATAAATGGGCGAATCGTAATTCCCTAATCTTAAACCCCACTAAATCCAAAATGCTCGTGTTAGGCACTAAAACTCAGATAAACAAGGTCCTGGAGTATGATCCTAAATTAATGGTGAATGGTGTTGTTATACCGATAGAGTCAGTGTCAAGAAATTTAGGTCTTATAATGGATAGTGAGTTGAGATATGTTAAGCATGTAAATGAAAAGATCAAAACCGCTTTTTTCAAACTCAAAGTGTTGTATAATATAAGAACATACATATCAGAAGAGATAAGGATCCTTTTATGTGACTTATTAGTTCTATCTCCTTTTAACTACTGTAGTGCGGTCTATGGTCCTAGAATTTGGGTTATGACTGAAAGAGCAATCCAACGTGTGCAAAATGCATGCGCTCGGTTCTGCTTCAGTATACCTAGAAGAGACCACGTCACCCCTCATCTCGTAGAAAAAGGAATACTTAATATGAAGCTACGCAGGGAACTCTATCTGGCATGTCTAACACAAAAAGTTCTATGGAACAAGAAACCAGAATATCTTTTTGAAAAACTCTCATGGAGCAAAGATATTCATTCCTTGAACACCCGCTCTAAGCTACAGAATACTCTGGTCATCCCTAAACATAAAACCGCTGGTTTTAAAGGTTGCTTCAAATACAGGGCATTAAAAATTTGGAATGACCTCCCGCCACCTTTGAGAATGAAGACAAGCAGCAACACGTTTAAAATAAAATTAAAGAGAGTTCTTTTGGATCGCCAAAGGCATAATTTTGAAGCAACATTTAAAACGCAGAGGAAGACGAAACAAAAACACTAAATCATCACTTGACCTCAATTATACAAACAGCACATATACACCCTTACACGCAAACACACACACACCCTAACACACCCTTACACCCTCACACACACATATGCACCCTCTCACACACACACTCACACACTTACACATTTCAACCGAATATGACGTAATATATGTGTACTATACTTTATGATAATATATTTGTATATTGTATATAAAGATTGATAGTAATAGGATAAGTCTTATATTTTAATTGGCCACGAATTTTTGTGTAATTTAGTTCTATGATTGTAAGTTGTCTCTGTAACTATGTATCTTTTGTTAATTTGTGAACCGCTTTTTTACCTCCTATGTTTCTCGGCAAACATCCGCCCGAGTAGGGATATGCTGAAAAACAGCGCAGTGCACGCTCTTGTAAGTGAGTGATAGCACTGCATAATGCTGAGCATAACCCTTTTGCCTTATGACTGTTATTAATTTTTATTATTCTGTACATATTTTTATTTTGTAATAAGGCAATAAATTGATATTTTATTTATTTATTTATTTATTTAGTGTTCCTTGAGTACTTACTGGTTTGACATATCTTGCATTTGCTGGCGTAACGTCTTACGTCGTTCTCCATTCCAGTCCAAAAGTACTTACCTTTGATATTGTTTAACATGCGTCGTACGCCCGCATGACCGCTAGTAGGTAAATAGTGATAGTCGTGTAGTATGTATGTCCTTTCCTGAACATTAGAGACACGTTTTACATTTCTCAATATATTTATTCGTGGACCGGTCCACTTTTCTCTACTGTTTATCTCTATTAATAATTGTTTTATAAACTCTTTGTATTCGTCTTTTATAATCATACACAACTCATTTATATTCAATTTGCTACAAAAACTACTCAAAATATTCGCAAATTCGACTCGCGTAAAATGCGACATATATTTGAGGTTTACGTATAAAGTATGAGTCGACTCTTCATAAGCAAAACATTCTTTAGTATGCGTTATGTTTTTCTTTTTCAAATTATTTTCTTGTATAAAATCTAACTCTACAAAGTCACTCGGTTTCCGTAATATTTCTGCGACCCTAGGTTGGCCAGACTTCGGTTCGGCAGCTATATTAGGATCCCTTGTGCTATGTACCCCACTCATCTCATCATCTAAAATTCGTGCTTTTTGCGCTCTAGTCAGTACCGCTGCAATTACCTTTTCATTCATCGATTTTAAGTCATCCGAACTTATGGTTACCCTACTCAACGCGTCAGCCGTGTTATAGCTACCTTTTATGTACTCTACTATGAAATCGTATTCTTCTAATAATAATCTAAACTTTAATAATCTGGTTGATGGATCTTTCATCCCAAAAAGATAGATAAGAGCTTTGCAGTCCGTATGAATATGGAACTTTCTCATAAATAAATAAGGTCTAAAATATTTTATGCTCCACACAATTGCTAACAACTCCTTTTGTATTGTCGGGTAATTTAATTCCGCTTTGTTTAATGGTCTGCTAGCGTATGCTATTGGTCTCAAGTCGCTGTTGCATAAAATTGCGCCCAGTGCTACGTTAGATGCGTCAGTTTGTAATATAAATGTATTTTCTTTGGAGAAATTGGGATATTGCAAAACTGGTGGACTGACTAACTTACTTTTGAGTTTTTCAAAACTTTGCTGACATTCACTCGTCCATTGAAACGGTACATTTTTTCGACATAACTTATTCAGTGGTATAGTGATTTCGGAAAAAGTTGGTATAAATTTTCGGTAATAGTTACAAAATGCAACAAACCGCCTGACTTCATCCGCATTTTTTGGTTCGGGATAATTTCGCAAAACTCGTACTTTTTCTGGATCGGGTAACACGCCTTGTGCTGATACGACGTGACCTAAATATAATAGTTGTGTTTTCATGAATTCACACTTACTTGGATTGAGTATAAGATTCATTTTTCGAAGTCGCTCGAACACGTCTATTAGATTTTTATTATGATTCTGCCTATTTCTACCAAAAATTATCAGATCATCACAGTAAATAAAACATTTTTCATATGTTAGTCCGGACATAGCTATCGACATAATTCTAGAGAATGCGCTTGGACTTATTTTGAGTCCCATAGGTAGGCGTTTCATCTGGTACTGTCCGGTACTTGTTACGAAGCTGGTGATGGGTCTGGATTCTGCCTTTAAATTTCCCTGATAAAAACTTTGGTGTAAATCTAAGTGACTGAAGTAAACACATCCTGAAAGTGAATCTAATATCTCCGTTATATTAGGTAACGGAAACTTGTCATCTTGTATCGACTCGTTAACCTTTCTATAATCTACCACTAAACGCCATTTTTTTTCGCCATCTGATTTTTTAGGTACCAGAAGTACTGGGCTATTCCACTCACTGTTAGATGGTTCAATGATATCACTATCGAGCATATCCTGAATCTGCTTATTGATTTCTGGTTTTGCAGCTTCAGGCAGTCTGTACGGCTTGGTATAAACCGGACACGTGTTTGGTTTTACTATGATAGACTGTTGGACTACATTGCATGTCCCTAATTTATCGCCTTCTATGAAAAATATATCTGAGTATTTTGCGCAAATAATTTGAATTTCTTTCCGGTCATCTATATTTAAATGTGTCAAATTTAAATTCGGTAGTAATTTTTCGACCCGCTCTATACCCTGTGTCGATTTTTCAAAAGAACAGACATTATAATGTTCTAAGAAATCTAGCTGTTGTTCTGAAATTAGTTCACATCACTTCAACATCCGTCTCGCCCGTATGTAATATCCGTATTGGTACCTTACCCCGCTTCGGTGTAATGATACTACTTGCAACAAAAACATTTTCAGCTAACTGTTTTGAAAAAATTATGTAATCTTTGTATAAATTTTTGTTTACATTTACAAAATGTATAGTTTCGCTTCGCGCTGGTATACTGAGATAATTATTATTTGCCATGTTTTCATCGATACGTGAGTGTATTTTAATTACACTACTTTTGACTTGATTATGCAATTGATTATGCAATGTGACTCTATTTGTCGGCAAGTCTATATTTGCTTTGTAAGTTCTCAGAAAATCTAAACCGATAATGCCGTCGGCTTCACACGGCAACGTGTCGAATAGATAGCACTTGTGAGGAAACTCTACACCGTTGTCGGCTTGCAACGGAATGTAAACACAGCATTTTGATTGTACTTTTCCGCCAATGCCGTTTATAACAGTTTTATCGTAATAAGTCCTAATATTTTTTTTGTATATGCAACTATTTACAATTAGTGAAATTGAAGCACCGGTATCTAACAAAAATTTGAGTCTTTTATTTTCAAAATTGAAGTACACAAAATCTAAGCCTTGGCATACAAACACATAGTTAGGTCCGAAAAAATTCTGCTAAATTAATAGATTCATCCTTTCTCTCGTCACTTTCTCCCACTGCATAGCATTGACCTTGACGGTTATTGTAAGAACCTCGGTAGCTGCCTCTATTAGACCTGGCGTACCTTTGCGGATACTGATTATTGTAGGTATTACCTCGAAAAACACCTCTGCTTGTCCTTGGTAAGCCGCGATGGCTCTGGTTATCCTGCAGATTCCCTCTATAATTTCCTCTATGGTTATTTACGTACCTCGCATTTTGCTGGTAGTTGTTGTAATTTCCTCGACCTCGTGCTGACCTATAATAATATGAATTATTACCTCTGGTGTATGAGTATACTGAGCCGGAAGTTCCGGGGTTGGCCAGCTCTTCATCCTCTGCAGCTCTCACGGCGTCCTTGAGGGTGGTGTAGTTGCGTGCTGATATTATGGTGCTGAGGCGTCGGTTCCGAAGGCCATCTGCAAACCTTTTTATCGCCATTTGCTCGTTTATCGGCTTCAATATTTCGCTTGCCTTAGGGTTTCCTTCGGCCTGCGCTATAGTGAGACTTATAAACAAATGTTCTAACTTCTCGCCGTATTTGGAAATTGGCATGGTATTTTGAGTAACATTATTCATCTGAGTCAGCAAAGAGTTCGCGGATTTTTTGGTAAGCAGATACTGTCTAATATCATCAATAAGACTTTGTACGGTTGGATAACTTGGTTTTAATTTTAACTTTGCTGACTTAGATAATTTTGTTTTCAAAACAAAGGTTATCAAAAGTTTTTTATGTTCATCAAGATTTAAACACTCATTTAACATCTCAATACCTTCTATTATTCTCTCTGTAGTTTCCTCTTTACCGTCCATATAAGGTATAATGGCATTTGCCGTTTTTATATCAAAAGCTTCCATTATTACATCAGTTTCAGTACCGTACTAACTATATATTTTATTATAAATTAACTCAATTTCGCTGCATATTTCTACCACATTGCTAGACGGTTTTGTTGGAAAATTCTTAATTATTACCTGATATTTACTGTAAAGATCCTTCACTTTGTCCAATTTCAATTCACCACGTTTTTCCGTACGTCGTTTTCCTAGTTTACGAATGGTGTCGCACTCTTTTCGTAAAATTTGGCATATGTCCACTAAGTCTTCCATTAAAAAAAAAACAATTTCTTTCACTTTATTTAAAACACTGCCTATATATTTTCACTAAAAACACTACACTTTTTATTCGCCGGTATCGCTGGTTTCCTCCTGCCGACGTATTGAATTGCGGATACGCCGCAACGCTCCCGCTGCTGTGGCATCTTCTATCCACCTCTGATGGATTTCTTTGTATTTCTTCGCAAAAAATTATATAATTGCCAATGCGATAGCCGCTCCAATTATGATGATAAATATATTCATGCTCCTGATATCAGATTTTATTTGTTCAATAGTCGTGGTTGCATCATTGTTTCCAGCCGCATTCTGGCTCAGGAACACCTCTTCTTTTTCTATTTTGGAGTTACACATCTTGTATTCGCAAACGCCTAGGTTAATTAGCTGTCAACCCGGCGCCTGCGCAAGGCAGGGTCGCCATGTGGAGACGGGAGGTGGCGTTCGGGGAACTAGTGTCTAATTGGAAATGAGACGTCCGTTCGTATTGAGTTCCGTTTATTACTGCCATACAAATTACTTAATATTATTACATATTCCTTAAGCTAACACCTTACACACTACAACGCAAAACCAGCTGTAACGTAGTGCCTACGGTCATTAATTTAATGATACCATAATTAGTGACATAAATTAATACCTAGATATTAATAATCATAAACTACATATACTTTTTTATTTAGTCTACTTAAAGAAAATTATCAAATATTTTATTACATAAAAAGAAAAGCAACACAAAAATAAATAAATAAACTTGAAATATAATAATAATATTCGATAAATACCTTACGTACTACTTTAAATTTACTTACGCGAGGAGCCCTAGGTTTACGTATTCAAAAAAATATATTTGTAAACCAGTCACGCAAAACAAATTCCTTATCTCTTGAACGAAATTAGCTAAGCTACTATGTATTCATCTGTGCCGTGCATTCATTCTGTTCTGCTATGCAATTGCATAGAACACTTGTCTTGTCTTGGTGTTGATTACTTTACATACCTACTATCTTGAATTTTATATGTTAATATTCTAAATAATTGTTCTGAAGTGCGTGAATCCATCTAGGGTAAGTTTCTTCCTATTATTATTTCATAATATAATGCTGAATGATGAACGTAATTTCGTAATGTAAACAGTTGTTCTGCTTTACCGCGCTAGTGTTTTAAAATCTTAGTCGCTTATAATAGAACCACGATCGAGTCGGCGCAACTTGGCAACAGTTGACTGATGTATGTCATGATACTCACAAAATATCCCAGCCATCACCCTTGATGAACGGGAATTCTTTGTTGTACAAAGAATATGAAACAAACCTAGCATAGGTTAATGAAAGCTTATAATATAAAAAAGCGATGAAAGAAAACAATTTGAAAATTTAGTTTCGTTTAGTACACAAAATAACGGTTTTTTGTAAGCAGAATTTCATCAAATTTGTAAAAAGGCTAATCTTCAATGGGATCCCAAAGAGACCATTCTGGAACACATTGTTAGGTGCACGTGGACAGATTTTTCAATTCAGCTAGCCAGAGCAAGTTCAAAATGGCTGACTGAGGTATATTTTGTAAATCTCAATGCCACCGCGGCAGGATTAAAACATGGACCTCATGCATGTCAGTCCACATTCCATACCCTCTGCTACTTGGCTATAATTACAGCGAATTATGCAATAAACACAAAAGAAACAAATCCTTGCACTATGCTATTACGAAAAATTAACTTCTATTTTCACTCGATTTCTAGTTCTCAAGCAATTACTCTATTTTCTTTAATTTGTGTTTACCTTTCTAGGTAAGCACAAAAAGTACAGGTGACAAAAATGAAGGTACAGACAGCTGTTTTTGGTGCAGCAAAGAATTGCTGCTGCATAAACAGCTGTCTGTACCTACACATACAACCACATCTTCACTTATGTAGGCGATCTGAAGTATCGGATAAAGACTGGCCTTTCAGCTGCAATAAAAAAAACATGTTATGTGAGAAGTCAGGCATCAATTCTAGGATCGTATGCTACTTCATATGGATGCCAATAAAAGGGTTGCCTGCTCTGTTATATATGTTGTTGTTTAACTTATCTACCCGTAACCACAATCAATGTGAATAGGGTTTCCACTCGAGATAATAGTAGTAAAATATCGCGATACAATTGGTAAGTTTTTTGTTTTATTTTTATGTTATATGACATATACAAGTTCTTGTTTTCTGTATAGTATATATCAGTTTATTTTTTACCATGATATCGTATGGTTACCTGATATACGGACTGTACCGTTATCTCCTGTTAGATATCGTAATAGGGAAGTTCTATAGGAAAACGCGTAATTCGCTAATAGCCGCCGGCCACGTCAATATGAGAGTTTTTTTTTAGGGAGGACGTAGATGCTGACTACCGCTTTCGGACGTACAGGTCTACCGGATTTTGGGCGAGGGTAGGCCCTCTATAGACCGGGAGTAACAGTTCTACAAATATAAGTTCCTAAATACATGCCCATGTTTCATCAGGTTGACAATTTAGAAAGTCGGTGAGGAAGTGGAGTTAAATTATCAAATCGATTTTATTTATTAACAACGATTGTATTTAATTAATTCATTTGTCTGGTGGAAAAACAGTTGAGATAGTATTATTTATATTTTAACTGAATGGAATTTTTCGTAAAAAATACTCGTGGTTTCATTGTTCTGTAGCTGTCAAGGATTCACAAAAGTGACCGATATCGCCGTACCTTTTGTGAAATAATCCCAATTTTTGCATAGACATCGACTGTCGAGCTCTAGGTGACTAAGGGAGAAATACTGGAAGGTGGGTTCCAGTATTTCTCCCTTAGTCACCTTTGACGACACCTGCGGGAAGATATGGGGGATTAAAATTCGGACCCGACACCCCACGAGGCAGAAATATGATAACTAAAATTTATTAAAGAGCCCCTTATGGTCCAACAGCATATAAATATGCATTTATTCATAAACTAAATCAATATTCGCTTTTAATTACACAAAGTCTTATAATTATCATAATTTCATTTTAGTGATAATAGCTAGTAACATTATTTTAAAAGAATTCTTTATTTGCTAAAGCACCAGGCCACATGGTTAAGCGGTAACCTCTGCCTATAACAGATGCAGTTCGTCACAAATAGCAAACTGCAATGCGCCCATCTCGCTGAGACATTAAGTTGTTAAGTCTCAGATACCTACCTCTAATTTCACGGGCACACATACCCAATCAAACCAGATCAGCCACAGTAATATGATTATGATAATCAATTTAAGAAACTATTAGAGTTACTACAAAAAAAACACTACTCAATGGACATAATAATTGGCGGAGATTTTAATACAGATATAATGCAAAAAAATACGAAATCAACTTCACTACGTAACCTAGCGCGAGAATACAACTTTTACCAATATATAAAAAACCTACCCGCATCACAAACAGTACAGCAACCTGTTTGGACCTGGTTTTTTCAAACTGTAACAAGAATAAAATGACGTTTTCAGTCGAAAATTTGGGATTCTCTGATCATTTTGGTACAAAATACAAATAAAAGAACCGCTTTGTACGAATAAGAAACACATACTATGGAAAACACAAAAAAAGACAATTTAACAAACAAAATATGGAAAAAATTTAAAATGAACTAGTCAATATAAACTGGATTGATCTTTTGAGCATAAATGAAAATAAAAAATATACAATAAATCAAACCTATGAAGTATTTAATAAAAAACTAACTGAAATTTTAAAAAAATGTATACCAAAAATGCTTATAAGACTAAACAATTATAAAAAATATAATTGGCTACGAGTAATAAAGATATTATGTAAAAACAAACGGCTATTAAAATCCCTTGTTACATACAGTAAACACCCAATATTACGAAACTACTATAAAACATATGTGAATTTACTAAAAACGACTGTAAATAAATAAAAAACAAATGAATATATACGAGAAATGAAAAAATCTGGAAACAAAACAAGGCAATGTGGAAAATTATAAAAGATCGCACAAATAAAAACATAAAAAACATTAAAAATAATATAAAACTAAAATTAAACAATTCCATAATTTCTGACCCGCAACAGGTAGTGAATAGCTTTAACAAGTACTTTGCATGTGTCGGTAGTGCGGACGGTGGTGGAGGGAGACCCGCACCTGCGCCAGCGCCGCCACCGGCCTACAGCCGCTCTGCACTCGAGCGCGTAAACAACTCAATGTACTTAAAACCGGTTGAACCGCGCGAAATATACAACATAATTAAAAAGATGAAAGACAAATACAGTTACGGTGTTGACGAATTTCCGCAAATTCTTATAAAGCACTGTGCTGAACAATTAACTTTACCTTATTATCTGCTGATAAATCAATCATTCACCGAAGGAACGTTCTCGGACCTGTTAAAGACGGCCTTAATCAAGCCAATACATAAGAAATCGTCAAAACTGGAACCTAGTAATTACAGGCCAATAGCACTATTGCCTACCTCATCAAAAATTTTTTTAAAAGCAATGCAAACACGAGTGAATTCATTTTGTGAAAAGTTTCATATATTTGATGACACTCAAAATGGGTTTCGAAAAAACCGTTCAACTATTTCAGCCGTACTTAATTATATTCACAAAATCTATGCTAGACGATAACAAATACGCAATAGGCATTTTATTAGATATGACGAAAGCATACGATAAAGTTAGATATGACATACTATTAAATAAATTATATGACAAAGGAATACGCGGCAATGCATTCAAATGGTTTTGCTCATACTTAAAAAACCGCAACCAATATGTAGAAATAGAAAATTTTGACTTTAACACCGGTGAGATAAGTACAGTCAGATCTACTTCTATACAAATAAATCATTCAATTCCCCAAGGATCAGTGATCGGATGTATTTTTTTTTATTACATATTAATGACCTTCCCAAAACAATTGACGAATCGTGCGTACTTTTCGCGGATGATATCTCTATTTTGACATCTTGTAAGAATAATTCAAATCTCAATTGTAACCTTACTGACATTTTTAATAATATAACTAATTGGATGACAAATCATAATTTAGAATTGAATTTAGAAAAGACCGCGTTAATGCAATATAGACCCCATCAAAAAGCACCCCTTGACATAAATTTATTTTTAACCGACTTCCAAAAAAGGAGGAGGTTCTCAGTACGTCTGTATTTTTTTTTTATGTTTGTTACTTCAGATCTCTTGACTGGGTGAACCGATTTTGAAAATTCTTTTTTTGTTTGAAAGCTGATGCTTGTCGTTTGGTCCCATTTTAAATTTTATCAAAATCGGTCAAGCCGTTTTTGAGTTACACTAAAAAGATTAAAAAAATTTTTTTAACAAAAAATGGAACCGACTTCAACACCCAAAAGTGTGAAATAACTTGTCGAAGTCGGTACCATGCCCACAATATTGTGATAATAGGTACTTTCAAACCACCATGGTACCAACTTCAACAAGTTATTTCACACTTTTGGGTGTTGAAGTCGGTTCCATTTTTTGTTATTTTTTTTTTTATAATAATAAATATATTGAATGTGTTGACGTATCGACTTTATTAGGCATAGATATTGACACGCATTTAAATTGGAAAAGCCACATACAGAAAATAAAATCAAAATTGTCAAGCTTTACTTATGCGCTTAGAGAATTACGAAAAGTAACAAACCTAGATACAGCTCTAACGGCTTATTATGCATATGCTTTCTCATGTATCAGCTACGGCATTATACTTTGGGGAAATAGCGTAGATGCCACGGATATACTTATCATCCAAAAAAAGTGCATTCGTATTCTAGGAAATATAAAGCTTCCCGACAAAACTTTAGAAAAGTTCCATAGGCCCTACTTTATCAGTTTCAAAATATTAACACTGACATCCCTATACATATTTGAAAATTGTAAGTTTGTAAAAAAATATCCTCAACATTTTACAAATATATCACATCAGAGAAACTACCCAATACGGTCTAATTATCAAAATAATCTGATTGTGTCTGCCTCTAGACTAAAAATGCATAGTACAAGAGCAAACGCAATGTCAGCTAAAATATATAATAAATTACCGGTCAAACTAAAAAGTATAGATAACGTGCACAAATTTCTCAAAGTTCTAAAAAATATACTGCTCCAAAAGTCCTACTATACTCTTAAAGAATTTTTTCAGGATCCTTCGATTATAGAATAGATCGTCCCACTCCTCTACATGTTGCTATACCCTATCAGGGTCATTATGTATAATTCCACCTAATTTTGGTTTGTATAAATTAACTCATGTAAACTGCATTTGAATGTACATAATGATTGCAAAAAATGATTGAGTATTGCGTATTACTGCCGTATGCCGGTAAAAATAAGAATGGCCCCCTGGACTAACACGCACAAAAATCTTTACTGCTACTAAAATTGGTAAGCTTTGCGATTATACGTACACGGATATAATCGCGGACACATTTACATATTCTGACTTAAGTTTGTGTTATTAGTATTTAAAGAAATTAAAAACAAATACGTTCACTCTGTGAAATCAGAAATATCGAGAACTTCTTAGGCCACATTGCGTCGAGAAACATCCAGGCGATAAAAATAATATAATTACTTAAAAACATAATTGATTAAAGCTAACGTATGTTTGACACATACTAAAAGACATTTTAAACTACATTCACTGATTACTTTGAAACGTCCCCGTACTCGCAATACTGTTATTAACACATAATAATTTAATTCCATGTGCGCCGATTCCAAGCCACTGTGACTGCCATCGCATCAATGTAGCCAGGCCAGACCGGATCAGGTTCCACTTTAATATTTAATCGTCAGCACGTACCCATAAGTTCGTATCGTAAGCTTGTCGTAATTTTGCCGAGGGAATAAAGCTCGAGCAAATCGGAGCGCAACGGGTATACAACCCGAGTTCTGTGTAGGTACATCTAATTATTTACCTGTATAGAGCTGCGTGTAGTTATCGACCACATACACTAATTGATGAAGTTAATTAGTAGAAATAGGTCTACCATCATCTAATTTTACACACAGGAAGTCAGTGGTAAGTTCATCGGATGAATAAGTTGATCAAAAAGTTTCTTCTTGATATAAAAGTTAAGTACTATATTTGATTTGTTTTCAAATTGGCATATAATTTAAGATATACGATATATTTTTTTTTTCAATTTTTATTTTTTTTAATAATTCCAATAAGCAGGTTTGAAATATAAAATCTGCTGCTAATAAATGCGACTTGTAGAAGAGAACGCATACGAAAGCATTTTTGTGGAAGCTAAAGCAGATACGCTTCGCTCGCACTTCGTGCTCGCTTGGTCAATTATTTGATGGCATATTACTTTGGCAGGTATTTTTATATACTACCTATAACATAAACCGGAATGCCTACCGTTCAACAAGGTCTCCCATATTGGAGAAATTTGCTATAAGCCCCACGTGACATTCTAACCTGGTACCCCACGGGTGCCGGGTTACATAGGTACTTCTACTGCCTATAACTAAGTTAGCCTTCAAAATCTATATAATATTTTTTCAATAATACCACTACGTCGACCACACATTAATTTACGATTCCAGAATCATAACTCCTAGATATCAACTTTATGTTTCTTACGTGATAAAAATCTTCAAATAGACCGTTGCAAAACTTGCTATCTTGCGCTGTCATATCCCAAATCCACGTTTATGATTGTAAATTGGGTATTTTCCACATTCTCATATAGGTCCCATAAAGAAGTAAAATAGCCAAATTAGAAAGTATTAATGTCGCAGTTAACCGGGAATTTCCCTTATAAATGCGGAGTCATTAGAGCGTTGTTATTGTGCGTCTGTTACTACAAGGGACGTGACTCAGGCCGAAACTCTGCCTTGCGCATACTCTCTAAACGGTAATACTTGTATTTGTTTGATTCTGATAATTCATACGTTTTATAAAACTAGTCATGACTGATTCTATAATTTTTCGCCTACTACTTATCTTTTTCTAAGATACGCGATATAATTTCACTTAGTAGATGACATTATCATGATTTTCGATCAGATATCATACTCACATAAACTACCTTATTGTTTTCGCCATACATTACTTTCACCCTTCATGACTATAAATGAAAAATATATACATATTCATATTCATATTCTTTTATTGGTATTTTTCCATACACGTCAACATTTAACATATTTAATTTTAACCATAGAACAATATAATGAGTATACACTATACACTAGCAATGTAGTCAGTTCCGTACACACTTGAATAAACCTCAGAAAAAATTCACTCCTTGTCGCGACACTGATTGTGATTTAATAACTGAAGACTTAAATAATATCATGATAGTCATAATTTCCTATTGTAAGAGCCTTATTGATCAATGGGACAGATGTGCCAAGCCTGAAAGCTCGACAGATCTTTGGGATTGTGACTACTTTGACTTCGTTAAATTATAACAATGATAGAATTATAGCGATAGAAATACTGAATGTAAAAATAGAATTTTAACTAATTTGTTTATTTTAAAATGTAATTATTATACTATATATATATTTTTTTATTTTAATGAACTATTGTTGTATAGTTTTGACGGAAACCTAAAATTAATGACCATTTTAAATGATTTATTATGCAAAATGAAATATAATGGTCTTTGCCATAAACCATAAGTAGAGGGTACCTACTGTTGATTTAATTAATTGCTGTCAGATAAATGTCATCATATTTTTTGACTTTTTTATGTCAATAAACAATTCATTACAAACTCAGTACATGCACACTTTTAGATATAGAAATTGGTTCAAATGTGAATTGGAAGACACACATTGAAAAACTTAAATCAAAATTGTCTAGATTTGCATACGCCCTATATGAGCTTAAAGTAGGTAAAAAACTGCAATTACAGCTTACTATGCACATGCTCACTCTTGGTTAAATTACGGACTTAACCAGTGGGGATATGGTACTAACATCGAAGATTTACTAATCAAGCAAAAAAAACTAATACGTATCATAGTTAATATTAACAATACTGACTCATGCCAACCACATTTTGTACAATTAAAAATTTTAACAATAATTAGTATATATATTTTAAAATTATGTAAATTAGTTTGAAAAAATCCAAGCATATTTAAACATACGAAACCAAATCGAATATATGAGATCCCCGAATGAACCAAAAAATCAATTAACAACCTAAAGGCCGCATCAATATGTATAAGAATGGCCCTTATGTTAATGCGATAAAAGTTTACAACCATTTACCATACCAAGAGGTGAACCAAATACGAACAAATTTATAAATAAAATTAAAACATTACCAATAGAGAAATGCTACTACAATCTAAAAGAATATAATAAATTCACATAATTTTTATATTTTTTCATCACATTCGACATAATTTTATTAATATTAAACATATTTAATATATTACACGCAAGGATAAAAATACACGATTAAAATTGTTTATAAAAAAATTACAATGTGTCAACTTCAAATATAGGTCTGTTTTACGTTGGTGATAATGTACTTCATCTTTAATATATCATGTATTTGATTGTATAAAATGATGCTATGCCCAAATGGGTTTCATGTATGTTCTGTTAAATATTGTATCCATCAAATGTTCTCATGAAAGCAATAAACCACTTTGAATTTATTTATTTATTTATGCATAATACACTCGCATAGGCCATGGTCGATTTACAAATTGGATTTAATCCACAGTATCAGTGTGTATTATGAGGATATTAAATTAATGAATAGATTCAGACATTGCTTGGAGGGTCCATAATTAATAATAGAGAAATATAAAAATAGAATCCATATTTAATAATAACGAATATTTATAAAATATTTTTTATGCTTAAATATTAAATTATTTTAATCCAATAATTACTCGAAGCGCTCGTAGCGAAGTTTGCTTAGCCATTCTGAACCGATCAGCAAAGCTAAGCAACGTCTGCCTCGGTCATGAGTTGGATGGGTGACCGCTGGTGACATTACTACTGAGCGCTTCCGAGCTTCGGAGGGCACGTTAAGCCGTCGGTCCCGGTTGTTGTCTTAGGATGGCAGTCGTTATAGCATGGTGGTAGGACATTTTGCGAATGCCCGCCTGGCTAGCTACCACCCTCAAGTAGAAAATCTGCCGCCAAGCACCCAACGGTGAGTTCCGGAGCCAGTAATTCTAGGTTAGTCTGAACAACATCTTCGACCACATCATCACGTAACATCAGGTGAGATAGTGGTTTCCATTTTCTAATCTAAAGCGTTAAAGGGGTGGATAGACGCGGGTTCGAATCCCGCACATGAAAAATATTTTCTCTCGTAAATTTGTAATTTTGTAATGTCATTCGCCTAGCAGGCGCTATTGCAAACTTAACACTATTAAAAATAATATTATAATGTATAGAATATGACAATTGCGATGACTGATTTGAAAACTCGAATCAATATATTTCTCTCGATAGGAAAACATTAAGAATAAGACGAATGAAGTACAATTCTAATATATTTTCACGTGTCAAGCCACTTAAAATACGGTTTGGTATACGTAAGACGAACTAGATATAAGCCCAGACTTATCAGCTTGTTTACATCGCTCAGAACTCAGCTTTTGAATTATGAGAATATTTTTTTAAAGCGCCTTAAGATAAGCTAAAACTTATCTTTCTCTGAGATCTTACACAAAATTGAATAACCTTACAAAATCAATTAATTATCACTGCTTTCTCCAGAAACAACGTTCACGAATTTCACGCAATAAATTGAATAAGTACCTTCGGGTACATGAAAGTTTAACCTCTTTTGTAACGGTTCACCTCACCCTCGGCGCCTACACAGCCAACCTCTATAGATAATGTTTTATCCTCAAAGGAACAGTATTATTCATAATAAATTCTACATAATTTGACTATTTCAATGATAACACAGAGTGCCTAAGGTTAGGAACTTAAATTTCTAAACAATTTGGAATATTGCTCAGCCCTCAGAATTTAAAACACAAATGTTCTGGCCCAGACTTATCGTTCTTAAATTGAGCTGACGATAATACTTGAAGCCCGTAGGAGTGGCGATTTATCCATATATATTTAGTAACGACTCGCCTTGGCTTCTCCCGTCATTTTAATAACATGTTTTAAAGGGCCACATTGATCTATATTAAATATACTCTTTAAGGATTCTAAAGAATTCTCTATAGAAAAAATGTACTTAAAGATGTTTTCACCATGATACAATAATATACTACGCCAGGTATATTACACTCCGAGACCGGATGTCACGTAACCGGGACACAAAATTTTTAACTAATTTGAGGAAATTGGGGGGCAGTAAAATAACAGTTAATAAATTTCACCGTTTTTTTTAAATTAAAAAATCACATGAAATTTATTGAAGTTACACAGATTAATGATTCTTGAATAAATTATGGTTATCAAGTACGTACAGAGTGTTACCGAATAGTTTTCTTATAATGGGTACCGTCGATGCTAATAGGCCTAAACTTTTCATAGATTGAAGTCAAGTAATTATTTTCTATACCGAAAAAAAAGCCAGTTATCTGTATTTTGGTGTACAGTTTAGTTACAAAGAAAGCTAAAAAATATCGAAAGTAAAAACCAATTAGGTAGATACGTTATATAACCAAATAAATTTTACATTACATACCACATTTAGTAGTCGCAGTAAGAAGGGCATTTTGCGAATGCCCGCCTGGCTAACGACCCCCCTCAAGTAGAAAATCTGTCGCCAAGCACCTTACGGTGTGTTCCGGCAGCAGTCCCTGAGAGCCAGTGAAATTATAGGAACAGAGACTTAACATCTATGTCTCCTGGTGACAGGCGCAGTGCAATTTGTGACTTGTGATGAAATGCATCTGTTATAAGCAGAGGTTAGTCTGCTTAGCATCAGATGGGCCTCGAGCTTGTTCCGTCACAATAGAAAAAAAATATATGTTTTTTTTATTATACTCGTAGCTTCCAGAAATGGGCCGACCACAAAGTTTGCGAACCACTGCGCATATAGGTATGCATGAGCGAGAGCGAAACAGATGCAAATCATATACGTGAGACAGAGACGGCGATATTTGTCAAAATGGTGGAACCATTTACTGTGATGGACATTGATTCATGTGTGACACAATATTCATCAACATTCATTCATCACACAATATTAGACGATTGAAATATTGTATTAATATTTTATAACAAAACATTCACATGAATAAAAGAAAGAAATAATTTAAAAATTAAAAAACACGCCTGCCGTACCAAAAAGTAAACTAAAAAATTACAAACAAGTTACATGATTTTAATGTTGAATGGCTATAATGTAGGTACTTAATAGATTATATTTACTGTGCAATTAAAACACCATTGACCCCAAAAATGGAAAACAGATAACCATTATTTTCATTGAAGTCGGGGGACATGTAAAAAACTATTCCAAGGAACTGTGTAAATTATTTCTTATTATTTCGTACCTTTTAGTGATAAAACAATATTTTTGCAAACGCACAATGTGCCACAAAACATAACTTATATTTTTTTTGGAAATTAATATCACGCAAAAGAACGTGAAATATATTTTTTTATGATAAATTAATTATTAATGATAACTTTGAGGTCTTTCAGTTCTTGCAGAGACTTTTTGTCATGGGGCTCGTTGATAAGCTTTCGTGGATCTAAAACACCAATTCTTCTAGCTGTCTGACGCGACTAAGAGCGACATGAACTTTCATCATCGTCATCATCAGCCGGAAGACGTCCACTGTTGAACAAATGCCTCCCCCATAGAACGCCACAAAGAATGGCTATTAGCCACTTGTGACCATTAGCTACCCGCGACTTTTATGATATCGTCAGTCCATCTAGTGGGGGGCCTACCAACTCTACGTCTTACGGTGTACCATGGTACCCACTCGAGAACCTTTCTTTCCCATCGGTTATCAGTTCGTCGAGCAATGTGGCCCGCCCATTGCCACTTCAACTTGCAAATTCTGAAAGCTATGTTGGTGACTTTGGTTCTTTGGCGAATATCCACGTTCCGGATTTTATCGCGCAAATAAACTCCGAGCATAGCTCTCTCCATGGCTTGAACGAGCCATTGAGAATATTATAGAGGTAAAAATAGAGCCAAAATTAGAGGGCCACTGTTAAGGACCACGTCTCGGTGCCATATGTCATCACTGGGAATACACACTGGTTGACGACTTTGGCCTTCAGGCACTGCGGGATCTTTGACGAGAAAATGTCGCGTAACTTCCCGAACGCTGCCCATTCGAGTTGGGTTCTTCGGGCGTTTTTTTTTTTGTCGGAAAGTTGGACCTACCTAACTGGACAGTCTGTCCTAGGTAAAATTACATAAACTTTGCCCCTTGGCAAAAAATTTTGCACCTAGCATGTGCCGCTCGACTTTACCTTGACCCCGTAACGCGTCAAATTCGACAGCGCTAGGCTCAATTTTGACACCCAAACTGACTATGTTGCCACGCATCGTTTTGTCATAGAACTCAACGAAAACGGTTTGCGATAACTCTCCCGGTTACGACGTAGCGCTGGCCATACGAATTATCGGATGACCCCCATAGCGCCATTTACCAAGCCGTGTCCAAATTTAATATTTTTCCGCAACATTACCCTAGAACCATTAGTAACTTTTAAGAATGGAACAATACCTCCTCTTACGTCTTTTATTGTGTAGTTTTAGTGTCTTGAGACGGGAAGGAAGTGTCGAATTTTCATACAAAAAGAGAAAATGTTTCTACCCCCCCTAAACAATCACCGATTTTGATGATTTTTGGAGAGGTTACAGATATTATCAATATTGATGTTTGTAAGTTTTGCTTTTTATCATTATATCATAGGAATTTGAATTAATGGGTATTTAAATACCGAATTTTTCTCAAAAAATTTATCTCTAGTTTGTGAATTGTTTATATGAAAAATAATGATAAATAAAGAAAAAGGAAAACCTATAAACATTGTTTGTTCTGTCTGTTATAAAATAAGACCAATTTTTTTAGATTTGATTAATGTTTACTATAGGAGAAAAGTTTTCTCCCAGAACTCAAATTATGCGGAAATTCTAAGTCAAAACTTGAAGAAGCTGCAATTGTCCTTATCGCACAATTCTGTTCGGGGGGCAGGGTAGCTGCACAGAATAAATCATAGTAGTTAGGTAGAGGTACTTGCATTAGTGATGTCTATATGCATTTTCGATATGTTGGATGATGAGTGATGGGAAAAAATCGTTGGTGTAGATATTTCGATTCTACGAATATTATTGTTTTCTGAATATTACATTTGAATTATCGAAACTAAGAAATATATATTATAGACGTACATAACCCAATATACAAATATAAAAACATGTTCACTGATCAGTTTTTACCTATTAATAAATTTCATATTTTTACCTATCCTTCTAAGTATACCTTTGTCGTGAAATCTTGGCTTCTAAAGCTTACATTATGACGAACATTGATTGAGCCGATGTTGTAGATATTATATAATGTAAATTAAATGTCACAGCACATTTTGTAGCAAATTTAGTAAAGTCTCTAAAGTAAGTAGGTATAGGATATTTGTTCTTCGATTTTTTATAAAATGGATTCATCACACAATAAAAAACGAACAAAAATTAAACCGACTTCTATATAATAACTAGTCAAAGTCGGTACCATGACAGTTTGAAAAGTATGATCTCCATATTGTGGTCATGGTGACTTCAACAAATTATTTTTCATTTTTTAGGTTTCATTATAGGTATTATGTTAAAAAAAATGTTAGCCCTGCCACTTCGGGAACGATTTGTGTATTCCGGTCTGAAACCACAATCGGATCCCACACCGTTCATTTACAATATAAAATTGCAATTCAATACAAATATAAATACAATATAAATTTTTCGTTCCGGTCTGATCCCACTTACACATTGTTTCATGGCCCTGACTTGATAATAGTTACAGCTTGGGTACGTTATCAATAAAGGAAGAAATTTATGAAACTATGCTTAACACGACAACACACATTGGTACACATACCAATATAAGAATTCGCAAGTTACCAGGAGAGCAGAAGTTCATAGGAGTTTCATACTGTAAATCTTGTTACAGAAAAACATTTATAAAATTAATTATTAGCTTAAGTTGTGATTACAAATTATGAAACTAACGCAGAGAGCTCACTTAAATTATATTAACTTAAGTTCATCAGTAAATAATCAGTATATGTACATATATAAATGTGGCCCAATCGATAACTAAACATAAAAATCATTATCTGCTATTTTTCCTTAAAAAATACTTTGAGTTACTCCTATTTTTATTTTTAAATGTACTTACATAAGAATAAAACAAGCTGCTTTAAAACGATATCACTTTTTATTGTAAAAGTTCAACTAAGATATCGAAACTTACAATCAACATTAGGAAAATAACTATAAATATTTTTGTAAGAAATTTCATATATTCGTGTTGTCTCTGTTCGTTTCCTAATTGTGTGGTGTTTTTGTGTTTGGTAATTTGCAGCCGCTGGTGGCGGACCGTCCTGCGTTGTTTTTAGGTATATAGCTTCAATAGTGAAAAAGTTTTCAACGTTTTACACTTACATTTTTCAAAATTTCCTGTATTTTTTCGATTAAAAATTAAATTTCAACCTTTTTAAATAGCTCCACGCATCAAAACACGCGGGCCGCGGTTCCCGATCGTGTCCCGTTGGATTGAGCGCGATCGGAGCTATACTTTTTGAAATATAACAAAATAATTGTTATATACCTAACCTTAAGCTCTCCACTTAAATTTGATAGTTCAAAAGTACCTATTATCACAAAATTGTGCACATGGTACCGACTTCGACAAGTTATTTCACACTTTTGGGTGTTGAAGTCGGTTCCATTTTTTGGTATAAAATATTTTTTCACTCTTTTTAGTGACCCTTGCTACTTACGGGATCGATTCTCATTCATTGACAACGACTATATCATCAAGGTAAAACAGCTTGACCGATTTTGATGAAATTTAAAATAAAATGCCAAACGGCAAGCATCAGCTTTCAAACATAAAAGAATTTTCTAAATTGGTTCACTCAGTCAAAAGTTCTGAGGTAACATAAAAAAAAAACAAATAAAAAAACAGATACATTAAGATACTCCTCCTTTTTTGGAAGTCGGTTAAAAAGGGAGGAGGTTCTCAATTCGTCTGTATTTATTATATGTTTGTTACCTCAGAAATTTTGACTGGGTTAACCGCTTGTCGTTTGGTCCCATTTAAATTTCATCAAAATCGGTTAAGCCGTTTTTGAGTTACATTCCAGTTACTGAAAAATATTTACCTATCTTGATGATATAGTCGTTGACAATGAATGAAAATCGATCCCATATGTAATCTAGCAAGGATCACTAAAAAGACAGTTTTTTTTTAAATACTAATAATGGAAATGAATTCAACACCTAAATGTGTGAAATAACTTGTTGAAGTCGGTACCATGCGAACAATATTGCTATTGATAATTGAACTGGTACTTTTCAAGTATCATGGTACCGACTTCAACAAAATATTTCACACTTTTGGGTGTTGAAGTGGGGTCCAGTTTTTGGTCAAAAAATGTAACTCAAGTGACGAGAAGTAACCAGCAGCGCGCGGAGCGGCGGCGCAGCGGTGCAGCGTGGAGCGGCGGCGGCGTGGAGCGGCGCGGCGAGGCGCGGATGCAAAGAGTGTCGCGCTATATGCGAGTCACCGTCAACAATTGGTAAGTGTCACTGTCACTTAAATTATGTATCTATTCTTAGCACTATGGCAATACAGTTCAGTGCAGAGTGGTTGAACGAGAATTTTGTTCTGTGTACAGGTAGACAGAAAATGGGCGCGACGGCGGTAAGACGTATGGAGGTACAATGAAGGGTACCTCCTGGAGAACAAGGGTAAGCACGTGGGAGGCCGCTATGCCTCAAGGAAAATAACCAGGAAATATTCTGGTAAGTGCTTATAACTCATTATTCATAGGACCGCGAGGTGTAATAATGGGTAAACCGCATTCACATACGTGTGGAGCGGTAGGAAATATACATAGTCCAATCACACGCCACAAAGTAAATTAACATGGTAGTCATTGGACAGGGAGCCCCGAGGCTCACAATGGGTGTGTCCGGAAGCACACAGGCATAGCCATAATGTCACGGGCGACTTGAGTTGGGAAGCGGCCAGGACAAGTAGGGGATGGTGGTGGTCCTCTTGGGGGCTTTGCCCCCAAGTCCGGCAGGTGCCAGGGTTGGGGCTCTGTATACGTCATCCCCAATAATTCGAAGTAGTCCAGGGTCAGAGCTCTGTACACGCAGAGACTCAAGACAAGGTTAATGCGGGCTCTGGTTACCAGATCCCGCAGGACTACGTAAGGCACCAGGGCACTATTACGAGTGCTCAGACCGGAGGCATAGTCGTCCGTGATAGGGTGTCCGGCAGGTGCCAGGGTTGGGGCTCTGTATACGTCATCCCCAATAATTCGAAGTAGTCCAGGGTCAGAGCTCTGTACACGCAGAGACTCAAGACAAGGTTAATGTGGGCTCTCTGGTTACCAGATCCCGCAGGATTACGTAAGGCACCAGGGCACTATTACGAGTGCTCAGACCGGAGGTATAGTCGTCTGTGATGGGGTGTTGAAGGGCACTCCTTCTAGGACTCCCCCGCATTTAGCGGGGACAATGGAATCTGGTAATAGCCTCAAGGCTATGTGAGGGTAGCTAGCGATAGCAGATTTCTCAATAGTTGTTATTATTTCATGTATATTATAAAATGTATGCGTTCTTTGTTGCCCAATTTATATCTATACCTACTAGGATTCAGGCATCTTTACGTAAAGGTATAGAAGGCGCGACAAAATGGTGGAGATGCTGGGATTTGATTGGGACGCCAGACTAGGTTTGGCTTTCCCATGTCTAAATTCCCTCTAACTATACTTTATGATTAATCATGTATTCAAATAAAATATGGCGTTTAATAAGTGTTTTGTGTTTAATCGGAGCATTATGAATGCATTACCCATATATACCTATTTTAATGTTATGTTACGGGAAAAGGCCCTAATATACATTTTTGTATTAGTATGTAAGAACACGTGTTTATAAAATAAGCAATTTTAATATGTAGTTATTAAGCTCAATGTGCTACTTGATTATGAATTTGGTGTGAAGTGGTAATTAACCAATTGATTAAATTCGTGTGTAAAAGTGAATAAACTGACCTCTTATGACGTATTGTATCTATAGTAAGTTTAATTATTTTTTTTACTTATCTATGGTAAGCTTAAAATAAATACCATGACACACTGCGTTTTATCGGAAAATTACCGGTTTCTTTTATGCGGAGGTACTGTTTGTCTACCTACAAAATACAAAATTATTTGATAATATGAAAGAAAAATCTAGTGTGTTCATTGTAATTGGTGAAATAAGTAGTTGATGTGGTATTTTTTAAACAATATAGTGAATATTGCATTGATTTTCAAAATTGCCGCCTAAGGGCTTAGAATAAGCTTGCCGGCCAGTCCGTCTGCTGTGAGAACCCCGATCCGGGCGGCTCTCGTGTTCATTTTCGTAGAATTGTCAAAGCATTTTGGCGCCGTTTTCTTTGAAAACGATTTAAAACATAAAATAAGTTTTTTACGTGTCCCTGGTTACAAAATATTTTGCAAGACGCGTTTTGCCTTGGTGCTGTTTACATCTGGACGCGTTGATTTCGACGTAAATCGCTGTAAAACCTAAGGTAAAAATCTATGTTTATCTGTAAAGAATTTTTACTTGCCGTATTTTTCAATACAGTTCTGTGAGACCGTGTTGTTTTGTACACGTTTCAGACAGTGTCAAGGACGAAACAACGCGCCTTAGAAAGTAATACGTACACTTAGTGCGCCTTTTTTGAAAAATGGAGACGATTTACAAGAGACTGGAGCTGCGTAACCGGCGATTAACCGAATTTGCTGAATTGGGGAAGGAGCTGCTTCGTAGGTGCCGTGAAGGAGGAGCACCTGAAGAGGACCTCATTCTCTGCCGTATTAAACTAAAGCAAGGTATGGAGCAATTTGAAAAGGAATTGTACCAATTTCTTCAGACACCGGGTAGCCATGAGAAAGATATCGATGCCATGACAAATGACCAGATGGAGGCTGAGGATGTGTTGACTGAGCTTGAAGCGCTCACAATGCAGACCAAGTCAATACCAACAGCAAAACTTCCGAAGCTTAGCCTTCCCACATATGATGGTGACAGGCTAAAGTGGAATGAATTTTGGGACCGCTTCAAATCAAACATACACCAGCAAGCAATTGCAGATTCTGACAAGCTAGCCTACCTTATGGGATGCTTTACTGGAGTGGCATTAGAAACGATTTCTGGCCTCTCTACAACAGACGCAAACTATTCACTGGCAATTGATGCGTTGGAGAAAAGGTTCGGATCTCAAGATGCTCTAATTGATGCGCACTATACTGCTATTACTAGCCTGCCTAAAGCAGAATGTACCAGTGCAAGCTGTAGGAGCACACTGGATCAAATAGAGTGTCACCTACGTGTCTTGGAGAAGCTAGGCGAACCTCCCAATGGAAACCACCTGAGGGCGATGGTGCTGTCCAAATTTCCCGAAAAGGTAATCCACGAACATCATCTCTTAGGTAAGGGTGACAACAGCATGACGGCCATCCGGGACAGTCTCCATAGAATTGTGACGGCTATGGAAAAATCAGCAGCAGTGGTGCCTATATCAAATTCCACAATGCCATCCACCAGCACTACAGAAGCCCTACACATAAGGACTGAGCCACATCCAGTTCCCAAAAGACCAAGGCAGGATCTGAAAAGGAAACATGAGTGTCCGACGGATGAGCCACCCCATAAGAAAAACAGAAAACCGTGCCTCTTCTGTAAGATGACCAATCATGCCAGTGCAAACTGTCTCAAGGTCAAGGGGGTAGAAGCCCGAAAGCAGAAGCTCAACGATAGGTGTCACCGGTGTCTTAGACAAGACCATAAAATAGACTCATGCAAAAGAAAGATATCCTGCTTCCGTTGTAAGGAAGATCACCTACTCATCTTCTGTCCTATGGTTTTGAAAGGTGAGCTAAAAGAAAAAACAACTGATTCTGGGCAAATGGAAACAATGTGTGACATAGCTAACTGTTATACTTTTTTGCAGACCGCAGTGGTAACATTACAAAACCCAGACAGTCAGAAAAGAAGAAACAGTAGACTTCTTTTGGATTGTGGTAGCCAACGTAGCTACATCACTGAAAAGGTAGCTAAAGAACTAGGTCTACCAATACTCCAGCAAGACACATTGTTAATTTATACATTTGGAGCCACTGAGCCACAAAAAACAGTAAGTCCCTCCACAATGATTAATGTACAAACAAAACGGGGTAAAAGCATCAAAATACAGGTTAATATTGTACCTCGTATAACGGACAGGATCCCAGTAGCGAAAATGGACAATCATAGCATTGACATACTAGCAGATGATGACACTACTGGAGAGGGCATCGACCTACTTGTAGGCAATGATTTTTACTCTTCCTTCATGCGTGATGGTAAAATTGAGTTGGCTTCAAACTTGTTCTTCGACACAGATTTTGGCTGGGTAATATCTGGCAATGTTTCCCCAGAAGAGGTGACTGATGATCTGTCCATGGTTACATACTGCCAATGCCATCTACCGAGTTGCCCTTATTTCACTGAACCAGACCTGCCACTGAGAAACATAGACATTAAATTTCTATGGTCCTTGGAAAGCATCGGCATAACAGATTCTCCAAAAGCATCGAGAGAGGAAGATGCAGTACGTCACTTTAATGAGACAGTGCAATATTCTGATGGCAGATACAATGTGAAATTTCCTTGGATTGAGTTCCCACCTGACCTTCCATCAAACTTTGGTTTAGCTTTTGGTCGACTTAGGAGCATACTGAAGAGAATAGACCAAGATACATTGAAGGAGTATGATACCATTCTGAGAAAACAACTTGAGTTGGGCATCATTGAAATAACGGAGATACAAAATGCAGAGGAAAATCATCCTGTTCATTACCTTCCTCATCACATAGTAAAGTCAACAGGAAAAAGGGGGAGGATTGTCTATGATGCTTCTGCCAAAACAACAGGCAGTAAAAGCCTAAATGAATGTTTATTTGCTGGCCCATCTATGCTTGAAGACCTGACTGCCCTTCTTATCAAGTTTCGTACGGGAAAAGTAGGCATGGTAGCCGATGTAGAGAAGGCTTTTCTTCAAGTCGGACTTCAAGAGGAAGATCGTGATGTCACTAGGTTCCTGTGGATTAAAGATTTAAGCAAAGAGCCAACAGAGGACAACCTCCTATATCTACGGTTCTGCAGGGTACCTTTTGGTGTGATTTCAAGTCCATTCCTACTTTCGGCCACAATTAGGCATCATATGGGCAGGTCAGGTCAAGAAATGCTGAAGACTATCGCAGACAGATGTTATGTAGACAACTTGGTTACAGGAGCAGACTCAGTTCTAGAAGCCCAGGTTGTTTTTGAACAAACTAGAAATGCATTTGACCGGCTGTCTATGAATATTCGTGATTGGGTTTCTAACAATGAAACGTTCATGAAGATGATACCTAAACCTTTAAAGCCTGACCAATACGAGGACACCAAGGTGCTTGGCTTACTCTGGGACATCAAAAACGACAAACTGAAACTGAGGGTCACAGAGAGTCACTGCAAGCCAGATGTTCCAGTAGACACAAAGAGAAAGGTTCTTCGTTCTCTGGCACGGATTTATGATCCTTGTGGATTTGTATGCCCATTAGTACTACCAATGAAAATCATATTTCAAAGGATCTGTGAAACCAAAGCAAAATGGGACACAAAGCTGACAGAAGATTTCATTGAAGCCATTGAGTCAAACTTACAAAGATTAAGATCTGCAATAGATATTGCTGTGCCAAGATATATTGGAATAGATGCACCAAAAGCAGAAATCAAATTCAGCCTGCACTGTTTTACAGATGCAGCCAAGCATGGATATGCAGCCGCCTGTTATGTGAAAGCAGAGTGCGGAGAGCAAAGCTCAGTATCTCTTTTAATGGCCAAATCCCATGTATCCCGGGCTCAAGATAAAGATGACCTAAAAATTCCAAAGCTAGAACTACTGGGGTTCTCAATAGGGAGCAGGTTATTGAAATATATTAGGAGCAACCTTGGGATACAAATAGAAGATCTGTATCTGTGGACAGACAGCTTAGTGGTACTTGGTTGGATGAAATCAAACAAACTCCTTCCACCATTTGTAGCAAACCGAGTAAATGAGATCAAGCGAGACCAACCACAAACAAATATGTGTTATGTTCATACCAAGTCCAACCCTGCTGATATTGCGACAAGGCCAGAACTGTTTGAAGAAAAAAGGGAGTTGTGGTATAATGGTCCAGAGTTTCTAAGCAAAGCTGAATCTTACTGGCCAGAAAGTCGACATTATGACACTCATATCACCTCTTTTTCTCTTGGGGAGGCCCTGGGCTGTGAGAGCCCAGCTGAGTTGATGGAACCTGTTGAAGACCCAGGTGATTTGACAGGACCTGCTTCTGGACAGGCAACAAGTCATGATGATATGAGTGATTTAATGGAATGTGATGAAGCCCCAAATGACTCTATGAATCACATAGAAGATATAAGCCAGCCTATTGAAACCGTCGGATCTGACTCATTTCTGCAAAAACAGAATGTGCAAAGCACTTCTATGAGTGAAAGTGTAGCTGACATTAAGAGATTGCAAGAAGAACACTTCCCAGATGAGCTCAGAGGAAAAAGGACACATTTATCAAAAAACCTTGACCTATTCCTTGACGTAGATGGACTGCTCAGATGCAGAGGTCGCATGACTAATACCACATGGGGCTATGATAAAAAGTATCCAATACTACTGCCAAGAAATAATGAGTTGTCAGATCGTATCATAAATGACACCCATTTACGCAATCACCATGTGGGTGCTTCACACACCTTGTACATTATGAGAGAGCACTATTGGATACCACAGGGTAAAACTCAAGTGCAAAAGGTACTTCGTAGATGTCCACAATGCATAAAGCATGGAGGTGGTCCTTACAGGCTACCAGCAACACCAGCACTACCACAAGAAAGAGTAAACTACACTGACCCGTTTACCTTCACTGGTATTGACTATTTTGGACCCCTATATGTGAGCACAAATAGAGGAAAGGAAAAAAGATGGGTGGCTTTGTTTACTTGCCTGACTGTGAGGGCAATACACCTCGAGATTGTGCAGGACCTATCAGCAGATGAATGTCTCTTGGCTCTAAGAAGGTTTGTGGCAGCACGAGGGGTACCGCAGAGGCTATATTCTGATAATGCTACTAACTTCAAGTTAGTCTCAGAACTGGTTGAAAAGCCCTACTGCATTGAGAAGAAAATCCAATGGAAATTTATTCCCCAACTGGCTCCATGGCATGGTGGATTTTATGAGAGGCTTGTAGCCTTGGTAAAGCACTCTCTCAAGAGAACCTTGGAAAAACACTTGGTTCAGGACAGCAAACTGCTTACTGTAATGAAGGAGGTTGAGGCAGTAGTCAATACAAGACCACTAACAAGAGTTGGTACTGAAGTGGAACATATCTTAAGACCAGCTGACTTTCTAAGCCTTGGAAAGTGCTTGACGATGAAACCTTCATCTCTAGACAATCCCATTGAAGGAACAACAACAAAAGTAGACTTGATCAATAGTTGGAAACGAGGACTGATGATCATGGAGGAGTTCAAGAGCATGTTTGTAGGGCAATATCTCTCAAGTTTAAGGGAGAGATACAAGCATGCACCAAAGCAACCCCGCATAATGTCTAATCGGGTTCCACAAATAGGGGATTTGGTCCAACTCAAATCGGATGAGAAAAATAGAAACAATTGGAAAACAGGGAAGATTGTTTCACTGGTTGAAGGCAGTGGACGGCAAGCATAGGGTCGCTAAAGTACAAGTGGAAAACTCGGTGCTCACACGATCTGTTGGGCACCTCTATCCACTTGAGGTGGACGAAGGTCCACCCGAAGTATCTGAACAAGAAGAGATGTCAGTCCACCAGCAACTACCTGATACTACTACTCCTAGTCCTGCTGTCGTCATAGAAGACTTGAATCCTGCTGATGCTACTGGTGAAGGCGCGGATACCGTGCCAGATTCACTAGGGCCTGGTCCAAGCAGGGTTGCTTCGTCAGAAGAGCAACCTTTGGAAGTGGAAGGCGGGGTCAAGAGAGACGCAGCCGTACGGGCAAGGAAGAAGATCCTAGAGTGGACGCGACTTCTGTTGGCCCTCTTGAAATAGACGCTTTTTGTTGTTGTTGGGAGTGTCGCGCTATATGCGAGTCACCGTCAACAATTGGTAAGTGTCACTGTCACTTAAATTATGTATCTATTCTTAGCACTATGGCAATACAGTTCAGTGCAGAGTGGTTGAACGAGAATTTTGTTCTGTGTACAGGTAGACAGAAAATGGGCGCGACGGCGGTAAGACGTATGGAGGTACAATGAAGGGTACCTCCTGGAGAACAAGGGTAAGCACGTGGGAGGCCGCTATGCCTCAAGGAAAATAACCAGGAAATATTCTGGTAAGTGCTTATAACTCATTATTCATAGGACCGCGAGGTGTAATAATGGGTAAACCGCATTCACATACGTGTGGAGCGGTAGGAAATATACATAGTCCAATCACACGCCACAAAGTAAATTAACATGGTAGTCATTGGACAGGGAGCCCCGAGGCTCACAATGGGTGTGTCCGGAAGCACACAGGCATAGCCATAATGTCACGGGCGACTTGAGTTGGGAAGCGGCCAGGACAAGTAGGGGATGGTGGTGGTCCTCTTGGGGGCTTTGCCCCCAAGTCCGGCAGGTGCCAGGGTTGGGGCTCTGTATACGTCATCCCCAATAATTCGAAGTAGTCCAGGGTCAGAGCTCTGTACACGCAGAGACTCAAGACAAGGTTAATGCGGGCTCTGGTTACCAGATCCCGCAGGACTACGTAAGGCACCAGGGCACTATTACGAGTGCTCAGACCGGAGGCATAGTCGTCCGTGATAGGGTGTCCGGCAGGTGCCAGGGTTGGGGCTCTGTATACGTCATCCCCAATAATTCGAAGTAGTCCAGGGTCAGAGCTCTGTACACGCAGAGACTCAAGACAAGGTTAATGTGGGCTCTCTTGTTACCAGATCCCGCAGGATTACGTAAGGCACCAGGGCACTATTACGAGTGCTCAGACCGGAGGTATAGTCGTCTGTGATGGGGTGTTGAAGGGCACTCCTTCTAGGACTCCCCCGCATTTAGCGGGGACAATGGAATCTGGTAATAGCCTCAAGGCTATGTGAGGGTAGCTAGCGATAGCAGATTTCTCAATAGTTGTTATTATTTCATGTATATTATAAAATGTATGCGTTCTTTGTTGCCCAATTTATATCTATACCTACTAGGATTCAGGCATCTTTACGTAAAGGTATAGAAGGCGCGACAAAGAGAATTCAATAATGACTCGACTGGACGACTCTGTACTGTAGTACCTATACATATTATTATGTTTATGGGATTTGACGACGGTGCGGGGCGCGGAGCGCGAGGCCGGCGTTTAGCGGCGAGACAGCATCATTTTGTTAAAATACCTATTTTTCTGTGGGAGCTTCTCTTCAGTGGCCTCTTAATACGTCTTTTATTGGGATCAGAAAGTATAAATTCGGGTTTCGGCCGCTGTCGTTTGGTTTTGGCTTCTACGGATGTATCTGATGCTACCACGTCAAACATCCGGCATATTTTGGCGAGTTCGATGGTCATCGTTTGATTTTGATTTGGTGGTTCGATTCATCGACTTGTCTTGTCGTGGGAAATTTTCGCACATACTCGCCATCTGGTCCAGTAAGTGGTACTCTACGATGGTCCAGGATTTCAACCCGTTAACTATTCAAAATATCGACAAATGTGGTGTCGTCTGCTTGCCTCACATTCTGTGGCAGTTTGCAGAAGCTATATAACGTCCATAAATCCATTTCAGCACTTAAATATGGCGGTTGTTTAAAGCAGTAGTATACAATAAATGATTCTGATTCTGATTCAGTATGCCCCGCTGACAGATTTAGCTACTAGTGGAAGCTGCATCAAGTCACTAAACAGTAAAATGTTAACACTGCCAAAATAATCATTTCTTGGAGTTATGTATGAAATGCCTTTCTCTCTGAAGGCGTTCTCCGGTCAAAAAACGCATGGTCTCTGTCCTGCTGCATGCCGGTGATTTATTTATTTGTATTACTTGTGTCTACAAGAAGCAAGTGTAGAAACGGATAAGACAATATTTATTACTTTTGATATTAGTTGACCAATGTATATTGAATACTACTGTTATATATTTTTGTTATGTACTAAGCAAGCTCTAGACGCTGATAGTAAAATTTGTAAAATTTTCACGATTTTTTTTTTTATTTTATTTTAATTTCATGAACTATGGCCCCCTCTTTAAATTTTTTTAAACTTTCACTAGCCTATGTTACCCGGAATAACTCAACGCTTCTAATGATATGACAAACATCAAAATCGGTTCAGCCGTTACGAAGTTATGGTGGAATAAAGAAACTCACAAACATACATACATACATGAACCCTAAAAACATAACTCTCCTTTTTTCAGGCAGTCGTGTAAAAACTCACAAACATACATACATACATGAACCCTAAAAACATAACTCTCCTTTTTTCAGGCAGTCGTGTAAAAAGAACCATGAACTTGTATTCTGCTGCAATCATGTTTTAATAAAGAGCCAATTTGGTAGTGACGCAAGCTTGTGATTCTTCGGGAGAAGAAGACCTTGTTTTCTTAGACTATGGTTTTCACAAAGTCAGTTTCCTCTTGTCACCATTTAAATTTAAAATATGGCTGTGTTGGTATGAAATATTTTTATTTTAGAATAATTCTCAGACATGTTTCACAAGAGAAAACTAATAAACTGTCCTACAATTATTAATTCGAAGCGTTGCCTTCCATATCGAAACTTATTCAAATAATTTCATTAAAAAAAATAACTAAAGTATATTTTATTTACGCATTTAATATCTAAAAATACACAAATTACAGTGCGCGCATTGGTTTTAAAGATTTTTTTAGCACCTTTTACTTTATAATTAAATCCGCACATAACAAGAAGCATACAATATCACAACATACCACATAACATTATGAAAAATATATCTTAAATCTTATAATATTGCATTCAATGTTTGTTTTGTAATTATAACTCCATTAAAACTATACTAAAACAGTGTTGTCTTAAAACTGTTTATCTTCAGTTATTTGGGTTTTAAAATTATGTTAGCAATAATAGCTATCTCAACCAAGTCTAGTAATAGTCTTAACACTCACTAGAAATCCAAATTGTAATCTAAAAATTGTCTTGTAGCATTCTAGAATGCTTGCTTGAGAAAGCAGTTAAGAATTAACTCCTAACAGAAGCTTAGACGTTCTTGAGGGATATTTTACTCTTATGGTAGATTAGCGTGTTAAATTCTATTAGATATCTTAAAGACATTCTATAGATATGTGTGTGCTCCTTGGGCAATTGGGCATGCACGTCAATCCATACTCTATACCCTCTTCCAATAGGTTACAATTACAGCGAAATAAGTTTGTGATGAACAAACAAGAAATCCTTGCATTATACAAATTAATTACTCGAAAACCAAACTACGGTATGCGCTGGGTGATAGCTACTTTCTAGTTCTCAATCAAATACTATATTCTCTTCAATTATGTTTTTTTTATTTTTTTTTTTTTTTTTTTTTATGCCTGATAGGTTAGCCTTTGACCACTATCTCACCTGATGGTAAGTGATGATGTGGTCGAAGATGTTGTTCAGGCTAACCTAGAATTACTGGCTCTCAAGGACAGCTGCCGGAACACACCGTTAGGTGCTTGGCGACAGATTTTCAACTTGAGGGTGGTAGCTAGCCAGGCGGGCATTCGCAAAGTGCCCTACCACCATGCTGTAACGACTGCCATCCTAAGACAACAACCGGGACCGACGGCTTAACGTGCCCTCCGAAGCACGGAAGCGCTCAGTAGTAATGTCACCAGCGGTCACCCATCCAACTCATGACCGCGGCGGACGTTGCTTAACTTTGCTGATCGATTCAGAATGGTTAAGCAAACTTCGATACGAGCGCTTCAAAAGTGTAAGAACGCTTCTTTGTGTTTGGAACACAAGTAATTCGTCTAAGTTGATTTTGAACTGGCAAAAGCGTCATTCTATTTTACATCTGACCATTAATTCTAGGTTAGCCTGAACAACATCTGCAGCCACATTATTTAACCTTCAGGTGAGATAGTGGTCAAAGGTAAATCTATCAAAATTAAAAATTACTATTAGATCATTTGAAATTGACTTATGAAATCGTGGCAGGAAATTTCCTTATACAGCAATGCACAAACTTTAGGTAGAAAATCTGTAGCCAAGCACCTAACAGTGTCTTCCGGCAGCTGGAGTTGTGGGCTTGTAGGTGCTTACCTAGAAAGTAGAACTTTACTCTAATAGCTGCTTCTACACCTGCGACCAACACATTCGACCGCAACTTCACTGACCATCAGTGATGTTCGCCATCAGGAGATATCGAATAAGACTAGCAGCCATGATAAAAAGGAGAACCTATTATCGTTATATGAAAAGGCAGGAATCAATTTTATGAACTTACTCGTACTTCATACTTGCGAATGCCATTTATGGTGTTAACAGATCTGTTGAACATTTTTTTTTATATTAATCTACCCGTAATCACTACCACTGCATATAGGGTTTGTAGCTCAAGATCAATATGTGATATATACGCGTTTTAATCCGTAAACGTATTTTTAATTATTACGTTGTACTGACTTGTACTCATTAGTTTTTGTTTTCTGTTAACTTATAGTTAGTATATACTTATCAGTTTCATTTTTAGAGTTCCGTACCAAAAGGGTAAAAACGGGACCCTATTACTAAAACTTCGCTGTCCATCTGTCCGTCTGTCACCAGGCTGTATCTCAAGAACGGTGATAGCAAGACAGTTGAAATTTTCACAGATAATGTATTTCTATTGCCGCTATAACAACAAATACTAATAATAAAATAAATAATTAAGGGGGGGCTCCCATAAAACAAACTTGAATTTTTTCTCGTTTCTTGCTCGATACTATTAACGGTGACAGGTAGACTCTTTAACTATTCACAAAATATATAGTTTTATGTTCTTTTTAAATATAATTAATTAAAATAAAATAAATAATTAAAGGGGCTCCCATACAATAAAGAGGTTTTCGCCGTTTATTTAATTTTAAAGTTTCTGTAACTTGCAAGATTAGGTTACAGATAATGGTACGGAACCTTTCGTGCGCGAGTCCCACTCGCACTTGGCCGGTTTTTTGTAATGATATCATACAGTTTCCGGCTTATGAATATAAGGTTCTGTTCCGTTTTATCCTGTTGGATGTCGAAAAACACATCTAAGGGAAAGAAATCACTAAATAAACTGTATGCCACTGGTCACTGCGGTGTGAGTGGGTTATGCTGCACAATGGGTTTCTTTACTAGTTTAATTCTTTGATAATCTAAGAAGAACAGGTATACTATCATTGATTTTCAAGCTAGTTGGGTACTGAGCAAGTGGCCTGAAAACAAAAATGTTTTTTTTACACTCATTATGTCCTAGGCAGGCTCGTACAAAATCTATCGCCAAGCACCTAACGCTGTGATTCAGCAGCTGTCCTTGAAGACTAGTAATTCTAGGTTAGCCTGAACAACGTCTTTGACATCATCATCACTTACCATCAGATGAGATAGAGGTCAATGGCATATAAAATTGCAATTAATAATTGTTATTAATCAATTCCTTTTGGAGTTTGTATGGTGGAAAAGCAATCGAGGTAGCTATTTTTTTTTAAGCAGCATTAGTTTTGTTAACTGAAAGGCATACTTGTATAAAATCATTATAATGTTCTATACCTTTCTAGTATTTACAATAGTGACTGATTTCGTCGTAGCTTTTGTAAAATAATCTCTATTTTTGCATAGAAAATGACTGTCGCCAGCGGCCGTAAAACTTTTGTCTCTGTTATTTTTCACATGGGTGTAAAATAGCACAAACGAGTGCGAACTAGCGGAGCTCGCCCATATGACACTAGGTTCTGTTGTTTGTTTTCAGAATGGTAAAAAAATAAAACACTTCATGCACAACAAATAAAATGATGCGGAGATAAAATACCGTTGGTCGTGGTAACTTTTTAGAGTTGCGAACTCAAAAGGCAAATCGAAGCCATACTCCGCTGTCAGACTGTCTGTCTGTTCGTCTGTATGTCACAGATCTTTAGATCGCAAACGGTCAACGTCTAAATTTCAGGTTTAGAAACTTGAAATGATACCCTAAAAATACCATATTTTATCGTTATATACATATATATATATATATATATATATATATATATATATATATATATATATATATATATTATATACATATATATATATGATCCGAAGATCACAAGATGATAGTTTTTATCATAAAAGAAAATAATTATTATTATAATTGTGATAAACTACCTAATAACCTAAATAATACGGCATAACTTACGTGAATAATCAGAACTATAGTTTCAACCACATACTTACGGTACTGATACGTTGCATAATTATGATAATTTTAGGCCCAAAGAGCGAATAAATGTTGCAACTTTACGGTCTAAGGTGTATATATATAGACAATACTTTATTGTTTTAAGTCGTGTTTTAAAAGAAATTCTAAGCAATGATGGCTCAGTGGCATTGGCTATGGACTGCCGCGCAGCAGGTCCATGGTTCAAATCCCGCCGCGGGCTTAAGCTTCCGCATGGTGGAAGGGCATTTTGCGAATGCCCGCCTGGCTAGCGACCACCCACCCCACCCACAAGTAGAAAATCTGTCGCCAAGCACCTAACGGTGTGTTCCAACAGCAGTCGTTGAGAGCCAGTGAAATTACAGGCACATGAGACTTAACAACTATGTCTCAAGGTGACGGGCGCAGTGCGTTCGTAACTTGTGACGAAATGTATCTGTTATAGGCAGAGGTTAGTCCACTTAACATAAGGAGGACCTCAATCTTGTTCCGTCAAAGTAAAATAAAATAAAAAAAAAACTGAATTTTACATGCATATTTGAATGATTGCAAATGTTGTTTTACATTAGAATTTAGTAGCGATCGTAACGAAGTTTGCAATCTACTACTAAGCGTTTCCGTGCTTCGACCCGATGTTCCTACGAAGGTTGCATGTTATATGTTGTTGCATGGTAATAGGGTATTTATTGACATTAGGCCCTGTGGAGTGCAGGGTTAGAAATGCACCTCCCCATATCATACCGTGGGTGTCGTAAGAGGCGATTAAGGGAAAAATACTGGAAGGTGGGCAGCAGCGCCTTATAAAGAACTGCCAACTTACACTGCGATCCCCAAGACGCCTGCCAAGCGTGAGGATTATGGCAAATACCCCCTTAATAGGGGAGGCTGTGTTCAGCAGTGGACGATCCGGCTGTTACAGTACAGTACAATAGGGTATTTGGGAAGGTTGGATTTCAGCTTTTGAATCTCCAAAAAATTTTTACAAAAAAGTAAATCCACCCAAGTTTGGGTTAGACTTGCGATAAGTATTCTGAACAAAAATGATGTTGTTTTGTACTTGTAATTCCATAATATGTGTATCCCGGTTTAAGGCGAAAGATAAGGCCGATTGTTTTTGTGTATTAAGTACGTCCGCGCGCCATTTGTGCAGTAAGAATTGCATGAGTCGGAATTAGTAGACGGCACCCTGCCTAACTATTATTGAATCATATTTTCGGGCGAAACGTAGTTGATTTTCTTATTTGGTAGTATGGATTCAGCAGGTGCCAATAGCTTTTACTACGATTATTAAATTCTTATTCTTGATTACTGTTCGAAGAAATTGACTACGAAAACATTCGTACGACCCTAAAGAATAACTGACTCAGGTTTTGTACCCAATGAATTAGAAACACCTCCTAAAAAATACTGAAATCTCGGTATTTCAATTTTTTTTTATAGCCTGGGTGGTAATTCTATTCTACTATAACTAACAAAATGCATTTGAAACCTTGATAGCAAACTTCAGGATACACATGTGTATCATAAAGTATAGGATATATTTATTTCAACGCTATATTTTCGCACCGAAACATGCCTAAAAACACCTCGTTTTTTTGTTTTCCCCTTACCATTTGCCTTAGTAAATAAAAAGGATCGAAACAAAAGTAATACGACAAAACCTCTCACTCACACACCATAGACAGCAATGCGAGAGGTTTAGCGGCGCCACTTTCGTTTCAATTCGTTTTGAAAGCGTACGTATGTTTATGAAACCGAATTCTTCTTAGTCGTCACACTCTTGACAGAGTGGTCGTGGTCATAACATCAGGAGTGGTGACACGCCTTACAACCCGTCGCCATTCCTTCCGCACCGCTGCCTTCCTGGTACACTCGTGGAGTGGGCGATCCAGAGCAGCCTTCACTTGGTCCGTCCAACGCATGGGTGATCTGCCGCGAGCTCTTTTGCCATCCACTTTTCCCTGTACTACAAGGCGTTCCACAGACATGGCTCCTTGCCGCGAAACATGTCCAAAGAAACTGAGAATGCGACCCTGTACGATGGAAGAAAGGCGTTGTTTGACCTTGAGTTCGTCAAGTATGGAAATATTGGTTCGATGATATGCTAAGCATTTTTCTCCAACACCACATTTCCAGAGCGTCTATTTTTTTCTTCTCAGTCTCTCTTAGCGTCCGTGTCTCGGCACCGTAGAGAAATATAGGAAACACTAATGCCCTAACAAGTCGCATTTTTGTGGCTTTTGTGATGTTCCTGTTTCGCCATATTTTCCCGAGCCTATCCATAGCCGACCTTGTGATAGCCATACGTCGTATAATCTCTTCTGCGCATCCACCGTTGTTTGAAACCAGTGCTCCAAGGTATATGTAAGAATGAACGACGTCGCAATTCGCAATTTTCGTAACTTCGGGCGAGTTTTACCGAATTACATCAAATATATTATCTAGGTATATGTTGTTCCGCACTTGGCCGATTGGACTTTTACTTGTAATTGTTCCTAATAGGCGAGATTAATGTCATATGGCCTTTCCAATATCTGATAGAGTAGTAATTTCAAGCATTATCATCTGTGATTACCATGCAGACTCTCACACTGTATAGGCCGAATCCTAAATAAGTAATTATAATCACTTTGCAATAACACATTATATGCTATTGTATAAAGTCAGTAAAGATAGTTTTCTATACTTGGATATTAAATAAAGCAATTTTATAGAAAAAGCTCGGCTCTGATAGATTAAAGCGTGACAGTCATTAGCAGTAATCAGTCAAGGGAACTAAGCAGGGCGGCCTTCCGACAGCTAACTGCCACTTATCTAAATAAGATCGCAGTGCGTGATGAATTTTAAGTTTACGTTCGTTTTACTTACAGGAACAATTTTACATAAAAATTTGCTTTATTATAAAATATCTGTAAGATAAATGAAATAAATAATTTGAATAACCGCTACGATGCCCCACTATCTTGTAGGTGTGAGAGTAAAAACATTGTTTTGCAATCTATGTATTGAAATTGTTTTAAAAATGCTTGGTAGCTATTTGGAGTTTCGAACCAATTCACAATTTAAAGGCCGAGTAATTTTTTTGCAAAAAAAATCTGGCGTAACTTGGACATTTTATGTGACGGGGAGTACAAGCTCGATGATATGTTTTTTAAGTTGATGCCCAACTGTTCACCAAATATTTTGATTCAGTCAGTAAAAGTATAAGAATACTCGAAAGAACACAATCGCTACTATATAAGTACTAAGTTGTGTGTACGGTACCTGAATCTGTTCAAAAATAACAAGTTGTGCCTACAGGAAGGATAACTGAATATCCGCCTTCACATAGCCTGCATCATTCTTCCCTCCACCGACCAATCTCCAACGTTTGTTTCCCACTCTATTCACGTGACATTGGCGAAATTGTGGCGACCCCGCAGAAGCCATGAGAAGTTGAAGTTGAAACAATAATAGATATTTAAATTTCATAATGACATTCATAAGCGTCCAACAGGTGCACCGCCTCACGGAGCACATCATTGAGGGCTTCAATAAGTACCCCAAACCCCAGACTACGCTAGCAGTCTTCCTCGACGTAGCGAAAGCTTTTGACAAAGTCTGGCACAATGGCTTGATCTACAAGCTATACCAATTTGGCGTGCCAGAACGTCTTGTGCTCATCCTACAAGACTTCCTTAAAGCCAGAAGCTTTCGCTATCGCGTGGAAGGCACCCTCTCCTCCCCCCACCCAGTCAGAGCCGGAGTCCCTCAGGGCTCCGTGCTATCACCTATTCTCTTTGCACTGTATACCAGTGACATCCCACGCTCTCAGCCCAAAGTATTCCTAGCCCAATATGCGGACGATACCGCCATTTACACCACTGGGTGGCATATCAACAGACAGTCCTATTTCGTCATTCAACGGGCCGTCACCGAGATCGGTGACTGGTTCCGAAAATGGCGCATCGCGGTCAACCCAGCTAAAAGCACAGCTATGTGCTTTACTGAGAAGACACGCTCCCCTTACCCGAAACCGCTTATTTTGTTCGACGAACCCATTCCCTGGGTTCCTAGAACAAAATACCTCGGAGTCACCCTTGATCGTCATCTCACCTTTAACGATCACATAACAACCGTCCGTAACAGAGCGGCCTTCGTAATGGGTCGCCTTGGTCCCCTACTTCGCAAAGAGAGTAAAATGTCTCTTAGTAATAAGAAGACACTTTACACTGCCTGCATCCGCCCCATCATGACTTACGCATCAGTAGTGTTTAGTCATGCTAGTGAGGCCCACCTTCATAAACTTCAAGTCATCCAAAACCGTTTTCTTCGTAATGCAACCGGCGCGGCGCCCCGTGGTATATCCGGAACACCGAGTTGCATTGCGACTTAAACCTTCCCTCTCTAGCGCAGTTCAATAAGGACTGCGCCCGCCGATACTTTGATCGAGCGCCCCACCACCCGAACCCATTGGTTGTCCAGGCATCGAACTACTCGACTGCCTCTTCTATCCCATTTTTCAAACCCCCCCGTCGCCGACCACGGCAGGTATTAGACGACCCGGATGACCCCATCGCAGTCATTACATTGGCAGCTTTAGCGTTATCCGCAAGTCGTCGAGGTAAAATCCCCAGGTGTGAGGTAATCAGAGGTCACACAATCAAACACCGAACTCGCCGGCGAGCTCGAGGCAAAAACAAGGTCACGATAAATTGCTCTCCAAATAGTCAAAGAGTATTATTCAGTAGGGCCCAATTGTGCAACACTGCAGTTGCACAGAGGCATTTTGCTCCGATCCCCCCCATGTCTCTCGACAGCGAGACAAGCCGAGGTCCGAACCACAGTGGTGCCCTTGAGCTCGCTGTCAACCCCTCCTATAATAGCGGTACGTTTTCGGCGTCCGCAGGAGACGGAGGTAGAAAGCGCTTTTCGCCTTCTACGCCCGTCTCGGGAGAAGTGCCTTCGGCACTTCTCCCTCCCGGGCTATTGTAGGGCCAGGCCCTCGCCCAAAACCCGGTGGAGCTGGACGACCGCACAGGCGGTAGCCAGCATCTATGTCCTCCCTAAACAAACAACAACGACATTCATAAGCATCTTCACTGTCATGTTATCCAGGAATTACGATTTTTTGGACGATAAAAATAGCCTATGGTATTCTCTAGCTTTTAAATTTTGTCTTGCCGAAAATTAAATCAATCTGTTGCACCATGAATGAAAGACTAACCAACAAACTCAAAAACACATTTTCGCATTTATAATAGGTGTGGGGTTTATATAGTCTTTTAGGTAGGTACATGTCATGTGCAGTAAGCTTTCATTTTTTCACATTTACTAACAATATATTTAATATATCTATTATTTAAAAAATGGCGCGGTAGTATATATAATTAACCTTTATAATCTTATAATATTGATCCTTAACTAATCAGTACATAATAATTTTATTTGTTATATAATTTGCTATAATTTCAATAACAATGGTTTATATCATTAGTATCTACACGATATACGTATCTTAATGATTTTGACAAGCAAATATACCATCTCTTAAACTTTTGCGAGTAGTATGTACAGCAGTTACGTGCTGAGGACCGCGCTCGATGCTGTGCACAATCGTGACTCCCAAACGAAGAACTTCAAATAAGTTCAAAACTGGTCGGAGCAATATCCGGTAAATATTACGAGAGTCTTAGCCAGTTACTAAATAATAAGTACGTACACGGCTGTTACTAATATTTCTGAATTGAATTTGGAATTTAAGTATTCCAATAATGAATATAATTAAAATGAATGGCTTCGCTTAGTGGGCGCAGATATGGCAAGAAAGTTATACAGTTCATTAAAAAGAGAAAGCAGATGCTAAACATTAAAAATCATTCTAATAATTACGTCTACGATTTAGTAATACTATTAATTATTATCACCATCAAACAGTAAAATCCATTCACATCTATACTGGTGGCAACGTGGCCAGGATATACTAGATCAACTATCACGTAAATATTTCATCGTTGGCACATATCCATAAGTTAGTATCGAAGGTCTGTGGTAATGTCGCCGAGGGAATGTAGCTCGCGCAAATCGGAGCGGAACGAGTATACAACCCGATTTCTGTATACATCCAATTATTTACCTGTACAGAGTTGCCGGTTGCTGCGTAATCAAAATGTTCTCCACCACATTCCCTGAATTGAATTTTCCGTTCATCTCTTAATGGCTGGCTTTTACTCTATATCAACAGAGGCTGTCAATATATTTGTTTAGTGGAAATGGTAATTTTGGGGCATATTAGGTACATGAAATATTTTATTGTAAGACTTGTCTACAAAGAGCACACTAGGTATATATTTCCAGAACTTGGCCACTTACTTAAACAATAATAAAAGAGCCAACATGACATAAGACTCTTATTAATTCTCGTTTATTACCATCTTTTGAGGATGGAGCGACAACTATAGTTCATGTTTTGCGAATTAAATTACAGAATTACAACAGGAGGAAAAATTATCACCACTGCCTATGACAGATGCATTTTGTCACAAGACGAACTGCACTGCATCTATTGGCCTGAGACATAATTATTTTCAGGGGCTCACAATAGGCCTTTATTTTATACAAGCTGTACCCGCAACTTCATTCGCGATTGCCGTACCTGCAGACTAAATATTAAAATTTGAGCACTGTTCACATTTAAGCAACGCTGTGGTCTGGGGTGAAGGACTCTTAGTAAAGCATAGCTCAGAAAGGAGCTTTTTACTTTGGATTTGTACATTTTTGGTAGAACAAAAATATTTCCATTGCCCAGTCTCCGATATGCATCCAGCAAAAGATAGATAGGTCAAAAAACTGATAGTGGCGAATGTTCCAGATTTTAGTTTTATCTTAGCAAGCTTGCAAAACTAAATAAGGGTGCCGGGCTGCCCGTGGGTTGCCGAGCTGCCCGTGGGGTGCCGGACTGCCCGTGGGGTGCCGGGTGCCCGTGGGGTATTGGGCTGCCCGTGGGGTACCGGGCTGCCCGTGGGGTGCTTAAAGTACCATGGTTAAAGTACCAGTATTCAATAAAAAAAAGGAATAATTGAAATCGGACAATGCGTTAATGAATTACAACTTAGTGTACATTTTGAACAAATGGTACAAAGTTGTTTAATTACTATGCGTAATAATCACAAAAACTTAAGAGGGAGTTATTTTATTTTTTCTAAATTACTAACTTAAACTGATTGCAAATCGTATTTCAGTCGATTGAATCCTCACCCCTAGATATCAACTTACATTTTACGTGCTAACAATCTTTAATAGGGCCCATGATAAAACTTGCTTACGTGCGCACTCATATCCCAAGCCGCCTTTAGAATTGTAAACTGTGTATTTTCCACTTTCCCACAAAGGTCCCATAACGAAGTGAAATAGCCGAGTAAGAAGGTCTTAATGTTGCAGTTAGCCGGGAATTCCCCTTGTGAATGCGGGGTCATTAGCGCTATGTTATTGCATGTCCGTAAGACTACGAGCTACGGGACTCGGGGCACTGCCAGTCACGTTTAATCTGAAATTCTTATACTCTAAACGATAATACCGTTTTGAGCTTTTTTCGTTTGATACGTCACACGCTTCTGCAAATAAGCTACAACCCGATAATTATGCTTCTTTTAATCAAAATCGGATTCTATGATATCCTCAAAGCACAATCAAATGTTTAAAACAAATTACACAATTGTCATTGTATTTTGGAAAAACATAGCTTACGTTTGAAAGTTCTGATGGTACTTACTAACACACAATAACAAGAACTAGCTCATCATATTTTCCAAAACTTATCTAAGCGCTTTGTTGATGCGACGCGTGATCAAAATGCTGGCACCTATTTGGCTCAACGAATAAGCATTGCAATTCAAATCTGCCAATATGCTGGGCACGATACCAACTGGTAGTGGGCTGGAGCATTTGGGCTGCCTGTGAGTCGGCAATGAGTTATAGGTTGCCTAAATGCTTTTATTGTAGTAGCTGTAGTATTGTCTATAGTTCTTAGTATTTTGTTAAAAAAGGCATACCGCCGGTAATTAGAACTAGATACCTAAATAGTCTTGGTAAATTTGTTTTGAGAGCCAGCACTTCTAGGTTAGTCTGAACAACTTCTTCGACCACATCATCACTTACCATCTGATGAGATAGTGGTGAAAGGCTAACCTATCCGGCAAAAATTCTTTCTATTTTGTCAATTACGTTACATTTGTGACTGACTTCGAAATAGGAGGAGGTATCAACAAGTCGTCTGTTTTTAACCGACTTCCAAAAAAGGAGGAGGTTCTCAATTCGTCTGTATTTTTTTTTTTTCTTTTAAGTTTGTTACCTCAGATCTCTTGACTGGGTAAACCGATTTTGAAATTCTTTTTTTGTTTGAAAGCTGATGCTTGTCGTTTGGTCCCATTTTAAATTTCATCAAAATCAGTCAAGCCGTTTTTGAGGTACACAAAAAAGATTGAAAAAAAAAATTTTACAAAAAATGGAACCGACTTCAACACCCAAAAGTGTGAAATAACTTGTCGAAGTCGGTATCATGCCCACAATATTGTGATAATAGGTACTTTTGAACCATCATGGTACCGACTTCAACAAGTTATTTCACACTTTTGGGTGTTGAAGTCGGTTCCATTTTTTTTAATTATTTTTTTTGTATGTTTTTAACTTAGAAATTTAGATTTGGGTGAACTGACTTTGATAATTCTTTTTTTATTTGAAATTTAATCTTGGTTGGAAAGCTAGCTTGTCGTCTGGTTCCATTTAAATTTCATCAAAGTCTGTCAAACCGTTTTTGAGTTACACTCCAATGCCTAAAAAATAATATCCTACATTGTGGACATAGTCGTTGATAGTGAATGACAATCAATCCCGTCAGTAGCAAGGGTCACTAAAAGGGTGAATTTTTTTTACCAAGAAATGGAACTGACTTCAATTCTCAAAACTGTGAAATAACTTGTGGAATTGGTTACCTTGTGCACAATATTGTGATAGTAGGTACTTTTGAATTATCAAGGTACCGACTTAACAAATTATTTCACACTTTTGAGTGTTGAATTCGGTTCCATATTTTGGTGAAAACTTTTGCGTAATATTAATAAAAGACAGTATCTTTATGAAATGTTTTCTTAGAGATGCATGGAGTATCGATATACCTTTCATTTTATATCGCTCTTATCTAAGTCCATATTTGCTTCTCTTAAGTAACTAACTGAATTGATAATATAAACACGACTGTAGCGCGTCGATGTTAGGGTAAATTTGCATATCAATAGCTGTGAATCTGAAATCAAAAGCAAACGAGTTTTCACGGCATCCAGCATTCTGAATTTGTTTCAACAGTTACTATTTCAACCAAAATACACAGTATACATAAACTACAATGGGACCAATACTTGCATAACATACTAAAGATTCAATAACGGCCAGACGTATGGCCGTCTGTCATGTCTTACTAAACTGGTATACGCATGTGTCTTGCCGCAGAACAGATTGCTTGAGAATTGCAGGTGGAGTAAGCGACATCAATAAATCAGAGTTACCGGTTTATACTTACATGTACTGTTGCAAATAAATTTTAGGTTTGAAAAGTAATATATCATCTTTCTCGATCGAGTGCTCGTTGACTGAAAAACCTCCTGAGGATGCTTTGTGTAGAAGCGGCATGCGTTGAAAATTCTTCCGCTTTGGCTGCGTTGCGTTTATGGCGTCGCGTTGGCTTTTACAGGAAAATTAGGTGGAATTCTCAATATATTAAACTTAAAAAATAAATCCAATATTTTAGTGTTTGATTAAAATATTTTGAAATATTTATTATTATTATAACAAATCACCATTGTTGCGTCGCTGATATATATCCTGAAAAATATACTAACGTCTAAAATTTATCAGTTTTGTATTATATCAATGATTTTTTTATTATATTATTTGTATTATATTATATTATACACTTTAGCGCCGTTACATCTTTCTGAAACCTACGTGAGGGCTGGCGCTGCGGCTACTTCGGCGGAGCAACTCAAGCGGCGCAAATATGCTAACCTCGGTATGGGTTACATATTTGAGCCGTTTGGTGTAGAGACGTTGGGTCCGTGGGGACCGGGAGCTCATCGTATTTTCCAAAACTTATCTGAGCGCTTGGTCGATGCGACGCGTGATCAAAATGCTGGCACATATTTGGCTCAACGAATAAGCATTGCAATTCAACGGGGCAATGCTGCCAGCATGCTGGGCACGCTGCCAACTGGGAGTGGGCTGGAGCATTTGGACTGCCTATGAGTCTGCTATGACTTATAGGTTGACTAAATGCTTTTATTGTAGTAGCTGTATATAGTAGTATAGTATTGTATATAATATAGTGTTGTATTTAGTTCATAGTATTTTGTTTAATAAAAGCATACCGCCGGTAAAAAAAAAAAAATATTACATATATTTAATCTACTGTGCCCCGTGTGTTTAATTATTTGGGCGGTTGCTTGCCAATAGTAGTTACATTAAGTCATAAAAATATTTTTATTTATTGATATAAGAATTTTGAAGCAGTGATAGCGCAGTGGCTTTGGCTATGGACTGCCGCGCAGCAGGTCCATGGTTCGAATCCCACCGCGGGTTTGAGCTTCACCGCATGGTGGAAGGGCATTTTTGCGAATGCCCGCCTGGCTAGCGACCACCCTCAAGTTGAAAATCTGTCGGCAAGCACCTAACGGTGTGTTCCGGCAGCTGTCCTTGAGAGCCAGTCATTCTAGGTTAAGCCTGTTAACACCTTCGACCACATCATCACTTACCATCAGGTGAGATTGTGGACAAAGGCTTACCTAACAGCAATAAAAAAAAGACTTTTTTTATATGTCCGTTACAGGATAATGTCCTAATAAAGCTTCGGGTTGCTAACCAACATATAAAATAACTGAATGATAAAAAAGACAGTTAACATGCAGCGCGTTTCAAGTTTTCGGTTAAAACTTGAAACGCGCTGCATGTTAACTGTCATATATACCAAGAACTGTCCATCGGTATGGATATGCTAAATCGATGACTATGAAACGCAAAGATAGTGTTTATTTAATAAATAAGTTCTTGGTAGTATAACCGGCACTTACTCGAACATTCTGAAACAGGCCCTAAATCTTACAACTATTTTGTAGATTTTTAAGTACTAACACCATACTATAATTGTTTACAAATAAAATATGACTTAACAAACAAACATTTTCTTAATTAGCTGAACTCCGTAGAGAAGTAGACATTTGCATTTCCACGTGATTCGAGGGTAGTGTGACCTAATCAACATAGTGTGAACAGACGTAGATTCAATTAGGAAGGTGCAAGGGTGTAGGAACCCAACACGGCACATGGCACACGGCACCATGTCGTGTGAAGCGCTTGCGGTTTCCTGCACCCACAGCACTTAAGGCTTCTAGAATGCTTCCACGTTTTGTAAGTTACAAGCGAACGCGATAATAAAAATGGTATATGAATATACCTTTATGATTAATTGCAAAAAATAATCTACAAAATTTTTAAGGGTTCAATTATTAAGAACGTGCGTTCGTTTTACCACAAGTCAAATTCTACGCGATCTATATTACGCGGCGAACGGCTCAGCTCTGACGCACACTACGATAGTATCTTTGTGAGCAAGAGCGCTATGATGCGAAAAAAATTGATACTTTTATTTATTTGAATTTTGAATCGGTTTCATGTTGTGAATATAATTATTTACTATAGTAAAACTGTTTACAAGCCAAATCTGTAGGTACATTGAATTTTTTTTAAATAATGGTTGCGTTATATTTTATCTATACAGAAGCCAAATCATTTTGTTAACGTATGTCTGTCTATCCCTTCAAACGCTGGCAGTACTTTAATAAAACTTGGCATGTCTATAGCTTTAAGTCTGAGATGACATTAAGGATATTTTTTTAAATAACGGTCAAGTGCGGGCTGCACCAAACAATAAGGAAGTCTTATTTAGGTTTCCGTAGTAAAACAAGGAAAATTTATCTTGAAAACTTACGTTGTTTTGACACATTTTTTATCATAAATACCTAATTTTGGTTAGTATATTAGTATATTATAACCTTAGTTTGGTTTTGCCATGTGCGTTTCGCCATCTGTCTGTATGTTACAGCCATTTTATTGAGACACTATTAGCACTGGAAGATTGAAATTTGGCACATGTAGGTAAAAATATTACGAGTTGCTCTCATACCTAAATAGATATTCCATTAATTGGGGTATAAAATGAGGTTTCTTGTTAGGTTTCCGTTTACGAAATATTCAGCAATAAACTAACGTTTTTTGTTTTTGAGTTGCATGTCCCTTCTAACTCACGAAGCCCAAAATTTTAAAAACTCAAGGTCCTATTTGTACCTAAATGTACGAAATTACAAACAAGATTATAATGACGACCTAGACTACTAGTTTACGAGCCATAGCTGACCAAGTGAACGCGTAGTTCAGGCCGCGTGAACTCTCAACAAATTCCATAGTAAGAGACAGAATCTTACCGTAGAAAACTTTGATGGCGATTAACGTAAAAACTAGTAAAAAGTTAGTGCTGTTATTGCTTATATTCTAGAATAACATATAATTGCTGTTATCACCTAATAAGGAGCCCATGTTTCTAAATTACTGACGGGTCTATCCACGCACGAATTAACATATAATTAATATTTTGACTAACCTCGACGTTTTTATCAAGTTGCATTGACCGTGGTCACGAGTAGACTGAAGAAGCGCGTGTCATACAATACAATACTCTTTATTGCGTACCAATTTACATATATTCAATAATAACAATAAAAACCTTTACATAATGGTATTACAATATGGTGTCATCATCTTGAGGAGCGGAGGGAGTGATTTAAATCTACCCCCGCTTGGTTTTCGTTAGTGTCTTTATCACTGTCACCTCGACATACTACACTAACAGTATCGGAACTTGCATGCGACGGCAAATTACGACTCGAGCACTTTCTTATTACAGGATTCCACGATGTAGACAATTTAAATCCATCTTCCCGATTGAAATTTTTGTAATTCTTAATTTCAACCGCTTCACGTACACGTACTAGAGTAATAATGCCGTTCAGTGGAGAGAATTTTGGGTCATGTAGCTCGATCCAGTGGTTAGGTCCTGACTCCAGTAAGTGCTCAGCTATTGCAGATTTATGCGTGTCCCGATTCTTCACAGCTGCGATATGCTCTTTGACCCTTTCTGCAATAGTGCGTTTAGTCTATCCTATATATGAGCTATCACAGCTGCAGTCAATCTTGTAGAAACCAGGTGTTTGATATGGAATAACATCTTTTGCTGTTCTCACATGGCGTGCTAATTGAGATAACGGTTTATATACAGCCTTTATAGACTAGTTTTTGAATGCCGTTCCAACTTTGTCCGTTATCCTTTGATGTACGGCAAAAACGCTGGTTGTTTTTTGACAAAAGATGGTTCAATGGTTCAAAAGACAACCAGCGTTTTTGCCGTACAAAGGGATAACGGCACTCAAAAACTACTCTACGGATCTGGCGCATATTATGCAGTACTTATGTTTTACCATCATAAATAAAACTTTACCTATTTTTAGCCCAATAATCGCAGCAGCACCTGATGCGGCGGCATAATTAGTTCTATATGATCTTTAAGACCAACACGCGTCAGTCACAACTGTGATCACAGGAATCCTATCTATAATATCTCCGTTTTCAACTGCTAGTTCAGTTTCTTCCTTAGCTGCCTCTCTCATACTAGTTTCCGCAGCAGCTGCCCACCAGTTGGAGCCGTCACTGTGGCACTTCTCGTAGGTTTTAGGGTTTAAATTTGGTAGGTCCATTGCAGTAAACAACTCATTTAAGTTAGTCTGTCCACAGCCAATTAACATTGCACCAGTCAAAGCAGCATGAGTTAAACTCATATCATCCGGTAAATTGTCACATGAATTTATTTCAAATTTTTCGTTGCACATATTAGATTGGAAGTAGATGACTGACTCTAGACCAATAAGCTTCTCTTTTGTAATTTGTATAATACTTAGTGTACACCCTTAGCCTGGGTTGTGATCTGATAAGTGTTGCAATCTATCAAAAAAGTGATTAAAATCAACAATCCTTCGGCCTACAATCCGGAATGGTGAGCTGGTTGATGCATTTGATTCTACATACTGAAAAAAATAATTGAAATCACACATACATATTGGTAATCTTAATACTCTTAACTCCAGAGTACTAACAAAGTTGTTTTTTTTTGTTTTTATTGGATATTAATAATAAAAAAGCTACTCATACTTCCGATCTGTATAAATATATGTTTCATGGTTTTTGTTTCATTCAGATAAATTCAGACATTCTAATTATTATCAAAATTATTACAAAAGTACTTACAATTTGATATTCCTCTGTCGCACTTTGCATTTGAGTTTTTTCCTGTATCTCTTCTAGATCTTCTGTAAGCGACGAAAACATTTCCTAGAATCATAACGAATATAAGATTAATTTTAAAATCTATTATGTTTAATTATATCACTAAGATATATTTTTAATATAATATGTACTAACACTACCATCATTGGGCTCATTTAACTTTACTTCATTTGAATCATTACATTTTGGTGCATCATTAAATTAACTTGATTGTTTAGTTTCTGGCTGACTGACTTCCGTCAAACAATGACTTCTTTTTAGTCTAAAAAAATGGGCATAACTTCTGGTAAATATAAGTAAATATCCAAATAAATGACGCGCTAAGATAACTGAAAATCTGTCAAAATAATTAAATATTGTGAAATAACATGAGCGATGAAGTGAGCGTAACACGGCAGCGGCCGGCGATGCGCCAGAAGAATTTTAGAGCATTTAACTTGTCATTAAAAATTTTCATACTTAACCTCAAAAGTTATATCTTTTTCGTTCTTCGTTTTTGATTATGTCTTTGCAATGACTCACTACCCTGTTTCGGGAGGGGTATCATGGAGGAAGGGGACAACCCCTCCTTTTCGCGTGGCACGATACTAGACCCTTACCATCATAACATATCATGATATCATCATATAACTCATAAGCTGGCTCACTCTACGTAACTAACCTTTTTGCTTTCCTAGCGCAAGCCAAAGGTTTATTGTTCTTACTAGATGAGAACATTTTGCGTTTAGTACCCATGTCTGAAAGAAAATAAATTAAGACAGTTAGTGCCACCATCATATAATAATCATTAAATGGATTAATAATATACATACGAAATTAAATATTATCAAAACTATCTCAGCTTAATAATAACAAATACTTTTAAAAGTATCTTAAAAAAATCATTTAATAATAGTTAAATAAAACACTTAAAAAAGCATAAAACAATTCTGACAGATATATCATTTTATGCTTTTTTAAGTGTTTTATTTAAATATTATTTAATGTTTTTTTAGGATACTTTTAAAAGTATTTGTTATTATTAAATATGGATTTCCGCAAAGTAACGCCTGAATCTATTCATTACTACCTCAGCTATTCACACAAAACAAATTCATCACCAATATTACTTACCAAGTATCAATTTGAGCTAGACACGCTTGCGGCTAAGGTCATTGAACCGTATCGCCTGCAGACACAAAACGGTACGCGCGGGATGCGGGGGAGGGGAAGCGAGCAAGCGACGCGTCCTCTCGCTGGGAAGGCCCGGCGCGTACTAATCGAACAATGGATGCGCGCAAGATTATAAAGGTTTATTTGAAAAAATCGGCTTAAATTACAAAGTCCCTAAAACGTGCAGGAAAAAATATTTAAATATTAAGCAATATCTGTTGTTCTATGAAATTAGACTGCCAATTACAAATACTTTCGGTAACTAGGTAAAAAAAAATGTTAAAGTGAACCGATTAACTCGTTTTTATGCCACGACAGTATTTTATTTTTGACACATAATAAATAACATATTTGTAATATAGCTCTGTAGTGCACTTTGAAGCTTCATACTCTTCATGATAAAGGTATCATATAAAATACTATGTCACGTTAAGATAGTTTTATTCGACCTGAAAAACAGCTCTACGACAGATTTCCGGAAAACACCTTGCATAAGTTGCTTTCGTTTAGAAAAACTGTATACAAATTATTATTTTTTTCACTGGTGTGCACTAATATAGAATTAGACCTTTCCAAAATCGTATTTTTCATAGAATTTACTGCTTGCACTGTCACGATATTGACTCAGAAAAAAACGCAGATATACGAACTTTTAGCCGTGAATCGAATCCTCGCTCTTAAGGAGTCAAAAGATTATACGTCAATTATGATATGTTTAATTGAAAAATGTTGAAATATAATTATACTTCGATAATTTGAATACGTTATTATTGAACTGCCCTTTTTGTCTTGTTGAATCTCACAAGATTTCCGAAGACTTGAGAATATAGGACTACCTATACTATAGCACCACTGTCCTGGATGCAAAAAGTTCAATCACTCGGTCTGCAAATATCTTGGGTTTTTATCATTTAAGATGGAGACGGATTAACTACTAAAACTTACCTATACATTAAAAATATTCTTCTTATTTTTTAAACTTAACTTTTAAGTATATTATAATTATTTTTTTGGAATCTCTATCACGTTCTGGGTAACAAACTAGATAGTCTGTAATATCATTTAATAGATAGGTAAATTTCATACAAATTTCTCTGTAGACAAACCATATATTTTACTTTATTTACTTATTGTCAATTTATTTTGTTTAAGACGCTGACAAGTGCTAAGAAGCTTAACTTGAGCAGAATCTTAGCAGAATGTATTTAATTTGTAGCAGTAAAAAAAATGAGTTAATCTTGATCACAATATCTATGGCCAAGAAAAGTCGGAAACAAGTTTCCTTCTCGATAGAATAAAATTGCAAAGTTGACTCTGAATTACGCTTGTAGCGTATATATCTTAATTATTTATGAATGAATGTGTATAAAAATATATTCATAAAATAGCAAAACCTTATCAGGAGTAGCAAAATATTATCAAAATTAACAAGAAAAGTTACATTTTAGATTTACGTCACTTGTTTTGTGTTACAGATTTTTTCAGTTCAACAGTTTAGGTATAAACTGATCGTGATTTCACCATCGTTTCCTCTCTTTCACTCCTATTTAGTTCGATAAAGACAACATTTCAGCGTTTGACAGCGTCTTAAGGATTATTTTAAGTATCCTAATGCTACGTTTTTGAATGGAGTTTCCATGTAATTACCTACCAAAGACATAGGTATTTATTTGTAGATGATATCAACTTTATCAAAGACATGAATAAGATTGTCACGCGACAGCTTTCCCCCTTTCGTTCTTGACTTGCACCATCGATTAATGCTGCCTCCAAATTACCTGACTGACATACCACGCGCTTCCATTCTGCTGCTAGTTAACACACTTACCATGTGCATTACAACTTACCACGCTGCTATTATGAATTAAGTGACTTAATGCATCCTATACTTAAGGCTAATCAAATAGTGCTCATAAGAACTACCGTACCCTGAAATATACCAAAATTAATACTACTCAGGCTATCACGTCATTGATAGCTTTGGCAGTTTTCTAGGCAAGGTTGACCTAGTGATTAAATGGCAATGGCTGTAATTGCGGCTTGCATGGTATCATTTGTGAATGAAATAATTGAGTAGGTAGTATTTCTATGAAAAACTTGAGTACAATTAGTTTGGAAAAACGTAAAAAATCTCAATATATTATTACTTACTCTAAAAAAGAAAGATTTTGCTGTGACATAATCTATTTTTATTTCATGTAACAAAATAACCTTATGGCAAATCGAAATCTTAAGTATATATTCAAGAATGCTTACACAAGAATTAGATAATTTATGCAAACTAAACAAATACAAACTTGTTAAATGCTGTCAGCATGCTGGGCATGTTGCCATATTATTGATGGTTCTATGACGTTGCCAACTGGTAGTGGGCTGGAGCATTTAGACTGCCTGCGAATCTGCAATGACTTGTAGGTTGTCTAAATGCTTTTATTGTAGTAACTGCGGTGTTGTAGTATTTTGTTAATAAAGTATATGGTCAAGAAACCTGGTAAAAACAAACTCGTAGAAGTATCGCAAATATTTGGCTTAGAACTCTAACCTTTAATAAAATAACAAGTCTCCAGCGCAAAAGCATATTCTACATGTTGCCTATTATATATAACAAAATTCCATCAAATATAGGTGCTGAAGATAATATGGTGACTTTCAAAAAGGCATTAAATACATTTTTAATACAGAAAGCTTATTAGAATATTGACGAATTTTTAAAGGATAAATTATAAGTATTTGTGTTTTTATTTTGTAATAGTGTAAAGTAAATGTTTGTTATAATTTAGATATAGGTAAATTTATTATTGTGTTTTATAATTTAATATCTTTTTGACATTTTATCTATTTAATGAATGATTTGTTTGAATTTGATATGCATAATGTAGTCATAATAATTTCATAATGTTATTTTTCAAAGTTTTTATGTAAATATCTTGCATGCAATGATAGCAGAGATAGCGGACAACTCTATTTATAAGACCATTACTTGCAATATACCTATATTCGCAAGACTATAAATGAATAGGTTTAATTAGGTACAGCAACCGATATCCCATTTTGTGTGTTTAGTAAAGTGACCTGTACATAAACGCAGACTTATGATCAATTTGTACAGCTAATCTATGTCAGTACTAATCACGCTCAGGGCTCCACTGCTTTTGAATTAAAGACAGTCATTTACAAAGCACCTTAAAATAAACTTAAGCCTGACTCGGTCTGAAGACTTACACATAATGGAATAACATTACAAAATCAATTAATTTTCACTGGTTTCTTAATCAAACATCGTTTACAAATTTTGCGCAATAATTTGAGTTATAATACCTTCGGGTACATGAAAGTTTAACCTTTAAGTTACGGATCGCCTCTCACCCTCAGAGTCTATACAGCCTACCTCTTTAGACAATATTCTATCCTCGAAGGAACAATATTATTCATAAAGAATTCTACATAATTGGACTGCTTGTGAGATTAGACAGTTTGCCCAAGGTATAGTACGTAGATAGCAAAACGTTTTGGAATATTGACTCAGTATTATCGTCTATATTTGGAGCCTTCGGTGATATCGTATCTACTTCATATTCGTTGTGATTTATTAAGATTTAATTACTATAATTCAATTCACAGGGACACAGCATTGTCACTGATTCTGCTGATAACATTTGCTTGGTAGAAGGGCATTTTGCGAATGCTTGACTGGCTAGCTACCACCCTCAAGTAGAAAATTTGTCGCCAAGCACCTAACAGTGTGTTCCGGCAGTATGTGAAAATTAAACATGAGTGGAACGCATTCAGTTAATGGATTCCATACCACCCCCGGCAGTATTATTGGTGTATTAATATACACGTTAAATACTCGTAATATACGAATACTGCATCTTTTTCTATTCTCTGATACTTCAAATATTAATGTATAATGTACTTAACGAATGGCAAACAGTGACATTAAAAAAACCGAATAAAACTTTCCATGATTTTTTTTTCTGATACCTATGATTTTGCGATTTACTGCATTTATGAATCTCTCGGCATAGTGATGAGCTTCGGCATATTTTTATAGAATCGGTGATGAAGTTAGCTGACATTTGGAACTCTTGGATAAAAAATAATTTAACATGCCTTCAGTCGATTGTGAAACAGTCCTTGTGGCTCATAATCGTATTCAATTAGCGAGAGTAGAGAGTAATAGCAATATCCACTGACGCGTCCGCTTTTAGAACCACTCACATTGAATACGATCCCGAGACTTGACGGATAGCTCCTACAATTACTTGCACTATACAGATTAATTACTCGAAAACTAAACTTCGGTATGCACTTGATTTTCAAGTTTAGTTCTCAAGCAATTACTCTATTCCCGTCTGGAAGTGTTCCCAAGTAAAGGTAGGTAAATATATTAGGTTTGGAACACGAGTAAATCCTCTAAAGCCTGGCTGCTAGTATTACGTAGATTTTAGACTGGCAAAAGCTATCCACTTTACATTTGCAAATGTATTTGATTCGGGACATGAAAGTGAAGAACCTGTTAACGTTATGGAATAGCTACCTGCCTTTTCAGTTCTATGTTTGTGCTCGTACCTTGTATGGATCCCATTCTAAGGGTTTCAATATTTTGCAGCTGTTAATTTATTGCTCCTTTTTTCTATACGGTACATTTTAATGTAATATTTACTCTAATATAAATTTTTTTTTATTCTATATGGATATCTATGTAAAGTTATTACGTTCGCCCTTATGTAAAAAAGGGCAAAGCCCTGAAGCAGAGGTGCCTAGTAAAAAATCCATGTTTTTCTAGCAATGTTTAGGTACAATACAACAGGGGTTGAGATTGAGAATATTGCATAGGTACCGACTTATACACAGACATTACTAGAATCTATTAGAGGAGGTTTATTATTTTATAATAACTAATTATAATCTATTAGGTTGGAGTGCTTTGTGTGGTGGCCATCTTGAATTTTGTCATTTTGGATTTTTTCTACGAGCTCTTTTCATTGTTCATACTGCATTTGGAGTACTTTTTACCTTACATTTTCGACTGAGAGTTTTTTTGGAATTTTTACTGAATTCGGAGCTATAACTCCAAAACTTTTGCCAGTCTAAAATCTACCTAATCCTATAATACTAATATAGCAAGCCTGAAGAGCTAGCGCCTGGCTACAGACCAAGCCATGTTAGTAACCTGCGAGGCCGAAGGCTGAACTCCGTCTTGGGAGAATCTTCTTTATCACTGACTGGTCTCCATGGTAACTGTCCGCGATAGCCAAAGCACTTACGAGTGGGGTTCCTGGACCAAAGTGTCTTTTTTAATAGTTTGATACGATTCTGCCCGTACTACTTTTTTAATAGCGGTAAGGTGAATCAAATTATGTCGGCTATAGTACGGCTACCGTAATAAGCATTACTATGGGATCATACTTCAATTATAATATTATATTTTTTTTAAATATCATTATGGTTTTTATATTGATTGCTACTATAAATGTATAATTTATAATATAGTTATTTTCAAAGAATGTGCGTCATAACTTTTGGCATTTTCTAATGAATAATCTATCTTATAAGCGGTTATACTCGCCAATTGAAGAGGTTTTTTACTATAAGCAAAGTTAAGCAACGTCCGCCTCGGTCATGACTTGGATGAGTGACCGCTGGTAACATTACTACTGAGCGCTTCCGTGCTTCGGAGGGCACGTTAAGCCGTCGGTCCCGGTTGTTGTCTTAGGATGGCCGTCGTTACAGCAGCGTAGGGCATTTGCAAATGCCCGCCTGGCTAGCCACCACCCTCAAGTTGAAAATCTGTTGCCAAGCATCTAACGGTGTGTTCCGGCAGCTGTCCTTGAGAGCCAGTAATTCTAGGTTAGCCTGAACAACATCTTCCACCACATCATCAATTACCATCAGGTGAGATAGTGGTCAAAGGCTAACCTATCAAGCATAAAAAAAAACCCTCGGAACGGCTGAACATTTGGATGAAATTAGGTGGTACGTTAGTTTTCTTACTATTTTGCAGTAACAAATAAAATACTTATTCTTTATTTTCTAAATAACCATCATGAGTAAATATTCCAAAGGAGTATCGCATTAGTATCAATATTATGTTTAAGTTTTTCCAATAACACAAAGTAATGAAATTACTTAAATCGGTTTACATATATGCTTATACAAGCCATAACTATATAACAGTATTTGCATCCCGATGCAGTCCCGATGTTTTGAACACTGCAGTGTATTTATACTAAACTCCGATTGGAAAGGACACCAGACATAGCCAAGAATATTTCACAATTCAGTAATGGTATCTTCCTTTGACAAACAAAAAGCTTGTTATGAAAACATTTTGTGCCTAATTTGTGAAAGTCGGACCTACCGAAAGCTTTCAGCTGGTTAACCGCTTTCTGTTTTGTAACAATTGCGTAGATAAAGGCGGGTCTAGCTTTAGTTTTAACGTCCATTGTTCCGCTAATGCAACGTCAAACCTCCCTCGCTACCTTGAGTCATTAAACATTACTAATGTAAAGGTGACGCCCTGTTCATTTGTGCTTGTTTACTTCAGTTACTAAATTCTACTGTAGAGCTTTATAAAGCTGAATTATATTTTCTTCTATTTCTTTTTGAAATTATTAATACGATTTACTAACTTTTAAAAGGTTTGTTCTTTATTTCTTGATAAAGGGACCCGACAAAGCATATACTGCCCTTCTGACATTTAAAAGGGCTGTGTCTTTTGAAAAGTCTGTTCTAATTTTCACAGAATATACCTACGTTTTGCCATTTTCCAATCTTAAAAACAGTAATATTTCATATGAAAGCTTCAAAGTTGGTTTGATTATAGCATACTGAGAAGTTACAAAAAAGGTAGGGTTTTTGTATGCACAACTACTGTAATATAGTTAATATTTTGAAGCATTGATGGCTCAGTCGCATTGGCTATGGACTGTCGCGTAGCAGGTCCATGGTTCGAATCCCACCGCATGGTGGTAGGGCATTTTGCTAATGCCCGCCTGGCTAGCGACCACCCTCAGGTAGAAAATCTGTCACCAAGCACCTAACGGTGTGATCCAGTAGCTGTCCTTGAGAGGCAGTAATTCTAGGTTAAGCCAGTTAACACCTTCGACCACACCATCACTTACCATCAAGTAAGGTAGCGGTCAAAGGCTTACCTTTCAGCAATGAAAAAAAATAAAAATATTGTGTGTTGGCACGACATCATAGGTGAGTGAGTCGACAGTAGAAGATAGCATTTACAAAAAATCAAACGGAAATAAGTAACAATTAAGTAGTAGTAAGTAGTAAGAGCTTAAGTGGATTGTTTTAATTTTATTGGGGACAATAAAACTAGTTTTCAGTTTTCAGCTTGAAAATTCATGACTGCATTTAACTACTTATGATCACCAATTGAACATTGGGAGTACACTTGGTGTCAGAAATCAGAAGCTGATTAAAAATCAGAAGCCGAAATCTTATCGTCTCGATGATTATGATAAGCAAGCTATAGAAAAATTTGTTGAAAATTAATATAAAAAATATTATAAGAGTCAATTTATGGACTTTAAGCACATAGACTTTAGCAGAGTTCTGCAGTTACGCGTGTCAACACAGATAGTATCAGCAAATCTAATTTTATTTCATACAGGTCAAGATCCTTAACGATAGTACAACCTGCACTTGGCCATTTTTCTGTATTCTTTGTTGTACGTTAGATATCGGTCTATAATCGTACTAAGTTTGACCCTTGTACGTATAACCGTTTTTACGACAATGCAGCAAGAAAAAGCGTAAAACACGTTCTTGTACCCTTTACAAGAACTTTTGACTGGTCTTTTGATTTTATCCTTTTTTATATTATTATTATTAATTGGGCAATCCTCCACAATAGCACATACTCTTTGATAATTTCAACCGGTTACTTATATCCGTTCCAAATGTCTTTTTTTAAATCGGATGGTAGGACAGCCGCGGCTATAGGGTAATAGGGTCCTGTTTAGGTTTCTGTAATGTCATAATCATCATCAGCCGGATGACGTCCACTGCTGAATAAATGCCTCCCCCACAGAAGGCCGCAAGGAACAGCTATTAGCCATTTGTAGCCTTTGGCTACCCGCGACTTTCACGATGTCGTCAGTCCACCTAGTGGGGGCCTACCAACTCTCTAATGTACGTAACCTTAAAAGTACTATTTTGTGTCATTTTCTGTGTTGGTATGGAACCCTCAATGTGTGAGTCCAATTCGCACATGGCCGTTTTTTATTGCTTTATCAGTGTGTGAAGATGATAAGGAGCCCTGGTGTTTTTTTTATTTATAGCTAATAGGCTAGCCTTTAACCATTTTCTTACCTGATGGTAAGTGATGATGAAGTCAAAGAAATGAACAACAGTTCAGGCTAACCTAGAATTATTGGCTCCAAGGACAGCTGCTGGAACACACTGTTGGATTCGTTTCGAAAGCGACAGATTTTCTACTGCAGAGTGATAACTAGCCAGACAGGCATTCGCAAAATGTTCAAATACGACCATGCTGCAACGACTGCCATCCTAAGACAACAACTGGGAACGACGGTTTGACGTGTCCTCCTAAGCACGAAAGTGCTCGGCAGTATTGTCACTAGCCACCCATCCAAGTTATGGCCGCGGCGCACGTTGCTGATCGGTTAAGAACGGCTAAACAAACTTCGCTACGAGCGCTCAAAATCTCTCAGGCTTATTTTTAACACCTCGAAGAATGTAAGTGATTATGATAAAATTATTCCACCCTCTAATCAAAGTAATTGTATCGTGTGTTCTAAATTCCTACTAATCTCGCCTGAGCGCCCAGGTTGCTAATTATTTTCTGTTCTAGGCAACAATTAAACGCGGCACAGAGGTGCCACGGGAATACTTCAACGTAGAACTGGAGATTCAAATAAACTTTTATGTGTGTACATTTTGCAACTTTTTATAAACTTTAAAAATTCAATTATAGAATAGCTACATTAATGTTTTAAAACTTCCAGCTTTAGAACCGGGGAACTGGTTTATAATTATCAATTTTGTTATGGTTATACCATTTATTTCCTTCACACAGTGCACGCTTAAGTACTGTTATTAATAACTTTAAATAACCAATCAATTTCGTAATAGTAAGTTTATTGTGTTTGTGCTTATCATGGAGGGTTTTGCCGTAATCCCCACGCTTGGCAGGCGTCTTGGGGATCGCAGTTAAATATGTAAAGTCCTCAGAAGGCGCTGCTGCACACCTTCCGGTATTTTTCCCTACTAGGTGGACTGACGATAATGTGAAAGTCGCGGGTAGCCAATGGCTACAAGTGGCTAATAGCCGTTCTTTGTGGCGATCTATGGGGGAGGATTTGTTCAGCAGTGGACGTCTTCCGGATGATGATGAAGTTTATTAATTAATTATTAGTTTATTTTTAGTATGTTAGTTAAAATGTTGATTAATAATATTTACGAATGTTTCTTATCATATGTATTGAAATTCACCTGTGCGGTGCCGGTTTAGTGTGTCACCCATCCATCTCTTCTTGAGGTCGTAATAGGCAATTAACATTTAAATTCCGGAAGGTGTACCATCCAAGTGCAGCGTTTTGAAGCTGCTATTTGATACTGTGATCCCCAAGACACCTGCCAAGTGTAGGGATTACGGGAAACCTCCCCTTAATGAGGGAAGCTGTGTTCAGCGTTGGATAATTTGGCAGATATATAGATGGAGATACAGTATTGAAATGAAACGTTATAAATCGCTTGTACTTTCCTCAAAACATCTAATATCAAAAAAAGATGACTAAAACCATTATTAGCTGGTTAATCCAATCGATTTTATTTATACAGTCCTGTATTTCAACAGAAATAATTTATATACTTACTTAGAAGCAGTATCGCCTTACTTGGGTAAGAATAAATTAATACATAGGGTAATTACCTACGATTATGTATGTAAAGAAGTGTAACTCGTATAGTTACCGCTGTGATTTTGGAATCATCAAGTTCACAATTAACAAAACACGCTCAATCTTCCAAGTTGAAATGGATTGGTCAATAGATTTGGCGCACAAAAAAGTCTCTTCGCGTCAAGGTTGTTGTGCCGCACGGTTTTCCACGCCGCGGTAAGGTTTGTGTTCTGCTGTTTTTGAGCTTATTTTTTATTTTTTTACATATACATATTTATTAGTAAGTATTACTGACTGAAATATTGAAATATAAGGAAAAACGATTCTTCCGTTCGTTTGTTCCGTAATTTTTTTAGTTGACAACTGCGACAGTTATTTCCTCACTGTAAAAAACAAATATTTTTTGTACTAACTTCTTGGACTAGACCCGTGATTCTTGTTCCACGTATGAAGTACATAAACCTTCTTTCAAGTTTGTCTGATGCAAGTGTCAAGAGTCTTTATAAATTTGGTAATTTAATAAAGTCCGTCTGGTATATAATTTTCAGCAATTAATATGAACAAGCGTCACGTATTCCTTTTTTTTAAGAAATGATTATTAATTTGAAAGAAATGTCAATAGTTTCTATTGTAAAAGTAACGTGCTTGCTGAAAATGCCGAAGATTAAACAAAATAATTAAAATATTTAACAAAACACAATCGACTTCAAGCATAAAATAGGCATTATTAGGGATAACTCAAATACTACTTGTCAGATCTAACTCAATCTGACTTTTAACGTTCATTGTTAACGACACCCCCAAAACGACACCCCTGGGGTGTCGTTAACAAAAAGCATTTGTTGACGACACCACTAACAAATAGTGTTGTTACCCTGCTGTATGTTCGTACCTATACCAAAATAATAAATAAAATAAAAAGAACCTGTAAAGATATTTTTATTTAACTTGATCGAAGCTCAATAATCCTTTCCATGGCATTTCAACTTTTTGTGAGAGGAACATCTCCAATATACTGATCCATCTGCATAATTTTTATGTTTATGATATTTATACTTGCCTAAAAGTAAGGCCACTCCGCCATTGGTATTTATTAATCTGAATTCGGACATTGTTATCCGTTTCTTCGACACATAATTTATCTCTTGAACGTCATAAACGTTATCAGCCAGTGCATTAGAGAAAGAGATAAAAAGATACAATTGCATATGTTTATTAACCATTGAGAGTATACTAGCTCGATAATAAATTCTTAAGCGATAAGTTATCCCAACATTACGGAATTGTAACCACATGACCATCACCAGCTCTTGAATAAAAGAAAAACAATCAAAATTGGTACACTCTGTAAAGTGTTATGAGGTAACACATAAAAAAATATAGTCGCAATGAGAACCTCCTCCTTTTTTAGAAGTCGGTTAAGAAGTAGAAAACACCTACTTGTTTCCGCTCCCTATGAAGGGTATAATAAGTAACATTACATCAAATAAACTTAAATAAATAAATAAAATAAATAATAATCATGGATGGCCCAATGTTTTGAATCAGTGTTGGCTCAGTAGCATATGCACTGCCGCGCAGCAGGTCTATGGTTCGAACCAGGTTCCGGCATGGGCTTGAGCTTCAGCGCATGGTAGAAGGGCTTTTTGTGGATGCCCGCCTAGCTAGCGACCACCCTCAAGTCGAAAATCTGTCGCCAAGCACCTAACGGTGTGTTCCGACAACAGTCCTTGAGAGCCAGTGAAATTACAGGCACATGAGACTTAACAACTATGTCGCAAGGTGATGGGCGCAGTGCAATTCGTCACTTGTGACGAAATGCATCTGTTATAGGCAGAGGTAACCGCTTAACATCAGGTGGGCCTCGAGCTTGTTCCGTCATAATAACATTAAAAAAAAACATTTCTTCTAAATCTTTTGAGTCTCATAGACGATTCTGTTATCATGAATATCTTTTTGCAAGTATGGGCGGTGCAAGTGCCAAGTTCGACGCCGTAGAGACGGACCGTCGGCAATTTCCGTTGCACAGTTGTGGTAAGAGCCACCTGCTGTTTACTGCCAACAACTTTCTGACTACCTACCATAGATTAACAATTAACTAATTGAGAAAACTAAAAAGAAATGCAATTATTATTACTGCACTTATTTTATTTACCAAAATTAGTTTTCTGCCTGTTTGTTGCGTTTTTTTTTATGTTATTAAGCGACGAGATGCATAAGTCGCCTCTGCCTGATGTTAAGAGTCACGACTGTCCATTACAGTTGCAGTGTCACCGTCCTCGTTCAGTTTGTCACTGCACTGCGCCCATTACTCCAAGGCATCAGTTCTTATGCCTCGTACGGCCATTAATTTCACTTACTACAGTGCCCTTCGTGCCTACACACAGGCATCTGCAACTCTCTGATTTTGACAGACGTACACAAGGCCTATAATCTAGAGACGACAAAGGGCTCCAGTAGAAAGCTATATTACAACTTGATAAAGTCGTAGGCGATTAAAGTAGTACTATTTTTAATTTAGTAGCGGATTTTAGGCATAAAGCCTAAGCAGGAAACTATTATATATATATTATTTACATAATAGGAGAAGAAAAATGAACTAGATTTTCTTGAGCCCAAAAAGGAAATATAATATCTGTATTTCAATTTCATGATTAATAATATTAATAACATATATCATATTTTTAATAATTATTATTATTATTTTTAAATAATTAATTATAACTATGTTTTAAGACAACATTCAATTTTACAAATTTTTTCATCAAAAAATTATCACTTAAAAATTTATCTAGTGACAATTCCGCCAAATTTTGGTGTCATTAACGTCACGTAGCCAAAGCAGAAGAATTTTGGATGCGTTTCGCTTCTACATGAAGCATCCTCAGGAGGTCTTGACTCTTCAAGCGCACGATCAAGAAATATTAATCTAATGTTTTCTTAAAATATTTTCAAAATAATTGTTATTATAAAATATTTCCGCAAAGTAACCCCTGAGTCTATTCATAAATTATAATGAAATAAGTATTTATAATAATGTTTATTTTTTCCAATAAATATTATTATTAATATACCAAGGTTACAACTACCAACAATAAAAAAATATTATTTAAAAGCCAACATCAACTTTTCTGTATCTTGAAAAGTTTGATGAAGTATAAGGTGCGAGCGGTTTGGCTACAAAAGAATAAACTCTTATATTATAGTGTCGCTTACAACAAAAATAGTTGAAATCGTCTATAAGGCTTACAAAATTAAAATTATTTGTGTTGTGTAACTTAGAGCTGTTCCCAAAAAAACTTGGGATTACCTAATGTTTTTTGATGTGCGTCGTTCCATTATTGTTTTAAAGTAAGAAGCCTTTTATAAAACAAAATTTGATGTTAACAGAATATGAAAAATAAGGTATTAATACAAGTATAAATGTAAAAAGCCTGATTGCTAAAGTTTTTTGAGGCCCTTCATTTTGATATCCCACACGTTGGGTTAGATGGAAAACATTATTTTATCTCACAACAAGCGTCTAAAATTCACCAGTTTTTTAAAATATTTTTTATGTACCTAGTGTAAATTGAACTATGAAGATAAAAAAAAACAATAATTCATATATTAAGATCGGTTGAGCCGTTTAAAAGTTATGGTGAATTAAAGAAACTTACAAACGCACAAAGTCTGTGAACAGTCCTGTTAAAATACTGAACTTATTCAGTGTCAGGTATATGTTTTAAATATAAGCTCTGGTACATATTACTGTACTGTACTGTTTTACCCGGATTGTCCAATGCTGAACACAGCCTCCCTCAATATGGGGGTGATGTTTGCCATAATCCCCACGCTTGGAAGGCGTCTTGGGGATTGCAAGGTGATGTGAGATATCAGTTATTCAGAAAGCGCTGCTGCCCGCTTTCAGGGGTGTTACACTAAGTCGCCTCTCCACCCATGGGTAGAGATGGGGGGGTGACATTTTATCCCGGCACCCCATGAGCATGGCATACATATTTACTACTAGTATAAACTAAATATTATATTACAATTCAATACAATTTTCTATTACAATTTCAATTAATGTAAAGATTACTAGAGCAGCAGTGCTTAGTGATATTTTTTCTGTATAATGCTCTTATTCTGTTGATGGAATTTCTTTACTGCTAGTTTCTGACTGCGGATTGCCGCAACCTATATGGAGTTTGGTTATGTCACCCTCCCTCAGGAAATGTAAATCATGTTAAAACATATCTTGAAGCAAAACAATGTCCCGTCTTGTCTCGTTGTACTGTTCCGTAGCTGCGGAAAAGAATAAACCAACAAACTGACAAACACACTTTATATATGTGAGAATTTATTTATGAGACAGACAACAAATTTATTACTTTAAAACTACCGTATCTTTGAAAACATTTTATCTTTGAAATCAGGTAAAACTGTTTTGACATGGTTCCGCGGAAGTTAGTGTGGGACGCTTCATGCGTATACTTAGCGCCTTCACATCTTTTTGAAACCAACGTGAGGGCTGACGCCGAGGCTACTTCGATAGCGGTTACATATTTGTATAACCTAAATAGTGGTTACATATTTGAGCCGTTTAGTGTAGAGACGTTGCTTGGGTTCGTGGGGACTGGAAGCTCATCGTATTTTCCTAAACTTATCAGAACGCTTGGTCGATGCGACGCGTGATCAAAATGCTGGCACCTAATTGGCTCAACGAATAAGCATTGCAATTCAACAAGGCAATGCTGCCAGCATGCTGGGCACGCAGCCGGTAGTGGGCTGGGCATTTGGACTACCTGTGAGTTTGCAATGACCTAAATGTTGTCTGTTGTATATAGTTTACCGCTGTAAAAAAAAGACTCTTGGCCATCAATAATTTACAGGTATGCCACCCTGTTAAATAGCCTCTTGATGATGAAAATCGTTGACCATATGTGAGCGTTTGGTGGTAGGGTATCTTGCGAATGCCCTACTGCTCCTGGCTAGCTACCACCCTCAAGTAGAAAATCTGATAATTTACTATTAAGTGAGATAGTGGTAAAAAACTGGCATTGTCATGGTGCAAGATGATAAAGCGTTTACTTACAATTCTTTTTACGGAGTCCGTAATAGTGTCTCCTCGTCAGTTTCGGTTACATTTAATACTAAATGACATATTTGCTAAGAGTAGATTTACTGCCACGTTATTTTTATAGTAAAGGAGATTCTTAATTAAGTTTCTTGGCTTTCGTATGTAATGTAGATTTTTCTTCATATTTTTTTGTAATTTTTGTACAAATAGTAATGAATTCAGCTTAGTCACAAATTGTTTAATAAATGGGTTTATATGTAGGAATGGGTTTATATTATGAAAATGGTGTATAATATGTAAGTACAATATAATGAGTTTTTATATATAGGTGGCGTGGTTTCATATCAAAAGGATAACATACTGAAGCAAAATATTCTTCCATGAAAAAGTTTACAGCTGAATTGGTTAGGCTAACTCGGCAGGTGTGGGAACTTTCAGAAACGTGGCTTAGCGAGAGCTACCGCGACCAAAACTATTGCAGCTTTGTTTTGTCGCAGATTTCCCAATTCACAATATTATACTTATGTTAAAAAGGCAATAGACTGTTTTTAAACAACTTATTACCTTTTGAATAATATCATACAATTATCTACTTTAATATTATAAACAGGAAAAATTTATATTTTTGTATGTAACGATTAAATTAAAAAAACTATTGGACCTATTTGAAAAATTCTTTCAGCATTAGAATCCTGCACTATTCCCGATGAACATAGGCTATAAAAAGTAGTTTTTTTTATATTTTTGTTAAATATCTATGCAAAGCTGGGGTGGACCGCTAGTTAATTTTATTTTCGATATGATTACGCCTAATCAATAATTAACTTTAAAAGGTAAATGGTGATGTGGTCGAAAGTGTTAACGGGCTTAATCTAGAATTACTGACTCTCAAGGACAGCAGCCGAAACACACCGTTAGGAGCTTGGTGACAGATTTTCTACTTGAGGCTGGTCGCTAGCGAGGCGGGCATTCGCTAAATGCCCTTCCACCTTGCGGTGAAGCTCAAGCCCGCGGCGGGATTCGATCCATGGACCTGCTGCTTGGTAGTCCATAGCCAAAGCCACCGAGCCATCACTGCTTCAAAATCGATCTTCATTATGCTACTTTTAACAGATGTTCTATACATTATACGTCAAAATGCATCCTAAGATAGAACTCAACTTTGAGATGCATTTATGCGAAAGTCTTATATAGTATGAAGTGACGAGGTGACCAGATATGTTAATGATAGAAAACCTTATAAATTATTATATTTTTTATTATATAATTTAAAAAAAAGAGTCGGTCTCGTGCACCCAGGGTTCCGTACAAACCTGCAGGTACGAGTATATAAGTAAAAATTATGGTATTTTTATTGCTAAATGATATCCGTAACATTTTAAAATCATTTAAAATATTTATATTATATGATCTAACAAAAAAATGATCCTTTTCGCAATTTTTTTATATCTGTGTTATATGACGATTCTGAGTTCACAGGAGGTTTTAATTCTCTTGCGAGTGCCAAAAATTTTCGTTTAAATGACTATATCTTTTGATTTTGTGGGCTTAGAGGTTTGATTTTTTCACAGCTCCAAAGAACAGTAGACCTGAGAATTTGATATGAATTTCAGCTTGGTGCCTTCACGCGTTCCTATGAAATAGGGTCTGGACAGACGGACAATAAAGTGGACCTAAAAATATTATAATGTTCAATTTATAAGTCGCGTGTGTAAGGATAGTTGTCCTGAAGCATTGTAATATTTTTTGTTTAGAAAAATAACACATTAAATGAATTTTAAAAATAGGTTCCATGTAGTAGTATATGTATAAAAATATTTTCTGTTTTCATCCAGTTCTGAGCTAGTTTTAAAGTTTAAAGTTCCAAGTATCATATATATTTTAAAGTTTAAATTTCATGTATATTCATAAGCTCTTAGGGATAAAATACATATAATTATAATAGACAGACAGAAAAGCAGTTACGATATAATTAAAATGTGCTACAACAATTCTACGTACAACATTACAACGCTATTTTCAAACAAGTCCTCTTATTGCAATTAAAATCTCTAGGTACGACAAAATCCAAACGAAATGTAGTCAATATTATCAGTTTGCTGTCGGTAGATATTGATACCTCTTACTGTCTTTGTACTTATTGGTGAAGTAATGATGGCCTATTAGCACTCAGCAATAGCTATGGTGCCGCGAGTATGGTTAGATCCACCACCACCGGCTTGAGCTTCATCGCATGGTGGGAGGGCATTTGCGAATGCTCGCCTGGCGAACTACCACCCTCAAGTACAAAATCTGTCGCCAAGCACCTAACAGTGTGTTGCGGCAGTCCTTGAGAGCCAGTAAAATTACAGGCACATATAAGTTAACAACTGTATATCTTAGGATGACAGTAGTGCAATTCGTTCGGACGAAATGCATGTGTGATAAGCAGAGGTTAGTCCGCTTAACATTGCAAAAAAAAAGCCGATATGCATCTGTGATGAGCAGTAGTTAGTCCGCTTAACATCGGGTGGGACTCGTGCGTGTTCGCTTTCTTTGTTCTTACGTAACAATATAATTGGTGAATTGTCATGATATGAAATGTATTCTTAGTACGGGCAATGCATGTTACTACGACCCTCCTATGCTTACTTGAGGCTATGTTATTTGATAACTCTAATCATAGACACGATTAAAACTCACGCACTTTTTAAACTTTGATATTGATTACGACGGGTTATTCACAACGGGCAACACATAAAAGTTTGAATGAATAGATTCAGGCGTTACTTCGGGCGGCGTTACGTTAGGCGGGTATTCTTCCGGTTAGGCTGCGTGATGTTTGTGACATCACGTAGATAACAGGAAAATTAGGCGGAATTGTCACTAGATATATAATTTTATGCGTTTTTAAGTGTTTTATTTAAATATTATTTAATGTTTTTTAGGATACTTATAAAAGTATTAGTTATTATTACATAAAAGTTTATTTAATGTAAATAACCCGCCTTATTCAGAGCAATTTAAAGAGAATAATTAATTAAACACAACTCATATCAAACGAACGAATTTCAGTTGATGGAAGGAAAAGTTTATTTGTTTTTAATTAGTTCTGCTAAGATTTTATTAGTCTGCTACATTTTATCTGGTGATATAAAAGCGCTTACTGTACATATCAAAACGTTAACCGTTTTGTTATCCGATTCTTTTTAGACTCATGTAAATTTCATCAAGTAGTTCAAAAGTATTATCCAATATGCCTATAGGTACTGTATTAGCTAGCTTGCTATAATAGGTATTCTAACGCTTGGCAGGCGTCTTGTGTAGTGCTAACTAGTCGGGTATTCTTCCGGTTAGGCTGCGTGATGTTTGTGACGTCACGTAGATGACAGGAAAATTAGGCGGAATTGTTACTAGATATATAATTTCAGGCTTTTTTAAGTGTTTTATTTAAATATTATTTAATGCTTTTTTAAGATACTTTAAAAAGTATTTGTTATTATTAAATATGGATTTCCGCAAAGTAACGCCTGAATCTATTCATTACATTCATCTTGTATTACATATTTAAATTACTTTTTTTCACCCGTTGTGTATACGTCAAACTATGATGTCAATTTATATGTTTCAATGTAAGAAGATAACTTAAAAATAAAAAAATATATATTTTCGTTTCTTTTAATAATAAAAGAGACAAACAATGGTTTGATTCTGCTCTGGAATTGTGTTACAATAACAACTGATTTACTTTTTTCTCTTAATGGTACCGCAGCTTGGGAACTGACAGGTGTAGCAGAAAATGTTGGTTTTACGAGAATTACCGGAAACCCTCTTTGAGCTGCGGAACAAGATATGGCTGCGGTGAAAAACCGCAGATTTTGAATTAATTTGAGTACCTACTGCAACCCACGTTGTTGAATATATTTTTTAGCTAACTTACCGTTTACGAAACATACGTGTCATTTTTTAAGTAATACTATTACATGAGTTGTAATCTTCGCATACCTTTGTTCTGTTTTAGAGGGTATTGGTGCTGGTGAAATTACAGGCACATGAGGCTTGGAAACTTTTGTCTCAGGGTTATGGGCGCAGTACATTTAGTCACTTATGATGAAATGCATCTGTTATAGACTTAGGGTCCGTTTCAGAATGTCCTTATAAAGTTTCGGGTTGCTATGCAACACATAACTATGATAAAAATGACAGTTACTCGTAATATGCAGCGCGTTTCAAGGTTTAACCGATGGATAGGCTAAATCAATGACTGTGAAACACAAAGATAGTGTTTTATTTATTAAATATGTTCTGGGTAGAAAAACCGGAACTTACTCAAACATTCTGAAACAGGCCCTTAGGTTCCCGCTTCTCACTAGGGGGACCACTTGTTTATGTTATCCTGCTTCAGTTGAAATAATATAAAAAATATGCGTTTGATGATACGGGCTATATAGACAAAATTAAATCTCTTTTTAATGTGGATGAATTGGAAATCTTTGGTGGGTATGTGATACCTAAGGCGGCAATGTTACTTATACCCCGTTATTGCATCATCGTTATTAATGAGAAGCCTGCACCTAGGCAGCAATACGTAATTGTGGTTTGTTTGATCCCTTGCTGTATCTTTATTTCTTAATTTTGAGTTATGTTATTAATATATTATATTATATTTAAGGATTCATTCTATAAATCATACACTTTGGAAACACGGTTACTTTAATTTTTCTGATAGAAAAAAAAAAAACAAAGTTACATCTAAAAACGAAATAAACCCTTAGTACGGCGTAAATACTTAACGGAGAGTCATCTGTATTTGAATAATAAAAAAACATGTTTTCTATTACGTATACACATTAAATTTTTCAAATAGTTTTTAATTTTATTATACGAAGGAAATACTCAAATTCACGTATGTTTCGGCCATTTTAGTCAGAGCCGCGATGCGTTGTCCCCAGCCGCCTTTGTAATTCTTCGGCCGTCGGACGAGGACGGATGCTGATGGTGTGCCTTACTTACGCACACATACGCGGTGCGTCTAAAAAGCTCGGTGCGCCCTTAATTAAGCCGACAGCAATCGGTTGCTCGCCCATTCACTAACACTGAATGCCTGGCGTCCAAAATAATAGTCACACACAAAACACCTTTTTTGTTTATCGAACAGTGATGATGACGAAGATGTTAACAGGTTAAACTTAAAATTGCGGACTCTCAAGGACAGCTTCTAGAGCACACCGGTTTGTACTCAGCGACAGATTTTCTAAAGAAAAGGTTGCCACATGAGCATTCGTAGAATGCAAGTCAACCTTGCTCTTTGAGGTGGGTCCCATACAACCTGCAACCCGTTCTATGAAAAAATCTCGAAATCCTCAAAAATACCTACTTTTCATTTTTATCATTATCATATTTGTTTTTGTTGTGGCAACTAAAATATATACAACATTGCATAGGAAAATTGCTATATATTGCTTTCATACAAGTGTACAGCTAACTGAAGGTACGTGAGTGATAATAATGAGTGACGAGTATCGATAGCAAATTCTAAAAAAAAAAGTTTAAAAAAATTGGTGGAAGCGCGCGCGTTTCAAAATTTCTGATGCTTTTCCTAGGATTTTACATATTCTTTTATTATTGTTTTGTAATTGATTCAATACGACTCGTTTGCTCGTAACACTCAACCGACTAAAAAATAGCACACTGGAAACCGAGAAAAGAAAACGATTTTCGAGTTTCTCCCCTCAGTGTTCGAGTTCTCGAGTTTCTTTTAAGCGCTGTGCATCAGGCTTAAACATACTGTCAAACAAAAAAAGAACTTTCTCCCGAGTAGTAACTCGGGAGAAAGTTCTTTTTTTGTTTAGTATAGTGTTATATACTACGACTACGAAATAAATAAAATCATTAAAATTTTCTCGTGTTTGTCCAGAGAAGTAAGTTCTTTATGCTTTCTTAAGCTGCATTTTGTATTTATGGTGGTGATACAATTATTAATTTAGTAAAAAACTAAATTTAACAAACAAAACGAATGACCGCGGTTTTTTTTCGTACTGCAGAAAAAGGTTTCCAACAAGAGTACAAAACATAACCCCCACCTCTTTTTTCTAATAGAATATCGTTACAACACAAAATCGTTACAATGTCAAATATATAATAAATATAATAGTCAATCGAATAACCCGCCCCTTAGCGTTCCAGGTGCAAAAGTACCCATAACGCTCGCTGCATTGCCGCGCTGGATAGCAATGGCCATCCTTTGCACCAGGAACGATCCGGAGCGGGAGTCACCCGACCTTTCGGCCAACCTACGCCCTAATTCGGCAACCAGACCATTGGCTTCCGCTCCCCAACTGCCCATTGTTTCCACAGCGATGGGCACAAAATCTAATTATTTAATATAAAAACTTTTTGAGATTTGACGTTTGTATTTTTATGTTCGCAACTAAAAAACAAATAAAAATGCTAGTAGGGCAGGTATATCATACAACATTTCTTCTATGCTTTGAAGGACAGGAATAAAATTTTCCCGTTGCACATTTATAAGGGAGAAATTACGAACTTTATAACATGTTTTTAAACGAGCAATGAGACACTTTCTGTATGGGTGTGGTATAAAAGTTTTTTTATAGTGTTTATTGTCGATGACTAAATAACGTATTGTTAACAATAACCTTGTACACGAGTATGCTGTAAATTGTTAAATTTTATCTCGTCGTTTATTCTCTTGGGATAGCTTGGGATGTTTCAGATAAATACCAACTCGAAAGCATGAACTTCCTTGATAACTGACCAAAGAAGTATTTTTTCTTTAGTTACCTTCCACTGCAAGATATCGCGGTGAAATTCCAACACTGTACCCGACGGGCTAAATGTGAACCTTCATGTTTTTTCTTCATCATCATTAGCCGGAAGACGTCCACTGTTGAACAAAGCCTCCGCCATAGAACGCCACAAAGAACGGCTATTAGCCGCTTGTAACTATTCGATATGTTTTTTCTTACCTGGTGCTAATAACAGCAAAATGCCAACGTATGAGTATTATACTGCGTGAATGAGATTGCAATTTTCATCAATGCATTTATTCCATTATTGTAAGCAAAATTAAACTTTATAGCAAGATTACTCTGTTACCCCTGCTCTGCAATGGTAGAGCTCAGACAGAAATCACTAACAATTTCATAAAACAACTTTCCCTCTGACATTATTATAACGTCTTCATAAATGATAAATGTTCCTTTCTCATATTCAATTCCAATTTCATCATGGAATGTGCAAAATTTACCTCCGCTCAGTATTGTGTTATTCAACAAAATAACAAGCAATAAATGAGATTCTATATTCTTATTCACAAATTATTTTATGATCTTAAACCAGCACTATTTTCTTTTTCTTTTAAAAATAAGAGATTTTCTAATGACTCTGAGTACACATAATCTTCTTCTACAATAAAAAAAACACAAAAGTATGCATACCTAATTAAAACCGAGAACTAACGAAGTTACCACAGTACCAAATGGAAAATTGCAGAAACGTTATTTTTACGTAATTCAAGCTTGTAAAATGAGAATAAGAGAAGGCGGGCTTTTATTTGTCTCATCGGAGCCGAGTAAGTTTTGAATTTTCTACTTCTAAAAACTGCTTCGCCTGTTTGATACCTATCAAATTCCATGCGTGTATCAAATACGTGTGACCCCATAACGGTAATCCATATGTACATAACACGTTTTTAGAATGTGTGGGCAAAGTTATCAATACATGTTTTGCTTGACAATCTAGTAGGTTGCCTAACAGCTAAAGTCAAATTATAATTTTTCAAAATGCACTCTAACTTCCTTGTTACATTATTTTGTTTTAGTATGTTGATATAAAAGTCTCCAGCTACAATAACATGTTCATATGTTTTTTTGTTTAATAATTTTAAAATGTCATCTAACCTGTCTAAAAATAAATTTAAATACAAAGTTTTTTCTTTTTGTTGGGGTACTCTATATATACACAGAATTGCAATGTTATGGCTAGTAATTTCAATTGCACAACATTCACAAACGCCGGAAATAGAAAGTTTCTTTATATCTGTTAGTTCTCTCCGTTCAATCCCTTTTTTTAATATGATGCATGCTCCTCCTCTTTTACTACTGTTTCTGCTGAAACTTGCTGCTAAAGTATAATTTGGTATCATCAAATATGTCTCGTAGCCACTCATCATAAAATGCTCGGTGATACAAATAATATCCACATTAATATCTCTATCTCTAAGTTCATCTAGGCAAATCGTCAATTCATCTGATTTATTAATTAATCCAGCAATATTTTGGTGCAAAATGTACATATGCTTAGTCAAGAAAAAGCTGCGGTTCATTGTCCTTGTCCATATTGTCCTGCTGTCTATATATTATATTAATGTCAATGTAAAATTGTATGTCCTGGATAAATTTGTTTATATTTTCAAAAACAGTTCGCATTCCATGGTTATTGGTAGTGCCAGAAGATATGCGAAACATGCTATAGTCATAGGTCAACTTGTCGTTGGTATCAAATAAAAAAGCATATTTGTGAGATAATATGTCTTGATTGAGAATGTGATTGAATTTTTGTACTCTCCAGTTAAAAGATTTGGCATTCGGTCCGCACTTGAAAGTTGGAACACATAGAATAATGTTTGTGTGCTGTAAGTCTTGGAGTATTCTTCTTATATGGGAGATCAGTGTGAAATAATTATTTTCACTGTGAAAATCTTCTTCTCCTAACATTATTATGCAGTAATCATTCATAGTAAACTTTTCGATTTTTTGGCTTAGCCCATGTAGCAATTGTTTCACGCCACAGTTTGGTGTTAAGTAGTGACATAACTCTGAATTTTTGGCAACTGTATCTTCCGCTACAGATAAAATTTTATTGTGACTATTTGCACTGATAATGCAAATTTTTTTTCTGTAAAATTTTGTTTGTTTTTTGTTTGTCATTGTTGCGGTTGCAGTTTGTATTTTGCTATTAGAACTAATTTTCATTTGTGTGGGTTCAACAAAATTTTTAATTTTAGAAATATTGTTTTTATTCAGTGGGCATGTTTTCTGCACTCTCGTCTTTGTTTGTTTACTTTTTTGTGGATTTTGGTTAATTATAAGAGCTGAATTATCTGTCATAATTGGGGTGGAAGTAACGTTTTTTAAGAAGTAATTTTCTTTTTGTAAGTCCTCATTTGCACGTAAGGCCTGATTTTCATAAGAAAGTGTTTCAATTTCAATATGTGCAGTTTTTAGTTGTAGTTCAAGTACTTCAATTTGTTTTTGTAGTATGTTATTTTGTTCAAAGTCCTCATTTGATATATCTGGTAAGCTACTGGGGGAGCCCTCTATGGCGTCAGTCATGTCAAAAGAATCGTTTAGTAGGTATAAGTCAGCGTTTGTGCGCTCACGACGAACAGTAATATTCTCAAGAGAATTCATAGTGTAGTCCACAGGTTATTTGAAAATGCCGCCAAAAGATATAAACAAACCAAATAGATTTTTCAGTTAAGATTTCAGTGTCAAGGCGGTGGCGTATAGCCTTCTCATCTAATTCACATATATGAAGGTAGACCAGGTATAAATCTCAATACGAAAACTATGTCTCAATGGTATCTAAGTACTTATTGTAATAACAAATAATTATTGGTAGGTTTCGTGATTGTAGATTGTTTTTAATGATTGGTACTTTTATGATATCACTTGAATGAACTCTGTGTTCCTTACCGAGTTACTGTACTTCCTCCAGTGCTAGTTTAGTTCCTGGATTTTTGTGACACCACTGATTCTTTCTTTCACAGTATTTAACGCACATTCACAGTCAATTATTTGATTGTACTATATATCCCTCTTAATAATTACAACTTTCTATTTACTTTTATGCACTAATAAGTTATAAAATAACACAAAACATATTTATTTCATATTAAAATCACAGAACTACTTGTTTTCCGTTGGCAGTCAGAGTTGCCAGCCTATGAGGTATAATACGTTACTCGCCCGTCCTTAAAGTATATACTTATGTGAAATAATTACATCGATCTGTAGGTCCATCTCAGCGCGAAACAAGGACTTACTAAGAAATCGACAAACACGGTGTCCCATGTATACCAACGCGTTTCTGCAATACTATAGAATATATATAGAATATAATATAGCTCACCTATTACAGGTCCGCAGAATATACTATGGCACATCTATAAGATTTCCTCTAGTAACCTTTTACGATGCCTGGGAGCAGAAATAATTCAGAATGATGAGATTTGCACTCTACAGCAGGCGCACTATGAAACGTTATTATGGTATTCTCGTTGATTGTCTTACGAGAAACAACAATAAAATACAACAACAATAATAGCAAATTATAGCTTCCAATACATTGTTAATAATAAAGGTAAATAAAACAAAAGAATAAATATAAAAACAGGGCGGAGAATAGAAAATTTGTGAACTTAAACATTGCGTTCACCATCATCACGACCCAAAAATGGTTTTACTTAAGGTGAAGGCTGTTTTAGGTTTTTTTATCCATCAGTACTATATAAATAGAGCTTCTTTAGTTGTTTCAAAGAAAATTGTTAAGTATTGTAGTGGTTGGTATTTTGACTCCAAACAAGTCTGACATGAGAGCTTTGATATTGTGACGAATATTAAAGAATCCTTGATTCATCTATATAGTATATTCTGCTAGGAATTGGTTTTCAAAGACCACGATATAAATAAATTTACAAATTATTGGAATACAAAATGTTTTGCTCCGCGGGAATTAAACCCGCGTCCTTCCGATTTCGCGCCGGAAGCTTTATCTACTAAGCTACCGGGGGTACGGCTGCGTCGCCGAAATTTTGTACTCCAATCGTATTTCTTAAACCGTCATAGGGGACGGTGCGCGGCCATCAACCAGACTACTAGACTTCATCTGACCGAAAGAAGTGTTTTTTCAAACACTTAACTCTCGGAATGATGTCGCTACCCTTCTGTATTTCTATATATTATGATTACAAGCACTACCGCGTACTAAGCGAAAATCATAAATTTACAAATTATTGGAATACAAAATGTTTTGCCCAGGGCGGGAATTGCACCCGCGTCCTTCCGATTTCGCGCCGGATGCTTTATCTACTAAGCTACCGGGGGTACGGCTGCGTCGCCGAAATTCAATTCCCGCCCGGGGTAAAACATTTTGTATTCCAATAATTTGTAAATTTATGATTTTCGCTTAGTACGCGGTAGTGCTTGTAATCATAATATATAGAAACCACGGTATAAAGTTAAATGCTTCGTGACAAATTTTCTACTCGACATTGGTCAGCTAGCTAGACGGAATTTTGACAAAATCTCCAATCACCGCACGATCAAGCTTTAATTCCTGGTGGCATTAGAACCAAGAACCACCTGCGTGGCAGTTCATAACCTGTATCACTAAGCCATCAGTGCTTCACTGTTCAGTTTATTTAATAAAGTTTGTATTTTATATTATTTCTTAGTAAATGTACAAGCAAGTGTAAGCTGTACATTGAACTCTGCGTTCTGCTGCGAGTGCAGTTTACACCGCGGCACAGCCCGCGGCCCAAATTCACCAGTTCGCAATCAACCATCACATCAAACACGCGTTCTCATCAATTTACCCCTTAGTTCTGTTCGTAAATATAATAATAGTATTCAAAACACATCTTTTAATTATCATCCAAGCTGTACGGCATCAAGAAACCGTACATCTTTGTTTTTGGTCCTTCGACGCTATCGGAATAGCGAGGACGAATCGCGAGTGACATATAGACTTATCTGTCAAGGTGCGAGTCCTTATCAGTGACATCTGGAAACAGTGTTAGTAGGAATCATCAAGGATTCCAAGCAAACGAGCAGTCAGCGAGCACCAAGGTTCGCCAAATCTCCGCAGAACGTCTCAGGGAGCATCAAGGCTTATCCCGGATCACCAAGGATCTACGCAGACGGCATCAGCGGGCACAGGAGCACCAAGGCTCTAACCAGGAGTTTATTGAGCACAAAGGCTCAACTGCTGCAAGTAAGATCTTTCCTTTTATTTTAGCTGCTATATTTGTGGTGTGTTAAAATGGAGAGTCAATTAGGGGTAACAAGTAGTACTGAGGAAATGTTAAGAAAGCAGGCGAGTCACTTCAGGGCACTTGAGCGGACAATTTTTAACATAAATCTGGGTCAAGTGACTGAAAAATGGGAATTTGACGATCTTTTAAAGACAATTCAATTGCGGTGGTCGGCAATCGATTCGTTACACCTAGAAATTGATAGTGAATTAGAAGGTAAAAATTCACAATATCAGCAGCAGTTCTATCATTATGAGCAGGTATATGGCGACATCAAAAAGGCTATAAACCAGAAAATGTGGTGGGTGTCCCACAGAGATCAATCTACCCCAAAGATGGAGCTGCCGATTTACAGTGGTAATTATCATCAATGGATGTCATTTAAAGACTTGTTCACTGAGGTCATACACCACAATCCTTCGCTCTCTAAAGCTCAAAAGATGCAGTTTCTTAAAAGTAAGGTGAAAGGTGAGGCCGAGAAACTTATTCTTCATCTTGACATTAGCTCTGATAGTTACGATATTTGCTGGAATATCTTAAATCAAAGGTACAACAATAAAAAAGTTATATTTACAGCTCATATCAACAATTTAATGAGCATCCCAGTAGCACAATATCAGTCTATTATCAGTCTAAAAAAGATTCATGACACAACAATAGAGGTGGTAAATGCTGTTAAAAACTTAGGGGCTGACGTCAGTTCATGGGACCCGTTGTTAGTTCATATTTTATGCCAGAAACTCGACACGGATACGCGTATACGAATAGTCGTAATAAGACATATTGACGATTAATATTGTATACAATAAAGCCAATTATTAACATATTGTTTAAAAGATATAATCTTTTACAAGTATGAAGTATGGTCAGCGTAGGCTTAGTAATAGGGTCATGTTTTCTCTATCAGGGTTCTACAAACAAATCTGTCATGATAATACATATTGGGTTAAAATTTCAACCGGATACTTGTTGTTGTTAATATGGTTTAAAAGATTATCCCTATACCGTAGATCAGAGCGATGGACTGATAACCTTAGGAATAGGGTCTCGACTGGAACCTTAAACACATGATAAGTAACAATAAGCAACTAAAAGAAGAAGTTTCTAAATAATACTTTCAGTTCAATACGAACACAAATTAAGGAAAAAATGGTTCATCAAAACATTTTTTTTACTGTCCACGACGTTTCGATCAAGTTGCATAATTCGTGATCAAGAGCTGACTGAAGTGTAAAAGAAAAAGTGCTGGTAGCATTTGTTCCTTACTGAATAACTTAGATTGGTTACTGATCATTTCCCTGATTTGAGGCCACGTTAAGCCGTTGGTCCCAGTTGTTGCCTTAGGACGGCAGTTGTTTTCTGGCAAGGCAGTAGTTTATTTTGTGTATAGCCGCCTGGCTAGCTATCATCCTCAAGTAGAAAATCGTTCGCCAAGCTCCTAACAGTGTGTTCCAGCAGCTGCTGTCCTTTTAAGTCAGTGATTGTACGAGTATGTTAGCCTGAACAACATCTGCGACCACTTGCCATCAGATAGATGGTGGCCAAAGTCTAACCTATCAGCCTATATTATGCTTTTTTACTAAATTAAGACATGTGTAAGTCTAAATTCAGTTTATGACCACACAAATCCTTGCACACCAACAAGCCGTGAAATAACTTTGTACGGTTTTCAGGCGCGTCCATGTTTCCGTGGTCGTTTGTACTACAACGCCGGCAGTTAGCAGCACCTGCTATGTTCTATGTACAGATACACAGCCGGGTTTTATGGTTCCATAACAATAACAGCAACATTTCAGCTGCCAGACGCCCCCAGTTTCCATCGGACACCCTAATAACCAACAACATTACCCACGTACGATTTCACAATCTGTTCATGCCATTATACGCATCAACAATAACAAGCTCTTAAGTACCTACAGGCTTAATAATCTCAAACTGTTTCATAATATTCTAATTGGATGTCGTAAAGGGAAAATAATTGGCCAAATAAGCAGTAGCATACTGTTCACGTCGATACTTTGGTGGGCTGTTGTTGCAAATAAGAGACATTTTAGGTTAGCCTGAACAACATCTTCGATCACATCATCTTACCATCAGGTCAGAGAGTGGTCAAAGGATAGCCTATCAGCAATAAATAAATTAATATTGTCGTAAAGGGACAATAATTGGCCAAATAAGCAGTAGCATACTGTTCACGTCGATACTTTGGTGGGCTGTTGTTGCAAATAAGAGACATTTTAGGTTAGCCTGAACAACATCTTCGATCACATCATCTTACCATCAGGTCAGAGAGTGGTCAAAGGATAGCCTATCAGCAATAAATAAATAAATATTGGTGGACAGTTCCCATGATTGTATCAATATTATCTAAACCTTCCTAACTGTTCGCTTATGATGATGTTCCTACCAACTAATTGTATTAAAGTGTCACTTGCAATATAATTATCAATTACATAATATAAAATGGGATAGTTACCTTGTATTCGATTGTGTTGTGTAATATTCTGAAGCAATGATGGCTCAGTGGCATTGGCTATGGACTGCCGCGCAGCAGGTCAATGGTTCGAATCCCGCCGCGGGCTTGAGCTTCACAGCATGGTGGAAGGGCATTTTGCGAATGCCCGCCTGGCTAGCGACCACCCTCAAGTAGAAAATTTGTCGCCAAGCACCTAACGTTGTGTTCCGGCAGCAGTCCTTGAGAGCCAGTGAATTTACAGCCACATGAGACTTAACAACTATGTCTCAAGGTGACACGGTTGCAGTACAATTCGTGACTTGTGAAGAAATGCATCTGTCATAGGCAGAGGTTAGTCCACTTAACATCAGGTGGGCCTCTAGCTTGATCTGTCACAATAACATAAAGATGTTATATCAAGAGCTCAAAACTGTACCGCAAGTTTTCTGTTTATAAGTTTTTTTCAACAGGCAATCACCAATTAGCGCTCAGACGACACTCTGATTTCATCGCCTCTATTATAACAATGTTTTTGTTTTGATGTAACGTTTAGAACCAATATTTAAACAATATGTTTTTTGGTTTAATGCCCTAGGACATGTTCTTATACAGCGAGAGCTGCTGCGACAATATATTAAATTTGTCTTTATTTGGAGGGGTTGATATCTATATACCTACAAAAATAAAATTTTGCAATGCGCTTGCAATATTGTTGAAAGGAGATACCTCAACCTCAAATACTAGTTTATTAAATAACTCAACAAATCCTCGCAAAACAAATCAACACACCGCCTTTCTCTCTTATTGAATATCAAATGAGCAGAACAAAAATATGGAGAATCGACTGAATTTTTCCGATACATTGAATTGGCGGAAAATGGTAAAAGTACACCAGGAGGGGAAATTTATTCAATAATTCCGAAGACAGGATTAACTGAGCTTGATAACGCTCGGCTTGAACCAAACTCATCTGGTGAATCTGGTAAAGCTTGTTTTTGGCCCCCGATTTCGAAGACCAGTGATCCATTCTCAATTGGCTTTAAGAATCCTTTAGATTTTTTGTAATGATTTTTAACTGGGTAAAAATTGTAAGTAAACAACTTAAACGGTTTAAATCGCGTCTATATATCATTATTTTGTCCCGACGTTCCAAACACTTTGCAGTGATCGTGGTCACGGAGAGAATGCAAAGTGTTTGAAACGTCGGGACAAAATAATGACAAATATACGCGATTTGTACCGTTTAAAGTTGTTTAATTACTATTTGAACAATCGCGAAAACCTAAGACAACATTAGGATAAAAATTCTTAATGAGTCACATCTTAGAAATCTTAATCAAAGAAGCTCCTATGTTTATCTTGTAACGGTAACAGACAAATGAGTTAGTTAAATCAAGGAGGAGTTAGTTTGTTGCATTCGGTGTATACACCTAGTTGCGGGCTTTGTTTGTCCTTTAAATTACGCAGGGCTCGAGTTGGTAGACCGCTATATGTACTGTTGTTCCAGTTAGATTGCTCCTCGCCTAAGTTTCAACCCTGTTTGGTTTGCAAGACGACGTTGTAGAATGGACAGCTCAGAAATAATTGCTATGTTCAGGCCTTGTTTCTATTTTCAAATCAAACTGAAATGCATCATGAGTACTACTTAAATTTAATACAGTCATGCTGTTTACGAATTATTAGGCGTAAACAATGCAATAATATTATTCATCTTTACATTGATCTCTACCATAACATCAGAATTGCAAGGTTCAATGCATATAGAATTCAATACAATCATTCATCGCGCACGATCTGTTAAATAAACAATGTGAAAGCACCTACATCAGTTTGTATGTGCTGGCTGTCTACACTCAACCGGTACCTGTTCAGTTTGCTCATATACATATATCTATGTACAAAGTAAAGGAATAAAGTACCGTGTTGATAGCATTGAAAGCATAAAATGCAGATAGCCGCTCCATCGAACTGTAGCTGTTGCACTCAACAGAATTTTATTGGTCTCTATATTTTAGAATAGAAACGTTACGTTTTCTACTCCGTGATCTACTTGCTCTTTTTCTTAAACTTTAAAACAATATTTTCGTTCTCAAACGATGCCATACTTCTATCACGCCTCGAGGGATCAACGTGCATTTTACGATTCTTATTTTCAATTTTTCATCGACATGGAAATACGTATAGCTCACGGTAGAATTTAAAAACCCAAAACATGGAACCACTTTTGCAATTTTTCATCCAAACAATGAATGGGTATTAAAAATAGCTGCTTTATTAGCAATTGGACGTCCGCAACTCCTGTAGCGAAACAAAGAACACTGACCCGTTCAAGTTTGAAATTATTTCCATAATAATACGGTTCTAGCAGCGCAGTTTGAAGTAGTGGCCACCTTGCATGCAATTATATTTCAATATTAATCTCATCCACCCCTACATTACTTTTTCACTGTAAAGTAAAAAATATTAATAGTCTCTAAAGCAGTTTCATTATTTGACTTGAAATTTGCAATAGTTACACGACATGAATACAAAACCAGAAAAAAGTAATCATTGCGCATTCACTTACCAGTGGATATACGAGTATTTTATTATAAGCTAATTCTAGGGAAATAACTCTCATATATTTCCTAATGTTTCAACCAATGATCCTTTAAGTAAGAGCTCGTCAATTTATTCTATATCCACGATAAACCACTCCATATTGTATTTAGCTACACAAGTAAACGCTTTCTTTAGTGTATTAAACATAACTTAATTATATATACTTACTCAATAAACGACGACTTTTCATATATTCATTTCAGGAACCCATATAGTTGCTCGTTGTTGAGGAGCCTAATAGAAAAATAACATAAAAGACCTTCATTACGCTTTCATCTACCATTTCATTCGAAAAGGGTACTAAAGGTACATTACGAAACGATTCGTGTCACAGAAATGAAAGTGAAACAATTTTTGTTGCTTCATACGTGGTCCCACATTTGTTTTGTGAGGGCGGCGAGGCCCTCTCTATTTGGCTAATGGATGGTATGTACTTGTATCAACGAGATTGGTTTCCTAACACAAACGAGCACGTTCTCTAGTTAAAAACACCCTCGATATAGCCAAAGAGCCCGTAAATTCAAACGAGTATTTTAAGTAAAATATTCGTAACATCGCGCACCTGCTTTTATACTTAAGTGTACCTACCCGTTTCAACGGTATGGTATAAAGGAATTTATGAATACAGGTCGATAGATATACATATATAACGTATTTATGTAATCCAACCATTACTTGAGAATGATATATGTGGAGGTTTTCAGGTCTTTGTTATCTTTAGGTTTCTCTGTCTACGTTCTGCGCTATGTAAACGTTGCCATATAGGTCTGAGTAAACTAATTAATATGCCAGAGCAAATAAAGAATTTAATATCCGTACAAACGGTACTCTACCAATAACATTTATCATTTATTACTCGAGTAAATACAATATTTCCATACGAGCATATGACACTTATTACTCTAGTACCTCGATCGATGAGGAAATAAAGGTAATGATAAGGGCTTAGAGGGTAACATGGGTTTCGATTTGTAGAATTACGTTAGTGTTAGGGGTGAAGGTGGGCGGGTGCGGGGTGTAAACTGGTGAACGTGACGAATTCAGCTGAAAACGCACGTAGACAATTAACCCTGGGCTGACGTCTGCAGTGATACATGGACCGGACCCTAGGGAACGGTGAAAATAAAGCGGACCCGAATAAACACGATGCTCACATATACTATACCTTCCCTCGCCTTTTTCTGTACCAAAAGTACTACTGCCTCTTTGAATAATTTCAATAAAACCGTGCAGTAAAGCCTCTTCCAAGTTAGAGCATGAAATTAAAAAAATAGCTCGAAGAAAGGAGCACGTGTCGCGGCCAAAAAATTAAAAGAATTTGGAAAATTTAGGGACATAAATCTTCGGGGCGTCTAATTACAAGGATCCAGCTCTCGGCTCTTTTCTTGTAGACTTATGGCGGCCATGTGTCATAAACGTTTTTATGAAAAAATAGCGGCGCATCCCACAGCCCGCTGCAAGAATTATGTAGGTAACCAACAAATTCGGTAATATGATGTAGATATTAATCCGCGGTTTTGATCATAAAAGACTCCACGACTGATGTAGAACATTATAAGATTCAGGTTTCAACTTTCTTTCGTAATTTGTCGCCTTTGTCGTTTCAAATACGGAAAAGATTTTGTGTTGACGCACCTCGCTGTTCATATTTGGCTTACCTCCTCATAAAGGAATTTCTGGGATGTATTGTCAAAAGAGTGCAACTGTAAAGTACGTACGTCACACACAGTTTTATATTAGCTTTGGAGCGGAGGTTGAGCAGCGAAGCGGTGGAGCGCGCGGCTCACTTCAGCGTAGACTGTGTGTTCAACTGTAGAGCTCTCGTGCTGGGAGAGAAATAAACTGAACAAATACTGCCCGTCAACTCTGAACGGAAAAATTATTTCAAGTGGAGTTTTAAAACATACAGATATTAATACGCTTTTGCCGAGCAATGAGTATGGTTACTAACTTTTTAAGTAGTAAATTATGTTTTTGTGCCTCTTCATTTATATGTACATTTTGAGCCTTGGATGACCAAAAATGACTAATGAAAGGGAGAGGGAGGATGAAAGTCATGGTATGTGGATAGGAATTTGAGAAATGGGGGTTTATTTGCGATATTTTATTTATCTACTTATCAGAATTAGCTTTGCATATGTAATTAATAAGTACGGGTGGATTTAACCATATTGTCTGTATAAAGTACGGGGAAGTGTAATGTTTAAAATCAATCACATGCTATGGTATTAAATGATTATTTTTGTTATATTGATGGGCTAGCTTTTGGCGGCTACTTCGCTGTTAGTAAGTAATGATTTGAAGGAAACAGGCTTTATATAGAATTTCAACTAGGTTTCGAGGATAGCTATGGAATAATAAATAGTTAGTTGCTTGGGACAGTTTCTCGATTTATTATATTCACTCTATGTATAAATTTACTATATTTTATTAACAATCTAGATAACACCAAAATGATTGTTTATATTTGTGTTACACAGGAATAATTATCAATGGTTATATTATTTCATTACTTATTTCCCATTCCTATTTTGTAAACGAATGTACGTAAGCTTGTGAAGCAAAAGCATCGGGCTATTAGAGTCTCGTGAGTTGGCACGCGGCGCAAATTGAAACGGTCCGTACCGGAAACAACTCGAGGATAATGAATTAGAAGATTTTTTATGTTTATCGTACTTAAATAGTAATAAAAATGGTTTATTTCCAAAACTTACTTAACTAACACAGTACATAATACTCTTAGGCTTGTTATACAATATTTTTCAGTATAAACAGTTATTTAAATTAATGAATTATATATTAAACTAGCCATATTTTTGACTATCACGATATTGCCTGCGTTTTATCATGACTATGTGTTGGATTACATAAATCGGCGCGTCGTCGCCGATAGCAGAATTAATATTCAAATTATATAAAATAAAGCTTTAGATTATTGAATTATGATTCGTTTCTCAATAACAATATATGTGAATTCTAATGATTAATTCAAAGACACAGCCATATTCCAATAAATTTGCTCAGCTACCCACGCTGGTGTATGTAAACGAACAAATAAGTGATAATACTCAGAATTAACCTACATAGAAAGCCTTTAAATAAATTGTAGGCTATTCAAATCTTATCAAATGCGTTGTTTAAATAAAACATGATTAAACAACTGTATATTATACAATGTAATGTGTAATTAGGTACCAGTAATAGTAGTAGTTATTCATATATATTAGTTACCCCGTGGGGTGCCGGGTTAGAATTGCACCTCCCCATATCATCCCATGGCTGTCGTAAGATCATGGCTGTTTTGGGGAATAAGCGTGGAGGCGTGCTCGCCGCATTCCCTGCAGGCCCTGGCGACATAAAAGCTTTGCCTGTGTGCTGTCAGAGCCTCAACTCCACTTGAAACTATTCATGGTGGTAGGGTATCCTTGGATACCCGCCTGGTTTATTACCACCCTCCCGTGTAAGCGTGTCGCCAAATGTTGTCTTTCTTGACAACGTGTTCCGCCACTGTTGCAGGAGAACCAGTCCCCCCCAGATGATGTACTATACCGGCGAATACTTTGGGACCGAGTGTTTTTAGGGAGCGACTGTTGTTTGCAGTTGTGAGGGGTGGGCCTGGGGTCCAGGGAGACCCGGTGAAACGGTTGTCCGCTGGCCGCCCGCGGGATAGTTGGGGACCTGAACCCAGGGATCACGTATTACCTCCGCCCAGGGAAGCTGTCCTGCCATTCCGCGCATAATCCTGCGAAGTGACTGTCGTGCCGGAGTAGGAGACCGGTGTGGATCCCGGCAGTTGCTTCCAGGGGGGACCGGGGGCCCTTCCGTACCCCACACCCACCAGTCACCTAGCTGTTTTCTCCAGTTGCTTCTTGTAACACTGTTGTTCTTGTTCTGAAGTTATTAGTTGGAAGTATATCATCTAATCTTAAGTACTCTAATTCACAATCATGGCTAGTAAAAATAAAAGGAAATTGGTTTCATCAGCGGCTCCAAATTCCACATTCAAAGTAGACTTCTGTAATATTCGCGGTATCCACTCTAACCTTAACGACGTGCATCACCACCTAGAAACGGCAAAGCCATCCCTTTTCTTCCTGACGGAGACGCAAATTTCTCCCCCGGCCGACACTTCATATCTGCACTACCCTGGATATAAGCTAGAGCACGCGTTTGTTCCTCGCGCCGGTGTGTGCATGTACGTCCGGGACGATATTTGCTGTCGCCGCCTAAGCGGTTTTGAAGTGCTAGATTTTTCTACCTTATGGGCAAGTGTTGACTATGGTGGTCAATCTCGTGTGTACGTGTGTGTGTATAGGTCGCATTCTGGCGACGCAGAGACTACTCGTCTTTATGAGAATATCTCAAACGGTTTGGACAGAGTGCTTGAAAAGTTCCCCTCTGCTGAAATTGTGGTACTCGGTGATTTTAACGGTCACCATGCCGATTGGTTAGGATCCCGTAAAACCGATCATGCAGGGAGAGCTGCTCACGAACTCGCACTCACCTATGGTCTTTCTCAGCTTGTGACTGGAATTACTAGATTGCCGGATGTTCACAACCACGAACCCTCCTTACTCGACCTGATAATGACTACACGTCCAGCCAATTACCAGGTAGCGGTAAATGCACCGCTTGGTTCATCAGACCACTGCCTGGTACGAACAACTGTGCTGACAACTCTACCTGACGCTGTACCTCTCAGAACGCGTCAGGTGTGGCATTATCAATCTGCCGACTGGGATGGGTTGCGTGAGTTTTTTTCTTCATATCCATGGCTTCAGTTATGTTATGCATCAGATGATCCTTCCATCTGTGCTGACTCTATTGCTGACGTCGTACTCCAAGGAATGGAATGTTTCATTCCTAATTCCAAAGTGCGCGTAGGCGGCCGTAGTCAGCCGTGGTTCAACAGGTCTTGCGCCGACGCTGCAAAAGCCAAGCTTGCAGCTTATAAAGCCTGGGCTGTGGCGTCGAAGGACAAAGATCCAAGAACTGATGAGTTCAAGAAAAAACTGAATGCCTCTTCCAGATCAGCTAAGAAAACTGTTAATCGAGCAAGGTGCGCCCACATAAGCCGGATCGGCGATCAGTTAGCAAGTCACCCCTCTGGCAGTCGTGCTTTCTGGTCGCTAGCAAAGGCTGCAGAAGGTAATTTTTGCCGATCTGCTCTACCACCTTTACGCAAACCGGATGACTCCTTGGCCCATAGCGCAAAAGAGAAAGCCGATATTCTTGGTTCTCTTTTTGCCTCGAACTCGACCCTTGATGACGGGGGCGCAGTGCCTCCCTCACTGCCTAATTGCTCATGTTCGATGCAGGAGATTCGCATCACGCAGGCGGCTGTGCGGAAGGTACTGTGGACTCTTGATGAAAGGAAGTCGAGTGGGCCGGATGGTATTCCGGCCATCGTATTAAAGAAATGCGCACCGGAACTGTCTCCCGTCCTATCGCGTCTGTTCTCTCTCTCCTACAATTCTGGTATCGTGCCGTCTAGCTGGAAAATTGCCCATGTCCACCCTATTCCGAAAAAGGGTGACCGTTCCGACCCAACAAATTACAGGCCTATAGCGATTACCTCTTTGCTCTCCAAAGTGATGGAGCGAGTTATTAATTCCCAGCTCTTGAGGTACCTAGAGGAACATCAGCTGATTAGTGACCGCCAGTACGGCTTTCGTCACGGTCGATCTGCTGGTGATCTTCTTGTGTGCCTCACTCACCGCTGGGGAGAGGCCATCGAGAGTAGAGGCGAAGCTCTTGCAGTCAGCCTTGATATCGCAAAAGCCTTTGATCGGGTCTGGCATAGGGCGCTTCTAGCAAAGTTACCTTCCTACGGCGTACCAGAGAGGCTTTGCACGTGGATTGGCAATTTTTTGCATGGTCGCTGCATAAGATCCGTCGTTGATGGAGCTTGTTCAGAGACCATGTCAATTAATGCTGGAGTTCCACAAGGGTCTGTGCTATCGCCCACACTATTCATCTTGGATATCAATGACTTATTGCAAATAAGTAATATTCATTGTTATGCGGATGATAGCACTGGCGATGCCCGTTATTTAGGCCGTGCAAATGCTCCTATATCTGAGTTGACGAAGGAGAGAGCAGAGCTTGTGTCTTCCGTTGAATGCTCCTTAGAGCAAGTTACTGACTGGGGTAAGCGAAACCAGGTGCAATTTAACCCCTCGAAGACTCAAGCCATCGCGTTCTCTGCCAAAAAAAGCGCATTTGACCTCACTCCACGTTTTCAAGGCATTCCCCTTACCTTGACGAACAACATTGGCATTTTGGGAGTCGACATATCTGGCGAGGTCCAGTTTAGGAGTCATTTGGAGAGCAAAGCAGGACTAACTGCTAAAAAACTCGGTGTACTCAATAGAGCCAAGCAGTACTTCACGCCTAAACAACGCCTCTTGTTATACAAAGCGCAGGTTAGGCCGCACATGGAGTACTGCTCTCATCTCTGGAGCGGTGCACCGAAGTATCAGTTAGACCCACTTGACTCCTTACAGAGAAGAGCCGTCAGACTTGTCGATGACCCAAAATTGACCAACAGGTTGGAATCGCTGAGCGTACGTCGTGACGTTGGCTCGCTATGCCTGTTCTACAGGTACTATAACGGGGAATGCTCTGAAGAGATTTTTGACCTCATTCCTCCTTCACGCTTTTATTACCGAACTGGCCGCTATCGTCAGAAGGGCCATCCACACATTATAGATACGTGGAAGTCTCGCACTACCCGATTTAATCGTCTGTTTCTGCCACGTACCTGTAAGTTGTGGAATGCTCTTCCCCCTGAGGTTTTTCCTCAGGTCTACAACCTAAACCGCTTTAAAAGAGGCGTGAATAGAGTCCTTTCACTCAATGGTAGGCAACGCACCAGTAATGCTGCGGATATTACGGGTGTTCATAGGCGGCGGTGACCACTTACCATCAGGTGGACCGTCTGCTTGTTTGTCACCTTTTGTATAAAAAAAAAAAAAAAAAAAAAAAAAAAAAAAAAAAAAAAAAAAAGAGGCGACTAAGGGAAAAATACTGGAAGGTGGGCAGCAGCGCCTTCTAAAGAACTGCTAACTTACACTGCGATCCCCAAGACGCCTGCCAAGCGTGGGGATTATGGCAAATACCCCCTTAATAGGGGAGGCTGTTTTCAGCAGTGGACGATCCGGCTGTTGCAGTACAGTACAATAGTTATTACTAAGACGTAATCAAAGTAGTTTATTGGTCAGAGCGCCCATCCCGAATCCCAAATTGATTCTTATATAAGCTAGTGAGCGAACTGAAGGCATATTCAAAAGCACAAGACCTTAAAAAATGCTCTCTGAAATATACAACTTTTCATCTCTATCATCGGGAAAATTAGCAAAGAGATTAATATCAAAGAATATTATAGAAAGTATACCATATCGTTCCACGTTTATTATTTTCAAAGAAGTAGCGATCGAAAAATGTTATGCATGGCGTTGTTACCAATAAACAGATATGACAATTTAAGGTGCTTAAAATTAATTCTTAATTTTTTATTGAATCATAGTATTAGACTACAAGGTACGTAAAAAGAGAAGGTTCAATTTCGGAGTTTAATTAAGTTTACAGGTGGAAATTACTTTATAAACCAGTTTTTAGGGTTCCGTACCCAAAGGGTAAAAACGGGACCCTATTACTGAGACTTCGCTGTCCGTCCGTCCGTCCATCCGTCTGTCACCAGGCTGTATCTCAAGAACGGTGATAGCTAGACAGTTGAAATTTTCACACATTTTTGTTGCTGCTATAACAACGAATACAAAAAGCTGGTCATGTGCGTGTCGGACTCACGCACGTTACAACAGAAAAAAGTTAAAATATGAAGTCTAATGTTAATGTTAATGATACGGCTAGCTAATGATATGGAACTCTTCGTGCTCGAGTCCGACTCGCACTTGGCCGATTTATTGGTTTTCCCAGTGTCAGATTTGTTTATTCAAAATGTTTGAAAACAAATCACTTTTCCTCACGCTCGTCAATTGTGATGCGAGTTGAACATCATAACACCCCGTGTCTTCTTGGAGGGGTGGAAAAATATATATTTTTGTGCAAATTATTGCAATATTCAAAAATGTATTAAATGTTGCTGACTTAACAAAATATAACCTTTCGTTAGGTAAATAATGTACCAAATCTAGACTAATATTATAAGGATGAGAGATTTGTATTTTTGTACGCAACGAATAAGCTTAAAATATACTAGACCGATTTGAATGGAATTTGGTATGGAAATAGTTTGAGATCCGGGGAAAAACATAAAATAGTTTTTATCCAACTGCGCAAAATGACGTTAATGGTCTTGCGCGCCCGGAAAGCTAGTAAGTAATATAAATCTATTACTGAATTATAAATTGACGACAGGATTTTTTTTTTAGATATAAATACACCCTACATTTTTAGATATAGATAAACCCGATAATCTTAATATAAAAATATTAAGATTATCGGGTTGCGTCATCATTAACAAGTTTAAAGCTAATTGCGAAATTAGTCTTGTTTGTAGTACAACGTAAGTTGAACTATAGATGTCGCTCCATCCCAATAAGACGGTTAAAGAACAATAGGAAAAAATGTAGTTATGTGTCACGATAGCTCAATTGGATAGAGCATACTCCGGCTAAAGAGGCGGATGGTCGCGGGCTCGAATCCCGCACATGACTTGAATGTTTCCTCTCTTAAATTTATAATGTAATCCGCAGAGCATGCGTTATTCCATACATAAAAATATGAAAAATATAAATCTAGGTTATTGTAGTAGCTCTCAGGTCTGTTAAACGTAACAAATCTGACATGTTCACAATGAACAAAACATACAAATGTAATAAAATATGTTTACGTCTAAATCTTGGAAGAATTAAATTACATATAGCATGAAACGCGTACTTGCGAAACTTTGAAACATTATCTAGAAGTATATACAAAAGTTAAGCAATTTATTGTTCACAAGTTGATAAATTATCCTTAAGTGAGTGGGTAGACATTAATTGTAATCTATGAAGAACCTTTTATCTTTATTAAATTTAACAGAACGAGTTGGCAATCGAATATTTTTGAGTTATGTATAATTTCTATTACACGGAAAACATACTTTACTTTCTATTTTGTAAATCTGTACCTACCAAATAGGCGCTTTGAACATACAAATGTATCCGTGGTATAGTTTATTTGTACTTCCTTCGCGCAATAACGTTCAATAGTGGTTTTATGAACACATTATAGTAGAGCAACATCACCGAGGAAAAAATGGCGAATGCTTCTTTAAAGATACTCTAATAGTTTACAGTGTCCAAAATACATAGTAATTATAAGCACAAACACATTTCACGATACAGGTTGTTTACATATTATCATACTAATTGTAAAAAAATAAGTGGAAGCGTCCGATAATCTAGCACATTTTCTATCACATAATAATAGCTATCTATGAAGACAGATGCTTGACATCAGTCACTATTATAAATTTATTTCATGCAAATATCTACTCTAAAACTACACACATCAAAATGAGAAAATAAAGAAACATACAAATCAAAATTCTAATAATAAATCCATATCACTCGTTTGGTTCTGGTTCCATAAGGTATATTTAGTCAGCCACCCTAGACCTGTTTTAATTTATCTCTTTTGTACTGACCTGTTGGCCTTTATATATTGGCATCGATCTATATCACTTATAGGTATGATTTTTGGCAACGATTTAATGCTTTTCAAAGAAGTTTATAGTGTATATAGCCCGTGACATTATCACCAATAGAGTGTAAGTTTTCATCTCCAAGACGTATTAGTTATTACCGACCAAGCGGATTTGGTACGGCTTGCTGGCCAGCCTTAGTGTCAAAGTTTTCAGACCACCCTCCGAAACAGCCTAACGACAGCCATCCTAAGACAACAACTGGAAGGCTTAACATACCCCCCGTAGCACGAACTACAAATCTCCCGACCTTAAATAGTAAAGCGAAATAATCTAGAGTTATTCTTCAATAAAGTTACTTGGAGCGTTTTATGTTGTTGTGTTCTTTCCATGCCAGACCTACATGAAATAGAAGAGGCTTGGTACAGCGAAGCTACGCGACGGATTCGACATAAAACGACGTACGCCTTTGATGACGCTCCCTTTTGTAAGCTCTACATTTATTCCATGGCTCTGCGTAGTATTGCCAACTTTGGTGAGAAAATTTTCAGTACAATTGTAAAATTGAAGCGATGAGCTTGGTGTTTTAATATTTTTGATTTGATATGCCTTGAAATTTTATAGCATGAATGAAATTTGTTTGTTAGTAATAATAAATACAAATATAATCAATAAGTACGTATATTATTTTACTACATGATATTACAGATGTGTACAGAATATGATAATGAAGTGGAGCTAGCTTAGCCAATCAAATTAGTTAAACAACGTCTTCGTTCTACGCTTCGGAGTTCGGGGGGCACGTTAATCCATCGGTCCACGTTGTTGTCAGGAAGGCAGTCGTTACAACAAAGTGGTACAGCATTTTATATTTTGAACGCATTCTTGGCTAACTAGCACCCTCAAGTAAATAATCTATTGCCAAGCATCTAATAATGTGTACCTATCCTCGGGAGCCAGTAAAGATTATCCTGATAAACACCTATGATCACATCTTTACTTATTATCATGTGACATAGTGATCAAAGCATATCAGTAATAATGAATTGATTCAGGCGTTAGTTTGCGGAAATCCATATTAAATTGTAGCAAATATTTTAAGAAAACATTTTATAAAAATATATCTGGCAACAATTTCACCTAATTTTTCTGCTAAACCGACGTGACGCGTAAGCAAATCGGAAATTTTTTTGACGCGTTTCGCTTCTCCACGAAGCATCCTCAGAAAGTTTCGACTCTTCCAGTGCACGATCGAGAATATTAATGTTTTTAAAATATTAATTTAATGTTTTCTAAAATATTTATTATTATTAAAAAGTTAGTGTCTATTAATCTTATCGTATCATCATTAACATCTTTTAGTCAAATATTTGAAAACATACATTTCGAACGCATATAAAATAAAAAATTATAATACCTATTTTGATGCAATTGCACCATATTTAACCACAAAATTTTATGGCTATTTATTCCAGAACAGCAATGTAATTATATTCAATGAAAATGTAGTTTAGAAAGGCCTTTTTCAATGCTGTATACACATGATTTTGTTCGTTTTAAAGACACTGTTTTTTTATGCTATACCTAGGATGGCAAACGAGTAGGCGGCTCACCTGGTGGCGATCACCATCGCCCACAAACATCCGCAACACCAGAGGTCTCAAAGATGCGTTGCTGGCCTTTAAGGAGGAAATAGGCTCTTTTTTGAAGGCTCCTAAGTCGTATCTGTTCTGGATATACAATAAAGGATAAGACCGCCTATTTTAACATTAAGCCATTAATAACTATTTTTTGTATTGTATAAGTTGCAAAATGTAAAGCCCTTTTAGCATTCTGATAATTTGTAGTCAATGTAGTGGTTATCTAATCTATCTATGTATTTGTGTGTACTATACATGTCATATCAGCTTTTGAAATAGAAGAGGCTTGGAAGAGCAAAGTGACTATAACGTAAAATGACTCTCTTTTGTAAGCACTACTTATAAGAATTGAAGATTTGTAAGGTTTTCTGAATATTCGATTTTGCTTATTGGAAAATTGAAGATGTTGAGATTATAATCTAAGTGCTGAATTAAAGTTCTTTTTAATTTACTAACATAACGTAATTAACAACGGATTAAGTAGAATCTCATTTATTTCGCAATATGATTCGAGCTTTTACATTTATGTGTGTATTTTATCCATGCCAGAACGACGTCTGAAACTGGTTAAGGTATTCCAGAGCGTAATATACGGAAGGCGACTTGAAACGACGCAAGCCTTTGACGGTGCTCTTTTTTGTAAGGTCTAGATGTAAAGAAATTGTCGGATTCATTGAAAGATTTTCCAATTTCTCTATTGAAAGATTGAAGTAGTTGAGCTAGAAGAGATCTAAGGCAAGTTTGGTTTATCTATTGGATTCCATGTAAGAATTATGTCTAAAATTATTGCCATACTAGGATTTTAAAGCTTGGGCTCTTGTATAAATGAAATGATATCGGAATTTGCAATATGCCCTATCACCATATAGATATAAAATTTCTTGATTAGCTCCACTTTAAGTAGTAAATTTGTTACCAATCACCTCACGGTGTGTTCAGGCAGCTTTCTAGTAATAATCTCGTAATTCTAGGCCTCAACAATATCATTGAACACATCATCTGACCATCAGGTGAGATAGTGGTAAAAGGCTAGCCTACCAGCAATAAAAAAGTGAACAGTCAAACTAAATATTAACTCTAAACAACAGCATGCTATTTTATTGACACCGTAAAATTAATATTGAATTGCTTGTTAATAGAAAAAAGCCATTATTTTCACTAAGCATATATAAAAATCCACGAGGTTATATATAAGCTATCACATAAAATAAATTAATACCTTAGTAATAAGCAAATTAATATTGCTTTGCATACATAGATTTAAATTTTCATAATACATATGTATATTTAGCATTGCCGAATGGGATATAAAGAAACTATTCGCATTTTTTCAACATAATCCCGTTGATCCCATTCAAGTGAGATGGGACATTCCGCGTTATGTGGGCACCCAATCACACGACATGATTGGCCATATTCACTTGCCCGGGCCCGACCTTTGGATAGAGAAATGCTATTACGTCACATGAAATAACTCCATAAATGTTTTCCCAAACACAAAAGCCTTTGCTGTTGGTAGCTTTCGTAGTGAGTAGCTTTTGTAGATGTATAAGCTATTGCAACACATTTTACTAACGAAAAGTATGTGGATAGCATCAAACGTTTTGGGTCCACTGTCACTAATGAATTTTAAAATAATTAATTACATGCATTTATCTTCGTTCTTTCACATGTCGCCTGGTGCAAATAACCGGACGACGTAGATTCGGATCACGACCGATATACAATTTTCAGTTTTAGAAATTTTTTGATATGATATAATTTGTTGAAACTAAATTATATAGTAATGTTTGTTTTCATTAACAGCATAAAAAGCAATTTGTATCATGAAAAGTTCATTTTTAGCATGTTTACCCTGGTTTATGTAGTCAAATTCTCAATAAAAAATATTTAAAATAAAATGATTGTTTTAGAGAAATGTAGTTTTCTAACTAACTGAATATAAGATCTTAGAAGTTCTGAACTCATTTTTATTTTGAAATCTGTTGCCTAGAACATCTTTTTGTTAGTTATCTGTGTATATTATAAATTGTTATTAGATAGGAAAAACTAAGAAAAAAGTCTAGTTTTTTCAGGAAAGCATTATTGCATGGAACTTTCACGGAGTATTAATATTAAAGAGAAAAAACTAAGATTTTTATAAGGGCTCATAATATGGTGTTAAAGGTTTGAATGGGTACGTTAATAAATACAAAAATAGGTTCAGGCGTTATTGTACAGAAATAAACATTTATAACAATATAGATACTCACTAGGAGTCGATGATCAACAGTAATGAAGGTTAGGTTAATAATAAGAAGTTGTAGGACTTGTAAGTTTCCAAGTCATCTATAAATAAGAAAGTTTAAGCTTACAGTTTAACATATTAGAAATAAAAACACAAAATAAATATCGTTTCTGTCTTAACATTTCTACAATATTAATACAGACGAAATCGAGCAAAGGTCAAACATTTGATATGAAGAGAATAAATTCGCCTCTCGAGACAACGAACGAATAAGAAACCCGAGAGCGGTCGGAGCGTCAGTAACAATAACTATTGTCACATTCAATCAAAACATTGAAACGGGATGTGCCCTCAACGAAATAAAACGCGGGAATGTTGTACGTACTCGTAACAATCCCCGGATCCATACAGTAAAAACAGTGGGATCTCATCCAATTTTGCATTCAATCTACGACCACGAGAATTGCTTCCTCCGAGATGACCCGCCACATCCACTCGCCGTAAAGCGATGACCTAATCCGGTTTATTTGATTTGGGTTCCTGACTTCAGCTTTCTTTATCAATTTGTTAGAATAATGTCAGCTGTGAAAGCTCAAAGACACTTTATAATTTCACGTTCAGACAATTGGGACATTCGATAAAGTGTCGAAACGTCAGTTAAATTTAACGGTGTAAAATTGATAAAACATTTCTATTTTAACGCGTCTTTGATTCTTCAACTTGAATAAATTTTCTTCGTTTGCGCTATCTTGGATATACCTATCGATGCTTCACTTTGCATAGATACTCTAAAATGAATTAAATACGTGACTTTTAGAAGTGCAGACAAAGTATCAAAGCGTTCACGATATTGTGAGCTTGAATCTCAATCCGCTTCACTCAACATGGCTCTGAAACGTTCTGAGCTTGACACGAGTTGCTTTGATTCGACTAATTTAACGTCTCGCTGAATTAACGCTGAAATGCAGCTACACAGAACACAAAGAAAACTTCAATTCGAGAATCTTAATTAGCACGTTTAAATTGTCCACAGACGGGTCGGGAAACTATAAAGACGTCGTCCAACCCGACGCTTTCCTTAGTATTTGTTACGTCGAGCGAGAGTGCCAGCACATTTACTCAGAAGTACGTAAATAAAGAAGTTATCAAGAGTCGCGCGGCGGGACTAAACAAGGCCTGTTTTGGGTCATGTGATTAATTCCAGCGAACACTTTCCGTCCACAAATGGCTTGTCAGAAAGTTTATTGCAGTAAAAAGCTTGAGTTTGTACCGAGAGAATGACGCGAGGCTTTACACTAATGGCCCTTGAAGTTTTACCCATTAAAACCAAGTTTTTTCCTGCTTAAATTGGGTAAGTAACAACTTTATATGCGAGGGAGAGCTCTTATGATATTCATGTACTTTCAAATAGGTTGTATTTTAAATTTTTTAGCTGCTTTAGGTCCGCATATTACTAAACGTATAAACGGAGAGTGTTTTCTTTTAAAAGGTATCAATTATGTAAAGCAATAGATTAAGAAACAAAGTGAGCCTAATGAGGAAGTATTTTGAGGTCACCTTATAGACGGGGCCAATTTGCATATTATCGGGGTGTGGACAGAAGGTCGCGTGACAGTCAGGGCGAATTACCATAAGAATGGCCCAACGAGGTGAACGTTTTGTTAAGATTCCTACCGACGACGTCCCACAGCGGCTTAAATTTTCCTAACAATTCTATAGAAAAATCTACTTTGTACATTTGCAAGGAGTCCTGTCCAATAATTTATATACCTAGTTTAAGTTTCTAAGGTTTATTGAAACGTGGAGAATTCATAAGCTGAGACTCAAGTGAATACTTCAATAGAGTAAAAATGTGAGCAAAATATTGACGAAGTTTAAAAAAAGTCAACGGCCCAACTGTGAGATGGGTCTCGCTCTTGGCAACAAACCGTAAACGAAAAGATTTTGCTACTCTTGATTGCGATCGGGTTAAAGGTGTACCTTAAAAATGACGTTTCACATTGGTATGTTCAGTATCTGTTGGTACGACAGAGGATATGGTACATTGCATACCAAATTTCATATTTCTAACTTGTTTAATTTATGAATTAAACGCCTACCCCTCTTTTTTCAGACGTTAATCCTTTGGCATCTGAAATAACGAGAACGATAGAATTTCATTCATAAATGGACGATATCGTCCACGCGGATGCCATTAGGCTTAAAAATATGCAGAGGTACATAAGTACCTTCTTTACATATTTACAGAAACAGCTTCGCCATAATATGGAAGGAGTGCTCGTCTGGCTAGCTACCACCCTTAAGTAGAAATCTGTCGCCAAGCACTTAAAAATGTGTTCCAGCAGCAGTCTTTAAGAGTCAGTAAAATTACAGGCACATCAGACTTAACAATTATATGTCTCACGGTGACGGACGCAGTGCAATTACGTTGCTTCTGACGAAATGCATTTGTTATGTGCAAATATTAGCCCGCTTAACATCAGGTAGGCCTCGTGCTTGTTCCGCGACAATAACATTAATAAACACACAGTGTGTACAGTGCTAAGGTGTCGATATGATATTTTTGTTACAATCTCATGTATTGAAGATCCCCTAAATAATCAGTTTTTTAATTGATTTTCAGTCCCCATATTTCTTGTTATTCATAATAGCAATTAACTTCAAACATTTTGAGGTCTGTTACTCGTTCCGTTTTTGACCTAGAGCCCTTTTCATGAAAACGAACGTACGTAGCAGGGCTTCGTTTTTTGTCCTGGTTAAGGAACCCTGGCAAAGAATAATATTGCATTAATATTAGTATTAGGAAATAGTATTTACTGTCTATTCTAACATAATTTTAAGTTTAAATTGTACTTACTTCAATTGTCTTGTAATTACTTACGAATGGGTTTTGTTACCTTTTAAATAATTTTATTACTATTCACGTTATTTATTTAATAACATAATTTTAAATTTTTTACAACATTCATATATAAAAAATAAATATTATAAAAAACTTAAAACTAGGATGCCGCCAGCAGCGGGGCAGGGCCTAAGCTACCAGCGGTTAGGACTGCAGAGAAAGGAACCTTCGGACAATGCGTGTCGTGTCGAGTATCACTGCCTTCTGTATCTGACCCTTGATCCAACCGTCTAGTGAGAGCCTCTTGAGGTGTTGGTCGAGGCTAAATTTCAAAGTAGTCTTTAACGACAAAGTGCTGCCCGATCAAGATTGTGTGAAGTTAAGTAATTTATTAGTCTCTTTTCTAATATTATATAACGACAAAGCTTGTTTATATGTAATGGTTCTTAAAATGGTGTGTTAAAAAGGTTTTGACAATTATTATAAATTGTATTGAAGTATAATTATGATAATGTTAATTAATAGTTGATGAACCAGTTAAAGTGTAAATAAAATGTATTTTGAAAGTAAGTAACACATTGTTAAAAGACGTTTAAAAGAATGGCCCCGAGTTTCTTGCCCGTTCTTCTCGCATTGGCTCTACACAACTTTGTTTGCTGAATGTGGCAGTACAGTTAGAATATTTCAATATAAAGATTTCATTAGAGCGTCGCCTAAATTGAATAAATGGGTTTGACTTTGACTTTGACCTTTTATTTATTAAACTAACACGTTCATGTTATTGCATGCGGCGGCGCGACGTAAAATCTTTGAATTCTGCGGTCAAACCTGAATGGCACAGTGAAATAAAATTATATACAGTAGAAAATATCTCGTTGAATAAGCCATACTTTAGCATGAAACATGTTTTTAATTCATTTTCTTACGCCAATACTATTACTAATTAATCTATTACTAATTAGTTAAAATGTAAGCCATAAAATTTGCCTTAGAAAATATGATCAACATATAATTTTCTTAGTGTTACAAACTTTTATTCCTTCGACCAGGTTAACCTTTGACCACTGTCACCTGATGGTTAGTGATGATGTGGTCGAAGATGTTGTTCAGGCTAACCTATAATTACTGGCTCTCAAGGACAGCTGCCGGAACACACCGTTAGGTGTTTGGCGACAGACTTTCTACTTGAGGGTGGTAGTTAGCCAGGCGGCATTCACAAAATGCCCTACCACCATGCTATAACGACTGCTATCCTAGGACAACAACCGGGATCGACGGCTTAACGTGCCCTCCGAAGCACGGAAGCGCTCAGTACTACCTAATATCACCAGCGGTCACCCATCCAAGTCACGCCCGAGGCGGATGTTGCTTAACTTTGCTGATCGGTTCAGAATGGCTAAGCAAACTTCGTTACGAGCGCTTCGAAATTAAATATATTTGCTTAAAAACTGTCCAAGTAAAGCTATTAAGCTCTTTTCAGCGCCTTAAGTAGCTTCTTCTAAACACCGCAACGCTAATTGAATAAAATATACTACGACAAATAAACATTGTGAAGAAGCCGAAGGCCGTGGCACGAAAATTGAATAATATTTATTTTCATTAGCATTAGCTATCGTTGTTAGTTCATTGTCGCGGTGTCACCAGCCAGTCGGTTTATTGTCGCATGTCCTTAGGCAGTTTCCGAACACCACAAATTTAGGGTCCATAAAATTGACGAAGAGTTCCTTAATAGCGTCTTTTCAATTAGAATTTTCACGGCGACACGTATTTATAAAATATGCATAGTAATTAGGTCTGTTAAGATACTTACTTTAGTTAAAATATTTTGGTAAGCTTGAATCAATTATACCAGGTGTTGCGTACATGAACGAGTAGCACTGCTTCTCGTATATATTTAGAACTATTAATTCATGCAGAATTATCAAAGAATAATCATAATTATTCATCTTAATGTTCTGGATATTTTTTTGTATTCATGTCAAAATATTTGTCAATATCATGAAATATAATATATTTCATATCATTATCATTTTAACACTCGAAGTCAACACGAACGTGTCCTGTTGTCAAATAAAACCTGATTTAGTAAATCTAATAGACTTTCAATTATGTTATTTTATATACCTTTCAGACACACAATTTCTAAATCTTTATGGATTATTCGGTGTTAGTCACGTGACGATATAAATCTTTTATTTTATGCAGAATATACAAAAGTATCTTTTCTGTGAAAGAGAGAATTCGCGGGTTTATTCCTCGCATTCAATGCTACGGCATCATATCTATATGTTTTACTACCTTAATCATCGAACATATAATAATACAACGCTATAATTGCAAGAGATTGTGTTTGTTGCCACTGAACTCCATTCATTTTATTTATGAACTTTGGTTCATATATTACAAAAATTTGAATGAATACTTTTTATCCCAATTAATTTTTATCTAAATATATCTAAAGATAGACTGATTTTATTGCGATCAAGTGAGATCCAGACAAAACTTTGAAATTCGTTAATCGGTTTATTTACGAGGAAGTTCTAATCGGCTTAGTGGACTATATTCGTAAAAATTTCAGAGGTAAATATTATGCACTATTTTTTTCCTGAACAAGTAAGGTCTCGGTGAAATTACCTATGGACTGCAGCACTATGGGTCCATGCTTCGAATCCCACTGAGAGTGTTCGAATTTCTGATTAGTGGTAAAATATTTAGTGAATCCTGCGAAGTTAAAGTAGAAATTTATTTCGCGAGATATTTAACAGCGTAGTTTAGTTGTTCTTGAGAGCTAGTAATTTTGGGTTTAACCCGTTCTCCATCCTTGATAACTTACTAGCAGGTGATGAGATGGTGATCAAAGGTTAACCTTTCAACTTTAAAATAACCTGTAAAACTTAACATCACTAACATTTCTGTAATATAAAATAACAAAAACTTCTTCAAATGAGGTTCTGAGTAGAGCACTTGCTACATTACAATCTCGTGAGTCCCAAACACAGTGTTCAACAACCATGTAGGTACTATTTAATCAGTCAAAATATATAACAAAATATATAATATATTCAATGGTACTAGTTTTTAACTCATTTACAGCTTCTTTTAAAACTAATTTACGTTACTTCTAGAAATTAAAATTGTAAACTAATTTCTTGAGATCTCTCTAATCTATTTTTAAAATAGTGTTGACCCGTAGTAGACTGCTTGAGATATACAACTGAAGTCCATCTGCAATTTAGACTTTTTAGATCCTTTAATTAAATAAAACAGCACTTTTATTCAGCGATGGCATGACGCAACGTGTGCCTATTCTGCCTATCATGAGTTATGAAGGCTGATAATTTCGGTCCTGGCAAGTCTTCGCGTGACGGTTTTGCGTCGTCTTATCAGCCCTCTTACATCGTTCCACGGCAAATTTACTGAGACTTGCTTCATAAAGTACGGCGGTTACTTTGCCTACTGAGCTTTGTTCTGGAAAAGGATACAATTGTAGGTCATGTTCTTTAAAGATTACACTTTTGATGTTTACATTTTGTGACTTTCGTAGATTCTTTTCACCAGTCGGTGAATCACTAAATTTTAAATATTACAGCACATATTCAGGTATCACTAAATTATAAATATTTACAAACAAAACATGGACATTACGTACTACCTCTACCTATATTGCAATTCTAACAATAAAAGGACATGCCTAGATTTTTTTGATTAAAGTGTACAGCGACAAAACAATCTTCAGCTAATTGCAAATATAATCTCTAACAGGTATAATTTAGGTTGATTTAAGTAGGTACTATGCAATAGTAGTAGTAGATACAACAATGATCTTTAAATATTTGATTACTGATCATAATACACATTATATTAATACACGTTTTATTCGTCACAAAGTTTTAAAAGATATAAACTTATATAATAGCTTCATAGTGACAAGCGCACTTAATTTATTACCAAGATATTATTAGACTGAGCAAAGAACGATAAACATTTAGGAAGCTCTACAGCAAGTCACGCGAGCCCTCGGCATTTCATTGTCTCCTATCCCAGAGCTTGGCACAAAAACCGCTCAATATTTGTATCAAAACCGACCACGATAATATTAGACATTAAAACGCTGAAACTGCATTATAATAACGTCATCCAACGCGTTACTACTAAGTTGTTACTTCGGAAAATTTTATATACGTCAGACTAGATTACGTAACAACAATTGAGATACTGGTTATTACAGGTTTGGTGGTTTTACGTCCCTTGAGGCATGTGAACTGACTAAACTCAAACTCTTGTGCGAACAAGGAAAAGATTTTACTCTCATCTCGTCCCTCTGGCTTAGAAAACTTTCCATACCAATATGTTGAGTGCATTATATTCACAAACAAAATGCACTCCAACGATTCTTTCTACTTTTGTAGCTAAAAATAAGTGGATATTCGTATTCGTTATAAGAACTGGAATGTTGAAGTGAAAAACTTTATTGCTTTCCTCGTTCCGTTTCTAGTTTTCTGTATCATTTCTACTGTAAAATTTTCATAAGTATTTACTCGAAGATCTTGCTGTAAGCTGAAAAGTCATTGCACCAGAAAAATAACAAGAAATTTTTGAAGTACCTATTTGAGGTTTTAACTACCGGAGCGTATAGGAGTGTGCCTTTCACTTTCATGTGATAATGTTTTGTGTGTAATTTGTGTCGGCATACAATTACTTACTGCGTCGCTTTTTCATGTCTCAAAATATTAACGCCCATTATTCACACTGTTAGGTTTTAATCAACTAAAAGTTTCGGATTAAGAGCTCAATGAAAATTTTCCATTTCAATGGGTTTTTTACCTAATGTTCCGGTTCTCTAGACACTTATTGGCAGAGGCTTTCGCGGGGATGAGTCGTGATCATTAATCACGCCAATTTATATTCACAACTTCTACTTTCCTCCAGTGACGTTGTGTCTAAATCAACATCTTTCACTGAGATTGGTAATTTTATACGGATTTCTGCTCCAGTGAGCTTAATTTGATTTTTATATTTTGCGTTAATCCATACACAGGATACGCAGTCTTCGACTTCAACGCAGGACTGCTCTATACCGTCTAAATTGGATGTTGTTCAAGTTGAATAAGCTAAAATCTTAAATGTAATAAGCGGCTATTACACACTAATGCATCGAGGCAAGTAATACTAGTGAGGTATCGCTACGCATATGGCACATAATACTTTAGCTATTGCGGAGGTAAGTAAATGAAGGTAGCTAGAGGTGTATTTTGATTCATAACCTTCAAAGGATATAAAAAGGATTTAAAAATGTGAAAACTGAGGATAAAGAGATATATGTAATTAAAATTATTTTAGGTTACCGTACTAAAACATAATATCATTTAATGACAGAGTGACAATAACGCTGACAAAATTCCTCGTCCTCGACAAATATACGCCGCAACCTGTTTAAAAAAGCCCAAATATTTACTAGACCTCTATTTCAACTTGCCTCCAAAAACACAGTAGGTAAGATCAACGTGCCCCTTTTTAGGTAAACATATAGACAAAATACTCAAAATATTTGGCCTCTGTGCTCTATTAGGGGTGAAAAGTGCTCAAGGATTCAATGGTGCGAAGTTTCAGGACGGTCGAGTCGGCGACGCAAGCGTTATTAAAATTTGCCTACATTGCGCGACGAGTGCCAACCGAAGGGAAAGAAAGACCAAATTAAGCGGTATTATTGAGCTGCCGATTCGTCAACTTAGCCTTGAAGCTCTTTTTATTACAAGCAGCATTTTTCCTGTTGGGGTTGTTGGTAAATCGAGGAAATTATTCAACGACGGAGCCGGAAATGAAGCTTTAAGGTTTAACGTAGAAAAATAAAAATTTGACTAAAATCAGTTAACGTGATTTCAACCAATTTTTTATGTAAATACTACCTCATCAATTTCATTGGGTAACTGAAATGGATCGTTAAAAATATATATGTTAATTTAACATACTATAATTTTAGTACAGACTGAAGTGTAATAATCACAATTTAAAATGAATAAAATGAACCGCGCTAATGTTATATATACAAAAGTTTGTGAGTGTATAATTGTCTGTTGTTTCTTTAAGCTGAAGCGGCTGAATCGATTCAAATGAACCTTGAAATGCATATAGTTTAGATCTTCTTATCATCATCACCATCACTTTTCATCATTGTAAATGCGGTGGAAAACCACAACGCGTATCTAGTAGCTAATTAAACCTAAAAACTTTGAGCAATAGTCAGGACCACTGCCAGATATTTTATATTTGAATAATATTGAAAACTTTTTATATTTACCATAAATATATCTTTATATTTAAACACCAATGTTTTGCTAGATATATTTCAGTGCTGCATAAAATAGGAAGTGAGCCTATTGCCATAGATACATATTTCCAATATGCAGATTACTACTCCCATTACTGTCCGACTCAAGGTCGAACCCGGAACTCCAAAATTTTAAAGAAACAATTTTAGTCACTTCACCAACCTGATGCATTCTTCAATATTTATCAATATTTTCAGCATGAAGAAATACATAAAAACTAATAGTATGAAATTTTATTTTGTTTGATAAAAATCGTTGACGTTCACTTTTAAACGCAAAAGTATTTTAGATTAAGGATTTAAAAAAAACTATACAAAGTATTACTCGCAAACAATTTTGACTTTGACATTAGGAAAATTTTTACTAATGTATTTTTACAAGAAAAAGAAAATTTTATGGAGACAGACATTGATTATCATTTCACCAGAATTCCCCAAAAGGGCAGGCAGAAGTGTTATACCTAAATTTTGCCAGCCATTTTAAGAATTACAGGTGGTGAGCCTGTTGCCATCTACCGAGATCAGTTCCAGACTTCGGACTGCTATACTGTTAATTTCCTTATCAGAAATATAACTTGTCCGTCTCAGGGAACTTAGGCTTTTGAGATTCTAAAGCGGTGGATCTACACCTACACACACGATCGAGAGAGTTATCTAGAAGAAATATATAGATAATATTTAATTATTATGTATCTTAATTATTAATTGAAGAGATATGTAGGGGCTAATGTTAAGCCCGTAACTTATAACGGGAGATTGCTCGAAGGGCCGCAGTGTTCAGGGCAACTAATCGGTATCACAAGATGTGGAACGAAGAGGGATGTGATGATGCAGGAACGAGTAACAGAAAACCAGAAATTCATGCAGAACGTTGATCTTTTATCATATTCGAAGATAATAATAATAATAATAGTATCTTTATTGAAAAACATATTAGGTAAAAAATTGCTGACTGACAAAATTGACAGCTGCTGGAACATACCTTTAGGTGCTTGGCAACAGATTTTCTAGTTGAGGTTGGTAGCTAGCCAAGCGGGCGTTAGCATAATACCCAACCATGCTATAACGACTACCATCTTATGACAACAACCAGGACCAACTTAATGTGCCTTCCGAAGCAAGAAAGTGCTCTGTAGCAATGTCACTAGCGGTCACCCATCCGAGTCATGACCGCAATGGACGTTGCTTAACTACGCTGATCGGTTAAGAACGGCTAAGTAAACTTGACTATGAGCGCTTCAATGTATTACTCAGGTACTAATATTTGAAGCATGTGATTTTATGGTATTATATCAATAAGAAAGTACTAGGTATTTGAAAGGTAAAAGTTCGAAAACAAAAAATTCCATACGCTAAGAAAGCTCATGGGGGAATACTGACAATGTAAACTAAAGTAACACTATAGTAAGCACAATAGAAGCTTCATTTATATATGTGGCTACAAGCGAGATGCAGGGATTGGTTTAATTTGAATTTCGTATGCTAGAAGAATTAATGTGGACAATGTCAAAATATAAAATGAGGAATTTGCGTTACACATTTCACTCTTGTTGAAGCCTCTTACTACTATTTAGGTATATAATTATCCAGTATATTCATGAAAATTCAAAAGTTCACTTAATCAAATCAAATCAAATAGTTTATTTGCCAGAATACAAGTTAGTAAGATCTTAAAAATATTATTAGACACAGTTGTACTCTGTCTGCAAGCAGACGTGCAAATATTTCATGCAGTTATATCGAAAATTAGTCTTATATTATACATAATAATTAGATTTATTAATTACACTTATTTATACATTTATTACTTCAATTATTTATACATTTATATTCTTCAAAATTCCTTAATACTATAAAAACAATTATTTAGCAGCCATGCAGTCATAAGTTAATTCTAAGTACTCACAGAGCAATCACCAAATTGAAGCCCTTACCATACAAAAGAAAATAATACAAGTAATATGTTTCCCTTTATCCTCCGGGTGTTTTTTTATCTTAAATTTAAAGGTTATCCTCTCACGGTGTAGAAGGGTTAATACGGTCGCCTGCCCAAGTTGTTAGCCGTACCGCCATTCACCCCGGACGGAAAATAAAAAGGTTATAGAAATAATTTTTGATGTAAAACAATTGTCGTTTCCTTCTTTGGAAGAATTTGGACGAATTGAATAACGGTCAAGGAATAATTTGAACGTTTTTATTATATGTATGGGTTCCTTCAAAAAGGGTGTTAAATGAGTCTTACAAGGTCGGCAACGCATTGGTAACGCCCCTAGTGTTGCAAATGTCTATAGGCGACGGTAACCGCTTACCACCAGGTGGGTCGTCTGCTTATTTGCCACTCCATTACTTAAAAAAAAAATCGTATGTTTCGTCAAGTTCGTTTTATAAGAAGCTTTGTACAGGCTATTTTTATTAGCTAAGAAAAAAATTACTACGTCCGTTGTGATGACGTAAGAATAATATACTCCATACATCCAAATCTGTTCAGAAATTGGGATAAAAAATACACTCATACATTTTTATTTTTCATTTATTATCTCATATCCATTGACTATCTCACCTGGTGGTATGTAATGATGTGGAAGATGTTGTTCAGGCTAACCTAGAATTACTGGCTCTCAAGGACAGCAGCCGAAACTCACCGTTAGGAGCTTGCTGACAGATTTTCTACTTGAGGTTGGTAGCTAGCCAGGCGGGCATCCGCAAAACGCCATACCATCAAGCTGTCACGACTGCCATCCTTAGACAACGTGCCCTCCGAGGCACGGAAGCGCTCAGTAGTAATGTCAGTAGCGGCCACCCATCCAAGTCATGACCGCGGCGGGCGTTGCTTAACTTAGCTGGTCCGTTTAGAACGGCAAACAACGACATAAAAGCATGAACCCTAAAATACTACACTCCTTTTGGGCAGTCGTATACGAGGTGACCTGGTTAGAACTATAATATCAGTCCTAATTTTATCATAATATATTGTTTATACAGCCTGTCCTACAGGCTAAGTTTATTATCCTAATCTCAAACATGTACGTACAAAACTGTAGGAGGTAACTGTGAGAGAAAGATATCTCGTTTTTATTTTTTCCATTGCATCGGAAGACTGCACACATGAACGTACAAATCTTCCTGTGCAATAAAACTTAGAGCGTTTCTATATTTAAAAGGAGCGCTCTTTTGTGTTCTTCTTCAAATTTCTTTGTAATATGATCTGTCAAGGAATAAAAAATTCTGTCTTGGAAATTGGGTTAACAAGTTTTAGTCTCGTCTAATGTATGTACAGTACAGTTTATATTTTACCATAAATATATTGATGCTTGAGAATTTTCTACTAGTGGGTGAAGCCAGGCAAACATTTTCAAAAATTATCAAAAATGATAAATTCCTTTTCTCACTGAAATTTTGCATGAAAATTATATAAACTTGCAAGTATATTATCAAATTACAAGCTTTACTTATCATATTGTGAAGTTTATGCTATCATAATACGAAATTATTAAAATTATAATAAAGAAAATATTTCAGCGTATTATTTTCCTGCAAAACAATAACGTAGGTAGTACAAATTTGTGAAATAGGAAAATTAATTTATGTTACGAAAGCAAAATATTAACGTTCCATTTTCATATCTACGTTATCGAAAAAAATGGACAACGCTCCGATCAAATTATCATGTTGTAATAGGGGCGGATTCATCGTACACATAAAAGGTTCCTAAATACGCGGCCTTTTAATATTATTCATTTTGTTTAGTTACCTCAAGGCATAATTTCATTTTTCCATTACCGTTTTCGTCTTAATTGCCGTTATTAAAGAATATTCTACCAAAACAAAAATAAAACCGATTACATTTTGTTATTTTGTATACAGCTTTAACAAATGAAACTAACTTGGAGAAGTATTATTTTAATCAAATGGCTTTTATTGGTGTTTGTATTGTGAAAGCGCTCGAGTAATTAACTGCTGGAACTTTTCGATCTAATACTTTTACTTTATAAGAAAATAATGACTTGATTACAATATTCTGAAATATACAACAAACAAACTTTGTAGTTTTAGTGGGAATATAAACAAATAGCTGTTGATTTTATGCGTACGAAATTCGAAGGCAAAATTAAACACCCAAAAATCACACAGAAACGTCTTTCATCAATATAGGGAATGACAAATACGAAGCATATTTGAAATCCGACGATGTTGCATTATTTTAGTTTTGTCTTAGTATTCAACTTTTTGAAATGTCAAAAAAACAATATATAAGCTAGAGGAAATAAAATATTGAAACTGGTGGAATAGATCTATAATCTTTATATAACTACTCGTAGCGGCTACTTCACTTGCAGTGAAGACAGAGTAGCTACTACGTTACGAGTATATTATACTGTTTTTTTGCAGATGACAGTACAGTTACAATCTCATGTGACAATAGACTAATTTATGAAACTGACATTAATAATACCTTAAATTCAATAGTAATATGGCTCAATAACAATAATTTAAAAATGAATATAAATAAAACAAATATAATGCAATTTTCTCAACGGTTTAATTATATCCCTGACATCAATATAACATATCAAGACATTAAGATACATGAAGTAGACACGGCAAAGTTTCTTGGTCTAACAATTTATAAAAAATAGACTGGAAAGCCCACACAACTGACCGAGTAGTTCTGCTTACGTGCTCCACAAACTCAGTTACATATGTAGTTGGGAAAGAAGTTCTCAAAACGGCATATCATGGCTCTGTAGCTTCGGTACTAAGATATGGCTTACTATTTTGGGGGAACTCAACCAACGTCAATCTAGTATTCAAAGCACAAAAACGATGTTTTCGATCTATGTTTTGTTAAAGATGTTTTTGATCATTTTTTCTAACGGGGCTCGAATTTTTCAAGTGTTAGGAAGACACTAGAATTTTTTCAAATTTTAAATGACATTTTATGTTATAATAAAAATATTTTATCTGATGAACTCATTATAGCGGTGGCGCGCGCATGCCGTAACAGCCGCGCGGAGCCCTATTTTCAACGTCAAATTAAAATTATAAATAATAGAGATAGAGTTCCGGGAGTACAGACATTTTTATCGGAAATTTCCTCCTCTTTAAGGAGCTTTTTCCAAATTCCTTAAATAATAATATTTTTTGAGTTATTAATGAAATACTAAATATCATTTTATTTTCGTCTTATTTTGTTAATAACAATTGCATTTTTTTACCTGCACTAATATTTTTTTTTTTTTTTTTTTTTTAATATCTGATAGGATAGCCTTTGACCACTATCTCACCTGATGGTAAGTGATGGTGTGGTCGAGGATGTTGTTCAGACTAACCTAGAGTAACTGACTCTCAAGGACAGCTGCCGGAACACACCGTTAGGTGCTTGGCGACAGATTTTCAACTTGAGGGTGGTAGCTAGCCAGGCGGGCATTTGCAAAGTGCCCTACCACCATGCTGTAACGACTGCTATCCTAAAACAACAACTGGGACCGACAACTTAACGTGCCCTCCGAAGCACGGAAGCGCTCATTAGTAATGCCCAACCAGCGGTCACCCATCCAAGTCATGACCGCGGCGGACGTTGCTTAACTTTGCTGATCGATTCAGAATGGCTAAGCAAACTTGGCTACGAGCGCTTCGAAAACATTTTTCAAAAACATTTTTCTAGAGGTGATTCCGAATCCAATGAGCTATCGCTCATATTTTTAGGACCTTTATTTCTATTTTTGACGTTTTTGAACTTGTTGACTAGACTAGTCACTATATACACTCGAGAGCAATGAATCCGGGTCACTTAAAGAATCCTAAAAATCTCGGAAACTAAAAATGCTAGGTTAATGCAATAAATTGTATTTAATAGACAATGTTATACTCCTTAAATGAAGGTATTAAAACTTCTTAGTTATTGTAAAGTTATATCATAAAAAAAACAAATTTGAAAAAGGGCCACTTTCGAAGATGGAACTACGAAATTACAGCATTTGGTTTTGCTTTTGTTTGTAATCTGTCATTTATGTGGGTACATAAACCATGTTGATAGTGCTCTATATTCATTATTTAAGCTGAAATTATGTCGCTTACGCCTGAAGAATGCACCAGAATACTTACAATGCTGGAAACCGGCCGGAGTCAGCGCGATACAGCCAGGACTGTCGGTGTGTCGCTGTCAACAGTACAAAGAGTTCTCCGACGTTACGAAGAAACTGGTTCTAACCTACGCAGACCAGGAACGGGCAAAACCAGGTGTACCACAGCACGAGAAGACCGATACTTGGTGAACACCATGCTTCGAAATCGCTTTCTCACAGGAACTGAACTCACCAATCAGTTTCGACGCCTCGGAGGAAGTAACCCAAGTGCATGGACAGTAAGACGTCGGCTTGCTGAATCTAACTTAAAACCCCTTAGACCTGCAAACGGCCCTAAACTGGAGCGTGGGCATCGTATTTCGAGACTAAGATATGCCCAGAGCCACGTAAATTGGAGTATTGAAGATTGGTCAAAAGTTATGTTCTCCGACGAATCAAAATTTATGCTCTACAAGCACGATGGAAGACATAGAGTGTATCGAAGACCAGGGGAAAGATTCAAGCAAGCATGCATCGAAGAAAAAGTAGCCTACGGTGGTGGGTCTGTACTTGTGTGGGCCGGAATTTCTTCTGAAAGTCGCACAGAGCTGGTGATCATAGAAAACGGCTCTTTAACTAGCTTAAGATATGTGGAAGAAATCCTCAATGATCACGTTGGTCCATTTATGGTCAATTTAGGTGAGGATGCTATATTTATGCATGACAATGCCCGACCTCATACAGGTAGGATTGTGAATGACTACCTTCAAGAGATGAACATTACTCGTATGGAGTGGCCAGCGCGCAGCCCGGATATCAACCCGATCGAGCATGCTTGGGACGAGCTAGGCAGATGCGTAAAACAACGAAACCCTCCCCCAATCACGCTTCGTGAGCTCAAAATTGCTCTCACAGAGGAATGGGAGAATATTCCCCAAAATTGTATAAGGAACTTGGTGTACAGCATGCCAAACCGCGTAAACGCAGTAATGGAAGCACGAGGAGGCAATACGAAGTATTAAAATTCAAGAAAATCGTAATAAAGTTCAAAAATTTCATGTTTCCAATTTTGTTTTAAGGAGAGATCAGCAGTTTTTTTCTTTATGTAATTTTGTGTTAATAAAATGTATGGTGACTCATATTTTTTTTACTTTCATTTAAGGAGTATTACATTGTCTATTAAATACAATTTATTGCATTAACCTATCATTTTTAGTTTCCAAAATTTTTAACATTCTTTAAGTGACCCGGAATCATTGCTCTCGAGTGTATTTTCGATGTATCACTATTTGTCAAAAGTATTTACTGTATTAAGTCGGCCAAGAAAAATCTAATGCGTAATAGCATCTTTTGCATGGTTTGCATAGTTTATGACTATGCATGTATTATTAAATATTATTTGACATCAAATGTTTTTGCAAATAAAAGTATCTTATCTTATCTGTGTTTTAACATAGGCGCTACAAAATTCTTATCGTAAAAAGTTATAATATCAATTTATTATAGGCGGTGCCTGATTTATTCAAACACTAATCAAAAATCAAGTCAAAATGGTTTTACTTCGGACACTTATAGTTTAGTAGTTAATAAGTCATTTAACTTAGTTCATAAAAAATAATCTTAATGGTGTTTTGAGGTAAGATAAACGGGTTTGTAACTTTGTGTATAGAGCGTGGCAAACCTACCATTAGCCCAACGAAAAAAAAACATAAACACGAATGAAACTGGTGTCAATCGATAGGGTTAGTGATCACAAACCATTCATATTCTGGGATAATATAACCTAAATGACTGCCCGCTGAAATAAATGGCTTTGAAAATCTGACTATCTGACCATACTAGCTTGAAAACTATGCAAGAACTGGAAGTGATAATTTTTGAGATATGTTCTGGAAACTCTTTAACAGTTGCTCAATTATGTTTTATCCAGATAGAACTAGAAATTCCGGAGATATTAGAGCCCTACTACTGTTTTTATTTCGCACTTTTTACCTGTGTACCCTGTACATTGATGTTAGTGAATTGATAACAGCTGCTCAACTGAATAGTGTCAGCATTATCAACACACCGACAGATTAAACGGTACTCAAACAAACGCTAACATATCAACGTTAAAAATAATGTTTGAAGAATTGTTAGCTATCGATTGGCAGCCAACATTCACTAGGAATAAGGAACTACCATAACTCCGAATGGAGAAACGAACAGAACAAAGTCCAATAGATTCGTTTTACTACATACACCGATGTTTGTATATACGAAAGGGTTACTGGCGACTCACTAAACTCGCAACCCTCGTGAAACAATCTAAGGCACGAGTATCGCGACTCGCCCGTCCCCGTGATTTGTACTCGACTTCCTATTTATTCATGCGGTTTCTAGAGACGATTACCTACTCCCGAGGCTCATGAATAAATTTGAATAATTTCTCGCTGAGGTGTAAATGATGCAAGTTTTTGCATTTAAAACTGTTATTAATCACTTTACTTTTTCTGTTGACAAATTACATCGCCGTCGCGTTTCTGTTTATTTATAATATGAGCCGTCTGTGCTTATTGCAAGCTGGTAATGATTTATTAAGTGTGGCCACACACTCCTTAAATGACCTATGTGTCAAAATATTACAGGAATTACAATGTTAAGGATGTTTTATTGTAAGGGCGTTAAAGTTACGCGGAAATAATTTATTTTATAATTCAGTACTTTTGTACTTTATTATGTACTGTATTAGCTGGATCTTCCACTGCTGAACACAGTCTCGCCTATTAAGAGGCTATTTGCCATAATCCCCACGCTTGGCATGCGTCTTGAGGATCGCAGTGTAAGTTGGCAGTTCTTTAAGAGGCGCTGCTGCCCACCTTCCAGTATTTTTCCCCTAGTCGCCTCTTACGACACCCACGGGATGATATGGGGAGGTGCAATTCTAACCCGGCACCTCACGGGGATCTTTATTATGTATCCTAGTTCAATCGGCAGTAGTAACGGCTTGAGTGAGATCTTGTGTATACCCAAAGCAGAAGGCAGAGGTGTGAAACAGCGATATGTTTTGGTGCCATGTAATAGAAGGTGAGCCTGTTGTTACCTATCGGGCCTACTTTCAGATACCGAAAATTTCTTCTACGAAAAACTAATCTATTCGACGAATTAATACCAAGAGCTGAGAATTCCAACACGACGCTGAGACCAAAGTGGCCTTAAGTTTCGCTTAAATTTTTCTATTTTTTTATCATAAGTATAAGTACATTTGAATTTCTGTGAAAAGTCTCAGCAATATTTTATCAGAGAAACCAAGCAAATTTACAAAATGTAATCAAATCCGTTTTAATTAAGTCAAAACTTATAGGTGTTTTCGTGGAACTGGGGCCTTTCAAAATTGTTTAGTAAAATCGATGTTCACACATAAAAGAACCTTACTTCTGAGAAAAGAAATATTATCCCTGTATATGATTCCGATCAACGAAATGCCAGTGACATAATTGCCTTAAATGTGAAGTGTAGTTTTTATCTACAATATACTAAAGCCCTTTATTTCGCAAAGCTGTGACAGGTTGGCGTGTCGAGTACTGTGGTTGGTGTGCGATCAATCTTACACCGAGACGGCGAATGACCAACATGATAATTATGTTTTCATGAACAACGCTAATTAATGATCATTTGGATTGGTACGTTAATAATTGAGCTAGGGTTACAGAAACAATAATTTATCATATTTAGTCACTTTGAATTATAGTTTTTTTATGAATAATGAAACTTTGTGCATATTTAATAATAATTAATCCGTTTTAGGTGTAAGTATTGGGGCCTCTGAACGCGGGGACAATCTCACTCTATTCAAAAATAATGTTGTAAAACAGTAATAAATATCGACTAATAGTAATGTATAATTTTACAGAAATTCAGCGTATATTGTCTTAAATTAATGTTATTACGTAGGTACAGTCGCCTGCAATTACTTATATACACATTGTAATTGTTTCTCTCTATGTACACAGAAGTATCTTAAAATCATGGAATAGTTTGAATTTTTTATTCATGTTAACGTTTACTTCTTTAATTAAGAATTTAATGACATTACATTATTTTGAAAATTACGAAATATATACTTATTATTGCAGGCGACTGTACTTAAGTAATGTATTTTTTTTTTATATATTTAAGCTGCTTATTAGATTTTTTTTATATTATTAGCTTTCTCATATTTAGACCTTAAAACACGTTAGAATCCCATCTTAGTGTATATCTTTTTGACATAGACGACATTACCAATTTCAGTTTTTCAGTCAAGAAAGTTTTTTGATATACTCAATTGCCGGTTAAAATTTTCAAAACGCCAAAATAGGTAACTTGATCATATAATACTACATACCTACGTTACGTAGAATATATTTTAAGACGTAAAAAAAATTTAAATATAATTTTTGAATGAGATTTAAATTCATGACCAATCCGATGGAGCTATCGTAGTGACGAATCACATTTCGAATTATTTCTTTTGTTTTAAACATTTCATTTATTCCTTAGATGAAATCACTGTGCTGGCATTATAGCAAACCATTTCAGTACCAACATTTTTTAATATGACGTTTTTTTAATGTATGATAAGTTAGTCTTTGATTGCTATCTCACCTGATGGTGAGTTATGATGTGGTCCAAGGTGATATCCAAGATATCCTAGAATTTTGGAATTTAAGACGTTTGCGTTATAAGATTTATAATATAGTAGTAGTTTAGTTCAAGCAAAAAGGTGCGCAAAATTTCATCGATGTGGTAGCACTACTTATTAGAGTTCTATTAGTCAATTGTGAGTTTTTATTTATCCTACACATGTTTTCATTACGTGCAAATAATTCTTCTTTAAAAAAAAGCATGAAACTTCATCCTTTCGAGGAAAATTACACCAGCCTATTTATTTTAATTATTTTAAAGCCTATAAGCAATCCAAACTGATTTTATATAACAGTCCAGCGTTAACAATTTCCAAAATAAACGAAATATTTTAAATAAGCTCAAATATTCATAGGATTACGTAGTCGCCGTTGATCCGATGTTAATCCAAATATCTATGTAGATTGCAAATCAATAATTTACACACAAACGCCCCGCTGTTGTAGTTAAGAGCAATCATAATGCGATTTAATAGTGCTTACGTATGCGTGGAGCGTAGCGCTCTGTGTGGATTTTCGATATTTCGATGATAGCGTGATAGCGCACTACGCCGACGAGATCAATTTATAGCTCGAGTACTAGTTTAGAGGTACGATTAAAAACCTATTATATTGTTTCTAATATTAAAATTATAGGGTTGCGTTATCATTTACAAGTTTAAAGCTAATTGTTTGTAGATGAATAGGTAAAAGTAATGAAAGGAAAAATTTGAGTTATGAACTATTGTCATGTTAGCTCAGAAGTTCAGGGGGTCACGTGGGTTCGAATCACGCACATGACTATAATTTTTCCTCTCGTAAATTTGTAATTTTATAATTGTTTCTAAGCTCATTTCTATTGAATGAGCCGTTCACGGAGTGGCGAAAGCGGCGCTTTAATATAACGAAATTCTGAGCTTAATCATGGGATAAGCTAGTTATTTTGGGTTTTTAACAAATTCAAATTCAAAATCATTTATTCAATTTAGGCGTCTACGACGCTCTTATGAAGGTCAATTACAAATTTTAATATTTTAATATTCTACATAGTACTGCCACGTTCAGCAAAAAAAATTTATAGAGCCACTGCGAGAAGAACGGGCAAGAAACTCGGGGCCATTCAATAAATTAAGACATATTCAATGTCAGTTTGGGATCTACTGCCTGACAGACGTTGGTAGTATCGTTAGATCCGTTTGGAGGATGCGGCATCCAATTATTAATAAAATATTGTTGCATAAAATTCCTGCAAATGACTATATCTTTTGTTAAAAAATACAAATCATTCATGGGTATGTTATTCTTTATATTACTCGTATTAGGATCTTTTTTTTCGTTAGAATTTTTAAAAGTTTATAAAAGTTGTGTATCTTTGTGTCGCATTTCTATCTGTCGTTGTTATTGTGTTATTGTATTTATGAAGTAACGTGTAAATTTATCCTACAGATAAGATTGTGAGTAGTATGTTCTATGTTTGTATGAGTAAGGGCCTGTTTCAGAATATTCGAGTAAGTTCCAGTTTTACTACCCAGAACATATTTAATAAATAAAACACTATCATTGCGTTTCACAGTCATCGATTTAGCCTAGCCATCGGTTAAAGCTTGAAACGCGCTGCAGCCTGTCATTTTTATCATTCAGATATTTTGTGTGTTGCATAGCAACCCGAAACTTTATTAGGACATTCTGAAATGGACCGTAAGTATATAAAAGTGTATATTTTGTGGTTGTGTGTTTATTTAATTACATATATAAAGTAATACAAATTATTTATATACTTCATTAAATTTGTTGTGTACGTATGATTTATGTCTTAGTATATGTAGGCATCTACCTATCTCTAGGAATAAGCTTTTTTGACTTGTTAGAATTATAAGTTTTATATAACAAATAAGTATATATCTTAGCTTACAAATATTTTTAAACAATTACCCATTATTTTTTTAGTTTCATTTCGCTTTCGGGTCGCGTGCGTCTAAAACCAGCGTGATTGCTTACCCAATAAGCATAATGCTTAGCTAAGGTTTTTTTAACACCACTTTTTGAATGAGATGGCGTTTCTGTCATTCAAACATTGAGTCTGTATATAATATTTTAATTTAATTACCATTAATATTTTTTGACACGTAAATAGTCAATAATAATTTAGTTCTGCTTATAAATATAAAGTGATAACGTTTGTAAACCTGTGGAAACAACAGTTATGAACAATAAGTAAACAGTGTCAACCTATTAGTAAACAGGAATGAAACCAACCTGGATTGTTATTCACTTAACAAATATCACCCACTGAGACTGCACGAAAGAGACATAATATATGTAATATCTACAATATTTATACCTAATTTACAAGAATAATAATCAAATTATCACTATCACTAATCTCAATCACTTTAATTAAAAACCCTCTGATAATATCGTCTACCTGCATTTTTAAATTAAAGCAACGAAGTGTTGACTTCTGTTTGTGCCATCTATCGATGAGTAGCAGAAGCTTAACTAGTAGAAGGTGATTCCGACCCATGGATACAAAAACGATTTTAGTGGCAAAATATCTCACTAGGTGTGCCCATAACACATATACATATTTTAGACTTATAGTTATTGTATAATGTCTGCAAGAGAACGATTAAAACATGCTCTGTATGCCAAACAATTAACCATTTCTGAAATGTTCGGACTGTCAAAACTTCTTTGACATTTTATATGGAAACTTTTCCATATAAAAATCTAATGAAAAAAGATATTACCTCATGTCGAACGAGCGCAAAGAATCATGGCGCTGCATAACATGCACTAAAAAGAGGCCCATATTGACTGTTCTTCGTGTATCGGCAATCATACCACAATCGGAACAAAATGATGAAATTACAAATGTAAATCAATACTTAAAAACAATGCAACAGCGACGTTTATCTATTGAAAGTCTACCCATATCTGACACGGATGACAATATCATGAGTTCCACAATGAGAGATGAACGTTCGCGAAGTGTGGCACAACGTTGTACAAGGCAAAAATATATTAGACTTTGAAAATAATGTAAATTTAACTATAGATAAACTTGGAAAATGGATGCAACAGAATAATTTAGTGTTGAATGTTGAAAAAACTAAATACATGCAATTCTTTTGTCATCAAAAACCCATGACTTCTCTCAAATTAATTTAAAAAGGGAAGAATATCAAATAGGTTAACACAATTACATTTCTGGGAATATCAGTTGATCAGCATATGGATTGGAAAGCACATTGTGAAAAATTAACAGTTAAATTGAATAGATATATTTATGCTTTCCGTAGAATTGTAAATATATCATCATTAGAAGCCGGGAAAACAGCGTGTCGTGGCTATGTATCGTGGCTATGTGCAGTCCAATCTTCGCTATGGTATTATTTTATGGGGAAACTCAAGCAAGGTAGAGTCTACTGACTTCTATTCGTCAAAAAAAGTGCATAAGAGCTCTGTGCAATAATAACAACCAAACTGTGTCATGTCGTCCACTGTTTAAAGAAATGAAAATACTGCCAATTTTTTCGTTATTATATACATATGAAGAAATATCTATAAGGAAAGGACCATTTAGGAGGACACCTCTCAAAGACAGGGTGTTATGAATAAACCGAAAGCAGTCTACTGATTTGTGTCTTATCATTTGCTTTATTCTCACATGTACGCCCACGTTATGAGAACTCTGGCCTTTAATTTGTTTTTTTTTATGCCTGATATAGGTTGATATAGGTTAGCCTTTGACTACTATCTCACCTGATGGTAAGTGATGATGTGGTCGAGGATGTTGTTCAGACTAACCTAGAGTTACTGGCTCTCAAGGACAGCTGCCAGAACACACCGATAGATGCTAGGCGAAAGATTTTCAACTTGAGGGTGGTAGCTAGCCAGGCGGGCATTTGCAAAGTGCCCTACCACCATGCTGTAACGACTGCTAGCCTAAGACAACAACCGGGACCGACGGCTTAACGTGCCCTCCGAAGCACGGAAGCGCTCAGTAGTAATGTCACCAGCGGTCACCCATCCAAGTCATGACCGCAGCGGACGTTGCTTAACTTTGCTGATCGATTCAGAATGGTTAAGCAAACTTGGCTACGAGCGCTTCATGAAATGATGTGTTTTTGACTTTTGAAAGAAAATTTGAACCAAGTATTAAATTTTCCTATCTTGTTATTTTATGGTTAAGTTTTCAGTCAGTACGCCCTGGCATTTTGAATTATGACACGCGTTTTTATCAAAGTCAATTCTAGTCACGTCATGTTTTGTATATCATGAAATCTCATTAAAAACAAACATACTTCAAGATTGTCTTACATGAAAAGATAGGCAAAGGTGACGAAACACGGGTTCAAGACTCCGGAATGGCACTGAGAATTTCTTTGTCGGAAATAAACAATAGCTGCACGACCCGTTATCAAACCCAACACTTTAAGATTTCAAAGCGACGCTACCGTCACAACTCTTGGCATGAAGTCATAAAGACCAATAGCAATAATAAAAATCAAACGTAAATTTGAAATTTAACGGGGCAAGGCTGCCCACTGGTGGCCTGGAGCATTTAGACTGCCGGTGAGTCTGTAAGACTTGTAGGTAGTCTAAGTGATTTTATTGTAGTAGCTCTAGTGTTGTATACAGTGGTATTTTGTTAAAAAAATATATATAAAAAACAAACCTTGGAAGTGATGTTCGATTATGAAACGAAGTGGCTGAAAATGTAGATTAATTAATTTTACACGTATTAATAAAGTTTTTTTTTTTTTTTTTATGAATGATAGGTTAGCCTTTGACCACTTTCTCACCTGATGTTAAGTGATGATGTGGTCGAAGATGTTGTACAGGCTTACCTAGAATTACTGGCTCTCAAATATAATGGTATTGGTGTACCATAAGCGTTTTAGTGGCAACCACAGTGGACGAAGCATGATATTCCTATAATAATATATTGTTTTAAATAGGTAGGTATATGAGATTTCTTTTCTTAGATTTTGAGCTATGGTTAGTAATAAAGCATTTTCTATCATGGAAAATGAAAACTATAATAGTCGACGAGAAAAAATAAACCCTGACATGTAACACAACTGCCACGATTTAGAAAACTTTACGATTCAATATACGAACAAAGCATTAATCATTTTTATCTGAAGGGGATGACAATGAGAATGTTCTTGTATTCCATTCGTATTAGAAATTCCAATTCGTTTATGATTAAAGTTTCCAAAAGTCTTTCAGAACTACTTAATTCTGTTTGGCTGTTGATTTGTAGCAAATTATATTAATATCAGATGTAAGTTACTTGATTATGAACATTGAATTATATTTTCTTTGCCTGAATACAAGCTGCGATGATTTTATGAAAAATACGTCAATGAGATCATTTCATTTCGTTGTTGATACTCATTGGCTAGATTTTGACCACAATCCCATTTAGTATAAAGATATAAATGTTTTATTGGCCTTTTTGTATATTTTTTTTACAGGCAAGTCCAAGTTACATTAAACATATTGATACTACTTAAATATATTAAATTGAATTCTAATTACGTCTATGTAAATAATTGTTTAAAATGTAATAATTATTATATTTTACACTTTAGACAGTTAAATACAAATTGCAGTTATCACGTCTGCACTTGTCCTAACATCAAAAATTCTGAAAGCTGTATTGGCATATATTCTTTTTATGTGTAGAAGGGATTGTTTTCAAAAAAGTATTTAAGTTTTAGTTTGAACAAACTGTATTTCAAGGTGGTCAAGCTTTTTGGTAATTTATTATACATAATGTATATATAATGTATAGTATGTATAATAAATTACCAAAAAGCTTGACCACCTTGAAATACAGTTTGTTCAAACTAAAACTTAAATACTTTTTTGAAAACTTCGAATATACTTATTAAGTATTCGAAAATACTTATTAAGTATTTTCGAATAACCACCTTGTTTCTGGACTTTAGCTAATCTGATTTTTAGCACAACCCGAATTTCATTATTTTTTATCATTCGATTTTCTTGATTTGATAGTAAGTGATCTGGTCAAAGATAGACAACATGTTTAACTTAGAATAAGAATTAGCTCTCTTGGACAGCTGCCTTTACACGCAAGTGCATATTGTACATTCTCAAACTGCCCTTTCTAACGACACCATCCTAAGGCTCGACGGCAACAAATTTCACTTTTTGTTTTTAATGTGATTGTGATTGAACACGAGGCCCACCTGATGTTCAGCAATAACCTCTATCAAAAACATATACTGACATACAGGTGTTGACTCTTACGGGCCAGTAATTTTACTAGCTAAGGACTGATGTCGCTACATACTTTTTGGTGCTTGGTGACAGATTTTCTACTTAACTAGGAAGACGAACATTCGCTCAATATCCTCCCACCATGCAGTGAAGCTCAAGCCAGTGGTGTGGATGCAGGTTGAGCGCATTGGTTTGCGACCTAAGGTTAAGGTAAGACAATTCTAGTTTGTACCATTTTGACTATAGGGTGAAAACAAAACACGATGTTCATGTTCATTCGTATTTTGTTTATAAATGTCGACTGACTTTTTAAAATTCGTTTAAGGTACGTTTTTTTCGTGCAGCAGCCTAATGTTACAAACAATTGATATACAGGTATAATAAAAACGGTAACATTACAAATGAATTTTATGACACCAATATCATGTCACGTTTCCGGGCAAGTGACAATAAACTAGCAATAATCGTTCCATGCACATAATCGCAAGTTGAAACTTTAAAATATAACAGATATCGTATGACGTGCAACTAAGTGGTGTCCATAAATCGTTCACGTGACACGCGGTGTCCGATCGAGAGTCGCGTGACGGACGGTGCATGCACGCTGGCTGGGCTGCCGCGCTTTACGCACCACTGGACAGCTTTTGCATATGTTAATGAGCGAACGAATATGCTTTGTCTCTGGTGTAATTCAATCTGACAGGATGTTTAAAGGTAAGCCATTCATCATCACCTTCCATTGTTGTGAATTAATTCCGAAGTTGGAGCATTTAGACTGCCTTAGACTGTCTGTGCGTCTGCTATGACTTATAGGTTGTCTAAATGCTTTAATTGTAGTAGATGTAGATGTATCACCTGATGGTAAGTAATGCTATGGTCGAGGGTGTTGTTCAGGCTAACCTAGAATTACTGGCTCTCAAGGACAGCTGCCGGGGTCACCGTTAGGTGCTTGGCGAAAGATTTTCTACTTGAGGGTGGTAGCTAGCCAGGCGGGCATTCGGGAAATGCCCTACCACCATGCTATAACGACTGCCAGCGCTAAGCGCTCGTAGCGAAGTTTGCTTAACCATTCTGAATCGATCAGGAAAGTTAAGCAACGTCCGCCGCGGTCAGGAGTTGGATGGGTGACCGCTGGTGACATTACTACTGAGCGCTTCCGTGCTTCGGAGGGCACGTTAAGCCGTCGGTCCCGGTTGTTGTCTTAGGATGGCAGTCGTTACAGCATGGTGGTAGGGCACTTTGCGAATGCCCGCCTGGCTAGCTATCACCCTCAAGTTGAAAATCTGTCGCCAAGCACCTAACAGTGTGTTCCGGCAGCTGCCCTTGAGAGCCAGTAATTCTAGGTTAGCCTGTACAACATCTTCGACCACATCATCACTTACCATCAGGTGAGATAGTGGTCAAAGACTAACCTATCAGGCATAAATAAATAAAATAAAATTGTACACCTTAAAAAGGTCTACAAGAAAGTCTGCGATGGTATATTTCTATCTCTTAGGGATACACCATGTGGGTTACCCACAGTAACCAATTTTAACCCTTTACTTTTTACGAGAAATAATAGCTTATTTACGAAACGATTTTTAGTAATACAGCATTCATCTTTATCCAGTTAATTTACCTTAAATACATTGTACATTCAATATAGATCAATATAGCCCTTTGCAGCATGTAATTTGAATATTTTTGAAGATATTATAGTATGTGCTATATTAATTTAGTATGTGCTCCCGTGAGAGACGGGGCGAGTCGCTAGTTCAACGTATAGTAGCAACAAAAATACTTCGAACATTGTAGTATTTGCTTAGTATATAACTGTAAAATGAATAAAATTCATAAACTATCACAACCAATGGTAGAACAATTTTGAATTTGGTTCTATATTCGGCCGATTCTCTGGCATGTGACTTAGATAGGACAAAGGAACTTGACTCATCACAAGTCAGCCTTTTTACGTATAATCGGTTGCGCTACTGGGTCAACACACGTCCTCTTCGATAAATTTACGTAGGTCATTAAATCAGATGTAAGCGAGCATAAACTTAACTAAAAGCGATCTATCATTTTTCTTCAATAAACAGAGACCCATAAGTATATCTACAGTAATACAATTCTAAAAATAGACTTATTCATAGCTGAATTTTTGTATTAGGAATGTATGCATGCATGTAAAACATTTTAGACTTAATCCATGCGCATCATAGATAATGAGAACATTAGAATTGCATTCATTAATGGACGAAATTGTCCACGAGGATGCCATAATTCGTTCATTAACTCGGAAGATTCCACCTAGTTAATGAACGAACGAATGTCTAAGCTTTTTAGGGTTCCGTACTCAAAGGTACGTAACCCCGTAAAAACGGGACCCTGTTACTAAGACGACTGTCCGTCTGTCACCAGGCTGTATCTCATGTACGGTAATAGTCTAGACAGTTGACATTTTCATACATCATGTATTACTGTTGTCGCCATAACAACACAAACTAAAGCATAAGCTAGACTCACGCACGAAAGGTTCCGTAACAACCATAAAATCGTTATTTTATATACAAATCCAGATGTGGAGTTCAACTCGCAATTTGCTGGTGTGTCGAGGTGGCCAACGCCTAGGAGTGGATTAGGTATCCGGCACGAAACCAGAAGACGCTGGTTTGATTCCGTTGCGGGACATACAATTTTGTTCTGTTCTCCAATAATTTGTAAACATTGAACGATGTAGATAACGTCTCTGGAAAACTGGAAAACTCTTTTAGAGCTAGCAAATACAGAAAAATCAATTGTCAATCCCAAAATCAATTTGTAAGTAAGACTTCTGCCAGTTAACAAACACAAAATACATTTTGCGAAATAGTTTTCAGTAATCAACTCTACTACATCAAATAAAATGTTTTTATAAAGCAAAAAGGCATTCGAATAAACCATTAATATTTATATTCTTGGCGCCACTGTTTTCACATAAAAATAGCGAACCAAGGCAGATGACACTGCCGATAACCAAATAGGCAGAGCTCAGGCTGTCTATTGAAAGATTTATATATATCCGTGACAACAAAGTTTCAATAAACGCAACTGCGGGAAAATGACACTTCCATGTAAATAAGGTTACATCGTGATTCCTACACTTTGTAAACAAAAAGAGAATAAACATTCATTTTCTTTTCAATGAAAGCTGGAACTACACGCATTGCTCACCCCCAACTTCCCTTAGGATCAACTCATTTAGACACGGGGCAAATTTACTCAGGGCAATCTAATATGGAGACCAACACGACATACAGTTGCCGCTTTCTAATCTATGACTTTAATTTCGACTCCGAAAACTCCGCAATGATATAAAAAGCAACTAAGTAACTATAATTACCTACGTGCCGACCCCTCGTCTTTAACTAACGATTTAAACAGTCTCCTTCGCTTAATTTTACACTGTGTTCCTTTTATTTGTGGAGTTAATTATTAAAAGTTTCTATAGTAACTAAACAAAGTTATGTCAGTTTATAAGTATTTTGTTATTAGTGTCTAGTTTGAATAATGAAATTAGATTATTTTTTTCTTATATAAGTTTGTTAGCTAACTACGGCTGCATAGTCATAATTATTATAGTTATTAAAATATTTTCCTAAAACAATTAAATTATAATTGTATTAGATAGGCAACTCTTGCGCTGGTCGCCTAATTTACAAACTTTTCCATGGTAGTAGGGAATTTTGCAAATGCCCGTCTGGCTAGCTACCACCTTCAAGTAGAAAATCTATCGCCAAGCAACTAACGGTGTGTTCTGGCAGCTGTCTTAGAGAGGCAGTAATTCAAGGTTAGCCTGAACAATATCTTCGACCACATCATTACTTACCATCGGGTGAGATAGTGGGTAAAGGATAGGTATAAAAAAAACTATTATAGACAGTACCGGACATTTACGCATTACTTATTAACCCCCTTATTGATATTCGCTGTTTATCAACCATTATTAAAGCTAGGAGCTCGTCACCTAGCACCAGCAGCGCTGGGCTCGCTCCGCCCCCACCCAGCTCCCCGCTGCCGCCGCCGGCGCCGATATCGCGCCGAGCCGCGCGGGCCGCGCGCCGCAGTGCCCGTCGGGTGCTCGCAGACGCAGCTGTGCACTCGCCCTGATGATGGGCATCTGATATGCTTGAAACCCGGGTCGACGAATACGATCCCCAACGTGAGTGTTTTTGGCGGTTTTATTTATAATATTTAAATCATTATTAAAGTGCTCAAAGAAAATCAATTTTTTTTCGTAGTACTAATGACACTTCATAAGCATATCAGAGAGTGATGCAATGATTATCAATAAAGGGTAGGATAGTAAAGTGGTCAAGAGCTAACCCTTCATTTATGTAGGAAAAATAAATACTTTTCAATTGCCAAAATCTTTTGACCTCATTCTCACCTGATGATAAGTGGTGAAATGGTGATGATGGAAAGTAGGCTTAAACTATAATGGTAATTGGCTTGCACAGACAGATGTCGGAATGCCCGTTAAGTGCTTGGCAATACATTTTTTATTTTGGAGTGGTGCAAGGGTAGATCTTAAGGCCCTATTATTATATAATAAATTTATCCACACAACTAAGTTATAATAAATGATCGTTAGTAAACACGTTTACTTATTTTATTTATTTATACTTACTTACTATTGAAAAAACTTTTTTTTTACTGCTACTACAATGAAGCAGCGATGGCTCAGTGGCATTGGCTATGGGCTGCCGCGTAGCAGGTCCATGTTTCGAATCCCACCGCGGGCTTGAGCTACATCGCATGGCGGAAGGGCATTTTGCGACTGCCCGCCTAGCTAGCGACCACCATCAAGTAGAAAATCGGTCGCCAAGCACCTAACGTTGTATTCCGGAAGCTGTCCTTGAAAGCCGGTAATTCTAGGCTAGCCTGAACAACATCTTCGACCACATCATCATTGATCATCAGGTTAGATAGTGGTCAATAGCTAGCCTATCACTCATAAAAATAAAATAACGCATATCTTAAAACACAACCATTTCCTAACATTGACAAAGCCTGTAGTATAAACTGCAAACAAAACGTTAAAAACTACGCTAAAACTTCACCTCTAAATGAAGACTAGCCCCCACATTCATATTTTGTAAAACAATCTCCCTAAAACGTCTACGGCCGCGTTTATGGCTACCCACGGCGAGTTCATTTCCTCTGAGATAAAGGAACATCATTTCTGTTATCGTCACAGAGCAAGTCATTTTTAACCTAGTATGTACAAAATGGGATATAATATGCCCCTGAGGCCGGCGGACCCGAGATATTGAACTGGTCGGGCAAAACGAATTGCTGCGCTGAGCCGGCACCAAACGCTGTCAGAGAATTGCCTCGGCTAACTCGAAACGTATACTTAGTAAATAAAGTTTTTTGGCAAGGTGTTTTTGTGGAAAATACGTGTATTTTGCCTCGAACATTTGAGAGAATTTTAACTTTCACAACATTATCACGCCTTTGTATCCGCGAAGGGGTAGGTTAAGTGTAACCTACATTTCACTAAATACATTATGTTCTCATGTAATAGAGAGCGAACCATTTCCATCAACTGGGTACAGTTATATACTCAAGAGTCTTTGTCTTTACTTGACTTGACCGGAAAATAACTCCGTCTGACTGCTTAAAGGCAATTTAAAAAAAATAAAAAAATTACAATTGAGGGCTTGAGCTTCATCACATGGTGGAAGGGCATTTTTGCAAATACCCGCCTGGCTAGCGACCACCCTCAAGTAGAAATTCTGTGAAGCACCTAACGGTGTGTTCCGGCAGCTGTCCTTGAGAGCCAGTCATTCTAGGTTAAGCCTGTTAACACCTTCGACCACATCATCACTTACCATCAGTAGTAGTAAGTTCTGCATTCGTGTGTTCTCAATACAGCGTACGCGCTTGGTACACGCAGTCCCGTGTAAAATAAGTGCAATACAGGATCTAGGGGTAGGTTTTTACCTTGGGGTGTTAGTGCCTTTCCTTTTTTAAATACAAACTGTAAAAAATATTTAGTAGATGAAAGAGAGAGAGATTTGCACTATGACAATAGAATATGCATATTGGAAAATAAGATAAAATAATATTTCTGATATCGCAGCCAAATCTCGCTTATTTTTTGACACATCACATTTAATTTCACTATAAAATCTTCAGGATTACAGTAACATAGAACATTGCTGTTTGGCGGTATATTTAGTTATAGCTGATAGGTAAGCCTTTGACCACTATCTCACCTGATGGTAAGTAATAATGTGGTCAATGCTGTTGTTCCACCTAAACTACAATTACTGGCTCTCAAGGATAGCTGCCAGTTAGGTGCTTGGTAACAGATTTTCTACTTGAGGGTGGTAGCTAGCCAGGTGGATATTAGCAAAATGCCCTGGCACCTTCCTATAAGGACTGCCATCTTGAGACAACAACTGGTACCGATGGCTTAAGGTGCCCTACGAACCACGATACGCTCAGTATTAAAGTCACTAGCTGTCACCCATCCATGTCATGACCGCGGCGGACGTAGCTGAACTTAGCTGATAAATAACTAATAACTGATAATCCCTTAGCATAATTAATTAACAATACAGTGGACTATTCAGTCGTCTTCTTACTGAGAAGTCATGTCCCATATTGAGAGTCTATTGAGTAAATAACAGCGACATGTGATTTTTAAAATACATTTATAATTTCATTTTGGTATAATTTTGGTGGATAGAGAGATAGACTAATAAAAGTATACGCATTTAAATTGAGTTCGGACATAAATTTGATTTGGTGTTTATTCGAAACCACTTTGTGTTTTGAAATTTTGCGCTATGTTCATAATTTAATAAACCTTTTAACTTATTTTCTCCACGAAATATATTAAAACATTTTGCAACGTACCTATTTGCATTTGGTTTGTGTCTAAATTTGGTTTCCATAAAAGTTACCTATTTGATAAGTTTATTTTTATAATTATACGGGTATAGTAAATAAATTTTAATGAAAAAATTCGTGTAGCGTTACCGAAACAATTATAAGTTTTTTAATTTATAGAAAGCTATAAGTAAACGAAATCGTAACGTAAGTAATAATTATTTATATAATCTCATTCGGTAATATTCTAATAATGAAATGAAATACAGTCCTTTATTGGCATACTTGATATACATACTTCTTTAAGACAATTAAAAAATTAAATTAAAGCATTATTCTCCTAACAAAACAATGCTTTAAAACATTTTTTTAATTATTAAAGTACAATGTGTCCCGACCAAGGAGGTTTCAATTCAATTTAAGTACACAATATCTGTGGTGAGCGCGCTGTGCGCACTTCGCGCGGGTTTTTATATTGCATTTTATTTAATGTAGCTACCTATAGCCATGAGATAAAATAAAGTAGTGTATGCAACTGCATATATTTAGGTATTAAAACACTCGTGTAATCTTATTTTGAAACTCGCCTGCGGCTCGTTTCAAAAATCTGCACTCATGTTTTAATACCCTCTATTATATGACAGTTGCATGAACTACTTTTAAGTAATTTCGAAAATGAAAAAGTTTTTGTATGTTTACTAATTATTTCTCCAAAAACCAAATTACTCAGGTTTAAAATCTTCAAAGTTTTAAAGATATGGTAGGTCAAGTGCAGAAAGAATATTATACATATAAAACATGAGGATACGGTGTTTGCAAACCATAGAGCTTACAATAGCTTCATGGAGGTGTGTCATGCGACGTCTTAAATATTTTTTTGTTAGAATATTAAAAGTGTAATAAATAACTCTAGATTAAATGCTTGTTGTCTCTTATATTATTACCTTAGGCGGAGTCAGTCTGAGTCATTACCAATTCTGAGCTTGTTCTCATTCTAGTCACTAACAATGAATTCACAATGATAATCAGGAATCACGCTTAGAAGTTTCGGATTGTGACAATTAGTTGCTTTAAAGAAAATTTTAAAATGCCGCCATCTTGCTTATTTCAAAGTCAAAGTCAAAATCATTTATTCAATTTAGGCGTCTACGACGCTCTTATGAAGGTCAATTCCAAATTTTAATATTGAAATGTACTACATTCCGGTACATACGGTGTAACCATGGTGACGCTGTACACAATGGTGATCACCATTGTGCACAATCCACATCATTCTCAAAGTTATTCAAATACCTAATTTCAAAACTGTTCGGAGAAATATTACGCGAGTCTTAGCCGGTTGGTGAATAATATTTATGGACAAAACCCGTGACATTTTTTTTAGCTCAATGTCTATTACTGTAGGCTTAGGTCAGTACTTGGGGTGTATTAAAATTTAAAAACTGAATACTATCTAATGAATGATTGCGTCGATATAAGAGTTTTTTTTTATGCATTATAGGTTAGCCTTTGACCACTATCTCAGCTGATGGTAAGTGATGATGTAGTCGAAGGTGTTTTTCAGGCTTACCTAGGGAATTACAGGCTCTCAAGGACAGCTGCCGGAACACACCGTTAGATGCTTGGCGACAGATTTTCTAGTTGAGGGTGGTAGCTGGCCAGGCGGGCATTCGCAAAATGTCCTACCACCATGCTATAACGACTACCATACGAAGACAACAACCGGGACCGACGGCTTATCATGCCCTCCGAAGCACGTAAGCACTCAGTAGTAATGTCACCAGTGGTCACCCATCCAGGCCACTGAGACTGAGGTGAACGTTGCTTAGCTATATATAGAATTATAACTTTTGCCTATTAAAACTCGAATTGAATAAGTTGTCCTGATTTTACGAACCATGCTTGAATCCATTGCCTTTTACAAATCAGAGAAACATTATCTGCCTTAAATTTTTAGGAATAAAGTCCAATATTAGATTATCTACCAGCTATGCAATTAATGGTCCTCAAGATTCCAACGTGCCGGCCGCTTGACCAAAAAGGCAGTCAAAACATTATTCTCAAAGGCAACTATAATCAATTTTAAGGCTGTCTTAAAATTAAAACGTCTATCAATCTTTGTCTTAAACACAGTGGCCTAAAACGAAAGTGTTGATATTTTTGAAGCAAAAGAAAAATATTGTAACCTATTTATCACAGACCGCACATTAATTTTGTGGACAGTAGTTGTTCTAACTTGTTGGGTACTCAAGCTATTACAAACAAATATGTACTTTATTTATTAAAGTACAAGCGGAGTTCTACAAATATTTGATTTATATTGAATACATAGACTTTCATTGAAAGATAATTATGTTAGCTTTGTACAACTTTTCCATACGCATAAAAGTAGGTACATACTGGTATTTTATAACATCTATCTTAGGAACGTTGTTTTAATCAGTAGTCAGTAGCACATATATATTATATTTCATTGCAGGCTCTTGCTGTTCTCATCTAATATTGTGTTTTGGGGCTTAGAAATTTGATGTTTGCGTTAGTAGACCTACTGACAAAAATATATAATATTTTAATATTTTATGTCTGCAATGCTCTGCGGATTATTATAATATTTCGAAAATTATAGGATTGCGTCATGATAAACAAGTTTAAAACTAATTGCAAAATTAGTCTTGTTTGTAGTACACCGTATAGGTTGAACTTAGATGTCGCTTCACCCCAATACGATGGTTTAAGAACGGTATAGGAAGAATTTGAGTTATGACTCATGGTCATGTTAGCTCAATAATTGGATTAGAGCATACCCCGGCTAAAGGGGTGGATGGACGCGGGTTGGAATCCCGCACATGACTTAAATTGTTCCTCTCGTAAATTTGTAATTTTGTAAAAATATATAAACTTTTTTGCAACAAAAAACGGGCACTTTAGATTTTTTTCTCTACTTCAATGAAGAAGAACAAGAAATGGGTTTTGTTGATTTGACGATGTATTGGCATGTTTTTTGAAGCATCCTGGCTTGATACTTTACGTTCCAAATTTAAAATTTGAAGTTATTAAAAGAAAAATAATGATTGTGGATTATTCTAAAGTTGCTTTACTAATGGCGCGAATTGCTGAAACGATTTTTAACTGATTAAGATATTTTAAAACTTTTTGGATATTTTCTGCTTATTAAACAATTTAATCTTTCTTTTTACATTAAATACAATTTTTTGACATGAGTGATAAAGCGATAAGGGCCGGTAAAATTATAGCCCTACTTGAAGAAGGTTGTTCGCAAACTTACGTGTCTCAGCGGCTAAATGTGAGTCGTTCAACTGTCCAGAGGACTTGGCAACGGTATCAAGTGACTGTTTCGGTCAAAAGAAGACCCGGTTCGGGAAGAAGACGATGCACAGAACCAAGAGATGACCGCTTTTTGGTGAGTCAGGCGTTGCGTAATCGTAAGGCGTCAAGTGTGGACCTGAAGAAGAGCCTTGAAGAAGTAAGAGGAGTAGAAGTTAGCTTGTGGACGGTCAGGAGGAGGCTTTTGGCTACCAATATCAAGAGTTACCGCCAAGCTCGGGGCCCTAAATTACTCCATGAGCACCGTGTTGCTCGACTTCAGTTTGCTCGGAACTGTGCTTCGTGGACTCTGGAGGACTGGAATAAAGTATTGTTTTCTGATGAAGCTAGAATATCTTTGTGTGGAGAGGACCGACGCCGGCGAGTGCTGCGAAGACCACGGGAACGCTATGCGGAAGTGTGTTTCGAAGAAATCTCTCCTTATGGCGGAGGCTCCGTTATGTTTTGGGCAGCAATTAATTCGACGGAGCGTACGGAGTTAGTTTTCATAGAAAATGGAACATTAAAAGCACACCGGTACATAATAGAACTCCTAATTCCTTATGCACAATCCACATTGACTGCACTTGGGGAAGATTCCATTTTTATGGACGATAATGCTCGCCCGCACCGTTCTGGCGACGTGGAAGCGTACATGCAAGAAGTTGGGATCTGTCGTTTATATTGGCCAGCTCAAAGTCCTGACCTCAATCCAATTGAGCATGTGTGGGATGTTCTAAAGAGACGAGTAAGATCAGTGCAACCTGCTCCACAAAACATCAGGGAGCTAAAAAGAGTCATTGCAGAAGAGTGGGAACGTATTCCTCAAAACGTTATTAAAAACATCGTGGAAAGCATGCCCAGAAGGATTCAAGCTGTGATTTTGGCAAGAGGAGGTCACACTCGTTATTAGGTTTTTACATTTGTAACTTTATTTAATTAAAATAAGTAAAAAAAAACTTGTCTTTATTGCCGACCACTTCTTATTGTATGGGCGTGTACATCGATTTTAAAGAATCCATCGTTTTTTTTCTTTTCATTGCTCTAATTCACTTCACGCGCATTAATTTACACGATTATAAGTATACAGACTACGTCAAAGAAATAAATTTCATTTAATTAACTATAATCGACCTTAGAACGTAAATTTCCTTAGGTGCCCGTTTTTTTTGCAAAAGAGTGTATGTTTAATGACTCAGAGCATGATAGTGTGCCTATCCTATAACTTAGTTGTTAAATGCCTAAAAGAAAATCTTTGTTAATTAATAATAGTGACCAGATGGAAGACGTAGATACTGTAGATATATTTGTTTGATTTTTATTCAAACATATAATTGAGGTCAATTTGCCCCTTTTGTATACATTATGTACCTTATGTGTAATACAACGTACCGACGTGACAAAGATGGCGTTCTGGTCCTAGCAATTAAAAAACTGTGGAATTGACCTTTTACGAGTATATCTTATGAAAGTTTACCTACAAACAATATAACGACAAATGAAATTGAAACATAAGCACCAAATAAAATTGCATTAAACATGTAATTAGGTAATAATGACAGATATTTAAAAATATGAATTTAATGTTTTCTTAAAATATCTTTAATATATTTGTTATTATTATTTATAAAATGGATTTCCGCAAAGCAACACCTGAATCTATTCATTAAATAATTATTAAGTTATTTAAATTATAATATTCAAAGTAACGATCATTCTAACTAGCCCAAATTAGCAACAAGTTGTGGTTGAACATAAATTCAGTTATAATTTGCAAACGCATTCGGTATTTAATAACTTGTAAACAGTATTTTCATTCAAAAAAAGTATCAAGAATCGATGATTTGTGTATGGCTCCAAATGCAATTTTTTGAATTGATTTTTTTCTTAATTTGTTTACGAGCACTATCGCGTGCACCGTAGATCTATGACGGTTAGAGCAATACAATTTGAGCACGAAATTTCAGCTAGAAATAGCGTGCGCAGGTGGCCGAGTGGTTTAGGCATCCGGCGCGAAATCGAAAGACGCGATTTTTTTCCCTTTCTTTATAATTGTGTGAGCTTAATTGCTTATTATGTTAGAATATATCAATAAATGACTTACATTGTCTTACATTTTTATAAGAGTAGCCAAGGTACATAACCAATTGTGTAAATGTGACTAGGTAGATTAAAGTTAGGTACCCGTTATGGTTCTTGTTATATCTTGTGTTATTCTCAAGCGCTGTGGAGACATTATAGCAAGGAACCATTATATATAACGAGTACAGTGTGATATTAGTACTAATGATAAACAATTCTTGGAAGAAATTAGAGCAGGGTAAAGATAACGCGAAGAATAAATTGAATCGTGCCTTCTGAGGTAAATGGTCTATACTTATACTTGGGGCGATTTCACTATACCAGGTTGTTTTTTTTTATGTTATTGTTACGGAACAAGCTCGAGGGCGACCTGCCTCGCCACGCCTGATGTTAAGCGGACTAACCTCTGCATTTCGTCACAAGTCACGGATTGCACTGCGCCCGTCACCTTGAGACATCATGTGCCTGTAATTTCTCTGTCTCTCAAGGACTGCTGACGGATCACACCGTTAGATGCTTGGCGACAGATTTTCTACTTGAGGGTGGTCGCTAGCCAGGCGGGCATCAGCAAAATGCCCTTCCACCACGCGGTGAAGCTCAAGGCCGCGGCGGGATTCGAACCATGGACGTGAAAATACCTACTATACGAAGATAAAAACTTTAATCTCTATAACCGACTAAACACGATAGACCTTTGCCACTACTAAACTAAATACTTTAACTAAAAAAGAAAAAAAAAAAAAACACTACAGACGTCGAATGATGTTGACGTATCTTAAATTACCCATGGTATTGACTTTTATAAAAATAACATCCGCCTGTAGCAAAGGAAAAAATCTTTTCCAAGCTCACAAAATTATAATTAAAAGATAAATTTGAATAACGCGGATTCAAACACGCGAAAATAATCCGCCAATTGAGGTATCGTTGTGGGTGAGTCATAACTCAAATTTGTCCTTTCGTTTCTTTTGTTTAACCGTATTAAGAGGACGGGGCAACATCTATAGTCAAACTGAATTGAACTACAAATAAGACTCATTTTTCAAATAGGTTTATCTACGGTGATGCAATTCGAAATATTTTTTTTGTATTATCGGTTGCTAAGCGAGTAAGTTAAAAAATACCTAGTTTCAAAATAGTAGTAGTGAATTTGGCAGTATAGTATATATACCTTACTGCTTCATTAACTAAAAATCGGCCAAGTGCGAGTCGGACTCGCGCACGAAGGGTTCTGTACCATTAGCTATACAACATTAGACTTCATATTTTAATCTTTTTTGTTTTTACGCGCACGAGTCCGACTCGCACTTGGCCAACTTTTTGTATTTATGTTATAGCGGCAACAGAAATACATCGTCTGTGAAAATTTCAACTGTCTAGCTATCGCCGTTCTTGAAATACAGCCTGGTGACAGACGGACGGACGGACGTCGAAGTCTCAGTAATAGGGTCCCGTTTTTACCCTTTGGGTACGGAACCCTAAATACAAATACAACCACTTTATCACAGCTGATAATACTTACTATTTCCATATCCACGCTGATATAATATTTTATAAATCTTCAAACCAAAGAGTTATATATTTTCAGGTCAGAAATTCAACAAATCTAATGTATAATTATATATAGATTTGACAATCTATCACACGAAAGGCCTACCACTACTATTTTGATGGTTTATCCGCGTATTATTTAAACCATAATTGATGTAATTGGGTCTAATTTAAATATGATTGTTATATATATTAATATTAACAAGTTCTCTAGATCAACACGTTCGCTTTGGGAAATTTCATCAGGTTCGATTGACTTCAATTTAGCTAGATCTTTAGGGCGAAGTGAGTCATCAAGAAGGCAAATATTGAACATGTTTTATAGAATACTAGCTTTCCGGGCGCGGCTCCGCCCGCGCGTATGTCGGTTATCGCGCGAAAACATTAACCTCTTTTTGCGCAGTCGGATAAAAACTATCCTATGTTTTTTCCCGGGTCTCAAACTATCTCCATACCAAATTTCATTCAAATCGGTCCAGTAGTTTTGGCGTGAAAGCGTAACAGACAGACAGACAGACAGACAGACAGAGTTACTTTCGCATTTATAATATTAGTACTGAGTACTGATAAATTAATTAATTAATTAATTCCTTACAGATTTATGATTAAAATAAATTATATTTTAGAGCATATGAGTAATACTATGTCTGTACTCAAAACACGATTAAATTTATTTCCATATATATATAAAAAGATTATAAATACAGCTCTAATGTCACGTAAAAAAGACTAAAAAGTACGAAAACAGTCCAGACATGCAAAACACATCGATTCATCTAATTGTACTCAACTAGTATGAAACAACTTTTAAAATGTTTTTGAATGCCTTAGATTTAGTTTTTATTTTTTCTAGTATGAGTATTATTGTCCATGCAATCAAAGTGTGTTGGGTAAGGTATTTGATACTCGTAGTATAGGTTAAATACATGCCTGGACCCTTCTCCCATATTAAAATATGGACCGCAGAGTCTCATTAATATGGTTCTGCTTTGCCCTTCGGGTACGGAACCCTAAAACGTGCAACAATAAATTGTTTTATTAAAATTTTAAGAAAAAAGCTCATTTCTATGTTGGTAGCTCTAAACATACAATAGTGATATGTTAATACTACTACAATTTTTATTTAAAACCTAGAGCTCAATTACAAGCTAATTATGGGTCTTCAAAGAAAACTTTGATAATTAAAGGTGTGTGTATCTTTGAGCCTATCAATAAGTATACGTATACGTGCATCTGTAGGTAGGACATAAATTTATATGAAGTTGTATCCGATCACGCAGAATAAATTAAACGCAAACACTGCCGGCCGTCCACCGACGAAACGGTGCGGTGGTTAGTTTATTTTCGATATCGGTGACCTATAAATCATTTATTAGATTTTTGTTACTTGTTATTTTTACCCTGCGCAGTTTCTAGAGTAAATTTAACAGAATGAAAACAAGTTATATTAGTCGAATTACTTTTTTGTATGTTTCCACGAACAAATTTTAATTATCAGAACTTATTTGGATTCCGTACCCAAATGGCAGAACAAAGCCCGTTATTTATGAACTGTCCACAGGCTTTCAGATGGAGGCAATGATGGCCGAGGCTATGGACTACCGTGCTGCAGGTCCTTGGTTCGATTCCCACCGCCGCTTGAGCTTCTACGCATGATGGAAGGGCATTTAGCGAACGGCCGCCTGGCTAGCTACTACCCTCAAGTTGAATATCTGTCAACTCAAGTCTAACAGTGTGTCCCGGCAGCAGCTCTTGAGAGTCAGTAATATTACAGGCACATGTTGAGACTTAACAACTGTATGTCACTTGGGTCGATATGCAATTGTTATAGGCAGAGGATACCGCTTAACATCAGGTTGGCGTCGTGCTTGTTCCGTCACAATAACATTGTTGCCTTTCCATCTGTTTGTCAATGGACTCTAGATCGTATAACAATCCTGAAATTCAGATATTTTGTATAGAATTGGTTGGAACTCGTTAGGACAAATATAAAAATTCATAGTAAAAAGAAAATTGAGATACTTGAATCAATATTGTTAATTTTAGATTTTTCATGGAACCTAACTTATAAACGGATCAAATAAGGGGTCTACAATTTTGGTACATTTGGTAATTAGTACATCCTGTACTTAGCAAACACTGAAACTCCGATTTGTAATTTAGTTTTTAATCGGTGTTAAAGAGAAAGAAACATTTTTTTCTTCTTCTTGTGATGGGTGCAAAGCCCGACATACAGTCCTTGAGAGCCAGTTCTACTATAATAATAAATCTTTATTCGGAACTTCAACATATAAACAAAAACGATGACACTCGCGAAAGTTTTAGATAAAAAAACTGTGTTGCGAATATCAACGCCCTCCTCCTTAGCAACTAGGGTAAAATAAGTTCCACAGAATACATAGAATCAATAGAATTAAGCATCTTGCAAGCATATTTGTGTGTGTGTGTGTGTTTTTTGTGTTTAAGTGTGTAATAGAGTGTTACGTGTTATATTGTGTTACATGAAAGTACTAGTAGCTATTAAGTTTTAAAATTCACTATCTGCTGGGTTTCGTCGTATGTGAGAGATTGTAGCAAGTAATTAATTATAAAATTACAGGCACATGAGACTTTACAAATATGTCTGAGGGTGTCGGTCACAGTGCAGTTCATCACTGGTGACGAAATGCATCTGTTACAAACAGAAGATAGCGCTTAAAATATCAGGTGGGCCTCATGCAAGTTCCGTCACTGTCACAAAAAATAAAAACATATAATTGTTGTTGCTTTCAGATAAAAGGAGTAGCTAGGTATTTATTTAGTAAGGAGTGATTAGGTACTTATTTATTGAGTTACTAACATTTTATAAATACTCTTGAGAATAAATCTGTAATGCTGAACACTTACAAGAAATAATATTCTGATTACAAATATACAAATAAGCCGCAGATGATGCGTAATTACAAAAATAAAAATATTACAAAAATGTTCTGAAGTTGTGCCCAATCGTTGACGAATAATGAAAATGATGCATATATGATATACCCTTAGGTAATTGTGTGCAGTTTTATAATAAAGTTGCCAAATATATTACAACGCTCACAGAAGGAAAATTCAAGTTGCACGTAAAAACATGTTGATTAAGAAATCCTATTACACAGTTTGTGAGTCAAAAACTCTTGGACAATTCCACCTCTGCCAAGCTATCGATTGTCATCTACGTAGTTTAAACAAATAATAATTTTATTATATAGACAGTATGTAATACGAGTACATTGTTAAAAGACGCTTAAAATAATGGCCCTAAGTTTCTTTTCGCAGTGGCTCTATTTTTTTTTTGCTGAATTTGGCAGTAAGTTCAATCTAAAATATTTCATTATAAAAAGGTGTAGTTGACCTTCATAAGAGTTTCGTAGACGCCCAAATTGAATGAATGATTTTGACTTAAACTTTGACCTCAAATGTATAAAAAATATTTACTGTATCAGCCGGATCGTCCAATGAACTCAGCCCATTAAAGGGGGATTGCCATAATCTTCGCATATCACAGGCGTCTTGGGGATCCGAATGAGTCCAAGTCCCTAAAGATTGCTGAGTTGAACACTGAAAACTAAGACACATACGCTATAACACCTGGTATTTATTTTCCAGAACATTTCCAAAGGGTGTATTTCCAAAATAAACCATCAAGATAAGACTACATTTAATAACATACGTGAGCGTAGTCTAAAAGCGTCATGCCGCTTAATTGAATGAGTATTTGGCACTCAAGCTTTAGTCGTAACATTACGTAAATGCACATCATCACCACTTGGTGTCGACCACACCACTTACAGCGTACACTACACCTATAAACTTACTTGATATAAGCTTATCTACCTACTTAATACAGGTAATGTATTAAACTTACATTAGGGGGATGTTGCGATAGTGCAAACGTATGAATTTAAATATTCTGCTTCGCTATATTAATATGGGACGATTCTACACGATATTGATATATATGCCAAGCTGATTTGAAATGTTGTATAATAATAGGGCTATTGCCTTTAGAATAAACGGTCCCCTCATTTTCCCCATATTGCCTTGACTGACCACATGAACCATTTCATATCACCTTCGCATCGGTAATTACATATGTATCACAAAGCTATATGATGACAACTTTACTTACCCGGTATCCACACTTCGACTGTCACTCTCGCTGGCTGTAAGAGCACTGAACGTCGCCATCTTATTCGCCCACCCATATAGCTAACTACTTTCATTTGTCATTTTAATTTGTGAAAGAAGTATTTATTTAGTTTTACATTTGATTTATTTTGTACTCTTATTGTAATTAATATTTTAGGTTTTATTTCAGAATCGCATTCGCCATAGAGGAGTTGAGCGAGAGAAAACTGCGCTCTTGGTCTAGTGACGCTTTGTACCTCAAAAACTGTAGTCTAGTCGGTCAGGTTAAAAATCTGTATTTAAATTTTTAAAGGGTCTATCTACCATTACAATACCTTGTTTAAAAAAAAATTGGTTAGCTTACGAGTACATTTTGAGCCATATATCCTCGTTGACTTTATTGTTTACTTATGAATCCCTTTCCACTCTATAGTTTTACCAAAGTACGTGGACAAAAGTAAAAAAGCAGAGAAGGCAGACCGAAGAGAGGGTGGGCTGACAATTTAACAGATACAGCAAGAAATGACTGGCCAAATATTGCAAGTAGTAGGGAAAAATTTAAGAAACTCTGCAGTTTCTTAAATTTTTCCCTACTACTAAGTCCTTCATACCTAAGGGGCTCAAATCCTAAAGAGCGTACAAACCTAGATTAAGAGAAAAACATTACTACAAGCAAATAAGAACCAACATTTACCATGCTATTTAAGGGAAATGTGAAATAAAGTATTTTATATATATTATTTTATAATACGAACGATGTGACTTGAACTCGATTACGTAACGGCTTAAAGCTGTCTCCTTAAACAAACTGAAATGAAGATAATGCGGGTAAATGGAAATTTTAAATACATTTTCTTGAACTGTTTTCGCAAGTGGTAGAAACAGTCTCTAATAAATATCAACTGAATTGTGACATTTTGTGCATTCCTGTATGATATCTTATAACAGTAAATTTTAAACTAAACCGCAGCAGTTTGGTCTTAGAATAAAGTATTGCGCGTTGGCGAAGTTACGTTTATATAGTTACTTCCTAAGTATTACGGTGAATAAAAACAAAAGATTTAAAACATTGTGAGATAAGCTAAGAGGCCGCACATACCACTTTTATAAATTTTAATTAGATCGAGGTTTATAAAGTTTCTTCGTAACACAAACCGACAAAACACAAACAATTATTAATAACACAAAATATGTGTTTGCATCAAGCCGGGGAAGGATACCCTTCATGACCAAAACTCGGATAGATGTTAGGCTATAAGTAAACATGCGAACTTTATGAATATTAGGAGGTATAATAAATATTTTTTATTATGATGTAGATTTAAGTAGAAAAAGAAAGTTATGTGTTGTATTATTTTTATAAATACAGTTGATAAGCCAGCCCTCAACCTTTTTTATTGGGATTGTGTCAGAACAAGCACGCATCTCACCTGATGTTAAGTGGTAAAATATGCGCCTGTCACCCTGAGACATGCAGTTTTTAAGTCTCATGGGCCTGTAATTTTACTAGTCCTCTAGGACTGCTGCCGGAAAACACTGTTAGATGATTAGACTTTCTACAGGAGGGTGGTAGGTAGCCAGACGAGCATACGCAAAATTGTCATCCACCATGCGGTGCTCAAGCTGGCGGTGGGGATCGAACCACGGACCTGCGGCATGGCAGTCCAATGCTATCACCGCTCGACTATCATAGCTTGTATTTAAAACCTTTGAATCAGCAGGTGAGTTCTAAAAAGCATTTTCCATGTCATGAGAATTTGCATGATCTATTACACGAGTTTACTTCTAAGAATGCTTTATATTGTCCACTCCATATAGACTCATAATGTATAGTTTCAAGTCAAATATTATGCAACAGGAAAAATAAATAAATATATTTTAATGAAGGAAACATCACTAAAGAAAACATACAATAACATGCCATTCATTATATTTTTTATTTTTGTTTAAGTTTATATTACATTTCTAAAATAATAAAGTTATAAAATAAGTAAGAAAATACAAGCAGAAACCCCGTATGTTAGCATCATAATATCTACCAACCATATCGCCTAAATTTGTTTCTTGCACAGACACTCAATTCCTACCCACACAATTACATTTTAACTCATCACACATAAACAAACTGTTACTATGTGTGCTATTCTATAATCAGCACATCTACACAAACACGTAATGCAGTAATGCAGTAGTCAGATGGATGCAAATAAATATTTTTATGTAGGTACCCACATTTTCAATCTTATTGTAAAATTATGTAGCACAATCCTGGCTTGTAGAATGCCTCTTACATATTATGGTTAGTAAAGATATGCTCTGTTGTTAAACTACGCAAAATGTTTGAGTCAGTAATGTGAGAATCTTTGTATAATTTTGTAGTGATAATCGTCAATGGGTGGCGAAACAACATTCCTATGTCAGAACAGGATGAATACAATATTTAAGGTATGTTTTGCTATGTATTCTCGCTGTTTGCAATTATATAATTTATAGTAAAATAAAGACATTAGTTATTACTGTGGTACATTTTAAATAATGCTAATTTATATTTTTAAGAAACTCACGTCATACTTTATTAATATTATTAATTACAAAATACTTGAAATTGAAATGTTCTTAGATAAATATCCTTTTGATATATTATGTTTCACTGAATCATGGCAAAGAACAGATAACATTTTATTTAATGTTAAGAATTTTAGTGTAGGCAGTTCGTTTAACAGATCATCTGCAGAAGGAGGAGGGTGTATTATTCTTGTTAAAAATAACTTAAAATTTAAAGAACGCCATGACTTAGTCAGATGTTCTGCCGAACGTGTCTGTGAGGTTGCTTGTGTGGAGGTGGACAGGCATCTCGTGTTGTGTGTATATCGACCACCAACAGATGAAGGTCGTGCTCAAAATTTTACAGAATTCTTAGCCACTCTGGAAAGTATACTACTAAAAATTTCTAAATGTAAAAAACCCATATTTGTATGTGGTGATTTTAATGTAGATATTTTATTGAAATCTAAAAATAAGACTGATCTTATTTCATTGTTTAAGTCATTTAATTTGAAATTTCTATTCTGTGAGCCCACTAGGATAACAGATACTTCAGCTACCTGTATAGACAATGTATACTCGAACTGTAAGACTAAACAAAAGTCAATAATGAAGGGTGTTAGATCTGATCATGAGGGCCTGGCAATTAGATTTGATGGAAGCAGAGAAACAGCAAGGTATGAAATTGAACATAGGCCGTTAACAACCAGTAGGCTAGAAATACTCAGTACCAATATAGAAGCTAAGCTTGCCATTACAAGTTTTTCTCATAGTGACCCAAATGACATTTATAATAGTTTATTCTCTCTAGTAAATACTGAGTTTCAAAAAGTTTGTCCAAAAATAAAGAAACAAGTAAATGGAAAATTGAAGTTCGGGGATTGGGCAACTACAGGTATTCGAAAAAGTAGAGATTATTTGTATGATCTGTAAGAATAGGCGTAAGGATAAATTTTAGGACCTTTTCTGTTTCTAGCATATATAAATGATCTGCCTTGCATGGTTAAAAATTTCTGCGATATAGTTTTATTCGCAGATGATACCTCCCTAATTTTTAAAGTAGATAGGAGGGATAGTGAACTTATTCATGTAAATAATGTGTTATCTATGATCTCTAAGTGGTTCGCGGCTAATAATCTTCTCTTAAATTCAAAAAAGACCAATTGTTTAAAGTTTTCTTTACCAAATGTTACTTATGTTGAACCATACATTAAGCTTGGCCTAGAAAAACTCTCTTTTGACAATGCAACAGTCTTCCTGGGAATTAAAATGGATTCAACTTTACAGTGGAATCCACATATACATGATCTATCTGGAAGACTTAGTTCTGCTGCATATGCAGTTCGTAAGATAAGACAGCTAACAGACGTAGCTACTGCTAGGCTCGTTTATTTCGCTTACTTCCACAGTATTATGTCTTATGGTATATTGCTGTGGGGAGCTGCTGCTGAGATAGAGACAATCTTTATCTTACAAAAGCGTGCAATTCGAGCCATATATGAAATGGATCCTAGGGAATCCCTGAGAGATATTTTTAAAGAAATTGATATTTTAACTTTACCAAGTCTGTATATTTGAAAATATTATGTATGTTCGTAAAAAATTGAGCAAATTTAAATCAAACAGTGACACTCACGATTATAACACTAGGAATAAAGATAAAATAGCGGTGCCAGGTTTTAGATTAGCAAAGACAAATAAAAGGTCCTTCTTAGGTAATTGTGTGCGGTTTTATAATAAATTGCCCAAACATATTACAACGCTCACAGAAAGAAAATTCAAGTAGCATGTGAAGAATATTTTGATAAAGAAATCTTACTATACAGTTTGTGATTACTTAAACGACAAAAATGCTTGGACTGGTTCGCCTCTGCCAAGCTAGCGCCTAACACTTACGTAATGTAAATTAAGTATTGTAATAATTTTACTATATAGTATGTACTTAACACATTTTTAAAAAACGTTTAAAAGAATGGTCCCGAGTTTCTTGCCCGTTCTTCTCGCAGTGGCTCTATAATTTTTGTTTGCTGAACGTGGCAGTACGATGTAGTATATTTCAATATTAAAATTTGTAATTGATTTCATAAGAGCGTCGTAGACGCCTAAATTGAATAAATGATTTTGACTTTGACTTTACGCGTTTTACGAAACACCCGGCTACTAACTACTTGCCTGGAACCTTTTGTTCTGGTGTGCAGCTACAATATAGCCTTTTCTTGCACACAATATTTGAGAAACGTACAATATTTAAAAATATGAAAAGCAACTTTAATCCCGTTTGAGTGAATCTGTATGCCGACAGAAGCGTGTAAAATATGCACGAATAGCTCTCAAAAATGCAAATAAGTGTGATACATTTTCAATTTTACATATTATTTACTGTATTTTGCGCGAGAATTGAAAGTCTCTTTGGATGGTGATATTAGTATTTGAAATAATTTACAATAAAAGGCTAGATATATGAAAATAGATAAAGAATATGGGCTGAAGAGAATAAAATGAAAAAAATAACGGTACCGCCATCTTTCACTGAAAAGTGACTTGTTGAAATTTGAATTCGTACTGTACCGATCACACATTATTATAGTCCAAGTTCCACAAGTTCTTTGACCCATTTCGATAGTGTAGGTTCCGTTTATATTGTAAACAAGCTTGTTGTTTGCTTTCATGTTCTTGTAAGTAAAAAAGAACTAAAAATTATAATACATTATCGTCAAGCCCAATGAGCCCAAACTCGATGAGGTTGTGTCGTTTCATTGCGAAGTTCCTTTGTCCACCTTCCAGCTCCATCATTAGATCAGCACTATGTCATCATAATAATTATTGCTTTAGCACGCGATTTACACATGTATACAAAATTCCAGCTTAATTGGTAACCGGGAAGTGGATCAAATTCAATTTGCAAAATTTGATGAGAAACATAGATACTGGTGAAACTAAATAAATGCTTGTAAGAAGATTCTCCCTTTTCAGTAATCCATGCTACCAACAAGATTGATTAGATTCATCTCTCTACAACAAATCATCCAGATATGGACATAATAAAAAATAGTTTTGCTCACAAGCTTGGAATGGTATTGTTTCCATTTCGAAATCTACGTGAAAAAGTGCTTTTTATCAGCTAGCATGGAAAAGAGTTTTGAAATCAAACATGCATAAAAATGAATTTACTTAATATATTACCAATTTTACTCAATTTAAATTTTATTTTCCTCGCTGGAGTGAGGTAAAAAGTTGTGTGTTGCGCTTGGCAGCAAAATTATTTGGCGTCTCGTACCTTTGAAATCTTCGCTACGCTCAGGATTACATGTTTAAACCACTAGCGAAGCGATTAGTAACCTAAAACCCTTCAATTCCTCAGGTTTCAATAAAAACTACATACAACAAATAACTACATTGCAGCCTTGCATAGCACACAACTATTTACTGTTCATTTAATGTTGTAATATGTCTAGAAATTTAACTCAAACCCACCAGTAACAATGTAAGTTTCCGTTGTTAGAAACATTTTAAAAAGGTATAAGTAAGGTATATCATCCAATCATAAGGATAAGTTGCTTCGGAGTAGTCCCAATCAACTTATCCTTGTGATTCGTGGATGATTCAGTGAAAATTTGCGTGTAGTCAAACTTAAAAAAAATAATATATACGTCTAGAACCAACGTCCTCTTTTCTAAAGCTTAAAACGATCAGTAAGTAACATACCGCGGTATATGATTTGATAACACTATTGACATGATACAAATGTTGGAGACCCAAGAATTAAATATTTATACTTATCATACAAGTAGTTCCTCAAACCAGGAATCTAACCACTGATGTCTAGTTTTACAGACAGGAACTCAGTGACCTTTGTTTATTACAGGCGGAGACACGATCATCTTTGCACCACAACTTTTTTTTAATGCCTTATGGGTTAGCCTTTGACCACGATCTCACCTGATGGTAAGTAATGATGTGGTCGAAGATGTTGTTCAGGCTAACCTAGAATTACTGGCTCACAAGGACAGCTGGCGGAACACACCGTTAGGTGCTTGGCGACAAATTTTCTACGTGAGGGTGATAGATAGCCAGGCGAGCATTCGCTAAAATGCTATCCTAAGACAACGACCGCGATAACCGTCAACGTGCCCTCTGAGGCACGGAATCGCTCAGTAGTAATGTCACTAGCGCCCACTCATCCAACTCATGACCGCGGTGGACGTTGCCTTTTTTGTTTTGCTTGTTCAACAAAATAACTACGTCATAGTGTGTAAAATACATCTATTCTCGTATTCCTGCACAAATATTATGATCAAATGTATTACCTAATAAATTCTTCGAATGATGGTAGAAACTTTGTATTGGATTCATTTCAATATATTATGCTAAGTATTAAATATACAATTATATACTTAAGTTTGGTATAAACATGTCCAACGTTTTGCTTCTTTTATTATGAAATAGTTATGAAATTACAGCATATAAAATTAGCAGCCCGCCTTGCTAGCTACCACCCTCAAGTTGAAAATCTGTCATCAAGCACCTAACGGTGTGTTCCGGCAGCTGTCCTTGAGAGCCAGTAATTCTAGGTTACCCTGAACAACATCTTCGACCACATCATCACGTACCATCTGGTGAGATAGTGGTCAAAGGCTAATCTCTCAGGCATAAAAAAAATTGCAGTCGAGTTTATTACTTTTTAATTAATTTATATTTGTAACGAAATAAAACAGAACGATATACTGTACGATGAACTTTGATTTATCCTAACAGGAATAAATACATACGGAAGGTACACGCCAAAATAGCAAAAACGACTTAACGCTGATCCCGTCTTGAGTTAAGCAGACCTAAGCGGCTTTGATGACATTGTTCACTGGCTAAGACCCCGAAGTTACCAAACCGACGCATTAATACTGACTTTACTAAGATGTTACTAACATAGCAACAGAACATATGTATTAAGCTTAGTGCCAATGACAACATCCGTCCCTCAAGTGATTAAGTGAGTAAGTCGTATTCACAATGTGCTTAGAGTTTTTTTTTAATGTTATTATGTTGGAACAAGCTATGTCACCTGCTATTAAGCGGACTAACCTCTGCCTATAAAAGATGCATTTTGTCACAAATCACGAATTACACTGCGCCCGTCACCTTGAGACATAGCTGTTAGGTCTCATGTGTCTTAATATTAAGCCTAGTTTATGCCCATTACGATTAGCGCCTAGTACTGTCCTCACGTATGCAGAACTTGAAAGCGAATATGATGCTTTTGTTCACCAGATTAAGGGCCCGTTTCAGAATGTCATAATAAAGTTTCGGGTTACTATGCAACACATAAAATAACTGAATGATAAAAATGACAGTTAACATGCAGCGCGTTTCAAGCTTTAACCGATGGACAGGCTAAATCGATGTCTGTGAAACGCAAAGATAGTGTTTTGTTTCATAAATATGTTCTGAGTAGTAAAACTGGAACTTACTCGAACATTCTGAAACAGGCCCTAAGGCGAAGTGAATCGTAACAAGTATAAATTTGTTAAAAATTAAAAACCCAACTGCAAATTATTTTCATTTTGCGTTTTATCATTCCATTCATATTAAAACTGCATATATTTATGGAATCAAACTATAGATATTTATAAAAAAAACTATACATATTTATGGAATCGTTTCTTAAAGGCCATCATTTTGATACCCCAAAAGATATTATTTTTCAATATTTCTTGGTGATAAAAAAAAACTCCCAAATCCATTGAGTGCGATGGATATTTTTTTTTCTCATCCGTCTCAGCGTCTGAAATCCACCAGTTTATTTTTACTTTTTTTATGTACCCAGTGTCACCCAGTGGCGCTAGCAAGACCCCACTCGATGGGTTTGGAAGATTTTTAGAGCCGTTAGGAGTTTATGGTGGTATAAAGAAATTCACAAACATACGTACATGAACCCTGAAAACATAACACTTCTTTTTTGGGGCAGTCATGTAACAAAGTAAATTTTGTCTCTTTAGAAATATGAATACAATAAATAAGAATCTGAAAGATATGACTAATACCATATCTGATCCGAAAACAAGGTTCGATTACTTCTTTCTATAGAAAAATAATCATGAATACAGCCTTAAAATTTTGTTTAATCAAGTCAAGTGTAAAGAAAATCCTATCAAATCGAAATTAATTTGAAATTATTATGAAGCAACTATAGTTATGTTATGGTTTGAATATTTCCGATTCATCCAGCAAAAATGTATTAAGATTTTTCTTTAGTAAAATGTAATCAACGTAAGTCAAAGTCAAATATTGTAAGTGAAAATGTGTAATAGTTATATATATATATTTTTTTACGTAATAGGTCAGCCTTTGACCTCTATCTCACCTGATGGTAAGTAATTATGTGGTCGAAGATGTTGTTCAGGCTAACCTAGCTCTCAAGGACAGCTGCCGGAACACACCGTTAGGTGCTTGGCAACAGATTTTGTACTTGAGGATGGTGGCTAGCCAGGCGGGCATCGCAAAATGCCCTACCACCTTGCTATAACCACTGCCATCCTAAGAAAACAATCGGGACCGACGGCTCAACGTGCCCTCCAAAGCACGGAAGTGCTCAGAAGTAATGTCAACAGCGGTCACAGTAGTGTGCTACTGTACTAGAGCTACGAGCGCTTCATATTTTTAAGTATCGTGTTTGTTTAAAGTATGTAGTGTTTATCTCTAGAAGGACGTGCATTTACCTGAATGTGCATAATATTTTCTTCTTAGTTTGAGTGTACTGTCCAGTTATACTGGCACACCCATTACATGTCACTCATTCACAGGAACACCTCAGGAAATCTTATGGACTAGACAATATTTTACAAAACAGAGTTATTTTATCCAAGTTTAAATTGAAAAGCACACATTTCCCTTATTGCTGACGGACCACGATATTAAATGGCTAAGCCTCATTTAGAGAACAGCACGCCCGCGGGAATATTTATAATCAAACAGAGTATAAAAACTACGCTATGAATTTAAAACTGAAAACTACATTTGATATGAGCAAAAAGGCGAGAGTTGTGTAAACAGAACGCTATTTCCGCCAGTATTATTTGAAAAAAGTGCATCTGAAAAGATTCTGCCTTTAGTGAAATAAAATATTTCATGAAATGAGAGTTATATAAGCCTTTGCACTCGGTCTTTTCTGAAAATTATTATAATCATTAAGTAACGGTCTTGCAGCGTACTGTATTATCTGCGTTTGTATGAAGGGACGACTCTGTGATAAGAAAACCGCCGTAGGGCCGTAGGACAAAGGACTTAGTTTATATTTGGCAAAACACAAAAGAGAACCCTAAGTAAGCACAAACAAACATGTTCCGTACGAATTCCCTTGAGCATTATCAATTTACCTTTTGAACCGTAACTTAAGCTGTGTGTATTTCCTTTTACGCCATATTTACTTGTATCAGATATTAATAGAAAAATCTTACAATTTGTTGAATGTAAAATGTAATACAAAAGAGAAGTTATTTAACTATATCAGAGGGTATATAATAATGTTACGTACACATCATCATCAGCATGCAGACGTTCACAGCTCAACATACGTTGGATGCTAATAGAGATGCAAGGGTGACATTCTCGCCCGGTGACCCACGGGCAATAAACAATTACCACCTCTAATTTGATTTGCGTAATAATTATTTTTATGCATTAGCATTACGTTTCATAATCTCGTCATCTTGACTAAATAACAATTTTATTTGTTTTTAAAATTACTGTCTGATTGATAACTAATTCATTTGTTTTTCTATAAACACAAGGCCGTCTAAACCGTAACCTTGTAACAAAATTGTTTGCCACATATGGTCATCCATACAAGGTGGCATTAATTCCCCGGAAGAACTCTTACTCTATTGCTGTCAAAAGTTTGGTCATTATTTAGGCTCGACCCTAATAATGTAAGGTGACGCCAATAGATTAAAAAAATAACAAATTCTACCTCTGATGCATATCCAATACTAAGTGGGGCAACACCTTAAGACGAGAAGGAAGTGTCGAATTTTCATACAAAAAGAGAAAATGTTTCTACCCCCCTAAACAATCACCGATTTTGATGATTTTTGGAAATGTTATAGATATTATCAATATTGAGGTTTGTAAGTTTTGCTTTTTATCATTATATTATAGGAATTTGAATTAATGGGTTTTTGAATACCGATTTTTTCTCAAAAAATGTATCTCTAGTTTGTGAATTGTTTATATGAAAAATAATGATAAATAAAGAAAAAGGAAAACCTATAAACATCGTTTGTTCTGTCAGTTATAAAATAAGACCAAATTTTTTGGATTTGATTAATGTTTACTATAGGAGAAAAGTTTTCTCCCAGAACTCAAATTATGCGGAAATTCTAAGTCAAAACTTGAAGAAGCTGCAATTGTCCTTATCGCACAATTCTGTTCGGGGGGAAGGGTAGCTGCACAGAATAAATCATAGTAGTTAGGTAGAGGTACTTGCATTAGTGATGTCAATATGCATTTTCGATATGTTGGATTGTGAGTGATGGGAAAAAATCGATGGTGTAGATATTTCGATTCTACGAATATTATTGTTTTCTGAATATTACATTTGAATTATCGAAACTAAAAAATATATTATAGACGTACATAACCCAATATATAAATATAAAAACATGTTCACACATCAGTTTTTACCTATTAACAAATTTCATATTTTTACCTATCCTTCTAAGTATATCTTTGTCGTGAAATCTTAGCTTACATTATGCGAACATTGATTGAGCGACGTTGTAGATATTATATAATGTAAATTAAATGTCACAGCACATTTTGTAGCAAATCTAGTAAAGTCTCTAAAGTAAGTAAGTATAGGATATTTGTTCTTCGATACACATAAAACATGTTTTTTTATAAAATGGATTCATCACACAATAAAAAACGAACAAAAATTAAACCGACTTCTAATACCAAAAAGTCTGAAATAACTAGTCAAAGTCGGTACCATGACAGTTTGAAAGTATGATCTCCATATTGTGGTCATGGTGACTTCGACAAATTATTTTTCATTTTTTAGGTTTCATTATAGGTATTATGTTAAAAAAAAGTTAGCCCTGCCACTTACGGGAATGATTTGTGTATTCCGGTCTGATACCACAATCGGATCCCACACCGTTAACTTACAATATAAAATTGCAAGACAATACAAATATAAATACAATACAAATACAATATAAATTTTTCGCTCCGGTCTGATCCCACTCATTGTTTCATGGTCCAGACTTATAATAGTTATAGCTTGGGTACGTTATCAATAAAGGAAGAAATTTATGAAACTATGCTTAACACGACAACACACATTGGTACACATACCAATATAAGAATACGCAAGTTACCAGGAGAGCAGAAGTTCATAGGAGTTTCATACTGTAAATTTTGTTACAGAAAAACATATTTATAAAATATATTATTAGCTATTAGATAAGTTGTGATTATAAGTTATGAAACTCACGCAGAGAACTCACTTAAATTATATTAACTTAAGTTCATCAGTAAATAATCAGTATATGTACATACATAAATGTGGCTGAATCGATAACTAAAACATAAAAATCATTATCTGCTATTTTTCCTTAAAAAAATACTTTGAGTTACTTCTTTCTTTTATTTTTAAATGTACTTACATAAGAATAAAACAAGCTGCTTTAAAACGATATCACTCTTTATTGTAATAGTTCAACTAAGATATCGAAACTAACAATCAACATTAGGAAAATAACTATATACAAACAATATGGGTATATTTTTATAACCATTTACGCATGCTTAGCGAGAATATAAAAATAATGTTTGATGGAAAAAATATATAATTAGGACTGGGATCGGATCTCACGATCACAGGTACCTGTAGTTGCAGGCTCGAATCTTGCCAGTAGCTAATGCTTTTTCCATCTAACAGTATAAAAACAATATTATATTAAAATTGTTCATACTTGTTAGCTGTATATCCGCAGGTCATACCTATATAATTTTTTAAACCTTCAGCCAATTTACCTTAGAAGAAAGCATATAATTAACAAACAAGCAATTTTATGTAAAATTTGTAATAAAATATATAAACAGTATAGATATTATAGATCATGCTATATAGTAGATTATATCTACGAAATATTATTTAAAGATGTCAATAGCTTCCAAAATAAACAATAAAACGAGTTTGCAATTAAGAGTAACAATTCAGACTACAAAGTAAGACAATAAGTAATCAACAACATTAAAATATGCAAAACTTTTCCAAAAAAAACAACTGTGATTTCAGCTTTTTGCAGTTGATCTGTAACATGGTAAATTCATTTATTGCTTCAAATTATTTTGTGAAACTACGCTTCAGTGATTATTGCCTTGTTTTATATTGATTGTTAAGTAATATATTTAAGTTGGCATCTTTTTCTAAATAATTTAACAAAGCTGGTATTTATTGTGGTGCATTTTAATAATGTTACTATATAATTTAAAATGCCAGCATTCCATAAAATGTTCGATGATGTTCCTTATATAGTACACAATATGTTTACGAAACTTTAGTCTTCTAGCCATTGAGTCACCATGTAGCCATTAAGGTCTTGTACTTCTGCGAGTTTCTGGTAAGTCCTCGATATTATAACAGCAGTCTTCTCCGATGTGACCTTTTTCAAGGTACAGGTTTTTTATGCCTTCAATTTAGTTTTGTTGACAAGTACTTTATACACGTTAGTAGCTTGTAAGCGTAATAATTACAGGACGATTGTAAAAAGCAAATGATCACCTTCGTCTTTATTTTTTTCTAAGGACCAACAAACAGTTTTACAGTATTTTCTTAATGTAAAAGTATTATTATTTATAATAATAATCGTGAGACCAACATCGTTTGTTCAGTTTGGATTATTCAGTTGATAAACTAAAAAGATGAGAACCATAAGTTTATTTTCTAGTATGTTTACAAAGAAGAAAAAACAAAAGAAATCATATGTATACAGCGTAGTAGATATGATTTCTTTAAACTTCTGCCCTTCTGGTACTTTGTAAATTAGTTAAATCCCAGTTTAAATAATAAGTGGGATAAGAACGGAAAATATGAATAATAGAAAATATAACTGATAACATGTGGTATATTTTCATGGGATCGAACCGGAAGACACCGATTGGGGTGTGGCACCGTCAACAGTGAAATTATCAAGATAGGTAGTCGTTACACTGCTCGGTTGGGAGTAACTAAGAAAACCGCTGAACTATAATAATGTTAAGGAAATCTGGAAGGTGGATGGATAGTAACTCTTGCCCTATCAAGTACTCAGGTAAGTACATTAAATGACGTGCAAATGACATTTGTCTATGTATTTTTTTAATATATTATACTCTGGGACCATAATTCAATTATATTTGTAATCAATTAAAACATGAAAACATTATGTGTTTTTTTATGAATTGTTAAGGTTTCATATCAAAAGGAAGGCAAATAAAACAATGAAATAATAGTACACTAAAAAATATAATAACTAAGTCACACCGAAATACAATAACCTACTTCCAAAATGGAAAGAGGTTCTCAATTCGTCTGTATTTATTTTATGTTTGTTACCTCAGAAATTTTGACTGGGTTAACCGATTTTAAAAAATATTTTGTTTTAAATCTGATGCTTGTCGTTTGGTCCCATTAAAATTTCATCAAAATCGGTTAAGCCATTTTTGAGTTACATTCCAGTAACTGAAAAATATTTACCGATCTTGATGATGTAGTCGTTGACAATGAATGCCAATCGATCCCGTAAGTAGCAAGGGTCACTATAAAAAGACAGTTTATTTTAAATCCAATAATGGAACTGAATTCAACACCCAAATGTGTGAAATAACTTGTTGAAGTCGGTACCATGCGCACAATATTGCTATTGATTATTGAACTGGTACTTTTCAACTATCTTGGTACCGACTTCAACAAAATATTTCACACTTCTGGTGAAGTGGGGTCCAGTTTTTGGTTAAAAAATTTAACTGAAGTCGACGAGAAGTAAAAGTAACCAGCAGCGCGCGGGCGGCGGTGCAGCGTGGAGCGGCGACGCGGCGGCGCGGCGGTGCAGCGGCGTGGAGCGGCGGCGCGGCGCGGCGCGGGTGCAAAGAGAATTCAATATTGACTCGACTGGACGACTCTGTACTGTAGTACCTATACATATTATATGTTTATGGGATTTGACGACGGTGCGGGGCGCGGAGTGCGAGGCCGGCGTTTGGCGGCGAGACAGCATCATTTTGTTAAAATACCTATTTTTCTGTGGGAGCTTCTCTTCAGCGGCCTCTTAAGCATTTTTTCGCCTCTGGTATTGCTCATCATCTTAATATTCGGAATATTTGTACATACATACTTCTTCAAGCGGTCCATTTATATATTTAATTTTGTATAGTTTGTGTGTTTAAATATGTTACTACTCACTTTCGTAACGACTGAACAAAATTTAATGTTTATATAGGTCTATTTTAAAGCAGCTACACAGGTCGAAGCGTATGTGCCTAACTGGTAACAAAGAAATAAGTGTTATAACTAATGAAGTTGTTTACTTAAAAATAATAAAAAAAACAATATTCTATAACAACACTTAATATATATATATAAAATAAATAGTTGACGATTCCGCCTAAATTTAACTAAACCAACGTGACTTCAGAAATACCACCTAGCTTAGCTGGAATTTTTTCAAGAAAAATAAGTAAATTCTTATCGACGCATTCATATGTTTTTTAGCATTTGTTCACTCAGAATTTCATTAACACAACACAGTTTTTTATTTATACTTTCGCAAGTAACATCGGTTTTCATCGCTTTTGTTCATATGTTGAAGTTCCGAATAAAGATTTATTATTTAAACAATTATTCAATTCAAGCTTGCACGTGTCTGCTACTCGGCATCGTCTCTGCAAACAAAAGATGCCACAGAATTCATAATAATTTCTATGAAGCACATCGTTGACGAATCCCAGCTAATACTGGAGCTTTGAACTACGCTCTCAAAGTAAACATGGGTGTTTGCGAAACCTTACAGTGGTATTACTTCCACAAAGTCTAGAGTCTACCTTACCACCGGTATTATGATACGGTAGTGTACTGTGACATGGATACTGCGCAAACTGAAAATTAATCACGCCAAAACTATAGATTTTTTATTTATTTATTTATAGCTGATAAACTAGCCTTTGACCACTATCTCATGGTATGAGATGATGTGGTCAAAGATGTTGTTCTGGCTAACCTAGAATTACTGGCTCACAAGAACAGCTGCCGTAACTTACCGTTAGGTGCTTGAAGACAGATTTTCTAGTTGATGGTGATGGGCATTCGCAATCTGCCCGCCTGGCTAGCTACCACCATGCTTAACGACTGCCATCCTAATCCATGGTTTAGCATACCCTCCAAAGCACGCATTTATAGTAGTGCCACTAGCGGTCATTTATCCATTTAAGTCGTGATTGCGGCGGACGTTGCTTAAATTAGCAAATCGATCAAGAATGGCTAAGCAAACTTTGCTACAAGTGCTTCAAATGCTGTGGTGCGAGTTAGTGTGTGTGTGTATGTGTGTGTGTGTGTGAGTATGTGTGTGTATTTGTTGCCTTGTACTCTTAAATGGCTGAATAGAGTTGGAAGAAAATTTACGTAATATTTCATAAGTCCTGCACTACACAGAATAATTTCTACATCAACTGATGAACTAGTTCCCGAAGAAGAAAACATAATTGAATTATTATTGACTTGTTATTTTCATTTGTATTTTTAGTTTTGGCATTTCTCTTAAAATATAAATAAAGTTATGCCAAACACATTTGAAAAAAATATACAATAAAATCGTACATGGTTTTATAATATTTTTTAAACAAAATACAATACATTTTATATATAAATAATACTAAATATGCAACCTTATAAAAGACTTGATCACACGTAACGTTTGATGATGAATTAATTCTTGAATTGTATAACTATAATGTGTAACATAATGTTATTGATTCACAATTCAATTACACTTCCAAACAATAAACTCCAGTATTTTGCTTAGCTGTAAGTACATTTAAACCGCTATTAATCTGGTTATAAGTTATCAAGATCATTCGGTGCATTGTCTTTGTGACTCGTATTACAAAAAAATGGTTACCGACAGTCGTCAATATAATGTTTTCTGCTATGCTAGCATAAAAAGAGAAGTTTAGTGAGACCAATTGATGTTAAACGAAATTCACAAATATCTATGATAATAGATTTTATTACTTAACATATTATATTAATTTCACAGTATTTCGTTATGTACTTGTCAAGGGTATCTTCCTACTATTCTGTATCTATGTAAAGGACAGTACAAGATTTTTTTAATTTTTATTTGTTATTGTGACGGAACAAGCTCGAGGCCCACCTGATGTTAAGCGGTATCCTCTGCTTATAACAGATGCATTTCGTCACAAGTCACGAATTGCACTGCGCCCGTCACCTTGAGACATTGTCGTTAAGTCTCATGTGCCTGTAATTTCACTGGCTCTCAAGGACCGCTGCCGGAACACACCGTTAGGTGCTTGGCGACAAATTTTTTACTTGAGGGTGGTCGCTAGCCAATGCCACTGAGCCATCACTGCTTAAAATAATTGCAATAAGTTTTCGTTTTGTTGTATGGCCTGCTGCCTGCCTGATGCAATCCTTCTTGAGATGCTGTTATTGTAACTATACCCGCTACTTTTTAGGTAAACTGAGCGTTAGAGAGTTGTTGTTGTTTTGCGGCTGTTGTAAAGCAAAATCTTACTTACATCTTTTTTACTTATTTAAAGCTGATTATGCTAGATTTGGAACAACATCTCACCTGATGGTAAGTGATGATGTGTCGAAGGTGTTACTCAGGCTTACTTAGATTTACTGGCTCTTAAGTTCTGCCTAGCTAGCTACCACCATCAAGTTTATAATCTGTCGCCAAGCACTTAACAATGTTCCGATAGCAGTCCTTGAGCTAGTTCGATATTTCAGGCACATGAGACTTAACAACTGTATGTCTTAGTGTGATGGGCGCAGTGCTGTTTGTCGCTTATAACGAAATGCATCTGTTATGTATATTATAAAAGAAGTGTGCGATGGGCCCCGCTCTCTCTATAAAGGCTTCATATTACAAAATCTTACATTTAGTTTCTCTCATTGTACATTGAAAACGCTATTATCAGTCCAGCTTTTTTTTGTGAAATAAAGGTTTTTTTTTTACTGCTGATAGCTAAGCCTTTGACCACAATCTCACGTGATGGTAAGTGATGATGTGGTCGAAGGTGTTAACAGGCTTAACCTAGAATGACTGGCTCTCAAGGACAGCTGCCGGAACACACCGTTAGGTGCTTGGCGACAGATTTTCAAGTTGAGGGTGGTCGCTAGCCAGGCGGGCATTCCCAAAAATGCCCTTCCACCATGCGGTGAAGCTCAAGCCCGCGGCGGGATTGATCGGACCTGCTGCGCGACAGTCCATAGCCAAAGCCACTGAGCTATCACTGCTTCAAACTGGTTTTGGTAGTTCATATTTTGAAATTCCAGATCCCTGAATAGTTCAGTTTTATCCCGTTACAATTTATCAGTGTGATGGATCTTCATTGCTTGCTTTTAAGTATAAAAAATTAACACTTCTCAATGAGCACTAAACGATGACACAAACTAGGGTGCAATTTTATTTTTTGTTCGTCTACCTCATTATGCTACACAACATACTAATATGTACCGATTAGAAACCTCTGATATGGTATATTGTGATTTACTTCGTAATCCAATGTTTGGTTATGGGACAATATTTTACACAAATATATCACAAACCCTAAAAGTTGAACGTGAGGAAGGAAATACACGACAATTTTATCAATTCGTCCATTTTTACAACTGTTATATGTAACCAGAGCAACGTAGAGCGTATTTTTTCCAAATTTTTTGTATCTTTGTACTAAAACGAAATATCAACCAAATTTTATTACTGTTTTTTGTAAACAGCAATGAAAACATTTATATTTCCTGAAAAGTAGGCAGATACTAAAGATTTATGCCTTCATTCATACTGCATTACTGAATATTTTTTTTCACTACGCTTTTTACATTCACATAATACTCAAAATGAAGTTTATCAACCCAAACTAACCTTCGATACCAATCACAATATTGTAAAGAAAAGGAATAAAAAACTCCATCTTAGCCCGAAGTTATTTGATTGAGTAGTGAAGTGGACAGGCAGGATTATTATTAAGTTTGGCTCTGCCGGATTGAAATCCGAGCGAAGCGCATGTGCACTTCAAGCGATGTTGGAAAAACCCGCTTGCTACGGACGCTCCGGGTGCTAAAGGCAGCTACGGCTCACAGTCGCGCCTCGTAGCCGTAGGCGGCCACTCGTAGCGCATCTACGACGCTACGCGCTCCAACTTCTCCGCCGTAGCCCGTAGGATGCCGCGAAAACTGTGAAGTTTCTCATACAAAGTTGCAATGTGTCTTGAATGATGTTGTTGGGAAAACTTTTGTTTTACATACACTTCGGACTTGTCTTCCATGTTGTGATTTGCTTTAAAGATACCGTCGGTAAGTTCCTGCATTAGCTCATAAATTATTCAAATTATACTTTCCAAATCCAGACTGAATAAACTGTTAAATGTTAGTAATAATTATTACGTTGTTTCAAATTAAAATCTATTATGAACACGTTTTTGAGGAAAATTAGTAAGCTTTTACGATATCTTTATCTTTATTACTTATCGTCATAATTATAGTCGGAATAATATTAAATTACCTCTAGCATTAGGATTAAAACAGGTCAAAGCAAGTTTTATATTCTTTGAAACATCAGATTTTGATATTAATGTAAAGTTTAATTCTGTACCATCAAAACTTATAGTCTTGTTGAATATTTTATTGTCTAGTCTTCACATTAAAATATTTTTATTTCCATTTTGATAATAATATATTGCAAAATCAATTGAAGGTTTTTGTAAAGATATATATATTTTATTGTTTTCCTATTATTGTAATATAATATCATAACGACTGTGTGGTTGTCAAAGGGTAGACAAAGGTGTATAAGCAAGAAATAGGCGGCCAGCTTATTAACATCTACTTCAGCATGGATTTTCCGGAATAATAGTGGAAATTATTAATCAATAATAAATTCGATTGTTATTTGTTTACTGTTCTTAATGTTTTTAATTTTTTTTAAAGTTATATAAGTTTATCGCTCTTCCATAAACATACGCGCTTTTTTTTGTAAAATACGACTTTTACACGTGTAAATTAAATTTAACGTAGGATCCTTATATATTTGTAAATTACAAAAATCTACTTTATTATATTTTTTGTTATTTATACATGTTATATTGTTAAAACAGGCAAAAACCTCTAACGAGCTATAAAACTATTAGAAACAACTTTTTATTGGTACATAGCTCGTATAGGCATGATTTCTTTTAAATACGAATATAGTAAGGTCATATAGGTAAAAAGTAATAGGTAATTAGGTATAAGTAAGAAGACATAATACGATACGAAGGAATAATACGAGTTTATAATATGTTACTTAAATAGTAGGATACTTTTTCACTTGGTTATCACAAAATTATGGGTAAAAATATAAGATATTTTAATATAATAATTTCACGGTAACATTATATAAAAAAACTAAATGGTCTTCAGATCTTGATTTTGATATTTTTTTATTGACTTAAATAGCTTTTATGAATAATCAAGATTATTATACTGTATTAAGCATAGGTAGTGAACAGTTCCCAACTTAAAAAAAATAAGTACTGTTTCATATCTTCCTAATAGATGTCGTTAAAAGCAAAGAAAGGTAATATGCCTAATGAGCAGCGTGTCACTCACATCATTAAGCAGTTATCTTAATGTAAAGATATATTCAAAGAAAAAAGGATCCAACGAAAGCATTCTCTAGGAGGGTTGGCGATAGAAAAGTGGCCAGCCATGAAGCCGAAGCCAAAACTTTCTATATGTTATATTGTTGTACTGTGTATTATTAACGGAAACATATTTTCAATATTCGTGTGTGTTGCAATCAAATTTCTTTGTGTTGTTAGAGTAGACGTATTGAACTGAGCGTACGTGTGTGGATAAAGAATAGACAGATGGTGAAAAGCATTGACAGATGTAATGTGATATATTGTATTAAAAAAAAAAAAACGTATTACGTTTATTTGTAATTCAATGGTATTCGTTTAAACTTTTATAATTTAAAAGCAATATGACCGCCCATAGTATATATCTATTATGTGTGTATATATATGTTTTATATAAAAAATGTTTTAACTTAGGTTAATTTGTCATAGAAATATTTTCCGTTCACACTCTGTATTACAACCTAATAAATTAATTTAGTGATTTGACACATTCATATATGTTTATTTGTAGAATGTACTGTAACAAGATGGAAAAAGTAAACAAATAGTTGTCAAAAATTCTTACCATTGGCATGCAAATTTTAAAAGTTCCAAAATTAATAGTTATAGTTACATAACAAACGCACAGTGTTGTCATCAATAGAAGCCATTTAGTTATCATTCGGTACCAATAAAATAAATACTTTTACATTTTGTTAAATCTCAACAAATAAAATATTATAACATTCATTTCAATATTATATTCATAAAGAAATTCAATTAGGCATAATAGGTTTACAATAAAAATCAAATTAATTCACAATTTTTTAAATGGTGTCTTGAATTATTGATCTCTAAAAACTCCAGAATACTCTAATAACATTTTCCAACGAGAAGCTTTTTTAATGTATGTTACATTCACTTATTTGTAGTACAGTAGATATCATTAACAAGTTTATATTAGAATATCTACATTTATGAACAGCGGTATTATTTATTATATATTAGGAGCCATACGAAATATACATATACTCATAAGTATAGTCAGTACGTTAAGAGACTGAATATACGGTTTGCAACATTGTTTGACATACAATGAGAACTTGTTCTCATTGTATCTACTTAAAACTTAATAATGTACAGAAAATAAATTTCATCCGTAGTCTATTATAAAGTACTAGCGGACAGAACCGGCTTCGAACAGTTATTAACAAAAAATTCCTAATATATTCTATATCTTATGAAATATTTTTTTATATTGGTGTAGTAGTTTTTAAGTTTTTTCGTTATATACAAAACACAAATCTTTTCTCTTTATAATATTGGTGTAGATGTAGATATATAGACTTCTATTAAGCAGTGCCGTCTCGCAGGTTCCGTTAACGTTGAACCTCTTTATTAAACTTAAATGATGCCTAGACTACTAGATCATTAAATATCTAAATATTGCAATTGAATAATATCCTGCATTTCTAGTTTTTAGTAACCCAATTACAATACAGTTTGGTTGAACCATTGGCCAAACAGTTGGACTAAAGGTCTTTAGTTGAGGCATAGTAAACTAATAATTATTTACGTTGTACCATGACCCCCGTACGAGAGATAATCGGGGGATTAGTTATGGTTTTATATTAAGTGGTATATTAAATGTCAAGAGGTAAATGTTATAAATATAATAAGAATGTCCGCACCCACGTGAATAATAATACTATTTTTAAGAGAAGTTTTTTTATAGACCTTACCATACAAGCTTATTTATATTATCGTCATATTCTAAATACCAAATGTTTAAACAAGGTAAAAAAAAATTGTTAGCATTTCCTTGAGCCTAATAATACTGTACTTCTGATTTGCTTGCAAATTTTCGTTTTATTATTGTGAATGGATTTATCACACGTGATAATAAGAGTTCCCATACCCAACTACATATTTTAAAATTACTAATTTTATGAAAACCGGCAAATTATGAGCATAGATATTAGGCACAAAAACATGCCTGTAAAATTAAACTTTTTTTAATTACACCACGTAATTTTAAATACGACAAAACTACGTTTGTATGGAAAGTACTATAAATGCATCTTCTTACATTTAAAATTCAAGTCACCACCGACATTATACAGGTACGTCCTCTGCAAACGTTTTTCTCGAAACACTACACACAAATACGTAACATTTGTCTATGGCTGAAACAGTTTGATGAAAAACTAGATTTTATGCTTGCCATGGCCAGAGAAATGCCTATTTCATATGCATATCTAAGCCCTAAGCGTGTAGATGCGGTTAGGTACCGACATTATCAAATTCATAATTCGTTAAAAACTGACATCAGTCAGTCAGTTTTTCCGAATCGCAAAATTAAGGGGTTCCGTGCCCACACACAATATATATCTATTGGATAAATTTAACAAATAAATCTTGTATTAAAAGTTGGCCATCTTTGCTTCAAAAGTTGTAATATTGTATGTTTACAAGTTTTCTATGACGTTTTAAAATATTATTTGAACTAGCTGTACCCGCGACTTCGTTCGCGATTGCCGTACCTGCAGACTAATTATTCACATTTGTGCACTGTTCATCTCATATTAAGCAACACTGTGGTCTGCGGTGAAGCACTCTTATAGTAAACCATAGCTCAGAATGGAGCTTTTTACTTTGGATTTCAAAACTCCCGGGTTGTATTTTCCAGAAGACAGAAGTTAAGCAACTCAGAGAGTTCTTTCCCGGTTCGCACAATAAATGTTGAAGCAAAGTACATTGTGCGTTTCTTTAGAATTTCGATTTTGAAACGGCGGTTTGTTTGACGGTAGATCGAACATATTTTTTTTATCTCTCATTCTCGGAAAGTAGTGTTTGTTTGATCTGAGTAGCGGGTAGGAGAGGCTCCTTCCCACCTAAGGCCGGAAAAACTCATAGTAAATGCTTACTTCTCTTGGGCCGGAATGACTTGTAACAATGGTAACCATTGGTGTAAACAAAGTTATATGTCTAAGATTTTTCGTTGTAAAATACTCTGTTGTTAAAAAAAAATTAATAACAACTATGTTTGGCAGGGTAGTAACTAAATATAAGGTAAAAAGTGTAGGTTAAAAATAATAACTAAAAATTTCCCTAAATTTCATTGTTCTAACTCCTAGTGTATCTTTGTATCTTCTACTCATGTTTATTATTTTTAGTAAATATTTAGAAAAACTACATTTTTTTTTACCGTCCTCATATTTTAAATGAAAAGTAGAGTGCTTTACACGTATGTAAGTTATCGATTCCTACGTGGACTATAGCAGCATTAATTTTAAAAAGGTACTGCTCACTTTATTAAAATCAAAATAAATAATATTAAAAAAAATACTATTTTTATATCGTTATTCCTTATATAGGTAGTGAAAAGCAGAGAGATTCCTCTTCGGGCAATAGCCGCCCGTAAATATTCCAAACAAAATTTTACGTAAAATTTCACAAATAGTTCTATCCTCTCAATATTTTTTTAGTAAATAAGTTATTTTTTCAATGAATAATTTTTAGAAAAGCTACTTTTTTTACTTTTTTAAATTTGAAATGAAAAGTAGAGAGCTGAACGCGGGTGAAAGTTATCAATTCCTTTCGACCCTTGTATAATAATCTACTAAATTTGTTCACTTCCAACTTTAAACGGATTAAATCACGTATATTTATCGTTATTTTTGTCCCGACAGTCACCCCGTGACCGAGATCACTACAAAATGTTTGAAACGTCGCGTCGGGACAAAAATAATGATAAATGTACGTGATTTAAACCGTTTAAAATTGTTTATTTACTAAGTGTAACAATCGCGAAAACCTAAGACAACATTGTGCACTTCCATTGCGCAGTCTCCGAAATGTATCCGGCAAAAGAAAGATATATAGTTAAAAACACTGATTGTGGTGAATGTACCAAATTTTAGAGTTTTATCGTAGCAAGCTTGCAAAACTAAATAATTGTGTGTGATACCGGTCTGTCCGTGGGGTGTCGGGCTTCCCGTGGGGTTCCGGGCTTCCTATGAGCTTATGAGCCGTACGTTCAAGAGTTTCTCAACATTCCGCGGTTCAAGTTAATTAAAACGAAATATTTAGTTTGTGATATCTGTAATTTCTTAACTGCAAAACTGAGGACTTTGAAATATTTACGGGAAAATAATTAAATTACCACTATTGTAACAAAAAAGGAATGATTGAAATCGGACTACGCGTTAATAAATTACAACTAAGTGTACATTTTAACTTTCATGCCCTTTCCCAAGAGAACCGTACTGAATTTCGGGATAAAAGTATCCTATGTCCTTCTTCTTAGTATGAACTCAAATCGTGCTAAGTTTCATTCAAATCCATTCAGTAGTTTTGGAGTGACGCGCGGCCGGGATACAGACAGACAGCCAGAAAAAAGAAACAGTTTTTGCATCAGTATCAGCAAAGTCAAAATCATACCTATACGATAAAGTGCGACCGCCAGCTTAAGATGAGCCGTACGTTCAAATATTTCTGTACATTTTGGGTGTCAAGTTATTTGGAACGTAATATTTAGGTTGTGATGTCTGTAATTTCTGAACTGCAAACCCGATGACTTTGAAATATTTACGTGATAATTTTTAAAGCACCACTATTCTAATTAAAAAAATCGGCCAAGTGCGAGTTCGACTCGCGCACAAAAGGTTCCGTACCATTACCTATACAACATTAGACTTCATATTTTAACCTTTTTAGGGTTCCGTACCCAAAGGGTAATAACGGGACCCTATTACTAAGACTTCGCTGTCAGTCCGTCCGTCCATCCGCCTGTCACCAGGCTCTATCTCAAGAACGGTGAAAGCTAGACAGTTGAAATTTTCACAGATGATATATTTCTATAGCCGCTATAACAACAAATACTAAAAATAAAATAAATATTTAAGGGGCCCCCCATACAACAACTTTCATTTTTTTACCGTTTCTTGCTCGATACTAATGACGGTGACTGGTAGACGCTTGAACTATTCACAGAATATTTAGTTTTATGTTTTCTTTAAATATAATTAACTAAATTAGAATAAATAATTAAGGGGGCACCCATACAATAAAATTTCAGATAATGGTACGGAACTCTTCGTGCGTGAGTCCCATTCGCATTTGGCCGGTTTTTTTGTTTTAACGTGCGTGAGTCCGACTCGACTTGGTCAAATTTTTGTATTTGTTGTTATAGCGGCAACATAAATACATCATCTGTGAAAATTTCAACTGTCTAGCTATCACCGTTCTTGAGATACAGCCTGGTGACAGACGGACGGACGGATGGACAGACGGAGAGTGAAATCTCAGTAATAGGGTCCCGTTTTTACCCTTTGGGTACGGAACCCTAAAAAGAACGTATGAAATCAGACCACGCGTTAATAAATTACAACTAAGTGTATATTTTGGCTTTCATCCCCTCTCCCAAGGGAACCATACTGAATTTCGGGATAAAAAGCATAAATTATCCTACCTCAAAGTATGAACTCAAATCATGCTAAGTTTCATTTAAATCCATTCAGTAGTTTTGGACTGATGCGCGGCCGGGATACAGACAGACAGACAAAAATAAATAAAAAATACAATTTCGGCATTAGTATCAGCTACAGAGTACTGTAATTTTTTTTTCCAAAATATCTGCCATGTACAGAATTGGACCTGTTACAGTTTTATTATTAGTATAGATTATTTTTGTCCCGAATCACGATCACTACAAAGTGTTTGAAACGTCTGGACAAAAATAATGATAAATATACGCGATTTAAACCGTTTAAAGTTGTTTAATTACAAAGTGTTACAATCGCGAAAACCTAAGACAACATTGTGCACTCCATTGCGCAGTCTCCGAAATGTATCCGGCAAAAGAAACATATGTAGTTATAAAAACTGATTCTGGTGAATGTACCACATTTTAGAGTTTTATCGTAGCAAGCTTGCAAAACTAAATAAGGGTGCCGTGCTGTCCGTGGGGTTCTGGGCTGCCAGTGGGTTGTCGGTCTGTTCTTGGGGTGCCGGGCTATAATGTCACCCCCCCATCTTTACCCGTAGTAGGTGTCGTAAGAGGCGATAAAGAGTAACACTACAGAGGGTGGGCAGCAGCGCTTTCTGAGGAACTGATATCTCACACCGCGATCCCCAAGATGCCTGCCAAGCGTAGGGATTATGGCAAACCCTCCCATAGTGGTGGAGGCTGTGTTCAGCAGTAGACAATGGGGCTGATATAATATATCTATTAAGTCTTTATGATAAAGTGCGAATGCTAGCTTAAGATGAGCCGTACGTTTAAGGGTTTCTCAACATTCCGCGGTTCAAGTTATTTAGAACGAAATATTTAGTTTGTGATATCTGTAATTTATGAACTACAAAACTGAGGACTTTGAAATATTTACGGGAAAATAATTAAATTACCACTATAGAAAAAAATAATGATTGAAATCGGATTACGCGTTAATAAATTACAACTCACTTTACATCTTGACTTTCATCCCCTTTCCTAAGGGAACCGTACTGAATTTCGGGATAAAAAGTATTCTATATCCTTCTTCGTAGTATGAACTCAAATCGTGCTAAGTTTCAATTAAATCCATTCAGTAGTTCTGAAGTGATGCGCGGTCGGGATACAGACAGACAGACAGACAGACAGACAGACAGACAGACAGACAGACAGACAAAAATAAAAAAAAATACAGTTTCTGCATCAGTATCAGCTACAGAGTACTGTACTTTTTTTTTTTTCAAAATATCTGCTATGTACAGAATTGGTCCTGTTACAGTTTTATTATAAGTATAGATAAGTTTTCATAAACAAAACATCTATCTACCTTAACACATTATCTGTACAGTTAATAATTTGACTAAACGTTGGCCCTACTCGTATTTTCTAGAACGTACCGCAATGACAATGTCGAAAGTTCAAAGAAACTGCGGTCAAAGTCAAAGTTAAACTCATTTATTCCATTTTGACAGTCACAGCGCTCTTAGGAAGGTCAATTTCAAAATGTTACTATTAATACAATATACAGCCTCGCAAACGATACAGAACCACAGTAAAATGAACGGGCTACAAACTCAGACCATTATTTTAAATGTCCAATCTTATATTTCTATTTTTCTGTTTCATTAGTTAGTTATAATTATTTCAATATTTATTTACATTACAAAGGTGAAAGTCAGTTACTTAGTAGCGGAATAATATTCCAGGGAATTTTTTGTCTTTGTAATAATCACAAAGTGTATTACAAAATTACAAATTTTACGAGAGAAAAAATTATAGTCATGTGCGGGATTCGAACCCGCGTCCATCCACCCCTTTAGCCGGGGTATGCTCTTACCAATTGAGCTAACATGACACAATGACTCATAACTGTAATTCTTGCTCTCGTTCTTCATGCAACCATCGTATCGGGATGGAGCGACACCTATAGTTCAACTTGCGTTGTACTACAAACAAGACCAATTTTGCAATTCATTTTAAACTTGTAAATGATGACGCAACCTTATAATTTTAAAATTGTTAAGTTTGCAATGACGCCTGCTAGGCGAATTACACTACAAAATTACAAATTTTACGAGAGAAAAAATTATAGTCATGTGCGGGATTCAAACCCGCGTTCATCCACCCCTTTAGCCGGGGTATGCTCTAACCAATTGAGCTAACATGACACAATGATTCATAACTGTAATTCTTGCTCTCGTTCTTCATGCAACCATCGTATTGGGATGGAGCGACACCTATAGTTCAACTTGCGTTGTACTACAAACAAGACCAATTTTGCAATTCATTTTAAACTTGTAAATGATGACGCAACCTTATAATTTTAAAATTGTTAAGTTTGCAATGACGCCTGCTAGGCGAATTACACTACAAAATTACAAATTTTACGAGAGAAAAAATTATAGTCATGTGCGGGATTCGAACCCGCGTTCATCCACCCCTTTAGCCGGGGTATGCTCTAACCAATTGAGCTAACATGACATAATGACTCATGACTGTAATTCTTGCTCTCGTTCTTCATGCCACCATCGTATTGGGATGGAGCGACACCTATAGTTCCACTTGCGTTGTACTACAAGCAAGACCAATTTTGCAATTGGTTTTAAACTTGTAAATGATGACGCAACCTTATAATTTTAATATTGTTAAGTTTGCAATGACGCCTGCTAGGCGAATTACACTACAAAATTACAAATTTTACGATGGAAAAAATTATAGTCATGTGCGGGACAAAGTGTATAACAGGCGTTTTTGATTATAGTTTATATTACGTGCAACTTCAGTTTTACGGCATTAGATCTCGGATTAAATTTTTTGTGTTCCAGTTTTATAATATAACACTTATTCTTTCAACTAAATAATACCATATATATCGATTAAATATGTTTATTTTCTCATTAATGTATCTAGAACAAAAATTACTTAACTGAATCCTATTATTGTGGGTTGGTCAAAACTGATATTGATTATGGTTTTTCTGAGTCCTTCTAAAATAAGCTACAATTACGCCTAAGAAACTTAAAAACTCCAATTAAGTAGACGTATTAAAATAATGACGACATGGATACAATTAAAAAGATTCCAAAATACGCATGGATAATAATAACTTAATCGCATGTTCTAATTGTTACCATAAGCAAGTCGGCTCAAACAAAACTCGAAATGATTCATTAACCAAATTCGACTGCATTGCGTGGAACAAAAAAATGTTTATCCTACAATTAACCACAGTTTTAGTTATAAAAAAACTTTAAAGCGGCCTCGGGGACAATGTTGTCACGACAAACTTTTCTATTAACAGGGTGTTGCGATACTCACACGGGAGTATGTCGCTCTATCAAACATTTACAAAGTATTTTATATAAAACAAAGTTTCACTTCAACGATGTGGCGCGGACGGTTAAGCTGAGGTTAGTGTCATTTTTGCTTTAAAGCTCGAACAAAATGTGAAACTTTGTTACAGCTTTCATGTTATGTTACTGAAGTTAATCCTACTAAGGTTTCACATAAATTGAAACATTCACCTTTTTATTTCATAGTAGCTTTGCCCGTAGATGAATTGATTATATTACGTTGTCTTGGGCACTCTCAACAAATCGGGATACAAAATATGCCTTACCTATCCAAAGTATGTTTAAATCTAAATCCAACCAGCCATTTCTTTAGAAGAGTATTTACAAACTCACACTTGCAAATCGATTTTTACAATTATATTATAAAAATTGACAAATAAAAGGACAGCATTCCTTATGTTGTCCTTTTATTTGTTAATTTTTATTACAGTCTTGATATACTCGTATCTGTGTTTCATTTCATGTTGATGAAAAGCTTTAAAGTTTCTAGCATGTTTTGAAAATAATTTCAATACCTATATTTAAAAATCAGTCAACTGCATATCAGTTACGCATTTTGTTTTTAACGCGTAAAACAAATATAAAATAATAATGTACATTATTTAGTGAGTTCAATTTGAGCAAATTAAAACAAGCTCAAACATGATAATGGTCGAATACGATGATCATTATGAAGTTCCAGTACTAGCGTTAGATCCGCAATGTACGCGTACAAAGCAGGTGTAACAGCACCTGCATTACAGCAGTCCGATGGTACCTTTTTTATTATTATTGTTTTATGCATTTTCATCAAAACTGCCAAGTCTCAAGCAGACTATGAAGATTACAATTAGGAGTGATTGAAATTTAGTTTTCAGAATTTTGATATATATGTATAAATGTAGATCTAATATAAGCACCTTCGAGTGCCCGATGTACTAAGCTTAACATAGTAAACAAACATTAATACAGTAAATAAATACTCATACGGAAGTCGTGACACACGGACGTCATAAGAGTTAAGGTATTTACATAATAATAAAAACTGAAACACGCATATTTCAGGCTTAATATTCGTGTTACTACGAGTATTTGCGCAATTAATTTAGTCACCCTACATTTGTGCGGTTTGTTTGATAATGCCGGTTTGATTGGCAATCTACGTTTAATCAGCCTCACACAACATTCGTGTCTGATCGAAATTGCAGCTGAAAATTACACACCGAATGTTAAAGCTATTAACAAACCCAAACAGAGTTTGTAATACTTTCTAAGTCGTGGAAATAAGGGTTAAAATACTTAGAATCTTTGGTTGTTATTCCCCGTCGGCGGGTTGTTATTGTTACAGCAAAGTCGAGCGCTTAAGTCGGCTTAGGTGCCTAAAGGTTCGTACAGACAAGCCTCATCAGTCCACAGTATGGACAAATTTGACCTGCACCGAGGTCAGTGTCGCATGAGAATATACTAATTTATTATTTACTAGCAGATTTTACCCGCGGCATAGTACCTACGTAACAAGGCCTCGTATAAATTGTAAATGTACATTGTTATAAAGGAAATTGGATGAAAATACTGAGCGCTTGTAATGGAATAATATTCATTTAAATTTCTTTGTTACATCATATATATGGTTTATGAGTTAAATTCAGATTAATTTAAACCTTTTTTCTTACTTTTCTAAGTAATCTAAACAGTGATTTAATTAGTTAGGTATTAATTTTAGTTAATCAAGTATTTTGTACTGTATCAGCTGTATGATCCACTATGGCGCTGAATACAGCCTTCCCCATTTAGAGGGGTTTGTCATAATACCCAAGCTTGGCACGCATCTTGGGAAGATATCAGTTTCTCAGAAGGCGCTGCTGCCCACCTTTCGGTATTTTACCTTTTACAACACTCAATTTAACAAGCAATAGAGGGATAACATTCTAACCCGGCACCCAACGGGAAAGTTCTTTGTATATCGTAAATAACTCTTAAAACTATGAATTTGGATAACACTTGTATAAGATGTATTTAAAGCACAGTACAATAAAGCAACTGTCCTGATAAATTGTGTATTACTGAGAGGTTTTTTTAGTTAAATGACCGTAGGAGTATAACGATGCTTACTTTGTTACAATCTACATCTTATATTACAAAAAGGAAAGATTTGTATTTTTGTTCGATTTGGATGAAATTTGATATGGAAATAGTGTGAAACCCGGGGAAGGACATACATAGGATTGAGTTTTTATCCAACTAGCGGAGCCGCGTTCGGAAATCTAGTTGCTTATAATTCTCCCAATATACATTTTTTGGAGAAACAACCATTAAAATATTGACTTCAGCAATGTCTTTCAAAACTTGCGTCAACCCATACAATACTTCTTGAAGATGATTATCTTACCCTTCAGTGGTACCAATTAAAATAAACTCTAAAACAAATACCTGTCCTTTAGCTCCACGCGCTGAAAGTTTGACTGATAGCAGAGAAAAAAATATTGAAGTACATCTTCTCGGCACTAAGATAATCTACTTACAAGACAAAAACAAGACTACGTTTTGTCAACGAAGAGGTCTTTGTTTGGATTATCTTATCAAACATTTATCACTAATTAGAGATTTAACGCTTTTGTAGTGATCCCGTTACAATTTGTCCTCCATAAATCAGTCCTAGTGTCCGTCCGATTTCATTAGGATCCCATTGTTCCTCCGAATTTCCTTTATCTTCTCGTAGACTCTGAAACTGGAGACCAAAAAAGCTTTAACTGTTCGAATATTTGATCTTTCGCTACCTTTATAACGTTGGTAAACCAAGCATCTTTATAATCAGCTTAAAACCTTTTAATAATAACAAATATTTTTAAAAGTATCTTAAAAAACATGAAATAATATATAAATAAAACACTTAAAAAGTATAAATATATATATATACAGTGAAAATTCCGCCTAATTTTCCTGTTATCTACGTGACGTCACAAACATCACGCAGCCTAACCGGAAGAATATCCGACTAGTTTCGCTTCTAAATGAAGCATCTTCAGGAGGTCTTGACTCACCGAGCGCACGATCGAGACATTACCTTAAAACCTTTTATTTAGTTACAACTTTACAGATATTACTATCTTTGATCGAGTAATTCGAATTCGAACTTTGACATATCGATCTGCAAGTTCAAGATAAGTTTACGTGAGCAATATTCATAGCACACAAATGGCTTATCAAAGCGACTGCTGCTTATTAATAATTGGACAATTATCGGTCGGGGCGGGCCACCCTTCGTATCCGGTCACGTCGCCGAAACTTCCTGCTTGCCATTAAATTAAGAGCAACCAAACTTCATTTATCTCGGCTTGTTACTTCCACTGCGATAAGGTAGAGAAACACGCCCGCGAACTTGAACAAACTCACGGCTAACTTGGAAGAAGTTTATCAAATTGTGCCGATCATTTGAAAATTTGTTACTTTCTCGATATTTTGAATAATCTGACGCTGGGTCTTATCAGTTATTATTCAACTCAGTTTATTGCTTGTAATGTTGTGATTATTTTTTCGCAATCGATGTTCGTAGACTTATTGTTTGTGCAAACTTTTAATTTAATCGTATCTACACACCTAAGACTCTGGCGAGGGCGGCACAGCCCTGCCGGCTGGAATAAGCAACCCGTTGGATTTGCGGGTTGAGTCGCCGCAGGCTTATTTTGATACCATTTATTTGGATATCCTTCAACTCATAGGATTTGGTATGTAGACACCTTACATCAACCAAATATACCGTTAAAACCACTTGTCATCTACAGAATGTAAACATTTTTTTTTATAGCTGATTGGCTGTCTATTGTCCACTATCTAACCAGATGGTAAGTGATGATGTAGTCGAAGATGTTATTTAGGCTAGCCTAGAATTACTGGCTCTCAAAGACAGCTGCTGGAACACACCGTTAGGTGCTTGGTGACAGATTTTCAAGGTAACTAGCCAGGCGGGAATTCGCAAGATACCCTCCATGCTGTAACGACTGCTATCGTAAGACAACAACCGGGACCGACGGCTTAACGTGCCCTCCAAAGCACGGAAGTGCACAGTGGTAATGTCAGTAGCGGTCACCCATCCAACTCCTGACCGCGGACGTTGCTTAACTTAGCTGATCGATTAAGAACGGCTAAGGAAACTTCGCTACTAGCGCTCCAAAGTTATAATATTGAAATGATTATAATATATTTTTGGAAGAGATTGTCGATAATCACGCAGAGACTGTGTGACTAATTTTTCGTTGAACATTTCAGTATATTCTGGGAAAGACTTTCCATCTAATACAGAGATCTCCAAGAGGTCGGCTCACCATGAGAATTAGGCAAAATCATGACGTCCTCGTCATGGCAGTAAATAACGCTAGCTATATCATGCATTGCTTCTATTGTCTAAGTAAAATATATAATTTTACCAATTACGACTTGAACTTTGAAAAAAATTACGTAGAAATATTAACATCTTGAAGCATATAAAAAATTTTCTTAAGTATTACACATGACGATGTTTTTTTTTTAAACACGTACCTGTTTTATGTATACCGCCAAAAACTTTGGTTAAACCAAAACTCATGTGTCTTTCAACAAATTCATATTTTACTTTTGGAATCTGAAACTTTAAGGGTCCGTTTCATAATGTCCTAATAAAGTTTCGAGTTGCTATGCAACACATAAATTAACTGAATGATAAAAATGGCAGTTAATATGCAGCGCGTTTCAAGCTTTAATCGATGGATATGCTAAATCGATGACTGTGAACGCAAAGAAAGTGTTTTATTTAATGAATATGTTCTGGGTAGTAAAACCGGAACTTACTCGAACATTCTGATACATGCCCTAAGTATATCTTTTTACTATATTGAAATTCCGTAACAGAAAGTTAACTATGATTGTAATCTAACCTAGAGGTTAACTCAATTAAATCAAATATGTTCTTACTGGTAAGGAAACATCATTTTGCTAGGAATACTTAAAATGGAATCGAGCTCATAGATCGAAGTGGAAACTCGCGTGACAGCCAACGTTTGAAAGAGGCGGGTGGCGCGACGTGGTATAGCCGCGATTATGGTAGTCGGCGCCCTTCGCGCGATACGCAAATGTTTATATCGCCCCGACAAATACAAGTCATTGCCTGAAAGCGTTGTCTTGTATCTGCCTCACAGGCCTTTCTAAATAGAAAATATTGCCTGTCGATGTTATTTATAACAAAAATCACGCCACGAACAAATAACGAACGTTGCAACGCGTAGAAGCGGCTACGAGCTACGAAGCCTAAATAAAGATTGTTCTAAATAAAGTGTTACATTTTATTGTTCATAAAATGTATAAAAATATTCATTGAAATATAAAAGATAAGCAATTCAAAGTTTATTTTAACGTGACAAAGATGAATGACGGTCTCGTAAAATATTAACTTCGGCTGTAATAATATTTTTTCCTCGATGTAACGTTCATTAATAATAAAGTGTTTTTATGGATTACATTATGAGCAATAAGTTTGACTTATGTTATGGAGATATACATCAAATCAATTAGCTGTCACCGAGGTGCCTGACCACTGACGTCATGCTGACCTTTTTTTTTTGTGACGGAACTAGCTCGAGGCCTACCTGATGTTAAGTGGACTAACATCTGCCTATAACAGATGCATTTCATCACAAGTCACGAATTGCACTGTGCCCGTCACCTTGAGACAGTCAGTTAAGTCTCATGTGCCTGTAATTTCTCTGGCTCTCAAGGTTTTTAAATTACCAATTAATATTTCTTTAAGTTAACTCATTTCATCATGCCAGAGTTCTCTGAAGGGGTGGACAGTGGTCCAGACACAAAGAGTCTGACATACTTATTCCATTTATTAGGGCGTGAGCCTATTGCCAGATACAAGGCGCAGTTCCATACCCTGGACTGTGACAAAACATTTATTTGTCAGAAAAAATATGACTAGCCTGTACTACAAATCAAACGATTTTTTCAGATTACATACCCAGCGCTTTTCAATAAAAAGGCCGTCCATTAACACAGTACTTTTTATTGTGTTAGGTACCGTGCGATGAAGTAAACTTATATTATGATATAGTACAAAACATGCAAGTGGCCATAACTACTTTCAACCAAAATCCTCGTCACTTATAACGGAGTTGAACATTTCTGAATAATCTAAACCAACTTGGAATGGAGAATTTAAATAATTAAGAATGAATTCTTCCGCTGTCTGTTTAAATGCAGAGTCCTGCATAAAAGGTTTTCATAGTAAAAACCACCGGTATTGCGGTAAGAATAGTTGGACAGCTAGCTTTAAAACTTAAAATGTTGTCTGAATTTCCGCGCAATTTACGCATTTCTCTTAAAAATTTTATTGAGTAATAAATTGTCCAAGCAATTATTACTCTCTCTGCATATGCATATACATTAATATATCTATAATATAGATAGGTATATTAATGTAAATGTGTATATAATTTTTCACATTTACATTAATGTATGTATAATATAGATATATTTATGTAAATGTGTATAATTATAGTTAGGTTTATATAATAAGGTTATTGGTAAAATGTTAACAACCTCTTAGGGTTAACTTTTGCTAGTCCTAACAAACATTTTGAGATGAGTAAAATAGTTTTTTTGTGTGTTTTTTATGTGTTTTTTGTGGAATAAGTACAAGGACCACCTGATGTTAAAAGTATATTATCTCTGTAATGTATTATTTCATATTTTTTATAACTTTGTTCGATGTAAATATTCAAAACACTATTCAAAGGGAGCACGGCGCGGTCCAGAGTCGCTGCGGCGGGCGTTCTTAGCTCGGAGTAGGCATTAAAACACAAAAAATATATTAAAAACAAAAAAAAAACCCATCTCAAAATGTTTGTTAGGTCTAGCAGAAGTCAAGGTTGTTTGCATTTTTCCAATAACCCTGTATACTACATATATATTGTATATTATATGTACATCAATCAGATTTCATAAGAACAAACAATCACCAACCTCAGATTGTCATCTTAAATTTTTAAACAGTCATGAAACGTCACCTATTAATCAAATATTCCTAAATTAACTCCAGCATTGGGAACACACCCCAGAGAACAATTCACTTTAGGTACTACCTTTCGTTCTTACCGAATCAAAACAAAGATTGTTTATGTAAATCTGATTCTAAAGTCATAACTTCAATCTCATTCAAATATCCACCTTTTGTTATGCAAGTTACAGCTCACATAAATTAGATAAGAACGTTCTGTTTATATTTAATAACTTAGAATAGCAAAATAGGTACTGGCTTCCCAGATATTATTGTAAGGCTGCTTGTAGCTATTTATATGCTTTATACCTAACCTCCTTCTAAGTTACAATCAAACGTTAGTAATAGTGTTTGATATTTCAAGGTACTAGAAACCGGCAGACGTTTTATTTAAGTAATAAATAAACTATGATGGCGTAAAACAAAGTTTAACAAAGATAACTTCTTCTTCTTTCATTCTTGGGTACTAATAAGAAATATAAAAGCTCATTTTATTTACTCTGGTGGGACGCGAGTCTTCCTCTCATCAGTACTAATATCATAAATGCGAAAGTAACTCTGTCTGTCTGTCTGTTACACTTTCACGTCAAAACTACTGGACAGATTTGAATGAAATTTGGTATGGAAATAGTTTGAAACCCGGGAAAAAACATAGGATAGTTTTTATCCAACTGCGCAAAAAGAGGTTAATGTTTATGGGTGATAACCGACATACGCGCGGGTGGAGCCAAGCCCGGAAAGCTAGTAGGGATATAAAGAGAAGCGTATTCCACCACGAGCCATGAACTAAGTCAGATAGGATAGTGACCAACCCTATTGTGTTTTCAGGCTTCCCATCCTAAGATGACAACCGGGTTCGAAAGCGCTAAGTTGTAAATGTCGGTAGCGGTTAACCATTCTAGTAGGTTAACTAAGAGTGACTACTCCTTATAAAACTTTACCATACAAAACTCCGCTACACTTTAATTTTTACAAATCCACTAATTTTGTAGGTTATCCTAAACTCAGAAATCGCTTACCATCCATTCCAACAAAAACTGATAAAAACGTTCAATTTCCATGAATGTGTCTTCTTTTAAGAATGGCCATTTTATATACTTGTAATACCCGCCACCCACAAGTGATTTAACCCTTTATATTGTAAAAATATATAGGCTAATTCTCTTTACATGAATAGTTTGGTCAATTTTCTCAAAATTGTTATTGAACACAAGCACCAAAGCTGTTCATCGCCATTATGGCCTTTTTGATTCTTATCTTGTTATTTTGAAGCTAGTAGTTTAGTTAGCCTTTTGCCATTATATCATTTGTTGTTAAGCGTTGATGTGGTCGATGATTTTAGCAGGATGATCTGGCTCTCACGGGTAGCTACTGGAATACACCGTCAGGTCTTGTTATGGTATAAAACAACAAATGTTATGAAACAAAAACAGGGCAAAAAAACTTCTGTTTGAGGCAAGCATTAAAAATATGCCCTGCCGATAAGCAATTATGGTTTTATTTACTAGGTGAACAACATACACGTTATATAAAAGTATTGTCTATGTTTATATTTTGTCACCTGCCTGATGAAAACACTTCTTCAGCGTTGTTTTATTTGCTACCAGTTCGCTAATAAGAATGCATATATCAATGAGCATCATGTGATATTACTTTTAGATGGCACATACTGCATCTAGCAACTTGAACAGGTGTATAAAACTAGTTTCATAAAAATAAACGTCGTGAAAAATATTTTTTCAGTTTAATATTAGTTATATTATACTATGAAACAATATTGCTTAGCACTATACAGAATAACAGAGAAAATATCGTCAGCTATTATGAACCGAATGTACAGAGTGTGTGCTGACCTGTGCGGTATATACACGAATTGAGTAGTGACGGTTGTGTTTTTGTATGAATTTGTATTGTTGTGTATAATTAGGTAAGATTCATACTGTACGTGTTGAGTACACATACTAGGTAAGCGTTTTATGTTCGCAAAATATCCGTAGTAGTGTATGAGATCTGTAACATCTGAATATATGATAAAAGGCTATTCACTCTCAATTGTAACAATACATTATATAAAACTGACTGTCCCATGTGGTATATTTTCACGACGTTATTCCAATTCCCTTGTTTATTTATTAAATATCTACTCAGAACATTTTAGAAATTATTCAACCTTGTTTAATATTGTTGTTACAATTTAAAATAATCACAAACATAGTTAACTAAGGATTTATTAAGACCCGACACTATACCGAAGACATCCCGGACATCAGCCTATACGAGATTAAAATGGCTCTTAAACAGCTTAAGAACAACAAAGCGCAGGTGATGACGAAATCACGACAGAACTTCTGAGAGCGGGTGGAAAACCGGTACTCTTAGTCCTCCAGAAGTTATTTAATTCCGTCATCCTTGAAGGTAAAACGCCAGAAGCATGGAGCAGAAGTGTAGTGGTACTGTTCTTCAAAAAAGGTGATATGGCCTTGTTGAAGAACTACAGGCCCATTTCACTTCTGAGTCATGTTTATAAGCTGTTCTCGAGAGTCATAACGAATCGTCTTGCTCATAGGTTTGATGACTTTCAGCCTCCCGAACAAGCTGGTTTCAGAAAAGGCTTTAGCACGATAGACCACATCCACACGCTCCGCCAGATTATACAGAAGACTGAGGAGTATAATCGGCCGTTATGTTTAGCGTTTGTGGACTATGAAAAAGCCTTCGATTCAATCGAAACCTGGGCTGTACTGCAGTCTCTTCACCGATGCCAAATTGACTACAGGTACATCAAAGCGCTGAAGTGTTTGTATAGGAACGCTACCATGTCGATTCGACTACAGGACAAGAGCATGGAACCAATCCAACTCGAGATCGTGGAACTCGAGGCGTGAGACATGGAGACGTTATTTCTCCGAAACTGTTCACAAATACGTTGGAGGACGTTTTTAAGCACTTGAACTGGAAATAATTCGGCATCAACATTTATGGAGAATACATCACTCACCTTCGTTTCGCAGATGACATAGTCATAATGGCAGAGTCGCTTGAGGAACTCAGTAGAATGCTCAGCGACCTCGGTAGAGTTTCCCAGCATGTGAGTCTTAAAATGAACATGGACAAGACGAAAATTATATCTTATGTCCATGTTGGGTGCCAGTAATGGGGCATGTTTATCGTAAAGTATTGTTAAAATGGTATTGAAATTTGCTACTTTTTCTTCTATTGAGATAGGACTTAAAACAGCAGACCAGTCTAAATCACGTGCGTCAGTCTTTAATAGATCCAAGTTTATACCACCAAAATTACGCTGCAGCAGAAGTTTGGGCTTAGCTTTTGGAGGGCGGATTTTGTATGAGAGGTAAATTAAATCGTGATGAGAGAAGGCGTCCGCCGCACACTGACCATGTTTTTTTACGAGAGCGAAGGGATACAATTAGGAACAATATGCATAGCATTTAAAGGGAGAATATTCAGATTGCTAGACCTGGTTATATTTTCGAAGGTGAGCGAACGAGAATCCTGTTTATAGACAGTTGTTAAAATCACCCATAATAATGGTGTGGTCAAAAATAGGTGTAAAGTCTTCTAACAGTTTTTCAAAAGAAGCAAAAAAGTTTATACGAAGTGAAGAAGCATAATACACTCCAAGTAACACTTTAGCGTGTAAGAGAGTGATTTCAAGAAAGAGATGCTCACCTTCATTTGGAGGGGGTGGTTGTGTTGACATACTCAGTATGGAAAAGGGGATATGTGCAGTTTTTTGAAGCAGTGATAGCTCAGTGGCTTTGGCTATGGACTGCCGCGCAGCAGGTCCATGGTTCGAATCCCGCCGCTGGCTTGAGCTTCACCGCATGGTGGAAGAGCATTTTTGCGAATGCCCGCCTGGCTAGTGACCACCCTCAAGTGGAAAATCTGTCGCCAAGCACCTAACGGTGTGTTCCGGCAGCTATCTTTGAGAGCCAGTAATTCTAGGTTAAGCCTGCTAACACCTACGACCACATCGTCACTTACCATCAGGTGAGATTGTGGTCAAAGGCTTACCTATCAGCAATAAAAAAAAAAAATGTGTTCGTAGATATATGGCAACACCACGACTACCAGTCCGGTCGTTACGTATAAGCTTGAAACCTGGCAATGAGTATAATATAGAAGGAAGGCATGGTTTCAACCGAGATTCAGAAACTAAGATTGCATGAATATTAGGGTGCTCAAAAGATGCCAACATATCGGGTGGAGCCGGAAGTGGGCCGGAATGCTCTGAGCGTTAAGGTGAAAAACATTAAAGTTTTTCGGGACATCTGATATAATTGTGTCAATGGTATTTGACATGCTTGGAATGCTACAGAAACTATCTGTGCTGCCTGATGAACAAGCTGATTCAAATGTATCACTATCATCATTATTACTGCATACTAAAGACATATTAATATATTTATATAAACGTTTAAATTATTCTAATAATATAAAAAATATACAAATAAAATACAAACGTACAAAAAAAAAAAAAATTTACTAAATTTAACCGTCCACCGGCCAGCTGTGTTCTAATGAATACATTTTCCAAGAAGGTACATGCAGAAAACAAAACAATATGCATATGAAATGCTCGGTATGCCTCAAAATATTGTACTTAGATGCCACAAAATTTTATGGTCAACGTACCATATAGTAATGTAATATTATTAAACACGCAACGATTTCACTATGTAGTAAATTATGGAACGCACCCTATAATTTTGTCGATGGTAGCGTTATCGGCGTCAAGTGGAACAGGATCATAGACGTGACATGACGTATGATGACATTTGTGTAAGTCAGTGTCAGTTGTTTGATGATTCACATTATGGTTGAATACGTTAGCATCTATACGTAGTTTGTGGTTGAATATGAAAGTAGACAAAATTATGTGTCGCTATAGCGAAAAATACCAAAATGGAAACAAGAACAAATTAATCAAGACAATAAGTACTAAGTGGAGGTAGATAGAAGATGTGAAAAACAATGAATATTATATCACCCTCAACTCAAAGTCTAAGAAAGAAGATGTATATTTATACCGTAAATAACTCCAAACGACAGACTTCACATTATGAGCGTTCTACTTTTTGGCAGCTGCACGCCTTGTCTTGGCTGGAGCTGGGGCTTCCTTGGTAGCGGCCGTCTCCTTTACGGGTGCTGCTTTCGGGGCCTCTGGGATTCCGTTAAGATCGTCTTGAGAAACCACGCGACGGCGGACGCCATCGGGGCCAATAACGTAAACATTACCCTCCCTCGTCCAACACCTAGCGACGCCAAAACGTTGTCGTGCGGCCATAAACACGCAGTGCCGACTTTTCCTTTAAAAACTTCGAGGTTGTGATGCCTGTAGCTTTTAGGTTGGCCTTTACTGACCAGATCTTATTTCGCACAGAAAACTCTCGAAATTTACATAATATTTGCCTTGGCTTGTCAGGGTTACCTGCGCGGCCCATTGTATGGCATCGGCTGATGTCACTCACTGAAAACTGAAAAGACTGTTTAAGACGCTCAACAATTGTATGTGTAACAACTTCAGCCACTACTTCCTTTGCATCTTCAGTGACGCCATGTATCAAAAGAATTTTCCGCCTGCTCTGCATCTCCTGCCGATCTGATTCTCTAGCAAGAACTTGTATTTGATCTTGCAGTGACCGGAGGGACTTTATCACAAAACTCTTGAATACAACATATTCTGCTGCCAGTGACTCAGTTTTTGAACAGGGTGCAGCTTTCTGTAGCTTGTCCTCAAAGCTATCCATTCTTTTGTAGAAAGTAGCCATGATATCTTGTACAGAGTCAAACGTGGTGGCGTCCATATTGGAAATTGTATAAAGTGTAACAACTAAAATTGATTATATCTTGTCAAGTTCAGTGATTTTGCAAGGATAACACAGTATGGCAGGTGTTCCCATTAGCTATTTTTTAATAAAATGCATATGTTTCTGCTTTTGGATTACTTTTTGTATTTTATTTGATTATTATAATGATGAGCTACTAAAGTACTTGTTGTTTAATTGCCTACCCACCGCAGAAAAAAAAGTATTATTTTATATTTGCAATTGTCTGCGAAAAAGAACTCAAAGCGCTAATTCTGTGTCATAGACCATGTAGATTTCTTCAATCATAAAATATAAAAGGTCCCGTGCGCTCATTCGTAAACATGGACAGCAGTCTGCACATAAAAAAACAAAATAACTTCGTACATTCAAGTACCGATAAAGCATTTAAAACTTTCTTTTAGAGTCTCTTCAAGAGGGGTAATATTCCGACATAAATTCCTCGGGACCGTTCACCCCACTCCTGAACCCATAAAACGATAAAGATCATCTTTTGTAGCTTCTGAACGGAATATTCTCATGTCTTAACTTCGAAACAATTCACTCGTTTCATGCAAACGCGTCGCGACTAATTCTGCTTTAATTATGTAGAATTAAAACTTTGTCCGGAAATTGTTGAAAATACATAACAATTTTAACTTGTAGGTACTCATAACTGCTGAATTAATAAAATTTATTCTGAGAAAGCTTTGACCGACACAATTTCTAAAATGTTTACAAGGCAGAAAGTAGCTACACCATACATATTAATTTGCACAAATTTCTAAACCACTTAAAATGACGTAGTGGGTTAGGTTCGCTTGCTTGAATTTTGTAGTCTGTCGTTTCGGCAAAATTGCAAAGCTTTTATCTAAATATGTTTCGTATGTTAGCTCATTGTTATTCTTGACTTTTATAACAATATATTTTATGATGAACCAACAACTGGCCACAAAACGTTACGACCGTAAAAGTTTGCCTAAACATTTTATCGGCTATCAATGTATCTATTGTTTATTCAGCTTAATCTTTATTTTTATTTTCAAGTACGTATAATTTAGAACCTTATGTTATTAGCAGTTAAATTCATTTTCTTCGAATGGGGTCGAAGTCCATATGTGTAACATTTGATGATATTATTATGCGACAGTAAAATTTCAGTGCGAAAAGGCTGGTATAAGGAGGCTAATAAAAGTTAGCCTTTATTGTACCTTTAGTATATCGAATGTTTGAAATAGCAACAGAAGGAAAAAACGTTCATTATCGGGTGTAGAGGGCAAATAAAACAATATCGCACCCTGGAGGCCGTTCACATGGATATTGCGACCCGCAAGCAAATTTGCTCTAGCCACAATAATGCTTAGGAGTTCGTACGTGCGAGAGCAAGGCTGCGCGTCGCTGCCAACAATAACATTTATGTACTGATACATTAGAGGAAGTAAATGTCACCTCATAAACAATCCGCAGAGAAAATGCAATAGCTTTAAGTAACGGGATTTTATAGGGATTTCTGTGAGAAAGTGGAGTATTGCTTTGTTGTGTTTATAGTCATTATAAAATGATATAATATTGTAAGATACAAAGAATTCAGAGAAAGGGATATACAATATAATACAAATACTCTTTAATGGACACCAATATTAACAAAATAATTATGTCCTTATCGCTAGGTGCAATTTCTTACAGGCTACCGTGGATATCAACATAATTACGTAATTTTACTGGTGTTAAAAGTTTTCATATATTTACACTCTTGTTATTATATTAGTATATTTTAGATTTTCACTACAAACCTCCGAGATGCTTCAATTGATGTAAATGAAATTTAGTACCATGATTCTTTAAGTTCTGCATTAAGTCGTGGGATATTTTTTTATTATGATCAACTTATGTTTGATTCAATTAACTAAGATGAAATAATATATAACAGTTATATATAATTTCTCGATCGTGCGCTCGGTGAGTCAAGACCTCCTGAAGATGCTTCGTTTAGAAGCGAAACTAGTCGGGTATTCTTCCGGTTAGGCTGCGTGATGTTTGTGACGTCACGTAGATGACAGGAAAATTAGGCGGAATTGTCACTAGATATTTAATTTTATGCTTTTTTAAGTGTTTTATTTAAATATTATTTAATGTTTTTTAGGATACTTTTAAAAGTATTTATTATGTTATATATAATGATAATAGATTTTATAACATGAAATTAATATTTTTGTTTTCAATAACGCATGCTCTGCGGATTACATTACAAAATTAAAAATTTAGGAAGGAAAAATGTAACTCATGTGCGGTATTTGAACCCGCGTCCATCCACTCCTTTAGGCGGGGTATGCTCTGACCAATTGAGCTAACATGACAATTAGTCATGACTAAATTTTTTCCTATCGTTTAACCATCGTATTGTGATGGAGTGCCATCTAAAATACAACTTACGTTGAACTACAAACAAGAGTATTTTGCAATTAGCTTTATATTTAATAATGATGACGCAACCCTATCATTGTAAATTGTAATATTTCGTTATTGTATATGTCGTTTCGAGGCTCGGCTCGTCAGAGGTGATACGGCGCGTGCTAGCGCGAGCTGCGCCGAAGGCCGCGCGCGCGCTTTTGATCCGTGTCGAAAACCGACAAGCGATGGATCGCGCGGACTCGGTTTATCACCTTTAAACATTTACTCTCTTAAATTTGTAATTTGGTAACGAAATTAATAACCTAAAAATCAGAATATCAACATTCTAAAAAACGTTCACGTTACGTTAAGTTTAGTAGTAGTAGTAGTTTGACTTCGTTTTAGTTTTCCAAGTCGAATCTAACTACTAATTACCATTTTTATCTTCGTGTTGCGATAAACAGGAAAAAAGGTAAACATTATCAAAGAGGAACCGAGAGCATACAAAAACTATCTGCTCGAATCTATTGTAACCAAATAACATAAATACTGCTTTGTTTTCCAATTAAGAAATAGCAACTACATTTTAAATCCAATGGTACTTTTGTCGATCCTCTGGGAAGCACTGAAGCACCAAGTAACCTTTTTTTAGCTGTAAACATTTGCTTTTGTTAGTAATTAGCTGAACGCTGGCTGTTAGCATACGCTTTTTATTTACTGTCGGTTATGATATAATAGGATTTAGCCTGAATTACTTGTGGGCTTAACAAAAGTAACTACTTTAGCAAATTTCTATTGTGTATATTATTGTATCCGTTGAATATCGCGCCAAAACCAAAATATATACTTCGAAGATTTGAAGGATGATGAAATAATAACCTATATACTGATCAAAATTTGAGTGTTATATTTGAGCTTAATAATTTTATGCGTTTCTACGTCAATGATGTGTGTATGATATCGAGTGTGTGTGTGTGTGTGTGTTATTATTGCAACTTACATACGAAATGGCTGGGCAGAATTTAATAAAATTTTAATAGCTACTTAGATAAATTGCATCCTGGATAAGAACGTAGGGTACCTTTTTCCTCGTGCATAACTAAATTCACAATAGAAAAGCGGCAAGTATAATCTACTTGATTAATGCAGTGTAAAATTATATTATGTTCTAATATTTTTATTTTTGTAATAACGCATGCTCTGTATATTACATCACAAAATCACAAATTTACGATAGGAAACATTTAAATCATGTGCGGGATTCGAACCCGCGCCCATCTACCCCTTTAGCCGGGGTAGGCTCTGACCAATTGAGAAAACATGACAATAAGTCATAACTCAAAGCTCCTTTTTGCTTATGGGCACTAAACATTAAAGACTGAATCGAAGTACGAGTAGTCATACGTTTATATGGTAACATCTGAAAAGATACGTGCTATCAAATATCAACTGAAATATCTCATAATACATTCGTACACAAACATGCACGTATATACCACGAAACTTACGATGATGGATGTTATCTCTTGAGATATTTCATAATATTTGATATTCCACCCTAATTGGTACAACAGGCAGCAATTTAACAGCACGTATATGTCACACATATTAATGAAGCTCGGGGTTACTTTTCGAAATAGATTTTGTAAAGGAAATTATGCAAGTGTTGTCATTCCTCATAATGTTAAGGACAATTTGGCTGAGGTGTTCACTGAAGTTTTCAGGCCCGTGGTTCGAATCCCGCCGAGGGCTTGAGCTTCACCGCACTGTGGAAGGGCAATTGGCCTGCCAAAATGCCTACCTGGCTAGCGACCACCCTCAAGTAGAAAATCTGTCGCCAAGTAGCTAACGGTGTGTTCCGGCAGCAGTCCTTGAGAACCAGTGAAATTACAGGCACATAAGACTTAACAACTACGACTCAAAGTGACGGAAGCAGTGGAGTTCGTAACTTCTGACAAAATGCATCTGTTATAGGCAGAGGTTAGTTCGCTTAACATCAAGTGGGCCTCGAGCTTGTTCCGTCACAACAAATAAACAAATAGGTTTTTCGAACTGCACATATCACGTAATCTAATAATTTCGATCAATTGAACTATTATAACAAAACCTGGCCAATAGTTCCAACTTTGACCTATACTAATCGGTAAATATATGTCCCTTACATAAATAAAATTTCAAAAGTTTTTCATCGTAATAAAGTACTGATAGTGACGCATGTCAAATGTGACAGCTGTCATATTATATGATAGACTGTAGACAAAATTACATTACACAAATCTTCCAGCCTTGAATGAGGCTTTGATAAAAAAATATAGTAGATAAAAATGTTTATAATTAATGTTAAATTATTAGAATCAAATGCTAATGGTGATTCCTTGTGTAATAATGTGACTAATATTCATAAACAAACTAAACCCTCTTTTTATTTATTAATTTTGAAGCGCTCGTAGCGAAGTTTCCTTAGCCGTTCTGAATCGATCAGCAACGTCCGCCGCTGTCATGAGTTGGATGGGTGACCGCTGGTGACATTACTACTGAGCGCTTCCGTGCTTCGGAGTGCCCGTTAAGCCGTCGGTCCCGTTTGTTGTCTTTGGATGGCAGTCCTAATAGCATGGTGGTAGGGCATTTTGCGAATGCCCGCCTGGCTAGCTCCCACCCTCAAGTAGAAAATCTGTCGCCAAGCACCTAACGGTGTGTTCCGGCAGCTGTCCTTGAGAGCCAGTAATTCTAGGTTAGCCTGAACAACATCTTCGACCCCATCATCCCTTACCATCAGGTGAGATAGTGGTCAAAGGCTAAACTATCGAGCATAAAAAAAAATACTTCGTGACACATACCCAAAATACAGTTAAACGATACATCGCAGAAGAAAATATTCTTATGATTATTGACCTAAACTTTTCTTATTACATTTTACACAAAATGCTAAGTATGCTTGTATTAATTATACGACCTCATTTTTTATTTTCATAGCTAAAGATATTAGCTCTAATTTTTTCCCGTGTCTCTATAAAGCTCGAGCGGTAGCGTAGCTAAATATCTAATAAGGATAACGACCGCACTTAAAAGTAATGAGTTTCATTATGAAGGTAAGTGATTAAAATTAATGCGTGTGATTGTTACAGAAGTACCCCGCTTCGAGGATAGCCTAAACAACTTGACTGTTTCCCTGGGCAGAGAAGCAGTCTTCACGTGTGTGGTCAATGACCTCGGATCCTACAGGGTAAGTGTGACTCTCTAATATTAATACAAATTGATGATATAATTTTATTACCTAATATCAGGCTGTACAGACGTTTGCTTGAATATATTATGTATCGAAATCTAAAGAATTATAAATGCTAATTATTGTATCACCGTGAAACTTGGTGATTGTATGCTGTAGATTGTGTACACGGTACTTTAAAACTGACGATAAGATAAATTAGTTACTGGAGCTTCATAACCGTAAAACGTATCGTACCCGTTTTTAATAAATACAATTTCGACTGATGCATAAACTAGATGTCTTTATGAGGCTTTAATTAGATTATTATAAGATAACGATTGAAAAATGACTTCATCTATATTTTTTTAGCCATTAATTACTTTATTGGACAATTGTTTTTATGGCATGACAGAATATTTCTATATATAATAATTTAATGTATTTTATTGTTTAAAAAAACTATATATTTAGGAATAAATACTAATAATAACAAATACTTTTAAAAGTATCCTAAAAAATATTAAATAATATTTAAATAAAACACTTAAAAAAAGCATAAAATTATATATCTAGTGACATAAATACTAATATTTGTACACCTGATTGCAGGTTGAATGCATTGCTATATATTTTCCTAACATCTGAAATTGTAATTATTGTGCATTCTGACAAATAAATGATTGATTGATTGATTTATAAAAACTTGAGCCTGAAAATCACTATACTTTTTTTTTACCATTTTTACCATCATAATCCGACTAGACAAATTTGAAAAGATTTAACTTGAAGATATAATATTTTCTTAGTAATTAAATCGTTAATACTAATCGTGATAATCGCGAAAACCTTAAACAACAGATATGTTCTTTATTAAAATTTCAATGCAAGAAAACAATTTACTGGCTCAGTTTCCGAGGAGAAAACTGGAGAATACGAAATGTCGATCTTGTTCAGTTTCTTCTAATTCTTCGCACGCATTTCCTCTTATTTACATGGGACCGCAACATGACTAGCGAAACGTTGGTGTTTATACACCTCTACACTACAAGGATAAAAAGGCGTGGTGATCAGATGTTTTGCTACTTGCGCATTAACCTACATAATATGTATATATTATATCGGTTATAAGTTAATATAATATAAATTTCTTTCTTTCCAATAAACATATTTTGCCTGTGGGGTGCCGGACGAATGTCACCCCCAATCTCTTTGCATGGGTGCAGTAAGAGGCGACTAAGTGTAAAATACCTATAGATGGGCAGCTGTGTGCCTTCTGAGAAAGCGCTATCTTATACTGCGATCCCAAGATGCCTGCCAAGCGTAGGGGTTATGGCAAAAAGTTAAGGCCCCCTATAATGGGGGAGGCAGTGTTCAGAAGTCAACATCCGGCCTAATATATACTAAAGTAGTAGTAGGTCTTTCTTAAAAATACCTTGGTATTTAAGATATTTTTTTTTTTTTCACATAAATGTGTTTCATAAGCGATATTGTTATTGCTCACACTATACGTGAAAATCTATAATTGGCTTTCTGTTACTATTAGTGTTATATATATAAGTTACTTTAGCTGTTGGTTTTCTCTGAAATAAATAAATAAGTAGTAAATATATTTACAGCTGAGGTTTAGCGGTTACGCGTTCTTGTATATTTAGTGACTATGGCAGTAACTATGTCGTAGCACTTATCATACAAGCGTTGTTTAGTCATAATATCTTAAATACCAAGTAATCAAACTCGGCAAACTTTTACCTGCTTCCTTGAGCCTAATATGTGCCAATGCCTTTTGCTGGTCAGTTTTCCTAAAAATTAAGTATTTTAAAATTATTCGGAAATATAATTTTGTATGGGATTTCTTATATCTACATTGAGAGATAAAATACAGAATAAAACAAAAAACTGGCATAAATGTGGATGATAGTCAGAAGCACATTAAGATGTAAGGCATAAGAACATTAGGTATTTAAAATATGACGAATCTACGTTTGCGAGGAAAGCGTGACCATTCGAAGACACTATCCTCAAAGATCAAAGCGTTTGAGCGATCTCCACATTTTACTTTACCAGGGAATACAGTCACGACGATATGTTTTTTAACGTAGTGTTTATTCTATTGTAATTGAAACGTTTTCACATGGTTTTGCTATTTCTCTCATTTGTTATTACGCTGTGCAAATAAATTTCGGTTTCATATTCCCTGCACTACGTTCTTTATTTTTACGAATTTTAATATAGAATTATTCTACGTTCTACTGCCACAACTTATTTCCATGGATATCTTAGTTTTTTCTAATACGAACTAGATATAATTTTAATTGTCTTACGAACGAGTATTTCTACGCTACCACAAGAATCTTGCTTATATATTTTCAATCTTTTTTTACTCTTAATTCTGAGTGTTATTTACTGCGTTTAGTTTTCTACATTGAGCCAATTTTTACTTATTAATTTTCTTATACTCGTATTTCTCTGGATTCAGTAACGATTCTAAATTTAAAAGTTCATTTATTATCAATTTTTGAAAGATTTGCTGCCCAAAAGAAAAGATTTTGTGGTCAAGACATTAAAAAAAATCTGTCTCTCAGATCGTGATGCTCAAAAACTGGTGTGTTGTGTTGATAATAAGTATAGACGTTATCCATGATAATCATTCCAAAAAGTTTTTGCATGGATTAAGCTCCTTAAAAGTCTCTGAAGTAGTAAAAGACACCAAAAATATGAACATTTATTATCATTAGATAAATCAGTAGTTCTTGTTCTTGGCCCCATAGGGTTGGGATCTGGGCTAGAATTGCCACCCCATAGATATGGGGATAGCATGTTGGAAGCGTAATAGACGACGAAGAGAAAAATACCCAAGTGTGGGCTGCTGCAACTTCTGAAGAATTATTATTACACTGCGTTTGCCAAAACACCTGCCAAGCGTGGGGACTATAACAAACCCCCTTATAAGGGGCAAGGTCTTTGTTGAACGGTGGACGTTAACGCTGTTGATACGATTAGTACTCTGGAAAGAGTGAGAAAGAGAGTAATATAAAAACCAATTAGAAAGAAATCGTGATATATTTGTTACTGCTTTTATAATGACATTTAAGTTTACGGAGACAAACTGTCTTTAACTTCTGTACAAAGCGGATTTGGTCAGGAAGTCACTAACTAAATTCAGTCTTCAAACTTTGAGGTCATTAATACCACAGCTTAACTCTTTACATTGTAACAAGTATTGTGGTTTATTCCGTTGTTTGCGTCAACGCTGTCTTTTTTGTAAGGTTCTTAAACATCTTAAACTACATATAAAACTGTGTTAATTATATTCCATAAGGTTACCACTCTACAGTTAAAAGTTATAAACAGAATTTGATGAAAGAGCGAGAGCCAAAACCTATAGAAGAACGTGAAATATAGATTGCAGTATATTACTTAATTTATTATTATTAATGCGAGTCCACGTTGCATTGCGGACTGGACACGGCTCTTTTCAGTAAGCCAGAAGGACATAATGATCAAATTCGAATGACCCATGGGGTATAACATATCTCCTAAAAAGACCTCAAATATGGCAACGGGTATGCAGTTGGCACAGCAGCAGTACGCGTAAATCTCCCTTTCTCAACTAAGGTTGACGCCTCTGATAATACTAAGCTTCTTGCTCAACCGAAAGAAGACTTAAAATAGCTTTATATGTGCCTGAAAACGAATAGTCTTCAATTCAGGCGTGTTCAAGAAATTTCACACAAGATGGTACATACAATCTGTGCGTAGCAACTGCTTTGTTTTTCAATTTTAGTAAACACAAGAGGATGAGATAACGAAATCAGACGCAGATGTCTTATCACGAGACCAGCTCAAAATAATTTTGAATGGTATTCAAACACGCTGGCGAACAGAATGTGAAAAGCATTGCCTCACAATATATAAATATTGTAAGGTAAGATTGTTGGAAAAAGATGGCCAGGATCCACCGTTTGCCATCACCACGACATTGCGACCACTTTCGACTTATTGTCAAATTATATTCTAGTAATAACACCTATTATGAATATGAAAGAATGCATATGCAATTTGATAAATTCAATATTAAATTTGGGTTAATCCGTCAAGAGCAAGAGTTAGTGAAAGTATAAATTTTTATACAATACCTGCTTGAGAAGTAGACAGTAGATTTAAGAAAAGTAAGGTAGAAAATACGTCATTTTTGACATTTCAAACGCGCTGAGCGGGGAAAAATACATGAAAATACGTTTCTTTTTAGTAGGTATGTTACCTAATTTCATATGTGTATGATGTCAAAACAAAATTCATCGCTTTGTCCGAAAAATGAGTAATGCTCGGAAAAGAAACTAAGAAAAAAATAAACAAGTTAACACCGCGCATGCAAGTAATGCTTTGTATGTTTAATTGGTATAATCAAAAAGGTATTTTATTTTCCACGTGGGTTTTAGTATAAAGCCCTACGTAGGAATTGGACTCGGTAGAAATAGAAATCGGTCACTTTGTTGCCACGGTGAACAACTCACTACATATTTCTTTAGCTCCAAATCTGCATTATTACCACCTTTCAAACATTGAAGAAACTGACATTTTTTTACGAAAATTGTACACTGATCTCTTTAAATCAATAAAAAAAGACTTCAACGGTATAATAACAGTGAAAGCACACTTTACAAACTAGCACATAGCCTACCAGTACTGTACGTCCAGTAACGGACGGTAGCTGTAACTATTTGAAATGGCTACTTAGTTTTTATACTTTTCTCCCCTTTTCTTGATTGCAGGTGGCGTGGCTACGTGTGGACACGCAGACGATCCTGACGATAGCCACCCACGTGATCACGAAGAACCACAGAATCGCTGTGAATCACAGTGATCGGAGGGTGTGGTTTCTTCACATTCACGACGTCAGGCAGTCGGATCGGGGCTGGTACATGTGTCAGCTCAACACAGACCCGATGAAGAGTCAAACTGCATATTTAGATGTTGTAGGTAAGTTGGTACTGGAACCAAGGATAGATTCAGTTACTTTGGGCAAGTCCGTATTTAATAATAACAATTTTTTTTTCAAATATGTACAAGAAAACATTTAATTAATATTTTAAAAGCCCACCCAAAATTGAGCCCCGTAGTGTGCTGGGTTAGAATTGCACCTCCCCATATCAGCCCGTGGGTGTCGTAAGAGGCGACTAAGGGAATAATATTGGAAGTTGGGCAGCAGCGCCTTCTAAATAACTGCCAACTTACACTGCGATCCCCAAGACGCCTGCCAAGCGTGGAGATTATGGCAAATACCCCTTAATAGGGGAGGCTGTGTTCAGCAGTGGACGATACGGCTATTACAGTACAGTACAGTACACCTAAAAAATATAAATTAAATACATCTCGTGACCATACTGCCTAATTTGTATATAAAGCCGACGTGACGTCACAAACGCTATTATAAAGCGCTCGTAGCGAAGTATGCTAAGCCATTCTGAACCGATTAGCTACTGAGCGCTTCCGTGCTTCGGAGGGCATGTTAAGCCGTCGGTCTCGGTTGTTCTCTTTAGGATGGCAGTCGTTATAGCATAGTAGTAGGGCATATTGCGAATGCCCGCCTGACTAGCTACCACCCTCAAGTAGAAAATCTATCGCCAAGCACCTAACGGTGTGTTCTGGCAGCTGTCCTTGAGAGCCAGTAATTTTAGGTTAGCCTGAACAACATCTTCGACCACACATCATCACTTACCATCAGGTGTGATAGTGGTCAAAGGCTAACCTATCAGGCATAAAAAAAAAACAAAAAAACGCCACGCAGCAAACCGAAAGAATTTTCGACGCGATCGCTTCTACACGAAGCATCTTCTCCTGAAGATGCTTGACGACGTGATGTCACAAACGCGATTGAGGCACGATCGTGTGCTCGAAGAGTCAACCTCCTGGTTCTTCAACCTCCTGGTTGACTCTTCGAGCACACGATCGTGTCTCGATCGCGTTTGTGACGTCACGTCGGCATAACACGAAAATTAGGCGGAATTGTCACTATATACTTATATTAATAATATTTTTTGAGTGTTTAATTAAAATATTAATTTAATATTTTAATTGCAGCATCGCAGACGCGTTGTAACACACAGCGATTGGAAACTCCTTCGTTCACATTCACCACTTCAGATAGATAGGATATAAATGCCATTAGAAAGACATAGTTCTTTGGGAGAATCTAATCAATTATCAACGTGGGCACAGGTGTGATTATTTTAAGGGTTCGCAACGGAGCCCTAAAACGTACTTAGCCTAACGAGAAAAAATATGTTTTGCACCGTAGCATGAACCCTACATACTGTCATCGTCTACTCTAACAATTCAGGGCGTTGGAAATAGATTGATGGCACTCGTTATAGCACCTAGCTACCACCCTCAAGTAGAATATGTGTCGCCTAGCATCTAACGGTGTGTTCCGGCAGCTGTCCTTGAGAGCCAGTAATTCTAGGTTAACCTGAACAAAACCTTCGATCACATCGTCACTTACCATCAGGTGAGAGCGGTTAAAGGCTAACATATCGGGCATAAAAAAAAACATATAACTCACCCTCCCGCATGTTTGTACTATACAAATGACGTACATTTGAAGCAATGATAGTGGAGCGGTTATGGACTGCGGTGTTGCAAGTCCAAGGTTCGATACCCACCGCCGCGCCGGCTTGAGCTTCACCGCATGGTGGAAGGGCATTTGGTGAATGCTCGCCTGGCTAGTTTCCACCCTCAAGTAGAAAATTTGCCGCCAAACACCTAACCATAAGTTGCGACATCAGTCTTTGAGAGCAATAAAATTATAGGCACATGAAAATTAACAAATCTATGTCTGAGGGTGAGCGACGCAGTGCAATTCGGTACTTGTGACGAAATGCATCAGTTATAGACGCTTCACATCAGGTTGGCTCGTGCCTGTTCTGTTACAAACCCATAAAAAGCTTTCATTTCAGTTTTTAAAAATTATGATTCCTAATAGTATGTAATAGTTTATCAAGCCAACAAAATGCCAAAATAATTATCATAAACCAGTAACTGAAGCGCTCGTAGCGAAGTTTGCTTAGCCATTCTGAAACGATCAGCAAAGTTAAGCAACGTTTGCCTCGGTCAGGAGTTGGATGGGTGACCTCTGGTGACATTACTACTGAGCGCTTCTTCGGCGGGCACGTTAATCCGTCGGTCCCGGTTGTTGTCTTAGGATGGCATTCGTTATAGCATGGTGGTAGGGTATTTTGCGAATGCCCACCTGGCTAACTACCACCCTCAAGTAGAAAATCTGTCGCCAAGCACCTAACAGTGTGTTCCGACAGCTGTCCTTGAGAGCCAGTAATTCTAGGTTAGCCTGAACAAAATTTTCGACCACATCGTCACTTACCATCAGGTGAGAGCGGTTAAAGGCTAACATATCGGGCATAAAAAAACATAATTCTCCCTCCCGCATGTTTGTACTATACAAATGAAGTACATTAAAAGCAATGATAGTGGAGCGGTTATGGACTGCGGTGTTGCAAGTCCAAGGTTCGACCCCCACCTGGCGCAGCGGTGGGGGTACACTTGAGTTTCACCGCATGGTGGAAGGGCATTTGGTGAATGCTCGCCTGGCTAGCTTCCACCCTCAAGTAAAAAATGTATCGCCTAGCACCTAACTGTGTGTTGCGGCATCAGTCTTTGAGAGCTATAAAATTATAGGCACTTGGAAATCAACAAATCTGTCTGAAGGTGAGCGCCGCAGTGCGGTTCAGTACTTGTGACGAAATGCATCAGTTATGGCGCTTCACAACAGGTTGGCTTAGTGCCTGATCCGTTATAATACCATAAAAAAGCTTTCATTTAATCATTCCTAGTAGTATATAACAGTTTATCTAGCCAACAAAATTCCAAATCAATTATCATAAACCAGTAACTAACACACATATTTGCATTTCGATTATTATTTCATATTTGTATAAAATTCAGTTCGGAACAAAACCACGGGTACAGTGTCAGTGTTCTATTTCAAAGATTCTATTTGAAGAACAATTATCTCATATTATTCAATAATCATAACTTATTCAAGTGAAGCGTTCACATACGAAACTTAACCGTATTACTTTGTAGTGCAGTTAAATGAATCGTGGGTTTCCTGATTCATTCTACTGCATTATGAAATTTTAGTTTAGTAATGATGTTTTTTTGCAATTTCGTAAGCATATTGCTGAGCCAAATAATGGTTTGCCATATTTTTGATTTATTATTTATTTAATATCTATGGTTAAACGATTACCATACAAAATAATTGTCCGAATTGATTTTGAAAATGCCTAATTATTCGGAAATCTGGCAAACCAGAAGCATAGATAGGCTCAAGGATATACATCAGCCGTTAGCACCTCACGTTGTGCTCTGGTTGCTGCCTTTGAGAGCCAGTTTTGACTTGAGGCTAAGGCTCAACAATTTTGATCACATCATTTTTTTAACCCTGACTTGGGTAGCACTTCACGACTATCACACCTGATGCTAAGTGATGATGCATTTGATTTTAGAGCACGCTTATCCAAAAGATACCTATTCACTCGCGTTTTGAAGACCCCCATATTTTACTTTACGGGAAACACAGACTCAGGCAGGGTGTTCTATTCCCTGGCGGTTCGTATCCTGAACCAAGAAGCAAATCGTTTGGGTAAATGGAAAAAATTCACCATTACAATTATTACAAACCAATGAAGAGGTGTCATGGTGATAGTCATGCATATAATGTTTTCCATTTGTTTGGTATCTCTTGACTTTCGTACTGCAATAGAATGATAGATAGAAAAGGCACTAATAAGTTGTTCTAACTTAAATATTTTATTTTGTCTATACAGTGCCACCAGATATCTTGGACTATCCCACGAGCAGTGATCAGGTTGCAAGAGAAGGTGCCAATGTCACACTCAGATGTGCAGCGCATGGAGTTCCCACACCGACTGTGGTGTGGAGGAAGGAGGCTGGAGACCTCCTGCCGACATCTAACTTCAGTGACACACACAGTAAGCAACTTTTTTATATTTTGGGTGCAATTGTTATAGGGAGCTGCGCCTGGTGGTTAAGGCCTTTTGTTTGTCCAAATAGCTCGTAAATTTGTGAAAATAATACACGTACGTGGATGTGGTTGTCCGATTTGTAAAATTACGAATTTGTTGAAGATATAATTGGTCACATTTTAGCATGCGCTAGATGTGAAAATTCGCTATCGTTGAAGAGTCCCAAAAATTTTTTTATTTCCTTTTCTTCTAATCAAGCCGTTAAAAAACCTTCAACACGGATTTGTTGCCAATATATCGGTTTATAGAATAATGTTTTTAAGCAATTTCCCAATCAATGAACATCTGAGGAGGAGTCTCACCTTCGAAGTGACCAAAATCAGGGAATCACCCGCTTAACTGTACTCGGGTCACCGGGATGAGTAAAACCGGGGGACGCTTTGCATAGACGATTGCGTTAGTATTAGTTAGATTTGGTTGCAGATGATAAACAGGTTAAAGCCTAGAGTGCATCTCAAAGACAGTTGCTGGAGCATATATAATGTGCTTGGTAGCCGTTTTCTTTGAAGGTTTCCACCTTCAGCTAGTCAGACGAGCCTCAAATATGCCTGACCTTTATCTTGGAACGGGTTACCATGACCAGACTTTTACTATCAAAATTAAATAGGAAAAATGATCAACACCGCAGAGCATAAAAAGAGTATATCTATCGTACACTGGATATTATATTCTCGAAGGACCACTTCATTTTAGAAACTATCGTCCTCAAGAACTATTTTCTATCGGTCGACAATACGCACATCGACAGGGCATCCGTAATTTAAAAGTCTTGAAGTACGAAATCAATATGTATCTTCTAAGGTTTAGCGTATACTATGTCGTCAATTTCCAACACCTGGGACTTAAGCTTGCCTTTTCTATACTAATATTATAAAGAGGAAAGATTTGTACCTATTTTTGTATGTTTGTAATGAATAGGCTCAAAAAGTACTGGGCCGATTTAAAAAATTCTTTCACTGTTAGGAAGCTACACTACCCTCGGTGAACATAGGCTATATCGCATCACGCTATGAGCGACGGGAGCGGAGTAAAGCGGGTGAAACCGCGCGCGGTCGGCTAGTCTATTATAAAATTGTTTAAACTGATATTGATGAATACGAAAGTTCAATATTTTAATGAACATGGCCTTAACAGCGATCCAGTATAGGTGATCTTTATCTGATACCGAAGCATACATTTCGTGCTTTTAAAATATGTAACAAGGGTTTTTATTTATCATGAACTATGGCATGGCGACTTTAACTAAAACTCGTCACTAGCGTCCATACTCACTTAGCCATGTCCATTATAAGTTATCTTCAGAAAAATAAATTAGTTGTGAAATTGTCACGACATTATTACAAAATACATACATATAATATCATATCAATCTGAAGCGTTTTCACCATGTCAATGTCAGGAGTTTGTTTAAAAGCCTTTCAAGGTAAATTTAGCTTTTAAGATTAAATGCTTTAAAAAAATATATATTCTTTTGTAGGAAACTATAATTTTTAGAGTTACGTATCCAAAGGGCGAAACGAAGCCTCATTACTTCTCTGTCTTTTTGTGTGACTCTCCGTCTGTATGCCTGTATATCAATGGTCTCGAGCTCGTAAACTGAATGAGTTATAAACCGGAAATTAAGATAATTCGTGTCAAACGTTGACCCAAACACGATTGGACCTTGTTAGCCAATATTCAAGGTCTTTGTGCGAAATTTTTCTAAGTTAGGATTACTAATGTTGAGTCCTCGCTTTCGTTGGCAAGTTGATGTTTTGGATCGCAAGCTCTCGACTACAGCAACAATATTTTGGCCGTGTGTTCTATACGAGCATGGGAAACGTGAGTATTGCCTACGTACAAACCCATCAAAAGATTTTTTTGCAGAAATTTGCGCGTGGGTGTCTCATTACGAACAAAACTTCATTTTATAATACCCACTGTTGCGTGTATGTTGCAGTTACTTTTGAAATAAGTTTTAATACTTCATAACATTGAACGAGCGTAAATCGATTAATGTTGTTCAGTATATTTTCCAAAGTTACTACTGTATACAACATGGTCCGCAGAAATATGGAATTAATCTTCCGACAATACTCCCACTGGTGACAACTCCCACTTCTAGTGAAAAAAAAATGATGCAAAATTACTAAATTTGTCAAATATTAGCCGTGGAAGCAGTTATGGGTCATTTATTTTTTCGAGATTAAGAACAACAATTTTTTACCCCACAAGCTCGGAAAGGTGTTGTTTATTATTCGACGTCTACGTGGAAAAGTGTGTTTTATCCGCAAGCGTGGAAAAGGTTTTACCTTAAATATTAGCTAATTTAGTAATTAAATTTTAATTTGTACTATACATTAACGCAAATTTACTACATTATTTAAGTTGTTTCTGTTGCGCCTAGCATTTCCCTCGCTAGAATGTGGTGAACAATTGTGTGTTGCCCTCGGCAGCGAAGGTTTTTTGCGTCCACTTCTTTGCTCATGGAATCCAACTCTAGGATTCTTTGCTTCCTTAGGATTCAACGAAAGTACTCGCTAATAACAATTTTACAGCATGATAAATAACAAAGGGATATATTTGAGCTATGACTCACTTACTACGATAGGTGAGAAAGAAGGACATGTACCGGCTATAAGGACGGATGATCGAGGGTTCGTATCCTGCTCATTACATAACTTTTATAAACTTTTCGTTGTAATTTTGTAAGATTAATTAGGTACTTAATTTTTACTAACCTATTTTTTGTGATCGGGTCACATATTAATCGATATTGTTTTGATCGGTCTGTGCAATGCAGAACTCAAATAAAACAAGGCCTGACTTCCACTTCACCAGTTCTTTTTTTAATATTATTCGATACACGAGTACATAAAAGTAATGTTCTAAGCATTGTGATAAATTTACAATGTAAAATTACACGTAAACAATTTCTAAGAAACGATGAAACACTATCAGGTACAAGCTTCAATGACTTATTAATTTCAAGGTCTGTTCTAATTTCCACGTACTAATTTCAAAATTAATTGGTGATTGGGTTTAGGTACCTCCCAACGTAACCTATACACAAAGAGGCTATCTAATAATGTGTATGTTAATTGAACAAGCAAAGAGCTTTATTGGCAAAGTTGTCTTTTGATCCTGATTCCATTGAAATGTTCTTTCAGGAAACATTAAGTAATTAATTAATAGATAACCTCGTGTTCAATATAAGCTGATAAACAAAAAAAATGTCTGTAATTAAATATTATTGGAGCTCCTGCTGGAGGTGACAACTTTGCTCCATAAATTTGTATATGGTCGATATGTCATATATATTATATAATCCATATAATATATATGACATATCGCTATTTGAAACTAACTAATTTGTTATTATCATAAATTGTTTTAAAGAATAAATATTTACTGCAACACCAGACTACCTCACTACTACTCATACTACCTACATACCTTTATCGTATTATTATCTACGTATATATCAAAAGTAAACGTTTTGGGAGACAATTGAAAGAGTCAAACAAGAAGATTCAATAATTAACAACTTTAAACGGTTTAAATCGCGTATATTTATCATTAGTATTGTCCCGACGTTTCAAACATTTTGCAGCAAATCACGATTCAAATCACAAAAATAACACGTATTAATTGAAATAAATATACGCGATTTAAACCGTTTAAAGTTGTTTAATTAGTATATGTGATAGTTGCCAAAACCGAAGATAATATTAAGAAGATTTAATTTTAGATCAACTACCTTGCGTTTCCTCTTATATAAAAAAGTAAGTTAGAGTTTTGTAATTTACAAAAGATGTTAAAGTTTAGCATCTACCTTTCACGGATAATTTCTAAGTACGTTTTTATTACAATGATTAGGCTTTACGCAAAAGCTTTTAATTTCATTTACAAATTAGTATTTGCATTTTGCATGATGGTAGGGCATTTGGTGAATACCCGTCTGCTACCACCCTCAAGTTGAAAGTCAGTCTCCATGCATCTAACGGCAGCTATCCTAGAGATTCTAGGTTGGCCTGAATAACATCTTCGACTAAATATTCACTTACCATCAATAGCGATTCAGCTTACACGGATCAAATCAGTATACAACTATTAAGTAAAAGGAATTAAATTAAATTATGAAAAAAAATATCGATTAATATGTGACCCATCGCAAAAGATAGGTTAATTAAAATTAAGTAGAGAATTATAAGTATATAAGTAGAGAAATAATTTTGTAACATTAGAATTAATGTTACAAAATTACAAAGAAAAGAAAAAAATATGCTAAGAGCAGGATACGAACCCTCGATCATCCGTCCTTATAGTCGGGACATGCCCTTCTTTCTGAGCTATCGTAGTAAGTGACTCATAGCTCAAATATATTCCTTTGTTATTTATTATGCTGTAAAATTGTTATTAGCGAGTACTTTCATTGAATCCTAAGGAAGCGAAGAATCCTAGGATTGGATTCCACGAGCAAAGCGACAGGAGGTGAGTGGACGCAAAATAACTTTGCTGCCGAGGGCAACACACAATTGTTCACCACATTCTAGCGAGGGAAATGCTAGGCGCAACAGAAACAATTTAAATAACGTAGTAAATTTGCGTTAATGTATAGTACAAATTAAAAGTTAAATTACTAAATTAGCTTATATTTAAGGTAAAACCTTTCCACGCTTGCGGATAAAACACAATTTTCCACGTAGACGTCGAATAATAAACAACACCTTTCCGAGCTTGTGGGGTAAAAAATGTTTGTTCTTAATCTCGAAAAAATAAATGACCCATACAGCTAACACGGCTAATATTAGACAAATTTAGTAATTTTGCATCATTTTTTTTTCACTAGAAGTGGGAGTTGTCACTGGTGGGAGTATTGTCGGAAGATTAATTCCATATTTCCGCGGACCATGTTGTATACAGTAGTAACTTTGGAAAATATACTGAACAACATTAATCGATTTACGCTTGTTCAACGTTATGAAATATTAAAACTTATTTCAAAAGTAACTGCAACATACACGCAACAGTGGGTATTATAAAATGAAGTTTTGTTCGTAATGAGAAACCCACGCGAAAATTTCTGCAAAAAAATCGTGTGATGGGTTTGTACGTAGGCAATACTCACGTTTCCCATGCTCGTATAGAACACACGGCCAAAATATTGTTGCTGTAGTCGAGAGCTTGCGATCCAAAACATCAACTTGCCAACGATAGCGAGGACTCAACATTAGCAATCCTTACTTTGAAAAGATACAAGTTGAGTATTGGCCGAGCCATGCATCGATAAGAGTTCGAAACCACTAATAAATTTTTGCAAAATTGAATTGATAACGCTTCTGCAAAGCCAGCCTAAGCAGTCACATGTAAACACAAATAAATCGTGTTCCATAAAGAATATGAATGTATGTTTTATCAAATAAAATCTGCCATAAAACATAAAAATCTGGATATTTTTTATTGATCTTTATATTAGAATTTTACAACGAAAGTATTATTTGGCGCACCTATTAAAACAAAAAAATCTATCATTTTGTATCAGATTTATGAAGATAAAAATGTCATCAATATTATGTCTGGCAATTCCTGTCGGATGTAGTATCAGATATCAAAAATATTTCATTATTAAAATTTTTTAGCAGATGAAAAAGTAATTGATTAAAACTAACGTCAGTTTGTCACATGCTATAAGACATTTTGTGCCGAATTAAACTTACTGTTTTTTACGTCGAGAAGTCGCCTCGACCGGTTTCGCGACTTTCAGAGTCGCTTCGTCACGGAGTGCGTGCGCTCACGAATGCGCCCACGCATGCACTGGTAGTGGCGCCGGCGGCGGCTGCGGAGCGAGCCGCGCGCACTGCTTGCCTCCTAGCGCGCTCTAAAAAAGTTAAAAAGTTGTAAGTAGCTAAAGTCGCGAAACCGGTCGAGACGACTTCTCGACATAAAAACAGTAAGTTTAATTCAGCTCATAATGTCTTATAGTAGATGAAAAAGTATTAAGTTTTCCACTACTAGCTTGTGAAAATACTGTATTGTTCTTAACATGTTCACGTTCATTTGAACAATGTCGTCTGTTTTTTTACTGTTGAGGTTCTTAGTACCTTATTGGTAAAAATCACTGACTCTTTCTAAAAATCTTTTGGATTATCGTTTTTTCTCCAATCACCATACTATGTAAAATTACGATAAATATTGATGAAAAAGATAAGAAGAGTAGCCACGTTATATATGTAAATTGTCTGGTATGAAGAATATAATATAGTATTTTTTTCTGATGTGATTGTGACAGAACAAGCGCGAGGCCCACCTCATGTGAAGTGGACTAACGTCTGGCTATAACGTATGCATTAAATCACAATTATTGACGTATTGCACTGCGCCTGTCACACTGAGACAAACAAAAATCTCATGTGTCTGTAATTTTACTTGCACCCAAGGACTGTCGGAACACACTGTTAGTTGCATGGTGACAGATTTTCTTCTTGACGGTGGTAGGTAGCCAGGCGAGCACTCGCAAAATGCCCTTCAACCATGCGCCGAAGCTCAAACTGGCGTGGGGATTGAACCATGAGCCTGCGGCACGACAGTCCATCGCTATTACCGCAAGGCCATCACTGCTTCATCAAATCAAATTGTATTACGTATTGATTGTTTTGTTACTTAATTCAATCCACTTTAAAATGTTTACCTTTCCCACATATTTTAAAACTTTCCAGGTGACATCACATACTAACTTATATATCAATAACTATTGCTATACACTACGACCGATATAGATAAAAAGATGGCAATGGCAGCCACGTTTTATATGCAATGTGTGGTGTAGGAACATATTAAGCCATTGTATTGCTTATAGATTGTTTTTACACACTTTGAAATGCTACCTGTTTCTACCTGCCATCGTTAGCAAATCCAAAATCGGCGGGATCTTGCATTTCTTTTAAAAACCTTTCTAGTTTCCACCACTAATATCTGAATGGCCTAATTGCCACCACAGATAGCGACTGGGATGAAAGTTTAAAATAGTGCAGGTGCTTCTTTCCAACGCTACCTATTAGAGGTGGTTGTGTAGTTTTGACCTTACGCTTCACGTTATTTGCCAGTTATATTATCGATAAATGTTTGAACATCACTGGTCTTACTTTTTTTCAGCACGGCAACGGACAGTTCTTGATTCCTTCTTAATATCAATATTTTTTTTGCTCCCCGAGGGAAATTACTTTACTATGTAATGTTTACAGACTATCAACACCCATGTTTGGATTTTTCTAGTCGCAACTGCACACCGCACAACCCTTTTTAGTTGTGTTGACAATTATTATTATTTGTTCAAATGAGTATTATTACGTTGATACATGTCGTGCTCATCATGATTTTCATGTATCAATTTATTTCTTCTACCTCTTTTGACCGGACGTACCAATGCCAATGTGCTTTGTATAATTAAATATGATATAACCAAAACTTAAAATAAAAACATTGAAATATAAATTGACGAAATTCTAATCTTAGAAGTGAATAGTACTTGGCATTAAAAAATTAAGAAGGGTCTCTTTTTTTCACTATCGGTTTCAGAGAAACACACGTAATATGAATAATTGGAATTGTACAATTTCGTGGCTGGTAATAATTTTAATGTCGAAACTACTTGAAACTAGTACAATGTCCTTTTTTATTATACGTCAAAAATCTGTTCCAAAGTAACAACAAACAGCATTGCGGCACTATACATAACCGTATTATAATTTTTCCATTTTCCTACAACTCCAACTTAGCTTTGCAGAAGCTAGCTAGAAATTTACTACGATGACCTTGTATGTACCCCGTGTCCGGAAGTGACCCATATCTTACTTGCATATTGTATCTGCACTGGGACATTTTATTTTTCCGTTTGCTGCTGGTAATGTGGGTCACAAAGTGCAGATAATACTCCAAACACAGCCATTGTGCGAGCTATGAATACTCACATATTTTGAAATAGATAATCCATTTTATATTGTACTTTAGAGATGGCATCAAAGTCTTCGCGATAGGACGTTCTAAACTGTTCTTAAAGCTAATATATACGCGTAATTTGTTACAACCGCTGAAACCTTCAAAATTTTAAGATAATAAATATAATATTAAATTTTATATTAAAATCCTTTCATCGTCGTTAATTAATTGCCTACACAAATGCTAGGTATAAACCTTCAAATATATTTATAGGTAGATAAGATAAATAACACTTTTGCGTCACCATTAAGAAACTTATAAAGATAACACTACAAAATATATTATGTATAGCAATAAGCGATCTTATCGCTTAGAGCGATCTCTCCCAGGCGAGGTTCCAGACTAACTGGAGGCCAACATTTTACTAAAAATCCACATAGACAGTGGACGTCATAGTGCAAACAATTAATTTATTTTTTAGTTATAGTCAACAAGCCCGAAACGATTGATCCACCAGCCGTCCCAACCAAAACTTAGCCTAAACAACATCATCAACCGCATCGTAATTTGTCAACAGGTGAAATAACGATGAAAAGCTAGCTTATCTACAATGGAATACATTATTTCGAGAAGAAATGAGGCCGGTAAACTTTACACGTTTTAAGAAGTATCAATATACGTCCTAAAATTTGAAATCATTCTTAGAACCTCCAAAAAGCCAAATGACGGATATATTTACATAACAATCACGATCGTTGAATAAAAGTTTGTAACTAATGCACAAATAAATTTAGTTGAAGCTATAAATTCACATATTCCATCAGTACTTCAGTACTAATATTATAAATGCGAAAGTAACTTTGTCTGTCTGTCTGTTACGCTTTCACGCCAAAACTACTGGACTGATTTGAATGAAATTTGGTATGGAGATAGTTTGAGACCCGGGAAAAAACATAGAATAGTTTTTATTCGACTGCGCAAAAAGAGGTTCATGTTTTCGCGCGATAACCGACATACGCGCGGGCGGAGCCGCGCCCGGAAAGCTAGTAATAAATAAAAACCGACTATCCAAAGGTTTTGTAACGTTACTGATATGTTATATTTTAGAATTCAATAAAGACTGATGTTGCTTTCACATTAATATACACTTTACAAATGTCAACTATACAACACTGTTCAACCTTTTAGAGAACCACTAGCCAGATATATAAAAAGTTTTAGTTTAGGGTGTACTAAATTTAAGATTATGAATTTTAAGTGAAGGTTACAAAATTTACCAGTGGAAACATTATAGTCATGTGTGGGATTCGAACCCGCGTCATCTACCCCTTCACCCGTGGTATGATCCGACCGACTGAGCTAACATGACAACAGGTCATAACTCTAATTTCTCCTCTCGTTCTTTAACCATCGTATGGGGATGGAGCGACACCTATAGATCAACTTACCATGTGTCATCATTAACAAGTTTAAAGCTAATTGCAAAATTAGTCTTGTTTGTAGTACAAAGTAAGTTGAATTATAGTTGTCGCTCCATCCCCGATGGTTAAAGAACGAGAGTCGGTCAAAGTATATCCTGGCTAAAGGGGTGGCTGACGCAGGTTCGAATCCCGCACAGGACTATAATTTTTCCTCTCGTAAATTTTGATTTTTTTAATGTAATCCGCAGATCATGCGTTATTGGAAACATAAAAGTATTAAATTTCAAGTGAATGAGTTTTGAAACAGTGATGGCTAAATGGCATTGGCTATGGACTGCCACGCAGCAGGTCCATGGTTCGAATCCCGCCGCGAGTTTGAGCTTCACCGCATGGTGGAAGGGTATTTTGCGAATGCCCGCCTGGCTAGCGACACCCTCAAGTAGAAAATCTGTCATAGCACTTAACGGTGTGTTCCGGCAGCTGTCCTTGAGAGCCAAGTAGTTGTAGTAGTAATTCTAGGCTGAGCCTTAACATCTTCGACACACACACTCCATCAGGTGAAATTGTAGTCAAAGGCTTACCTATCAGCAAAAAAAAAAATAACAAAGAACCCTTTAGAGAACCTTATATAAGATATACAAAATGTTTTAGTTTTGGGGCTACAAAATCTGAGATTATGAATTTCAAGAGAAGGTAGTTACTATAAGGAAATCTTCCAGCAATAAACTTTATCTAACACCATCCTCTGTAAACAGATAGTTCTGTGAGCGGTTCGGTTCTGCAGCTGACAAAGGTCTCCCGATTGCACATGGGGGCGTATCTCTGCATTGCGAGCAATGGCGTGCCACCCTCAGTCAGCAAGCGTGTCATGCTCGTCGTACATTGTAAGTTTGTATACATAATTGCATGTTTTATTGCAACTCGTAAATTGTAATTGCTGAAGAGAATTAGCGAAGTTGGTTTATGCTAAGTAGCTTCAGGAAAGGCACTGACGCATTTTTTCTAACTACGATGAATTGGCAACAATGTTCATGAAATGGGCAAAACTTTTTATCACTGTTGTCTTGTTTGGTATCGTATATTGCGTATAATAGATAGATTCAAGCGTTTGCGGAAATCCATATTTAATAATAACAAATATTTGAAGAGAATATTAAATTCATTTTTAGTAAAACACTTTAAAAAATACAATAAACATGTCTAGTAACAATTCCGCCTGATTTTCCCATCAAGCCGACGCGCGACGTGACGTCACAGCGCCACGCAAGCAAACCATTCAATAAACAATATCTTCGACGCGTTCGCTTCTACACGAAGTATCCTCAGGAGATCAAGATCTCCTCTGCGAGCTCACGACCGAGAAAAATATCTCGATCGCGGAATCGTTCTAGTTTTAAGTGTTTAACTAAAATATAAATTTAATGTTTTCTCAAATTATTTATTTATATATTTGTTATTTTTGTATCGCGTATAATTGTTAAAGTTGAAATATTATCAAATTAATTTTGTCCAAATATATTACTTACTTTTCAATTCAGGCTAGCCATAAAAAACACGCTGAAAACTTTTATGGCTATTAAACCCAATAACCCATATATATAACATATAAATATCATAACTAACAGAGTTGTCGTACTACCTAAAGAATTCTAAGTATAGGACTTATTGGTATTTTTTTCTTCCAGTTCCACCAATAATGACAATACAAAACCAATTAGTAGGAGCTAAAGAAGGGGATACAATACATCTAGACTGCCATTCAGAGGCTTTTCCTCGATCTATCAATTACTGGACTATAAACGATCAAATTATATCACAATGTAAGTACAAATATTGCCTAATATAGTCCCAACCTTTTTCCATATATTTCTGTGCTCTGTATTAATAAAAGGTTTTTATATTCCAGCGGACAAAAGGTTCGAAATTACAGCCGTAGAGAAAGGCTACGAAGTAGACATGAGGCTGAAAATTAAAAAAGTGAATAGAACCACGTTTGGGACGTACAGTTGCATATCAAAGAATTCACTCGGTGACACGGACGGGACGATTAAATTGTACTGTGAGTAACCAAAGCTTTATTAATCTTCTAAGGTTTCTGAATGTCATATGTATACGAAAAATATAAAACTTATTTCTTTTTTTTATTATTTCTGATAGGTAAGTATTTGACCACAATCTCACCTGATTATAAGTGATGATGTGGTCGAAGGTGTTAACAGGCTTAGCCTAGAATTACTGGCTCTCAAGTTAAGCTGCCGGAACACACCGTTAGGTGCTTGGCGACAGATTTTCTACTTGAGGGTGGTCGCTAAACAGGTGGGCATTCGAAAAATGCCCTACCACCATGCGATGAAGCTCAAACCCGCGGCGGGATTTGAACCATGGACCTGCTGCGCGGCAGTCCATAGCCACTGAGCTATCACTGCTTCAAAAGCGTTTACTGGCGGTATGCCTTAAGTAACAAATCACTTCGATGATTTTATTCTATCGAGAAAATTATAAGTAAAAGTGTTTCGGAATATTCTTGGCATTGGAGTATATGATCAAGATTAACATATAATTTTCGAACTGCTACAAACTAAATACATTTTAAGGTATATAATAGATTCAGGCGTTACTTTGCGGAAATCCATTCTTCATTATATAAAAACGAATTGGCTATCCAAAAAGGATTCTAATATATTGTTAAGTAAATAAATAAAAAATATTGAAATCATATTGGATCACCGATAAAAACACTCGAATTCATAAGAGTATCAAATTATTAAGTTTATTAAACATACTGCAATGTATTCTGTAAAAGTTTGTCAGTTCCTAGGTGTTATAACCTTGATCAAGACATTATTTTTTGTTGCTGTCGGAGTTATGTTAGGTTTAATAAGGTTTATTAACAAATACTTTTAAAAGTATCCTAAAAAACATTAAATAATATTTAAATAAAACACTTAAAAATGTATAAAAATATATATCTAGTGACAAATCCGCCTAATTTTACTGTTATCTACGTGCTGTCTCAAACATCACGCAGCCTAACCGGAGAGGGCGCCACGTCCGTGTGTTGTTAACATCAGCTCCACTTATTGTTGTTTATTTTAGTAAAACAAGTAAATTTATTAACTTAATAAAGTGATTAAAATACATTTTATATCCCAATTAATCACATATAGTGTGTTCAGACTTGAATTTTACGTACTAAGTGAAATATTTGCATAAATACTAAGCATCTGCTGTGTGATTTCAAAGTGTGAAAAGTTAACTCTGTGACAAAGTGGCTAAGCGCTGATATTTCGTGTTAAGCTGCTAAAGTTCTATAAAAGATAAGAAAATCCTATATATAAAAGGCAAGTGATCTAACAACACTGATATTTAATTATACAGCCTAACTCGCTATGACTTGCAACTTTTTAGACTGAAAGTGTAACAGTGCCATCTAGATATTCTTTCTGAAACTAACGCATCGTCTGATTAACTCTCAACACTAGTAGAAATATACAGAGGGCGTGAAAACAGAATCACTCAACAACAAGTGGAAACGTACTTGCTTAATGGTTGTCCATATATTACAAAACATAAACAAAACATGAACTCATCTCAGAAATCTGCGGTGTGCGAAAACAGTTCCTTATCTACTATGGAACGAGGAGATCCAGGGGACAGTCAGGAGTGTTTAAATATAAGACCAAATCGGGATGAACATGTCACACAGCGAGTAAGGTTACCCGCCCGGTCGCCACAACGCCATAACATAAGTACAGATGAAACCTCCCCAGAGCACTCCCGTGGTTACATGTTGGATGAATTGAAACAACATCTAAGTGACTTATTTCACACCCAAATGTCCGGCATTCAAGAGGCCATTGCATCAATGGTCGACTCCATAAAGAGGCAGCACTCTCGTATTTTACAACTGGAAACCCGAGTCACGGAGTTAGAAAGTAATTTACACCAACAGGATACGCCAGCGCTTGATGACCTTATGAAACTTAACTCCAAGATTGCTGAACAAGAGCAGGCCTCTCTAGCCAACGACATCGAGGTTTCTGGTTGCCCAGAAGCCACAAATGAAAACCTTACACATCTCATTATGGCTGTAGCACACAAAATGGGCGTAACCTTTGATAAAAGGGACGTCGTAAGCGTTGAGCGTATGGGTCCAAGACGGCTGGAAGACAAAGGAGACACGCAGAGCAGGCCGCGCCTAATAGCGGTGCGATTTGCGCGCCGAGAACCGAGGGACGCGCTACTGCAATCGGCGCGCGTTCGCCGTAGCCTCAACACTGACGGCCTACAATTGCCGGGGCCAACGCGTCCGATATACATCAATGAGCACCTAACCAGACACAACAGACATCTCTTTCAAAGAGCCCGCAGTTTAGCCCGCGAACTTAATTATAAATATGTTTGGACGCGCGAAGGTAAAGTTTATGTGCGACAAGAGCAAGGAAAAGCACGACACAGGTTGTGTCTGGAGAGGGACTTGATGCGGGTTTTTGGAAAGGTGTAATGTTAGATCCCATTAACTGTTTATACTTGCTGTTCTTGGAACTTTTCGGTCTCTGTGTTTGTAAGTTATATCTTTTGTTACACTCTTATCTCTCACACAACACACATACAACCCTCAATGCATATACGCCACAATCATATATCAAAAACACTTCCACACACTCGATGACATTCACAAAATCATACATTGAACCCATAAGTTTACAATTAATGATTTATTATAATACAAATTATAATGATTAAACCTATAAAAAAAGATAAATATTTGAAATTAGGGTTACTGAATGCTAGATCACTGGGTACTGGCACGGATGAGCTGTTGGTAAGTTTCTCAAATTATAAACCTGATATTCTAGCTGTAAACGAAACATGGATTAGAGAAGGTAACGAGGCCCTTGCACCGTTTATCACTGACTACAGATTTGTACATAGAGCTCGATCCGGAAAAAGGGCAGGAGGGGGAGTTGGGTTTTATATCAGACAAGGCATCACTGCACGGGTTAAACAACTCCCAAATTCTCTTTTAGAACAACTATGGATCGAAGTTCATTTACCTGGTGCAATAATGGCAATTGGTACAGCTTACAGGCCTGAAAAAGTCAGTGTCCATGATGCGATAGATAACCTTGGGGAATCAGTTACTTTAATGGGACACTGCAGTTATATATGTTTTCTTGGTGATCTAAATATTAACATCATGGATAGTGCTTCGACACAGACAAAAGATTTAATGTTGTTTTGCTACCAACATGACTTACATCAATTGGTCGCGGAACCTACAAGAGTTACTGACAATACTGCTACTTTAATTGATATTATTTTAACTGACAGCCCTTCCAAGTGCCGTGAAATTAATGTCATTCACAATAGAGATTTGAGTGATCATGCTATGATTCTTGTAGACTTTAATATAAAGAAGCCAAAATTTACAAAAATAGTCAAGCTTAAGAGATTCTTACAGGATATTGATTTCACATCATTTTTGACCAATCTACAGTCAATCCCATGGCACTATATTGATAATTATGATAAGGTTGACCAGATGATTGAATTTTTTAACACAAATATCCTTTCTTTGTTTGACTTACACGCCCCAGTTAAAAAATCAATTATTAGAGACATACCTAAACCGTGGATCACGGATATGCTAAAGTTCATGATGCAGTTAAGAGAAGAAGCTTTAGTGAAAGCACAAATAACTAAATCTGACAGTTCAAAAGAGTACTACCGTAGTTTGAGAAATCTTGTTACAGCTACGAGAGAAAGAGAGAAAAAGGCATTCTTTAATTACTCTATTAATAAAAATATTAATAAACCTGCTCTATTGTGGAATAATATTAAAAATACTACTTTAATAAATAAAAACCCCCCAGTCATGATACCAGACCACCTTAATGACGCTGATAAAATCAACAAACATTTTGTTACTTTACCACCTTATGATAAAAGTGACATAGAAAAAATAAAATTAGATAGAGATACAAATCAACGGCTATTCGAGTTGAAACCGTCTTCAGAGGAAGAAGTTCGTAAAATAATTTATAATATAAAAACTAAAGCTATGGGTCACGATTGTTTGAATATAGATATGATTCTCCTAACTCTAGATGAAACACTCCCAGCTATTACAAAAATTGTAAATAAATCTATTTCAACACACACCTTTCCATCTAGTTGGAAAAGTGCACTAGTAACACCCATCCCTAAGAAAAGTACTGTCAGTCAACTTAGTGATTTGCGACCAATTTCGATTTTACCTGTGTTATCAAAAGTCTTAGAAAGAGTAATACTTAACCAAGTTATATCATATTTACATAGACAAAATATACTACCAAAGTACCAGTCAGGTTTCCGTAAAGGTCATGGCACAGAATCTGCTCTCCTCCACATAACTGATGATTTGACAGAAGCCACAGATATAGGACTGACTAGTATTTTGGTTTTATTAGACTATTCTAGAGCATTTGATTGCATACTCCCCGAACTACTCTTGGCTAAATTAGAACACTACGGTTTTTCAAAAAACACTTGCCACTGGTTCCAGACTTTCCTTATGAACAGAGAACAAATTGTAGTAACTGATAGCATAGATGGACAAAGGAAATACTCATCACCCCTGCCTGTGATACAGGGTGTGCCGCAAGGTTCCTTGTTAAGTCCAATCCTCTTCACAATTTTTACTGCGGATCTACCCCTGTATATAAATTTTTGTAAATACCATTTATATGCTGATGATACACAGCTGTATTATTCTTTTCATGGTAAAGATGTGGAAGAAGCGATTAAAAGGATAAATGAAGATCTAAATAATGTACACACCTGGTCAATCAAGAATTGTTTAAAAATAAACCCATCTAAATCACAAATGCTAATATTGGGAACTAAGCATCAAATTAATTACGCCTTGCAATGTAAAGAAAAAATTAGGGTAAATGATATTGATATAGAAGAGGTAGAATCTGTATGCAATTTAGGACTTATTCTAGATGGTGAACAGAAATTTGCACAACATATTAATAATAAAATAAGAACAGCATTTTTTAAATTAAAAACTCTTTACAAAATAAGGCCCTACATCAATGAGAAGCTCCGTCACCGTCTAACAGAATCACTCATCCTCTCATACTTTAACTATTGTAACTTAATATATGGTCCTAGGATAAATCACAACCTGGAACAGGCAATTCAACGAGTGCAAAATGCTTGCATACGGTTCTCTTATAATGTTCCAAAGAGAGAATTTATAACCCCATATTTAAATAAACATGGTATTTTAAACATGAAGGCAAAAAGAGAGTTACAATATGCATGCACAGTCAAAAAAGTTATCTACACCAAAAAACCTGAATACTTATTTGAAAAAATTATATGGATAAAAGATATAACTTCAAGAAGTGCCCGTTCCACTACGACAAACCTTCTCAAAATACCAGCTCACAGTTCAGCGCGTTTCAGGGGGTGTTTCAGGTTTGCAGCAGCACGTATATGGAATGACTTACCTCCTCCTCTTAGGAATAAAATAAGTATAGAGTCTTTCAAGATGAAATATAAAGCTGCACTGCTTAAAAGACAACTTGCTGCTGAAAATCTGAGACATGCCTATGAAAAATGTTTGCCTTTAAAAAACTATTTTATTTTATAACCCTATAAAGGACTGCCTTAACTCATATGCAAAATCAATACATACATTACTCACACACACACACACACCCTCACACACACAAACACACACGAGATAAGAGACCTCACTGCATTGTTACTTTTTTGTTTTTTTTTTGCTCATATGTAATTTTTTTATATCTATATATATTTTGTTCTGCAATATTTCAATTTTTATGTACTTATGTTCAGTAAGTGTAAGAAATTGCCGTGGCCCCCATTACAATGTTTCCGTACAAAACCTAAGGAAACGGGGGTGGCTGAAAATCAGCGCCACCCGGAATGTATATTTCGGGTCGCACAAGCTGAGCCACCACCCTTTGCTTTGTTTCCTCCTTATAGTTAGTTTGTTATAAATGTTAATTGTTACCTATGTAATAGTACTAAAGGAAAGCAATAAATATTTTATTATTATTATTATTATTAAGAATATTCAACTAGTTTCGCTTCTAAACGAAGCATCTTCTGGAGGTCTTGACTCACCGAGCGCACGATCGATGAGTCAAGACCTCCTGAATGTCTTATTATTAATTAATACATTTTGGTAAAAATCTGTTCAAGTAAAGCTATTTAGCATTTATAAGCGTCTTAACATACAACGTCAAAGTGTAATTTATTAACTAATAGTTTATGGTGACTTCACAAAATGAAGCGTAGCTCTCGTAGTGAAGTTTTCTTAACCGATCAGCAACGTCCGCCACGGTCATGAGTGGATGGGTGACCGCTAGTGACAGTGCTCGTGGGCTGGTAAAGCTGTCGGCTCCGGTTGTTGTCTTAGGATGGCAGTCGTTAATAGCATAGTGGTAGGGTATTTTGCGAATGCCTCAAGTAGAAAAGCCTCAAGTAGAAAATTTGTTGCCAAGCTTCTAACCGTGTGTTCCGTCAGCTGTCTTTGAAAGCCACTAATTCTAAGTTAGCCTGAGCAACATCTTCGACCACATCATTACTTACCATCAGGTGAGATAGTGGTCAAAAGCTAGCCTATCAAGTATTTAAAAAATTAAATTGAAACAAGGTTGACGAATTAATTCACGTTAGTCTTACATTATATATATCCTGATTTTGTACGTGTAATAAATGTTTAGAATTTACTGTACAAAGTGTTTTTGAGTGGTATATACTTTAGCTAGAATGATAAAACTGTCCAATATATGTTTCATGATAATCACTCATATTTTCCGAGGTACGTTCCATATCCAGTTTGATATATCGATCATGGTAAATAAATAACACTTTCAGCGCATCGGTAAAAGATGATCGTGAGTTTCATAAAATAACTTATCAGAAATGGGTAATTTAATTCCCGCTTGAAACTCGAGCTCGTTCAGTACGAAGCATTTAGGAGAGAAAGGCGTTAATGGCTACGTCGTGTTACCTGATATTTCGAACCTACCTCGGTCGTGTTCGGACGTCTCTCAGGAGATATTTCCTACCCGAGTCCGGTTTCGCAATCGTTAGGCACTATGTGAGTGTCTTCTGGGTGAGTGAATCGTCCCAAATGGTTCTGCGCAAATTTGGCTGTAATAGAAAATAAAATATACCAGGAAACTTACCCGAGAATCTAGAATATTGAGTTTAGTTATTTGCAACTCAGAAACAAAACACGTATAATCATGAAACTATTTATTATTTCTAAATGTGATTACAATCAATATCGCGTGCTAAGCGAAAATCATATTAAACAAATTATTGGAGTAGCAAATGTTATGTCCATGGCGGGAATCGTCCGTCCCCTATGACAGTTAAAGTAATACAATTGGAGCACAATATTTCGGCAGAAATGCCTAGTCCCAGGTCACCGAGGAGGTTTAGGCATCCGACGCGATATTGGAGGACGTGGGTTCGATTCCCGCCTTGTGCATAAAATTTTGTACTCCAATAATTTGTAAAATATAACTATTTATTATCCTTTACCTGTCTTGTTCTCGTTATAGAAGACCATTCCATATTGAAAATATTATATAATCACAAATATCTTACCATATTCGAGCACTGTAATGTGATAAAACAGCGTTTAGATCGTTTTCTATTTATAAATTAACAGTTTATATAACAAGTTTATACAACAAAAATTTGAAGCGCTCGTAGCGAAATTTGCTTAGCCATTCTGAATCGATCAGCAAAGTTAAGCAACGTCCGCCTCGGTCATGACTTGGATGGCTGACCGCTGGTTGGACATTACTACTAAGCGCTTCCGTGCTTCGCAGGGCATGTTAAGCCGTCGGTCCCGGTTGTTGTCTTAGGATGGCAGTCGTTACAGCATGGTGGTAGGGCATTTTGCGAATTTCCGCCTGGCTAGCTACCACCTTCAAGTTGAAAATCTGTCGCCAAGCACCTACGGTATGTTCCGGCAGCTGTCCTTGAGAGCCAGTAATTCTAGGTTAGTTTGAACATCATCTTCGACCACATCATCACATACCATCAGGTGAGATAGTGGTCAAAGGCTAACCTATCAAGCATAAAAAAAGTACAAATTAATTGGAAAAGTAAAAAAACCACCTGCAAACTATTTATTTTAGTTAAGTGATTTATCTTTCCATTGAAATTACAACTGCAAGATATATAACTATATATGAAATTCTTTGTAAAGCCCTTCGTTTTGATACCTTACTGTATGGAAGGAAAAATAATATCGTACAATATGTCATTTAAAATCTACCAGTTTTTTTTTATGTACCTTGTCTATAGCGCAAGTGCGCTTACAATCTAACGATGTTTCATTTATTAAAATCAGTTAAGAAGTTATGGTAGAATAAAAAAAACTCGCAAACATACTGTGGAGAAATGAATTTAAGGAGGAGTGTTGAATGAAAGAGTTTCTATATATTTTATATCAAACTTTTTATTCAGTTAAATTTCACTCTCTACCACTTGTCATCTTTGTTATTTGAATATATCTGTCATGTGAAACGAAAAATTATATATCCTAATTTTTATCTTAAAGTTTCTTTATTACTCTTTACCGACATGCCTGCTTTTTTCACCCAATCATACTGAGAATAGGATTGCGCTATGATGTTTATTAACCTGTATAAACATCACATACATAAATACATACATGAACCCAGAAAATATAACACTCATTTTTTTCAGGCAATCGTTTAAAAACGATACACCGCGTAACTCAGATGCGTTGTAACTCACGTTAAATCGGTTTCAAATTGTGCAAATATAGGTCTACCTACAAAAAAAAATTAATCTTTTCTAAGGTTGTATTTATACTAATTTGTAATAAAGAGTTTCAGGCGTTACTTTACGGAAATTTATATTTATTTATTTTTAAAATAGTTCTTATTACTAGGAGTGTTAGGCGTTTGCTCGTAGAATATCGCAAAAAGCAGAGCTGTAGCTAGTAAACTGTGCTCTTCTGACATAGAACACACGCGAATGCATATTCTAATGTCAAATGCGTTATTTACGGTTTTCTTTCTATTAGTTTTAATTTAGATTACATTTTCCAAATCTTCAATATATTGTATATTTTACCGAGGGGCAACATTGAAACAACTAAAACCACGCAACCGGAGGCGATATGAGCTTGCTAATAGTATTAAAGAGGAAGAGATCGCTGTTAGTGATAAGGCCGCCCATTGTAACACTTGACTGTAATCCTTTATATTTTGTTTTGTTATAATGTAGTGGTGTGCACAATAAAGAGTTATCTATCTATCTATTAAACCAGATTTTCTATTGCAGCTCTGTCTGGCAAGTTCGAAGAAATGCAATACAACGAAGTGGGAGACTTCGATGAAACCCCCGATGTCAGCGAGCTGGAGGCGCTGAAACGAAGCGCTGCAGTGCGACGCTCGTACCCTCTCGTGTTCTGTGTAGCGCTTTACCTTGTATTATAATGCTGATTTGTACATACAGAAATATATTGTTATGATTATATTTTTGCCTGGAGTTTTATTGCCTGTAAACGCACGTTGTTTGAACTTCATGCGCGTTTATATTTGCAATAATGCATTCAACAATTCAATATAAAACCTTTTTCGTCAAATATTCAAACAATTTTATTCTTACTCTTTCTAGGATCAAAAGTGATAATAATGAAAATGAATTATGTTTCACTACAAGTGTCGTACCTACTATGAAAGCCCGTGGAGTGCCGGGCTTAAAAATCATGTGCCCTCATCTGTACACCAGAAGGTGGGCAGCAGCGCTTTCTGAGGAACTGATATCTCACACTGCGATCTCCAAGATGCGTGCCAAGAGTGAGGTAACAGTATACAGTATAAAGAGAATAAAGAATGGTAAATCAACCATAGCACAACTGAAAAATTACAAATACTAATACTGCGGAACCCTGTAGTGTAATGATGGGACGTTATTACCTATCAGTATGTTCCGGCAGCAGTCCTTGAGAGCTAGTTACAGGCATTGAGACAGTAACAACTGTATGTCTCAGGGTGACGAGTACAATGCATCTGTTATAGGCAGAGGTTAGTCCGCTTAACATTAGGTGGGCCTTGAGCTTGTTCCATTTGTTACATAAAAAAAAATTAAAAAGCTTTCATCTGGCTAGAGTGCACCTCTACTATGCATGATTGAAATAAGGACCATCATGCAGATACCCTATATCTACAAATATTAATAACGAAGCAATCGTTAGTAGTCACGCGAACCTGGACGTGGCAATAAAACAAAGCACTAGACATCCTTTAGGATCCATATATTCGTCAAAGTTGCATAAAACTTATTCAAATAATGTGTAAGTTCTGGTCATGCTTCTGAGTAATTTAAATACACTGCGACGGACGACACATCGCCATCAAACAACTTGGGTAGAACCTAGACTACATCTACACTAATATTATAAAGAGGAAAGATTTGTATTTTATATATAATGAATAAGCTTAAAAACTACTCTAATAACTACTAAAATAATTTATGAATTTAATGACGAAATAACAAAATTTGTATAAGTAACATTGACCTATATATACTAGACGCGACATCTCAAACGAGGATAGTCGACCGGTGCAAGTATGTTGGCCAGCATATTCTCCCCCACACTTATGGTTTAATTGTGACATTTAAATTTCTGTATTTTTTTCTCTTTAATTGAATTTACATTTTAAACACAAGATACTGACATGAATTCTCTATTTATTAGTTTTATTTATTCGAATACATTAATCATCAATTAAACTTATTTCGTAAATTTTATGTAATATTTCCTACCATTGTTATGGTAGAATGTTTTAACCCATATTTTAAATTTACCACCAGCTGTGCTTTATACAACATTCTTGTAAATAAATTATTTGATTTGATTTGATACTGGACCACTTACTTTAAAAATTCTTTCACTATTAGAATCCTACACTTCTAGAGCAGGAAAAGCCATGGTACCCGCCTCGATCAACTGCAGTACCACACTGGAAGTGATGTGCAACACAACATCATGAACCCAAGTGTAAGTTAATAGCGAGACAAAAAGTGGAGGTATCTATGTGGCTACCAGTTTTTAAAGAAAGCCCTGTAATCAAAGACCAGACATCTGCGATGTTAGGACAGTAATTTAAAAGATATTTCCCTACTAGCTCAAATAGGTATATTATATATAGTATATTATACATACACTTGAAACTTGAGAGAATCACATGATGATATTAGCGTATTTTGTGATCTTTCTAAGTCATTCGAACTCTGTAGAACACTGCACCCTGATTTGTATCATTTTGCACTATGGTATTCGGGGAAAAGAAGTCGTTTTTGTCAGACAAGCTACAGAAGACAAGGTTGAAATAAATTACATTATATCTTTCGGGTCTTTGGTAATAAAAGAAGTACCGCAAGGATCAGTGTTAGAAGATTTTTGTTTTTGGTGTACATTAATGGTCTACCTTGCGACATCAAATACTTGTATTTTAAGATATGTACAACCACCATTATAATACTAGGAGTATAGATGAAATAGCGGTGTCAGATTTTAGAATAATATAGACAAATAAAAGGTCCTATACGTCCGTTACGATAAAACCGCACACAATTCCTTATGAAGAATTGTGTGCGGTTACATCGTAAAGCTCCCAAATATATTACAGTGATCACTTCTATATGATGACTTCTATAGAGCGTCGCAAATGCCTAAGTAGAATAAAACTTCCAAAAATCAGTCAAAAAAGATGTTATCCCCAATCTGAATCTGGGCGTAATACAAATTAACTTTACAAACCTAAATATAAAATAAAAAAAAAATATGTCACCATTACTACTTCTCTGCCAAATGTATCCTATTTAGTTTGTCAGTAAAATAACTCGTTAAAATCAAGCACAAAAATCTGTATAACAATATCAAGTCACTGCACGAAACTATCAACATAAAGCATTTCAGTAACAAAAAGACCAACATTCAAAGTTGGGGATAAAATATCAATGGACGAGCAGGGACTGCAGGACAAACATTCGGCATTGTTCGTAGAAACATTTTCAAAGATATATCATGCATGGGTACTGTGGCTGTATATTTCATGTGTCGAGTTGTCATGTTGTCGACCGAGAGACACCTGCGCTTCGAGCCGGGTGGTGACAGCAGACAGCGTCACTGGTGCTCTGAGATAGCCGATGTTGGAACTATGCGATGAAGTTTGGATAGTATGCACTTTGGTTAGACAATCTATTTGTTTTGTATCAATTATAACAATATTTTATAAGAGAAGATGGTAATGTTTTTTTCCATTACGTACACGGTAAATTAGGAAAAATATTGAGAAATGTACATCATAGTATTATCCTGTAGTATATATAGTATTTAGAATTTAGTATAGTAGAAAGTAAATTGAAATGGCAATGGGCGGGCTACACTTAATTTTTTTTACTTAATTAATACTTTTATTATATAGTATGTACTTAACACATTTTTAAAAGACGTTTAAAAGAATGGCCCCGAGTTTCTTGCCCGTTCTTCTCGCAGTGGCTCTATAATTTTTGTTTGCTGAACGTGGCAGTACAATGTAGTATATTTCAATATTAAAATTTGTAATTGACCTTCATAAGAGCGTCCTAGACGCCTAAATTGAATAAATGATTTTGACTTTGACTTTACATTGCTCAACGAACTGATAACCGATGGGGAAGAAAGGTTCTAGAGTGGTTACCACATTACACCGGAAGACGTGGAGTTGGTAGGCCCCCTACTATGTAGACTGACGACAACCTTTGGCTACCCGCAACTAAAGTTAATAGCCGTTTTAAATTGGTTTCAATGGGGGAGGCTTTGTTCAGTAGTGGACGTCTTCCGGCTGATGATGACGATAATGGGTATAGTAGAACTCTTTATGAACTATTCCATCCTTGGAAGTACTTCTACTATACCAATTTATCTCGCTAAGCAGTTGTGTTCTCGTTTGAAGGGTATCGGTAGAAGTAGGGTGCCGGTGAAATTATAGTCACTTGAGACCTAACAACTAGGTCTCATGGTGATGAGCCCAGTGCAGTTCATCTACACTTACGTGATTTGTCTATTATATACAGAGGTTAACGTCAGATGGGCTTCCTACATTTTGCGTCACAATTCCATATTAAAAAATATGTATATATAATGTAATGTACACGCTATGGTATAAGGAAACGTGCAGTCAGCTCACCTGGTGGCTAGAAATCACCGTTGCTCACGGAAATCCTTGACACTGAATGAGCTGTAGCTAACTAACCTTATATTAAGGGGGAAAATGTCTTCGTTCTGCCCCTTCACCATGAAGGTGGTGAAAGGTGATGTGTGGAATCTAACCTAGCCGTGGGTCCTTATGAGCTAATTCCCAATCTAGGCTTTCACCTGTTTACCTAGCTTCGACTACAGCATCACTTACCACCAGCTGAGGTTCTGGCTAAAGCTAGCCTTTGAGTAATAAATTATAAAGTAACTGACAAAATGAGTCCCTGAGAGAATAAGACATCCATACAGATTTTTTCCTCACTTGTATAAGTCTGTAGTCAAGTATATGTATAAGTCTGTATAGACTAGACACAACAGTCCTTTCGTACGCGATTCAAATGTAAAATATTTCACTGGAGACCAAGTAAAGCGTCACGTGTAGACTGTTATCAGACATGTGCGAACAATTTTCAAAAGCTACTTGGGAAATTGTTGCTTTAATAGTAGCGCTTGCTCCAAATAGGCATCATTAGAATTCATTGCACACACACCCGATACTTATCGCTGCGGTATCTACCTATTTGGTTAACGTTACATGAATTTTACATATACACATATAAGTCATATTGCCACTGGCATAGAGGTAGCAAATTATTACTATAGCTATTGTATATTAAGATGAAGTATGGTTTGTGTGTGAAAGGACTTTTGACCGGTCCATGCGGTCAGAAACTTTGAGAAAGTTTTGTAAGTCAATGTGGCTCGGTTTTAATCGTTAGTGATTTCCGGAATAATTTTGCTGTGTATTATGTAACTTGGTTTTGTATTACTTATGGATCTCGGCGAAACATCAAAGGAGAAGTCAAAACATCAAGTTATGAACCTGGCTTATATATGTATGTAGGTGACGTACAACTTTGAATCAACCAACGCACAAACATTTTCGATATTAATCGAATCGAATCTTATCCATCTTTATCGAAATTAAATTATTATCAGTTTTGCATATTTTTTGCAAATATAATATGATTTTTTTGTCATAAAAGCTAACGTGAGTTGACATAATATTATTTTTTCTGACAAAAATCTGCGATTTCAGCCTAGATTCTGCAATAACATGCATTGTGTAATGTACGGGCAGTGCAATAAGCCATTTAAACTCGTCATACTTTTGTAATAATGCTATTAATTCCTATTATACTAAAAAAATCTATCAGATGATTTGGGAAAGGTGAGCACATATTATATCTGATGAGCTATCCGGACAAAACACTTGAATTTAAAAAGGTACATATTAATTATGTTTATTAAAAGTTATCATCATCAGTCGCGGCGTTTTCATCCATGAATATTGATTTTGCTTAAACATACCTACCACTTGAAGCATTATCATTCGGTTTAAATAATTAACTCCGTTTGGTTTGCCTAAGGCGGGAACGTAGTTCCTGGCTCACTATAGCGTAGTTCTATGTGTGAAGAAGACCTAGAATTAGCTCGTAGCTACTTACTATTATTACCTACATACTGGAAACTCAAAAAATATCACTCACTTAGAAAATATCTTACTAAGAATAATAATTTTTAGTACGTATTTGTAAACGTAGTGGATTTTCCTGTTTCCGCTGCGGTAGTGACATGAATGGGTGGTCGCTAGAGGTATTTACTACCAAGTGCTTTCGTGCGTCGGAGAGAACATAAAAGAATCGGCCCCGTAATTGTCTTAGACTAGCAATCGTTACAGCAGGGTGATAGGGCGAATTTCCGCCTGGCTAGCTACCGCCACAGGTAGAAAATCTGTCACCAAGCACCTAACGGTGTGTTCCATTCCGGCAGCTCTGCGTGAGAGCCAGTATTTCTACGTAGCCCTGAAGAATATCTTTGACTGTATTATCACTCACCATTAAGTAAGATAGAGATCCGAGGCTTCATGCAAAAGAATAGTGTCCAACTAGTGAAACCTATATGTTAATACATATCGGATAACTCTCTTATATATATTTAATTAGTCAAAAATGGTTTTGCTTCGCGATTGACCTTTCACTAAGAATAATATAAAAAGTTCGAGCTCCAGTGGTACGCTTAGAAAAAGACAAAGTAAGAGGGCACCGTTTATTCTGCTCTAGTGATGGGTAGGACAAACCAAAATGATGAGTTTGTATGACGAACTCATTTTAGAAAATGAGGTAGGTCAATGTACCACTTCAATTGAGGTGGTCCTCAAAAGAAGCAGTATACACAAAACGAGACCATCTCGTATTTTAGAGGGATGTGTTAGATGAAGTAGGTATATGGCAAATTAAGTAACGATTTATTACTTGAGTTTGAAGTATTTTGGTACTTGGCAAACATAAAATTGGGAAAAAAAATAATTAGTGTGGAAGATGGGGGTGTAGTAGTTACCAGTTGAGGTGGTGGTGATGGTCCAAAGAAATAAATCCGTACACTTCACAACTAATGTTTATTGACACCAATACATAGTCCACATTTATTTTATATAAGAAGGCGATGTAAGCAGTGATTAAGCACAGAAATGAAATAAGAATGACAGTTATAAAATGAAGACGTGAAAAGTAAACAATGCGCAGCGATAGATAAATTGCATAGAGCGTCGTGGGCTCCGCGTCGCGTAAGCGTTTGTTACGGACTGACAACATGAGATCGGCCGGCGGCCGGCGCTGAGCTGCTCGCGCGCCGGTGTACTTATATCTATACGAGTATGAGATCCCGTTATCATCGAGCGGCGGCGCGCGGGTCCAATGTATCCGTCCGCTGTTGACAAGGCATTTATTTGTCAGTATTAAATTGTTATTATCAATTGTGACTTGTAAATAATATTGTTAATGGAATGTATGTATAATATATAAGTGTAGAATATTAATTGAATGAATTATAAATATTACTTGTACATATATAAATATTAGGAACTGTGTATACAATATAAATAATATATTATAGATAGCGGTGTTTATTATTGAATGTTGTGAATTGAGTGTGAAGTTATATATATTTAATAAGTTATAAAGATAGTATTAAATAATGGCACGTTATGTGGGAGTAGCCCACATTAGAAAAGATTGATATTTTAATTAATAAAATAATTATCAATTTACAGTGTAATTTTTTACATGTTGTAATTTAAAAATAATAACATATTTGCCTTTTTTCCATTTAGTCGGTTTCTTCTCTCTGATATTAGTGGACCAGACTGAAAAAATTTGTTCAGATGGTACGGACGTAGCACTTATACAGAGTCTTTTTTTCATTAGATTGTAAAGTCGCGGATAGGAAGTGCGAGTAGGACAAAACACTTCAAAATGCTGAGCGCGCGTTCGCACTTCGCTAATTCATTTACTCTTTCTTGCAAGCCACTTTTTTTGAGGGAGTGAGCGAGTGGGCGATATTTTCACACTGCACGCACACAAGCTCAACACCTCAACTAAGTTTGTAGTTGTACAAAATAAGTATTGGAGGTGATGGGACAATTTATTCCTCTGTATGGGACATTTGAAGTGCCTCTTGTATGAGGTACACAACACTAGTCTGCTCGTAATTTTCGTCAACCGCTCGTCTTTCCAGTCACCCTGCGATCATGATGCATGCAACCGCGTCGAAATATTGATGACTCAAAAATAAAATCGCCATGGTACAAATCCCGTAAGAGATAATAATATTTATGTGCAAAACCATGATAGTTCAAAAAATATGATTAATAAAGAACAGAGAGCGGATATTTCTCTAGTGCCAATAACTCTTGGTACACGATACGTCTCGACGATTAATCGCTAATACAATCTTTTTCAATTAAAGACAAGTGTTTTTTCTCCAATATTCCGTTGCTGATCAGGTTTTATGAAAGCTCAATAAACTCAAGACAATCGTGTTCAATCTAAGCACGTCTCCATTATTTGTTATAGAAAAAATCTCGTCGCACTCGCGCACGAAGGGTTCCGTACCATTAGCTATACAACATTAGACTTCATACTTTAATCTTTTTTTGTTTTAACATGCGCGAGTCCGACTCGCACTTGGACAATTTTTTGTATTTGCTATTATAGCGGCAACAGAAATACATAATCTGTGAAAATTTCAACTGTCTAGCTATCACCGTTCTTGAGATACAGCCTGGTCACAAACGGTTGGACGGACGGACGGACGGACAGCGAAGTCTTAGTAATAGGGTCCCGTTTTTACCCTTTGGGTACGGAACCCTAAATATCAATTAGCTATACAAAAAGGATCCATATCCTAAAATCCCAAGCTAGTACGAAAAAAAAAGGAAATGTGTCGAAGCTTCGATGCAAATGCTTCAGAATTTAAAAGAAGTATCAATTTATTAAATACTAGCTTTCCGGCCGCGGCTCCGCCCGCGCGTATTTCGGTTATTGAGCAAAATCATTAACCTCGTTTTGCGCAGTTGGTTTAACAAGTTCCTGTCCTTTCCTGGGTCTCAAACTATTTCCATACCAAATTTCATCCAAATCGGACGAGTAGTTTTCAAGTTTTTGCATACAAAAATAGATATATTTCCTGTTTATAATATTAGTATAGATATAAATAAAAAGTAGAGAACAAACATACTGTCTCGATTTCACGTATTAACTATTATAGTTACTACGGTTTATTTTTGTTTTATGATTTGACACAAACAATTTCAAGTAGTGGCTTATTATTTCACTGAAAAAAAATACCGCGTAAGTAATTTACATCCTGTGAAAGTGCCTTAAACTATTTCAAAAACACGACCTGAATTAACCTTTAACCTAGAAACATAGCAATAATTTAGTTATTCAATAAAGCTTGGTTCAAAAAGACAATGGAAATATATATAAATTGCCGATAGATTAACAATATCCGACGATAACGACCAATAAATTAGCTACGGCAATTTTCTGGAAGGTTGGAAGATAGCAACCGATACAACTGACTTAGGAACAACAATAAACAAGTAATTAAAACTTATTTACTTATACGGCTGGTTCGCGTGTTCTATTCGAACTAAATGAGGCTTCACGTTCACCTAACATAAATATTTGTCCGTTAGTGTCTACGGACGGGAAAAGTACACGGTTGAAAACTTAATCCTTATAAACGTTAATGATATCTTGTTTGTAGCAATTCAGACGTTCATTGGGAATAAGCTGTTTGGTATTTATACTAATATCAACCGTTATAATTGATCAGGATGAAACTTGGAATTTAGATAGATTAAGTTCTGGAGTTATAATACAAAGGAACAATTTCATCTTCACCATTATCACTCTTCAATATTTTCAATATTGTCTACGTAGGGGAAATGGACGAAGCAGATATTATTATTAATATAACCAAATTAATTAAATAGTTCTGACCTATTTTAATTAACACCATAGATCTTAAAATACTTCGAGTGTGCTAGTTTTTATTTATTATTCTAACAACAGTCAATAAAACAATTGTTGGTCTACTTCTTATAATTTTTTTGGTTTTCTTCTTATTTAATTATTTATTACTGAAAGTTATGCCCGTCTGGGAAGCGTGAATCAAGTGATTGACAACCTGCTTTCAAACTTCTTTAGCTTCAGTCAAGTTCCAGTGGTACGCGTAGTAAAAGAATACGAAAGAGGGTAGACCGTTTCATCTGCTCGTGATTTGTGTCAATTGCTCGTCTCTCCAGTCATCCCGCGATCATAATGCATGTAACTGCGTCGCAATATCGGGAGCTCAAAAATAAAAATCGCCACGTTACAAATCCCGTAAGTGATAATAATATTTATGTACAAAACCGTGATAGTTTAAATAAGTGTTTAAAAAATAAGCAATTTCTTTTAACATGCAAAGGATCAAAGTAAAGATTTTAACACAAAAATAATTATTATTATTGCTCCATGTTAGCCTGAACAACATCTCCGACCGCATCATCACTTAAAATCAGTTGAGATACAAGTCAAAGTGTAGCTTTTAGAAAAAAAATCTTAGGTGATAAGTACCAGTAAAGTAGTAGAAAAGACGAAAATAATAAAAAAAGTTTATAATATTAAATAATATATCAAAGAGAGTATCAAATCCTATAAGACTGAGTCGTGCCTTATTTATATAAAATATATATACAAGAATCATTTCCAAGTCGGATTGTTGATACCGGTTAAATTTAAAAAAAAACTGTGCTACAGACAATGAAGACTAGCCAGAACAAAGTTACTATCAGATATTTCGGTACAAGACCTGTCGTGATATATGCATAGTAAATCAAAAATAAATCCCACAAAATAAATAAATTGCAGAGTCTAAAACACAACATACCAGCAGATAAAATATTTTGGCTAAAAATCGAGTGCATTTTACATTCGTTTACTTTATCCATGACATCGAAAAAAGGCAATTTGTATTTTTATAAAATGATTGCATGATACAGGGGTTGAATAGCGGCCAATATATCTACGCTATCAAAAACATGTTGCATGTTTTTAATATATCTTTTAATCACTATGGATCTACACGCCTCTTAGAAATAACGGAAAATTTGTATATTTGGTAGAAAAATAAATTGTTTGTCATTATTTGTACGACCAGTCATGCAATGTGACGTTAAGGAAAATAGTATTTAATTTTACAGGTAAATGAACGGTGAATTAAAATTGTTGTTCCCACTGAAGGGATGAAAGCGCTGATTGAGTTGAATGTTACTACTCTCGTGTATGTTACTAAGATATTGCTGCATAGTGGATGCATAATAGGGTGCTTTTAACAAGTATAATCACAAAAATAAAGATAGTACTCAAGCAAGCTACCGGCATTGAATTGAATCCAAAACTATTAAGAATTTCGGCAGGTGTCGTTCTATATTTTGTTAAAGACAAAATATATTGTTCCATACTAACACACTTTGGATTATATTTAGTTTTTTCTATTGCCGATAATCGTTGATTATAATACCGCCTGATATTAAGTGACGGTTTGGTTGAAGTTTCAACAGACCTAATTAAAATATTAAATGGGAAATGGCTTTCTAGGATAGCACATACAAATAATGTACTGCAAGGTGAAATTATTTGAAGTACTTACGTCTTTACTGACTTGCAATATATATTTAAATAAGCTTAAATATTAACTTCGTTTTCTGCAAATCAACTGTTATATAAAATCACTTGTTTTCCGGGCGAAGCTCCGCCCGTGCGTATGTCAGTTATCGCGCAAAAACATTAACCTCATTTTGCTTAGTTGGATAAAAACTATCCTATGTTTTATCCCGGCTCTCAAACTATTTCCATACCAAATTTCATGCAAATCGGTCCAGTAGTTTTGGCGTGAAAGCGTAACAGACAGACAGACAGAGTTACTTTCGCATTTATAATATTAGTACTGATTGATCATATCATATAGAAATTTCCTAACAACATATAGGTAGTGAGCATTTTACTGCATTTGTCCTACGACACTAAAACTGACTCCTGAATCTTGTCACGCGTTGTTGCAAAATATCAGAAGCAACTAGTAAATAAGTGCATTATCTTATTAGTAGATATCGATAAGAAGAGATAGATTTTAATGCATTTGCAGTGGCATAATTATGATATACTCGTAAGAATATGCAACATATGTAACTTTTTTTAATTTGATGAGATAGAAGAGATGGAGTATAGAAGTATGTATAGAATAAGAATAAAAAAGATGAAATCTAATAGGCGTACGAAAACAAAGCACTACACAGAATTTAAATTATCTGCGTCATAGAACGTAACAAAGAAATTTAATATGATAATAGAGCAAAGTTACACTATCTGCAATGATTGAAATTTATAATTTGCAATTGTCACAGAAATTCTATTATTTTCAAGATTTATTACAAATTACACTGTCTGGTAAAAATAAATGGGTTTGAGTGACCGACAAGACTTAAATTCTTCAGAATCAGAATGATTAAAGAGCACTTTTATGATTTATATATCACTACTAGACTGTCCTTTAAAAAAAGTTTTGCGGTCAATATGTATGAGATCAACTAAGTCAGCAATCTTCAAAAGTGAACATTAAAAGAATACTAAAATTTATACTTAACTAGCTTTCCGCGTATGTCGGTTATCGCACAAAAACATTAACCTCTTTTTGCGCAGTTGGATAAAGACTATCCTTTGTTTTTTCCCGGGTCTTAAACTATTTCCATACCAAATTTCATTCGAATCGGTCTAGTAGTTTTGGCGTGAAAGCGTAACAGACAGACAGAGTTACTTTCGCATTTATAATATTAGTACTGATGTATTACTTAATGATAAACAAGGCTTAATGTATGACTACAATTGCATGGTAGAAGGGATATTTGCGATTGCTCGCCTGGCTTGCTATGACCCTCAAGTAGAAAATCTGTCGCCAAGCACCTAACAGTGTGTTCCGGTCCTTGAGAACCAGAAAAAATACAGACACATGAGAATCAACAACTGTATGTATCTAAGTGACGGGCGCAGTGCAACTCGTCACATGACAAAATGCATCTGTTATAGGCAAAGGTTAATCAGCTTAACATCAGGTGGGTCTTGTGCTTGTTCCATCACAATCACATGTAAAAAAAACACGTTTCAGTTTAAAAAAAAATCTCTATCCACTAAATGAAATTGGTACCTAAGCTCTGAAATTCAAAGTACAAGATCAATAACGTACGGTAAGCAATAAATTGAGCCTTCCCAAAAATGTATTTGGTTAAAAAAGGTCCCTTTAATTAGACAGTGCCAGCGGCCCACCGCAAGGGACAAACAGCCAGGTAAGCTGATTTTCCGCATCTTTAACTACATCATCCCGATATTGTTACTGGAAAAAGATTTCATCGTAAAAGACCTTCTCAAGGAGATTTATGCAATTAAAATCGGTAGCCGATAAGCAAAGAGTAGATAAAAAGTGTGTTTTGCCTTTTTGAATAAACTCTCCGAATTAAAACAAGGATGGCTTGTACCGAGCACCGTTTCTTTTAATTTTCAGTTTATTATTGTAATAAGGTTTATATCCGTTGCATTGATTTCACGTGTGTGAAGAGTTCCTATGTAGTGGAGTGTGTCTATAGTCATCCTTAATCGGTCGACTTGGATGGGTAAATTATACTAGTACTCACTAGTGGTATAAACAACTGAGCACTTTCTAGTTTCGGAGTCTTCGAGAAACTAACATTTTATGTTATATTCCAAAAGGAAGCAATTCTATTTGGTTCGAAGTAAATTCAGCCATTTTCTTTTTATCGAAGTGCGTTCTAATTGGCTAAGCTCGGTTTGTAGTAATGGGACGTAATTAATGTGTAAATTTCATCGATATCGATATATACGTTGATGACGTAATATAACAATAACAATCACATTCCGACCTGTGCCGCCACGCCGAGCACACCTGTCTACAGCTCCGCCAGTATCTCCCAGTGAGACCGCAATAGTCCCCGCACTATTGCCGTCTCACTCGGGTCATCGTTCCGACGCTAGTTGCAGACCAGTGCCTTGGAATACGCAGTCCTGACGAAGTTTTGTTTTCTGTGCAGACGCTGAGCAGCCGCCGAACGCCGAGCAACGCGAGCTACGAGCTCGCCGTGCCGTCGCGCAGAGGCGCTCTAAGACGTCTGGCATTACCACCTACCCAGTCCCTTGTTTCGGACGAACAACATCATATCGGGCTGGTGGTCTTGCTTCGACCGCACTTTTCGGTGCGCATTTCACCACTTTACTATCCGACACAACATAGTAACAGTCGCGTAACAACACACTTTGTGCTGTTAAGCGACGTCGTTCAGGCGTGGGGTAGCGTCAGCCAAACCCGTCTGAACGATCAAATCCGCCATTTGCTGCGGTCGCAGTGTGACACCCTACGGTGACAACGGCCACTGTTGTTGTTTTGGTTTAACCTTGCACCGTGGCCTTTCCCGCTTCACGGGTCAGCCGAAGCAAGCTGGGCTCCGGGATTCTGGCCTTGGGGTCACCCCTAGTCAAACCCGGAGTAGCGCTTAGGAGCACCCCTCTCCGCCGAGAAAAAAGCTCGGAGAGGGTACACAACTAGGGCACACCATAGGTACTCACTCCCTCTCACACAAGTGAGCTCACGAGTTGCGAGAGGGAGACAGAACCCGTTAGGCCATCCTGAGTATTCCCCTCAGGATGCAACGTCCCTCTAACGGTGAGGTGGAGGTCCTTCAGACCTTCGCCCTCCGCTACCCCGAACTCTACGCTGATCATCAGCAATCGCTTAACGATGCAGAGAGTGCCCGCCTCACGGACACTCTCATCGCTCCCTCCGGAATTCCAATTCCGGAGGCCATCGTCCCTCCTCTGACCCGGTCCTTCTCAGAGGACAGCCCGACTTCGCCCGCTCCGGGCCCTGACAACAGACGCACGGTGGCAGCCCCTCCCCGTGAGAGGTCTCGCTCGCGCTCACCGATCGGGAGGCCAGCGAGCACCCGTCCCTCCATCGCCGTTGTCGAGCCCACTTCGGACTCCGAAGCGGAGATGGAGGTAGATCCGAGTCGCGCCTTACGCACTGACTCGGACTCAGATAACGACGGCTATACCGTCGTAGATAGAAAGCGCAAGCGTGCTCCTAAAGCCGCTAGTTGCGCAACTTCCGCCCCTCCCGCCAAGGCACCCGCTAAGGCCCCCGCCTCCGGCAAGAAGCCGACCCCCGCCCCGCGCCCCGCGTCTCCTCCCTCCGCTCCGGCCACCACTGCCGCGTCCCCTCAGGACGCGAACGCGCGCCGCGAAAAACCGCCTCCGCCCCTGTTCATTCAGGACAAAACCAAATGGGACATGCTGTCCCGTTTAGTTTCGGATCGTGGGATCCACTATACTAATGCCCGCTCCACGCAGCAGGGCATTAAAGTCCAAGTTTCCACCATTAGCGACCACAGAGCGCTAACTAAACTCCTCCGCCACGAGAGCATAAGTTTTCACACCTATGCGCTCGAAGAGGAGAAAGTCCTCCGAGTGGTCATCCGCGGTGTGCCCAAGGAGGTACATACCGATTCGGTATGTGCCGACCTGAAGGCACAAGACTTCCCCGTACATGCAGTTCACCGCATGTACAGCGGGAAGGACCGCAGCCCCTACGATCTAGTACTCGTAGTACTAGATCGTACTCCTGAAGGCAAGGCCATTTTTAATTTAAAAAAGGTCTGTGGCCTCTCAGGACTCGATGTCCAAGCCCCATACAAGAATGGGAGTCCCTCGCAGTGCCATAACTGCCAACTATACGGGCACGCCTCCCGTTTCTGCTTCGCTCGCGCTAGGTGCGTTAAGTGCCTAGGCGATCACGCGACAGCAGCGTGCACTCGCACCCGTGATTCGCCGGACCCACCCAGCTGTGTTTTATGCGGTGCTCAAGGGCATACCGCGAATTACCGTGGCTGCCCTAAAGCACCACGAGTGAACCACAGGGTGGCAAGGCATAGGCCGACCCGTCCCTCTTACGACCGTTACCAACGGGTAAGCCCTAAATTAACGGTAGTACCTGCCTCACAGGTAATACCCGCGCCGCTCCCAGCCCGTAACGCATGGTCTAAACCACCCAGTATGGTTAAGACCGTCGCTACCGCCCGCGCCCCGGCCCGCGCGCCCGCACCCGCGCCCGCACCCGCACCCGCCCGCGCCGCGGCCCCTGCCCGCGCACCGGCCCCGGCTCGCCCCGCGCTCCCGGCACCCGTCGCCAACACCATTCGCGCGCCTCCCCGCGCCGCTTCCCGGCCACAAGCTCCACCTATGCCATTGATGGCTGCCCCTCTTCAAGAGGCAATCAACCTAGTCAGCGATCTGGCTATGTCGGTTGACATCAATGAGGTACAAGAGCTATTCCACAAGATGCAATACGCTCAATCCCCAGCGGACGTGATCCAATACACATTGGAACACGCGAATTTACTTAGCGCCCTTAAGCGCTTCGTTCCCCAGGCCCCTCCCCAGTACAACCACTATGGGTAGTACAACCGAACGCACGAAACCGTACTCAGTTTCGTTAGCGTCATTTAACGCTGACGGCCTCTTCAGACAACGTGACCTCGTCCACGACTTTTGTTGTACCCACCTTATCGATATCATATGCGTGCAGGAAACCTTTCTAAAACCGGGGAAGGCGAACCCTAGGTTTGCCAATTACAGAACGGTACGTGATGATAGAGTGAACTCCCGTGGGGGAGGCACTCTTATCTATTACAAAAGGTCCCTGCACTGCATTCCCCTACCTACCCCAACTCTTGTTAATATGGAAGCATCTTGTTGCCTCCTAGCTATGACTGGTCATCAACCTATAGTCATAGCATCCTGTTACCAAGCTTGCAAAAAGCCGATCGTCCGAGCTGACTTAGAAGCCCTATTCTCATTAGGAAGCGCCGTCATTCTGATTGGCGACTTCAACAGTAAGCACATCCTATGGAATTGTAACGTCAACAATCCCAGAGGTATTGCACTTGAAAACCTAATCGCAGAACTTAACTTTGACATAATTGCGCCCACTGAGCCCACTCACTACCCTTATATGGAAGACCACCGATCTGACTTGCTTGACATGGCACTATTCAGAGGCGTAACACTCCGGTTACGCTCCATAGAAGTGGTTCACGAGCTTCACTCTGACCACCGACCCATTATACTGCGACTAGGTCCCGACCCAACGACTGACCTCCCCCGCCCCACTAAGACGATAGTGAACTGGAAGCAAGTAGGCGATGCCCTAAAGGCTATCAGTTCACCGGACCTAGACAAGATCCCTGACGACATCCTGACAAAAGATGACGTAACCCTTGCGATCGATTCGTTCACCAATCACCTCTCCACCGTAGTAGGTGCATCCGCAAAGGAGGTCATAGTGCCGGACGACCGGCGCCTTGTCATTCCAGCGGATGTGAGACGATTGGTGACGGAGAGTAAAGCAGTGACCCGACATTACGACTCTTACCCCAGTAAAGAGAACAAAACTAAGAAACGCCACTTTGAACGCATGGTTCAAAGTCGCATGTCTGAGTTGCGTGATCAACAATGGGGCGATAAACTTTCAAACCTCGTGCCAAGCCACCATGCTTATTGGAACTTGGCGCGAAGTATGAAAGGTAGTAACCATAACGACATGCCTCCCTTATACAGACCAGTCCCACTAGTCCCAGCGTTCTTTGACGAAGACAAAGCTGAGTGCCTAGCTGATAGCCTAGAGGCTCAGTGTTCCCCTAACGTAGATCACGTTGACCAAGCTCACCTCGATTCGGTGGATGCTGAAGTCGAACGTAAAAGCTCTGTGGTCACCTCTGAACTCCCACCTGCCACCTTAGCGACTTACGCTGAGGTGGCGAGACTGATCAAGGCCCTCCGACCGCGCAAATCCCCCGGTGCCGATGGCATCTCCAACAGGGTTCTTAAAACCCTCTCTCCTCCTCTCATCCATCTCCTAGTCAGCATCTTCAATGCTGCTATGAGCCACTGCTTATTCCCAGACACCTGGAAATGTGCAACTGTCATTGGCATTCACAAACCAGGCAAAAGCTCATCTGACCCCACCAGTTACCGCCCAATCAGCCTCCTCAGTGCCTTAGGCAAACTTTACGAGCGGTTACTTGCAAACCGCCTCCAGTCCCATGCTAAGGAACACCACCTTATCCCAGATGAGCAGTTTGGCTTCAGACCCGGACACTCATGCGTCCAACAGGTGCACCGCCTCACGGAGCACATCATTGAGGGCTTTAACAAGTACCCCAAACCCCAGACCACGCTAGCAGTCTTCCTCGACGTGGCGAAAGCTTTTGACAAAGTCTGGCACAATGGCTTGATTTACAAGCTATACCAACTTGGCGTGCCAGAACGTCTTGTGCTCATCCTACAAGACTTCCTTAAAGCCAGAAGCTTTCGCTATCGCGTGGAAGGCACCCTCTCCTCCCCCCACCCAGTCAGAGCCGGAGTCCCGCAGGGCTCCGTGCTATCACCCATTCTCTTCGCGCTGTATACCAGCGACATCCCACGCTCTCAGCCAGACGTCCTATTGGCCCAATACGCGGATGATACCGCTATTTATACCACTGGGTGGCGTATCAGCAGAAAGTCCATTTTCGCCCTCCAACGGGCCATCACCGAGATCGGTGACTGGTTCCGTAAATGGCGCATCGCGGTCAACCCAGTTAAAAGTGCAGCTATGTACTTTACTGAGAAGACTCGCCCCCGTTACCCGCAACCTTTAACTTTGTTTGACCAACCCATCCCCTGGGTTAGTAAAACAAAATATCTCGGAGTCACCCTTGATCGGAATCTCACCTTTAGCGATCATATAACAACCGTCCGAAACAGAGCGGCCTTTGTAATGGGTCGCCTTGGTCCCCTGATTCGCAAAGAGAGTAAAATGTCTCTTAGTAATAAGAAGACACTTTACACTGCCTGCATCCGCCCCATCATGACTTACGCATCAGTAGTGTTTAGTCATGCTAGTGAGGCCCATCTCCATAAGCTTCAAGTCATTCAAAATCGTTTTCTTCGTAGTGCAACCGGCGCTCCGTGGTATGTCCGGAACACCGAGTTGCACTGCGACCTAAACCTTCCCTCTTTAGCGCAGTTCAATAAGGACTGCGCTCGCCGATACTTTGATCGAGCGCCCCACCACTCGAACCCATTGGTTGTCCAGGCATCGAACTACTCGACCGCCTCTTCTATCCCATTTTTCAAACCCCCCCGTCGCCGACCACGGCAGGTATTAGACGACCCGGATGACCCCATCGCAGTCATTACATTGGCAGCTTTAGCGTTATCCGCAAGTCGTCGAGGTAAAATCCCCAGGTGTGAGGTAATTAGAGGTCACACAATCAAACACCGAGCTCGCCGGCGAGCTCGAGGCAAAAACAAGGTCACGATAAATTGCTCTCCAAATAGTCAAAGAGTTTTATTCAGTAGGGCCCAATTGTGCAACACTGCAGTTGCACAGAGGCATTTTGCTCCGATCCCCCCCATGTCTCTCGACAGTGAGACAAGCCGAGGTCCGAACCACAGTGGTGCCCTTGAGCTCGCTGTCAACCCCTCCTATAATAGCGGTACGTTTTCGGCGTCCGCAGGAGACGGAGGTAGAAGGCGCTTTTCGCCTTCTACGCCCGTCTCGGGAGAAGTGCCTTCGGCACTTCTCCCTCCCGGGCTATTGTAGGGCCAGGCCCTCGCCCAAAACCCGGTGGAGCTGGACGACCGCACAGGCGGTAGCCAGCATCTATGTCCTCCCTAAAAAAAAAAAAATATAACAATAAAGATCTTGAGTACATACTTCTTATGCTTGGCTGTAAAAAGGAGACATAAGAAATGAATTTCTATTTGTTACATTATGTATTGTGTTTACCATTGAAAGCATTTTCAAAAGGTATACAACTTATCTAATGCTAATAAACATCAGAAGTATTTTTGATCATGAGCTGAGCTGGGGAATGCTTTGCAAATTATATTCACTCTCGATGTATTAATAGGTAACTATTTTCAGAACACTAACATCTGATTTTTATAGTAACTATATATTATATAATTACACTACCAAATTAGCGCAGATATATCAGAGCAGTGACGCAATAAGAGTGTATATATTAGTTGAAATTAAACATGGGTGTCGTAAGAGGCAACTAAGGGTAAAGTACCAGAAGGTGGGCAGCAGCGCCTTATGCGGAACATGCTACCTTACACTGCGATCCCCAAGACGCCTGCCAAGCGTGGGGATTATATAAAACCCCTCCTCATTGGGGAGGCTGTGTTCAGATGTGATGATGTGTTCAAACAATTTAGCTGGCTGGGCCTAAAATTGTAAAATCATAATATTATTAAGGAGCGATGCCATAGACTTTGTATCTTTAAGCGGTTAGTGGCTAACGGTCGGTTTTAATAACCTATCTATTTTCTACTATGAGTTAAAATAAAGCTATACCCGTGGCAAGAATCGAATCAAAGATCACCTCAATAGCAGCTGCAGTTAACTGCAGTTAGTTAAGTTGACATATTGAAAAATTGGGTCATGGTTTTTCACCTGAGGCTTGAAATAGTTTTTTTCTTGATCTTCTCTCAATGGGCCACGTCCGTGGGAATGACGGCGACGCAGCGAGCGACGTGGCTGGCGTACAGAAAACCAGTATTTGGAGAATTGATAGATTCAGCCGATGAAAAGGTACGTACCTGTGTGCTCTTGAATTTTCTTTGATTCATCACTAGAAAATTGGATTTTGTTAGTGTTAAGGGTATTTTTGATTTAGACTTATAAAACTGATGGTAGCAGAAGTATACTTTTAAAACTCTAATTAATTAATCAATTTTAACCCTAGTTAAAGAAGATATCTTCTGCGAATAGACTTATATACTGTTACACAACAAAACAAATGTATTTTATAAATTCTTAAGTTTTCGTATTAACGTTGCTTCTACTCCTTTTTTAATATATGGTTTTAATAGCTCTATCATATGCTAAGCAATAACAATTGTTGATCAGAAAAATGTAGGTAAGCTTATAAATCTTTTTTCTTACCCAGAATCTTCGTCTCAAAAGTAGATATCCCAAAAAGTCTAATTTAAAATAAAAACTCTGATTTGGCAACGCCTCAACTGTTATTGAAATTGTCATTTTTATTTTAACATTTTCCAGGTTGAATTATAATGCAAGTTGCAAAATGAAAAGCATTGATTTCCTATATTGCTATGCGGTTGTTAAAGCTTTTTCATTGTACAATCAAAGGAAGAAATGTAAAGTGCAATTCGATGCATGCTCCTCTCGGACCCTGGTCGCAATAAAGTAGGCATCAGGCTCGCTACGTGCCTCACGATAAGACGAGTTGTACGTGCAAACTCTTTATTTCATCATGAAGCCTAGCTACCGAGAAAAGTGGGACATTTGAGCCACGGTAAGAAAATTTACATTATCACATTCCCTTAAAGAGTTATTTGGCTTTAAATTTTAATAATATGACACTATCGAATATTATGCATGACAAATAAATAAATAGTATGTAGATAACGCAATAGTTACCTGATTTTTTTTAACCAGCACATTATGTAGTCTTCTTGCACTTCACTCTATCAACTGTCATCTCAGCTTCTTATCAAAAATAATACAACAAAATAAAATGCAACAATTCTAAATTTAAACAACAAATCTTATTTAAAATATAGCCCAGTAAATTTTTAACATTTAGTGAATAATTCAATGTTAAATACATTTGACTGTTAATAGATTCTGTTGCAATATTAAAAAAAAAGTTATCGTTTTTAATTATATAAGTTTAAGCTTATCGTTAGTTGCTGTTTAATAATGATTTATCACAGGTTTATTTAATAAAATTTTGTTTGAAATATATTGAATAGAAAAACTATTGTAATATTATAATAAGTTGTATCGGTATCGGAAATACATCTACAAAGCTTTGATATTATTTAACAATACTTAAGTTAGTATCTGAGGAACAAAAAGTTTTCTGTGAAATCACTTAATACCGCAAAGAACTTTCAAAAGGAAACAACATATCCTTATTTTTTCAAACCAACTTCAGCCTTTTGTAAACAAGTCTGTAGTTGCAGCATGCTCTATGGCCATTCACGTGAACGGTTACCATAAACACGGAAGTCACGTCGTTCTCGCTCGTCTTTCTCTGTCGAGCTAAGAGGTGGGAGTGGAGAAGGTTTTTGTGTTATGATACTCGTGAGTTATTCAATCAGTCCTTGCTGGGGAAGCATAAACTGAGCAGCGCCTCCGGACGTGCCCCGATTGCATACATTAGAAAGACAAACATTAATCTTCCACAACAGTAGTATTCTTTTTGTGTGCATGTGCAAACAATTACTAGAAAGCGTTTATAACCAAATAACAAAAATATATATATAAATAACTCACATTTACTAATGATCGGAGCACAAGATGTTTGTCTCCGGGCGGTAATCGAACACGCGCCTCCGATTTTGCAATAGAACCCTATTCCACTTGACCGAGCGAAATAAGCTTAAGTTTTGAAGCAGTGATGGCTCAGTGGCATTGGCTATGGACTGCCGCGCAGCAGGTCCATGGTTCGAATCCCGCCGCGGGCTTGAGCTTCACCGCATGGTGGAAGGGCTTTTTGCGAATGCCCGCCTGGCTAGCGACCACCCTCAAGTGGAAAATCTGTCGCCAAGCACCTAACGGTGTGTTCCGACAGCAGTCCTTGAGAGCCAGTGAAATTACAGGCACATGAGACTTAACAACTATGTCTTAAGGTGACGGGCGCAGTGCTATTCGTCACTTGAACGATGAACTGCATCTGTTATAGGCAGAGGTAACCGCTTAACATCAGGTGGACCTCGAGCTTGTTCCGTCACAATAACATAAAAATAAAAGAAAAAAATAAAAAAAAAAGTTATTTGCTTAGCACGGGATAGTGCTTGAAATCACTTTTAGAAATATAAATGACTCTTTTGTAGTGTAAATAATGTTATATTTATAACAGATACAAGTGTTGGATAAAGCAAAAGGGCCCACTTATTAAGCCTAAGCCATACATTTGGTTTATTCCTCATATATCTTGAGATAAATTCATGAGATTTTATAACTGAACACATCACAGAAATTAACTTAATGTGTTTAACATACATAATAAGGCTCAGTTACACTTTACGGTTATTTTTCATTATGTACCTACGCAAGTTCATGATGAAAATAAACTTTAATAAAATTTCAATAAACGTCAATAATTTTTCAACACCCTTGCTCGAAAAGTGATCTTTATTATATCGTTCTTAGGGCCATAAACCAAACTAGAACACCCAAATGCATAATAATATTATACACTTGAGTATAATAGAATTATCCCTACAAAATAAAGTTAGTATCTAACTGCAAATTATATGCGATTAAACAGAGCATTTTCAATTTGACCGGGTAATACAGATTTGTAACAACAAAGAGGTTTAAGGCTAAGTTTATGTGATCAACCAATATACATTTGACGCGCGCAAAAAAAAAATACTTGCGCGCTCTTTTCCATAATTTTCTTATGTTGTTTGTATCACGTTTGTCCAATATATTTTTTTCCTCGCAAGGGTGTTGCAAAAGTGCGTATGAAACTCGTGAGCAACATGCTCATTATACACTCAGCTGATTAACGCCCTCGCCTACGGCTCGGGCTGCAGCCCACAGCCTCGTGTATAATGAGCAACTTAGCTCACTTGTATCATAATATACTATTATAACGTAGTATAGGTATTCCTTCACAAGCTTGTAACAGTACGGTTGCTTGAGCGTATAATGCAGTAAAGACTTGAAGCTGCGGGACAGTGAGCAGGATATTGAGCCAGCTCGCAATAACCTGCAAATAATATGTCTTAAGTATGTTAAGTATATACGTATTAAGTATGCGTACCTATGAAGACAACACCGCTACGAGAATAAGATTAAAAGCTACATTTCAGCTGTTGGTATGATTTAAAAAACTCCTTTTTTTATCTAATAGTCTAGCCCTTGACCACTATCTCACTTGATGGTAAGTGATGATGTCGACGAAGATGTTATTCAGGCTATGAATCCTAAACTTGAGAGGTCACGTATGATAAACTCCCCGCTCTGTTCTAGATTTTCCCAAATCCAAAAAAGGTTTCAGCTACAACTACACAGCCGCTTTCTGCTTCGAGCCTAGCTGAATGCAAAACTGTGAACGAGATAAATAACTTTAATTACACTTACAATTATTACGGTGGAAATTATCTATGAGTCTCCGGCCGAAATAAACCCCAGAAACTCTCAGAAAAAAACATCATTTTATTGGAAAACCGGAATGACAAGAGTTTATATTCTTACTGCTATGTCGAATTACGGTAAGCTACCCCGTGGGGTGCCGGGTTAGGATTGCACCTCCCCATATCTTCCCATGGCTGTCATAAGAAGCGACTAAGGGAAAAATACTGGAAGATGGGTACCAGCGCCTTCTAAAGAACTACCAACATACACTGCGATCCCCAAGACGCCTGCCAAGCGTGGGGATTATGACATATACCCCCTTAATAGGGGAGGCTGTGTTCAGCAGTGGACAATCCAGCTGTTACAGTAATATATATATATATTGTTGCGAACATGCCATTCGAAGCATAATTAATCGGTTTCCTTAATGATTCTTCTGAGGTGACACAGTTACTGTCTTAGTGACTGTCTAACTATAGCGTATTTTATGTGTGAGAAAATCCTAAAATATGCTCGTAGCTTCATATAACCTGTACCTAAATATTGGAAACCCAAAATAAACCAATCATGTAAAAAATTAACAGTAATAGTTTTAGAAGGTTCTTAGTGGATTTTTCTATATCTGCTGCTGTAATTTCATGGATTGGTGACAACTAGTAGGTAGTAATTACAAACAAGCGCGTTCGTGCTTCGGAGAGCACATTAAGACGTCGACCGATTGTTGTCTTAGGGTGGCAGTCGTTACAGCATGGTGAGCATGATTTTAAAGCATTTTTGGATACCCACTTTAGGCTGATCAACATCTTCGACTACATCGTCAATTACCAGTAGGTGAGACAGAAATCAAAGGCTTCCAGCAAAATAAAAAAGGTTTCCCGTAAATATGGGTTATTCTTATTTCGCCACAAAATAAATTCACCACGACAAAATGTACTCGTGATTGACTTATCACTAAAAAAATATAAAGATATATTAATAATAAAGAACAGACAGCGGATATTGCTCTAATACCAATAACTCTTGGTACACGATACGTATCGGCGATTAATCGCTAATAAAATAATCTTTCAATTAAAGACAAGCGTTTTTCTCCAATGTTCTGTTTCTGATCAGGTTATATGAAAGCTAAATGAATTGAGACAATCGTATTTAATCTTAACTTATTCAGTAAGTCCCTCCATTCTTCATCATATAAAAACGAACTGGCTATCCAAAAAGAATTCCAATCTATTGTTAACATCTAAAAAATATTTAAATCATATTGGATCACCGATAAAAACACTGGAATTCATAAAAGAATCAAATTATTAAGTTTATTAAACATACTGCAATGTATTCTGTAATACTTTGTCAGTTCCTAGGTTTTAGAACCTTGATCAAGATATTTTGTTGCTATCGGAATTATGTGATGAATATTTATTCAACATAATTTTACCTTAATAAACCTCAATGTTATTACATTTTAGAATATTTTTTATCGTCGAATATTGTCAGTCCATCGGAAATTAATAATATTTATGTCTTTGTTCTTTTTGTGCCAGTATATATTGATTGTTTAACTTAAGATTAGGTATGCATAATTTAGGAAGTTATTTTGAAATTGTAGCCAATATCAAAGGATTTAAATTATTTATAGCATTTATTTTTTTACATGAAATATTAAGCCACGATTTGATAATGCGTGTAATACATACCAACCGATATACAGTCTGACATCTCACGGGCACTTATTTTAAATAAAGCGGTTGTATAGTTCGAGCTGAAAGCCTTTTTGGATTTGAGAAAATCTAGAACAGAGCGGGGAGTTTATCATACGGGATCTCTCAAGTTTATGATTCATAGTTAGCCTGAATAACATCTTGGTCCACATCATCACTTACCATCAAGTGAGATAGTGGTCAAGGGCTAGACTATCAGATACAAAAAAGCAGTTTTTCTCATGACATCTCACGGGCACTTATTTTATATAAGTGCCCGTGAGATGTCGGACTGTATATCGGTCGGTATCTATTACACGCATTATCAAGTCATGGCTTAATATTTCTTGTAAAAAAATAAATGCTATTAATAATTTAAATCCTTTGAAATTGGCTACAATTTCAAAATAACTTGAAGGAAAACTGAACATGCTGTATATTAAAAATGATGGTTGTTCAGACAAACAAGCACGTAACTGACACTCAATATGAGAGCCCTAAATTCTGATCATTGCCTTATATCCATCTACGCAATTTAGTTTGACCAACCTCTACGTATAATTTGAAAATATGCAGTACTTGACTAATATTTTAATGATACATATATATATATTTCCAAAAAGAGTTTATCTATACGAATGATATATAAGCATTCGTTGTAATTAAATTTTCCTGAATCGATAGCAAACTAAAATCAAGGTCTCCTGGTAAATTTGCTTTCTGGTCGTTTGACTATTTAAGAAATAAGGCGGCGATAAGTCACCAAAATATTTGATCCTTCAAAATTGATATACTTCCTGTCATGCTTTTTGTTTTTACTCCAAACGCCTAATCACATGACTTAAATGTTTCCTCTTGTAAATTTGTAATTTTGTAACGCCTAATCAATAGTTTTGTTCTTATTTTACAATAATGTCTGTGATTACTACTAACATATTCACTGAATACCTTGTGTATAAGTCCGACGAACGATACAAAGTGGTAGATTCGCAAAGGTCCACATGTAAAACTTTGTCATAAACAGAGTGGGCAAAAGCTTGTGATTTATATCAAAGCTTGTCTCTAACACTGAAATTCAGAGTCGCATGTAGAATATAGTTCTAACATTCTATGATAGTATACAGTGTAGACAGTTATGTAGAAAAGGTATTTGAGTAAGATTTCTTTAGGTTCCATTAGATGTCAGCTTTGGTATTCATACCTGTTAGGTGTCATAAAAGGCGCCTAATGGCAAGAATATAATGAATAACCAGCATGCCAATACACTCTTTGACGTGAGTAGGGCATTGTTTGACTATGGACGAAGGCTCTTGAGCATCTTAGCGCATTGAATGAACTTTAAAGTAGCACTTATACCCACCGCGGTTAGCCTATGGGGTACGTAATAGTCGACTAAGGTGAACACATCAGAAGGTGGGCAGCAGCGCTTTCTGAGGAACACTTACACTTACTATACACATCTTACACTGCGATGCCCAAGACGCCTGCCAAGCGTGAGGATTATTGCAAATCCCCCATAATGGGGAGGCTGTGTTCAGCAGTGGACAATCCAGCTGATGCAGTACAGCGGGTATACAACCAACAAAAGGATTCTTAGGTTAGTCACCGGCTAATAAATCAAAGTCAAAACTATAACAATGTGTTCATATAAAGACTTCAGGTGTTTTATAGAAATCATATATTTTCGTGTCTCGCTTTCTGTAGTGTGATTAAAAAACAGGTCCATAAGTAGAATTAACATTTTGTCTCCTCAACATTTAAACAGAGTTATATTCACAACAATCACGAATAAACTATAGAACTCGAGAACCTTTCTTCTTCCAGTGATCGGTTCGTTGAGCGATAGCCCACGCCACTTAGATTTCTAAAAGTCAAATCAAATCAAAATTATATTTATGTCCTCCTCACAAAAGTTTGCATACATAATAATACATGAATGGACAGACAAGACCCCCCGTGTGGTGCCGGGTTAGAATTGCACCTTACCATTTCATCCCGTGTGGGTGTCGTAAAAGTCGACTTAGGGAAAAATACTATTAGAAGGGGGGCAGCAGCGCCTTCTTAAGAAGTATGCTATCTTGCACTGCGATCCCCGAGCCGCCTGCCAAGCAAACACCCCCTACATAGGGGAGACTGTGTTCAGCAGTGGACGATCCGGCTAATACAGTTACAGTACAGGACAGACAAGAGTTAAACCTAACTTTGTGAGGGGCTAATAACGATATTCCATACAGCCTCATGAAGTCACATGAAGTCGCGCTGCCTCACTTCGCCTCTGTCCGACATGTTCACATCGTAAGCCTATATTCACTAATATTATAAGCGCAATGATTAGGTATTGCTTGTCGAAACAGAATAATTGTAGAAAAACTTAAGTTTTAAAGAACATGACAAGGACGTTGAAGTTTTAAAACCATAATAATTATTATTATTATACCATGTTAGCCTGGACAACATCTCCGACGATTCCATCACTTACAATAGGTTTAGGTTTTTAGGTTTAAAGATACATATTTATTCTCAAAAAAGACCTAAGTCACTTACATGAGAACAATAATAATTACTTAAATTATAAAATAAGTAAGTCGTTCGTTTATAAAAATTTAGGTAGCTACTCATCTAACAAATTACAACAAGTGATTTACCAAAATATGTTGATTTAACTTGGTTTTGAATGTATTAAATGAGTGTTCACTTTTAATATTTGAGGGAAGTGTATTATAAAGTTTTGCTCCTTCATATGAAATAGTTTTTTTTACCATAGTTTGTACAATCAGGTGATATAGGTAGTAGCTTATGAGCAGTAAAAAAAAAATGGTTTCTGACATATTTACTTAGGTAATGTAAGAGCCTATATGTCAGTGGGAATTAAACAGTGTCTCCTTAAACTAATTGCACTATTTATTACGCCATTACATAGAATATTGTACACTTGTTTCTTCGTTTAGCACTCAATCGTGACTGCCTGTTGTTCCACACGCATTGCACGAGTACGTTATGAAAAAGAAATGAGCTGTGGTTGACCGACGCATTTGATTGGGTGACGCAAATTTATTCAAGGCAATATTTAATAATCGTGGGATAAATCGATAGGCAAGAATAAATCAAAGTTACCAATCATACATTTTAAGTACTGAAAATTAGTATAAATTTAAGGATCATAAATTCAAATAGGTGGTAAACTTAAAGGCTATCTAGTATACCTAACAGTAAGTACTAACATATAAGACTTTGGAATTTGTAAATTTATACATAATATACACGAGAACCATTTTTAAGTCAGATTGTTGATGCCAGGTAAGAGATTTGTGTTACAGAAGGCAAAGCCAAACCGGAACAAATCTATTTACGGATGTTCTGGTATATTATTATAAGGCCTGTCATAACGTATGCATGGTGGGCAATCAAAAATACGGATATGTCATGATCAAACACTCATAACATAGTGTTTTATGTATCAAGGTATGGAGAAAGAATAATAAATACGTAAAAGTCTGAAGTACTAAGATACAAACTGATAGAGTACGGTAGATAAAACAAGACTCCACTCTCTCTAGACTCTGAGCAAGAAGGATATGATGAAAATGGAAATATTTTAGTGTCACAAAAATAAACAAAATACAGTGTCAAAAAACACGACACACAGATAAAATAATTGGGCTGAAAATCGAGTTGGATTTTTTTATCCATGACATCGAAAACTAGGAAATTTGTAATTTATAAAATGAGTGCATGATACAGCGTTGAATAGCTGCCAATTTATCTACGCTATCAAAACCACGTTGCATGTCTTCCATATTTTTTTCAAGAAAACGGGTCTACACGGTCTTAAAATTTACGAGTTATTTTTATTTTCGGTAGAAAATTAAATTATTTGTCATTACCCGTACGATAAGCTGTGCTATGTAATCCAAGGAGAAGCAGCAATTCTTTTTACAGACAACGATTATATTTATTTATAGCTAGCTTAGCTAAGCTTATTTTTATGTTATTGAGGCGAAACAAGCTGAAGGGCTACCTGATGTTAAGAGGGCTAACCTTTGATGCATTTCGTCACAAGTCACGAATTGTACTGCGCCAGTTACCTTGGGCCATAGTTGTTAAGTCTCATGCGCACAGGCACATGCGTGCATTCATCTAACTAAGGCCTCAGCGATTGCATACAGTGCATCAGAGTGACCGCTCAGCGCAGAACTCGGATCTCAAAACGCTCTGCGTGGGCCCGACGCCTAACAATGTTATCTTTATTTTGCTAGCGTAAAAAACAAAGAAAATGTTCAGTCCGAAGTCTGGAACTGTGTGCCCGGTAGATAGCAAAAGACCGCCATCCTATCCGTGACTAGCGAAATGTGGATGTTACTACCCTGTCGGAAAAAACATTCTTGACGATGTTTTTGTTTTGTTTTATCTACCTAAGCATACGGTAAAGAAATCAAACACCTTAGATACAAACCTAAATAATATTTATTCTGCCTTGATACGATCCCTTCTGCTTAAGAAGTCGAGTATAACTTATATACACAATTTTAATAATGTTAAGATTGCAATAACGCCTGCTAGGCGAATCACGTTCCAAAATTACAAATTTACGAGAGAAAAAAATTATTGTCATGAGCGGGATTCGAACCCGCGTCCATCCACCCCTTTAGCCGTGGTATGTTTTAACCAATTGAGCTAACATGACACAATGACTCATAACTTTAATTCTTGCTCGCGTTCTTCAACCATCGTATCGGGATGGAGAAGATATAGTTCAACTTGCGTTGTACTATACAAACAAGATATACACAATGTCCGCAAAGAAAACCAATAAAGCATGTCACAAAGACTATACCTGCAGGTTAAGGTCTAAGTTATGGAGGTGATATACTTGCCATAAAATGTTTATATATACAAAGGAACGTGTGAAATTCAGTAAAATTGCGACACTTACAAATTACTTTGAACATAGAAATATCTGTAAGTTGTTGCCATTAGCTATAGCGATATCATATTTCACATTTGTATAGGAAGTAAGAATGGCATCTGAGTATTTTTCAGATTAATCATTTTATATATAACTAGCTTTCCGGGTGCGGCTCCAGCCGCGCGTATGTCGGTTATCGCGAAAAAACATTAACCTCTTTTTGCGCAGTTGGATAAAAACTATGCTATGTTTTTTCCCGGGTCTCAAACTATTTCCATACTAAATTTCATTCAAATCGGTCCAGTAGTTTTGGCGTGAAAGCGTAACAGACAGACAGAGTTACATTCGCATTTATAATATTATAGTATTGATTGATCAAATTAATCTCGACGTTCAATCACGTTTTGAATCTCTACGCTTTGTGTTTACATGTAACGCAACCGTTGTTAACGATTATCTCTCTCGGTTATATTATACTTGATACAGAGCCATGGGGTTTGAAACAGTTATACTGATCCTTAAGCAACGGAAGCATATTAACAAAACTCCGCTGTATTTCACGGGTAGAAAATTAGTAAATGCAATGAGTTCACATCAAGAGCCATAATGTCCATCCTTAACAAGTATAAATTAATTGAATATTAAAAAACCCGACTGCAAATGATTATTTTCTGCAAGTGTTTAATCGTGCCGTTCAAATTAAAACTGTAAGTTTTATATATTTATGGAATCGTTTCTTAAAGCCCTTAATTTTGATACCCCACTCGATGGGTTTGCGAGATAAAAAAAAATCTCACAGTATTGCGTCTACAATTCGACAAATTTTTTTTTATTACTTTTTTATGTACCTAGTTTCACCTGGGCTATTAAGACAAATCTAATGATATATTATACATTCAAATTGGTTAAACCGTTAAGAAGTTATGGTGGAATAAAGAAACTCACAAACATGCATACATACATACATGAACCCTTAAAACATAACTCTCCTTTTTTTGGGCAATAGTGTAAAAAAGGCTAACATTTGGAGATTACCATAAAACCCACGTTTGGTAGGCGTCTTGAAGATCAAAGTATATAACGGCAGTTCTTTAGATGGCGCTTCTGGCCAGGTTTTGCTACAACAACTACATAAAAACTGTTAAACATACAAACAGAAAGCAATACGATTCCAAACGCGATTGAATGTTGGGATTGAATGGATATTGATCAATCAATCCCAAATCATTCATTGTAATATAAAGGATAATCTGAAATTACGCGCTATCGTTGTGTACCGGTTTCCATTCATACCCACTCAATGCCTCAACAATTGATATCAACAACACCTTACGGCAACCAATTACGGGGTAACATCAATTTTCATTGTGTTACGTTTTTCACAAAAACAAAAATATATTAGCATGTAAGGTTGAGAATGGCAACTTAGTCACAAGAAGAGCTGCCTAAACGCTCCTTTAAAAAATACTGGCAACGGCTTATGTGTCTTAAGTTTCCAGATGGTTATTCATTATGCCCTATCAGGCTCCCAACATAGTTAATGATGTTCCAATTAATTCCCCTATATATGTGTAAGAGGGCGAACCTAAATCAAAATCTCCGTGTCCATGTTTAGAACTCCAGGATGAACAAATTATTGAGTTTCACCGACACAGAAAATTGTCAGTAAAATACAGTCTGGACCTGTGCCCGGTAGACGGCAATATTCTCTCATCATATCACGTGCGTGCTTGAACACTAATGCTTACCCCCGTCTGTAAAAAAAGACTATATGTTAACAAATTATGTTTGATTAACATAAGCATTCCTACCGTTTTGGAAGTCAAGTAAAACTTATGCACACAATGTTAACCAAAGAGAAACAATAAAGCATGAAGCAAAGAACCTTACGCTTACAGTGTCTAGAAGGTCTAGGTCTAAGTAATAAAGGTGACATACTTGCCATAGAATGTGTATTTATAAAGAATATAGAAAGCTACCTTAAAAAGGCTGCCGTGGGGAAAGATTTTGTAATTAATTATAGTACCTAGCCAAATGATATATCGCGAAATGCCCTGACACGATGTGATCCAATTATATTCAGAATATAGATAAAGAGTAGAAATGGATAATATATAAAGTAACCTCTAGACGCCACTTTTTCTATCAAATCAAATGATTTATTTGCAAGAATACAATAATTAATGTACAGTTTGAGTTCTAGTGTAAAATGCGTTGTTTCTGTATTCTACCTGCAAGCAGACGTGCAGGTATTTAAAGCTAATGCTAAAAATATTAACAATTTAATCAAATGAATACAAATATCTCACTAAAATTCCATATATTCTTTAATACTATAAAATCAATTTTCTAATAACCACTGACTTTACCTATTCCTATAAACATAACCCTCTCACAGTTTTTTTTCGTCAGGTAATTTATTACAAACGTAATGCACATATTGTAAAGATTTTTTATTTATAATCCACTAGAGTGAAGCCGCAGGACAAACGGCAGCATGTTGTATCACTTTATTGAAACGTATGCTCATCTGTTACTTTTTAACTAAAATACGCCAATTTTGAATCGTAAGTCACTAACTGAGAAATTTCAGTCCATATCAGAATCCTCAAGTCATTTGGCGTATATCGGAAGCCTTTATAAGAAGCTTGATTGTAGTACGTCTGCCATGGTCGCGTCTGCTTTACTACTCTAGCATCTACTTAACTAAATCATTTAGGGCCCGTTAGAACCTAAGTTTTAAGAGCTATGTTTATGGAACTATATTAATTTACTTCCGCGCGTCTCTCAACATCCTCCATAACTTTTGTAAGCAGAATATGAAACGCAATTTCGTGAATATATATTTCTATGTTTAATCTCGTCCTTATTCAAAGGCAACAGTGATTATAAAGGCAGTGCGTGTCAGTAATCAATCAGGGTTGCCGAGCGCGATTAAGCCTTCAAATTAATATGCTTAGCGGGAGTAGCTATAGAGCCTTCAGAGCGCTTACTTAAGTGCTTGAGGTCGACGAATTGGATGGATTTGTAGTTTCTAGCTTCCACACAAGATAGATTAGTTTTCCTATGCTACCGGACAAAAGTTATTATAAATATAGGCTCAGATTACGTTAAAAGCTCAATCATCAATGTTGTTTAACTTAGTTTATTCTTAAAAAGGACAAGCTGAGCTCCGCTACAAGTGCTTTACGACCTCGTGCTTTTTGAAGCGCTCGTAGCGAAGTTTGCTTAGCCATTTAGGTTTTTATGCATCTGATAGTTTGACAAACTAAGACTAAACAAAATAATCGTATCTATAAATAATATATTTAATTAATTAGTTTAACTTTGTGAAATAATAATACATATATATATATATATATAAATTTTAAATACAACATTTAGCTAAGCCCTGTGATAATTTATGAAATGAACCAAATCTATTGTAATTTTGAAGCAATAAATAGTTTTTAGCCGTCAGATGTAAAATTTTAGTAATTAAGTGCATTTTTATTCAAATTAGTAGAAACGCAATTAACTGATATTAACTCCGTTAATTTTCTATCCTTAGTGAAGTATGAAAAATGCAGAAGCATTCTAATCCATGGAGGCAATGCTGTGAGCATTAATATCACGCGTCACATTGACCACGCGGTCTGATTTCTTTTGGAAAATACGATGAGCTTCCGGTCCTCACAGACCCAACGTCAAAGTGTCCAAAGTAGTGTGCTGGTGATAGTGGGCTGGTACATTTAGACTTCTTGTGAGTCTGCAATAGTCTATAAAGTTGTCAAGAAGTTAGTCCGAATCTGAGTCTTGGCGTCACCCGAATTAAAATTTATAAAAAAATACTCTATCAAGTTAATACTTATTACCTTTTTACTTATTATTACTTCTGTGCCAAATGTGTATCGAATTTAATTGCTCAGAAAAATGGCTCAAAAAGACTCCCACAAAACTTACAAACAATCAAGCCCGTATCTGCACAAAACCATCCCTACATAGAACATATCCGTAATAAAAATGTGAACCTTTGAAGTTGGCAATAAAATAACATTAAATCAGTGACTGCAGGACAACGAACCAGTTGTCAGTGGAATTATTGCCGCCATATTATCTATTTCTGCCGCCAATAAGTAATGTTCCCATCACTGTGTTCCGGTACGAGTTTGGGTGCTGAGGAAGTAACAGGCATATGAGACTTAACATATTTATGTCTCACGACGATAAGCGTAGTCCGAACCGGACTACGCTGGCTCAACTCTGACGAAATGCATCTATTACAGGCAGAGATTACCGGCGATCACCAAGTGGGCCTCGTACTTTTTCCGTTACAATCCCATCAAGATTTATTATATATATAATCATAGATATGCGAATTTAGATTGAAACCCTAGTACCTTAATTTCAAACGATTGATTTTCAGTTGTTTCATGATATTTATGGATTAGGTTTCATCTGTTTAGATAGATCTAGATGATATAATTTACTTAGGGCCTTTTTCAGAATGTTCGAGTAAGTTCCGGTTTTACTACCCAGAACATATTTAATAAATAAAACACTATCTTTTCGTTTCACATTCATCGATTTAGCCTATACATCGGTTAAAGATTGAAACGCGCTGCATGTTAACTGTCATTTTTATCATTCTATTATTCTGTGTTGCATAGCAACCCGAAACTTTATTATTAAATAAAATAAATAAATAAAATAAAATTCATTTATTTCAGATATAAATCCATATTGTACACGTTAAATTAGCATTTGAAAATAAGAATTTTAAGATTTTGAATTACATCACATGTCATACATATTATAATTCTTATCTATAGTTAGTCATATTTTAATATATACATTAATGTCAATAATAAAAATACAATAATTTAAAGAACAAAAACAAAGAAATTGAAACATTTAGGTGTTGCCTCATCTTAACTTATATTTTGGCTTCGATCCGGAGTGCTCAATATGCAACCTGGTCCAGTGCTGCATTATTGAGCAATCCAGATCCATTCTGGAGGCAATCAGCTGCAAGTGGCTGTTGGAACTGTCCCGCACGCGGCGAATCAGGGAGGCAACACGTTTGCGCACTATAGCCCCAAAACTTTCTAGACGTGCATCTGCAAACATCCCCGATGCGCTACACCATGTGGGCAGCCCCACCAGCGATCTGTAGGCATTATTATACTGTATGCGCAGGGTGTTGTGCGAGTTTTTTGTATAACATACCCACAGGTTGCACGTGTAAAAAGACTGGCAATACGCCCTGAAAAGCGTTGCTTTTACCTGTTTCGTACACCGTGCAAACCTGCGAGCCAGCATATTTGCTCTAATACACAACGCCCTGCGCTCTCTTTCCATGTCTACGTCATCTGCGAGCGACTCAGTAACCCAATGTCCCAGATATTTAAAAGTGGATACTACTTTAAGGCCATATCCATTGAGCTCTATAGGTGGTACTGTGTATGTTTTTGAGCCCGATTTAAAAACCATAAGCTCACTTTTAGTGGCATTATATCTGAGACCATGAGCCTCTGCGTATCGCTCGCAGATGGCGATGAGCTTCTTGAGGGCTCTGACTGATGGGCCCAGCAGGACCATGTCGTCCGCATAGCTGATATTGTTCACAAACACTCCATCAACCGAGCAGCCGACACCGGCACCGCTGAGCTCACGAATCAGACTATCCATGTACAGGTTGAAGAGGACGGGAGACGTTAGTCCTCCCTGTCTGACACCACATTGCAACCTGTACACTTCCGATAGCGACCCTGACCATTTCACTACATTGTCCTGATTACCATACCAGAATTTCAGCAGTTGAATAAGCTCCACTGGGAGGTCCGTATCTTCCGCCAACTTCTGCCAAAGCCTGTCATACGCTACCAGATCAAAAGCCTTAGATAAATCTAGGAAACAGGCGTAAACAGGCGTGCTCCTGCTGGTATAGTACTGGACAGTGTGCTTGAGACTCAGTATAGCTGCTTCAGTCGAAAGCCCGGGTCTAAACCCAAACTGAGCATCATGCAACTTAACATGCTGGCTCAACTGAATCTCAATCACTCCGTCCAATACCTTGGCAATAACCGTTGCGAGTGATATGGGTCTATAATTACATATACTGGACACATCCCCCGTCTTATTTTTGGTAATCGGAACCACTAAAGTCTTCATCAGCGCCTCGGGCAGGTATGAGTGACCGATACAGAGGGTGAAGAACATAGCGAGCACCCTCGGCAGATGAAACCCTGCATGCTGCAGGTGTTCAATGCTTAGTGAGTCATGGCCTGGGGATTTTCCTCGCTTCATGTCCTTCACCACTTTTGCCACCTGCTTCGCAGTAATTTGCATTATTGGTTCACCCTGACGCTCACCGCAAATCGCATCAGTTTCGGTATCACTCAAAGCCAAAGAAGACTCCACTATAAAATGATCTCTGAACATGTTGGCAATCCGGTCAGTGTCGCTAATGCCCTCAATACTTACGGGAACGCTCGGCCGTGGATTCAGCTTGTTTGTCTCTTTCCAAAATTGCTTAAAATTCTTAGCGTTGTGCTGTGTCGCTAGTATATCCATCTTAATCTGAGTTTCATTGTTTTTGCACCATTTTAACTTACTTTTAAAAACTTTCCGCGTTTTTTTCATTTCATCAAAAATACGACCTTTTCTAGGCTTACCGTAGTCAACCCATTCCTGAAAGCGCAGCCGAGCTTCCCTATGTGCCTCTTTACAATGCTTGTTCCAGCCAGTGACATTTCTTTTCTTTTGTCCAACTTTACTACAACGTTTTGAACATTTCGATGCAGCATCTTTCAAAAAACCTACTATTGTGGAATACATTTTATCAAGAAGAGTCCTATGTTCTAAATTGCTACACGCTACATCTGCACACATATGAAGCTCTGCAGGGAAATTCACATCACGCAATTTGGACGAGCATAGTTGCCAATACTGCTTAATTTGAGCCTCATCCCTCTCTCCCCAGACCGCATCGTCTAGTACGGAGCTTCTTTGCTCGACTTTGGGCACAACAATGTCTAGGTTACACGTCAGTTCCAGAGCAAAATGGTCCGACCATGACATCTCGTATATGATGTTCGCGTGCAAAATGGATTTTTTTGCTACCTCAGTCGTGATCACGTGATCCAGCCATGACGTAGAACCGTGCGCGTCACTCAAATATGTATAAGAGCACGAGTTATTATTTTTATATAGGTTATTAAACGTAACATATTATTAAACTCCGTTTAAGACATACTGTAACCTGTAAATATTTCATAACAGTATAAAGGTATATAATGAAAGTAATTTATAAACGCAAATAAAGTTTAACAACTTCAGAAGCTTGAAGCAGTACGCGTGGTTGAGCGTATAATGAAGTAAAGTCTTGAAGCCGCGGGACAGTGAGGTATTGAGTCAGCTCGCACTAAGCTGCAAATACCGACGTCTTACGTAGGAACTAACCCATATAATTCTCGCCGTGAATGTGGGTATGTTAACATTTTCCGCAATACTTACATGTCTATGATGCTACGTAGCTATGAGGATAATACCGCTACGAGACTACGATTAAATGCCACATTTCAGCTATAAGTAAAGTCTAAAAACTGCTATATTCATGGTGGAAGGGTATTTTACGAACTACCACCTGGCTCTTAAATATCAAATCTGTGGCTAAGCATCTTTTTATAGGATAGGATGACAAACATTGGCGGTAAGAGATCACCATTGCCCACGGATAGACGCAACACCAGAGGTCTCGAAAAAACGTAGCTAACAAACCTAACGTAGCTTAAAAACCTATTGCACTATGTTCAATTTTTATTTTATAGCATAGAGGTATTCCTCATAGCACACGATCGACGAGAATCAAGATCTCTCTCGATCGTTCGCTCAAGAGATGCTTCGTGTAGAACCGACACACGTCGAAAATTCTTCCGGTTTGGCTGAGTGGCGTTTGTAACGTCACGTCAGTTGGTAATTCGGAATTTTCACTATAGATATATTAAGTGACAATTCCGCCTAAATTTTAAGCTATTGCATAGCTTCTATCGCGGGCCTTGAGCGTGGAGACCGAATCCAGAAATTCCACTCCGACCGGCACAGCGGTGATACTATATTTGATCAGCGCCTCTACGGTGCGTAAAAGGAACTAAATTCTGTCAGAAAAAAGGTTTTGACAACTAACGTGTCGAGATTTATAATTGCATAAGTTGATAAAAAATTCTAACGTAATAGCTTTACCGCGGCAGTTACCGAGTGCCACATGTCTTTTTTCTCGTTTATATTGATTCTCGTATCGTATCAATTTTTAAGCATTTATCTTAAATATTAATTAAATGTTTTCTTAAAGATTTAATTATAGCTATAATGTAGCTAAAAGAAAATTTATAATGTTGTTATGGTATATTAAGTTGAAGTACGGTTTGTGCCTGAAAGGACTTTTGACCGGTCCATGCAGCTAGAAACTTCAGAAAGTTTTGTAAAGTCAACGTGGCCCCGTTTTAAACATTAGTGAATTCCGGAATAATATTGCTTGGTTTTATGTAACTTGGAGACGATGTTCTGTACTACTTAGTAATTTCAGCGAACCATCAAAAGAGAAGTTAGTTAAGAACTTGGCTTATATATGTTGGTATAGCCAAACAACATTATCGGAAATCGGGATTAGACTCAGTTTTTCATATTATTTCAAAAGAAAATATATTTTTAATATTTTTATTTTTGCAATAACACAATACATGTTCTGCGGATCACTCTTTGCTCTGCCCCATACGATGGTTAAAGAACGATAAGAAACTTACAGTTAAGACTCATTGTCATGTTATCTCAATCGGTCAAAGCATACCCCGGCTAAAGGGGTGGATGACGTGGCTTCGAGTCCCGCACATGACTTTAATTTTTCATCTAGTAAATTTGTGCTCTTGTAAAATATCTTTTCATGGGTTATTTTGCATCAACAAATTAAGAGTGAATAAGACAGTAGAATTTACTTATATTATATTTAAATTGATGTATAGCAAACTATAGCTGTAACTTTTTTTATATAGTGGCACTATTTTTCTTTCTTACGGCACTATTTGTCACTATTTCAGCTCTATTTTTTGGATGAGGGATACGTACATTCCGTCTATGGTGACGTACAGACATTGCATTACTTTCTTTGTATCTAAAATACCAGCCTTAATCCGCAGATTACACTGCATAAAACCAATATTCCAGTATACCTTCAAACTCCTATACAAGGTTCTCATTTGTGGTTATACATCACACTAAGTACCCTATTCCAGAAACGATGCAGTCGCATACAGTTGTAGTTGCCACTGCACTTGCAGAATGTGATTGCAATCAGTGTTTTTGCTTAATTTGCAAATGGGTCTAAATGATGTGATGCTGTCCAAAATTCACTGAATATTATTTATTATTCATAATAGGCTCGCGTTTGACCACACCCTGGCTTATGTAAAGCATTGGTGTGGTCTAAGATGGAGCACGCTTACCTAGATGAAACCTTTTTAGCAAGAACGGTTTTGTATATGCGGCTGTGCCGGTATAGGCCATTAAACCTCTACTAACTTATACAGAACTGTCTTATAAAGAAATGCTTTATAATTCCAGGAGCTTTGAGAAAGATGAGCACACAAATATTTGAGGTCTAGAGAAAACACTTGAATTTAAAAAAGGACCAAATAATTATGTTATAATAATGACTTTTAATACAGCTTGTATTACTTTGTCTGTTCTGATGGGATACATAATAGTGGAACTGTATGGAAAATTTAGTGTCAAGATGCATTCAATGTTTAAAATATGGCGACATTACGTTTCTGTAGAAAGTACAGTCTGTGGTTGTACTTTAAAATCTCTTACAAGATTTAGTTTTAAACAGGCAGTTTTAAGCTTCTATCACAGATCAAACACCTTTCTTGTCAAAAGTGTTCAAAATAGTCTTTGATGTCTATGAACATGACAAGATACATTAAACGCAGACTATTCACAATTTAAAATATTGTTTTCGCACTGACTTAACATTTGAAGTATTATCATTTGGTTTTCATAACTCGTTCGTCTGAAGTGGCACCAAAGTTACTGGCTCAGTATTGAGTGTTTATGTGTATGAGAAAACCCTTAAATATGCTCTACGCTTTGCCAAAATATTGGATACTCAAAATAAAGCAGTCACTCACAATTTATTTGAACCATAATACATAATACCACGCCAAGTAGAATATATGTCGTCAAGCACCTAACGGTGTGTTCCGGCAGCTGTCCTTGGGCCAGTAATTCTAGTTTAGCTTGAACAATATCTTTGACTGCATCCTCACTAACCGTTAGAGAGATCAGAGCTGTCCAGCAATAAATCAGTCTCCAACTAGGGAAACCTGTGTTCTTTTATATCACATATTAATATAATAGTCAAAAATGTATTTTTCTCGTGAATAACCCCCCTAACATAGCTCAATTAACTTAAGAATATCATATTCAATCCTATTGGCTGTACAGAAAGAATTACAGTGTATAATAATAACAAATATTGAATAAATATTTTAAGGAAATATGTTATTAATATTTTAATAAATATTTACTATCATTAGTAGGTATATCATAATAATTACATTAATGGTCGAACATAAATATAAAATTATAATATTTAATAAAACATTTAAAAACTATAAAGATATTATTAAAATATTAGTTGTTATTAAATAATGGATTGCCGCAAAGTAACGCCTAGATCTATTCATTATTACAATTTATTGTTTGTCCTAAAGAGATAAACAAAACTGAAAAGGTATTAGAGCTCGATGTAATAATTTGGTTCGTTTAAATTAAAGTACATGACTTTAAATTAAACGAAGTACCAAATTATTAAGTTTATTATAGGTACTGAAATATATTACGGCGTATTTGTGTACAGATTTGTCAGTTCCGAGAATTTAAGAGGCCTTTTACATTTTGCAGTCCTCTCACTCGCACATTTAAAGATAATTTCAAATAGAAAAAAATTGGTAATGATTTTTTAAAATGTTGTCTGACATCATTTTGCTTTTTGTGACTATAGATGGTTTCAATATATTTTTATTTTGTAACAATATGTTGAGTCCAATTAAAGTTAGAGGCTCAACATTTTCATTAATAAATTACGCGTTTTGGATCCCCATTACAGATATTAACTTTGAAATTTGTCGAGAACATCTATAGTCGCATGCGGCGAAATAATGTCAGACGACATTTTAAAAAATCATTGCCATATTGTAGCTATTTGAAATTATGTCTTAAAGTGCGCGTGAGAGGGTTGCAAAATGTAACAGGCTTCTTAAGAACTTATTAGTAGAAAACGATACTTTGTACGTTCTTAAGTAATTCAAAGTCAGGTTGAAAACACACTATTCAATATTAAAAAAAACACAGTATTACATGTCTCAGTATCTGCAGAAAGACGACTACAAAGTTTCTCATATGAAATAGCTTTAAACATATTTGCGTTTTGGATATTGGATGTTATTTTTGTATTTAGTTTTTGATCATTTTCAGTTAGAGTTTTTTAATTCAATATTTTAAAATAGTAAAAGTACGGACAAAACTAATCAAATCGTGACTTGTAATTTCACAAAAAAACTGCCAAGTGCGAGTTAGACTTCATATATTAACCTTTTTTTGTTTTAACGTGCGCGAGTCCGACTCGCATTTGGCCAACTTTTGTATTTGTTGTTATAGCGGAAACAGAAATACATCGTCTGTGAAAATTTCAACTGTCTAGCTATCACCGTTCTTGAGGTACAGCCTGGTGACAGACGGACGGACGGACAGTGAAGTCTCATTAATAGGGTCCCGTTTTTACCCTTTGGGTACGGAACCCTAACAAAAGGTGCAAGTAATATTATATTAATCCCGTGAAATTACACAAAAAATTCCATTCTACCTGAATTAACCAAGAATCATACCTATAATTTAGTTGATTAATATAATCGCGAACTGCACTGCGCTCGTTACCCTGGCATATACTTGTTGTTCTCATGTATCTGTAATTTTACTGGCTCTCAAAGACTTTATTGTTGTGAATATTATATAAATATTTCAGCGCCATTCCAACAACGTAAGCAACATTTCAGCCAAATCTGTAGGCAATGGGCAAAATGTAGATTAAAATAAAAATTATTTTTTACAAATACAAAATGTAAAGCAGATTTTACAAAACATGTCATACCTGCAGATAGGCCTTTTTTAAAATTATGTTCCTGAACCAAGTGCATTTGTGCGTTGAGCTGTCTGTACTTGTATATTGTATCTGCCAAGGGAGGGTTTGCCATGTTCCCCACGCTTAGCCCTTCGTATCGGGGATCGCAGTATAAGATAGCAGTTCCTCAGCAAGCAATGCTTCCCACCTTTCGGTATTTTACCCTTAGACGCCTCTTACGACACCCATGGGGACAGGTGGGGATATCATTCTGCCTGGCACACTACGAGCTTTGAAGGCGTTGAACTACCAACGACAAATTTTGAATAAGCAGAACTCCTCATAGCATCTTATCATAATATAAGAAGATTAGCAGAAGGGGTAAACTCGTATTTTCATTTCATTTTAAAAATCTGTATCAGCCGGTTTATCTACTGCTGCACATAAAGGAGGGGGGGTTCCATAATCCACACGCTTAGCAGGTGTCTTGGGGATCGAAATTTAAGATAGCAGTTCCTCAGAAGGCGCTGCTATCCACGTTCAGGTATGGGAGGGGATGACATTCTAGTCCGGCAACCTACGGGTTTGACTAAATGATATAAGAATATTCAATATCTCAGAAATGTTATGTGGTTTTTTTTTAATTATGTATACGTAGAATTACAGTAGTAGTAAACAATAGCAGTTACAATATCAGCAATGATTTAAATCTACAATATTCACACAATGGCTGTAACCGAATCTCGATTATTTTTAAGATTTATCGCATATGCCACTGTCTGGTAAAAATAAATGGGTTTGAGTGACCACAGTGACCCAAGCTCTGGCAAAAAGTAATGAATAAAGTTAATAAAGAACCACGTTTTAATTTACTGTATCACTGGATTGGATTTAAAAGCACATTTATAGTGGCTCATTTACACTGACAAACTTAAGATACTCGTACTAAATTACAAGATGTTGAAAATATTCCAGAAGAAAACATATTTAGGAGCATTGCCATAACGTCAAAGTCAAAATCATTTTTGTATTTCATTTTTGTCAATGACTTAAGAGCGTCATAGACGCTCCTATGTGATATGACATCACATCACATAAGAGCGTCTATGACACACTTATGCTATGTTGTATGTCTTATGTGTATCAATTTTTTTATAATATTTGTTTGAATTACATGGATGACAGCTAGCTTAGCAGAGGCGGATGGCAGGTGAAATTAAAGAAAAAAAATTTTTTTTTACGTAGAACTTGACATTGCACTTTACGGTAGTCAGCAGCCAAGCAATAGTTCTAAAACATTATGAAGTCAACACCCGTGGTAAGATTTGAACCAAATATCACCACAACACGGCAGCTGCAGTTATCTACCTTCACTTCAAGTATATTTTAGAGTTAATAGGTAGGTATTTGAAAAGTGGGTCATGGTTTTTCACCTAAGGCTCGAAATAGTTTTTTCTTGATCTTCAATCAGTGGTCCTCATCCGTGGGAATGGCTGGGCGACGCATCGACGTGTCTGGCATAAGAGAAAAGATATTTGGATTTGATAGATTCAGCCGATGAAAAGGTACGGAATACCTGTGTGCGCTTGAATTTGTTTTGATTTATCGCTGGAATATAAGAGCCAGTCAGAGTATTAATTTATAAGATATCATTGATTTATAGGATATAAATTTAATAGAATTCGGATCTACAAAGAGTTAAGATTTCATAACAACACTTAAGCATAGGTACTTAAGTAACAAACAGATGAACGTTAAAATTACTTCAAAACCGCAAAATACTTTTGATTCCAAAAGAAAATAAATCGTCTACATATTTTTAACCAATTTCCGGCCTGTTTCTGTAATTCGTATGTCGTTGCAGTATGCTCTATTGCCATAACGTGAATAGCTGTCGTAAATCCGGAAGTCACGTACCTAGTTCTCGTTCGTCTAGCTCCGTCGTGCTAAGAGGTGGAAGTCGATCAGGTTTTGTGCTATCGTACCCGTGGATAATCCAATCAGTTCTTGCTGGGGAAGCTTTAAACTAGGCAGCGCCTACGAACGTGTCTTGATTGGATATATATTAGAGATACTTCCAATGTAACCACTTGTTCAAGACCAGGTTTTAATTGGCGTACATTTGCTGCTCATGCTCATTATTTATAATAGATGTAAGCAAATAAACAAAGTGGTCATTGGTGGGTTAACTAACTCATTTACTAAGGGCTAGACAGTTGCTTAATTAGCAGCTAGTTGCAGGCAAATTAGATTAGTCGTCAACGATCAAGTTCTCTCCGATCGGCTTGACCCTGCACTGCTTAGAGATGTAAGACCACTCTCCACCTGTGCCGTATCTATCACGAGGAGTGTTGTTAAGAACTGCTCGATCTAGTACCTGCAGCTGAATGTCGGACGTCCCTACAAGGCATGATGTTTTATCAATTTCATGTCGACGTCTAGAAGTCCACAACCTTGGTATTTTCCCGGCATTTTCTGCCACTCACTGCAACAATATGGAACCGGCTACCATGTATTTCAGGCCTATATTTCCGATATGACTTAAGAAGTTTTCAAGAAAAAAGTATAGTGTAGTTACTGTACGCGCCCCTGCACTTGTTGATGGACCAATTTTGTTGTGAGCACTCCTCGTATACAGGTAACCTTGTTTTACTGTATCGGCTGGATTGGAACGGGATTATTATTCTCATGCTACATACGATGCTATATTCGGTTACAAGCCCGCGCGACTTTATTACACTTCCGGTATAATTATTTTAAAAAAAACATATTGATGGCCTTAAAATATGGTAAGTAATTGCCGTGATAAACTTTACAAAAATATTTTTACTGGATACACGTTTCTATATGTACTATACCTTCTTACTACCGGAGAGTAGGCGTCATACAGGCGACAATTAATTGTGAACATTCATACAAAAAATACGTATCGTTTTGAGCTTTTTGACTGTACCGTAGGTGTACGGGTAAAAGCTGCACTTTGAGATCTCCAGATACTTGGTTTGAACTCCAGGATGGACTAATTATTGAATCTTTCTGACACAAAATAGATCAGTATAACTGGAATCTGGAACTGTACCCGGTGTATGGCAAAAAGTTTCAATTCCCAATACATGTCTAGCGAAATGTGGATGCTTACCTACCCTTTCGGGAAAAATAGACTTTGATATTTGTTGTTTTTTTCATCTATTCGAGCACCACTTTGTGTTTTGGAAGTTGAGTAAAATTTGTGCACAAGTCGCCAAAGATAAGCTATAAAGTATGTTGTGAAGGCTAGAACCATGAGCAAACATTGTCTGGCGGGTCAAGGTCTATTTAACAAAGGATATTCTTATCATTAAATATGTCGTTTATAAAGAAACGTGTGAAATTCTATGAAAAAAGTGACAAATTAACTTGAATATTGAGAACCTCGTAATTAGTTGCTATTAGGGTAACAGCAATATCAATGGTTGAGTGAGTATGAATGACACCTGAGGAACGCTTGCGCGTCTTTTTGAAATGGGTGACTTCTGATCTATGATGGAAAATCTAGTTATTGTGTGGTTTTACTTTCGACACGTTTTGCCGTGAAGTAGAATATATGTCGCCGAACACCTAACGGTGTGTTCCAGCAGCTGTCCTTGAGGAGTACTAATTCGAGGTTAGCCTGAACAACATCGTCAACTACATTACGCACCATTGGGTGAGATAGTAGTCAAAGGCTAACTTATCAGAAAATGCAGAGTCTCAAAAACACAACTTAATCGCGTATAAATTCGTCGCTAATTAATCACATCGGATTCATGGCTAAAAATCAAATGCATTTTTCATTCGTTTACCCACATTTTATTCGTGATATTGAAAATATGGAACTTTTATTTTTATAAAATGAGTGCATGATGCATTGGTTGAATAGCGCCCAATTTATCTACGCTATCAAAGCCGTGTTGCATGTTCTTCATAATTTTATTGAATGATAACGACTCTGCACGCTTTTAAAATTTATGGTTAAGTCGTATTTTCGGTGGAAAATTAAATCGTTTGTCATTACCGTTACGAGCAGGCCTACAAAGTGACGCAAGGGAAAAAAGTACATTGAATACGCTGAGTTAATTGAATCCCATACTAACGTCAATGTCATTATGATGTTACTGCATATTAGAAGCATTAGTGTTCCTCCAACAAGAGCATTCAAGAAAGATTGTACTCAGCCAAGCCACCTGTCTTTTCATGTGTCGTTCTATATTTCGCTAAGGATAAAACAAATACTACAGCTCCAATTGTACTACGGTTTTATTCTTTTGTCGACAGGGTTAGTCTTTGACCATAATAACGCCTGATAGTTTTTGTGTATTTAACAGGCTTCACTAGAGTAGCCAATATCGTTCAAAGATAGGAACATACCTTACTGCCATGAAATGATTATACTTACTAAGTAATAATACACTTCAAAATTAATTCTAGGAATAAGTGGACCTACAATATTTAATGATCATTGTCATCGGCCAGCAGACGTCCACTGTTGGACAAAGCCCCCCCCCCCCCCCCCCATAGAAAGGCTCAATGAACGGCCATTAGCCTTTTTAGCGACTACTACACTATCGTCCGTACATCAAGTGGGGGTGTGATGAGCAGAATATTTATAATAAGCAGGCTACTATATAAATTTAATTTACTGAAAAAATTATTATTTTTCATATATCATATATTATTATTTATCATTCTACCGTAATTTATTCAAGAAAAGTTTTCAAAGTCGATATGCAGACTTAACATACTGACATCACATCATCAGGGCCAGACTTCCTCAAGTTTTTTCATACTTTTTAATGTTGGAAGTCGTCGAAACATACATAAAGTCAATTTGTGAACCTCCTGCTATTTAGGAAGTCGGTTAACAATAGTGTATATTGCCTTTTTGAATATAACTTCTGAATTAAAACTCAGTAGGTTCGTACTTAGCAGCGTTTCTTTGGTTCATATATTATTATAGTATTATTTTTATTGTGTGATGGTTCAGTACGCCTATATTTACTAGGTTATCGGTCTGGCTATCTTAAGATAACAATTTCAGAACGCTTCGGATGGTCTGATTACTACGAACCTAGTACTGGACGCTGTTCTTTTTGTCAAGGGTAAGTTTTTAACTTAAAGACGGCTAGGTTCTGACTGCTATTTCACCTGTTGATAAGCGATGATGTGATCAAAGATTTCAAATGGCTAGGCTTGGAACAGAAACAGACACTGAAAATATTATGATTTACGTTGTTAAATTTATTGTGAGTATTTTAGGGTGGAAAGTAGTCAAGCAAGCATCCGCATATTGCTACTAAGAAGCTTAAGCCCACGATAAGATTCGAACCAAAGATAGCCTTAACGGCAGCTGTAGTAGTCTACCTTCGCTTCAAGTATATTGTATAGTGGATAGGTACGTATTGGAAAAGTGGGTCATGTTTTTTTCACCTGAGGCTCGAAATAGTTTTTTTCTTGATCTTCAATCAGTGGGCCACGTCCGTGGGAATGGCTGGAGACGCATCGACGTGGCCGGCATATAGAGAACCGGTATTTGGAATTGATAGATTCAGCCGATGAAAAGGTACGGATTACCTGTGTGCTCTTGAATTTATTTGATTCATCACTGAAATATTGGGTCCAGGTTGGAGTATTGAGTCAATATATTTTACTCAATATATAATATTGAGTAAAAGATACGTTTTATTTATACTAACGAATTGGGCAGTCAAGTTTTCCGATGTGATGTGTTTTTTTTAACTATCAAGTTTATCTCAAAACGAGCTTACTGTAGTAGAGCTGCAAATTGTGCACTCTAAATTATTTATTTTAACCGTCGTTAAAGGAGATAAACTTTTCGATTTCTCAACAAAACAATATATAATAATATTATATTCCTTTGCATTCTAATATAATTTACATAGCTTACTCGCATGCTTAGCAAATAATCTAAAAAGTATTTTAAGTATAAGTATTCTAAACTATGTAAAACTTTTTTTCTCGAATTTCCGTAACTAAAGTAAATTTTCTATAAGGTAACTCTAATTTAGTAAAACCTAAACTTTTTAATTTCGAATAAGTCCTTGACAATTTAATGCAACACTTTCTGTTTCCACATTGCATTTTCAATAATGAAAAAATATTATTTTCCTTCATGTTGCTATGCGGCAACAAAAGCTTTTTCATTGCACAATTAATAGAAGATTTTTTTTGTGCAACTCGATGCATGCTCCTCGAAGACCCTGGTCGCAATAAAGTCAGCATTAGGCCCTGCTACTTGCCTCATGATACGATGAGTTGTACGTACAAACTCTTTATTTCAACATGAACCCTAGCTACCGGGAGAAGTGGGACATTTAAGCCACAGTAAGAAAATTTACATCATCCCATTCGCTTGAAAGTATTTTTTTAAATTTATCGCTGAAATATGTTTTATAAAGACGAAACGTATTGATTTTCTAAAGCTATACTAAGCTTATTCTGAAGCAGTCTGAATCACATAATGTAAAAAGTTATCCAATCAAAGGAAATGCATTAACAGCGGTGCTTTCAAATCTGTAAGCTGCTTTCTACACTGTAGTAAAAATCTCTGGAAAAGAGTTAAGACTGATACTCTGTGATCATTGAATATTCTTTTATAACCTAAATTTATGTAAATAATACCACAGACTATCATTCAGTCCCAGAATATTCTCAATGAAATACTGCTTTATTTAATATTTTGACTTGAAAGATATTAATTGAATAGAATCCGGAATTAAATCTAGAAAGAGTTGAGATTCTGTAACAAGACTTACACATAGGAGTAAATAATTAAAAGAGTTAAGACTGATACTCTGTGATCATTGAATATTCTTTTATAACTTAAATTTATGCAAATAATACCACAGACTATGATTCAGCCCCAGAATATTCTCAATGAAATACTGCTTTATTTAATATTTTGACTTGAAAGATATTAATTTAATAGAATCCGGAATTAAATCTAGAAGAGATTCTGTAACAAGACTTACACATAGGTACCTTAGTAACAAAAAAAATTCTATAAATTACTCAAAAACTACTACTATTGTTACTATTATACAATTATGATTTCAGTTGGTAATATTGCCTTATTTTATGCAAACCAACAAGTCTGTAGTATGTAATATGCTATAAATATTGCCATTGCATTGACGTGAATGGCTAATTTATACCTATACCTATATAACCTACAATGAATGAAAATATGCTTCTGCCACATAACATACCTTAGAGCATTGCTGAACTTTATGGACCCTGCACTTGATGGAACAATTTCGTTGTGAACACACTTCATGTACCTACTGGTAACTTTCTTTTAATATATCGATTCATTGAAATTATATTTGAAGCAATTACGGCCGATCAGTAATAGCTATAGACTGCAGTGCCGCAGGTCCATAACTCGATAGTTCGATAGGCCTCGGGCTTATTACGCCACAATCACATAAAAAAGGAACATGTGAAAATCTGTGAATAAAGTATCACTAACATATTGACCTGAATATTGAGAACCTCGTAATTGGTTGCCATTAGATATCAGCGACATCAATTGTAAACGCATTGAGTGAGCATGAATGGCACCTGAGTAACGATTGCGCGTTATTTCAGATTATTCATCGTATTTATCCAATCAATCCCGACATTCAATCACGTTTTGAATCTAATCGCTTTGTATTTGCATGTAACACAACCGTTGTTAACGAACAACTCTCTCGGTTTATTGTATTTTTTTTTTTTTTTTTTTTTTTATGCCTGGTAGGTTAGCCTTTGACCACTATCTCACCTGATGGTAAGTGATGATGTGATCGAGGATGTTGTTCAGACTAACCTAGAGTTACTGGCTCTCAAGGACAGCTGCCGGAACACACCGTTAGGTGCTTGGCGACAGATTTTCAACTTGAGGGTGGTAGCTAGCCAGGCGGGCATTTGCAAAGTGCCCTACCACCATGCTGTAACGACTGCTATCCTAAGACAACAACCGGGACCGACGGCTTAACGTGCCCTCCGAAGCACGGAAGCGCTCAGTAGTAAAGCCCAACCAGCGGTCACCCATCCAAGTCATGACCGCGGCGGACGTTGCTTAACTTTGCTGATCGATTCAGAATGGCTAAGCAAACTTGGCTACGAGCGCTTCAAAATATTTGATACTGGTCTATGGAATTTGAAACAGTTAAGTGGACTTTTTCTGGATGATCTTGATTTTTCGGTTTCTGTATCCGGAAACGGGAACTAGAGCAAAAATCTATAGTGAGCCTCCAATCTATATTAGTAAGTCTGTCTGTTCGTTTGTCCATCCAACTGTTATGTATAACAAAAATATTAATAGGTAATGCGTGAAGAGTATTTTAATAGGGTAGCTCGTTGAACTGTTCACAGAATACTTATCTATTTATTTATTATTAAAACAATACATCTATCCTTACAGGTTATGTCCTAATACAATAGAGTAGTCATCAATATATAATTACAGGTTTAGTCAGAGTCCTTACAATAACAAAAATAGTGTATTGTAATTTGTATCAGTGTAGTAGATTTCGATTTTTAAAAAACATAAAGTTAAAATTAAAAGGGGCCGTCATATAAGAAACTGGTTTTATTAAGGTCTTAGTTCTTGCTCTACCGTAGAAGGCAAAACAGCGTCAAATTTGGTATCTGGCCAAAAGTATGGATTGGACTCCCACCAAGGGTCTTTTTGACAGAAAAATATTTTGAGAAAAATTTTTTTTTTCTTTCATTCTGTATTTGCACGGAACTCTCGGTGTTCAACTCGCACTTGGTTGGTTTTATATTAATGCATGCTAAGAGAATAAACTTATAAAATCTTTCTTTGTTTGAATCAATGTTTGAACCCATCATCTGAGCTGCTGTCCAACTAATCTGAGAAAGTGTATCGTTTACAAAATTGGTATGTTACATACAAACAGAAAGCGATTGATTAGAATAATGAATATACTAAATAATATGCAACAAAGTGCTGTCTTTACAGTTGATATCAGCGATAACTAATGACAACCAATTACGGGGGACTCAATTTTGCGGCAGATTTGTACGTGTTGCTTTTTTCAATGAGTTTCCGAAGTACGAGTATATATATTTATGCAAATTGTTATAAAAAAAATTAATCGAAATTACTCTTTAAGTGAATGTGATAATGTAAATTTTCTTGCCGCCTTTTAAATGTCCCACTTTTGTCGGGAGCTGAGCTTCATGTTCAAATAAAGAATTTGCACGTACAACTCGTCTTATCATGAGACACATAGAGAGCCTGATGCCGACTTTATTGCGACCAGGTTCCTCGAGGACCCTTCCTTGAAAGAACTGCATCGCATTGCATTTTCATTTCTATTTTAATTGTTCGATAAAAATAGCTTTACAGTTGCATCAAGAAGTTTGAATTATTCACATGCAAAAACATGACCTTTTCACCGTGGCAAATGCATCATGGTAACTAAAAAGGTTGAGATAAAATACGTTATCGGAAAACTCGAAAAATAAACTTCAGGCGTTTCTATATTAGACTTTCATATTTTACAGGATATCTACTTTTGAGACGGGGTTTCTGGAGTAGATCAAAGTTGTACCTATAATCTACATAATACTTTTCTGATGCATGACTTGCTTGAAGTTTTTTTGAAATGCCTTTGTGTACGAACTATACCTACACAACTACAGCAACAACAATGAAAGCATTTTGACAACATACAAGCCATTGCATACTTACAGGCAGCGTGCCCAGCATGCTGGCACCAATGCCTCGTTGGATTACAATGCTTATTCGATGAGCGAATACGTGCCAGCATTTTAACCACAAATTGCATCGAACAAGCGCTCTCATAAGTTTTGGGAAATACGATAACCCGGCTGTTACGGACCCAACGTCTTCACACTTTGGTGTAGAGACGTTGGGTCCGTAGCAGCCGGCTCAAATATGTAACCACTACAAAGATAAGCATACAGCGCAGCTCCGCCAAAGTAGCCGCAGCGTCAGCTCTCACATTGGTTTCAAAAAATGCTTAATATGCTACGACGGCGCTAAAGTATACACGCACGTAGCATCCCACACTAAGGGCCGCCCTAACTTCCACGGACCCAGAGTCATTAATTTTTCATTCGTACTTTAATGTATTCTTTTTTACTTCTGTATCGTTCTAAGTTTGTAAGAAAAGATTGTAAAATCCTTTCGGTTCGCAAAATAATCTGCTCATATTTAACATTATTTCTATGTACTTCAAAAGAATATCGTTTCCTACTACAGTAATGAAAATGTTTATATATCTATATCAGTTTTAGTTCCCGATATAACTAATTTTACGTACTTACCATGTCCCAATTTACTAAGTAATCTCCAAGGGAGCGTGATATAATATAAAAATATAATTATAATATGTTACGGTTTTTCATTTTACGTGCATCATGTAATAAATTTTACTTCAACAGAATTATAGCGAAAGTTAATGTAATTGCCATTTGTATTGGCAACCTTTCATCGGTTCGTCAGCAAAACCGTAATATCAAATAATCGAAATATTGATAACTCTCGTTTTATTCATAAAGCGCAATATAAAGCGATGGCATAATATTATCTTGTATGAAATTTTACTGATCTTGAATTTTATTTTGTATTTAGGTTGTTCATATTTCGGTGAAGATAATCAGATTATAGTTACAGTTAGGCTTTGAAACGTAAATATCAGATGATAGGATTTTTCAAATAAGAACATTTTTAATATTAATACATTAATGTAGTCAATCAGCAACTGAAGGGAGAGGCAGCTAGCAAAGTTATAGGAAATAAAATAAAAATAAATGTATAGCAACACAAATTACTAAAGTGTATTGTATGTACTTTTGATGAAATGACATGAGAAAAGTATCTTGCCAGTTTTGTTACTGTAAATAAAAGATTATATTATGATATAATACTGCAACTGGATCCAATATTCTAGTGATGAATCGAAGAAAATTCAAGAGCACAAAGGTAATCCATACCTTTTCATCGGTCGGAATCAATCCATTCAAAATACTGGTTCTCTATATGCCGGCCACGTCGATGCGTCGCCCAGTCATTCCCACGGACGTGGCCCACTGATTGAAGATCAAGAAAAAAACGATTTCAAGCCTCAGGTGCAAAAACACGACCCACTTTGCAATAGATACCTATCAGATATATAATATACTTGAAGTAAAGGTAGAGAACTGCAGTCGCCGTTGTGGTGAACTATGGTTCTAATCTTACGACGGGTTTTGAATTCATAATATTGTAGAACTATTTGAATTCTTGTTTGAGTACTGACCACCCTAAAATACAAAGCCTATAGCAACGCTCCTACAGATGTTTTTAGCAGGTATACTTTCATTCTAAAGCCAGTCATTTAAAATCTTCGACCAAAGCACTGTTCTGTACTGTATTGTATCAGCCGGATTGTCCACTGCTGAAAATGTTTCTTAACCCAGTTGATCGGTTAAAAACTACTATAGGCTCTAAACGCTAGTATTTCATATACATAAAATCATAAATACATTGGATATAAAACTTATTGCCTTAAAAAACGAACCATTAAAAGAAACGCTGCTCGGTACGAGCCTTTCCAGTTTTAATTCGGAGAGTTTATTCAAAAAGGCAAAATACAAATTTTTTACTTCTCTATGCTTTTCCGCTACCGTTTTTTAATTGCATAAACCTCCTTAAGGAGATCTTTTTCGATGAAATCTTTTTCCAGTAACGATATCGGGATGATGTAGTTAAAGATGCGGAAAATCAGCTTACCTGACTGTTTGTCCCTTGCGGTGGGCCGCTGGCACTGTCTAATTAAAGGGACCCTTTTTAACCAAAGGCAACTTCTGAGAGGATTCAATTTATTGCTTACCTTACGTGATGGATTCTGCGCTTCGAGTTTCATAGCTTATATATATTATTTCCTTAAGTGGATAGATTTATTTTATAAGTGAGCATCACAAGTTTTATTTATGTAGATAATACATATTTGTCTTTATGTTGTTCGTTACTTTTGGAGTCTTTTCAACAATTATGACCTGTCCAATCTCACTATTGAGATGAATGAGGTCGTTGAGGTAGTCAAAAGGTGCACCCAATGTGTAGCTCCAACCTACTCATGTCAAAGAGAGTATTCGCATGCCGTTAATTCTCCACATTATTTCCCTTAGATGCCTTTAACGATATTTTACAGGAAGATATGGAAGTCCTATTATTTCCTTTTATACAAAACATCGTCCAATTAAGCCAAATACTTACAAAAAACCTAATGAAAATATGAATACCTTTTCCATTATCTACACTGTCTTTTAAAATAGAATTTTCAAAATATTCTACATGCGACTCTGGTTTTCAGTGTAAGAGACAAGCTTTGTTATAAATCACAAGCTTTTACCCGCTCTGTTTGTTTATGAGAAAGTTTTACATGTGAACCTTAGTGAATCTACCACTTTGTATCGTTCCTTGAAATATCACGAGGTATTCGGTCAGTGAAAGAATTAGTAGCTTTTACAAACGTCAATTTAAAATTAAAACGAAAATATTTATGAGGCTATGTGTAAGACCAAAAAGACTATGTGCTATCGAAGGCTACTAGTTATTTTCGCCATATATCCCAAAAACAAACGGACTACCTGGATAACCTGGTATTATGGGAAAAATTTAACCGAAAAGATCACGTGAAGAATGAAAGAGCTCACAGGCGTGAAAGATATAGAAGCGTGGAAGCAGCATGTCGACCACTTGATTCAGGCTTTCCAGAAGGGTACGGCACTCATTTAAAAAAAAACTAATAAAAATAATACCAAACATATGACAAATTATTGTTTTGTTCACTGTTAGAATAATGATTCAGAACTCGCGATGTATTTTAACATCCGTAGTGTTAATTAAATAGGTCTCAATTGTGGAAGTGATTTGGGTAAAATTATTATTATAATAATAGCTGTCCATAGCAGTTTCTTCCAGGTAGACAATATTGAAAAATGATGATTCCCCGTTGGATTACAGATTTGGATACAGATGATGATGCGATTATGATAATGATCCATCGTGTTTATTCAGGACTTATTTTATGTAGAGGGGTTTTCAACAAAAACTTTTTTTTTTGCAACTAGGGCATCAACAGCTTGGTAGGTACGACATTCAGTTTTTTGACGTATTTGTAGTAGATGCTTTGGCAATTGTTACAATGAATTCAATTTTGCTCAAAAAACGCATTCAAATAATTAAAATTCACTTTGAGCATAATGGTTAAGTTAAAGTTACATTTCATAAAATTCGTGATATGTTTACGGTAAAGTGGCCAGCCAGATCGTTTGATTTAACACCACTGGATTATTATTTGTGGGGCTATGTTAGGACAGGGTCTATACGGAACCAATTGAATCGATTGCAGCCTGAAAACTCAAAATCCTTCATGTGAATAACGAAATAGACCCGCCATGTTGCCAAAAAGTGGTTAAAACTGTTATGAAACAATCGACATTTGTCAGCGTGCTCGGGATGGGCACTTGCCAGATATAATTTTTCATTCATAATTGCCTAACTTTTCTTTCGTAATAATATTTTGTTTTAGAGAACAAAGTTCTTATTGAGAACTGTTTATATGCCCAGTACATACAAATTAGTTGAAGCATATGACACCAGTCTAAATATCAAACAGCTTATTCCTAATGAATGTGTTGGTACTATGAATAAAGATTAAGTTTTCAACCGAGAACGTTTCCCGTTCGTAGACACTAACGGACAAATATTTATGTTAGGTGAACGTGAAGCCTCATTTAGTTCGAATAGAACACGCGAACCTGCCGTATAAGTAAATAAGTTTTAATTACATGTTTATTGTTGTTCCTAAGTCAGTTGTATCGGTAGCTATCTTCTAACCTTCCAGAAAATTGCCGTGGCTAATTTATTGGCCGTTATCGTCGGATATTGTTAATCTATTGGCAATTTATATATATTTCTTTGTTCTTTTTGTGCTTAGCTGTATTGAATAGCTAAATTATTGGTATGGATCTAGTTATAGGTTACTTCAGGTTCATTTTTTGCAATTGTTCTTAAGATGTAAATTACTTACACCAAATTTATTTTAGCTAAAATAAAAAGCCCCCATTTGTTAATATTTGTATATTCTTACCGAAATGGTACTTATACTACTTTTGTAATCAAAATGCTGGCACATATTAAGCTCAACGAATAAGCATTGCAATTCATCTGGGCAATGCTGCCAGAATGCTGGACTGAAGTATTTGGACTACCTGTGAGTCAGTGCAATGACTTATAGGTTATCTAAATGATTTTATTGTAGTAGTGTTGTATTAGTTCATAGTATTTTGTCAATAAAGGTTTACGTTATAATATTGAATTAAAAGGCCTTAAAGAAATAAAACCTGATCAGCAACACAATATTTGAAAAAAAAAACGCTTGTCCTCAATTGAAAAAGATTTTATTAGCGTTTAACTGTCGAGACGTATCGTGTACCAAGAGTTATTGGCACTAGATCAATATCCGCTCTCTGTTCATTATTAATTATTACCTTTATTTTGTATTCTTAGTGAAAGGTCAATCCCGAGAAATATTTTTTTTTACTTGAGCTACTATTGTATTATTTAAAAGATTATGTGGTATTTACGAACACGTAGATTGTAGGAGATGTAAACTTTCTTTTATTGCTGGAAGCCTCTGATCGATATCTCACCTGCTGGTGAGTAGGGAAGCAGTCGACAATGTTGTTCAGGCTAAAGCGGATATTCGCAAAATGCTTACCACCATGCTGTTTTGAGACCCTATGCCTATGACAACGATCGGGACCGACGTCTTAATGCGCTCTTTGAAGTACGAAAGTACTCGGTAGTATTTACCACCAGCGGTCACACATCCATGTACTTTATATAATAAAAAAATCCTTATATCACACATCATGTACACTTACTCTTCATACACACAATCTCCCACACACACACACACACACACACATACAACCTCACACATATATTTTTTTGTACATTTATACTTAAGCCAGTGTCTACTCGTAAGTTTCAAAGTTTTATGCACACTGTTAAGGGACTGTCTTGTTATATTAAGAAACCTATAAAAAGTAAGTCTTTTTTGGCTGTAGGTCACGGATACAAATTTAGAACTTCGTTAATTAAGAGCTGCAGACTTAGTAAAATAAATAAATAAAAATAAATAAATTACCACGGCAGAAATAGGCATATAAACTATGAACGCTCATAAAGTATTATATATAGTTAAATATATTTTAATTGATTGATTTAATTTTTAGTTACTAATGTTTGGAAATAATTATATGAAGCTACGTGCATATTCTAAAATTATGTCACACATGAAAATACGCTATATTGAGCCAGTGCCCATTTGGTAAAATATTATTATTGTAAGTTTTATACTTAGTTACGTTACAGTGTCGAGTTTAAATGGCCCATTCGGGCATATCCAAATATACTACACTAAGCGGGTGGCGTTAAAGCCGAAGGACGTTGCTGACTGCAAGTGCAGCGGCCTGTACATCTGCAGGTGACAGTATCGTTTAGAATAGTACACTTAGTGTGAAGTATATCCATAAATGAACGCCTTATATACGAGTACTAATATGTTTACTAGAAACTACAAATAATATGTATTCATTGAAGACAAGAATGTTTGCTTTATACGGGCAAAGTTGAGGATCTAGAAAAGCTCTAGCTAGCTAATACTTCTAAGTATATAAAGAAAGTAATGCAATTCCTGTACGTAGCCACGGACTACATAATTATACGAAGGTTATATCGATTCATCCACTCTTAATTTTTCTCTGAATTAATATGACAAATAAAGTATTATCGCAAATTTCGAAATTTTAGTTTGAATGTTGGTTGATTCAAATTTGTATTATATACCTTCACATATTTAAGTCAGGTTCTCAACAAAATTCTCTCTTGACGGTTCGCCGAAATCAATAAATATTACAAAACATAGTCTCCAAGTTACATAACACACAGCAATATTATTCCGAAAATCAGTAACGATTAAAACAGGGCTACATTTACTTTTCAAAACTTTCTCAAAGTTTCTGACCGCATGGACCGGTCAAAAGTCACTTCAAGCACAAAACTACTTACTGCTTCAGCTGTAGTAATAATTTTCCGGAAACTATACCTCTATGCCAGAGACAATATGACTCATATGTTTATATATAAAATTCATGTAACGTTAACCAAATAGGTAGGTACCGCAACGTTAAGTATCGGGTGTGTGTGCAATGAATTCTAATGATGCCTATTTGGAGCAAGCGCTACTATTAAAGCAACAATTTCCCAAGTAGCTTTTGAAAATTGTTCGCACATGTCTGATAACAGTCTACACGTCACGCTTCACGTGGTCTCCAGTGACAAATTTACATTTGAGTTGTGAACAAAATAACTGTTATGTTGTTAATTCTTCTATACATAATACATTTTATGTATGGAAGAAACGTTTTGTCTTTTCAAAAACCATTATTTTCTATGAGTTTTCTATTTATTTATTAATTATTAATAGGCTAGCTTATGACCACAATATTAGATGATGCTGTTATCCAGTTGGAAGGTAAACTGGCTTAACCTAAGTTGCGAATATGCCCATAAATACAGCTGCTGGAGTACACTGTTAGGTACTGATAAATAAAACAACGTGCTTCCCGCTAAGAGTGTATTGCCAGACTGAGGCGCGAGGCGCCTACCTACGTTTACAAACAATATGTAACACCTTCACCCTTAATTAAAACTTATATTTAAGACACATAGATAAACGTTATTTTATTAGATATAAAGTATACCTAAACTTCAGAACAAACAACGCATTACCTAAACTGTTTTCTTATAAAATAGCTTAAATTACAATAATATATATTTAAGTTAGAGGCTTAGATCTACTTACAAATACCTCCGAATCTGAGTATTAATATTAACAGCTTTATAATATATTGATTTAGCGGCAACTATAGATAAATGATAGGTATTGTTAATCAAGCATATACTTCTTAACCTTTACAAGTGTCCGTCACATCGGTGCGATATCGTGCTGGTGGTCGTCGTATTCTTGTAGACTTACGTTCTAAACAGGGTGATGAAGACATTTTGTCATCAGCACATTGGTGGCAGTTGCAGGCACTGGTAAATTTGCAGGTTCTTTCATATTACAGTCGTTTCGCTTGTGAGCATGTCTTTATGAGCTGAGTCAGAGGAACTCAATTCTGACGTCAAGGGCGCACCCTGCGACGACTTTTCGGCCGCCCCACTGACCGGCCTCTCCTCTCTAATAATGGGACAAACTAATGAGCTACGGGGACGACGGGTATAAGCGGACTTAGACTCTGCCTGCGAAGGTAACTCATATCTATGTTTTAGTTGGTCGACATGCCTGTGTACCTCAGTTCCAAATTCTGACCTAACAGTGTAATCTGTGTTGCCTAGCTTTCTTTCAATTTGCCCCGCAAGCCATTTATCTGGTCCCCTATAATCTCTGTACCACACTCGCTCACTTGGTTCGAGCTGCCGACGCACGCCGCCCGCTGCCGCCTCACTGCGAGCTTGGCACGCCTGGACGCGAGCCCCGCGATCCGGTTTCAATACGTCTAGTCTCATTCTCAACTTTCGACCGTGTAAGATTTTTGCTGGACTTTCTCCAGTAGTATAGTGCTCGGTATTTCTATAGGCTAACAGGAATCTACACAAGGCAGTGTCCGGATCTAACTTTTGTGTAAGAGCTTTTTTAATGACGCGCTTACATATTTTTACTGCGTTTTCCGCGGCCCCGTTCGAAGCGGGGTGATAAGGCGCGGAAAAAAGCTGTTCAATACCATTGTCACTCAAGAAAGCTTTGAATTCTTCACTAGAAAACTGGGCTCCGTTGTCACTTACGACCTGCTTTAGGAGACCAAACCTCGAAAAAACTTTTCGTAGCACTTCTATTACTGCCCGTGATGTAGTACGCTTCATATATATAGCTTCTATCCATTTCGAACAAGAATTAACAATAATTAAATAAGTTAATCCCGAAAGCGGCCCTAAGAAATCTAGATGTACCCTTGACCACGGTCGGTTAGGGTAGGGCCACGAGTGCGGGACGTGCCTGTGCGGGGCCTCTGCGACGGCGGCACACACGGAGCACGCGCGGCACGTCACCTCTACTACCTCATCCACCCCTGGCCACCACACGTACGTCCGAGCCAAGGCCTTAGTTTTTACTATCCCTATGTGGGGATCGTGCAACTCGTTAAAGACTCGACTCCTGCACGCCGAGGGTACTACCACTCTGTGACCCCATAAAATACATCCTAATTCCACGTATAACTCGCTCCTACGATTGAAGTATGGTTTCAGTTCCTTTATTTCGATTTCTGACGGCCATCCGTCCTGTATAAAACTCATAACACGACTGAGCAGGGGATCCGCAAGAGTTTCTTTTTTTAAAATACTATAGTCTAAGAGAAGGGCTTCGGTCGCAAAATGCAAGTATGTCTGCTCGGGTAATTGTTCTTCATTTTCTGCACTATCTTTATGCGTTTTTACTAAACGCGACAATACGTCCGCCGAATTTTGATCTGTTTTTACATATTCTATTCTAAAATCGTATGCTGCTAATTTAATTGCCCACCTTTGTAATCTACTCGCTGCCGTGCTCGGAATACCTGAGTTTGGGCCAAAGATACTCACTAAAGGTTTATGATCGGTGCGAAGAATAAAATTGCGGCCATACAGGTATTGATGAAATTTGTCAACACTGAAGACGATACTCAACGCTTCTTTGTGTATTTGACTATAATGTTTCTCCGCAGCGGTAAGGGCTCTTGACGCGTACGCGTAAGAGTGTATTGCCAGACTGAGGCGCGAGGCGCCTACCTACGTTTACAAACAATATGTAACAGGTAAGTTAGCATAATCCATTCTCGAAACCTCTGGTGTTGCGAATGTAGGCAACGGTGAATGTGATCTCTTACCACCATTGCCAGAATTGTATGGGTTAGTACATACGTAAGACTTTTGACTTCCATTATATAACTATATATTGTTTTGAAATATTTACAGCCAATAATTTGTCATGAAAAGAGCTTAATTACATTAACACTACAAAATTACAAATTTACGAGAAGAAAAAACTGAATGTCATGTGCGGGATTTTAACCCGCGTCCATCCACCCCTTTAGCCGGGGTATGCTAACCAATTGAGCTAAAATGACAATGAATCATAACTCAATTATCATTCCTTAACTATCGTATTGGGATGGAGCGACATCTATAGTTCAACTTGCGCGGTGAAGCTCAAGCCCGCGGCGGGATTCGAACCATAGAGATGCTGCGTGGCAGTCCATAGTCAATGCCACTGAGCCTTTGGCCTTTTTGCTATGTATGTATGTAATAAAATAGGTAAATTTATGTATTATTATTATTATAACAATACATAATTTTACCTATTAACATTTTGCATTGCATTTTTATTAAAAGACTACAAAGCAAGTAAATTGTCTAACCAAAGCGCATACTTACCAAACTTAACATAGCTCCAACACCGGCTATCTCAGAGCAGTAGCGACGCTGTCTGCTGTCACCACCTGACTCGAAGCGCAGGTGTCCCTCGGCCAACTCGACACATGAAATATACAGCCACAGTACCCGGACATGATATATCTCTGACAATGTTTCTACGAACAATGCCGACTGTTTGTCCTGCCGTTGCTGCTCGTCCATTGATATTTTATTTCCAACTTCGAAGGTTCTTCTTTTTGTTACTGAAATGGTCTATGTGGGGATGGTTTTGTGCAGCGACTTGATATTGTAACACTGATTTTGTGGCATATTTTTATGAGTTATTTTTCTGTCAGTCAAAACTTGATACAAATTCGGCAGACAATAATTACTAATAGTGATATTTTAGATTGTGTTCTCTACGACATAAATTTGCCTACGGTAGCCAATTATCACTTGCAATTTAGTTGGATGAAAACATGTTTTTAGAAACAAACTTTAAGTTTTGTTATCAAGTAAAATTGCAAGATGGGAAGTTGCAAAATTAAAATAACACTGTTACAAAATAGATATTGAATCCTAAAACTGATATTACATTTTCACATTCGTGTTATCTTGTCATTATTAATAATTAAGAAGTAAGCTATATGGTATTAGTATTGGAAATATTCTATTATGCAGTTTCGAACCCCCACCAACCATGAATCAAAAAATTGTGTGTGGCTGTGCTATGTACACGGTCGTTTTTAACGTAATACGCCTCACAATGGCGGGCTCTCCCCTCCTCCGTGCGCGATCGTTACAGTTCTTACTTAGCTTAATAAGTTATTTGATTACTTAGCTATCCGGAGGTGTAATTGAAATTTGGATGAGAATGATAGATATGTAGCTGCAACACTAAACTGTATCCCCGATTTTGTTATCATTAGTTTTTTTTTAATTGCGTCCCAATGGAAGCAATTTTAAAGACGAGAGAAAGAGAGTATTGACATAAAAAGTCATTCTGAGAAAGTTGATTGTTAACAATGGGATGTGTTAAACATACAAACAGAAAGCGATTAGAGTCCAAACGCGATTGAAATTTGGGATTGAATGGATATTGATCAATCAATCCCAAATCATTCATTGTAATATAATGGATAATCTGCAATTACGCGCTTTCGTTGTGCGACGGTTTCCATTCACACACACACACTCAATGCCTTAACAATTGATATCAGCGATACCTTATGGCAACCAATTACAGGGGGCTCAATTTTCAATGTGATTTGAACGTTTTACTTTTCTCAATGAATCTTCAAAGTTAATTTATATATAAAAATATAATGACATACAGTTTACACACACAGTACTTTTCCCTGGCGAGCTAGAATTTTTACATGAGAACGCTCATACTGTCTATTAAAATAAATGTGATTTAGTCTACCTGCTTGTACTCACCGATGTCCTTCCTAAAACAAGTTGAAGCTGTAAAACCCCGCTTCGATGCTAGTTCTCCCAGTTGTGTATGTATACAAATAGCACTACTATTGTATACAAATAGCTCTACTACATATATCTATTCAACTGCTTATAAAATTTACAAAAGAAACATTATAACCAACCCGTCCCTTGGGCCGAAACCATGCTCTTTCTAACTGAGCTGTCATGATTATGAATCATACTTCAAATTCATTTTTATAAACTGTCTTACGTAGAAAAGGTGGCAATAAAACGTAGTCAGTCAGTCGACACATCTGTTTTATCTATAAACGAAAATGTCACTAAACCAAAATAAAAATAAAACTGTTTACGCAAGTGTCACCACATAAATTAAGTTTAGCGTAACTTTTACAACAAAATACGTATTTTGTGTTTCGTATCTAAGTACCTGATAACCAAAAGTTTTTCTTTTGCCCAGGTTAGTAATTATGGTTTCCTTTTATATACAAAATAACTAACAACATTTTTTTTTTATTTTTTTTTATGCCTGATAGATTAGCCTTTGACCACTATCTCACCTGATGGTAAGTGATGATGTGGTCGAAGATGATGTACAGGCTTAACCTAGAATTACTGGCTCTCAAGGACAGCTGCCGGAACACACCGTTAGGTGCTTGGCGACAGATTTTCAACTTGAGGGTGGTAGCTAGCCAGGCGGGCATTCGCAAAGTGCCCTACCACCATGCTGTAACGACTGCCATCCTAAGACAACAACCGGGACCGACGGCTTAACGTGCCCTCCGAAGCACGGAAGCACTCAGTAGTAATGTCATCAGCGGTCACCCATCCAACTCCTGACCGCGGCGGACGTTGCTTAACTTTGCTGATCGATTCAGAATGGCTAAGCATACTTCGCTACGAGCGCATACCATGATGCAGAAGTCCATTCTAAATCCTCTTCCTCTGTATGACTGTCACTACTCATCTTAACAGCTGGTACTAGGTAGATGTCAGGAGCCTATAATTAATTGTTTCGCCTGGATATGTTTTCTATCCTAAGCATGGCATGATTTAATGATGTTTATTTTATAATTTTTTAGTCCCAACATTTCAAACACTCGTCGTAGGTATTCATGACTTCGTAGTCATGAATAGTTGCATGTAATTAAGCAAGATAAAAAACAAATTATAGACAGGAAACATTTAAGAGCAGAAAATAATATTAATACATAATGATGACTATATAATATGGAAACGCAACAAAGTTCTGTAACGTAATACTAAACCTTCACAAGTTTGTAAGTACGCGAGGTTGAGCGTCTATTGAAGTAGCGTCTTGAGGCCAAAGGACAGTGAGCTATTGAGTCAGCTTCACTAAGCTGCAAATACATCGCAAGTACCAACACATATAATTCTCACCGTGGTAAATGGTAAACATTTTCCTCAACACTTATATATGTCTATGAAGCTACGAAGCTACGGATATCACACCGCCACGAGACTACGATCGAGTGCTACATTTCAGCTGTATGTATGGTCACGGTCATGTTATCTATACAGTATTTCAACTTCATAGAAACGGACGAAACGCGAGTTATACCTACGCGCCTCCATCTCGGCCTGCGCTCGGTACGCAGACAGTCGCGTCTGTGCCGCAGTGCCGAATGGACGGTGTGTTATTTTTTTAACAATAAACGCGCGATATTTTCACTAAGAATAAGTTTAGGTACATATTTAATAAGACGAGTAGGATATATTGTGCTGTTTTTGGTTGCATGAATTAGTCAAAAACGCATGCAGAGGTAACTTTTTTTAGATAACCTGGAAACTGAAAGGTAATACTATAATAGTTATTTGTTATACAAGAGTGCAAAGTTGCTTTTTAACCGCGTGTTCAATTTTGATGACCGAGCAAGCGAAGGATTCTAAATTAGAATCCTGAGCGTTAGCGAGGGAATCAAAAGAGCACGAGGTGAAAAATCTTTGTACTCGAGTGCAATACGTAACTTTTCATTCCACCTCAGCGAGGAAATAAAAAATGCCGCGTAAAGAACCGCGTACAAAGCAAATTGAAAAAAGAACACCAAGAAGGTTCCGAGTCTGAGTTTTTAACAAATTAAAAAGAAGTTGTATGATATATTCGGCACCATAGAGGTAGCAGTAAATAGGTTTAATGTTTTTTTTAATTCACAAACTTAGTGCACACGATGTTCTAAATTCAATTTACTTTATCCTCTAGAGAATAAAAACGGCTTTTCCACTCAGATATTGAAGATTAAAAATACTCTTTCCGAGATGGTGGGATGAAAAATTATTTGACGGTACATAATGTGTGTTTTTTTAATGGACAAGTATTTCCTTTAATCCCCTGAAAAAAAAAATGTCTCTATTAATAAAAAAAAAGTGAATAGAGTAAAGGAAAGTGATTGACACGAGTGAAATAGGTAGTTATAAGCTATATATTAGAATGCGGATTTTTTATACTCTAAAATGTAATAATAAAGCATTTCGTACGTCTCACAAATATTTGTCGGTCGCAAATTTTTAAAACTGATTTTTTATTCAAATGTAAACATGGTTTTTAAATTAAATCTACCTACTAGTCAAAAAACAACACGCATTTTTAGTGAACACTTCCTGTTAATTTCACAAAGAATTTTATTTGTTTATATAAATAGTATATTTACAATCATAAAAGTAAATGGAAACACAAAGTAGGCAAATGTAATTAAAATACTGGAGGCGGGTAGCCCTATCGTATGTTTACGTACAGCGCGGCTGTAGGTAGTTATTTCAACGACAGAGCCGAGTTAACATACTGTATAGATAACATTACCGTGGTATGGTTTAAAAACTGCTATTTGTACGGTAGTACGTCATTTTGCGAATGCCGACCTGGCTAGATACCTATTTCAAATAATAAATTGGTCGCTAAGCACTTAACTGTGTATTGTAGCAGATATCCTTACCGGCCAATTCCCATTCTAGATTAAGCAAGTTCACATATCACCTTCGACCACAGCATCATATGAAATCAGCTAAATAACAAATAGATATAATTCATTGATAAGATAAGTAAGAATATATTCTTCACTTGCCACTTCTACTCCTTACAGATGGACCAGCCAACATAACAGATTTTTCGTACGCGACTCAAATGTAAATTTGTCAGTGGAGACCACGTAAAGCGTCACGTGTAGGCTGTTATCAGATATATCAGATATGTTCGAACAATTTTCAAAAGCTACTTGGGAAATTATTGCTTTAATAGTAGCGCTTGCTCCAAATAGGCATCATTAGAATTCATTGCACACACACCCGATACTTATCGCTGCGGTACTATTGCTATTTGGTTAACGTTACATTAATTTTACACATACACATATAAGTCATATTGCCTTTGACATAGAGGTATAGTTTCCAGGAAATTTTGTTTAATGTGCAGTCTCGTTTGTGCGCAAAAGGACTTTTGGCCGGTCCATGCGGTTAGAAACTTTGAGAAAGTTTTGTTAAGTAAATGTGGTCATTAGTGATTTCCGGAATAATATTGTTGTGTATTAGGTAGAGTCCATTTTTTGTAAACTTATTGATTTCGGCAATCTTTCAAACGAAAATTTTGTTAAGAACTTAGCTTTTATATGTAGGTATGGTACAAATTTGAATGAATCAAAATCGAAACACGACAGAGAAACGTAACAGAGAAAATAATATGTTATATGGGTTTTTTTTTGCATCAACATATTGGCAGTGAAGCAACTGGAAGCAAGGTATATTCCGTGCTTAGTGACGTACAGCCATTGCAAGTCTTTCTGTATATAAAATACTAGCTTTAATTTATTTATAGGAACACCTACATACAGCTTTATTATACAGTATATTATCTTAAAAGCACTCTTGAGCCAATTAGAGGCCCTCGCGCCTATGTAGTAGTTCATATCACTAGGAAAAATTTGAACTTTGTGAGGGCTCGCATAGTTTTTCTAACAAGTGATAATTTTTTAAAGACATTTTTAACTTGTTACTTGTTATATAAGATTATTGTAATGGGCTTTGGTAAACATTTTACGAATACTTAACAGTTAATAATCCACCATTATTACTCATTATCTCTCAAAGTAACTCAAATCAAACAATAAAAACAAAAGGGGCTATGTTACGTTGTCGCTTTCCCGCCAAAACTCCGCCTTTATTTTACAACCTGATTCTAGTGGTGTTATTTAATATTTAGTAGATTAACTATGATGTATTTGAGTATTGAGTTTAGTTCTGTTGCAGCGATGTTAACTCTTTGGTTTTCTAACATATGGCGTTAGTGGTACAATGACAGTCTATCCAATGAATAAACAATTGTTAATGTTAATTTTTTATGATCATATTTTTTTTTGACAGGCAACACATCTTATTATGAAAATAAATTTGTACGCTTAAGCACAAGTCAAAAGGCGTGGTAGTTTTACAGTAAAATGTACCACAAAAAGGCCGTGGGCTAGTGATACGGCGAGCAAAGCAAGCCCTGATAAACACAATAAGAACTCAAACCTTGTTTGCTTTTATCATACAATTACTAGCTAGAAAAAGAAAAAATGCAATAATCATTACTTATCCAGTTACTGATCAAAGAATTTGCTGCTCTGCAGCTGCCTTACTGAATTCACGCTTGTGTTCACGCACAACTACGAAATTATTTAATATAGAGCTTTTATGAATAAAAATTTGCTAAGAGGTTGTTTATCCCATGGCTTAGCTATCCAAACCACGGCTTAAGGTATTAAGTCCTGGGGGCCAACTCCCATCTCTTAATTCAGTCTTATTTTAACATCACATCTACAATTTTAATTCGCAGCACCACATATCACTATAGTATACTTACATTAGAACTTCAACGTGAGAGCGGGATGCATGCATTGAATCAAGTCATTTGTGCGACAGAGGTAGCACTATATGAACATTATTGTTTCGTGACGGCCACGGTACCAACCTTAGTATCAATAATTTAAACTTGAAACAATGACGTTTGCTTTCCATAATAGTTTATAAAAGGTGGGAGTTGGGCCCCAGGTTTATTGGTCCGTATTAGCGCTAAATCGTGTTTATTTATATGTACTTACTTAAACCATTGCTTACATTTTAAATCGCGTTTATTCTTTAGAGTTTTGGAGTGATAGTAACGAAGCTGATCATTTTTAAGGGTGAACTAGCCAGTCAGTTCTCCACACATACTTCGTAAGATGATACTGTTTTATTAAGGTTTTAGATCCAGAACAAAGCATGTTATCGATTGATCTCTTCATTATCTAGGCTATATATCGTAAATTTTTTTAAAAAGATGAATAACTTGAGAATTATGAACCACAAAACATTTTCATATAAAGTTTACGAGGCTCATAACTTTCAACTTAATCATCTTTTTAAAATTTCCTTACGACACAAGCATAGATAATGACGAGTTCAATCATATTATTTGAAGCGCTCGTAGCCAAGTTTGCTTAGCCACTTTGAATCGATCAGCAAAGTTAAGCAACGTCCGCCGCGGTCATGACTTGGATGGGTGACCGCATTGGGCATTATTACTGAGCGCTTCCGTGCTTCGGAGGGCACGTTAAGCCGCAGGATAGCAGTCGTTACAGCATGGTGGTAGGGCACTTTGCAAATGCCCGCCTGGCTAGCTACCACCCTGTTGAAAATCTGTCGCCAAGCACCTAACGGTGTGTTCCGGCAGCTATCGTTGAGAGCCAGTAACTCTAGGTTAGTCTGAACAACATCCTCGACCACATCATCACTTACCATCAGGTGAGATAGTGGTCAAAGGCTAACCTATCAGGCATAAAAAAAATATATATATTATGCTTAATTCTGGACCTAAAACCTCAAATGAGGAGTGATCATCCTACGACGTTTGTATGGAGAACTGACCGGCTAGTTCAACTTTAACCGATAAACTAGGTAAAGCTACGTTCACTGCAGACGTCGCTTGGGTAACCGCTAGTGGGAAAAAATGTATCTAAAACCTTTCGTGAACCTTTTGTTGACCTTTGAAATATGATTATTGTATGTGTCCTACCCTTAGATCTTCGCCGTTTTGAGAATTTCCAAACAATTGACAAAAGTTCCATCCAATTAATGAACCTGCTCATGTAATTTCACGAGAATTGGTTAATATACGATCTGTAGAAGAGAACTACTGGAAATCTGGACGTCTGGACAGACATACTAATGCATTTCCACCCAAGCTGACATGGAGAGGCATCGGTCAATGAGCACTTTAGATCTTAGAAAGGCACGAAGTGTTCAAACTCAGCATTCTTTCATCATTACGATTACCTGAACCTAATATCTAATCTTCTGGTTTGCCAGTTTTTCGATTTATCATTTATTTTATACCTAAACGTGAGAATAAGAATTCCCGTACAAAAAGATTTTTATTTAATCCAAATTTTACGAAAACTGGCAAACCAGAAGCTTACATACTAATATACTCAGAGATATAAGTGCGAAGTTTCACTGAGCTTGAACTCTTAGCACCTATTTAAAATATGATGAAATCCCCGATAGTTGTCCTATGGTGGAAATCCATATAAAATGGTAGTAGGGTATTTTGCAAAAGCGCGCCTGGCTATCTACCACCCACAAGTAGAAAATATATCGTCAAGTCTAGTCATATACCTAACATTGTATTCTGGCAGCAGACCTGCAGAGCCAGGTTTCATGTTCAGCCTGAACAACATCTTCCAGTCAGTCATTACTTGCCATAGGGTGAGACAGAGCTTAAAAGCTAACGGCAATAAAAAAGTATTGAACTATTGAAACCCATCTGTTCGAACATAATACATAGAGTACTTAAGCACTCTATTAAATATATATAATAGTAATAGTAGTACCTATATAACTGGGGTGACCCAAGTGATATAAAAAATAAAAATTACTTTTCATTTGATTACAATACAGATTAATACTTAAAATAAATAAAATGATATTATTAATCAAGAACAGACAAGGCATATTGCTCTACTGCTAATAAGGTGGTGCGAGGTACATATCGGGGATTAATCGCCAATAAAGTCATTTTTCAATTAGAGAAAAGCGCTTTTTCTCCAATATTCCGTAGCCGATCAGGTTTTATGAAAGCTCAATAAACTCAAGACAATCGTATTCAATCTTAGCTGACTGAGTACCTCTATTATTTCTTGTATTAAAAATCAATTAGCTGTATAAAAAGGAATTTCAATCTATTGTTTGTCAGGAATGAAAAATCTGAAAAGGAGTCGGAGTTTAATTCACAGCTTAGAATGTCTACGGCTTGTTTTTGTAAAGGTTTGTCAGTTCCGAGAAGTTAAGAACATAAGACGATATTTAGCGCGCTATTTTCTAATTTGCTAACGGATTTAAAAATGTGCGGTTTAATAATGTAAACTCAGTTACTTAAACTAGAATCCTCACAATATAAATTTATACTTCATAAAAAAAAATCAAGTGTTACTGATACCTGCGCCCGAACAGCAGAATGAAGACTATCATGGTTCCTAGTTTGAAATGGCTTCATACTTGCAATGCTGCCAGCATGCTGGGTACGCTGCCAACCAGTAGAGGGCTACCTTTGGATTGCCTTTGAGTCTGCAATGACTTAAAGGTTGTCTTATGCTTTCATTGTAGAATTTTGTTAATAAAAACAACCCTACATGCTTACTTAAATGTTTATATTTTGGAAAAACGTGGTATGGTTACTTTGATTTCAGGGATGAAAAAGAGAAAAACTTTTTAATTCAAATTTTAACATAGCAATGGAACCGTTTCCGTGATAAAACACAAATATACATCCTGTGATTGGCTAAGAACTTTCATTAAAAGCACCTAAATCAACCTAGAGCCCCAAAACATACCTATAATTTAGTTAATTAATATAACAGGCCCAAAAAAAACGAAGACATAGATATACATATTCGATAGATTAACAACATCCGACGATAACGACCAATAAATTAGCTACAGCGATTTTTCGGAGAGTTAGAAGATAGTAACCGATACAACTGACTTAGGAACAACAATAAACAAGTAATTAAAACTTATTTACTTATACGGCTGGTTCGCGTGTTCTATTCGAACTAAATGAGGCTTCACGTTCACCTAACATAAATATGTGTCCGTTTCTACGGACGGGAGACGTACACGGCTGAAAACCTAATGTTTATAATATTTTCTTAGAATATTTTCTTTGTGATTTACCTTAGTAAGGTAACCAGGCTATAAGGTATAAGCTGGTTAGTAATTATAATGATATGAAATGCTGAACCTGTATGTCAGTAATCAATTATATTTTCCCATAATAACTTCATTTACTTACCCTGTTCTAAGATTAGTCACTAAAATATTTTATCCACAACACTGACAATATCCACAAAGCGCGCTTGGTGCATTTCCTTAGCACAGGATTCCAGGATGCAGCTAGCTTAACCAAAGACCACGACCAATGCGACTTGGACGAAACGTCGAGGTAAATAAATAAATATAATAATATATATGTTTTATCGCGATTAAGTCCACTTAAATACTTATAACTATGATTACAAGCACTACTTGTAATCATATTTAGAAATATTTGAATAATATATCAAAAATTCGTTAAGTATTTATAATGTTTTTGGTGTTACACAAATGAATAAATTGGTTTTAATTTTGCATTTATCTCAGAGAGACTTAAATATGTATTGACTGACCGAAGAACTTCTTATAATAGTGGTGTAATAAGTGCTATGATTCGCAACGGTCCACATGTTAAACTTTACAACAAACAGAGAGGGCAAAAGCTTGTGATTTATAACAAAGCTTGCCGGTAACATGAAAACCAGAGCCGCATGTAGGGTATAGTTCTGACATTCTATGATAGAAGATAATTGTATGCTAGAAGATAATTCTACGATAGAAGATAATTCTATGGAAGAGGTATAAATGTTTTTGGTAGTTCTTTTGTAAGTTTTGGTCTTATTTTTACACGACTGCCTAAAAAAACAATGTTTTTAGGGTTCATGTATGTATGTATGTTTGTGAGTTTCTTTATTCCACCATAACTTCGTAACGGCTAAACCGATTTTGATGTTTAGGATATCATTAGAAGCGTTGAGTTATTCCGGGTAACATAAGCTAGTATTCACTAGCTTATGTTACCCGGAATAACTTAAAAAAATTGAAAGAGGGGGCCATAGTACATTATCTTAAAAGAAACAAAAAAAAATCGTGAATATTTGAGAAATTTTTCTATCACCGTCTAGAGCTTGCTTAGTACATAACAAAAATATATAACAGAATTATTCAATATACATAGGTTCACTAATATCAAAAGTAATAAATACTGTCTTATCCGTTTCTACACTTGCTTCTTGTAGACACAAGTAAAACAAATAAATTAATCACCGGCATGCGGCAGGACAGAGACCATGCGTGTTTTCACCGGAGAACGCCTTCAGAGAGAAAGGCATTTCATACACAACTACAAGAAATTATTATTTTGGCGGTGTTAACATTTTACTGTTTAGTGACTTGATGCAGCTTTAACTAGTAGCTAAGTCTGTCAGCGGGGCATACCGAATCAGAATCAAAATCATTTATTGCATACTACTGCTTTGAAAAACCGCCACATTTAAGTGCTGAAGTGGATTAATGGGCGTTATATAGCTTCTGCAAACTGCCACATAATATGAGGCAAGCAGATGACACCACATTTGTCGATATTTTGAATAGTTTTACGGGTTGGTCAACTCACCATGCAGCAACTTGAATCCTGGATCATCGTAGAGTACCACTTACTGGACCAGAGGGCGAGTGTGTGCGAAAATTTCCCACAACAAGACAGGTCACTACAATCAAACGATGACCACCGAACTTGCCAAAATTTGCGGATGTGTGACGTGGTAGCATCAGATACATCTGTAGAAGCCAAAACCTACGGACAGCGGCCGAAACGCGAATTTATACTTTCTGACCCCAATAAATGAGGAGATATTGTTCCATTCTTAAAAGTAAGTATTAATCTAGATTATCTAGATTAATATTGCGGAAAAATATTAACTTTGGACACTTTAGACACAACTTTTGCCTTGGTAAATGGCACTATGGGGGTCATCCAAAAATTCGTATGGCCAGCGCTACGTCGTAATCGGGAGAGTTACCGCAAGCCGTCTTCGTTGAGTTCGATGACAAAATGATACGTGGCAACACAGTCAGTTTGGGTAGCATAGTCATAATTGAGCCTAGCACTGTCGAATTTGACACGTTACGAGGTCAAGGTAAAGTCGATCGGCACGTGCTACCACTGATATTATGTTCGGCTGTGACAGTGCACAAACTGCAAGGAACGATACTGGACAGAGCCGTCGTGGATCTAGGCGCAAATTTTTTGCCCCGGGGGAAAGTTTCTGTAATTAACCTGGGACAGACTGTCCAGTTAGGTAGGTCCAACTTCGAAAAAGAGGACGCCCGAAGAACCCAACGCGGATGGGCAGCGTTCGGGAAGTTACGCCACATTTTCCCGTCAAAGATCCCGCAGAGCCTGAAGACCAAAGTCGTCAACCAGTGTGTATTCCCAGTGATGACATATGGCACCGAGACGTGGTCCTTAACTGTGGCCCTTATGGACAAGCTCAGAGTCACTGAACGTGCCATGGAGAGAGCTATGCTCGGAGTTTCTTTGCGCGATAAAATCCGGAACGTGGATATTCGCCTAAGAACTAAAGTCACCGACATAGCTTTCAGAATTTGCAAGTTGAAGTGGCAATGGTTCTAGATTCTGGCCACATTGTTTGACGAACTGATAACCGATGGGGAAGAAAGGTTCTCGAGTGGGTACCATGGTACACCGGAAGACGTAGAGTTGGTAGGCCTCCCACTAGATGGACTGACGATATCATAAAAGTTGCGGGTAGCCAATGGTTACAACCGGCTAATAGCCATTCTTTGTGGCGTTCTATGGGGGAGGCCTTTGTTCAACAGTGGACCTTCCGGCTGATGATGATGATGATGAAAGTTTATGTCGCTCTTAGTCGCATCAGACAGCTAGAAGAATTGGTGTTTTGGATCCACGAAAGCTTATCAACGAGCCCCATGACAAAAAGTCTGTGCAAGAACTGAAAGACCTCAAAGTTGTCGTTAATAATTAATTAATCGTAAAAAAAAAAATATTTCGCGTTATCTTTGCGTGATATTAATTTCCAAAAAAAAATAAGGTATCTCTCGTGGCCCATTGTGCGTTTGTAAAAATATTGTTTTATCACTAAAAGGTACGAAATAAAAATAAATAATTTAAAAATTAAAAAACACGCCTGCAGTACCAAAAAGTGAACTAAAAAATTACAAACAAGTTACATGATTTTATGTTGAATAGCCACAATGTAGGTACTAAATAGATTATATTTACTGACCTGTAAAAAACTATTCCAAGGAACTGTCCCCCGACTGCAATGAAAAGATTGGTTATCTTTTTTCCATTTTTGGGTTTAATAGTGTTTTAATTGCACAGTGGAAGGTACCAGACCGCGCGGAAGGTCACCCACTCGATGGACCGACCAGATAAAGAAAATTGTCGGTAACCCTTTAAATGAATGCGCCAGGATGACCTCTAGCAGAGACAAATGGCGGGGCATTGTGAGGCGTGTACTGTCTGCTCCCTCCACCACTACTACATGACGACCACGACCGCTCTGCCAAGAGCGTATCGACTTAGACGAAGAATCTTTAGACACTGCACCAATTATACAGGCACTGTGAGAGATAAGAAAAATGTTTCATTTCACGCGTAATTATTGTTTTTATTATTGAAATAGAAAAAAACATCGTTTTATTTTATCTTAGGAACTTCTCACAATGAAGTGGATGAGCGAGACGTGTAGATCCTTTTGTACGAGACAGTTTTGTAGAGACAGCAGCGTAATGATGATGGGAACGTCTCGTGCCGGTTCGGCGGTAACACAAATTGCTTATTTATCCCTTTCTAACAACAGATATGATGCATAATATTTGAATATTCTTTCCTTGTCATTACAATCTGCATATACATGTGCGTAAGTATGTAGTAAATTCTAGTTAGTTTTTAGAGCGGTGGTGTTCGGATATAACTACTCTATGTATTTCAACTCTCTGGTCAAATATACAAAACTTGTCTTACACTTTGTCGTGCAGAAGACATAGATTGACACTCGGTAACAAAAGGTGTAATATCACTTTTGACAAAAATAGTATAGTGCAAAGCATGTGCTACATTAGCTTATGCAACCTTATTTGCGATCACTGCTTAGATAGGTGACAGCTGGTGAGGCCTTGAGGCGGTCTGAAAAATCCGACCTACACAATGGTTCTACTTCTAAAGTGATTATACATCAGTTTATGAAGTAGTGCTGCCTCACTTCTTCTCTGTCGAATATGTTTACGACGAAATCTTATCGATGAAACTAAGATGAAACTAACTTTAAATATTAGTAAATATTTAAAGTTAGTTTCATCGTAGTTCTTTCCATACAAACATAGTTTCGTCATATTTTGGATACCAAGTTTTCAAACTTTGCATGCATGCCCTTGAGCCGATCTATGATCTTTGCTTCTGATTTGTCACTTTTTTATTTTATTATTATTTTATCTCTCAATGTGAAATTTGGTATACCCATACAAAACGACTTTTTCCAAATAGTTTTGAAAATACATAATAATAAGGAAAACTGACAAACGGATAGGAATAACATAGTCAGTTAGTTTGGACTGATTGCGTCATGAATGCATAAAGATATAATAAGACACAAAGATAAAATCTGATAGAAAAGAGTACTACTGGTAAAAATATTACCCTATTCGTCGTAGGCCATGGGCAAGAGGAAGATTAAAATTGAATTATTTTAAAACACAAGAATATTTTGGCTGATAATCGGTAGTATTTTGTTCATGACATCGGAAATAAGGAAAGTTGTATTTTTATCAAATGAAAGCATGATATATGGGTAGAATTGCGCCCACTCAATCTACGCTATCAAAACTATGTTGCACGTTTTTTATCAATTTGAATGAAACGGCTACAGGCAATTCTTTTTAAATTTACGGGCAATTTGTATTTTGAAGGATAATTGAATGGTTTGTCATTACTGGTAAACCAGACATGCAAATTGACGCTAGAGAAAACATAAAAAACTACAGAAAGGTACTTAAACAAAATTTAGTGTTCCAACTAAGGGAAATATATACTTTAAGGGAAATATGCACTGTGAAGTTGAACACTACTAATGTCTATGTTAAGATGTTGCTGCATATTAGGCGCATAATAGGGCTCTTACATGAGCATTCCCAAAGAAAGATTAAACTTAGGCAAGCTAGGTGCCTTCGAAGATGTCAAGAAAGCTTTAGCAATAATATTGTCACATAAAATCTTTGATATCATTAGTTACATTTTCCGAATATTTTTTTTTCAACATTTATGTCAACTAGACGTTTTCTTTTATACCTTATACATTTAATAATCACCGAACGTTTGTCTACGTAGTCGAATATCCCTGCAAGCAATTGCTGCTTTTGCCCTACGATCAAAGCATAAGCAACTAATAGATAAGATTGGATAAACTCGCATATACATTCCAGTAGAAAATGATATAAAAATATCCAAAATCTCCTATTTTGTTTTAAGACGTTATTTTTATGTATGTGTATGCAATTAAAATAATATAAACTGGAGTATGCGTATGTACACGTAAAAGGGCAATATATGAATTGAATAAATTGTTATAGATAATTGACGACATAGTCCGTGGAATACTTCATTCAATGAAACAAAATAATGATAGTGGTACACAATCACAGTTACACTTTCTGCAAAGATTTACAATTTTTAAACGATGGTTGTCAGTCACCATAGAGATATAAAATACTATTGTTGTCACCGAATTACGATTTCATATCTATACCTTTATATACATACTACTGTAGCTGATAAATAAAAGTGATTGAGTCACCACAACAATCCAAGCACTAGCCAAAAGTAATGAAGGTAATAAAGAACCGCATTTTAAAATTTACTATATCACTGCAGATAAGCTAGAATGGCCTTAAAAAAATATTCTTAGCGGCATATTATACATGAAACTGTAAGCAATATTATACTCCATACCAATTTTATACTCGTACCAAATATCAAGAATGGTAATCATTGTTGAAATGACACCAACGTTACAAAAGAAGACTATATTTTTTTTAATACAACTAAGGTGGCAAACAAGCATACGGCCCGCCTGATGGTAAGCAGTTACCGTAGCCTATGGACGTTTGCAACACCAATTTAAAGTATCATATTCAATAAGCTAGTTATGCCAGCGTTAAAAAAATATTGTACTCTATGTACTGGAGGTCTACTCCCAAAAATGAAGTTCGAAGTTCGAAGCTTCGTTTCGGAACGAAGTAACGAACATCGAACTTATAACAAAACCTACCACCAAATAACTTCGGATGCGACTTGTACGGACGGTCTTCTTTCGGATTCATAGACAAATATTATAGTGGAGTGATATTGAAATCTTTGGGCAGGTTCTTTATGGTAGATATGATGAATAAATCAAAAACTAATAACCAAAAAGAATTTGTGAAGAAGAATGTTTCGGTAATTGATAAATTATTTATTCATGAATGTGTATGTGGAATTTAATTTATTCTACAATTTGTTTTCCTAGTAAACAAGTATTTTTCAGAGTGATGGTTGTGTCGTCGACAAACAAAGAACCTAATTGAATGTTGCCTAACACTATAAACTCTTTCGTAAATTCTATTTCGAATATGACAACTAGAATGCAACCATGGGCTTACATTAGTAGATAAGCCCATATGTTCAATACACCGTTCGTCAGAATGTTTTTATTTTCTCAAGTAGCAGACCCATTTTTGGGGCTTCTTCTTTTTGACGTAAGTACCAATTTCTCGCGCTGCATTTTATGAACAACCATGCAACGCGTTCCTAAATTAATTAAACATATTCTTGAAAACACAAGAATGATTTCTTATTTATTGTAACGGCGACTCTTGTACACAGAGGTATTTGTACATTCATGTTCCATAACTTTTTCTTCCACCACCAAGCGCATCACCATTATACATATTATAAATATATATATATTTTGAAGCAGTGATGACTCTGACAGACGTAACAGTAGGGCGTATCTATCATGAGATTATCATTCATCCATAATCAACTTACTGTCTAAATACGAAGTAATAAATGTCAAATAACATTTGGTAGTAGAGTCAAATACGGGCAATATGTCAATTCACGAAGTATGGATCGAAGTTCGGATCCGAAAGTGTTTCGTGGTAAGAAAAGGTGCGATCCGTCAAACGAAACTTCGAACTTCGTTTTTGGGAGTAGACCTCCTGAAGTAAATATGTCTAAGCACTGGTACTTGATAAACCGACTCAATAACGATCTGTAAGCACTAAATTGGTTCTTCCCAGAAGTTGTCTTTGGTTAAAAAAGGTCCCTTTAATGAGACAGTGCCAGCGGCCAACCGCAAGGGACAAACAGCCAGGTAAGCTGATTTTCCGCATCTTTAAATACATCATCCCGATATCGTTACTGGAAAAAGTTTCATCGAAAGAGATATCCTTAAGGGAGATTTATGCAATTAAAAAACGGTAGCGTAAAAGCGGATAGATGTAAAAAAAATTGTATTTTGCCTTTTTGAGTAAAGTCTCCGATTTAAAACTGGGAAGGGTCGTATCGAGGACCATTTCTTCTAATGGTTCGTTTATTATTTTTATAAGATTTTATCCGTTGAATTATTACATGTATGTGAAGTCCTCGCATATAGAGGAGTATACCTGTAGTGAAACGTTTCCAGGCATCACAACTTGAATGGGTGACTACCAATGGCATATACAACTGAGCACTCCGTTGGTTCGGAGGGCGCATAAAGCTGTCGATCACAGTCTGGTTATATAGGATGGCAGACGTTAGAGGCTTTCAGGCAGTCTTACTACTACAGCATTAGGCTTAGGGGGCGTCCATAAATTACGTGAGATGATTTAGGGGGGGAGGGGGTCGAGTCAAATCTCATATAATCTCACGTTAGGGAGAGGGAGGGTCTCGACAAATATCACGCAATTTTTGTTCTGATTGAAACAAAAAAAAAATTATACTAAACTACGCATAATTCTCCATGGACTGAATTAGAGTAGATATTCTTTTCTTTTTATCACACTAGTCATGATTTAAGTATTCCATTGTTGAATTTTTATTACATTTATAACTCTCAGCAATATTGATTACTAATCGTAAATAAAAGCACGAAGCAAATTGTTTTTTTTCTTTCTACTATAACAACCCAACGCGTTTACGTAAGAAACCCATATTCTGAAAAATCTCACGTGAGATTGGGGGATGGGGGAGTGGGTTGAACAAAATCTCACGACATCTCACCAATGGGGGAGGGAGGGATAGAAAATTTAAAAAAACACCTCACGTAATTTATGGACGCCCCCTTAGACACAGTTGTATGAATCAAGCTATTTTTTTAAATTACTGAGAAGTTAGTTTTTGAGCACTATTTCACCCTATTAAATGTTGTACACTAACCGGCAAAAAACTCACGTTGCGGATCGATTACGTCGACCCGGGCTTCGAGCATGTCAGATGCTCATCATCAGTGTGCCCGCTGGGAGCTCGCAGACGCAGCTGCCCACTTGCCCTGATGATGAGCATGTGACATTCTCGAAACCCGGGTTGACTGGTCGGTACTCGATTCCCAACGTGAGTTTTTTTACGGTTAGTGTATAACATTTAATAATGTGTGAAACTCACTGTTCGGTCCTTGTAAGTGATAAGGGGGGTAGATGGAAGAAAAACTCCATCAATTCTTTATAATCTACTACCGTCGGACGGTAGTGGACATTCTGTCATTGCGACCCGCGTCGAGGACACGTTGTGCTCAAACCTGCCGGGCTTCCTATGATTATAGGGGCCCTTGGGAATCGCTTCCATATCTAGACAATTATACATAGTATTAAGTGCTGCAAGAATAAGAGACTGTTTGGATTCAGTGACTGTTTGGAGTCGCGTGGATAAGCTGTGCCTAATCTGCGATAGATGCTGCTGCTCTCGGCGGGGGTGGATAAAAGTTTGCTGGAGTCTCCATATTGCTCTCTTTAGCTTGCAGGGATCGAAGATCAATTCCTCACATAGACACAGTACTCACTTCATACAATACACTATGATTACCTCCCCAAGAGTTGTGTGAAGATCGCACACTCACGATAATTTCATTTCAAAAGAACTATTTCACCTGTTGGTAAATGATGACGGACAAGTATTTTACCGAGCAAGGCCTAGAAAATATACAGTTCCTGGGAAACATCTTTAGGGCCACCATGTATTTTGAATTTGGGTGATAAGTAGCCGAGCATAGGTTCACAAAAATCTATTCGCTATGTTATTATTAAGCCCGCGCGGTGAGATTCGAGCCAAAGGTCCCTTAAATAGCACTTGCACTTTCTACGTTCGCTTCAAGTATATTGTATACTTGAGTATACTTAGTATATAACGTATTAGAAAATTTGGTCATGTTTTTTCACCTGAGGCTTGAAATTTTTTTTTCTTGATCTTCAAACAGTGTGCTGCGTCCGTAGAATTGGCTGGGCAACGCAGCGACCGACATGGCTGGCATATAGAAAACCTGTATTAAGAATTGATAGATTCAGCTGATGAAAAGGTACGGATTACTAGTGTGTTCTTGTACTATAACGTCTATAACACCCTCGTGCATAATAATATTATACACTAGTGCGTAATAGAATTATCTATTTGGTGGTTGATTACATATATTATTAAGTATATGTAATCAACCACAAAACATTTGCCGCGCAAATAACCTTTGCGCGCTTTTTTTTCCATAATTTTTATAATATTCTTTTTCCTCGCAAGGTTGTTGAAAAAGTGCGTATTAATTTCGTGAGCAACTTGCTCATTATACACTCGGCTGATTAACGCCCTCGCCTACTGTTCGGGCCGCAACCCACAGCCTCGTGTATAATGAGCAACTTAGCTCACTTGTATCATAATATACTATTTATTTAGACTAACGTAATAAGCAGGCATCTTTCTGATGTCCGTTCCTCATCAGGACATCCCATTCAATACACTCTAGTGTTTATAATGTAGGTAGCCTGCCTACGTAGGGTAGCCATAGTACAATAGTATAATAAAATCAGATTCTGAAGCAATGATAGCCGCGTATGTCTCAGGTTGACGAGCGCAGTGTAGTTCATCACCTGTGACGAAATGCATGTGTTATAGTCAGTGTATACCGCTTAACATCAGTTGGGCTCCTTCATCTGCGGTCACAATAACATTTAAAATAAAAAGATAGATGTTTGCGTTGCAACAACTACATAACTACCTCGGGCGTCGGTTTTTTTTTTCTCTTTGCGTGTTACCTTAATAAATACCTTTTCGTTCGGATTATTGTACAAGGCGTTGGTTTTTATTGATATTGTCTTAATATCAAGATATCGTAAATAAATATGATTATAAATCTGGTAGTGTTATCAGGATGCGGGTGGGATGTACGCTGGCAAAGGCATCTTCATGAAATATTCGCAAACATCCGATGACAACACTGTGACATGGCGAGTCAGCACCGCCAGTAAATAAGTGCTTAGCCCTGGCAGAGGGAAGCAGCCTGCCAGCCTTCTTCGGGCGGACCTCGTATCGAGGAGTACGGCTGAAGAAAGAGAATATCCCTGGGCAATGACGGAAACCGTCACAACTGGCCATGGAACTGCGATCACCAAACCGTCGTTGCTGGCGTGGTGATTATAGCTAAAACCCCTCCAAAAACTCCCCCCGCAACTGTCGCGATCATAACGTTAGCTCCATGTTGAAATAATCATTAAAAATACTAAATGATACTTGTTTGCTATAATAACTAGTTTAAAGTGTAGAAATAGTTGCAAATACTTAGTGATAGTGTTATCGTGGAATAATAGTGTGTGTAAAATCATAAAAACGTTGAAATAAACAAAGTGAACAGTTCGTAATTTTGATGCAATTGAGTATTGCACCAAAATTACGAATTGTATCAAACAAAAGTGTATTAAACTGTTATTGTGTAAAAATATAATAAATAAACGAGGGAACAGTGTTAAAGACTGCTAAAATCAAACAAAAACATTTTAATCTTTAAAGTAAGTACATTTTAAAGCACCCTCAAAAACTTTAAAAGTGACAATCAAATCGTGTAGTGAAGTGGTGTCATACGTATGACTCATCTTTAACGGCCCAACTGGAACCAAATATATCTGGCCGCATCATACGACGCGCAAATTCACTCACTTACTGTAGTAACAAACAGCACCGTGGTGAGCGTACTCGCTTTACAAACTGAAAGGCACAAGTTCAAATCTCACTACACAAAATTCTTTTTGTATAAATATTTTTTTTTCTTTTTGGATTCTTCTTTAACTGAATATTTTGGAATATAAAATGGACAAAAAAGTTACTGCTAAACTAGTTAAATACCCTATTTGCTGTAAATGTCAAAAGATACTTAAGACTAAAGAGATACTACGCTGTTCCTGCTGTAAAAAATATTACGATATAAATTGTGCTGAAGTGTCGAGCACAAGATTTAATATTATGGAAAAATCTAAAAAGGAAGGGTGGAAGTGCCGAACATGTTATGATAAGGATAACGGACCAGCGTCGAGTCAATATACCGATACTCCTTCCTCTTCTAACGTGACAAAAAGAAAACTTATGCATAAGACAGTCTTACTCACGCCATTGCATAAGTCGGAAGATGAGGAGTCAACTAGTACCGATGACGACCTTCATAGCATGCCAGACATTTCTACATCTACTTTACAAAATGAGAAGGAAGTAGAATTAATGAAAGAAATAACACAATTAAAATTAGAATTACAAATAGCACACAAAGAAATTGAAAATTTAATGCTAGAAAATAGTGAAATTAAAAAACAAATTGTTGAAAAAGACAACCTTGCTACAAAATGGAAAACTCTTTTTACAGAAGCGATAAGTACTCCTAAAAAGCGAAATTCCTTAGCTAAACAGTGTACAACATCAAATAAATCGGCTAAAAATATAACAAAACGAGCAATAGAGTTAGATGATTCGAGCTGTAGTACTTTGGAAGTAAATAATACGACTAAAATATCACCAACTACTATTAAAAATATAACAAATGAAAAAACCGAAAACCTTAAAAAGAATAAACTACCAGCGAAAGCCGAACGAGAAATGAAAATCAAACATAAATTGAAGAAAAACAACGTAGTGATATTATCCGATAGTGTTGGCCAAGGAATAGCGACAAAAATAATAGAAAAGACGGATTCTCAAGTGCATAATACCTGCAAGCCCGACGCAGGATTTCAAGAAATATTTAAAAATTCCAAAAATAAATTCATAAATCTAGACCGAAACGACACTGTAGCATTACTTATTACAAAATATGACAATTTGATTTATTATAACAAACGAGAGTACATCAAACTATTAAGCAGTATATTAAACGAATCGGAAAGGAAGTTCAATGTAATAATCACAGGCCTGCGCTATAACAGCACGCATGATGAAGACATATATAATATTAACATGCAAATAGCTAACTTGGCAAAAGTTAATGAAAATGTTAAGTATGTAGATCCAAATATAAGATATGAAAATACGAAAAACTTCTTAACAATGAAAAATTTTGTAACGGATAATGTAATCAGATGCATTGAATATAAATGTTATGCAACATCTTCTCTACGTTTCATCAACTGCCACGAGCAGCACTCTGCAATTAACATCAAAAGCCCAAATTTTCCAACAAGCCAAAGGCAAAGTCAAAAACGATAATTTTACATGCTAATGTTCGAAGCATACATAGAAAATACTTAGAAATAGAAAATATAGCGAACGAAATAGACTGCGACGTACTATGCCTGACGGAGACTTGGGGTAAATATCACCAGATGCAGGCGATGAGCATTGAAAACTATACACTGGCGACTTGTTATAACCGAGTATTTTTTGAACACGGTGGGACGGCGATATATATAAAGAACACTTTAGATTATAAGGTTAGGAATGATTTAAACAAATTGTCTTTCGAAACGAATTGTGAATTAGCAGCAATAGAATTAAAACCTTCAAAAACAGTTATCGTTGCACTATATCGACCTGATTATGATATAAATCTATTTTTTGAGATATTATATAATCTTTTAAATAAAATTAGTCGAGAGAATAAACAAATTGTAATAGCAGGAGACTTAAATTTAAATGTTCTAAAATTAGACAAAAATATAAAAAAATTAGACAGAATTCTTAAAAATTGTAATTGTGAATGGGTATTAAATGAACCCACTAGAACTGAAACAAATAAAAACAAAGTAACTAGTTCAACTTGCATAGATAATTTTATTGTAAATTTTAAGGATTGTAAAGGATCAGTACTCGGACATAAACTTTCTGATCATAATGTAATTAAACTGGAATTACTAAACCAAATTAACTTACCCAAAAATACAGTATATATAGCGAGAAACTTTTCTATTAGTAATCTTAATTACTTTAATTTTATGTTCAATAATAACTATACTAAAATTAAATCAGAAATTTTAATGGCAAACGACGCTAACGAAAGAATGAAGATTTTACAGGATGCATTGACTCATTTTTATAACATCGCTTTTCCAAAAGTAAGAAAACAAGTGAGAAATAATCAGAAAAACTGGACTACTTTAGGTATTGAAACAAGTAAGAACAATCTATGTAATTTGGAATTACTACAAAACCATCATCCCAGTAAACAAACAAAATTAAAAATAAAACAATATAGAAAACTTTTGAAAAAAACTATGGTATTTGCAAAAAAAATACAATTAAGGAATAGAATAAATAAGTCTAAAAACAAAATAAAAGAATCTTGGAAAATTATTAATGAGCAGGTAGGAGAAAATAAGCGACCACAGTCCAAATCTAATATCGAATACTTAAAAGATGAAACGGGAAAAATTATTACAGAACCTGAAAAAATTGCAACTCTATTCAATGATTTTTTTCGGAATATTGCTCAAAACCTGACCAGGAAACTAAATATAAACGTAGAAAATTGCTTAAAATACTTAGATGCCTTAGATAAGCCATTCACTACTTTTGCGTTTCACCCATTATGTCTCGAAGAACTCAAAAAGATAGTATTAAACATGAAACAAAAACCCACGTTAGATATTTTCGATATGAGCACAAGGACGTTAAGAAATATTGTAACAAATAACGATAATTTATTTGAACTAGTATTTATTGTTGTGAACTCATGCTTAACTGAAGGTATATTCCCAGATATACTAAAGCTGGGTAGGGTAATACCGCTCTTTAAGAAAGGGGATGTCACAGAGCTTAGTAATTACAGGCCAGTGTGCATATTGCCAACTCTATCAAAAATATTAGAAGCTGTTATCAAAGCTAGAATTGTTAAATACTTCGAAAACAATAATTTATTTACAATAGCACAGTACGGATTCAGAAATGGTCGATCGACCGAAATGGCAATAAGAAAGGTAGTCTACTACATTCTTGATTCCCTAGATAGTTCAAATAAATGCGCGAGCGTATTTTGTGACCTTTCAAAGGCTTTTGATTGTTTGCGTCATGACATATTAATATTAAAATTACAGTTTTATGGCTTTCATGGGGTTGAACTTAGTATGATGAAAAGTTATTTAAATAATCGTACTCAAATTGTGTCCGTTAATGATCAAACTTCTGGGGCGGGAAATGTATCGATAGGGGTGCCACAAGGATCTATCCTGGGCCCTGTATTGTTTTTAATATATATTAACGATCTTTGTAAAGTGCTGCCAACGGAGGCGGATTTATGTTTATTTGCTGACGATACACATATTGGTCTGAGAGATAAAAGTAAATCAAAATTAGATGACAAAATAAATAGTGTTATGACCTTACTAAATGAATGGTTTGATGCCAATGGTATAATTCTGAACTCAGATAAAAGCATTATAATGCATTATCAATCACGGCTAGGCATTAATGGTAATGAGACTTCTGAAGAAAATATATTTTTAGGATACACAATAGACAACACAATTAATCACAAAGCACATATTGATAAAATTTGCAAGAAAATGGCGAGTGGTAATTACGCTCTCTTTAAACTTAAACCCTTGTTAGATAAAAAATCCCTAATATCCGTGTACTATGCATACATACATTCAATAATAAGATATTCCATTACTGTTTGGGGTAATGCTACAGAGGTAACAAGAGTTCTCAAATGTCAAAAACGTTCAATAAGAACAATTAATGGGCTGAAAAAGCGTAGCCCCGCAAGGGAGCACTTTAAGAAAGACAAAATTATGACAGTTGTTTCTCTTTACATCTATAATTGTTTATTAGAAATTCATGAAGATAGGAATATTCCAGAAAAGCAGGAAAAAGTTCTACCTTACAATCTGCGTAATAATGAAAATAGAATCATAAAAAATAATGAAAGTCTGGTTGTACCAAAAATCAGATTAGCTAAAGTCCAGAAACAAGGTCTTTATTCGAAAATACTTATGTATAATAAATTACCAAAAAACTTGACCACCTTAAAATACAGTTTGTTCAAACTAAAACTTAAACACTTTTTTGAAAACAATCCCTTCTACACATTAAAAGAATATATGTCAATGCAGCTTTTAGAATCTTTGTTCTTAGGACAAGTGCAAACGTGATAACTGCAAATTGTATTTAACTATATATGAAGTGTAAAATATTATGTAAAATATTATATTTTAATCAATTATTTACATAGACGTAATCAGACTTTAATTTAATATATTTAAGTAGTATAAATATGTTCAAATGTACCATGGACTTGCCTGTAAAAAAAAAATTACTAAAGGGCCAATAAAACTTTTATATCTTTATATCTTTAAAACCAAAATGACAGACAAAAACCAACATCGACCCCGAGTTCCCAGCGCACCGTCACTTCCCGGTCTTAGCAGTGGCCGGGCGACACGGAGCAGGGGTGCGAAAAGTAATCACTGGGAGTTAACTCACTGCAGTAAACAATTACACATTGCTACTTACAACATCCAATCGTTGTCGTCTGATGACAGACTAGTAGAACTGGAATATGAATTAGATAGGATCAAATGGGATATTCTCGGAATATGTGAAGTACGAAAAAAGGGGGAAGAGTCTATCAAGTTGAAATCAGGAAATTTATTTTATTACAGAGAAGAAAGTAAACCTGGCGTAGGAGGTATTGGATTTCTAATCAACAAAAGTTTGACTCAACAAATCGTCGAAATAAATAGCTGGTCTGATCGAGTAGCTTGCCTTAAACTGCGTCTATCATCTATGTACGAGTTGAAAGTTATACAGGTATACGCCCCAACAACAGACTACGATGACGAGGAAATCGATGCTTTCTACGATGACATTTCCAGCGTACTAAGAAATGTAAAAACCCACTTTACTATCATAATGGGAGATTTCAATGCGAGACTCGGAAAAAAGGCGTCGGATCATGAAACTTGCATTGGAAACTTTGGCCTAGGCAACAGAAATCCTCGCGGGCAGGCACTTCTAAATTTTCTTCAACAAAGAGGCCTGTTTGCTATGAATACTTTCTTTGCTAAGAAATCTCAAAATAAGTGGACTTGGAGACATCCTAATGGCATACACAAGAATGAATACGATTACATCATCACAGATAAAAAGGGTACAATTAGTAATGTCTCAGTACTTAACACCTTTTCTACAGGAAGCGACCATCGACTTGTTCGCGCTTTATGTACGTTCAACATCAAGAAGGAAAGACGAAAACTTGTGATCAGGAAGAACTTGCCATATGAGGATAAAGTCGAGGTTCTCAGACACAACAGTGATATCTATAAAGATCAAATAGAACAATCACTTAAAAAGTCCATAGACCAGATGACTATAGAAGAACTCAACGATCATCTAACAAATATAATGAACTCTACTACTAAAACTATTACACCAAACGCTGTCAAAGCAAAGAACCAGAAACTTTCAGTTGAGACGGTTAACCTCATTGAACAAAGAAGGCTAATGCGAAATGATGGAAAAGCAGAATCACCTGAGTACTCGGCATTACAACATCAAATTAGAAAAAATCTTAAACGAGATCTTAAGAAATTCGAAGAAGATATTATAGAAAGAACTTTAGAAATTAATACTAGCAGAAAAGTTATGAAAGCAAAGTTGAGCTCGGGTAGAAAGCAGATCTGCAAACTCATCAACGAACATGGTAATATTGTAACAGATAGAGAGGAGCTTTTACAGGTTACGGAAAGGTTCTACGATAACCTAAACAGAAGCAGAGTTCAAGACCCACGAAGCACACTACCAACACAAAGAGAGAGGGCTCCAGTTCAAAACGTTGGTTCGGAAGACCTACCAGATATCACTTTAGATGAAATAGAACTTGCACTACGCCAGCTGAAAAGCCGCAAGGTTCCGGGAGAGGACGGCATTATACCAGAAATGATAAAGGGCACAACAGAAACATTTAAGAATGCTCTTGCGGTATTATTTACGAAATGCCTACTTGAATCAAGAGTACTGCAGGCCTGGAATAATGCCGTCATAATACTTCTTCATAAGAAGGGAGATATTAAAAGACTCGACAACTATAGACCTATCAGTCTTTTATCCCACATGTACAAACTTTTCACGCGTATATTGGTAAATAGGCTGAATAATAAATTAGATGCCTATCAACCGCGGGAACAAGCTGGATTTAGAAGCAGTTATGGTACAAATGACCACCTACAAACGCTCAAAACGCTAATCGAAAAATGTAACGAATATCAGGAGCCAATCATCATAACATTCGTTGACTACGAGAAGGCCTTCGACTCCATTGAAACCTGGGCGGTCGAAAAGGCACTTGCAGATTGCAGGGTAGACGAGCGATACATAGCTCTGATAAAACATCTCCAGAGCCATGCTACGTCCTGTGTGAACTTGCATAAAATGACCGAGAAATTCCATCTAGGTAGAGGAGTTCGCCAAGGAGACACGATTTCCCCTAAGCTATTCAATGCAGCACTCGAAAACGTGTTTAAAAAACTTGACTGGGAGAATAAGGGCATAAATATCGACGGGGAAAACTTGAGCAACTTACGATTTGCAGATGACCTGGCACTTTTCTCCGAGAGTATAGAGGAGATGTTGGTCATGTTTCAGGAGCTTCAAGAAGAGTCAGCTAAAGTGGGTCTAAAAATTAATACAGGAAAAACTAAAATCATGACTAACTTACCAACAACGCCCTACCAACTTCCTCTAGACATTGTATCTACCTTGGACATAATATAACGCTGGGTAGCCTGAACCAAACCGCAGAAGTCGAGAGACGCATAGCCCAGGCCTGGGCAGCTTTTGGCGCAAATGGTAACATTCTGCGTAGCAAGCTCTCCATTGGTCTTAAAAGGAAAGTGTTCGAGCAGTGTGTGTTGCCTGTATATACATATGGAGCAGAGACCATGACCCTGACTGCACACTCCGCAGAAAGATTCCGCGTTGCCCAGAGAGCAATGGAGAGAGCAATGCTCGGTATCTCTATACGCGACCGGAAAACTAACGCTTGGATACGTTCGAAGACCAAAGTCAGGGACGTGGTGAAGGTCATAGCCGAGCGCAAATGGCAATGGGCAGGACACATTGCGCGCATGGACCAGAAACGATGGACTCGCAAGTTGCTGGAGTGGAGACCACGACCACACACAAGACCCCGAGGAAGACCACCTAAAAGATGGAAAGATGACATCAGACGTCACGCAGGTCATGATTGGATGATAAAAGCCCAAGACCGTAAAGATTGGAGGACATTGGAGGAGGCCTACGTCCAGGAATGGACATCCACAGGCTGCTATAGATAGATAGATAGATGAATCTGGTAAAAACGTAATAGGTATTTTTAATACATCTAAAATGTTCGTCATCGAAATATGAACACACTATAAGTGAATGTCATTTCCAAAGCCAGCTAGAAAGGTCTCATACAAGGACTTCTCGATTCCTGACCCAGTTATTTCCACGTTTTGATAAAATATTGTAAGATTGGGCAATTAAATATTCAGACACTATCATCAGTACTAATATTATAAATGCGAAAGTAACTATGTCTGTCTGTTTGTCTATTACGCTTTCACGCCAAAACTACTGAACCAATTTGAATGAAATTTGGTATGGAAATAGTTTGAGACCCGGGAAAAAACATATGTTAGTGTTTATCTAACTACAAAAAACGAGGTTAATGTTTTTGCGCGGTAACCGACATACGCGCGGGCGGAGCTGCGCCCGGAAAGCTTGTTGTATATAATTGCATTAAACTTTGTGCTATAATAATTTGTAAAATAAAACAATAAGAAGTTATAAGCGGGCACTTAAAATGTATGAGGTCGTGGTTCAACCTAAAGATTTATTTCTGCTTCCGTAGTGTAATAAATATAACCTTCGTTATAGATGAAATAGTTTATTCTTTCACATATATATCTTCAATATTTATTAAGGACGTTTTTGTTCCGAATGTGTTGAATTCAGAGCCATCTACTTGAAAATCAAAAAACTACTAGTGAACAGTCATTCATTATCAATTTATCAATAGTAATCAAATCAAAGTAGTTAGAACTTATGGTGTTGATTTGCTCTAGGTGGCATTAATTTTAATTATTAGAACATATGAAATAAAATGTAATTTAGGTTGTTCACTTGCTAAAATGGACAGTATTTTGTAATGTCGCTAGATGGCTACACAAATTAATAATCTATATTCTGAGTAGTTGTCTTATGAGTAGATATCGTCTTTATTTTGAATGCGGTTAGGTTTACATTTTCGTGAATATTGTAAAAGTTATTTTTGAGTTTTATTTGATTTCGTCTTTATAACAAGGGCAAAAGGTTCACATTCGAGTATATATTCAAAACAGGTTATTTTTAAAATATATTCATTTTCATCTTTATTATAAGAGTGATTAGGTTCATATTTGAGTACCTATACCAAAGGTTATTTTCTGAAGTCTTTATTCCATAGACTGTGTCGAGCGAGTGATAAGTTGATTTTTGGAGGTTAGGATTTATAACTTTTGTTCACCAGATAGTAAGCGCGTTATTTATGCACAAGTTCTATTGAAGTTTTAGTACCCGTAACATTTTATAAGCTGAATGTTGATAATTTGTTTATGCCTACTTATTAAAATGCCTAAATCAGGCGAAATATGGAATTATTTTACTGTCGTACTGTAGGTACATATTTGTACACTGTTGCGTTATTGTTTTGGCTCGTTATTTTTTTAAAGAACCAACATTTTATTCAGACAGTCCTAAGCCTGTAAAAGTACGAAGGAAAGTTCTGATTCTGCTAAACAAATTTATAGGTAAAAGTGTAAAATAAAACGCGGAAAGAACTGCTTGCAAGAGTGGCAAATTGATCAAAAATATAACTTTACTCGTCCTACATTCCAACATAACTGATTGAAATGAATGTATAACTTATATGTATATAACTGCTAAACAACAAGATTTTACAATAAGTTACATTTTATAACCTTAAAAATATAACGTTTTTTATTTATAACCTATCGATATAACTTGTTGGGTAAAAATATAACCTAATTGAACACCTTTAGTGAAGACTGCCGAGCACCACTTCGAATAACCGTCGCATGCGTCTCCCTACTCCGCGCTCCTAAGGGCCGTTTACACGATAAGACACCTTCCACAGTACCTACACTTTCTTTTAGTTTATCGCGTTGGCAGTCATCCCTACAACCCTCAGTTCTATATTTTGTCCCTTTCCCACGAACGCCTTTAATATATTTGCCTCTCAAGTATGACGCTATGCATCCATTGCATCAGTACAGTACGTTGTCAAATCTCGTTGAGGCAACAGCTAACCACAAAAAGTACGGCAGAGAAACTTTTACTCGAAGATTTTTGTGATTTAACGTTTGTATAGATAGATATAGTGAAAATAGATTCCTGAAGTGAACACAAATGCGAGTGTTACTTAAGGTTTTTGCTGAGGAAGCTCCGCGCCCAGGCAAGCACATTGCTGTAGTCCTAGAATATTCTCAATATTCGTAGTGTCTAATTATTATTATACAATGCTTCATTTAATAAGTTTTTCTCAAAATATTTTTTAATAAAGTTCGGAAAGAAACCTACAAATAATTAAGATTCTTTAACAATATCGAAGTGCAGCTACATAATCTTTACGCTGGTGTCGTAAGAGGCGCCTAACACACCAGCACATGTACAACAACGGTAGCACACCAGAAGGTGGGCAGCAGCGTTTTCTGTGGAACTGATATCTCACACTGCGATCCCCTAGACGCCTGCCAAGCGTGGGGATTATGGCAAACTCCCCGACAAAGAGTGAAGCTGTGTTCAACAGTGGACAATCCGGCTGATACAGTACATAAGTAACTGTTTTCTGTGAATTTACTTAAAAGCCGCAGGAGAACCGATGATTTCAAAGGCAACAATATCGCCTAATATTTTTCAAACCAACTACATACTTCAGCGCTAGTCTGTACATGCAACTCTGGCCATTCACGTGAACGGCTACCATACACTCGGAAGTCACGTAGCGCTTGCTCATCTTGTTCCGTCGTGCTAAGAAGTAGGTGTGAAGCAGGTTTCTGAGTTATAATAATACTCGTTAGTTATCCAATTGGTCCTTGCTGGAGAAGTAATAAACTGGGCAGTGTCTCCAGACGTGTCTCGATTGCATACACATTAGATACCGTCACATTAATCTTGTACCAGAGCAGTATTTTTTCAGTAACTACATATTATGCTGTTAAACCTTAACTAGAAAGCGTTTTTACCCAAAACTAAATGTAAATAAGCATCTCCATAACTCATTTGCAGAGTTATTATTCTTTTATATTTATAACTGACGCTGACAAAATAGAAGAAAAGACGCAGGCTCGTAAAATATCAAACTGAAGCCACACTTTTATACATGTGTGCGATAGAAGTGTTGACCATATGAAAGCAAAAATAACTAAATTGTAGGATTTATGGGAAGACATTTTTAGAAGACATATATATACAGCAACTGTTCGTAAGAATACTTCGCAATAACATAATATTATTTATATAATCTCATTCGGTAATATTCTAATTATGAAATTAAATACAAACTTTTATTGGCATATTTTATGTACATACTTCCTCCTCGTGCGTCGAAGCCGGGCTCGTGGCTTTGTAAGTATCTGTCCGTCCGGGTAACCGGTTGGCGAGTAGCTACTACTTTTACAAAATCGTCCTAAAATCTGCGTAAGTCCGATTTTCGTAATTCAAACGGTTTTCGAAAGGATTCATCCATGGCTATACGAAAAAAATACATATTTTTCTGAGATAACGAAAAGTATGTTTAATATTTTTATGAAATCTGAAACCAGCTCAAATTACATTTTGGCGCCAAAATATTTCGTCATTTAATAATAATCTCGTAACAACTTCTACAGTTATGAACCTAGAAAGCTGTAATTTTGCATATGTATAGAGCACAAGTCAATAACGATGTTAAAAGAAATAAAAAGGATAAGAATTGAAAAGTTTTTTTTTTTTTAATTTTTTTTGTTTTACCCCCCTGTGTGTCCCGTCCGAGATTTCGGTAGTCTGAAAAAAAGGTTTAGTGTGAAGCTTGTATATATCCAATCGTTATTATTCAAACGTTGTTAGTAAGCTAGTATCCTTGGCTATACAACACAAGAAACCGCATCACTCTACGGTAACGGGAAGTTATTCAAATCGTGAAATTAAAATAAAAAACTTTCACTCGATACATTTTGCCGCGCAAACACTCACCGATGGAAACTTACGTAATAAATAATCTCGTAACTACTTTTTAACTACTTAACCTATACATCTGAAATAATTCAGGTGTATAGATTACATGTAAATAATCATATCAAAAGAAGAACCAAAGTCGTAGGTGGAATAGTTTTTGAAAAAAAAAAAATTACGCTTCCAAAGAGTTTTCCCGCCAAATTCTTAAAAAAAATCGCATCGTTTTAATCTCGTTACTTCTTTTAAAATATTTGTCCTAACAATCTGTAATAATTCATGGGTAGAGAACCATAGTAAATACTCACATTAAAAGAAAAAACAAAGTTATAGGTGGAATAGTTTGGGAAAAAAAAATTATAAAAAACATGCTGTTTCGCGCCATTTTCGTCGTGTTTTCAAACCTCTTTTTCTGTGAAGTTTTCCATGAAAAGGTTTATTTTCATTTCTTTTCCCGTAAAGCCTACATGATGAGGATTGCATTGGTACCAAGAAGTTATTACATATGTTATAAATTGCATCAAATAAACCCGATTTAAAATCATAAAACCTCAAAATCTGTAAAAAAAAAAAAATTTCGCTATTTGGTCTACTCAAACTAAATGGATGAAAATGTAATTTTTGTATGGTGCAAGTGATATATTGGGGTATGGGGATATAAGGGTTTTAAGTTTAGGTATTGGAAAACGTCTTAGTACTTAAGAAAAACGTCACGGGGCGTCGAGGGATGAAAAGCTTTGAAAAGCTTGAGCAGATGCGTGGACGGCTACTGCGTACCCTGTACAGATGCGTGGACGCACGAGGGGAGAAAATTAAAAAGTTAAATTAAAGCATTGTTCTCCTAACAAAACAATGCTTTAAAACAATTTTTTAATTATTAAAGTACAATGTATCCCGACCAAGGAGGTTTCAATACAATTAAAATACACATTATCTATGGTGAGCGAGATGCGCGCGCAACGCGCTGCGCTGGTTCCGAGCCAATAGACCAATAACAGACTTTTCCATTGTGGCGCTATTTCGTACATACGAATTTGAGCAATATTTTGTTGGATAAAACTTTAGTAGCAAAAATGTCAAGAAACACCCACGATACTGATGATTTAACTCCACCTGACATTCTAGAAACAGCTACGAAACTGACGAATAGTCTTTTGCCAGAATAATCAAGCAATATAGCCACAGAGAGTTGAAATACAGGTAAAAAAAAATTAATATAGCCATGAGATTAAATAAAGTAGTGTATGCAATTGCATATAATTAGGTATTAAAACACTCGTGTATTCTTATTTTGAAACTCGCCTGCGGCTCGTTTCAAAAAACTACACTCATATTTTAATACCCTCTATTATATGACAGTTGCATAAACTACTATTAGATTGTGCAATCTTCTTCTTCTTCTTCTTTTCTTCTTTTCTTCTTCTTCTTCTTCTCTTTATATAAAGCTCGATTACCACACACTGACTGACTGACTGACTCACTGACTGACATAATTGTTCTCCCAGAAGGAGCAGAGTAGGGTTAAAATGAAGTATGGCGGAAATGTAGGGGGGGTTTAGGTAAGTATGGGAAAAATCGAAAATCATAAAAATGACGCCTGCCAAGTAAAAGTGGATGGCGTATCTCGGAAACGGTAAGAGATAGGTAGGGGGTGCTCGAACAAATGTCATAGGGGATCGGGAGAGCAGTCGAATGACATCTGTCAAAAATCCAAAATGGCGGATTTCAAGATGGCCGCCATACAATGTGCACATATTTTCGACCGTATTAGGAGTTTTTGTGGGATTTTCGAGTGAATTTGGAGTTTTTGTCCTATAACAGTAAAATTCTTGATTTTAGTAATTTTTTTATTATGCTTCGATGTTCCTCTCATTCTTCATACTGCTTTTGGCGTATTTTACCTTACATTTTCGACTGTATTTGGACTTTTTGTGGGATTTTCGACTGAATTTGGAGTTTTTGTCCTATAACAGTAAAATTCTTGATTTTAGTAATTTTTTTATTATGCTTCGATGTTCCTCTCATTCTTCATACTGCTTTTGGCGTATTATACCGTACATTTTCGACTGTATTTGGGGTTTTTGTGGGATTTTCGACTGAATTTGGAGTTACGGTCCTACATCAGTGTATAGCGAGCCCGAAGAGCGAGCTTCTGGTGAGGCCGAAGGCCGAACTTCAGCCCGCGAGGCCGCAGGCCGAGCCTTATTAGTGTCTTGCGAGGCCGAAGGCCGAGCTCTGAATTTACATGCTCCTCTCATTCTTCATACTGTATCTGGAGTATTTCACCTTACCTTTTTGACTGTATTTGGAGTTTTAGTGGGATTTTCGACTGAATTTGGAGTTTTTGTCCTAAAACAGTGAAATTAATTTTTTTATCATGCTTTGATGCTCCTCTCATTCTTCATACTGCATTTGGAGTTTTTTACCTTACATTTTCGACTGTATTTGGAGTTTTAGTGGGATTTTCGACTGAATTTGGAGTTTTTGTCCTAAAACAGTGAAATTTATTTTTTATCATGTTTTGATGCTCCTCTGATTCTTCATACTGCATTTGGAGTATTTTACCTTACATTTGCGACTGTATTTGGAGTTTTTGTGGGAATTTCGACTGAATTTGGACCTACGGACCTACATCAGTGTATAGCGAGCCCGAAGGGCGAGCTTCTGGTGAGGCCGAAGGCCGAACTTTCGGCACGTGAGGCCGAAGGCCGAGCGTATGGTGCGCGAGCCCGAAGGGCGAGCGCTTGGCGAGGCCGTAGGCCGAGCCCTGTTTGTGTCTTGCGAGGCCGAAGGCCGAGCTTCGTATTGACATGCTCCTCTCATTCTTCATACTGTACTTGGAGTATTTTACCATACATTACCGACTGTATTAGGAGTATGAGTACGTTCCTATTCCAATTTCGATGACGTCTGCCAAATAAAAAAAGTTTTTCCGATTTGGCTGAAAATCGATATCTAGGTTGTTCTGGACGTTCTTATTCCAAATTTGAAATTTTTTTTTCGATGACGTCTGCCAAGTAAAAAAAGTTTTTCCGATTTGGCTGAAAATTGATATCTAGGTTGTTCTGGACGTTCTTATTCCAAATTTGAAATTTTTTTTTCGATGACGTCTGCCAAGTAAAAAAAGTTTTTCCGATTTGGCTGAAAATCGAAATCTAGGTTGTTCTGGACGTTCTTATTCCAAATATGAAATTTTTTTTTGATGACGTCTGCCAAGTAAAAAAATTTTTTCCGATTTGGCTGAAAATCGATATCTAGGTCGTTCTGGACGTTCTTATTCCAAATTTGAAATTTATTTTTCGATGACGTCTGCCAAGTAAAAAAAGTTTTTCCGATTTGGCTGAAAATCGATATCTAGGTTGTTCTAGACGTTCTTATTCCAAATTTGAAATTTTTTTTTCGATAACATCTGCCAAGTAAAAAAAGTTTTTCCGATTTGGCTGAAAATCGATATCTAGGTTGTTCTGGACGTTCTTATTCCAAATTTGAAATTTTTTTTTCGATGACGTCTGCCAAGTAAAAAAAGTTTTTCCGATTTGGCTGAAAATCGATATCTAGGTTGTTCTGGACGTTCTTATTCCAAATTTGAATTTTTTTTTTCGATGACGTCTGCCAAGTAAAAAAAGTTTTTCCGATTTGGCTGAAAATCGATATCTAGGTTGTTCTGGACGTTCTTATTCCAAATTTGAAATTTTTTTTTGATGACGTCTGCCAAGTGATGAATGAAGACATATTTCGAAAACAGTAAGAGATAGGTGGGGGGGTCTTTGAACAAATGTCATAGTGAATATGGAGAGTACGAATGATACCCAAAAAAAATCCAAAATGGCGGAATTCAAGATGGCCGCCATACAAAGTGCTCCGATCACGCTGAAGTGAGGCCGTAAGGCCGAGCTTCAGTGGGTTTGGAGTGCTTTGCATGGTGGCCATCTTGAATTCCGCCATTTTGGATTCGTCCTAGGTGCCCCTCTTATTCTTCATACTGCATTTGGAGTAATTCATTTTATGTTTGGACTGTATTAAGAGTTTTTGTGGGAGTTTTAACTTTATTTGGAGTACCTGTCCAAGGCCGAAGGCCGAGCTCCGACTTGAGGGTATTTTCCACATCTCCGACTGGTCTCTATGGTAACTGCCCGCGGTAACCAAAGCACCTACAGGTGGGGTTCCTTCACCGAAGTGACTCAGAACCTTGGTACGATTCTGACCGTACCTCTTTTTTATGGCAGTAGGGTGAATCTGGTTTGGTGGCTACAGTTTGGTTCTCTACTGTATTAAGAGTTTGTATGGGACGTTAAATCTTTTGGAATTTTGAAATATTTTTTTATTTGTATAAGGTGCTTTTATGACAGTTCGTACTGACTCAAGATAGATGCGGGCCGCTCGCGGCCCGCACACCACTTACCATCTAGTATTATTATAATATTGCACAATCTTCACGATATGTTTCGCAATTTTTTAAAGATATTCTAGACTTTACGTTCTCTAGGACAATAAATAATTGACCAAAGGCGTGTTAGGTTACGTATATGGTATGGTTTCGCCGCAGGTGCCATTTTTTGTGTGTTTTTTTATAATTTTTTGACGGAATAAGCAGAAAGTACATTAAATTGAATACTTACGTGTGAAAAGTAATTCCAGATAACTTTTTCTTCACTGAATATGTTCTGTTATTGCGGTGTTTTAACACGCAAGTGGGCATTTTTAGTTTATTTATTCCGTTGTTTAACGTGTGTAATATGCGACGGTCTATCGTGAACTCAGAGTAGGAGTGTACGATATATATAGATATTACAAAAAATATCGATATATGAACACGATATATCGCTTCCGATATGTATATCGATACATCAATCGATATTATTCAACCGATACAACACCATAGCTCACTTTACATGTTTGACCAAAACCTTTACATTTTCAAAAGGGATGTTGGCAAAGTTGTTTTTTATGGCAAATTGATCGTAAACGTTGCTAACACCACTTTAATTTTATCATTTTCTATTAAGTTTAATAGTATAATATAAGTGCATACTGCTAATTATGCTGATTATAATGTGTACACATATTTAGGAATATAGTCCGGCTCCTAAAAGTTAACCTATATCATATGTGTTCTTTTAGTGATTGTATTCTGTTTTGTGTATCAATATAAATAAATAAATAGATACTGATTTATGGTTAGCAACGTATTAAAAAATTAAAACCACGAATTGTAAATAATTAGCCTTCACAGTTACGAACGTTTTGTTGTAAACAAAACCTTCGTAACGGTATTTTTTTTATGCAAACCTATATTATATTATCCAAGGTGTAGAGAAAAAAATATTGCGAAATAAAAAAATAAAGCTGATTTGTTTCTTTACCCTGGCTGTTTTTACTTAGATCAACCTGTCAAATATTTTATATTATAGACTAGCTAAATTAATTAAACATGAAAAAAATTTTTACGATATATCGAAAATATCGATATGTTTCTCCGATATATGGCAAAGTATCGATACAACACTACGATATATTATATTGAAAAAATATCGATACTTTTTTGTTTGAACTACTTACTCAGAGCAATAAGTAAAAAAGAGGGAGTCTAAAGATAATCAAAAGTTACAATAGCCTCTAAGATTTCACTGATAAACATTAGCTTGTTTATTTAAAGTATATAACCTTAGTAAGTAGTGATACGTACACCGACTTTTGAAAACTGCACACTTTTAGAAACAATCTAAAATGTATGTCTGGCAACACTTTTGTTTACATTTTTATTCGAAATTGTAACCTAAATTGCGTAGTTTAATATTAAAGAAAGTACATTATATTCAATACTTACGTGTGTTTTTATACTCAAGATGGTTTTTATTTTATTTATTGCATAGGCACGTCACACATAACAGAATAAATAAAATTTGTGATGGTATATCGTGAATGAGGACAAAATTGGCCGAATTTGGTATAATTTGGTGAGTTGTGTCTTACATAAAATTGGCCGAATGTGATGCTTTATTTTTGATTTTCATTAGACTCCCTCTTTCTTATTCATTTCTCTGAGCTGACTGATTGTTGAACCGTCCCATAAAGTGGGAGGCTGTGTTAACTATCATATTACCTAAAATATCGCTCTTTCCTTTGCAAGTTCCAACAGTAAGTTTGATAAAGATATAATACTTTCATCAACGTGAGTTCATTTAGTTAATATATCCTATAATAATCAATATAGTTAAAAGTATTTAACTCGACTTAATGTCAATAAATATATGTATATTATTTATTTAGCTCGACGTTTCGACCTAATTGCATTGGCAATGTTCACGAGCTAACTCTATGTTATAAATAAATAATATGTATATTAAGGTAATGAATAGATTCAGGCAGGGCTTTGCGGAAATCCATATTTAATAATAACAAATACTTTTAAAAGTATCTTAAAAAAACCTTTAAATAATATTTAAAAAAGCATAAAATTATATATCTAGTAACCATTCCGCCTAATTTTCCTGTTATCTACGTGACGTCACAAACATCACGCAGCCTAACCGAAAGAATACCCGACTAGTTGCGCTTCTAAACGAGGCATCTTCAGGAGGTCATGACACACCGAGCGCATGATTGAGACTAGATATATAATTTTATGCTTTTTTAAATATTATTTAATGTTTTTTTAAGATACTTTTAAAAGTTTATTAAATATGCATATTTATATCGTATTAAGTCCCGTTAAATAATTTTAACTATGTGTTCAACTGAAGAAAGTTTTAATGTAATTAATTTAGTTTGGAATTACTGGAAAACTATTATACCTCATCCTTGTGTGGAAGCTAGAAACTACAAATCCATCCAATTCGTCGACCTCAAGCACTTAAGTAAGCGCTCTGAAGGCTCTATAGCTACTCCCGCTAAGCATATTAATTTGAAGGCTTAATCGCGCTCGGCAACCCTGATTGATTACTGACACGCACTGCCTTTATAATCACTGTTGCCTTTGAATAAGGACGAGATTAAACATAGAAATATATATTCACGATATTGCGTTTAACATTCTGCGTACATAAGTTATGGAGAATGTTGAGATACGCGCTGAAGTAATTTATAATTGCAACATAAAACGTACGTTTTGTGATTGAAGTCATGGTTCTTAAAGTGTAGGACCCATTAGATCCTTAAAAGATTTCTTAAAATTAGGTATCAGTATAGGAAAAGAGTTTCTACCCCGGTGCACGTACCAAAATCTAGCTCCTTAGAAAGGCTTTCGCTACTCACCGAATCAATTTGTCGGTTGTGATATCGAATTCATTTCTCATAAGTCATTGAAATAATAAATTACGTGTTTGTCAATTATAACAAATATATATATTTTATATAATTGTGTGTAAAATATAAGTGCCTTCATTTTAGTGGACAATGTAAAGCCGCGTCTGTATGTTTACTTCAGAACCAATTTTTACCATTTACCCCTCGTGGGGTGCCGGGTTAGAATTGCACCTCTCCAGATCATCATATCCCTTAATAGGGTAGGGTGTGTTCCGCAGTGGACGATCCGGCTGTTACAGTAACCCTATAATTATGAATTAATATAATTAAAACCTGATAGTTTTAGAGCATTTTGCCAAAACTCGACTGGCTAAATACCACCTTCAAGTAGATTATTTTAGCAAGGCAGTCTTCTTACGGCAGCTGGACTTGTGAACCAGTAATTCTAGTTAAGCCTGAACAACAACTTTAACCTCATCAACCACTTACCAATATTGAACAAAATACTTCGAACTATATATAACACTACAGCTACTACAATAAAAGTAATCAGACAACCTATAAGTCATAGCAGACTCACAGGCAGTCCAAATTCTCCAGCTCACTACCAGTTGGCAGCGTGCCCAGCATGCTGGCAGCAATGCAATGTAGAATTGCAGTACTTGCATAAAAGTAAGGTAATCTTAGCAACAGGTCAGATAGTGGACAAAGACTGACTTATCAGCAAAAAACAAGATATAAGTGATAGTGTGTATATGGCAGAATACATGTGTCAAGAAACGAAGTCAATCTTGTTAATAACGATGTGTTATAAACAATTTAGGAAGGAATAACGCACCTAAACATTGTCACAGAATAAATATCTAAACCTTAATTAAGATAACATTTTGAATCATGTATCTAAATTGACTACTATTATTGAATGATTTTGAAGTAACCAAAGTATTAATAGAATTAAACACCTTTTACTGACCAGTTTTAAAATCCCCAAATATGAATCAAAAACCTAATGAATTAATCTTAGAAAGTTAACAATGGGCGTTTCTAGCTAAGCTGCCATGATAATGGATCGTTGAAATTCATCCAATCTCATTATTAAACAGTTTAAAGTGGTCCCAACATTTATAACCACTGTAAATATATTTTTATTTGTTAATAAGAAATATTTCAAAATTAAAAAAAAAACATTTCAACACCAATTCAAAATTATAAAAAATATATCTTGTGACATTCTTCTTCGTGATGTCATAAACGCCACGTAGCCAAATCGGAAGAATTTTCGATAAGTATCGCTTCTTCCTCAGGAAGTCTTAACTTTTCGAACCCACGATCAAGAATGAGCGGCCAGTTGTTTTGTTTTAGAGGGGACAAGGATGTTGTAGGCCGCTGTTGGCTGCAAGTACTACTCCAGCGGACTTTGGGCGAGGAAAGACCCTCGTATAATACTGGAAGGGAAGTGCCAAAGGCACTTCACTCAAGAGCACCACTGTGGTACGGACCTCTGCTTCAGTCATTGCCTAGAGAAATTGGGGAGGTCGGAACTTAATGCCCCGGTACAAGTGCAGTGTACCGTTAAGACTGGGCCCTACAGATATTAACTCTGTGATAGTGTAACCTCTGATTACCTTACAAACGGGGATGTTACCGGCGCTACTAGAAGATGACGCTAACGCTGCCAAATGATGCTGACACAATCGTAGCCACTAGGCTATGAGGACCGACCAGCAGCTCAACCCGCCTTTCTATAGGCACGAACGGGAATAAAAGCGCTTTGTTATAGCTCTTAATTGCAAAGTTAAATGATTTCAAAGCGACAATTATGTCAAAATTGGTTATAATAAAAATGGTAGTTTTAGTCTTAAGTTATATATGAAATGTTTTAAAGAATGAATAATATCGTAATAAATAGCTATATAATATATAAAGCTATAATAACTAGCTCACGGCCGTGGCTCCGTTTGTCGGATATCTTGCTAAACCATTAACCTATTTTTGCGCAGTTGGGTAAAAACTATCCTATATCCTTTCCCGGGTCTCAAAGTATTTCCATAATACATTTCATCCAAATCGGTCCAGTAGTTTTTGAGTTTATTCGTTGCATACAAAAATACATATCTTTCCTCGTTATAATATTAGTATACATAGGCTGGCCCTTTACTAATATCTCACTCCTTGGTACTTACCAATGTGAGGTGATATGATCAGAGACAAGGTCATTAGTAAATTTCTTTAATATAATATTATTTTTTAACAGATTTTCTATACAAAAATATGGCTACCACTGGAGATATTTCAAATAAACAGTGTATTAAAAATATCATCATTGAACAATAAATGTAGACTTTCTTTTTCTTCTTTTCCACATATCTCAATTATTTAAACGATTTCTAAAAACCTTTTTGACGCTCAATGACACAAGAAAGCTTTTAGCTTGTCTATTTCAGCTGTAGTATAAAATGGTATAGGTATGTGATATCAAAGGTTTCATTATAAATATATTGATCTGAAGCTGTCACAGTTAAGTTCTTATTACTAACATATCAAATATTACGTTCAAAATACTATTGCCTTATCTCCGGTACCATGAATATAGTTTGCCTCGAATAGTTCATAGCCTGCTGCACTTAAGATATCATCGCATGGAGCCACAAATTGCCGTAAAGTGCTTCTAATAATTGCAATTTACTATTTGGAATTTCAAACAAGAATACTGTAGCGGAAAATGAATCGGAACCGGACACTTGAATAACCAAGATTTCCTTGTGGACTAATCAATATGCACAACTAGTTGTGCCTTCCAACATAGTTCATTATTAATAAATTGATATTAATTAATGTATGTAAACATATTTCATTTTACATACATTGTAGCTAGGTATATTGTATACGTATATCATACTGCGATTTGTGTAGAAATAACTTGCCGCTCTTTTAAATCTTAATAAATATTTTTTGTAAACAAACAAATATCCTTAATGCACATACAACGCAGATAATAGGATTAAAGGATTTAAAAAGTGGCATGCAGCTAGCCAGAAAACAGACCTGATAAAAAAAGGAATATATCGCTTCTGGCTCATGCTCAAAACCTCTTAAACATATAATAAAAACCGGCAATTACGTGTCAAACTATGGATGGAAAATACAAACCTACAACATATGTATATACCTAAAGGTGATGGACCAAACTGGACTCGCACGTAGTCGGTTTATTTTTATATTTTCTTTATTTTATCACCTCGCGTAGCTTCCTCGGGGTCAAACTCACCGAATAAGTAAGGAATACAACGTACCGCTCCATAAAAAAGATATCTGATGTCAGTTATAAAGCTGGACAGTTAAAATGAAACTGTGCTGGACACGAATGTCGCATGCCAGATGAAATATGGGCTAAGATCACAACAAATTGGATCCCAAAATAGAAATAACGCGGTCGGCCTAGACGAAGGTAGTGTGACGAGTTAAGGCTATAGAGTGCTTGTAACGTTTTTCTTTCAAACCTAGTTTCGTCTCGTCGTATTTTGAAGCGCTCGTAGCGAAGTTTGCTTAGAAGTTCTGAAGCGATCAGCAAAGTTAAGCGACGTCCGCCTCGGACTTGGATGGGTAACGTTACTACTGAGTGCTTCCGTGCTTCGGAGGGGACGTTAAGCCGTCAGTCCCAGTTTGTTGTCTTAGGATGGCAGTCATTATGGCTTGGTGGTAGGGCATTTTGCGAATGACCGCCTGGCTAGCTACCACTCTCAAGTAGAAAATCTGTCGCCAAGCACCTAACAGTGTGTTCCGGCAGTTGTCATTGTGAGCCAGTAATTCTAGGTTAGCCTGAACAACATCTTCGGCCACATCATCACTTACCATCAGGTGAGATAGTGGTCAAAGGCTAAACTATCAGGCATAAAAAAAAGTTTCGTCTTATAATTATGTGTGTTAAAATAAATATTATAATGATTAATATATATGCTTCTGGTTTGCCAGCTTTTAGGCGTCATTTGCGAGGTGTTTTCGAAACATTCAACAAATACTCGTTCATAAAACTTTATTATTCGTTCGCCGCTTATGAGAGAGACCTAACAAAACTTTGTTTCAGAAACACGCACATTACATTTCCTTGGTTCACGTAGTATTACTTGATCAGTGATTAATTCAAATGCCAGTGCTCCACTCCTCTCTACCCACCCGGGGGCAAATGTGTAGATGCTTTCCACAAACCACAGAAAACATGACTATATGTTTTTTTAGATCATAGACCATAGATTGAATAAATGAATGTATTATTATTTATTTCTAGTCAAAATGTTTCGATCATAGACAAAAGTTTTGTGCTTTAGTGTAGTGTTTCGGGAAAAAATATTAGCTGGAGATGCGCCTTTAGACTCATATCAGAAAGATTGGACCTCCATCTAACGAAAATTTGGATGAAAAGAAAGAAGGCCTTTGCGCTGCCGTGGGACGAACCGGGTGGTGAGTCATAATAATAATTATTTCACTCATTCTAAATAATGTGGTGTCAAGAAAATTACTGATGAGGATAATGATTGATACTATGCCTTTTATACAATACAATATATTTATATCGATGCTGAGCCGACGTTTCTGAATGTCTTAATAAAGTTTCGGGTCGCTCACCAACACATAAAGTAACTGAATGATAAGAATGACAGTTGACATGCAGCGTGTTTCAAGCTTTAACCGATGGATAGGCTAAATCGATGACTGAAACGCAAAGATAGCGTTTTGTTTAATAAATATGTTCTGTGTAGTATAACCAGAACTTACTCGAACATTCTTAAAAAGGGCCTAAATCCACTCAAGAGTGTGGTACTTTTGCGTGCGCCGTGGTGTTCAAGGAGGCGAACGTGAGACACAGATGAACGATGTTAAGACTAACCTAGAATTACTGGCCCTTAAGGACAGCTGCTGGAACGCAGTTATGTTACTTGCGGTCACCCATCAAACTCATAACTGCGGCGGACGTTGCATAACTTTGCTGATTGGTTCAGAACGGCTAAGCAAACTTCGCTTCGAACGCTTCAGATCTGTTTATTTGTTATATTTGTCGGTTACCAATGACTTCTAAAACACAAACATGAATAAAATTATGATCAAATGTCGTAAAATAGCTACCTATACGCTACTTGCATTCTTAATAAGTATACCTACAAATAAAAATGCAACCTCAACCTAAAGTGAGTGCATTTAAACAAATATATTAGGAGAATTGTAGCAACCTTCGCCCAAACCGCAATCCATTCTGTAGACATCTCTGTCCAGTAGCAACAAGAACTAAAACCATTAATTACTAGACTCATTACTAAAGTACCGTCTTGAATACGGCAACCGACATATCACAGTAATGGCTACTTCACCTGATATCATCGAGCTCGGCTGAAACAACGAAGTATCCTATCCACTGCATATTGTTTCTGAATGCTTTAACACCTCAGCTCGTGAGTTTTGTCTACAAAGTTCCTTTCTAGCAAAATAGAAGGGTTACACTTTTAACAGTAATTAGTCCAAATAGAAGCAAAAAGTCACAGCTAAAATATTGAATTCAATTTAGGCATCTATGATGCAATTATGACCATTGAAGACTATCGCTATATTCAACAAATAGTGCTCGTTCCTCTATGATCCCTATATGACTGAAATGACTCGTGGTTATACTCTTTTTAACCGACTTCCAAAAAAGGAGGAGGTTCTCAATTCGTCTGTTTATTTTATGTTTGTTACCTCAGAACTCTTGACTGGGTGAACGGATTTTAAAAAATCTTTTTTTGTTTGAAAGGTGATCTTCTTAAAAGGCTTGTCGATTGGTCCCATTTAAATTTCATAAAAATCGGTTGAGCCGTTTTTGAGTTACGCTCCAATAAATATTCACCTATCTTTATGATATAGTCGTTGACAATGAATGAGAATCGATCCCGTAAGTAGCAAGGGTCACTAAAAAGAGTGAAATTTTTTTTTAACCAAAAAATGGAAACGACTTCAAAACCCAAAAGTGTGAAATAACTTGTCGAAGTCGGTACCATGTGCACAATTTTGTGATAATAGGTACTTTTGAACTATAATAGTACCGACTTCAAAAAGTTATTTCATACTTTTGGATGTTGAAGTCGGTTCCAATTTTTAGTAAAATTTTTTTTTCATTATATGTTACTTTTCCTTTATTTTATATACCTGAAAGGCTTACCTTTGATGACCATCTCACCTGATGGTACTTGATGATGAATTCGAAGATTTTGTTGAGGCTATCCTAGAGCTACTGGCTCTCAGGGTCTTATGCTAGAACACCGTTACTGTATACAGGGTTATTGGGAAAATGCTATCAACCTCTTAGGTTTGACTTCTGCTAGTCATAGCAAACATTCAGAGATGTATTTTTTGCTTAGAAAAAACAATTTTTTTTTTGTATCCTCGTCAACCCATGACCGCGCCGTGCTCCTTTTGAATATTTACATAGAGCAAAGTAACAAAAAATATGAAATAATTCATTCAGGCCCCAGAGACTTTAAACATCAGGTGGTCCTTGTACTAATTCCGTAAAAAATACATAAAAAATACAAATAAAGATTTCTTTTTCCCTAAACAAACAAAAATTCATCTCAAATGTTAATTAGGACTAGCAGAAGTCAACCCTAAGAGGTCGTTAGCATTTAACCAATCACCCTGTATATTAATACAGCTACTTAATACAAGAAACCTTATGAAAACTGAAGCTTCAAGAAAGAGATAACAATATCTAGTATAGCGGATTTTCAGTAGAACCATAACTTAAACACAGTTTTATTTTTAATATACTACATCTACACTAATATTATGAACAGAAAATATTTGTATTTTTGCATGTAACGAATAAACTTAAAACAGCAAGACCGATTTGAAAAATATTTTCACCAATTATATTATGTCCCTATGTATTGAGGAGCCACTTCAGATTTTAAAATTAAACTCACACGCTTATAAAGCTAAATATTTTATACGACAAATTCTAGAATTTATAGTTATGATACATCAAAAGTTATATTAATTTAAAAATGGCTCCTCAATCATAACATCTGAATTGAGGAGCCACCTAAAACTCCGAAAGTAATCATTCATTATCCCTGATGAAAATAGGCTATAGATTATTTTGAAAAAAATATGAATCAAAAAAATGCATTCAAGCCAATTTAGGGCAGACGCATACCTATCAATAATTCACAGAAATCTTTGAAATACAATAAAATATAATTATATTTATGTAACCTTACCAAAAAAGGTTAAATTGTAAATCAGTACTTAGACCTTCATTATAAAAACTCAACTTAGAAAAGCTAATAAGCTACAACGTAACGACTAGAAATAAAACATTCCCAGAATCTAAATATCAAAGGCTGTGTTGTTACACTCGACGTCAGTAAACAAATCAAAGTCTACGTAGACGTATATTTACAGCCTCTTCATATTTCACGATAAAACGATAAGCAAAAATATCGTGCCGGCTTTTTTATGGCCCATAAATTAACAAGAACACATATGAATATCTTCGAATTAGTGGGAAATATATCTACGTAGCTTAAATAAGACATGTTGCGGCGAAATAACGGTAAAGGACCGGAAACGGAAAAACGAAACGGACTAGTATTTACGAGCAGTACATCCGCCAGCGGGCTTCATTAACACACTAGGGCAAAAAACTGTTTTAATACACGCATACGCTTAACTTTACAACTTAATTCCCGATGGAAAGAACTTCGATTTTATTAATGTGTTTTTGCTATTTCAATCTGGTAGTAATAACACCATTTTAATGTTTTATTTTTGCTCTGCGGATTACATTACAAAATTACATTATACCATTGTATTGCTTTAGTTAAAATAGTAATACATTTTAACCGACTTCCAAAAAAGGAGAAGATTTTAAGGTCTTCGCGTATATAATTAATAGATTCAGGCGTCACTTTGCGGAAATCCATATTTGATAATTACAAATATTTTAAGAAAACATCAAATTAATATTTTAATAAAACACTTAGCAATATAAATATCTAGTGACAATTACGCCTAATTTTACTGTTAAGCTGAATATTTATAAATATTTGTTGTTATTCTTCGAATATATGCATGACCACTCGCAACTTTTTACAGAATACTCCTATTTTGATAATTATTTTTGTTACAAAGGCTATAACTCCGAAGTAGTCCCATAAAAATTTCATCAAAATCGATTAAGCATTTGTTAGCGCGGCCACCAAGCTATATGGCAGAGCACGCCGAACTGCGGGCGCGGGTTGAAAGGACACTGGTAAATCGAAGGAATGCGGAACAAGGTGATGAAAAGTGGACTGTATAGGAAAAGGAGCGAAAAACGAGCGACTAACCTGGATATCCTCGGGCTGACGAGCACAGCTGCGGCACTCCAAGGCGTCCTGCTGGTGTCCAGACGTAGTGGCTCTTCAAATTATTTCACGCTGTTGTAGACTCGCGGCGCGAGCGCGGGAAGCTGTTAGTACACAGCTCCAAAGAAACGATCGTGGATATCCCAGTGCGATGGGGCACACAAGAAAACAGCGCGAGCGCGGTTAGTAACAAAATGGCGGTTTCCTTGGCTTCGAGGGAGCTCACAGGAACAGACGCATCCGCCGTCAACAAGGGTCGACCGCAGACTGCTTGCAATGACAAGCAGTTCACTCATCCGCCACGAAATGTCAACCGTAGATAGTCGTCGTTTTCGTGAGGGTAGGAAAATGAAGGTAGGAAAAGGTAAGAGGTAGAAAGAAAGAAAGTGCCAATAGATGGCGCGAACATTGCCCCCGGCCTAAAAACCATTGGTTTTTAAAGGTAGAGAAAGATTGGATAAGTTAATAATAGAGCGGGTATATGAATAGCGGGTTGACCAGGGGGCAAGTAGGTAAGTTATTGAGTGGGTAAAATGCACAAACGAACGACCGGCCGTTTGTAAACGGAAGTCGCCGTTCGCACTAGACAGACTCTACATATTCCGTCGGCGCCTAGAATTGTCTCTTCGACAACACCTAGCGGCCAAGATAGCGGGGGAAGATTGTCTGTGATAATAAGCACGACGGAACCTACTTTGATTGGATTAGAAAGTGTATTCCATTTTCCTCTAGATTGAAGCAGGTGAAGGTACTCTAACTTCCATCGTTTAGAGAACGATTGGATCATCCTATCCAGCAAAGTGTAGCGTTTAAGAAGATGCGCGGGCTCGTCGGAGATCGCGCACGCGGGTAAGTGGTTAAGCGGTGCAGCCATCAAGAAATGCGTGGGCGTTAGTGCAGTGGGCTCAGAGGGATCCTCACTCAATAGCGTTAGGGGTCGCGAGTTTATGACGCTCTCTATTTGCGTAAGCACGGTTAACATTTCCTCATAGGTTAGTAACTGTGAACCTATTGTTTTAGCTAAGTGACCCTTGAAAGCTTTCACGAAGATTTCGTAGTTTCCGCCAAAGTGTGGGCTTCTTGGTGGGTTAAATTTCCAAGTTATGCGGTTGGCGGATAACTCGTCTGAGAGCGACTTATTATACTCATCTGAGCTTACAAGTTTATAGACGTCAGATAGGGCATTTCTTGCTCCAATAAAAGTGCGGGCATTGTCCGAATACAAGACAGAAGCATATGGCAACCCTGTAGGTTAACTGTCAGCATCATAAGTTTTATCTCCTATAATTTTAAAGTTTAAATATTTTAAAAAGTATTATATTTATGATATAATAGTGAATAAATAACGCAAGAGTCCTTGGTCTAATCTCTCCTCTCTTAAGTATTGTTTTTTGTGTCCAATTAATAATGGACCTCTATAGCAAGCTTGCCACGAATTTGCAAGAAATCACGAACATGTTTTCTGCCAAGATGGACGACTTTAATGCTGATTTGAAGCGAGTGGCTTCCACTGAGGTCGTATCTCACAAGGAATTAGAAAGTTTATCTAGTGAATTCCTTGTTTTCAAGAGCCTCATCTGGAAATCTGTATCTCTGTTAAAGTCTCAGATGGAGCTGCTATTATTGGGTCTGGATCGTCATGAAATGATGTCTCGAAGGAAAGTTCTGTTATTCCATGGTGTTGAAGAAATAAAACAACCTGATGTGGATAAAAATATCATTGATTTATTACAACAGAAACTAAAATTGTCTTCTATTACCCTGGAGGATTTATCTGCAGTTCATCGCCTAGGCTCCGATACAAGTAAACCACGTCCTATTTTGGTAAAGTTTTCGCGCTATATACATCGTAGTCAAGCCTGGAATGCCAAAACTTTGTTGAAAAACACTAATGTCACAGTCACTGAGTTTCTTACAAAACCCAGGCATGATATGTTTATGGCTGCTCGTAAACATTTCGGAATTAAACACTGCTGGAGTTCGGAAGGGAGGATTGTTATTTCGCTTTCTGAAAAAAGGCGTCATCGAATTGAGACCATGTCTGAGCTGCGAGCCTTGATAGCTGAATTTCCTGCTAGCCAGTCATCCCAGCAGCATGATAATACGTTGGCCAAAGGAAATGATAAAGCTTCATCGTCTGCACCTACTAGGATGACCAGAGCGGAATCCAAGTCATCTAGACGAGCTGTGAAATGAACAATCTATGATTTTACTATTTGGTTTTGCTAAATATGTCACTGTTTATGTTCCATCCGTTTGTAAATTAACTGCTTTGAAATTTAATGCTGGTTAAGTATTCAAACTATAATAGTATAGATTCAACTACTTCTACTCAATTATTTATTGTTTACATAATATCTATTTGCAGGTTTTTGTAAAACTACTTAATGCGGGTCCCTATATAGTTTTTTTTTTTTTTTTTTTCAATGATGATCAAGTTTTATCCCCCGTTAGTAATAATTCTATTAGCCATTTATTCAATGACGTTTGTCTGTTGTTCATAGTGTCATGTTAGCAATTTATAATATATTCACACAGTTAATGGTGCATTCACAAATATACAAATGGAAGATATTATTATTTTGTCTGTATATATATATATTTATCCTTTAATTTATAACATACATTCATCCTTTAATTTATAACATACATTCTTGATTGGATGCAAATGATACTTAATTGTGTAACTCATACTGTCTAGTTTTGATTTGTATTGATATTTATTAATTACCTACTCTCATAACTTCAATATGTTAAATACTCTCTTATTGCATTGAATGTGAGTGTTTAGAGGACTCTTGTTTTTGTATAAATTTGGAGTAAAACTTAGGAAATAAGAATAATTTACATTGAGACATATTTTATATACAGATATAAAATTTTATTATAGATATATATTATTGTTGTTATATATAATAATCCATATTTGTTTATTTGTATTTTATAATTATTTATTGGTATTAACTTATCTTGTCATGTTTGATATTGATTTTGAAGATAGTTTTTTTTCATGCTCTTCTTCTTGTTCATCTGATGCTGATTTTGGAAGTGCATTCAGTGATGACGCTATGCACTTGCACGATCAACTTGCAGCTAAATTCAAGAATTATCATAAATATCTTAATATTATCCATATTAATGCTCAAAGCATTCATGCACATTATGCCGATATGCTAACTTCATTTGATTGTAATTTCATTGATGCTATACTCGTGTCAGAAACGTTTCTTAAACCTTCTATACCGTCCTTTCAGTATCCTCTTCCAGGTTTTGTGCTTATACGCAATGATAGGGTCGGCAAAGGTTGTGGTGGGGTAGCTATTTACTTAAGAGCTGACATCCCATATAAGGTAATCGATCAGTCTCCAAGTGCACAGTCCAATATCGCTGAACACCTTTTTATTGAAATTACCATTCATCATTCAAAGATCCTTCTTGGGGTGTATTACCCTCCTTCTCTTAACATTGATTATTTTTTATCGCTGGAGTTAAAACTTGAAAGTCTGACCCCAATATATGATCACACTCTTATTCTAGGTGATTTTAATACGTGCCTTCTGAAAAAGGATGCACGTAGTGCTAAACTTCTATCTCTTGTTTCTTCACTAAATATGAATATTCTTCCACTTAATGCTACTCACCACTCTCCTCATTGTGTTCCTTCGCTTCTGGACCTTATCCTTGTTTCTGATCCTGATTGCGTTGGTACTCATGGGCAACTCTCAGCATCGTTCTCTTACCACGATCTTATATTTCTTTCGTACAAAATTCAGCGTCCTAAACGCAAGCCTAAATTTGTCTTTTATCGTAGTTTCAAAAACATTGATATTGAGCGTTTAAATCTGGATGCAGGTAAAATCAACTGGTCCTCTGTTTTAAGTGCAATAGATTTGGATTTAAAAATTTCTAATTTCAATAATATACTTATCAATTTATTTGATGTACATGCTCCATTACGACGTATCAAAGTAAAACACTTTCCAGCCCCGTGGCTCACCAATTCTATAAAACTTCTTATGTCTAAGCGAGATAAGGCTAAAAGACGATATAAAAAGTGCCCGACAGAAGAAAACCTATCCGTGTATAAAAAGCTACGTAATCGGTGCAGTAAAGTGTGTCGCGATGTAAAACGAGTCCACATACACAATTCTATTGAAAATTCTGATTCGGCTGATATTTGGAGATTTCTTAGAACACTTGGCATTGGTAAATCTACATCTAATTCTCACACATCCTTTGATTTAAATGCTCTCAATAATCATTTTTCCCAACCTCCTATTTCTATTCATGAATCCGTAAAAACTGCTACTCTTAACTTCCTCTCTTCCTCAACCAAACCACAGTGTGCGTCTTTTGTCTTTAAGGAGGTCACTGAAGCAGATATTAAGAAATTGTTGCTTTCAATATCCACAAAAGCTGTAGGTTCTGACAATATCTGCATCCAAATGATAAAACTCACACTAGAAGTCCTAGTTCCGATTATAACTCACCTTATTAACTATTCATTGGTCACTAGCCGTTTCCCCACAGACTGGAAAAAAACTTATATCATTCCCCTCCCCAAAACATCCAATCCCTCATCTCTATCCCAATTTCGACCAATTTCTATCCTGCCAATTCTATCTAAAATTTTGGAGAATGTAGTTCAAAGGCAACTATCAAATTTTTTACTTTCTCATAACCTGCTAAGTCCATTTCAGTCTGGTTTTCGTCCTGGCCACAGTACGGTCAGTGCTTTGATTAAAGTATCCGATGACATCCGCTGTGCCATGAATAATAAGCTTCTTACTATTTTAACTCTTTTGGATTTCAGCAGCGCTTTTAATTCCGTCGATTATGATATTCTCCTTGGTATCCTATCATCTCTTAATATTTCTGATTCAGTAGTTACCTGGTTTGACTCTTATCTGAGAGGACGATCGCAATGCATCCGGCTTAATGAGTGCTCCTCGGACTGGTGTGATGTAGTGATGGGCGTACCTCAAGGTGGTGTTCTCTCTCCCCTCCTTTTTTCTGTCTTTATTAATTGCATTACGCATGTTCTTTCTTGCAATTTTCATCTTTATGCTGATGATTTGCAATTGTATCGTCATTTTAAAGCTGAGAGTGTAGTGGAAGCTATTTCCTTGCTTAATACAGATTTATATAATATAAACAATTGGGCGAAATCCTTCGGTCTTCTTGTAAATCCTTCTAAATCGCAGGTTTTGATAATTGGCAGTTCATACATGCTGAATCTCATAGACTGTTTATCTCTTCCTGTAGTAATGTTTAATGACATTCCTATTCCTTACACTGCTACTGCCAAAAACCTGGGAGTCATTTTTGACAACCACTTATCCTGGAAGTCTCATGTCATCGCTGTCAGTAAGAAAGTAAACTTTACATTCCAATCACTTAAGCGTCTCCAGAGGTTTTTACCTCATCATACCAAAATAACTCTTGCTCAAGCTCTCTTGTTACCTTTACTAGACTATGCTGATATTTGCTTTCTTGATGCCAATGAAGAACTGTTAAACAAATTGGAACGCCTACAAAACTTATGTATTCGTTTCATATACGGTCTACGTAAGTATGATCACGTGTCCACCTATCGGTCTCAGCTTAAATGGCTTCCCATCCGTAAGCGTCGCTATACTCACATTCTCTCTTATCTATATACTATTCTCAATAATCCTCTTGCCCCATCTTATCTTCGAGAACGTTTTGACTACCTGGTGCCCCGTGGAGTACAAACCAGAACGATGAAGTCACTTCTGCTAAAAGTGCCACCTTGCGAATCCAGTAGCTATGCCGGGTCTTTCACTGTTAAATCAGTAAAACTTTGGAATTCACTTCCCCATAGGATTCGTGCTAGCCTCTCTTTAGATGTTTTCAAAACTAAATTGAAAGAGTACTATCTTTGTATATAATTTGTATAATATAAATATATTTTATATGTGTAATTATATTACTTGGTATTTATTTTGTTATAAAGTATGTATTTTGTGTAAGTTTATTTTGTATTTATTATATGTATTGTTAGTATAGTTGATATTTTAGTTAATTATTATATACAATAATATATATGTTAAATTTTATTATATAAAAATTACAATTCATAATATTTAAATGAAAATATATATGCCTATTGATTATTAATTTTATGTACACAGTGGAAACCTACAATTAACATTTCTCTCTACGCTAAGGTTTGCTGGAAGAAAACTCTTTTAGGGTTAAGCTCGCCTTTGTACACATTTTATAATTATAATTATTTTCTGTCTGTACTGTTTGTGTGCAATAAAGAATCTAAGAATCTAAGACAGAAACGGTACCGCGACGAGCGAGAAAGCGTTTAAAAGCAGAAAGGAAACTGCAGCTGCTTAAATCTGTCGTCAGCTCTACGTTTACCGAACGCACTGACATACAGACGAAAATACATAAATAAGCCTTAATAGAGCGCACACCTCGTTTTCTAATTGGAATAATAGAAATTGGGCCAGCGTAATCCACAGCGGTGTGAGTGAACGCTTTAAATTCGTTCACGCGGCAAGCGGGTAGGTCTCCCATAAGCGGGAATGTAGGTTTAGGTTTTGCCTTAAAACAATAGTTACACTTATGTATAATCGAGCGGACGATATTACGGGATGCGAGTATCCAATATCGTTGTCTGAGAATCGACATCAAAGCGTGCGGACCTGTATGACAGTTATGACGATGGTAGTGCTCAATTATCATTTCGATTATGCGGTCTTTACGCGGTAACAAAATGGGATTTTTTTTTTTTTTTTTTTTGCCCTGTGGCAACACTAACTAATACATGTCGTGATGTTTTCTCCGTATTTTAATAATTATTTTATATAGAAAATAAGGCTAATTTGTTGTGTTTTCAAGTAAAAAGTGTTAATAAAAAGTAGCTTTATATAGTGAACAAAGCCTGTTGGTGACATATTCACTAAACAGTGAATAAAAATCATAGTGCGTCATCCTGCAGCAGCGGTTGGAAATTCAAACACCTTGGATTTACTGGGGAGTAATATGTCTAAAATCTATCTCTAAGTACACATTTAACACAATTCCACTAACACTCACTTGGTGAGCTACGTTAATAATCACACATTGGCAGTGTACTGACTCTCTTTGCTTGACAAAATAGTGGAAGCAAAGTTGATGTTTTTCTTTTGTCTCAGACATATCACTACTATTTGACACCCAATCCTAGCTGCAACTCATTCTCAAAGTTATTTATTTATAGTAGTCAAGTCTACAAAAATTACCTGTTATAAAAAACATATGTTATGGTACCTGAGTACCTATTACCTATTAGGTACTTACCATCATTCATTTGTCAGATAAAAGTTTCATACTTTTTCTCTCCCATCTGTTTCTAACCATTGTCTGTTCAACTAATTTCTCTGTGTTTCTACTGCTTAACATATTTCCTGTTTCTTTTTCCCTTTTATCTGTTGCATATATGAATGTAAACAAATAATAGATATGTTATGTAGGTTGTACTGTTTTCAAACTTGATTGTTGATTTTGTTTACAATATTAGGTATGCACCATTCTTGTAATTTATATATAAATTAATTGTAACTTTGAGATTGAATTGTGAGAAATACATACCATAACACTCCCCTTGCACTTAAAATACTTTTTGAAACGGTAACTTAGCTACTTTTATCTGTTTTGCAGACATTGTTCGGAGTTGTTGATGCTTCAGTATGCCTGTAACTACTAGGAAAACCTTGGCAAGAGAACTGGAAGAGAAACTAAGAATTTCTCTGCAAGATCTTCAAAAGTACAAAGAACTCTCTGATCAGCTTCTACAAGAAAGAGAAGACAGTGAGGTTGAGGTGAACAAAATTGTCTCAAAAAACACTGAGCTCAAGAATGAACTTGCTGGTTTATACACCAATTACTCAGAAGCACTCCATCAAAATGAACAGCTACAGAACATTGTATTGTCATTTAAAGAATGTAGCGAGACACATGAACAGGCCTTGAGCCGTATATCAGAATTGGAGTTTGAATTAAGCAAGGCTCAAGATGAAATCTCAGTGTTAAACTCAACAAAGTTCAGTGAACAGGCCGCTGACACCTTAAATTTATATAATGAGCTGGTCGGTAGTGGCATGGAATCACCAAGCTCCCTGCCACCAATTGAAACTATTGACTTGACTGATGAGAACACTATATGCAGTCAAATTCCAGTCTTTCGGAGCCATAAAAAAGTCAAAAAGTATTTTAAGCTTAAGAAACTGATGTTTAAGTGTAAAAAACAACTTAAAAACCTAAACTATTTCAAGAAAAATGTGAATTTGGTGAAAGATAAGCTACTATTACAGGAAAAACTTCAAAATTGTCTGGATGAAGTAGAAATCACAAAACAATTGTATGATGATGATACTCTGAGTCTTCGCTCTGAGCTGCTAGACAAAGAGAAATTATTGCAAAATATTTTCTCTAGCTACTTATCAGCTCAAAACCATCTTAGTGAGCACTACAATGAAGCGATAAGTTTATTAGATCTTGTGACCACCAATATGGAGAGTGTGAGAACTATTGAGTGTGCATGCTCAAGGTCTATGGGTCAGCTTCAACCAACCAGAGAGCCCCATGCAATACCAACAATTTGCCATACACCTCTGCCATTGAACAAAACATGCACAGAAGCAGCGCAGAGGGAGAATCAGAGTATCACCACTAACCAGGATATGGTTACCAAGGTTTTGGTATTTTCAGATGCAATAGGCAAAAACTTTGGTTCATTACTAGGTAATTCACTTCACTGCTCTGTAGAAAATTACTGCATGCCTGGTGCTTCTTATCAGCAGATTGAGAAGAAAATTATGGCTTCTGAAATTGATAGGAATACCATTGTTATATTGTACTTAGGCCAAAGTTTAGGTATTGACAGGAAACAGTTAATAGCAAATGTTACCTCATTGATAAGCCTTAGTGCATTTAAAATTATGTTATGTGCTTTTCCCTATTCAGAGGCACTGACTAAAAATCAGAATGAGCATATTCATTCTTTAAATACCATATTATTTAATATGACATGTCGTCATAGTGACAAACTTTTATTTTTTGACTGTAATAAATTTATTACTAAATTTATGTTGACTCGGGATAGGATGTACCTACCTAAGAAATATAAAAATCTGATTGCTACTTTGGTAGCTTATAATATTGAGTCGGTTATAGGAAATATAACCAAGTCTTCTATTGACGCTACAGATTTTAGTACATGTACTAATAGAAATGTTGAGTCAGACTATTTAAACTTTTAAGTCCGACAACAGGGAAGTGTTCTGACATAGCACTGTACTACCAAAATATAAATCGCTTCCCTGGCAAAATACTTGAAATTGAAATGCTCTTAGATAAATATCCTTTTGATATATTATGCTTTACTGAAACATGGCTAAGAGCAGATACAATGTTATTTAATGTTAAGAATTTTAGTGTAGGCAGTGCGTTTAACAGATCATCTGCAGAAGGAGGAGGGTGTATTATTCTTGTAAATAATAACTTAAAATTTAAAGAACGCCGTGACTTAGTCAGATGTTCTGTCGAACGTGTCTGTGAAGTTGCTTGTGTGGAGGTGGACAGGCATCTTGTGTTGTGTGTATATCGACCACCAACAGATCAAGGACGTGCTCAAAATTTTGCAGAATTTTTATCCACTATGGAAAGTATACTGCGGAAAATCTCTAAATGCAGAAAACCCATATTTGTATGTGGTGATTTTAATATAGATATTTTAATGAATTCTAAAAATAAGACTGATCTTATTTCATTATTTAAGTCATTTAATTTGAAATTTCTGTTCTGTGAGCCCACTAGGATAACAGACACTTCATCTACCTGTATAGACAATATATACTCAAACTGTAAGATTAAAGAAAAGTTAATATTGAAAGGTATTAGGTCTGATCATGAGGGCCTTGCGATAAAATTTGATGGAAATAGAGAAACAGAGAGGTATGAAGTTGAACATAGGCCGTTAACAACCAGTAGGCTAGAAATTCTCGGTACCAACATAGAAGCTAAGCTTGGCATAACAAGTTTTTCTCACTGTGACCCGAATGACATCTACAATAACTTATTTTCTTTAGTAAATATTGAGTTTCAAAAAGTTTGTCCAAAAATAAAGAAACAAATAAATGGAAAATTGAAGTTTGGTGATTGGGCAACTAGAGGTATCCGAAAAAGTAGAGATTATTTGTTTGATCTGTATCGCAGGAAAAATTTAACATCTTGCAAGCAGTTTCATGATTATGTTAGGAACTATTCAAAAATTTTTAAGTCTGTTTGCTTGTGTGCTAAATCTCTTTTTATTAGAGACAAAATTAGCAAGTCTAAAAATAAAATAAAAACCATTTGGAAGACTATAAATACTGAGACTGGTAAGAATAAACCTAGAGATTCAACATATGTCTTAACTATTAATAAACATCAAATCTCTGATCCAATACAAGTGGCGAATATATTTGAAAATTTTTTTTTCTAACTTACCCCTAGAAGCCACTAAATCATTGGATTCTTGTCCCAATGTAGCAGAAGCCCTATTAAAACATAATTTTCCCTGCAAAACACCGGACTTCTCTTTCAGATACACGACAAACTTTGAAATTATAAAGACATTCAAAAGTTTAAACATAAAGAGTACTGAAGACTTGTGGGGTATGTCAGTTAAAGTGGCAGAGTCTATTATTTGCATTATTGCACCATACTTAGTAACAATATTCAATCTTTGTGTTGATAGAGGAAGTTTCCCCGACTTAATGAAACTAAGTAAAATCACTCCAATTTTGAAGTCGGGGGCTGCATCTGACCCTTGCAATTATAGACCTATTTCCATCTTACCCGTTCTGAGTAAAGTATTCGAAAAAATTATGCTCAAACAACTTTTATCTCATTTTAATGAGCATAATATATTGAATGAGAATCAGTTTGGTTTCACTAAGAGCAGATCGACAACAGATGCAGGTGTTCAATTGATGTCACATATACTTGAAGCCTGGGAGAGTTCACATGATGCTATTGGCGTATTTTGTGATCTTTCCAAGGCATTCGACTGTGTAGAACACTGCACTCTGATTCGTAAGCTTTCACACTATGGTGTTCGTGGAAAAGCTTTGAATCTAATAGAGTCATATCTGTCTGACAGGCTACAGATGGTTGGAATAAATGGCAATACTTCTTCCGGGTCTTTCGTAAAAATAGGTGTACCGCAGGGATCAATTTTGGGACCTTTTCTGTTCCTAGCGTATATTAATGATCTGCCTTGCATGGTCAAAGATTTCTGTGATATTGTTTTATTCGCGGATGATACCTCTCTGATTTTTAAAGTAGATAGGAAAGATAGTGAACTCATTCATGTAAATAATGTGTTATCTATGATCTCTGGATGGTTCGCCGCTAATAATCTTCTGTTAAATTCAAAAAAGACCAAATGTTTAAAGTTTTCATTACCAAATGTTCCTTATGTTGAACCAAACATTAAGCTTGGCCTAGATAAACTCTCTATTGACAAAGCGACAGTCTTTCTGGGAATCAAAATGGATTCAACTTTACAGTGGGATCCACATATACATGATCTAGCCGGAAGACTTAGTTCTGCTGCATATGCAGTTTGTAAGATAAGACAGTTAACAGATGTAGCTACTGCACGGCTAGTTTATTTCGCATACTTCCACAGTATTATGTCGTATGGTGTATTGCTGTGGGGAGCTGCAGCTGAGATAGAGACAATCTTTATCTTACAAAAGCGTGCAATTCGAGCCATATATGAAATGGATCCTAGGGAATCTCTACGGGATCTTTTTAAAGAAATTGATATATTAACTTTACCGAGTCTGTATATTTTTGAAAATATTATGTATGTTCGGAAAAATTTGAATAAATTTAAATTAAACAGTGACAACCATCATTACAACACTAGGAACAAATATAAATTAACGGTACCATGTTTTAGATTAGCAAAGACAAATAAAAGGTCCTTTTTAGGTAATTGTGTGCGGTTTTATAATAAAATTCCCGAACATATTACAATGCTCACAGAAGGAAAATTCAAATTGCACGTGAAAAATATTTTGATGAAGAAATCCTACTACACAGTTTGTGATTACTTAAACGACAAAAATGCTTGGAAAATTCCACCTCTGCCAAGCCATCACATGTCTCCTACGTAATTTAAACAAATATTGTAATAATTGTATTATATTGTTTATAACACATTGTAAAAAGACGTTTAAAAGAATGGCCCCGAGTTTCTTGCCCGTTCTTCTCGCAGTGGCTCTATAAACTTTTTTTGCTGAACGTGGCAGTACAATGTAGAATATTTCAATATTAAAATTTGTAATTGACCTTCATAAGAGCGTCGTAGACGCCTAAATTGAATAAATGATTTTGAATTTGAATTTGAATTTGGATGCTGCTGATTGTACGATAGATCCGCATTTCGGAGACGTCCTCCGACTCGTATGAGTCCGTCGGCGTCTAGAAAGGGCACGAGTCGCTGTATAGCGTTTGAACACCGGGTGTTGGTTTTAAGGTTCTGAATAATGTCCGCAAAGTAATGCCTTTGTACAGCTTTCAGGACTTGAATTTCTGCGAAATTCATTTCATCGGCTGTGAAGTATTTAGAACGCGGCAGCTTCTTGATGAAGCGATAGATGTGGACGGCTATGCGTAGGAGCATCAGCCATGAAGAAACACGGGTGGAGAGTTTCAACAGCGGGTTGGAATTCTCCGCGGCGGGATGTGTCACAGTAAGTGAAACGATTTTCTTCGACTCAGGTAGGTTTAAGTCAACCTTAGCGGGAGCTACTGTCTTAGCGGGCCAAGCAGCAGGCTCTTGGCTTAACCAAGCGGGGCCGGTCAACCACAGCGGGTGGTTAACTAGCTGAGCGGGTGACAGCCCTCGCGAAAGTGCATCAGCACAAGGGTTTTCTTAGCGCTCAGATAGGTTTTGGAAAATACGATGAGCTCCCGGTCCCCACGGACCCAACGTCTCTACACCAAACGGCTCAAATATGTAACCCATACCGAGGTTAGCATATTTGCGCCGCTTGAGTTGCTCCGCCGAAGTAGCCGCAGCGCCAGCCCTCACGTTGGTTTCAGAAAGATGTGACGGCGCTAAAGTGTCCACGCACGTAGCGTCCCACACTAAGGGCCGTCCTAACTTCCACGGAACCAGAGTCATGCCGTCAGGTCTTTTACCATCGTCACGCATCAGACCATTCGGTTCGAGAATAGCTGGAACATTGGCGCTGGTAAAAGCCCGGCGAATGATATCGTTAAGGCTGGCGTGGCGGGAAATTCGACCAGCACTTCGAGAGCAGGAGAGGCCATGGTGACCGAGTTGATCAACTGCAGTACCACACTGGCAGTGATGTGCAACACAACACCTTGCACCCAAGCGTAAGCTAATAGCTAGACGAAAAGCGGATGGATCTATAAGGCTACCAGTTTTGTAAGAAGGAATGGCCTGTAACCAAAGACCGGATTCCCACACAGAAACAGCGAGAATACGAGCACGATCTGCGATGTTAGAACACGTATTTAAAAGATCTTTCCGTGTTAGCTCGCATAGAGGCCGATCCCACTGTTTCTGAGATGACAAATTTTTCGTTGGGTCCGTGGGGACCGGGAGCTCATCGTATTTTCCAAAACCTATCTGAGCGCTTGGTCGATGCGACGCGTGATCAAAATGCTGGCACATATTTGGCTCAACAAATAAGCATTGCAATTCAACGGGGCAATGCTGCCAGCATGCTGGGCACGCTGCCAAGTGGGAGTGGGCTGGAGCATTTGGACTGCCTATGAGTCTGCTATGACTTATAGGTGTCTAAATGCTTTTATTGTAGTAGCTGTAGTGTTGTATATAGTTCATAGTATTTTGTTTAATAAAGGCATACCGCCGGCAAAAAAAAAAAAAAAAAAAAAAAAAAAAAAAAAAAAAAAAAAAAAAAAAAAAAAAAAGGGTTTTCCGTTCCAGGTATATGACGGAAGCTGTCAACGGGAATAGCGGAAGTAATTTTTGTAATACGAGTAGCAACAAAGGTTTTGAATCTGTGCGGTGAAGCGGTAATCCACTGCAACGCTACCATAGAGTCGGTGAAGCAATATACTTTGTCTATGGTATGACGCTTTACGTAGGTATCGAGAACGCGGCGAACCAGTTTTGACATGAGCAAGCAGCCGCAAAGTTCTAGCTTTGCAATTGAAATTGTTTTCAGCGGAGACACTTTTGACTTGGCGCATACTAGACGGGTGAGCGGAGTAGAGTCATGGTCAGACTGAGTTCTAATATACACTACAGATCCATATCCATGCTCGCTAGCATCAGAAAACGCAACGACGGTGATTTTCGAATTTTCTTCCACTCCTAGGTGGCGAGGGAATCGCAGTTGCTGAATGGCGGGAAGTTCGCGAAGATAATTATGCCAAATATCTACCACTGCTTGCGGCGGTTGCTCATCCCAGTCAAGCTTCAAAACATGAAGCTTTTGTAAAATTAATTTAGCGTACAAGATGACAGGAGCTATGAGTCCGAGAACGTCATACTGACGCGCTATCACGGACAACATATTGCGTTTAGTCGCAGGCCGACCTTCGACGTTCACGGTGAACATAAATGCGTCCGAGCTTGGCAACCACTGTAGCCCTAAAACCTTCAAGTTCGAGTCTGGCTCATCGAAATTGATAACTGCGGTGTGCCGATCGGAGACCGGAAGCGATTCAGTGAGCTCGGGTACGTTACTAGCCCATTTCACTAGCTCGAAGCCCCCGGCCTTGAGCAACTCGCGGAGATCATCGCGAAGCTGTACGCTACCAGGTATGGACGGCATGGAATAGCACACATCATCCATATAAGTATTGTTTTCGATGACAGACGCGGCGTGCGGGAAGCGAGCGCGCTCGTCAGCGCACAGCTGGCGTAGCACGCGCATCGCGAGAAAAGGACTGCTGCGCAGGCCAAAGCAAACACGGTTGAACACGTAAGTGCTTAGCGGCGAAGCGGGATCAAACCGATATAAAAACTTCTGAAATTTGCGGCTCTCTTCGTTGACAAGTACCTGTAGATACATCTGTTTTATGTCGGATGTGAAAACGATTGCATAAAAACGAAATTCTAAGAGTATAACGAAAAGGTCATTTTGCAAATTATCCCCAGTATGCAAGACGTCATTCAATGATAAGCTCGAATCAGTTTTCGCACTTGCATCCATGACCATGCGCCATTTAGTAGTGGTTTTATCCAACCTGGCAATCGCATGGTGCGGAATGTAGTAACCGGCTAAACTATCGTCGTTATTTATCAGCGAGACATAACCTTTCTGCAAGTATTCCTGGATAATTGCATCATACTCCACGCGAAGGGGAGGTGAAGCGAAGAGCTTGCGTTCTAAATGCATAAAGCGCTTCTTAGCGGTAAGAAAAGAATTACCCAAAGCGGCAGCGGGGTCGCGGGAGAAAGGCAACGCTACAGAGTAGCGGCCCGTAAAATCGCGAGAAAAATTATTTGTAAAAATACGTTCATTTTCGAGAGCGGTAGGACTTAAGGCCGGTGTGCATTGCACTTCCTCAAGTTGCCAGAATTTCTGAAGAATGTCATCCAAGCGCGGTTGTTCTGCGAAGGCGCAGAGAGATATTCGACTATCATCATTAAAAGCGGTACATGTTTGAGCGGTCGCAACGGGAGCGGTCCCGATTACAATAAAACCGAATATCGATTCGAAAGCGGTAGGTGCACCAGGCGGACCAGCGGCACGACCCGATAGCAAGATATCCGCAAACAGCGGAGCCCCAATAAGTATTTCTATCTCGGACGGTTCCGAGAAATCCTTATCAGCAAGCGGCAAGCCGTGTAGATATGCAAGACAAGAGGTATCAACTCTCACAGACGGCAGGTTGTCGGTGATGCGGTCAATAACGAAAGCGTCGACCGAAATAAAATTATTATCAAGTCGCGAATGTAATGTGGTTGAAATTACACCCTTAATTGGGTTTGACGCGGAACCTATTCCCTTAACAACGGTATTTGTAACCTTGTTGCATTTTAAATTAAGCTTTGCGCAACAATTCGCTGATATAAAATTACTCTGAGAGGCAAAATCTATTAAAGCGCGCACTACATGCTTACGACCGTTTGAATCAGTAGCGTAAACTTGCACGGTTCCCAGTAAACACGTAGTATCTGCGGTCGGTTGCGTAACAGGGCGCACGTTATTGCATAGCGAAATGTTTTGTTGTTGCGACTGATAAGCGGGAGGCTTCGGAACATCTGCAAGCGGGCAGTGAGCGGTAACAGCGCTCGAGGCGGAAGGCAGGGGCGCGCGAGCGGCGGCGCCGGCGGCGTTGTCAGCTCGTGCGCGCGAAGTCTGCGCTGGCGCAGGATTGCGCGTGGATGACGCGACGGCAGCTCTGTTGAGAGTGCGGGTTCCTTCCCGGGAAGGTAACATTTTACGACATAACATTGAATGATGTTTACATCCACAATGACGGCAACTATATTGCGAGTTGCAAGCGGTATAGTTATGCGAAACACTTAGACAATTAGTACAACCTTTATGTTGTTTTATACAAGACAACCTGTCCTCTGTGGAAAGCTTATTAAATGCAGGGCATCTATATAAATTAGCGTGATCAGATTGATTACAAAGCGGGCACTGTGATGCGCACGATGCAGCGAAAGAATGCGTAGACTTAGGAACAATCTGTTTGTTATTGTTGACATCAGAAGTGCGGCTAGCGGGCGCCGTACGTTCTAATATCTTACTCTGCTCGCGAACAAACTTAATTAGATCGTCGTACGTAGGCATACTTTTACCTCGCATATGCATTTCAAACGAGCGGGCGGTACTCGAATCTATCTTTTTCAAAGCTAATTGCAACAACATAAAATCCGATAAATTATCGAGCTTGAGCGAATGTAAGCTTGACACTGCTGTGCAAAACTTATCTAAAAATAGCTCCAGGTTTTTAGCGGAAGCGGTAATGCTAGTTGGTTTGAAATCGAGCAGCTGATCGAGATAAGCGGAACCTAAGCTACGCTGGTCGTCGTACTTGTTGACTAAAGTCGACCAGATTAGATGGTAATTATCTGCGTTTGGAACAATACCTGAAATAACGGATAATGCACGACCTGACAATTTATTTACTAAATACTGTATACGTTCGTGGTCAGTTAAATCAGCATTTTCATGAATTGTGCGACGGAACGATTCATGGAATATTTTCCATGTCATTGGATTACCATCAAAGGTCATCAACTCCAACTTAGGTAGTTTGACAGATTTATGTTGCGGTGTAACATGCGATTCCGTACCTTTGACGTTCATAGCGGGAGGGTTGAGTTTATTGTAAACAAACTTACAGCGGCAGTACATGTCTTCAAAAACATTAATTGACTGATAACTTACGGAATACGTGGGATCGATTGTCAACTCGGTGACATTTAAATCGTTTACAATCTCATTAAACTCAGATTGTAAACGATCCAATGAAATGATTCCACACAGAAATAAGTCTTTCTCAGTATCATCAGTGAAAGCGTTCAACGAGCGGTTATAAATTTGCTGTAAACGAGCAAATATGGCATCACGTTTGCCGATTAAAGTTAAACGTTTGACCGCCAAAGCATCAAGAGCCGTCGCATCTTCGAACTCGCCTACTTCTTTGCCCTTAGAACGAACGCTTTTAGTATTAGTGCTCGCCATTTTTAAAGAGAAACGTCAAAGTGAGACAAGCCAGTGAAGTGTTAAAACTGAGTGAACAACGTCACCGCGCACGGTAACAGATTAGATGCGAAGCGAACAATGGGTCAAAAAAATGTTAACGAATACTCGCATATTACCCTTACACAGAATGAATTTAATTAATTTTTAGAAATAGCGAAATTAAATGCGGTTTTGGAAAACGGAATACACAATCTGATATGCAAATGATACTAACAGGTTATAGAATGTAATTAATGTAGGGACAAAAACGGGAAATTACGCGGGAACACAATATTTTAGTACAAATATCGTGAAATAATAGGCCTTTTTAGAATAATACGGCTCGAAGGAACCAAAAGAATGTTAGCGCGGCCACCAAGCTATATGGCAGAGCACGCCGAACTGCGGGCGCGGGTTGAAAGGACACTGGTAAATCGAAGGAATGCGGAACAAGGTGATGAAAAGTGGACTGTATAGGAAAAGGAGCGAAAAACGAGCGACTAACCTGGATATCCTCGGGCTGACGAGCACAGCTGCGGCACTCCAAGGCGTCCTGCTGGTGTCCAGACGTAGTGGCTCTTCAAATTATTTCACGCTGTTGTAGACTCGCGGCGCGAGCGCGGGAAGCTGTTAGTACACAGCTCCAAAGAAACGATCGCGGATATCCCAGTGCGATGGGGCACACAAGAAAACAGCGCGAGCGTGGTTAGTAACAAAATGGCGGTTTCCTTGGCTTCGAGGGAGCTCACAGGAACAGACGCATCCGCCGTCAACAAGGGTCGACCGCAGACTGCTTGCAATGACAAGCAGTTCACTCATCCGCCACGAAATGTCAACCGTAGATAGTCGTCGTTTTCGTGAGGGTAGGAAAATGAAGGTAGGAAAAGGTAAGAGGTAGAAAGAAAGAAAGTGCCAATAGATGGCGCGAACAGCATTTTTTTCTCCAGTAATGTGACCGGCCCTTTGGACACTTCTACTCAGGAATTTTGAAAGCTCTGTCGGTTCTTCGGCGAATTTTGTCGTTTCGGATTTTGTCACGCAAAGGGACTCCTAATATAGCTCTCTCCTTAGCTCGTAGAGCAACTCTGAGTTTGGCCATAAGAGCCGTAGTAAAAAACCACATCGCTTTTATTGTTCTACAGCAAAATTAATTTATATTCCCTACAATTTTTCTGACTAACACCATACATATGAAAATTTGTCAGAATCATTTCAATGTTTTATCAAAAGAATATAATCTAATAAATACTGTGCCTCATCGCCTAATTCCTTGCCCATTAACTATAAAATTTTACTCAACTCAGAATAAGTAAAGCATCTTTTAATTTTGTTAGTTCCAGTACAGAAGCATCGCCATGGAAGGGTGATGCGAAGTAGACTGTTCGGGGCGGGCGGTTCGGCGTGCGAAGGCTAATTAGCCGCCGCAAGATAAATGCTGGCGATCACGAACGCTCGTGATTCGCCGCAAGCCACCAACCCACCTTCCAAGTTGCTTAGCATTTAATTGTCTAGACCAAGACGGATTTCAATATTTGCCTTTATATGTAAAGACTTGTTTCCTCTCGCAGTCTGGCCCCTCCACAATAAGTTATGACGCGCATTTGTACGGGTAGGCCTCGTATGTACACTACGTCTTATAGTGTGGGTATAATGCTAATGGTATATACAGTAAAACAATAAAATGTAAGGTATTATCACTTGGATAGGCGGTAGTAGTTGACGGGTTGCGCCTTCTTGGGCGGAAAGATTTTTATGTGATAAGCATATATAAATAAGTGAACTTTATTTCCTACTTAATATATATATATAAACAAGTATCACACTAATAAAGTTGCCGCTTTGATTTCGGATTAAGTTAATAATTATCAAAACACGTACATTGGATTGGTTCATTTATTTGGCACTTATAAATCGCATCCCGCGTAAAGGTATTGTTGTCGCGTCACTAGGTAAACTTTACAAACCAGGCCCACCGCGGTAAGGTATAGTGTTCTGCCGTTTTTGAGCTCAACCTAAATTTCTTTACATATTTCATTAATTATTTCCCATAAATGCGATACCATAACGGATTGAATAATATAACAGCGAGCTCTTAGTTTTAAAGTGGCTTTGTTATTTTGTAGCCCTCGTAATGGAACTTGCCTAGTCGTTCTTAACCGAGTAGATAGGCCAGCAGCAACGTCTGCTGAGGTCATCACACGGATGGGTGACTGCTACTGGTATTCACAACTACTTTGAAGACACGTTAAGTCGTCGTTCCCGGATGTTTTCTTAGGATGGCAGAGTTATAGCAATCATTATAGCATAGTAGTCCAGTAGGCTTTTTGGGAATGCAAATACCACCATCAAGTAAAAAAATCTACTGTATTCCATCAGCTGCCTAGTCAGTAATCCTAGTTAAGACTGAACATCATCTTGGACCGCATAAAACTCTCCATCGATGGAGAATCACCGATGGAAGGCGATTCTTTAATATTAGTGTAAATAAATAACCCCGTAGGTAACCTAGAAAAGCACCCACCACATCTTTTTATGTGAGTCGTAGTTGCTTTTCAGAAGTAGACGATCCGGCTAACAATGTAAATAAAAATTATTAAAATTAAATGGACAGAGAAAAAATCGCCATCGAAACCACATCAGCTCCACGAAAAATATTCCTAAAAATAGGATATATTTGAGTTACGCGCAAAAAAGTGTTGTTGTAAGTTAGACGAGTGTGTGATTCACCAGGATTCGTGTGCGCAATTTCGTCGGTCCACGGGTTCAGTACCAGGAGGGCACAGACTTTGTCCAAGAATAACGCCGAGGACAGCAGTGAGTCAAATTAGTCGTAATAACATAGCTGTAGCCGACAAAAAGACCAATCTGGTGGTGAAAAAAGTTAGAAGATCCGATCACGGGAAGCAGAGTTACGACGCAGTCCATCCGCGAGAAATCCACGCGGTTACCACGTGCTAGCACAAAGTGAGGTTAGTAACTCTGCCAACATCGACTCACGTGAAGACTCCGCAGACGGCTCTAAGACTTCTCGACGAACCGGCAGAGCAGCTCAAGACACCGCCCTCCAGACCAACCATCACAAACAGGTAACCTCGAGGGAACTCCTGCCCCTTTCGTCCTAGCCCCCCCGTGTTTGGGTTCATCCGAACCGGGATCACCAGCCCTCTTTACAACCCCTTCTACAAGCCCACATCTCAACCCCCGGAAAACCACCCCCACTCCTCACCCTCTCTGCCAATCGAAGCTTCACTCCTCTTACCTTGTCACTTAGACCAAGGATTGGTCCTTCAGACCTACTCTCACCCACTCCTACCCTATCCTCCCTCGCCATCCCCAACCTACCCCCACACCCCCCTTGACTCACCCCTCCTACCCACTTCTTCAGTTCACCCCTCGTAAGCCCCCGCCGGGGTTACCCCCTTTTTCCTTCTGATTACCCCTCCCCCTTTGGTCTATCCCCGAATCCAGGTGATTTAGACCCACCGTGTTTGGGTTCCCTGGAATCGTCAGGAAGAGCCGGACCATTTGGCCCCAATAGATTTGCACCCCTCTCACTCCGTCTTCAACCCCTCACCTCCTCACGAGGCCCCCCTCCCCCCGCCCTCGAGGTTAACCTCACCCCCGCGAGCCACAACTCAAGAACCGTTACAGATAGACCCCTCGTGTTTGGGGTCGTTGAAATCAGGACAGCGAGCACAGCAACTTGGCTCTGGCGGAATCACGAATTTCCTCATCGTCGCCACTCCAGTTCTCCAACACACTCACCACGCAGAGCTGAACACCCAGGCTCTGGCGCGCTTCGAGCATCTTACTCCAGCATCAATTTCCACTACCAACACCATTTGAGTCCATAAAAGAAAAAAGGAAAAGAGAAATAAAAACGCTATAATTCTCCAAAGGTTCTTGCGGGCATCCGAAGCAGTCACGCTCACTAGGAAAAGTTTTGGCAAGCGGTGGCATTGTGTGTCGGGTCGCCATCTTCCCAATAAGACGGTTGAGGAAGGCGATGGCTGGCACATGTGTCAACTTGTGAACAAGTGCTGCTTGCGGAAACTGGTCAGCTTGGGCTGCTCACAAGAATCTAATTAGTTATAAGCTTACCTTAGTATATCTAGCCCAAAACAATTGTAATTTTTTTTTTTTGTGTATTCTGTCTAAAGTTTCTCAAGTTCAAATTATTTCTGTGTGTAGTTTTAAGTTCTTCTTCTAATATTTGTGTAAACCGAAAATGTCTGATGTATCTAAGAAGGCCACTGAATCCACCGCTCAAAGGCCGACGCGATCCCTTCGTGAGAAGGTATTGTCAAGAGTAGCAGCGGCAAGATCAATAGCCTCAGGAAAAATCACAAGGTCATCCTCCCGCCTCATGGAACAGCCAAAGGCCAAGTCAGACACAGATGTAAAAATCACTTCTGTGATTTCACCGGGGAGGAAGCAGAAACGGATCCTCACGGTAGAGGAACCCATTGCTGCTTCCTCCTCGGTGGAAAACCCAACCGAACATCTCACGGCTGCAATTGCGCTAAGTGAGTGCTCTGCAACACCCAGCATAGTGGGCTTGGACGACTCAGACAATTCATCAGTCGCCTCAAGCCCTTCAAAAAAGCGACACAGCTCTTTTCCGTCTCCATCTTCAAGACTCTCTGGGGTCGCGATGAATGAGGAGACCAGAGAGGCAACTCGGATGCTGCAACGTGGAAAAGACGCCTTAGAAGTAGTGGGTAACATGAAGAAGGAGTGCAAGGCAACTGCACACGAGTGCCTGCAAGGCCTTTACGAAAGTGTGTTATCCCTCGCCGACTCGCGTGCCCGGCACAAGTACAATCTGGAAAGAGCACTCTCTCGTCACGCACAAGAACTTGTGAATGTTGAGAGAGCTCATGCCAGAGAAATACTCGCCCTTAAGCAGGGTCTCGTCGAGCAGGTGAATCTGGCGAGGGTGGACATCAAGGGCACCCTGGAGGAAACCAAAGCCATACGTAGCTGGCTGGGCTACGAAACCGAGGAACCCTTCAGGGGCATCAAGGAGGTTAAGCAGGCCCTCACAACGCTGGACGCTCGGATATTATCCGATCAAACGCAACAAAAGTCGGAGACATCGGATGCTCGAAGGCTTAAAGACGTACAGGCCGGTATAAACCGGCTAGATACGCACACCAAAAGCATCTCCAACCAATTAGATGCTCTCCGTAAGATCGTAGAAGATCTGGGTGATAAGATCAGTGCACCACCGTCTATAATAGAGACCCCACTTCATAGTACCTGCCCTGAGGGAACAGACATGATTGCAGTACAAGACGAATTAAAATCAATAAAAGAACTTATTAGACAGGTTCTAGAAAAACCGGTTTGCGTCCCTCCACCTCCACAACCTCCACTGGATTTAGAGTCTCACCTAAGGCCATTTTCCGAGCGCCTCGAAATAGTCTCTTCTGACCTCCGAATGCTCCAAGAAAAAGGCTCGCAAAAGCCTCCACCTCCCGCCCAAAACATCGAGGCGGAGATGGCTATGGTAGAGGTCAAAGAGACACTTGCCTCCATACAAAAGGGAGTGGCAGATCTGCACACCATGGATCGGTCACTCCCAACGCCAAAAGTTTCGGCCGCGGAGGCGACCTTTAACGCCATGGTCGAATCGGGGCTGTCGTACGCGAGAGTAGCAGCAAGGCCTCCCTCCCCATTCCTAAAGCCCAATCACACTTTGATAATCTCTTCCACAGACCCCAAAAATACCGGGGAAAAAGTGATAGAGAGAATTAGAGATGTGATCGATACAAAGAATACAGGGGCTAGGATAGACCGGGTGAGGAAGGCCCGGAATCAAAAAGTGATACTCAGTTGTGGGACGAGAGAAGACCTGAATATCGTCCGGCAGCAGGTATGTTAGTCCCTGCATGCTACCTCTGATCTAGACTACGGTGATGTCCCACTATCTGACGTCAAGAAAAAGATCAGAGAAGAGACAGTCCGCAAATGACAGGACAGGTACGTCTCTTCCAGCACAGGACAAGTCACTAAGCAGTTCCTACCGGATGTCAATAAGTCATACCGGATAGTTAGAACCACAAAGCTTACACCTACACAAGTGCAAGTCTTGACGGGACATGGCGGGATAGCTGAATATCTGCACAGGTTCAAATTATTGGAAAGCCCAGGTTGTGAGTGCGATCCAAATGTTAGCGAAACTGTATGGCATGTAGTTCTGGAGTGCCCACGTTTTCTAGCATTAAGGCAAGACCTGGAGATTCACATGAACTCCAGCCTTACAATGCAAAACCTGCAGACTATCATGGCAGACCCAGAAAACAGGACTCACTTCCTGAACTACGCGGAAAGAGCATTCAAAACCGCAGCGAAAAGGCATAGCACACTGAAACCGAAACGGAACCGACCTGACATGCCCCAGCCCATCTCGGGGGCTACAAACCGAGGGCCCGATGTGCGGCGAGCCTCTCCAGAGCGAACTCCATTAGACAAATTCTTGAAGTTCGGAGAAAGGGGCGAGCCTAGCATTAGGGTTCGTGGAGTGGCCCTTTTCATGGACAGCAACACTGAACGCCTCGGTATCAGCTACTGCATTGCAAATAAGAAAAACCGCGTTGCAATCTCACCCGGACTAGCCGCATTGCTCAACGGGAGCACTACAAAAACCACCATCAAGCGTAGGATATATAACGAGTTACCCGAGACGACTCTGGCTGGCTGTGAATGTCGATTAGTGCGATCGCGAAACAAAACAATAGCACTAATCGACTGGAGCACAAAAACTCCTTTCTTGATGGCGGATAAAGTGCTCTCGAAGCTTGGAGAGTTTGAAGAAGGTGCTAGCATAATACCACGCAAAATTAGCGTAGACGCAATGGTAGTCGAATACGAAAGAGGACAGATCGCAGATCACATAGGATGCATAAAAGCTTCTAAAAATCATGAAGTTATAGCATATGAGGATAGAGGACAAGACCTCAGCTTTCTCAAAGCACCCACTGTGATCTCACCCACTGATACCACGGGAATCCTCCAGCCGTATTCAACTACGCAAACTGGGTCTGAGCGCCTTCAACAAAGACTAGAAGCCAGGAAATCTAACGCTAGGCAAGAGGCCAATCCGAAAGAGAAAGCTGACCAAACAAAGAACACAAACACCTTCGTTAACATCGTCAGTATTGCAATCCATGGAATACGAGATAAGATCTCAAAAACGGCGGAAAGACAGGCAGCCGCTGTTGAAGATTTCTGTAGACCACGCCAAAAATCCGTCCAGCCTCAAACACAACGCAATAGAGCCGACAAGGGACAGGTCAGCCCGCCCAGCTACATTCCGACGACAAAACCCATAGACTTTGCAATCAACGCATACCTCGAGTTTCTAGCGATTGAAAAAGCTTCGCGAGATGTAAACCTGGCAACTTGCCAAAACATCATGCAAGCATATTGCTGGGAAAGCGAGGGTTTGTTGGAAGTGAGGCTTACGGAGGCGGAGGCGGCCATATATGACAACGACACTTCCCGAGTCATAAAGGGAACAATGTCAGGTCGGTATATGGCCGCGTTCAGCTCCACTGGTGGGTTTGTTAAATTGAACGAAAGTGAAACGCAGCGGACTGACCGAAACATCTTCCATACACCACCAAACGATCCCATTGTCGTAACAGCCCGCTGCACAAAAATAATGCTGCAGGAGAAAATCCTCGAAATGGCTAAAACCATATCGGGGACACTAGATCCAGTAGCAGCACGTGAGCTATGGACGATGCCAGACATCACATGGATAAATGGGGTTCCAGGATGTGGGAAAACAACTTGGATAGTTGACAACTTCGATGCTGATAAGGACATCATAGTGACCACCACAACCGAAGCAGCTAAAGATCTGCGAGACAAGGTAGCGCAACGCATAGGCGACGGTGTAAAATCCAAAGTGCGCACCTTGGCCTCTGTATTGGCTAATGGGTTCATGGAGCGTAGAGAAAACCGTCTGTTAATAGATGAAGCTCACATGAACCACTTCGGGGCCATCATAATGGCTGCACGGTTACTGGAAGCTGAGGATGTCGTCATCATAGGAGATGTCAACCAACTGCCCTATATTGACAGAGATAATCTCTTCGATATAAGGTACAGTAGTCCAAAAACGTTGGTTTCCATCAGCCAACAACTGTTCTGCACCCACAGAAACCCCATGGATGTGGCATACGCACTAAGCGAGGTGTACACGGGCATTTATTCATCACGATCCCAAGTTCAATCCCTGAAGCTAGAACGTTACACAGGTGCAAATATACCAACTGACCTCCAGAATACTCTCTATCTTGTGCTGACGCAGGAGGAAAAGGCCTCACTCGTCGGCAAAGGATATGGGTCTGGTTCAGGTTCCTGCACCTTAACCGTACACGAAGCGCAGGGTTTGACGTATGAGTCGGTAATCGTCATACAGATGAGGGAAAGAGTCACCAAGCTCCGGGACAGCGTTTCTCATGCGGTAGTAGCAGTATCACGCCATACAAAATGCTGCGTTTACTATACCGACGACAGCTCGGATGCCATTGGAGGATTCGTAAGGCGGGCAACGGAGGCTAACTTCAAAAACATAGTCGACTACAATCTTAAAATGGCTATACAAAACAGAAACGAAGAGGTCGTGGAGGCTCTTATCAAAACATCAAGGGCATCAGCGGAATCTGTGGCTGGCCCTTCAACGACAAACTGAATGGGTACTAATTAAAACATAATATATACTAACAAACTAGATATAAGGAGAAAATATATATATATATATATATAATTATGGACTCACTATAGCCTTAAGATTTATAATATTTTAAACTAACACTAGGGTATCTTCCCTTCAGGAAGAATATTGATAAGTTGGAGAATGATCTCAAAGTTATTAAACATATTTTATGTAAAAAAAAACCAAACAAACAAGAGTACGGACCACGAGTCTGTAGTGTGTAATATTTACTAAATAAAAAAAAAAAAAAAAAATATAGTCGACTACACTGAGTTTAAATTCATCATTGTTCTCGATTTATGTATACAATGAAATCGGCGCTTAGCCGGCGGCATGAAGTAATATTAGCCTTTAAATAAACGATTTCATAAATTTGCGGAGACTTACAAAAACTTTGGAGTAATCGCATAATTTATTACAGTTTTGTTATAATATGAATTCAATTGTAACTGTTTTAATGTATACATAAGTCAAATACCACGCGCTTTACAGTTGACATTAACATTCTAGACCTCGTTTTTTATGATAGACAAATGTCTGTTCCTACAGTTTAATTTCTCTCAGAGCACAAAGAAATAATATAAAAATATATAATACACATTTTTTCCCTCGGATTATGACCGGCCGTCGATGTCCTGTGATCTCTCCTAGGCGTGCATCGCTTTTGAGGTTGTTACTATGGAATACCAAAAAGCTATAATTAACTTTTTGTTTTATCTTGTTTATTTTTCTTTGACATCGAATTCTTCATGTGTTTATTTTTATATTGTTTCTTTTTTTTTTATTGCTGATAGGTAAGCCTTTGACCACAATCTCACCTGATGGTAAGTGATGATGTGGTCGAAGGTGTTAACAGGCTTAACCTAGAATTACTGGCTCTCAAGGACAGCTGCCGGAACACACCGTTAGGTGCTTGGCGACAGATTTTCTACTTGAGGGTGGTAGCTAGCCAGGCGGGCCTTCACAAAAATGCCCTTCCACCATGCAGTGAAGCTCAAGCCCGCGGCGGGATTCGAACCATGGATCTGTTGCGCGGCAGTCCATAGCCAAAGCTATCATTGCTTCAGCTATCATTGTATTTCTAACATTATAATATGGATCCAAGAGTCTGAAATAAAGAACTATTATGATTATTATAACGGAACCCACGGCTTAAAAATCTATCTTCTCTGAAGCATGAAAGCACTCAGTAGCAAACGCCACTGACGCCCACCCATCGAAATGCTGACTGCAATGGATGACGCTTAGCCTGTTTTTTTTATGTAGCTGATAGTGTAGCCTTTGACCACGATCTCACCTGATGGTAAGTGATGATGTGAGAATGAATGGCTCTCAAGGACGGCTGCCGGAACACACCGTTAGGTGCTTGGTGACAGATTTTCTTCTTGAAGGTGATAGGTAACCAGGCGGGCATTCGCAAAATGCCCTACCACCATGCCATAATGACTGCCATCCTAAGACAACACGAGACCGACTCCGAAGCACGGAAGCTCTCAGTAGTAATGCTATTAGCGGTCACCCATTCAACTCGTCTAAAAAACGTGATTCGTGAAATGCTGATCATTCTACACATAATTTTCCTTAGTGACCTGTATTGAAATCCTAGTAAAGGAAAATAAGAACCTCGAAATCTTCCACATTAGTTTTTATGAACATTGATTGACAAATCAGTCTTCAAAATATTTACTTACTGCTACAAGCTACGAATCGAGCGCTTCAAATAAACTTGAATAGTAATATACCTACTGTTGTCTTAGGTTTTCGCGATTGTTACACATAGTAATTAAACAACTTTAATTGTTTGAAACTTCAAAAATAATGACAAATATACGCGATTTAAACCGTTTAAAGTTGTTTAATTACTAAATATACCTACTGCTCCATAAACACATGACTTCCCTTAGTAACGTATAATGACAGCCTACAAGAGGACAGTTTTTATATTAATAACTAGCTTTCCGGGCGCGGCTCCGCCTGCGCGTATGACGGTTATCGTGTCAAAACATTAACCTCTTTTTGCGCAGTAGTGTCAAACTATTACCATATCAAATTCAATTCAAATCGGTCCAGTAGTTTTGGCGTGAAAGCGTAACAGACAGACAGGCAGAGTTACTTTCGCATTTATAATATTAGTACCTACTGATATACTACAGCAATTGATCGTCAAATCAGTCTACAAAATATGTGGTTACTATTAGGTACAAGTCACGCATCGAGCGCTTCAAAAAAACGACAATAATAAAATCCAGCTCATTAACACATTTCTTGCCTTAGCTATAAGTATCTTCTGGCAATAAGTATATATATATCGTATATTAATAATAAATATCTTTACTACTAACCTCAAACTCTAGGGCTATTAGTTTTTATAAACAGTGATCGACAAATCAGTCTACAAAGTATTTTGAAGCACTTCCAAGTTAATCCAACCTCCATTGACAGGTCAATGGTGCTTTTATCGAACGATAAAACTACTATCCGGCAAAATATCACCTTTGTAGGCGAAGGTAAGGTGACCGGTTGAATAGCTACTCATTTATTCGTTTGCTTATCTAAATTGACTTGGCGCCCATCCAGCCATTTTGGTCATTTACGTACTCATATTTCTACGGATAATCTATAATTTTGTTATATGCTTATAGTTAAATGAGCTCTTACGTATTTTACGTCATAAAAATAATACAAATTAGATATTAGTTATAAAATTGTATAGATTATATGCTCCATAATGTTGTAAACGTGGGCCGTGGTGTGCCGGATTGCACCTCCCCATATCATCCCATTGGGTGTCGTAAGAGGCGACTAAGGGAAAAAATACCGGAAGGTACTTGCACTGCGATCTCCAAGCCACATGCCAAGCGTGGGGATTATAGTAAATCCCACTTAATAGGGGAGACTGTGTTCAGCTGTGGACAATGTGGTTGTTACAGGAATGTTGTAAAAAGTTAATAGTAGTGGTGTTATATTGGTCAATTAGGCGTTTGCTGACTTTTTGAAATGTTACATGTTAAGATAATAGTCGGCTGACTTTTTGATTTCGTACATTTAATAATGAAAGCAAACCACTGGTAACACAAATATTGGTTTAACGTTTGGTTGCAGCGATGGCTTACCAAAATGCTGGCTCATATTTCTGTACCAAAAATTACCATTACTGTTCAGAGACGCAATGCTGCATAATATGTATTAATCCTTTAACCGATCTTTTATGTATATGGAGGTAATTTAAAGTTATTGTTTTCTTTTTCTGTCCTATGGAATGCCTCCTAGAACTGCTTCTCCCCATTGAATTGCAGGTTCTAAGAAGCGACGAAGGGAAAATATACCAGGTGGGTAGCAGGTGCGTACCCTAAGACGGCTGCCAAGCAAAAAACAAATATACCTATCCACACAGGTTTCTAAACACCTATGTTTCACTTGATAAAGTTTAGTTCCTTATAATAAAGGCCGAGTCTATTGTAATGAAATATTTTAAGTCATTTCCGAGTTTTTATTATGACTACGACTACTACTACACACTTAGCGACAGATTTTCTACTTTAGGATGGTAGGTGGGTAGCTAGCCAGTTGACCATTCGTAAAATGCTCTTCCACCAGGCTGTGAAGCTCAAGCCGGCGGTGGAGATCAAACCATTGACCGGATCGTCGGATCGTTCACTGCTGAATACAGCCTCCTCTATGTAGGGGCTGTTTGCCATAATCCCCACGCTTGGCAGGCGGCTTGGGGATCACAGTGCCAGATAGTTCTTAAGAAGGCGCTGCCCACCTTCTAATAGTATTTTTCCCTTAGTCGACTTTTACGACACCCACACGGGATGAAATGGGGAGGTGCAATTTTAAACTGGCACCCCATACGCACTACACGGGTAGTCTATAGCTATTATATACCGCGCAGCCATCATTGCTCGAAAAAAATATAAAAAAAAGTATTACAATAAGTGCTAATTTCTGTTTATTCCTATAAGATTATAATACCATACGTGGCGTAAAGCAGATGGGTCACCTGAAGGAAAGCTGTTGCCTTAAGCTATGGATAAAGCTTCGTCTATAAATATATATGATACTGACAAATACGTTGCCAACCTTTAAGGAGTTGGTTGGCCTTTTGAAGAGCCGGATTGAAGCTTCTAGGTAATACCGCGGGAGGGAGCTCATTCTCACAGGTGTGTATATGACATTATAATAATCTTATACAATCCATAGTTACTTCGACTTCTAAGCTTCGTTTAACGTTTAAGTAAAGATATACATAGCAGCATTTGAAATCTGCTTACAATATAGTGCTGTCATATGACAGTATTTACTACCTATATGCTATTGTGATAGTATATCCAAGTAAGGGTTTTTAATTATTATCGTAATTCATTATGAGGCTGAACTTCAATGGGGTCGAAGGATTTTGTATGGTGGCCATCTTGAATCCGCTATTTTGAATATTTGACAGATATCATTCAACTGGGCCGCGTTCCAAGCCTCAGGGTGTACTTGTTTGCTTGCTTTTACTTACTCCAAGGTTCAGAACGACTCGGTTCTTTTATAACCTCAAATATCGTTTTTGGCGGGGAACTAACGAAATATATAGACTTTTTATGATATTTGAAAAACAATAACTACCGTTACCTGCTAAATACAAAAACTATACCTATAATTCTCTCATCAAGAAATGTCAAGGTCATGTTAGTTAAAGATTCAACCTTTTAGTGACCGCTTTTGATATTTAAAAAGTTGCGCTCCACTCGAAGGTTGTGAACGACGTTCACAACCGAGTGAACTCCGAGTGTGCTCTAACCAAAGTTCGGAACGACCTCCAGCTACATTTGGTCAAACATCCCGTACCTAATTCTTACCGTTTCTGAGTTACGCCATCCGATCTAACTTGGAAGATGACATCTTCTAGTTTTCGGATTTTCCATACTCACCCAAACTCTTTCTATACTTTTCCCATACATCACCAATACATCTTTTTTCCTACTCGACTCCTTTTGTGAAACAATTATGTAACTGAGTCAGTCTGTCAGTGTAGGGTATAATAAAAATAGGGATCAAGATATAAAATAAGTTTATTTAATAAAACATTATCAATAACACGGACCAAATATTTTGTAATAATTCTAAGCTAAGTCCCAACTAAAACCCAACTCTAAACTTCAAGCTTATTAATATTGATACTTAATATGAGTTCAGTTAGTAGTTAACTCATAATATCAATATTAAATTCATAGCTATTGTTGGGCTAAAATTGCATCTTACTGTGGGATAGTAACTAGTTATGAAGTGAAAAAGCGCATTCTGAAGAACTGCCAGTTAAAACTACAATCCTCTACAACCTGCCAAATCCCCCTATTGGGAAAGGCCTTTGTTTATCGGTGGAATATAAGGCTATTGATATCTTGAAGACAATACATTTGTCTGTATATAAACGTAATTTTTACCAACTAAAGTAAATAAATTCATTGTAAATATACCTACCTAAACCCCAAAAGCAAAGCGAACTTTAATCCCCTTATAAAAACACTGCGAAAATCTACACAAATATTGTATGAAAAGCCGCTGCCTTCTGTTCTTTTTTACATTGTTGTTTATTTTATAAAGTTTGGTTGGTTGGCACAAAATTTTCAAAACTTTCATACGGTATATGCAATGGTTTAAAAGGATATAAAAACATTGAGCTGAAATATAATAAAACGGAATTGACTTCCAACACTGAAAGGTATAAAATAACTTGAAGAAGTCAGTACCATGATGTTTCAAAGCTTTTTTTAATATTTTTATGTTTGCAATAACGCACGCTCTGCGGATTACATAAAAATATTAAAATTTTAGGGTTGCGTCATCATTTTAACAAGTTTAAAGCTAATTACAAAATTTGTCTTGTTTGTAGTACAACGTAAGTTGAACTATAGATGTCGCTCCATCCTAATACGATAGTTAAAGAACCATGGGGAAAATTTGAGTTATGACTCATTGGCATGTTAGATCAATAATTCAAAGCATTGACCTCACATTGTCATGGTCTTATTTTCACAAGTTTTTACTTAATTTTCATTGTTTGAAGTTCCGTTATATTTTTTTCACTCGCCTTGGGTAGTAATTCTACTGAAGTTGAAATCACTATTAAACAATCTAGATAAGCGATTTTTTTTTTTTTAAGTTATTTTGATTTTAATTTAAAAACTATTCTACAAATTTTAATAAAACTTAAATATGTTCCACCTCTTTACCCAACGAAAAAATTAATCATTTAAATCAGTTCACAATTGGAGGAGTAATCGCATAATAAACTAAAATTAAAACTAAATATTGTGAACCACCTCCTTTTTGGGAATCAGTTAAAAAGATGTCTTAGCTGAAAAATTACTGAACTAAAAATGACCGTGATGACGACTTTGTTTCAATCTTTTTTATTTTTATCTTTTTTTTCGGTGGTAGGTAGCTGAAAGAATACACTTTGCTCTGGTTAACTTATTGAACTCGTAGTCTCAGAGCCCTGCACCTTTTTTTACATATTTAATTTATATTATTTTTTAAATTTAATTTATATACTTTACGTTACATAGACTATTTTTTTCATTGCCATAGAGAGACGAATTACTTAGCATTCCATGGATTCACCGTGCGGGTGCCAGGTCCAAAAATTATTAACTTCTTTTAATTTTTATGTTATTGTGACGGAACAAGCACGTGTCCCACCTGATGTTAAACGGTATGCTCCGCTTATAACAGGTACATTTCGTCACAAGTGACAAACTGCACTGCGCCTGTCACCCTGAGAAACACAGTTGTCGTCTCAGCATGTGCCTGTAATTTTACTGGCACTCAGGAACTGCTGTCGGTTGCACACTGCAAACACACTGTTAGGTGCTCGGCAACATATTTTCTACTTGAGGGAGGAACCTTGCCAGGTTGGCATTCGCCCTTCCACCATGCATTGAAGCTCAAGTCGTTGGCGTGGATCGATCTATGGATCTATGGCACGATCCATAGCTATAACCGCTCGGCTATCAAAAACACTCACCTGCAGACTATTATTGACTATAGAGTGCAAATCAGAGGTACTGAGTTTCGGCGCCATTTTAGATTCTTTCCTTTATTAAGCTGAGTTTTACTATATATTATGGTATATCTGCAAAGTAACGCCTGTATCCAAATGGAGTATTAAAACTATCCCTAATGTATCAACGGACTTCCAAAAAAGGAGGAGGTTCTCAATTCCTCTGTATTTTTTTTATGTTTGTTACCTCAGAACTCTTGACTGGGTGAACCGATTTTAAAAATTATTTTTTTGTTTGAAAGGCGATCTTCTTAAAAGGCTTGTCGTTTGGTCCCATTTAAATTTCATCAAAATCAGTTTAGCCGTTTTTGAGTTACACTAAAATAACTGAAAAATATTTACCTATGCTGATGATATAGTCGTTAACAATGAATGATAATCAATCCCGTATGTAGCAAGGGTCACAAAAAGTGTGAAAATATTTTTTTTACCAAAAAATGAAATCGACTTCAACACCCAAAAGTGTAAAATTTTTTGAGAATATTCTATAGCCTATGTGCATTAGGGGTAGTGCAGGATTCTAATGGTGAAAGAATTTTGAAATCGGTCCAGTAGTTTTTAATTTTATTCGTAACACAAACATACAAATCTTTCCTCTTTATAATATCTTAGATGTAGATGTTTACGCGAACCTATCCGCGAGGTCAGCTAGTAGTTCAATAATGATCCTGAAATTGCCCCCGTAATAGTGTCGCTCGTCGCGAAATGTCAATTGTTGAACTTTTAAAGGTCTGTACAGTCATAATGGAGGTACTTGTTGAAGCATGACGTTGTAAATCAAACCTTTTGCAACATGTTTGAAGGGGATCAGTTGAAAGTTCAAGTTTTACCCGCGTCATGGATATAAATCACGTTATTTTGATAAAGGATGGAACACATGTTTTGGAGGAAACGGGATACGTTCCTATCAATATTTAATGAGGTGATATGTATCATAGTGTAGAGGTTATTCAACCAAATATTCTAGTAAAATATATTAATAGTGCAGCGTATGTGGAATAAGGTGCGTAAGGAAAATAATTATGCGCAACATGTAGTGTTGCTTTAGTCTTGAAATCTTGGGTTGGATTCCCGAAAATACATAATTTGGATGGGTGACCGCTAGTGGCATTACTACTGAGCGCTTTGTGCTACATAGGGCACGTATACCCGGCGATCTCGATTGTTATCTTAAGATGACAGTTGTTATAGCATGGGTAATTTTTTGAATGCCCTCTTGCAAAGGTACCAAAAATCTGCCGCCGCCAAGCATTAGGTGCTTGGCGCCAAGCAATAAGGCTTGACAAGTCCTTGCGAACCAGTAATTCTAGGTTAGCCTGAACATCATATTTCATCTCAGCATCACTTAACATCAAGTGAGATAGAGGCTAAAGGCCTATCAGTTATAAAAAAGCGAAATATAAAGTTCTTAGCGTAGGTGTTAATGACAATACGATTTCGTATTCATAGACAATCATCACATAAATCTAAATTTAATACTGGACGTATTAATATTATAATAAATGGTTTATTAAAGGTCATGAAAACAAAAAGTTAACCGAAAACTCGAGATTAATTAGTTTTTCAAGGCTTATTGATCCTTATCCACAATAATTACAAAGTTTTAATTATTATATCTATTGTTATAAATAAAAGTGAATTATAAGTAACATTGGATCGTCCCAAGCTATAGATCAAACTTTTTTACGCTGTCGTGATGGAACAGACACGAAACCCATCTGCCTAATAGAAGGTAACAGATGCAGTTCCTCACAAATGACAAACTGCACTGCACCCATCATGCGCCCTGAGACATAAATTTATGAAGTCTCATGTGCCTGCAATTTTACAGTAATACTGTTTAGCGGTAAAAATAAAAACGGTGGCAGTTATTTAAAGAGTTCTACTGTTTCTAATGCGCAGTTTAGGTGAGGCCAAATAAATGATTTTTTCTTGAAGAAGACGACAAATTTAACATTTTATCTAAAAACTGCATCAAACAACGTAGTATGTAAAATAAGTGCAGCTAACTTAATTTATCAAAGTACCTACTAGGACAGCAGACATTGAAAAGAGGTTTCTGTAAAATAATTTTATACGAAATTAAACGGGCTTAAATGAAATCAGTCCTTAACCTAATCTCTGCCTCTTAAAGTGGTTCGCTTTCCTGTGCAAAAGCGAATCTGTCGTAAAGCTTATCTGTCCTTAACTGAATAATGCATTATTTTCTACAAGTGTATCTGTGTATGAAAATAATTATAATATGTTCAAATATAGGTACCGAATATGTTATCTCTGTGAAAGTTGACCTCTATAGATATATATCCAATAATAATATATATCCGATTCTTGCTAACATTAAGAATTATAATGCTCTCCACGTACATTATTTATTTAGGTGTATACAATAAGTTACTTTTCCTTATAAACAAAATAAGAAAAATCGGCCAAGTGCGAGTCGGACTCGCGCACGATGGGTTCCGTACCATTAGCTATACAACATTAAACTTCATATTTTAACCTTTATTTGTTTTAACGATCGCGAGTCGGACTCGCACTTGGCCAAATTTTTGTATTTGTTGTTATAGCGGCAACAGAAATACATCATCTGTAAAAATTTCAACTGTCTAGCTATCACCGTTCTTGAGATACAGCCTGGTGACAGACGGACAGGCGGACGGACAGAGAAGTCTCAGTAATAGGGTCCCGTTTTTACCCTTTGGGTACGTAACCCTAAAACACTAGTGCATGTCAGTCCCTGCTCCGTTGGTTCCGTATCGTCAACAAATAGTGAAAAAATCATTCATTTTGTTACTTGTTTTGATCACAAATTTATACAATCAATGTGTTCAGTATCTATTCTTTAAAAAGTATGTAATACGCGTATGAGTACAGAAGTTTTCGAAAGCTGGCTTAATAGTTTATTTTTAAAGATGTTCCCATATCAAAGATGGTCTTAAACTGAAAACTTAGACAGCCCTCTATTTCTTTATGGCTATGGACAAAAATATATGTTAATATACACACTCTATCACACATGATAGGTTACTACTAATTTCGATAATTTATTAAAAAATGATATGTAATTGTGACAGAACAAGCAAGATGTCCACCTGACGTTAAGTGCCTATGCTCGTAACATATGCATTTCGTCATAAGTGATGTGTGTTGGTAATCGATCCAGGGACCTGCAGCACGGTTGTTTACACCTATTACCGCTCGGCCAACATTGCTTCGAAATTCTAAATCAATATTCGGCTTTCGACCAAAATCTTACACAAAATAGCTAAATTTCGGGTTTGTACCTGGTTAGGGATAGGTTAGTACTACCCGCCTTACACACCTGACAGTTGGAAGCACTCGTCGCGAAGTTTGCTTAGCCATTCTGAATCGATCAGCAAAGTTAAGCAGCGTCCGCCTCGGTCATGACTTGGATGGGTGACCGCTGGTTGGACATTACTACTGAGCGCTTCCGTGCTTCGGAGGGCACGTTAAGCCGTCGGTCCCGGTTGTTGTCTTAGGATGGCAGTCGTTACAGCATGGTGGACCGGTGTGAAGTTGGCAGCCAAAATCTAGCAGCCTATAACCCAACCAAATTAGGGAGGTAGATTTCAAATATTAAAATTTTATTGCACTCATGATAAGAGATACCATGTCAGCAATGTAAAAGCAAAAACATCGCGGCAGCTCAGGTCCTTCACCTTCCAAATTAAATATTTAAAGTTATTGATAATTGAAAACAAACTATCAAATTGGCTGCTGATAAATTTAAACAGAAGTACTCTAAAAAATGCGAGTTTTGGTGATTATAACTAATGATTATTATATTTTCTATACGAAACTCATAAGCAGAAAGCGACAGTTATGTGTTTTTTAACCCTTTCGTGGTATGAAAAAACTTTAAAAAAAAAAAAAAAAAAATTATGCGATTTGACCCTAGAACCCCTTAAATAAAATAATCACGGCTATTATTCATTAACTGAGATGAAATTTCAGCTATAAAACAGCATCGGCATTGCGGCAGTTCGCTTACTTGACCCTCAAAAAAAAAATTGAAAATTGCAAACAAATTATCAATTTGGCTGCTGATAAATTTCAACTAGAAATCCTCTAAACTGTGCAAGTTTTGGTGATTACTAATGATGAAAAATATGTGTTCTATATGAAAATCATAAGCAGAAAGCAGCAGTCATGTGTTTTTAACCCTCTCGTTGTATGAAAAACTTTTTTTAATGAAAATATAAAATGATGCGTTTTGACCCTTGAACCCCTGAAATAAAAAAATCACAGCAATAATTCATAATCTGCAATGAAATTTCAGCTATAGAAAAGCATGGGCATTGCGGCAGTTCACTTACTTGACCCTCAAAAAAAATTGTGAAAATTGCAAACAAATTATTTATTTGGCTGCTGATAAATTTCAACCAGAAATCCTCTAAACTGTGCAAGTTTTGGTGTTTACTAATGATGATTAATATGTGTTCTATACGAAAATTATAAACAGAAAGCGGCAGTCATGCGTTTTTAACCCTTTCATGGTATAACAAAACTTTTTTAAATAAAAATATGCAACGATGCGTTTTGACCCTTGAACCCCTTAAATAAAATAATCACAGCTATAATTCATCATTGGGGATAAGATTTCAGCTATAAAAAAGCATTGGCATTGCGGCAGTTCACTTACTTGACCTTAAAAAAAATTGTGAATATTGCAAACAATTTATCAATTTGGCTGCTGATAAATTTCAAACAGAAATCCTCCAAAATGTGCTAGTTTTGGTGATTACAAATGATGATTAATATGTGTTCTATACGAAAATCATAAACAGAAAGCGGCAGTCATGATTTTTTTAACCCTATCGTTGTAGGACAAAACTTTTTTAAATGAAAAATGAAATTAAGCATTTTGACCCTTGAACCCTGAAATAAAATAATCACAGCTATTATTCATACTCAGATTTGTAATTCCAGCTATAGAAAAGCATGGGCATTGCGGCAGTTCACTTACTTGACCTTCAAAAAAAATTGTGAAAATTGCAAACAAATTATTAATTTGGCTGCTGATAAATTTCAACCAGAAATCCTCTAAAATGTGCCAGGTTTGGTGATTACAAATGATGAATAATATGTGTTCTATACGAAAATTATAAACAGAAAGCGGCAGTCATGATTTTTTTAACCCTATCGTTGTAGGACAAAACTTTTTTAAATGAAAAAATGAAATGAAGCGTTTTGACCCTTGAACCCCTGAAATAAAATAATCACAGCTATTATTCATACTCAGATTTGTAATTCCAGCTATAGAAAAGCATCGGCATTATTCATGGTATAACAAAACTTTTTTAAATGAAAATATGCAATGATGCGTTTTGACCCTTGAACCCCTTAAATAAAATAATCACAGCTATAATTCATCATAAGAGATAAGATTTCAGCTATAAAAAAGCATCGGCATTGCGGCAGTTCACTTACTTGACCTTAAAAAAAATGGTGAATATTGCAAACAATTTATCAATTTGGCTGCTGATAAATTTTAACCAGAAATCCTCTAAAATGTGCCAGTTTTGGTGATAACAAATGATGATTAATATCGCATCCGCTGACCAGCCGACGCCGTCGAAGAGATATAAGCTACGGGATAGAAAGAGTACTGCCGACGCCGACGCCGCTGACCAGCTGACGCCATCAAAGAGATATAAGCTACGGGATAGAAAGAGTACTGCCGACGCTGACGCCGCTGACCAGCCGACGCCGTCAAAAAGATATAAGCTATGGGATAGAAAGAGTACTGCCGACGCCGACGCCTCTGACCAGCCGACGCCACCGCGCCGTCGAAGAGATATAAGCTACGTGATAGAAAGAGTACTGCCGACGCCGACGCCGCTGACCAGCCGACGTCGCCGCGCCGTCGAAGAGATATAAGCTACGTGATAGAAAGAGTACTGCCGACGCCGACGCCACTGACCAGCCGACGCCGTCGAAAAAATATTAGCTACAGTATAGAAAGAGAACTGCCGACGCCGACGCCGCTGACCAGCCGACGCCGTCGAAGAGATATAAGCTACGTGATAGAAATAGTACTGCCAACGCCGACGCCGCTGACCAGCCGACGCCGTCGAAGAGATATAAGCTACGTGATAGAAAGAGTACTGCCGACGCCGACTCCTCTGTACAGCCGACGCCGTCGAAGAGATATAAGCTACGTGATAGAAAGAGTACTGCCGACGCCGACGCCTCTGTACAGCCGACGCCGTCGAAGAGATATAAGCTACGGTATAGAAAGAGTACTGCCGACGCTGACGCCGCTGACCAGCCGTAGCCGCCGCGCCGTCGAAGAGATATAAGCAACGTGATAGAAAGAGTACTGCCGACGCCGACGCCGCTGACCAGCCGACGCCGTCGAAGAAATATTAGCTACAGTATAGAAAGAGAACTGCCGACGCCGACGCCGCTGACCAGCCGACGCCGTCGAAGAGATATAAGCTACGTGATAGAAATAGTACTGCCAACGCCGACGCCGCTGACCAGACGACGCCGTCGAAGAGATATAAGCTACGTGATAGAAAGAGTATTATCGACGCCGACGCCTCTGTACAGCCGACGCCGTCGAAGAGATATAAGCTACGGTATAGAAAGAGTACTGCCGACGCCGACGCCGCTGACCAGCCGACGCCACCGCGCCGTCGAAGAGATATAAGCTACGTGATAGAAAGAGTACTGCCGACGCCGACGCCGCTGACCAGCCGACGCCGTCGAAGAGATATAAGCTACGTGATAGAAAGAGTACTGCCGACGCCGACGCCTCTGTACCGCTGACGCCGTCGAAGTGATATAAGCTACGGTATAGAAAGAGTACTGCCGACGCCGACGCCACTGACCAGCCGACGCCGCCGCGCCGTCGAAGAGATATAAGCTACGTGATAGAAAGAGTACTGCCGACGCCGACGCCGCTGACCAGCCGACGCCGTCGAAGAAATATTAGCTACAGTATAGAAAGAGAACTGCCGACGCTGACGCCGCTGACCAGCCGACGCCGTCGAAGAGATATAAGCTACGTGATAGAAATAGTACTGCCAACGCCGACGCCGCTGACCAGCCGACGCCGTCGAAGAGATATAAGCTACGTGATAGAAAGAGTACTGCCAACGCCGACGCCGCTGACCAGACGACGCCGTCGAAGAAATATTAGCTACAGTATAGAAAGAGTACTGCCGACGCTGACGCCTCTGTACAGCCGACGCCGTCGAAGAGATATAAGCTACGGTATAGAAAGAGTACTGCCGACGCCGACGCCGCTGACCAGCCGACGCCGCTGACCAGCCGACGCCGTCAAAGAAATATTAGCTACAGTATAGATAGAGTACAGCCGACGCCGACGCCGCTGACCAGCCGACGCCGTCGAAGAAATATTAGCTACAGTATAGAAAGAGAACTGCCGACGCCGACGCCGCTAACCAGCCGACGCCGTCGAAGAGATATAAGCTACGTGATAGAAATAGTACTGCCAACGCCGACGCCGCTGACCAGCCGACGCCTTTGAAGAAATATTAGCTACAGTATAGAAAGAGAACTGCCGACGCCGACGCCGCTGACCAGCCGACGCCGTCGAAGAGATATAAGCTACGTGATAGAAATAGCACTGCCAACGCCGACGCCACTGACCAGCCGACGCCGTCGAAGAGATATAAGCTACGTGATAGAAAGAGTACTGCCAACGCCGACGCCGCTGACCAGACGACGCCGTCGAAGAAATATTAGCTACAGTATAGAAAGAGAACTGCCGACGCCGACGCCGCTGACCAGACGACGCCGTCGAAGACATATAAGCTACGTGATAGAAAGAGTACTGCCGACGCCGACGCCTCTGTACAGCCGACGCCGTCGAAGAGATATAAGCTACGTGATATAAAGAGTACTGCCGACGCCGACGCCTCTGTACAGCCGACGCCGTCGAAGAGATATAAGCTACGGTATAGAAATAGTACTGCCAACGCCGACGCCGCTGACCAGCCAACGCCGTCTAAGAAATATTAGCTACAGTATAGAAAGAGTACTGCCAACGCCGACGCCGCTGACCAGACGACGCCGTCGAAGACATATAAGCTACGTGATAGAAAGAGTACTGCCGACGCTGACGCCTCTGTACAGCCGACGCCGTCGAAGAGATATAAGCTACGGTATAGAAAGAGTACTGCCGACGCCGACGCCTCTGTACAGCCGACGCCGCCGCACCGTCGAAGAGATATAAGCTACGTGATAGAAAGAGAACTGCCGACGCCGACGCCGCTGACCAGCCGACGCCGTCGAAGAGATATAAGCTCCGTGATAGAAACAGTACTGCCAACGCCGACGCCGCTGAGCAGCCGACGCCGTCGAAGAAATATTAGCTACAGTATAGAAAGAGAACTGCCGACGCCGATGCCGCTGACCAGCCGACGCCGTCGAAGAGATATAAGCTACGTGATAGAAACAGTACTGCCAACGCCGACGCCGCTGACTAGCCGACGCCGTCGAAGAGATATAAGCTACGGTATAGAAATAGTACTGCCAACGCCGACGCCGCTGACCAGCCGACGCCGTCGAAGAAATATTAGCTTCAGTATAGAAAGAGTACTGCCAACGCCGACGCCGCTGACCAGACGACGCCGTCGAAGACATATAAGCTACGTGATAGAAAGAGTACTGCCGACGCCGACGCCTCTGTACAGCCAACGCCGTCGAAGAGATATAAGTTACGGTATAGAAAGAGTACTGCCGACGCCGACGCCTCTGTACAGCCGACGCCGCCGCACCGTCGAAGAGATATAAGCTACGTGATAGAAAGAGAACTGCCGACGCCGACGCCGCTGACCAGCCGACGCCGTCGAAGAGATATAAGGTACGTGATAGAAATAGTACTGCCAACGCCGACGCCGCTGACCAGCCGACGCCGTCGAAGAAATATTAGCTACAGTATAGAAAGAGAACTGCCGACGCCGACGCCGCTGACCAGCCGACGCCGTCGAAGAGATATAAGCTACGTGATAGAAATAGTACTGCCAACGCCGACGCCGCTGACCAGCCGACGCCGCCGCGCCGTCGAAGAGATATAAGCTACGTGATAGAAAGAGTACTGCCGACGCCGACGCCGCTGACCAGCCGACGCCGTCGAAGAAATATTAGCTACAGTATAGAAAGAGAAATGCCGACGCCGACGCCGCTGACCAGACGACGCCGTCGAAGACATATAAGCTACGTGATAGAAAGACTACTGCCGACGCCGACGCCTCTGTACAGCCGACGCCGTCGAAGAGATATAAGCTACGTGATATAAAGAGTACTGCCGACGCCGACGCCTCTGTACAGCCGACGCCGTCGAAGAGATATAAGCTACGGTATAGAAATAGTACTGCCAACGCCGACGCCGCTGACCAGCCGACGCCGTCAAAGAAATATTAGCTACAGTATAGAAAGAGTACTGCCAACGCCGACGCCGCTGACCAGACGACGCCGTCGAAGACATATAAGCTACGTGATAGAAAGAGTACTGCCGACGCTGACGCCTCTGTACAGCCGACGCCGTCGAAGAGATATAAGCTACGGTATAGAAAGAGTACTGCCGACGCCGACGCCTCTGTACAGCCGACGCCGCCGCACCGTCGAAGAGATATAAGCTACGTGATAGAAAGAGAACTGCCGATGCCGACGCCGCTGACCAGCCGACGCCGTCGAAGAGATATAAGCTCCGTGATAGAAATAGTACTGCCAACGCTGACGCCGCTGAGCAGCCGACGCCGTCGAAGAAATATTAGCTACAGTATAGAAAGAGAACTGCCGACGCCGATGCCGCTGACCAGCCGACGCCGTCGAAGAGATATAAGCTACGTGATAGAAACAGTACTGCCAACGCCGACGCCGCTGACTAGCCGACGCCGTCGAAGAGATATAAGCTACGGTATAGAAATAGTACTGCCAACGCCGACGCCGCTGACCAGCCGACGCCGTCGAAGAAATATTAGCTTCAGTATAGAAAGAGTACTGCCAACGCCGACGCCGCTGACCAGACGACGCCGTCGAAGACATATAAGCTACGTGATAGAAAGAGTACTGCCGACGCCGACGCCTCTGTACAGCCAACGCCGTCGAAGAGATATAAGCTACGGTATAGAAAGAGTACTGCCGACGCCGACGCCTCTGTACAGCCGACGCCGCCGCACCGTCGAAGAGATATAAGCTACGTGATAGAAAGAGAACTGCCGACGCCGACGCCGCTGACCAGCCGACGCCGTCGAAGAGATATAAGGTACGTGATAGAAATAGTACTGCCAACGCCGACGCCGCTGACCAGCCGACGCCGTCGAAGAAATATTAGCTACAGTATAGAAAGAGAACTGCCGACGCCGACGCCGCTGACCAGCCGACGCCATCGAAGAGATATAAGCTACGTGATAGAAATAGTACTGCCAACGCCGACGCCGCTGACCAGCCGACGCCGTCGAAGAAATATTAGCTACAGTATAGAAAGAGAACTGCCGACGCTGACGCCGCTGACCAGCCGACGCCGTCGAAGAGATATAAGCTACGTGATAGAAATAGTACTGCCAACGCTGACGCCGCTGACCAGCCGACGCCGTCGAAGAGATATAAGCTACGTGATAGAAAGAGTACTGCCAACGCCGACGCCGCTGACCAGACGACGCCGTCGAAGAAATATTAGCTACAGTATAGAAAGAGTACTGCCGACGCTGACGCCTCTGTACAGCCGACGCCGTCGAAGAGATATAAGCTACGGTATAGAAAGAGTACTGCCGACGCCGACGCCGCTGACCAGCCGACGCCGCTGACCAGCCGACGCCGTCGAAGAAATATTTGCTACAGTATAGATAGAGTACAGCCGACGCCGACGCCGCTGACCAGCCGACGCCGTCGAAGAAATATTAGCTACAGTATAGAAAGAGAACTGCCGACGCCGACGCCGCTGACCAGCCGACGCCGTCGAAGAGATATAAGCTACGTGATAGAAATAGCACTGCCAACGCCGACGCCACTGACCAGCCGACGCCGTCGAAGAGATATAAGCTACGTGATAGAAAGAGTACTGCCAACGCCGACGCCGCTGACCAGACGACGCCGTCGAAGAAATATTAGCTACAGTATAGAAAGAGAACTGCCGACGCCGACGCCGCTGACCAGACGACGCCGTCGAAGACATATAAGCTACGTGATAGAAAGAGTACCGCCGACGCCGACGCCTCTGTACAGCCGACGCCGTCGAAGAGATATAAGCTACGTGATATAAAGAGTACTGCCGACGCCGACGCCTCTGTACAGCCGACGCCGTCGAAGAGATATAAGCTACGGTATAGAAATAGTACTGCCAACGCTGACGCCGCTGACCAGCCGACGCCGTCTAAGAAATATTAGCTACAGTATAGAAAGAGTACTGCCAACGCCGACGCCGCTGACCAGACGACGCCGTCGAAGACATATAAGCTACGTGATAGAAAGAGTAATGCCGACGCTGACGCCTCTGTACAGCCGACGCCGTCGAAGAGATATAAGCTACGGTATAGAAAGAGTACTGCCGACGCCGACGCCTCTGTACAGCCGACGCCGCCGCACCGTCGAAGAGATATAAGCTACGTGATAGAAAGAGAACTGCCGACGCCGACGCCGCTGACCAGCCGACGCCGTCGAAGAGATATAAGCTCCGTGATAGAAATAGTACTGCCAACGCCGACGCCGCTGAGCAGCCGACGCCGTCGAAGAAATATTAGCTACAGTATAGAAAGAGAACTGCCGACGCCGACGCCGCTGACCAGCCGACGCCGTCGAAGAGATATAAGCTACGTGATAGAAATAGTACTGCCAACGCCGACGCCGCTGACCAGCCGACGCCGTCGAAGAGATATAAGCTACGGTATAGAAATAGTACTGCCAACGCCGACGCCGCTGACCAGCCGACGCCGTCGAAGAAATATTAGCTTCAGGATAGAAAGAGTACTGCCAACGCCGACGCCGCTGACCAGACGACGCCGTAGAAGACATATAAGCTACGTGATAGAAAGAGTACTGCCGACGCCGACGCCTCTGTACAGCCGACGCCGTCGAAGAGATATAAGCTACGGTATAGAAAGAGTACTGCCGACGCCGACGCCTCTGTACAGCCGACGCCGCCGCACCGTCGAAGAGATATAAGCTACGTGATAGAAAGAGAACTGCCGACGCCGACGCCGCTGACCAGCCGACGCCGTCGAAGAGATATAAGGTACGTGATAGAAATAGTACTGCCAACGCCGACGCCGCTGACCAGCCGACGCCGTCGAAGAAATATTAGCTACAGTATAGAAAGAGAACTGCCGACGCCGACGCCGCTGACCAGCCGACGCCGTCGAAGAGATATAAGCTACGTGATAGAAATAGTACTGCCAACGCCGACGCCGCTGACCAGCCGACGCTGCCGCGCCGTCGAAGAGATATAAGCTACGTGATAGAAAGAGTACTGCCAACGCCGACGCCGCTGACCAGCCGACGCCGTCGAAGAAATATTAGCTACAGTATAGAAAGAGAACTGCCGACGCTGACGCCGCTGACCAGCCGACGCCGTCGAAGAGATATAAGCTACGTGATAGAAATAGTACTGCCAACGCCGACGCCGCTGACCAGCCGACGCCGTCGAAGAGATATAAGCTACGTGATAGAAAGAGTACTGCCAACGCCGACGCCGCTGACCAGACGACGCCGTCGAAGAAATATTAGCTACAGTATAGAAAGAGTACTGCCGACGCTGACGCCTCTGTACAGCCGACGCCGTCGAAGAGATATAAGCTACGGTATAGAAAGAGTACTGCCGACGCCGACGCCGCTGACCAGCCGACGCCGCTGACCAGCCGACGCCGTCGAAGAAATATTAGCTACAGTATAGATAGAGTACAGCCGACGCCGACGCCGCTGACCAGCCGACGCCGTCGAAGAAATATTAGCTACAGTATAGAAAGAGAACTGCCGACGCCGACGCCGCTGACCAGCCGACGCCGTCGAAGAGATATAAGCTACGTGATAGAAATAGTACTGCCAACGCCGACGCCGCTGACCAGCCGACGCCTTTGAAGAAATATTAGCTACAGTATAGAAAGAGAACTGCCGACGCCGACGCCGCTGACCAGCCGACGCCGTCGAAGAGATATAAGCTACGTGATAGAAATAGCACTGCCAACGCCGACGCCACTGACCAGCCGACGCCGTCGAAGAGATATAAGCTACGTGATAGAAAGAGTACTGCCAACGCCGACGCCGCTGACCAGACGACGCCGTCGAAGAAATATTAGCTACAGTATAGAAAGAGAACTGCCGACGCCGACGCCGCTGACCAGACGACGCCGTCGAAAAAATATTAGCTACAGTATAGAAAGAGAACTGCCGACGCCGACGCCGCTGACCAGCCGACGCCGTCGAAGAGATATAAGCTACGTGATATAAAGAGTACTGCCGACGCCGACGCCTCTGTACAGCCGACGCCGTCGAAGAGATATAAGCTACGGTATAGAAATAGTACTGCCAACACCGACGCCGCTGACCAGCCGACGCCGTCTAAGAAATATTAGCTACAGTATAGAAAGAGTACTGCCAACGCCGACGCCGCTGACCAGACGACGCCGTTGAAGACATATAAGCTACGTGATAGAAAGAGTACTGCCGACGCCGACGCCTCTGTACAGCCGACGCCGTCGAAGAGATATAAGCTACGGTATAGAAAGAGTACTGCCGACGCCGACGCCTCTGTACAGCCGACGCCGCCGCACCGTCGAAGAGATATAAGCTACGTGATAGAAAGAGAACTGCTGACGCCGACGCCGCTGACCAGCCGACGCCGTCGAAGAGATATAAGGTACGTGATAGAAATAGTACTGCCAACGCCGACGCCGCTGACCAGCCGACGCCGTCGAAGAAATATTAGCTACAGTATAGAAAGAGAACTGCCGACGCCGACGCCGCTGACCAGCCGACGCCGTCGAAGAGATATAAGCTACGTGATAGAAATAGTACTGCCAACGCCGACGCCGCTGACCAGCCGACGCCGCCGCGCCGTCGAAGAGATATAAGCTACGTGATAGAAAGAGTACTGCCAACGCCGACGCCGCTGACCAGCCGACGCCGTCGAAGAAATATTAGCTACAGTATAGAAAGAGAACTGCCGACGCTGACGCCGCTGACCAGCCGACGCCGTCGAAGAGATATAAGCTACGTGATAGAAATAGTACTGCCAACGCCGACGCCGCTGACCAGCCGACGCCGTCGAAGAGATATAAGCTACGTGATAGAAAGAGTACTGCCAACGCCGACGCCGCTGACCAGACGACGCCGTCGAAGAAATATTAGCTACAGTATAGAAAGAGTACTGCCGACGCTGACGCCTCTGTACAGCCGACGCCGTCGAAGAGATATAAGCTTCGGTATAGAAAGAGTACTGCCGACGCCGACGCCGCTGACCAGCCGACGCCGCTGACCAGCCGACGCCGTCGAAGAAATATTAGCTACAGTATAGATAGAGTACAGCCGACGCTGACGCCGCTGACCAGCCGACGCCGTCGAAGAAATATTAGCTACAGTATAGAAAGAGAACTGCCGACGCCGACGCCGCTGACCAGCCGACGCCGTCGAAGAGATATAAGCTACGTGATAGAAATAGTACTGCCAACGCCGACGCCGCTGACCAGCCGACGCCTTTGAAGAAATATTAGCTACAGTATAGAAAGAGAACTGCCGACGCCGACGCCGCTGACCAGCCGACGCCGTCGAAGAGATATAAGCTACGTGATAGAAATAGCACTGCCAACGCCGACGCCACTGACCAGCCGACGCCGTCGAAGAGATATAAGCTACGTGATAGAAAGAGTACTGCCAACGCCGACGCCGCTGACCAGACGACGCCGTCGAAGAAATATTAGCTACAGTATAGAAAGAGAACTGCCGACGCCGACGCCGCTGACCAGACGACGCCGTCGAAGACATATAAGCTACGTGATAAAAAGAGTACTGCCAACGCCGACGCCGCTGACTAGCCGACGCCGTCGAAGAGATATAAGCTACGGTATAGAAATAGTACTGCCGACGCCGACGCCTCTGTACAGCCGACGCCGTCGAAGAGATATAAGCTACGGTATAGAAATAGTACTGCCAACACCGACGCCGCTGACCAGCCGACGCCGTCTAAGAAATATTAGCTACAGTATAGAAAGAGTACTGCCAACGCCGACGCCGCTGACCAGACGACGCCGTCGAAGACATATAAGCTACGTGATAGAAAGAGTACTGCCGACGCCGACGCCTCTGTACAGCCGACGCCGTCGAAGAGATATAAGCTACGGTATAGAAAGAGTACTGCCGACGCCGACGCCTCTGTACAGCCGACGCCGCCGCACCGTCGAAGAGATATAAGCTACGTGATAGAAAGAGAACTGCCGACGCCGACGCCGCTGACCAGCCGACGCCGTCGAAGAGATATAAGCTACGTGATAGAAATAGTACTGCCAACGCCGACGCCGCTGACCAGCCGACGCCGTCGAAGAAATATTAGCTACAGTATAGAAAGAGAACTGCCGACGCCGACGCCGCTGACCAGCCGACGCCGTCGAAGAGATATAAGCTACGTGATAGAAATAGTACTGCCAACGCCGACGCCGCTGACCAGCCGACGCCGTCGAAGAGATATAAGCTACGGTATAGAAATAGTACTGCCAACGCCGACGCCGCTGACCAGCCGACGCCGTCGAAGAAATATTAGCTACAGTATAGAAAGAGTACTGCCAACGCCGACGCCGCTGACCAGACGACGCCGTCGAAGACATATAAGCTACGTGATAGAAAGAGTACTGCCGACGCCGACGCCTCTGTACAGCCGACGCCGTCGAAGAGATATAAGCTACGGTATAGAAAGAGTACTGCCGACGCCGACGCCTCTGTACAGCCGACGCCGCCGCACCGTCGAAGAGATATAAGCTACGTGATAGAAAGAGAACTGCCGACGCCGACGCCGCTGACCAGCCGACGCCGTCGAAGAGATATAAGGTACGTGATAGAAATAGTACTGCCAACGCCGACGCCACTGACCAGCCGACGCCGTCGAAGAAATATTAGCTACAGTATAGAAAGAGAACTGCCGACGCCGACGCCGCTGACCAGCCGACGCCGTCGAAGAGATATAAGCTACGTGATAGAAATAGTACTGCCAACGCCGACGCCGCTGACCAGCCGACGCCGTCGAAGAAATATAAGCTACGTGATAGAAAGAGTACTGCCAACGCCGACGCCGCTGACCAGACGACGCCGTTGAAGAGATATAAGCTACGTGATAGAAAGAGTACTGCCGACGCCGACGCCTCTGTACAGCCGACGCCGTCGAAGAGATATAAGCTACGGTATAGAAAGAGTACTGCCGACGCTGACGCCGCTGACCAGCCGACGCCGCCGCGTCGTCGAAGAGATATAAGCTACGTGATAGAAAGAGTACTGCCGACGCCGACGCCGCTGACCAGCCAACGCCGTCGAAGAAATATTAGCTACAGTATAGAAAGAGAACTGCCGACGCTGACGCCGCTGACCAGCCGACGCCGTCGAAGAGGTATAAGCTACGTGATAGAAATAGTACTGCCAACGCCGACGCCGCTGACCAGCCGACGCCGTCGAAGAGATATAAGCTACGTGATAGAAAGAGTACTGCCGACGCCGACTCCTCTGTACAGCCGACGCCGTCGAAGAGAACTGCCGCAATGCCGATGCTTTTTTATTGTCGAAATCTTATCACCAATGATGAATTATAGCTTTGATTATTTTATTTCAGGGGTTCAAGGGTCAAAACGCTTTATTTCATTCTTCATTTTAAAAAGTTTTGTCCTACAACGATAGGGTTAAAACACATGACTGCCGCTTTCTGTTTGTGATTTTCGTAAAGAACACATATTATTTATCATTAGTAATCACCAAAACTTGCACAGTTTAGAGGATTTCTAGTTGAAATTTATCAGCAGCCAAATTGATAATTCGTTTGCAATTTTCACAATTTTTTTTGAGGGTCAAGTAAGTGAACTGCCGCAATGCCCATGCTTTTCTATAGCTGAAATTTCATTGCAGATTATGAATTATTGCTGTGATTATTTTATTTAAGGGGTTCAAGGGTCAAAACGCATCATTTTATATTTTTATAAAAAAGTTTTTCATACTACGGAAGGGTTAAAAAACACATGACTGCCGCTTTCTGCTTATGATTTTCGTATAGAACACATATTAATTCATCATTTGAAATCACCAAAACTGGCACATTTTAGAGGATTTTTGGTTGAAATTTATCAACAGCCAAATTATTAATTTGTTTGCAATTTGCACAATTTTTTTAGAAGGTTAACTAAGTGAACTGCCGCAATGCTGATGCTTTTCTATAGCTTTGAATTACAAATCTGAGTATGAATAATAGCTGTGATTACTTTATATCAGGGGTTCAAGGGTCAAAACGCTTCATTTCATTTTTTCATTTAAAAAAGTTTTGTCCTACAACGATAGGGTTAAAAAACACATGACTGCCGCTTTTTGCTTATGATTTTCGTTTAGAACACATAATAGTCATCATTTGTAATCAACAAAACTTGCACATTTTAGAGGATTTCTGGTTGAAATTTATCAGCAGACAAATTGATAATTTGTTTGCAATTTGCACATTTTTTTTTTGAGGGTCAAGTAAGTGAATTGCCGCAATGCCGATGCTTTTTGATAGCTGAAATTTTTTCTCAGTTAATGAATTATAGTCGTGATTATTTTATTTAAGGGTCAAATCGCATCATTTTATATTTTCTTAAAAAAAAGTTATTTCATACCACGAAAGGGTTAAAAAACACATAAATATCGCTTTCTGCTCATGATTTTTGTACAGAAAATATAATAATCATTAGTTTTCATCACCAAAACTCGCATGTTTTAGAGTACTTCTGTTTAAATTTATCAGCAGCCAAATTAATAATTTGTTTGCAATTTTCACAATTTTTTTTGAAGGTCAAGTAAGTGAACTGCCGCAATGCCCATGCTTTTCTATAGCTGGAATTACAAATCTGAGTATGAATAATAGCTGTGATTATTTTATTTCAGGGTTCAAGGGTCAAAATGCTTAATTTCATTTTTCATTTAAAAAAGTTTTGTCCTACAACGATAGGGTTAAAAAAATCATGACTGCCGCTTTCTGTTTATGATTTTCGTATAGAACACATATTAATCATCATTTGTAATCACCAAAACTAGCACATTTTGGAGGATTTCTGTTTGAAATTTATCAGCAGCCAAATTGATAAATTGTTTGCAATATTCACAATTTTTTTTAAGGTCAAGTAAGTGAACTGCCGCAATGCCAATGCTTTTTTATAGCTGAAATCTTATCCCCAATGATGAATTATAGCTGTGATTATTTTATTTAAGGGGTTCAAGGGTCAAAACGCATCGTTGCATATTTTTATTTAAAAAAGTTTTGTTATACCATGAAAGGGTTAAAAACGCATGACTGCCGCTTTCTGTTTATAATTTTCGTATAGAACACATATTAATCATCATTAGTAAACACCAAAACTTGCACAGTTTAGAGGATTTCTGGTTGAAATTTATCAGCAGCCAAATAAATAATTTGTTTGCAATTTTCACAATTTTTTTTGAGGGTCAAGTAAGTGAACTGCCGCAATGCCCATGCTTTTCTATAGCTGAAATTTCATTGCAGATTATGAATTATTGCTGTGATTTTTTTATTTCAGGGGTTCAAGGGTCAAAACGCATCATTTTATATTTTCATTAAAAAAAGTTTTTCATACAACGAGAGGGTTAAAAACACATGACTGCTGCTTTCTGCTTATGATTTTCATATAGAACACATATTTTTCATCATTAGTAATCACCAAAACTTGCACAGTTTAGAGGATTTCTAGTTGAAATTTATCAGCAGCCAAATTGATAATTTGTTTGCAATTTTCAATTTTTTTTTTGAGGGTCAAGTAAGCGAACTGCCGCAATGCCGATGCTGTTTTATAGCTGAAATTTCATCTCAGTTAATGAATAATAGCCGTGATTATTTTATTTAAGGGGTTCTAGGGTCAAATCGCATAATTTTTTTTTTTTTTTTTTAAAGTTTTTTCATACCACGAAAGGGTTAAAAAACACATAACTGTCGCTTTCTGCTTATGAGTTTCGTATAGAAAATATAATAATCATTAGTTATAATCACCAAAACTCGCATGTTTTAGAGTACTTCTGTTTAAATTTATCAGCAGCCAATTTGATAGTTTGTTTTCAATTATCAATAATTTGAAATATTTAATTTGGAAGGTGAAGGACCTGAGCTGCCCCAATGTTTTTGCTTTTTCATTGCTGAAATGGTATCCCTAATCATGAGTGCAATAAAATTTAAATATTTGAAAATCTACCTCCCTAATTTGGTTGGGTTATAGGCTGCTAGATTTTGGCTGCCAACTTCACACCGGTGCATGGTGGTAGGGCATTTTGCGAATGCCCGCCTGGCTAGCTACCACCCTCAAGTAGAAAATCTGTCGCCAAGCACCGAACGGTGTATTCCGGCAGCTGTCCTTGAGAGCCAGTAATTCTAGGTAAGCCTGAGCAACATCTTCGACCACATCATCACTTACCATCAGATAGTGGTCAAAGACTAACCTATCAGGCATAAAAAAAAGTAAGAGTCATACTTGCCCATTACAGCAACAGTACCAACATTCTGCGTGACTTTGGACTGCGCTGCAAGCGCAGTCCAACCTTGACAGTTTTTGTTACTCTCTCTTTCACCCAGTTATTTTTCTTGCCACAGTATCCTTAAACCTAAAACACATTAGTTTTTACAGAATTCCGCGTAGAGACAGAATTCCTGGTACTGCTGTGGTCGAACCTACCAAGACAGGCCCTTCCTTCAAAGACCTGGCAAAAACGCCAACTGAGTACCATATATTGTTAAAGTAACTTTATGTTTCCAATTTGACCTCTCACAATAATAGCTAGTCTTGAATAAAAGATAATGCAATCAAAGTTATCATTGCCTATATATTTTATGACAGTTCACAAAGCTCTCAAAAACTTTTATTGACACCATTAATGAACTGAATGGATGAAATGGTTGAACTGAATGTCAATTATGGCGAATTTGCTGTTTCCATAAATAAACTTTGCTTTTAAACAAGTTAAACTATTTGAAACTACTGTCGAATGGCAACAACCACGTATTAAAACCGATGAAAAATGTATACTACTAACAGTTTTTGGACGTTCTTAAATATTAACCGAACTATGATGTAAACTAATGTTTTGGTGCAAGAATCCATTTAAAGAAGTATGTTTTAATAGATATACTCGGTATACTATAAAGATTTGAAGCGAACTACCCGCCGGGCGGTTTTACTCTGTGATTCAATGTGAGGTTGCTTAAAAAGGGCGCCGTAAGATTTCTTAGAGTTCATTATTATTATTTAGTAACCGGCTAGGACTCGCGTCATATTCACCCACGATCTCGATTAAAATTAGGGTGGCGTCTAATTTCGATGGCCTCTCGTATTTTACGCGGAACGAAAAACTTCTCTCGCGCTAGTACGGCCGTCTTATCAAAACGGAGGTAGTGTGCGCCTGGGATTTGGGAATGCTCTGCCACTGCCGACCTCACGGTATCCAAGTTTTTGACACTTCTGATATGCTCTGTCACTCTGGTGGAAACATTGCGTCGAGTCTCGCCTATATAGAGGTCTATATTAGTATCTTAGAGGTCGTTGGTAACTCCTCTGATGTTAGCAAACGTCCATAGGTGACGGTGACCACTTTCCATCAGGTGTGCCGCCTGCCTGTGTGTCTACTATTAGGCAATAAAAAAGGATATATTATGTAGCAGCTTGCCTAGTCGTAGGTTAAGCAACGTCTGCTGCGGTCATGACTTGGATGAGGGACCGTAAGTGGCATTTAGTACGGAGCGCGTCCTGCTTCGCTTTATGTCGTTGTTCCCCGATATCTTAAAATGGCAGTCGTTAGAGCATGAAGCCAGGGTATATTCCAAATCCCGGCCTGGCTACCAACCTTTATGAAGTTGAAAAACTGTCGACAAAGATCTAACGGTGTGCTCCAACAGCTGTCCTTCAGAGCCAATAATTCTAACTTAGCCTGAACAACATCTGTCGTGTTCGATTCTGTCGCATCGCCTGTTGAGCTATAGTTGCTTAATCGTGTTCTTTGGGGAGTAACGGCGTTAATTGGTATCAAAAGGATCGTTTCTTCTAATCCAGGAATATATGATCCAAAACTTAAAGGTTAACGACATCACGACATCCTTAGTTATTATATTTGTTTAAATAAAGTCATAAGAGGTGCTGTAGTTTTTATAATAAAATACTTTGCGGAAATCATATTTAATTTTACAAATATTTTAAGAAAACATCAAATTAATATCTTAATAAAACACATAAAAATATATATATCTAGTGATAATTCCGCCTAATTTTCCTGTTAAGCCGAGGTGACGTCACAAAGCAGCCAAACCGGAAGAATTTTCGACGCATTTCGCTTGTACACAAATATATGCTAAAGCATATTAGTTGCGCCAATATGTATTTAAACTACTTCATTAAGCCGTGGCAATTAATTTGGACTGCCTTATAGTCGGCGAGTCGACTAATGCCGCGGGATTGAGCATAGTCACGGTAATACAGTGTTTCAACTTCATAGAAACGGACGAAACGCGAGTTATACCTACGCGCCTTGATCTCGGCATGCCCTCGGCCTGCAGACAGTCTCGAGTGTCATGAATGTGCCGCAGTGACGAGCGAATGGTTTGTTGTTTTTTAACAATAACTGCGCGTTTTTTTCATTAATATTAAGTTCAGGTACATATTAATATATTTAATATGACGACTAGGATATATTGTGTTGTTTTTGGTTGCATGAATTCGTCAAAAACACATCCTGAGATTACCTCGAAACTGAAAGGTGCTTACTAGTAAGTAAAATTATTTAATAGTCTACGTAGTTGACGTTACATAATGTGTGTCTTTTTAATGGACAAGTATTTCCTTTTATCCCCCGAAAAAAAATGACTCGATTAAAAAAAAAGTGAATAGAGTAAAGGAAAGTGATCGATACTAGTGAAATAGGTAGTTATAAGCTATACATTAGAATGCTGATTTTTTATACTTTAAAATTTAATAAGTACGTCTCACAAAAATTTTTCGGTCGCAAATTTTTAAAACCAATTTTTATTCAAATATAAACATAGTTTTTTAATAAAATCTACGTACTAGTCAAAAAACAAAACGCATTTTTAGTGAACACTTCCTGTTCATTTCACAAAGAATTTTATTTGTTTATATAAAAAAAGTATTAATACAATCACAAAACTAAATGGAAACACAAAATAGGCAAATGTAATTAAAATGATAAAATGCTGGAGGCGGGTAGCCCTATTCGTTATTTGTGATTAAATGCACCTGTTATAGGTAGAAGCAGCGGAGGAGACTCTATGCCCTCCTTCATCCCCCATAACCGAGGTCTGGCGGCAGTTCAAGGGGTGACTGCCGCCACAACAACGACCTCGAGGTGGCGCGCGCGGTGTTTCCGCGTGCCCCTCAAGGACGATGAAGGCGAAGTAGCTCCAGCTTCGCCTCATCACGAGATTGGGACCCAAAGTGGGCTAACGCTGCGTGGGCCACGGTAGAGTTCGCAAACGTTCCCGTGGCCCAAGCATTATGGCGTCCTGTAGGAACACCGTGTGGTTTTAAGTCGGTAGGGGCACTTGCTGCTGTGGGAGTAGTTGGTGTCGAGCCCGACATATCCCGCCCACCACCCTTTTGGTGGACGGGAATGCGTAAAGGCATTTTCGACACGAACAAAAAAAAAAAAAGAAAAAAAAAAGGTAGAGGTTAGTCCGTTTAACATCAGGTGGGCCTCGTGCTTGTTCCGTAACAATCAAAATGATTATGGTCGAAATCTCAACATTTTAAAATGTAAGCAGGATACATGATAACTTATTAAGTTAATGTAAGAATTCACGCTGCAACAAGGTTCTAAGTGCTCAAGCGATTTCTGAAGTACTTACTGGCAAAGTAGTTGTAAAAGAGTAGTATAAAACTTGGCTGCGTATATATTCCGAGTTGTCCAACAATTTCTCGTGGCTGACTTGAAAAGTTTCCGAGTTCATTAATATCAGCTCGGCTCACTCCGACTGTAAATTTTAAGATCCTTTTATGATAAACTACTCACAAAATCTACTCTGCATTTTGGCTTGAATTTCGGAACTTGTTTTTTGAACTTTGATTCATAGTGACTTTTTAGTTACCATCAAGCTTAAAACTCATATTGCAATCTCTATTTATAAGGTTATTAATAATATATGTAAAATAAGTAGATAATTGTAAATAATGGAGAGATATTATTAAAATAATTTATTCAACTTTAATTATATGTACATAACGTTTTAAAATATGATGGAATCAAAACAGTTTTCAAGACTTAATTAATATCATCAACCTAAAATGAACGTTTTCTTACTTATCTTTGTCATTGCCGAGTGGAACATATCCTTGCATAAAAATATTACGGCCGTTTTATTTTTTCCTGTAGAATATTGAAAAAAGCGACTAGTTTTCCCAATAAGCAGCTTGCCAAATCAGTGCGGTCCAAAACATTAGGCGTACACATAGTTCTATAGCTCCAAGGCAATTAAAATGCGAATGCAAAAAAGGCGGTTTCTAACGGCGGGCGCGCGGGTAGGCGATTGAAGTAGAACACCTGTTTTGTGTTTATTGTTTTAATAATAGTTAAAAGGTGTTAATAGTTGATTAACTTAGTGGAAAGTGATAACTACACTGTGTATTCATTGTGAAAGTGTTATTTATATTTGGCGAATGCTTTAAGTGTATAAATACTTAGAAGAAGTTTCCAAGGATACAACACGGATTCGTGTGATGAAAACATCTAAACTGAATAGTTTCATAGAGTTCTGACCTATTTCAGGATATACTTACTTACTGGTTAGTGGAAATAACGTATACATATTTTAATAATTACCAGTTTAATCATTGCAATAAAAATATATTGATATATTACAGTTATTGAGGTCAGAGACATCTACTCAATTGATAGCAAACTAAATACAAGTCACAAATATAACAACCTTGCTAAATCAGATCAGCATTATGAATAAGTGTGGCGGCTGTGGTAAGTTCTTGACAGGTGGCGCCACTTGTTCCAAATGTAAGTCTATATTTCATAAGCAATGTGTCAGCTTGACTGCAAGCCACACTCCGAAGCACTGGATATGCCCCGACTGTGTTATCAGTGTACCCCGGAAGGATAACACAAACACGCCGGTCAAAGAACTGGAAGATCATAGGCATGACGAATCTCCCCCACAGTCTGATGATTGTGGTGAGCAAAATCTATTACTCAGTGAAATACGTGCTCTCAGAGCTGAGATGAATGGATTTCGGAAGGAGTTTGGATGCTTCCGCGATGATATCCATACCGAAATGAAGGACCTGAGAGCAATGTATCAGGACTGCCACAGCAAAATCAATGATTTAGGTGAACGATTAGACAAATATGACACTAGAATTGCCGAGCTTGAGGCTAGTTATAAAGAATCCGACGACCTCAAATTACAAGTATTTCTTCTAAAACAAGATTTAAATAGTAAGGAGCAGCTCGCGTTGGAGAACGTCATTGAAATAAATGGAGTGACCGAGCACAGTAGCGAGAACATTACGCACGTTACAGGGCTTATTATGAATAAAATAGGCTTACAGGTAGACGAGCGGGATATAGTGGACGTCTGCCGAGTGGGTGCCGTACGCTCAGTTGGACAGGATGGCAAGGAGCGGCCGCGGCCCATTATACTACGTTTGACTCGGCGAGCGGTGCGTGAGCAAGTATTGCGCTCTGCTCGCGCTCGCCGCGCTATCACTACGGGCGATATTGACTTGGCGGGAACATCACGTCGCATATATATAAACGAGCGTTTGACTAAAGAAAACCGAATACTCTTCACTAAGGCTCGCCAATTATGCAAACAGCATAGTTGGAAGTACGCGTGGACACGTGATGGAAGGATTCTTGTCAGAGAAGTAGATGGAAAGATGGCGTTTCGTGTACGCACCGAGGCTGACCTGGAAAATATATTTAAGAAGCGTCAAAATACCGCTCATTGAATGCTGCATATATTTCAACTTAGCTTTGATAACAATGTACCAATTAATACCATTCAATTCACATATTTTTCACGTGTTATCTGTTGTGTTTAAGAAAAGTTTTGGAAACACTCGTAATATTAGTATTAATTTGATATTTCTCTTGGTGACTTTAAATGTTAAGTCTATCAATTATTCAGTTTCATCCATATCATCTGCAACGAAATGGTTTAACGCTTACTCTGTGTATTATGATTGTATTTATAGTTATATATATAATATTTGTATGCAAAATTTTATATTATATATAAGTACGAAATATAAGAACTTCTGTGGCACAGAAATAATAACAATTATTGTAATATGCTTTATTTTGTCTTCTCAACTAAATGCAAGATATTTTTTTTTTATGTATGTCAAGAATGCACTTACACTTACACTCTACACTAACACTACACCAATACAAACAATGACAGGAATGGTAAATTTAGGGTTATGTTTTATTATTTACATTAAAAATGGCTAACACAAAAAAGTCTATGTTTAAATTGGGTCTTCTTAATGTAAGATCGCTAAATACGGGTAGAGATGAGCTTGAGGCAACTATTGATTTATACAAGCCCGACATATTAGCTCTCAATGAAACGTGGATTCTAGAAGGACAAGAAATAATTGCACCTATTCTCTCCGGCTATGTATTTAAGAATAGAGGCCGTAAATCGAATGAGAGAGGTGGTGGAGTAGCTTTTTATATAAGGGAAGGTTTGCGGGCTCGGGTGCGTGCACACCCACAGTCACAGCTGGAGCAACTGTGGCTCGACGTCACGCTGCCTGGCGCTCGTATGGCCATCGGCACTGCGTATAGACCTGAATCAGTGAAACTGGACACAGCAATTGACGCGCTTAGCGAGTCTTATAATTCGTGTGGCAAATATGACTATATATGTTTATTAACGGATTTAAATGTAAATATGCTTTCACTTGATAATCGAAATACTAAGCAGTTGTCTATGTTTTTTACACAATTAAATATTGAACAGATTGTTAAAGAACCCACACGAATCACAGACGATACGGAAAGCTTAATCGACCTTATCTTTACTAATGTACCTGACAGATGCAAAAAAGTTACAGTAGCACACAACAGGTGCTTAAGTGATCATGGCTTTGTATTGGCTGAATTCAACATAAAAAAACCTAAGCCGATAGTTCGGTTTATGGTAACCCGTTCACTAAGAAGTATTGATAGTGATTCTTTTAACAGGGACTTAATATCAATACCATGGCAGTATATCTTACAGATGGCTAATGTACATGTTATGGTAGAAAAATTTAACGAATTCATGATACAACTTTTCGATAAACACGCTCCTCTTAAACGGATTAGAATAAAGGATTTCCTTAAACCATGGATAACGGAAACAATTAGATTTATGATGAAACTACGAGATAAAACGCTTTCAAAATCACAAAAAAAGAAAACAGTATCATCCAGGGCATATTATAAAAGTCTAAAAAATTTGGTCATAGCTTCGATTGACAGAGAGAAAATAGCTTTTTTTACACATTACGTAAATAAAAATATACATCAGCCAAAAAAAATGTGGAACTACCTTAAAAAAATTAAAACATTGACCAAAAATAAAAGCATTATTCCTCAAAATTTGAATAACCCCAATCTAATTAATGATCACTTCTTAACGGTACCAGGAAACGCAGGTACACATAGTGAGACATTAAATTTTTTTAAAACAAACAAAGCTACTAATAGTATATTTTCACTAGTTCCAGCAACAGATGACATAGTTTACAAAATTATACTTAATATTCATACTAATGCAACAGGACATGATCAAATTAATGCTGACATGATTAAGCTTACCTTATCAGAAACTTTACCTTTAATAACAACTATCATCAACCAGTCAATAGCAACGAATGTGTTCCCTAGCCCATGGAAACGTGCCCTTGTTAAACCTATTCCTAAATCTAATTCAATAGAACACCTTAAAGATCTACGCCCCATTAGCATACTACCTGTATTATCTAAAGTCCTAGAAAGAGTAGTACTAAATCAATTAGAAAAGTATCTATACACTGAACATTTAATACCGCAGTTTCAATCAGGCTTCAGAAAAGGTCATGGTACAGAAACTGCCCTCTTAAATGTGACTGATGATTTGGTGATGGCTTCGGATTCGGGACTTACCAGTGCCCTGATCTTGTTAGACTTTTCACGCGCATTTGACAGTCTACATCCTGAAATGCTGCTCGCAAAGCTCTCTTATTATGGTTTCTCTGAAAAAGCGTGCTTGTGGTTTTCTACATACCTTGAAAACAGAGAACAGTACGTTGAAACAGAATCTTTGAGCGGAACTAAGCTCGTGTCTAATGTAGTAACATTAAATAGAGGGGTGCCGCAAGGTTCAATATTAAGCCCCGCACTTTTCTCAATTTTTACAGCTGATTTGCCAACACAAATAAAACACTGCAAGTATCATCTGTACGCAGATGATACTCAACTTTATTTCTCCTTCAAAGCTGATGAAACCCAAACAGCCTCAACATTAATAAATAATGATTTAAATAAAATATTCAAATGGGCCACTCATAATTCACTCGTGCTTAATCCATCTAAATCTAAATTGTTGATTATAGGAAATAAGTATCAAATTAATAACGTAAGATGCCAGAATCCTAAATTATGCATCAACGGTGTAGACATACCGATAGACACAGAAGCGAGAAATTTGGGACTTATTTTTGACAGTGAGATGCGTTTTGTTACTCACATTAGCGACAAAGTCAGATCAGCGTTTTATAAAATAAAAGTTCTTTATGGCATTCGGCCATATCTTTCGGAGCAGGTAAGGATGTTGTTATGCGACCTTCTAATTCTTTCACCTTTCAACTACTGCAGTGCAGTCTATGGACCACGTTTGTATGTTGAAACAGAAAAAGCAATTCAAAGAGTTCAAAATGCGTGTTTAAGATTCTGTTTCAGCATACCACGAAGAGACCATATAACTCCTTACTTAGTAAAGAAACACATATTAAATATGAAAGCTAGAAGAGAGATTCATCTCGCTTGTACAACACAAAAGGTAATCTGGAACAAAAGTCCAGACTACTTATTTGAAAAATTAGTTTGGATAAAAGACATCAACATGTACAACACCCGTGCTAAGTCCCTTTTACTACTCTCTATCCCTAAGCACAAGACCGTTAGCTTCAAAGGTTGTTTCAAATATAGTGCATCTAAAATTTGGAACAACCTACCGCCTCCTATGAAGGCTAAAATGAGTTCGATTAATTTCAAACGAAAATACAAAGTGATCCTACTAGAACGTCAAAATAAGCACTTTGAGTCAACCTTTAAATTTAAATAACGCCAAGTTCTCTCTTACACACTTTTACAACACAAAAATAAATTCACCCTCACAAACACATAATCACCTTCAAAATCTTGCATTGTTAGTTCAGTTAATATTTTTTTTTTAAGTTATCATAATATTACATCAGGTTCTGATAGCTAGTGCGCTAAAGTACCTAATCTTGTTGTTGACAAATGTTATAAAAAATATTGTAGCTATGATATATGTATGAACTTAAATATTATAAATTAAACCGGTAACACATAGCTGTTTAAGACCAAATGTAAATAAGTAACCCGCTACTGCCATACTACTCGAAGAACACCTTCATTCGAGAAAAGGAGTATGCTGAAAATCAGCCTTGCAGAGACTTTAGTGTCTATGCAGTCCCGTGCTGAGCATACCCCTTATTGCCAATTATGTTTTAATTTATATGTATGAAGTTATTTTATAATTTTGTGTGGCAATAAAAATACTTTTCTTTCTTTCTTTCTTTCAACATGGTTTCATACTATCGCATACCGTCAACGAGAGCATTATAGAGGGTTGGAGGCAGCAGACGGCCGGGCATAAAAAACCAAAACACACATATCTTTGTGTGGGCGTCGTAAGAGGTGAACGTGGAAAAATACCAGAAGATGAGCAGCAGTGTCTTCGAAGGAATCTAATTTTACACAGCGATATCCAAGACGCCTGCCAAACGTGGGGATACTATCAAGCCCCCTTCATACCTCTATATGGGGATGGCATTCATTCAACGGTGAAGTATAATAACTATGAGCTTCCTTATGTCTTCTTTTAATAAACGCAACCAAAGTTTAAAATACAAAACATAACCCGAAAAGGGCACTAATCGTACGATGTCCTTAATAAAGCGAAATCTTTATTATCCACCCTTATCAATGAATATACTTTCGTAATAGCTTATGACACAATATTACTGGCGTTATGAATGAAAATTATTGCGACATCGTTCTAGCGTGACGCTGATAAGAGCTTATATCAGTTATATTAACTATGTACAAAACACATATACTTAACGCGGTGCTATTGCTACGTGTTGTTTGACCTCAACATATTGTTACATTGTCGCACTAGATTCTAAAATATGACTGAAAATTAAAATATATCCAATTTAACAGAAGATTCTCACATACATGATCTGTCTGGGTGATTAAGGATTTTTTAATTAAAATTCAGTTCGTTGGATGTAGATACAGTTTTCTTTTTATGCTTTACAGGTTGGCCTTTGACTACTATCTCACTTGATGGTAAGTGATAACGTGGTCGAAGATGTTGTGTTCAGGCTAACCTAAAATTACTGGTTCTCAAGGACAGCTGCCGGAACACACCGTTAGGAGCATGGCGACCGATTTTCTATTTGAGGGTGATTTATCCTATCCGCCCCAAAGAGTAGGTGAGTACCTACCGTCGTACTCAGCATAATGCGGTAAAAAACTTCTGTAGAAAAAAGTTATTACGTTAGTAGAATTTCAATGTAACGATCTAAACAATTCTCGTTCGATATAACTCAATACAGTATTCTGTAATACGTCCAATGAATAAGAAAAATTGATCGTTCGGTGATTAATCAAAGTTATTGTGATAAATTGCACGATGGAAAGCTTTTAGGCTGCTTATTATAGCAGAGCCCGTAAAGACACGTGAATTAGAGGCACATGTTGTAAAAATATCTGAAAATTTATCTTCGATAAAAGATTTGAGTTGTAGGTGGTTTTTTTATTGTGATATTGTGATCGAACAAACACAAGGCCCACCTGGCGTTAGGCGGTAACCTCTGCCAAAAATAGATACATTTCGTTCAATGAACTGATCTGCGTCCATCACCATGAGATATAAAGGTAATTGTAGCGGTAGATGTGGGTAGAATGAATAAATGAACACAAGAACATTTTGGGTTATTTTAACAGAATTCTTACTAAATATTTCAGTGAAACCTTCATCAAAGTGCAAGTAAGCTAATAAAACAATATTTACTGCTAAGCTTCCGAAAATTCAAAACGTAGATTTACTATACTAGTGGCTCTCCGTGCTGTAAACCTTACGAGTCTACCCTTGCATTGCTTACAATTGAATAAAGGTTCACTGCGCATGCTAATGGGAGAATGGGTCAAGAAATCCAAAAACCAGAATGTAATGTAAATAATAAATGATATTCTTGGACTTATGACCAAGAAAATCAATGACACGCGGGCCCCAGCGAAGGCTAGTTGTATCAGAAATAGGTAGGTAAGTAGAAAATATACAATAATTTTATAAATATGGTAATGTATTTATCTCGAATTAATATACTGGCTACAAAAACATGGACGATAAATAAATAATTGATTATACGAGAGAGAGAGAGAGAGAGTCTATCAATTTTAGGCAACTGGCGTGCGTATCAGGACACACTTAAATTAAAAGCAGGCGTCCATACTTTAAAGAGCTTATAACGTATATCTTTGTCATATTGAAAAAAATCCAAAAACTGAATCGACAAAAAAATTGTGTGGACTTATCAAACCTGCTCACAAAACTTCCTGAGAATCGGTTGAGAAATGCGACCTACAGAGGAGAACAACCGGACATACGAAAGCATTTTTGTGTAAGTTGAAGCAGAGACGCTTCCCTCGAACTAAGTTCTCACTCGGTCAACTATAACAATCTATACATTGAAAAATCAAGTTAACCAGTTGCAAAGAGAATTCAAATGTTTACTATTATTTGTACGATAATAACACGTATAAATTTAAAAAAAAAATTTACTATAGTTAGGCTCCACGGTTTTACCCGCGTAGACAATTGTGAAAAATTATGGTGATTGATTTTGTTTATCCTATTTGTTACACCAGGACCTAAACAGTCAAAATACCGAGTTTCATCCAAACCGGTTTGGCCATTACAACGTGAAGGATTAAGATACATACACACTACAGTTACTTCCTCACTCAGAAACTTCCACTGTTATATACTTAATAATATCATCACAGTACAAAAATACTCCCATTTTAAGCACTTTGCGACGATCTTGGTGTAGTCTGTATACTACTCATGATTTAATAAAAATATAACCAATTTTAGATTTGCATGTTTAATTTTTTTGTATTGACATTCATTATGTTTTGCATGCCTCGTTAGTCGAGTAGCGAAAAATGACACTTTAGTACACTAGACCTAGTTTCGATCCCTAGGTTGGGCCGTTTTTTTGCTTTTCTTAAAATACACATTTCAGTAGAAGTGTTAAATTAAAATAGCAAGCTTTCGGCTATATGACAGAAAAATAGTAATAAACATACGTACGTGGCAACATTATCTGGGTCATGTTAAACCTCAAATTTTCTAAAACATATGCCACCCAAACTCTTGCCCCCTAGATACTGAGATTTCTAAACTCGAATATGCTTAGCCTTTAATGCCGCAACCAAAACACTGAAGGCCCAATATTCCGCCGCAATTACAAGCGTATAGCAACCAAGCCACGAGGCGCAAGTTTAAGTGTATAATAATAAATTAGTAGACGCTTGTGGAAACAGCGTCGTCGACGACACAGCTTAGCTCGCTGCATAATGGCAAAGATAATGATGTCAAGAGGCGGAAGAAGCAATTACGACCTCGGCAATAGCAACGAGATATTTCTAAGATACGGCTGTGGTTCAGATTGTATTCCTTGGAAATATTATTAATATTCCCGCGAGATCTCATTCTGCATCTTTGTTGTTAGTATGAAGTGGCTTTTAACTTTTTTAGATGGAGTAGGGTTATGTTGGTGTCGGTTTTATTTTTCTGTTTTACACTTTTTGGAAGTTACTTTAGAATAACATTTAATAACAATAAACAGGGACACTTTGTGTAAGAATTTTGTTTGACACCCGACGTCTGTTTGTCTGTTTTATTACTAGGTAATTGAAGAATCCTGTATTAGTTCTTATATTTAATTAAAATTTTAATATTTTCATTCAGCATGCGTAAATTTGTACATAAAAAAATCAAATGCGTCAAAGGTATTGGTGTTGTGAGCATTCGTATAACTAGCCTACAAAGCAAAACAGTACTATAGTAATTAAACCACTTTAAACGGTTCAAATCGTGTATATTTATCATTATTTTGTCCCGACGTTTCAAACACTTTGCAGTGATCACCCCGTGACCTCGCATCTCCACATCGGCTTAAAATGTTACTAATGGATGCTACTATAAGCTTAGGAGTAAAACGATAGAGCTGGATATAACTGTAGTCACGGGTTCGAATCTCAGTGGAGGCCAATATTTTTTCCTTTTGAATTTTTAATATTCTCGTTCAAAATGCGGAAATGATTATCTAAGTAATTATAAGATCTTATTTGGATTGACTGGAAAGAGAAAAGTGTATTTTCTGGGCTCGCCCGAAACCGTGGTACCTACAAGATTCACCCATTCTACCCATATTTATTACCAGTAGTCACTGGCTAATATATTTTTATGGGTGACATATAGTGGCCTATAAGTAAATATCTATCAAGAAATTCAATTGTAACTTGAAAATTACCGTATCGAAAAATGTTCAATGTTATTTGTTATAAAACAAAATAGAAATGAACAATTTACAATCAATTTATCTTACTTAGCCCACGAATAAATCACGTCTTTTATAAATTCACTCGCGTGTGTGTCAAGAGCCTAATCTGCTTAGAATAATGTAGGTGTTCCCGTAAAACGAAGTCGAGTTAAGTCTCGAAGTAATTTGTATTATTTCGCTTCATGTTCTGCTTAATTATTCGCTACATCTAGACAGGCAGGTGCGACGAATCTGTATTTATTTGCATTAAAAATAAATTTGGCGAGAGAATTGCGTAATTCAGGATTATGATCCGACAGCTGTGTCAGACAAATTCGAATTTGCGGATTATGCCCTTAATTTTGCTATCAAAATGATGAATAGCTAACACTCACATCATACATGTTTAATGTGGAAGATGCCAGTGGCTTTGTCCCGGTCCGCTCGATCCACTTACTTAACCCTAAAATAGGGTAACTATCTAGCTATCTAGTATTGTGGGTTTTAACTTTATCATCCTTCGGGAATTTATGGGTCTTATAACTGTTATAATTACTACAACTCTAGTATGAATGTGACTAGTTTGTGCGACCTCAAAGGTTTTGATGGGATCGTTAGCTCTGCCTTAGTTCAGCAACTTGAGCTCTACATGTGCTAATAAAAGATAATATACCCATCTCCGATTGTATTTGAATATTACTGTTTAGTTTACGATAATATTATACGTAAGTGAACTCTCTTCTTTCAAAAAAATACAAATTGGACCGTCGCCATCTAAATTATTACGTTTTAGATGTAAATTACAGTACATATTCTATAGCAGGTGTATGTACAGGTTGAAACAAAAGGGCTGGTGAACAACAGGTGATTTACAAGCGTATAAAATGAAGGAACCCTAACGAACATTTAAATTAAATGACGCGTCGTAATATACGCTGCTTGAATAGAAATATTCAGATAAAAAAATAGTATATGTTTCTCTAAGCATAAGAGGGTATTTTTTATTTATATTTATCAAATTTTAGAATTCTTATTGTTTTATTTTAGGTACTGAAATGTTTTGTTTTTTATATCCAATTATTATTATGGATCATAATATTTTATTGAATTAAGAGACTACTTCAGGGAGGCTTTTGTTCAATGATGGACGTTGTGGCTGTTGAACTATGTATACATTTTAGTATATCTTTCTTAACTATCAATAGGCATTCTCACAGATTTATTTTGCTAGAATTTAAGTATTTTTAGGATCGTACCTAATGAACATTTTTCAAACATAATACATCCATAACGCCCTGTTGAAGTATATATAACATATTAGTTTATCTCTCTTAAGCAAAAATAGTCATTTACACAGATTTCTTTTGCTAGAATTTAGGTATTATTAGGCTCGTACCTATTGAACATTTTTTAAACATAATTCATCCATAACGTCCTGTTGAAGTATATATTATATTTTAGTTTATCTTCCCTAACTATCAATAGGCATTCACAGTTATTTTTTTACTAGAATTTAAGTATTTTAAGTCTCGTAGTGAACATTTTCAAATATGATTCATCCGTAATGTGCTGTTGAACTATATATTACATATAAGTTTATCTTTCTTAACTATTGGTTCTTTTTTTTGTTACTATTTGTATGTCAAAGCATGCGAAGTTTTTTCTTACTACCCGCAACGAGCAGCGAATAATGCTTCGCTCCGCCGCGGCTAACCAGTACCATCGAGAGTCGTCGTTGGACCGCGCCCCGCGCCACACACCACGACGGTGTCGCATTCTTAATTTAAAATAAGTGCAAATATTGCCGCATCACCGCAACGTGTTATCTTCAATTACCTATTAAAACTGTTTTACTGTTGCTACGTGATATTTTGTGACGTGCGTGGAAAGCGACGAAGCCTCTGCAAGGGGACTCCGACTACGGGAGATGGTGGAGAAAGCTATGGTATGTACATACATTTTAGTAGACTCAACTAAGAACCTTCTTTGCGTTTGGGAAACTCTTTTGTATAGGACCCCCTGCTCTAGGCTTCAATTAACATACTTACTATAATAGTTCCTTATTTTTGAGGACAATTCTTTTAACTAAGAAAACCAACCAACTATAATTAGGCATTCACACATAAATATTTTTAGGCTTGTGTGTCATCATGCTTTTTGAAAGTTTACAAGTTACTACATTTGTATAGTGACAATAAAAGGCCCTAAGAGTTCCATATTTTTATCAACATAACATATTGAAAAACATAGGTAGGTACTCTAAAGTAGGTATACAGACTATTAAAAATATTGAAGAAATCTCTTAGACGGTAGTACAAAAAAATTAAAAATAATTTGTCCTGATTCATATTTTATTTGACTAATTCATTTTGCATGTGATATAAGTTTAACTATATTTGTCACATTACGAATAAAAACACATTTATCTTACGTCTATTTGTCTCTGTAGCCTGCAACATTGTAATAACAAACGTATCGTTCAAACTTGACGAACATTACGTTATATCGTTTTACCCTTTTCTACCATTTTGTTTAAAGAAAGAAATAAAAGGTTTTTAAGTGAAGTTTGTACTGGTCACGCTTAGGGCGATGACAGATCAATTTTACAAAATGTTTGCAATGTATTACGTTATTAGGATATTGAGAAATGGGCAACGTATTTAAGAAAAATAATTTAATTTAATAACTACCGATATTAAGAAATAATTTCCAGAAATCGTTAGGTATACATAAATATATTACAACACATAAAAAATTATATCTCTCCAATCTTCTGGCAATGGCTATGGACTACCGACAGCAGGTCCATGGGTAAAATCCCGCCAAGAGCATAAGCTTCACGGCATTGGTGGAAGGGCATTTTACGAATACCCGCATGACTAGCTACCACCACCCTCAATTGGAAAATCTGTCACACAGTGCCTAACGATGTATTTCGGCAACTGTCCTTGAGAGCCACAACCATGACCTGATGCTGCAGCATCATCTGGAATCAACAAAGGAATATGGAAGCAGCTGATATCAGCAGCATACGAAACGTTTCTGGGCTCATTGAAATGTTCTAAATAAATAGATTTTATAGAGAGATGATAATCAGGGGTAGTTAACCCGAGTATTAACTAATACTCGGGTTAATAATCGGGGGTTATTTAAATATTTAATTTTATGTAATTAGTTTCTTTACCTATTAATATATTAGTTATTTCATTTTGATTTTAATTTATCAGCTTTACCTTTTTTTAACACCTGATAGGCTAGCCTTTGACTATTGCACTTTTTTGATGGTAAGTGGTGATGTGGTCGAAGATGTTGTTCAGGCTAACCTAGAATTTCTGGCTCTCAAGGACTGCTGCCGGAAACACCGTGGTTGGCGACAGATTTTCTACTTGAGTGTCGTAGCTATCCAGGCGGGCATTCTTAAAATGTCCTACCACCAGGCAAACTGCTATAATATCTGCACTTCTCGTACAAAATTTCTGAGTTCTCTAAAACACGTTAAGCAGACTAAACTACCCTCAAACATTGTTTATCTTAAGGCACACACGTACGCCTTCCGCGTCATTTACTCGGTAGAACCGAACGGATAAATAAACGGACCGCTAACTTCTTTTATTTCCATTAATCAAATTGACTCCATGATAAGCGTACGCACTAAAATATATTAGCTATGTTTGAATGGTATCGATATCAAAATAAGAGAAGCATAACTTTGGCTATTTTTACCTAATGAAAATAATGTTCTGCCAGATTTATAACAATTTTATATATAAAACTATCGTACTTTTTTGTTTATGATAAGAAAAAAGGGTTCCATCAGATTCGTACAAGTAGTTATATTTAGTTTGTTTTTATAAGATAATACAGTTGTTGCAATTCCAGACTTTGATTGTGATATATCTACAAAAAGTCTGATATTTCATCATAAAAAAACGGGCTACCAGAGTTCTTTAAACAATAATAAAGTAGGTATTCAATATCAAATATATATATATATATATATATAAAATGGATATTATATGATTTTTGATAGATTTCTCTTGACAGAATTATTGACACAAAATATTTCTATTGTACATAATCGTGATTATTGGGAATTCGCCCCATAATGTTAGACAAATACTGGCCGCGATGTTTAAGATCGATTACTTGGATACTGTGATCATATTCTTGGTTTAAACTTTAATCATTTCATAAAGTTCTGTTTCCAAAGGGTAATATAACCCTTTTCAAGAGACTCCGCTGCATGTTCCTCTGTCTGTCGGTATATCACGGTTCTCACCTGAAATAATGTAACGGAACACACCTTGGAAAGGAAGTTCCGACACTTAAAATATGAAGTCTAATGTTGTATAACTAATGATACGGAACCATTCATGCGCGAGTCCGACTCGCACTTCGTCGTTTATTTATTTATCTGCCGAGAAGACGAAAAATATAGGTAAAGAATCTAAAGAACAGAAATAAATTATTCATTCTTAGTAAAAACTTTTAATAGACAATATTTGCGAATACAAACTTCTTCAATCAATAAAGAGATCCAGGAACTCATTTTATGTTTCAAAAGAAGGAGAAAATTTTGAGAGGATCTGTCAAGAATACAAAAGTGACATGAAAAATCGTATTGTTCATATTGTTTTACAGAGGAATTTTCACTTAAATCTAAAATATAAAAAATAATATTATAAAACAAGCCTACTATAAGAAAATAACGTTTGGAGAACGATAATATTTGGAGCATAAAAATCATGTGGAGAAAAGTTATGGAAGTAAGTTTTATTGAATTATTTGAGTATTATAAAAATGTACGGGATTGATATGCTATTCAATTAGTATAAACTCTTATTCTTGGATCTATCAGATCTAATCTACTGCAATAGTAAATTATATTGATTTTGTGTCCTAATCCTACCCCAATGTTTTCTGAATATTGTTCTAGAAAATTTATTTTGTCTAAGTATTCATGTATTATAAACGTGTACGATTATTCTACTCAAGTATTTAAGTTGATATAACGAATGCTTTAAGTTTGTTGAACCAAATATGGATTGACACCTTTACGACAAGAATGAGGCATGTAAGTCCTCGTATATATGTATACAACAATACGAAATATAAATTCTATTCAACCATGATGATACATTGTTAAATATTGGTGCAAATGCGACCACACCTTCAATAAGTCTTTCTGCTGTAAGGATGAAAGATGTTATATTCGACATGTGAAAATCAGAGGGAAGATAACTCCTCTAAACTTTATATATTCATATTTGAGTACTTGAGTCAGAGTATAAATATAATTCACTTTTGATATCACAAACACGTGATTTTACAAAACTTAGGCAAAGTGAGTCCTAAGATATATAACTACAATTTTCATTGAAATCAAAAAATAATATGGTAATGAACCACAATACTTTAAATAACATTTTATTTCAAACCGAAAGATATCAAATCAATGATATTAACTAATTAGACATGATTTCGAGTACGAAATATGTAAAAGTAAATTGAGAAATAATTAATCAGTGACACTCATTATATATGGATATTGTGAATTATCTAATAATGTGTTCAAATTAGGAAGTTAAGCAGTATTTGATTTAAGGAGAAGGCTTTACCTAAGTGAACCGATGAGCATTGGCGTCGTGCGCCGTAAAGAAGGCCTGAAACGTACTCCAGGGGTTGCAAGTCCCTGGCACTTCAGAATTAGAACTTTTCCTTAAAACTGCTAACTAAAGTACGATGGATCCATCTAATTACCAAAGTTGCAACTTATCAAATAATAAAATCTTACAATAACAAAATGTTATAAAATACCTATTTGCTAGTTTACTTCCAATAAAAGTTATACTTACAAAATGTAATAGTGTCGAAGTCAGAGTCAAAATAAACTATGAACTTATCAGACTAGTCCATTCTCCTATTCTTTTAATTAGACAAATTATAGAATAATTCAATTTACTTAATCAAATTTCATCAAACAATTTAGTGCAATACTTTATCTTATATTAATATCCATTTTACTGTATGACGTTGTGAAACTTGTGAATATAAGTTGAGGAAGTAAATGGTCAATTTGTATTTTAGAATACAATATTCAATATCTCATAGTTTTCTTTATATTTTCGATACATTTAAGTTCGTTTAGAAATACATAACACGGATTTTGTAATATATAATTTAAATTAATTTTAGTCTCTCCTTTCCTATTTAGATCTTCAAATGATTGAAGTCGCCTAAAATATAATGTGATTACGAAATTCATTGATTATCCAAAATGGTCAATTTGTATTTTAGAATACAATATTCAATATCTCATAGTTTTCTTTATATTTTCGATACATTTAAGTTCGTTTAGAAATACATAACACGGATTTTGTAGTATATAATTTAAATTAATTTTAGTCTCACCTTTCCTATTTAGATCTTCAAATGATTGAAGTCGCCTAAAATATAAGGTGATTACGAAGTTCATTGATTATCCATTTTAGTATATTTCCTTTATCAGTCTCTCTCACAAAACATAATAATAATATAGTTAAACTATAATATTATGTTAAGTAATTTTTTAGAAAATCGCGGGAAGTCTTAGGAGTCATGAAAATATTTTATTATGAGTACATCATTCAAGTAAATTCTAGTTTCATATTGTTTTCCTTACAATGCATACCTAATTTATAGTTATTTATACTTTTGCTATTTTAAGCCAAATTCTATACTACTTATTTTGTCTAGATTTTATGTCAGGTTTTCCCGGTATCTATTTTTTAATTTGAGATTATCTTCAATAATACACGTGGTATTAGATTTGGGTTCTGTACAAATTACTTTGGGATTCATATATCTGATTTTATCTAATTGTAAAATATATTATTTGTTTTTCATTTCAATTTCCCGTAATTTCTAAATTGTTCTTAGAAACAATTATTTACTCCCAGACAAAAAATATTTCGTTGTTTAATTAAATACTCTAACGATTTAATTATTTTTAACGATTTAATACTCTAATGATACTTCACTTATAATTGTTTTGTCTTGAATTATGATCTAGAAACATATGTTTCGTGTAACGTCTCATACAATGATTTACCAAGTTTTAGACTTCAGTTTCTCTAATAATTTACTATTGGTCTTAGATACCTAATTCCAATTTTAAGAGATATTTATTATTCTCTGTTCAATAATTCAGAATGTCTACGTAGTTCTAATAATACATTCAAATTCTATTCCGTTACATCATCAAATGAACAAATAATATTCTAAATGATATTGGAATGATTAGCAATTATTTTACTATAAGAATACTATTATATAATAACTAATATAATAGGTCCATCTTTATGATTCTTATTTTAATTATAAATTTTAATTTAATAGATTTAAATGTTAGGTTAAGTAGATATTATTTAGGAGTATTATCTGTTAGGTTAGACAGGTTCTTTCTTAATTACCTTAAAAGAAAATGGATTACTACAAAAGGTCACTTCTTAAGGTCCTACCACTATACTAGACGATTCACATGCCATATTTCAAATCACAATAATTCTAGATTAAAGAAAAATATTAAATATGTTATTTTAGGCTTCTTTAGTAATTTGAAAATTTGGGATCAGAATTTTTAGTCAAGCACGTATCGTTTAGGTTAAAGCAAAAATAGGATCAGTTTCAGTTTTATGATCAGTTTTCAGTTCAGTTTAATTTAGGTGGTATTAGTAAGTTATATTATTATATTAATGTTGCTTTGGTTCATTTATTAATTAATTTTAAAATGATTATATTTGGAATTTTAAATATTTGGTATTTTAAAAAAAATATTTAAGGATCCTGGGGCGGTTACAATACAGATATATTGTGTAGAACGTTGACTCGGGACGAATACTTCACTTAAATATAAAAAAAAAAAATTATAATTTTATAAAAAAAATTTCGCCAAATATTTTTGTTTGGATGCCAGCATGTGAAGGTTTCGTCACTTAGAACATATTTAATTATATTTATTATTTAAATAAAGAAATGGTGACCTTCAAAGTAGTATTATTCAAATTCAATACCATTTATTTAATGCGTTCCATCTCAAAAAGTAAGCTAGAGTGGAATCTCGAATTTAAGTATTAATGAATTACGTATATACCATATCGTATATTTAACTATCAAATTTTGAAACACCGACTTGCAAAGTAGTTTGTAGGATATCATATACACCAACAAACATGTATTATTTACGAGCTGCTGGAATGAGGAAACCTAAAAAAGTAAGGCCAGCCTCCCCCCACTTGGCCGGATTTATAGTCTCATACGAGAAAACAGGATAATAATATGCCCTATACAGCCTATATACGTTATACATCTATTCTAAATTTAAATAGAATTTCCAATTTTTTATAATGTAATGTAAGAAACAGAATCGCCATAATAAGGCAATTATGGCGAATAGCCAACAAATAATAATTTAAAAAACGTGACAACTGGGGAGGCCCAACACCCCAACATGAGCGTTGTTTTTAATCGTGCTCTATCGTAAAACGGTAATACATAAATAATATAAAAGAACAATAAACAACGAACGAATACGTAAGCATCAAACAACGAATATATTGTGTACGGAATTCTGAATGGACGAAAGCGACTCGCAGTCGGCCGATTTTATTATATTGGATAGGCTAGTCTTCGCACACTTACCTGTTAATTGAAGAAGTGATCATAGATGTTGTTCAAGTTAAGTATAGAATGTGAACTGGCCTTCAAGTCTGTAATTACTTTAAGTAACATTTATTTTTAAGCAAAACAAAAGTAAAATATAACCTATATTTATACCAGTTAAAAAACAACCCGAAGGGGCTTTGGCGAAACTCTTTCGCGAACATTTAAATCCAACTTCTGCTCCGTAAAATCTTTTACGACCTCAATTTTATGTTGGTGCAAAGTATTATCATTTATTTTTTCTCTTGCACATGGAAGGTTCTAAGAAAAGGGTCTTACGCTCCTCCAAACACGTAAAGTTGGCAGAAAATGCGTGAGAACGAAACAAGGTGGCACCCTCCCTCTCCATCGGCTTATGCCTACTCTTAATGACCCATTACGTTTTATTTTCATTTCTTTAATAGTCCGATTTAACTGCCAGTTATGAACATTTATATCATCAGCAGACACTGAAAATGGCAAATACGCACTCCAATTTAACGTGTCAGAACACAATATCTATAATATTTTATCTCGAAGCCATCAACTTACAAATTTTATGATTCACTTAATATTTTGAGCGGAGAGTAAAATCGTTTCTGAAACAGCATAATCCCAACACCTGTAGGTGTTTTGTAATTTTTAAAACAAACTTTGGAATAATGAGGCTTTGGAGTCCCAAGGAGTTGTAGATACGGCGATAACTGGAGGGCACCAATTGCGGCCTTTATCTAAAAAGGACCTTGGAAATTAGTTGAGCTCTTTCGTTTTATTTTTCGCTTACCTTTGTATACATTTTCGTTGGACCATCGCTTTGAATTAATTTCACGCCAGAGCGCTCGTTTGTATATCTTTTGTTTCGAAGGTGGGGACGCTTTCGGTGCTGGTTAAAGATATATTTAGGCCGTTAGCACATTGCGACAACTTCGAAGTTGGCTATTTATTCTCTTGTCTCAATAGATGGCGCGACGGCTCGTATTTCAGATTTAATCAAGTCTGACAGCATGATTAACGCTGCCTTTCGCATTCGTACGGTTATCAATAGGAATTCCGGCTCTATAATTTCCACTCAATTAGCGAACTCAATTTAACGAATATTCGTTCCTTGTTTTCGTAAGATTACTTTCGTAATGAAGTTGAATGGAAAACATAGTACCTTCGGATACTCATGAAGGTAAATTTTGTTCGCAATTTTGTATGTTTCTGTAAAATAATTTGCTATAACAATAGATTGCGTGTTTCGGGTGCCATAATTACGTCGTTCGTTCATCTCGATCGCGCTTGACTTATGGAGCAAACTTGTTCAGCATTGCGGCTTTGCCTCTGACACCTGGCAGTAATTAGCTTCAAATTTATAGCTTTTACTTCCCACCTCCACCGTCATTCCATCTAAATCATTGTTTCGCTTAGTTTTCTGACACCACGTAGGGGGATGCGATATACGCTGTGGAAATATGATTAACTGTTGTTTTAATGTTTTTATGGTTCGCACTTTACATGTACGTAATTTATTGTTAAAACAGTTTACATCGACATATTGATATTTATTCCAATTTGAAAAATGAGTCTAAAATGTTACAGAAAAATAACTCCATTACGGTAATGGAAACAGTGTGCTCTCGTGTTGCTAGATTTTTTTGCTTTAGTCCGATGCCGCAGTGCAGTTACAGGAATACATGTATCAAAGCTCACTTCCATTTGGAAACATAGCTCCAGCTGCTCCGGATGTATCGGCTTTTATTAACCTTACATTCCGCCGCAAATTATGAGCAAGCTTTTAATATAATCACTTTTCATAAGCTGTTACTATTTCATCATGTTTCCTACCCTCATCTCAAATATGTTGGGTTGGTACGAGTATAATACATGTCTTATCTGATAACACAAGTACATTTTGTTGAAACTTTTGGCTTCGGTTATGTGACCAGCCTGCTGATGCCAACTTTTCCTGGAAATCCTGTTGATAGTACAATTATATTCGATGTTTTTCCGTTAATGAGACGCATGGAAAGGATCAGCTGGACTGAAAGAAAAACAAATGAAGAAGTTGTGGATGAAAACCAATCTCTGCTTAAATCTATTGAAACAAGATGAGAGTAGATGATAGGCCACTTTTTACTATAGAACATATAAAACTTTACAAAAACCATCATAGAGGGAAAGATAAACGGCAAAAGTGGAAGAGGAAGGCAAATATTTCAATACATGAACCAGATAAAAGAAAACCTAAATGTCGTGTCGTACAAGGAAGTCAAAGAACTAGCTGAAGACAGAGAAAGTTCAAAAATACTCCACCAACAAGATATCAAAGTGCCTTGTAGTGCCCTTTACAGTCACCTTTTACGTCAATGACATTTATGATCGTAAAATACTTACAACGCATTGTTTGATAAAATACAGAACCTCACTTAATCATTTATTGCTTTCAGTACATTATTAAAGTTAAGGACAGTTAAAACGTATATATAAACAGAACTATTACCCGTGAAATAACCGAATTCGTAATTCTCCGAGTCACGATTCTTATGGTCCATAATGCTGAATTTCACTACGCCGGCAAGTGTTTATAGTACATACAATAAAATAGGTAGACCAATAATGCACTTTGGCTTGTTCCCCCGGCAATAAAAGGTTGTTTTTACTGTCCGCTACAAACACGCAGCGTTCCGTTACGAGGGACGTGCGAAAATTAAGTTTCACCCTGCGATGCGCTCCGTACCTACCCAGCTAAACTACCGACGGAAAAAACCCCGACCACTTTTCAACTTTACCACCAGGTAATAAAGTCTTTTAAGGCAACCCATTTTAACAAACCTTTTTCGCGTTGGCACAAACCTGCATTCGCCACACACGGTTTAATTTTAAAAAATTAAGTGAATAATATAATTTACGACGGTTTCGCTACACAACTTCATTTTAAACCCTTTGCCAACTTTTTCAGTTTTAGTAAGTGATTTCATTTAGTTATTATTTTGATGCAGTATCTAATAGATGACCAGGTGTTTATTCTTAAAAGTTATGATATAGTAAAGGCACAGTAAATATATTAAGATCTATATGTGTACTGTGAAGATAGAGGGTTTTCGTTATATTTTGGTGACGACGATGTTAACACTATCAACTCATTTTTATAGTCGTTACACAATTATACTGGGAGGTTATTTTGTTTTTCAACCGACTAAAATCAAGAGGAGGTACTCAATTGGACTGTATGTTTTTTTTTGTTTGTTTGTTACACGATTATTGTGCGATTTTTATTTGTCGGCTAGAGTTTGAGGTATCCATATTGATTCCATTTAATCTTCATCAAAATCGCAACTCTAGTTGGTTAACATTATTTTAAGCGAATGAATGATCTTGTAAGCAATATGCACATTTAAAATAGTGAACACTTTTTTTAAATAGTAACTCTCTTCCACTCTAAATAGTTTAAAATAACTTGTGGAAGTCGTAATAACACGGTAATATTATAACATTACCGTGGTAATAAAATGAGGTCAGTGTTTTAAGTCGGCATGTTTTAAGACTTCAACAAATTATTTCATACTTTTTACATGTATTTTTCTACAATGAAATATCGTGCCACAGGTGTATACGCTAAACACATAAGACAGTGAGCAATCGCAGTAGCATTTTTTTCTTTGCGAAACAGCCAAAAGTCACTTTGTTTATGGCTACTAAGTTTTATATAGAGTCCCTTAAAACATTACGAGCCGTAGAATTGCTGATCTTTATAGAAAACTATTCCATCAGCAGTCAGGTGTTAATAGCCTCGTTGTCCTAAATTTTAAGTACCTTCATTTAACGAGTACATTGCCACACTGGCAAATTCTGTCCGTATTCCAGGTAATTAGCCCTTATAAACTGACTATGCTGTTGATAAACTGCCACTACATTTTGAAATGGCCTAGAGTAGACAACTGTGTTGTTGCATTATGTTCCGTTAGCAACTTTGACGATATCATCATCATCATCATTTCAACCGCAAGAAGTACTCTGCTGGATATAGGCCTCCCTCATTGATTTCCAAATGGAACGGTTGATAGCGGCCTGCATCCAACGTCTTTGTGTGACCTTAATAATTTCGTTCTGTTACACCTAATATATTGCTGACCTAGGCCCGAATCCCTCACAAACCTATTTACGCGTTGTCAGCAGTATTTTTCTGTATATAAACGGTGGCTTCCAAAATTAAGTGCTCAGATTTATTGTGATAACTTCAGGAGTCACCAGACTCAGTACCAGTATACCCTTCAGGTGGAACCTCTGCCCAAATTAGTACCAAAAGTGAGTTGCGGGAACTTCTAAGTCAAGTGTAAATTAATAATTTTATTTTTTCAAATAAAATAATAGTGTGTGTGTCTATAACTTGTTTTTTTTAAGACAACTGAATAGGTCTACACAACAGTTCGTCAACCTTGTGGGTGGTCTACCGACGCTGCGCTCGCTTATTTGTGGCCTCTATTTGAGAACTTTTCGGCCCCATTGACCATCAGTTTTGCGTGCTTTGTGCCCTACTCACTGCCACTTCAGCTTCCTTTATAAGGCCCACAGATGACGGATGATATATAATGGACTTATGTTTGAAGGTTAGCAATGATGAATTAAAAAGAATATACTTCTTTATATAAAGAAATATATTCATTACGTTGTTTTCATTCTTCATAGCTGAAAGAAACTGACAAGGTTCATTGCTTCTTCGTTAGTATTGTGTGAATAACAGCAATTCTACTAGCTTCCAAATAAGTTCTACTATATTACTTATGACTCTGCATGTCACTAAGAGTGTATTTATTCTTATAAATATAGTTTTGCTGTAAATGTAATTGCTATATTATATTCTTAAGAACTATATTTAACCATGTACACCATCAGCACCTCCAATTATTTCAACTTTTTTATACAAGGTCTAAGTCAATCTAGGGTAGACAAAAACTAAACTAGACATAAATCCTCAAACTGTAACATTGACAACCCGACAGCGCTTCGGTGTGAACTACGTGTAACAGTGCTAATTGGCTCCGATTGAACAATTCGTGTTTAGGTCGTAGGGCGTGTTTATCTCAAATCAGTTAGATCCACACTCCTCCTCGAGTCGTAGCTCACTGCTGAGCGTTGTGATGTCCCCAACCATCTTTTTCCTTACCACAGAGCTGTTTCCACCTCTCACGATCTTAGGCGTGGCTCAGGGCATCTGTTCTGTCACCGTAGTGTTCAGTATTTTAGCTACTTGATCGGACCATCGTGTTGAACTACGTCCCCTGCGTCGTTTTCCTTCCATCTTCCCTGTGACTATTAGTTTCTCCAGGTTGATCCACACAAAACCATTAAAATACGAGTATTTCAAACAGACGTTTTGTCTGCAAAGGCCCTAACGTACACCGAATTGACTCGATTAAGATATTAACAGCGGGCCAAATTCCGAACACGAATTTAACCGAGATTACTGATTCGGAGATCATTGACAAAACCTGATGATGTCGATTGCTTGTTTCATATAAATTCGCGTTCATTTGCGTAGGTACTTATTTATGCAATTTGTTTGGTTCCATCGTTCGTTTTATTACATACATGATGATACATTAAGATGGGTTGGTATGAAACAGTTTGAAAATATAAGAAAGTTTAATTACGTCATTGGAACCATGACACGTCGTTGATTTTAGAGCTAAGGAAGTTTTACTTCAGCAACTCGAGAATAGAAATTGATCGTGTGCTATTATTTGCATTTTTTTTAAATATTGATGATTATGTTTAACTTAGAAAACCTTTGAATTACAATTTTTTGCTGCCAATAAATAACTCACCGTTTGTCAAAAGAGTTTAAAAACTGAACACATACAAAAAAACTATAATCTATATGCATATATTTTGCATGCAGTAATATAATATTAAACATTAAAGGAAATTATTGGATTTGAAATACCGAGTCGTAGCGAAGTTTCTTCTATAGCGAACTTTATCTATAAGTTGTAATTTTTTCCTGAATCCTTAATGGACGATAAGGCTCCTTTAATCAAATTGCAAATACCCCAAAATTATAATATAAACAGATTTGTAAGTAATACCCAGTACTTATTTACTTACTGACGTCGCAATAATAAGAGAGAACAAAAACTTTCAGCAATATTTTTGTAGAAGTATCTATGAAATAACAGGTTCAAACTTCTCCGTACTGGTCCATCTTGATGGATCAACCTGTATGTAGATGTGTGATCCCTATTTATCTGTCAATAACATTCTGTGAGCGTTTGATGTCGCTGTTATTATAGTATATAATTTAAACTTTATTAAATTGAAACAAAGTTATATCACTTATCATTCAAAGGAAATTTGCTTGATAAGCTGTGTATGCAATATACATATGCAATGAATAAATAATAATGCATCGAACACATTAACTAATCGATTCCAAATGACTACGAAACGAACCTTTTATTTTACGACGGTAAAATAACGGTTTTAAGCAACAGTTAAAAAACCTATAACCTTCTACATCTACACTAATATTATAAAGAAGAAAGATTTGTATTTTCGTATTATTGTATGTAACGAAAAAACGAATAAACTAACTATACCAATTTGAAAAATTCTTTCACCATTAGAATCCTACTTTATCCTCGATGGACATAGATTATGGCATATTTTCAAAAATAATGAAATTTTAATTAAATACCCGTGCGAAACCGGGGCTGGTCGCTATTTTATACGATACAGACTACTATCAGAAATATATGTGGGAGATTTGAGTGTGATGCCGCTTAATCGCATTAATATTGTAGGCGTTACTGAATCTCGTTTGTACAGTAAACTGTAGTACAGTTTCTAAGCGAAAGGTATGAAAAACAAGTGGAGCGAGGCCTTAGTAGCAAGTTAGGCGCCTGAGCATTTTATGTATACATACATACATAAATATGATTTTGTTGTTATGTTACCCCGGCAATAATGATTTTCAATCAAGAAAAAGATTAAAATATTATTTTTTCAAAAGCCGATGGAGTTCTAAATAGATATTCGAGATTCCTAATTTGTATAGTTTTTTAGATACCCTCTTAACAAAAATATTCTAACATTCACAACTATGAGGTATTTGTTTAGATAAAAATAAATATAAAATATATTTGTATCAATTTTTTTTTTTTTACCGGCGGTATGCCTTTATTAAACAAAATACTATGAACTATATACAACACTACAGCTACTACAATAAAAGCATTTAGACACCTATAAGTCATAGCAGACTCATAGGCAGTCCAAATGCTCCAGCCCACTCCCAGTTGGCAGCGTGCCCAGCATGCTGGCAGCATTGCCCCGTTGAATTGAAATTAGTATTGTTATATTATTATTTATTTTTATTATTATTATTATTTGTATCAATTAGTTCTTGACGTTGACACCTCACAAGGAAACCAAAATTATTAATTTTTCTCTACCTTCCCAATATAGTAGCGCTCGTAGCCAAGTTTGCTTAGCCATTCTGATTCGATCAGCAAAGTTAAGCAACGTCCGCCGCGGTCATGACTTGGATGGGTGACCGCTGGTGACATTACTACTGAGCGCTTCCGTGCTTCGGAGGGCACGTTAAGCCGTCGGTCCCGGTTGTTGTCTTAGGATAGCAGTCGTTACAGCATGGTGGTAGGGCACTTTGCAAATGCCCGCCTGGCTAGCTACCACCCTCAAGTTGAAAATCTGTCGCCAAGCACCTAACGGTGTGTTCCGGCAGCTGTCCTTGAGAGCCAGTAACTCTAGGTTAGTCTGAACAACATCCTCGACCACATCATCACTTACCATCAGGTGAGATAGTGGTCAAAGGCTAACCTATCAGGCATAAAAAAAAAAAAAAAAAATATAGATTAGAAACAACTTAACTAATTTCTAAACTTATAGTCATCAATGAGTCAATATTTTTCACAAAAAAATATGGGATGGAACAAGCACGAGGTCCACCTGATGTTAAGCAGTATAACCTCCGCCTATAACACATGCATTTGGTCACAAGTGACAAATTGCACTGCGCCCTTCACCCTGAATAATACAGTTGTCAAATCTCATGTGGATGTAAATTTCTGGCTTACAAGGACTGCTGCCGGAACGCACTGTTAGGTACTAAGTGGCAGATTTTCTACTTGAGAGTAGTTGCTAGCCAGGTGAGCATTCACAAAATACCCTTTCACAATGCGGTGAAGCTCAAGCTGGCGGCACGCGGCGGTGGGAATGAACCATGGATCTGCGACACGGCAGTCCATAGCTATTAACGCTCGGCCAACATTGCTTAAAAATTTGGTAACTCATTCTTATTACGAGCTAATAAAGACCCGTGACTACGAATAGACAGATGGACGGACGGACAGACAGTCAACGGAGTCTCAAAAATATCATAAAAAGGACCCTCCGTTTTGGCCAAAGCCAATGAAAGGCTACCTAAAAAAAGACAAATTACACAAACAAATTGAGTTATGAGTTAATGCCATGTTAGCTTAGTCGGTCAGAGCATGAGGGAGAGTAAAATCCGAGACGGGCGTTAACGAGCAACCACGCTGAGGGGTCACGAATGCGCGTCGAGCGATCTCGTAACCCCTTTGCAAAGCGCAGTGAAGAAAACCGCAGAGTTTTAGTGGGTATGCTGCCCTTCTGGTAGTGAGTCCTACATAACCACCTTGGTCTCCCCGGCGTAATGGATTTACCTGCGAGAAAAAAAATCGGTCAGAGCATACCCCGGCTATTGGAGTGTAACGCGGGTTCGAAGCCATGACTAAAATGTTTCTCTTCGTAAATTTGTAATGTAATCCGCAAAGCATGAGTTATTGCAAAAATAAAAATATAAAAAATTTAACTACTCAAAATTAGAGTATACGATCAACTGAACAAAGTTATTTCACATAAACGGCATAAACTTACACTACGTTCTCATTACCGTCATGCATTTATATTACATTTGTACGTCGCACTTGTTTACTTTTCCTCTCTACTCGGCCTATAAACTGTGGAGAATTCGAGTGAATGTGCAATTTTCCATGAAAGAATTTAAATTTGTTACGGCAATGCTGATGAATTGGTTTTATTTTGAGCGAGCAATATGGACTTCCTTTTACGTTTGTTTGGGTTGGAACTGAATTAAATGGGCCTCTTCCTTTTTGAGTGGAGTATTTTGTCTCTTTGACTTCGTGATGAGTGTTCTGCCATACCTACTTTTTGCTGCCACTGTATACATTAATTGGTAAACTAGGGCAACGAGACATCTGTGCTATTTTGGTTTCAATATTTCTTTGAACTAATTTATTTTGACTTACTAATTTTGCCGATATTCAGCATTGTTTATTCTTCTAAATAGTTCCGCAACTAGGTACTTATTAATTGGATAGGAACGTTACTGACCTCATGTTCCTTTCGTAACCACATAAAATAGTACTGTACTGTATCAGCCGGATTGTCCACTGCTGAACACAGCCTTCCCCATTATGGAGGGGGTTTGCCATAATTCAAAAGACTTGGCAGCAGTGGGGATCGCAATGTGAGATATCAGTTCCTCAGAAACTGCTGCTGTCCACCTTCTGGTGTGTTACCCTTACTTGCCTCTTACAACACTCCCTTAAAATGTCTTAGCTGTCAAGATGCACTGCGCCTGTCACATTGAGACATAGTTCTTAAGTCTCATGTGCCTGTAATTTCACTGGCTCTCATGGACTGTTGCCGAAACACACCGTTAGGTGTTTGGCGACAGGTTTTCTACTTGAGGTTGGTTGCTAGCCAGGCGGGCATTCGCAAAATGCCCTTCGACCATGCGGTGAAGCTCAAACCCGCGGACGGATTCGAACCATGGACTTGCTGCGCGGCAGTCTATAGCCAATGCCAATGAGCCATCACTGCTTCAAAACACGGTAATATTACTAAGAAATCTAGGTTCCCAATTTTTTATACGAAGCAGTCTGAAATTCAAACACGAATTAGTATCAATCGAATCGATGTTAGGTCGTAGTCTGAGATAAGGCGCCGCGCCAGCCAATTCTTAGATAAGGTATCACCGCGTGCCACAGACTAGACCGAAGTTAGTAGGAGTCATTCGAGATGACCACAGATACTGACGAAGTCACTATGAGAACTCACGAACAAGCTAGTTTATCCATCACTTACAAATTGAAGATAAAAGATTACTAAGTCGTTAGTGCGCGCTGTTCTGTTGAAACTGGCAGAAACTTTGCAGCTTTCTATATATATGCTTGTACAATGAGGTAGTTTTGACTTCATTTTTTACAACTATTTACCTAGCCCGTGACTGTCTCATCTCGTTGGTAAGTGTTGATGTGTTCGATGATGGCAAACAGACTAGTACTAGAATTAGGTACTGGCTCTAAAGGACTGCTGCCTGAACACATTGTTAGGTGCTTGAAGACACCTGCGATATGTCCTTCTACCATGCGGTGAAGTTCAATCTAGTGGTAAGAATCGAACCATGGATCTGCGGCACAGTAGTCCATTACTTTTACCAATAGTCTATCACTTCTTCAGTAATATAGGATTTTAATTTAGCATAAATCAGGAATTATTATAGAAATCACTCACTTTACTTACCTAGATCGTATGAGTGGCGAGACCCTTTTATTTAAAAAAAAGCAATACTACTGGACATCTTACTACCTCAATAATTATAAAGGAAAGTTGTTTATTAAAACTTTATAGGTTTAATGAAGTATCAAGTTAACACACACTTTATACAATCACATACTTATTGGATTATACCTTAGTATTGAATAAACATCTTTCCTTTTTTCTTTCACAGGATATCACTGAAACTATAGTTAGGATGACTCGAAATCTAAACGTGGATTTATTTCTCCTTAGGGGAAGCTATTTTAAGACATAGTATTAGGCATAATATGAAATTACCACAGAATCGCACAACACAGTTACAACTTATGTTATAAGAAAAGATATTGCCAGTTCTCTTGGCACCTTGCCGAGCAATCCAAATAAGGTTTCGTTTGTATTCGTTCTTACATTCTTATATTAGATCCAAAACTTTGTCGTAAAAGTATAACATTAGTTTGAAATATTTAAACAAATTTAGCATTTTTAGAAACAACAAACAATATATTAATTAATATAAAGAACAAGCTCCTTACTAAAAATTACTCTATTTTATCTTCGAATTCGAAAACATTTAAGTTTTGGAAAAAATCTCTTACTCTTATGACAATAATTCCCATACAGATATATAAGCACAGATACCTTTTTAGGGTTTCGTACCCAAATGGTAAAAACGGGACCCTATTACTGAGACTTCGCTGTTGTTCGTCCGTCCGTCTGTCACCAGGCTGTATCAAGAACGGTGATAGCTAGACAGTTGAAATTTTCACAGATGATGTATTTCTGTTGCCGCTATAACAACAAATACAAAAATTTGGCCAAGTGCGAGTCCGACTCGCGATCGTTAAAACAAATAAAGGTTAAAATATGAAGTTTAATGTTGTATAGCTAATGGTACGGAACCCATCGTGCGCGAGTCCGACTCGCACTTGGCCGATTTTTCAGTCATGTACCATTACTTAGGCTCCAACATCTTATTTTTACAAACATAGAAGAACTTACAGTGAATCCCCAAAATATTAAGGGAAGTGTGTTCATAGTTCTTTCCATGCAGACGTAGTTTCATTATATTGATATTATTATGAGTGTTCAAACTCGGTGAAATTTTACATGTGTGCCTTTGATCCTAATAATTATGCTTCTGATTTGCGGGTTTCCATATAGTTACAGAAAACGCGCGTATGTTAAAAATAAATCGAAAAACTCGTTTTATATGAAAATACTTATTTTGACATTTATAGATAAAACTAGCTGTACCCCGCTGTTACACTCGCGTGGCGATGGATAGCGATAATGATGATGAAAAACATTCTATGTGTTAGTCCAGTGCCTCATCCATCGCTAAACCAAATTTCATTAAAATTGGTCCACCAGTTTGAGCGTGAAGAAATAACAAACACACTTTAGTGTGATAAATAATATAACAAAAACTGGAAAAATATAATATATACTTAATAGATATAAAGCTAAAGGACGTGTATGCAAAATTTCACCATTTATAAACAATTGAAAGCTACGTTTGTATGGGAAACGATATAAAGACACTAACCTTAACAGTAACGTTTTATAATATTTAGACATTAACACATAATAACATAATACAGAGAAATGATGTACTAAGAAACAACATTGGCAGTTCTCTTGGCAACATGCCGAAGAATCCAAATAAAGTTTAGTTTTTATCACTTCTTATATTTTATTACATCCAAAACTTCATTAAATAATAATCGACAAAGTGCGAGTCGGACTCGCGCACGAAGGGTTCCGTACCATTAGCTATACAACATTAGACGTCAGTCCGTCGGTCACCAGGCAGCGTCTGGCAGCGGACAGCGAAGTCTCGGTAATAGGGTCCCATTTTTACCCTTTGGGTACGGAACCCTAAAAAGTAATAGTTATGCACTGGACAAAAATACATATCGTGCATTCTTGACTAATGCTTAAATAATATAATTTATAAATGACATTATTTAACCATTAGTCAAGAATGCATGACATGTATTTTTATCCAGTGCTCCAAAACGATTACTTTTTTAATGAAGTTTTAAAATAGACATTTATGATATACAAAATGTATTTAAAACTTCTAAAAATGTGTTGTGTACACTAATATTTAATAATGTGTAGTAGTCTGAAATCAATATTTTTTGATTTGAATAGTTCGATATTCGAATATTGTCAAATTGACCAGTGCGAAGTTGGCAGCCAAAATTTTTGTTGGCCGCCAAAAAAAAAGCCTTTCAAGGTTAACAATCAGTTTAATAAAAATCGCCACCATGTTATTCTGAGAAAAAAACAACTCATTAGTACACTTTTTAGACCTCACAACTTTTGTTTCAACGGGATTCGAATCCACGGCTTTGCATTTGTGAATATGATGATCACTTAGCATGCTATGCTGCTTTAAATCATGTTTAGAAATATAAAGTGAATCTCCAATAACTTTACAGTACCATACATATTTATTTCGAATCTATTATTGCTTTTATTACGCCAGATACAGTTCCCTAAATAAGTAACAAGAATTGTTCCATATTCCCCTGTTAAACGTCGTGGAAATAAATTCACATTAGGCGCATTTAAGTACTTTTTTCACCACAGATCTTCACATCTTCACGATAAAGCGGTTATACTACCAGCGAGAGCATTTCAGAGGATATTTAGCTTCAGAAAGTTCCGTGGGGTGCCTGGCTAGAATCGCTCCTCCCCAATTCATCTTGTGGGAGTTCTTAGAAGCCACGAAGGGAAAAATACCAGAAGGTGGGCAGCAGCGCCTACTGAAGACCTGCGATCTTACACTACGATCCCCAAGACGCCTGCTAAGCGTGGGTATTATGGCCTACTTTCTTCTAGCTATTGATGATAGCATTTACGAGGCGGCCTGACCGAACAAAATATAACTATAATTACTTATGCTTATCAATACAATTAAAATAATTATAACTACTTCTTAAAATGTATACAGAAGAAATCATTAATATTGGACCAAGCATATTCTATCATAAAAGTAGATGACATAAAATAGAAGTAATAATTACGAAATGTCAATGAAATATTAAACAAATATAAAATTTACTAACATGTCCAGACTCAACTCAATTAGGTAATCTCAACTGATATAACATTAATTAAATAATTAGACTAATTGAACACATCAAAGTATATTAAAAAGCAAACTTAGCTTTGTACTTTGATTCAATCAATGAATTCCTTTTCAATTTCTTTCATTTTCGGTCGATCTTCGAAAAAACCTTCTATTTCTTGCAAAGTCTTATCTTTGGTCTCAGGCAAGTATTTAAACAACACCACTGTAAATATTGACGCACAAACACCGTAGAAGAAAAACGCGCCATGCAACGTAAGCTTCTTAAAAATATGGGGCGACATTTTTAAAACTGTTGCCATAAGAAATTCTGAATATAAACAGAGAATGAGAAGCGAGGAGCTTTTATACCGCAAGAAAATAATTTCTCCGAATAATGAAGACGGAACAATCATTGGGCCTATGCTAATAGTCACAGAAAATACCATCATGAGTAAAATAGACACGTATTTGTTTTCATTTACAATATCTAATTTGACTAGATATAAATAAAGAGATATTATAAATAAGAATGTTATTCCTATAGCAGAGAACAGCAATAACAATGTCCTTCTCCTAAGGTACTTTGATAAAACGCATCCGATTTGCATCCCAAGTATGGTGACCCCTTCCAAAATCAGCATACCCATATATCCTGCTTCTTCATCTTTGGTGATCTGATGTATCAGTTCTACAGCATACATCGTGCAAACAAGCTTCCCGGAGAAGTGATACAAAGACATGACAGCTATGCCAAGTAACAATGGCTTATAAAAACCTTTAGTAGTCATTGTCGCGATCACTATTCGAAATTTTTCTTTAAAACCTTTCACTTTTCGTGATTTGCATTCGTCATGATAATCTGTTAAGGATTCGATGAGGCTTTGCAGTTCTTTTTCAGAGTCAGAGCTGTATCCTTTGAGCCAGTGATGCGACGCGGCGCACTCTTCGAATCGTCCTTGTAGTGCTAGCCAAGATGGTGATTCAGGCCAAAAGAATGCCGAGAGACAATACGCGCAGCAAACAAATGCGACGAGACCGATGTTCTTCCAGTGAGAGAACGTTCCAATTGCATTTGCTACCCATACTCCCCAGAAAAATATAGATGATTCGATGGTCATAAATATCCCTCTGTACTGTGGTGAGCTGTACTCAGTGACGATGACGATCAAGAGTGTCATGTTGCTTGCAAGCAACGTACCTTGTAATATTTCACTGATCAGTAGTTGCATCGTGTTATTACTCCAGTAAAAGACAATGAAACCCACGATCGTGTTGATGCAAACAATGATGAATGGTATTTTTCTTCCGATGAACTGTGTGAAGATAGGTATCATAACAACGAACGGTAATGCGCTGTAGCCGTGAACAGATGCTGGAAAAGACATAAAACTTCTGTTAATAATTTTAATCGTGTTGCATCGCAAACTGATTCATATATTAGTTTACATATTATGAGGAATATGTATAACATTCTTCTTGTTAGATATATAGGAAAGGGTTCGAATGTCGACATCAGTTGGATGCTGCTCATTGACCGAAATGTAGCAGATATACTACCATCAAGGTTATTCCGACAAAATAAGTTCCGGAAGGCAGCTGGTCAACATTTTCTATATGTGTTTGTGTCGTTTTGCCACAAATGTTACCTATACTGGCCCCCACAGAAAAGAGAAAATAGTATTTTATATCTCTATGCTGGCCCCACATACGGAAATAAACCCTTATTTCCGTAAACAAAAAAGGCAAAATATGATTTAGTAAGCACCAGACACCCTATTTTGTTAATAAATGATGAGACGGTCAAGGCGCCTGTCTAGTTTTAATCGTACGCCTGTCCAATACCGTTTCAGTGTCACAGTTCTGCTTGACACTGCACTGCGCTGGTCACTATGAGACGATCGTTCTCTCTTAAGTCTCGTTCGCCCAGTAATATCTGCTACCTTTGTGAGGACAGTCATTTATAATCTCGTTGTTAAAAGTTTGCAAATATTCAGAATAATCTAGGCAATTAAATACGAGTATCAATCACTGGCATAGAAATAACATTTACACAAGAAGCTTTTTTGTTTTTAATGGCTAATGACCTTAATTCTGTTCTACGCCATAAATTAATAAAAAATAATTAAAATAAAAATGTTTAATACGTTCACGCTCCAAACGAAAAAGCAAACACAAAACACCATAATAAAGTAAATTCTAAAACTTAAATGTTTTGATTCGTACCATAACGCACACCACAAATAAAGATTTTAGTCAAGTGTGAATCATTATTTACATAATACACAATGATATCTTAATTTTTATAGTTCCGTACCAAAAGAGCAAAACGTACCCAAAGATAAAGAAAAGTCGGAGATTAATGACGACTCGCTATCAGTCCGTCGAATCTATAGCTCGAAAACGTAAAGAAAAAAGTTACAGAAGCCTGTTTTTTTTTAATAATTAAATTAATTAAGGTTAATACTCATTTCGTTTACGAGCTACAGACCTACGACATACGGCCGGAAGGACAGACAGACAGAGTCAATATTAGGGTTCCGTTTTTCCCTTTGGACGGCACTTTCAAGAGAGCATGTATATGAAGCACCCATAGCGAAGTTTGCTTAGCTGTTCTTATCCGATCAGATAGATTAAGCAACGTCCGCCGCGGTCATGACTTGGATGGGTAACCGTTAGAGACATTACTATTGAGCGGTTTCCGTGCTTCGAAGCCGTCGGTCCCGGTTGTTGTCTTAGCATGGTGGTAGGGCATTTTATAAATGCCCACCTGGCTAGCTACCCTCAATTGGAAAATCTGTCGCCCTGCACCTAACGGTGTTTTCCGGCAGCTGTACTTGAGAGCCAGTAATTCTAGGTTAGCCTCAACAACATCTTCGACCACATCACCGCATCAGGTGAGATATTGGTCAAATGTTAGCATATAAGCTATAAAATAAAATAATAAAATCTAAACAATAATTACGAAATAAGCTTACTCAACCATGATTCCATTTCTAGACTGATCGCCTCGGTAGAATTTTCAGCTTTCCGTATTTGTGGAATGAAGACCGTCGGGGCACCGAAACACAATCCCAGCACGAAGTAAAGCACCCATGTTCCACTGCATACATACAACTGGAAAGTAAGTTACAAGCTTGCTCATATACATTACTAAAGTTTATAGTTTGTAGAAGTTCGATGTACCTACTCATATGCATCTATATAGAGTTAAATTTATAAACTGGGCTTGAATGGCTTATTCTGATACTCCAAGGTAGGGAAACTTAAATAGTTTTAGGCGTGACTTATGTCAATTTTTTATGCGTTTATATCCATACTAATATAATAAATGTGAAAGTAACCCTGTCTGTATGTATGTCTATCTTTGCATGGTGTTAGGGCAATTTGTAGAAAAATCTGTCACCAAGGACCTAACGGTGTGTTCCGGCAGCTGTCCTTGAGAACCAGTAATTCTAGGTTAGCCTGAACAACATCTCCGACCACATCATCACTTACCATCAGGTGAGATAGTGGTCAAAGGCTAATCTATCAGGCATAAAAATAAAAAATAAAAGTCTGTCTCTCTTTTACGCCAAAACTTCTGGACCGATTCGTATGAAATGTGGTATGAAAATATTTTCAGACCCGTGGAACGACATAGGATAGTTTTTATCCAACTGCGCAAAAGATGTTAATGTTTTGGCACGATAACCGATATATACGTGCATGCGGATCCGCGGCCGGAAAGCTAGTTCTTTTTTATATAAATGTCAATGTAATACTTACCCCTTAACCAGTTACGAAATCCGATTTAATACAAACTTAAAATTATATAACAGAGTTTTCCGACTACGTTATTTGTTGTTTTTTCAATATTAAGTAAAATATCTTATTTTTACTACACTTTTATGTGAATGACGCTAAGTGTTGTAGCAGTCGCTAATAGAGATAACATTTTGGGAATGGATTACATATCCATTATAATAATATATTAAACTGAGGCATCCACATATGTATTCTTTAGTATGATAGCGTTCATACTTCATTTAAAATACCATGTCATTTAGCACTATTAATGATCTATCGAATAATGTATGTGTACCTAAATACTTAGTTTTGGAAGTAAATAATAATAATACATAGGTATGAAATAAGGCACTAAGAATAAAGAAAGTCTAATAATAGAAAAATAACAAAAAATACGTTAGTAAATGAACGAAATGTACATCGTACTTTTTAACGTTCTGTTTAGTTTCCTTTCAGCAGATTTACACAAAAAAGATTTTTGATATTTTTATTTTATGATAACAATCCAAAGAGTATATATACTTAGTTAAAAAAAAACAAATCACATAATAACCTCCTGCCTGTTGGCGGTATATTTCAATGTTACAAAATGGCGCTTATTTTTAAAAAAATATATAATTTTGCATGCTATTCATAGGCTTGCAATACCGCAGCCTCGATTGGAATTCTAGGCTTTCCGCAATTGTATCATACATAATGTCATGTATAAGTTTCATCAAATACCGTTCAGCCATTTCGAAGGTACACACACAGGCAACAAACATACTCACACATACACGACACACTTGCATTTAATGTTAGTGTTGAAAAGGGTTTTTTTTCTAATATTAAAGCCACATATTAGCTTTAATTAATTAAAAATACAACAAACAGCACTAGTGTCCAAGTTCCTGTGTTCAAAACAATTAACTTGAAAACTAAAGCCTTGATTAATATAAAAAATATATATTTTTAAATAGGATGATTTATTAAAATCACGTTAAAGAATCATTAAAACACAAAATGTAAAAATATATATTAACAAACCTGTCGTAGAAAATATTTCCATGGCTTTCTCCCATCACTTCGTGTATTAGGAATCTCAACAGCATCGTATTCAAAGTTCTTCATCGCGAAGACCTTATCTCAATTTTCAACTTCAAGTTTTCAGATTCAACATAGGCCATGAATTGACAAATACGACTGCAGCAAAGAAAAACTACCTTGAATTGTCTATAAAACAGAGTTCAAAGGAATGCACGTCGTGGACATCAAATTACAATAGTCTACGTGGTAGGTATTATTACTTTTACATTATTACAATTACTGACACTGCATTCTTTGAACTTACTCCTACTACATATTATATTTTTATATGTTGAAACACAGTACAAGAACTTAATAAGTATTATTGGTGTTTACCATTCTTAAAAGAGTCGTTTCCGTTGATAATTTCGACTTGGTTTTATTCATAAACACATTTTATTACTGAAGCGCTGATTCTTCTGAAAACCCATAAAGAAATTACACTCCCGTATGTGAAAGACTCATATTATATTTTAAAGCACTGACTTTAGTTGTTAGCAGAAAGTACGATAATGTATAACTGAGTTATTTGCCTTATCAATCAGCCTATATAAATTGATTGACTGGTCGTTCTAGTCTCGTCTGTGTCAATTCTGCTATTTTTAAACTATCAGACTTCCCTAAGTAATTTGACCAATATCTAAATAAAAGGCACATTTATTGGGTGATATATTACAAAGTTAGAATGATAGGGTTACGTCATCGTAAACAAGTTTTAAGCTTATTAATAAACATATAAATAGAACTAAAGTCTTTGAAGTTAGAAATAATCTTATGTGTAACCGAAAATATACGTATGAATTAGGGCCGGATATAGAACCGTTAAAACAAAAAATTTACTTCCATTATAATTGTAATTAACACCATGATTAGTACCATTCATAAACATATCAATGGTGATTAATATATTCAAAATACTAGCCGTCAAAACATTCTTAGAGCAGAATTGGTCTTGTCAATGCATTCATACATTCATTAAAAAGATACAACAGAAGTTGGTCACATAATTCAATCAATGTTTACGTTGTTGTGCCAAGTCCAACCCAGAGATTCGACAATGTTTACTAGAGAAGCCAACAGTACCTACAGCTGTGGCACGATAATGATGACAGTGATTTTATTTATTTGATTGAGCTATAAATACGAGCACATTGAACGGTCAATGATCTTAGCGATTTCTCAAGAGACATAATTGTGTTTTGTTTACAAAGCAACACACGCTTTTTTCCTGGTCGTATGCAGATTTATATTATTTTTAAATACTCTTTGGTTTGACTACCGCCTGAAGACAAAGGTATTCAAACAGCGTCTGTTGTCTTGCTTGGTGCACTTGTGTTAATTTTAAACAAGCGCAGAGTTGCACGGCAAACTATAGAAAGAGCTATGCTTGAATTTTCTTTGCTTGACCAAATCTGAATCGGCGAGAAAATCTCAAATATCATAACTGAAATGCACATGTAGAAAGGCGACCAATCACTTGCACTGAATACAGTTTTTCCCGCATTAAATTACAGATTATATTCGTATTATTTGATAAATGTAAACTATATGGAAATTTATATATGGACTTAAAATAATGTATTGCACTATCGACGTTATTCGCAATTTTTTGATATACATCAAGGACTGCTTCATATCATCCCGTTGCATAATGCATGCCACTATTCATGTCTATGTTTTTTTTATGTTATTGTGACCGACAAGAATTACGCCCACATTACGGACCTCTGCCTATACATGTATTCTCACAGGTTATCAGTCCTCTGCATGATAATTACGAGAGTAATACCGGTGACTTTGGTTCTTGGGCGAATTTCCTCGCCGATCCAGATTTTATTAAGCAAAGAAACACCAAGTGCAGCCCTTTCTGTGGTTCATTTAAGGAATATACCTAAGTGCACCAAAAATCACAAACAGCCTGTTTGAAGATCTTTGTCTTCAGACAGCAGTCAAATCAAGAGTGTCTAAAATACAGCCTTAGACAGAACAGATGTTGCTGTACGTTAGGCGCATACAGAGCTGTTTGTCATCTAAACAACCTCGTTTGCCTAAGGGTAGCTGGCATGTTACCAACAAGTACATTCCTAAGGAGGTTTATTATCAGGTTCGCCATAAAACTAAAGCCATACCTTTCTTCAAATATGTTCTTGTGTAGTCCTTGGTGTTGCTATAGAGAAAGCATACGAGTATTATACCACTCCATAAACATGAGTGAAACAAAACTAATAATTTTATTTATATTAGGATTTGATTGGAGTGAAATTGGGGTTCGACACACTTTTATAAAATTGGAACCGACTTCTTACAATAAATGAATATACGAAATAATTTGTTGACTTAAGTAACATGAAAGAAAAATTACGTTGGGTCTGTGGGGACTGGAAGATCATTCAATCGAATTATATATATTATAGTATTTTCCAAACTTATCTAAGCGCTTGGTCGACGCAACGAGTGATCAAAATGCTGGCACGTATTTGGCTCAACGAATAAGCATTGCAATTCAGCGGGACAATGCAAAAAAAAAGGAACATGATTCAAACAAAGCTCACCTTTTTATGACTTAACTTCCGCAAGTTATTTCATAATTTTCAGTGATGCAATTTGGTGTCGTTTTTTTAATAATTTGTTTGTTTTTCTACCTTTAGCACAAGCAATGTGCGTACGTACGACATAGAACATACAATAATGCGTACGATTTAAACACTCAACTACTTTGATAGTTACTTTCGCCATTAGTTACAATCATGTAAGCACCTAAGCATATTGACAGATTCTTAATTTATTTATTTTAACTAAAAAACCGAACAAGTGCGGTTTGGACTCCCATACCAAGAATTTGTTTGAGGCCAAACATAATACACCAAATAAAAATTGTTTCTTTTACTTTAAGATCCTTAGCCGTAATAAGGACCGCACTAAGCCGGTGTTTATATAATAGATTTTGGGATTTAATTGTTACATCAATCTTAAAGCTTGTATGTGTATTGTAACGATACAGCAAAAACGAATTATGGTTAAACAAACACAAATCTTTCATTGAGAGTTCTGTCTCCTAGGTCTTTGACTACTTATTACAGTTACAAAGATTTGAAAAGGCAGCCCTTTAAAGATAGGACAGTCCTTCACCGGATGCTTTGATACGGTAATACTATAGATAACATTACCGTGGTAATAGGGTCCTGTTTTCTGCTGCGGATCCTTCAAACTACTAGACAGAAGTTGATGAAATTTAATAGAACCACTAACCAACTTGGAGGTATACTCAAACCAACGAAATAAGAATCATCAAAATCGGATGATCCCATAAATGTGAGTCATGCATAAAAAATATAACGTATCGTTTTGAGGAACATTTTTTTAAAATGTGTTTTACCGATTATTCAATAATTAAAAATAATCTGCATGAATGACATCCCCAAACCTCACCTTGCAGTCTTCAGCCCCCATACCACCCGCTCATCTAAAGCGTTATAGAAACTAATATTCTCTGGGACTAATATTATTTCAATTGTATATAATAATATGAAAATAAGTGTAACTCTCACACATCAAATTAACAATATACGCACAATCTTCCAAAATCAATTGGTTTCGTTAATTGATTTGGCGTTTAGAAATGATCGCATCCGATTTATTCGTGTCAAAGTAATGTTGCGCCGCCGGTACATTTTTAAACCACGTCCGCCACACTAAGTTTTGCGTTAGCATAATTTACATTTCTTTACATATTTATATGTAGATGAAAAATAAATAGCAGATAGACAAACAAATTTCTTCATTTGCAATTTTTTATGTACATCGATAGGTATCGCACTAGTTTTATATCTAAAACAGGCTCATGGCCGCAATGTTTATGACAACAATCTGTTATTTTTGGTTAAGTACGTACATGTACCTTCGCCTCGCTCATTAATCAAATGCCCTGATAAAAATATTTAAGCAGATGTATCGTATGTTAAACAAAAAGTTACCAAATCGCTTTGGTAAATAAATATTAGACTACTAGAGAGTATAGTCTACATGTTAGATATTTAACTACAATATTTTAGATATGGAAATAATGAAATATTTTTATGCGTTTTATTTTAAGTAAGAATATATATTCTGAAAAATTATTCTAAGCTGGATTTTACTTTGAGATTACATTCTGATTGAAGATATTAGGTAAGGAAATATAGTATAGATTGTGTGCCTAGTAATTTTATGTGACCTGTATAAGGGGTAAACAAGAAAGATAATGTACGTCGCCTCTGTCAATCGACACTTCTCTGGTGTAAAAGGTAGGTGAAGCGCTCGTAGCGAAGTTTGCTTAGCCATTCTGAACCAATCAGCAAAGCTAAGCAACGTCCGCCGCGGTCATGAGTTGGATGGGTGACCGCTGGTGACATTACTACTGAGCGCTTCCGCTTCGGAGGGCACGTTAAGCCGTCGGTCCCGGATGTTGTCTTAGGATAGCAGTCGTTATAGCATGGTAGTAGGGCATTTTGCGAATGCCCGCCTGGCTAGCTACCGCCCTCAAGTAGAAAATCTGTCGCCAAGCACCTAGCGGTGTGTTCCGGCCTTGAGAGCCAGTAATTCTAGGTGAGCCTGAACAACATCTTCGACCACATCATCACTTACCATCAGGTAGATAGGGGATAGGGAGATATTGGTCAAAGGCTAACCTAACAGGCATAAAAAAATGGTACCTATTTCTAAAAAGAGTTATAGCACTTATTACAATCACGTTAAAGTACAAAATCAAGTGTGTCGGAATATACTAATAATAAAAAGATTGTTTGCTTTTGTAGCTTGATTTGATAATTACTATTATTTTTTATCACGGAACTGGTGACACTAAATGGAATATTGTAAAACATATCTTGCAAAGCTGTATCATATTACTGAACATCATTAAATAATCACCCCTAAATCGTCAAAAATATTGAAAAATACGTTAATCCGTGAAATTAAAGATTATATGTTTAAAACGAAATGTAGGTACAGAATATTGCTCCAAACTTGCTTATAATGGTGATTATGTTCCTGTATATGATTAAATACAAAATTCTACCTGCCTTTTAATGAAACATAATATAAAATAACAATAGTTTATATTATGTTTAATATCCCGCCAAAAATGTCACATTATTTTTAGCGTTGTTTTGTAATTAATTGTTTGTACTGACAATGTAAAACATAATATGTTACCACAGGAAGAGACTAGACTCCCGCAACACAGGGAATCCTAGTGTGGCAGCTAGTGATCGTAGTTTAATATTACGATAAATAAATTTTATATATGTTCCTTAGTAATTATAAGTAGATTGTTACCAAAAGTTCTGGCAAATAAACGATATATTATTATTAAAATCAAAATCTCAGAACAACAAAATTTTGTTTCGCATAATTTAATAAATGATAATTTGAATTTCAACGTGTATGTGTAGCTAGGAGATTTTTTTAGCATTGCCAATTTCATACCATAAAATGTTTTTGTTTTTATAAAAAGAAACAAAAAAAAGTTCTAACACTACTTACTTTTTAATGAGGCACACAGAAATAGAAAATACTGTAAACCAATCCTTCCCCTTTCTTATGGACACTGTTATCTCACATTTGCCGCTTATACAGACGGCGAAGAGATGTCACTGACCGACTGGAGAGAGTGATTCCAACAAAGTTATAGCCGTACTATTAAAATAGACTGTGACTTATTATTTTTAGTTCTATGCGAGATTTTTGAACCACAGCCAAAGATCTACGAGTTTCCTGTTTAATGAGAACAATTAACTCTACACCATCACAGAGCGACACGTCCACCGGCGTCTCTCCATGATGTATTGCTTTAAACATATAGGTATCACTGAATATACATACATACCTTTAATACGTACGTAAGGCACCGTAGAGTATAATAACTCCTACCTTAAAATTTTTCATGATATCGGCAAGATATTTTGTATTACCAACCTCTATCACTGCACTGCGCCCATCACCATGAGACATACATTTGTTAATAAAAAAAACATAAGGTTGTGGCTCTCAAATACTGCTGCCGGAACTTATTTTTAGGTGCTTGGCGACAGATTTATTACTTGATATGGTAGCTAGCCAGGCAACCTTTCGCAAAATGGTAGGTGCGGCTGTCCATACCCATTACCGCTCGGCTATATTTGTCTTAAAAATGGTGGTTATTCACTTACATTTAAATGATTTGTACCCGTTTGTCTACATAAGTCGTGTTTTACGATAAAATCAACGAAAGACATATCACGTGAAGCCACCAGCCTGAGTCGTTTATTAGAATTTAAGGCGTGGGCCAGACAGAAGAGACGTAAGACGGTGACGGGGCGCGGACCTTTGTCTCTTCCGCGTCTCTTTCATACAAAATGTATAGAAGCGTCGCGACGCAAAACATACAGAAGAAGCAGGGCGCGGGCGCGACGCTTTTACGTCTCCGCCTTTTATTCGAAACACACGGGAGAGACGCGGCGGAGACGCGGCGAAGACACGGCTGGGGCGAGGTCGGGGCGCGGGGTGACATGCCCGCCGGGCGGCATGGCTCTGACTGCGTCGCGTCCGCGACGCGTCTCTTCTGTATAATTCAAAAAGTCGCGTCTCTGCCTCGTCTCCGCCCCGTCCTCGACGCGTCTCCGTCTTACGTCTCTTCTATCTGGCCCACGCCTAACGTATAAACACTTCTTCATTATTACATAGATATATAAGCATATATAGTTACTGCAAGAATTATATTTTAACCGGATTGATCATGCGATATGCATAAAGGCCTTATACATTTTGTTAATTTAAGTACATAGATACATTAATAATAAGGTTTTGGGTATAATGAGGTCTGGACTTGCTGTTTTTATATATTATACTATAAAGACGAAACAAGCTTAAATATAATTCGATCCGAAATCGTCTACAGTGATCTTAATTATGAATCAGTAATTCGTCGCCACTAAAATATATTCCCTAGTTGGTAATCCTCTAACATCGTATATCTTTCCAACTACGACATACAATGCTTTTATTTCGTCGCATGATAAAAAGAAACGACTTATACCCACTACCTTTTAGGTGATAAGGGCGTTATGGTAGTGGCCTTAATGTAAGCCCTGTGGGCGGCACCACGCGGCATTCACGCGTTGCACATACAACGAAACGCAGTCCTACATTATTATTAATTACATCCTAAAATGGTAACCGTAGCGATTGAAACCGCCATACGTGAGTTAACAAAAACAGACCTAACTTCTAAATTGAATGGAACTCATTCACGGACAAACATAAAAATTGGAGAATGAAGTAAGCCCTACGGTAAGCCTCAGCAAGCATCACCTGAACAAACTTCCGCATGCACCGCGGCGGCGCCTGGCCGATGAGCTTGCCAACAGGTCACCGCCTCTGGCCCTGTTAATACCACGTCTATCGTGTTCCTAAAGTACTATATGCAACGGCCACTAAGAAGTCATCTGTTGAAAAACCATCGACCACATTCAATGACAAAGCCCAATTATCTGATGGATACCAATCTGAAGGTGAGACAATGATAAGCCTGACGGCTACATTCAGGATGGTATAGCAACAACTTTCATAAATGTAAAGCCAACGGTGACCGATACGACCTCACAGGTGACCAAAATTTCTGCAAATGTAGATAACTACAAAAACAATGACAACACTGAAGGTACGTGGAAGGTTGCAATAAAGTACCACCGTCGTTTTAAAAAACACAAACAACGGTCCTTTAGTCTTGATTAAAGGAAAGCACGACGAAAAACAAGCTATGGAAAGAGTGTTTCATTCTTACCCAATTTTAAATCCAACCTAAGGATTATAAAATAAAAACAACGCTGGAACAAGTGCAACTTTTTTGAGTCAAATAGTCAACGTTAATATACCTACACGAAACTTAAAAAACGAAACATAAAATCTATAATCGTTCCTAATCGGTATGCCCAACAGTGGTTACAACAAGGTAACGACGCCTTTTCTACTTGGTCACTAGGTATTAGGACCGAACTGCGGTTATGTCACCAACACATCTAACAATAGGCTTGAATTACATATCCAAATGAAATGTGACGTACTCTGCCCAGCAGAGTTTTGGTTAAAGGAACATGTACTGACCTGTATTCATTTAAATACTTCACATAAGGGTCACATCATTGCAGGCCGACCATCGTTCACGGTGATTCATATAATTATTATAGTAACAATAGTAGTAATTTTAATTTTTTAAACTTAGATCGCTCTGACAGTTTTTTGACTGTTCGACAATAATTATAATGTGTATGTACAAGTCTAATTTAACAAAAAATCACAGATTTTCAACATTTTTCGCGCGCTTCGCCGGTTCACTCCGGCCTCAACAAGCGCACTGGCATCGCGCACCAAGCTCTTCTGATCCCACACTCAGCCAACATGTGCATCTTTATAGCTGCTGCACAAAGTATAGACTGGAAAGAGCTCTTAAGCAAGTACGGAAGTTTACTTGACTGCCTACCTAGCCGAACAATAGTTAAAACCTTGAAAAATAAAATTAACACTCCTGCCAAGCGTAGGGATTATGGCAAACTCCCCCTTGCTGGAGAGACTGTGTTCAGCAGTGGACAATCTGGCTGATAGAAGTACAGTACAATCTTTTGATTACGCTTTTCTTGTTGGGTAGAATCTAATCCTAGACCTCTAAACTAAAATTCTTACCATAGCTCAGCTTAAAGTTTGTGAAGGTATTTCTGGAATTCATCTTTCCTGTAATATTTGGGACACCCGACAGTTTGCTAACCTTACGGATACAGATTCACGGGCTTCGGCATTTCAAACATATCTTCAAACTATTAAGCGACATATTTATCTCTATGCATAGATTAGAGGTACAATTTTATCAAAACAAAGGTAATCTTTTTCTGAGATCCGCCCGACACAGACCGAATGTTCTGACATCACTTCTAATACAGGTATTCATATGGTATCATATCATAGGTATTCATGCGCCAGTGATGTCACAAGTTTATGCTCATAGAATGGTGTTCGCTATATTTTACCTACATCATCACTTTTTTCACCACCGTCGTATTCTTTAACTTATTTTAAATAGCCCTTTACAATCTTTTTGGAAAGGACTTACTATCTGACGATAGTATTCTGCCAAAACATGGCATAAAAGTACTATCGGTTTCAGAGAATAATTGAAGATACGGTTGGAGATGGCAACAAGAATGGATACTGACTCTCAAGAACAGCTTAGCTTGAACTAAGCAATATGTGTTGCTGACAGAAAGAAAGGAATAAGATACTAAGAATAAGAGCATATAATAATACTACATTCTCAGTGTTAATTACTAATAAATACAAAAATACAGTGTTTGATATAATAAAAAACTAGGGTTGCCGTAACAAACGCGAGACAGTAATTAAAAATAATTGGTCTAGTGCGTGTTAGTCCACGTTGTAGGTAAAGGTTCTTTAGCCATTGTAAATCAAACTATTTATGAACTTTTGACGCAAACTGGGGGAAGATGTCATAATAATCTGAATGAGTGTTTTTTTTTAATTTTCGGATACATGGATAAAATATGAGTATGATAAGTTAGTAGTGCGTCTAGTTTCTTTAGTATACTGAGATTTAATTGTATTGTTATTGCTATACAATAGGCATTGTTTATAGTGCTGAGCTACATTTAGGCATAACAAGATTTTTCGTCTATCGAGTAGGATGATGTTCACTACATTTTATTTCGAAGCAGCATGGACATCGAGATAATACGGATGATGTATTCCAAAAATGCTTTTTTTCTCTTTGTAAAAGACAAAGAAGAGGTTATATTTTCTATTTTTTTAAAAAAGGGCAACACTGGCCATTGTGCCTTAATAAGCATCAAGCACGAATACATTTCTTTTGACTTGTAAAATTTCATACAATTAACACTTTCAGTTCAGAAATATTTTATGGTAATATTATGTGGAAACTAAGTAGTATTATTTAAACTCAGTACTCGTATGTATTTTAGGGTAGAACTGTATTAAGTCGAGAGCGCTGCTTTTATCGAGACTATCTGACGGATTTGTTGTATAGCGGACACAAATGGGTTAAATTTACAGAAAACATGTGATACATGTTATTTCTAAGAGCACTGAAGGTCAAGTGCTATGTCTAAGAAGGCACAGCTGCTTATTACTTCAACAGTTTTAATTGCCAAGGGAGTATCTTGATAAGTGCGAAATCACGTCAAATTTGTTATGTTTATATTCATTTTCAAATTATTTTTATCTTGCAATTGAACTGGGTTATCTAGGGTATTTGCAACATCATCACTAAATGTATTTTTGTTTTTACTTTATACAATGAGAGTGGTATCATCGGCGAATAGAGCACTATCATGATTCAAAGAATTTGACAAGTCATGTGCATCTGTATGACATTGTAGCTCCGAGTAGATAAACTGATTTTAGTTATGTTTTTTTTGCTTTGCTTGCTTTAGTTGTATGCTTTAGTTCTAAACCAAGTACGACGCAAATCTGATTAGTTTTCTCTAATATATTCAGGTATATAAGCATAGCCCAAACACCATGTAGCACCGGATATCTGAAAACTGTACTTAGCTGCGGAGGCTAATATAAACGATTTGAAAATTCTTCCGGTTAGGGTACGTGGCGTTTTTTGTTAAATATTGTTAGGTTTTACGTGGTAATTATAGATTTTCTTGTATTGGAAAATGCTTTTTATTTGGCTCCATTCTTGACACAAAGATAATACAATCAAACATCTAACTACAGACTATAAAGCTATAGTGTATGCATAGAGGATGCGTTCAAAGATAGTTATTTTTTAACATTCTTATGGCATAGAGACGTGACCCTAAATTTCTTCCCTAGTGGACAAGCGCAGAGTCCCTCAACGAGCGATAGAGAGCGATAGAGCTATACTCGGAGTTCCTGAGCGCGATAAAAACCGGAACGAGGATATTCACCGAAAAACAAGAGTTACTTCCACATGATATGATGGAAGATTTTGATTAAACTTGGCTTAATAAAAAAATTGCCGGCTCTTAAGGACAGCTGCCGCAATGCACATCACTATCACTACATAGTATAAAAGAAAGTCGTTTTCTCTGTCCCTTTATCCCTATGTATGCTTAAATCTTTTAAACTACGCAACGGATTATGATTCGGTTTTTTCAATAGATAGAGTGATTGAAGAGAAAGGTTTATATGTATAATAACATCCATTAAATAGTGGACAAATACTGTTATTTTTGAAGTTTGTAATGTGATATCGTAAATAATTTCGTAATTTTCTCCATATTATTTATTATAAGTATTAATGAATTACATTGCAAACGCAGGCTGAACCCTAAGAGATTTATCAAAATAATGTACTAAGTATTGTACATATTGAAAAGTTCTACAGAAAACTCCCTTATGGTATATGTCTATTTCTTATGGATATCCCACAATAACATTTTTTTGTCATTTACTTTTTACGACAAATAATGGCTAATTTTCGATATAATATATATATATATATATATATATTATATCGAATATATATATATATATATTCGATATTTATATATAGAATATATATATACCATAACCAATACAGCATTAATCCTTATCTAATTAAATACCTTAAATACATTGTTGATTTATTTAATATAAATCTATATGGCCCTTTACAGCATATGATTTAAATTAATATTTTCGAAGATATTACAGATTTAAAAATAGTGGGACAAAACGCTACGTCCCACAATTTTAGCAGCGGTAGTTATAAGCGCGTCGGAGGCCGCGGTTCTCCCTTCGGCACTTCTCCCTCCCGGGCTATAGTAGCGTTAAGTTTTCTAATGACAGTAACGACAGAGAATTGGTAGAATGAAGAAATTTTAATTGTTCCGGCGACGACGAATAGAGATCCACTTGAGCTTATTACGAAAATCGGAGATATGATCATATTTGCGTAAGCCATATATAAATCTTATAAAAAAAATTATGGTATGGAGGTAGATGAAGCGCTGGACATATCATACATTTTATCATCATCATCCACACGGGTGTAACCGCGGGGCGCAGCTAGTATGTAATAAAAGGGCGAGGAGAGGGCGGAAGGACTCTTACTGAGATTGTGACTGAGAGAAGGATTGTTACTGAGATTAATGTAGAAAAATGATGTTAGACACTGAGGATTTGGCCGTAATTTAGACAAAAACTATTCAGAATTTTCATCATATTTTAAAATATGTTATCCCTAGCTTCTAATCAAACTTATACCAGGCCCCATTTACACAGATAAGGTGAATGAGTTTTATGTTAAATTAGCATAGAATAATTATATTGACAATAGTCGCAATTCTCTTGACACCAAACTAACTAAAAATTAGTAAAATTAGATTTAGAAATCTCAAATGAACATTCCTTATTCTGTTGGTGCCATAGTTAGTTAGCTTTAAAATTATTAAAGTTACTAAACCTAGTAAAATGTGCAGTTATGCTATTGTTCTACCATAATTAAGTCAGATTAGGTGGAACCATGGACCATTTAACCTAAAACTAATCACCATCGAAATTTGTGTTGACTCAAGCTGTAATGTTCTACAATTATTTTATTTTGGCTGTGTTATCTTAATTACGTTTTTCTCAGTTGTATGAAGTATGCGGCTATGTGGTTCCTTCTCACAACAACTCTATCTTCGAGATTATTCTTCTATTTGGAGCCTAGAGATAAAGCTTTGTAGGCAGGTAACACAAACATGGATTTACAAATTGACATGCCTGTATTACTCGGAGGGATGGCAGGTGTTTTTAAATAGGGGATGAGCTTATTGTCATCTATCAGGCACAGTGCCACACTTCAGCATGCCTTGACCCTGGATGGGGGTTTATTCTACCTAGGACCTATTTTTTTACTTAAGCGTATATCTAACCTAACCTAATTACTTAATTAGCAGTATAGTAACTATCGATAGTAATGCCACGTAATGCCATTCAAAGTAGGAACATAATCAGGCTGTAGTAATGCTATGATGTAAACAAAGCCCTATAGATAAGAAACACGTACCATAGACAAAAAAGTCTTGTAAAATAACTTGAATGGTGCGCTATCGAGCGTTAAGTAGCGGCAAAATTAATTCAATTCACGATAGTTAATTCTCTATTTTAAATTTAGTTCGATGTCACAGCAGAATAACTTTAAGGATTCCTAAAACTAAAATTAGATATTTTTAATTAGTTAGTATAGTTAGTGAGTGTACAACAGAATTGCTGCCAATGCCGTCGATAAAAGGTATAAATTTACGGACTACATAATATGATGAGAAATTCGTTTTGAAATTTACATTTGTAGATGTGTGTGTATGTGTGAGGAATTCATGAAGCTGTACCGTTTTGGATAATTGCTTTTTCTGTTCATTCTATTAAATTTCATTGATGGTTTGCAGATAGAAGTTTTTCAATTAAGCATATAAGCAAATTGAAAATGATCATGATAGGAAGCATGAAATCCACGAATCTCATGATCCTGCTAGTAGATTAATTTACAAGTAGATACTTTTTTTGGGGTGCCTAACTAGTATTTTACCCCTCATTATCATCCTAAGGGAGTCGTAAGAAGCGACGAAGGAACAATAACAGATGGTGGGCAGAAGTACAGCAGAACAGTACCACCACCGTGTCAGATATTCTGCCTGCAGCAGTATTTTTTTTTTTTTTAAATTGATAGTTTAACTTTACCGAGTCTGTAATGTACGTACCTATTTATACAAATTTATGTTAAACTGTGACAATCACGATTATAACACTAGGTATAAAGATAAAATAGCGGTGTCAGGTTTTAGATTAGCAAAGACAAATAAAAAGTCCTTCTTAGGCAATTGTGTGCAGTTTTATAATAAATTGCCCAAACATATTACAACGCTCACAGAAAGAAAATTCAAGTTGCATGTGAAGAATATTTTGATAAAGAAATCTTACTACACAGTTTGTGTTTACTTAAACGACAAAAATGCTTGGACTGGTTCGCCTCTGCCAAGCTAGCGCCTTTCACCTACGTAATGTAAATTAAGTATTGTAATAATTTTACTATATAGGATGTACTTAACACATTGTTAAAAAACGTTTAAAAGAATGGCCCCGAGTTTCTTGCCCGTTCTTCTCGCAGTGGCTCTATAATTTTTAGTTTGCTGAACGTGGCAGTAAAATGTAGTATATTTCAATATTAAAATTTGTAATTGACCTTCATAAGGGCGTCTTAGACGCTTAAATTGAATAAATGATTTTGACTTTAACTTTGATAGTGTCCTTTCCTTACCTCAACAACTACCTCGGTAGTTAATAATAAATACTTTTAAAAGTATCCTAAAAAACATTAAATAATATTTAAATAAAACACTTAAAAAAGCATAAAATTATATATCTAGTGACAATTCCGCCTAATTTTCCTGTCATCTACGCGATGTCACAAACATCACGCAGCCTAACCGGAAGTATACCCGACTAGTTTCGCTTCTAAACGAAGCATCTTCAGGAGGTCTTGACTCACCGAGCGCACGATCGAGAATAAACGGCCAGCTTTTTTTTTTTTTTTTTTAGGGAGGACATAGATGCTGGCTACCGCCTGTGCGGTCGTCCAGCTCCACCGGGTTTTGGGCGAGGGCCTGGCCCTACAATAGCCCGGGAGGGAGAAGTGCCGAAGGCACTTCTCCCGAAACGGCCAGCGGCTAAACACGCCTTTATATAGGCCCGATCGTGACTCACCGTTCTTGGTTGTAGCTTACAATTGGTAAACATATACGTTTTTATAGTGATAATTACATAAAAAAGTTTTGAATTGTTAACAGAGTATTTTTTAAGTTATATACGGTATGTTTAGTGTTTACAAATATGAGAAATGTTAAATAATATAATAAACAATATTAGAAAACTAGTTTTAAACTTAATATTATGAAAGGGTCGCAGAGTGACGTCAACACTAGTTCGGCGGGTAGCTCGGTTCGGCAAGTAGGCAAATTCCACGATGAAACAGTCACAGGACCTGCTTGTAGCTACTCGGGACACGTGGGGATGACACGGTGGGTGGCGTGACTCGTAGCGTGACGTCATCACTGGTTGCTGGTTCGAAGGGTGGCTTGGCTCGGCACGCTATGAAAAAAATAATAAACAAAAATTACAAATAGTGTTTAAATTGTTACATTTCCATTTGATTTAAACTGTACTTAATTTAATGCTTTACATTTTACTTGTAATTATCCAATTTGACTCCTTTAATAGCTTAATTGATAATTACGTAGTCCATTAGACATTGATTTGACTCGTAAGGTAATACTTGGAGGGGAGAGCAAACATGGCCGGTTGTAGGGAGAATTCGAGACAGTCTTCAATAGAGTCTCGAAGTGTAAGGACGTTACTGTACTTAATACGCAAAGTGCCGTGTATAATATACGACAGTACTACATATAGGTACACAGTGTTTGACAGTGAGTTTACCCTAATTGTGGAATATAGGATAAGTGTGAAATATAGTAGTTGTAACATGGTAAGCCTGAGCTTTATTACAAAATAGTTTGTGGCGGCAGATTATCACTAAAAATACGTAACAGTGGGGATGAAACCAATTGAGTCTGATCATTCAGCAGCGCGAATCCTACACTATGTTTTGATATTTCTAACTGTTCTAATACACATAATCTAAACCCCTTGCCACAACAGTGTAAGATTTTAAACGTGTTACCATCGAGGAGCTGATGACCGCTTTCAATTAAATGTTTGGCAAAATAAGACTGTTCGGGATGGTCGTTTCTAAACGCGGATTTATGTTCTTTATATCTGATATCAAAATTACGGCCAGTTTGACCAATATAAACGCTGTTACATTCGTCACAGGTAAGTTTGTAAACACCGGATTTTTTACCGTTTTCCAATCGATCTTTACCGTTACATAAATGACGTAGATTTTGATTTGTACGAAAAGCTACATGGACGTTATTTTTCTTTAATATATTGGAAATTTTTTGAGATATTGGCCCTATATACGTTAAGCTGGCCACGTACTTGATATTTCTATCAGAAGGGCAAGAATAAAGAAGTGACCTAGCCCTATTACGTTGTTTGGTCTGAATCAATCGATCAACCAACCGTTTATTGTAGCCGTTGGAAATAGCAATTTGGTATATTATATTAAGCTCTTTATTATAGTTGTCTTGGGTCAGAGGAACCGATAACAATCTATGGACATAGCTCCGAAAAGCGGCTAATTTGTGTTGAATAGGATGACAAGAAGTGGAGGGAATAGCAATATATGTGTGTGAGCAATAACTCGGTAGTATACCCACTACCGGTTATAGAAGTTAAAACGTCCTGATGTTTGTCAAATGTAATACCGTGGTGCGTTTTGCTCTTGAGAAAAGATATTGGTACGCCGAGAACAGCTTACAGTACAAGTTACATGAAACAATGGTGGCCAACATGAAACATTGCTATGAACTGCCGTATGAGATCTCCATGGATCAGAACCAGCGGCGTCTTTTGTGCGTCTCCGCGTAGTGTAAAGTATTTTGCGATGGCCAGCCACGCTGACTGCCTCCCTCAAATAGAAAGTCTGTCCCAAGCACCCATGAGTAATGGTATGTGTCAGCAACCGTCCTTTAGTATGTTATTTGATAAGAGAGTGGACTTGGGATTTCTAATTAAAACTTGATTAACAATATATACCCGGTTAATAAAGAAAATAGCGTTGAAAATCAGTCCCTCTCACTTGCACACTAGCAGCTGATGACGTTGAAGAAGAGATTTTTTTCCACACATTTGACGTTCTGATAAAGGACTATCGCATGTTAATGAATTATAATATAAAGATAACTTAATTGCGTATTGATTATATCCTATATTAGTAAAATTGATGTTAAGAATAATAACTTTTTTCTCTTAAGCTAGCTAATAACTTTGTACGTTCATATTTTGGTTTAACATGAAAATGTTTATTGCTTTATTCATGATACTTATTTCTTTCATTAGTTTTAATAAATATTAGTTCAAAATTTCAAATTATAGATTTTTTTTATTTCAGTATCACAAGGCCAAGGCACCCTTTAAAAAAACAACTCACATGTAACGGTTCACAGACATCAAAGTACATATTTTATGGGATCACATTGAGCATACGTCCTATCGAATGAGGCGGCGGCTGGCTTACTACTAGAATGAAAATTCAGAATTGACCGATCCGGTAGTTATAAGGTGGCAACCCGGTTCAAATTCTGCTTAATAAAAGTAAGATCTCACCCTGGAAATGATAAGCCTACACTAAAACAACACAAATATGCTGATTTCTGAAGTGGTTACATAATTAAGGCATTTGGTGTAAAGACATTAGATTCTTGAGGACCGGAAGCTCATTTTATCTTCCAAAACTTATCAAAGCACATGGTCGATGTGATTTGTAATCAAAACGCTGACACTTATATGGCTAAACGAATAAGCATTGCAAACCAACGGGGCAATGCTGCCAATAAGCTGGGCACATTGCCAATTGGTAGAGGGTTCGAAGTGAGCATTTGAACAGCTTATAATCCTTCAATGGACTTTAGGTCACCTAAATGCTTTTGTTTATTATAGTTATTGTACTTGTTAGTTTCAGTTTTATATTTGTATTTCCTAATTTTTAAATAAGGCTTCTATTTCTAGCAAACTTTTCCCTTTTGTTTCAGGTAAGTATTTAAATAAGAGAACTGTAAATAACGATGCAAATATAGCGTAAAACAGAAATGCACCATGCATAGCGAATATTCTAAAAATGGCTGGAGCTAATTTTAGTATGGTAGCCATAAGTGCCTCAGAATAAAAAGTAAGTATGATTAAAGATGAACATCTATAACGCAATGCTACAATTTCTCCAAAGATGGGACCGCATAATATTAAAGGACCACAGCTAATCGTAACAGAAAATATAACAAGTAACAGAAGAGATACAATTTTTTTTTCAGCACAAACACCCAATGATACTATGTAAAGATACAATGCCATCACAACTAAAGAAACGACTGCTATAACAGTAGATGAAAGCAATAATGTCTTTCTTTTCAGATATTTGGAGATAACACAGCCCACGCTCATGCCAAGTATTGTAATTCCTTCCAATAAAAGCATGCCTAAATACGCCGTTTCTTCACTATTCGTAATTTTGTGTATCACCTGCATCGCATACATGACGCAAACCATTTTTCCTGAGAAGTTATACAAAGACATAATAGTCATAGACATCAGTAGCGGGTAATAATACGCCTTTATTGTAATCGTATCCTTAATAAGTACTAGTGAGGCTGTTAAGGCTTTCGAGGTCTTCAATTCATAATTTTTACGCATCTGACGATATTCTTTTTGAGATGTAATGAGATTTTCCAATTCCTGTTCTGAATCTTTGTCAAATCCTTTCAACCAATGATTTGCAGCAGCAGCCTCTTCATATCGCTCTTGCATGGCAAGCCAAGCTGGTGATTCTGGCCAAAAAAATGCTGAGAGTGAATAAACGCTGCACAGCATTCCGATAATACCGATATTTTTCCAGTGAATGATAATGCCTACTGCATTCGCGAGCCAAACACCCCAGTAAAAAAAAACTTCTTTAATAGCCAAAAATATTGCACGATAATGTGGCGAAGAGTAGTCAGTGCAAGTGGGAAGAATGAACGTTATATTAGCTCCAAGTAGGACGCCTTGCATGATTTCACTTATTAATACATTTATGGTGCTTGGACTGCAGTAAAACACAATGTTAGCGATGGCTGTGTTTAGACACAGAAGTATGAACATTTTTTTTCTTCCAAATTTTTGTGCTGCAATTGGTATTATCAATATAAAAGGTAATGCACTGTAGCCATGGATTGATGCTGAAATAAATAAAAATGAATTAATTAGTTGGTAAAATAAAGAAGAACATGCAACAGAGTTGTATGAGGTTAATAGTTTTTCATGTTGGAAAAAAATACGGCTACTAAAACGTAAGTAACTAAATCGACTATTTGTGTCAGCTTCACCGGAAGTCTTCTGCAAGACCTCGAGTGTTGCACATACGTCCGTGGTGGTCGCATCACATTTTACACTGCGAAATCTGTATGCGACAGATCACTGTACTAAACCTTAACGTGCATTATGCATAGTTATATTTAGTAATCTCTATCTGGGCGAATTGCTTTTGTGAAAGTTTGTTAAGTAGTTTTTTGACTGGTTTTGTATTGAAAAATTTTTTTTGTATTATTCACTGTAAAAATGTCGAATAATCACTGTAAAAATGTATAACGGGCAAACATTAGTAACGTTTACTTATTATAATACTAACAGTAATTTTAGAAAACAACGTCTTTCATGCTTCGCCTTATTAGCTTTCGATTATTCCTAACTAGAAACATCTGGATCCGGATAGGATTTTACTTTAAGTTTTGTTCTGAGATTTATTATTGAAGGATATGTTAATATGAATAGGCAATTGACATCGAATTACCAATAATACTTTATCCATGACTATTGCTTGATGAACCAAAGTTTTGTGCATTCTAGGAATCGTTATATTAACAATTTTATGTAAGTTGGTATCAACGTACCATTCTCTTCTTCTTTTTCCATCGTAATAGCCATCTCTGGATGTTTGTAATTGAGGTGCACTAATGGCAAATATTTCATCCACATATCCCCCTGGTGTTTTGTTTTGCTCGAACATAACTTAGCTGTTAGTTGTATAATACTCTAATCATCATCATCGTCATCATCATTCGTCTACCTTTGAGAATACCTTCCCCCCGGGAGGAGGGATTTGAGAATGACAGTTAATTCCTACGGGACTGATAAACTAGCCTTTGAGACAGAGTTTTGAAGACTATCTCTCCTGTTGGCGTGTATTGTTATAATCGAAGCTGGCTTATTTTTCATGGTATGACAGATCTACCTAGGGGCGATTCAGTTATAATGAGATGACGTGTCATTTTAATAATTCTGATTTTTTTTAAAGAAACAGTAGAATATACAATTTTGTCCGTTTTAATCTGTTGTTCGGGATCTTGATACCATTTTAGATTTTGTTTGAATTTTTTTCTAGTACATATCATATTATTGTAAATAGGTCATTTTTTTGGTTTACCTTATATAACCCAAAAAGAAGAGAACAAGATTACTTGTTATAATTTTAACATCATAAAATTAGAACTAAATTTTGAAAATATTGCGTTTTGTGTTTATTTTTACACTTATTACATTCATTAAAATTTAGATGTGTCAGTATTCAAATGTGTTATTTAAATATGTAAATATCTGAGTCGTGTAAATTGTTTGCGACTGATAAATTACATAGGTGAACACCTGTATTCATTTTTGTTTCTACCTATTTATACCGACGTTATATTTTTGTGTAATTTCTATTGTTTTGTCGTTGTTAGTTGAGACTGCAAGTTTTACAGTTCCCTTGCTACTTACGGGATCGATTGTGATTCACTGCCAACGCTTATATCATCAAGATAGGAAAATATTTTTCAGTCAAGGCGTTGCACGCAAATGTCATCTGGCGGACACATCGGTAACTATCTACATACATACATACAATTGATGCTTCGTTTGGATGTGGTAGCGTCGTGTTGTGTGTTCTGGTGCGTCGTGTTGGTAGCACACCAGGAGGGGTGCGGAAACGGACAACCGTGGCAGGTTCGTGGTTGAGAGCTAAAGCGTCGCCGCGGCTCGCCTAGAAGCGGTAGAGTTAGAACACCGTGTTTTATTTAGTCGGTAGGGGCACTTGCTGTTGTAGGAGTACTTGGTGTCGAGCTCTACGTATCCCGGCCACCTTCCCCGAGGTGGGCGTGAAAGTGTAAATGCATTTTTCACACATAGGTAAATAAAAAAAGGAGGTCTACCGATGTCTTCGTTTTGAGCACAGGCAGAGGCAGACATCAAGTCGATACATCGGTGCCTATATTTGCCACATATTACCATTCGGTAAAGCGCACAGCTGTGCGTATACACACAGCAGAGCTAGCTATTCTCCTAAATAAAACTTGTGGTCTTCTACAGTTGTCTCCTTGCATTGTCCTCAATTTATTACAATTATTATCTTATGTACAATATTATGTTCTTGTTATATTTTTATTTGTGCAATGATGCATGCTCCACAGATAGCGTCGTTGCACAAATAAAAATATTATTAACTATAGTAAAAATATTATAATATAAATTATAGGGTTGCGTGATATTTAACAAGATTAAAGTATTACAACATTATAAATTTACGAGAGGAAAAATTTAAGTCATGTGCGGGATTCGAACCCGCGTCCATCCACCTAATGTAATCCGCAGAGCATGCGTTATTGTAAACACAAAAATATTTAAAAAAATATTAAAGTAATTTGCAAAAATTAGTCTTGTCCAACGGAAGTTGAAATATAGATATCGCTCCATCCCCATACGATGGTTAAGAACGAGTGGACAAATTAGACTTATGGTTCATATTATGTCATGTTGGCTTAGTGCTTAGAGCATATCCCGGCTATAGGGGTGGATGGCGTGGGTTCAAATCCCGCACATGACTATAATTTTTCCTCTCATTGTATTTTGCTTGTGTTGTGCTTTGTGTTTTTGTACGGACTCCACTTGTGTGAGATAAGGGAGGACGAAGCTAGATTGTGAATTTGTTCTTTTGATCTTGTCTGCTCATATGTTTACTGAAGTTAGTACATACATAGCCAAGACTCCATTTCAAAGCTTACAGCATCCGTGGCGTTTGCTTCCTTCCTAATTTGGTGGATAACTACAGTTGGGGCACCGAAACTTAGTCCCAGAGAAAAGTAAAGAACCCAAATGCCAGTTACCACAAAGATCTGAAAAAGATAAAAGGAGTAGTCATGTATGAGGTCGACTCCCTCACCGAGCGCTCCACAATTATTATTTTTATAATGTTGTATGAATTAAAAACAAGATATTGTTTCATTCCCCTCGTATCTTTAGCGTGAGTCTGACTTATAGGTATTCACAGCACCGACCGTAACTATCATATTTTTTAAGCAGTATGTATGTAGTACATACGAATACAAATTCCTAATCACTATTTATTTTGCCCAGAAAGCAGTCTCAAATTATCATATACCTGGATAATTAAATTATATAAATATTTCGTTCCTTAATATGATTTTAAGACTAGTGTCACCGTGAAAATACACATTTTTACGGAAAACTGATAAAACACAAACATAGATTTTACGCTTGATGACCTAGATGCAGAATTTTACCGAGTTTAAATAATATAAAGAATACTTGGTATTTAATATATAACAAAACTAAATATGAACTATCAGGACATCAACACCCTGCCTAAGTCTGTGTTTCCGTTTAAGTACAATATGGTGGTCTTCAAAACGCGATTGAATAATAAAATAATAAATCTTCTGGGTAAGCGCGCTCCATCATCGATCGCATAATCGCTTAACATCAGGTGAGGTAGTGGTCAAGTAGTTCGTAATAAAAAAAACTACATTTGCATGGAAAACGCTACGAATACAAGTACTATCATACGAATACGTTAAGCGAACATCACCTTAAAAAATTTTTAGAGCACAAAATTTTCGTTAAGGGTAGGTTATAGTCAATTAGTAGGCAAATTTTGCGTGCGAGAGTTGTATGCTCTAGTCGCACAGCGCGCGTCAGGACTCAGGTCGCTCGCTCGATGTCCCCAATATATATAAAATGTGACTTCATACGTTCCTAATAAATAACAAGCTCTATCTATTGTTATAACTTCCACATGATTTTATGATAGTATAGTATATGAGTTCTAGTGGTTTTAGTAGAGAAATGAAGTCATGTTTAAAAAAAAAATATGGAAGAAAATATTCAAAATCACGTTTTTTACTTTATACGTCTCTAGAGAGTATGTTCAACTTGATAAAAAATATTTTTTTTATTCTAAAATTTCAGTTTTATTTGAGTTACAGATTTAAAAAATAAAAAAAATAACTACAACCGCGCCTTAAGTGGGGGCAGTCAAAAATAATTCCCACGCTAGCTCCGCCCATGCGGCGCAACGATCCCCGCTGCACCGAACGAGGCGATGTGCAGCAGCGGCGCACGCGTCTCGCTTATAAACATATTTGTATACTTGATATTAGATTCGCGAACACAGATACCATTGAGACGATTTCAACTTTTTTTATAATCTTATTCACGTGACGAATTTCGATATATAAAGTAGTCGCTAAGCGACCAAAAGTCTCAAAAAAAAAAAAATTTAGAATAAAAAAAAAAAAAAAAGATATATAAAGTAACTTTGTATATACTGCAATTGATGTCACGTTTTTATTTTTATCAACATTACTAATATTTCTTAGTAAGAAATTGATTATTTGATTTACTTTTCAAAATTATTCTTACGGTCGACAGACTTATTACTTATTACCATATGTTCATGTCTGCTCGACTTTATTGGTATATATTATTGGTATATCATATTATACATATTTAACTGACTTCCCAATAGAAAGAGGGTTCTTAAATTGACTTGTCTATTATTTATTTTATGTTTGACCACACATAACTTTTTTACTGAACCTTACAATATAGAAGATTATTTGTTTGCTAGTACAGTTTAACTCTTTATTGGTTTCATTTTAATTTCATCAACACCGGCGAACGGTTTGCCAGTTACAGTCAACTTACTAAAAGTAATTTGCCAAAATGCCTTGACGATCGCAGTGCTTCTAGCAACTAATGTAAGTGGCAACTATGAATATAGATGAAAGTTATTGTTCAATATTGATAAAAACACAAATTTGAGATCATATTGAACCGATATCAACCAGTTATTTCAGACTGTTTAATTTAAAAAATTGTTTTCATGTCTTTTTTTTTAAAGTTTCTTTGCTATGTTGTTGCGTCGCAGTCTCCGTGTTTATAAAAAAAAACATACTGCACTAAACCAACATAAGTGAGACAAGGGTCGGAATATGATGGTGGTACATAACAGCCCAAACGGCACGATATATATTGATAAATGGGGTGTTTTTAAATTCTCCGTAGTAACGAAAGTAATGTTACTTGGCATCCGCGTGGACGATAATTTATGAATGAATCAACATTGTTCTCAGTATCTTGGAATGTGATTAATCAGATTACATGTTACACATCATTAGAATAAAGTAAAATACCATCAAATTGAATGAGCAAAATATTATATTATATTCGGTGAATATGGGTACAATTGACCTGAAATAAATGGATTTGATTTGATTTCATTAAATGTTAGTTGTGGGCAATATATTTTACCACGACTCGTCATACAAATATGAATTATAGTTTTTCATAACTGTGCTACTGTACACGTTCCCATAATAATATAAAGCAGGTTGTTTTTTTATTGCTATCATATAATTTTTGACTATTAATTACTTATGTTGAAAATATGTTCGTAATTCGTATACATCCTATTTCGTTTAATTTTTCAGTTACAGTGGTTAACAGAAAGGTGTTATTTTACTACCACTCTGCTTTCATATACCAACTATGGTAAAAATTAGACCAACCAGATATATATCTAGCCACTTCTAAACAGCAGGATAAGATTTTTTTTTACCAAACTTGCAGAAGAGTCTACATACGCAATTGTAAGGGCCTTAAACTTTGGGATATTTTATGAAAAAAACACACAGCTGCAGAAACATTGTAGGGAACATGTTATACAGGCTTTTTTAATGAAACATGGCAGACAAGTGAGAGGTACTGGAACAGGTGACTAAATTAGACTTTAAAATAAAAATAGTGGATTCTTAGAATGTTAGTAAGTGGTATAGTCTACAGAGGTTATCGACAAATTAAGTTAAGATGTATATAAATTAACAAAAAATCATTTATAAAATAAAAAATATATTGTTTTCAATTTATACAGTTTTAATGATATGCAAAAGTGTGCGTGAGAAATAACGAGTATCGGAAACAGAAAGTCAAGTTTTTTTTCAAGTTTGCAGTCCCCGTGACCACGATCACTGCAAAGTGTTTGAAACGTCAGGACAAAAATAATGATAAATATACGAGATTTAAACCGTTTAATGTTGTTTAATTACTATGTGTAACAATCGCGAAAACCTAAGACAACATTAAGTTAAGAGCCCTTATTCCAGCAAAGCCATTTTACAGCCCTTTTCTCAAGGCTGGTGCGGCTAAAGTATAAAAGTTTTTGTTTTTTAAATGATGCAGGAAGAAAGTTTATTGTTTTTGTAATTGAGTGCATTAGCCAAAACAATCTCTCGGTATGATGTTGCTACCCTTCTATATTTCTAAATATGATTACAAGCACTATCGCGTGCTAAGCGAAATCATATCAAACAAATTATTGGAGTACAAAATTTTATGTCCAAGACGGAAATCGAACGCGATATCGGAGGACGCGGGTTCGATTCCCGCCTTGGGCATATAATTTTGTACTCCAATAATTTGTATGATATGATTTCGCATAGCACGCGATAGTGCTTGTAATCATATTTAGAAATATAGAAGGGTAGCAACATCATACCGAGAGTTAAGTGTTTGAAAAAACACTTCTTTCGATCAGATGAAGTCTTGTAGTCTGGTTGATGGCCGCGCACCGTCCCCTATGATGGTTAAAGTAATACAATTGGAGCACAAAGTTTCGGCAGAAATGCCAATGTCCAGGTGGCTGAGATGGTGTTAAGCATCCGACGCGATATCGGAGGACGCGGGTTCGATTCCCGCCTTGGGCATAAAATTTTGTACTCCAATAATTTGTTTGATATGTATCTATCTATCTAAAGCCGTTCCGCCAACAGGGCAGTTATACAAATATAATGAACCAAGGTATGCATGCACAAAGCAGGTATACAAACTACAAAACTAAGTTATTTGCCTATATGTATACAATTATGGTTAGAAGGACATAATCAAATATAGATACCTACATAGTAGTCCATTTAAATGTTACAATTTAAGGACCGAATATTGCAATTCCTAGAGGGCGCAATTTTACTTTTGAGACAAATCTAAGTTTGTGGGGTCGCCACCCTTGTGCCCCGGCCACCATCTTGATAAAAGGGGTGAAAACACTTATTTCGCGATATCTCGGAAACGATGTGTCCTACAAAAAATTCCACTGCACATAATTTGTAGCAAATTATTTTTCCTACAAATATGTTATTATAACTTTTTGCCCTAAATTAAAAATGTAAGAAGTTATAAGCAAAAAAGTGAGAAAATTTTCATATTTTTTTCTTGCTCTATAACTTTTTTTTCTTATTTTACAAAATAATACCTCAGACCAACATTTTTGATTATCTTTTGACGATTTTTTTATTTTATTTTAATTCATTTAACACACTGTTACAGCGCTCCAAAGTTGACCAGGTTCGTCAATGCTCATGAGAATCCGGTCAAAAAGAAATGTTTAACTTATTATATTTTTTATTGTAAATATATTCTTAAAAAAAATTGTTGAATTCGTACAACTTTACTTCTTCATTCCTGTTTTCCTTACCATAGAACTTACTAAATTTAACTTACGGAAGGATAAGCAGGTAGAAAAGGTCTGAGTAACCGTTTGGGTTCAAAGGAACATCTGCCTGCTACGACTATTATTATTATACGTAGGCTTAGCTGTTTCTTCTATCTCATTTTATTCTCTTAGTTGTGCTACATTTTTTGCAACGTGTAAACGTATTGAAAATTGTGGATATTATTTTCAGTTTTATCAATTAACCTGCGAGTTTCATAAAAAAATCCTGAGCAGATCATCTACGACATTGTTCTAGGGTATTTTTTTTGTAAAATGTATAAAAAAGTTATAGAGCAAAAAAATTTATTATTGCTTATAACTTCTTTAATATTTAATTTAGGGCAAAAAGTTATATAAATATGTTTGTGGGCAACACAATTTGCTACAAATTATGTTCTTACAATTTTTTTATAAAACGCACAGTTTCTGAGATATTGCAAAATACGTGTTTTTGTGCCGCATTGCCACGTTGTATGGCAATGCTTATCCTTTGTCCAAAGTATATGCCAGCATTTTGGTCACAAGTAGCGTTGACCAGACGTTTTGAGACGTCTTTGAATAATAGTTTGGCGCTCGGTCCCCACGGTCCCAGCGTTTCGACCCTAAAAGGCACAAACATGTAACAACTACTGAGATTACTATATTTGCGCCTTTCGAGGCCTTCTGCTAGTTCAGCCGCCGCACCGGCCACTTTTTGGGTAGCAGGAATATGAGAAGGTGCTAAGGTATCGACACAGGTAGCGTCCCATACCAGAGGCCTTCCCATCCTCCACGGAACCAAAGTCATGCCGTCCGGCCTTTTACCATCGCCACGTACAAGGCCTAAGCATTTAGTTATATTACAAATGTGCATTTAGCCTTCAGTTTGATAATATCAATCAAATTTTTTATTGATATATATACCTGCAAAATACATTTTACAGACAATCCGTTACCTGAAGCCTTCAGAAAAGCAACTGTACATTTCTGTTTGTCCGACAATCAATTTCGCACAATTTGTTAGAATGTGTAGATAGAATTTGTTAAAAGGTAGAAGTAAGGATAAATGTCGGGAGAGCAGTCGAATGACACCTGTCAAAAATCCAAAATGGCGATTTCAAGACGGCCACCATACAAACTGCTCCGCCCCTGCTGAAGCTCGGCCTTCAGAAAGGGGGTGTAGTGAATATGAATAAATGAATTTAAATACATAAATTCAGATAATTTCACGTCAGATTTTTTGCACGTCAAGAGTAAAACATCGCTCTTTACCATCTATCTAATACCCTAACTAATAACCGAAAAGGGGGCAAAAGCGAGTATAATACATATCAACGATGGCATACGCAAAGGCATATTGCTTCAGATAGGAGGCCGGCCATAAAATTTAAGTCTTACTCCGCACAACTATGTCAATGCGTTGTCTTTTGTGAAGGTACTCAGAAAAAATATATTGTTTATACCGACCCTACAGAGGTGTGACAAGTGCAGGGCGATAATAATGTAAAGTTTTTTTTTTCAGTGTAAAAAGCATGATGCTCGGTGGCTTTGGCTATGGACTGCCGCGCAGCAGGTCCATGGTTCGAATCCCGCCGCTGGCTTGAGCTTCACCGCATGGTGGAAGGGCATTTTAGCGAATGCCCGCCTGGCTAGCGACCACCCTCAAGTGGAAAATCTGTCGCCAAGCACCTAACGGTGTGTTCCGGCAGCTGTCCTTGAGAGCCAGTAATTCTAGGTTAAGCCTGTTAACACCTTCGACCATATCATCACTTACCATCAGGTGAGATTGTGGTTAAAGGCTTACCTATCAGCAATAAAAAAAAAATTTATATACACATTTATACGTTTTTGTTATTTAAGTTTACCTGCTGCTCTGCTATGGATAGGTCAAAATATTTTTTTGCCTAATATAGGTATTATAATATTTAAATAATATATTTAATATTATTTCGTAAACGAAATAATATTAAATAATATATTTAATATTATTTCGTAAACGAAATAATATTTAATATATTTCGTTTACGAAATTTCCTGTGAATAAAATGTGCAAATTTAATAATACTTTATTCAAAGATTACTCACTTATTTTCATATAGTGGAAGAACACAGTCTAAATTTATTATATGAGATGGCGACTCCGACAGTTCTCCCTGTTCCGAGTGATCTCGGACTTTGACTGATTTATTATTTTTTTTCCTGAGAAAGAAGGTGCATTTTATGAGCACAGTCTATTTTATTATATATATGTACAGAATCTATTTATTCCACTCTATTATATTTGTATAAATCGTTACTTATATGTACATGTCTAAGTGATAAAATGTATATTTAAAAGTACCTATGCAGGTGACTTTGTAGATAATCTCTTGAATATATACCTACTTGCCTGATTCTGAATATTCTTTCATTTATATAAATCTACATTTAGTCTTGAGGGACATGAACAATGTTCGATGTTTTATTGCGATATACCCACCAAACCAAATGCTTTGATTTGCTACGCTTGTGTTATTATTATTTAGCAACACTCAACTCCATTTACGGTTGAACGTCAGCTGTACTTTAGAGCCAGATAATTTTAGTTATCACCTGTTTGGTACCTTCTACCACATCACTTACCATCAGGTGAGACCATAACTATACATTACCAGATATTATTATAGTATCCAACTAATCGTACTTAGATTAGTACGACATTTAGTTATTTTATAGCTCCATTACAGTACTATAGGAACCTAGTAACCTAGTAGGTATAGAATCTCTTAGTTCGATAGAGATAATATGTTTCATGAATAGAATAAACACCGAAATACAAACGAATATTAAATTTGCATAGGTAAAAATAAACTGAAATATTATACGCTCTCTCATAATTCTTGCAAAGTCTTTGTATCGACTCTTCTGCTTCGTTTTTTATTTTTTAGTTATCTTTATTTCCCATATTGATTGATATACCTACCAAGATACGTATTTATACTGCACAGCACAGGTGATAGCGCGCGAGCGATAGGTCCACGTCCAACGGCGCACAGCGCGGCACTGAAGGACAGCTCTTACGCATTGATTTTATTTCGTAATCCTAAGCTAATAAGGTTGAATATCGTATCTTCCGATTGACCGTAATCCTGCACAGAACTAAAGGTCGTAAGTCTAAAACACTATTTAATTTATTATGACAATACTAATTACTCTAGGTAAATTTTACTTATACAGCGGATAATAAACTACATTTCCTTTCTATGTGTGTTTATTATTAATATGTAACTGATGTAGTTTCCAAGAAAACTCCAATAATTTAAAGAAAAGGCTTCATTTTGAAAAATTAAAACTATCGAGTAAATTTCTTTCAAATGTGTTTCTGACTGTACAACTGATAGAAAAAGGTTTGAAATATCAAATATTTAAGTTTTCGTGTTGATTGCATATTTCAGTTGCTTAAAAAAACTAGTCGAATGAGAGTATTTTTTCCGCAGCCTCGTCTTAAGAGCGGAAACCAAGCCCGATGTTTTACCGGGTATTTTTTAATTTAAATATTGCGAATTACGTGGTCGTGTGTAATCCTGAGTGACTTAGTCTAGCTAAATTTGACATGCTTCGTTAGACGAGACGAATTACCAAAAATTTACTAAATATATACTCGTATTTTGACTTACCTGCCTAAATAATATGGTCCAGGTAATTTTACGTCTTTCGATATATCTTGATTCATCATCCATTTTGACTTCGTCGTATTCATAATTATGCATTTTACTTGATAAGAATATAATTTAGAAAGTAAAATTAAAATATTATGGAAACTTATTATAAAAACTTACGCTCATATTTATATCTAATATATGAAAAACACGGGTGTTTGAGCGTGAACTTACTATGAGTCGATATCGCTATCGACAATGTTTCGGCTTCTACCGGAAGCCTTCCTCAGGATTTTGAGTGTGGTACGTCCGCCGCGGTCGCGTCACGCTTCACCGCGGCGGACGTACCACACTCAAAATCCTGTCGATAGCGATATCGACTCATAGTAAGTTCACGCTCAAACACCCGTGTTTTTCATATATTAGATTATGGAAACTTGCTTGACAATTGTAATAAATATATGATGAGTCTCTGCAAAAATACTGTTAGTTGCACTAACTTATCTTAAAACACGACTGTATCTTTACGATACCTAAACAATAATGCTTAGGTATCGTAAAGACAGGCATAGATAGGCCTTGAGCAACACATTGACTTGGAAAAACGTAATTAATATTCATAATCGGCTAACTGTAACAATACATTCGTCTTGCTAACTAGACTACACTCATTAGATTTTTTTGAAGCGCTCATAAAGGAGCTTGTTTATTAGTTCTTAACCGATCAACTAGGCTTAGCAACTTTCACTGCGGTCATACTTTGGATGGGTGGTTGCTATGAGCATTTTACTACTAAGCGTTCCGTGCTTCGCGACAGCACGCGAAGCTATCGGTCCCAGTTGTCTTAAATTGTTATAGAATGGTGCCCTACACCAATTAACCAAAGCATCTTGAAAATGCCAACCTGGCTAGCTTTGAGTGGAAAATCTGTTGCCAAGCAACTAACTCAAGCTGTAGCTTTATGTTGGCTATATCGGATTGAGAAACCACTGCCACGTGCGACGATAAAATAAGGGTTAAAATACCTGTAGTAAGTTCAGTTTTCACAGTATTGTAATGAATAAAACTTTATGAATAGAGCAACAGAGTCATTAAATTTTTTTTTTTTCATATATACATAGAGTATTTTTTAGGATCACGTCTGTCAATCTGTCATAGTCCTGAAAATAGGCAGATACTTGATAAAAAAAACAGAATTTTGGTTCTGGTTAAGAAGAAACTTTGAATTATGAGTTGAATGAGTTGTTGCGTCAATCACATCTTTGAATTTTATATATATAAAAATGGAACATACGACAAGATATATAATCTGATCAAGATTTCTATATACGGGTTACTATATAAAAACAGATAGATAGATAACAATTTATTGTACTTTCTCATCACAATTAACACTACTTACAAAATATTTAATCTTAAAATAGTACAATCGGCGGCCTTCTTGCTAGAAAGCAATCTCTTCTAGGCAACCATAACCAAAAAAAAAAAACAATTTGATTAATATGAGGGTAGATTGTAAAACTAAGTAGGATAAGTATTATAATCTTGGGATTTAGTATATTTGCATACTTAAATGCCAAGATTTTGAACAGTTTTACTTATGGAACAGTGATTCCATCTAAGATAACAGGCGGCAGATCATGTTACGACCGCGAGATGCAGAGCGCGATCGGTTCCTGTAGTGATAATTATTTCTGTTATAATTTCTCTCATTTTCCATTTCTCGTATTTTGAAACTTATTTTGCAATTTCAGCCAAAATGTATGATGTGTCGCTGCTAGTACTCGGGGTGGCCTGCACTTCCGATAACTGTAGGGGACGAGCGGTTTCCAAAACTTTGTCCGCAATCGCAGCCAAATTTTCAAGGTCTTTCACTTCACTGACTGCTAACACACCTCGTACAGATGGAGGCAGGTGTCCTTGCCACATGATGCGTAATGTTTCATCAGGCATTTTCTCGCGAGCCAAGTCTCTCATGCGTCGTAGTAGACGGCTTTTGATCCCCTAACTCCATTTCACTCAAAAGTTTTTGAAACTGCCTTATTTCTGACTCTTCATACACCTTAAGTAATCGCTCCTTCAATATATCATATTTCTTTGTCTCTGGTGGCTTCAACAAAATGTCACTGACTTGTTGTATGACGTCTTTTCCCAATTTGGTCACAATAAGGTTGTACCTAGCTTCATCACTGAGCTTCTGCGGCCCGAGGATGGCTTCACACTGTACGAACCAAAGTCTCGGCTGGTCACACCAAAATTCCGGAATTCTTGACGAAACGGTTACCACAGCAACTTCTGCTGGATCACTGCTGACTTGCGCTGATGATGTTTGCTGAGCTTGTTGTTGCGAAAACATCTTAAAAGCCTCCGTTGTCTGGACTGCAATTAGATGATTTAATGTGTCCGATGTCAAGTGTCGGGGTCACCACTGTGCGTACTATATGCTACTGTCTGTATATGGGCTTGTCCATATACGGTGGAGCGATTAAATAAAATAATATTCACGAGACACGTCCGTTTATTGCTGCTCTACATGATTGCTCTGCCATACATATCTTAGTTAGGTAGGCACAGTTTCCATGTCTGATTTTGATATAGGTACTACAAACATACAATCACACAAAACAACATATCACAAAATTCATAACCTTAATTAATTAGATTTATATTCATAATATAAACAAAGGCATAAATACAAAATTTAACCTAGTACCACGGAAGAGTGAGACACTCTAACACAGGTATCTGCATCTGCATACTTAGAATGGGTCTCAAACCCATGAAATGTATTAAAGATTATGTTGTTTACTCGAATAAAAATATTTGTATTTTATTTGATATAATACATTCTACCTATAATTATGACTTGAGTTTTTGCTGGGTTCACTCTTAAGCCAAAAATAGTGTTCCACTTGGTAAATAATATATATAAATAAATAATACTTAAATATTGTTACAATATGCTTCTACAGTATCAGTAACTATTACATTACTAGTATATATTATTATTTTATTACTCTAATTATTATAACTACTGCGATACAATTGATGGAGAATATCGATTAATAGATCAAGCTAAATGCAAAAGTTTACCCTCATCAGCTCTCTTACGATACAAATAACTTTATTATGGCACATAAATGTATTTTAAGTGTAATAATATAAGTTTAATAATATTTGCAATAAAGTTAATTTAGCACCTAGTTAGTTCTAGATCCACAACCCTATTAGATATTATAACTAATATTTTTTTAAGGTTATTAATTTTACCGCACTAAAATCTTCAATCAATCATATTATTTGTATTGGATTTATTGTAAACACGACCAAAAAAAATAAGAGCACTAACAAATGTGAGTTTTTATTTATATCTGATACGGTCCTTTTTTTCCGTTATTGGGAAAATGCTTTTACGCATACGCAACCGCCGGGGAGCAGTTGGGTGATGTCGGGTTCAGGGTTGATAAGGACCCCCACTGCTGACTAAAACCCCATTGTGTTTTGCCGTCCTCGACTAGTGGCAGGGATCGGGGGGTCACTCGAGTGCTCTTACGAGTACCCCTGACGTTGCTGCCCGCTTAGGCAGACCCGGGCTCTGGGCAATACCTCCCCTGTCCCGCCTTGTTGGATGCCCCAGAACACAGGGGCACATCCACACCTTGTGAGGACCTAACCCTGATGCTCCGTGCGCCAGCTGGCTCCAAACCAACGCCCCAGGTCTTCTGAGCGGAGACGGAGTGCGAGCTCGATTAGCTCGCCTCCGTGTCCGTCCACATTCTACGGATCGTGAGAGAGTGGGGATTTCTCGCCCTCTCCAGCTCCTGCACCTCCCTCTGAGGCCACAGCCTCTTACGATCTCTCGTCACCGACCATCTTTACGACGATGGATCTAACACGTTCTCAAAACAACCAATGCCAAGCATAGTGAGAAGTTTAAGACTGATCAAAATATAAAACTTTCGTAACACTCATATCATTATAATTTTGGAAATAAAATACAAAAAGATTTCAAATTTATTATAAAATTATGTTTTAACGTTATATTATCGATAAACTAACTAAATTTATTTTTTATAGCCAAAGTGTCCAATTAGCACTGGCTTGCCTTGAGAGAGACAATATCATACTCAAAGTACACTCCACGTTGTTGTTTGTTTAGGGAGGACATAGATGCTGGCTACCGCCTGTGCGGTCGTCCAGCTCCACCGGGTTTTGGGCGAGGGCCTGGCCCTACAATAGCCCGGGAGGGAGAAGTGCCGAAGGCACTTCTCCCGAGACCGGCGTAGAAGGCGAAAAGCGCTTTCTACCTCCGTCTCCTGCGGACGCCGAAAACGTGCCGCTACTATAGGAGGGGTTGACAGCGAGCTCAAGGGCACCACTGTGGTTCGGACCTCGGCTTGTCTCGCTGTCGAGAGACATGGGGGGGATCGGAGCAAAATGCCTCTGTGCAACTGCAGTGTTGCACAATTGGGCCCTACTGAATAATACTCTTTGACTATTTGGAGAGCAATTTATCGTGACCTTGTTTTTGCCTCGAGCTCGCCGGCGGGCTCGGTGTTTGATTGTGTGACCTCTAATTACCTCACACCTGCGGATTTTACCTCGACGACTTGCGGATAACGCTAAAGCTGCCAATGTAATGGCTGCGATGGGGTCATCCGGGTCGTCTAATACCTGCCGTGGTCGGCGACGGGGGGGTTTGAAGAATGGGATAGAAGAGGCAGTCGAGTAGTTCGATGCCTGGACAACCAATGGGTTCGGGTGGTGGGGCGCTCGATCAAAGTATCGGCGGGCGCAGTCCTTATTGAACTGCGCTAAAGAGGGAAGGTTTAAGTCGCAATGCAACTCGGTGTTCCGGATATACCACGGGGCGCCGGTTGCATTACGAAGAAAACGGTTTTGGATGACTTGAAGTTTATGAAGGTGGGCCTCACTAGCATGACTAAACACTACTGATGCGTAAGTCATGATGGGGCGGATGCAGGCAGTGTAAAGTGTCTTCTTATTACTAAGAGACATTTTACTCTCTTTGCGAATTAGGGGACCAAGGCGACCCATTACGAAGGCCGCTCTGTTACGGACGGTTGTTATGTGATCGTTAAAGGTGAGATGACGATCAAGGGTGATTCCGAGGTATTTTGTTCTAGGAACCCAGGGAATGGGTTCGTCGAATAAAATAAGCGGTTTCGGGTAAGGGGAGCGTGTCTTCTCAGTAAAGCACATAGCTGTGCTTTTGGCTGGGTTGACCGCGATGCGCCATTTTCGGAACCAGTCACCGATCTCGGTGACGGCCCGTTGAATGACGAAATAGGACTGTCTGTTGATATGCCACCCAGTGGTGTAAATGGCGGTATCGTCCGCATATTGGGCTAGGAATACTTTGGGCTGAGAGCGTGGGATGTCACTGGTATACAGTGCAAAGAGAATAGGTGATAGCACGGAGCCCTGAGGGACTCCGGCTCTGACTGGGTGGGGGGAGGAGAGGGTGCCTTCCACGCGATAGCGAAAGCTTCTGGCTTTAAGGAAGTCTTGTAGGATGAGCACAAGCCGTTCTGGCACGCCAAATTGGTATAGCTTGTAGATCAAGCCATTGTGCCAGACTTTGTCAAAAGCTTTCGCTACGTCGAGGAAGACTGCTAGCGTAGTCTGGGGTTTGGGGTACTTATTGAAGCCCTCAATGATGTGCTCCGTGAGGCGGTGCACCTGTTGGACGCATGAGTGTCCGGGTCTGAAGCCAAACTGCTCATCTGGGATAAGGTGGTGTTCCTTAGCATGGGACTGGAGACGGTTTGCAAGTAACCGCTCGTAAAGTTTGCCTAAGGCACTGAGGAGGCTGATAGGGCGGTAGCTGGTGGGGTCAGATGAGCTTTTGCCTGGTTTGTGAATGCCAATGACATTTGCACATTTCCAGGTGTCTGGGAATAAGCAGTGGCTCATAGCAGCATTGAAGATGCTGACTAAGAGATGGATGAGAGGAGGAGAGAGGGTTTTAAGAACCCTGTTGGAGATGCCATCGGCACCGGGGGACTTGCGCGGTCGGAGGGCCTTGATCAGTCTCTCCACCTCAGCGTAAGTCGCTAAGGTGATTGGTGGGAGTTCAGAGGTGACCACAGAGCTTTTACGTTCGACTTCCGCATCCACCGAATCGAGGTGAGCTTGGTCAACGTGATCTACGTTAGGGGAACACTGAGCCTCTAGGCTATCAGCTAGGCACTCAGCTTTGTCTTCGTCAAAGAACGCTGGGACTAGTGGGACTGGTCTGTATAAGGGAGGCATGTCGTTGTGGTTACTTCCTTTCAAACCTCGCGCCAAGTCCCAGTAAGCATGGTGGCTTGGCACGAGGTTTGAAAGTTTATCGCCCCATTGTTGATCACGCAACTCAGACATGCGACTTTGAACCATGCGTTCTTTGCGGATGCACCTACTACGGTGGAGAGGTGATTGGTGAACGAATCGATCGCAAGGGTTACGTCATCTTTTGTCAGGATGTCGTCAGGGATCTTGTCTAGGTCCGGTGAACTGATAGCCTTTAGGGCATCGCCTACTTGCTTCCAGTTCACTATCGTCTTAGTGGGGCGGGGGAGGTCAGTCGTTGGGTCGGGACCTAGTCGCAGTATAATGGGTCGGTGGTCAGAGTGAAGCTCGTGAACCACTTCTATGGAGCGTAACCGGAGTGTTACGCCTCTGAATAGTGCCATGTCAAGCAAGTCAGATCGGTGGTCTTCCATATAAGGGTAGTGAGTGGGCTCAGTGGGCGCAATTATGTCAAAGTTAAGTTCTGCGATTAGGTTTTCAAGTGCAATACCTCTGGGATTGTTGACGTTACAATTCCATAGGATGTGCTTACTGTTGAAGTCGCCAATCAGAATGACGGCGCTTCCTAATGAGAATAGGGCTTCTAAGTCAGCTCGGACGATCGGCTTTTTGCAAGCTTGGTAACAGGATGCTATGACTATAGGTTGATGACCAGTCATAGCTAGGAGGCAACAAGATGCTTCCATATTAACAAGAGTCGGGGTAGGTAGGGGAATGCAGTGCAGGGACCTTTTGTAATAGATAAGAGTGCCTCCCCCACGGGAGTTCACTCTATCATCACGTACCGTTCTGTAATTGGCAAACCTAGGGTTCGCCTTCCCCGGTTTTAGAAAGGTTTCCTGCACGCATATGATATCGATAAGGTGGGTACAACAAAAGTCGTGGACGAGGTCACGTTGTCTGAAGAGGCCGTCAGCGTTAAATGACGCTAACGAAACTGAGTACGGTTTCGTGCGTTCGGTTGTACTACCCATAGTGGTAGTACTGGGGAGGGGCCTGGGGAACGAAGCGCTTAAGGGCGCTAAGTAAATTCGCGTGTTCCAATGTATATTGGATCACGTCCGCTGGGGATTGAGCGAAGTGCATCTTGTGCGCTAGCTCGCGGACTTCGTTGATGTCAATAGACATCGCCAGGTCGCTGACTAGTTTGATGTCCTCTTGAAGAGAGGCATCCATCAGCGGCATGGGTGGGGCTTGTGGCCGAGGAATGGCGCGGGGAGGAGGGGCGCGAACGGAGTTGGCAACGGGTGCCGGGAGCGCGGGGCGAGCCGGGGCCGGTGCGCGGGCAGGGGCCGGGGCGCGGGCGGGAGCGGGTGCGGGCGCGCGGGCCGGGGCGCGGGCGGGAGTGATGGTCTTTACCATACTGGGTGGTTTAGACCATGCGTTACGGGCGGGGAGCGGCGCGGGTATTACCTGTGAAGCAGGTATTACCGACAGCTTAGGGCTGACCCGTTGGTAACGGTCATGTGAGGGACGGGTCGGCCTATGCCTTGCCACCCTGTGGTTTATGCGTGGTGCTTTTGGGCAGCCGCGGTAATTCGCGGTATGTCCTTGAGCACCCCATAGAACGCAGCTGGGTGGGTCCGGCGAGTCCCGAGTGCGAGTGCACGCCGCTGTCGCGTGATCGCCTAGGCACTTGACGCACCTAGCGCGAGCGAAACAGAAGCGGGAGGCGTGACCGTATAATTGGCAGTTGTGACACTGCGAGGGACTTCCATTTTTAAATGGGGCTTGTACGTCTAACCCAGAGAGGCCGCAGACCTTTTTTAAATTAAAAATGGCCTTGCCCTCTGGTGTACGGTCTAGTACTACGAGTACTAGGTCATATGGACTGCGGTCCTTCCCGCTGTACATGCGGTGAACCGCATGCACTGGGAAGTCTTGTGCTTTAAGGTCGTCACATACCGCATCGGTATGTATCTCCTTAGGCACACCGCGAATCACAACGCGAAGGACTTTCTCCTCTTCGAGCGCATAAGTGTGAAAACTTATGCTCTCTTTACGGAGGAGCTTTGTTAGCGCTCTGTGGTCGCTACTAGTGGGCACTTGGACTTTAATGCCCTGCTGCGTGGAGCGGGCATTAGTATAATGGATCCCACGATCCGAAACTAAGCGGGACAGCATGTCCCATTTGCTTTTGTCCTGAATGAACAAAGGCGGAGGCGGTTTTTCGCGACGTGCGCTCGCGTCCTGAGGGGACGCGGCGGTTGAAACCGGAGCGGAGGGAGGAGACGCGGGGCGCGGGGCGGGGGTCGGTTTTTTGCCGGAGGCGGGGGCCTTTGCGGGTGCCTTGGCGGGAGGGGCGGAAGTGGCGCAACTAGCGGCTTTGGGCGCGCGCTTGCGTTTGCGATCTACGACGGTGTAACCGTCGTTATCGGAATCAGAGTCCGTGCGTGAGGCGCCGGCCTGATCTACCTCCATGTCCGTTTCGGATTCCGAAACGGTCTCGACAATGGCGAAGGAGGGACGGGTACTCGCTGACCTCCCGATCGGTGAGCGAGAGCGAGACCGTTCACGGGGAGGGGCTGCCACCGTGCGTCTATTGTCGGGCCTGGGAGCGGGCGAAGTGGGACTATCCTCTGAATAGGATCGGGTCAAGGGAGGAACGCTGGCCTCCGGGTTTGAAGTCCCGGAGGGAGCGATGAGAGTGTCCGTGAGGCGGGCATTCTCTTCCTCTTCAAGGAGTTGCATATGTGCAACGTATAGATCGGGGTGGCGGAGGGCGAAGGTCTGAAGGACCTGCACCTCACCGTTAGAGGGACGGGACTGCATCCTGAGGGGAATACTCAGGACGCCCTATCAAGGGTTTGAATTCCCTCACACACCTTGTGAGCTCACTGTGTGAGAGGGAGTGTGTACCTAGGGTGTGCCCTAGTTGTGTACCCTCTCCGAGCTTTTTTCTCGGCGGAGAGGGGTGCTCCTAAGCGCTACTCCGGGGTTGACTAGGGGCGACCCCAAGGCCAGTAATCCCGGAGCCCAGCTTGCTTCGGCTGACCCGTGAAGCGGGAAAGGCCACGGTGCAAGGTTAAACCAAAACAACAACAGTGGCCGTTGTCACCGTAGGGTGTCACACTGCGACCGCAGCAAATGGCGGATTTGATCGTTCAGACGGGTTTGGCTGACGCTACCCCACGCCTGAACGACGTCGCTTAACAGCACAAAGTGTGTTGTTACGCGACTGTTACTATGTTGTGTCGGGTAGTAAAGTGGTGAAATGCGCACCGAAAAGTGCGGTCAAAACAAGACCACCAGCCCGATATGATGTTGTTCGTCCGAAACAAGGGACTTGGGTAGGTGGTAATGCCTGACGTCTTAGAGCGCCTCTGCGCGCCGGCACGGCGAGCTCGTAGCTCACGTTGCACGGCGGTCGGTGGCTGCTCAGCTTCTGCACAGAAAACAAAACTTCGTCAGGACTGCGTATTCCAAGGCACTGGTCTGCAACTAGCGTCGGAACGATGACCCGAGTGAGACGGCAATAGTGCGGGGACTGAGTACACTCCACGCTACTTTCACATCACTTATAGACGTCGATGCCGTCGATACTCCCGCAATGGATGTGCGAGGGCATTGAGCGATGGAATAAATTCACCAATGGGATTGCTGTACTTAGCTAGTGCTAATAAAGCTAGTAAAGAAATGAAGCGATTCTTTTGGTGTATTTTTTCTTCTTACATAACTGCGACGAGGATGCGTAGCGAAACTGTGAAACCATATAACCTTTTCGTTAAAAATGTGCGAGGCAGCTAAGCAAGTCCCTTGCAGAAAATATCAAAATATATAAAAAAATATCTCATCCTTTTCTGTCGAAGCTGCGCTCAGTAAGGATAAAAAAGTGATTATTAGTGATAGATTTTTCCCTCGCACTTTGCCAAACTCCTCGCACATTTCTGCCGAACACGCAGCCTTATTCTGAAAATACGTAAACAAAAACTTTATGTTTTAAACTTTGATCTTTTGATGATAAGGTTTGTTTTTGTAATAAATACTTTAGAATATATATTTTTATCCAATATTAAAATTTATTGCTTTTATGTTATGAATACATTTTCTGCAAACGTAATGAAGCTTTAATGTTGAGACTTCGGATTTTTATTAAAGAGTTGTATTTTTAAACCAGTTTAAATTTCCACAATACATATTATAGAGATGTGATACTTAAGTGTGTTCAATCGCAACCACTTTAAGGTATGGTGTTTCAGTGCTGTTATTTTTGGGACTTGATCATTATTCTAGTCCAAAATATGTGCTCGAAGACTAAATAGGTTTTGGAACTTGGTTCCAATCAGTCATTTTAAAATCAACAATATATTTGTTTTACAAAGAGAACTTATTTATATTATCGTTTTATATAGTAGTTATTAATGTTATCACCTCTGCAAAAACATATCGAATGTTATTTCACATCATTACAATTAACATAGGTATGTCTAAGTAAATGTGTAAAAGACATACTCAAGTATTCTTGTTTGAAATTTTCACTTATTTTGTAAAAGATGTCCCTCGCACGCTTTTTTTGAGGTTTGTGTAAAATATTCTTCTATTTCTTGCAACGTTTTATCTTTGGATTCTGGTAAAAAGAAGTAGAGTAGTACAACAAAAATTGAAGCCGATAATCCGTAAAATAAGAAAGCACCATGCATATCGAATTGTTTGAAAATGAAAGGAGATATTTTCAAAACAGAGGCCATCAAAAATTCCGAAAATATAGCAAGTATTGGCAAACTAGAACTCTTATATCTCAAAGGCGTTAACTCTCCATACACTGAACAAGCCATTATCATAGGGCCACAACTAACTGTCATAGAAAATAATGTTAATAACAAAATTGAGACAATCTTATTCTCTAAAATCACATTCAATTTTGCTAAATATAGATATAAAGAGATGATAAATAAAAACATTATCCCTATGCAAGAAGAACCTAACAGCATTGTCCTTCTTTTTAAATATCTAGATAAAACGCAACCAACTTGCATGCTAAATATAGTCACTGCTTCTATAATGAGCATACCCATGTAAGCGGTGGATTCACTGTTCGTTATATTTCTGATGACGTCTATTGAATACATCGTACAAACAAACTTTCCCGTAAAGTTGTATAGTGACATGGTCATCATCGATAAAATCAATGGCATATAGAATGATTTCGTTGTTAATGTCCCTTTGAAATTTTTAAACGCATCTCTGGATGTTGATTCTTTGTCTTTTAATGTTTTAAGATATTCTTTTTGAGAAATTATCAGATTCCTCAATTCTTTTTCAGAGTCATGGTCGAGACCTTTCAGCCAGCGGTGTGAGGTAGCGCATTCTTTAAAACGTCCTTTCATTGCCAACCAAGATGGCGACTCAGGCCATACAACTGCTGAAAGAGCATAAGCAGAGAAAACGAATGCAATTATTGCTATATACCTCCAGTGACCAAAGGTTCCCGTTGCATTTGCTATCCACACTCCCCAGAAGAAGATGGTGGACTTAATGGTCATGAATATTCCGCGATAACAAGGTGACGTGTATTCTGTGACGACCACTATGAGTAGTATCATATTGCTCGATATCAGTATCCCTTGCGTTATTTCGCTAATTAGAAGCATTAGGGGACTCGTGCTGCAATAGAATACTGTAAAGGCGACGATAGTGCCAACGCATACAACCAAGAAAGGTATTTTTCGTCCAAAAAGTCTTATCACTGTAGGCAACGTTATTATCCATGGAATGGCGCTGTAGCCGTGGACTGATGCTGAAAATTCATAAAAAGATGATGTAGTATGTAATTGTATTCTGATCAATCAAACGTGAAAAGTGTATATGTAAAATGTACCATGAAGTTAAGTGATCAGAATTATTAATTGTTATTTTTATAGTGTAAATTATAAAAAAATTAAAGACGATTTAAAAAACAACGATAGTTAATATTAGTAAAATTAGATTTATACTTTGATGTATTCACCTGAATTAACTAAAATCACATAGTTATTATTGATAGGTAACGTGTGAAGGCAACATCGTCTAGTAATTAGAACTATAGGTCAAATATAACAGAAAAAAGAACAGGAATGAGGGTAGATGCTAAATTTGCCGACCAATAGTATAATTTTGCAGTGGCACAGATACTTAACAGTCTGTGCCAACTGAGTGGTTAAATTCATTTTGGAATTGATTCAAATCAAAGAAGATAATATTTAACACAATACTTACAAAGCCATGATGCCATATCACTGCTTATGACTTCAGTAGAGTTTGCCTCTCTTCTTATCTGAGGAATAAATACTGTTGGGGCCCCGTAGCATAATCCAAGCACGAAATATATAGACCATACACCACTACAAACGAAAAGCTGAAAATTTTTAAAGTAAATCTTTAATCAAACAAATTTTTTCGAATTAACTTATTTTGCTAACTTATATCTTGGGTTAGTGATAAAAATTTGGTCGAGTTGTGTCACATGTGATTATGTATATTGTGTACTTTTACAATACGAGTAAAAGCTGTTCCATACGGTTTTGCATTACTTCATAATACACCTTACTTTTAACCGACTTACTAAAAAAGGTAGAGGTTCTGTATTCAAGTATGTTTTTGTATAATTGTTGCGCTTTTAATCTGCCAATTATGAATTGAATTCCTAAGCTGGTCCAATATAAATTTCATAAACATCGGTCTAGTATTACAAAAATTACAAATTTACGGGAGGAAAAATTAGAATAATGTGCGGGATTTATACAGTAAAAGCTCCTTATTCGCGAGGTATACGTTCCGTGAATATGCCGCGAATACAGAAACCGTATCCACGGTTTCTTTACGGAACGGTAATCTTACTAATATTATAAACGCGAAAGTTTGTTAGGATGTATGGATGTTTGTTACACTTTCACGCAAAAACTACTGAATGAATTTTAATGAAACTTTATAGTAATATAACTTAGATATCAGAATAACACATAGGTTATAATTTGTAAAGATATTATGTGAATAGTCGAAAATATAACGATAAGTGTCAAGTAGGTATGTAAGAAAAAAATCAGCCATATGCGACCTTTTCTGGCGTGCGCTGCAAAAACCTTGTGAAAAAGCTTCAAAAAGGTGTCACACGCACATAATGTATAACGGAAATGTTTATCTTAAATTTACCTACCAAAAAACTAGCGACAGCATATTTCTATATTTTATGTGTAAGTCATTATCGCCAAAATAGTGAACCATATATACTATAAAAAAATATACTTAATTTATTTATAATGCATATTCGGTAGTAACAAATAGATCCTTTTCAAACTAATATTATAAAAGCAAACGTTTGTGAGTGTGTTTGTATGTTCATTACTTCTTCACCCTCAAACGACTGGACCGATTTTGATGAAATTGGGTATGATAGATAGCGATATAGATAACTCTTTATTGAAAACACCATAATAACACCATAAACTTATTACAAAAACATACATTAAACCGAGTGAATCAATGGGTGGTCTAATCTCTCAGAGCGGTCTCTTCCAGACAATCCATCAACAATAGATATGGTCAAAATATTGGGCGGGGTTTCTTATGGTCTTAATTATTGTATACATAAATAACTGCTGTATAACTTTTTCTAATGACAGTAACGAAAGAGAATGGGTAGAATGAAGAAATTTAAATTGTTCCTTGACGTAGCGCGGGGATAAAGGATTGAAAAGAATACTGTAAAGGAGAGATAATATTATATGACCATTCCGGCGACGACGAATAGGGAGCCACTTGAGCTTATTTTGAAAATCGGAGACATGATCATATTTGCGTAAGCCATATATAAATCTTATAAAAAAAATGTATGGTATGGAGGCAGATAAGGCGCTGGATTAACACATAACATACATTTTATCATCATCATCCATCACCACGCGGATGAAACCGCGGGGCGCAGCTAGTTTGTATATAAATGTAGGGGATACGTTCTAAGAACTCAAAAAAAACATCCTTAAAATTCTTCGAAATCACATAACTAAACTCATTTTTTAACAATACCTTTAGTAGGTACTACAGGTTACAATCTGGCGTAGATAAAATTTATCTAAAACTGAGTCATTTTTTTACTTGATTTGCCGCATTTAAAGGGTCTTTCAGATCGGCTTTTAATATTTATATTTTATGTATCGCAAAAGGAGAGCGTCACAAGGCAGCCGGCCGCATTTGAAAAAAAAACTTAAGGCATAGTGGCAATAAGACATATGTATTTCTTTTTATCTTTGTTTTTTCGGTGCAACCGCAAAATCCTTTATAGACACCTTATAGTACTCAAAGGATGACGATGCGTTAATAAATTACACCGATTTTCATATAATGTACCGAATGGATCCGCGAATAGCGAAATATTTATGTGTGAATATAGGAAACGAGTCCCAATTTTTTAATATCCATGAATATCGAAATCGCGAATAAGGAGCTTTAACTGTATACCATAATTCTTCTTCTCGTAAATTTGTAATTTGGTTATGTCATCTGCAATGTATGTATTGCAAAAATAAAAATATTAAAATCAGTCTATTTTTTTATATTTTTACCTGATAGGCGAGCCTTTAACCACTATCTCATGTGATGGTAAGTAATGAAGTAGTCGATTTTGTTTAGGATAACCTAGAATTACTAGCTCTCAAGGACTGCTGGTAGAAGACACCGTTAGGTGCTTGTCGACAGATTTTCTACTTGAGGGTGCTATCTAAGAATGCGAGCATTTGCAAAATGCCTACCACCATGCTGTAACGACATCCTTAAAAAAAAACCGGGATCGACGGCATAACGTACCCTACTCCACGGAAGCGTTCCTTAGTAATGTCATCAGCTCCTGATGTAATGGTAATCGCAACTTTTGTCGATGGTGAACAGTATTTTAGGCAAACGAATATGATCGTGTAAGCAGTAGGAATACTTTTAGTGAAAAATATATTTAAAAAACACGGAATTGTCTTCTAACAGTTCAAAGTGTTAAATAACTTGTGAAAGTCAGACTGTGATTATATGAGGTTAGTGTTTTGAATCAGTATGCTGCCTTTAACAAGTAATATCACACTTTTCAGTGTTGGTCGGTTCAGTTAATATTGCAATATTTATACACTTACAGTAATTTTAAACAATATTCATTAGCCTGTGCATATTCTTTTTTATTGACAGAATATCAAAGATTACTTGTCGGTACCACGAAATTTTAAATGCAAAGCTACTGACTAGACGGAGACTGACTTAGAACACAAAAAAATATAAGTTATAATTATTATTACTACCAACGGGATATTAAACGTGTTTTTGGGAGCTCAAAACTATCCAAAAATACGGTTAATATCCCGTTGGTAGTAATAATAATTATATTGTTAATGACCATGACAGTTTAGCGTCTAGCGGAATAGATAAGTATGTGTGCAAGCTGGTGTCATTAATTGAATGTATATGCGATACAATATATGAAAACTTTTAGACGCTATTTTAGATTTTCTGTGCTAGGAATAGTTTTTTATTTTGCAGTAATAATATATACATTTTTGTACCTGTCGCAAAAGCGGTTTCCATGAGTTTTTGACAACTTCGGAGCGTAATATTTCAGAATCTTCGGTCAGCACACCATCGTAGTTGTACTTTTCCATTATTGTGAGGTTTTCTCTAGTTGTACCATTCATTTGTTTAAGTTTTAATTCATTTTTGGCTCAAATAGCAAAACTGTAGTAAATTTTTCAAACAAGCACTCAATCGTATGAAACACTGAAAATAAATGATCACAAATTATAAAATTATATATGCGTCAGGACCGGTTCAATATAATTGGTTATCTACTTAAGTATAAGACACAATATGTTAATTACCGAGTTCTAAAATAGATTTCACCTTGGAGCATAATCCGCTCAAAGCACTTCTATTATTAGTATACTTATAAAAAAAACGGTAAAGTGTAAGACGGAAAACGCTCGAGATAGGGTTTCGTAGCGATGGAAGGTATAAAATTAATTTTGCAGGCGCTCGTGTTATAAAACTAATGAAATGAACAGCAAATCTCGGTTTATTCGTTTCGACACTATTTTCTTGCCCATAACTCAATAACCAGGCAGCAATGCTTACGTTTCTCTATTCTGAAAATATTCATTTTTATATAAAGGTAGATCAAATAGTACCAGCTCGGCCGTGAAGCCACGCTGTACCCGATGGGTATCAGCCAACTGGGCCAGCATGTTAGTTAACGTCGTTAACGTACATGGTCTCTGTTCTAGCTTAAATACCACACGTCCACTACCATCAGAAGGGTGCTAAGCCTTGCTCCTTCTGATCAAATCAGACGCTCTCTGACAGCTCCACACACCTCCTTTCTTACTTACCCAGAGAACATATTGGAGATTGCTTTTTTGTGCTAGTTTTTTCATCAGAGATGACATCTGTGCTCGTTGCTTCAGCACCCTTAAAATACGGGACCTACTCTTTTATATAATCTGACTGCTAGTAGACTGCAATAACCAACCGCGAATCTATAGTCCCCGAATATTGCAATAAATTAATTATTTATTAGTATATAGTTTATAACTAATTATTTATTGAATAGTGTTTGCACATTTCTGCTTAATATCTGATACTGCGGTTGATGCAGCACAAGATGGACTCCTCTCTACAGAGAACTACCACCTAGTATAGATTCCGCAATTGAGCAGTTCCCCACAGCAGAGATCTTGATACTTGGCAAATTCAAGCCCTCTACACTGAATGTCTTGGTTCAGACACCACTGATCATGCGGGAGATATGTTCATGTCTTCGCTTTAACATATGATCTGAGACAAATAGTTACCTCACCAATTCCGAATGTGGATGGAAAAAACCTTCCTTGTTAGACCTACTGCTGACTTCTCACTCAGACAGCTTCTCAGTTACCATTAACGCTGCTTCGGATCGTCGGACTACTACATAACCCAGAATTCAGTGCCGGTTACACGCTTAACTTGGTGCCTTTTCGTGGACTGGCCTTGCATGTTGCACTATAGAACTGCAAATTGGGCAGGAAAACGATCTTTTTTAAATTTAAGCCATGGGGCAAGGATGTTTCTCGGTTAATGATCCGGTATCCCTGTCGACTCTGTTGCCAATATACTGCTTAAAAATATGGAACTTTTCATTCCAGATTGCAGTGCCCATTGGTCGGAGTCCTCGGCCTTGGTTTGATCGCTGTTATAAAATGGCTTCTAGCCAAAAGCGATAGTGTTACCAGGCTTGGGCCGATTCACTGACATCTAAGTATAACTTGACTTTGAAAGACCAAAGGAACTCACCGCCAACTTTACGGTGGTGTCATACCTCTGTGCTGGATGTTTTTTTCTTTAGAAATACATAAGACGTTAGCATCGGTACTGCGGACTTATGCTCCAAAGTTGACACCGGTCTTCACGATACCCACATATTCGCCCACATTATGAGAGCTCTGGTCTTAATTAAACACATTACAAAATGCTAATTCTGACATGTATGTATAACTCTTTTTTGTAACACCACAAATAATTCTGTTTTACATGTTCCATAATGAAAAACTTTATCTCTAGCGATAACGAACTCGCAACCAAACCTATTGTTTACCAATTTCTCAACCTTAAAATTTTATTGCACTCGTATATACTAGTAGTGCTGTATAGAAACTAGGTTGAGTACGGTTAGAATATAAAATTAATTGATTAAAAAACCTGCCGCTTTCTCTTCCGTGTTAATTGAGCCTTAGGTAACGAAACGTAAACTTTACCTGACAGTCTTTTAAAAGCAAAAAATTAATGAACGCTATTTAATAAATTTCAGTGGTTTAGTACGAGTTTAGTTGCGCTACTTAACTATAATCGAACCAGGATAAAAAACAAATTTAAAATAGCGCCAAAAACATTACGAAATTCCTTACTAAAAATACAGCAGGCTAGAGACTTCAGTATCCTTGAGACAACTCAATATTTCGTAAATTTGGCAGATCATAAGCCCAGGGTATCTTGGCCCTGGGCTTAATATTTACAAACCCTTACTATGCTAACCATTGTTTGACATTCTCTCGACTAGTTTATTATGTAGTTACTTAATCATACCTGGGAGTTAAATTATTGGAGCAAATAGATTTGAATGTTTTTTCAATCTAACAATCTGAAGTAGTATATGCAGTATACTGGATATACTGCACATACTGAGTTTCTTGTACGTTCAGCGTGGTTCTGGCAAAAAGGTTTGGTGAATTAAACTGTGTACGCCATCAAATTTCAAATAAAAAAAACAACTTGGAAGTTTGGAAAGAAGATATTGAATTCCAATATTTCATTAACGCTTTTGAACTTCTAATATTTAAAACTTTAACTGGTGGTATGGTGTTGTTACTAAATTAGCTGAAACATATTCAAATTGTCAACAGATTAATATAATCTTTTCTTTGTTCCAGTAGTGTAAAAATAAGTAATTTTTTTTAGGTTTTTTTAGTTCCGTACTCAAAGGGCAAACCAAAGACACAAAAAATATTCTCGAATTTCATTTTAATTTTGCCTCCATACTTAATAAAACAATACGCTCCACTATAGCAGGTTGACGAAAAAAAAACTATCTTGCAACCTAGGAATAGGGGGTGTTATCCATTCCAACTTTTTGAGTACAGTGAATTATATTTATCATGCAGATCAGGGAGTCGTCATAGTTATTAACTTTAGACCATTTTTGCTGAGGGCCATCGCTCTCGCTCACTCGTTTATAACCTAGCGATATAACTATTATAAATCCACACTCGCTACTCGCTTATCTTCAACTCGTGGACAGGCTGTGGGGAAGGTGACTAAGGCGTAAAGTATCTAATTTTGAGGGAAGCTATTAGAGGGAAATAAACAAATAAATGCATGCGTATCATAGATAGTAATAACCGTGCCGGGTTAGAATTGCACCTCCCCAAATCATCCCGTGGGTGTCGTAAGAGGCGACTAAGAGAAAAATGGTGGAAGGTGGGTAGCAGCGCCTTCTAAAGAAAGGCCAACTTACACTGCGATCTCTAAGACGCCTGCCAAGCGTGTGGATTAGGGCAAATACCCCTTTAATAGGTGAGGCTGTGTTTAGCAGTGGACGATCCGGCTGTTACAGTACATGTCACTTATTTAATTAATTAAAGCAAGCGAAGCAAGCCTCAACACTATCCCACCACCTAAGCATTTTGTAGTACACTTTATTGAAAAATTATCACGCATTCAAATTTGTTTTTAGCATAGTAATTTAACTTCATATCGAGATATGTTATGTGCCATAAAAGTATAATTTTATAACCATTAAACAAAAATAACATTAACAATTTTGTATTCATTGGATAGATAGAATATTATTGTACTACTAAGGCCATCTGTTAGAAAACCAAAAATTTTACATCGCTGCAACAGAACTAAACTCAATACTCAAATGCATCGTAGTTAATCTTCTTAATACTAGATGGCACCGCTCAGCTTTTTGCTAGTGAAAAAGGCTCGTTATAAAGACTTTAAATGCTTGTTGGAAACTATAAAAATATTAATTTTAAAAGATTCCATTTACCTCTAAGAATAAAATCAAATTTCAGTCTCAATAAATAGACGAACCGGTCAAGTACCAGTCAAACTTGTACACAGATTCCCTCATTAATCATGTTATACATATTTTAAAAGTTATACTAGGAGCCGGTTTCCTATCATAAGTTAATTACTATTTCTAAGAATACACAACCAATATTTAAAACAAATATTGGTTGTTTAAAAGTTCATTTATTTTGGCTTATATTTTATCAGTTACATACTTTTTAATCTGATTACTGAAAAACCAGGCCTTAGTCCTTTATAGGTACGACGGAGGATCCCTTTTTTAGTACGGATCCCTTATGACTTTAATAATAATCAGCAGATGTCGCGGCAAATTGTTTACAAAAGATCTCTCAGAGCTTAATAATCATTGCGAATTGTAGCCATTTCAACAAATTATTTAATGCATTTTTAGAGTTCGTCAGTCGTTTTCTCAGATAAGAAATTGATTTATTTAAATTAAAAAAAAAAAACAAATAAAACAGGAAATATTAAAATATAGAAGAGGCACTCACCAGGTAGGAAATCAAAACTTGAACCACTTTTGGAGACACAGACCAATACTTTTACTCCACATTCAAGCACTCAGTAAACTTTTTGTTGTTTTTATACGGTTTTTATTGCGATGCATTCGCTTTTTAGCATATATCACGTCGTATTAAATCCAATGCAACAGCTGCACAGGACGCTTATAGCTCTCGATCTATATTCAAAGTAACATGTTTACTCGAAATAAAGACAATACGGAATAATGCTGATAGCTGCAAAGTACTTTGGACTTGACTATCGTCGAAATATGAAACGCTAGTGTTGTCTTAGGTTTTCGCGATTGTTACACATAGTAATTAAATAACTAACAAACAACATTTAAACGGTTTAAATCGCGTATATTTTTCATTATTTTATCCCGACACGTTTCAAACACTTTGCAGTGATCGTGGTCACGGGGTGAAATATACGCGATTTAAACCGTTTAAAGTTGTTTAATTACTATATGAAACGCTAGTTTTACAAACGTTTTAAAAGGCGGCAGGCCTTTGTTGCAATAACTTGCCTTAGTATAAACACTAGTTTATATACCATTTTTAAGCAGTTATGGCTTAGTGGCATTGGCTATGGACTGCCGCGCAGCAGGTCCATGGTTCGAATCCCGCCGCGGGCTTGAACTTCACCACATGGTGGAAGGGCATTTTGCGAATGCCCGCCTGGCTAGCGTCCACCTTCAAACAGAAAAACTGTCGCCAAGCACTATAGCACTATACGAAACTAATAGAACGAGGCCTGACTCCCACTGGGTCAGTTTTAATCATTTTTGTAAGGTTATGATTTTCTTGTGACGGATGTTAACCCACCGCAAAAGCCCCAGAAATGCTGGAGTACCACATCCGACACTTAGGTCAATTGATTCATCAGACAGTTGGCTAGCTATCATCTGACCATCTCTTATTATAGCACCCGGGGGACGCTCCTTTGCGATAATATGTCAAACGAAATATACGCTCAGGATATTATTAATTAACCTGATTTTTCGGAGAATAAACGCTATACAGAACTGTACTTTTTTTCTCAGTGGTCACTAAGTTATTGTGAAACTCAAATTCTTAGCCGTTAAGTTTGTTAATTAATTAAAACAATTGAGTCTATGGTTTTTCAATGCTAATTCGCAATCTTCATTTTACAACATGTCACACAAGGTTCGTCACACGATTGCATAGAAAGTTTTTCCATTGAACAAACCGAAACTCGTGTTGCCAAGGGAAGTGACTTTTACCAGGGAAATAGACGCTCAGGCAGAATTGATTGCGGAGATAAGAACGGTTGGAGAAATGTGCGGTGTTTCGTCTATTTGTAAATAAAATAAATGTTCTAAGAAATTGGTCGCTATTTTTGTGGGTCCACAGTTTATACCTCGGTATATACCTATATATATATATATAATTAGCTTCCTATCATTATCCTACTCAAGTCAGGTCGTTAAAATGTGTTTGCCTTTTCTACACAAAAGACAACGTGATGTTAGGGGGTAATTCTCTGATATTAGGTCACTTTGAAGATGGACTTCTCTTCAGAAGATCATAAATTACATTCATAACAATACTCGTATCATATACGTGTTGACAACAAATCCGGTTTTATCATAACCACGGTAATATTATCTATACAGTATTTTAACTTGACTCTGTCCTTGAAATAACTACCTACAGCCGCGCTGTACGTAAACATTAAATTTTAAAGTATTAAAAATCCGCATTATAATATATAGCTTATAACTACCTATTTCACTCGTGTCAATCACTTTCCTTAGCTCTATTCACTTTTTTTTATTAATTGAGCCATTTTTTTCGGGAAATAAAAGGAAATACTTGTCCATTAAAATGACACACATTATGTTCCCTCAACTATATGTAGATTATAAAATAATTTTACGTACTAGTAAGTAAAATTATTTTATAGTATTACCTTTCAGTTTCCAGGTGATCTAAAAAAACTCTGGATAGGTTTTTGACGAATGTAACCAAAAAAACACAACCACACAGTACTTGAACTTTTTTGGTGAAAAAATCACTTGGTTATTGTTAAAAAACAACAAACCATTCGCTCGTCTCTCAGGCACAGTCGCGACACTCGAAACTGTCTGCGTGCCGAGCGCAGGCTGAGATCGAGGCGCGGGTATAACTTGCGTTTCGTCCGTTTCTATGTAGTTGAAATACTGTATAGATAACATTACAGTGCCATAACTGTTCAAATAATAGGTATGATTTTAGTAAATAATACGGGGATAACTGCCAGCAGCTGCAAAGCGAGACGTAAACGCGGGCGTCCCGAGCTCTCCTCGAAAAAGACCACCGAATGTGGTTGAAACTATAGTCGGAGCAATCTGACTGATTCACGTGAGTTATCCCGTATTATTTATTAAAATTAGTGAAAACCACGTTAGTTTTTTAAATAAAATATAGGTATAATAATACTGAAGTTTTGAAATATTTTTATGGAACTCCTGCTTAACGATAATAAATGTTAACACCTAGCTTTCCCTAAATTGTAACTAATTCTATCCTTAACAAATCCGGGTTGATAATTTAAAGTTATCAATCGCATCCATGTGAAAAGTATTTAGTAAATTTTGTAGTATTTCCAAACAAATTGGGTAGTTGTGGTTTCCACTCATTTACTTACTAAAATGAGTGAAAATTACGTTAGTTTTTAAAATAAAATACGTATAATAATACTGAAGTGCAGCTATTTTGAAATTATTATATGAAACTCTTTCTCAATGATTACAAATTATAACACCAGCTTTCCTTCAATTGTAAGCAATTCTATCGTTAACAAATCCGGGTTGAACATTTTAAAGTTTACAATCGCATCCATGTGAAAAGTATTCGCAAATTTTGTAGCATTTCCAAACAAAAGGTCTAAGCCGCCACGTGCTGTGCACATTAGATTGAACTTTATTTAATTGATATTTAGTTTTATTTTCCATTATAAGCTTCTAATTCATCTGAATCATAAACAACACGATAAAACAAAAACATCATGAAATGGATTGTTTACGTTGTGGCCCGTTCAAATGTAGGTCAAATTCTTGTTGTGACATTGTCTTGTAAAACCTGTTGACATGTGAAACTATTTGGCATTAGACACAGATAAGAAATAAAACTGTTAAATAGCTTTTAAAGATAACAATGTGTGTTTCTTGCGTTTATTGCGCCAGCTAATACGCCAATTATGATCTAATTTTGATGATTCCTTTATTGGGTCGAGTATACCTTCGAGGTGGTCCTATTTAAATTTTATCATATTCGGTTAAGAATTTTTCAAATTATAGTCAACTATAGACCCGCCCCGGCTTCGCACGGCTGCAATACTGATACTAAATATAAATCTGTATTATCTTGGAAAATATTCATTTGAATTAGATGCTATATTGTACCATATTAAATGCACAATGTATTTAAGGTACTTAATTCGATAAGGATTAATGGTGTATTGCTTAAAATTGCTTCGTAAATAAGCAATTATTACTCGTAAAAAGCAAAGAAAAAAAATGGGTATTGTGGTTTATCCCAAAGAGATAGACATATATCATCGCCAGTAATTCTAGGTTAAGCCTGTTAACACCTCCGACCACATCGTCACTTACCATCAGGTGAGATTGTGGTCAAAGGTTTACCTATCAGCAATAAAAAAAAAAAAAAAAAAATCGCGGACCTTTTTGTGTACCTTATTAAGGTGTACAATACTTTGATGACATTATTTTGATCTATCTCGTGTTCAGACAGCGTTTGCAATGTAAGCGCATAATAATGTGTTTATTAACGACATCTCATTAGAAATATCTAAAATTATCTATGTTGTTCTGAGATAGCTTGTGATATTATGCATGCATTATACATGTAAAGCTTTCTCTAGAATTACTCTATCTATTTAAAAAAAACTGCATCAAAATCAGTTGCGCAGTTTTAATGATCTTAGCATATATAAGGACAAAAGACAGCGAGAAATGATTTTATTACAATGATACAATGATTTATTTGTCTGTGAATCTAGGTACAAAAGATATTCACCAATTTGGCATACAGACATTAATTAATACTCTTAAATTTTATAAAAACATCATTATATAAAACATATTACATTCGGAACACTTCTAATGACATTAAGATTACACACTAGGTACTACTAGTCGGCAAAATATATAATAAATGGCCAACTAGTGGTGGGCATTTGGAGCACTGCCCGTGAGTCTGCAATGACTTGTTGGTTGTCTAAATGATTTTATTAGAGTGTAGATTTATAAAAAAACAATAAGAGTATACATGTACATATACATGAGGTATGTCTCTTCTGCATGAGTCCGTATTGGTGCTTTCCACTGCAGTGTCATATACCTACCTGCCTCGAAGCAGTAGTATGCGAACACTATATTTAGGGGACAAAAGCAAGGGACCTAACTGGGTGAACGATACATAAGAACTAAGGTTTCTGAGTGAAGAGCGCAGTGCTGAGTCAACCAGGACCAGGACGGTGACACTTAAGCTACCGAAAATAAATAATAGTATTATATATTTCAGATAACCTTGAGCTATTTTATTGGGATAAGCTTGTGTTATTTTAATATTAAATTAACACAAGCTTTTCTTTTTTTTTGTTATTTTAATATTAAAATAACACAAGCTTTCCATGTTAACATTGCCCCATTGCATCAAAAAAAAATATTTCCACGCATTGAATTGTTGTCGCCATCGTCATGCCAGAGAAAAACGGCATCACTACCGCCATTTATCTGGCACTTTGGGACTTATAGACACTTAAAAGTACGGATTTGATTAGAAACTACTACTGTAGCGTCAACGACTTGCTTCCGATAGTCTTTCTCTATGACAATATGTTTACGTAATATCCGCACAGGGAATGAGTCGTTGATGCTAACAGTGAAGGACACTTTTGACTTGGCGTTCAGTGAGCACAGACGTTTGGCTATATTATATAAAGTTAACGAATAAGTATGTGAATTTGTGAAATCTATAATATAAGTTGTGGTGTATACAAGTGTTCAGTGTGGTTTTATAGAAGAGAAGATAACAGAATAATATGCATAAAAAAATATGATTTAACTCTCAATTCATTCAATTGAATATTTTAGCTAAATCTTTGAACGGTAATACGGTAATATAATGAATTATTATGATATTTTTATTATGATATTAAAATAACACAAGCTTATCCCAATAAAATAGCTCAAGGTTATCTGAAATAAATAATACTATTAATTATTTTCGGTAGCTTAAGTGTCACCGTCCTGGTCCTGGTTGACTCAGCACTGCGCTCTTCACTCAGAAACCTTAGTTCTTATGTATCGTTCACCCAGTTAGGTCCCTTGCTTTTGTCCCCTAAATATAGTGTTCGCATACTACTGCTTCGAGGCAGGTAGGTATATGACACTGCAGTGGAAAGCACCAATACGGACTCATGCAGAAGAGACATACCTCATGTATATGTACATGTATACTCTTATTGTTTTTTTTATAAATCTACACTCTAAGACTCCAGGGTCGTTGACTTTTTTTAATTATGTCATTTTTTTATTTCAAACATTCAATAGGAAACATTCAACATTCTAAGGGGGGACAGTGCTAAAAGAAAAGTGTTTTTTCGGTTAAGTCATTAGACCAGCATCGAGAGCAGACCGGTGTCCACTAGCAGCACCCGTTCACGAGTTGACACATGTGTCAGCCATCGCCTTCCTCAACCATTTCTGAGGGAAGATGGTGACCCGACACACAACACCGCCGCTAGACACATTAAAGCAGTGATAGCTCAGTGGCTTTCCATGGTTCAAATCCCGCCGTGGGCTTGAGCTTCACTGCATGGTAGAAGGGCATTTTTGCTAATGCCCGCCTGGCTAGCGACCACCCTCAAGTTGAAAACTGTCGCCAAGCACTTAACGGTGTATTCCGGCAGCTGTCCTTGAGAGCCAGTCATTCTAGTTTAAGCCTGTCAACACCTTTGACCACATCATCACTTACCATCACGTGATATTGTGGTCAAAGGCATACCTATCAGCAATAAAAAAAAAGACAACACTTTTCTGTGAGCATGACTGCTCCGGATACCCGTGCCAACGATTACAACTATTACACAGATTGATAATTTGGGACTACAATAAAATAATAAGAAATTTAAATTTTTTGACATTCTAACACCACGTCACATTTCACAGGGTCCATGTATACTCGTAGTCACCTTTAGATTACCAAACAAATGATAGGACGTTTGTTTGAACTGTTCATATATTATAATAAAAAAGATAATAAATACAAACTAAAAAAAAATCACAACTGTTTCAAATTGAATTATAATCACCTGTTACTTTGTAATACAATTACCTACTTGGATAAACTCCAAGCATTCTTATCATTGCTTAAAAATATGCATTACAGTTGCCGTTTTTATTTATGCGAAGCACTATAGCACGGTAATGTTATCGTAGATAACTTTACCGTGACTATAGTATACCTATAGGTAGAATTACATTTTTGTGTTAAAATGTGCTTACGTTTTGGCACACATATTTTCGTATTCTATTTTTACTTCATGACATGTGTTAGATGGCGAACAAAACTTATTTAATAATATATTCAAGAGGTAACCATTATAATTTATGTACACAAAGATTAATTGGAGACATCTGTTATTGTGAACTGGACTTAAGGTCGTAAGTATCTATTTATCAAGAGACCCTAAAATTTTCTATCAGAACGGTACCAGCCGTTTCGTCGCCCTATTTTCATAACACACATTATATCTACCAAGCTAGCCAGATCACTTACGCAGCAGTATAGGTCAGCAAATACCCAGTTTTCATTAATTTACATATTCCTATAAGCAAAATCTTGCTTGTAAATGATAAGTTCTTATATCACAAAGATTCCCTCTCAGCTTCGAGAACGTTGAATACTACGACATTTAACGAATTATTAAGTAACAAACTCCGTCCTCACAAACATCTTTAACTCGCGTGTTTGAAGATAAAGTTTCAGAATTAATTTGCCAAATATCGCCGTAACACGAGATTTAAACTTGCCACCAAACTTCGCTTGTTAAATGTTAATTGTTATCAAAGAGTATTTATTAATAACCACTTGGATGAGAGAAATATTAATATTAGTAGAATATTAAATATTGACTGTACGAACAAAACTGAGTCCTCCTTGTCTTCTTAGGTGTATTACAGAGTCACGCTAAGTGCTCCTATATATTTACGTCTAAAATAAACTAAATGCTCCTCGTGGGGTGCAAGGCCAGATTTTCATCCTTTATGAGTCGAAAGAGGCGACAGGAGGAAAAATTCCAGAAAGTGGTCACCAGCACCTTCGGGCCTTCTGAAGAACTGCGATCGCCAATACGTCTGCCAAGTTTAAGGGTAATGACCTTCCCCTTTGTTCACTGTGCACGTTATGGCTGTATATTCATAAAATAAAATTCGGCCAAGTGCGAGTCGGACTCGCGCACGATGGGTTCCGTACCATTAGCTATACAACATTAGACTTCATATTTTAAACTTTTTGTTTTAACGTGCGCGAGTCCGACTCGCACTTGGCCAACTTTTTGTATTTGTTATAGCGGCAACAGAAATACATCATCTGTGGAAAATGTCAACTGTCTAGCTATGTCTAGAACGGTGATAGCACCGTTCTTGAGATACAGCCTGGTGACAGACGGACGGACAGCGAAGTCTCAGTCATAGGGTCCCCTTTATACCCTACAATAGATACGGAACCCTAAAATAGAGTCTCCGAGATTGTAGGTCATAATACGCTTTATGACAATCATATTAGGTATGTTTGTATATACATAAACTTTCACAGTTTTATTATAACAGAAGTAGATTAGGTAATATCTCCAAAATTAATAACCTATCTCAAAACTAGATAACGCGGAATCAATTTTTAAACGAAATCTTGAGGTCGCATTACTTACTGTAGAAAATGGAACGTCGCCGATTTATTTTAACCGCCGCGCTGCTTCCACACCATTAACTTTTTAATCCCAAGATTCGTGAAAAGTACCAATGATAGCACAAGGACTTTATTGCCTCTCCATAGTAAAGTATATAAAGTGAAACGATACCTTAAATATCAATTTATAGAAACGTCGAAAGTGCGCATTCTGAATTTTATATCAAGCAGACTATAGTTTTCTAGAGAACAAGATCTTATACACGTAATAAATACCTGTCAGCGCCTATAAAAGGTTTAGACTCGGGCAACATTCTCAATGTATTGAGAGGGTATACGTGAAAACAGTTTAAGTAGAAAGGATAAGTGTATTTTCGAAGCATGTGAGAGAAATCCGACACCCACTCCTCTATTTACGGGCGATGGTGCGATAAGCATTTTCTCTTTCAATACCATCAAAGAGACTGGCCGCCTATTCAGGGCTTCGCCCGACAAAATGTAGGTACCTAACCCATAAAGGGTATAAGAAGGTTGCAGCGCCGTTTCTGACTTGCCTCACGAAAACAGTCTAAAATCTTATTTCAATAGAGTGCCCACATCGGGTTGGGACCACATTGAACTTTTTCATTATAATGAAAGGAAACATCATCCGATCTTTTTCAATTCTTGATGAAGCCCATCAAATCATTTGTCGCCATAGCGACGGGTAACTTCAGCTATTATTCCGCTCGGTTTATTAAAACAAAAGTGCTCCTAATTCTTGATCTGCGATTTCATGTGATCATTACTTTCCCCGGTTGGTTGCGTTGGACGCTTCGCTGCGAAGAGGAGTGCTTTTTCTTCGTCACAAATTAAATTTTAGTGAGCCACAACAAGGACCCTTAGTTATTATGAACCATAATCTCTCGAGCGAGGAGAAGCCTAAATATCTGAAAGGCAAATTGGGCGATCTCTCTGAGAGCCCCCTCGTAAACTTAAGCCACACGCAATTTTGTTTGCGGCTCTGAATCCGAGCGCTTGTAAACTTGATATAATGACATAACGTCGCGTCGCAGTCATTTAATTATTCAATTCGGGGGACTTAAAAACGACTAAAGAACTTAAAGTTTCAAATAACTTTACGGAGCGTTGAATTATGGGGACCGCTGTTTGTCGGGAAGTTTAATGCAATACAAATTTAATATAATGTTGCCGTTGAAATTGTTATGTACAGAAATTACTGTAGTTCCGTGCTAACGTCGAAAGTGGCGGAAGCATTTTCGCTCGTAAATCGAGAAAACGCCTTGCTTCCGTTCCTACCCTCTCCCTGATTAAATTCTCCAACATTAGCGCATTCATGGCACCAGATAATGTATTCAATCGACTCGCCTCACTCTCTCTTCGATTCATTGATTTATTCATCGGCTGCTTTTATCTTTATGCATCCATCAGGCACGTCTAGACGTATTTTATACCTGCCTTCATCAAATAGACGATGGATCAATGATTTGTCATTGATGAGTCCATTGGGAGATGTTCTCCAAGATATCGACGATAAACATATATATGTCGTATTATTTAGTTTCATACTGATTTAGAAAAAATATCTTTTCGCATACGGCACGTTGTATTTTCCAATGTGGTATTTCATATCTTCAACGTTTTCAAGTGTTTCAGACGAAAACGTGTGATTTTATCGTAATTTATACATATTTACGGTCATAATTATTCTATAACTGCAAAACTTATATAGGTTTTAAGCCAATAAAATACCTACCGTCTTTTGCATAAGATCGATATCGTATTGTAAACGTCCTCATGTGCCTATGTAGTACCTACTAAAACCAAATAATTAAAACTTCAAGACAAAAGATGTAAAAGACTTCTCATCAGTATGAGATTTCAGAAGAAGTCAGTAAATTGAAAATTAACAAAAACCCTTTATAAAAAACCTCTGATGAGACCATCCTGAGAGATGCGCGAGCTAAAGCCCCGATTTAAACTTCATTATCTTGACAACTTCAAGCCAGATATTTGTCAATTATAGTTAAGAACCTTCGCATTAGTACATCTTTCCAACAAAAAAGCAACATTGCAATAGATTTTGTCGTTCGGGAACAGCTATAAAAATTTGGGCTTAGTCTAAAATTTAGATTCAAAGCATTGTATTGGCATTGGAGTCACGATGCTATGACAGAAAATAACACCCACGTGCACACCTTCATACATAATTATTGTACTGTATCAGCCGGATCGTCCACTGCTGAACACAGCCTCCCCTATTAAGGGGGTATTTGCCATAATCCCCACGCTTGGCAGGCGGCTTTGTGATCACAGTGTAAGATGGCAGTTCTTTAGAAGGCGCTGCTGCCCACCTTCCAGTATTTTTTTTCCCTTAGTCGCCTCTTACGACACCCACGGGATGATACGGGGAGGTGCGATTCTTACCCGGCACCTCACGGGGACGGCACCTCACGGGGAATATAATTATTATTTCAAACGAATTGACAGAGTTAAATGTTAACGTACCAAAGTCCTGGTAAAAGAAAGAAATAATAGTATAAAAGCCGTAACTGGATAAAGTGCAATGAATTCGGCAAAGCTTTTATGTGAGGTGGGAGGGAAAACGCGGCGTTATGTTAATGTGTGCCATGCATAATATTCGGCCGGAGATCGGCGAGTCGATGTTTCGACCGCAAATCAGGGGTAAATCTGATTTTGGTTCATTGGTAATACAGTTGTGGACGCAATCAAAATGGCGATCGTGACCTTATGGTGCCGAATGCCAATTAACTTGCAATATCGCCGGCCGGGCGGAGTGCCGGTGTCGTTATGTCAGGAAATAAAGTTACCGAAAATAATAGCACCGAAAGACTGATCAATTGCTGTCTTTAGTGATGAATTCAGAATAGTTTTATACAAAAGTAATGTTTTTTCTGCTAATCTGTTTTCTATTGTATAGTCAAGCTATAATGTAGACAAAGGTACATAACAGTAACTTGACCTTTACAGAAAATCAGGTTGGACAACTTAGACCAACTTTCGAGCCGAGACTGATTTATTTTTATGAATATATTAAGTGTAATATATTATATATTATATATTAATATATTATATATTATTACATATATCTCATCACGCTTTTACATATCTGATGAAAGGGTGTAGCTACAGGTATTTCAACACCTACGTTTGCCAGATGTTTTGATTTCATATGGAAGTGAGCCTAAAATTATGATTATTTTTTATATTAATTGATTCCATATTTTTCAATCACAATGGGAAAGTGCATGCCTACGTACCTACAGGCAAAAAACAATACTTCCATATTGTTCAGTACATAAATTCACGATAGACTATCCATTCACTTTATAAAACATCACTTGGAACATGGAATAGCAGTAAAATATCACTGAGCACAAAAGTTATTTTTGATTTATATCTGAAACGCTTAGAGTGAGAGAGCTAATCTTATTTTTCTTATATTCCATGTTTCTTGCCATTTCCTTTATAATTAATAGTAAAATATAGAAATTGATAAAATGCACTGCTCGTAAAAGTATATAACTCGTAAAAGTATATACTTTTACGAGTTTACAGTACAGTAGATACTGTAAGTACAGAATATTGTATAGGTAGGAGGTTATATTATATTATAACCTCCTAAAGAATAAATATGTATAATAATATAATCTCCTAAGAATAAATATGTATTTAATCGTTGATAGCCTATCATTTAATTCTTATACATAATTTTTTACAATATTCTGTACTTACAGTATCTACTGTACTGTACTGTATCAGCCGGATTGTCCGCTGCTGAACACAGCCTCTCCCATTATAGGGGGTTCGCCATAATCTCCACGCTTAGCAGGCGTCTTGAGGATCGCAGTGTGAGATATCAGTTCCTCAGAAAGCGTTGCTGCTCACCTTCTGGTGTGTCTGGTGGTTACCCTTAGTCGCCTCTCACGTAACCCACGGGCAGAAATGGGTGACATTCTAGCCCGGCACCCCACTAGGCCGGGAGTCAGTACCTACTGAAGTACCTTTATTATTTTTACTGCCTATAGGCTAGTCTTTGGCTGGAAATTAAGAAAGTCATTTTAATTTCTGCACTACAACCAAGCAATGTATGATATGGTCGTAGATGATAAACGATTTTCTACTCAAGGGTAAAATTTTCGAAATACGTCAAACATTTTACGAATGTATTTAAAGATGTTGTCAGGATTTCAAGGTATTCCATATCATATTTAGATACATAAAAGTTAGTGTATTATTTTTTCAACGTTTCAATATTCCTATCTTTTATAAAATTAGCTCATCAGTACTAATATTATAAATACGAAAGTAACTCTGTCTGTCTGTCTGTTATGCTTTCACGCCAAAACTACTGGACCGATTTAAATGAAATTTGGTATGGAAATAGTTTGAGACCCGGGAAAAATAATAGGATAGTTTTTATCCAACTGCGCAAAAAGAGGTTAATGTTTATGGCGTGATAACCGACATACGCGTGGGCGGAGCCGCGCCCGTTAAGCTAGTACTAAATAAAAATTGCGTAGTCGTAAATAAAAGGAAAAACGCGTCGACCTCTCTTTTCAATAAAGAATGAATCATTAAAATCCGATTACATTGTAAAAAGTAATGCGTGGTTGTAGATGTTCAATAATACACATAAGTCGACTTGAGGTCGTCGTTCTGTTTTGTAAAAATAACAATATTATTTATAGGCTCAGACAAACAGAAGTTTTTGATTTGTATGAGTTTATAGTTGACACCTACAGAGTCACAGCTAAAATCTAGTACCTATTCGACACAACCACACAGATACATCAACGCGTAAGTAATTACATATATTACTCTATGTAATAAAAGCACTTGGACAATCTATAAGTCATATCAGACTCACAGGTAGTCCAAATGCTCCAGCCCACTATCAGTCAGCAGGGTGCCCAGCATGATGTCTGCTGTATGTATGTACATGCTCTATATATGTTTGTTACCTTTTTATACCTAAACGGCTGATATTATCTTTATATAAATATGTGGAGACGGTGAAAATCATCAGGAAAAGCAAGCAAGTGCAAAAGGAGCAGGGCTACTTCTCTAAACATTACATAGGTAATAACCAAAGGTGATTCGTGGTATCACCATTTTTTAGGGTTCCGTACTCCTGACAGGAAACCCCTATATTTTTACAATATCATCACGCCAGATAACGTCGGCTTGGGATTCTGAATTCGGTCCCGACTTCAGCAGTGTAAGAACCAGCTGCGGAGCTTGTAACCAGCTGCGATCGAAGACTATTCCTGACGAGTTTTGCCGATAAATGTGAAAAAAGATATAAAAAGTAGGTAAGTAGTAAGAAAACAATAAGAAAGATACCATCAAAACAAGACTTTATAGCCATAGATAAATGAATAGTAGGTATTTATCTGACTGCAGCGGACGTTGCTTAACTTAGCTGATCGATTACGAACGTCTAAGCAAACGCTTCGCTACGAACGTTTTTATCGGTTTGACAGACATATTGTTTTGCGTACTTATTATCTTCTTATTTTTGTAGCACGTATGTGAGGTCAGTAACATTTAGTTTTCTCAACAATAATAAGATAGTACAGAGCCCTGTATAGCAACAACCTGCGCACGTGATTAGTACCATGTTGCTTTAGTGGTGGATACATTCCCTTCAACGCATTTTACAATATACCGGCGGGTATGGAACGGCCGAAGTAGCAGGCAACGGGGCTACTTATTTGACCTGTCGCAGGGGGACCTTGGGCGTCGGAAGCGGGGTTGTCTGACACCCATTTGCGGGCTTGGTTCCTGGGTAGTAGCAACGTGCCATGTGTTCTGGTGCGTCGTGAGGGGTAGCACCCCAGGAGGGGTCCGGACAACCGTGGCGGGTTCGTGGTTGAGAGCTAAAGCGTCCCTGCGGTCCCGCCGAGAAGCGGTAGAATTGGAACACCGTGTGTTATTTAGTCTGTAGGGGCACTTGCTGCTGTGGGAGTAGTTGGTGTCGAGCCTGACATATCCCGGCCACCTTCCCGAAGGTGGACGGGAATGCGTAAATGCATTTTTCACGCGTAAATAAAAAAAGGCGTTGACACCGTCTGCTAGCAGAAACTAGGGAATCAAAAACTAATCCACCAGCTGTAAAAATCCAGTATACTAATATTACAATCTATGGTAATATTATATTACAATCTATGCCAATATTATGAAATAGAATGACTACTTCTATTTCATAATAATATTAGCATAGATTGAAATATTAGAACTGAATTTTTACAGCTGGTAGATTAGTTTTTGATAGCTATCTTACCTAATATTGGTAATTGACGATACGATCAAAGATGTCCTTAGCCTAGAATGGGCATTGGGAAGTAGCTCTCAAAGACTGCTATCGAGCACACAATTATATGGCGACAGATTTTCCACGGGTATATGGTAACATTAGCAAAAAACACCACCAAAGGAATATTTATATATATATTGTTCGTAATATACTGGCGGGTATGGAACAGTTGATTATTCTGTTTTTGGTTTTCGCGATTTTGATACATAGTAATTTAACAACTTTAAAAGGTTAAAAACGCATATCCTTATCATCATTTTTATCCCGACGTTCAAACTCGTTGCAGTGATCGGTCACGGGGTTAGTCACCCTGCGTGACCGTGTGGCTCGTGAGAGTCACCCATGTCACACATGTTATATACGTAACCTGAAGACTGTATGGTACAGATAATATATAATATATTTTCATAGGTATATTTTGATTTGTGCCAGAACCTCGAAGACTTGAGACAGGCGTTAATACCGTCTGCTGGCAGCAACTAGGAAAATCAACCATATTCATCTCATAATATGACTACTTCTATTTCATAATAACATTAGCATAGATGTAATGGATTTTTAATAGCTGGTAGATTCAATTTTGATTGCTATCTTACCTATTGGTAATTGACGACACGATCAATAATGTCCTTAGCCTAGAATGGGCATTGGGAAGTAGCTCTCAAAGACTACTACCGAGCTGACAATAAGTGGCGACAGATTTTCTACTGGTATATGGTAGCATTTGCAAAAAACTACCAATAAAGGAAAGTAATAGTTCGTTATATAGGTATTTTTATTAGAACTTTCGTAAGTAGTTAACAAATTTAATAATATTGTCACCGATTTCACTTACGTTAAAAACAGTCGAGTAGCATAATAACATAAACAATGCACCTGCGCCGGCGCCGCGGCGCTGACGTCAGAGAACGCGAGACGAGCAGCGGCGCCTGCGGCCCGCTCTGCCGCCGCCGCCGCCGCCGCTCTGTCGTCGACGACCGACAGTGCATCACTAGGTAATCTGTGCAGTGCATGCGCGGACGCGGTCGGGAGCGCACGTACTCCATGAAGAAACGACTCTGAAAGTCGCGAAACCGGTCGAGATCGAGCTACTCGACTGTTTTTAACGTAAGTGAAATCGGTGACAATATTAATAAAAATATAGGTTTTATTCTTGTTACCAGATAGGTACGAATATTTTCACACATACTAGATCAATGAACAGAGGAAACTATTTTGTGTCCAGGCAAACGTGCCTATATCTCGATGTGTCCAGGTTTGACTTTTGACAGTCCTAAATCGTTAAATTTCACTAACGCAACGCAAGCTATGCCGCTGATAAAAGCTGGGTTGCTAGTCGTCTATAGTTATCCTACTGATATCTGATACTTAATATTGCCAGTGTATTTGTTGCCTAATCACCTCCGTAAGGGCTAAAGGGATTTGATACATAATGTATATTCTTTTTGACATATTATCTCAAAGCACGATGAAATCTTACACAGCCAATATCACGGGCAGAATCTAATAAATACAATACTTGAATTCGAAGTATATCGAGCACCTTTAAAACTTGTAAGCAACTTTTCGATTCCTAAACTCGGAAAATAAGATTGGGCCGACGCCAGTGGTAATGGCTTTGTTGTGTACCGGTATAGTTTGACGGGTAACTATTTCACTTCTAGGATATTCCCGTGACATTTACCGTAGCTTGTACATCTGCTCTACATCATACTTCCAAATTGCTTTATTCCTTACTCCTTATAAGTTGCAAACTCTGTTTCTAAATTATTATTGCTTTAATATTACAGTAGGTGTGACTTAACTTTGTATATAGGTACTGTAGCCCCTGATGGCATAGTGGGATCCCGACGAAAAGTTATAAAAAAGTTTGAACCTTGTCTTTGTGTGTGCCTGTACATCTAGAGAGTACTACGAGTTCTCATTTGATCGAAGAGTCTGATCGAGAGTGGCATTGTAGTTCCAAAACAGTTAAACCACTTTGATGATGTTTTATATTACTCGAAAGCTGTATATCAGAGCTGTGTTTCTTTACCATGTTATACAGCTGTTTACAATGTATTCAAGAAGCATAGCATCAAATACATATATATACCATAGCATTAGTAAACGTATTTTGTTAATAATTTTCGAGTATATAACTACACTCGAGAGCAATGAATCCGGGTCACTTAAAGAATCCTAAAAATCTCGGAAACTAAAAATGCTAGGTTAATGCAATAAATTGTATTTAATAGACAATGTAATACTCCTTAAATGAAGGTATTAAAACTTCTTAGTTATTGTAAAGTTATATCATAAAAAAATCAAATTTGAAAAAGGGCCACTTTCGAAGATGGAACTACGAAATTACAGCATTTGGTTTTGCTTTTGTTTGTAATCTGTCATTTATGTGGGTACATAAACCATGTTGATAGTGCTCTATATTCATTATTCAAGCTGAAATTATGTCCCTTACGCCTGAAGAATGCACCAGAATACTTACAATGCTGGAAACCGGCCGGAGTCAGCGCGATACAGCCAGGACTGTCGGTGTGTCGCTGTCAACAGTACAAAGAGTTCTCCGACGTTACGAAGAAACTGGTTCTAACCTACGCAGACCAGGAACGGGCAGAACCAGGTGTACCACAGCACGAGAAGACCGATACTTGGTGAACACCATGCTTCGAAATCGCTTTCTCACAGGAACTGAACTCACCAATCAGTTTCGACGCCTCGGAGGAAGTAACCCAAGTGCATGGACAGTAAGATGTCGGCTTGCTGAATCTAACTTAAAACCCCTTAGACCTGCAAACGGCCCTAAACTGGAGCGTGGGCATCGTATTTCGAGACTAAGATATGCCCAGAGCCACGTAAATTGGAGTATTGAAGATTGGTCAAAAGTTATGTTCTCCGACGAATCAAAATTTATGCTCTACAAGCACGATGGAAGACACAGAGTGTATCGAAGACCAGGGGAAAGATTCAAGCAAGCATGCATCGAAGAAAAAGTAGCCTACGGTGGTGGGTCTGTACTTGTGTGGGCCGGAATTTCTTCTGAAAGTCGCACAGAGCTGGTGATCATAGAAAACGGCTCTTTAACTAGCGTAAGATATGTGGAAGAAATCCTCAATGATCACGTTGGTCCATTTATGGTCAATTTAGGTGAGGATGCTATATTTATGCATGACAATGCCCGACCTCATACAGGTAGGATTGTGAATGACTACCTTCAAGAGATGAACATTACTCGTATGGAGTGGCCAGCGCGCAGCCCGGATATCAACCCGATCGAGCATGCTTGGGACGAGCTAGGCAGATGCGTAAAACAACGAAACCCTCCCCCAATCACGCTTCGTGAGCTCAAAATTGCTCTCACAGAGGAATGGGAGAATATTCCCCAAAATCGTATAAGGAACTTGGTGTACAGCATGCCAAACCGCGTAAACGCAGTAATGGAAGCACGAGGAGGCAATACGAAGTATTAAAATTCAAGAAAATCGTAATAAAGTTCAAAAATTTCATGTTTCCTATTTTTGTTTTAAGGAGAGATCAGCAGTTTTTTTCTTTATGTAATTTTGTGTTAATAAAATGTATGGTGACTCATATTTTTTTTACTTTCATTTAAGGAGTATTACATTGTCTATTAAATACAATTTATTGCATTAACCTATCATTTTTAGTTTCCGAGATTTTTAACATTCTTTAAGTGACCCGGATTCATTGCTCTCGAGTGTATATTCTAATAAAATATTCTACATCTACAAGATGTTACAAATAATATGATTTTTCTAATATTTTTATTGTCATAAGATAAACAGAAATAAAATCTTACAAGCTAACACACTCTGACATACACACTTGATGTGATCATGAAGACATTTTTCTTCACAGTTGAACAATGCCTGCTTTGATTTTTACTAAAAGAGCATAAAAAAATATTTACATACCGACAAAGCATGAAACCATAATATAATTTTGTCACTTTTTTTAAAACATTGTTTCTTATTTATAATTTATTACAAAATGCATCTGATTCTAAATATCCGATCTTAAGCATCTTGCGCTCGGCCATACAATTAGTGCTTCAAGGTTATTTGTGTAGTCCCAAATCTCAGTCATTTGAAGGGATCGAGTAGGGTTTAGGGTAGAGGCTCGCTCATATATGCCTTTGACCACTATCTCACCTGACGGTAAGTGATGATGTGGTCGAAGATGTTGTTCAGGCTAACCTAGAATTACTGGCTCTCAAGGACAGCTGCCGGATCACACCGTTAGGTGCTTGGCGACAGATTTTCTACTGGAGGGCGGTAGGCGGGCATTCGCAAAATGCCCTACCACCATGCGAATAGTGCTATAGTTATAGATAGAATAGTGCTATAGTTTGTATTATACAATAGTATGATCATAGTATAACGTAACTTACACTTACATAAACCTTTTCTAGCACATAATACGCACGCTGAATTTAAATGAAGCCGTTGATGTTTAAAGTAAATTTTCTAGAAATTATCAATTTGACACTGAAATCTTTCTTGATCTCGCCCCTTCATTATATCTCTGACATTTTATTTCTATTTTCTAGTAGAATTACTAGCGCTGAAGTACTTTATTCCTGTTCAAAAGCTTCTTAGACACTGTCGTTATATCGGAGAATATAATTGATCTTTTAAAATGTCAAGTAGGATTCAAAGTAGCGGCACAAAAAACTTCAAAGCCAGAGGTAAAACGGGTGAATTTATAGGCTAAGTTTTATCTACTGATTTTTTGTTATTATTAGCATACAGTAAAAGTTAGTTAATCACAGTGCTATTTTGCACAAAAACCTTTTTGTAGCTCTATGGGATTCGATTTGAAATCCTTAAGATGCAAATCTTACTATCATGAGTTTTTCATTAACAAAATATTCTTTAAAACAAAGTACCTAAGAAAAAATGGAAGATTACAAGTTTTAATAAGACATATATAAAAACTTGATTCTTCTTAGACGTAGTGAAATGAAGATAGACATAAATACTTTAAGAACTCTGCACAATCAACAATCAAATCGCTAACCTCAAGAGGCTTTCCTCGAAAACTCGGCTTGCCCACAACTGTGGGTTATTATTAGGCTGTTGCGAAAGTTGATTAAAGAAACTTTAACTCAATATCCGGTAATAATCGTTTGTTTATATGTTTTCCGAAAATCATTTCTGAAACTTAGATCGTTATCACCTTTTACCGTATTACATAAACCTTCACATACATGATGAACGACGCGGAATCCAAAGCAAGTTTCAAGAGAAAAGTAACATACGTTATGTTCTAATGAAACTACATAAAATTGTTATAATAAAATACTTGTGCTAGATCAAACCGACCCCAGACCAAACTAAAAGCTTATTGTGTATAATTCATACGTACTTAATTATTATTATCAAATAGTGGCACTATTAAGATATTCGAATGCATAAATATCGCATAAAGTTAATCGAATTATTGATAGGTAGGTACTGCTTAAGCATAAGGTAGACTACAGATCAGATACTTAATGTGATTACAGCAAACGTTATGTGATTCACGTGAAAAACTTTTCAGTTTCTTGCAATGTTTTATCTTTTGATTCCGGTAAAAAATAATACAATAAAATAACGAATAAAGAAGTTGACAATCCATAAAATAGAAAAGCTCCATGCAAATCAAATAATTCAAAAATAATGGGCGAAATTTTTAAAACTGAAGCCATTAAAAATTCTGAAAACACAGCCAGTATTGGCAAAGTAGAACTTTTATACCTTAAAGGTGTTAACTCTCCATACACTGAACAAGCCATTATCATTGGGCCACAACTCACAGTCATCGAAAATAAGGTTAATAATAAAATGGACACAATCTTATTCTCCAGAATCACATTCAATTTTGCTAAATACAAATACAAAGATATTATAAACAAAAATATTATACCTATGGTCGAAAATCCCAACAGCATCGTTCTTCTTTTTAAATGTTTTGATAAAGCGCAGCCAAATACCATGCTAAATATAGTCACTGCCTCTATAAGCAGCATGCCCATGTAGGCGGTCGTTTCACTGTTCGTTATATTTTTGATGACGTCTACTGAATACATTGTACACACAAACTTTCCCGTAAAGTTGTAAAGCGACATCGTCATCATTGATAACAACAATGGCATGTAAAACGCTTTCGTTGTTAATGTCTCTTTCAAATTTTTAAACGCAAGTTTGGATGCTGTTTCCTTCTTTGCTTGAATTTCTAGATATTCTTTTTGGGATAGCATAAGATTATTCAATTCTTTTTCAGATTCTACATCGAGGCCCTTAAGCCAACGGTGGGAAGCCGCACATTCCTCAAAGCGTCCTTTCATTGCCAACCAAGATGGCGACTCAGGCCACACAACAGCTGACAAAGCATAAGCGGAGAAAACGAATGCAAGTATTGCTATATACTTCCAATGGCCGAAGTTTCCCGTTGCTTTTGCTATCCACACTCCCCAGAAGAAGATGGTGGATTTTATGGTCATGAATATGCCGCGGTACCTAGGTGACGTGTATTCTGTAACTATTATTATTAGCAGTATCATATTGCTTGATACCAGTATACCTTGCATTATTTCACTGATCAGAATCGTCATGGGAGTCGTGCTGCTGTAGAATACTATAAACGCAAGGATAGTGCCAACGCATACAACCAAGAAAGGTATTTTACGTCCTACAAGCATTATCACTGTAGGCAACAATATTATCCAGGGGATTGCGCCATAGCCATGGATCGATGCTGAAAATAACAAGAATAATTTTAGTGACAGCATGTCACTAAAAGCGAAAATACTGATGTATAATAAATTACCAAAGATATTGACCACCTTAAAATACAGTCTGTTCAAACTTAAAGTTAAGAGCTTTTTTGAAAACAATACCTTCTACACATTAAAATAATATTATAAGAATAGCATAAGGACTAAATGAAAAGTAAAAGTAAAAAAATATGTTATTTAACTTACAAAGCCATGATGCCATGTCCTTGCTAATGACTTCAGACGAGTTAGATTCTCGTCTAATTTGAGGTATAATGACTGTTGGAGCTCCATAGCATAATCCAAGAACAAAATATATGGACCAAACTCCACTGCAGACAAATAACTGAAAAAATAAAGCCAGGTTATAATTTTTCAATTACCTACTACAATAAAATAACCTAATAAGCTTTTATTTCTTCAGTTTTCAGCAGCCTAGAATCGATTAAAATATTTCTGAATAACATAAAAAAATATTTACTTATTGGGAACCCCTAGATCCTGCATTATATTTACCGGAAAGATTCCGACCAGTTTCAGTTACGCGCCGAAGCTTGTGCTCGTCGCTTCGCGGAATCGTGACTCTCAGGCAAAGGACTTCATAAGAGTTCATAATTGGTCGAATTCTTTACAGATAATAAAACGCGGGTTTGCGTGGGTGTTTCTCAAAAGAAAATAAGACGCCAAAGTATATGATTGTTGATTATGATGATTTAACTTCTCAGTTACATCTATATTCAAATAAACAGCCTTCATTCACCTTATAATAAGTTAGCACTTCTTTTTATTATCATCCCGTGGCTCCCGACTAAGGGAAAAATACTGGAAGGTGGGCAGCAGCGCCTTCTAAAGAACTGCCAACTTATACTGCGATCCCCAAGACGCCTGCCAAGCGTGGGGATTATGGCAAATACCCCCTTAATAGGGGAAGCTGTGTTCAGCAGTGGACGATCTGGCTGTTACAGTGCCCTTATTAACAAAATACTTCAAACTCTAGTATAGACAACACTACAGCTACTACAATAAAAGTCATGGCAGACTCACAGACAGTCCAAATTTTCCAGCCTATTACAGTTGGCAGCATGCCCAGCATGCTGGCAGCATTGTCCCGTTGAAATACAACGCTTATTAGTTGAGCCAAAAAGGTGCCAGTATTTGGATCACGCCTCACATTGACCAAGTGCTCTGATATGTTTTGGAAAATACGTTGAGGTCAGTTTGTATTTATTTACTGAATTTTATTTTTACTCTTATTAGCTTCTTGAAAAATGTGTTGTATTTGATGATGGTTATAAGTATATCATCTGCAAACCGTTGTTGTAAAGAGAACGGTTTTCCAATTATATTGTTTTACAAGTTATACTATTTTCATGGTTTTCAGAGTTAAGACACTTTGGACGTTTCGAGGGTATCCAACTACCGGTTTCAAGTGAAACTGGTACTTGAAGTGTTGTTATTTCCTGGTATTTTAATTTCTTACTATATTTTTGATAGTAATGATATATAAAAGTAAGTATGATAAATAATTTACTTGTAAATACGTGTACTCACCTGTCGCATAACTGGTTTCCAAAATGGATTGTCCGTTTGACTATCCTCGACCTGTATTTTTTCATCATTTCGAATATTGCACTTCGTCATTCCACATTGATTTACTTAACCTTATGTTATATTATTCAATGTCTTTTTTTTAGATATCATCAATAGATAGTCATCATTCCTGATTTTAAACTTCAGTTTGTCATCTTTCACACTTAAGGGGGTGATGCAGTTCAACAGGCGCTTTTAAAAGAAAATAAAACAAAATATGATTGAAACAAATTTCAATCTCAAGGCGCATGTGGCGTCTACGATATTTTTTTTGTCCAAATCGAACGAGAAATAGATACATTAATACATTTCTCATGGATGCTTGCCGTTGCCGGTTACAGCACTAATTTGTGAAGAATATATTTAGTAAAATTTTAGCGCCATTTAGATGTGTAAATTCATAATCGTTGAGGAGTAGTACCAAAAAACATTTACAGCTGCTTTAAATTGTTTTTTTTCCTAATAATCAAGTTTGAAGCTTGAAATTCCAAGTGTGTCATTTAAAATGAGACGTAAAAGTGACATGTCTGTTTTAGAAAAACACTTCATTGAAATTTTAACTTGAATATGACGACTAACACAATCGAATCCATTGTTAGCTAATATACCTATTCTAATTATGCTAAACGTGTTAAATTTTGAAACGTGGATCCAAGAAATGTGTTGTATTATTTTAAAAGTACGTGTGTACTTCAGTCATATTAAGAAGTAATATAATAAACTACATCGCACAATGCATTACACCTTTTACTATAATCCTTAAATAATACGGCTGCTTTGTAAAATATTTCAAAGTATTCCTTCATTGATCTAAGTTCTGTGAATTCATTTGATAAGTAAATTGTTATTTTAATCTTATTTTACTTTACTTTATTTATTTAACAAAAGTTCACAGCTGTAACATTGGTTTCTTATAACTATTAAAATATAGTCTACACATGAGCCAAATAGAACCTTAACTTTGTAGGAATAGGTACTTACAATTATAATACGAGTATTAAATTTTTTGAGGGGTAGTTAGTCACATTAATGAGTTTATAATTACGTGTCTAGGGAATATATAAACAGTTTTTGGTGTAACAACAAAAAACAAATTAAAAGAAATAGAAAAGTAACATTAAAATTACAGAAAAATCTAACATTAATCCATGTTTTGTATGTATGTATTGCGTGTTTTAGTAATTGTTTTAGTATGTAATTTGTATTAATTGAATATATGTACATACTTAAATGCCGCGAACTACATCAAATATATACAGACACTAAAGAGAACCAGCAAAAAAGTCAATAATCGACCCTGGGGTTATACCAAATTAATGAAAATGTTCCCCCTAGTTAAATCAAGTATAAATTAATTAAAAATGTAAAAAACCCGACCGCAAATTATTTATTAACTTTAAGCGTCTTATCGTTTTATTCAAATTAAAACAACAAGTAATATATATTTATGGAATCGGTGTCGAAATACCTTCATTTTGATACCCCATTCGATGGGTTAAGGCGATAAAAAATGGTTTTCTTCTCACATTGTGGTGCCTTATACAGAGAGTTGAAATACTAGAGAAGTTATATCCGAACACCACTGCTCTAAAAGCTTACTAGAATTTACCTATCTACATACCTACGCACATGCATATGCAGTTTGTAACGACAAGGAAAGAACGTTAAAATATTATGCGTCATATCTGTTGTAAGAAAGAGGTAAATAAGCAATTCGTGTAACCACCGAACCGACACGAGACGTTCCGATCACCATTACACTGCGATCTCTTTCACACCAAACGATACACATATCTCGCTCATCCATTTCATTAGGATTAGGTCCTAAGATAAAACAAAATGACGATATTTTCTATTTCATCAATAAAAGCAATAATTACGCGTGAAATGAAACAGTTTTCTTATATCTCACAGTGCTTGTAAAATTGGTGCAGAGTCTAAAGACACAAGGAAGGCATATTGTCCACAGATTGTTTCTAAAAAACACGATTAGCGGCGATGTATTCACCGGACGCTCGGAAGTGCAAGACTGGCAGTGACTCTGGTAATTACCCTGAATTCGTCTAGTAAATATGGAGAGCACACAACTCATCTACAGGTAAAGAAATCTTGGGCCTTAAATCTGTCAATTTGTTTTTAATTTTTTTATGTTAGTATCACTGGCGCTATCGAGACGAATCTAACGATATCTCGTATTATAATAAAATCTGTTTAGCCGTTTAAGTTATTATGGAATAAAGAAGCTCACAAACATACATACATAAATTACAAAATTACAAATTTATGAGAGGAAAAATTTAAGTCATGTGCGGGATTCGAATCCGCGTCCATACACCCCTTTAGCCGGGGTATGCTCTAATCCAATTGAGCTAACATGACAGAGTCATAACTCAATTTTTTCCTATCGTTCTTTAAACAACGTATTGGGATGGAGTACACATGATTTAAATTTTGCCTCTCATAAATTTGTAATTTTGTAATGTAATCCGCAGAGCATGCGTTATTGCAAACAACAATATTTATAAAAAATATTTATAAAAAATACATACATAAACCCTAAAAGCATAACACTCAATTTTTTGGGCAGTCGTGTAAAACCCGAATTGTAGGCATACTAAATTATTATTGCTTATAATGTATGCCAACACAAATCACATTCGCACACTGATATTGCCTAACACAAACTACTTCGTTCGCACGTTTGCTATGTAGTCGTTCATCTTTGTCGTCCTCGGACAGTCCAGACGTCATGAACCGACTTCTGAAAAATATTACTGGAGCATTTATGTATCACATCCAATATTAGATGCGGTGTAAAGGAATATGAATTGTCTGACATCATTTAACGATTATATAACTGCTTGGAGGAAGTCGAATTCATGATGAATAGAATTATTTCAAATGAATGCTCTTGAGAATATTAAATGAATACATTATTTAATAATCTTTAGAGCCTGGACTAGTGAACTAAGAAAACTTTGTATCTTGACAAATAATTATTTCCTACAACGCAGTTTGAAGCGCTCGTAGCGAAGTTTGCTTAGCCATTCTGAAACGATCAGCAAAGTTAAGCAACGTCAGTGAGGTCAAAGCTCGGTCAGGAGTTGGATGGGTGACCGCTGGTGACATTACTACTGAGCGCTACAGTGCTTCGGTGGGCACGTTAAGTCGTTGGTCCCGGTTGTTGTCTTAAGATGGCAGTCGTTACAGCATGGTGGTAGGGCATTTTGCGGATGCCCGCCTGGCTAGCTACCACCCTCAAGTAGAAAATCTGTCGCCAAGCACCTAACAGTGTATTCCGACAGCTGTTCTTGAGAGCCAGTAATTCTAGGTTATGCTGAACAACATCTTCGACCGCATCATCACTTACCATCAGGTAAGATAGTGGTCAAAAGCTAACCATAAAATATCAGCCATAAAAAAAGTCATAATAACTACCATTGTGTTTACAAACATTCGAATCCATTATAAAACAACGTTATTTTTTTAGTTTGCCTGTTTTTGTTATTTGTTGTTCATCTTTAGAGTGCTTACTTTAGTCACTAGTTTGTGGACTATATTTTATAACCATTTTCAGGGTTAGACATGAGGAAACGGAACTCTATTCCTACCTAATCTTGCGCGCTGTCCTTACGTTCGCCCTACCTTTAAAAGGCAATATTTTTTTTACATTTGAAATTTTCATTTGAATTTAGATTTCATAACGGATATCTAACCAAATAATCATAGACATAAGTAAAAAATATGTCCCCGTAAAAGAAACGTGCTTCATTTACATTCATGTTTTTCTCTGACGAAAAAATCAGTACTAATATTATAAATGCGAAAGTAACTCTGTCTGTCTGTCTGTCTGTCTGTCTGTCTGTCTGTTACGCTTTCACGCCAAAACTACTGGACCGATTTGAATTAAATTTGGTATGGAAATAGTTTGAGACCCGGGAAAAAACATAGGATAGTTTTTATCCAACTGCCCAAAAAGAGGTTACTGTTTTTGCGCGATAACCGACATACGCGCGGGCGGAGCCGCGCCCGGAAAGCTAGTATTCCATAATTTCTCGCAAATACCAAACTTGGTATGATTAGACAAAATACTCTAAGGTAAAATAAAAAATATTAAAATTAGCCAAGTTCAAGATGGACAACATACTTCTTTTCCCATTTAAGAAGTATTTTTAATCATCCCACATAGTTTTACCAGTTTTTATTATGAGCTGTTAATCCTGGGCTGCCAGGCTAAGAGATGCTGAGATGCCAAAGGAGTCTCCTTTTAGGAATTCCTGAAGGAGCCTTATGAGGCGATCAAGGGAAAAATACTAGAAGGTGGCCAGCAACATCTCCTGAAGAACTGCAATCTTATACGGGCAAGCTTTTGTTCAACAGTAGAAGTTATAGCATTCGATATGGTATTTATATGATTACTCGTTAGGATATTTGCCATAATAACACACACGAAAATTTCAATGTTAATTTTTAATTATATTACTGCTACCTATTAAAATTCAAAGCATCTACTTATATAATCTTACAATGGACACGAACGCTTACTAAAAGGTCATGTTTTCTTGTACGAAACCCTGAAAAGGATTAACCCTTAAAAGGATTAATCATTATAAAGATGGATACTACATGGGTGTCTTCAAATTGAGAGTAAATAAGTTTCTTCTAGGTTAGCGTGCTCCATCTTAGACCACGTCAAATGATATCAGGGAGGGTGTGACGAAACGTGAAATTATTATAAATAAAAAATAAAAAAAGATGATCAATCATTGTTTATTAGTAACAAATAATATATGAAAATGTTAAAATATAGTTATGGTTTCCAGTTCCATATACTAGTATAATACTCTTAGCTCACGTACATAAGATATGTAGGGTAGGTGCAATATGATGTGGTAGTTTCTTAAAAAGCCTGATTCATTGAAAATATGTATAATTAAATAAAAAAAAATTTTTTTTATTGTGATGGAACAACCACGGAGCCCACCGGATGTTAAGCGGAACCTCTGCGCATAAGAGATGCATTTCGTCATGTGACGAATTGTACTGCACCCATCACACTGAAACATACAGTTGTTAAGTCTCATGTGCCTGTAATTTTTTTGGTTCTCAAGGACTGCTGCAAGAACACATTGTTAGGTGCTTGATTTTCTACTTGAGGGTGGTAGCTAGCCAGGCGGATATTTGCAAAATACCCTTCCACCATGCAGTGAAGCTCAAGCCAGCGGTGGAGATCGAACCGGGGACCAATACGGCAGTCCATAGCCATTACCGCTCGGCCATCATTGCTTAAGATTATTCAATTGCTATAGTAATATATTTTATTTGTAAAACTTAAGGGGGCGATATAAAAATACATAATTATATTATACGAGTACATAATATATTGTTACCAAATCAGTGTTGAAGTTTTTAAAATCGGACAATCGCATCCACGGGTACCTACCACTAATTTTGTATCAACAAACGTAAGTCGTAGCCTCTATATGCAGCACGCATTGAGATTCAACTCTATGTAATTCATTTTGCTTGGTTTCCATTACAAGTACAAGCTCCTAATGATTTACATAGCCTCGTTAACAATTTTCTTTTCGCAAATAAACTGGAGGAGGTACAACTTCATAATAATACTCCCTTCCGGCACAGAATAATTCCACCTCAACTATATTTGTAGGTAAGTATCTGAAATAACTTTCCAATTTATGTCTTAATATATCTTGTTTTTACAGTAGGCATGGCGTATCGGTACTTCCATCCGTTGAAATGTTCATAGGTTGGAGAAAAATATTACTCCTTATGCGAAACAAGCTCGAGTAGGTAGTTATTGGAATAAAATATGTTTTTAGAATATAAGGAAAATGTTTTCTCATTCTTACGTACACGTGTAAGCCCCTTGTCTGGGTAACTAACAGCTTAACAAATAGTAATCCTACCCAAACAGACTTTCAACCAAACACAGCTAATTAGCCGTTTGCAAATGAAAGAGGTTTGACAGTTCCACAAGATTCTGTCAAAACTTTCTCCGGCGTTTCACAACAGAGCTCAACAACTTCGAAGTCTCCCGAAACAAGATACTGCTTGGAAACCGTTGCGTCTCTTTTTACTTGTTTATTGTTGTAAGCCAAACCATAATTTATGATAAGCTACTAGAAACGTCGTTCAACAAAATAAGTACTGTGCTCTTATAATTTACTTCTTTGTGAAAATCCAGATAAAACTTGAATGGAATTGATTCATTATCGGTACACGATAACTTGTCTGTATAAATTGATTTGAGATTAAATTTATGCTTGGTCATTAAAAATATTGTTACTACCTTTCAATAAATCGTTTCTTTGCAAATTATTGGTTGTTAGATTATTCTTTATTATGATATGGTGCTTGTGCCGGTATATACGTATGCCAAATTAAAATTTACTGCACATAGTCATGGAATTCTGCATTCCCCCAATGACATAGTTCAATGAGACAAATTTGTAATTTTCCATCATCTTGAAAAATCTCAATATGTTAATTCTCAGACAGAGAATAATGCAAAAAACTGTATTTATACAATTATAAAAAACTAGTTTAGTAGCAAAAAAATATAAAAATTCAGCATAATATAAAGGATCAATGTTTTTGAACTAAATTGTACCAGGTGGACATAAGCCCATAAGATGATACCCAAATGCCGGTGATCTGAGCAGTGACAATGAACAATTGCCTTAACGTTATAATCATCCTGACACCTGATAAATGGGACTATGGTATTCAACACTGATCTAAAAGAAATGACTGATGTATGTAAAAATTGCAGCATTAACTATCTGGCAAGCCATATCAATCGGAAGTAGGCAAAAGTTAAATATTTTGTTTTGCCCTGAAGTTTTTGCTGTATTTTTAATTTATTTCGAGTCCGGCACTTTCACTTTAGCACTTCGATATCATTATATAAGATATTTAAGTATTTTAATAGAATCTCTTTTTAAACATTTTCAGTGCTTTGAAAAATTTGCTAAGCCATTTAGTGATCGCTAAAACATTTTTTAGTATTGCAGGTACCGCTTGAAAAATAAAATAAATCTATCGCTATTGCCAAACCTATGATTCTTCCCATTGGTATTCTCTTGGTCGATATCGTCTATTTATGAAAGTAATTCTATTGTTCAGGTTATCTCAGATGCTGAAGGATTTACCCATAAAACGACATAAATTCGATTAAAAAAGATGGCACTCCAATTATTCACGAATAGCGTTCTAGAATAGAGAGGAAACACAACCGCACCTGACCACAAATCAGCGGTTAATCAGATTTCGAGCACACACGCCGTGATTGCCGAAACGAATTTGTGTTGTGTGTTACGTTCGCTGGCGACCACTAACAGTGTAAATGGGCCCTTATTCAGCTGCGTGCTGCTCCGACTATTGCTGATGGAACCGGGTGTTTTGGGTAAGTGAGGTTCGTGTCATATTCGTCATGAAATTATGCACTTAATCGAGTTGTGTTCGCATATGTTTGAGTTAGTCTTGTTAGGTTTGTTTCAGTTTAAGGTATCTTAAAGGTTGAAAAATGTATAGCTGTAACTTCGCTATACATTTTTCAGTGTCTCGTTGTCGACCAGCACGAAAATCAAACTATGTTTGGTTTTATTTTTTTTAATTATGTTCATATCAGCGCTTGCTAGTTAGTCGTGACGGTTAGTTACGGATAACGCTATAATAAATAAATAAATAAACTTATTTATTGCTAACAAAGTGATCCATTTTTTAGTTAGTGACAACTTAGAAATACTTTAGAGGACTTAATAACTATAATAATAATATAATAATAACTTTATTAATCATAAAACTATTAACATATAATGAATCTTTGTACTAAAAGTGAGTTTGTCTTCTGGATGAGTTTAAATATCAGAGGACAATTATACTTTTCGTTTATTGTGTTTAGGATACTGATCCGGCTTGAGCGACGAAAAAACAGCAGCGACGCTGTTTTTTACGCCAAACCATATCAAATGCGTCAGTGCGTACCTGCGTGAACATTTGTGAAGCGCTGCAGTATTGTGAAGGCCGCAACTATGCCCTAAACGCATGATTAAATTGGACTCGCAGAACGTTGTAATGCTATGCCCTGGGCGAGTAAATTAGAGAGATTACACTTTCACATGGCCATCATTGTTTTATTTTGCATGAGGAAAGGTCCATAATGCCAGGTTTTTTCTATATAACATCTTTGAGCGCAACAAACAACAAGTGATCTCAAAGGCTACCAAACAAAAACAAAATAAGTATAAAAATATATATGAAAATACACCACGGTTAAAGTTAATTCCTGTTCTTATTTAGTATAGTGTTAGGGTTCGTTTCATATTAGCTTAGAAAAATGCGTTATTTATATTATCTGTACAACACGATAGCAAGTTGAAACGAGTCCCTACGTATTATTGGGCTACTCTCCGATCCTGTGTTTGCGGAAAAGATGGACTTGTTTCAGAACCGACATAAAATTATACATTACTTATTGCTTATGTTTGCTGGCTAATGCAGCTGTATACTGCAACTGGACATTACCAACCAGGTGCTTACATAAAAGTTAGGTTTATTTCATTGTAGCCACGCCATGTTGTGCTCCGGGCCAGAACCACAATAAAAAAACAGTATGAAATGTTTTGGTGCAAATCGCGAAAATCTCATTTTTTTTACCTTTGACCTTGAATATTTTTTTCCATACAGGGGAAAGATGGGAAACTTTCAAATTTTATTTTTAATCATATTTCAAACAATTTTACTGATTTTCAGCTTGGTGGGAATTTATGTAGCTTTACTCTTATTTTTTGGTCTAATTCAAAGATGTTGTTCCAGCTCACCTAGAATTTGTGGCTCTCGAGTATAGCTACCGGCACAAATCGTTAGGTGCCTAGCGACACATTTTCTACTTGAGGGTGATAGCTAGCCAGGCGAAAATGCCCACCACCATGGTGTAACGACTGCCATCGTAAGACAACAGCCGGGACCGACGGCTGAACACGCCCTTCGAAGCACAAAGCGCTCAATAGTAATGTCAATAGCGGTCATCCATCCAAGTAATGACCGCTGCAAACGTTGCTTAACTTAGTTGATCGGTTAACAAGGCTAAGCAAACTTCACTACGACCGCTTCAAAAATCCATCCGGAATAGACCGATGATCACAACCACGTGGCTGTACATTACCGATGTTCTAGTTTGTAGTGTTGAATCCGAATTTTCTATGCATAGATCAATGCATCTGAACGGTCTATCCATATTTTTCATGGGCAGGGGAGAGAAATTATTAACTACGCAAATGTAAGCGCTTGTAAGACTCTAAATGGTGTCTTCATACAGTTAAGGGTGTATAATATGCTCGTGTGCTCAAAGTTATCCGAAGTTCTATTATAATCGTCTATGGGATTACATAACGGTACACGAGAGACAAATCCCGGCTTATTTTGAAAATATCAGTCTCACTAATTGCCCAAGTTCAGAAACATTTGTCTCCCAACTAACTACCAATTAGAAGGGCGCTGGCAGTTGATATCTCATTTAGTTATGTAGGTACATTGTTGATTGATAATAATTATTTGAGATTTATATTCGTGGTAGTTGTTGAAATACTCTATGAGTCAATAAGCTGTTGTGTAATGGTAGGTAGAAATATCTAAACATGCGAATAAATTTATTCTGGTACTACAGAACATAATCAATTCCTGTGTAAATTGCCCGTCCGATACTTACTTGACATCATGAAAGGGAAATAGTAAATTATTAAAAAAAGTATACGCCAAAAATGATTCTCACGCATATATTTTTTCATTATACTGCCACGTTCAGTTTATAGAGCCACTGCGAGAAGAATGGAAATTGGGGCCATTCTTTTAAACGTCTTTTAACACAGTGTTACAAATATATACTATAGCTATACGCACCTCATTTTAAAACATTATCACATATACGCACACTTATCACTTACTACTTATTCACTATGTCACAATTTGTCGTCCGTTCGAATCGACAGCCGAAGCAAGACTGACTGTAAAATGTAACTGGCGTTAAGAGAACACCTCCCCCCTACCGCACTTGTTTGTGGTAACCCTACCACAGACAAGTGCGGTGCACGTGACTAGGCAAAGTCAATACAAATACATTTAGCTTTACAAATATTCTTAAAACAGTAGTATTTCCTTATAATTCCTAACAATCCTATTTTAAACAGTGATTTGAAATATATAGATTAGTTATATCCGAACACCACTGCTCTAAAAGCTTACTAGAATTTACCTATATACATACCTACGCACATGTATATGCAGTTTGTAATGACAAGGAAAGAACGTTCAAATATTATGCGTCATATCTGTTGTTAGAAAGAGATAAATAAGCAATTCGTGTTACCACCGAACCGCCACGAGACGTTCCGATCACCATTATGCTGCGATCTCTTTCACTCTCTCACACCAAACGATACACATATCTCGCTCATCCATTTCATTGAAATTCGTTCCTAAGATAAAACAAAATGACGATATTTTCTATTTCATCAATAAAAGCAATAATTACGCGTGAAATGAAACAGTTTTCTTATCTCTCACAGTGGCTGTATAATTGGTGCAGAGTCTAAAGACACAAGAAAGGCATATTGTCCACAGATTATTCCTAAAAAACACAATTAGCGGCGATGTATTCACCGGACGCTTGGAAGTGCAAGACTGGTAGTGACTCAGGTAATTACCCTGAATTCGTCTAGTAAATATGGAGGCCATACAACACATCTACAGGTAAAAAAATCTTAGATTTTAAATTCCTAATTACAGCCATGCCGTCGAGAGTATGCGTTTGACAGTTCGTTTTGTGAATATTTTTCCCCAGTTTAAAGTAACATTATACAATCTGACAGCATAATTAATTAGTCAGGTGTTTAAGGATCTAAAAAAAATTTTAACCAAAAAATCGAACCAACTTCAACACTCAAAGTGTGAAATAACTTGTTAGTCGGTACCATGATGGTTAAAAAGTACCTATTATTATCACTGTATTGTGCATGGTACCGATTTCAACAAGTTATTTCACACTTTTGAGTGTTAAAAACGGTTCCACTTTTAAGTTAAAAAAATGTTTTCACTCTTTTTAGTGACCCTTACTACTTACGGGATCTCGGATCGGGATTGTCATTCACTGTCTACGACTATATCATCAAGATAGGAAAGTATTTTTCAGTTGTTGGAGTGTAACTCAAAAACAACTGTTTTTGATAAAATTCAAATGGGACAAAACAACAAACATCAGCTTTAAAAAAAAGAATTATCAAAATCGGTTCACCCAGTCAAAAATTCCGATATAACAAACATAAAAAAAATGTATACGAATTGAGAACCTTTTTTGAAGTTGGTTAAAAATAGGATATAATGTTTAATCACTCCATCTAAAAGCCAAAACTACTACGAACTGTCAAACGCATTCTTTCGGCGGCCGGACTGTAGGCACAACATTTATAGTGTTGTTGTTAGATAGATATACAAAATGCAATATGCTAAATTTATTTTAAAAATAAACACGTTGAATTAACAGACCTGAATGGTCAGCACAATCGTAGATATTTATTTCAAAATTCTCGCGAGTTGTGAATCATTTTTCGCAATGGCGGGAAAAATTAGTCAGTTTTCCTATTCGCGCGCTAGGCAATCGGCCATAGACTGAAGAATGAGGTTTATTTTTTTGGGTTTTCGCGCATAGCGTTTTAGCCATGTACGAAATGGGGAATTTAAAGTTTTCTTTATTACAAAGAAAATAAAAGTTATATATGAGTAAAAGTTTCATTTATTAATGCTACTAATTAAACTAACTAAAGATAAAATTTCTAAATTATATATTACTAAAAGTGAAGAGATTCCTCCAGGGCCGGCAACACGCGATTGATACCCCTGGTGTTGCAAGCGTCCATAGGCTACGGTAACTGCTTATCATCAGGCGTGCCGTACACTTGTTTGCCAACTTAGTGGTATAAAAAAAACGGAAGGTGAGCAGCAGCGCCATCTGTGGAACTGATATCTTAAACTGCGATTCTCAAGACGCCTACTAAGCGTGGGGATTAAGGCGGGTTTGCCTTAATCCCCACGTTTGGCAGACGTCTTGCGAATAGGGATGAATCTATTGCCATCTTCTAGGCACAGTGCCAGACTTTGGACTGCTTGTTTTGTTCGGAATTTTGTGCTTTGTGTTTTTTTGTTGTAAAACCACCTTTGCGACCCAGGAATCGAAACTTGGACCTTAACATTACGACGTGACCGTTGAAGCCGCTCGCGTGGCTAACGAAGCATTGTTTTCACAGAAAAACTACGCAATCGGTTTGAAGAAAAGCTTAGGCCAAGTTAAAGAAAACATTTTGAAAGGTTATATATAGTACTCGTTTTATCATAGCAATTTTTGAGGAAGGGCGTATAGGAAACCTTGTAAACATACATTTATTGTTTTACATAAAAAAAAGTCCATTGCCTACGATCAATTGTTTATCTACCAATCTAACTGTATTACTTATAAGATCCTTGATCTAACATACATTAATATTATTTCACTTTCAATAGTGATGCATACCTATGGAACTTTGTTAACAAAGTTCTATAGGTATGCATCACTATTTTGTTAACAAAGTTCCATAGGTAAGGAACACGTGCCATAGACAAGTCTCATAAAAAAAGTTGAATTGCGCCACCTAATGTTGAGACAGTGAATTTAATTGAAGACTGACATTTTGCTGTTTTAAATTTAGTTCGATGTAACAGTAGAAACTGAAAAAGAGGTAATTTTTAAGAATCCTAAACCCTAAAAATATTTTTTTTTTAGTTCGTTTTTATATTTAGTCTGTGTACAACAGAATTGCGGTCAATATCAATAATATTATGTTTCCTACCAGTGATTACTGAAATCACAGGAATGTTTTTATTTTAGTGGACCTTGAATTCACTTTGGAAAATAGACACCTTTTTTGGTTGGGCTGAATACAATAAGCGGAAGAGTTTTATCCTCAGAATCAGAATAAACGAGAGCCAAATTGCTGTGGACACAGATTAAATAATCATTCTTATGGAGAACCTTAAAATAACTGTGTAGAAGCATTTTATAATGTTTAAAAAACTGAGAGCCCGCTGGCTAAATTAGGAGTCTTGTTGACTGCGGCTAATGAAATGCAAGCATTTCAGTACTTTCTGTGATGTAGACAATTTTAGTAGGGCATCGTAGATGGACTGGTTTGTTCAATTTTATAACGAGAGATCGGTATTTGGTTTTTGAATATTAACTTATTAGAAACCGGCTAGAACCGCGTTATATTAACCGGAAAGCTACCGACTAGTTTTGGACTGTTTTGAAGCGACAAGCAATAAAATTGTGCTCGTCAAAACAGTCTGAAACAGCATGATCGGAATCTTTCCAGTACATATATGCGGGTTCTAGCCGGTTCCTAATAATACGGATAAAACTCGCGATGTTTTCAAAGTGAGGTTTTTGAATAGTCATTTCAGTCTTATGAAATCATCCATGCTGGTTATTGACGTAACGATGCCAATGAAAACAATGAGCCAAATGAGGGGATTATATGAAAGGCTTTTATTTATACTTCCATATCAATAAACTTTCAAATCAATAAACGTCCGTCTCAATAAACCGATCCAGTAGTGCTCTTAACTAATTACGGTCTTAATTTGTGAATTCTGATCCTTGTCGTGCTGTCAAGAAAGATCTTAGTTGGTAAATTCTGGTCGCAGTCCAAATAATAAATTTATAAACACATATCAACAAATTGTCTGTAGTCTTACTTGTCAAGCTAGACACGTAATGGATTTGAACTCCGAAATGAGAAAATTGTAATGGACTGTCTTTTGTCTGTTGATTGCCAGTACTCAGATTATATTTATATTTGTTGGCAATATTTTGTTCCCCAAGTGCCAACCACACAATCCATTCAATCGTTTCGTGATTTATCCGAAAACAATTCCTATCCTTAAGTTTAAATATCAAAATGTGTCTCATATATAAAATAATTCTTTTCAGCTGAAAACATTGAGGTCGAGCTTAGACCAGTAATTTTTCTCCATAAAAATCCAATTTGGTAGATATTGATAATCCACACACATGTGAGTGAAAACCGATGTTATAGTAAATAATTTAGCTTCTAAGAGAAAACCGTAACTTTTATATTTTCGTAAAAAGTATCTACAACTCTCACCGCTCGTTGCGAAATCAGTTGGGGAAATGGATTAAAGGTTACATACGTCTGTCTCCACATAAACAATGTATTTGCTTGAATTTAGGAACAAGTTGCTAACAAGGTAAGACGATGCAAAGCATCATCGTATTCGTATTCGAAATGTTTTGGTTTTCTATTCATCTTATTATTTACATACGCGGATGAGGCAACCAACTTCGAAGGATTTCTGAAACCAAACCTTTTGTTCAATACTCGTAATTTGTGGTAATAGTAGATCGATATAAGACACATAGCCGGTGTATAACTTTTCTCTATTCTAGAGAGTGAAACGTAGTAATTAAATTAAAATGTAAATAGGTAACTTTGTTTTAACTGGTCATAGAGAAAATAAATATAGCGGAAACTGGTTATTTTGTGGTGAATACATACTATGTGTGTATGAAAACAAAACAAGTTTTGTTTTCATACACAGCCTTTTTCGTACATTTTCAAATACAACCCTTTAAGTACCTTTTTTATCCGTTATAGTTTTAATTGCCAACAGTTTGACACTAAAGAGATTGATGTGTTTTATTATTTTTTCTTATAAAAACAAACCAAAGAGATTCTTTCCAAAAGAACTAAATGGAAAAACCAGTTGACATTCTTCTTACATACTAGTAATGTTTTAAAAAATATTGACGTATGCTAAGCGAAAACATATAGAATAGAATAGAATATTTATTTTATTGCCATAAATAATGCTTCACATAATGTATAGGTAGTTAATTATCTTAAACATTTAATACTCGACAATTTTACGACATATAAATTATTTCGAATTGAAAAAAGTTAATTTCTGTGGGACTTGAATCCGCAACCTCAGAATACTGTCCTGGTGCATTTCCAATTATGCTATGGAAGCAGGTGCTGGCCAATCGAATTTTCTTTGTGAATGACGAGCATCTACTCACACTCTCAAAATATTGTCCTCTATTGTGAGATTCTATTAAAGACTAAGTGGCATAGTGTGATCCTGTCAAAAGTAATGCCCAATTATTCAAACTCCATTGTCTGTCTATACATCCGTAAGTTATGGATCACTAGTTCATAAACAAGATGAGGTACTCGTATAACCCTGAAATTTAGATATTTCATGTAGCACATGGAACGAATAATGAATGTTGGGCTATAGAAATTCAATTAAATTAATTTTCAAGAGGGATCCAATACAAAAGAAAGTTGTTGATAAAAAACTTTTTTGCTTTATTTTATATAATAAGAGGCGGGCCGTGAAATGTGGTAATTTTTTGTTTTATTTTAATACAGTTTTAAATTTACAACTGACGTATGTCCATCAGAGAGTTCTAGACGACGATACCGCACATTTTGACCCCCTTTAAAAATAAGATAAGATCGTCAAGAGAGCCGTGCTAGGGTCAACGTTTTCCATAGAATATCTAAATTCAAGTATATATCTTATACAGTTTACGATCTAGAGATACCTTCTGAAGCAGTGATAGCTCAGTGGCTTTGGCTATGGACTGCCGTTCAGCCGTCGGGAAGCACCTAACGGTGTGTTCCGGCAGCTGTCCTTGAGAGCCAGTAATTCTATGTAAAGCCTGTTAACACCTTCGACCATATCATCACTTACCATCAAGTGAGATTGTGGTCAAAGGCTTACCTATCAGCAATAAAAAAAAAATACCCGTAACGTAGGAACGGACGGACAGACAGACAGTGGAGTCTCTAATAGGAATCCATTTTGCCCTTTGGGTACGGAACCCTAAAACACTATCAATAAAATAAACTACTTCTTTAATATAAAAAAAATGTTTATCTTGATTGTGTAGCACACTATCGCATACTATAATTATTAATTATTATTATCAAATTATTAATTATTGTTAGGCATTATCGCATTAACAAATACTAAGAGCACAAAATTTCTAGAATATTTTTTTCTCGTAATAAGGAATGTGAAAGTAATACAATTCTTTGATAATACCATTTTCATCGTCGCACGTCCAAAAGGAAATGAAGAATACACTCAGCGGTCCAATTTTTGAGAGATCGCATGCAAACCTAACGAGTGTTATGTAAAGTAGTTGGATTACAGCGGGGAACTATCCTATCGCACCGACCAAGAGCTCTCTCCTCCACTCTGTTTGCTAGGGTTACGTGTCCCGAATGCAAAAACGCATAGATTGTGCCATTTGTGCAAAGGTGTTACGTAGCCTCGCCTAACTCCGGAGCTCGCCTGCCTAAAATAAGCTTATCCCAGATCTCCCAGCTAATATTTCCGTGTAGGTAGGCACTAAATTCCTAAAAGCACTATACGAACATTATATTTCACTGTAGTTATAGCGACATGCTCCAGAATACGTATATTTCACTGGCAACTTTATCCCTCCGCGCAAAGCGCATCGATTAACTGCGATTTATTAGCACGAACGACCAAATTAGTGTTATTGACTCCGATGCGACGTACAAACTGAAATGCTGGTAGCGATTGCGATTCCTTATTTTCCTATATTGTTATTAATAGTTTAATATGACGTTATTTAGAAGATATATTTATAAGAGAAGTATATAAAAACTGGTAGATTTTGAGAGACAGTAAAATTACAGGCACATAAGACTTAAATACACATACACTTACAAAAATATACAAACAAAAAATACACTTTTGCACACTATTGTCACTGCAGAATGTTATGGACGTTTTTTGTAAAGCGTTACATCTGCTGTATCTGTACTACATTCTTGTGAAAAAATGATTTGAATTAACAACTGTATGTCTCAGGCGACAGGTACAATTCGTCACTTGTGACGAAATGCGTCTGTTCAAGGCTGAGGTTAGTCCGCTTAACATTAGGTGAACCTCAGACTTGTTCTGTCACAATCCAATAAAAAACGGGTGCGTATCATCCTGTTGGGTGTCTTAAAATTTCAATAAGGAAAAGAAAAACCTGATGAGCAGCATAACATCACTAACGTTTATGTGAGTAAGATTTTACATAGGTATCTTTGCATTATCAAAGTGGATCCACCAAGTATGTGTCAAACAGCCCTGATTGTAGCAAGTGCAATACCACCGAGAGTAACTGCAAGAGAATTTGTGTCAAAAAGCCAGCTAGCCAATGTCCTTGTGTTCTTCTGTGTTGTTTTGCCGAAAATATATTAGTTTTTACTATGTGCTTCTGTTTTCGGAGAAGACATATAGTACCGACCCCACATGATTGAGATAACGGTAAGAAGCTGAAAGATATTTCATAATTCAATAAAAGCATTCTCTGGCTTCCTTCTTCTTAATAACCACAATAACTACAGCAACGACATAAAACTCCAATAGTGATCGAAATAGAAAACAAGGGCGTCTTTGTGTCGACGAAGCGATACGACTAACGTAATTGCTTTGCTTCACTCGCCCGATAGAAGTGTACTTAGCAGTTTTTGCCTCTAGTTTCAGCAAAGGCAATAAGTTCTCAAAAGCAGCGCATAAAGTTTACTCATGGCTAATTGTCTCACAAATGCTAATCTCGTGAATTAACTCCGCTTATGCTCAGATAAGTGGCTTAATTTTACCGTGCTACACTCAAATTAAACGCGATTCTTGCTTGTTTTATAAATCTGCCGTCAGCACTAAAAATGTGAGCAACGTTTTTCTAATATTTCAGTTTCTGCTTACACGTTTATTGTAAACTTTGTGAATTCGGTTGGAATTGTTCCAATGGTGCAAAAAAGTTGAATGGCAAGAATGAGTCGTGGATAGAAAATCCATAAACAAATTCGGTGAGTAGTTAGATATTGACTTTAAACACATTTTGATATTTGACGGTTTCAGAATAACATAGCGTGTTAATGAAAAAATGAGAACAATGTAACTGACAAGTATAAACAAAATATATTCGGCCTATGACCTTGATCTGTCTGATTCTACCATATGTGTTGATGGATATTTTGAAGATGGTTGGCAGAGCAAGCTAGAATTGACTAAGAACCAGGGCAGGCCTATTTATCTTTCTAACTACCTAGCTATTAATATCTATAGTTCGGGTTCTGCTGTACTCTGATCGTTTGATCTCGTTGTACGATTGTTAAACATAAACGAATATTTTTGCGTAGGCACCCTGTTTCTTGTAATAGCATCGCTTATAGCATTTCCAAATAGTGATAGATTTGCTTAATCTCATCTATACCAAAACACATTACAATAAAGTTGTCTTGGATTTTATTATTCTCCTTTTTCAACATTAAAAGTTATGGTATTCTAGTCAAACAAAAAACTAGTCAATATCAGTAACTAATGGGACATTAAATGTTATTTTAAATTTTTGTTTCGGCACCTAACGTTTCGGGCACAATACAAGAAAATTACAAGTAGGCTTATTCGGTTGTAAATTCGTCCGTGGAACTTTACTTAAATAATTATATAACCCGGTTTAGTAATGAAATGAATTTAAATTGCGCCGAAAATCATTACCTTCGTATATCTATTACTAACGTTATAATGTCAATTTATTCAAAATTTAAAATATTATCCATAATCCTCAACCGGTGACCTTTTTAATGCTGACCGAGACTTCGTCGTCGTCAGCACTATTACTTTTATTCCTTAAAGTTATTTTAGTATATGATTCTGAAACCACGAGTGTCGACGCTATAGTTCTCAAAGCCACAGCTTAGATAATATTAAATACCTATTGATTTTTTGCATGTTAATATTAAAAATGAATCAAACACACTCAGTTATTGCTTCCAAACCACCCTCAAAGTATTTCTGATATATTAAAATCCACCTCACATAGAGTCTGTGAAAACTATAAACATACCTACATGTATTTTGTATGTGCTACTAGCAAGTTTATTAAGCCCTTCCGAGTATATGAGGACTTCGGGTTGTCCCAGCGGAACAAACTTCCATCTTTCCACTTCAAACTTATTGATACTGGCATTTTGCCGCCATTACTGTTGTAAACAAAGCGATTCAAAAGTTCAATACCAGCTAAAAGTTGATCCTATAATCTTTTTTTATTAGGATTGTGACGGAACAAGCACAATGCCTGTTTTTAAGCGGTAACCTCTACCTATAACAGACTGCGCCCGTCACCCTGATACATACAGTAGTCACATCTCATGTGCCTGTACTTTGACTGGCTTACATGAACTGCTGTCACCTGCTGTTGAACACCGTTAGGTAGTTCGCGACAGATTTTCTACTTTGAGCCAGGCGAACATTCGCAAAATGCCCTTCCACCATGCGTTGAAGCTCAAGCCGGGTGGAGATCGAACCCTGGACCTGCAGCACGGCAGTCTGTAGTTGTCGCCGGTCTGCCATCATTGCTGCAAAATAAAACCTAAGAGAATAATTTTCATAAATTACATATTTATTAATCAATCACAGCATGAAGTCCACCGTGGAACATAAGCCAGCTCCATTAGGCGGGGGAAGGTTTGCCTTAATCATTGCGTTTGGCAGGCGTCTTATGGATCGCACTGTAAAATGGTAGTTCTTGAGAAAGTGCTGCTGCACACCTTCTCGTATTTTGGTGGCACATTTATGAACTGCCACATGAAGATAGAGGAATGCAATTCTAGTTCGGTACTACAATGGGGCAGCTATAGTAATAATACTAAAACTATAATATTTAAATCATTATGCCTTGTACCACAGTACCGGCAAATCGTTATTCTGCGCATATACAGAAAAGCAATATGCATAATCGCAAATAATATAATAATAATACATAATTAGTTTCTATTTGTTAGTTGCTCAGCTAATACTTTCCTAAATAGAACATCTGCAAAAAAGAAAACGTTAGCTTAGCTATTTAAAAAAAAAATGTTTGTTGCCAGTATTCTTCACTATTGCTTATACAATGAAATGCTGTTTTTTTTTTTGTTTTGTAAATAAAAATTTAGTATTAGGTATTTTGGTAGGTACATACAGTTAAACAGGATCCTCCAGATATTAAATGAACAACAACTTAAAGTATTCATCGATGCGGTCAAAATGCGTTCCGAATTATGCGACTATCAAAATAAGGGGTTTTGATAGTTACATTTTCGACGACCATTCGATATAGTCACAATTTGTCACCGGCCCGGTGCGGCTATTAAGATTTTTTTATCGATGGTCACTCCGATGTGATAAATCGAAAAAGAGGTCGACCCTTTTTTGCCAAGTTTTTTATAGGATAACCTCTGACAGATATCTCACCTGTTGGTAAGCGATGACTTGGGTGTGTAAACATTTGAATGAGAGTTGGCTGTCAATGCAAAAACAAGCATCAAAAACATACATGTTTTTGTAATGTGTTAATGCCGTTAGCGGTCATTAAATGGATAATGAGAGCAGCGAACACTGCTTAACCGACTTAAATAGTTTCAAGCCAAAGCGTCAACCTATTTATAACTCAACTTGTTAATTAAAAAAAACTCGCATGTCAATATAGCGTATTATTAGATCTATCGTTTCCGGCTTGAATGCTTTTTTTGGACTAATAATTACAAAGTTTAGTATATAGCGTTTAGTATATAGCACTCGTTTTTAGGAGTTTGAGCGCGTTATTCGAGGGTATATCGTAGTTCCAGATTTATTTAAAAAAAAAGTACACATGCATAAACAACTTCCCATTATAAAAAGTTCATGATATTCTCCATGTTTGTGGTGCAATAGAAATATTAAAAACTTGATTATTTTTCTTGAAAGAGGTGCTTAATGTTGGGTCTTTCTTGTATCTAAAATTACGAGTTTTTGAGCTAGTGTAATTTCAAAACTGTATAATTTAATGAAAACTTGATGCACCACAAACCTTTATATTAAGATAGTGATTACGTAGGTAAAAATCATTATGTTTTATTCGCTATTATTAAAATGAGATTGGAACTGCGTTTGTATGGGGGCGTTCGTCTAAAATATACCCGTAATTTCTCCTTCTAGTTGATCATTTCTCGTTCTTGCCTGGTAGATCCTCTACGTGCGCTTTAAAATTCTACTTCAGGTAATATAGGTATACATTTTAACTGTACCGTTACATACTAGGTACCACAACCTGAGTAATTCGCCGGGGACTCAATGCATCAAGCTTCGAATTATACAGTAAGGACGCAGTAATAAATTATTACGGTGATGTAGATGCTTATGTGGTGCAAATGTCATGGAGTGTATATCTGGGAAGCGATCCGTGACCTGGGGCATCTATAGTTACTACCTACCTGGGACTTACAACTAGAGACAATATCGCAAAGCAGTAATAATTAGTGCTGGAAAATAAGCGCTCTCGCGCCGTATTATTCAAAACAGGTATTCCATATATATGTGCCCGTCAATTCAATCATCAAGCAAGATTTGTCATAACATTAGGCACATACTGTAACAGCCGGATCGTCCACTGCTGAACACAGCCTCCCCTATAAAGGGGGTATTTGCCATAATCCCCACGCTTGGCAGGCGTCTTGGGGATCGCAGTGTAAGTTGCCAGTTCTATAGAAGGCGCTTTTTTTTTTTTTTTTTATACTGAACTGGGTAGCACTTGACCACTATCTCACCTGATGTTAAGTGATGATGCGGTCGATGATGGAGCGCGCTTACCCAGAAGATACCTGTTCACTCGCGTTTTGAAGACCCCCATATTGTACTTAACCGGAAACACAGACTCAGGCAGGGTATTCCATTCCCTAGCGGTTCGTATAATGAACGAAGAAGCAAATCGCTTTGTTCGGGTAAATGGAATATCTACCATATAGCGGTGGCGCTTTGGAGTATCCCTGGATGTCCGGTTAAAGAATGGGGATGGCGGAATCAAATCATGTAGTTCTGTGGCACACTCCCCGAAATGTATCCGATAAAAAACCGATAAGCAAGCGACTTTGCGGCGATGCTCGAGACTTTGGAGTCTCTTGCTTACAAGTTCGTCGTCGTTAATGAGTCTCTTGGCTCTCCTCTCAATAGCTTCCAGTGTCTCCAGCTGGTATTTGGCAGAACCATCCCAAAGGTGAGAACAGTACTCCATACACGACCGGACTTGCGCTTGATAAAGATTCAGCAACTGTCCCGGTGTGAAGTATTGTCTCACCTTAGCCAAAACACCAAGCTTTTTTGAGGCTAGCTGGGCTTTAGACTCAATATAGGAGCCGAAATTGAGAGTCGGTGTTAATGAGATGCCAAGAAGCTCGAGATGGTTACTTATCGGCACGGACACATCCCTGAAAGTAGGAGCCAGCTGAAAAGGGCTCCGTTTGGCGGAGAAAAGACACGCCTGGGTTTTAGCTGCATTGAACTTAACCAGATTGGCATCGCCCCAATCGGAGACTGCCTTCAGAGAAAAGTTCAAGCGCTGAACCATCGCTTCCCTATGAGACTGGATTTGTAATGCACTGGTTCGTGCGTTAGATTTATAACTCTCCACAACGGTGCTGTCGTCTGCGTACCCAAAAATACCGGGCTTAAGCAGATCATTAATATGCAGCAGAAAAAGCGTTGCAGAGAGTACTGATCCTTGAGGGACTCCGGCGTTTATAGCCAATTGGTCGGAAGAACAGCCATCGATGACCACTCGAATCGACCGATCCCTCAAGAAATCTGAAATCCAAACACATAAACCAGTGGGAAGGCCGTATGAAGGAAGCTTGCTAATAAGGCTATCGTGCCAAACCCTGTCAAAAGCCTTCGAGATATCGAGAGAGACAGCAAGCGCCTCTCCGTGGTTCTCGATGGCTTCGCTCCAGATGTGAGTGGCATACACTAGAAGATCCCCAGTAGACCGGTTTCGGCGAAACCCGTATTGTCGGTCACTGAGGAGATCATTCACTTCTAGGTATGCCAGGAGCCTGTGGTTCAGTACACGTTCCATCGTCTTACAGAGTATGGAAGTGACTGAAATAGGCCTGTAATTGGCAGGGTCTGCGCGACTACCCTTTTTGGGCACGGGCTGCACGTTTGCAAGCTTCCAGGACTTAGGCACTTGACCAGTCGTCATAGACAAGCGAAAGAGGCGAGTCAATATTGGAGTCAACTCAGGCGCACACATCCTCAAGACTATAGCTGGTATACCGTCTGGACCACTAGCTTTGTTCACGTCCAGATCGCGCAACGCTTTGCGTACTTCAGACTGTCGAATGCGGATTTCTGACATTGACGTCCCGCAGTTTGGCAGGCTAGAAGGAACAGCATTGCCAGCATCTAAACGTGAAGACTCTGCAAACAGAGAGGCAAATAAATTGGCTTTCTCTTCGGCAGTGTGCGCTAGTGAGCCGTTAGGTTTCAGCAGTGGAGGCAGTGAGGGACGGCAGAAGTTCTCTTCGATCGACTTTGCCAGGGACCAGAACGCTTTGCTACCCGAGGGGTAAGAAGCAAGTTTGTTCCCTGTTCGGCGTATGTGGTCGAAGCGAGCCTTCTTGAGAGCCTTTTTGCAGAACTTGGCGGCTAGGTTAAATGCCTTCTTCTTTTCACGTACATCTCTAGATTTGCGGGTTCGAGCATCAGCCCAGGCTAAATAGGCCTCATGTTTTGACGCTTCTGCATCTCCACATGTAGCATTAAACCATGGGCGAGCTTTGCTGGACATCGGGACGTCAGAAAATGGTATGAAGTATTCCATACCCTGACGTAACACCTCAGTCACAGCATCCGCGCAAGTTGAGGGATCGCTCGAAGAAAAACAAACCTGCCGCCAAGGGTAAGACGCGAAAAAATAACGCATCTCATCCCAATCTGCTGACCTGTATCGCCACACCCGCCGGACGCCTCTTGGACTGGGATCGGGCGGGGAGTACACTGATACAGACTTCACCAGACAGTGGTCGGAGCTACCTAAAGGTGATGAAACCGACACCGAGTAGCGGTCTGGATCTGTTGTCAGCAGAAGGTCCAAGCAATTGGCTGTGTGGCCATCAACATCCGGTATCCTTGTGGCTCCTTGGACCAACTGAGTGAGGTTTAGCGTCAAAGCAAGCTTGCGCATCTCTCGACCAGCGTGGTCTGTGCTCTGGTATGGGTATAGCCAGTCTTGATGGTGGGCGTTGAAATCCCCCAGAAGCACTAATTGAGCAGAAGGATACCTCTGTTGGGCCACGTCGGCCGCCTCACTAAGGTAATTTGCGAGCCTGGTTGTCTCCTCATCTCCGCTGTGCGAACGGTAGACACTAGCATAAAGAATTTTCTCCATGCCATTGTCCACCAGAATCCACATGACTGAAAATTTGGGGTCTTCAAGGTTGCGGAGACGCCGAAAGCAAATGTCATCGCGAGCATACATACAAACTCCCGCCTTAGCCTTGAAACTATGTTCAAGAACATAGCCAGGGTAGGCAAGGTATGTCGCATCAGCAGGACATTTGATCTGCGTCTCCATGAGGAACAGAATATGCGGTCTTGCGGTCTCAAGATGGTGGTGGACCGGGTCGATATTGGAGTGCAAGCCTCGAATGTTTGAGAGGTGCACTTGGAGAGAGAGGACGTGCTTCCGCTGTTGGACCTTTATTCTGTTTCTCTTGTTCATTTAATGAGGAGTGAAGATAGGTAAAGGGAAACGGAAGTGGAAACGAGGCGCACATTACCAACCCGTGACACAAATTAGGCCTTTCCACCTAAAGGGAACCAATCCTGGAGACCGCGGGGACGCCCGAGCCCCCCCAGAGGTGTCCATCGGGTCCTCTCGTCTGGTCGCCAACCAGCACGATGGCGCACCTCCGGGATTTTTCGCGAGATGGCGGGGCAGCCTTTCATGAGTGGCTGGCTCACTACTTGGGCCCCCAACTATCTGCGGTCGGCCAGCGGAGAACCGTGCCTCGGATCCCGCTGCTCTCCAAGATTGGCTGCCAGGTAAATTGACCTTCAATGTGTCACGACTAGCTATAGTAATAAGCGCAACTGTTTCCGACCCGTTCCCCATAATGGCTTCACCAGACATCATGCCGTAACGCGATCGCTTGGCGGCATGGCTTTGTCTGGTGGGTGGTAACACGCCGCGGCCTAAGCCTACCACCTGAAAAGTACTGCTCTTTTGGCGCCACCCAGGGGACACGTGTAGGACATCGAGGGCTAAATCCTACGGACGCGAGCAGTATAGTCCCCCAAAGCTGCTGTCCACCTTCCAGTATTTTTCCCTTAGTCGCCTCTTACGACACCCACGGGATGATATGGGCAGCTGCAATTCTAACCCGGCACCCCAAGGGTCAATTAGGCACATACATAATTATTATTTAATAACCTTAAATTCGTTTTATTTTTATGGTGAAAGATGACGTCTATGCCGGAAAAATTTAAATATAATTATTATTTTGGTTGGTTTAGATGACCTATCATCTAACTAAGTTGACTTGAACCAAAATGTAATCTACTATTTTACTTGATCACCGAATGCCTAAGATTCAAGTAATATATGTATGATATCTAATAAGTGTTTAAAACTATAATGAATAGATTAAATAATAGTATATATTACAAGTAACTTTTTTTTGGTTCATGTAGGTTCAAAGGTAACTTACAAAAATATGTGCATTGGTGTTCAATGACATTTCATGATAATGAAAGTCAGGAAGGCGGCTGACTGATTAGTCGCTGCTAAAACTTTTTATAATTTTCTTTGTTTTTAGTTCTTGCGTTTCCTTTTCGTTATATCGTAGGCGTTATTAGAGAAAGCATAATGCACCAACTCCTCAGAGACGAAAGTATAAGGGAAGGAACCCTTAGAACATTAAAGATTAACTGTATTTCTTGATAGTTTGCACTGTCTGTACGAGTATGTTATTACTTCAAAAATAATCGTCAATAACTGAACTTTATTATTTAATTAGCAAATATATTCTTAAAATTGTGTAATTATTAAGTGATTAAAACAGAAATAAAACGAGTCTGTTCCTGCTAAATAAATCACACAAACACAAGAAACGAAGTCTAGTAGATATTAGGGGCTCAATATGTGTACTGTGATGTAGTTTTTGTATTATAGTAGATACAAAAAAACAATAACGTAAAATAGTAATATGTAATTCTACCAGTCAGAAATGTGTATATTTAATACGAGCAAACTTTCTTGCCATCAATATTATGCCAAAACCAGGGCCTGCTCCAAAGATTGCTCCTAAGCTGACTTTGCATATTAACCGGCCTCAAGTCCAGATGGGGTAGCGTTTGACCATTCATGCTGTGTTACGCTAAACTCGCCCCAGCCGAGCAATTTAATGTCATAATCCTTTAATAATTCAATTGTATGCAGCAGGGGTTGGCAACGAAACCAACGCTAGGATTTTGCACGGAAACATAATATTATTTCGGAGCATCGACTTTACACAGCTTGCGGTCATTACGTTATATCGAAACGTAACTACTGATATTAATATGTTTTACACAAGGATTTTATAATTGTAATGAGATACTGGCACCGAATAAGGACCATTTTATTTCAAAATACTATAAAATGCACTCATACAAATTCCTTTTAATTAGTTTTAATAGTGGTCAAAGCTAGCCTATCAACAATAAAAAAAATACTGAATTTTCTATGAGGTATATTGGATGTATCAAAAATAATTATCAACTTATTATACTATAAGTATAATTCATTTTAAAAAATAACAGATATATTTAAAATATTAAAGCAGTGTCAAAAAATTATATCAAGTACTTTGAAATATAAAGACTCACATTCAGCCAACAACAATACATTTTTTTTCACATTTTCCTTTCCTCTTACTTTAATTTACACCCTTTCTTATATAATATGCTTCGTCCAGTGTTGGGATTGTTTTCATGAGCTTAGAAAAGTTACTTTTAATATAATTAATAACATCTAATATGCTATCCGCGATGATTTATAATTGACTTTGTTTTAAATAAATAATAAATATGGTTACTAAGATACCTTAACATGATTCATGAAAATTAATTATCTAATTGGCCGGGGCCAACTTAGGACTTAGGGATTTGTTCTCATGTTGGTTGGAAAACTTACCCTAATTTCACAAAATAGTACCTAATTAATCCGTTACCTTACATTCAGACTCGAGTAATCAAAGATTAATTAACAATACTCTGATACAAATCAATGGAAAATCAAGATAAATTTTGGTAAAATTTGTGAATACAATCAAAGCGCGGTTATAATAAAACACATCTATCTATACTGACTTAATGGACAAAGTCAAAGTAGCGCGGCACAATTAAAAGGGCGTTGGTAAGGATAGGTAAGGCGAATGTCACGTAAAGTGTTGAATGTTCTAAGTGGTGACAAGTTATTTTTAAAAAGAGCTATTTTGAGACCGATCGTCGAGCCACAGTAACTGTACTGTAACAGCCGGATCGTCCACTGCTGAACACAGCCTCCGCTATTAAGGGGGTATTTGCCATATCAAAGATGTCATATTTTGCAATTTTCCGCCGAAACTCTCTATTATTACATAATGCAATAGTTACACAGTTTTTTCTTTTTCTCATTCCACAAAGTTTGAATAGATTGGTATTTTTATAAAATCTAAGAAAATTTTATACTTTCTTTTTGAGCAGATTTTTTGGAATCAGTGCTTAAAAAAGAAAAAAGAAACGGAACTCTTATAGGATATTTTTGTCGTCTATCTGTGTGTCTGTCAAGACCCTTTTTCTCAGGAACGCGTGGAGGTATCAAGCTGAAAATCATATCAAATACTCAGCTCTACTGTCCCTTTGAGCTGTGTACTGAAAAATCTAATTTCTAAGCCAACGCAATTAAAAGAAATAGCCGTTTATGCCACAAATTTTCAACACTCGCAAGGGAATTAAAACATTCAGGTTGAAATTTAGTACGAAGAAACGCCTTATAGCACAAATAAAAGCAAAATTGCGAAAAGCATAATTTTTTTGTTATATTATATAATAGAAATATTATCAATAATTTAAAAAGTTATGGATTTCATTTAACAATAAAAATATCATAACTTTAAGTTATGTACCTACAGGTTTGTATGGAACCCTCGGTGCGCGAGGCCGACTTGCACTTGGCCGTTTTTTATTTAAATGTGATTCCTGAGAAAAAGCTTTGATAAACCTCATTCTAGATGAGTTTAACCGCGGGTGGACGCTATGGTTAGATTCATGGTAAAACAGACTTCATTTTTAGAATTATAGAATTATGTATATGTACGATGGGAGTTAAACTGCAGAATCTCATAAAAAATTGAAATAAAAATATTTTTTTATTGACACATCTAAAATATTGGCAAAAAAATGCCTCCGTTTGATGTAATACATCCCCAATCCCTACTTAAAATCAACCTACGCAAAACCATGAAAGTAAATTTAGATATAATTATAAAAAGAAATCTCGTATCTGAATGAACTTGAGCAGTTACATCACAAAACCAGATTTAAACTGTAGTGATTTGTCAAGTGTAACTAAGTTGCTGTAAGAACCTGCCTTCCGAAAAGGAACCGACAAAGGCGACAGCTGTTCTCATTGTCCAAAAGTATTCGCTTTTGTTCTTAAGGTGTCTATTCAGGCAGCGAAAGATAAAAATTACGAAGTCCCGAGTGCCGCGGAGGTGTTTTTATCAAAGACAAAAACAAAGGGTTGTTTAATGACGGTATTAGTGGAGAGTTCGCGATAAATTCGGGTCGTTAGGCGTTCTTTGTCGAGACTGTAATGTACCGTAAGTCAACTGCTTATGGATTGTTTCGTCGGGATTCTGGAAGAAAAATAATTCGATTAAAATGCTAGTTTTATACAGGCTTTAAAGTATTGTTTCATATTGTTCTTGGATATCGTAAGGCAGTCTAGAGCCGCATGCTACTACTCGGAGTATAGCGCTGAAATGAGAATGATGCTTTATTCCCACAATTAGACACAAAACAGTACACTGATTAAACGAAGGAAATTAGTATAGTTCTAACAAGGGCATGCACTAGGTCAGTTGGCATCAGGCACGTGGCCAGCCATAAAACCGAAGATATATTTACTATAGATAGACATTTATGATACATTATAGATAGCTGCTCTCCGCTGTTTTGACTGCGTGAATAATAATGAAAATTTATTATGCTGTTGATAATGAAAATAATCATATTATAAGTTAAATCAGGACCTAAACTGTCAATATTTGAAGTTAAATCCAAATTGGTTCAGCTGTTTCAGAGTGAAGGAATAGCAATATTGCATGGTCATAGTTAAATGCTTAAAATTGAAGTTGTTAGGTGTGCTTAACATGTTCTTATGTTGCGTATTCTTTTTTACTAAAGAAAACATATTACTCGACCATGTGTGGTAAAAGGTTAGGAAGATGTTGAATAAGAGCTCATATTACAATTCTATATATACCTAGGTTATAAAAGGGTATGAAAATTGAACTTCGATTATTAGTTTGTCTTGTAGAACCTTCCGGTATTTACCCTTAATTGCCTCTTACGACACTCACGAGCAGAGATGGGGGGGTGACGTTGTTGTATGCACGTGGGGTGCCAGGCGAGTATGTACTTAAAAGAATACCTTAATCTTGATGTTTACGTAACATATTTGAAGGTTTATTTAAATCTACTGTTTATTTTTGCGTGTAAACTACTATCTCACCTGATAGTAAGATATGATGTCGAAGATGCTGTCTAAGCGTATATTCATATTTCGACAAAAAATTATGTAATCATAACCTGTAATGTCTCACCTGGGCAAAGGTCTACCCTATTCAATTCCCTGTAAAAAATATGTTAATGTATGTTTATTTAACCAAATATACTTATATCCAAGTCGTGCAATATAAAGTTAACATTTGTAGAATGGTCCCTAAAGATTCAACCTTATAAAAGGGAGGCATGATGCTCATCAGGTACCTTATTATCTTTCCGCTAACTCGGCACCCCTGTTTACCTTCCAAACATTTGCATAGGTTCGCCCGTTTCTTATTTCATAATTTTTGGGTTTCAAATATCTGCGGAAATGCTATCCAAGCTACATGGTCCAGTGGGATTCCTTATAGAAATAGCGATCCAAATGCATTGGCTAAAGTTTCGTCGTTGGATTTTAAATTGCTCTTTTGTGTGTGGGATTAATTTTATACGTGGCTTTTACGCTGGTATCGCTTCTAGGTTTTCAGAGTTAAGAAATGGCAGGGCATATTATGGTGAATGCTGACGATATGTAAGGTGACAAATTTAAAATTTATACAGTTTTTTGTGCTGTAGAGTAACTTGTTGATGATAAATCAAATTTTAGCAGACTGTAATCTACTTTATTTTAAAAATATTGTTAGTATAAATGCCAGTAATTACATATACTATGGGGACGTATGCCAATGTATTCCCACGAACGTCCCGTCACACCGACGCCGTCCGTCCGATGGGAACACTAATGGGCGTCTCCTCCTGCGTCTGGAGTAGATGACTAAAAGGTAATTTGAGAGCTAATTATTAATATATTTTTTTATACTTCATAGTTTAGCCCATGACCACTATCTCCTCTGTTGGTAATGTGGTCAAGGATGGTTAAATGGACTAAGCCTAGTATTACTGGCTCTTAAAAACTGATGCAGTAAACATACTGTTAGGTGCTAGTTGCCCAGGAAAAATAAAATCGCCCCGGAAAATATAAGCTCACGCTTAACTAGCTTTCGCTACCATAACACACCATGCCAAGTACTTATGGGCGACAGATTTTCTACTTGAGGATGGTAGCTAACCAGGCGAGTACTCGTAATATGCCCTTCCACCATGCGGTGAAGACCAAACCAAACACGGCAATCACGGCTGCTACAAGGCAATGCATAGCTTTAATTGCTGCAGTTCTTAAATTCTTTATCTGATAATGTAACATATATCTGTTACATTGCCGAAAGTAAAATATTCCGTCAACCTAAATAAGGCGCCAACTCAACAGTTTAGGCATTTAATTTTGTTTCCTTTCAAAACGAACACGTCTGTCTTTTCATGTACTATGTTTGTTTTTTTACTTTAACATACACGATTCTCATACTGTTAAGATACATTGAAATTTAAGAGGATTTATTTGCTGCACTGTTTTACTACGGTTTTACATATTATTACAACTTTTATAGAGCAGAAAGAACAGGAACAGTATGGCTGGCCATGTGTTGCCATGCCTAGGATTAACATTATCCGGTAAAATATAACTATGTATTGCCATATTTTAACACATACCATAGCTTTTTATATTCTGTGGCTATAACGGACAAGGAAAATAACAATTTAAGACGGCTTAAAAAAGGATTTGCGTCCCTGGATCAGATTGCAGAAGTAATTGATCACAATAAGCTGAGTCATTTGTTTACGCGATCAGTAAATTAGCTTTGGTTATGTTTCTTCCAATGACTCCATATTTTTTGGTGTAGTTGCCACTACTACTGTAGGCAGTCATATTGGCCGTGGCAATGTGATATTCAACTTTCTACACCTCGGCATAAGTCTGCTGTTTTCGAGGTAGTTTTCACTATGATGCGTCCAAATGCTGGAATTACCGCCGATCAGTATGAGTTTAAAATAAAACTAAAACAATTCATATTTTATCATTAGAGAACCCACAACAAAGTCATGACATAGATGCTGTATAAAACTTACGTCAAGTTGCCATGCTTAAATAGATAGGTTTCTATATGCTATGTAACATACACACAAAAAGTCTAAGCAAGATTTATTTATTTGAATTTTAGACGGTATTCCATATTATGACTTAAGTATTTTTTATTCAAATAAAAAGATAATTAAATTGATACAGAAAATTGATGTAAAAAAATTGGATTAAATACAAGGTGTGAGTCCCACCGTTGTTCAAAACTTGTCGGCACCGATTGTTCGTAGAATCAATAAGTCTGTTTATGTTATCCTGCGGCAATCCCTCTCAATGGAATTTAGCAAGTCCTTCACTTTTGGTTCATCCAAGTCTTCTAAAACACTTCTCCGGAGCATGTACCATGCATGCTCTATGGGGTTGAGGTCTGGTTATTGTGCAAGCTACGGAGTACCAGGATGCTTTCCATAACCAAGTACTCATTGGTCACAACATTCTTAACGTAATTTGTATCCGACGACGGGATTATGCTTCACTAAACAGTGGCATTTTACGAATATTTATCTGGCCAGCTTCCACACTAAAGTAGAAAATCCTTTGCTAGGCTTCTAAAGATGAATTGTTTTTAAAAAATATCAGACTGAGGGCGTAGAACGGTTTCTTGGTTTCACATGCGGGTCAGCGATACAGAATATTTAAAATAACCTGAGAGTTTTTTAAATGAATTCATATAAAAACTTGCTGAGCTTTTTATAATGGCAAAAATCTTTTATGTACTTTATCACTGGTTGCTACGCTACATAATAATGAAAAATAAAATTTGTATTGATACGATTTATTTTATTATCTCGACACAAAACTTGATTGAACCAGATTTTAGAGCTGTATTCATGATTTTTTTTCTATTGAGAGAAATATATGAATTCGTGTTTTCGGATGAGGCATAATTTTTGTCATATTTATTCTCTAAAGTATTATAATCAAATATGTAAAGTGACTTTTTAAAATAGAACAAGTCCCAAATTTGCCTTTTTGAGACTCAATTCCCGTTTTTAAGAGCCAGATTCCATTTAAGGCTTGGCGTGCTAACATCGTCGATCCTCAAAATCATCAAAAGACATAGTGGGTACAATTAGCCAGATAAGTAGTAATAGAAAAATGAACACTAAATAGCAAATAGCTGTCAACATATAAGTTATTATGCTATGTACAGCAACATTATTGCAGCAAAAATGCTTCACTAACTGCAAAAATATCAAGATATCTATAATACTGAAATCTTTACACATATCCCTTACATATACGAGAACGTGCATTGAAAGTAGTATATACCCACTACCAATGAAAAGTAATTGAAGCTCACTCGAGTATTCAACAACTGAAGTTTCGTAAAAATATTATGGGAATTGGAAGCTAAAAATACGGCAACGTTCTTATTGAAAGGAAAAAGAAATCCAGCCTTTTTATGATATCGGTGGAAAGCCATAATTCTTTCCATTGCTGTATTTTATTTATCAGACTCCTATGAAGAATCCAATCTCTTAATTATTGATAAAGATGCCTATATGGTGTGAGCGCAGTGGAGTGATAATATTTTGTGGGGTTCTACACCTAAAAGGCAAAACGGGATCCTGTTACTGTCACTTCATCTGTATGTTTGTCCGTCCATACGAAGTCACGAGATTCTCCCTTAAATATTTGAAAATAAATAGTTTTGAGATATTGTCGTCTATATATCATTTCTGTATTCAAAAATAAAGAAATAAGCGAACATTTGTACACGGAGTAATTTTCCTTGTAATTTTGTACAGAGAATTTTTTTTACCAAAAAGTGAACCGACTTCAATACCCAAAAGTGTAAAATAACTTGTTGAACTCGGTACCATGATAGTTCAAAAGTACCAATTATCAGAATATTGTGCGCATAGTACCGACTTCGACAAGTTATTTTACACTTTTGGGTGTTGAAGTCGGTTCCATTTTTTGGTAAAAAAAAATTTTCACACTTTTTTGTGACCTTACGGGATCGATTATCATTCATTGTTAACGACTATATCATCAAGATAGGTCAATATCAAAAAGAAGGGCTTTTAAAAACGATTCCATAAATATATAAGGTGACTATTAATTCATCAACAATACTGCGGGGGATGGTGTAGAATCGATAACTGAATGTGATCCACTCATAATTAATTTTCACATAAACAAAATTAATACTAACTATTGCCTAAGCTGTGGCGCGTTGACTTTGAGAATGATAGCGACGACAACACTCGCGGCCGCCGTGGACCTTATATAACTTGAATTTTTAATTTCAATAGTACGACAAAACATTCAACGAAAATAAATTAATTGCAGACGGGTTTCTAACTTTTTAAATTAATTTATACTTTTCACTACCCAAATTTACTCTTTGACACAATTCTTCGCGTAATCCCGCTATAACGCACAGTGAGCTCAACCGTTATGTTTTGTTTACATGGTCCCAATGCTCATATGATGCCACTTCCCTACGTAGGGAATTCTCCATCTTGCTATCCCGCGAATTCAATTTTATTTTCTATCCTATGTGATTGACTGAAGAAAACAAGCAGGTAACGCAAGCAGGTTTAAACTGTAACTGAGCTTTTACTACTGCTTACAAAAAGGCAGTAAACACAAAAGTATCTGGATGACATTCTTACGACAATATAATAGTAGAGGAGACTTGGGAGATCGACCTTCACCCATCAGATAACTTGATGAAATACATTCTTTATCAAATATAATTTATTAACAAACGTGCCTATGATAACTTGCCTACTGAAAAGTTTTCATAGCTACTCGTGCATATTTAAAAAATCTATAGCTTGGCAACAATATTTCATGTACGATTTTTTGCAGCAAGCCTATACGAATAGTTTTGTAAAAAAAAATCTTTCTTACTAGCTTTCGGGCGCGGCTCCGCCCGCGCGTATGTCGGTTATCGCGCAAAAACATTAACCTCTTTTTGCGTAGTTGGATAAAAACAATCCTATGTTTTTTCCCGGGTCTCAAACTATTTCCATACCAAATTTCATTCAAATCGGTCCAGTAGTTTTGGCGTGAAAGCGTAACAGACAGACAGACAGAGATTTATAATATTAGTACTGATGATATCAATTTCGATTGGTTAACAGATCGGTGTAGTTACCTATATTGACTTACCTGTTCACATCTGCTTGCCAGATAGCCATGTACAGAAATAAGTAGGTGTAGCGTTGCTACAGTTTTTATTGTTTGTATTGCAAAACAACTATAATAAAACTTACCACTGAGACAAATGAACGAAGGAATTTACATTAGTAAACAAACAAATTTCCGTCATTCTGAGGATGTGTGCACTACCTAGCTACATATACTTAGCTAGCACTGTGGGAGCTTGTTTTCACTCATATTTACGATATAAACAACACTCAATATGAGGTTACAACTATCTTTTTTTGTAATTCATACTTTGTTTCCTAAAAACAAATATTCGGCATTTTGCAAACATTATAATGACAATGACGTTTTAGTAAAACGACATGAAGTAAGAGTTATCAATGTCAGCCAATTGTGCTGTGATTGGTTGAATCGTTGCGGAGCACGTTCAAAAACTGTACTTTTGTTTATGAAAAGTTCCAATATGTAGAACGGAACGTAGCGCGTTCTTTACGCAAACAAGGTTTCATTTTAATATATGTGAAATTAAGATTTCTACATAGTTAGACAAATAAAGATTGTTAGATGGCACAAAAGCAACTTTATTTAAGCCTAATCTACAATTCAGGAAAATATATTTTTACAAAAAACTACGGTTGTGTCATGACGCTGCAAGGGGGTCTGCGTGAGATGGAACGGTCGGCTGAGAGGTCTTCCCGGATTGGTTCATGCGCTTGAGTCTGACTAGGCGAAAATAGTGAGAATTAAAGATGGCCGAGATGATGAAGGAGCTTGGTATTCTTGCTGATCACGACGGTGATTTTAATCATCGGCACCGGCGAGTCCCGCTGACGAATTATAAAACCCGCAAGAAAAGGTGAGATAAAACTGATCGAAATTTCAACGGTGTTTAGATTCTTTTAGTTGCGAAAGATTCTTTTTCTTCGAGTGGCGTCATGCGACTCGACCACGTTTGATATACTAACGCTGTGATATTTTCCCACAGCGGGTTTTTGTTACCCCGCATTCTTGGGACTGCCAGCCCCAGCCTTACGAACGACCCAGAACCCACTTACACGGTACCTGAGCTTGCCCCGCGGGAATATAAGTAATAATAGTTTTACGACGGCGCGGTTCATCCCGCCACATTGTGCAAGTATGCTTAACATGTATTTTTATTTCGCACTCAACATTTGGAAGGTGTCCCTCCTCTTCACGACCCTCAACATTTCATCACGGCAAAAGTGAATAGCTCCACATTGGGACGCTATACTGCATAACCAGCGTCAGTGTGCAAATATCGCGAGATCCAGTTCATGGAATGAGATGCTCGTCGTCAAGTTTATTATAATATCTATTTAGGGAAATTGTTTAGTATTTTGATGCACAAGGACATTGTCTGACCAACAATGTACCTTCATAAATCTTAGGAAATTTGTAATTTAATATAATTTGCTCAAAGGAATTTAATCCAGTTAATTAGTTTGTTTATTTAACCAACTGTTATTTCACCTTGTCTTTGAGAATGTTCAATTTACTAGTAAAAAGGGTATTAAATTGGAAATACTTTTCAAGAAGTAGACACTTGTAAATTTGTGTCACTTCATTGAGGATAGCTACTCTTATATATTAAAATATGCATTTATAAATTGTTACAACTGTGTTTAGAATAACTAGTTTATAGCATCTTAGACATTATAGTTCTATAACACACATACACACTTCACATTCCACTTCGGTTAGGATTATTTACTCCGGTGTAAGATACGCACTGGCAAATTAGTATTACTGCATGGAAATATTGTTACCTCTCTTTTTTATTAAAAACATACTTCTAGATTCAAATTTAATTCTTTCATTTTGTCCTCATAAAACAATTTCAGAAATAATAATATGAACGGTCCTTGAAACAAAGGTTTGTTGTTTTGTTGACTGATTGTTATCCAGGTAATATAGTATATAACTTTTGATCCAAAGGTCCTATGACCATCTGCAAAGCAACTTTTAGAATCCTCTTGGCGGGCTCCAGCTCATGGGAACATTTTCCCAGTTGACCCACTTTCCCGTAAGATCTACTTTGTGAGGTGGTCAAGGTGGAATTATTTTTATTGCTTTGCAAATTACTTAACGTGTTTTTTTATTTATACTACACCGCTTATCACGCTACATAGGCAAGCCTACCTAGGCATATTCTGTGTGTTAAAATCTATCAGTTAAGATGTAATTCATTCCGTTATGAAGAAATTAATTTTAATCAATTTTCTTATATCACCTTCACGGAGATGAAAGAAAATAAATTAAAATTAATTCAATCAAAAATAGCAATGTAAATTTTTCGATAGGCAAGTTATCATAGGCGTGTTTATTAATAAATTATATTTGATAAATAACATCAGGTTATCAGATGGGTGAAGGTCGTTCTCTACTGGCTCTTAAGCTACAACAGTATCATTAAAAAGAAATCGTAACGCATGTATGACGATTCCCATATGACTGAGTTATGAATTGAGAACATCCGTGTTTTTCTAAGTATGTTAATGAACGTGACCTAATCCGGTAAAATAGATTAATTTATATAAAACTCACCTCCTTAAAAGCAAAGAACGTACCGTTCACATGGGCGTAATCCATTAGCGTACCGTTTTCTAGTTACACACTATTGCAGAGACCAAAGGGTGCCTAGCTTTTTGCACTCTCGTCTCACCGCAATCCATGGCCACAGATTAGGTAGTAGATTGTCATGTGCAAGCTTTATCAAAGCGTAATCTCGTAACTGAAATCCCTGACTAAAGCCACATAGGCTCGCATAAAATCACCGGTTTAAATGGGCCTATATTTCCAAACCCATATCGATAGAACTGGAATAACTTGATTATTACACGACTGCTCAAAAGAAGAAGTGTTGTTTGCAGGTCTCATGCGTGTGTGTTAGTTTATGAATTTCTTTATTCCACTATAACTTCTAAACGGCTTGACCAATTTTAATATGTGAGATACCGTTAGATTTGTCTAGATAGTGCAAGGGACATTATTGCCATAAGAAAATAATAAAAAACAAACTGCCGGATTTTTGACTCCTATTATGATATAAAAAAACCAAACCGTATCGGTTTTCGGTTTTTTCGGGTTGGGTTTAAAGAACTCTATTACCATCAAAGACCAACTGTCACTTACGTGGTAAAACAATTTAACACATATGTAATAATGTGTTCGACGTCGCAAAAATGTGAATAACATGAAATAACAGCGCTTATTTAGATTTATAAGCATGCACCTTCGATAAACTATACCCTAGATTCTGCGCGAACGCTCCAAAGTTAACCAAACAAAACTGTGCTTATAATGATCTGAAGCACAGTTTTGCCGTTAGTGACGCGCTGATCGTCGAGTGAAACAATGCCGAAGTGCTCTGTGAATAGTTGCAAAAATAATACACTTACAAAGCGAAAAATACATCGGATTTCGTATTTTCGGTAAGTTTAATAAATATTTATAGTATTTTAAGTGATAAACATTCATAATTATTTAATTATCACCTCCAAATTAATACATCAACAAATTAAATTCCGTTACTCCTGTCACGCAGTTGTCTCTTTCGCACCTATAATAACATCCCATGCAAGACAAGAATAAGTGAGCCCTAATTCAGAACAAGTCTATTGGAGTCGCCATAATAATCTTTTATTTTCTCAGACTGTACACAGGCATTACTTTTACATTTTCCAACTTCCAAAAAGGAGGTTATCGATTTGACATGTGTGTATGAAATATTATTAGAACTGCAATATATTCACTTATAATATGGATTAGTGCTTACAAACATATATACTATATTTTTATGTGTGTGTGTGTGTGTGTGTGTGCATATATATGTATGTTCTATGTACAAATACGTGTAAGAGTGACTTGGCTTACTGATTGGAAAAACACCACAAAACCTTTTTCAAGTTCTAGTGTTCCGGTTTTTAATCGATGTTGTATGTTAATAATTTAATATCGAAATGTCCGAGCCTGCACAATCCTGAATGCACGAGGTTTAGCGTGCACTCTTATTATTACAGATGATTTTCAGAATGTATGATATGAATATAGTATATAAAGGTAGTTTATAAATATGAAATATTGTATTACATATATAATGTATAACATTAACATTGTATTAACATTCACAATTACTCAAACACGTTTACTTTATACATTTTGCTGTAACACGCAGGTATCTGAACTGCAATTCAGGTCTGATACATTATATAGTTATATTATTTGTTTTTAATTGGTTTTTGTTCTGTGTGGAATAAATAAATAAATGTTAATGAAAATTAAAGCCGAATAATTAATATTCTGATTTCATTATAACAGATCCCTTTACTATCTCCCAACATCCGCATATAATTTACTACACACCTTTTCAACCCGGGCAAAACCAGGGTATATAAGCTAGTTGTATATACGGATAGTTAAAATTCTAATTATTAATGTCACCAAAAAAACTAATCACTAAATAATAGTTTTAGTACAAGATTAGGAGTAAGCGACTCCATTGTATTTTATGTTCTATCACAGCAAAGGGTAATAAAATTTTACGACCTCTTCAATGGCGCAGAGTAAAAGTGCTATAAGTTTATTACGAAGTAATTGAAAATTAAACCTTATGCAACTGAAACAAGGTTGAATATTGTTAAATAACTTAAATAGATTTACTACGTTTTTGTGTAATTTTAAGGTTTTTATGTGTATCTCAATAGACAGAAAGGTATAGGATAACTCGAGCCGTTTATATGCGTTCTGTCAATACGAAAAGTTGCATCTAGGGTATATTTTATCGAAGGCATGCACTATGAGCCCTTTCATGCATTTGATTTGCTTATCAACATTATTTATTGATAATAATATGTTGATACAGTAGTCTTTTAAACACAGTTTTACATTTTTTATAGGTGAGGATGCTTACTGTTGAAGTTTCGCGACTATATCAGTAGTTTATGCAACTGTCATATAATAGAGGGTATTAAAACATGAGTGTTGTTCAAAATAAGATTACACGAGTGTTTTAATACCTAATTATATGCAGTTGCATACACTACTTTATTTAATCTCATAGCTATAGGTATGTAGCTACATTAAATAAAATCAGTACTAATATTATAAATGCGAAAGTAACTCTGTCTGTCTGTCTGTCTGTCTGTCTGTCTGTCTGTTACGCTTTCACGCCAAAACTACTGGACCGATTTGAATGAAATTTGGTATGGAGATAGTTTGAGACCCGGGAAAAAACATAGGATAGTTTTTATCCGACTGCGCAACAAGAGGTTAATGTTTTCGCGCGATAACCGACATACGCGCGGGAAGCTAGTGAAAAATAAAAACAAGCGAGTTGCGCGCGCTTCGCGCAACGTAATGTGTACTGAAATTGAATTGAAACCTTCTTGGTCGGGACACATTGTACTTTAATAGTTAAAAAAATGTTTTAAAGCATTATTTTGTTAGGAGAATAATGCTCTAATTTAATTTTCTTTAAGAAGTACATATGTAAATAAAATATGCCAATAAAAGTCTGTATTTCATTTCATAATTAGAATATTACCGAATGAGATTATATAAAACAATATATATAGTCGCGGTCCTTCAACAGTAAGCATCGTTTTATTACATTATTGTATTCATATCGAATGTGGTATCAAAATAAAGGGCGTTAAAAAACGATTCTTTAAATATAAACAACTTGCAGTTTTAATTTCAACGGAGCGATAAAACGTTTACAAACATAAATAATTTGCAGTCGTGTTTTATGCTTTATACTTGTCATAAGATTATTTTTGCAAGTTTGGCATTAATTTTTTTATCTTAGATGGAAAACTTTTATTGGATAAAATTTGTGTAACTGAAGCTTTCACAGCGGAGCATACTAAGTCGTTCTTAACCGACATATTCGATGAAGTCATTACGTGGATGGGTGACCACTAGTAGTATTTGCTGATTGTTGTACATGGTGGTATAATTTGCAAATACCACCTGGCTAGCTATTTCACTAAGTAGAACAAAAAAAATCTAGGTTTTGTCCGATTACCACCTTTGACAATGAGACAGTCTTCCTGGGAATCAAAATGGATTCAACTTTACAGTGGAATCCACATATACATGATTTATCCGGAAGACTTAGTTCTGCTGCAAATGCAGTTCGTAAGATAAAACAGCTGACAGACGAAGCTACTGCTAGGCTCGTTTATTTCGCGTACTTCCACAGTATTATATCATATGGTGTATTGCTGTGGGGAGCTGCTGCTGAGATTTATTTTACAAAAGCGTGCAATCCGAGTCATATATGAAATGGATCCTAGGGAATCCCTGAGAGATCTTTTTAAGGAAATTGATATATTAACTTTACACAGTCTTGTATATATTTGAAAATATTATGTATGTTCGTAAAAATTTGAGTTAATTTGAATCAAACGGTGACAATAACGATTATAACACTAGGAATAAAGATAAAATAGCGGTGCCAGGTTTTAGATTAGCAAAGACAATCAAAAGGTCCTTGTTAGGCCATTGTGTGCGGTTTTATAATAAATTGCCCAAACATATTACAACGCTCACAGAAAGAAAATTCAAGATGCATGTGAAGAACATTTTGATAAAGAAATCTTACTACACAGTTTGTCATTACTTAAACGACAAAGAAGCTTGGACTGGTTCGCCTCTGCCAAACTAACGCCTGTTACCTACGTAATGTAAATAAATACTGTAATAATTTTACTATATAGTATGTAGCACATTGTTAAAAAACGTTTAAAAGAATGGCCCCGAGTTTCTTGCCCGTTCTTCTCGCAGTGGCTCTATGTTTTTTTTGCTGAACGTGACAGTACAATGTAGAATATTTCAATATTAAAATTTGTAATTGACCTTCATAAGAGCGTCGTAGGCGCCTAAATTGAATAAATGATTGTGACTTTGACTTTGACTTAAACCACTTTGCTAACCATCAGGTAAGATCGTGGTCAAAGGCAAGCTCTTTATATAGCCTATTAGCATTATTAAACAAAAATACAATCTATATTATTTTTTGTAATAGGTATATCGGTAATTACTTACAAAGTCTTAATGCCAAATTCCAATTCCAAATTAGTTATTATTTTATTTAAAAAAAACTACTTATTTTAATTTTTAATGTCATTTTACCGATTATGCAAAGTTTTTTTTTATATATATCAACATTTAATATTAGAAATTTTACTCTCTATGATTTGGACATGGCTAGATTTTATAAAATACGAGATCAGAATAGCTGTATCACGTATTTCTGCGGTGAAAGAAAACTAGAACTATTCAGGTAGGTATATTTGTTCCAATAGTTCTTTGGTAAATTAAACCACAATGATTCTCATTTCGTGATTTAATCGCTTTTAGAATTTAGGTAAAATTATATGCGAATGAAAAAGAATGGAGAACTGCGGTTAGGGCTGGAATCGAGAGCACCATCGTTCTCTTGTGACATGCTTTGCTCACACTATCACTAAGGCTCCGTTTCATAATGTCCTAATAAAGTTTCGGGTTACTAACCAACACATAAAATAACTGAATAATAAAAATGACAGTTAACATTTCAAGCTTAAACCGATGGATAGGCTAAGTCGATGACTGTAAAACGCAAAGATAGTGTTTTTTTTAATAAATGTGTTCTGGGTAGTATAACCGTAACTTACTCGAACTTTCTGAAACAGGCCCTTAGCTTATTCTTGTTGCTAGGGAACCCACTGCCTTTCGTTCGTGTCCTGTAGTAGCTGTAGTGTTATATAAAATGAGTGCTGTTGTGCGCCCAATTTGAAACACTACTAACGTCGACACAAGTAGTGGCATGCGCATGTAGTAGTAATCCATGAGCATGTAGAATGGTTACCAAACGTATAGTACAAGCGCATTAGAAAACAACGAACTTGGAGACGCTGTAACTGTAATGAACAGGCGAGACTCTTACTAACAGGTGGGCGACTAGTCATCTGCGGGATTTGAACCTGTGCCATCAATCACTATAGTCGGCTCTAACTGCTATGCCAACATGACATATGACGCATGACTCTGATTTGTCATTTCGTTCTTAAGCATCGAATGGGGATGAACAGACATCTATAGATCAACTTAATTTTAATTTATATACTTTTTCTTTTCGTTGTCATTTTGGAATGTATTCCACGGAGCAAGAGTCAGAAGAAAAATAATAATATTAAAATTGTTAATGACTATTTTGAATTTCCCGTCACAGGCGTGTGTTTTCACCTTATGGTATCATAATACACCACATAATATACCTGCGATACACGAGCTACACGAAATTTACTTTTATATATTTTACTACAACTCAGAACAACAATATGTAGTGTTATGAACTGACTGTGGACTTTGAAACTTCCAATGCTGCTCCATATCTAAAGAAAAGAGATCAAGGTTTACGGTTATTTTCTTGCACAATCAAGATAGTTTTTATTGTACTACCGTGTGACCAATTCCAAGGCTTAAGGAACCAAACAATCGTGATAGGAGCCCATTCAATTAACGGCGCACCTAGTTCGGGATTGCACTCCACACGTTCTCTGGTCCTAGATAGTAGGTGTATATCCTGTCGGTTATATATACCTCAGTGGTGCATTGGGATCGACAAGAGCTAAATAGCTTCACTTTACTTAGAACAAAAGTTATATAAAGTTTGTTACATAATATAACATGTCAATTTATATATATTACTTGGCAACGTCATTTTCGTGTAAGGAACTAACATGCTTACCAATATTAGAATGTGGTTAGTTAACTGTGTTCATCACGGCTTTTAATTTGACTTATAAACAATTTAAAAATGTAAAAGCTTCCTGTTATGGCCAATAAATAATATTTATCTTTGATATTGATCATGTAGGTAGTACATTATTTGTACCCGAGCACTAAACGATCATACTGACCTACAGTTTTTTAGAAATATTTTCCTTGGTAGGGATAATAACTTAATATTTTTTTACTTGTTTACTGTTTTGCGTGCGTACATCTAATACTTAAGAGTATTTAAGACTTGGGTCTCAAACTTGAATATGTCCAAGCCACCATTGACTTTTTTATTATGTTGAAGTGAAGTTTGATTAAAGTATTATATAAAATATAAATATATATAAATGCCATGTCCTCCCATTCAATGGTCATCAAGCGACTCATCTCAGCAAAGTGGAAAACGCGCCAAATGAGCAGTATACCATAATTCAGGTCAATATTTATTAGGGTGTTACTGCACATTAGGCGGTGTAAAAAGTTGTTAACATGAGTAAAGTGGCTAGCTATAAACTTTCAAAGGAGCGGTTTGATAAGCAAAAGGCATTTCGGATCGATCCTAGTGGTGTCAGTCTAAAATGCCAAAATCTGAGATTGGGTAATGTTATAAATAATGAGATGCACACGACATTGAGAATTTCTAGTGTTAAAAAATCGGAAATTTATCGATATAACTACCATCCTTGAAATACAGTCCCCCACTGAACCTATCCTAAGCCTCGCACTAAAAAGAATATGATGAATATTGCAAGACATTGATTTCACCGTTATTATATATATATACGTCTTTACATTGATATAATTATGACTCAGATACGCCAACGTTGTCTGTCTGCGGCAGAGTGCATGTTGTGTCTCACATTCACACAATATGATATGATAAACTAGCACATGTAAATGAGAGTGATATTTCCGAAGCAAACGTTTCAAGTCCGGTGCTACGAGACTACGGTGCTACGAGCTACGCTACGACCTACTTTGAAAATAATAAACAGTTTCCCGCGCATCCTACCCTCTATATTATGTTGAATTTAATATAAAAATATTTGCCGAGTATGCAGCACTCGTATTTCTAATTAATTTTAGACATGAGAAATTAGAGAGGAGCAACATTAAATGAACTATTATTTGTATAATTATAAAGTAAAAATGCAGTATAGTGTGTAAACGCTCACGGTATGGAAATGTTTATCTTGAATTATACATATCCAAAAAGTAACATGTGCCCTTCAAATTCATTGTGTTTCGGCCCTTATCATTACTAATTTTCTTCGCGGCTCCACCCGCGCTTTTTAAACCATTAACCTCTTTGTGTGCAGTTGGGTATAAACTATACCGTGTCCTTTCTTGGGTCTCAAACTATTACCATAACAAATTTCATGCAAATCAGTCCAGTAATTTTTAAGTTTATTCGTTGCATACAAAAATACAAAACTTTCATCTTTATAATATTAGTATAGAAGTGTAGATGTCTTCTCTACCAACACAAAGGATTACATGAGAACATGAAAAATGTGTCTTTTTAACAACACACATGAAAACATAAGGCATAATAAGTGTAAAAAGTTTTGGCTTGGGTTTTAGGGCCAGTAGCTTTCCTGCTGCCAACCCACCTTGCTTCGGATATTGTTACGTAAAAATTGGCTAAAAAGTATCTTAACGAATATTGTTTTTATACAGCTTAGTAGCCATTGTATATATATTATAGTATTTTTAGTTCTTTTATTTTGAGGTCTGATATTTTGGCGTTGTTGTGGTCACAGTTACAGTTAGAGTATAGATTTGTGGGTAGGATGTTTATTACTCCATTTCTAAACTATATTCGTGTAATCTGACAGTTCAAAAACTTATAAAAACTATGTTTATTGTTTATGTCGTGCTACACATACATTTCCTTGAGCAGCTGTCCTTGAGAGCCAGTACTTCTAGGTTAGCCTGAACAACATCTTTGACCGCATCATCACATACCATCAGGTTAGATAGTGGTCATAAGCTAGCCAATTAATTAGAGAAAATACTGTCTACAATTTTGTGCACGTTCTTCCTTATACAGTAATATTGACCTTCTAATACCGCTTCAATAACATTAAAATTAAACCCACACATTTTAATACCGCCCATATGTAAACCCACTTACCTGCCCTAACACACGCGCACACACTCACACAAACAAACACACACACACACACACACACAGCGTTACAAACACATAATAGGTAGCATAAATGTTTAATGATATTTTTTAATTGGATTGATATATAGTTTAAATTGAAAATACTTACAATCACTCTCCAATAATATTGCCATGCATAACTATTGAATAATTTGCCATAGTTATTATGAACTTACTTTGATGAATAGCTCGCATTTATTTGTTTGTAACTACTCCGACGGAAGAGTCCTTTTTCTCATAATACGGGCCTTGAGTCTAGTGTGGGAAACAGGTGCTCAACCATGTCATTGAAACTGTACAATGCCTTATAATAATATGTGAATAAACATTTTCATTTTCAATTTCATTTTCATTGCCCTTAACACTTCTGTGGCAAATATATACCTACATCCAAATGTAGCGTCAATTTGTAAACACTAATTGTAATACTCTCTTGAAACGTACGTTTATTTAGGTGACTTCATCAAATGTGACCCAAAAAGTAATTTAACCCTTCAAAATACGACGAAATTGCTTTTTGACATCCAGGTACGAAAGCTCGCAATAAAACGTTCAACAATAAGAACCTCTCTAGGTACCCTACACTGAGAGCATAATGAAAAGCCAGTCAGTTATTAATAACATTGAAACTCATAACTCGTTTAACTAGAAACAAAAAGCCGCCGGTTCTGGCGTAGGTAAATGAAAACAATGGTAGTGGTTACTGTTGCAAATCAAATTACAACTTTTACATTACGCCGTTTCCGAGATTCATTCAACACATAAACTTGTGAGCCTTTTGCACTTAAAACTTCGTCTGGGGAGAGCTGCGGTCACATTATATCGTTGAACGAATTGTTATTGTTTCTGAAGGGAAGTTTAACCGCTGGATTGTGAATTGTGAACTGGAGTCGCCACTGTTGAGAACCGCGAGCCTGTCTTCTAAATGTACGCCCACTGATAGTTTGGACCGTGTTGCTCAGATTTGTAGCTACGTTTTGTTGTTCTGATTTGTTGGTACTAAGTTTTGGTGGTTCTCGCAATTTATATACAAGTAGACCGTCTAATAGTAAATTAATACTTTAACAGGTAGATTATATTGTTACAACATCATGTTTATTTATATAAAAGGTGACAAACAAGCAGACGGTCCACCTAGTAGTAACAGCATTGCTGGTGCGAGGCCTATCATTAAGCCTGCACCGAGGCAGCGATACGTAATTGTGGTTCGTTTGATCCCTTGCTGTATCTTTATTTCTTAATGTTGAGTTATTTAATTAATATATATTATATTTAAGGATTCATTCTATAAATCATACACTTTGGAAATACGATTACTTAAATTTTTCAACTGGATTGACACATATGATACTTTATCATCATCATCACTTTACATTATTGTGTATTATACACGGAAGCAACCGCAAGGCACAGCTGGTACTTTCATATAATAATACTAGCTGCGCCCGTGGTTTCACCCGTGCAGACAATGATGAATAGTGATGATGGTGATGATGAAAGTATTCTGTGTTAATCCAGGACATAAACTATCTATATGACAAGTTTCACCCAGAGTTGTTTCAGCGTTAACGAGTAACAAACATAGACACACATCCTCACTCACTTACACACTGTAGCATGTATATTATTAGTGTTTATACCTACTTATATTTATACATACAAATTATACCTCGTTGTACTATTTATATCCATAAAGCCACTTTATCATAATTTATGTCAATCAGGGCCAACTCACCTTTCCGTTCCTCCGTCACTAAATAACGTAAAATTATTTTTAGAGATCCTCTCCCTTTTTAAACGCGTACCCTCATTACATTTTATTCACTCATATTCGTTTTACATTTTGCTGGCACATTTATTCAAACCGTCATTATTTAAATTATTCATCGTACCCAAGCAGTGCTTCAAGCCAATTTCAAAGATAAACTCGTGTAAAACACATCCCGCGTAACTATGTTTCTTTTCACACGAGGGAATTCAAAACAACCATTAATGTTACTCAGGGTAATCATGAATATTCTATTGGAAAACCCTTTTAAGAGATAACGTCCTACGGACTGCTTTAAAAAAAATATTTCTAAATAATTAATGCGGGAGGGACTTTCAAAATATTGCGGTAAGGAAAAATATTTTATTTTACAGTTGCGACGATTCGGCAAACACTTTTAAAAGTTTCCGCGAATAGATAAGCACAATAAGATGCCTTCGAGATCATCTTGCAGAACAAAAAGGAAGCCAAAAGTGGGAAATAAAATGTGAGCCTTTACAGAACTTGAAAACGGAAAGTTTTCCAATTGATAATAATTTCCATTGTGGTGCAACACAAAGGGAACAGGAAAGTATGAAAATCTGAAATAAATTCTTAATTTAAGAGCTGACTGAACGCTATCTGAAAGGAAAGTCGGGATTAGAAGAACAAAGACTGAGGGCTCTACCGACTGTGGGGCTTAATTTTTTGTGGACTTCTGTTTTGCTCTTTGCCATTCTCATAAATTGTACTCTGAAAGTTCTTTAATGAAGTTTATAGCTGAAGCAATGTTGATTTATTTTATTGTGCCAAACCACTGAACTTTTACATTATTTATTAGAGGCACGTCTACCTACTTTGCCGTTCTCTTTTGATATTAAGAATATTTGAGTTTAAAATAATAGTAGGAAACACTCAGCTCCCTTAAAGAGCAGAAAATATTGCAATTTCTGAAAGCATTTTTGTTGAAGTTTATTTGCTTTCGGTAACAATTGCACTTAGCAATATCTAGTTAACGAAATATGTAAAAGGAAGTATATCCAATCTACATTTTCTGGTAGAAACCGACTGCGGGAAAAAACGTGAATACGGAGTTAGCAAAATTCTAGTGGTCGGGAGGCCGCAGTAACCTTTGTCATAAAAACCTAATGTAATAGAGAAGTTGGCTGTTGGGTGGTTGGTGAACACGGAGTATAACAACATATTAGAACGGCTTAAGACAGTTTGGTTTAAGAAAAGCAATTAATTCCATTCTCACATAGACTAACTTCTTAGTTCATGATAAGTGCTAATTACCTAAATGCTGAAATTATATTCGCCTTCTGATCTTTTTATGAACAACATAATAGGTAGCATATACAGTAAGCGAATCATTTACTCACTTTACCAATTACATGTATTGTTTTTTCAATTGACTTTTTTTTTAAATAGTAATAAAGACCTTTGTACACACTTCCAGCTATATATCTACATTCAGTTAAACAACAAGATTCTATTCTTACCGAATTCGAAAAAGGAGGATGTCTATCTTCGTCTGTATGTATGGTTTGTTCATTGATATTTTCGTTGACAGGTGAGCCAATTTTGATAATTATTTTGACTTCAGTAGAGTATCCATGTAAGTTGGTCCCATTAAAAACAACTTACTAAGTATATGTAGTTTTAAAGTTTGACAATTAACTTCAAAAGTACCTATTTGACAATATATTTGAACACGGAAGATATAACAATGGACTGTATGTAGCTATGGTGACCTGAATGTGGCCAATCATGCAGGCAGTAAGCATCACTAAAAAAATAAAAAAATACAGACATACATACAAACAACCTCTAACCCTAAGCGCACATACCACCTCCGTTCATTTCCGTCCATCGTGGGTAAAAAAACGTACGCGTAATTCAGACTATGAAAATATGAACTGTAGGTATGTGTTTGAATATACAAGTTATATTTCCACACTTTTCATCACTTCAAGTCCTTTATTTGATTCTCAAGACACCTGCCGAGAGTGGGGATTGTGGAAAACCCCCCTAATGGGAGGCTATACTTCAAAGGTGAACATAATGGCAGTTAATGTAAGTCAGATACAATGTTTTTAATATTACGTTCAAAATTTTTTTTGGCTGCATCTCGAGGAACATTTTGTAATTAGGATCACATGCTTAGCTATATTTGTATCACCTACTAAGCCGTTCTATATTGTTCTGTATTTGTATTCATTGGCTCGTATGTAGTTTTCAGTTTTTGGAGTGCATGGTGCGGAAACGACGAAGCTCGTAAATCCTTGTTTCGTGTCGGCCGGCGCCCGCGCCCGATTACGTTCCGATCCCTACCGTGATACCGACCGACTACCATCTCCCTCAATAAATACACGCAATTACTGCACCCCAATACTAATGTTCTACGGACTTATACGCAAATGTAATATCGCGCTGTATGCAGGAAGTGAAATGGAATTTCCTTGTCGTAATGTTTTTGAATCATTAGAAGTTGAAATACTTTCCTACGTTACAAAGCTGGAGCAGCATTCTGTAGGACATTTTTAGCACTCGTAGCGAATTTTGCTTAGCCGTTCTGAACCGATCAAAGCAAAGTTAAGCCGTCGGTCCCGGTTGTTGTCATAGGATGGCAGTGGTTATAGAATGGTGGTAGGGCATTTTGCGAATTGCTGCCTGGCTAGCTCCCATCTTCAAGTAGAAAATCTGTCGCCAAGCACCTAACGGTGTGTTCCGGCAGCTGCCATATAGAGAGCCAATTCTAGATTAGCCTGAACAACATCTTCGACCACAGCATCACTTATCATCGGATGCGATAGTGTTATCACGCATAAAAAAATTGTTCATGAAAGCCGAAGCAATTGGCATTATGTTAAGGGACATCCAGAGCAGCATTGTTCATGAAGTAGTTAGCCCTTATAAAGTTAAACCAAATATTTTCAGAAGAAAAAATATTCTCATAACTAATGCATATATTAAGGTAAGCTATTCTCATAGTGCATCATATTTAGGTTTAGAAACGAATAATAACTAATAGTAAATGGTTGTAGAAATAAAATCTACATCTTGCCTTGTTTAATATTCATATTCATTTAATTTTGTTTCCACAATGTAGATATAAAATGCAGATCTTAAAAATATAAAATAATGCGAGGTAACAATGTGGACCCTGGTGGGCGCTACAGAATGACTTAATAATTAACAAATAATATGCTTAGTAATTAATAATAATATGGTTAGTAATTAATAGATTAAATTATTAAATGTACCTACAGTTTTTGTTACCTCATATTTTATCTTTTATCAAATTGAAAAAAAATAATTGGTCTTCAATACGTGCGACTGAAGTAAATAATCCTTTCTCCAAGACACTTTCATAAAGGACAGTTATGAGTAAGGACATAACATTCTTCCTTCTTGGAACATCATCGTCTGATATACGATGCCTATAAGTCAATGCAAAGTCAAAGTCAAAGTCAAAATCATTTATTCAATTTAGGCGTCTACGACGCTCTTATGAAGGTCAATTACAAATTTTAATATTGAAATATACTACATTGTACTGCCACGTTCAGCAAACAAAAATTATAGAGCCACTGCGAGAAGAACGGGCAAGAAACTTGGGGCCATTCTTTTAAACGTTTTTTAACAATGTGTTAAGTACATAATATATAGTAAAATTATTACAATACTTAATTTACATTACGTAGGTGACAGGCGCTAGTTTGGCAGAGGCGAACCAGTCCAAGCATTTTTGTCGTTTAAGTAATAACAAACTGTGTAGTAAGATTTCTTTATCAAAATATTCTTCACATGCAACTTGAATTTTCTTTCTGTGAGCGTTGTAATATTTTTGGGCAATTTATTATAAAACCGCACAAAATTGCCTAAGAAGGACCTTTTAATCTAAAACCTGGCACCGCTATTTTATCTTTATTCCTAGTGTTATAATCGTGATTGTCACTGTTTGATTTAAATTTGCTCAAATTTTTACGAACATACATAATATTTTCAAATATATACAGACTTGGTAAAGTTAAAATATCAATTTCTTTAAAAAGATCTCTCAGGGATTCCCTAGGATCCATTTCATATATGGCTCGAATTGCACGCTTTTGTAAGATAAAGATTGTCTCTATCTCAGCAGCAGCTCCCCACAGCAATATACCATAAGACATAATACTGTGGAAGTACGCGAAATAAACGAGCCTAGCAGTAGCTACGTCTGTTAGCTGTCTTATCTTACGAACTGCATATGCAGCAGAACTAAGTCTTCCAGATAGATCATGTATATGTGGATTCCACTGTAAAGTTGAATCCATTTTAATTCCCAGGAAGACTGTCGCATTGTCAAAAGAGAGTTTTTCTAGTAGCTCGCCCAGCATGAACAGTTTTCGACGCCTTTCAATCAGACGCATCTTCAGGAGTCCTTGACTCGTACGATCAGAAATTTCAATCTTGTGTAATAGTAATAAAGTATTAAATACTGTCAAGTAAAGGATTCTTGATTTCCTTGGTAACAATTTTACTGTAAAGTAAATTATTTTGATGATAGCTATATCGCCTCATAGCCAATTACATAACTAAAGGCAAAACCAGCTATGTACGCACCGCTTATTCAATTAATCTCAGTGAAACAGTCTGAGTAGCACCTAATTTGTAAACAAACGGAAGGCGAAACCAACCGTTCGGTCATCTTCATAATTTACTACCATGCAAATTAAGCTTCCGCCAGTGCTCCGTTCAGGCTGTATGCCGAACGAGTATACTGGCAATATAACCACATAGGCATTCGAAATACAGACATCGAACAACTCTAGCGAGATATTGCAAACATGTACATGTGGACCTTATATGTAGGGCGCTGGGATCAAATTGCGATTTGCCGGTTTTGATTATATTTCTTGCTGATAAAAAAAACTTAAGTATTTTTTTCTTTAATCACAATAACTAGAACATAATATGATATCATTAACTATGAATACTTTATTTCATGTCAAATATATACCGAAGTACAGTCATATTCACTTTATTGTGAGTAAATACGATTTTCAATTACTATTGCGAATGTCACAGCCATTCAAATTTTGAGTGCAAAACAGTCGCTTCTATGTAGCTGTTCGACATGTCCATGGACTTGTAGCGTTTTGAGATCAAATTGCGATGTGTGGGTTTGGTTTAGTTAAAAGTTAAATATTACCTTTATTAAAAAATTAGTAGAACGTGTAATAACATTGACCACGACTACTATCTGGTATATACAAGTAAATATGATTTTCAAGCAATATTGCACATTTAGGAATGTCACAGGCACTAATTTTTAGAGTGCAAAACTTAAGCTTCTTTGTAGCAAACACGTACTTTATAGTAATTTCTTGTAATTAACATAATACCTTTAATATGTTTGGAGCGCTCGTAGCGAAGTTTGCTTAGCCATTCTGAAACGATCAACAAAGTTAAGCAACGTCCGCCTCGGTCAAGAGTTGGATGGGTGACCGCTGGTGACATTACTACTGAGCGCTTCCGTGTTGTCGGTCCCGGTTGTTGTCTTAGGATGGCAGTCGTTATAACATGATGGTAGGGCATTTTGCGAATGCCCGCCTGGCTAGCTACCACCCTCAAGTAGAAAATCTGTCGCCAAGCACCTAACAGTGTGTTCCGATAGCTGTCCTTGAGAGCCATTAGTTCTAGGTTAGCCTGAACAACATCTTCGACCGCATCATCACTTACCATCAGGTGAGATAGTGGTCAAAGCCTAACCTATTAAGCATAAAAATAAAATGTTATCGTTTTTTTACAAAATATAGTATAGTACTCGTATTACATAATCTAATGGCTTCGGTACTATGACAGGCCTCTATGTTAGTCCTTTTGAGAATGAACTTTTTGATAATTTGATATTGATCTACTACCTTTCCGGTTAAGGGGGTAAGTAAAGGAAAAAGCCTGTTGAAGCCTGCCTCATGAGCAGCATTATCCATCAAGTAGTGACGTGCTGCTCATTCGGCGCATTTATCCTTTCCCCATCTTTTTCATTTTCTATGGAAAGAGATGGGAGATATAGTTTGACATCCCACGACAAAAAACGAAACTTCTATATTTATGTATAATTAAAAAGTGTATTAAGTACCTAGTTCTCTGAAAAATCTTATAAATTATGATAATATTTTTGTCATGACTGGATTTTAATCTCATAAAACCTCAAAACACCAGTTATTACCACTAAATCATTTGCATATCGCTAACCATTTTTAGGTATTTTCTAAGCAATAATACGGTTAATTCCCCTATCTTACCCTAATTAAAAGATAACTTCACCAAATTAATTTTAAATTCAAAGCTTATATAAATTGTACCTGCTATTAATTGAGACTGTAAAAGGGCTATTTAGGTAACAATAATTAACATATTTTTGATAAAACCTTTTCCCTCTCGATTTTACTTTATTCGAGTTGTTCATAAAACGCTGCTGCTCTGATGTGACATAATTTAAATTTAAGATTTACAGTAATAATCTGTTGTTAAATTTATTTTTTTCAGGTCATGCTCTATCTTGAGCTGGTATTCTAACGGAAAAGAAGAAAACATACGGGACCCAAATAATTTTATTTTAATAAATTATATTTGGGACTATTTTAGGGATCCAAATGGAATACAGCTCCAAGCGGAGAAAAACGAACTGTGGGTTCATAAGTTTTAAAAGATTATTCTTATTGGATTTATTGGCTTGACTGCTGATAAATATACCGCAAGAATCGTTTTTTTTATGCTTGATAGGTTAGCCTTTGACCACCATCTCGCCCGATGGTAAGTGATGATGTGGTCGATGATGTTGTTCCCTATGGCTAACCTAGAATTACTGGCTCTCAAGGACAGCTGCCGGAACACACCATTAGGTGCTTGGCGACGAACTTTCTACTTGAGTGTGATAGCTAACCAGGCGGACATTCACAAAATGCTCACCATGATAAATCCGCAAAGAATTGGAATACATTGAAAATCACGTAAAATATCGGGACATTAAAAATGGTCTACCTTCCGAGAGTAACAGACTATACTTAGGGCCAAGTTTTATCAATACCAGTTTTGACGTAGAAGCAAAACCGTCAACAGGACACATAAAGTAATTTTCAAACTAGTAGCTAATATTCATTGATTTTGATCCCAGCTGATATTGCCATATTGTAATTTTGTTAAATAAGTTATAAATTTAAATATAAAATATTAATACTTTTATCATCAGTACTAATATTATAAATGCGAAAGTAACTCTGTCTGTCTGTCTGTCTGTCTGTCTGTCTGTTACGCTTTCACGCCAAAACTACTGGACCGATTTGAATGAAATTTGGTATGGAGATAGTTTGAGACCCGGGAAAAAACATAGGATAGTTTTTATCCGACTGCGCAAAAAGAGGTTAATGTTTTCGCGCGATAACCGACATACGCGCGGGCGGAGCCGCGCCCGGAAAGCTAGTAGTATATAAAAGTAAATCTAGCTTATTCACACATTCAATATGTTTAAGTAAGTTGTGTACAGTTTTAGTTATTTAGCTATAATTGAACTGTAAGCCGAAGCTTCATGAAATTCGTATTTTTTTAGATGAGCAGCATACTCTGCTTGACCCTAAAAAGTCATTTCATAGAAAAAAAATTAACTAGATACTCGTATGCCGGTGCCTAAATGGTGTTATTTCGGTAAGGTCTAATTGAACTACGTCTCCGTTTCAGCTTGGGCAAAAATGCTTTTGAATGTCTGCTTTTGTCCGACTGTTTTCATCAACAGCACGCATTTCTTATTTATTTTTATTTTTTTATGTGAATAAGGCGGAACTAGCGCGAGTCCAGCCTGATGCTAAGCGGACTAAGCTCTGCCTATAACAGATGCATTTCGTCCGAACGAATTGCACTGCGCCCGTCACACTGAGACATACAGCTGTTTAGTCCCATGTGTCTGTATTTTTTCTGGCTCTCAAGGACTGCTGCCGGAACACACTGTTAGGTGCTTGGTGATAGATTTTCTACTTCAGGGTGGTAGCTAGCCAGGCGAGCATTCGCAAAATGCCCTTCCACCATGCGGTGAAGCTCAAGCCGGTGGTGGCAGCAACCAATTCACTTGAAGTTTTGTGAGGATTTTCAAAAATTATAAGTTTTTTTTTGTGTTCTATCCAGCTCACATAGCTACTAGTAGTATAATGTGTGAGCAGATGGACCATGAAACAAGAACATTACGTACTTCTTCAGGATTCTTTTTTATTTTATATATTCGCGCATCGCCTGAAACCTACAATCGACAATGAAATTTAGCAAAGTTTGTAACCTGAGAAAATTACTGTTTAAAAAACAGATTTTACTTTTAATTTATTTAGGTACCCACATCCTTATTTTATCGTCTATATTCTATACAAAATATTTCTAACATGAAAACCAGCCTCCGAGTTCCATATAGGCATAAAATTGTTTTTTGATTTTTCTCCGTCGTGAGAGTGATGTATCCGACGCGCAATGGCTATGTCATGAAATAAAACTTAGTAGGTATAATACACAACCCCATGAGGTTCAGGGTTTGAATTACAAAAGCCCTGCCCCCATAACTTCCTGTGGAAATCATAACAGCCGTCTAAAGGAAACTAACAGAAGGTGGTCAGCAGCGCCTTCTGAAGAACTGCCATCTGACACTGCAACCCCCAAGACGCCTGCCAAGCGTTAAGCCTCCATTTGGGGGGGCTGTGTTAAGCCATCGTTAGACAACAACTGACGAACAAATACCACTGGTGGTCCATGGTCACTCATCTAATTAATGACCGCAAAAAACATTCAAGTTGATCGGTCAAGGAGAACTATGCAAGCTCAGGTTAGGTATGGATACTGCAAATACCTACAAACCTATTAGTTCCATATTACTTTCTAGGCGCAGGAAAACTATGTTAATACAGGTAAAACCTAATGCCATTCCGGCTTCGTAAAAAGCAACGAGTGCGAATCACCGCTCATGCATGATCACATTTCCATATAATCACTATTGGACTATCAGAATCCTCGATTCTGCAGGCAGCTGTTACGTTTTCTCATTTCCTACTTACTATCTATATGGACATAATGCCTAGTAAGTTCTGATATATTGGATGTTTTAGTCATAGGGTAGAAGTGCGCTTTGCGTTAAGAGCTCGGAGTGTATTGTGAACTTTTAACTGAGCACGCTCGGGGCAATAACGTCTTAAACATTTTGAAATATTAACATATTGCAGTTCATGGTAAGTATAATATCATATTGATGTTGTGTAGTACATATAAACATTACATATTATTAATGTTTGGAACACGAATTTTCCTTTATAATGCATTACCATTTTCAAACTTTATAAAATCATCATATGATCAGTGTTTAAAATCATCATGTTGATCAATCGGGTGTGTGCTTAGGTATCATACAGGTACTCGTACATAATTGAAGCTTAATCATAATCATCTACCCCACCCACAAAGCTGAACATTATGTGTTATAAATGAGTACAAATATCTATGTCGCTGGACATAATATGAGCACAATTTATATACATACATAATATTACGCCTCTATATAATCAAAGAGTGTATGATAATACCATGATACCCAAGGTTTACTGGATATGTTTTGGTCCCGAGTTTTAATTGCTGTCTCCTTAGTACACAGCACAGTAACAAGCTCCAGGCTGCTACTGTCTTATAGTCCGAAAAAACCAATCACTGCTCGACCCTGGGATCGAACACAGGACCTTAAACTTCAAAACGATTTACGCCAAACGAAGCAGTCAGGAAATATAAGTTAATGATAAACATATACATTATACATAATACGCTTTTCTACTGAAGTTCCTAGCTACATAAGTCAATCAGACGATAGGAAACTAAATTTAATTTATATCTAACACCTTTGTTAATCTTCCTGGTCCTACTCTCAAACTATTTCAATATATTTACCGCTTGGCTTCCTTTCGAGAACTACCCAATCATAAAATTTTGAGCTCCAATAATTTGTAAAAACTACCCAATCACTTATTTGTTATTGACCAAATTATAATGAATGGCAGAGACGCACCTCGAACATGACAATGTCAAATCAAGCGACGGACGTCCCCTGATAAGTATCTGTGTGCATATGTACTTCTACTGCATGCTGGTCTTCCTGTCTTTGTCATTCATTAAAACGTATAATTTACAGTGGAAGTGCCTTAATCTCATACTAATAAATACATCTCAAAGTTGAGATCGATCTTGAGATACAGTTTTGAAGTTTATTTTATGGAAAATCTGTCAAAAACTGGATCTTAAGATTGAACTCAGCTCTGAGATACATTTATTAATACGAGCTTTAGTCACTGTTTAATTGATTAGTCGACCAGCAAATAATAAGCTCCATAAAAATATAATATAGCTATTGTGCACTTTAGCTCTCAATCAGTCAATTTACATCCAATTGTGATAAGAGTGTACTAGATAACTGAAGTGAACCCTTGGAGGGCTTTACATCTACGAGTACGTAACTATCTAAGTGGTACCTACATAACCTTTACCTGGACCTCTCGCTTTGAATAAATTATGACGAAAAATCACTTATCCAAATCCTGGACCTGAGAGCGGTCATTGAGAGCCTGTTCCCAATCTAGGACTAACCAGCTAGAGATCATCTATTTATACAGAAAATAAACGTCCCTAAACCTGTAAACGTAAACATTAAATCCCATACATTACTTATTGTTTTTAGGGCCCTTTACACAAAGGGTCAAATTGAGAACTTGGCACTAAACGGAATATGTAACAAACGTAAAATTATGATTTAGTTTTCCGGGCGCGGCTCCGCCCGCGCGTATGTCGGTTATCGCGCAAAAACATTAACCTCTTTTTGCGCAGTTGGATAAAAACTATCCTATGTTTTTTCCCGGGGCTCAAACTATTTCCATACCAAATTTCATTCAAATCGGTCAAGTAGTTTTGGCGTGAAAGCGTAACAGACAGACAGACAGAGTTACTTTCGCATTTATAATATTAGTACTCATAGTACTCATTATATAATGAGTCAAACCAATCAAACCAAACAGGGAGCTCAATAACTTTTAAGTTCGTGGCCGAGCATGGGGATGGGATGTTGTATTAATAATTTTTATCTTTAGATTTAAGAAAGGAGGGGTCAATCTTGCCATACTTAGAAATGTATTTTCTACTTATGTTTGCACTTGGAGTGTTTTTCATCTGTAATTTTTATTTTTCTTCTTCTTACCAAGCGCAACATTTGTTTCATTGGATAGCAACAACGCAGATCACTCCACATTGGTAACTCCTAGGTTATCTAGGTAGCCTAGCAGTATACGACGAAACTGACTTGGTCTGTACGGCTTACCAAAATGAAAATTTAATTTATAAAATAAGACATGGTTTCTACTTATAAGAAGGCCTGTTTCCTTTTGGAAATAAGGCTTATATTTCTAAAACAAACTGAGGAACAAAAAGTCAATGGAGAAGCTAAACAGAAAAGTCCCAAGCGCAATATTTGCAGTAGTACTTATTCAAAGTAGCGATCCTCTTTACACAAAGACACAGATTCGGTGATAGTAAACAGAGCAGTCTCAAAGCTCTGGCGATTCTCAATAAAGTTTTGATAAGTGCAGACAGTCCTTGGGCCGATCTAAAATAGAATATTCTACAGAAACGGCAATTTATTCAAGTTGTAAATTTTGAGATACAGGTATTATGAAGTCAATTTTGCGTATGCTCACCTGAAATGAAATATTTTTGCGGTGGTACGCACCTAAACGAACTATTACTAAATAGACCTGGTCAAAGAATAGCCTATCAGCTAGAAAAAAACCTATCTTAGAAATATTGTTCACATCAAAAAATAATATATATTATAGCTTTGACAAGACTTTGACTAATTAGGCAGGCTTCTACATCATAAACTTGTTTCCGAGTATCATATTGTGACTAATGTCGAGTGTATGAACCCTATCAATCTTATTACAAAAGGGTTTAACATATTCAGTGCTGCAATAAAATCAACCAAACCATCCGATCAGTCAAATATGCAGTGAACATATCTATACTAGGAAGGTACCTATATGCCCATAGTAGGTACATGAGAGAGGTGCTCGATGGACAAAGTAAACTCTGGTGGGTGTTTGCTTTTAATTAACCATCGGTCAACAGACGGTTGCTCTATACACTTTTCATGAAACAATTCTACTGCGCTTATGTGCACAGTTGACTCTTCGTAGCTCGTAGCTGGTGGAAATTAAATTGTCGAATGTAAAATGCAGTCAGCAGTCCTAAACCTTATGATATCATAAAAAAAAGTTATCAAGAATTGAACTGAATTTTGTTTTTAACATTATGCAGTAACGCCTTTTAAGCAAAATAGTTTACAAAATTACTACGTGTAAGTCTCGAATTCGAAACCAAGAGCAATACTCTTACCCGCACCCATACGTACTTTGGTAGAGTGATATGGTCTGCCAATTTGAGCTACCGTTCTGAAGTGAATCATAGTTAGAATCTTTCATTTTATTCTTATTATTAAGGTTGGAGCGTACAAACCGGTCCCCATTCAAACGTAGTTTGCCTAGTTGTTCATATTTTAAATACCAAGTTAGGGAAATTTTGCATGTAGGTATACTTGAGGCGAAATTTCGCGAACGCTGCCCTTCCGAGTTGGATTATTTGGGCGACTTCTTTGTACCAGGTCCAAAGAAGTCGCTCAAAGAATCCAACTCGCAAAAGCAAAATTTCGCTAAGTTTGAAAATGGGTTCACTACATAATTACAAATTTACGAGAGAAAAAATTACTGTCATGTGCGGGATTCGAACCCGCGTCCATCCACCCCTTTAGCCGGGGTATGCTCTAACCAATTGAGCTAACATGACACAATGACTCATAACTGTAATTCTTGCTCTCGTTCTTCATGCAACCCGCGGGTTCGAATCCCGCACATGACTGTAATTTTTTCTCTCGTAAATTTGTAATTTTGTAATGTAATTCGCCTAGCAGGCGTTATTGCAAGCTTAACAATATTAAAAAAAATGGGTTCACTCCTGAGGTCTCCCAGGTAAATAATGGTCAACGACTTCAGGAGTGTAGTTCCCCACAATACTACCTAGGTATACAAAACAACAATACTACTAGTACGGGTGTAATAGATATATTTTTACTTAAATATTTTAAAATATTTAAGTAAACTAATAATTATTTCAAAATATTTAAACAACTTACAAATAATTCAAAAATATTTTAAGAAAACATTGAATTAATATTTTAATAAAACACTATATCTAGTGACAATTCCGCCTAATTTTAGATTATAAGATCCACTTGGCCAGTTTATTTTTTCCTGATTGCCACACATTGACCACAATCTCACTTGATGGTGATCACCCGATTGACTTCGACCACAACATTAAGTAATGTTGTGGTCGAAGAAACCTTACAATGAGAACTAGCTCTTGAGGGCAGCTAGTGGAACATACATTAAAGTTCTGGGCGACATTATATTCTACCTGAAGGTACCATTCACCATAAATGCCGTGTTGAAAAAAAAAAGAAGTTTTGTTTATTATTACGCTCCCTCGGGAACTATATAGACAATCTAGTTAAAAGTAGGTAGATTAAGCGGTCGTAGCGGAGCTTGCCTAGTCATTCATAATCTTCAACTTAATTCTTAAAATCAACTAGGTTATGTAACGTTCGCTACGGTGATGACTTGGATGGGTGACCGCTGGCGCTACCGTGTTTCGGAGAGCACTCGGTTCCGCGGTTTTAGTCGATGACATTCATGGTGATAGGGCGTTTTGCAAATGCCCGCCACGCCCGCTATAACTCTGAATTAGGATATAAATTTTGTTTTTTACATTTTCATATATTGAAGTTTTAACTAAATTTTTTTAGTTTCGAAGGTGTCAAACTTTGTATTTCATAACTTGGTAATTACCTAGATAAGAGTTACCGCTCAAAGAGAGACTTATTATAATTATTCAGCACAATACTCGTATATCAATGAAATTGACACCCTCTATATTTCCTGGCCGACCTTTTGTCTTTAATTCCAGTATTAAAACGTAAACCTATAAAAGCAATATTTCTTACATTACCTCGGAACGCTCGGTAGGTACCTCATTTTAATATCGGAGCGTACCCTATGGACACGAGCGACCGCGAAGTGGTCCCATGTCTGCAGTATACCTGGAGACAGAGTGTAAGGTTAAACTGGTCGCGGTCACTTCTCCATACTAACGTGGAAGTGTGATCACTCCCTTGTGATTCGTTTTAGGACCAAAACTATGCATGATATCTAAGTACCTAAGTATCTAAAGTACCTAAGTGTTTCCTAAAAATTTATATAAGGCTGATAACTTTCAAGTCACTTATCATTTTTCACATCTGTAATTATACAATTCAAGCCTAGATAATGAAGATATCGATACCATGCTTAGTTCTGGACCTTTTAGGTCCTCAAATAAGGGAGTGACCCTTAGACGTTTGTATGACCTGCCTGTACAACCGCAATATTATGGTAACCTATTAGTACTGACTGTATCAGCCGTATTGTCCACTGCTGCGGCACCCTAAATCCATGCGCATCATAAATATGTATGTAAGAATCATAGGTATGTAAGAACTATCATTCTTAGGATCCGTAAATGTCGTATCCAAACCAAACTCAAAGTAAAACATAGGTGCAACACAGGTCACTGAGATTATAACGTTTTCGTGAGGGGAACATACACTAAGTAGAAAATACAATACAATACTAGGTTCTTCGAGATATGCATAGGGCACGATAAATTGTGCCGAGCTTTTTCACTGTGTATGTTAGTATGAAAGTGGTCCCCATCTCACTTCGCATTATGAACATTGAAGTCTCCGTTGAAAAAGTTAAATGGTCTGGAAAGAAGCATCGGTAATAGAAAATGGACGACAATCCTCATTTCCTTGTTCGTTTTCGAATCTGATACGCTTGAAGCTGGATATCTTTGGAGTTTTTAGCAAATATTTTAGCCGGGGTGTAGATTTCATTTCTAGATATATTTTTTTAATATTTGGGTTGGGTTGCTAACGAGTTTTTAACACAGAAATGATGGATCGGTCTTGTCTTTCCAGATAGGTATAAAACTGGATACTTCTTCGTATAAAGCATACTGTATCCTAACGGTGATAAAGCAGTTTGGAAAGACGTAGATATACGTTCCTACCTATGTATGAATTCGAATATCAGAGACTGGATCCTAAGTATTTGTCTACTATGGATTTAAGAGCAACTGATCAGATTATATATTCTATAGGTATATACATCAAATATCACTCAAAATTGGCAACGATTCGTGTTAAACAGTAACTTAAAAGAACAGCGTTAACTTAAAAAGAACCAGCCAAGTTAGACTCAGTTCCCTACTAAAACAGAATTTACCAAACTATCGTTATTTGGGAGTGAACACAAAGCCTTAACAAAACACGTTTCTTGTAGGGTGATCCCTTTTATTTTTAACTTTTTAGTAATATTATTGGTTACGCATTATGTGAAGATATAAACCGGCTACCTAATGTTTCCAAACAGCCCTTTGATGGTCGGACTAACGGATAGCCGATGCTAATAGTTGTAGGACCCCGTTTTAAATTACCCGTTGTAAATGTATGTATTACGTGGGGCATACTCTACATTCAAAGACTCTGGGTTTTTGATCTGTGGGCATACTAAATGTTTCTGGCCACTTACAGTAAAAAAGCAGTTACGTTCGAAAATGGAACTCTGTAGAAAGTAGAAACATGTTACTATTTAATTTGTGAGACTGTCATTTGTTTTCTCATTGTAGCGCCCTTTTTAGTCCCATAATATTAAAACTTCGAGACACACGTTTTACGAGCATTGGAACGGAGGTGAATGCGGTCCACGCAGCCATTGAAGAAGAAGACTGATCCAACTGGTTACGGTTGCAACGGCGAATATGCGTTGAAAAACAATAAAAGTATCGTAAGTCTAATATCTGGTCTTATCAGAATCCAGAAACTACCAGTATGACCTAAGTATCATACATATGGTGGTTATTTTAAATATCCAGCAGAATCTACGCTGCGCTACGTGCTCCGGAAATTAACATTTTCTAAAGCGCTCGCAAACGAAGTTCGCATACACATCGGAATGACTTTCCAAAGCCTTTGTTACATCTAAATTTCTCATGAATTCGCACCGAGAATTCCAAAAAATGATACACATTAATGAAACGTTTCGCTTTCAAGGTATTTGCTTACCTCTCAATCGGTTCAATAAAGCGACCGAGGAATTTGATAGATACCTATTCATAATGCAAAGGAAAGGAAGCACAATCAGATTTTCATTGGAGATTCGGCCGCTGAATGCGCGGGGTGGAGGGGGAGAAATGAATACTTATTGCGAAAATGAAGCGTTCCATTAATGAACGCCAGACTCCTGTGAACCGAAGCCACCGCGATTTAATTCCCTTCGAAAATATTCAATAAGCGCGCCTGAGAACTTCAGATCATCTGCAAACACGGTTATCCAATGGAGAAGAAAAATCGCATCGACTGGAAAAATATGAATTTATCAGAGGTCACGTTTATCTGAGTTACTCTGGTCTGTTACTCGAACGACCCGCATTCATAACACCTCTTTATACCGGGGAGTGAGTAATCTTTTATGATATTGCAATATTTTTTTATATGAAATTTCGCGAGCGAGATTATTCGCTTCGACTTTCATAAAAACCCACTTCTTCAACGTTCACAATAAGGATGAATCATCTATTATGTCCTATTGTTGAGTGCCCCGGCCCGTATGAAAACAGCCTTACGATCTTTGCTCTTTGTTACTTTCCGTCTACATACAGCTTTATTTAAAATATTTGGGTGCGTATTTTTGCACATAATAACAATCTAAACACTATTTTTACTACCACATACCTATACACGTACGACTTTTATTTTCTTTTCTACAAAATATAGCGTAATTGCACGCGATTTGATTTTAGAACGAATAAATTCTATATCATATATTATATCAGTGTAAGAAGGCTGTTTTCCATTTTCTTTATTTGTAATAACAATAATCTGCTTCGATATGTCAGCTTGTAGTTGTTGGAAGTACTGATTTACTAAACAAACAAGGTGATCCTAAAATGGGACAGTCTGTTTCGTTTCGTGTAACCTTTTCGACAATATACCGTTATAATTGTAATCTCACAATATAAAACAATCTGGATCTAACAAGTTCCAGTAATCAACTATAATAAAGCAATGTAAACGATATGTGAAAATAATACATCGAAAAAATACCCGCGATTTTTGTTAATTTTGTTCACTTTGACATCGTATTATTATATAACTTTGTGGTACTTTTATTTTTAATTTGACATTTTAAATATAATAATGTGTTATTATTATGGCCTTTCGAGTTAAAGTAATCATAAAAGTAATGTTTTTTCAAAATTTTATGTCTTATATAAGGTCACTTTTAATTCATCAACAATACTGCGGGGGGTGGTGTAGAATCGATAACTGAATGTGATCCACACATTTTTAATTTTCACATAAACAATTCAATACTAACTATTGCCTAAACTGTGGCGCGTTGACTTTGAGAATGATAGCGACGACAACACTCGCGGCCGCCGTGGACAAGACTCACACATACACACGCGTTCTAGGTATTCTAACGCATTGCGAGGGCAATGAACGCGGTAGGTATACCTACGCATTGCGAGGGCAACGAACTCGGTAGGTTTACCTACGCATTGCGAGGGCAATGAACTCGGTAGGTATCTCGGTAGGTATACCTACGCATTGCGAGGGCAATGAACTCGGTAGGTATCTCGGTAGGTATACCTACGCATTGCGAGGGCAACGAACTCGGTAGGTTTACCTACGCATTGCGAGGGCAATGAGTCTTGTCCACGGCGGCCGCGAGTGTTGTCGTCGCTATCATTCTCAAAGTCAACGCGCCACAGCTTAGGCAATAGTTAGTATTAATTTTGTATATGTGAAAATTAATTATGAGTGGATCACATTCAGTTATCGATTCTACATCACCCCCCGCAGTATTGTTGATGAATTAAAAGTGACCTTATATAGAGCTGGATTTTATTTATTAGGTATCTTTAAACAGCAGTAGAGGGCGAAAAATAGGTTCCAATATTTTTAAAGTTATGTATTTATTGTAACTGAGAATGCAATGCAACATGCTGGGCACGCTGCCCAGTTGGCAGCGTGCCCAGCATGTTGATGGTGCAGCATTTGGACTGCCTGTGAGTCTGCTGACTTTTAGGTTGTCTAAATGCTTTTATTGTAGTAGCTGTAGAGTTGTATCGTATAGTATTTTGTTTAATAAATGCAACGTTCAAGAGATATTCAACACCAACATTAAAATAAAAAATTTGACGCTCCACCCTAAATACAGACGCAGTTCGGTAAGGTTGTTAAGTCTCATGTTCCATTAAATTAATTGGCACCGGAACACAGTAATGTGAACTATACCACCCAGGACGAACTCTCATAAAGAGTTTCATGTGATAAAATAAAACAAAATAATTACATTAATAACAAAATATTTACTTATATTTCAATTTAATTTTAATACATATCTTTCAAAGCTTTAACGACACATATATTGTACAGCAAATTGCTTTGTAGCTTGGACCAGGCTTGCGTCGCCGTTTCTTCGACGGAGTTCAGCGTATCTCTCAGTTCTTCGCTTTGGGATATAACTTTCGCATGGGTCTTCAGAAACAAGCTTAAGTACGACTGAGCGAGTTCAAAATCTCTGTTGCTTTTGAGTATGACATCTATTAAGTCTAGGAATTTCTTCATTACGTCTAATGAGCCGCCCACATCTGGTGACATGCTTGAAACCTCAGCTTCTATTGCTGCTGGTGCTAAACTCTTCAACTTCTCGATGCAAATTTGGAAGTCTTCATCTTCCTCACATTTTATCAGCTTCTTGGCAAACGCTGAAAGTGTCACTAACGAGTCTGGTATAAGCAGTTTCGTTTCTTTATCCTTTTCATCATCCAAGTCGAATTCAAGGTCTAGGCTCGGAATCGTCGGAAGGAAGAACGGAGCTGATTTTGGTGCTGTTAGTGGTGTTTTGGGTTTATTCTTCTTTTTGACAATGTCTAAGTTGAGTAGGTTAAGCCATCTGGAGGTGGGTTGGTCGGATAGAGTGATCAGCTCTTGGCTAATCTGTTCGGGAGACTTGTATTCCGGCTCTTCACCCAAGTCTATTACGCCTATGTCGTCTATATCCGGCTTTTCTGGAGCGGTGCTGGGCAGTTCTGTAAATATAAGGTTAGATAAATAAAATGCAACTTGGTAGCAGTGCTCGGTAAGAGTTAAAAGTAATCCATGACCAATTAAAACATAAAATAAACTAGTGGCTCTCCGAGCTGTAGACCACGCGAGTCTGCCCTTGCACAGCTCCCAAATGAATAAAGGTTCACTGCGCATGCTAATGGGAGTTAGAATACAATAATTTTACATACTTGGTAATGTATTAATCTCGAATTAAAATACTGGCTACAAAAACATGGAATATAAATAATTGACTATACGAGAGATCCTATCACTTTTAGGCAACTGACGTGCGTATCAGGACATTGCCATTAAATTAAGCGCAGGCGTCCATACTTTCAACACCTTATAATGTGTATCTCCGTCATTTTGAAATATTTCCAAAAATTGAATCGACAAAAACAATTTATGGACTTATCAAACCTGCTCATAGAATTTCGTGAGAATCGGTTGAGCAATGCGACCTTTAGAGGAGAACAACCGGACATACGAAAGCATTTTTGACTAAGTTGAAGCAGAGACGCTTCGCTCGAACTAAGTTTTCGCTCGGTCAATAACTTTAACGGATCTATTCGTGATTCTGTGCTAACTTTTCCAACACTTCACGGTAAGACTACCCGCAAAAATAATGTAAAATGACGCAACCAAATTCATTAAATTTGTTTCATTTATATCTGTTATAGGTAATCGCGAAAACCTTAGAAACTTTATTATATTTAGAAGTTTATTATTATTTAAGATTTATTCTTTGGTCGCACCTGATATTTAATGAAATAGAACCTGACCAGTCTCAAAACAAAATGTAACACTCGTAACCAGTTTAAACTGGCACCGACCGGTTTCCAGTTGTTGCAAGTTTAAACTCAGTTTTCCTAGAGATTAAGGAGCTGGTCTAAAATAGTTTTTTGATATGCAAGGCTGCAATGTTGTTACATAGTAGGTACTTATATTGACGCCTAAGGAAGAGAAGGATTGTAGGATTGAACCACGGGTGAGTGGTTGAAATGTAGCCTGCGGTATACCTTTCAATACTAATATTGCGACATATGTACTGTACCTAATTCAGTCTAAGCACGCTGAGGATACTTCTGTCGTGTATCATCAATATGAAAAGTTATTCTTTTGGCTCGTGCCAAAATCAAGACTAAAACTATTCAAAACTAAGTTAATTCGTTCATAGAAATAGTGTAATAGCCAATAATTCACATACTTAGATTTCCTACACATTTAATTTAGAGTGTGTTACCTGACTTCGAAAAATGTAACACGTAATAAATCTCCTCGGTCGGCTTACTAATACGAATCACTTAACAAATGCACGCGACCGTGAAATACTTAACGCAGAAGCTATCTCATTACACCAATCTCATCTCATCAATCATAAAATAATATATATCAATGCAGCTTTTAGGATCTTTGTTCTTAGGACAACTGCAATCGCGATAGCTGCAAATTTTATTTAACTGTTTTAAGTGTAAAAATATTATGATTATTAAATTCAATTATTTACATAGACATATTCGGAATGTAATATATTTAAGTAGTACAAATATGTATAAAACGTACCTTAGACTTGCTGTTAAGTGATTCGCAATTGTAAGCTTACGAGGTCGTGGTATTCTGTGTTACATTTTTCGAAGTTAGGTAAGACAATCTTTAATATTTGGCAAGTACTTACTCAGTCTAGGCACGTTGACGACACTTCTGTCGATAGGCTTTAGGAATATCTTTTCGTACAACAGCTTATTCGCCCAAAGAAACACTGGGAGCTGGCCGACGTGGGTTGTTGCCAAGTAGTCGCCCGTTGGAGACGTGCTGAGTGAAGTGCACGGTTCCTCCACCTATTGAAGAAAAACATGTTAACTTTAACAATTTTTAGGGTTCCATACCCAAAGGGTAAAAATGGGCCCCTAGTACTAAGACATCACTTTCCGTCTGTCTGTATCTCTGTCTGTCACCAGGATGAAACAGAAATACTTGCGGATTTGATATTTGCGTGAGCGATTTTTACAACAAATTCATTGTTAGTCAGCTTTTTAAAAACGGAAAAACATCTTTCTGGTACTATAGTATATTACCACATCCTTGCTACATAATAATTATAAATCAATTTTTTATTGATACTAATAGCTATATAGATACAAAACTTGACTAAGCGAAACTAGAGCTGTATGTTTTTTTTCGAGAGAAATATATGGGATCGTGTTTTCAGATGTCATCGTATTTTATCCACTAAAATATTGTAAATTTTAATAAAATCAGTAAGTCGAACACTGTTTTCAAATAATTTCTTCCCGATTTGGCTTTTTATACTCACTTTTCTTAATTATAACTTAATAAGCAAATATGCTGTGCCCATCTCACCACGCGATTGCCACCAATAGCAATAAGTGTTACCACTGGTTGAGGGTAGTTGGCAATAAATCAATCAACCGATCTCTGGGTGTAGGAAGGTCTACAATCAAGATGGTAACAGGTACCTATATAAAAAAATACTATATGCCAATAAGGTCAGGCGTACTCTTTACCTTGTAATTGCTTTTTGCTTTAGTCACAATACCAGAAAAGACAATAAACGTCACCACACAAGAATACTTACAGAGAAAATATCCACAAGTTGTCCACTGGGGATATCCCATGTACAAATTGTACAATCCATGGATGAGCTTATCAGCCACCTGGGGGCAAATATAACCTAATTTTACATTCATTTCTGAACGATTTTTAGCCTACCATAATATGACACGGATACCCTTTTTTACTACAAAATAATTTTAATAGTCTTAATATTGACAAGATCAATATATAACAATGATGACAAAAGCGCGTCGCAGAATGCTCTTGAAACAGACTATACACATTACATATAAATATCTTTTATCTACTTGTTAGTACAGCTGTAATTTATTTGATATTTTGAAAACATTTTAAAAAGAAAATGGATCCTTTGAAGGCAGTCGTTACTACGTGCAACTACGCTTTTTAATCCCGTAGTGCTGTTTGGTAATGAAAAGAAAACATACCTTGATTTAGATTTAGTATCTATATATAAAGTAATAAAGGTGTATGTAATATGCAGCATGCTTTGAAGCCGTGATGGCTCGGTGGCAATGGCTAAGGATTTCCACGCAGCAGATCTATGGTTCGAATCCGAACGCGAGCTTGAGCTTCAACGAATGGTGATAAGACATTTTGCAAATGGGCATTTCACCGGCTTCCAGTAGCAAATCTGCCGCCATTTACAAGTGTTCCAGCAGCAGTCCTTGATTAAAACCTTCAACCTCATTATCACTTACCATCAAGTGATATTGTGGTCAAAAGTTAACTTATCAACATAAATAAGAAGTTTGATTTAAAGAACAAAAAGATATAATCTTGATTGGGTGTATTTGACACTAATATTAATGTGAAAATTTGTAATTGAGTGAGTATCTGTGTATGATTTTTACTCCTTTACGCTGAAACGGCTGAACCGATTGGACGGTTCTAGACATATATACATATAGGATATCATATCGTCATCAACATAACTTTTCATTATTGTCTACGCGGGCGAAACTGCGAGACGCAGCTACTAAAATATAAAATATAACGGTTAATAGAATAAGTAACTCAGTCATAGTGTCTTGAGAACAAGCAGAATTGGAGCGAACACCATATAAAATATATATAATTAAGTATATGAAGGAGCCTTACCTGCTTTGCGGGTCAAAATCTATGTCATTTATCTTATTTGTATGTCCATCGAACTTCCTTGCAATGTTCATTGTGTCAATATCTATGAGGGTGATTGAGAAGTCTTCATTTGCAAGAGCTAGAAGCGAACTGTCACGATGGCATCTTGTCATAGACACTGTTTCTTCTAGTCTCATTACGTGGTATGGTGTATTTACTAGAACAAAATATTTAAACATTTTAGGAACAGTTTCTTTTCACTAAATTCTTTGTGATTATTATACAAGTATAAATGCAATTTTACAAATTATTGGAGCACACAATTATATGTTTCGGCTCGAAAGAGTGTGTCCAGATGGCCAAGTGGATTAGGCATCCGGCTCGAAATCGGAGGATGTGGGTTCCATTCCCGCCCAGGACATAAAATTTTGTGTGCCAATAATTAGTAAAATGTGATTTTGCTTAGCATGCGAGAATGCTTGTAATCATATTTAAAAATTTACCAGATTAAATTGCGTTTATGGAAAATTAATTTTATCCCGACGCCGCGCAGTTTTATAAACTTTGCAGTGATCGCCCTCACGAATCTCCTATTCCCTTAGCACAAATTTCCGGGAGACTCAGTCTGTACTTCCGGCTACATTCTCGTTCTACGTTGGGATAAAAATAATGTAAAAATTAACGCAATTTTACATTATATGGTTATTTAATTTATAACTGTTTGTACTTTATCTGCGCGCCATATTTATGCGTACTACGTATATCAACCCAAAAATTAATACGAAATGAAGGTCCAAAACTTTTTGAAATATGAAAATGGCACCAATACCTTTATTGTTGAAATATAGATATTTTCAAGAAAAATTTAGTTTTTGGAAATTTCTCAGATGTTGGTGTTGTTCACTCACGGAGGCGCGCCAATTTTTCCTCCCTCCACATTAATTATTGATGCACATTTGTTCGGGTTGGCCCCATATGTACACCACGACTAAGTATGGATGTACATTCTAATGGTACATACAATAAAACAATAAACTGTAACATATGATCGCTTAAGTAGGCAGTAATAGTTGAAACTACGGTCAAAAAATATAGAGGAAGCGCCTCCGTGAATAGAAAGACCTGTACTAGGAAACTACATACGTCAAAAGTGCAAATCAAGTGAATATACACATTATAATATAATAATAATTTATTCATAGATCAATTTGAAGCGCTCGTAGCGAAGTTTGCTCAACCATTCTGAATCGATTAGCAAAGTTAAGCAACGTCCGCCGCGGTCATGAGTTGGATGGGTGACCGCTGGTGACATTACTACTGAGCGCTTCCGTGCTTCGGAGGGCACGTTAAGCCGTCGGTCCCGGTTGTTGTCTTAGGATGGCAGTCGTTACAGCATGGTGGTAGGGCACTTTGCGAATGCCCGCCTGGCTAGCTACCACCCTCAAGTTGAAAATCTGTCGCCAAGCACCTAACGGTGTGTTCCGGCAGCTGTCCTTGAGAGCCAGTAATTCTAGGCTAGCCTGAACAACATCTTCGACCACATCATCACTAACCATCAGGTGAGATAGTGGTCAAAAGCTAACCTATCAAGCATAAAAAAAAAAAAAAACAATATTTGGTACATAAGCTTAATAATACCGGAGTTGGTCTATTACAATATAATCAGTACTAATATTATAAATGCGAAAGTAACTCTGTCTGTCTGTCTGTTACGCTTTCACGCCAAAACTACTGTACCGATTTGAATGAAATTTGGTATGGAGATAGTTTGAGACCCGGGAAAAAACATAGGATAGTTTTTATCTGACTGCGCAAAAAGAGGTTAATGTTTTCGCGCGATAACCGACATACGCGCGGGCGGAACCGCGCCCAGAAAGCTAGTATTACATATTGTTAGAGCCTGTTTCAGAATGTTAACCCAGAACATATTTACTAAACAAAACACTATCTTTGCGTTTCACAGTCATCAATTTAGCCTATCCATCAGTTAAAGCTTGAAACGCCCAGCATGTTAACTGTCATTATTATCATTCAGTTATTTTATGTGTTGCATAGCAACCCGAAACTTTATTAGGGCATCCTGAAACGGGCCCTTAGCTTATTAATATATATAAATAACCGAAAAAAACATAGGTCAGAAATAATATTCTTTGAATAAATGCAGTCTTACATTTACACATTTTTTGGGTTTAAAATTTCTCTACTCTTGTGGCTTGAGGTAGGTACCCGTTCCGTAAATCGGGAGACGTGGATTCGATTCTCAATCGAGGTTAGAAATTCTGTACTCTAAAAATGTATAAATCTGATTTTCGCTTCGCACGCGAAAGTGCTTGTTATTTTGTTATCATATTTAGAAATGCAGTCTTAATATTAAATAATAATTTAGACATATAAAGTGGAAAAAAAAAACAATGTAAGCAATACGTATTTATAATCCTTATTAAATTCACTTTAATATCCAAATCGTAAGATAGACTCAACGACATCCTCACCACAAATTCACCCACCGAACGCCACTGGATGCTGGATGGCGGCAGTTATGCCAACAACCCAAAGTCCTTCTCCATATCCTTCTACTTTAAGGAGTTGTATATAATTTGGCTAGGGAAATGCACAACAACCTCAAGCAGGACGTCAGTGCAGGCAATATCGCCCAAATATAAATAAAACATTTAGGAATGGCAGCCAATGACGTTTGATGGTAGGTAATTGATTGAATCCTATCCAGAATACAAATTAAGATTAAGTATGTAAATTCGTGCTATCCTAATTCTGAAATACGCAGAGATTTCGCAATTGTCTAAAAATGTTTTAATTTAGGGTTGTCGTCATTGAGGAAACATAATGAGAACTTTTGACAAGTTTTTACAGATGCACAATTTTGCGAAAATCAAACTCGCATCCACCGGTAACGGACCGGGTGCCTTACCCACTGGGCTTTCGAGGATGCCTCAATTAAATCGAATTATACGCTGTTATTGTATTACTTATAACCGTCATAGGCGACGGTGCTTGATGTAAAAATAAGTGTTCTTTTTTTTATAAAATACTAGCTTTCCGGGCGAGGCTCCGCCCGCGCGTATGTCGGTTATCGCGCAAAAACGTTAACCTCTTTTTGCGCAGTTGGATAAAAACTATCTTATGTTTTTTCCCGCGTCTCAAACTATTTCCAAACCAAATTTCATTCAAATCGGTCCAGTAGTTTTGGCGTGAAAGCGTAACAGACAGACAGACAGAGTTACTTTCGCAGCATATTTCAAAGTATAGAATAAGAACTAGTAGGATTATACTTCACTACAATTATGTTATGGTTCATAATTGAATTAAGGCTAATCATGTCAACCAAAATGTAAAATGCTTATTGTCTACATACTTATATTAAATCGCCAGAACTTCAGCAGATCATCTGCTCCCGCGGTTATCACTCTCTGATTGCATAGATCTGTCTCCACTCCTCTTACAGCACCTTTGTGCGCAGGAATATTGTCTTTGCCATATTCTCCCCGATATATTCCAGATTGCATATTGAATTTGTGCACTCGTCCATTACTGTAACCTTAAACAACATATCATATAAATGAGCACTTTCAATATTGCTATGAATCTATGCAAATCAAGCATTACATACATAATATATTGAACATTACATATTGTCACATTTCCCAGAGAAAGATTTTTCGGCAGACAGGTTTAGTGCTATGTAATAGAAACCAAACCTATTGCCATATACCATGTACATTTCACGACTCCGAACTGCTACTGAGAATTTCTTTGCCTGAAAAACTCAATAACAGTCCTAACCACAGATTGATTCCAGAACTAGGAGGCTCCAAAGCTATGCTTCTGCTGTTCCACGAATGCGGCAGTCGATATAGAGATTGAAAATAAATTGTAGTGGATAATTGTATGGCTCGTGAGGTGCTGGTCTAGAATGTCACCCGATCAATTAATATCAGGAGGGCCTGATGATGCATGTGCCGTCATTAGCTTATAAAAGAATCTACAGTTGTTTCCGTTACAATTTTCATTTTATTAGCTTCAGATACTTTAGGATGCGAACCTGATGTCCCTTTGTTTACAGGACTAACAAACTGTATAGTGATGCGGTCAAGAGTTTAACTCATGAGTAAATTTTTTTAATTACCTCTTAGCTATCCTTTAACCACTATCTCATCTGTTGAATTGAATAAACAGACTTAACCTAGAATTACTAGCTCTCAACTGCCAACTGCCGGGACACACTTACACGCTTGCTGACACATTTTTTACTTGATCTACCAAGTTATCTTGTATTAACAAAACAACCAACTGCTATTCTAGGTAAGGACTGGGTATTTATATCAACTAACTATGGGTAACATAATGAACACAAAAACTTACCAATAACAACAAAGTTGCCACAGTGTGTTATCGTCAAGCAAGTAGGTGTTACATCTTTTAGAGTTGCGGGTGGTTTTAACTTATGAGCCCCCATCTTCATCTTGTCGTAGGACCATGTTGTTGTAATAAGCATGTCCTTATGGGTACAGGCAATGCTGTCCCATTGCTTGTCTCTTTGCATGCAAGTACTCAGCTGTGTAATCGGAGGTAGAGTCAAAGGATCCTTATGAAATCTATCTGTAAAAAAGTTTTTACTAGTGATACATTTTAAGCATATCTTATATCTCTGAGCCACCAATGGTTCAAAAGCCGTGCCATGCATATTTAACACTAATCCTTTACAAAACTACTTACTTTTCTTCTTTGATTTTTTTCTGCTCCAAGAGCCCTTGCCTAGGTTTTTATTGAAGGTTTCTGATATAGTGTTCATTATGTGAAGACTACTGTCACTGCCAGCAACTAGCAGGTTATTTCCAGTGGGCTCACAGTAACGCACTAAATTTGGAGGTTTTGAAAGACCTTCTCTGCAACAAATCAATGAATATGCGTTGGTATGTTATATTAATTAAGTATTGGTATATTATTATAATAAAATATTGAATATTGACAGTTTTTAAAATGAATATATATGTCTTAATAAACATAAAAAAAGTAATTGGTATGTTTATTTATTTTTATTTAGTTGCTATTCATATTCTTTTTGAAATTAAGTCAATTAGTTTTATCTTCATGCCAAATTTTTTGTTTCATTTCAGATATTACATTGAGGTAAGGTTGCAACTATAATTTCAGCATTATTCTTAGGAATTAAGTTACTTTGAAATGAAATAATTTATGTGCACCAAAATTATACCAGTTATTTAGCCTTTTTATCTTCACTACTGGATAACGCACTGTGTAATGTACCTCCTATAACTTCCTATAATTATTTAACAAATAGCATAAGTGAGGCAGGCAGTATATCCTAAACAAGAAATAATTTTATATTTATCATCAATTTTCCTACTATATATGTAGATTGTGATGTGTGAGATTTCAAGTAAATAGATGTTTAATTATGATGAGACTAAGGGCCCATTTCAGAATGTCCTAATAAAGTTTCGGGTTGCTATGCAACATATAAAATAACTGAATCATAAAAATGACAGTTAACATGCAGTGCGTTTCAAGAGTTAACCGATGGATAGGCTAAATCTATGTCTGTGAAACGCAAAGATAGTGTTTGATTTATTAAATATGATCTGGGTAGTATAACCAGAACTTACTCAAACATTCTGAAACAGGCCCTTGAAGTTTACCTTGTTTAGTAATTTCACTTGGCACATTTTAATATCAAAATTTTTTTACAAGTAATATTAAAGAACATGAAACTTATCTAAAGAAATGAACCCTTTTAATGAATAGGCAATGTGAAGTTAATAGAGATAGTTACAGTGACATGAGTTGAGAAAAGTATGATGGTTTTGAAATATTGATGTTTAGACAATTTACAAAGCAAGTGTAGAAGGAGAATATCTCAGCTGAGGAAGACAGCGTTTGACACCCTTTTAATTGCTTTAGATTTCTACCAATTTGCACATGCATCTAATACCTTGCAAGCTCAATTATTATTATTTAGAGGTTAAAAAGACAATGTTCACAAGCACAAACTTCATGCATAATGAGCTGCTTGCAGACAGCATGGGTGTGGAAAACAGCACGCCTATCAAGTATCAAGAGGTTAAAGTATCAGTATCAAGTATCAAGAGGCTCTAATATGATCTAACGCATATATTTTGTCACAATGGCCTATGTGATTTAACCACAAAATAGTCTGCAGTCAATAAAAAAATTATAATAATATTTTATTAAGATATGAATAAATGGCAGAGTTATTCATATTTATGGTTATTTGCTAGGCAACTGATGTAGTGAAATCATTTGGAAGAATTTACTTGTGATAAACCTAGTCAAATAATGACACACTATTTTCGCGTAAGTAAACTTATCTAAAGCTCTTATGAAGGTATGTATATTGACCTTTAGCTGGGGTTAATGCCAAAACTGGGCAATGTCAGAGAAAGTTTCTCCTCATAATTTATATTTTAGAATAGATTTGTATTATCAATAATCGTAAGAGAAAAATTCCCAATTCATCAACATTCATAAGAGCAGTCACAAAAATGGTCTATTAATAATTTGGTCAGTGTGTAAACAGACATTAGTATATTACCTTTTCCTCAATAACCTAGGACCACCATCAGGCATATCAAATATCCACAGCTTCAATGTATTGTCTGCAGAGTTAGTCACCATTAACGGCTCAGACATGAGGCATTGCATGCCAGATATCTTAGATGCATGTGCAGACTGCAACTGTGACATTACTTTCTTCTTCTCAAGATCCCACAGCACAATGTGCCCATTTACACTTCCAGTAACTATTACTGGCACCCCATCTAGTCTGAAAGACAAAGTGGAAACTTTCCCCCAGTCATGATTGAATTCCAATACAATTTTGTCATATTGTAGATTATGCAGAATGATCTTTCCATTGAGTAAAGCTATTGCTACGACATCAACTGCTGGGGCTGGCTCCATAACTTTCACGGGAGATCTCCATCCTTTGAAAGTGTGGACTAACTTTGAAGTCCTCAAATTCCAAAGCTGCAACTCTCCTTGCCAACTCCCAAGCAAAACCTTATTCAAGTATGTCGGAAGGTGACACAGTGCACTGATACTGAATGTATTTTTGTTAAAAACAAGCTCCAAAAACTGGGTTTCTTCTTTGATATCAAACACTTTCAAAACATTGGCTTTGTCTATCGAAATTATATGAATTCCGAATGGAAATAGTATGTGTATCTCCGCTGTATGTCCTTTGTAAACGTGTTTGAGTTCACAGCCACGTCTCCAGGCGTATATGTTATTATTACTGGCGGTATAAACATGGTAGTTGTCTCCAGTCATACACGTTATTGGACCGGGATGTTCGCCACTGACGCTTAGCAAACGGAACTTTTCGCATCCATACGTGTGGAACCATTTCCCTACGCTTGTACAAAGTAAAGTTTCGCCTCGTCTCTTTATAAATCGAGCCACAAATGGCACATGGGTACTAACATAACCTAAAACACGAGAACCGGCAAATATGCGACTACTTTTAGTCTCCGACATGCTCGAAATGATTGTGTTTATTAACTTAGGCACTAATGTTACACATTTCACAGATTTTAAGTAAGAAAATCCCCTAACAAATTATCAACGCTGCTCAACTCCACATGAATTTGCTTTGTTTTGGTCCAATCCAAATAACAATTGAAGTTGGTTGATTCTGTCAACTTCAACTTGTCAAGTCAACTTGAGTTCGTTCCATACCTAGGTTAGAGTGCACTCGGAGTGCAAGAGTGCAACACTTTCATTGCTAATGTCGTTCACAACCTTCGAATGGAGCGCAACATTTTAAATATCAAAACTGATCGTTAAAAGGTTGAATCTAACTGACAAACGTTGATATTTCTAGATGAGATAATTATAGGCACTCTTTAGTATTTTGCAGGTAACGGCAGTTATTGCTTTACAAACCTCACAAAAGTCTTTATACTTAGCTAGTTCCCCGCCAAAAAACGATATTTGAGGTTATAAACAATCGAGTCGTTCTGAACCTTGGAGTAAGTTAAAGCAACCAAACAACTACACTCTGAGGCTTGCAACGTGGCCCTAGGGACAGTGTGACCAGGTGCGCGTTCCTGCATGGCTAGGCCAAATATTTGTCGATCCAGATTTATTCATTCCAGGTACCTTGGAATAAATCTGGATTGAAAAATATTTGGCCTAGCCATGCAGGAACGCGCACCTGGTCACACTGACCTCCTGAAGATGCTTCGTTTAGAAGCGAAACTAGTCGGGTATTCTTCCGGTTAGGCTGCGTGATGTTTATGACGTCACGTAGATAACAGGAAAATTAGGCGGAATTGTCACTAGATATATAATTTTATGCTTTTTTAAGTGTTTTATTTAAATATTATTTAATGTTTTTTAGGATACTTTTAAAAGTATTTGTTATTATTAAATATGGATTTCCGCAAAGTAACGCCTGAATCTATTCATTACATCTCAAAATGTTAGTTAGGACTAGCAGAAATCAACCCTAAGACGTTGTTAGCATTTTACCAATAACCCTGTATATATCAGATAGCCCATGACCACTATCTCACCTGTTGGTAGATGATGATGTGGTCGAGGAAGGTAAACAGACTAGGTCTAGAAATACTAGCACTCTAGGACTGCTGCTGGAGCTAGGTGCTTGGCGACATATGAGGGCTAGCAAGGCGAGCATTCGCAAAATGGCCGCACCTTGCGGTGAAGCCCAAGCCTGCGGAGAAGATCGAAACAGACCTGCGGCAAGGCAGTCCTTAGCTATTACCGCTCGGCTATCATTATTTCAAAATTACAAATTTACGAGAGAAAAAATTATAGTCATGTGCGGGATTCGAACTCGCGTCCATCCACCCCTTTAGCCGGGGTATGCTCTAACCAATTGAGCTAACATGACACAATGACTCATAACTGTAATTCTTGCTCTCGTTCTTCAACCATCGTATCGGGATGGAGCGTAGTACACTGTCGCTCCATCCCGATACGATGGTTGAAGAACGAGAGCAAGACTATAATTTTTTCTCTCGTAAATTTGTAATTTTGTAATATATATGACATTGCCCGTAAGGTACCGACCGGATTAACCTACTGTTAAAAATAAATCTGCCTTGTTGGTTGTCACGTAAAGCGTGGCTTTGACAATGCTTCGAGGCTCTGGTTTCGATCCGCAGGTCGTATTTTGGAATATCTCCAGGTTCCATTATTATCCTCAGGTCATAGTTATAAGGTTTATAAAATTCTTAATAGAAATCAGAAGAATTGTTACCGATACAAGGAAGTAATTGAGTTACTTACATGATACCAAAACATGTCTGGTAACACTTAACATGTTTGGTAATACAGTCGTGTTGTGACATGTAAGCGCCATGTAAATATTTTTTTTATAACTGTTGCTCTTTTTTTACCGGAAAAACTCTGTGTTAAGTGCGACACTATTTTCAAAACATGATTTTCTCTTAAAAACTTTGTCCTACAATTTCAAGTCTATAATTTTCATACACTTATTTTTATACCAACTTAAAAAAAACATGTTTTTTTAGTCTTATTTGAGAATTTTAAATCCGGTCAATGCTCTTTAAATCGCAACCAAATTGTTTATTAAATCTTAAATTAAATATAGGTTTCACATACAAGTTTAGTTTGAATAAAAGTAGCCACAGGCAAGACCAATAAATAATGTACTTATATAAAAAACTTGAAATCCCACAGTCATGTAAATATCCTTTATTATTTTTATATGTGTACCTACAGCTTAAATAGACTTAGGGATAAAATAAATATAAAAGTCGTGTACCTACAGCCCGAGTGGAAAACCTAGGTGGGGCACGGAAATTCCATAATATGGACCAGTGCTTGTAATGAGCTGTTTTTAAATTGGGCGCGCCTCAATTCTGCATCAGATAATGCCAAGCAGAGTATTTGTCAAACTTGCGACAGATAAAATGCACAGTACAGTTTATAACATTTTCTGTTATGTACACATATTTACGAAGATACATAGATACGTACATATTATTGATAAATTTAATTTAGTTGGAATTTAAAGAAAAACCTGCAATTAATAATTCAAACACAAAATTCATTGCTTACATTATAATTTTCATTTTTCAATAGTTTATTTTACAATACTATGGTCGTAATTCTGGTCCACCGCAAACTAAAATAAAATTCAAGTACGAAAATTCTTATTCTATTCACGTTAATATATAAGTATAACACATATGAATGATTATCCTAAAATATTATTTCTATTTAATTTTAAGTCAAGATAGTTAAGATAAACTACCCGCAATTTCACAGAATATTTTTTCACGTCTAGGAATTATAATTTATAATTACATATAGGTGTTATACAAATTCAGACTTAATTACAACTAAAGAACTTTTGTATTTTACTTAATTTTAGTTTAGTTTGCAGTGCATAACATAATTTCGTCCAATATATTTATTACTTCATTACATTATAGTGGAAAACACATTACAAAAGTCCTTGTCGTTTCAAATCTTCAAAAGTCTTCCGATTCACGACGTTACCAAGCGAATCTTCAAACTCTTCATCATTTTCCGCAACAAACCTTTCACTCTCCTTCTGATGTTTAATTTTTTCCCACACTGGAAACATACAATGTCAAGTTAATAGAATAATAAAAACTGTTTTTCTTTTACATATATCTTTTGAACGACTTTTAAACTTATCCGCTGGCATAGAACATATCAAATCTGATCCGTTAAGAGCCTGGGTTTGATTCTCAGGTCAGGCAAGTTGCTTTTTCTTACAATAAATTCTCTCAATCAGAGTTTGTAAGCACACCATGAGGAAATGAAAACTTCAGCCTCCCTGAAAATTCCACCATTGTGATGAACAATGCTTTGTATCATTCTGTCCAATTAGACAAAGCGCCAACTCAACAAAATAAATATATTTATTATTTAGTATAATGGCTGCTACAAAAGGCAAGGAGGCCAGGATGAACCATGTTAAAGGCAGAATTGTTGTCACTAATATAACAATTTATGAATTTAAACCATTAAAATCACGATACGTCAAAGACGAATTTGTTGGCAGAAGAACATGATCATAAAAGAAATAGACTGCCACTGCCAGTACACGCAATTGAATTGGTATGGGCCCAAACGAAAGTTTAGATATCGTAATTAATATGCTAGGATGTGAATAGGAACTTTTATAGTATAGGTTAAATTTTTTATTTTTCATTTATTTGTTTAGTATACCAACATCTACAAACATCTTGTGCTTTTACAGGCTACGCCACAACACCTAGCCGCTCTTAGCTATGAAGGAAATGGAAATTTTACTGAATGTAGCATTTTCCCACATTAAAAAAGCTACTATTCAAAGCATTAGAGAAAGCAAAAAAATATATTGGATGATTTTAACGGAAATGTACATTTTGACATTTTGTATTGACAATCAAATAAATTTTTAGACAAAAATGATGACAGTTAAAGTTATAATAGTAAGGAATCTGAATGAAGAACTATTCTCGAAGCCAGGTAGGTGCCTAACCCTGCCATATTAAATGAATAAATTAATTTAAATTGTATTATAAAATGAAATAATTTTATTTTATATTAATTTTGCACACAATTTATTCATCCCTATTCTGAGTTCCAAGTTTTATATCAATAAAAACTGGCTGATTATTGACTCGAATATAAACTAAATATGTATTTCATTTTATATATTAGGGCGAAAATTTAATTGACATGCTTAGACAAGTTAATCTGGCAGCTGTTGCATTCTGTCAATGTTTATTTCTTAGATTAGGGCCTCGTTTTTCATGCTTTAGAAAAAAAAAAGGCTGACATAAAGTTATCTGACTAAATTTAAAACATTTATTTATTATTCTTTTACATAACTAACATTAATAAAGTTAAATATTGGATGTGCATACATTTATTCTTAGGAATAATGTCTATATTTTTGGTTGTTGAACCCCGGGTCTTACTGGACAATGGTTTATGTAACTTTGTGCCCCTAAAATTTCGCAATCGCTTAGTTACTAAGAAATTGCAAAAAAAGATAGTTATGTATGTTTACTTACATGCAAGAGCATCTTCAATCTGGGTGACATTAGCGAAATGCGCCGTGTTGGGTATACCAAGACACCTCATGCCGTGAGCGTGTCGCCACTCAGCAAAATGTCTCTGGAACGCTTTGGGACCCTTGTAGGTGTAGTTACCGCAGATTTCACAGGTGTAGCTTATGTTCAGGCCGTGCAACTTGTATAGCCAGTATGGGATAGGCTGCCAATAAGAAAATAATATAGTACAATATTTTCATACATAGTAGCAGCAAGTGGTTGAGCTTTTTGCAAATATTCATATGTATCCATTGTTAACAAGGATTTTGGCACATCATGATACAAGCCAAGGTTAGTGTAAGGACCATGGAAATTTCAAGACATGTCCAAGGTATAATTTTATCAACTTTGATCTTATAAAAGTTATTTGAAAAAAATATATGCCAATATACCTGGAGTATAATAATAGTTACACAATCAATAATGTCAGCAATTATGTGTAATGTGTTAATTGCTACCCAACTCTCAAATGTATGAAAAAACTTGTGGAAATACGACCCTGGAAATAAGAGCCCAGTATTTTGAATCAGAATGGAAATGACATAAACAAGTTATCTGATTACATTGAAAGGAAACAAATTTAACCACAAGCTGATATATACCCAGGAATTTTTCACAAGCATTCGAACCCGGAACCATCAAATGCTCTGCAAAATTGAACTATCGTGGTGAAGGTGAGTAAATAGTTCGAATTGATCAGTTTGCTCTTACTTATTATTTATCTGTCTTAAAAGGGTGACATCTACATTCAAAATTAATTGAAATATAAATAAGAGTAATGCAATCACCTTGAAACTTGTACACATTGCTGCAACCCTATAATATAAAATTATAATGTAACACCAAAAGAATAAGCTTCATCTCAACTATTGGTAAGTGATAATGTGGTTGAGGATGGTAAACGGACTAGGCATAGATTTTGTGGCTTTCAAGGATTGCTGCCGGGACACATTCTCCTTGGCGAGCATTCACAAAATGTTCCCATGGAATCGAACCATAGACCCCTCGAGCGGCAGACAATAGCTTTTACCGCTCGGCTATCACTGCTTTGACAACTTGGTTACAAAATGACAATGTACAACTTCTTGTTACCTTTCCGTCCCAACCCAGCGGTAAGTTCTTAGGGTTGTATGGGACCTCGTCATCATCCGAGTCCAAGTCTTGTGCTGCGGAGGCGTCACTCTCGTCCCCGCTGTCGTCGCGCCGCTCGCCCGCCGCTCGCGCCGCTCGACGCGTCACGTTCTCTATTGTCGCTGACCGCGTGCCGCTTACTATACCTGCGAATCTGTAATAAAAACATTTGTAGTGCACTTACCTAGTCACTCGGCTGGTATAATAAATGCGTCTTATATTATATGTATATATCTCCTCATTTATTGGGGTCAGAAAGTATAAATTCGGGTTTTGGCCGCTGTCCGTAGGTTTTGCCTTCTACAGATGTATCTGATGCTACCACGTCACACATCCGGCTAATTTTGGCGAGTTCGGTGGTCATCGTTTGATTTTGATTTAGAAGTTCATCCGCCTGTCTTGTTGTGGGAAATTTTCGCACACACTCGCCATCTGGTCCAGTAAGTGGTACTCTAGGATGATCCAGGATTTCAAGTTGCTGCATGGTGAGTTGACCAACCCGTAAACTATTCAAAATATCGACAAATGTGGTGTCGTCTGCTTGCCTCATATTCTGTGGCAGTTCGCAGAAGCTATATAACGCCCATTAATCCACTTCAGAACTTAAATGTGGCGGTTTTTTAAAGCAGTAGTAGGCAATAAATGATTCTGTTTCTGCTTCAGTATGCCCCGCTGACAGATTTAGCTACTAGTGAAAGCTGCATCAAGTCACTCAACAGTAAAATGTTAACACCGCCAAAATAAGCATTTCTTGTAGTTGTGCATGAAATTTCGTCAATAATAAGCCATTTTATACTATTCCACTTTTGCCTTTCTCTCTGAAGGCGTTATCCGGTCAAAAGACGCATGGTCTCTGTTATTTGTATTACTTATATTGATATACTACTTGTAAACTCAGACATGAACCCTGAAAACATAACTCTCCTTTTTTTGGGGCAGTCGTGTAAAAAGGAACACAGTCGACTTCGATGAGAGAGAGAGAGACGAATTAAATTATCTCATTGTAAACTCGAAATAAAATGGAGTATAATGACAAAAAGTGAAAATTGTTCCGAACTTCTGTGATTTGGTCCCATTTTACTCCGATGATACCAGTATCGTAAAATATTGTCTGCTAATATTTCTTCGTTATTTAATATTTTTGTTAATAAAATGAAATAAAATATAACTCATAGCACAAAACCATTGCTATTTTCCATTCTATGGATAGAAGTAGTGAATGAATAGAAAATATACCCTACTAAGTATTTAGAAAAATGTAGTAATCTTCTATACACTTCTATTTCGAAACAATTTTTTGATATGGTTACACCTTTGTTTACAGAAACTATCTATAGGTTACTGAATTAGAGTATGGTTTTGCTTTCTTTTGTTTTTCACCAAAACTGATAGCAGTGCGATAGTGAAGGAATATCAGCATTTGTCAGCGTCTTAAGGCACTTGTCCCACCGCTGCGCGCCGACGAGAAAACGAGTAACTATCGACTATTTTCTCGCTCACGAAACGTACAATAGATATACATTCCGTGTAAATAAAAGAGATGCATATACAAATCGCTGACTGTTCACACTGCCGGCGAGCACTCACTTCACTAGTTTGTCGCTGAGCGACAAGAGCTATGAAAGATAACACCTGCTCAGCGATACTCGCTAAGCGATTAGAACACGCCGAGAGAGCAACCAGAAGAGAAAATATTAATTATTTCAGGAAAAAAATACACCGAGTGATGCGAGTAATCGCTCGCCTAATTTCTAATTCTAGCTCTACTCGTTACTCGTTCATCGTTGCCGGTGAGACAACTGCCTAAGGCTAGAGTGCACGCAGCGCTTTCCATACAAATGTTGTTTCGTCATATTTATATACCAAGTGTTCCAATTCTGTGAAATTTTGCATACATATATATATATATCCCTGAGCCTAATAATTATGCTTCTGGTTAGGCCTATTCTTCGATTTAACATTTAATTTATTCCTTAATATATAAATAATAATCTCCAATGCCCCGTGGGAGTGCCGGGTTAGAATGGCACCTCCCCATATCATCCCATGGGTGTCGTAAGAGGGACTAAGGGAAAAATACTGGAAGGTGGGCAGCAGCGCCTTCTAAAGAACTGTCAACTTACACTGAAATCCCCAAGACGCCTGCCAAGCGTGGGGATTATGGCAAATACCCCCTTTATAGGGGAGGCTTGTTCAAAAGTGGACGATCCAGCTGTTACAGTAAGTTCCATACAAAACGAATTTTAGTAACGCATGAAATTATGTAAATCTGGCAAACCACTAGCATTATGAGATGATGCATAATTTCACCGAGGCACAAATTCTAGTTTTTCGGCACATAGTAGCACAAATGGAACACAATTTTTTTGGAAATATTGAGCCAAATCGGAGATGGTGGTTCCGCGCTGGTGACGGACATACTTTTCGTATAGAACGGTATCTTGAAATAACGGGCTCAAATCCCACTAAAAAAATATATCCTTACGAAAAAAATCAAGTTTAAAGATATAAATGTAAAGTCGCATTTATAGAGCTTTATAGATATTATTGTATCAGGGTGCATAATGGATTGTGAATTTATTACCTGTAAACCTGTGCTTCAATAGCGGCGATATCTTTGTGCCTTTGTTGCGTTGAGGCCTTCGCCTTGTTCCCGCCTTTCTTTGCGACCAGAGACTTGTCCAGGGCTGTTTGTCCTTTGGTACTGAATAATCTGAAGTGTACATTTTTCATATATAAATTTCAAAATATCTGTGCATCTTGACACGCAAAAATGATCCCTATAGACTATAGACAAAATTATTTAGCAGCACAGAAATAGACAAAGCTATTTCTATGCTGTTGCACTGCACTGCTGACCACGCTATGATGAGCTCGAGCTTAGCTTGGCTAAGTCTCAGCCTTCAAACTTGGTTATGTTGCAGTCTGCGTTATAAAGGCTGTGTAAAACCTTTGCTGATCGAAAGCGATTACCGTCGCCTATGAATATCTGAGATATAGGATATGAGATAGACATAAAAGGCAAACGACAAATACGTTGCTGACCTTTGACCCTTCAGAAGGCGATGCAAATCAATAAGGAGCTTAAATAAAAATACCAATGAAACAAAGTTAAATCTCAATCGCTCTGCGCGTGGCGGCTACTAAATTTAATTTATCCGAAAATCAGAAAAATAATACTTTACATATGAACGCGGTTGTCCGATTTAAAAATTATCAACACGGATTTGTTAAGGACATAAGGTCACATTTTAGTGTAGTGTTCGATGTGAAAAATCATAATCGTTTTGGCTGACTTCTAAGAAATAATAAGAAAACAGCTGCATTGCAAATATTTTTTTTACCTATTAATCAAGCAAATATAGCCTTTATGTCCTAACTACTCGGGAATACCTTTCAACACAACATTAGGTTGAACCAACCACAACATTCCGCAGTTGCACGGCAAATTACGATTGAATGATGTGATTGTGATGGTACAAGTAAGAAGCCCACGTGATGTTAAGCGGCCTAACCTCTGCCTATAACAGATGCATTTCAAAATTCATTTCATGCGACCGAATGCGCCCGTCACACCGAGACGTACAGTTGATAAGTGTGTGTAATTTTTCTGGGTCTCAAGGACTGCTGCCGGAATACACTTTTAGGTGCTTGGCGATAGAATTTCTACTTGAGGGCGGTAGCTACCCACCCAGGCGACCATTCGCAAAATGCCCTTCTACCATGCGGTGAACCTCAAGCCGGCGGTGGGTATCGAACCATGGACCTGCGGCATAACAGTCCATAGCAAATACCACAGGGCCATCATTGCTTTAAAACATACCTAATATTAGCGTTAAATCTTATTTTACTAAGCTTGTACTGAATATATAACCTTTGAGCTCTCTCTTCCAATGTTCCACCACATTTGAGTCCAAGAGCCATGAGAGCAGACTTCAGTCTGTCCAAACCAAGTGAAGCCAACTCTTCCCACGACGAGAACGCAGAGAGATCTAAATGAGCACCCACATTAGTGAGGGCGCCACCTGTCTCTTTCTGGAAATAATAATAATTACCAACATAAGAAATAACGTATCCCGTAGGTCTTTTAAGGAACCACGTTTCGCCAGACGTATTGAGGTACTCGTATCGTAGCTCGCTTAGTCTTTTTTCTTTTTATAACCGCTTAATAAATTTAAGCAACGTCCGCGTCACAGGAAAACGTGGGGTATGCAATATTAGCCTGCCACCCCACAAACGACAAACCAATGCGACTATAAATCAAATAGAAAATCTGTTGCCAAGCACCTAACGGTGTGTACCGGCTTAGCAGTGCTTGAGAGCCAGTGAAATTACAGACACATGAGACTTAACAACTATGTCTCAAGGTGATGGGCGCAGTGCAAATCGTGACTTGTGACGAAATGCATATGTTAATGGAAGAGGATAGTCCACTTAACATCAAGTGGGCCTCGAGTTTATTTCGTCTCAATTTAAAAAACAACTACTAGTCCAACGCAATACAGACTCACACATTGTGGAAGATATAATTACCAAACATCTAACGGGTCCTTCAGCATTGTTTGAGACCCATTATCCTTCCAAGTCATGTTTACTATAGATATAGTAAAAACATCATCACTTACCCTCAAAGTGAGATTTAACATAGGCGAGTCTATGTAATCAATAATCAATCATATAGCAATTAAAACTAGTGTCTCCCGAGCTGTAGACCTCGCGAGCCTGCCCTTGCATAGCTTACAATTGAATAAAGGTTCAATGCGCATGTTAATGGAAAATGGGTCAATAAATTCAAAAATCTAGATATGTAGGTAATGTAAATACATGTAAATACATTACCTACATATTATAATGAAAATAATAAATGATTTTCTCGGACATAAGTCCACAGTGACACTCGTGCCCCAGCAAAGGCTAGTTATATCAGAAATAGGTAGGTAAGTAGTAAATATACAATAATTTTACTTGGTAATCTCGAATTAATATACTGGCTACAAGAATATGGAACATAAATAATTGATTATACGAGAGAGAGAGAGAGAGAGAGAGAGAGAGAGAGAGAGAGCCTATCACTTTTAGGCAACTAACGTGCGTATCAGGCCATTCCCATTTACTTAAGTGCAGACGTCCATACTTTGAACACAGAGAACAGCAGAGACGCTTCACTCAAGATAAGTTCTCACTCGGTCAATAAAATATAATAAAGAAGTCAGATTGATACCCTTGAACTTAGTTTAAGGACACATACCGGCCATCCAGGGAAGGCGCCAGCCTCCCATTGCTTAACAAACTCCTGGTGTGCCGCTGCCATTTCCTGTCCCTGTTCGGACAAGGGCTTCACGCGGCTCACGAAGTCTTTCAAGTAGGTCAGGAGAGCCCTCACATAGTTCCGGTATTCGCTGTTCTTCCTTTCGCGAGGTATGTCGAATAGATGATCGAATATGCTCAAGTATGTTATGTAATCCACTTTCTAGAAAACAAAAGATATAATTATTTATTATTACGATTGGGTACCATACTGTATGGCACTGTTGAAATATTTTTAGTAGCAGTAGAACTCTTTGAGAACAAGTTCGTCCACGGAAGCTTTTTTAATTTCTGATAGGCTAGCGTTTGACTACTATCTCTACCTGATGGTAAGTCATGATCTGGTCAAAGATGTTGTTTAGGCTAACCTAGAATTACTGGCTCGCAAGGACAGCTGCCGGAACACACTGTTAGGTGCTAAGCGACAGATTTTCTACTTGAGAGTGGTAGGCGGGCATTTGCATAATGCTCTACCACCATGCTGTAACGACTGCCATCGTAAGACAACAACCAGGACCGACGGCTTAACGTGACCTCCGAAGCACGGAAGCGCTCAGCAGTAATGTCACTAGCGGTCACCCATCCAACTTCTGACCGCGGCGGACGTTGCTTAACTTAGCTGATGGATTAAGAACGGCTAAGCCTTTAGCATCTATATCTTTCTCTACCGCCATGCAGTAATGTTCGCATTAGAGGCACATGTGACTTATTCCCATATTTTTTATTCTTACCTCTATTCCCTTCAAATTTATGTATTTCTCGTAACACTCATGTAAATCTAAGTACTTTCCATAGCCCTCTTCATCTGTAAACTCAACTGGCACTGTAAACAAAATATATTTTTTTAAAAGGTGACAAACTAGCATACCTGATGGTAAGTGGTCACCGCCGCCTATGAACACTTGTAATATCCGCAGCATTATTGCGTTGCCTACCATTAAGAGAAAGGACTCTGTTCACGCCGCTTTTGAAGCAGTTTAGATCGTAGACCTGAGGAAAAATCTCAGGTGGAAAAGCATTCCACAACTTACAGGTATGTGGCAGAAACAGACGATTAAATCAAGTAGTGCGAGACTTCCACGTATCTATAATGTGCGGGTAGCCCTTCTGACGATAACGGCCAGTTCGGTAATAAAATTATGAGGGAGGAATGAGGTCAAAAAACTCATCAGAGCATTTTCCCTTGCACAACAGGCGCCTCGCTACGCCTAGGCGTCTGTATTACAGGTATAGTACCTGTAAAACAGGCGCCTAGGCGTAGCGAGCCAACGTCACTACAAAGGCTCAGCGATTCCAACCTGTTGGTCAATTTTGGGTCATCAACAAGTGTGACGGCCCTTTTCTATAAGGAGTCAAGTGAGCCTAACTATTTATTCTTGAAACTTATGAAATGAAATGAAATAGATTTATTCATAGCAATACAAGATGATAAATAAAATATTATGTGTTATATTTATTTCTAATTACATATATAAAAATTGTATTGCCACGAACCAGCCCCAACTCAGCATAATGCTGGTTGCGGACAACCAGCGCTGGTCTTCCGTTGAGACTGGTGGTGACATCACGGACGTAACAGTATATAAAAGTGCACTTACTTCTTACTAATATTATAAATGCAAAACTTCTTAGGGCAGTGCGGCATAACCATCATTTTAAGTGAATAAAGTTGTGGGTGCAGTCAGTCACTACACTATATCACTTAGGATATTATTGTAGAATTTATTTTCCCATCTACTGTTAGTGTTAGAAGTTTAATTTTTATGTTTTGTTTAATCAGTATGAGAATACCCATAGTAAATTGTCATTAAAAAGGCTGACATGAGTGTTATCAATTAGAACCAAAACAGAACATTATTCAATGATGATTTAACTTTAATTTTTTAACTTTAATTAACTCTAATTATATTATGTAGGTTAATTTGTTTAGTTCTTAGTTGGTTTTATTGCGGGTCTTAGACGCGTTTAGAATTTTGTAATTTGTTTTTTTTTTTAATTTTTATTTGTATTTTGATTTTCTTATTAAAAATAACATTTAAAAAATTTAACCATGTTTTATTTTCCAAGCCCATCGTTGCCGGTTAGTCACATATGAAATAGTGATCGATGAATGTAGTCCCAACACTAATTATATGGAGCGCAGTTGCATTCGCCCCAGCAAAACGTTAAGCACTTTTTATGGTACATACTGCGTTTTAGTACTGTTTGAAATCGTTTATACGTAAATATTGATTCAAGGTTATATAGTTATATAATTCTAAGCTTTAAAGCAATAAGCACAAACAAGTTACACTAAAAAGTCGTGGGGCGAATGTAACTTTATCTGTTTTAACAGAGACTATATTGTAAATATATCTATAATACACTATTATTCAACGTTATTTTAGTGTAAAATGTTTCATAGATATATGCTTTACCATGTGGATTTACTAGAAATTCAATTTTATCTTACTGGACGATTATGGCAAAAGATAAAGTTAAAACTTCAAAGTTGATAGTCGCAATCGCCTCCGTGCACCTTATAATTATTTACACTATTTCTTTTGCTCACAATCAAAGGAAAGCAAAGTGTATAATAATAAAAAATATTAAATCAATATTTTCGAAAAACATTTTAATCGTGCGTTTGAATAGTCAAGACCACCTGATAACGCTTCGTTTAGAAGCGACATGCATCGAAAATTCTTCCGGCCACGTGGCGTCTGTCATGTCGGCTTAACAGGAAAATAAGGCGTAAAATATGTCACTACATATATTTTTGAAATTTTCTTCGATAATACTATTTTTTTTCTATTGAACCACTTTTTACAATTCAACAGAAGGATATGTAATGTATCAGTCCTTATAGTCTAAAGCGGGGTACTGTAGTACCCATACTCCATGCACATCCTAACAGTCAAAACTATTGCCAATAACCTGACAAAGGTAAATATTATAAATGAATTGTGTCACCTGTATAATCTTCAGAAGGATTTTCCCTTATTTTAGCCAATTCTTCAAATTCAACTGACATTGGCACACAAATCTGTAAAGGATAGGTTCAACAATTAATTTTTAGATAACATTTTATCTATTGCACATTATCATGCAGTATTCGGAAGCAAACTAGCTTGCGCTTGTGTTTGCGCATAAATAGGCTCTCAATTTTCTCCACCACTGGCTTGAGCTTCACCGCACGGTGGAAGGGCATTTTGCGAATGCTCGCCTGGCTAGCTACCAACCTCAAGTAGAAAGTCTGTAGCTAAGCACCTAACAGTATGTTCCAGCAGCAGTCCTTGAGAGCGAGAAAAATTACAGGGACATGACACTTAACAACTGTATGTATCAGTGTGACGGTAGTGCAATTCATCTCATGTCAAAATGCATCTGGAAATCTGCTTAACATCAAGTGGGCCTCATGCTTGTTCCGTAACAATTACATAAAAAAAAATGTGTTTAAATGAGAAAAGAGACGGCGATAGTGTGTAACAGATTCATGATTGTATCCCCACCACCAAACTATCGAATATCATAGTATAAGAGCTGATCATAAATACATTTCAGAAATGTGACAAATATTTTTCGGTTTCTTTTGTTATTTTAAAAATTTATATGTATTACTATATACCTATATACATACATTTTTTATTTAAAACATTATTAATGATAAAATGACAGTGGAAATTGCTTTGGTAGTATGAATCCTATAATATTATAAACGCGAAAGTTTGTAAGGTTGTATGGATGTTTGTTACTCTTTCATGCAAAAACCACTGAACGGATTTTAATGAAACTTTACAGAAATATAGCTTAGACATCAGAATAACACATAGGTTGTAATTTATAAAGATGTTATGAGAATTGTAGAAATATAACGATATGTCAAGTAACTAAGAAAAAAAACAGCAATATGCGACCTATTCTGGCGTGCGCTGCAAAAACCTTAAGTGTCACACGCGCATGATGTACAACGAAAATGTTTATCTTAAATTTACCTACAAAACCATATATGCAACAAAATTATAAAATATTTCGAATGCATATTCGGTAGTAACAAATTGATCCCTTTCAAACTAATATTATAAAAGCAAATGTTTGTGATTGTGTCTGTATGTTCATTACTTCTTCACCCTCAAACGACTGAACCGGTTTTGATGAAATTGGGTATGATAGATAGCGAGATAGATAGCTCTTTATTGAAAACACCATAATAACAACAATAAACTTATTACTAAAACATAAATTAAAACCGAGTGTATCAATGGGTGGTCTATTCGCTGAGAGCGCTCCCTTCCAGACAATCCATCAATAATAGATATGGTCAAAATATTGGGTGAGGTTTCTTATGGTCTTAATCATTGTATACATAAATAACTGCTGTATAGCGTTAAGTTTTCTAAAGACACTAACGACAGAGGGTGGGTTTCTACCCATTCTCTGTCATTACGAAACCAAATTTAATTTGTTCCTGGAGGTACATAGCGGGGGGATAAAGGAATCAACAGAATACTGTATAGGAGAGATAATATATGAGCATTCCGGCGATGACGAATAGTGAGCCACTTGAGGTTATTGCGAAAATCGGAGACATGATCATATTTGCGTAAGCCATATATAAATCTTTTAAAAAAATTTATGGTATGGAGGCAGATAAGGCTCTGCAATAACACATATCATACATTTTATCATCATCATCCATCACCACGCGGGTGTAACCGCAGGGTGCAGCTAATATTCTATACATTTGGAGTTATAAATTACCATTATAAGTGAAACAGCAGCAAACAAATTACTTAGTTCAATTAAAATTCATACCTCATTAGGGTGCTTCCTGTGAAACTCCTTGATCTGTTTGAGCCTTTGATAAAACTCTTGGAACTCATTGGGTCCAGAGAGAGCTGCAATTTCTTCTTTCCGTAGATTATCCTTGTCTTCATAAAGTTCTTTAAGTCGAATAGTAGATTCAATATATCTCTGAAAGTTGATTTAGCTTAATAACTATTATATTTCCGAGCGGTAGTGCTACACTGTACATACACTGGATCAGTGGTAAAAATTAAAAAGATCATAATAATCACCTACACCCTAAATAAATATCAGTATTATTTAATAATTAAATCACCGATTTTCTCTGGTACAATTTTTTTTGATACATGAGTACTGTATCACAGGCTGCTAGAAATTTTCAAACCACAGGGCATGTCACAAGTTTGTATCAATAAATACAAACTCCTATAACACATTACTTTGGGGGGTTCAAGCCCATCAGTACTAAATATTATAAATGCGAAAATAACTCTGTCTGTCTGTTACGCTTTCATGCCAAAACTACAGGACCGATTTGAATGAAATTTGGTATGGGAATAGTTTTAGACCCGGGAAAAAACATAGGATAGTTTTTATCCAACTGCGCAAAAAGAGATTAATGTTTTAACCTCTTTTGCGCGATAACCGACATACGCGCGGGCACGCCCGGAAAGCTAGTAGTTATTATAAACAGCATTTTTTTTGTATTTTACATGCCCTGTGGTTTTGAAAGTTTCTAGCAGCTGGTGATACAGTAGTACTGCAAAACCACCAGAGCAATGATATACATATGCATCAAAAGAAAATTGTTTTGGTTCCATGGCCAGTGAGGAGGAAGCTGAAGACTGATTCGAAATATAATTTAAGTTCCTAATTGCATTTAATCTCTCTATCAGTAAATAAGATTTATGTTTTGTTATTTCAGTATGTTTTTGGTAAGAAATTTTTACAAGTTGCGTTGTGAAATTTGATTTTGAATGTGTCCTGAAGAAAGTTAAAGTTATAAAGTTTTTATAACATTTTATAGAATGCTGATAATTTCGATTCACCTTGATGCTGTGTCCATAGTCAGCATAATTATTTTCACATACTGGAAAAAAACATATTTGTCCAAAAATCTAAAAATATGTCAAGACATGCTCCTAACGGTCATAAACTAAATAATTAAAATTCTAACCCAACTTTTCACAGAGAAAAATCAATTTTATAATAAAATTTAAGTTTGTATTATATGAACAATTAAATTTTCTACCTTCATTTTAACCCTTGTGTCTTTGCTAGAGTCATTTCATATATCAAGCCAAACAGTTAAGTAGTAATTAGTGCAATATTTTTAATGGATGATGGTCATGAATCTCATAATTTCACAGTATGAGCAAATACATATTATTACTATCAGTTTTGGAGGAATCTCCTTACTTTTGTCAGGAATGTATATCTCATTGTGGGTTCATTTTGAGATGATAGTATTTGTTGCAATTTCAAAATTGGCACTTTGTATCTAAGCATTCAGAATACAATTTCTGGTAATTTTGCTTCTTTCACTCACCATTGATTCATCCCAAATCAAACAACTGACAACACTTCTTGCCAATAACTTCATACTCAAATGATAATACAGGTCCATAATTTGAATTGATTTATGACAACATCAAAATTATTATACAGTATTCCATGCACATAAAGCAAATATACATACTATGTGACATACAAAGCTAGGTTTTCAATACATTATACTACAAAAATTATATATTATCTGGTGAAATTCCATTATTAAGTTCAACTGTTGAACTTACAGTTGTCAAAAATAATTTTCTGACATGCACCAAAATTATGCCGTGTCATTACTAGCTGTTTTCAAAGCTATACAGACTGTGAAGAATACATTCACACTATTTTTATAGAACCTAGAACATCCCAAAATGAATACCCATTACAATCATTTCCAGCATTTGTGGATGTTATTTTGGTCAACCGAAGACTATACAAACACTATCAGTTGGTATTTTTAAATATAAAATATTGATGCTGGCCTATGTGTAGTGCTGTTGAGTCAATCTCAAGATTGACAAAAAAATTCTCATGTGAGACACAGGAATAGTGAGATTGACAAAAAAATTCTCATGTGAGACACAAGATTATACATACATCATGTAAATTTTTAAGACGGTGATCTCCATTGATGGTTTCACGATGCTGAAATAAGAAAACAAATGTGAAAATTAATTAATAACACTAAGAAATTCAAATATGTAATAACCATATTAATTCATTGTTAGGGTGGTATGTTGTTACAGAAGTGTTAACAATAGACAAATAACTTACAATATTTGTACATAATTTAATGTATGTTTAGATAGAACGTTTAAAAGGTAGGTATTTACATATGTGGGGTCCTTGGTGGTGTATTTACCTACAACACAACAAAGTTAATAGTGAGTGGTGAGTGAATATGAAGTGCGAAGCTTACCCCGGTCTTCTTATGAAGAATCTCTTTAACCATAGCATCCATTGTTCTCTCCCGTTCTTCATGGTAGCTTCTTTGCTGTTCCAAAATAGTCTCCATTTTGCAGGTTAAGTTTATCCAAACAAGAGTATGGACAACGTAGGTATTGGAGTAAAACAAAATCTAAGATTCAACACATAAATCCCTTCATAAAAGCACACTCCTTAAGAAAATAAAACCGTGGCAATAAATTTATTGTTATATTATATGTTTCACTAAAGTTATATGTTAAACATCACACTTCAGTTTTAGACTTCTAGTCCATAGATCAAATAGAATATATTTCTAGTCTAGCCAGAGATTACAAAGTCCTCTTGTTCTAGCTACATATGATTTATCTGTGGATGGCTTCGCTCCCTTGGCGTTTTTCTGCCAGTGGCAGCAATTCTGTTGTACACTCACCAACGCACCACACAATTGCTGCCATTGGTCGCAATTCTCTTGACACCAAACTAACTAAAATTAGATATAGAACTGTCAAATGAACATTCCTTATTCTGTTGGCGCAATAGTATAGCTAATTAGCTCTAAAATCATTAAAGTTACTAAACTTAGTAAAATGTGCAGTTTTGCTATTCTGTTGTACCATAATTTAGTCAGATTAGGTGGAACCATTTAACCTAAAAATAATCACCTTCGAAATTGGTTTTGACTAATGCTGTAATGTTCTTCAATTATTTTATTTTGTCTGTTTTATCTTATTTACGGCTTCCTCAGTTGTATAAGGTATGCGGCTATGTGGTTGCTTCTCTCAACAACTCCATCTTCAAGAATATTCTTCAATATGAACATAACTAGAGATAAAGCTTTGTAGGCAGGTAACAACAAACTTGGATTTACATTATCATGGTATGCCTGTATTACTCGGAGGGATGGTAGGTGTGCTTGTATAGGGGATGAGCATATTGTTTTCTATCAGGCACAGTGACAGACTTCAGTATGCCTTGACCGTGGATGTGGGTTTATTCTATACCTAGGACCAAATTTTTTTACTAAAGCGTTTATCTCTCGACTAACCTAATTACTTAATCAGCAGATAGATTAACTATCGATAGTATATATAGATGCCATTCAAAAGTAAGGAACTTATCCCCTAGTGTGTATTCCCTGTCCGGCCGCAGCTTTGTGCGCATCTTTACAAACCGGCTAGCTGGTCGGCGGTCAATAGTCGTGTTTACAAATTTACCATAAAGTTTAATTTTCATAATGCAAACGGTTTTCGTAAGGATGGATCCTTGACTCATCCCCTATTTAAAACACCTGCCATCCCTTCGAGTAATACAGGCATGACATGATTTTGTAAATCCATGTTTTTTGTTACCTGCCTACAAAGCTTAATCTCTAGGCTCTAGATAGAATAATCTCGAAGATAGAGTTGTTGTGAGAAGCAACCACATAGCCGCATACTACATACAACTGAGCAAGCCGTAAATAAGATAAAACAGCCAAAATAAAATAATTGTAGAACAGTACAGCTCTAATCAACACCAATTTCGATGGTGATTAGTTTTAGGTTAATTGGTCTGTGGTTCCACCTATTCTGACTATATTATGGTACAACATAATAGCATAACTGTACATTTTACTAATAGCGTATTCCATTTGACGCTATGAACGTTATTTTCGATAATTTTGATCACATTTTGCGTCTATGGTTTGATCACCGTGAGCGTTTGTAACTGTTTCTCCCCTGTTCCACTTCGGTTATGAACGCTAAAAATGCCACTTTTACCAAGCTGTCAGTTGTGAGTTGTGACAGCTCTCGTGGTACATAAAGTCGAAATTTGAATAAGTTTATTGATAGAAGACGAATTTTCGTACGTAAACCGATTTAATTAGTGTCTCATAAATAAAATACATTAAAAGAATTGTTGGCAGGTTTTCTTGTCTTCGTAGTATCAAAGTAAAATTTATACGTTACATGGTTTATGAGTTATACTTCAGTAATATACAAAGTGTTAATTAGCTATACAATTCATTTTAAACCTATTTTTAATCAAATTGAATCGAATAAAGATTAATTAACTCTGTTTCAGATTATGGATAATCATTGGATAATTCTAATCAATACTAATATCTACAAATAATCAGCCTCTCAGCTCGGAAACTTCACAAGGTGGCAATGATGGTGAATTTTAAATCGGTGTGACAAGTTATATAAGAAGGTGAAATTTAGTTATTCCCTAGTGACTAATTGGTATAAGATAATGAAACTTGTGTTTGCAGACCTGAACAATACTTAGTAATTTATCTACACGTATAAAGTGCGGAAGAAATATTTTGAATGCTGTTTATTCGATTTCTGCCATTGTCATCTGTATTATACAGCCAATCATTAAAATTAAACCACCACTTGCATTCTCACTAGTGAGTATGATATATTATTCTCACATTATATCTCATATCCGTATCTATAACTTGTGTTAAGAATAAAATACATATCTATGTTCACCATCAGCGGGGAGGCTTTTTTGACCAGTATTGGTTAATAATGACTAAATAACATTATTACATGGAGCTGTCTTAAAGATACTGTAGCTGCTTATTAGAATATTGTGAAGTATGACAGGTTTATGATTTTTACCAATATAGCAGCACTTTTAAAAATAAGGATTTGCAAGCAATTTTAGCTGTTATAGTATGTAATTTGTTTTGTATTGTTTATAATATGTAAATGTTATAAGTTAATAAATTGTCACTGGAGTATTTGCTTATGTATAGTGTTGTACTTAAAAGAAATGAAAAAACAGCTGCATCATATTGCTTTTTTATTCAAGTTCTTAATGATAATATATCTGGATATAAGTTTGGTTTTAATAATGATGTATATTTAGATTATAGAGATAGGTTATATACTCATTTCAGTCTTATAGACATCTTGTTATGTACCCAAATAATTTTTATCATTCAACAGTAATGTACATTGTTCAATTTGCTACCTGCAAATTTGCCACTAATGATTATGCAAAAGCACTGTCGAATGGAGATCAAATTTGATTTCTAGCTTATATATATCCACAAACTGCATTATTCTTTACAATGTTGTTTTTTTGCGTTTCATACCCCATGGGTAAACCTAACAGCCAGATAGTTGTTTTTTTACAAATGATATATATACAGGGTTATTGGTAACTTACGCATAACCTCATAAGGGTAATTTCAGTACATCACAAGGAACAAGTTTAGGTCAAATTTTTTTCTGAAAACTTTATAAAAAAATCACCATGATTTTCTTGTACTCTCTAACACATTTTGGATCTGTTTCGTAACGAAACAAACGATATAGCAAATACAGAGTGCGTGCCGCTAAGTAACTGACAGAGCTACGTACGTAAACACGCACACACGTAGACACGCACGCCCGTAGTCAACCAAGCCAAAGCGCAGCCTACGAAGGTATCTCCACGGTACCTACCTACACCATACATACTGTCCACCGGATGTTTCATACTTATTACGTGTATGTGCACTGGGTCCACAATACCTTTATACTTTAAAAGTTCTTTAGTAAATTAAATAGCGACAAACCCATAAAATAAATATGAAGTACTTATGTTGCTGAACAAAGTCACTTACATATTCACTAGGACTTGTACACGTGCACATTAGCGATGCTGTGTATGTAGCAGCCAGCAGGTAGATAAATACAAGGCGCATGGACAATGACGCGACACGACAACGACGGAGATGAGCGCCTTGTGACGGGGCAGCGCGGTGGCGCGATGCGGCACAGCGATCTCCTGCGCACGTAACCCATACAATACCTACTAGTACTCGTGGCACCCTACTTTCTTTTGTAATTTGCTACAGTCACATAAGAAGTCAGTAATTTCAATAAAGTTGGTACACACTACACACACATACGTCTTCTTGACAAGAATCCTAACGCCTAGTGATTGCGTCGCTAAACTCTAAATGGTTTCAGGGCACATAAAATGACCGTGATTTCAAATGGTGCAGTAATGTGTGTGTATTGAAGCAATGATGACCGAGTGGTAATAGCCATAGATTGCAATGTCTCAGGTCCCTGGTTCGATCACCACCGCCGCGCCACCGGCTTGAGCAACACCGCACGGTGGAAGGGCACCTTTTTTGCATTAGGCTGCCTAGCTACCAGCCTCAAGTAGAAAATCTGTCGCCACGCAAAGGTACTTGTGTGTGTTCCGCCAGCAGTCCTTGAGAGCCAGTAAAAATTACAGGCGCATGAGACTATGTCTCACAACGGTATGTCTCAGGGTTACGGGCGCAGTGCAGTTCGTCACTTGTGACAAATTACGACTGTTATAGGCAGAGTTTTAACACCAGGTGCGGGGGGGCACCTGGTGTTAAACCTCTGTCTCCCCCCATAGTACCTAACCTACCCACCCAGAATGTCGTCTTGATAAGAATCCTATCGCCTAGTGATATCGTTGTTGACCCTAAACAGATTAAAAACTGCATTATTTTAATCAAGGTTAAATATTTTAATCAACCCACCCAGATGTGTACCTGATGGGAATCCTACCAAGTAAGGGTTGCGTTATTAAACCCTAATTATCAACACAACTTTTATTTAACATTATAACATCTTAAGAGTTACCTACAGTTTCGGCTCGTTTACGTTAACGGTTACAACCTAAATTAAAATAACGTCAATAAAGGCAGTAAGTAGTACCAACCTATACGTCTGTCTATTAGAAATTCTACCGCATAATGATGGCGTTGTTAAACGACAGATTTCCTCACAATCAGAAAATCTGTTGCTAACGACCGAAATTGTTGTTGCCGAACACGATCTTGGACAATAGTAGTAGTGGCTTGGTGGTGTAGGCATGTTCGTGAATATCCTCAGTATTCTGTCCTCTGTGGCGGCAGGTTTCAAGCACATATCATCACACCACACCTCACTGTCACTCGAAATAGTACTCGAAATTAAGCACCTACTGAAATGACATCATCTTATTATTCGCGAAATCGTGAATAACTATGCCCCGACGCATCTCAATTCGTACCTAACTCGCGAGCGCGACTGACTGATCGCTTGCCACTGTCGCGCCGAGAGCAGGCCAGGCGCGCGGCTAAGATAAAAAACGGGTGGGATTTCCCGGACCAAAAGCCGCGCCGCCGCTATTCTTTTGACTTTGATCTTCCTTTCGCAAGCCGCCGCCGCCGCGCCACTGCCACGAGCGGGGCGGTGCGGGCGGCACCTTTTATCACTTAACCGGTGGATTTTATTCAATAAATATCTGTAAAATTCGACTTTACCAGCAGAGTAGACTGATAAGATACTACCTTGCAACATTGTTTTTTGGAGTTTTTCTTTAAAATACAGTAAATAGTAGCAATAGGTACCATAGAATGAATTATACTACTAACTTAGTAATAACGCGGCGCGGCATGCGGCACGCAGATCAAAGTCAAAAGAATAGGTAGCAACCGCCACGCGCCGCCCGACTCTCGACGCCGGCGCCGCCGCGTCTGGCCTTTCTTTTGGTGAAATTAATCGTATGATTTTGAACTCGTTTAGGGCTTAATTGGTAAAGTCATTTTGCGATCCCTGCTTGGTAGGATCCTTATCAGGCAGACGTCTAGGTGGGTACTACCACAGAATAATCATTTAATAGTACCACCGCCTTTACTGACCTTTACTCACTGGGATGGATTCTTATCAGGTACACATCTGTCATCGATAGATGTCTGGCTAGGTAGGTACCTACTACATCTTTAGTGAAAATACTGATATTTAGTCTGTTTTTGGACCCGTTTGAGGTTAAACAACCCGATCACTAGGCGTTAGGATTCTTATCAGGCAGACGTCTTTATCGTTAGGTAGGCACTTAATTTACCTAAGCCTTTATTGAAATAACACCCTCCGATTTACGTACTTATGTGAAATGATAGATAGCTAGATACTTACCTACTTAGGACTTAGGTAGATACTGTTAAAGTATTTTTAGATTAGAGATAAACAGCGTGAACAATAGGCTGTAAGATTTAAACCAATAATAGGTAAGTAGGTACCTACCTACCTACGTATAGTTTTGTAAATACATAAAAGTCAAACATAATATTACGATGGATACCTACCTATGATGTTCATATCATATGTTCTAGCATAAGCAAAGAAGTAATAATTACTTTTTTAATGTAGACATTCCTAAGCCTGGTTTAGTATGAAGTTCTTATAGGTATTAGGCTCACAAGCTTTCTGTATCAGTTACCATTAAAATCCCTTTGTCAGTTACAGCCACGTAACAATGGCATAATCTGTGACTACCTCATAGTACCTACAGTTTAAGACAGTTCGGCACGCGGCACGTGTTTGATGTGTCGGTGTGAGTATTTAGAAGAATTAGCAGAGAAAGGGGTGGCGGCTAGGCGAAAGGGGGCGGTCACTTGTCCTTTGTCTTTGAGCTAGTTAGCCGAGCCGAGCCGACACTCGACAGTCGCGAATTTCGCCGCGCGCGCGCCGGTTGTGACGTATCGCGATCGATGCAAATGGCATATCGATATAGCTACCTACCAATATTGAATACACCAAAATGGTGCGTGTTTATGCTAGGTGTGGAGACAACGTGTTTGAAGCTTGCTGTGAGTTTGTGTTTGTGTTTGTGTTAGTGTCGATCCTCACGACGCAATCCTAGATTTCTTCGAGGCTTACCCCGCAGTGAACACAAATGATGCAGCTCAACGCTTCGATGTGTCTCAATGGTTCGCATGGACATTGAAGGAAAATATCCGTTCCACCTTCATCGAGTCTAGGAACTGACTGATAGTGACAAACCAGTGCGCGTCACATTCTGCAACATGCTGCTTGCCGAGAGGCCGACTGTGTTGTGGACCGATGAGGCTACTTTTGGGAGAGTGGGACTGTTTAATACTAGAAACGAACATTTGTGGTGTCCCGAAAACCCCCATGAACCCGTACTCTCCTGGGTTCAAGAACAATTGTATTTCAGATGTGGACTGTGTGTGGGTTGTACCGGTGATTATTTTGAACAATTTGCACGTGATAGACTTCGTCACCCCCGGGACTTGAGTTTGAGAGGTGATAACTTGTAAAATGGTATGTAAATATTTTGTAAATAGTTCAATGATTGTAAATAAGAATGATTCCACTCCTTAAATACGCCTACATTAAAAAATAATCTACAATTAATTTCTTCGAACTTAGTCAAAGTCAAAGTCAAAATCATTTATTCAATTTAGGCGTCTACGACGCTCTTATGAAGGTCAATTACAAATTTTAATATTGAAATATACTACATTGTACTGCCACGTTCAGCAAACAAAAGTTATAGAGCCACTGCGAGAAGAACGGGCAAGAAACTCGGGGCCATTCTTTTAAACGTTTTTTAAAAATGTGTTAAGTACATACTATAAAATAAAATTATTACAATACTTAATTTACATTACGTAGGTGTTGGGCGCTAGCTTGGCAGAGGCGAACGAGTCCAGGCATTTTTGTCGTTTAAGTAATCACAAACTGTGTAGTAAGATTTCTTTATCAAAATATTCTTCACATGCAACTTGAATTTTCTTTCTGTGAGCGTTGTAATATGTTTGGGCAATTTATTATAAAACTGCACACAATTTCCTAAGAAGGACCTTTTATTTGTCTTTGCTAATCTAAAACCTGGCACCGCTATTTTATCTTTATTCCTAGTGTTATAATCGTGAGTGTCACTGTTTGATTTAAATTTGCTCAAATTTTTACGAACATACATAATATTTTCAAATATATACAGACTTGGTAAAGTTAAAATATCAATTTCTTTAAAAATATCTCTCAGGGATTCCCTAGGATCCATTCCATATATGGCTCGAATTGCACGCTTTTGTAAGATAAAGATTGTCTCTATCTCAGCAGCAGCTCCCCACAGCAATATACCATAAGACATAATACTGTGGAAGTACGCGAAATAAACGAGCCTAGCAGTAGCTACGTCTGTTAGCTGTCTTATCTTACGAACTGCATATGCAGCAGAACTAAGTCTTCCAGATAGATCATGTATATGTGGATTCCACTGTAAAGTTGAATCCATTTTAATTCCCAGGAAGACTGTCGCATTGTCAAAAGAGAGTTTTTCTAGGCCAAGCTTAATGTTTGGTTCAACATAAGTAACATTTGGTAAAGAAAACTTTAAACATTTGGTCTTTTTTGAATTTAAGAGAAGATTATTAGCCGCGAACCACTTAGAGATCATAGATAACACATTATTTACATGAATAAGTTCACTATCCCTCCTATCTACTTTAAAAATTAGGGAGGTATCATCTGCGAATAAAACTATATCGCAGAAATTTTTAACCATGCAAGGCAGATCATTTATATATGCTAGAAACAGAAAAGGTCCTAAAATTGATCCTTGCGGTACGCCTATTCTTACCAAAGACCCGGAAGAAGTATTGACATTTATTCTAACCTTCTGTAGCCTGTCTGACAGATATGACTTTATAAGATCCTGAGCTTTACCACGAATACCATAATGTGAAAGTTTTCGAATCAGAGTGCGGTGCTCTACACAGTCAAATGCCTTAGAAAGGTCACAGAATACGGCAATAGCATCCTGTGAACTCTCCCAGGCTTCAAGTATATGTGACATCAATTGAGCACCTGCATCTGTTGTGGATCTGCTCTTTGTGAAACCAAACTGATTCTCATTCAATATATTATGCTCATTAAAATGGGATAGAAGTTGTTTGAGCATAATTTTTTCGAATACTTTACTCAGAACAGGTAAGATAGAAATAGGTCTGTAATTGCAAGGGTCAGATGTAGCCCCCGACTTCAGAATTGGAGTGATTTTACTTTGTTTCATTAAGTCGGGGAAGTTTCCTTTATCAATACAAAGATTAAATATTGTTTTTATATATGGTGCAATAATGCATATTATAGACTCTGCCACTTTAACTGACATACCCCACAAGTCTTCGGTGCTCTTAACATTTAAATTTTTAAATGTCTTTATAATTTCAAATATTGTTGTGTGTCTGAAAGAAAAGTCCGGTGATTTGCAGGGGAAATTATGTATTAGCAGAGTTACTGCTACATCGGGACATGCATGATTAGGTTTAAGTTTGAAGCGTTCGTAGCGTAGGTACTAACTTAGCCGTTCTTAACCGATCAACTATGTTAAGCAACGTCCGCTGCGGTCATGAATTGTATGGGTGACCCCTAGAGGCATTTTTATTGATAAAAAAACGTGGGAAGTTTTTGTGTACCTAAAAGTACGCAATCGTGCCTGAATGCTACTTACGCGACAGGTAGACAATTAGACATCACATGTGCGACCGCGCGCCTCCTTTGATGCTATTTGTTGCTAAATTACTTGTACCTAATAGATTGTTTGTATTTTTATCAACTTTTATTTTTTAATCTAGCCAGTCAGGTATAAAGGGATGGTGGACCCAGTGTACATGTAATAAGAAACATCCGATGGACGGTAAATGTAAGTATGGTGTAGGTAGGTAGGCAGAAAGATATCCATACCATGGAGATGCCGCGTAGATCGCGCTGTATTACAGGATAACTAATAGTATCTACGGTGCGTCTTGGTTGACTACGCTTACGTGTGTGCGTGTAGCTACGTTCGTACCTCTCTGAGTAACGTAGCAACACGTGCTCCGTTGTTGCTTTGACATTTGCGATGAAATAGATTTAAAATTTATTAGAGAGTACAAGAAAATCTTGATGATTTTTTAAATTGAGTTTTCAGAAAAAATAAATATCAAAACTTGTTCCTTGTGATGAACTGATATTGCTCTTAAGAGGTTATGCGTAAGTTACCAGTAACCCTGTATATTGCCGGTATAACAACATATACAAAAATAGGCCAAATGCAAGTCAGGCTCTCGCTCAAGGGGTTCCGTGCCATTATATATACAACATTAGAGGTTGAAACTAAATGAAAGGTTTTATTCTAGTGTCGAATGTTGTATACATGATGGAACTTCTCATTCGCGAGTCCGACTCGGACCTAGCCGATATTTATTTATTTATTAATAATTTGGAACACAGCTATTTATATTTTGCATCTAACTATATTTATTGTAAAAAATATTTTATCCGTTTTGTTTTAACTATTCCTCTGATGCTGTTGAAGCTTAATATCCTTCTGTGACATCACAAACCGGCGCCAACAGACCAGCATATCGACTGTAAACTGGCAAAATATCCTACCTTTTATCATGCAACTTAAGAAAAACAATGTGATGAAAAAACCAGATAGGACTTATTGCTATTTCACAGTCGATATGCTGAGTTGAGTTACTACTCAATTTATTTTTACATTTACTGTCTGAATACTCGCTGATGTTATAAATAAATGTATTTGCTGTATTATTGTAATTCTTTATTAATAAATATATGAAAAGAGGCTGGAACGAGTATTTTATCAATTTAAGTGTACATTAATTCTAGTATACCTTTCATCAATACGTTGCCAGACTTAATTCTACATCTACTTGCAAATACTAGTCTGTCTAGATACCACCCACAAATAATATAGTCGGCAAGTACCAAATGGCATGTTCCACCAGCTGTTCGATATTGAACTTTTCTGAAGATCCATTCTAGTTTTAGCTTGTTAAACATCTGCAACCACCGTATAATTTACCAATAAAAAATATAGATATCTATTCTCCACGGTAAAGAAAAAATTATATTGTCCATAGTTCTCATTTTTATAATAAGTTAACACAACTCATATCTTAAACTAACAATATATAGATAAAACAATATACAAACAAGCAGTACTTACAATAAGAATTACTTAAAACATAGAATGCCTACTATGTAATTGCATCCAGTGGAATAACATCAGCCTGCCTAGCATGCACAAATAAGACGTATGTCACGCATGACACGAGAAGAGTATTTTTCTCGCGCGTAGATAGAGTGGTGGACGATAGTAGCGGCCGCACCACTCTAAGATCCGTTAATTGAGATTATCTATGAACGATTGTCCATTGCGCTATTTGTTAGTTGAATTGCGAACAGTTTTAGGAAATAAGCAGTGATGGACTTTGTACCAATAAAATACCATACTTTTATAAACGATTAAACATTTTTAGCGTTCTCTACACTTCATTAGAAATTATGATGATTTTTATGATTAAAAACTGTTATCGTTGATGTAATTTTCAAACGAATAATAAAGGTGTAAATAGGATGGCTCTTTTGACGATGCGATGGTTGCTTAAATGTTTTTTTTTGTTGACGAATGCTAAGTAGCGAAACAAAATTTTTATCACAGCTAGGTACTTAACAAGTTTTCAGTGTCACATCATTTTTTTCTTTATTAAACAATATACACACCAATAATACTACTGCCCGTAATTTTGCTCTTGCTTATGGCTTCACGCAATTGGTCACTGGGATTACCAGAATACCTGACATTGAAGACCATGAGCCCTCCTTGCTAGACCTTCTGTTGACTACACACCCAGAGAATTACCAGGTCTCGGTCAAGGCCCCTCTTGGTAACTCTGACCATTGTCTGGTATCATCTGAAGTGCCCCTTGCTATTACCAAACGGGCTGGTCCCAACGGAAAAAGGAAGGTTTGGCGATATCGGTCAGCAGACTGGGACGGACTGCGTGAATTTTACGCTTCCTATCCTTGGGGGCAGATTTGTTTCTCCTCGGACGATACCGACAGCTGTGCAAATTTGGTTTCCGATGTGGTTTTGCAAGGTATGGAATGTTACATTCCACACTCTGTAATCCCGATCGGCGGCTCGAGCCAACCATGGTTCAATAAGGTGTCTGCGGAGGCTGTTGGCCAAAAACAGGTAGCCTATGAGTCATGGAAGGCAGCTAAACACTGTCGGGATCCTAAAACTGCCGATTTGAAAAGAAGTTACAACGCTGCCTCCTGGTCCCTCCAAAAAAGGCTTGCAAGGGCAAAGTTTGAGCATATCCGCAGAATCGGCGAGCGGCTTGCGAGCTTTCCTTCGGGAACCCGGGCATTCTGGTCGCTCGCCAAAGCTGTCGAGGGCAACTTTTGTCGGTCGTCTTTTCCATCATTGCGCGCAACTGACGACCTACTGGCCCACACTGCAAAGGACAAAGCCGAACTTTTGGGCAGTATCTTTGCATCAAATTCGACACTTGACGACGGAGGAGCTACCCCACCTACTATTCCGTGGTGTGGGAGCTTTATGAAAGAGGTCCGTTTCACACAGAAAGCGGTTCGTAAAGCTCTCTGCTCCCTCGATGTCAAGAAGTCGTCTGGGCCAGATGGTATACCTGCAATAGTGCTAAAGACATGTGCTCCTGAACTGACTCCAGTTCTGACCCGTCTCTTCAACCTCTCTTACACTTCTGGCTATGTCCCGTCTTCATGGAAAGTAGCCCATATCCACCCTATCCCCAAAAAAGGTGATAAGACAGACCCCACCAACTATAGGCCTATAGCGATAACATCCTTGCTTTCAAAGGTGATGGAGCGAATAATCAACGAGCAACTTCTGGGCTACCTTGAGAAATCTCAGCTACTCAGTGACCGGCAATATGGTTTTCGCCACGGTCGTTCAGGTGGAGATCTCCTGGTATACCTTACCCACCGTTGGGCTGAAGCCATTGAAAGCAAGGGTGAAGCCTTGGCTGTTAGCCTTGATGTCGCTAAGGCATTCGATTGGGTCTGGCATCGGGCGCTTCTATCGAAGCTTACTTCATACGGGATTTCCGTGGGGCTTTGCACCTGGCTATCCAGCTTTCTTAGTGGGCGCAGCATTAAAGTCGTCGTCGACGGTTGCTGCTCAACCACGAAGCCAATCAATGCTGGTGTGCCACAAGGCTGCGTGCTGTCGCCGACATTGTTCATTCTGCATATCAATGACCTATTGTCTATTAAGAATATTCACTGCTATGCGGATGACAGCACTGGTGACGCCAGATATACTGGTCGTGCAAATATCCCCCGGCCGCTAGTAGAAGAGAATCGGGTAAGACTTGTGTCTGAAGTAGAGAACTCCCTGGAGCGAGTCTCTGAATGGGGACGACAAAATCTTGTCCATTTTAACCCCACGAAGACACAGGTCTGTGCGTTCTCTGCGAAAAAAACCCCATTCGTCCCTACGGTGCAGTTCCAAGGAACACCTCTGTCCATCTCTAACAGTATTGGGATCCTTGGAGTCGACATAACGAATGATGTGCAGTTTCGGGGTCATCTGGAGAGCAAAGCTAAAATTGCCTCAAAAAAGCTTGGTGTGCTAAACCGGTCCAAGCTGTACTTCACCCCGCGGCAGCGTCTTGCGCTTTACAAGGCGCAAGTCAGACCGCATATGGAGTACTCAGAAAATTTAAACTTTTAATACCTACTCATTTGTTTACATATAATACTTTTTTTGAGTAATCAGCTAAGTACCTATAGTGTAATTACCTACATTTAAAATAGTTGAAAAAAACGCTACCTATAGCATTATTCAAAGATTTTTATTTAAACTCACGCACACAGAGTTCGCGAGTTGTGTTCAAATTACGTTATTCTTATTGTATAGATTACACACACATATATAACGGGTCTGCTAACACTGGACGGAAAGTAAATTTGTACTAAATCGTCGATCGCTGGCATTATACTTAGACGCGCGAGAAACACTCTATTTATCTCGTCCTCAAAATTGAGGTAGAGAAAATACACGCAAATACTTGCAGATAAGTGTCAAAAATCGATTAAACGAAGGGCGCGCTTGTTAGTGTTGGTCGACAAGTTGCCACGGGCAGCACAAAATGTACGTAAACACGGACGAGTGCCATGTTAGCATTCGTAGACATATGTCTATTTTACACGAGATAAATGGTAGACAAAATTTTTCGCGGCGCGCATGCTAGCCGGGCAGGATATCCCTTAAATGCTGTTGGAACGTATACATTCTTCATACATAGGTAGGTGTTAATATTAGAACCTTAGCAGTTTTCATTATTGCTATTTATTCCTAGTCTTGGACACCTACAAAGGTTCATATAGTTACTAACTTCCTTCTTGGAGCGTTTCTTATTTTAATATAATACAGTTATTTCCAATGCATTGTGTGATGTGTCTTAGTCCATATTCTCATCCAGCATCAGCACAACTAATATTATCATTTTGTTTAATGCTGTGGCCTGCTTATAAACACTTACTTTACAAAGGTTACATCAATGTAGGAAGGAATTCTAAGCTGGGATTTCTGACATTTTATCACTATGTTAATATTTTTTATTTTTATAATTAAGTAATATTGGAGTTTTGCAAAGTAACAGCTTAATCTACGAATTCTGTTGTTTCTCCGTAGAATCCCGTCCTTATTGTTATACTGTAAGGAAATTGAAAACTCTCCGCTTCTTTGTAATTTTCACTGTGTTTGACTCTGATTTGGCCAGTATATTCCATGTCGGTATAGTTAAGTCAACACTGGAAACATATACTGGATGAAGACTTCTTTTACTTGGGCTCTGCAAAATGTTGGACTAGAAATTGACACGAGACTGCTCCTCCGTTATGGATTCTTCAGGTGTTGTCCTTCTCAAGGTGGAAGCGCTGGCACTGTGTTTTATTTGAATCAACTCTACACAACAACGAAGTCGGTTAACATGAATCAGTGAACTCTTCTTCTTTTATATATAAATATATATAAAAGAAGACGAGTTCAACGAGTTTGTTAAGAAACCTATTCCTTCATGCATTTGCATGAAGGAATAGGTTTCTTAACAGAGGAGGTTTCTTAAACCCTCCCAAGTGAAACGGATTATTATGAGTGTGATCGTTATTAGCGTTTTTGGCAAACTTAGCACTAAGTGGAACGCACACTAAGTTTAGTAATAATTTTAGAGCTAATTAACTATACTATGGCGCCAACAGAATAACGAATGTTCATTTGACATTTCTAAATCTAATTTTACTAAATTTTAGTTAGTTTGGTGTCAAGAAAATTGCGACCATTGACTAGAAATTAATATAAAATTGCAAATTAGAGACCATAGATCACACACTATTAAATAGATTATTAAACATTTTTTGGAAAAGAATCGATTAAACCAAAATCGATTTATAAAAATAAATAATCGATATCTACAATATCGATTTTTCTGTATTATTAAAAAATACATGCTTTTTTTATTCTATTATAAACCTAAGAGATTTTTACTAATAATTTATCAGATTAAAAATCAAATTAAATAATATGAATAGAAAATAACCAATTCAAATAAGTTTTTTTATGTGTTATTTAGGCGATGTTCTTTTAACAATTCAAGGTAAGGAATTAGGAACCCAAATAGGATTATTGATACAAATTTAGTAAGTACTATGAAACGTTTTATTTATGAGAATAAAAATTAAATGATGAGAATCCCAACAAAATTACTAGTTTAAAAATAATATACTCAGAATGAGAATTACAAAACTAAACGACTACTCCAGGTAGGTATGAATAAGTGAAGTTGTACGAATTTTTTTTTAAGGATATGAAAAATATAATTTAAACATTTCATTTTGACCGGATTCCCATGAGCATTGGTGAACCTGGTCAACTTTGTAGCGCTGTAAGTGTTTTAAATGAAATAAATTAAAAAATCTCAAAAAAATTCCTCAAATGATAATCAACAAGATTGGTCTGAGGTATCTTTTTTGTAAATGAGAAAAAGAAAGTTAAAGAGCAAAAAAAAATATATGAAAATTTTCTCACTCTTTTTGGTTATAACTTCTTAAATTTTTAATTTAGGGCAAAAAGTTATATAATCATATTTGTAGGCAAAATATGTTGCAAATTATATGCTGTAGAATTTTTTGTAAGACGCATAGTTTCCAAGATATCGCGAAATAAGTGTTTTCACCCCTTTTTCCAAGATGGCGGCCGGAGGACAAGGGTGGCGACCCTACAAACTTGAGGTTAAGGGCAAGACCGTAGTCAAAATAATTTCTAATTCGGGCGGAGCTAAAAGAAATAGGCGTTAACTTTCAACTCATAAAAATATTCAGTCGCACGGCGGCACTAGTCGCCGTACCACGGATAGCATCGCTAAAATTGTAGAGTTTCGTGCGCTATTAGAAGCGGCAGAACAGAAGTGTACATAACAACATTTTATCTGCGGTTACTGCGAACCTATACGGTTAAAAAATATCATCGCTTGTAAGTATAGAAATATTTAATAGACTAAGCGAAGCGTGGTCTCGGTGGAGGTCTGAGCAGTGTATATTTCTCAGTCATTATCTCGATTGCCTGATCCGATCTTCTTGAAATTTTGTTAGAAAGGTGCCTATCTTCCATATCAACATAATTTGTAAGTAAAAGTTTTAATTGTTTGGTGGTTAGTAGAGATTATGAGATCCATTTTAAAAACAAAAATGGAACCGACTTATGTTCCTGATAAGTGTGAAATTACTTGTCAAAGTTGGTACCGTGTTAGTTCAAAAGTCAGTATTGTGCTCAAAAAAGTAGTTCGATTTCATGAAGCGGTACGAAAGCGGTTTGAAAGAAGACATTCAACCAACCACCGGGTTGGTGCGGATAACGTCCTGGAGCATATTTGTGCCTGTAGGACTTACATTGTACCTACACATGTGTTTTGTTGTTCTTATTCATAGTTCTATGTATACATTATGTGTTCCTTACTGCTCCAACATGTTAAACGTTTTTTGAAATAAAATTATTATTATTCATTATTATTATTATGTATGATAACGCTCATGTAGAAAAAGCGAAAAAAGTGTGTCAGTGTTTTGGTAAGCAGAAAGAATTGTGTAGACTGAAGAGAAAATGGTGAGAATGTGTATTTAATTTTAAATAACCTTGTTTACAAAAAACTGTCAAATAATTTGTGTTTTGGCTTACTGTAATATACTTACCAACTCTAAAACAGAAACTTACAATTTTACCTTATCATATTTCTATAAATGTAATGTATAGGTATAATTTCAGTTATAGAAAGTCATTATGAAATTTTAAAGTTTATTTACGAGATTTATAACTCACTGAACTCAAGAACTCGTTCACAGTTTGTGTTACTACAAGACGTAATTAATTATATTATTCTATGACATTTTTAAATGTTTGATTGTAATTGGTAAGGACATTTCTTTTTTTTTTAATTTATTTTATTTTATATATGACGCATTGAAGAGTAAACATAGTAACATTCATTAAAATATTGTTTCAAAATAATTGCTAACTTATATGGTTATAATATATGTAATAGATTAAATATTTTAATAAGTCAATACTGTATTATTTTTAGGCTCATGGATTTTTGCATGCCAAATGGCCAAATATGGCAGAACTATTATATATACTTAACAGATAGTAATTAAACAACTTTAAACGGTTTAAATCGCGTATATTTGTCATTATTTTTGTCCCGACGTTTCAAACACTTTGCAGTGATCGTGGTCACGGGGTGACTAATTGGTTTTATTTGTCACATGAGTTATTAAGAAATTATTTGGTCTACCGTCAGAAATTTTTATATTAATCATAACGTTCCCTATTCACGCAGTATTCGCTCACGGTGTCCAGAGGTCTTGCAGATTTGTGTCGGCCATGAGATTTAATTAATTTAATAACAGGATCCCAAGCAGGTGGTACTTGCCAACCATCATCTCTATTGAAATTTGGGTACTTTTTGATTTCAATAGCCTCGCGTAACATTCTTGGCATAAACCGGGTCTCTCTGGCAAGGATTTGTGGGTTGTCGAACCGAATGTAGTGGTTGGGTTTGTCCTGGGCATGTTCACAAACCGCAGACTTGGTCGAGCGTCTGTTCTTCATGTCAGCAATGTGTTCTTTTACCCGGATACCAACGCTCCTCTTTGTTTGCCCAATGTATGACAGCCCACATTCACAATCAAGTTTGTAAACACCTGCATCTTGTAGGGGAATATTGCACTTAACAGGTCTTAAAAATTGGTTGATCTTCTTGTGCGGCTTGAAGTAAGTTTTTATTGAAGCTCGTCTTAAGATATTACCAATTTTGTCCGTGACACCCTTGATGTAAGGTAAGATGGCAGGTTGTCGCTCAACTGTGGAAGGCTTGGGCCGGCTTCTGTGACGCATACGTGGGAGCTTGTGATTATTGCTTCGCAGTACTTGTTTTACATACTGAAGCTCCTCCTTGAGATGGTCAGTGTCACAGATGCCATGTGCTCTCTGTAACAAAGATTTGCCTACGGTAGCCAACTGACATGGATGGTGATGGGAGTTACCATTGAGATATTTATCTGTATGGGTGGGTTTCCTATACACTGTATGACTTAGGGAGTTGTCAGGATTCCTGATGACTAAAACATCAAGAAAAGCTAAGCATTTATTGACCTCAGGCTCCATTGTAAATTGAATTTTGTTATGTAAAGAGTTTAGATGGTTAAGAAATGCAGAAACTTTATTACTGGGGAGGATGGTAAAAGTATCATCTACGTACCGTTTATAGATCTTCGGCATAGCCACAGCTGTGGAAAGAGCTCTCTCCTCGAAGTCCTCCATGAAAATATCGGCAACAACGGGGGAGACTGGAGAGCCCATAGCTACACCATCAATCTGTATGTAGAACTTATTTTCCCAGAATAGATAGCCAGATGTTAGGCAATGTTCCAGTAATTCTGCATATTCCATGGGAAGGTCATTCTCACTAAGTCTTTTCTTGACAATTTCAATGCAATCATGTACAGGTAGGCTGGTGAATAACGACTGTACATCAAAGCTGACCATAACTTCATCATCAGTCAGTTGTAGATTTTTCATTTGACTGACAAAGTGGTAAGAATCCTTGACATGCGCACTAGTTTGACCGCGAAGTGGAGACAGTATCTTAGCAAGGTGTTGAGCTAGTTTGTATGTTGGTGAGTCAATTTGGCTTACGATTGGGCGCAAAGGAACGTCTGTCTTGTGTATTTTTGGTAATCCATACAGTTTTGGTGGTTTCACACACGAAAACTGTATGTCAAGTTTATGCCAAGAATGTTACGCGAGGCTATTGAAATCAAAAAGTACCCAAATTTCAATAGAGATGATGGTTGGCAAGTACCACCTGCTTGGGATCCTGTTATTAAATTAATTAAATCTCATGGCCGACACAAATCTGCAAGACCTCTGGACACCGTGAGCGAATACTGCGTGAATAGGGAACGTTATGATTAATATAAAAATTTCTGACGGTAGACCAAATAATTTCTTAATAACTCATGTGACAAATAAAACCAATTAGTCACCCCGTGACCACGATCACTGCAAAGTGTTTGAAACGTCGGGACAAAAATAATGACAAATATACGCGATTTAAACCGTTTAAAGTTGTTTAATTACTATGTGTAACAATCGCGAAAACCTAAGACAACATTATACTTAACAGCTTTAATACCTGTATTTGCAATAAACATTTTGATTTGATTGATTTGATTTGACGTTAATGGAGCACTTTATACTTTCGTTTATTCCCCATTGTATTACAAATCTAAAAAAAAAATACAATTACGTTTCTTATGTAACCATAACTTTTTAATTATTTGGTATGTACTTATATGCTAACAAGTTTATCAGGCAGTGTGTCATTTATTTTTATGCAGTATGAAATAACATAGCTACAAATAATAATATAATAAAAGTTCAAAATGTTTATAGAAGTATTATCCCAATGCAATGCTCAATACAAAAGATAACCTTAATGAAACCACCATATAAGATTCACCCTACCGCTACTAAAAGTGCTACAGGCAGAATCGCACCAAGTTTCTGAGTCACATTGGTTAACGTAGGTGCTTCGGTTATCGCGGCCATTCATCATGGAGACATTGGAGATTTGGAAATTGGATTTTGACATTTGGAAATACGGAAAATACTCCCAACTTCTCAGCCTTCGGCCTTGCAAGTTCCTGCTCGGCTTAGACTGCACCCTCACCTTGCACTCGCCCTTCGAACTCACGCACCATCCGTGCTCTTAATGCAATATGATAAATAAGAAGAGCAAAATGGCAAATCCAGAATGATGTAATTCAAGATAGCCACCATAACGTACTCCGACCACACTGAAGCTCAACCTTACTTCAGCGGGATCGCACTTCAGCACTTTGTATGAATTCTGCTATTTTGGATTTTTGTTGCGTGTCATTTGAGTGCTCTCTCGATTCCCTATGACATTTGTTCAAAACTTCTTTACTTATCTGTAACTGTTTACGAGATACGTCATCTATCTTCACTTGGCAGACGTCATTTTAAGATTTCCCATTATTTCTATATCATGAAAATCACTTTGTTATTTTCGGTTTAGAATACTTTCTTTCCCCATGACTCCTTCCCATTGAACAATTTAAGCCAATGGTTTCAAAACATCTATGTATGGCGGCCATCTTGAAAAATTACATCATAAGAAATAATTTCTTAATTCCGAATAACGACGCTCTAAGCAACCCTATCTGGGTTGCTCAGGGCGTTTATTTTCAGCCGGATCAGATTCATCTTGAATTTTGCCTGCCATCTTGAATCCGTCATTTCGGTTTTTGACAAGTCTCATTCGACTGCTGCCATTAAAAGTTATACGGGAAGAATCGTACCGGGGTTCTTAGTCACTTTTCCTAAGGAACCCCACTCATTATAATAATAATTATAATAAAAAAAAATTTAAGCAAAAAACTGGAACCGACTTCAACACCCAAAAGTGTGAAATAACTTGTTAAAGTCGACATGACAGTTAAAAAGTACCTAATATCACAAAACTTTGCGTATGGTACCGACTTCGACAAGTTATTTCACACTTTTGGGTGTTGAAGTTGGTTCCATTTTTTTGCTTAAATTTTTTTTTCACACTTTTTAGTGACCCTTGCCACCTTACTACCTACCTACCGCTTACGGGATCGATTATCATTCATTTTTAACAACTATATCATCAAGATAGGTAAATATTTTTCAGGTATTTTAGAGTAACTCAAAAACGGCTTGACCGATTATGATGAAATATAAAATGGGACCAAACGACAAGCATCACCTTTGAAACAATCTACAGAATTATTGATAACATCTACAGAAGTTACGGTTCAAAAGTTACGGGCACATGTCTTTATAGGTAGGACGAAAGAAGAGAGTAACACAAATTTCAATCCGACTAACTACCTACTAAGTAACTATTAAAGTCAAAGTTATAATAAATTTATAACTTCCCTTTATTTGAATGATTGAATATCTAAATTCCTAGAAAGTAGTTGGTCGTTCCCGGAAAGTGTGTTAAGTGCATTAGAAATTAGTTCTCGTTTAATTGTACAGTAGCTTATAAATAACAAAATGAAATATTTTACTAAGGGTTAAAAATCTAGATACCTACTAAAATAGAAATTAACAATGCCGTGTCTGAACTTTAATCAACTCGTTGTTAGAAAGATTTTATAAATCAATATAAAGAAAAGTACTTATCCAATATTTTTTTTACTTGAGTTTCAATAATTGATGACTTGCAAATTAACGTATGGTAAAAAAATATTGTATATTTCGTAAAATAAATGCACAAAAATGATGGCGTAACGAACGGCACAGATCCCACGTCCAAACGGCCCGAGCGCTGCGGGCAGACTGATTTTCGTTGAGATTTCTTCTCGCGATCACGCAATTTTGTGCCGAAAATTCATAAAAATGTTTTCAACACAAGTTGTTAAGTAGTTCATTAGAGTATAGTATGAGCTATTTTTTAAAAAAAGAAACTCTGCGATTACGTCAATAATGCTTCTTAAATTAATAAAAAACAATCTAAAAAGGGTCGCCGATTACAATTTATTACAGAAGAACTAATAATTTTTAGTAAAAACTAATCAACTAATTCACTCAATAAAGAATTAAATAATATGATATATTTTTTTCGCACTTTTTGAACGAATAGTTTCGGTAAAAGAAGATTCCAAAAGTGCGCGTTTTACTACGGTGATCACCTTAAGCTTCTATGGACCACCCACATATGTCTCAAAAGTAAAATTGCGCCCTCTAAAAAATGCAATATTCGGTCTTAAATTGTAACATTTCAATGGACTACTGTGTAGGTATCTATATTCGATAATGTACTTCTAACCATCATTGATTATAGGCAAATAACTTAGTTTTGTAGTTTGTATACCTGCTTTGTGCATGCATATCCTGGTTCATTATATTTGTATAACTGCCCCGTTGGCGGAGCGGCTATAGTGGTCGCTACGGAAAGAAAATAAGGTGCGTTTAATATAGAGGTCTTAAATCCTAACTCAGGGTCGGTACTAATTGTTTAATAAAATATATAACGTCTATATTATTATAAACATCTTTTATTTTTAACCAAATCAGTACACGGTACAGACCGTTAGATAGTCTTGCCTTAAATAAAATTATTTCTTAGAGGCATAGATCGTGCTTTATGATGGGCAATTACTTCGTGTAAAAGACACTTGTTGTAAAAATGTATTACTTCGTTTCCATCTGTTTGGCCAAGTTAATACCTAATATAAAATAAAAAAAAATAAAGAACAAATAAGAAAAAAAATACATTTTAGCCTCTAGCTAGTTTCAAGTTTTTTTAAAAACTTTTTTCTTATATATAGCATCTACGCAACTTTTTGGTTTTTGCCATAGTAAAAAACTTCAACACCCAAAGTGTGAAATAACATGTTGAAGTCGGTACCATGATAGTTCAAAAGTACCTATGATCACAATATTGTGCGCTTGGCACCGACTTTGACAAGTTATTTCACACTTTTGGGTGTTGAAGTCGGTTCCATTTTATGGTTATATTTTTTTTACTATGGCAAAAACAAAAAGTCGGTTCCATTTTTTGGTTAAAAAATTGATCACTAGTTTTAGTAACCCTTGCTACTTACGATATCGATTGTCAATGATTATATCATCAAGATAGGTAAATACTTTTCAGTTATTGGAGTGTAACGCAAAAACGACTTGACTGATTTTGATGCAATTTAAATAGGACCAAACGACAAGCATCAGCTTTAAAACAAAAAAATAATACTTAAAATCGGTTCACCCTTTCAAAAGTTCTGAGGTAAAAACATAAAAAATACAGACGAATTGAGAACCTCCTCCTTTTTTGGAAGTCGGTTAAAAATTCAATTCCAATCAGGAAATAATAAATCCTAGTTAATAATGAAAAAGGCATGGTCTCAACAAAAATACCTTTACAATAATAAAAGCATACGCATAGATCAAAACAACTCGGTCACGCTATATTTTCATTGCGCACCGTAGTTGCGGCACGTGTAGGGCGCGGGACGAGCAGCGATACGTCCTCCCTCCTCGAGCGCTAGGCGCAAACTGAGATGCAAGGTTTGTTGTTGTTTAGGGAGGACATAGATGCTGGCTACCGCCTGTGCGGTCGTCCAGCTCCACCGGGTTTTGGGCGAGGGCCTGGCCCTACAATAGCCCGGGAGGGAGAAGTGCCGAAGGCACTTCTCCCGAGACGGGCGTAGAAGGCGAAAAGCGCTTTCTACCTCCGTCTCCTGCGGACGCCGAAAACGTGCCGCTACTATAGGAGGGGTTGACAGCGAGCTCAAGGGCACCACTGTGGTTCGGACCTCGGCTTGTCTCGCTGTCGAGAGACATGGGGGGGATCGGAGCAAAATGCCTCTGTGCAACTGCAGTGTTGCACAATTGGGCCCTACTGAATAATACTCTTTGACTATTTGGAGAGCAATTTATCGTGACCTTGTTTTTGCCTCGAGCTCGCCGGCGGGCTCGGTGTTTGATTGTGTGACCTCTAATTACCTCACACCTGGGGATTTTACCTCGACGACTTGCGGATAACGCTAAAGCTGCCAATGTAATGGCTGCGATGGGGTCATCCGGGTCGTCTAATACCTGCCGTGGTCGGCGACGGGGGGGTTTGAAAAATGGGATAGAAGAGGCAGTCGAGTAGTTCGATGCCTGGACAACCAATGGGTTCGGGTGGTGGGGCGCTCGATCAAAGTATCGGCGGGCGCAGTCCTTATTGAACTGCGCTAAAGAGGGAAGGTTTAAGTCGCAATGCAACTCGGTGTTCCGGATATACCACGGGGCGCCGGTTGCATTACGAAGAAAACGGTTTTGGATGACTTGAAGTTTATGAAGGTGGGCCTCACTAGCATGACTAAACACTACTGATGCGTAAGTCATGATGGGGCGGATGCAGGCAGTGTAAAGTGTCTTCTTATTACTAAGAGACATTTTACTCTCTTTGCGAAGTAGGGGACCGAGGCGACCCATTATGAAGGCCGCTCTGTTACGGACGGTTGTTATGTGATCGTTAAAGGTGAGATGACGATCAAGGGTGACTCCGAGGTATTTTGTTCTAGGAACCCAGGGAATGGGTTCGTCGAACAAAATAAGCGGTTTCGGGTAAGGGGAGCGTGTCTTCTCAGTAAAGCACATAGCTGTGCTTTTAGCTGGGTTGACCGCGATGCGCCATTTTCGGAACCAGTCACCGATCTCGGTGATGGCCCGTTGCATGACGAAATAGGACTGTCTGTTGATATGCCACCCAGTGGTGTAAATGGCGGTATCATCCGCATATTGGGCTAGGAATACTTTGGGCTGAGAGCGTGGGATGTCACTGGTATACAGTGCAAAGAGAATAGGTGATAGCACGGAGCCCTGAGGGACTCCGGCTCTGACTGGGTGGGGGGAGGAGAGGGTGCCTTCCACGCGATAGCGAAAGCTTCTGGCTTTAAGGAAGTCTTGTAGGATGAGCACAAGACGTTCTGGCACGCCAAATTGGTATAGCTTGTAGATCAAGCCATTGTGCCAGACTTTGTCAAAAGCTTTCGCTACGTCGAGGAAGACTGCTAGCGTAGTCTGGGGTTTGGGGTACTTATTGAAGCCCTCAATGATGTGCTCCGTGAGGCGGTGCACCTGTTGGACGCATGAGTGTCCGGGTCTGAAGCCAAACTGCTCATCTGGGATAAGGTGGTGTTCCTTAGCATGGGACTGGAGACGGTTTGCAAGTAACCGCTCGTAAAGTTTGCCTAAGGCACTGAGGAGGCTGATGGGGCGGTAACTGGTGGGGTCAGATGAGCTTTTGCCTGGTTTGTGAATGCCAATGACATTTGCACATTTCCAGGTGACTGGGAATAAGCAGTGGCTCATAGCAGCATTGAAGATGCTGATGGATGAGAGGAGGAGAGAGGGTTTTAAGAACCCTGTTGGAGATGCCATCGGCACCGGGGGATTTGCGCGGTCGGAGGGCCTTGATCAGTCTCTCCACCTCAGCGTAAGTCGCTAAGGTGATTGGTGGGAGTTCAGAGGTGACCACAGAGCTTTTACGTTCGACTTCAGCATCCACCGAATCGAGGTGAGCTTGGTCAACGTGATCTACGTTAGGGGAACACTGAGCCTCTAGGCTATCAGCTAGGCACTCAGCTTTGTCTTCGTCAAAGAACGCTGGGACTAGTGGGACTGGTCTGTATAAGGGAGGCATGTCGTTGTGGTTACTTCCTTTCAAACCTCGCGCCAAGTCCCAGTAAGCATGGTGGCTTGGCACGAGGTTTGAAAGTTTATCGCCCCATTGTTGATCACGCAACTCAGACATGCGACTTTGAACCATGCGTTCAAAGTGGCGTTTCTTAGTTTTGTTCTCTTTACTGGGGTAAGAGTCGTAATGTCGGGTCACTGCTTTACTCTCCGTCACCAATCGTCTCACATCCGCTGGAATGACAAGGCGCCGGTCGTCCGGCACTATGACCTCCTTTGCGGATGCACCTACTACGGTGGAGAGGTGATTGGTGAACGAATCGATCGCAAGGGTTACGTCATCTTTTGTCAGGATGTCGTCAGGGATCTTGTCAAGGTCCGGTGAACTGATAGCCTTTAGGGCATCGCCTACTTGCTTCCAGTTCACTATCGTCTTAGTGGGGCGGGGGAGGTCAGTCGTTGGGTCGGGACCTAGTCGCAGTATAATGGGTCGGTGGTCAGAGTGAAGCTCGTGAACCACTTCTATGGAGCGTACCCGGAGTGTTACGCCTCTGAGTAGTGCCATGTCAAGCAAGTCAGATCGATGGTCTTCCATATAAGGGTAGTGAGTGGGCTCAGTGGGCGCAATTATGTCAAAGTTAAGTTCTGCGATTAGGTTTTCAAGTGCAATACCTTTGGGATTGTTGACGTTACAATTCCATAGGATGTGCTTACTGTTGAAGTCGCCAATCAGAAGGACGGCGCTTCCTAATGAGAACAAGGCTTCTAAGTCAGCTCGGACGATCGGCTTGGAGCAAGCTTGGTAACAGGACGCTATGACTATAGGTTGATGACCAGTCATAGCTAGGAGGCAACAAGATGCTTCCATATTAACAAGAGTCGGGGTAGGTAGGGGAATGCAGTGCAGGGACCTTTTGTAAAAGATAAGAGTGCCTCCCCCACGGGAGTTCACTCTATCATTACGTACCGTTCTGTAATTGGCAAACCTAGGGTTCGCCTTCCCCGGTTTTAGAAAGGTTTCCTGCACGCATAAGATATCGATAAGGTGGGTACAACAAAAGTCGTGGACGAGGTCACGTTGTTTGAAGAGGCCGTCAGCGTTAAATGACGCTAACGAAACTGAGTACGGTTTCGTGCGTTCGGTTGTACTACCCATAGTGGTTGTACTGGGGAGGGGCCTGGGGGACGAAGCGCTTAAGGGCGCTTAGTAAGTTTGCGTGTTCCAATGTGTATTGGATCACGTCCGCTGGGGATTGAGCGTATTGCATCTTGTGGAATAGCTCTTGTACCTCATTGATGTCAACCGACATAGCCAGATCGCTGACTAGGTTGATTGCCTCTTGAAGAGGGGCAGCCATCAACGGCATAGGGGGAGCTTGTGGCCGGGAAGCGGCGCGGGGAGGGGCGCGAACGGTGTTGGCAGCGGGTGCCGGGAGCGCGGGGCGAGCCGGGGCCGGTGCGCGGGCAGGGGCCGCGGCGCGGGCGGGTGCGAGTGCGGGCGCGGGTGCGGGCGCGCGGGCCGGGGCGCGGGCGGTAGCGACGGTCTTAACCATACTGGGTGGTTTAGACCATGCGTTACGGGCTGGGAGCGGCGCGGGTATTACCTGTGAGGCAGGTACTACCGTGAGTTTAGGGCTTACCCGTTGGTAGCGGTCATAAGAGGGACGGGTCGGCCTATGCCTTGCCACCCTGTGGTTCACTCGTGGTGCTTTAGGGCAACCACGGTAATTCGCGGTATGCCCTTGAGCACCGCATAGAACGCAACTGGGTGGGTCCGGCGAGTCCCGGGTGCGAGTGCACGCTGCTGTCGCGTGATCGCCTAGGCACTTAACGCACCTAGCGCGAGCGAAGCAGAAACGGGAGGCGTGCCCGTATAGTTGGCAGTTATGGCACTGCGAGGGACTCCCATTCTTGTATGGGGCTTGGACATCGAGTCCTGAGAGGCCACAGACCTTTTTTAAATTAAAAATGGCCTTGCCTTCAGGAGTACGATCTAGTACTACGAGTACTAGATCGTAGGGACTGCGGTCCTTCCCGCTGTACATGCGGTGAACTGCATGTACGGGGAAGTCTTGTGCCTTCAGGTCGGCACATACCGAATCGGTATGTACCTCCTTGGGCACACCGCGGATGACCACTCGGAGGACTTTCTCCTCTTCGAGCGCATAAGTGTGGAAGCTTATGCTCTCATTGCGGAGGAGTTTCGTTAGCGCTCTGTGGTCGCTAATGGTGGACACTTGAACTTTAATGCCCTGCTGCGTGGAGCGGGCATTAGTATAGTGGATCCCACGATCCGAAACTAAACGGGACAGCATGTCCCATTTGGTTTTGTCCTGAATGAACAGGGGCGGAGGTGGTTTTTCGCGGCGCGCGCTCGCGTCCTGAGGGGACGCGGCAGTGGTGGCCGGAGCGGAGGGAGGAGACGCGGGGCGCGGGGCGGGGGTCGGCTTCTTGCCGGAGGCGGGGGCCTTAGCGGGTGCCTTGGCGGGAGGGGCGGAGGTTGCGCAACTAGCGGATTTAGGAGCACGCTTGCGTTTCCTATCTACGACGGTATAGCCGTCGTTGTCTGAGTCCGAGTCGGTGCGTAAGGCGCGACTCGGATCTACCTCCATCTCCGCTTCGGAGTCCGAAGTGGGCTCGACAACGGCGAAGGAGGGACGGGTGCTCGCTGGCCTCCCGATCGGTGAGCGCGAGCGAGACCTCTCACGGGGCGGGGCTGCCACCGTGCGTCTGTTGTCTGGGCCCGGAGCGGGCGAAGCCGGACTACTGAGATGCAAGGCGTTGTGTTCCGTAATTTATAGGTCATATTGAAAAAAATTTATTAAATACATTTTTCACTAAATGAACGACATAATATTATTATGTAATAAATAAAAACTTCAACTAATGAATTGCATATTTATTTATTTGATAAAATACCAGATTTTGTAGAAATAACAAGAAGTTTGAATGGTATTTTTGTGCCAAAAGTGCCCTTTCAATCCCTTATTTACTCAGTTGTAACATATATTTATCAAAATGTTATTAATGCACTCTATTGGTGGTAATATGATTGGTTTACTGATATTAAAATATCTATCAATCTGTAAAACGAATAATTTTTGTTCGATAAAAAGACTGTTGAAGTCACACTGATGAAGACATTTATGAAAACATGAGTTGGTAAAAAAAATTTTGTCGGATTTCAGTTGTTTTTTTTATTGTTTTGTTCAATGCACTCCATTAAAAAAACAATAAACTTTCTTCCTGCATCATTTAAAAAACAAAAACTTTTATACTTTAGCTGCAACAGCCTTGAGAAAACGGCTGTAAAATGGCTTTGCTGGAATAAGGCCTCTTAATCCCGTTCCATTCTCGGCGTAAGAGAGTCGATCTCATAAATCGATCAACTATGTTAGATCGATCTAAACAACTATTTTGAAGAATCGATCTTCCAAGTACAATTCGACTATAATTTTATGCTAACCCTCGATTTCTGATTGGTTAACGTCAGCCTTGTCAAGTTGTCATTTTCTACACGTTCTACTCTACTTTATTTACGCTACAAAATTCATGAATTTTCGAAAGACCGGCTATTAGAATATATTGGATAGAAGGTAATCATGGTCGTCAGTACGTGGATAAAACAGTCTTATTCGGTATTTCTATTGACCTGTTCATTTATCTTTCATGCGCAATCCGATGTGCCCAGACCCCGTGGTGTGTCGTTATCGAAAGCATCCTTGTATACGCCGACGAAAGATTTTACCTGTTTCGATGGCACTGTAACAATACCGTTTAATCACGTGAACGATGATTACTGTGATTGCTTCGACGGCAGTGATGAGCCGGGGACTTCGGCTTGTTTGAATGGTGTATTTCACTGTACAAACGCTGGCCATCGATCTCTAAACATCCCAAGTTCGAGGGTCAACGATGGCGTTTGCGACTGTTGTGACGGTACAGATGAGTACGCGTCATCGGTGACTTGTAGCAACACTTGCGAAGAGTTGGGAAAAGAAGCCAGAGCAGAGGCACAAAGGATTGCAGAGCTGTTCAAAGCGGGTAGCCACCTCAGGCAAGAACTTATCGAAAAGGGTAATAAAAAACGAAATGAAATGGCTGAACAACTTGCCCAGTTGGAGAAAGATAAAATTGAGGCAGAATCTCTAAAAAATGAAAAGGAAGCCCATAAAAATGAACTGGAAGCTGTAGAAAATGAAGCACTTAAAGTATATAGAGAAGCAGAAGAGCTAGAGAGACAAAAGCAGATGGAAGAGGAAAGGGAAAAAACTGTAAAAGAAGCAACAGAGTACTTTACCAAGATAGACTCAAACAGTGATGGAGTTGTCAGCAAAGAGGAAGTGAAAGTTGTAAATGTGTTTGATAAGAATAAAGATGGAGAAGTTGATGAAGAAGAAATTCAATCATTCTTCTTAGAATATGAAAGTCTTGATAAAGAAGCATTTATACAAACAACCTGGCAAATTCTAAAGCCTTTGCTCATGATGGAGCAAGGCATGTTTCGCCCGGCTGAACAAAATGAAGAAGCAGAACAAGAAACTGATGCAGAAGATAACCAGGGTGACTTAGATGAGTATACAAATGATGATGAAAACAGTGATTTGGAACCAGTTCATGATGATGGGACAGAGCAAGAACATGAAGAGATATCTACTAAGTATGATGAAGAGACTCAAAAAATTGTCGAAGAAACCTCAGAAGCCCGGCGACAGCTCTCAGAGGCTGAGCATGATGTACGAGAAATTGAATCCAACATTAGAAACATCCAACAAAACCTTGAAAAGGACTATGGTTTGCAACAAGAGTTTGCCACTCTAGATGGAGAGTGCTTTGAGTATGAAGATAAGGAATATATCTACAAGTTATGTCTCTTCCAAAAGGTGACACAAAAATCAAAGAATGGAGGAGGTGAAGTTGGTCTTGGTAACTGGGGAGAATGGGCTGGGCCAGACAACAACAAATATTCAGTTATGAAATATGTAAATGGAATAGCATGCTGGAATGGCCCCAGTCGGATGACCACAGTGAATGTAAACTGTGGCCTGGAAACGCAACTCTTATCTGTCACAGAACCTTATCGCTGTGAATATAAGATAGAGTTTAGCACTCCTGCTGCATGTGATGACACATATGCATCTCAACACCACTCATCACATGATGAACTGTAAATCCGTTTAGTGTGTATTTTTTCACCGTAATTTGTAATGTGTCTAACACTTAAGTTAATATTAAATCAGTCATAGCATAGCGCATTCACTAAGGTCAAATGTATCAGTACAGTTGTAGAGAATGAAATTGTTTACATCTTCATTTAAAATGTATTATTATTTATCAGTTGATACAGATCACATATAATTTTAGTTGAGTGCTTTTTTTGCATGAAGTTTTCCTATAATATTGAGGTTGAGGCAGTAATAGTTTTGAAAAATAAACTAATATATTATTATTTAGAATAAATTATTTAAACTGAGTTTGATGTCAAGACTGATTGTAACATCATTTATAAGTTTTACACATTCCTAAAACTGAAGGCTGTTTTAGTTGAAAGTAGAATATGATGATTTGAACAAACCATTTGTGATCATGATGAATAAAAATAATTGTTGATTAAAATATTATTTTTTATACAAACTGGTACCAATTTTCCTTCTTATAGAATAGGATATTTTTGTGTATTGTGTAAATGTGTATTTAGAAAGGTTCTTCAATAACCTTTCTAAATAAATACCTATACCAAAGGTTCCTCACCTTCTGTTGTTCTTTTTATCTTATTAAAATATGCAGTCCATTTTGCATAGGGGGATGCATTATTTCAAAAAATGATTTTCAAGCTTTAACATTTCCCATGCAGTTAGCAGGTGGTGTGGGATTCTCCATAGAAATGTTTTTCACTATTTTCTAGTCTAGGCCTGCTATAGACACGCCCGTCATTTATAGTTTTCGGCAACTAATTATTACTACATATTGCCTGGAAAATCACCAAAAAGCCCCGTTTTACCGCCATGATCACCAAACAAATTTGATTGACAAGGTGCTAAATAGCTTTACATGAAAAGATTTTTAACAAAATGAATTTATTTTGGGGCTGTAATAAAATTATATGTTAATTTTGATCACATTATCACTAAGGCCAAAAAAGTCGTTTCCTTGAATTTTTCTCTATAGAAAAAAAATTGCAATTTGACTAAATTACGTTTTTAACGTACATATATGATATGCTCATATCAAAGTTATTTAGGTATGAATGTGTAAGAAAATATATTAATAAAATAACAAAACCTTATAAAGGTGGACAAGAAGTTACATTTTCGATTTAACTTACTATTATTGTGTTTTAAGCTTACTTTCGGATTTTACCTAAACTGATCGCGATTTCTCCATCGCTGCCTCTCTTTCACTCCTACGCGGTCCGATAGTGACAAAATTTCAGCATTTTACCGCGTCTTATGACAAAAAATAATTGACGCTGCTCAATTTTAGACGAGAAAACGGGAATAGGAACCGTCGATCTCATAAGTTTTCTTCTAAAGCCAACTGACCTCGTTCCCTCTTAAACTAATACATAAAAAACCGGTCAAGTGCGAGTGGGACTCGCGTACATTATCTGTAACCTAATCCTCGGTGAATATTTCAACTATATACCTGTTACCATTATTATTATTTTTAGCAGCGAAAACCTCGTTTATTGTATGTGAGCCCCCATAATTATATATTATTTTTTTATTAATTATATTTAAAGAGAACATAAAATTAAATATTCTATGAATAGTTAAAGCGTCTACCTGTCACCGTTATTAGTATCGAGCAAGAAACGGTAAAATCAAGTTTGTTGTATGGGAGTCCCCTTAAATATTTATTTTATTTTTAGTATTTGTTGTTATACCGGCAATAGTAATACATCGTCTGTGAAAATGTCAACTGTCTAGCTATTACCGTTCTTGAGGTACATCCTGGTGACAGACGGACGGACGTGGACGGACGAAAGCGAAGTTTCAGTAATAGGGTTTTTACCCTTTGGGTATGGAACCCTAAAAAGAACAGAAATGGGAAGAGCTATATTTTTGTATCATTATGGCTCAGGTTCGGACATTTTGTCGTTACCGATACCTATACCATGGACATGGGCGCGAATTAGACTACCACGAAAATGGAAACTAATTTCTCTCGATTCGATGGGTCGATCACAGCTTTATATGTAATGAGGGTGATAATAAGGCTGTACATGTTGTCTTACCTAAGTCACGAGTATCGTATACTTTTTATAGGGCGTGGGATATAAAACCCCCATCAGTCATCGCTTCGTGTGACTTAGGGACTAAGTACCTAGTGCATTATTGCAAGGCGCGGCCTGGCTACGGTGCCAGTTAGGTACGTGAAGTTGACCGTACCGTGACCTTAGGTCATACAGTGCAATAGACATTGATTTAAATACATAGATTAGTAATTACCGAGAAGTCAGTAAGTAATTGCTGATAAACCTCTTTTTTGACGTGCGTTGACTAAATTAAATTATTTTATTTAGATAAAAACGATTTTACAAACTTTTACATTCATTCTAGGTACATAACATTACTAAAAAAGATTTTGACAATCAACGTGACAGGTCAGTAAATTTCAGATTTATCTTCAAAAAATATTTAATTTTATTTTCAGATAGTAGATAGGCATTTTTTGCCCATCACCCGCATTCTTCCTAGTGGAATTTTGCGAGGTATTGTTTGTGGGGCTCGTTTGGGCCTCTGTAGTTAGTTTCATTAGCTTATTTATTCAATAGCTTTTTGACATTTCTTGTCGAGCTAATTTCTAATCAGTTATTTTTGTTTCCATGGCAACGCTGCCTGCGACACCGGCGCGCGCACTACGACGACGGTGTTGACGCGAGCCTTCATCCGGGTTGAGACGTCACACTAGAGATTCTAAGATAAGCTTTGCTTTATTTTGTAAACAATGCTTTGTGCCCCAACTATGAATGCTGTAACGGGGATCTTTGTATCGCAAGATAGCCAGATGTTGTGTCCGCAGTGCCCCCAGGCTCGTTATTTCAAAGGTCATAAAGGCCTCAAAATTCACCAAACAAGGTGTCATAAACAAATAGAAATTCCCCTTTCGGCACCAATTAATAATCAAAACGTAAGTAGTAGCAGTGTTGCGAGCCCTGCTACGCCTTCCAAACCGTTTTGGGAGGTTTTAAGCTCGTACAAAAATAACATTCCTTTATTAAAACGCATACCTCGGGGTGCAAGAATTTCTGTTGCCCAATCTTTATCTTGTTCCATTAAAAACGTCTTGGCTACTAATACTACGCAAGCCTGGGAGCATCTTCTAGCATTCCCGTACCACGTATTTCACGTGAATTTTGATCCGTCTAACAAAAAATCACTTACTACTAGAGTAAAGGAAAACTGCGTGAAATACAGGGCACGGGAAGAGCAATCTTTTGGCACAACTATAATCATTCCGCCTCTGCGGCGGAATACAAAAACAAATAATTTCGATTCAGCTACTATTAAAATAGTAGAAAACAAAATTACTGATGGTGATATTAAAAACGCGGCACGCATCTTGTTTTCGAGTGATACAATAGCTCCTTTTACATCTGATACGTTGAATTCCCTAATTGAAAAGCATCCGCCTGCAACTGCAGGTCTCCACCTTCCCGAATCTCCTATACAAGACATTGTTGAGGTGACCCCACAGGATGTTTCTGCAGCCGTGGCATCTTTTTTAAATGGTTCAGCCGGTGGCCTTGATGGCCTCACGCCTCAGCACTTAAAAGATATTTTATCGTTTAGTTCTGGTGAGGTAGGCGAGACACTTTTAAGGGATGTGACGGCTTTGGTTAATTTGATGTTGTCGGGTCAGGTCAACAATGAAATTACCGAAATTCTGTACGGTGCGAATTTATGTGCCCTAAATAAAAAAGATGGTGGTATTAGGCCTATAGCAGTAGGCACCACTTATCGTCGCCTCACAGCCAAATGCGGTTGTAGGAAAAAGGTTGCTTTTTTAAGTAATCTTTTTCAACCACTGCAACTCGGTTTTGGTTCACAGGGTGGCTGTGAGGCTGCTGTACATTCACTTCGCACATTTCTTGATCAAAATTGTGGAGATGTGCTTTTGAAGGTGGATGTTAAAAATGCATTCAACTCTTTAGATAGAGGCACTCTTTTGACTGAAGTGAAAGATAAAATTCCGGAATTATACCCTTTTCTTTGGCAATGCTACGGCAAACCGTCAAAATTAACATACCAAAATAACGTTATTTTATCTTCCGCAGGATGTCAACAGGGTGATCCTCTGGGACCAGCCATTTTTAGCCTTGCGATCCACTCAATAATTCAACGTCTCCAATCAAAACTTAACGTTTGGTATTTGGATGACGGAACCTTAGGAGGCGATGCGAACACGGTTTTGGATGACTTGCGAGTACTTATAGACGATTTTCGTGTTATTGGCCTTGAACTAAATTTTTCTAAATGTGAACTTTTTGTTTGTGATACTTGTCCGGATAAAGTTTCGATTATTGAAAAATTCAACTTACTTGCGCCTAATATAAAATTAGTAGAAAAAAGTTCGCTTCGTCTTTTGGGTTCACCGATTCTTAACGAATCTTTATCACCATTTGTCGAAGAACAAATTCAAAAGTTTAGAAATGCTTCTAGCAGATTATCCAAAATTAACGCCCATATGGCTTTTACAATTATAAGATTTTGCCTTTTCGTTCCTAAATTTACATACTATTTAAGATGTTGTCAGCTGTGGCAACACAGTGAGCTTTTGTTAAGCTTAGACAACTTAGTAAAAGATACGTTAGTGTCGGTTTTGAATGTTGAGATGGATGATAGGGCTTGGGTGCAAGCTTCCCTCCCTGTGAGGTTGGGGGGCATAGGGATACGCAAAATTTCTAGTGTGGCATTACCAGCTTTTTTGTCTTCTGTACACAGTACACACAAGTTAGTAGAAAAAATTCTTGCACGATCTTTAGGCTCTTTCGATGTAGCATATCTGGCTGAGGCCAAAAACACATGGAGACTGGCTTGTCCAAATACTGAATTCCCAAAAATGTTGTCATCTCAGAAACAGTGGGATCGGCCTCTATGCGAGCTAACACGGAAAGATCTTTTAAATACGTGTTCTAGCATCGCAGATCGTGCTCGTATTCTCGCTGTTTCTGTGTGGGAATCCGGTCTTTGGTTACAGGCCATTCCTTCTTACAAAACTGGTAGCCTTATAGATCCATCCGCTTTTCGTCTAGCTATTAGCTTACGCTTGGGTGCAAGGTGTTGTGTTGCACATCACTGCCAGTGTGGTACTGCAGTTGATCAACTCGGGCACCATGGCCTCTCCTGCTCTCGAAGTGCTGGTCGAATTTCCCGCCACGCCAGCCTTAACGATATCATTCGCCGGGCTTTTACCAGCGCCAATGTTCCAGCTATTCTCGAACCGAATGGTCTGATGCGTGACGATGGTAAAAGACCTGACGGCATGACTCTGGTTCCGTGGAAGTTAGGACGGCCCTTAGTGTGGGACGCTACGTGCGTGGACACTTTATCGCCGTCACATCTTTCTGTAACCAACGTGAGGGCTGGCGCTGCGGCTACTTCGGCGGAGCAACTCAAGCGGCGCAAATATGCTAACCTCGGTATGGGTTACATATTTGAGCCGTTTGGTGTAGAGACGTTGGGTCCGTGGGGAACGGGAGCTCATCGTATTTTCCAAAACCTATCTGAGCGCTTGGTCGATGCGACGCGTGATCAAAATGCTGGCACATATTTGGCTCAACGAATAAGCATTGCAATTCAACGGGGCAATGCTGCCAGCATGCTGGGCACGCTGCCAACTGGGAGTGGGCTGGAGCATTTGGACTGCCTATGAGTCTGCTATGACTTATAGGTGTCTAAATGCTTTTATTGTAGTAGCTGTAGTGTTGTATATAGTTCATAGTATTTTGTTTAATAAAGGCATACCGCCGGTAAAAAAAAAAATAACATTACTAGGTACACTGAACAAATAATATCAAAAACCATATAGGTACCCTAAGATTTTTTTACCTGTTGATATTTCAACTCTCTGATAGGTACCTATGTACTTATGCATAGGTATATGGTTTTTGATAAGCACATAATAATATATAGTGAAAAATATAGATATTTATATTTAGTTTATGTATTAAAAACTTCGCGACGGTCATTGACCTCTATATACGTGTAACGTATAGGTATCTCGATGGCGAGCGACGGTAGATATCTAATTTTCATGTTTTTATGATATATACCTAAAAGTATTTGGCAAAAAAATTTAAGATTTTTCGAGGAGTGTTATCATATTAGGTAATACTAGGTTTATATAAGTACCTAACGTTAGTGATTATTAATTGTGCAATATCGTCATGGTAATGTCATGTAGATAATATTTTACTTTTATACGTTGTTTAGCTAAGATTTTTTTACCTGTGTTTAGTTTCAAAGTTTTTTTATTCATAATTTTATTTTATAACTTTATCGGCGTAATTGATTTATATATCCATACAAAATTACAGCTCCCTTACTACCGGTCTCTTAGCAAAACCTACAGACGGACTGACTTCCTTTTCAGGACTACACAACCCTAAAAACGGTTTTGAGAGATCTAGCTGGTGAAAATAGTTGCTCTATACACAAATTAGCTTTTACCGTAGTAATTGACCTTGCGATTATTTATTTAGTACCTACCTAGATAAACTTACATTCTATCCTTCTACGGTAACGAAATGTGCATAAGAATGTTTAGTTATATTCAATTCACTCTGACCTTTTGGATTAAGAATCCGACATAATTGGACATAGATAACTGAAAACTGCACTATAATTTATTATAGCTTGAAATTTTGTATCAGTGGGCATAATATATAGGATGGTGATTTGAAGTGGTTGATCCTACCTACTGAAAAAATATTTCCACGACACGAAAATCCTAGAGGTCAGCTCTTCAGCGTAACATCGGAGCTAATAAACATGGAGGAGAATAGGTAGGTAGGTACTTCTTAGCAGCGTAAACTGTGTGTTTACGGAACGAAATTATATTTTCATGTTTGCAGAACTACTCATGTGTCTTGAAAAGAAATTTTAAATGCATAAGTAGGTATGTTCTTATTACTTCAACAGTGGCCATAGAGTTGAGCAAAAGAAGATAAAAATCAATACATTCGTTTGCTTGTTTCTCAAAAAGAGGCAAAACGAAAAGTTAAGTTTAATTTAAAAAAAATACCAGTCACATTCGTCTATACCAGATGGGAACGAGAACACGTGTGAAAACATTTGTGGGTGTAAATTTGTTCACATGCTCGCCAGTTAAGTCTAGGCAATACTTCACAGCAAGGCCGCATCAGGGTTAATCTACGGAATCATGTGCATTGGTGTTCAAAACTTTTCAAGATACGTAATATGAACTTTATATTATCCCTACGGTTCAATTCACGCAAATATGCGCTATTTGCACTGTATGCACGCAAACGGTCGGTTCATAACTTGCTAAACAGACACCACGATCCACGATAGCATTATGACGTCATCTTTGACCTCACTTCCGGCCGCAAACAACGCTCTAAGAAAAGTGGTAGTGCAATGTGTGTACAAACGTCAAACTCAAATCTTGACAGATATATGAGGAGGTTTTTATTATTGTGGTTAGAATGTTGAAGAGAGTCGCGTCGCCGGTGTGAAAGGTTACACACGTGTCAGTGAGATTGGTCAAATTTATGTGAATTCTTGCATTCTCTGATCTATTTACTTTATTCCTGAGGCATATTAATCTTACGTGTAGGTGGTGGTGAGTTTTTGTGTCTTGTTTTTATTTGTAAGGGGAAATGGAGCCCATTTCCCCTGAACCTCCGCCGGACCCACCGGACTTGGAGATGACATCAGTAGAGACGGAAAAGGTTAGTACGACAGGAACTAAACGCCCGCGAACTGAGGAGGAACAATCTGGCCCTAATAGTAAAAAACATATTAGCAATACCGAATCAGCATCAGCGTCGATTCAAACGGTGTACACTCACCCCTCAATAGTGGTTGATGGAATCAGATCATATGAGGCTACCGACTCGGGGCCTTACATTGTCCATGTTGCTAAAACAGTGACTGACCCAGCTGCTAGCACCGAAATAAAACCCATCAAATTCGGGCAGTTCTTGTTCACTCATAAAATAGAAAACATCTGTCTGGATGGTGTGAAACGAGTAGGGCGTAACAAGATCTCAATCACATTTCAGTCGGCATCAGGAGCAAATAAGTTCTTAAATAACCCGATCCTCAAAATGTGCAAATATGAGGCATTTATACCTACATACAATGTTACACGAATGGGACTGGTGCGGGGTGTGCCTGTCGAATGGTCAATGAATGACTTTGTTGAATCTGCAGATTCCTGGACACTGTTCATATATCCTAAAAGCAAGAAGAATGAATAGAAAGGTTAAGGTCGATGGCAACATTTCATGGGAACCAACACAAACTGCTGTCCTCACATTCAGAGGCCAACAGCTGCCAGAAAGAGTGTACTCTTACTACTCTTCTCTTACAGTTGAAGCTTATCAATACCCCACAATACAATGCATGAATTGTTGTCGATTTGGACATATTAAAGCTCAATGCCGATCCAAGCCTAGATGCTACAGATGTGCGCAACCTCATTTGGGAGATGAGTGCAGTGTTCAGGAGGCTGTATCTACATGTCTATACTGTTCATCTCATCACTTTTCGACAAGTAGATCCTGCCCAGAGCAAGATAGACAGAGGTCTATCAAGATAGAAATGGCCCGCAGCGGTATATCATACCTAGAAGCTTCATCCCAATTCCCAAATGTTCGCAAAACTTTTACTGACGCTGTAAAGACCACATCAGCCCCAACTCCCCATATTTTGTCTCAACCACCTTTAAATGCTCCCAATCCTCCCTCTCAGTCATATAAAAAAACTGTCACTAATTTCACCAAGCCTCATGCCCCCTTAGGTAAGTCTTTTGACAAAACTGCCCATCAAAGCATTATTGCTAATGTCCCATCATCCCTACCTAACGGGTATGCCCTCCAAATGTCCCAAATGTCCTCCTCCCCTCCTCGTGAAGAATCTCAAGACCAACTACTTGTACAACTCCTAACAATCATTATCAGCATTATATCTCAGAACTCTTTAAACCTACCGTCCAACGTTGCCCATATGATCTCACAACTCTCATCCTTAATCGACCATAATGGACCAGTGTCCAATAATCCAGTGGAATACTCACAGTCTTCGACAGAGGACTCATGATCTGTATTATTTAATAAGAAGATATTCCCCCATCCTGATGGCCATCTCTGAGACATGGCTGGTGCCTGGATCTCATTATCGAGTTCCAGGCTACCACTGTCTCCGGGATGATCGTCAGGATGGGTATGCAGGCTGTGCCCTGCTTGTTAAGCGATGCTTAACTTTTGCCCAGATACCTGTGCCTGCTCACAGCAGCGAGTTCAGTGCTGTTGCTGTTCGAGCTTTTGATATCTCATTCCTATCCTTTTACGCTCCTCATCCCCATCCATATCTAATACCTGATATCCTTTTAGTTATATCATCCCTACCCCCTCCTATCTTAATAATGGGTGATTTCAATGCTCATCATAGTTCCTGGGGCTCACATAAATGTGACCAGTTCGGATATGCCCTTTTAGAAATGATTGATGAGGCTAATCTGTGTGTGATAAACAATGGCTCTCCTACACATAGAACTCGCCCTTCACAAAACCCCAGAAGCGCTGTTGATCTGACTTTATGCTCCCCATCCCTATCCTCCATATTGTCCTGGGAAGTCCTCCCTCTCACTTATGGTAGTGACCACTTCCCTATTCTAATCAATCTCCTTCAAAGATCTCCCCCACAAAACTCTCCTAATCCACTTTTAAAATATAGGCTAACCAATGCTGATTGGGAATCATACTCTAAGACTTTAGATTTAAAATTAGATATACCATCTAATCTAAACTTGGAGAATTCACTTATGTCCTACTCAAAATTAATTGACTCTATTACTTCAACTGCTGACGAAACTTTTCCATTGAAAAACCCTTATTGCAATTTCCCCTCCCCACCATGGTGGGATCGGGAGTGCACCATCCTTATTAGACTCCGGACTGAAGCTGAAATTAATTATAATATTAGCATGACTTATAGAAATTTCCTAATTTATCAAAGATGTGCAGCTAAATCAAGAAAAGAACTAGCCACGAAAAAAAAATCTGGTTGGATGTCGATATGCGAAACCTTATCTCCTTCTACTCCTCCATCTGTAGTTTGGAAATTGATTCGTAAGTTTAGGGGATATTATAACTACCAAAACCTAACATCAAATGACCCATCCTCCTGGTTGGAAGCTTTCTCTCGTAAAATTGCCCCCCCTTTTGTTCATATGGCCATTTCATTAAACATCCCCATCTACCCAAATCACTCTCTTTCTGCAACTAATCATATGGATGATTTATTTTCACTTGAGGAATTACTAGTAGTGTTAAATGGTCTAGTTGATACTTCTCCAGGATTGGATGGAATCCCTTACTCTTTTATTATCAAAACTTCAGAAAAAACTAAGATATTTATTCTAAAATTAATTAATGCATTCTATTCACAAGGCATTATCCCAGATTCATGGAACACTCAAATTATTATTCCTGGGTTAAAACCAGGAAAGGATGCATCTGACCCTAACTCTCGGCGACCTATTGCCCTATCCTGTGTATTAGCCAAAATAGCTGAATCACTAATAAAAAACAGGCTAGAATGGATAGTAGAAAATAACAGCCTTCTTGCTAAATCACAGTATGGCTTTAGAAAAGGTATGAGCACTTTAGATAGCCTTAGCATCTTAACAACAGAAATTAACCTAGCTTTTAAAAAAAAGGAATACCTCGTAGGAGTATTCCTTGACATTGCTTCTGCCTACGACAATGTTCTTCTCCCTGAGCTCAGAAACAAACTGTTGCAGCTGAGCATTCCTGTGAGAATGACTAACTTCATCTGTTGCTTCTTAATGCAAAGGTCTATTATAATAAAAACTCAAAACTCATTTTTGTCCCCCAGAACTGTATGGAAAGGACTGCCTCAAGGCTCAGTCTTAAGCCCCATCCTATACAGCCTATACACTCGAGACCTGGAATATACAGTGCAGTCCTTCTGTCAGGTGCTTCAATATGCTGACGATCTAGCCCTTTATCTAACTACTGAACTGATATCGGAAGCAGAAACTAACCTCAATACTGCCCTACAATACCTTGGTGACTGGCTAGCTAACCATGGATTAACAATATCGGCCAAAAAGAGCAGCTGTGTTGTTTTCTCAAAGAAAAGGATTATTCCGAATATTAGTTTGCTTTGTGAAAATGAAATAATACCACAACAGAACAAAGTAAAATTCCTAGGCATCTGGTTGGATGTAAGATTAACTGGTATCCCGCATTTTCAACACATTGTTAAAAAGTGTGAAAAAAATATAAACATCCTCCGATCCTTGTCTGGAGTATGGTGGGGATCTCACCCATTCTCCCAAAAACTCCTTTATAATGCAATTGTCCGTAGCCATCTTGATTATGGATCATTTCTATTAGACCCAGGTAATAAAGCTGCATTAAATAATCTAGACAAAATTCAATCCAAATGTCTACGCATCATCCTTGGTGCCATGAAATCTTCCCCAATCAATGCTATGCAGGTTAGGGTGTTGAGCCCCCCCTCCATCTACGAAGACAATTACTATCAGATAGATTATTTTACAAACTCATACAAAATTCCTCTCACATTCTTATTGGCAAAATTGAAAAATTATATGATCTCTATAGAATCCAAGGTTTCAAATCTGAGAGTCAACTCCCTTGCATTATTCGTAGCTTCATAAAATATTCACAACTTCCATTTCCTGTAGTTCAATACCCAATGAATCCTTTATTTTCAGTTAGCTACGAATCATTAATTTTTCAACCGACAATTATTCTCAACTTTGGAATAGACAAAAACACAATTGAACCTAAAAGAATTTTCACACAGAAAATTTATGCAAAATGGAAGGACTGGCTTGCTCTGTATACAGATGCATCCAAACTATCTCATGATAGTGAAGTGGGTTGTGCAGTATGGATCCCAAAATATAGGATCATACTTAACAACAAATGCCCCCCTATAGCCTCTGTATTCACGGGAGAAGCAATTGCTATTCTAGAGGCCATTTTATATGTCTCCTCCCACAAAATTCCCGGTGCTATAATTTTTACAGACTCTAAAAGCTGTCTACAAGCTATACTTGCAAATCAATTCAAATCCAAGAACAAATTCCCCATAATTTTAAAAATTAAAGAAGCCTTATATAAAATCCATCAGCAAGGGTTACAAGTAGTTCTAGCTTGGATACCTGGACATGTAGGTATCCCAGGGAACGAAACTGCAGACTCTTGCGCCAAGAATGCTACTATTCATGGTAATAGAGATTATTATAAAGTTTATTCCCACGACCTCTCTTCAACTTGTCAACCACAAATGCGTATTGCTTGGGACAAAATTTGGCAGATATCTAAGAATTCCAAGGGAAAATTCTATGGTAATTTACAAAGTTCCATTCCCACTAAGCCCTGGTTTTTTAAATATAAAAAATATTGTAAGAAAGTTACATCTACCATATGCCGTTTACGAATGGGTCATGCCTGCACTCCTGTATTTTTAGCCAAAATAAGAATTCGTGATCATTCTATATGTGAGTGTGGTCTTGATGAAGGTACTGCAGATCATATTTTTTTCGGTTGTTCGATGCTCCGCTGCTCGCTATATGATATGCTTCCATCAGAAATTCCTCGTCCTACTAACCTTTGCTGTCTTTTACCCCTTGTCTTCTCCCCTTTCATCCATATAATATGTAAATGTATAGTAGTCAATAAAATAAAATTATAGATTTGTATTTTATTATATATCCATAAATATTAACAAAGTATATGGCATCTACACACATGTGTGTATGTATATATATATGTATATATGGGTGCATGTGTGTGGATGGGTATATATATTCGTGTGTAACTGTATATTTGTCTTTTCTAACCACTTAATTCGTGTATGTACTTGTGTCGTTTTGTGTACGTTCTGGTTTTGGTTTTATTACAGAAGAATATCCCCAGATGCAAAATTGAAGATCTGGTAAATACCGATCATTCTTCCCTCCACCGACCAATCTCCAACGTTTGTTTCCCACTCTATCCACGTGACATTGGCGAAATTGTGGCGACCCCGCAGAAGCCATAAGAAAGAAGAAGTTGAAGTTGGTTAGAATGTTGAACGTACAAACATCTGTTCACAAAAGAATGCCTTGAAATGCAATACTTCTATTATCAATAATTGACTTGAAGGTTATTTCGGTTCAATTGTGAAAATGCTAATTGACAGTTAGCAGATGTTATAAGCGCGGCTACACATCGGTTCACATCGTTTGCGCACAAACAGTGCATATTCTCGTATTTCAGTTATGAACCAAGCTTTTGCGATGTATGCAGTGACAGCAGTTTTTGCGTGATTTAAACCGTAGTGTATGTCTAAACTCGAATTCCCGTCGGGTGCCGGGCTAGAATGTCTTCCCCGCCATCTCTTCTAGTGGATGTCGTTACACGCTAGAAGGTGGGCAGCAGCGCTTTCTGAAGAACTGATATTCACACTGCGATCCCCAAGACGCCTGCCAGGTGTGGGGATTATGACAAACCCTTATATACGTATAATGGGAGAGGCTGTGTTCAGCAGTTGATAATCCGGCTGATATACCAGGGTTACCTAAGTGAAATTGATAACAAACCTAGCTACAAGCACAATAAATCTTTATAAATTTTATTGTCAATTTCCCGCCACAAATGTGAGCAGGTATCCATCGGAAGAACTAAGTTAGGTATATTTTTTTGGATTTGTATTGGATTAGGAGGGCAAACGAGGCTCTCCCGGAGGTTAATAATCACCACATCACCGTCACACACAAACATCCGCAATACCCGAGGTTGTGATGATGCATTGCCAGTAAATAGCTACTTACTGCAACAGATCATTTTGCTGAAACGCATGGTTTTCAAATATTTATAATCATCAGGTCTGTATATCCCCGAAAGGGTAGACAGACTTGTATAAGCACTAACTTTTTTGTCAGATAGTATTCCATCATTATTATTATTAAGTAAAGTAGGTATATCTCTTAATCGCACTTCGCCCTAGTATTATATTATATATGCGAATGTTTGTGAGTGAGGATGGTTTGTTACTGCTTCACGCTGAATTGGCTGAAACAATTTCGCTTAAACTTGAATTATAATATACGTATGTTAATAAGCCTTGGATTAACACATAGGATACCGTTAAGTCAACATCACCATCACATTTCATTATTATCGCTGTTGAAACTGCCGATCGCAGTAAATATGTGATAAAATCATAAAATAATTACCTGTAAGGTGGTTGCTAGCCAGGCGGGCATTCGCAAAGTGCCCTTCCACCATGTGGTGAAGCTCAAGCCAGCGGCAGGTTTCGAACCATGGATCTGATAAGTATTCTTATTTATGTCCGTATGGATTGAGGAGCCACTCCAGGTTTAAAAAGTAAACTCTCACCCTTATTTAGTAGCAAATCTTAAAATTTTGTAGGACAAATTCTAGTATTTGTAGTATAATGCACCAAAAGTTATATCAATTTTAAAGTGGCTCCTCAATCTAAACATCTGAATTGAGGAGCCACATAGAACTTCGAAAGTAATGGTTCAATATAACTGAAAATTTGGTATTGTTTAGTAGTAATTGTGTATGGTACCTACTAAAAGTCCGACTTTCGTACTGATGAAATTAAAAAAGATACGATACATTTAGTGTGGCTCCTCAATTCTATATAAGGTCACCCGGGGCGAAAGCAACTAAAAATAATATAATTGGAACTTTACCTCCCTCCACCATTATCTACTTAATTAGGAAGGTTATTTAAATAAACTTACTTAATTCTACGCCTTTCACTGAATAGTTTCGACATAAAGTACGTTAAAAATAGGTTTAGGTTTTTCTATAATTTACATTATTGTTGAATAAGAGCACTAAAAGTTACATTTACCCCACCTTGAGGTTAATGCAACTATGTGGCATAACCTTGTTGTAATCTATAGCTAGATGTTAGGAAAAAAAATATAATTGTAGTTTTAGACAACAGCTATCCGAAAATGGTATCTAGTCGCTGGGAAAAGGGCTCAGTTTCCAGAAAATTCCATATTTATTTTTTATGGGGCGAATGCGACTGTCTTTCATACTGGCTAGTGGTGTGATAGGTCCATACTACTTATCGATAAATCTTCGTAAAACAAATTTTCAAATTGTCGTAGGTATAAAAGTACAGATTGATTGCTCGTTATTTTTTTTTATGCCTGATAGGTTAGCCTTTGACCACTATCTCACCTGATGGTAAGTGATGATGTGGTCGAAGATGTTGTTCAGGCTAACCTAGAAGTACTGGCTCTCAAATAGATAAGTTAATAGGTTCGTTGCCACTAGTACCATTAACAGTAATAAGATGAAATTTTGTAAAAATAAGAAGCGAATAAAGCTTTATCACTTATTTATTTATTTTTTTAACAACTTCAATGTTTTCCGAAAACCTGTAAAGTTCTCCTACGCAATCAGGCTGAGGTAGCATCTTGATTATATCTGTCAAATCTATTATTGATACGTCATTTTTAATAAATTCAAACGTATTTTTTTGTTTAAAAGTTTTCATACCTTTCACGACAGCTTTATTTTCAGAAATATTTTCAATCAAGCAAACATACTTGTAAGTTCTCTTTCCCAAAGCAGACCTAAATTTTGCTAGTATAAAGTCACCTTCTTTTGGCATAAATACAAACTCATCTTTTGAAGTAGATGGTACGTCTTCTAACTTATTATAAATTATACGATGGTTTTCTTTTTTAATCAAACTTATTTTTCTCTTTGGTTTGACTTGTTTCTCATTTGCTTCCCCATTTTTCTCTTCTTGTTCTATTTCCATTCGATCGATTTCCTCAGCAGTCAATGTTTTCTTTTTCTTCGCCAAATTCTCCTTTTTTATGTTTCTTCTGACTTGTTTCATTTCTGTCTCCCTTTTTTTCTCTTCTTGGTCTCTTTCCATTCGGTCATCTTCTTCAATATTTATAGAATTATTATCCGAGTTATCTTCCACCAATCTTCTGTAAAAAGTTTCTGCGGTCTCGCTCTCTAACGAAACGTCACTTTGGTACGAACCACTTGTATTACTATCCGTTTCACATCGCGTTTTCTTTCTCTTTGCTTTATTCTTCATATTCTTCTTTTTCATATTCTTTTTTATTTTTCTCTTTGGTTTGACTTGTTTCTCATTTGCTTCCCCATTTTTCTCTTCTTGTTCTATTTCCATTCGATCGATTTCCTCAGCAGTCAATGTTTTCTCTTTCTTCGCCAAATTCTCCTTTTTTATGTTTCTTCTGACTTGTTTCATTTCTGCCTCCCTTTTTTCTCTTCTTGGTCTCTTTCCATTCGGTCAATGACTTCCTTATAAGTCAAGATTTCGGCGCCTTTACCGACGCGCTTTTTGCTTTGGGTGGATCATTGCGAGCTATTTTTTCTGATAAAAGTTCCTGAAATGATACATTCATAATATTCTGTGATCTGTTTTCTAGGTTATATGTATCAGAGATTTCGACCTTTTGTGAGTGTTGCGGTTTTTGATCCTTTTTTTCATATGTTTTAAGCTTTTCTTTTGTTTCTTTTTTCACTTCTATATTTTCTTTATTATTACTTAGCGTTGCAGGTTTAATTAATATGTTTTGTAGTATTGTTATTTTTGAAGATGTAGTGTTTTTAGAATCATTAGATGTAGGTTTCTGGACTTGTTCAATGGCATCTTGTTTTAATGCGGTATATATATATATATATATATATATATATATATATATATATATATAGATCGACACGTATAAATATCGACTCATATAAATATCGACACGGAACGTCACTAGTGATTTGTATTTTTCATACAAATACGATGGGGCGATCGTAACTACAAAAATAGTTGCAATTACCCATCTGCACAAAAATTTGAGGTTATTGTAACTGTATCAATAAAATGTCAATTATAAGACCTATCTTTTAATAAAATATACCAAAAGCACTTACGTTTTATCTTAATATTAGGATGAACTTGCAATTTTGCTGGAAACGACGTTAAATATTTTTATGGCACAAAACTAAATAGAGGACACCGCTAAACGGTGCTTCAAAATGGCGATTGTCAAAAAATGCTATGTCGGTACAACAGTTAGCGACCTAGAAGCGCCATCTACACCTTATAATAAAAAACAATAATTGCTCTACTTTTCAACAGATGGCACGTTTTACAAAAATAATTATATTGAGAAAAAAATCAATCAGTCGCTTTAGCCTCATAGTTGCTTTCGCCCCGGGTGACCTTATATGAGAGTGGATTTCCAACCATGTGATCGGTCCATTATTACTTTCTACTTTATTATCATTTAGTAGGGAGAGTATTCAAATTTGTAATATAGGAATAAAGTAGTAAAACTGAGTAGATTTGGTAAAACAACGCATATAAATTGGCTCCTCAATCCTGACGATCTGCTTAAAAACAATTTATTGTACCTAACTGAAATCAAAAAGCCAATGACACTAATATTTAGTAGTAATGGCTACTAAATTACAAAGTACAATTCATCGCTGCAAATATTCGGCATCTATAAAAAAAGTTAATTTTCAGTATTCCGTAAGGATTTGCTAACTAGAGTGACCACATTATTTGAATGAAACCAGGATAAGTACTAGAGTAAAGTTTAACTTTGAAACAATGACCATAGATACACTGATTTCTCAAAAGAAGGTTTTAGTTATTAAGGTAATAGAACCTTTGTGGCATATCAACCCTCCGCCATTCTGTTTATTTTTAAGTTTTCGCGCACGGTGAAAGTAATATATATGATTGTATTGTTGTACCATATAGGAAGCAAAATATTAGGAGGTAAAGATCGCGTTGATCGCGTAATGAAAACGTTTGAAAATGCATTACTTGCAAAATGCAATATACGCATACCTACCTTTGTATTCAAATACTAGTTTCCAGGTTGCTTTAATTATTACAAGACAGCAGAAATATTTACACATAAAACTATTTTAACAAATATTCAATATACTGAATCACAACACATCCTAAAAGTATCACTATATTGTACCTACTTCAAAAAAGTAGGAGGTACCTTTTCAATACGTCTGTTTTTTTTATGTTTGTTACTTCAGAACTTTTGACTGGATGAACCGATTTTGATAATTTTTTTTAATATTTGTAAGCTGATGCTTGCCGTGTGGTCCTATTTAAATTTCAACAAAATCGGTCAAGCAGTTTTTGAGTTACACTCTAATAACTGAAAAGAATTTTCCTATCTTGATGATATAGTTATTGACAGTGAAAGACAATCGATCCCATAAGTAGCAAGGGTCACTAAAAACTCTTAAAAGTGTGATTTTTTTTTTACCAAAAATTGGAACCGACTTTAACACTCAATTGTGTGAAATAACTTGTCGAGGTTGGCACAATGCGCACAATATTGTGATAATAGGTACTTTTGAACCATCACGGTACCGACTTCATCAAGTTATTTTACACATTTGAGCGTTGAAGTCGGTTACATTTTATGGTACAAAATTTTTGCTTTTTTTATGCCTGATAGGTTACCCTTTGACCACTATCTCACCTGATGGTAAGTGATGATGTGGTCGAAGATGTTGTACAGGCTAGAGAGGGTGGTAGCTAGCCAGGTGGGCATTCTCAAAATGTCTTGTAATAATTAAAGCAACCTGGAAACTAGTATTTGAATACAATGGTAGGTATGCGTATATTGCATTTTGCAAGTAATGCATTTTCAAACGTTTTCATTACGCGATTAACGCGATCTCTACCTCCTAATATTTTGCTTCCTATATGGTACAACAATATTTAAAAAAAATGTTTCTAGCTCTCTATGTGTCCTATAATCATATATATTACTTTCACCGTGCGCGAAAACTTAAAAATAAACAGAATGGCGGTGGGTTGATATGCCACAAAGGTTCTATTCCCTTAATAACTAAAACCTTCTTTTGAGAAATCAGTGTATCTATGGTCATTGTTTCAAAGTTAAGCTTTACTCCAGTACTTATCCTGGTTTCATTCAAATAATGTGGTCACTCTAGTTAGCAAATCCTTACGGAATACTGAAAATTAACTTTTTTTATAGATGCCGAATATTTGCAGCGATGAATTGTACTTTGTAATTTATTAGCCATTACTACTAAATATTAGTGTCATTGGCTTTTGATTTCGTTGTGATTTCAGTTAGGTACAATAAATTGTTTTTAAGCAGATCGTCAGGATTGAGGAGCCAATTTATATGCGTTGTTTTACCAAATCTACTCAGTTTTACTACTTTATTCCTATATTACAAATTTGAATACTCTCCCTACTAAATGATAATAAAGTAGAAAGTAATAATGGACCGATCACATGGTTGGAAATCCACCCTCTTATGTATAGATTGAGGAGCCACACTATATGTATCATATCTTTTTTAATTTCATCAGTACGAAAGTCGGACTTTTAGTAGGTACCATACACAATTACTACTAAATAATATCAAATTTTCAGATATATTGAACCATTACTTTCGAAGTTCTATGTGGCTCCTCAATTCAGATGTTTAGATTGAGGAGCCACTTTTAAATTGACATAACTTTTGATGCATTATACTACAAATTCTAGAATTTGTCCTACAAAATTTTAAGATTTGCTACTAAATAAGGGTGAGAGTTTACTTTTAAAACCTGGAGTGGCTCCTCAATCCATACGGACATTCTTATTTATAGTAATTATTGTGAGAACAACTTCGTTGCCACAAATAAAGTAAAAAAAAATTTGTGAGTAAGGCATAGGTTGAAAGTACAAGTTATTTAACCATTTAAATAAATCATATTCATTGATTGCTGTTTTGTCTGTGCCTAGATTATTAAGTGTTTATTCGTAGTTCTTGAACTTGCTTTTATTTCTAGTTTACTTTATTATTGGCGAACATCTTAGCCCGAGTTCAGGAATTCACTGAAAATCAGTTTATGGTTGCACCTTAACAGGTGTACCTATAACTCAAACTGAATGCTATATGTTGTATATTGTTTGTAACAATGTGTATGTCATTTAATTTATTTTGTGTAGCAATAAATAATTATTCAATTCTATTCTAAAATAGTTGATATATATAATTATTATATTAATGAAAAATAAAAAGTATACACCGATAAATGCAAGTAAGCTTATAAAAGGGCTATCATACTATATGGGTTTACTGCTTGATTTCGAATGTCATGTGCCCGATGGCTGTTTCCCCGAAGTCATTAGCTCGAGCGTCCGAATTGCCGAAATTCCATATCATCGATAAGTATACCACAATTTCGACTAGCCATTAGCACGAACGTCCGTTACACCGAAAAGCCATTGCAACGATAGTCCCTTCCTTCGAATTTAAATTGGCTCAACGTGCCACTAATTCAGAAGCTATTCCATAGACATATATAAAAAGACGAACCGGCAGGGTTTATTCAAATATTTATTATCATTATACGAATTAAAGATACATTAAGTTTATAAACAATAATTGGATGAACACACTAGTAGGCAGTAATCAACAAAATTCATATTTAATATACAGTACCTTGGACAAACTGTTTGAAGACAAATCCAAAAGAATGGATCGTCGACATTTTATAGAAGAGACAGTGATATTGCATTAGAGCTTCGTTGCTAGATTTTATGCAGATTTGAGTCCAGGTGAAATAACGATGGCATTCAGTATATTAACAGATCAAATATTACCCGCAAAAGCCGCTTCTGTAACCAAATGCTTTGAGAAATATAGGATTATATAGAGATCTAAGTAAAAATTTTGTTAGTACAGTTTTTATAACTTCATTAATATGTTGATGGTTTCACCATCTAGCAATTGAATAATTAAAAAGTCGTAAAACATTTTTAGTTGCCTATTTCTCACCTGCTTTGTTAACTTATGCTAAGAATATTTTTATTATTTAAAATATGACTATGGTTGATTACTCCCTAATAGTGTGTTCATCCAATTATTGTTTAAAAATTTAATGGGTTTGGGTTTAAAGACTTTATTCTCAAAAAATACCAAAGTCACTCAATGAGAACAATAATGAATAGTTAAAAAAACATTATAAAATAAGTAAGCCGTTCGATTGTAAAAAATTAGGTAGCTACTGATCCAACACATTACAACAAGTGATTTGTGTCTTTAATTCGCATAATGATAATAAATGGTTGATTAAACCCTGCCGGTTTGTCTTTTTATTTATGTCTGTGGAATAGCTGTTGAGTTACTGGCACGTTGAGCCAATTCAAATTCGAAGGAAAGGACTATCGTTGCAGTGGCTTTTCGGTGAAACGGACGCTCGTGCTAATGGCTAGTCGAAATTGTGGTATATCGATGATATGGAATTTCGGCAATTCGGACGCTCAAGCTAATGACTTCGGGGAAACAGCCATCGGGCACATGACATTCGAAATCAAGCAGTAAACCCATACTATATAACTAGTCTGGCCATAAAAACTTTTCTTTTTTTCAACTAATCAAAAAACAATTATTTTGAATTAGGAACGCGTTTATTATTTTAAAAAATTCTTTCGATTTCGCGCCACTCGCATATTTTTCGTGTTCATTATCAAATTACAATATGGAATCGAGTGTTAAAAAAAATATGATTGCATTGATCGCCTTGAACAAAGTGGGCCGAAAAAGAGCCTTCGGTCATATTCCAGACACTTCAAAAGCTTTTTACCAGCCATATGTTCGTATATCGTAATATCAACAGATACAACAACACTTCCCCTGTCAAAGACCATCTGTCAAAAGATCAGGGCAGCCGCGTGCATTCTAACAGAACTACAAAGGCTGTTAATGCTGTTAAAGCCAGAGTAGGTCGAAATCACATTAGGAAGCAAAATATTATGATAACTGTAGGCAACGCGATGAATCTATGAATAGTTTTGTGTTACTATGTACTAAGCAACGTGCGCGACTCGCGATGGGCCATAGCGGGGAAGGACAAAGAGCGCGGAGGGATGCGCTCGCGACGACGCGGAGCGAGCCGATGCAAATATCCAAGGCCAGTGATCAATTACGCAATATAGAGCAAGGTCGTGTCGCTTCGTCCTGCGCTATGCGTTCTCGCGCGACTCGCGGACGTTGCTAATAACTTTGTATTGTGTTTTTGTGAAAGTAACTGATGTAGTATGTGAATATCCTTAATCTGTGTTTGACTGTACTTATTTCGAATTATTATACTGTGTGAATTATCTCCGCGCCTTTTCAATGGAACCCTGCACCTAAATTAACTACACTCAACAATAATCTAATTGCGAGAAATGAAGATTCCCACCAAAAAAATATCGCGTTTTATAAAACAAGAGCTGAAGTTGGTCCTTATGGTCGATATACACGATCAATATGCCCTCCGTCGCGATACGCAGGTGAAGGGCAGTAAAATATTATTTTCACCGATGAAAAAACGATTGAAGAGCCCTACAATCAGCAAAATGATAAACTGTACGCTCACAGTTCTAAAGAAGCTGCTCAAGTGGTTGGACAGGTACTACGTGGTCGTAATCCTGCGTCAGTGAACATTTGGTGGGGCGTGTCTTACCAAGGCGTCACAAAGCTACATTCTGGCCCTCATCTAGCCTAGTCGTCAAAGCCCACCCACGAGTGTACAAATTAAAGCTAGTTTTAGAGTACATGGCTTATTCTAAATGACACGCTGACATTGAATCTCTTAAATAAAATTTCTGAAGCAAGTAGTGGCAAAATTTCCCATGGAAACAGTGCGTTAACCCATTGATTTATGGCCAGACATGTAAAGGTGACTGTTTCGAATAGAATATTGCTTTTATTTTTTGCTGAAGCTTTAAAGAATATGTACGTCATGTCAGTTTTTGTAATATTACATAACCTCTTAAAAAAATGCATTTTCATTCGTAACTTATAACTTATTTTTACATTTATCTTTAACTAATGGCCGGACTAGGACTAGACTAGGTTAGCAGTTAAACATATTATATGGCTTCCAGTCTTGTGTTCGTGGGACCAGAAAATGCTTCTTGTGTATGGTACGGTGAGTATGAGGTCCAAATACTTATTGTATTAAGTTTTTTTATTTAAGATTACATTTTCAATGCGAGTATTTAAACTTGAAAAACAACCAACTACTTCATATTAGTCACTTAAAAGAATTTATTCTTAGGATTTTATATTTGGTACAAAATTATCCAACACCCAAGTTCAAGGACTATTACTGCGTAACCAATAAAGTTATCTAAACCGCTATACTTTTCCTTTAAAGTTCATGAACTGCACTATCATCTTGAATTTTTCCAGATTTTTCAAGCCAGCAGTTTAGCTTTTAGAGGGGGGGGTGGGACGCCCTGCTGGGACAAAAATTTGCACTTTAAAGTTTAATATTTCGTAAATGGAGCATTTAATCGAAAAACAGTCTTAGCAACCCCTAAATAAATTTAAAATACCTATTCAACGATACTATAAATGATGGGTTAGACGCCAAAAAAAAATGTCATCCCTACTTCACATGCATGGGAGCTATCGTAAACAAAAATATTTTTCTAAATTTTATTTTACCACTTTGTCGGCGTGGTTGATTTACGTACCCCTACAACATTTCAGTTTTCTAGCACTAACGGTCTCTTAGCAAAACCTCGGACAGACGGACAGACAGATGGACATGGCGAAACTATAAGGGTTCCTTGTCAGGACTACAGAACTCTAAAAACCAGAGAGCTGTCATCTGCTAATAAAACAGTATAGGTGAGGTGTTAATCAATGAACCAATGTTAAACAATGAACCACCATCGCCAGCTCTAAATTGCAACGTTGCCAGATCGCACAACCGACCGCCTTGCCCAGTCGTCGGCGAGTCACGGCAAAAGACATCTACGCTATGTGAATTTTGTGTGCTACTACGTGAGATTACTACGTGAGTTTTGTTTTTATCAGAGAGTTTGAAAAATTCACGTAGGTGAGTACTTTTCGTCTACATTTTTTGTTATAAGGTTTATAGAATGTGTGTCATATTGAGATTATTAATAGTATCCTTAGGCTTCTTCAAGCGATGATAAGGTAAATTAATGTTTTCATAGTCAACATGTATCCATATAACATGATGGAGACATGGTGCAGAGGCCTTCTTCTAAGTAAACATATACCTGAATCAGAAGACTTTGCTCTTCCATATTTATAGAAAATTCATAAGTACTTACTAACATAAAATGAAAATTGATAACTAAATACCTACTTTAGATTTTAATTAAGTGTGGGTCCAGGGTCAGTGAGAGAATGTGTGTGTGTGTGTGTTTGTGTTGTTTGTCCTATTATATACTAAATAAGATGTCCCTTAAGTATTAATTAATTGTCCGGTTAGCAGCAACATAACCTCAAATGCATCAACCATACCAACCCCTCGTTGGTATACAATGAACCAGTACAGTGTCGTATACAGTAGAGTCAGTGGTTCATTGAATATTACATCCTGGCTCATTGTGTATCAATCTTATTTTTATGTCGTTTAAATACTGTCAACTCCTAGTTACTTACAAATTAAATCGTATTTTCAGAATGCCTAGCACATTGTTTCATGGAAAAAAGGTCACAACCACAGTTGAACAAATGCTACGAGTGGTTTATGCACACCTACAATATGTGTCTTTATATAAACCTATAATATTTATTTGTTGATTTTTGTAATGTCGATTTTGATACCTACTGGTCGACTTATGTGCTAAAAAGTATGTTAGATTTTTATTCTTAAATAATGTTATTGTCCCAGAAAGGAACTTAGATTTTCACAATAAGTGTTAATATTTTTAATCTTTACAGATTTATGTGCCAAAAAGTGAATTTGCTTAAAATCCTCAATGATAGACTGACACTTTTGCAGATTCAGCTGAATATGTCTTTTTAAACTTGATTTTTGCTATGTATTCAGAAATATGTTTTGTTAATATTTTTGATAATGTTTCATCCTAGAAAATTTACGCGCTGATTTACTGATAGAAAAGTGAAGTAAGAATAATAAATATACATTTCATAAGTTTTTGTTTTTATATCTTAAACCTGCAAAATAGTACGAAATGTATTGAATTTACAAGGCATGGTTCACTGTTTATATCCCGGTTCATTGTATAAAACCCCCCGCTTCATAGCATAACATATGTGGTACACAGAAGCCAAATCCCATTTTTATAAAAATACTTTTAGTAGCTAAATATACGAATTTCGAAATGGTGTTGGTGATGCAATTCGGTAGCTACATAAATTATCTAGTGATTAAAAGGTAAATCATATAAATCGGATCAATAATGGAAAAGCAATAAGTGTTCAACATTTTTGTGGTTCATAGATCAACAGCCCACTCTACGCATAGGTAGGCAGTTGAAATCGTCATAGAATATGTGTTAGTGGATTGCTTAACAAACGAAGTTATTCAAATCGAAGATGTTGTTTAGGCTCACCTAGAATTTCAGGCTTTTAAGGACAGCTGCCAGAACATACCGTTAGTTGCTTGGCGACAGCTTTTCGACTTGGGGATGGTAGCTATAGCCATGCGGATATTCGCAAAATGCCTTACCACCATGCTGTAACGACTACAGCATCGCAAGATTGGGACCGACGCGACGGCTTAACGTGGCCTCCGAAGCACGGAAGCGCTCAGTAGTAATTCACTAGCGGCACAGAATAAAAAGAACTTGGATGAGTGACTGCTAGCGGTCACTCATTCAAGTCATGTCCGCGGCGGATGTCGCTTAACTTCGCTGATCGGTTAAGAACGGCTGGCCAGCTACGACCCTAAAATAGAAAATCTGTTGCCAAGCACCTAACGGTGTGCTCCGGCAGCTGTATTTGAGAGCCAGTAATTCTAGGTTATCCTAAACAACATCTTCGACTACATCATTACATACCATCAGGTGAGATACTGGTTTAAGAATAGCTAGATGAAATAGTACTGTTCTCTTTTTTATAGTTGATATCAACTATAAAAAAAGAGAACAGTAGGTACTATTTTCCATACCATGCGAAGTTACGTCGCAAAGTTGAAATCTTGCGATCTATATCAGTGATTTAAACCATCTCACTTGAAACCAGCAGGTTTTTTATAGGCACCAGTGCCTCAGCAACGGTTTGAAGTCCTTGGAATGGATGGATGGCAATGGCCATTTAATCGGCGAGAAATTGATCTTATTGGCTGAAGACTAACCTAGGGATTGGCCATTTTAAGGCTTACTTAACTTTCACCCGTGATTTTAGATATCTATCAAGTTGTAATGACTGCGATTCATTATAGAGCAGGAAAACTAGGTTCCACAAGTGACGCCTTACCTTTAGAAATATGCGGAACATAAATTAAAAATAAACCTTGTAGCAGTATAGTATAGGTACTCGTACGTAGTGCAGGCTAGCAAGATGCTCGCAGGGCCATTGTGGATAGCTCTAGAGTACAAAAAAGGCAATCTAGCACTCTTGGAAGTACGATCTTTGCGTGACAAATCTAAGGACGTAACCCAAAAATTTGCCTCGTCTCGAGATGGTCCTTTGTTTCAATACAAAGGACCATCTAAGGTTTCCATTGAAATTATGGATTCAGAGGGGATTTTGAAGGAGAACTATCATGCTAGCTTCCTCACGCCATGCGAAACACTAGTCATTACGACACGTACACGTTGGTCCGACGACATGGAGGACTTGGAGGGTGAGTCTGTAGAGCGCACATCTTATTCTCACGTAATATTGGAACTCCTTCCTTTTCTACACATATAAAAAATCAAACATGACTTTAGTCTAAGTCATGTTTGATTTTTTTGTTTTATAGCAGAACTATTTTATTTAGGCATTCTTTTTTATTTGTTTTACGAACTTGTATCACATGAATAAATTTATTTATTCATGTGCTTGTATATCATGAATATAGTTTTATCCATGGGATTTATTGATGTTGGTGATTATTTCGCAATGTGGATCGTTCACATAACACGATATTTGATTTTTAAATCTCAGAATGCCATAGAGCATGTTAGTTTATAACTAACATGCTCTATGGCATTCTAAGACTAGAAACAATGAATTAGCAATAAAAAGCCGAAAACAAAACCTAAGTAGGTATGGTTTTGTTTTCGGTTATTTTGAAACGCGTGCTCGGAGTATCGCTTGATGAAATTATACTGAAAATCTATATTATTAAACTAAAATCTCTGCATCTTGGTAATTTTTAGTCCGACTAAAAAATTACCACGGTATTTTTTGTTCTTTTCATAGCTAAAAATCTGCGTACAGAACGAAAATCGTGAATGATCCTCATTAGAAAATTCAAAAAGGATGTTATCCAGAGAGGCAAATGTTCAAAGCGTACGAATCCAATAAAAAAAAGAGAAGATAATTAAAAAAAAAACTTAACCTTTTGTTTTGTTTTGATTTTTAATTTTTAATTAATGTTTTAACAATAGAAGGAAACAAACAAATTGAACACTGACTGGCTGGTGTTTCTCGCATAACTTTATTCTCTACGCACCATAGCCTGGTTGTGAATACGTAGAACGTAAGAAAAACGTAAGTTATTATGGGGGGTTAATATAGAAGACTTGAACATAATGTTTAATTCAAAACTTATTTATTCAATGATTGATTCAAAGAGAATATGTGATAATGTTGCTCTGATCGTCTTCGTAACGTGTAGGTTTAGGTATTCCGCTAGACATTGCTAATTTTGAGTTTGCATGATGGTATGTATGGCATTTATTTCGCGAATGTCCGTCTGTTATCATTATGTCGTCAACCCTTTTCTCAGACTCGAGGGTTGGTTGAGGCATCGAGCCGTGGCTCTTGGCCTCTGCAGTACCTCGTGGGGCTACAACCCCACGGTCACTCTTCACTGCGCAGGCTACACTGTTATGGCCGTTCTGCGCAGTGTGTCCGTCTGGCTAGCAGTAGAAATTAGTACAAAATTTTGCAACAAAAACCTAACGGTGTACTCTAGTATTTTGTACACCTCATCAATTACTCATGATACAATAATATACTGTTTTCTAAGATCATGCAATTACCAACATATGAAATAGTGGTCAGTGTCAAGTCTGAAATAAAAAAGTAATGTACAAATGTTATAATTCATAATTGTTATGTTCTTTAGGTCACATCACAGTCTTCCTTCCAGTTGCGGAAATTCTTATAAACATGAATGTAGATGAAATAATAGCCAAGTCGTCTTTTGCGATGCTAAAAGGCAAAATAGATGATAGAATTTTAACAGCTATAAGTAGCATGGGCTTTGTGAAACCAACAAGGATTCAAGCTGAAGCTCTACCTTACTTGCTACAAAAAAAGGATGTTATTGGGGGAGCCAAGACTGGCAGTGGCAAGACATTAGCATTCCTCATTCCTATAGTAGATAATCTGATTAAATTGGGAATCACACCGAAGCATGGTATGCAATCACTTTATCTGCTACACACGGATTCCATATTGTCCATTTATGAATTAAATTTTATTACTATTCATGTCATTTATTTGATAACATAATTTTACAACATATAAAAACAGATATTATAAAAAACTTAAAACTAGAATTCCGCCGGCAGCAGGGCAAGGACCCAAGCCAACAGGCATTAGTTAGGGCTGTAGAGAGAGGAAACTCAGGACAATGCATGTCGTGTCGAGTATCACTGCCTTCTATTATTATCTTTAGTGTGTATGGGTTATTAGACTCATGAACCTATAAACTTCTTTCAGTCTCATAACAATTTTGGTAAAAGCAATCCATGCAGTGAGTTATTTGAAAACCTTTATCCTGTACATTATTCAAAGAAATAATAATCTTAAATTTTTTACATTACAATCAGGTACTGGATGTATAATTCTATCACCAACAAGAGAACTTGCATTGCAAACTTTTGAAGTTCTGAAGAAATTGTTAATGAAAATTGATATATCACATTGTTTGATTGTTGGAGGAGAAAAAAAAGTTAAAGATGTGTTAAAGTTACAAAAAGGTAAAACACCTCTGACTTCTTATTATTTATTAAATTAAATCTAGGTGTTTGGTAAAAAATAATACTATTGCTGTGGTACCATCCCAAATGCATAACCTGGTGATGCATGTAATAAGTACTGATATTTCTACATTTATTTGGTTGCCTTGTCCATTGGTGAACTATACAGGTATTAATGGTATGATTTTATTTTCAGAAATCTACAAATTTATATTGATACTTCATTGAAACAAGCATACAATAGAGTACTCTTTTCTAATTCAATCAAGCCATTGTATGTCTTAACAAATTATATATTTTTAGGTGCAAATATTGTAGTGAGCACTCCAGGCAGGCTGCTAGACCACTTACAAAATACAGAAAAGTTCAAATGTGACAATTTGAAATGTCTGGTCGTGGACGAAGCTGATAAATTACTTGAAGCTGGTTTTGAAAAGCATGTGGCTGGTATCGTTCAGTTATTACCAAGTTAGTGTTACTTTAATTCATTCATATTTTTTTCATATATAAACCTTTGACTAGTTAAATATACTGGTAAATAATAGGTTCAAAGACATTAATTACTTCAAATAATTTGTAAGTTCAAACTAATTCACCTATTGTATTTAGACCATGATAACTCTGGGTCCGTTATTATACATATAAATGTGTATAAAACTGGAACTTAACTCTCATATTTGTTTCATATTGTTTGTTTATTCTCAAAATTAAAATAATAAAAAAATATCTAAAATATATTTTAAGAAAACATTAAGAAGAATTTTCTATGTGTTTTGGTTCTACACTATGCAACATAAAGAGGTCATGACTCTACCATCACACATTCTTGGTTTTTTTATGCCTTATAAGTTACCTAGCCTTTGACCACTATCTCATCTAATCTTATATAGTAGTGGGTGTAGAAACCAAATGCATTGAAAATTCTTCAGGTTAGACCATGTGGTGTTTATCATATCAGCTTAGCATGAAAATTGGGACGAATGGTCTCTAGATATATTTAGTAAGTGTTTTTCTAAAATAATAATTAATATTTTCTATTATAAAATTTTAAAATGGGTTTGTGATTTGTGTCTCAAATTTCATGTGACTCTTAAGTAAAATATAAATTTACTGGGTATTTTATATTGATTGAATGCAATACATATTTTTTACAGAAAACAGACAAACAGTATTGTTTAGTGCTACAATAGATAGTCAAGTAAAGAATCTTGCGAGATTAGCCCTGAGGACTAACCCAATCCATGTTTCGGTCAGTGACGAGAAACAGTCAACTGTTATTGGACTTCAACAAGGGTAAGTCAAATAATTAAATTTTAACAAGTATTATTTAAAATAGCATTGACGCATGCTAAGCAAAAACATATAAATTATTTCAGATGGAAAAAGATAACTTCCAGTGGGACTAAAAGGGGTCCATTCAAACGGATGGATAAATTCAACATTGCAGCACCCGCTTCCATAGCATAATTGGAAATGCACCAGGATTGTATTCTGGGGTTGCAGGTTCAAGTCCCTCTGGAAGTTATCTTTTTCCATTATTAAAATTCTTCTAGTAATCACCACTTTGGGTTTGAAGCTGAAGCTTGATATTGACATTATGTCAATGAAGTATGATCATATCTTTATATGTATTTCATTTTATTGATGAGATAACTAATTGATTATAATTTATAGGGTACAAATAATACGTATTTATAAATAGTTAATAGGATATAAAAAATACCTACATTTGACTTCAAATCAAAACGGAAAACTGGTTTTGTTTGTTGGTAGAGAAGTCATTTTAGAATGCAATAAAGGTTCTGAAAATAAATGAAATGTCTGTAATATTTTGTTCATAGTCTTTATTTAGTAATTACTTAACTTATTTAATATTGGTTGGAATAATACATATCAACATAACGAAGTACCTACATAATAACAGTGCCTTAGGCACTGTCGGAGGAGTTCCACTTAGAATGCAGAGTTAGGTGGAAGGGTCTGATCTGATTTCCCCTATTCTGTTAAACTTGTATATGAACAGCCTCATGGAGAAATTTAGGTGCATTAGGGTCGGAATGTTATTATAGTCTTTATTTAATTGTTATTTTATTTTAATATTGTTTGTGAAAACATTACATTACGTGGGATTAATGGACGAAAATTTTACTACTCGCGAAAAATGCAATGGCTGACCCCAGGTCAAACGCCGCAACAGTGTCTTTAAGCAAACCTTACCAATAAAAAGGTATTGGTATATATTGGTCAGCATGGTGTTATTCACTACAGCTTTCTCATATCTCTTGGTCAAGCAATAAACTGTGCCAAACTCCGTACAATGATAGCAAAACTAGGAGTAAAACGGCCCCAACTCATGAATCGATCTTCACCATTATTGCTCCAAGATAACGCGAGACCTCATACAGCACGAGAAACCGTTTTAACTCTACAGGAACTGCAATTAGAAACCATTGGTCACCCTCCGTATTCGCCAGACCTTGCTCCAACGGACTACCATTTTTTTCGTGATTTGGTCAATTTTCTACGTGATAAAAAGTTTTCTTCCCAGGAAGCAGTATAAAATGCTTTAACACAGTTTGTTGAATGTAGATCACTAGAGTTTTATCGCAAAGGCATAAATGACCTTCCTATTAGATGGCAGCAATGTATAGATAATAGTTTAAAAAAAATGCATTTCAATTTTTTAGTACAAATCGGCGATTTCATACTTTAACCTCTAATATAATTCTCCAAATTACGTACTAAACTGAATGAACCTGTACTAAGATTGACTTTTATATGTAAGCAATATTTTTTTTTGTATCTTGACCTACTGTATAGTTATATATTTTGTATATTGTGTTGATTGCTTAGTTAGAGTGATAACTTAAAGAAACAAATTTAAATTCAACAGAGATTTTGGTGCTGTTTGTCTTTGGTAAATTTTTTGATCTCAAACAAATATCCATACTCCGCCCATAGTAAAAATACCTAATATGCCCTATAGCCATTTCTTCCAACTAGGTATTGTATTATATACAATTAATTTAGCAGATTAAATTTCAAACAGTTTTCAATGGATTGAATCACATATTTACTATGCTGTTATTAATATCACCTTATGGCGAAACACATTGATTACTTATTTAAACTTTCAGGTACTGTATTTGCCCTTTGGAACAAAGAATATCATGGCTATACAAAATGCTCAAGAAAAGCAGGAAACTAAAAGTGATGGTTTTCTTTTCTTCATGTAAGTCTGTCGACTTTCATTGTGACTTCTTCAGAGGGCACTGTAAAGCGTCCGTGTTGAGCATACATGTAAGATTTGTTAATAATATAATAAAACCTATACGGTGTATCTCTTTCTATCGCGTAGCTCTTACCTCTTCTGACGCGGCAGTCAGCACGCACCGTACAATAAATCCCGTCTGGACTGATAACATAGAACATATAATAATACTACACGCCTAATTTTCCTGTAGCTTTGTAACTAAAGTGCGGTGAACTAGGTCTACTATTACTATGACAGCCATGATAGTTCTTCAGAAGGCGCAGCTCACCTTCTGGTAAATTTCTATTCGTCGCCTTTAGCACTCCCACAGGAAGATTTCACGGGTATAATTCTATTCCTAAGATATTTTTTATTTACGGAAGCATCTTTGGTTTGATCTGTGTTGTGTCTGTAAAATCGAGGCATGTTTTAGCTCCATTTCTCTATCAAATCATCCGATCATTAGATTTGCATACATACAAATCCGTTGGTAAATGAGCTACAACAAATACAAAAATATCTTTATTAGACATATCAATGTGTTACAGGTAAATTGTGGATCCAATGGCTCCAAACTAGTGTGAAATATTTCAGAGCCAAAGGCTTCTCCCACAGAAATTACATATATCGTATATGCCAAAGCCTAGAATATATATAATGAGGTAAATTTTAAAATAGGTAATTTTTTTAAATGTTATGAAAAAGTTCAGTAAATACACATAAAATTAAAGGTGTTAAAGTCAAAAAATTAAATTAATTATAAATTAATTTATACTTCAATCTCAAAATCAAAAAGCAATGGTGTAACTATATACCTACTTTGTATTTCCAATGCATATATCGACTTTATTTAAAGAAAAAAACTCCACATGTGGGAAATTTACTCAGCAAACCTTTGTTAAGTCAGTCTTTCACATATAAAATCACAATTGAAATATATAATAAAATATATAAATAAAACGTTAAACCATAAAATATATAAACAACACCTTTGATTATGACCAATTTTTCGTCAAAATTATGTCTTGACCTTTTGTATACTCGTAATCGGTTATCAGTATCACCTTCTTGCGATGTATCGAATCCATATCGACAGCGCAGCATGTTGACTTAACATTATTTTTTTTGGATCTATTTATTTCTTTGATGTTGACTTCTGGCTTTTGTTATGTACTATGACTATCAATGCCTAAGTACATGGCTATTGGCCATATTCACTTTACATATAATTCATCATCAACTTGACTTCCCTTAAAATATTATGCCTCCTTCATAAAACGCCCCCGTGGCTATTAGCCATAGAATCTATCGGCTCCCTGTGACTCAATTGCATCGCATTATCTCATAATGCGAAAGAGGAGGTTCCTAAAATAAAATAAAAATTATGCTGTTAAAGAGAATGTCACCCTCCCATTTATTCGTGAGACTAAGGTCCTGTTTCAGAATGTTTGAGTAAGTTCCGGTTTTACTACACAGAACATATTTAGTAAACAAAACACTATCTTTGCGTTTCACAGTCATCAATTTAGCCTATCCATCGGTTAAAGCTTGAAATGCGGTGCATGTTAACTGTCATTTCTATCATTCAGTTATTTAATGTGTTGCATAGTAACCCGAAACGTTATTATGACATTCTGAAACGGGCCCTAAGGGTAAAATACCGCAAGCTCTGAGAACTGCTGTCTCACACTGCGGTCCCAAAGACGCCGGCTAAACGTGGGGATTATAGCAAAACTCCCTCTATGGGGTAGGCAATGTTTAGCAATCAGCAGTGGACATGCCGACTGACACAGTATTTATAATTTTTTTTTCAAATTTCCAAATCAGTATCGCGAATTTTAAGCTTCAATTGATGCCGAAATAACAAAAAAAAAATATAGTATTTTCATTGGGTTTTTATGTCTTCTAGGGTCGGCAAAGTCAAGCGCGGAGAAAAGAAGCGTACCACAATTTCGTGGAGGCCAAGAGTGGAGTTCTATTTTGCACTGACGTGGCAGCGAGAGGGCTGGACATCCCCGCAGTCGATTGGATCGTTCAATATGACCCGCCGTCGGATCCTAAAGTAAGTACTTAGATTCTTTTATAGTATGGGCAAAAACAAATATTCGTGGATTTAGTTTGCGTGGCAGCACTTTTTACCGACTTCCAAATAGCAGAAATAGCAGGCAGGTTCTCAAGTCGACGAAACAATTTTTTAGTAAGAATCTTACTTGTTAGTGTTCATTACAGTTTATGCTACGACCCTTTCTACCTTTTTGCGTAAATTTAAGTTGTTTTTTTACTGCAGGAACTGAAGTAATAAAAGACCGAAAATACATGTATACATTACATACGTATACTCATATAAATATTGGACTAGCTTACTGTAGTGGCTTCGCCCGCGTGGAATATTTTTACACCGCGCTCCCTCAAAACCTACTAAATTTATATAATGTGAAAATTGTGTCTGTTTATCTTCATCGAAAATCAGTGGCAAAAGCGCAGAAAATGACGACAGTATTCGAAGGCCGACCGGAAACAATTAGGGATAATTTATATCACATGACCTTAACTAACTAACAAATGTCACAGTTAAGAAACCACTTGTTTTCAAACCAGTATTAATTACGAAGCATAATGTGTGATAGTGCCTAGGGGAGGCTTTCACCTCGACGGGAGCAAAGAGAGACTCCCGGGCCTACCGCCCGCGCCCGCGCTGGGCAAGATGGTGAATACTAACGCGACTCCATCTTGTCCGGCCTCGGCGGACGACTGCTCACGGGGGGTTTTAGTGGGTTCAAATCCCAAATCTCCCCTTACACCACCCCCGGGGTTAAGAACAATGCGAAGGCATTAACCAAGCTAAATATAAAAGATAGTTTGATTCTTAGTGTTCAACTTAGTTTATGAATTGACTTCGCAACAGACTGGTCACATGGGAATAATTATAAATCCATCAATAATTTATGTAACAGTAGATAAGTGATTATTCATACAACAATTCTCATATCTTGCTCCTTATCAACGCTTATCGGAACTAACAATATGAATACAGTTTTACTGTAAAATGTAATGGCCAATTACGAGCTGACGTACCTTTCCGTATCGTAAGCTGACCTTATATTATTTGCTAGTTAACCTTCAATCAAATCATCCGGTTTAAATTCCATATCAGCGGAGCGTCGCATTGCATATATGTAAACAAACATGTTTTTAGCATTCTTATCGCTTTTATACCTACATGCAGTAGACACGAGTAGCGTATGTGAAAGTGTAATGTAAGTATTATAATCAGAATTTTCCGCATCTGTGATAGAGTCGATACTGCGTAACAAAGCAAACCTATTTCTATCAATTCTTGGTTATTATCACGCCAATCGTTGCGGTCCTTGTTATCTGTATCATGTAAAGCACCGATGATTTTGTCTGCCCATCCAGCTGTCGGTGCAGATTTCGTCGCCGGAACTCGACATTAGCGTCGATGCTAAATGTCCTAACGTACAAATCTCATATATCTATCGGGTCATCTTATCGATATCTTACTTAAGTTGAGAGGGTAGCTAGCTAAGCCAGGCAGGCGAGCGAAATTCGCAAAATGCCGTACCACCATGCAAAAGTCCTAATTTCTTATAGCACTTACTAAGTCGGATATTGGTGAACCGTTAAGCTGAGAAACAGGGTGAGGTTCTTACCCCGATAAAGGAAAGACCGACTGCGATAAAGGAAAAACCCCAAAAAAAACATTGATTTATAATGCCTCTGTGGTTGAGTGCCGTATCCGTTTATATTGATAACCAGCGGCCCGCCCCGGCTTCGCACGGTTATTTAACAAAAATTCTAAAAATTACTACTTTTTTGAAACTATTCTATAGCCTATGTTCATCAGGGATAATGTAGCATTCTAATGGTGAAAGAATTTTTCAAATCGATGCAGTACTTTTTAAGTTTATTCGTTGTATGTAAATGAATAATACAGATCTTTCGTTTTTGTAATATAAGTGTAGATTTATAACATTTCATTTAAGGTGAATTGCTTCGATAAAATATACCCTAGATGCAACTTTTCGTATTGACAGAACGCATATAAACGGCTCGAGTTATCCTATACCTTTCTGTCTATTGAGATACACATAAAAACCTTAAAATTACACAAAAACGTAGTAAATTTATTTAAGTTATTTAACAATATTCAAACTTGTTTCAGTTGCATAAGGTTTAATTTTCAATTACTTCGTAATAAACATATAGCACTTTTACTCTGCGCCATTGAAGGGAGCTCGTAAAATTTTATTACCCTTTGCTGTGATAGAACATAAAATACAATGGAGTCACTTACTCCTAATCTCGTACTAAAAATATTATTTAGTAATTAGTTTTTTTGGTGACATTTATAATTGGAATTTTAACTATCCGCATTAGTCAACTAGCTTATATACCCTGGTTTTGCCCGGGTTGAAAAGGTGTGTAGTAGATTATTTGCGGATTTTGGGAGATAGAAAAGGGATCTGTTATAATGAAGTCAGAATATTAATTATTCAGCTTTAATTTTCATTAATATTTATTTATTTATTCCAAACAGAGCAAAAAGCAATTAAAAACAAATAATATAACAATATAATGTATCAGACCTGAATTGCAGTTCAGATACCTGCGTGTTACAGCAAAATGTATAAAGTAAACGTGTTTGAGTAATTATGAATGTTAATACAATGTTAATGTATATGTAATACAATATTTAATATTTATAAACTATAATGTATAAATATTTATACATTATATATGTAATACAATATTTAATATTTATAAACTACCTTTACATACTATATTCATATTACCTTTACATACATTCTGAAAATCATCTGTAATAATAAGAGTGCACGCTAAACCTCGTGCATTCAGGATTGTGCAGGTGGCTCGGACATTTCGATATTAAATTATTAACATAAAACATCGATTAAAAACCGGAACACTAGAACTTGAAAAAGGTTTTGTGGTGTTTTTCCAATCAGTAAGCCAAGTCACTGTAACACGTATTAGTACATAAAACATACATACATATGCACACACACACATAAAAATATTGTATATATTATGTTTGTAAGCACTAATCCATATTATATGTGAATATGTTGCAGTTCTAATAATATTTCATACATACATGTCAAATTCATAACCTCCTTTTTTGAAGTTGGAAAATGTAAAATAAATGCCTGTGTATAGTCTGAGAAAATAAAAGATTATTATGGCGACTCCAATAGACTTGTTCTGAATTAGCGCTCACTTATTCTTGTCTTGCATGGGATGTTATTATGCGTGCGAAAGAGACAACTGCGTAACAGGAGTAACGGAATTTAATATGTTGATGTATTGATTTGGAGGTGATAATTAAATAATTATGAATGTTTATCACTTAAAATACTATAAATATGTATAAAACTTACCGAAAATACGCAATCCCATGTATTTTACGCTTTGTAAGTGTATTATTTTTGCAACTATTCACAGAGCACTTCGGCATTGTTTCACTCGACGATCAGCGCGTCACTGACGACAAAACTGTGCTTCAGATCATTATAAGCACAGTTTTGTTTGGTAAACTTTGGAGCGTTCGCGCAGAATCTAGGGTATATTTTATCGAAGGTGAATTGTGAATAAGCTCCTACTTTTTAACCGACTTCCAAAAAAGGAGGAGGTTCTCAATTCGTCTATTTTTTAAATGTTTTTTACCTCAGAACTTTTGACTGGGTGAATCGATTTAGAAAAATATATTTTAGTTGAAAGCTGATGCTTGTCGTTTGGGCCCATTTAAATTTCATCAAAATCTGTCAAGCCGTTTTTGAGTTACACTCCAATAACTGAAAAATATATTACCTATTTTTATGAAATTATGGTTACATTATGAATTCCACAAGGATGGAAACTAGTATTGTATCTATTATTAGATAAGTCTTCTGTAGTGTTTATAAATTTCTGGTTTTGGATAGGCCTGTCTGCCCCTTGTTCTCCGCGACTCATTTTATATATTTTTATCGCAAGGTTATCAATTTGACCCATATGTTTGTCTATAGAGCTTGCATAATGTTCACATAGTATAATATCATAATCTATTATGGTTTGCAAACAAATATACAGATTTTATGTGTATGTATTGTATGTTTGTCCACGTATTTCTCCGAAACTATTTATCGGTATGTGATTATTTTTCTTTGTGTTACATTTACTTTAACTTATGGACCAGTGCAAATTTCTCAAATTGGTTCGAAAGTTTAAATTGTTACAGATTGGGTTATTGATAGGAGCTACAGGTGTTATCAAAGGGAAAATTATCCTCAATGCCAGGTTGATCATCACCCCAAGGTTGTAGGGCATTGTGCGAATACTCGCCTGTCTAGCTACCACCCTCAAGTATAAAATCTGTCGCCAAGCACCTAAGAGTTTGTTCCGGCAGCACTTCTTGAGAGCCAGCAAAATTATAGGCACATGGGACTCAACAACTGTATATCTCAGGGTGACAGGCGCAGTACAGTTCGTCACTTTTGGCGAAATGCGTCTAGAGGTTATTAGAGGCTTAAGATGGGCCTCGTGCTTGTTCCGTCACAATTACATAATATATAAATCCGGTTTAAGATATTTATTTCTCATAAGAATAAATTCACTTACATGAGAAACATAAAATTAAGTTTAATTAAACATATTGGTTATGCTTATTACAGGAAGTTATTAACTAAGGTTCAATACATATTTGAAATGGTGAGCATTATTGAAGTACGTGGGTAGTTTATAACAACTTGCAAAACGCAATCAAATATCGGTTCGGTCCGGTTCTGTCGGTGTGGATTGCGCTCCGCTCGTAAGGAATGTGTGTATATAAGCATAAGCAGAAATAACGGAACTGAAGAGATTTTCTACTTATTTTCTTTTTTGTTTCCAGGAATACATACACAGAGTTGGCCGTACCGCCAGAGGTTTGAATAACAAAGGGAACGCTGTTATTTTGTTGAGGCCGCAAGAAGAAGGCTTTATTCAGTTTTTGCAGAAAAAAAAAGTATATTTGGACAAGTACAATTTTGGAGATCCGCCTGAAGAGGTTCAAGAAATGGTATGTGTTGGTTATGTTCTGCGTTTTACGGCTGATAGATAGGCTTCCAACACTATATCTCCTGATGGTAAGTGATGATGTGGTGGAGGATGGTAAACAGCCTAAGTGATGGCGCACACTGAACCACCCATCACTGTGTCAGCATCGCCTAACTCAAGCCGTTCAGTATTCTTTGTAAGGAATTCCAACAATGTTAATTAATCAACACCTGTTTCGGCATCGACACGACTGAGATGTAAGCGAGCAATAGCGAGATTGAGATTACACGTTGATACGGTGCTGTTGGCTATACGTCGGCGTTAATCTTTAACCTAGAATAATAATAATAACACAATTTATTTATTTCAATCGAAAATGTTACATAAATTACACATCCAAATTTTTATTTTTTAGTTATTGTGCTCGAGGCCCACCTGATGTTAAGCGGATTAACCTCTTGCCTATAACAGATGCATTTCGTCACAAGTCACGAATTCTTCTGCCCCCGTCACCTTGAGACGTTGTTGTTATATCTCATGTGCCTGTAATTTCACTGACTCTCAAGGACTGCTGTCGGAACACCGTTAGGTGCTTGGTGACAGATTTTCTACTTGATGGTGGTCGCTAGCCAGGCGGGCATTCGCAAAATGCCCTTCTACCATGCGGTGAAGCTCAAGCCCGCGGCGGGATTTGAACCATGGACATGGGATTCCCTGTGTTCAGCTACTACGATTCATACTTCTGGACCTGACCAAGAACTTAAATACTTACGTGATGAACAAATATAATATAAAAAGTATTAGTTCTTAAACATGCTTGGAAATGTGAGCATTATTTTGACAACCTTCTTCGAGATAAATCGAAATTGCTGTACTGGTCAAATACATGCGCGCAGCGGCCGGCAAAAAATGTATGAAAATCTATATCTGTCGTGTCTAGCGGCCAAATAAATTGCATAGTTAACTCATATCTGTCGTGTAATTTAAAAATAGAACGATCTTTTACTTCGAAGCATGGCAACCAAGGAGGTAACTTATCAAAGGTTTTATTTAAATTTCGATCTGGCTTGCAATTATAACACTGTTTATTGAAAAAAAAAACAAATGAACACTTTGACGCGGGCAATTTTATTGTTGTTTGTTGATAGTCATTGATTTTGAAAGTAATTGTTTCGACAAAATGAGTTCAAGTGAAGACAATGTGTGTGATGAACTTAATTCAACGCCACCTGAAATTCAAGAGGCGGCAAGAGCCATAATAGAAAAATTGTTACCGCCAAAATAGAAAGAAAAATATTTGAAAACCTATGAAAATTTTGTTCAATGGAAGAGTGAAAGAAAATTGAAATTCTTATCCGAAAACGTTTTTTTGGCTTATTTCGGCGAACTCGCCAAGAAAGTTAAGCCGACAACGCTATGGGTCATCTATTCAATGCTAAAATGCACAGTTTTAATGAAACATAACGTGAAATTAAAACAGTATCCAAATCTGACTTCAATGAATTTGTACATCTATCACCTGTATCTTCAAATAAAAAATTCTGCCTAGGTACTACTTTGTTTTAATTTCCGCGCATTATTTGAGAAAAGCAATAGTGCTTTTCTCAAATAATGCGCGAAAATAGACAAGCCTTGGCCACAACTAGGCATTGATGGACTTACGTATGTGTGCCTCGGCTTCGTCTTGGCCCACATTTACACGTTCGTCCATTGCTATTTCTATACCAATTTGATATTATAAATATCACAATGATTATTATTAAAGAATTCAACTGACTTTCAAAGATAGCTGCAAAGGTACTACGCTCACACTATACTCTCACATGCTTAGCTACATGTTTCCTACTTGAGAAGAGTATTAGAGCCAGCTGAGCATTCACAAAATGTTCTAACGCCAACGTCAAAGCCTTTTATTCAATTTAGGCGTCTACGACGTTCTCAGGAAGCTCAACTACAAATATAATATTCTATATTGTACTGCCACGTTCAGCAAAAAAATTTAGAGCGACTTCGAGAAGAACGGGCAAGAAACTCGGGGCCGTTCTTTTAAACTACTTTTAACAATGTGTTACATACTATATAATAATAATAAAAAAATACAATATTTGTTAAAATTACGTAGGTGACAGGCTTGGCAAAAGCGAAATTGTCCAAGCATTTTTCTCGTTTAAGTATTCACAAACTGTGTTGTAGGATTTCATAATCAAAATGCTTTTCACGTGCAACTTGGATTTTCCTTCTTTGAGCGTTGTAATATGTTTGGGAACTTTATTATAAAACCCCACACAATTACCTAAGAAGGTCTTTTTATTTGCCTAATCTGGGACCGCTATTCGCTATTTTACTTTATTCCTAGTGTTGTAATCCTGATTGTCAATGTTTAATTTAAATTTACTTTTTTTTTCGAGTATACATAATATTTTCAAATATACACACTATACAGACTCCTCGGTAAAGTTAAAATATCAAGTTCTTTAAAAAGATCCCTCAGAGAATCCCTAGGATCCATTTCATATATATGGAACGAATCGCATGCTTTTGTAAGATTAAGATTCTGTCTCTATCTCAGCAACAGCTTCCCACAGCAATACACGACATAATACTGTGGAAGTAAGCGAATAAACCAGCCGAACAGTAGTTACGTCTGTTAAGAGTATTATCTTACGAATTGGATATGCAGCAGAGTTAATTCTTCCGGATAGATCATGTATATGTGGATCCCACTGTTAAGTTGGATCCATTTTGATTCCCATGAGAACTGTCGCATTGTCAATAGAGAGTTTATCTGGGCTAAGCTTAATGTTTGGTTCAACATAATTATGTAACATTTGGTGTAAAGGAAACTTTAAACATTTGTTTTGTTTGAATTTAGAGAAGATTATTAGCGGTGAACCATTTAGAGATCATAGATAAAACATATGGGCAGGAAGATAAGCTTACTCGATTTGTGTGGAGGTTTTGTGTTACAAACATAAGATTAACCTGAGATAAATGTTGGTTATGTTTACACTCATGTCTATCGTAAACTATGATATTGCTATCACTATTGCATTTCTGAATAATAGGTATTCATGAAGTGGTACTTATATATTATATCTTTAAACTATTGACTCAGTGAGCTGAAGGCTACGCGACTGTAATATTTTTTACCCTTATTTGCACGTACTTCGTCTGAACGGACCTTTAGGTAAATAAAATGCCACGTGGCCTCTTGGGCAAATCGTCATACTTATTACCAAATATATACCAAAGTTCTCTTTTAGTTTGTTTATAGGCCATATTAGAGTTTGTGAATTGAACCAAAAAGGTTTGATCCCCATTGATTGCAATACTTATTTGATCAATGGGAGAAAGCCAAACATGAGCAATAATGTACAAAGATTTGGCTATGTTCTTATGGCCGATGGCCTTTTTGACGTCAACCAATGCCCTCGTTGGTACCTTTCGGTGATAATCTTTAATGTAGTGCAATACTAATAATCAGGTGCCTAATAAATAATTTATTAGGCACCTGATTGCGCAACAACACCACAGTCACGCCAACGTCAGCCGAGGCCTGCTTCTTATACAGTGCATTTCTGGTCTGTAGCGTCAAATCTGGTTAACTTTGTTGTTTAAAACATAATATATTTAACATCAAAAATAAAAACAGGCCAAGCTCGAATCAGACTCGCGCTGATAAATTCGAACTGAATGAATACTTTTTTTATTGAGTTCATCAACCTCCGCTTATTTCCGCCTTTTGGATAAATTTCAAAAATGTAATCGACTGAAATATCATATAATTATCAAACCTGCTCACAAAATTTTACCAGCACCGGTTGAGAAATGCGATCTGTAGAGGAGAACAACCGGAAATCTGGACATTCGGACAGACATACGAAAGCATTTTTGCCCTGGCTGAAACGGAATTCATTATCATCATTACAACAACGAAATCTCCGTTGAACAAGGTCTCCCCCATTGGGGGGTTTGTCATGTTCCAACGCTTGGTAGGCGTCTGTTGAAGCTGTAAGTTCTTTAGATGCTGCTTCCCATCTTCTGGTAAATTTCCCTTAGTCGCCTCTTACGACACCCACGAGAAGAAAAAAAGGGCGGGTTTCAGAACAATACAACAAACCGGCGAATTTTTTTATTACTCGTTGCCTAGCCTTTAACACCATCTTCAAATCAAATCAAATCATTTATTGCATATTATGTAGGTATCTTAATAACTATTTACATAACACTACATAATGACCCAAGTTTAGGTATGGCAACTTAGTGTGGTAAGGTTACTTTTTAAGTTTAAGGTTCTGATGGTAAGTGATCGTGAGTGGTCGAAGATGTTGTTCAGGCTTGCCTAGAATTACTGGCTCTTAAGGACAACTGCCGAAACACACCGTTAGGTGCTTGTCTACAGATTATCTAATTGAGAGTGGTAGCTACCAGTGTTACCACCCAGCACTGGTAGCTAGCCAGGCGGGCATTCGCAAAATGTCCTACCACCATGCTATAACGACAGCCATCGTAAGACAACAACGTGTCCTCTTCTTCTTCTTCTTCATAAATGGCTCTTATCGTTGCTTTGACGATATACTGCCAATGTCTTGTCTGTGTGGCCAGTGAACGGTATAAGAAAAAAATTAACGGTCTAAATATCTCAGCAAGTGTATTGAATATTAATTAGTAGAAAATATATGAAATATAAAAGGTTAAGGGAAAGTTTGTTACAACCTCATATTATTAGATTTTATAAAATTACTTAAAACATAAATAAAAGGAGTGAAAACAAGTGATAGTGCAAAACGTGAAAAAAATTTTTTTTTAAAAGAATAACGTGCCCTCCGAAGCACAGTAGCGTTCACTAGTAATGTCATTAGCGGTCATCCATCCAACACCTGACCACGGAGGACGTTGCTTAACTTAGCTGATCGATTAAGAACGGCTAAGCAAACATCGCTACGAGCGCTTCACAGATTTTCAGAGCGCTTTTAGACACCATATTGTGAGAATTTTTTCTTCCAAACCCACCTTGATATCAAAATTAAGGGCTTTAAAAAACGATTTCATGATTATATAATTTGCTGTCAATTTCAATGGAATGATAAAACCTTTAAGGAAAATAAATACTTTGCAGTCGGGTTTTTCCTTTTTTAATTAATTTATACTTGTGTATATATGATCTCTATTATTGAAAGCTACTTATCACATACGCTTTATCTAGTTAAGAATATGTTTATATTTACATAATACACAGGGTTATTGCAAAAGTGCTAACAACCTCTTAGGGTTGACATCTGCTATTCCTAACAAACATTTTGAGATATTTTTTTTAAATATTTTATTTATATTTAATTTTTTTGTGTTTTAATTCCTATTGCGAGCCAAGAGCGCTCACCGTGGCAACACTGGACCGCACCTTGCTCCCTTTGAGTTTGAATAGAGTTTTGAATATTTACGTCTAGCAAAGTAATAAAAAATATGACATAATACATTACAGCACAAGAGACTTTTAACATTAGATGGACCTCTTAATTATTTCGTCAAAAACACATAAAAAACACGAAAAAACCAGTTTTTATTCACTACCGGTTACAATGAGACCTTTCATTGTAACTGGCCGTGTATTCCACAGGTGGATAGCTTTGACTAGAAATTATCGATCATAGTATACTGTTTCATGTTGAGGTATACAGAGGGAAAGGTTATCTGATGAACTCAGATTGAGAGTATTTAGCAGTGTGAAGGAAATTATAACGTTCCTTAAGATAACACGAACACAATTAGAGACGTGATCACAATGCATTGAACGAAATATTTTAGCGGAGAGAAGTATATGATCATATCGGCGAAGACGTATAGGTAGCCACGTGGGCTTTAATCGGAATTCAGAGATGTGAATTGCGCAAACCAAATACAAATCATATTCCAAAATTTTAAGACACTCCAGCTTACCTAGCTTATCCTGGCACAGAGGCAAGATAAGCCATTATCTTGCCTCTGTTAGATAGTAGACATCAGCATAATGAAGAATTAGGAGTAAGAGAGATTGTTTGTAGCTGATGGACCTAACTCAAGCAACGGTCTACTCAACCGCAGGTATTTCACCGATTCGCTGCAGGGAATAGGCATTACGCCAAATCTAACAAATGGAATCATTCACCAGTCCGTCCTTGAGATGTGACGCGCACTTCCTGCAATCTTCACTTGGTCTTACTTTGAGGCTAAATCTCCTACACCAATCAATATTGCAAATCAGCATTTATGTAATCTACGGGTTCAGAAAGCTTTTCGAGTCTTCAAAGTAAATTAGAAGATCGTCTACATGTACTGCATGTGGGTGGTAGGATTCTTACTAAGGTTTAAAGAAATGTTTTGTTATACTAAATTATTCTTCTTTCTTCTTTATGTGGGCCACATGCGGCTTTTGAGAGCGCCCCATAAGGCCCTGCATGCGTGTGCGCATCCTGCACCATAGGTAAAGCTGGCGTAATCACTTATCTTTGTTATAAAATAACCTCTATGTAGGCACGAAATTCGCCTATTGACCTTCGGGCAATGTCGCTTTCCACTTGTAAGATGTAGAGCTGTACTATGCACTCGCCGTTAGATGCGTTTGCCACCCCCTCCATTAATCCATGAAAATCTGGTATCTCTGGAATGGCGTCGCGGGCATAACGTGGATGGAATATAGCTCAACACAACTCAACTATTTTTATAGTTGCCATATAAAATGTATGGGCTCCTAAGCGCCGAGATGGTCGTACGTGGTTCTAAAGTAGTTCTAGCTTCTTGTAGGTCTTGTAATGGAAGTTTTAACAAATTGTAAAAAACAAAATTTATTACAATGTGACGTTTAAGTATTTAATTTTCGTTTGTTACCTGTTTTAGTTAGAGGAGCTGATCTCAAATAACGGAGTAGTGAAAACGTTGGCGAGAAAGGCGTTCCTGGCCTTCCTCAGGTGTTACCAAAAGCACCCAATGAAGAAAATATTCAACATTAAAACTTTAGACCTGCAGGAGGCGGCCAAAGCTTTTGGATTCAGGGAACAGCCCGATGTCGACTTCTGTATCCTTTTATACTCGTATATATCCCGACGATGGAAGTTTAAAAAACATAGGAGTAGCATGGTGGTAGGGCATTATGCGAATGCCCGCCTGGCTAGCTACCACTCTCAAGTAGAAAAACTGTTGTCGAGCACCTGACGGTGTGTTCCGGCAGCTGTCCTTGAGAGCCAGTAAATCTAGGTTAGCCTGAACAACATCCACGACCACAACCATCAGGTGAGGTAGTGATCAAAGGCTAACCTATCAGGAATAAAAAAAAGCATGTTATTTTTTTATTGCCGGTATGGTAGTTAACCATAATGTCACCTGATGAGACATGATGCCCTCGAGAATGGTAAACAGGCTTAGGCCGCACCAAGACCTCGGCATAGCACTACGACTCACCTAAGAAAACTAACGGGACTAACGATAATTTAACGTACCCACCAAAGGACGGAAGCGCTCCGTACTAAATGCTACTGGCGGTCATCCATCTTAGTAGTGACCGCAAAGAATGATGTTTGCTATACATATAATCTAGCTAGTCGATCGGTTATGAAAGACTAGACAAGCAATGCTACAAGCGCTTCACAGTAAATTACGTATTGTTTCTGTACATATCCACAGCCTGTTCTTACGTAGCTATTTTGTAAATGTATGGTATGTAAACAATGATCTCGGTACAATAAGCAAATGAGACTGTATGGCCATTGCTTGTCTCGTCATTCGTTATCGATCAACTAGCTAGGTTATTATATGTATAATTTTGTAGCTAAAATATGTTTCCAGCACATTATGCAACTTATGCTGGATGGCCATTCCTTTTCTAGTCATTCGTAACTGATCAAATAGCTAGGCTATAGGTATAATTTAGTAGGTAAAATATGTTTGCAGTGCAATAAGGAAATCAGGCCATCCACTTTCATCTACCTACTAAAATAATTACGCAATATATTCCACGTGCTTAGAGTTAAATAAAACCCGTTGTGCCAGCGAAAGGGAGCAAGAGAAAAAATATTATTCAATTTGATCATAACTTGCATGAATGACTTGTTAAATTACCTAAATAACTACCTTGACTTACATATATTCAGTAAACAACAGAGTCAAAAGGAAAGATACAATGAAATCATAGATGAAGAAACGGAAATCTAATTTACGGAATTTAAAAAAAACTGACAAGAACTACTATTTCCTAAGAGGATTGTACAAGGGAAAGATGCAAGAATGAATTTCACTTTCGTTATCATTTCATTTTATCTAAATATGTATTCGTATATAAACATTACAAATGCTCGATAAATCATGTGGTTCTACCTCAATATTGGAGAAGTTATCAAAGTTCAATCTTATTTATGTACGAATAAATTGATACATTGAATAGTGTCTTGAAGTGCGATAACTACAATGTCTCAACTTTTGTGATATAAATAAAACAATTTGTAAATAAACATTGTATTTAATTTACAAAATCAACTTCTTGGCTTATTATTGTTGCCTTTTTGCCTATAAATTTTAGTTTTATCGTCTCTTTTCTTTTGTCCATTTGGAGCATTGAGGGATTTGAAATAGCCAAATCCACCGCCTCCTTTCCTTTTTTGAGTTGGTCCTTTAGTGGTCACTTTAAGTTCCACTGCTGGTGGGACTGTGAAGCCAAACGATTTTGATACTTTTGCCATGTCGATGGTGTCAATGTCAAATATGGTTTTGAGATGATGGGAGTCGTAAGCTCGTAGGTAACTCTTGAAGGCTTCCTTTGCGGATTGGTTCAGGAAGTAGTTTCTTGATATTAATTTTTCAAGCTGTAACAAAGACAATCAACGTTTTAGTAACCAAGACATTTATGTGAAAGTATTAGCGAGTCGAGGGTAACAGGCCTGATGATAAGTTACCGTTTTTAACAGATTTAATGACAATTGATCCCTCTAATTAGCAATGGTCACTAAAAATGGTGAAAAAAAAATGTTATCTCAAAATGCAACTGACTTCAACACTCAAAGTGTGAAATAACTTGTTGAAGTCAGTACCACGCGCACAATATTGTGATAATAAGTACTTTTGAACTATTATGGTACCAAGGCAAATACTGTTTTCTAATAACAATGGTATCACTGAATCGTCAGACTAAATTGGTTCTTTAGTACATGACATGTAGAACATGTTTCACTATCCTGTCCTTCAATTTGAATCACACCAATGTGGACACTGTTCCTTGGTGCTGAGATAGAAAATGCAGTAAACACCATTCCGATGTCTTATTATAAATAGTGAGACTAAGTGCTACTAAGGGGACCAGCAACCACGACATATTAATGATGAGATGAACATTAATTCACAAGTCAGCCTAAAATCAGTTTAAAATTTCAGTTTTATAGAAAGTTTTCTATCATGTCATGATCGGCCTGAACTTCAGGCACAATCCTGCTTATTCTATGTATTAAACGAACTAAATGGCACTAAGATGCTGTGCTTTATAAGCATACATGAGCAAAAGTCCATATCGTAAGAGGCGACTAAAGGGGAAATACCAGAAGGTGGGTAGCAGCGCCTTCTGAGGAACGGATATCTTAAACTGCGATCCCTAAGACGCCTGCCAAGCGTGGGGATTATGGCAAAACCCCCCTTAATGGTGGAGGCTGTGTTCAGAACTGGACAATACTACTTTTATCTATTTACCTGTAGTTGAATATCAGCAACTTTGTTCCACGAAAATTCAAATTCGTTCAAGGCGACTTTAGACTGCTTCAAATATCTCAAGAATCCCAGTTCTTCAGGCCGCAAGAAGAGTAATGCATGACCGCTAGTGCCGAGGCCTCGCGCAGTTCTGCCGACGCGATGAATGTATTCCTAAAGCAAAACGACTTATTAGGTACACTATTCTGATTTATCATCAATTACAAGGATTGGTTTGATCCGATCTGAGATTCCTTTGAAAGATACATATTTGCACAATAAAGCAGATAATAAACTACCTTCATAAAAATTTGATCAGCAACCAAGTTAACATTAAAGAAACAAATGAACACCAAGATATCCTAACTCATATTGAACTGTTCAAGTTAAATGTTTAGCTGGACCAGAGGTATGTACAGGTCATTGCTACATCTGAGCACAGAAGTATACCGGATTTGGCATACTAGAAAGCTTTATTGGTTATTAATAATTTTTATTAACTAAATATACCGACTAGCACTCACGGTGTTTAGTCGAAATCTCCGACCGGTGTTCGAACGGTAAAGATGTTCATTCTCAAGGAATGCGGGCAGCCTCGAGGGCTGCTTGACGCGCACTGGATTTACTGTTCGAACACCGGTCGGAGATTTCGATTAAACACCGCGGTGTTTAGTCGAAACTCACGGTGCACCGTGAGTGCTAGCCGGTATATTTAGATTATAATTTTTGTTCAGAAGCATATCGGATTTGGCACACTAGAAGAAGCTTTATTGGTTATTTATTAATATTTTTTGTTACATGAAAGAATCTTACTTAACATTTAGAAATTAATAGAGTAGAAAATTCTTGTCCTGAGCGGGAGTCGAAACTGCGTCCTCCGGATTCTCGCAGAGTTCCCTGGCTGTCGGATCATGCTCGACTGAGCTGAATGTTATGCTCTAATTTTATTATTTTAAACTTATTAACATAGAGGATGGTTAAATCCAGCGACAGTACTTGTAATCATATTTTGACGAAAGAAAGTGTCATTCAGTCAGTGTACATTATCTATTAATTGAGATTGATAATACATTTCTTTTAATCTAACCTTAAATATTTTGATCATGCATCCCATCGAGCAAGCGCTCTGTTAAATGCAGATACATATTTGGCTAAACGAAAAATATGCAATCCAACAGGAATGTGCCAACATGCTGGGCGCACTGTAAACTGGGAGCATAATTTTTATTGTTAATTACCTTAGGATCATCCGGCGGATCATACTGAACGATCCAATCGACCGCTGGAATGTCCAATCCTCTCGCTGCTACATCCGTGCACAGAAGTATACCGGTTTCTGCGTTGCAGAATTGGAAGAAAGTTGTTGTACGCTTTGTTTGTTGCTGTTTACCCTAAAAATAAAAAACAATATGTTTTAATTACATAGTTCTAAGATTAATTTTAAAGAACCTTAGAATACATAGCTTATTTACCCCTAGCAAAAGGTGCTTACATCATTTTTTAGAAGAACAAATCCTAAGATGTACTTTCCGATTACACTTTAGACGCACAGAGCACACATATGTGAAAGCATTATGTTGCGTTTAGCATTGCGAATATTTATATAACTGTAAGGGTTGCTACAATCGCTAAAAGGAGTTTTTCCAAAAGCTTATAAAAACCTATCTGCGATCGACAATATCACAGTTCACCTAGTTGTCAAGATATTGACTATCTTGACAACTAGGTGAACCGAAAATAAAATTGCTAAAAACAAGGACTTTGGTGTCTTAATAAAAGAGTTCGCCGATAGAAAGGGTAGAAAAGTAATTTATATATTTTTTTTTTACATATGGTTATTTCATTCTATTGCCTTTTTTTCGTATGGGTATGAATGGCAGATAGGGGCGCCGTAGAAATGTCACCTAGGATGCTAAAACCAGCATTGCTAAGTGATTGCTAAAGTCCGGCGGATACATAATCTTCTAACTTATAATAATGACAAAAGTTGATAGAAAAATAAAAACCATGAATTGCAACATCGCAGTAATTTTTACTACAAATTCGCTGAGCTGTCTGTCTGCCATCCACCATCTTTCAATAACACAAATCTTTATTAAAACTTTTGTGTTTGATTTATTATTACGAATAGACTATAGTCTGTTTTTTTTAACAAACGAGTACTGAATATGTCTCACGCACATTTCCGATATTGACAGAGTGAGATGGGTCATTGCCGTCATTGGTCAATGCCTTTGTTCTTGTTATGAAATTGTCAAGGCCCGTTCATATTGAATACCTCTAAAATTTACTGTAGAAACGTTACTATTTTATGATTTAAATTTGCATAGGTACTTAGTTTTTATTTTATTGTGACGGAACAAGCTCGAGTCCCACCTGATGCAAAGCGGACTAACCTATGCCTTTAACAGATGCATTTCGTCACAAGTTACTAATTGCACTGCGCCCGTCACCTTGAGACATAGTTGTTAAGTATCATTTGCCTGTAATTTCACTGGCTCTCAAGGACTGCTGACGCTACGTTAGTATTAATTCTTTAAAAACAATATTTTGGCGCAGGTAGTCGAAGACCCAACTGAATGTACCTACATGTAACTACAGAGATCGTATGGAACGGACTTTATGTTGATTACGTTGGCCAATAGCAACGTAGTTAACATTTTCGGTACTCGTTAGCTAAAAAAAACAGATTTTAGAACTATAGATGTCAATAAGAGCTCAAAATTAACGCCTCCGCTATCGGTAGCCTAAATAGAAACGTATGGTGAATAAAGCCGAAACATAAAAGCAGAAAAAATATGCAATTTGGAAATTTATGATGTTATATTTGCTAAGCGTGTAATAAGAGTTTCGAAATGACTAATTTCACTCAGGAAGGTACATCCCTCCACAGTAAATTATTTATAATATGCATTTGCATGGATAGGTAATTAAGTACACCTTTGGACACTATGTCTTATGTAAATGCTAATGTATGTATATATAATGTACATACAGTAAAATGAAAAATATATAAGTAATATGATCGCTTGGTTAAGCAGTAGTTGCGACAAAATTTAAAAAATATAAAGGAGCGCGCCTTCGTGATTGGTATTCTCATCAGATAAGTATTCTATTCAGATCTGTACTTCCATATTAAATTATCATTTATCTTTTATTTATGGTTCAAGCCTTTGACCACAATCTCGCCTGATGGTAAGTGATGATGTGGTCGAACGAAGGTGTTAACAGGCTTAACTTAGAAAGGCTCTCAAGGACAGCTGCCGGAATACACCGTTAGGTGCTTAGTGACAAATTTTCTACTTTAGGGTGGTTGCTAGCCAGGCGGCATTCCCAAAATGCCCTTCCACCGTGCGGTGTAGCTCAAGCCTGCGTCGGGATTCGAACCATGGACCTGCTGCGCGGCTATCTATAGCCAATGCCATAGAGCCGTCACTGCTTCAAATATATAAATTTTTAGTCCACAAAATTTTCATGGTGATCAAATCCATGTCTCCCAAACTTGCGAAACCGGTGTCTTAGCAGCGAGGCAATCGAGACCGCTGGATGAGATGCGAATAATGTAATCTGATTTTATTATTTTGATCATCTTAAGAGCCGACCCGGGCATCAAATTGACTACTGTACTTCATCTGATCGAAAGAAGTTCCTTTTTAAACACTAAATTCTTACAATAATGTTCGTTGGTTCATATATATACATATATATATATAGTATCATTATATTGTTATGAAGATGATTTCAAGCATTATCGCTTGCTAAGTAAATAGCACACTTACAAATGTTTATCTCGAGCGGGAATCGAACCTGCAACCGTTTTACGAACCGCATTTACTAACTCACTCGTCAATCAAGACTCCAAGGTACAAGTCAGGAGCTTAACTTTATTAAACATCAATTAGCATTGTACACTAGAGTTTATTTTGAGCAGTACTAAGTGAGACGAATTACTTAGCATTCCATGGATTTACCGTGCGGGTGCCGGGTCCATAGCGTTGCAGAGGAAGATTTTTTTTGAAGCGCTCGTAGCGAAGTTTGCTTAGCCGTTCTGAACCGATCAGCAAAGTTAAGCAACGTCCGCCGCGGTCATGAGTTAGATGGGTGACCGCTGGTGACATTACTACTGAGCGCTTCCGTGCTTCGGAAGGCACGTTAAGCCGTCGGTCCCGGTTGTTGTCTTAGGATGGCAGTCGTTATAGCATGCTAGGGCATTTCGCGAATGCCCGCCTGGCTACCTACCACCCTTAAGTAGAAAATCTGTCGCCAAGCACTTAACGTTGTGTTCCGGCAGCTGTCCTTGAGAGCCAGTAATTCTAGGTTAGCCTGAACAACAACATCGACCACATCATCTCTTACCATCAGGTGAGATAGTGGTCAAAGGCTAACCTATCAAGCATTAAAAAAAAAAGGACTGAGCGGCCTGGGACTTGCATCCCAAGAATAGGGTTAGGAGGCCCCTTTACGATGTCATCAATGCTCCCCTTCACCGCTCGAGCTCCTCCCCTAACTAACCAAATTTGGTAACTTACATGGATGGACATGACGGGCAGGTCAATGTAGTTGAACAACTCGTGGTGGTACTTGACGGACATGCATGTTGAAAGGAACACCATGACCTTTTTCTTTCTATTCTTCTTGAGGAATGTGAATAACACCATCATACGCTTTTCTGATGGGCAGACGATGTACCTGAAATGATTTCAAGTTACAATTTATCATTATAATGTATTAGTTCAGTCATACAGATATGAAATCGTCTCACCTCCGAGTTGAGACGGGTACAGAATATTATGCTACTTTTTTTGGTATTTTTAACCTAACATGCAAGAGCATATTGTGGCTTTGATTTTACGGCTAGGAGCCTGACGAAAGTATCCGTAGGGATTCTCGTTAGTGGTATATGTTCTACCATTCGGGTTAAAGGAATCTTAGGCAGAAACTCTGTTGTTATGTACAGTATATACAGTAACACCATACTTGCTTTGAGTATTGGCATGCTGCTCATTCGGCGCCATTTTTCCGTATTCTAATTTTACGATCATCCAAAGGAATAAGGATACGTAACAATGCCGGATTACGAAAACCTATCCTGCACATGACTTAAATTTTTCCTCTCGTTAATTTGTAATTTTTTTAATGTAGTCCGCAGAACATGCTTAAAATTTATATTAAAACCTAAGTTTTAATTATAGGTATAAAACTTTACAGCAGCAACATTATTGCCGTATCGACTGGCAACAAGTCCTATCAGATTTTTTCGTCACATTATTTTTCTTTAGTTGCGTGATAAAAGATAAGACCTTTTGCCAGTTCAAAGTCTATATGCTTAAAAAGGAAACACATATTATAATGTATGGTGCTCACCCTTGTTCCAAGGAGTCAACAGTGGCCTGTTCCCTGTGATCATCCACACCAACGTAAACCGGTTCATGCTTCACTGCTAAAGCTGTTAATGCTTCGGTTTTCTTTGTTTGTGTGGCACTAAACAGCATTGTCTGACGTCTTTCTGCAAAAAGTTTATATTTATATTTGACGCTAAAGGATGGATAATGTCGTCAAAGTCTAGCAGTAAACTGACGATATTTAGATAACTGCACGGAACGTATGTACCTACAAATATGTGTTATTTGTAGCTATGTACAATTCTTTTTCATCACGAAAGCGCACCCTTCAACAGTAAATTATTGATGCTCATTTGTATGGATAGGCCGCGTTTGTACAATTCGTCTTAGTGTGGGTGTAAATGTTGATGGTACATACAGTACAATAATAAAAAGTAAAGTATGATGGGTTGGGTAGTAGCTGAAACTACACTCAATAAGATATGGAGGGGCGTGTCTACGTGAGTGGACTGAGGGCCGATTCTCTTAGCTATTGAACGGCGTTAATTCAACTTAATTGCATGAAAAATTGTAGTTTTTTATCCATATATATTCTGCCCTCCATTTAAGTTTTCATTTATATTTCAGTGGCAACATTTGCAAGCCATAGCACAGCCATACGATAGCGACACGATTGCTATACAACTGAGATTAGGAGCTAGAATTAGCAGAGTACCGAATTTGACATTAACAGCAGTTTGATCGCAGAAGCTTCGCCGTAGTGTGGTATTTGGTCAATAGCTAAGAGAATTGGGGCCCTGGTCTGTATATGAGAATGCCGGATCACGGGGAGTGACAGAACTATATGCTAATGGGTAAACATACGGGACTTCTTTAGCTAATGTATATTATTAAGAAAATGGATTAATATTCTAATTAGTTTATTTACACAAATTAGATATTACAGTCAACCCCTTTGCAAGTTGTGGGAAGGCAAAGTGAACAGATCTCTTCAACTTGCTGTTGATCGTCTCAGGCTATACCACAGAATAAAAGGACCAGAAGGATCACTCCGCAGATCCATTCCAATAAATAAGCGACTCTAGTCACGAAGCAATAAAGTGCACTTCAGATCGTAAAGCACGGAGGACCTTATATTTATATACCTACAAAGCGGCACCTCTTTCTATCACATAGTTCTGATATCTCTGACGCGGCACGCACCGTAGAATAATCGCGTCCGGATGGATACGGCGATGTATGTGATGTAGCTTTGTACCCTAAGTGAGCCAGGTCTGGGCTATACGCCAAAACTCACCTGGAGCTGAGCAGAGTTTGTAAATTTTACAAACTTGGACACCGACCAGCAAAACAAAGTCCCTACGCTGTCATACACTCCGTGCATGAGATTAACTTTCGCTTGTCGATTTTTAATTTTGTAGAATTTGTTAGCCTAAACAAATGTCGCGCTTTCGCAACATTATGCTTGGCGCACACTGATCACGCCAAAACTACTGGACCGATTTGAATGAAATTTGGTATGGAAATACTTTGAGACCCGGGAAAAAACATAGGATAGTTTTTAGCCAACTGCGCAAAAAGAGTTTAATGTTTTTGCGTGATAACCGACATAAGCGCGGGCGAAGCCGCGCCCGGAAATCGAGTATACTATAAAGAACACAAATCAACGCCGTAATGACATCGCCTCTAATCGGAACAAGTTGGATAGTATTCGTGAAAATGAGGCGAGGCGATGACATTGATGATGCTGAGTCGAAACGTCTGTGTTGTCCTTTAGCACTGAACATTGGCTGCACCACCATTAGCAAATTACTGGTCTTTGTAACAAAATTAGAAGGTAATACAGTAATAGAGACAGGGTCCAAGTACTAAGTAGCCAGTAACTTGAATGACGTGGTCAACTTACTCGGCAACAATTTGATGATCTGTTTGACTTCCTCTTCGAATCCAATTTCTAATATACGATCAGCTTCGTCAATAACCAGGCACTGTAGGTTTTTGTACAAAAAATCTGGTGTGTTCTGCAAATGATCCAGCAAACGGCCCGGGGTTGCCACTACAATGTTTATACCTAAGGAAATAAATTTGTGCTGATAAATTGCTAAACATATACGTTTAAAATAATTATTACGTTTAAAGTACACAATTTTCTGAAGCTGATAAGTGCTGAAATTCCGTCTCTAATGGACTGCATAGGAAAGACAAAGTCAAAATCATTTATTCAATTTAGGCGTCTACGACGCTCTTATGAAGGTCAATTACAAATTTTAATATTGAAATATACTACATTGTACTGCCACGTTCAGCAAACAAAAATTATAGAGCCACTGCGAGAAGAACGGGCAAGAAGCTCGGGGCCATTCTTTTAAACGTTTTTTAACAATGTGTTAAGTACATACTATATAGTAAAATAATTACAATACTTAATTTACATTACGTAGGTGACAGGCGCTAACTTGGCAGAGGCGAACCAGTCCAAGCATTTTTGTCGTTTAAGTAATCACAAACTGTGTAGTAAGATTTCTTTATCAAAATATTCTTCACATGCAACTTGAATTTTCTTTCTGTGAGCATTGTAATATGTTTGGGCAATTTATTATAAAACCGCACACAATTGCCTAAGAAGGACCTTTTATTTGTCTTTGCTAATCTAAAACCTGGCACCGCTATTTTATCTTTATTCCTAGTGTTATAATCGTGATTGTCACTGTTTGATTTAAATTTGCTCAGATTTTTACGAACATACATAATATTTTCAAATATATACAGACTTGGTAAAGTTAAAATATCAATTTCTTTAAAAAGATCTCTCAGGCATTCCCTAGGACCCATCAGTACTAATATTATAAATGCGAAAGTTACTCTGTCTGTTACGCTTTCACGCCAAAACTACTGGACCGATTTGAATGAAATTTGGTATGGAGATAGTTTGAGACCCGGGAAAAAACATAGGATAGTTTTTATCCGACTGCGCAAAAAGAGGTTAATGTTTTCGCGCGATAACCGACATACGCGCGGGCGGAGCCGCGCCCGGAAAGCTAGTTTCATATATAGCTCGAATTGCACGCTTTTGTAAGATAAAGTAGCAGTAGCTACGTCTGTTAGCTGTCTTATCTTACGAACTGCATATGCAGCAGAACTAAGTCTCCGGATAGATCATGTATATGTGGATTCCACTGTAAAGTTGAATCCATTTTAATTCCCAGGAAGACTGTCGCATTGTCAAAAGAGTTTTTCTAGGCCAAGCTTAATGTTTGGTTCAACATAAGTAACATTTGGTAAAGAAAACTTTAAACATTTGGTCTTTTTTGAATTTAAGAGAAGATTAGCCGCAAACCACTTAGAGATCATAGATAACACATTATTTACTTGAATAAGTTCACTATCCCTCCTATCTACTTTAAAAATCAGGGAGGTATCATCTGCGAATAAAACTATATCGCAGAAATTTTTAGGAGTCAGAGAGTGGCAGCGGCGATGGTGAAATCGTGATAAAAAAACTAAATAAAGCTTATAGACACCAAATCAGTAACTTAATTTGACAATGTGAATTAACTTTCCCATTTGATAAGGTTTTGTTCTACTCCATCACTCAGATCCCAAAGCATGTATCCATTCCCAGTCAGAATATAAAAGAATTATGAATAAAAATTAAAGAAAAAGTTTTCATAAAACTATGCACATAGTAAAAACTTGTAAGAATAAATAAACAGTTGAGTTTTATTTTTTGCTAAAGCGAAAATTTTGGTGATAAAAATGTGGGCTTAAATTTTGATAGTAAATAGACCTGAATGAGGAGGTTAATTGTTATATATATTATTTTTACGCAATACAATAAATAATTAAGATAATGGATAGATTCAGGCGTTACTTTGCGGAAATCCATATTTAATAATAACAAATACTTTTAAAAGTATCCTAAAAAATATTAAATAATATTTAAATAAAACACTTAAAAAAGCATAAAATTATATATCTAGTGACAATTCCGCCTAATTTTCCTGTTATCTACGTGACGTCACAAACATCACGCAGCCTAACCGGAAGAATACCCGACTAGTTTCGATTCTAAACGATCGACACACGTCGTCGTTCGTCTCGATCGTGCGCTCGGTAAGTCAAGACCTCCTGAAGATGCTTCGTTTAGAAGCGAAACTAGTCGGGTATTCTTCCGGTTAGGCTGCGTGATGTTTGTGACGTCACGTAGATAACAGGAAAATTAGGCGGAATTGTCACTAGATATATAATTTTATGCTTTTTTTAAGTGTTTTATTTAAATATTATTTAATATTTTTTAGGCTACTTTTAAAAGTATTTGTTATTATTAAATAATTAAGATATTTTTATTACAAGTGTTATTCATAGTCAACGCGATTGCAATTTTATTTTATCAAGAGATAAAGAAACATGTTTTGGAATCAAATTGACGATAGAAAATATGATCAATATTAACATTAAAGCTCTTTGGCTCTTAAGTGTAAAATAACGGTAAAACATTGCATACCTTTAGATAGCTTTTGCGCTTCTGTGCTTCTGTTAGCACCACCCATAACAAGTCCATAAGTATGGTGATGATACTTCATAAGTTCCATCAACACTCCAAAAGTCTGCATAGACAACTCTCTTGTTGGTGATAAAATTATGACACCGGTACCTGTAAAGCTCATTAAAATTAGACCTTTGCACGCTCAATTAAAGGTTAGAATTGTTGAATTGTTAATCAGATATCCATTCTGCGTTCACAAAACAACCATCAACATAAGACTTTGTTGTTAAGTAGGCAATCAACAACATATGTGCCTCAACAGTTAGCACTGGAGACTCGATATACTGTTGATTGTCTACTCAACCTGTCTATATGGTGGTCGAATTTTCACATTCGCCTTTTTTGTCATCATTAAGTAAATATACATATAATTTTGAGCTATAACAATAGTTCATAGTTGTCTGCAATGTCATAACAATGTAAATTTAATAATATGATATAATATTAAATGTACACACAATCACGTGCTAAGTGAAAACCATTTTTTGAAAGTTAAATTAATACGACTGTCGCACAAGGTTTCGGCTTGAAAGAGTGTGTCCAGGTGGCCGAGTGGATTAGAAATCCGGCGCAGATCGGAGACGCGGCTACGATTCCCACCCGGGACATCCAATAATTTGTAAAATATTATTTTTGCTTAGAACGTCATATTTATGAACAGTGGTGATGTCATGTTAATGATAAATTTAACTCCCAGACAGTTGGACGAAAAATATTGCCGTCACATTCGGGCTTCAATGATGTCTAAAGTTCCATCGCAGTTGAGTTAGGTGGCTGACAAGCGTAATCAAATTATGGTTTCAATCAAGAATTGTGCTAACAAAATTACATCATAGTTATGGTCCAAATTGTGTTCAAAAGTAAATTGATGTTCAGAAAATCTAGCTTTTTATCTAATGTATTATAGGATACTTAAAATGTATTAGTGCTTACCATTCCTTGGCTTAAATTTCAATTTATAAATCAAATCAATGGCTGGTATTAAGAAAGCCAAGGTTTTTCCTGAGCCAGTCCTGGCTGCTCCGACAAGGTCCCTTCCTTCAAGTAGTGGGGGTATAGCTTTAGCCTGAATTTCCGTCATGGTTGTGAAGCCCATATCTTTTACACCCATTAGAGTGGCTTCACATATTTTGCCTTCAAGTGCTGAGAATTTCTGGTCTGAAAGTATCCCGAGGCAGAGGGCTGAACCAGGCACTGAAAAATAATTAAACATGATTAATTTTTAAAAAATATTTGTCAAGCATAGTCAAAACATGTAAATCCTATTGATCTTTCACTGTTTATTGGACAACCCCATTTACAGTGTCCTGCATTATATAGGGTTTGAGATAATGTGACTGTAGATAGACATAAATGAATCATCGGGTATAGTTTCTATTGTGTTTCTATTGGCCTTTCCATCATCATGTATCATGTATTAAGCATGTACTGCAGAAGGTAAGTAGTTGTAGTAATAATAAATCAATTATGGAAGTGAAGAAAGATTAATACACAGTGGTACCATAAAGGATACTCTCTTCTTTCGTTAACATCTCCTGTAGCCACTAACTTCAAGTTGTTAATTATGCATGATTCAGGAGCAGCAAATATATGTTTGGCAACCAAACCCTATTGATATTCCACTGTATGATCTTTGGGCTACCCCATGCAGTGTTGTTTGTCCATTAAATAGCAAATAATACAAGAGTTTCGAATGGAATCTTCTTTAGGCATGCCCCATATATATGCTGTCACTGTTTGCTGATGACACCAAAATCATAGGAAATCCACTGATCGCTCATAACACCCTGCAAAATGACCTAGACAGAATATATGAATGGACCCAAGACTGGCTAATCACACTTAACAAAAAGAAGTGCACAGTGTTACATGTTGGAGGCAAAAATCCAAAATGCAACAACTCAATTAATGGTAGCCGTCTTGAAAAGGTACAAAATCAGCGAGACCTCGGAGTATTTGTAACTTGCAACCTAAAATGGGGGGACCATATTGTAGAGGTAGTGAAAAGAGCAAACTCTATAATGTACATTATAAGAAAGGCTTTCTCATACATTAACAAGGAACTGTTCCTAAAGCTGTACAAGACCTACCTGAGGCCCTTAGTGGAGTATGCATTCCAGATATGGAATCCGTACTACAAGAAGGACAGTTACCTTCTCGAATGTGTACAGCGGAGGGCAACAAAAATGGTCCCTAGTCTTAAAGAACTTCCATATGAAGATCATCTGCAAGAACTAGGGCTTACCATCCTTCAGAAACGTAGAGAGCGCAGAGACCTTATAGAGACCTATAAAATTCTCACCAACAGATATAGTATACTAAATTTGTCAGAGACACTATATACTATGAACACAAACACAAACCTGAGAGGACACTCGCTGAAGCTGCAATGGGGGCCAAGTAAAAACAAACCCAGAGAACACATACTACCGAATCGCATAGTTAAAACTTGGAACCGGGTACCGAAATCAGTGATCAGTGCTCCCTCAGTGAGCTCTTTCAAAAATAGACTGGGTGCCAAATTGTAATAAAACAATGAGTTCAATTTTCAAATGTAATTATTACTTAATGTTGTTTATGTGAATGGCCAGATCAAAATACCATAAATAGCATCCCTCATTGTACAAACATAATATAAAATGACATTTTCTTTCTTATGATTTGAATCTTTTGACCTATTCTATTCTATCTTTTGAACAATCTACTTCCCTAAACATCTACAAATAATGGAAAAAAATATAAGTAAATGACATTATATTAACATAACTGATATGGTATACATACATTGACTTTCTTCAGTGGTGTTTTTTATTTCACTGCCACTGTTCTGCTCCTCATCTTCACTCTTTTCCAATTTAACTTCCTCTGGCTCTTCTTTCATTTCATGTTTGTTTTTCTTCTTTTCTGTCACAAAAATATTATATAATAAATAACACAAAGTGTCTTCACTTGTAAGTTTGCAAAGAATATTGTTAATTGTTACGGCTTATGTTTAACTTACCACCAGATATAGTAACATATAACAGACAAAATTAGTAAAAGATCACTAAAATTAAACCCGCATTTTAATGTAAACTTATAACCAAAGTTTTAACATCTCACTATAATTCTTCTGGCGCATCGCAGGCCGCTGCCGCGGCACGTAGGCTTCGCTCGCTCGGCTCGCGTGGTTTTGTCACAAGTAATCTAAATATGACTTTAGTGATCATTTACTACATTTGGTGTTTGATTAGAATTTTTGGTAAGAGAACTAAGAGTATCAAAGCATTTTATGGTTGTCAATATATTTAATCCCAATTGTTACTCATAGGCTATCTTTAACTCTTTTCTCACAAATTGGTAAGTGATGAAAGGGTTGAAGATGTTATCAGTTTGGTCTTCAACAACAGCTGTAAAGCAGTGCTTGGCGGCAGATTTTTTACTTGAGCATGAGAACAAAACAGTCAAGCATTTGCTCTACCACTATTAAGCTAGTGAAAGTATTTATCTATTACTATATAACTACTCAATTTCTTAATACAATCTTTATTGCAATACAATCTTCAAGGAAAGGTTGGCAACATGAAATTTAATACAAAAACATTAAACTAAGTCCCTAAGCATGACTATGTCAGTACTGGTACAAAAATATTCATGCCTTACTTTTACGCTTTTCAGTTGGGTTTCCATTTGTTGTGTTGTCATCAAGAGGCCTTTTCTGTGCAACCTTTTCTGTATCTGCATAAAAAAACAAAGTTATACTATACTTTCTCAACTATGTTTAACACAGGCACCTAACTAACAAGTGATTAGGAATAATTATAATAATAATTATTTATTTCTGATTATACAATATTTTTTATAAATACCTATTGAATGACTTCTCAAGATGTATACCACATTTTATTAGAAATGCTTGGGAAGGAGCAGGAGCCCACACCTAGATCCTGTGCCGTGGCACTCTTGGCCCCACCTTGAACCTTTTACTAGTTACGCAACAGTGGGGGCTTATAGCAAACTGAGTTGAGAGATTGAGTTTGTCTACTTGAACTTTAAGGGTTCTGCCCTTGCAACATGTTTTTAAACGAATTTTACAAGAATTGTATAACATATTAATTATAATAGTGTACCAGTGGTCTTTGTACAGACTCTACATGACCTTCCGCTGCCACACACATTGTAAAAAAAAAAATAAACTCGTATTGCAAAGTACTAATAAACAATCAGAGCAAACGCAGCTGACAACTATTGAGGCTCTGAAAGAAGACCTACGCCGCTATCAAGAACACTTTTGGCACACCGGTCTAGAATCTTTGTATATTATCGTACTTGGGCAATGGCCCGTGGGATTAAACCTAACTATAGGTTATAAATTGAACCCCTAAAAGTCATACCAAATCCTAATGGAAATCGTAAACTTAGGTAGCCTCGTCTCGAATTATTTCTCGACAATAGTTCACCTTAAACACAAAATAACCACGCAGCATAGGTTATGTTACCTGACAAGTTTTCGGAGTCATTTTCGGCTTTAGATGTTTGATGTATAAGCTTTATCTTCTTCTTTTCTCTTTTTTTAATCTTTCTCATAAGGATCTTGTCCGGTGTTGGCATTTTTAACAAATACAATTAATAAAGCATCACATGGGCAACAAACGTAGCAATATGAATATAACGCGAATAAGCTTATTTTAACCAAAGTAGTAAGTACCAAAGATTAGTGTTGTTCATAGATTACAGAGACCCCAGGGCGCGTTCCAGTAAATGTTGGTCGAGCAATATTTGCTCTAAGGCACCTGGAACGACCTTTAAAGCTCCTTTCAAAATATGGAATTGACAGCGATGTTTTTGGGTGATAAAATACAGTGTACATTTTTAATAAATGGGGCATAATACGTAATTAAGCAATGTTAACATACTATGCCACTAATCCTTGGCTTAGCTTGTACAAAATCTATTATTTATTGTAGAATCTGTCACATTTGACAGCTGGCCAAGATTTGGCCGATTCAAAAGGTAGTAAAAATTTGGCTAGACAGATCAAAATTTGCTCTGAAAGGTCGCCCGGAACGGGTATGATCAAATCTTGACAGGATCAAATTAAGTTCGATTAGAGAGCTGGAACGGCGTATATCTGCGTTTAGACCATAATTTGTCTTGGCCGACGGGTAGGAGGAACGCACCCCAGGGGCGCGTTCCAGTAAATGTTGGTCGAGCAATATTTGCTCTAAGGCATCTGGAACGACCTATAAAGCTCCTTTCAAAATATGGAATTGACAGCGATGTTTTTAGGTGATAAAATACAGTATACATTTTTAATAAATGGGGCATAATACGTAATTAAGCAATGTTAACATAGTATGCCACTAATCCTTGGCTTAGCTTGTACAAAATCTATTATTTATTGTAGAATCTGTCACATTTGACAGCTGGCCAAGATTTGGCCGATTCAAAAGGTAGTAAAAATTTGGCCAGGCAGATCAAAATTTGCTCTGACAGGTCGCCCGGAACGGGTATGATCAAATCTTGACAGGATCAAATTAAGTTCGATTAGAGTGCTGGAACGGCGTATATCTGCGTTTAGACCATAATTTGTCCTGGCCGACGGGTAGGAGGAACGCACCCCAGGTGTTGTTTCCAAAGACCTTATAGGTAATTACTATGACAGTGTACAAAAAAAATTGTTTAGCTAAAATGAGATCTATTAACATAATCGTAGGGTAGCTATTTCCTTATAAGCGGTAAACAAGCCAAACCGGAAATCATTGGATTTGGTAGAAATGGAACGAAAATGGAAGGATTCATGAACTGTTAAGCGTATTTAAATATGTTTTACGTATCTAAACAATTCCTGTAGATAATAAAATATTAATAATCAATTCGTTGTAATTGAAAAATAATACATTAGTTCAGAGTCAGAGTAGTACTTAAGCCCTAGTAATACTAAAGGAACTAAATTTAAAGTCGACGGGCAATATATACCCATAGAAGGAGAACGCCGGCTTTAGGTCTGATAATAGACACACCTGTTTGATGCTAATATGACCTACATATTACCATTTACAAGATTTTGCATGACCACATTGAAATGTTTATTCACGTGTGAGAGCTCTTGCTCTCACACGGGAGGGGTAAATGATAACCCAACTGCTCTTCACTTGCAGTGTTATTAATAAAAATCGCCTAATACGAATGTAATCTAAGCTTAGACTTGGATTTGTTAATCCGATATTAACGTCGGATTAACTTCATAATTACGTTGTTATTAATAAATAAGCATTAGCCTCGGACTAACTAAACATTCTTTAAATCGGGATTAAGACGTGCGATATGGCAACTCTCCTATTTTAAAAGTAAAAAGAATGAGTCAGTGTATGAACTCAATGCGTCATGTCGACATTTATGACAGTACCAGCAGAGAGTTGAAATACTAGAGTAGTTATATCCAAACATCACTGCTCTAAAAGCTTACTAGAATTTACCAATCTACATACCTACGCACACGTATGTATATGCAGTTTGTAATGACAAGGAAAGAACGTTCAAATATTATGCGCCATATCTGTTGTAAGAAAGAGATAAATAAGTAATTCGTGTAACTACCGAACCGCCACGAGACGTTCTGATCACCATTACACTGCGATCTCTTTTACTCTCTCACACCAAACGATACACATATCTCGCTCATCCATTTCATTGGGATTATAGTTCCTAAGATAAAACAAAATGACGATATTTTCTATTGCATCAATATAAGCAATAATTACGCGTGAAATGAAACCGTTTTCTTATCTCTCACAGTGCTTGTATAATTGGTGCAGAGTCTAAAGGCACAAGGAAGGCATATTGTCCACAGATTATTGCTAAAAAACACGATTAGTGGCGTAGTATTCCCCGGACGCTCGGAAGAGCAAGACTGGTAGTGACTCTGGTAATTACCCTGAATTCGTCTAGTAAATATGGAGAGCACACAACTCATCTACAGTTAAAAACATCTTAGAGTACCAGACTATATTCTTGTTGGAAATTTGTCAAATGTGTCAATGTCCATAGCTACATAATAATATTATAAATATTTTAAATAAAATAGCTAAACGAATGCGTTCAAGCAACTGGGATGAAGAAAATAAGGTAAGATGTATATTCCGTACATAGTTTTACATAATACCCGTTTTAGTCGTGTGAACCTAGAGCTTCTAAGTCGTGCTGCAATAGCGCGGCAGCAGGGTGACATGCAGACGCTACAAGCTAGTGGTGGCGAATTTGTCGGCGCTAGACTAGTTTTGCGAGCATATTTGAAGGGACAAATTATATAATTTACAAATTACCTAACCTACGCAATAAGCATGTGTGATACCGAAAAATGTATAAATAGTTGAAATTCAATCTCTGCCTGCATTGTGGTATTGTCACCTAATGTGAAACGCGCGCTTGCAGGCCTACCGTCTGCCGGCGGAGACACTAGCGCTTGCTAGCCGCGCTACTGCTATAATGTGAAGGGTTCCGTTTTCAGAATGTACACACTGATCCCGCTGATCGCCAACTATATAGCATCTATACATATATATAGTTTCTAGTTCTACTCGTTTCTCGTTCATCGTCGGCGGTCGGACCACTGCCTAAGCCCGGCAGATGCCCTGCCAACTTGGCTTCTCACATGGTTCAGCCTCAGGCATTAATCCAGTTAGTTTCGAGTGATTTGCTTATCAACCAAAAAATTATATTAATATGTATTACATATATCAGTAATTATTGATTTAAAACATTCATTTACAGGATCATGAGGACTATTTGAAAAAAAATATTGGAAATTCCAAGGAATTGAAAGAAAAAGAACATGCCAAGAATGGAAATGGCAGAAGAAAAACATTCTCTAGAAATAGAAATATGCGAAATCTAAAAAATATAGAGCGTCAAATTTGCGAAAATAAATTTAAAATATTTGTCAATTAACAGTTTTAGTTGCCCTTAAGTTTTCTATAGTACCTACCTATTAAAAGTCTAAATTAAATTAAAAAACTTATAATTATAAATTGTTGAGTAATGTATATTGCCCTTCTATTGTCTCACAGTAACAGCCGGATCGTCCACTGTTGAACACAGTCTCCCCTACAAAGGGGGTATTTGCTATAATCCCCACGCTTGGCAGGCGTCTTGGGGATCGCAGTGTAACTTGAAGGTCTTTAGAAGGCGCTGCTGCCCAACTTCCAGTATTTTTCCTTTAGTCGCCCCTTACGACACCCATTGGATGATATGGGGAGGTGCAATTCTAACTCGGCACCCCACAGGACCCTTCTATTACTAGCCAAAAAATTTTAGCAATAAGTTAGTAATATGTACTAATGACTATACCCACAATTTAAAAGGTCAACTCATGCGACCTAGATTTCGAGGATATCTGATCCTCTTCATCATGAGGATCGGATATCCTCGAAACCAAGATTGCATGAGGTGACTAAATTAAATTACCGTGACTTAGTCAGATGTTCTGTTGAACGTGTCTGTGAAGTTGCTTGTGTGGAGGTGGACAGGCATCTTGTGTTGTGTGTATATCGACCACCAACAGATGAAGGTCGTGCTCAAAATTTTACAGAATTCTTAGCCACTCTGGAAAGTATACTACCAAAAATTTCTAAATGTAAAAAACCCATATTTGTATGTGGTGATTTTAATGTAGATATTTTATTGAAATCTAAAAATAAGACTGATCTTATTTCATTGTTTAAGTCATTTAATTTGAAATTTCTATTCTGTGAGCCCACTAGAATAACAGATACTTCAGCTACCTGTATAGACAATATATACTCGAACTGTAAGACTAAACAAAAGTCAATAATGAAGGGTGTTAGATCTGATCATGAGGGCCTGGCAATTAGATTTGATGGAAGCAGAGAAACAGCAAGGTATGAAATTGAACATAGGCCGTTAACAACCAGTAGGCTAGAAATACTCAGTACCAATATAGAAGCTAAGCTTGCCATTACAAGTTTTTCTCATAGTGACCCGAATGACATTTACAATAGTTTATTCTCTCTAGTAAATACTGAGTTTCAAAAAGTTTGTCCAAAAATAAAGAAACAAGTAAATGGAAAGTTGAAGTTCGGTGATTGGGCAACTACAGGTATTCGAAAAAGTAGAGATTATTTGTATGATCTGTATCGCAGGAAGAATTTGACATCCTGCAAGCAGTTTCGTGATTATGTTAGGAACTATTCAAAAATGTTTAAGTCTGTTTGCTTGTGTGCTAAATCTCTTTTGATTAGAAATAAAATTAGCAAGTCTAAAAATAAAATAAAAACCATTTGGAATACTATAAATACTGAGACCGGAAAAAATAAACCTAGAGATTATACATATGTTTTAAATGTTGATAAAAATCAAATATCTGATCCAATACAAGTGGCAAATATATTTGACAATTTTTTTTCTAAATTACCCCTAGAAGTCACTAAGTCATTGGATGCATGTCCAGATGTAGCAGAAACTCTGCTAATACATAATTTCCCCTGCAAATCCCCGGACTTTTCTTTCAGGCACACAACAATATTTGAAATTATAAAGACATTTAAAAATTTAAATATTAAGAGCACCGAAGACTTGTGGGGTATGTCAGTTAAAGTGGCAGAGTCTATAATATGCATTATTGCACCATATTTAAAAACAATATTCAATCTTTGTATTGATAAAGGAAACTTCCCCGACTTAATGAAACAAAGTAAAATCACTCCAATTTTGAAGTCGGGGGCTACATCTGACCCTTGCAATTACAGACCTATTTCTATCTTACCTGTCCTGAGTAAAGTATTCGAAAAAATTATGCTCAAACAACTTCTATCCCATTTTAATGAGCATAATATATTGAATGAGAATCAGTTTGGTTTCACAGAGCAGATCCACAACAGATGCAGGTGCTCAATTGATGTCACATATACTTGAAGCCTGGGAGAGTTCACAGGATGCTATTGCCGTATTCTGTGACCTTTCTAAGGCATTTGACTGTGTAGAGCACCGCACTCTGATTCGAAAACTTTCACATTATGGTATTCGTGTAAAAGCTCTGGATCTTATAAAGTCATATCTGTCAGACAGGCTACAGAAGGTTAGAATAAATGGCAATACTTCTTCCGGGTCTTTGGTAAGAATAGGCGTACCGCAAGGATCAATTTTAGGACCTTTTCTGTTTCTAGCATATATAAATGATCTGCCTTGCATTGTTAAAAATTTCTGCGATATAGTTTTATTCGCAGATGATACCTCCCTAATTTTTAAAGTAGATAGGAGGGATAGTGAACTTATTCATGTAAATAATGTGTTATCTATGATCTCTAAGTGGTTCGCGGCTAATAATCTTCTCTTAAATTCAAAAAAGACCAAATGTTTAAAGTTTTCTTTACCAAATGTTAATTATGTTGAACCAAACATTAAGCTTGGCCTAGAAAAACTCTCTTTTGACAATGCGACAGTCTTCCTGGGAATTAAAATGGATTCAACTTTACAGTGGAATCCACATATACATGATCTATCTGGAAGACTTAGTTCTGCTGCATATGCAATTCGTAAGATAAGACAGCTAACAGACGTAGCTACGGCTAGGCTCGTTTATTTCGCGTACTTCCACAGTATTATGTCTTATGGTATATTGCTGTGGGGAGCTGCTGCTGAGATAGAGACAATCTTTATCTTACAAAAGCGTGCAATTCGAGCCATATATGAAATGAATCCTAGGGAATCCCTGAGAGATATTTTTAAAGAAATTGATATTTTAACTTTACCAAGTCTGTATATATTTGAAAATATTATGTATGTTCGTAAAAATTTGAGCAAATTTAAATCAAACAGTGACACTCACGATTATAACACTAGGAATAAAGATAAAATAGCGGTGCCAGGTTTTAGATTAGCAAAGACAAATAAAAGGTCCTTCTTAGGAAATTGTGTGCGGTTTTATAATAAATTGCCCAAACATATTACAACGCTCACAGAAAGAAAATTCAAGTTTCATGTGAAGAATATTTTGATATAGAAATCTTACTACACAGTTTGTGATTACTTAAACGACAAAAATGCTTGGACTGGTTCGCCTCTGCCAAGCTAGTGCCTAAGACCTACGTAATGTAAATTAAGTATTGTAATAATTTTACTATATAGTATGTATTTAACACATTTTTAAAAAACGTTTAAAAGAATGGCCCCGAGTTTCTTGCCCGTTCTTCTCGCAGTGGCTCTATAATTTTTGTTTGCTGAACGTGGCAGTACAATGTAGTATATTTCAATATTAAAATTTGTAATTGACCTTCATAAGAGCGTCGTAGACGCCTAAATTGAATAAATGATTTTGACTTTGACTTTGACTTTACAAATTAAATTGATATTCTCTTTCAATGCTTGTTTGGGTTACTAACTTAGTAGGGTGAAGGTGGAAATGAGACTAAATTATATATAAAAATTATTTTATGTGCTAATTTAAAAAAAAACATTAATTAACGCTGCTCTGGATGCATTCCCTCTCATAAAGTTACATGTTGAGTGAATTTCTGAAGAAATAAATGTTCCGTCATCTACTATTACTTCATCTTCAAGTAAGTCTTGCTGATTCATTGCAATATTATGCAGTATTGCCAATGCAACAATGTACAACTTGGTATTTTCTAACTTTGTTGTAAATCCACGCAATAAGCAACGAAACCATTGTTTCCATTGTGCCACACCAAAGCATCGTTCAGCTGAGTTACGAGTCCTTATGTGTGCGCAGTTATAAGATTCTTCTTTTTGTGTGCATGGATTCAAGAGAGAAGTGAACAAGTATGAAGTACAAGCATAACCTGAATCTCCTAATAGACTCTCCCTGCTCAAATCTCTGTTTCAAGTTTTCTTCTTCCAGTGGATTGTAACGCGTTTTATAAAATTTTACTTTTCTTACTATTCGAGCGTTATTTTCAACCTCCTCAGCCTCCTCTATCAACATGATATAGTGAAAACCAAATTCTTGTGCTTTAGTATGACTGCTGCGGGTGAACCTACTGTCGATCTAAAAATAAAAATACATAAATTTCCATGTAATCGGAATAACGTTTGTAATTCTCCATGTAGTTGTCCATTTTTGGCACGCGTTAACAATATCAAATACCTTGGGGTATGGATTGATGATAAATTGAATTGAATTACACATGTAAATAACCAAGCTTCCCGATTTTTCACTTTGTAAAATATAATCCGCGAAATAATTCCATAAAATATCACAAAACAGCGCGTAAACAAACAATATGTCTGCCGGCTGGCACAAATCACAGAGAAAACCACAGAAAAGAGGAAGTATCTTATATCTCTATGAAGAAAACAATAACTATGGTACAAACGTCAAGTTAAGGCATCGCTAAACTAGGTAGCTCGCAGGTTTAATTTTAAGTCCTGATTTAGAATTGGATTAGCTTAAAACATCTTTAATCTGCGTTTATTAATAATGAAATCGGTTACTACTGTCCTAATCGTCGGACTATATTTATACCTGCTGTAATCTACGTTTATTAATAAGGATGTTGATGTTTATTATACGAAAGTTGCTATTTCGAGACAGCATCAGACCAAAAATTAAAGCGAATTGCACATAGCCCAATTCAGAAAGTTCTGGAATATTTGTGTTCGTTGCATTAAAGGCAACGTGCGAGGTCAGTTGTGGGCTCTTCTCACCACAAAAATATATGGCATTCATACTGTGATACTCTGAGATAACGTTTTAAACGAAAATTTTGACGTTTCTCCCCGTAAAATCTTGCATTTGCATATCACCCATTGAGATGACAGAAACACAACTTCTCTCTCTTACTCGTACCGTATTATATCAATGCATCCTCTTTAGGAATATCTCGATCGGCTGCGTTATCCCTCTGGTTATTCTGTGGGTAACATCAATATCTCAGGATACTTACATTGAGTAAGTATCCTGATATCTTGATGCAACGGTTTTACAAACATTTTGTCCGGTGCTCTGTTTGGTCATGGTCACCGCATTAGAAAGGGACACTCTACCAACGAGAGCCCTCTCGTGCGGACCAGTTTTTGCACCATAGTGCACTGGTAGTATGTATAAGTATAAGGTCTTTGGTTGTTCCAAATAAATTTTAGGGTTGCCGCAGGTTGCCGTATCTCAATATGAAAATTGCTATAGGTACTTCAGTCATTCCCTTGAAGTAGGTACCTATGGTATTTTTTATATTACATATAATACAAAAACGGGCTGATATTTAAGTTTTAATACTAAATTAAACTTACAAAAATGTAAGCATGGTTTTAAACAGTTCCTATAAAGTGTAAATAGACAAAAATCATATGTTATTTTCTGCGACGAACTGTTACACCTAATATATTGCTGACCTAGGCCCGAATCCCTCACAAACCTATTTACGCGGTGTCAGCAGTATTTTTCTCTATATAAACGGTGGCTTCCAAAATTAAGTGTTCAGATTTATTGTGATAACTCCAGGAGTCACCAGACTCAGTACCAGTATACCCTTCAGGTTTAACCTCTGTCCAAATTAGTAGTTAAAAGTGATTTGCGGGAACTTCAAAAGTCAAGTGTATATTAATAATTTTATTTTTTTATAAAATAAATGTGTGTGTGTCCATAAGTTGTTTTTTTTTAAGACAACTGAATAGGTCCACACAACATTTTGGTGTCAGAATTAAATGGGATCTAGTCCCTTGGCCGCCCTACCTGACGAGGTCGTCCTACTGCACGAGAGTGGCTGAGACCCATTTCTTTGGTTTCGCCGCGCTGGTCATCGCCTGCATACTGCCGCCCTGCTCTTCACGAGGACCGGTTGCACCCTGCTGCGCTGGCCATATTGACTTAAAGAAGACGAAGTACTGCCCGTGCTGAGGCTCTCTGCCTGGCACTGCACCTCTACCTGCACCACCACTACTGCCGGAGTTCCACCATACCCGGGGTTTACTACCCGAGTACCATATTGAACCAACATTTCCTGCTGCCAGGTTCTACATAGTCTGGTTCTCAACCAGCCACTGAGCCAAGCTGCCTGCTGTCGAGCTGAAACACTTGGTTCACTACCGAGTACCAAGCCGATAGCCTAGTTGAAGACCCAGGAGTCGCAGCCGAGCCAAGGTGAATAACCGCTAGCGCCGGCCGCACGCGCCACAAAACGCTGACGCGCAGGAACGTGTTGAATGTCGACCTACATACTGCCGCTGACTTTCCTGTAAGTGGTAAATTCTAATACAATATCTTATTATTATTATATTGCTATTTCGTGTACTTATAGTGTATTATCATTGCAAATATGGCTCTTCCTAACAACTCTAACAAACTTTACAAAGCAGAGGTGTCGGAAGAAATTCAGTTTAATATTTTAATGAAATTTATTAAACCATTTAACGGAGACCGACATAAGCTATCACCGTTCATTAAAAACTGCGATAATGCGATTAATTAAGCATCATCTTCGCAAACGGATTTGCTTTTTAAATTTATTATATCTCAATTAGAAGGCAAAGCCGAGTTGGCATGTTCGCTTAAAGTCTTTGAAAATTGGTCAGAATTGAAACTGTTTTTGAAGTCTACCTTTGGAGAGACCAAACACAGGGACCACCTGTTATTGGACCTCCAAAACTGTAAGCCCAAGTCTTCAGAAACCGTTTCGCAGTACAGCATGCGATTAGAAACTTGTCTGACTCGTTTACAAACTGACATTGCCCATTCAACCCGAGATCCGAGCGAAATGAAAGGTCGCATTGCCAACACTGAAGACCTAGCCTTACACACCTTTCTGTTAAGTCTTCCGAGCCATATCTCCACCATCGTAAGATGTCGTAACCCTTCGAATTTACACGAAGCTATAGATCTAGCCATCCAAGAAGAAAAGTTACATAACTATATGCAATCTTCGTCAAGGACTACTGAACCAAGTTCTCATAAATGCAGGACTTGTGGTAAAACAGGACATTCCGAAAGGAGTTGCTTCCTGAACAGGCGTCCTATTCACTCTATACCTGAACCGCAGCAAAGGCCGTCGACTTCTACTATACCACAAGCTCCGCATTCTAATACTATTATTTGTAGATATTGTAAAAATATTGGCCACGATATATCTCAGTGTCGTAAGCGCCAATATAACAATAATGCACGCCTACAAGGCAAACCAAACATTCCTAAGTCTAATAATAGGGTTCATTTTGACGATGAAATGTCTGACTCCGAATCTGATCATAATTTAAACTTCCGGTTCAACGTCGTACGGAATCTTCTACACAAACCGACGTTATTTTCGATAAATTACATGGTTTTATTTCTATGTCCTCTGTGTCTGCTAAAACGAATAAACATATTTCTTTCAGAGATGATTACTTTAATCAATCCTATGCTAAATCGACTCAATCGTATACAGAACCGACTCAATCCTTTGCTAAGCCGACTCAATCCTTTGCTAAACCGACTCAATCTTATTCTAGCCTGACTCAATCGTTTATTAAATCGACTCGATCGAATACTAAGCCGACTCAATCTTATTCTAGCCTGACTCAATCCTTGACCAAACCGACTCAATCCTATACTAATGTAACTCAATCCAATACTAAGCCGGCTCAATCTTATGCTAGACTGTCTCAATCCTATACTAAACCGACTCTATCTTATGGTTCGACCACTACTAAGTTGACTCCATCTACTAAATCGTCTCTATCGTCTCAATCTCTGTCTCTATCGACTCAATCCCTGTCTCAATCGCCTCTATCGACTCAACCGACTCAATCGACTCAATCGCCTCAATCCTTAAACCAATTGTCTCTATCAAACCAATCGTCTCTATCGTCTCAATCTCTGTCTCTATCGTCTCAATCCCTGCCTCAATCGTCTCTATTTACTCAATCGACTCAATCGACTCAATCGACTCAATCGACTCAATCGACTCAATCGCCTCAATCCTTAAACCAGTTGTCTCTATCTAATCAATCGTCTCTATCGACTCAATCGTGTTCATCGACTCAATCGCCTCAATCCTTAACTCAATCGTCTCTACCGATTCAATTGTCACCATCGACTCAATCGTCTCCATCGGCTCAACCCCTGAATCACTCGTCTCTATCGACTCAACCGTCTCTATCGACTCAATCGCCTCTATTGACTCAATCTCAGACTCCATCGTCTCAACCAACTCAATCTCCAGTTCAATTGTCTCAATCCCTAACTCAACCACTTCAATCGTCTCACAGAACTCAAACAACTCAATCACTACGAAAATCTTCAAATAAATCAAAGGCAAAGTATTCAAGTTCAAAGCGTCAACATTCTAAAAAATCAGACGCAACTCCTAAGCCCGAATGTGAAAATCACTACCAAACTGTTTATGAAATTAACTATAATAATAAAATTCATTTGCCTCATGTTTATGTCAAATCTTGCTATGCAGATAAGCAACTAGTGCTCCTTGTTGACTCTGGTGCTGCTATATCACTGCTAAAAGAATCTTCTCTACAAACTATGCCTGAACTAGAATCAAAGAAGATCAAGTTCAAAGGCATCGATAAGAACTCCGAATATACCGAAAGCTTTGGTCAATTTAAATTTGATATTGCCTTCTCAGATCACACTATGCTTGCTGATTTTAATCTTATACCAGACTCTGTTGAAATAAACTTCGATGGAATCATTGGCAATGACTTTCTAAAATCGAAAAATGCTACCATCGACTATGAATCAAGTCTTCTCAAAATAGGAGAATATAGTCTACCCATTCATTTTACTAAACCAGAATATAACATACCTGCACGTTCTGAAACGATTATTGAATGCAACATTGCTAACCCTAAAGTCTCAATCGGTTTTATAGATAAATTTGAAATACAAACAGGCGTTTTTGTATCGAGTTGCCTTGTCTCTGTTAAACCCAATCCATCTTGACGGTGACCTCTTGACTCATACTAACACTTTGGAACATTCAATCAAAACTACTAGTTCACAACCAATCCAGACTAAGACTTATAGATACCCTGAAGTTCATAAAGACGAAGTCAACAAGCAAATATCTAAAATGCTTGAACAGAAAATTATCCAGCCTTCTAATTCTCCCTGGTCTTCTCCCATTTGGGTAGTTCCAAAGAAGCAAGATGCTTCTGGCCAAAAGAAATGGCGTATTGTCATTGACTATAGGAAGCTCAATGACATTACAATAGGTGATGCATATCCTATCCCGAATATAACTGAAATCCTTGACCAACTGGGACACAGCAAGTACTTCTCAACCCTCGATTTAGCTTCTGGCTTCCACCAAATTAAAATGAGTGACGCTGACTCTGCCAAAACTGCTTTTTCTGTACCAAACGGACATTTTCAATATACCCGGATGCCTTTTGGATTAAAAAATGCCCCTGCAACCTTCCAAAGACTGATGAATACAGTCTTATCAGGTCTACAAGGCCTGCACTGCTTTATTTATCTTGATGACGTCATAATTTAAAGCCACGATCTGCCCTCTCACATAGAAAAACTCAGACTAGTCTTCAAAGCTCTCAAAGAGCATAATCTCAAATTGCAACCTGATAAGTGCGAGTTTTTACGTCGCGAAGTTGCTTATCTTGGTCATATCATCACTGATAAAGGTGTTTCTCCCAATCCAGACAAAGTCAAAGCTGTTGTCTCTTATCCTACTCCCAAGAATCCAAAAAATATTAAAGCTTTCCTCGGCCTAGTCGGCTATTATCGAAAATTCATTAAAGACTTTTCGAAAATTACAAAACCTTTAACTTCTCTTCTAAAGAAAGACGCTGAATTCATTTGGTCTGACGCTCAAACGCAAGCGTTTGAGACACTCAAATCCATATTAACTAATGCTCCTATCCTACAATACCCTGACTTTTCCAAGGAATTCATCCTTACTACCGATGCATCAAATTACGCTTTAGGCTGCGTCCTCTCGCAAGGCGAAATAGGAAAAGACCTTCCTATCGCATACGCATCTCGCACTCTAAATAGTGCTGAAGGAAACTACAGCACCACAGAAAAAGAACTATTAGGTATTATCTTCGGTGTCAAGACTTTCAGACCTTATCTTTAAGGCAGAAAGTTTAAAATTGTTACTGACCATCGTCCTCTCGTCTGGTTATTTAATTGCAAGGATCCCAGTAGTAAACTCGTCCGCTGGCGATTGAAACTGGAAGAATTCGATTATGAAATAATCTACAAACCAGGCAAAATAAACTCCAATGCCGATGGAATATCTCGCCCTCCTATTAACGCTATTGACGATCTTGACATTGACCTTACTGTAAACTTAACCTATGACTCTTTCCTCAAGTCCCGTTCTAGTCCGGTATTTTTAATCAATTTTGACACTCAAATCGTGGAACATAACCAAAGTCTTCTAAAGACTACATGTCCCACTATTGCTTACCCAAGCTCTATTGATCTTGATGAATCCAACTTTTATTGTGAAGACATTCTATCCTTCATAGATGACAAAGAAAGTTTTATGCAGTCGGAAAATATTAAAGTTTCGACGGCCAAAAACAAAACATTTTTCCATCTCTTTACAAAGGTTCACCACTTTGAATCTGCCTCTTACAAAGACGTGTTTGTAGTTCTGAAGGAATTACGCAATCAACTCATTATCTACTACCCTGACGTTAAAGAATTTGCAATATCTGACTTCGAAAACCCATTTGACAAACTGAAATTCCCTCTAATATATGAAATGATTGCCTACCTCTTTAATAAGACACAGATCAAAATAAATATTTACCATAACCAGATACTATACCCTACACCAACTGAAGTCCCAATCATACTTAAAGACAATCATGACACTCCAGTAGGTGGTCACGTTGGTACTGCTCGAATGTACAACAAATTAAAAGAACTCTATTTCTGGAAAAACATGAGATCTGAAATAGAATCTTATGTTAAGCATTGCTCCTACTGTCAACAGAACAAAGCTCTCCGATTAGCAAATCGAGCTCCAATGGAAATAACTTCTACATCCTATGAGCCTCTACAGCGGATAGCCACAGACATCGTAGGTCCTCTACCTGAATCTGGTCCGAAAAATTACAGATATATTGTTACTTTCCAAGACGACCTGACAAAATATTCAATGGCCTATCCCATCACACAATCGACAGCTGAACAGACATCTAACTGTCTCATCAAATTCATTTCTCACTTCGGTATTCCCAAAACGTTACTCTCCGACCAAGGTGTTCATTTCATAGCCGAAGTCTACAAACAAATTACTGCTTTATTTAAGATCAAACATCTCTTTTCTACTCCATACCATCCCCAAACGAATGGTGCTCTTGAAAGAAGCCATTCTACTCTAAAAGAGTATCTCAAATCCTATGTCAACGAGAGTCAAAACGATTGGCACAAGTATCTTCCCACAGCATTAGTTTCATATAACTCATGTGTCCATTCATCAACTAACTTCACTCCTCATGAGTTACTCTTCGGCTGTAAGCCCCACATTCCAAGTTCTATCTATGACATCTCCCCTGACGTTACATACCCTGACTACATAAGAAACCTCAAACATAAGCTTACCATGACGCATAAACTAGCTCGTGAAAATCTTCTTCGTAGTAAAGAAAGGTCAAAAGTATACTATGACAAACGGTCTCGAACCGTATCTTACGATGTTGGAGAAATGGTTTACGTGAAATGCCATCACAGATTGCGTAAGGCTTTGTCACCCATCTGGAAAGGCCCATATCAAATAATCAAAGTTCACAGCAATCATAATGTCACAGTCCTCATTAATAGAAAACATGTTCGCTACCATTTCGACGAAGTCAAACTTGCTTATCATTCTGTTCCAGGGCCATCGTGCCAGGAATAACAGTCATGGCCCTCTCCATACCAAATCTTACCACACCAATCATCAACAGTCCCGGTATCTACTATGATCCTATTGGCACAGTCAAGTTCTACAATGATTTCTACAATATCTTAACATTTTCTGATATATCATATTTCAATCCGCACATCAACAATCTTAAACTAATCCTAGATCATTCTAAAACTATTTGCTCTAACTATCCTTCTTACCAAATGCGCATAGACTGTAACAATGTCCTAGCTCCTCTAGAAATCATGCTTACCAATGTCAATAACAACTTCCATTCACTATCTCATTTAACATCAACTAACACTTCTAGATTTAAAAGAACCGCCTGGTTTGGCTTCGGCGGTCCTATTTTAAAGCAACTGTTTGGATCCTTGGACGAAGACGACGCCAAGGCATTCACAGACGCAATAAATAATGTCCAAGATGACCAACGACATTTAGCTGGTCTTATGAAAAATAATATCCATGTCATATCTTCTACCATTACTACATTTAACCAAACCATAAAGCGACTTAATGATAATGAAATGCATCTTAACGAAAACATGGAAAAACTTAATAAAATCCTAGAAACTATATCCGATAGTACTAACCGTCTAGAGGTAAATACTCACCTAGCTATAACTTTCAGCGCTCTTGAAAGTTCTCTGATGATTCTTAACTCTAATATTAAAGATCTAATTGACTCTATCTTATTTGGTAAAATTAATATCGTTCATCCTTCTATTCTAAGTCCCATTCAACTTTTTCATATCTTCTAACGTCTATGTTCATCCTAACTTTCCAATCCCAATTTCCATTAATAATATTCACACGCTTTTAGACATCGCAGGCGTCGCATCTTTTGTGAACGATGATAAATTAGTATTTGTAATTTAAATTCCTTTAGTTTCATTAACTGAATACAATCTTCTTCACCTTTATGCTCTACCAACTCCTCATGACATAAATAAGCCGAACTCATTTGCAATGATAACACCAAGTTCTAAATATTTAGCAATAACTAATGATAAGCTATTGTATTCTCCGCTGGACAACCTAAGTGAGTGCAAAGTGATACCAAACGAATACTATTTGTGCATAATGAAAAATATATATTCAAGTGTGTCTAATGAAATGTGCGAAGTGACAATTTTAACGGAACACATAAATACTATTCCTAGTTCGTGTAATTTTAAGATAGTAATAGGTAACATTGATATCTGGCAGGAGATAAGTAATAACAGATGGCTCTATGTTCAGTCAGATATCACCAAAATAACTTCTAAATGTACAGATTCCATTAATGATTATGATATCGTTGGTTCTGGAATCCTTTCAATTCCTAAAAACTGTAAAGTTTATCATAAACTATTACAGTTTATTCCATCACGCGAATACGAAGTCCAAATTCATTTACCGACACCTAATTTTAACATAATAGAAGATGACTGCTGCTCAAAAGAAAAACTCAATAAGAGCATCCATCTACTAACTCCTATTAAGCTATCCCAGATCAACCTTGATTCATTACAATATGCCTCTCATAACCTTGAGCAAAGTGTCGATGAATTAAATAAAATAGAGAACCAACCATACCATATTACTTATGGCTACTATTTTAGCATTTTAACAACTCTTCTTTCCGTCTCAGTATTTTCCTTTTTAATGTATAAGATGTATCGCTGTTTCTGTAATACTAGTGCCAAAAGTGGCTGTTGTGTTCAAATATACAACCACTGTAATACTAAATCTCACACTCGTGTTAAAAGCAAAACGAGCATCGAGATGTCAGATCTCGAACTAACTTCCGAATCATCATCTTCACCAAGAACTCTGAGGAGAAACCTTGATTTTAATTGATGTTTTATATTCCTATCTTAACGTTATTTTCTATATCTAATAAAGTTTCTAAATCCTAATTCTATGTCGTATTTCTATAATGTGCTACTTTATACACTAATATACTATACCTAATACTTAATAATTGTTAATTATGATAATACTAATTCTTTATACAATAACTTACTATTTTCTTAAGTAAAAAAAAAAAATCTAAATCTTTGCAAACTTCCTATTTTCCAAGTTCCTATTCTATGCAACTTTCTTAGTTTTAAATGTATAAGTTCTAACTTTATACAGTCACTTGTGTTTAAAATGATAACGTGAAATTTGATATTATTGTTTTATTTCTGCTAATGTGTGTTTTGATTATTGTTGTAGTTAAGTATAAATACCTAATGATAATTACTATGTTAACGACTCAATTGTTTTTAATGCTATTCCTATTTCCTAAATCTAATTCCTTTAAATATAAATTCTATTGTAAAGTCCTTGCATCTCACAAGTCCCTTACTATAACGTCTTAATGATTTCTTTATTACTATTTCTATAACTTATTTTCTACTCACATCCTATCCTTAATTTCGGATGTTCCGTTCTAAAGGAGGAAGGTGTTACACCTAATATATTGCTGACCTAGGCCCGAATCCCTCACAAACCTATTTACGCGGTGTCAGCAGTATTTTTCTCTATATAAACGGTGGCTTCCAAAATTAAGTGTTCAGATTTATTGTGATAACTCCAGGAGTCACCAGACTCAGTACCAGTATACCCTTCAGGTGGAACCTCTGTCCAAATTAGTAGTTAAAAGTGAGTTGCGGGAACTTCAAAAGTCAAGTGTATATTAATAATTTTATTTTTTTATAAAATAAATGTGTGTGTGTCCATAAGTTGTTTTTTTTTAAGACAACTGAATAGGTCCACACAACAGAACGCACTGAATTTTTAATACATATTGAAAAACAAAGCAATAATTGCGGAAAAATATTATGTCTACGTGCATACGTACGTTTCTACGTGTACAAACTCTTTTAAGGTTTATACCTACGTGCCGTCTTGTTTCTTAGCTTATTTTGTTACTACTGATTAGGGGAACCTCAAGCCAAAAAGAGTCACTTATGCGTTCTGTAACACAAAGAAAGTTGGTTTTGTCAGCCATTCCCAATCCATTTGAGTCCCAATTTATACAAATTTGATATGGCTTTGAAATAGGTAGCTATCATTTGCCGTATTTTTGATGATTTACCCGCCCGAAAGCCGTGTAATACGCCAATTGCAACATCACTGCCAAAGAGGCTTTTTTAGTTTTTTTAATCAAAACTAATAATAAAAGAGGAAAGATTTGACTGTTCGTTTGTTAGCATTGAATAGGCTCTGAAACTATTAGACCAATTTGAAAAATTCTTGCACAATCAGAATCCAACATTACCCCTCCTGATGAACGTAGGCTTAAAAAAAATTCACATAAGTTAGGGATCCGTATGAAATCCTTGATAATGTAACACAAAGTGCAATAAAATACCAAAATAATCGCTAAATCGCGTACGCTGCGGAAATTATTGAAAATATAGCAAAGTTATGTACTACAATTTTATAGAATATATCAATATCTATAAAAAAGTCCGGAATACTATAAGTCTAACTATTACAGTTATGTCACAATAACTGCATTTTTATTATTGTTAAATACCCGTGTGATGCCGGGGCGCCGGGCGGACCGCTAGTTAATTATATTCTATCTGGTCTACCCAGTATACAAAGTTACTTTATGATCTACCCCATAAAGTAGGTAACTTTGTGTAAACGTCTACCCGTCGTCTGTGTTCTGTGGTTCTGACCGGTTCTGTTGTTATGTTTACTTTGAAAATTTTAATAAATCTCAATTGTCATGTGCTTTTTATTACTTAAGTTTTATATTTTACTGGGATGAATTCAATATACTTAATAAAAGCGATGTATGCTCCACACTGATCAGAAACATTTAAGTCACCTTAAAATCTATCAATTATGAAGGAGGGAAAGCAAAAGTTCAAAGTTCTAAAGGACAAGGTTTCTCAAGAAACCCTAGAAGCTATCAAATACATGGGGTTTAAACATATGACGGATATTCAGAGCGAAGTATTGCCCACTGCAATAGATGGAGCAGACATAGTGGCGACTGCAAAAACTGGTTCTGGTAAAACATTGGCATTTCTGATACCTGCTGTAGAAATTGCTGTTAAAAACATTGGTAAAGGACTAAGAGGTAGGAAAAATTTATAATTTTGGTTTACAGCTTATTTTCTAAGTCAGATGTTCTTTGAGCAAGTGAATGTCTCATTCATTGATGAAGTCATGGTCTGGGCTTAAAATCATTTACATACAAACAAACAAAATCATATAAGTTACTAAGCCTTAATAAGTATCAAGTTTTAACAGATATAGGCACTCTTCAATTGGGAGGACTACTACAGTACACTACTTAGGTGGATCGCTATATTGATTAAATCTATAATAACATCCCTAAATAAATTATAAAACATCTTTTTACTGTTCAGTAATGTCAAACTTACCTAAACTGTGCATTAATTAACCAATAATGGTTATGTACCTGGTTTATTTATATGCTGTATAAGTCATATTACAGTGTTTAGTAAATAAGAAAAAAATTACCCCCAAAATCTCTCTATAAACTACTAAAAGACTACTAGAAGAATGACTATAACTTGCATCTAAGGATGTTTCCAATGCGGCATTAGAAGTATCATATGATTAGGCAGAGAAAGAAACTTTGCTGTTGTGAGTTGCTACTTTGGATTTAATTAAATCAATTAATAACATATGGAATCAATAAAATTATCAGATTGTTACTACACTGATACTTAGACATACATATAATGTTTATTAATAATTAATAATAAACATTAAACAGTCAAGGATCTTTTAAGTAATCATTGCTGAAGGGGTTCCTCCGTTGGACCCTGTCTGTTAAGGAACTGTGTGAATATTATATGTTGCCAGCATTTTTGAGCATTATTTAGCTAAGTTTATGTGTTTTTGCTTTAACTTGGGTCTCAATTTCTATGTTATGGCAATAGTACAATAGACAAGCCACATCATGCTATAATTATTATTTTGACAGACGTTATCCTAAGGGATTAAAATATTCAAAGAAATCTATGTATTCTGATTACTGTTTCTCTGATCAGTATGCAAACTGATTTGGTTCATGAATTTAGGGTACATTTTAGACGAATGCCCCCATACAAAATGCAGCTTCAATCTCATTTTAATAATAGCGAATAAAACTCAATAATTTTTTACCTACGTAATCACTATCCTAATATCTAGGTTTGTGGTACATCAGATTTTCATTAACTTATACAGTTTTGAAATTACACTAGCTCTAAAACTCGTAATTTTAGATAAAAGAAAGACCCAACTTTAATCACCTCTTTCAAGAAAAATAAGCATGTTTTTAATATATCTATTGCACCACAAACATGGGCAATATAATGAACTTTCTATAATGGGAAGTTATTTATACTTCTTAGTCGGCATCTTCATTACTGAAGGTCGTGTCTAGTCTGATTTGACAAATTTATACATGTGTACTATATTTTTTTAATAATTCTGGAGCTACGAATAACTCGCTCAATATCCTAAAAACGAGTGCTATATACTAAATGCTATATACAAAAATTTGTAATTATTAGTCCAAAAAAAGGATTTGAGCCGGAAACGATAGGTCTAATTTTGTTAATAACAAAATGAGTTTATTAATATGTTTACGCTTTGGCTGGCCGGTATATGTCCTTAATAAGGGCAGGTCATATCAATTTACATACTTTCATGATATTGTTGATAAAATATATTTAAGATAAATAAAAAAACATGTAATAGAGCTCTAAAGGTTTTGAAACTTTGAAGTACTGAAGAGCTGCTGCTGAGATAGAGACAATCTTTATCTTACAAAAGTGTGCAATTCAAGCCATATATGAAATGGATCCTAGGGAATCTCTAAGGGATCTTTTTAAAAAATTGATATTTTAACTTTACCGAGTCTGTATATATTTGAAAATATTATGTATGCTTGCCTCTGCCAAGTTATTACCTGTCTCCTACGTAATTTAAGCAAATGTTGTAATGATTGTATTATATTGTACATAACACATTGTAAAAAGACGTTTAAAAAAATGGCCCTGAGTTTCTTGCCCCTTCTTCTCGCAGTGGCTCTATAAATTTTTTTGCTGAATGTGGCAATACAATGTATAATATTTCAATATTAAAATTTGTAATTGACCTTCATAAGAGTGTCCTAGACGCCTAAATTGAATAAATGATTTTGAATTTGAATAAGCATGATCCAACAAAAAAATATTTTAATGCATTTTCACTTAGGAAGTTGCTCAATACTTTTAAATAAAAAATCATATTATTATTAAGTTCTTCTAATAATGGGTCTGACAAACGTTTTTTACTTTACATGCCAAATAAATCTACAAAAAATTACGAGAAAAACGGTGTTTTTACTATTTTCATATCTTAAAAAATGGCTGAGATAAACAATCAAAGTGCGTATTTCCAGCCGAAGGTTTTTTTAAAACGCAGGCGGGCACTCACTAGCCGATGACGTCACAGCCCGGGTCATTCAACAGTCGCGCTCTCTTTCGCACGCCGCTGCGCAGTTAAAATCAAAATTATAAAGTTATATGCGGTAAAATGGACAAAAACCCACTTTATAGTGCCTCAGTGCTTCAATTCAACAGTTAAAACACCCGACAAACTCTTTTTTTATGTGCCTGAGGACCTAAAAATGAGGAAAAAATGGATGACAGCCATTTGAAGACTTGCTTCCATTAAGTGCTTTCACCACAAATACACTTGCAAATTTTTGAAAAAAATTGTATTTGATTTTTTTTTTTACTTTTCTAATTATTCATGTTATGTTATAAATAATAGCAAAAACACAAAATTCTTAAAAGAATGACGTTTTGGTTCAAATCACAAATCAGGCAGTCTTCAGACTGTAAAAATGTAGTGCTACTGCTGCTTGAAGCAGGCAAGACTGATACACACACGCAACATTAACTCGTACAACACTGTGTTGTACAATCTAAAGAGTGCATAGTACAATAAAATGTGAAAAATCTATCCTGCAGTTTTTAAGACACAAAGAAATGTGTTAGGGCAGACAGGAGCAAAAAGACCTGTCAATGTTCGAAAAATTTAATTAACTCTCGTTGCCATGCTACTTGAAGCATGTATAGTATATGTAAAATTAAATTGTATAAATTAAATATAATAATTTTATGTAAAGGGTCCGAGAATGGATTCACCGTGCGGGTGACGGGTCCATAGCGTTGCTGAGGAAGAGGCTAGAGGGGCCTATGACTGGCAACCCAGGGGTGCGTTCTTATTTGTCGTCCGACGACGTCCGACGACGCCCCGAGCGTTTTTATATGCCCGGAGCGATCGTCCGATGATCTTCCGGAGCGTTCTTATTATCTTATATCTACATAATTGTAAATACATTTCTTCTGAGTCAGTGAAACATTTTAAGTAGTGTTCTTGATACAGATATGATACAGAGCCGTTCTTAAAAGGCGGACGAAGAGCGTCGCTCTGCTTGGAGCGATCATCCGTCGTCGGACGACATATAAGAACGCACCCCTGGAGTAGGGTTAAGAGGCCTCTTTACAATGCATCAACGCCCCCCCTTCCCGCTTGTGCCTCCTCCGTAAGATCCTACTAATACCGCCTTAGATACACGTTCTAGGATGGAAGTTACGGTTGTTCTTGGCAAGCCGAGGTCTTTAAGTAGGTTATATAGGGATTTCGCTTGTACCTATACCCCTTGCTCCAACTTCTACAGCATATCATTTAACCACATAACCGTTTTTGGTTAATTCATTTGTTAGGTCGTAATATTTGTTTGTTTTTAATGTGTGGTCTTTAGGTATGTTTGTTTCCCACGGCACAGTAACTTCTATAAGTACTATTCGTTTTAGATTTTTTGAGTATAGAAATATGTCTGGTCTGGAAGATGAAACACCAACATCCTCAGGAATTTTGTAGTGTTTTTCATACGTGTCCATCAAAAGAGTCCAATCGGGAGCTGAGCGCCTAAGATAGAGTAAGGCTTGGATTTAGATTTTGTAGATGACCCTTCTTTTACGAAATCGACGTGTCGTTTGTTCGTGGTCAAACCTTTTTTTGCTCTACCTAGCTACCGAGAGACTCGCCGCTTCTTGTATGATTTCGAGGACTGTATCATGGCGACGTGAATAATGACCCCTATTAAGGAGCACCTTGCAGCCTACCAATAAGTGCCTTGCTGTACCTATCGCCTCCCGACAAATACCGCAAGACTTTTTGGTGGCTTTTCCCCATCTTACTAAGTTACTTTGGTCAGGTCATCTAAAAGGCGTTTAGATAAAATTTTAGTAAGGCAGGTGGCCAATCGTATATCAAGGTACGCCACGTTAACGCCAGAGGGATACAAAATTGACCTATAGTTAGCCATTCGCTTTGCATTTCTAAGCTCATTGCATACACTTTATAGCTATCATTTTCGTCTCGTTGTAGAAAAGATTTTACAATGTCTTTATCCTCAACTTTCTTTTCCGATCCAAAACCCGCTTTGCTAGACTGTGCATATCATAAATTGTTTGTGGAATTGAAATCTCGAATCAAGGTCGGAGGCACTTTTGTCTTTTGGGAGAGACGCGACTATATCGTCTCGAGATTTTAATAAGACATGCGTTTTGGTAACTCTGAGGTGTTTATAGAGCTCCAATGGTTTCTTTAATTTCATCCCAAAATTAGTTTGATCCCTAAATAAATTAGATGGATCTGCCGAAAGTACATTCCAGCTTTGTTAAAAGAGATTTAGTAATGTTGTATACTAAAAAAGGCCAATTCAGACGTGATGTTAAGGACCTAGTTGTCATATATCCAAGCTTTTTTAATGTTACTTATTGGTTGTTGGTCCACCATACCTACTAAGGTCTGTTAGAAAGCTATCGACAACTGCGTCTAGAGATGGTGTGCGCATTAATAACAAAAACTTACCCGACTTATTGCAAAATCAAAAAAATCTTTATATATTAATTTTCTGCCAAGGACATCACGATGGATGGTTGTAAAAATATTGGGTAGATGAAAAAAACTCTTCACACTATTCAGGTAGGTGGTAAACAACAGAAAGTTTTATGTGTAGGTAATGCTATGCCATATGCCAGCCTTCAATATATGCTTTCAGGTTGTATGCATTACCCCAGCAAGAAAATCACTTCTGGAATAAATTGAGTTCTACAAATAATTAGTGCCTTATACGCTGTAAATGTGCACCAAATAATAAATTTGTGCACTTTGCCGTTTTGTTAAAAAAAAGGAAAAACCAATTCTGCTGGAGTAACGTTGTTCCAGCAGGAAAATTTTAATCTAATGATCGGAAAGAAAAATTAAGTATACGGACAGATAGCTTATATTTGTGCATAAATGTGCGCCAAAAATTAAATTTGTGCGTCGTAAGGTTTTCGAGATATTTCATTTCCTGCTGGAGTAACGTTTAGCATAATCCATTTTCTCGAAAACCAATAATTGTGCGATCTTACAATAAAAGTATATTTGTAGCTCTTAATTTGTGCTTATTTGTGACACCATTAGGTTTTCAAAAATCTGTACCATTTTTACGTAATTATGCAATTACGAAAATATAAAAAATATGTCTAGCGCTAAAACGAACAAACGGTTGTACTCACTAAAAACGGTATTTGGTTCGTCTTGTAATTCCATTCATAAAAAGTAAACTTATTAGACAAAATATACACACATTTATCAACAATATCAATATATGTCGCAACCGACAGTGTCATAATTAGACATCAAAATGCAAGAAATAGAATTTACTCAACATGTTTCAGTGTTAACCAAAAATTAGTGCGTGTAATGAAAAATATATACTGAAAATTTCAGCTTCATATGTAAAGTATTAAAGAAGATTTGAACAAAAAACTAAAACGAAGCGAGATTACTGGTTATCCGATCAAATTCGAAAGATAGCAAAAAAGCGATGGTTTCATACATATTGATGATCTTCTTAACTTTGCTGAAGTAACAGGTGTACACATATTGTGCCTGGGTACATTGTGGCATAACACAGTTAAGGGAAATTATGTAACTGCTTTTTATATTGAGTTTATATAAAAGGTTTTTTTTATACGTAAGTACCGTGGTGTATCTAGTTATTTGTAGTTTACACAATAAAGAGTAGTACAAATTTATTCGGGTTACATTACTGCATAAAACATTTTTATGAAATTAATGTATTTTTGGTATATTAATTGAGTTGTTTTTCATTAGTTGCTAGTCCAAAGACAAATTGTTATTAGCTTTACGATTGTTAGATGATGCAATTAGTTAATCATATCACAGAATAAATAATAGTACATAGTTGTTATTGCTTCGTAGGTACATTCATTAAATTATCAACCATCTGTTCAACTTACCTATACCTACGATTGCAACGAAGAAGTAGGCTGAAGTTCGCACAGCTATAAAATCATGGGAAACAGACTGATTGATATAGCACGGTAATTTTATCTATACAGTATTTCAACTTCATAGAAACGGACGAAACCTACGCGCGTCGATCTCAGCCCGCGCTCAGTGCGCAGACAGTCGCGACTGCGTCGCAGTGCCGAATGGACGGTGTGTAATTTTCTTTAACGAAAAATAAGTTCATGTACATACTTAATATGACGAATAGGATAGATTGTGCTGTTTTTGTTGAATGATTTCGTCAATAACGCATCCAGAAATAACTTGTTTTAGATTACGTGGAAACTCTGAAAGGTAAGACTATAAAATAAATTTACTTACTGGTAGGTAGGTTACCTATAATTAATTAAAAAAATAAATAGAAAGAATGTAAGCATACACCTGCATTTTCATTTAATATCTTATAAGTTGCCTGAGCGTAGGAATATACAATAAAAAATATTTCGTCAAAATAAAAATCTAAACAATACCTATTATAAAAATATACACAAATTCCTCTTTAAGTATTTTATGTGTGACTGTACGGACAAGAGCTTCCATTAATACTACTTATTAAAGAAGACCATCAATATGTATGAAACCGCCGCTTTTTTGCTATCTTTCGAATTTGGTCGGATAACCAGAAATCTCGCTGTTGCTTTAGGTTTTTGTTCATATCTTCTTTAATACTTTACCTATGAAGCTGAAATTTTCAGTATATATTTTTCATTAAACGCACTAATTTTTGGTTAACACTGAAACATGTTGAGTTAATTCTATTTCTTGCATTTTGATATCTAACTATGACACTGTCGGTTGCGACATATATTGATATTATTGATAAATGTGTGTATATTTTGTCTAATAAGTTTACTTTTTATGAATGGAATTACAAGACGAACCAAATACCGTTTTTAGTGAGTACAACCGTTTGTTCGTTTTAGTGCTAGACATATTTTTTTTATTTTCGTAATTGCATAATTACATAAAAATGGTACCAAATTTTGAAAACCTAATGGTGTCACAAATAAGCACAAATTAAGAGCTACTAATATACTTTTATTGTAAGATCGCACAATTATTGGTTTTCGAGAAAATGGATTTTGCTAAACGTTACTCCAGCAGGAAATGAAATATCTCGAAAACCTTACGACGCACAAATTTAATTTTTGGCGCACATTTATGCACAAATATAAGCTATCTGTCCATATACTTAATTTTTCTTTCCGATCATTAGATTAAAATTTTCCTGCTGGAACAACGTTACTCCAGCAGAATTAGTTTTTCCTTTTTTTTAACAAAACGGCAAAGTGCACAAATTTATTATTTGGTGCACATTTACAGTGTATAAGGCACTAATTAATTGTAGAACTCAATTTATTCCAGAAGTGATTTTCTTGCTGGGGTAATGCATACTTCAGGTTAACTTTACCCGGATGCCAAATTGACACACATTTTGAGCCATACAGAGGCCTGCCACCGATCACTCTCTTTTTCGTTTGTTTTTTCTCTATCCACGCGACATTGGCCAAATTGTGGCAAGACCGCAGAAGCCACATTAAGAAGTTGAAGTTGAAGTTAGTTCTGCTATCAGTCAGCCAAGTCAAATCAACAACGCCACCCAAACCAGCAGCCAAGCCAAACCGGCTAATTAACATGTACCACCATGTTGCTAATAACAATACAGTATCTTCTTATATGTAGTGACTAGTGACATCATACCGTTTTAGACAGTGTTATTATGGTAGGGGTAAAATATTCGAATAGGCCTAAAACTCAAATTAGCGGGCATTATGTACTTAGCAATAAGAACTCTATCCATTAGTTACAAGAAATAAATGTTGTAGAATATCTATGAATAGAATATTTCTGTTATGCATGCTTGGCTCAAAGATAAGTTTGGCATCTTTTGCCTCCTGGGGTTTCTCACCGGATAGAGCCAGATCATAACCGAACAATATGGAACTTCGCACCAAAAGTAGCAGTCACCGGTGGCGTCAGGCTGCCTTTGATATGCAAATATGCATAATTTTATATCAAATTTCACTAATATCTACGCAATATACCTATGATGCCCCACCAACCAAAATACAAGTCTTTTTTGTCTTTTTATGCCTGATAGGTTAGCCTATGACTACAATCTCATATGACGGTTAGTGATGATGTGGTCGAAAATGTTCTTCAGGCTAACCTAGAATTACTTCCTCTCAAGGACAGCCGCCGGAACACACCGCTGGGTGCTTGGAGACATATTTTCTACTTAAGCGTAGCTAGCGAGGCGGACATTCCCCAAATGCCCTACCAATGCTATAACGACTTTCGTCCTAAGATAACAACCGAAACCGACGGCTTAACGTGCCCTCCGCAGCGCGGAAGCGCTCAATAGTTATGTCACTGTCGGTCACCCATCCAACTCATGACCGCGGCAGAAGTTGCTTAACTTTGAGGATCGGTAAGAAAAAAACTTCGCTACCAGCGCTTCTAAGTGTTGTCAAGCCAAGTGCTTCCGAGTCTTGTTCTGTCCCAAGCAACCAAACGAAAAAATGTTGAATAGACGTCTTTATGTGAGACTTTGATATTATATTTGTTGCACATCTGCGTTTAGTGATATGAAAATTCGCAGTAGTGTTAAAGTGTAGACATAAGAACTTGGATGTCTTGGAGTACAATGTCAAGTAAAACGAGGATCTGTAATGGACAGTTGTGACCACTCACCATCAAAAAATATTTTCTAGATTTTTTACTTGAGTTTGGCAACTGTACTTGGAAGCCAGATTAAATTCTAGGTTAAGCTTGCTTACCATCTTCAACAATACATGATCACTTATCATTAAATAGGATATAATCAAAAGCTAACTTATCAGGAATAAAAAAAAACTTGTTTCACAGGAACATGCTGTATTGTTATTTCACCAACAAGAGAGCTTGCTACACAAACATACACTGTGTTACAAGAGCTTATCTGTAACCACAAGAAGTTATCATCAGCTTTAGTCATAGGTGGCGAGAGCAGAAGGATACAGAGCTCTGTACTTTCAGAAGGTAACATAATTTATGTATAATCACTGTATGTAATATTCATCTTCCTAATACACGCCTGTATTCCCCGAAGGTGTAGGCAGAGGTGTGTAAACAAGTAGGTTTTGGTCCCATGTAATAGGGGGCGAGCCTATTGCCATTCACCGGGCACAGTTTCACGGTCATACAAAATGTTTTCTATAACACACTGGACGAAACACAACATATTACGAATAATATGTTTACGCTAACAACATTTAAGACAGGAACACAAGAACATAATTATTGTGTGAAACCCTCGCAGGGCACTAAGGCACTTGTCCCACCGCTGCGCGCCGACGAGAAAACGAGTAACTATCGACTATTTTCTCGCTCAAGAAACGTACAATAGATATACATTCCATGTGAATAAGAGAGATGCATATACAAATAGTTGATCGCTGACTGTTCACACTGCCGGCGAGCACTCACTTCACTAGTTTGTTTTAACCGAGCTACACAACTATCGGAACTACGCACTCGCTTCCCGCGGCTCGCCAACTCGTTTCTAATTCTAGCTCTACTCGTTATTCGTTCATCGTTTCCGGTGAGACAACTGCCTAAGATGTTCAGCCCTGTTCTGCACACAACTATATCTGCCTTCAAATGATCTGCCAATTTACACTTCGATCCCCAAGCCGCCTGCCATGCGTGGCGACTGTAGTCACATCAATTTAAGATATTAATGATAAAAAAAACTTACATTCACGAAACGATAAAAGTATAGAACTATCCAATATACTACTTATATACCTACTTTATATAAATCTAGATTTAAATTTATGTGTTAGAATTAGTTTATTAATCAACTTAAAAAAATACGGAGGAAAGTTTTAAGTAATCACGTATATTTTTTTATGTTACTGGATCATGCAAATCCAGTAAAAAGTAACGCTTAAGCGTATCATTATGATTATTTTATGTTGAGCAGCATATATACTTTCAAATGAGTATTCTAGTAGTTCGTAAGTTACACTCAATTTACTTAACGTATATAATGCACACAACTCCCTACTTACATCCACGTGAGGAGTGGCATACTGCTCATTGGGCGCACTTTTCCCTTAGTCACTTTTAAGACACCCACGGGAAGAAATGGGGAGGTGACATAACTAACCCGGCACCCCAATTTTTTTGCATTAAATTTTTGCTACAAAATATTCACTGCACTATAATTCTATTTTTGGTAGGATTTTTAAATAACAAATAGGTTTTAAAAAATAACTGTTGAAGAGGTATGTGGTTTAGAATTTTATATAATCTCATTCGGTAATATTATAATTATGAAATGAAACACAGACTTTTATTGGCATATTTTATTTACATACTATGTTAACAAAATTAAAAAAATTAAATAAAAGAACATAACTATTGGACTACTTACTTTACTTCATCATAATACTTGCCCATAGATTTTCTCGCGCATAGGTTCCTACGCCTTCCTGCTTTAAATCCTGGAAATTATCGCTGGTTGTACATCCACTACCATTTGGTTCCGTGCCGTGCCATCAGTCAGCGCAAGGACTAAGAGAGTCAAAGTTGTTACTAGTATAACTAAACGCCCAATGAGCAGCAATATCATACTCAGACCAGTGCAAAAAATTGGCATGCTGTTTATTTTGCGCGTTGCTTCCCATAGCTGCAGTTTACGATCATCTAATCTATTAATAATGAAAATTAATAGGGCGGTTAGTGTGCTACATCATTGAGGCGCATAATGACGCACGCATTTAACAAGAGAAATGATTCTTTAATTCTTAAGCCATAATTATATATTGTATTGCACTGATTTGCACTTCATATATATAGGATTCTACGTCTTTTATTCAAAGATGGTAATGTAATTTGTAGATATCACAGTTTGTCTATTTATTTTTTATAAAATTGTGACGAACCAAGCATGAGTTCCACCTTATGTTATGTGGTAAGCTGTGCCTACAACAGATTCATGTCTTCGCACGTGACGCACTGCACTGTGCCCGACACCCTGAGACATACTGTTGTTAGGTCTCATGTGTCTGTAATTTTATTGGGTCTCATGGACTGCTGCCGGAACACACTGCTAGGTGCTTTGCGACAGATTTTCTACTTGACGGTGGTAGCTAGCCAGCCGAGCATTCGCAAAATTCCCTTCCAACATGCGATGAAACTGAAGCCGGCGGTAGGAATCGAACCTGCGCCACTGCAGTACATAGCTATTATTGGTTCAAAATTCTGCAATTATAAAGATTTACAATCACAGATTTTTTTAACCCATGATATCTGATATCTGACAAACTATTTAACAACCAGATATGATGTCGTAAATTCTCTTTGCATATGATTGAATATAAATAATATTTAATAAGGCCCTAATTCAGATCATTACATATAATTTCAGGTGTCCACATAGTGGTTTCAACACCCGGCCGACTTTTCGATCACATGAGAACAAAAGAGTTTGACTACAGAAATGTCTCTCTGCTAGTTTTAGATGAAGCTGATAAAATTTTTCAATATGGATTCGAGGAGGATGTGAAGCAAATTGTAAATAGACTGCCAAGTAAGACAACTTCTCCCTCAAAACTTAAGAAATAGTTGGTTTATAAAGAGTTTATACATGGAATGGGTAATGATTTTGCTGGGCACCCAGTAGGGCTGCCACTATGATGCAATATATCGCCGTTCGGCATTCAATACAGCTAATGTTAAACTGGATCACTTTACAGGAGTGAGAAAAAGCTGATTTTAGTACATTACTGCAGTATCCAGTAAGTAAGCCTTCCTGGCCAAGTATGAGTTAACCAGTTATATAGTAGTATTATATAGTACTTTTTGAAGCGCTCGTAGCCAAGTTTGCTTAGCCATTCTGAATCGATCAGCAAAGTTAAGAAACGTCCGCCGCGGTCATGACTTGGATGGGTGACCGCTGGTGACATTACTACTGAGCGCTTCCGTGCTTCGGAGGGCACGTTAAGCCGTCGGTTGTTGTCTTAGGATAGCAGTCGTTACAGCATGGTGGTAGGGCACTTTGCAAATGCCCGCCTGGCTAGCTGCCACCCTCAAGTTGAAAATCTGTCGCCAAGCACCTAACGGTGTGTTGCGGCAGCTGTCCTTGAGAGCCAGTAACTCTAGGTTAGTCTGAACAACATCCTCGACCACATCATCACTTACCATCAGGTGAGATAGTGGTCAAAGGCTAACCTATCAGGCATAAAAAAAAATATATACGAGGCCAGGATGGCTTTCTTACTGGTTGAGACTTGTATAATGCTTTTCTTAAAAAAGAAAGAAAGTTTAAACTTTCTTTCTTTTATTGCTACAATTGTGTTTTGTTAACAACAAAACACAATTGTAGCAATTGAATGTGAAATCTCGTCAGTCGTTGTTTTTGTTTTGTACTAAAAAGTTTGCGTTCAGTTTTGAACATTGTTCTATTTTTACATTACATTAATGTTTTAGTAAAAAAAAATGAAAATTATAATTTTTGAAACTACCATTTGTTTTTTATACCACTAAAGTGGCAAACAAGCATACGGCCCGCCTGATGGTAAGCAGTTACCGTAGCCTATGTACGCTTGCAACACCAGATGTATCACTCCATGTTAATTTTAGAATGGAAAGTTTTAATCCAACATGATTTATAAATTGATATTACTAAATACAAACATAAAATCCCACACTATACTTCTACAACATTACTTAGTACAAAACGCAAAGTGCATACTTTTTCTGTGTCGCGTTAAGTGTCACAGACTATAAAATGGCTATTTAAGGCTCCAAAAATATATCTATCTCATAAAATGTCAAACCAAAGAGAGATATATTTATTTGGAGCCTCCCTCTTATAACCATGTATCTGCATAAGAAGTGGAAAAAGCCTAAAACCCGAGATAGGGAAAATAATATATCTGTGTCTGGTACTATGTTTTTTTTTCTAAGCAGATCTATAGAGACAAGTAGGTCTTGTCCAGTAAGTAAATTCCATACTTACTTACTGGACAGTTGTGAATAAGTCTCCAGTTCACTTTCTGGATACTCTTTAGAGATGTTATAGCAACATTACATACCATTTTTGAAAAAACATTTATGATGTATGAAATGCACGCGTGCATTTCGCCAGCTTGGGCGAAAGCTCAGTCACACTGAAGTAAAAGAAGCACCAAAAATGTTTTTAGATTAGGTTAACAACAATAAAGGACCCTCTCACAACAAAAGATATAGATGAGCAGAGAACATTACTGCTGATAAATAAAACTGCTGACCTAACAAACGTTGTTTTGCCATATAGGCAAATAAAAATGAAAAAAAAAGTTTAATATACTTACCTATTCTCAGATCTACTGTATATACACACAAAATTTCATATTAATCGATAAAGCCGTTTCGGACAGTTTTGTTACACGAGAATTTTATATGTAATGTAATAAGGACCTAAGTAATGCCGTTTATGAGTTATGAGATTCGTGACATACAGACGAATTGACAGCATAGTCTGTTCAATAAGGCTCCGTTTTACCCATTGGGTATGGGACCCTAAAAAAGTTATATATACTGATAATAACAATGACTGTGTTTGTTGATCACAGAAAACAGACAAACAATGCTGTTCAGTGCTACACAATCTGAAAGGACGGATGCATTGGTCAAATCTGCCATGAAAGATAATACCAGGAGTATCAATACGGATGAAGACAACCTCAGGGCAACTGTCGATGGATTGAAACAAGGGTATATACCTGTTTTTTTCACCTACTAATTTAATATTTACTAGGTGGACTGGGGCCGTTCAAGTATTACATAAGCAGATTTATTACAATTATTTACCCTCCCATCCCCCTTGTCCGCAAAAGTAAGCAAAGCTCTTACCCCCTCCCCCCATGCTAAGATTTTTTTTTTAAATTAATGTATTGTTTTTTTAACATTATAATTATAATTTTAAAAATAAGAAAATAGATTTAGGATAGAGATTAGATTTTACTGATATGGTATTCAACATAGAGTACGAACTGTAATTCTTGCTCTCATTCTTCAACCATCGTAATGGGATGTAGCGTTATTGCAATCTCAACAATATTAAAATTATAAGGTTGCGTCATCATTTACAAGTTTAAAACCAATTGCAAAATTGGTCTTGTTTGTAGTACAACGCAAGTTGGACTATAGGTGTCGCTACAACCCATTACGATGGTTGAAGAATGAGAGCAAGAATTACAGTTATGAGTCATTGTGTCATGTTAGCTCAATTGGTTAGAGCATACCCCGGCTCAAGGGGTGGATGGACGCGGGTTCGAATCCCGCACATGACTATAATTTTTTCTCTCATAAATTTGTAATTTTGTAATGTAATTCGCTTAGCAGGCGTTATTGCAAACTCAACAATATTAAAATTAGTAAAATATTATATACAGAAAAAAAAATGATTTAAAATTTGATCCTAAATTAAAATTGGATAAATCAAGCTCGATCTTTACGAGGTTACTATGCTAGGTATGTAATAACCTTGCCACTTCCGAATATAATGTAACTGTAGGTACTTGATGGCGTTTTAATTATAAGTTGTCGATATATCATATGAAAAATTATTTTCACTAAGTAACGCTTGAATCAATTAGTTATTAAAACATTTCGATAGAAGTTTATACCATTTTCAGATATTCAACATGTGAGACTCAGTACAGACTATGGTGGCTTCACAAAATGCTAAAAAAGACGCAGGACTTCAAAGTGATGGTATTCTTTTCGAGCTGCAAATCTGTCGTCTTTCACCACGAATTCTTCAATACTTATGGTCAGACTTCAGTACTATGCATTCATGTAAGTATTTTATTTGTTATTGATAAATCAGAGCGAAACCTCGCATCTTAGTTTGCATGGCTCCAAAAGATAACTATGGTATAGTTATGGTTTCTTGATTATACTACCAGCCAACCAAACCCACATCAATATCCTCTTTTGCAGCGAACCACGAAACGGCTTAGAAGTGTAAAAGCTCTGTTGCTTGAAACGAGGTTAAACTTGAATATTTCAACCTCAATTTCTAACTAATCGTTTTTGTTAACAACCTTTCTGCCGAATTTTCTGACGATTGGTCCAACCAAACGAAAGTCAAGATCTAACAAACATACATAACACAACGCTCAAGGCGTATGCCATAGCGACTTTAAAACACAGCAACAGTGAAGACGTCCACTGTTGAGTAAAGACCTTGTACACTTTAGGAGGTTTTGCCATAATTTCTGCACTTGGCACGCATCTTAGAGATAGCAGTAGCCGCTGCTGCCCACATTATGGTATTATTCTCTTCGTCGATGCTTACGTCTCCCACAGAAAGATATGGGGAGAGGGAAGTTCAATTCTAGCGCTGCACCGCACGGGGAGACCTTATAACGCCAGAAACCCGGTCAACGACGAACATTAAATCTTTCATTAGAATAAATGGAAAATTATTGATGTTTTTAATTTGCAGGGCAAAATGAACCAAGCAGACAGAACGGCGACTATAAATAGCTTCTACAACGCGGAAAAAGTGGCTCTTTTCTGCACCGATTTGGCCGCGAGGGGATTGGACATCCCGGCGGTCGATTGGATCGTACAATTTGATCCACCGGCCGATGCTAATGTAAGTTTTGGACTGATGTCACTGAATCCAGAAGGATCCGTTAAGCCATTCCAATAAATAAGCAACTCTAACTACAATGCAATAAAGTGCCCTTCAGCTCGCAAAGCACGGACTCTTCGCTGATTGTACATAATATTTATATACCTATAAGGCGTCGCTCTTTCTATCGCATAGCCACGCATAGCTCTAATCTCTTCTGACGCGGCACGCACCGTAGAATAATCTAGTCCAGACGGATGCGCCGAATTCACAGTTCTATTTATTACTGGCTCAACTACGTAAATGTAAATCATATCTCACACTATCAGCACGAAATTTTCACTGTCAAGTACTTGTGTACCATATCTTAATTTTCGGCAACTTGCTAAGTACATATTTAATTAAGAAAATAGAAAGAATATATAATAAACGTAACTTAAAACTGTACCAACATATATTATTACTTTTTACATACGCCAAAGAATTAACTGATTCAAATATTTTGCTAAACTTTAGAAAAAAAACATACCTAATCGCGATTCAAAATGTACCAATTTGTAGTTTAAAATCTAAAAATCTAAATGGTTGCCTTTTCAGTTGTTTCCAAAGTATATTAGAATTGTTTTATGCATTTTTATTCACTTGCACCTGGCTTAATTTATTAAAAATTAATTATGGATAGTCGACTTATTAATGATTTTGATAATACTGTCATAACGAAATGCAATATACTAGAAAATCCTGATTTATGTTTAGAGTACTACAAATATATGGAAAATAATTTTACTATTGTTACTCAAAATATAAGAAGTGTTCGAAGAAATTTTGATAATTTTTTTATATTTTTACACAGGCTGAAATTCAAGCCAGACCTTATAATAATGACAGAATGTTGGCTTGACCAAAGCTACGATGGAACATACCTTGATGGTTACCAGTGTAACTACTCAAAAATATATTTTAATCAAAATGATGGTATTATTGTACTATCTAAAAACAGCATACAAGTAAGCGTCACAGAACCAACTTATGAAGATGCAAATTGTCTGTTAATTGAAATACAAAATTTTATTTCTGTCATTGCATTATACAGGTCACCATCTTTCCGTAAACAAGAAAATACTCAAACTTTTTAAAATCTCTAGAAAACGTTATAAACATGTGCCTGAATTTTAATTGTATCATTACCGGTGACATAAATCTTAATATATCTGAAAATGAAAAGTACGTTAATACTAAAACTATTGATGCTTATTTGAACCTTATTGCGCACCACGGCTTTATCTCTGGATATGATATAACTACAAGGGGAGATAGCTGCATCGATCATACGATGATTAGGAGTAATACATTGACACAAACGCTAATTTGTCCTTCAGATGTAACTGATCATAGCACAATAATTGTAGGCTTTGAAGAAAATGTAAGTGCGCCAAAAAAGCAGGAAAATAGTAGTTTTAAAATTGACTACACAGGTTTGTGCCAGGTTCTCAAAGAAGTAGATTGGACAAGTTTCCTTGAGCTTAATGATGCAAACAGGGCCGCTTTACTATTTACAGATATTTTTAATGAGATACTGAACCGTTTTAGACAAAAAAGCAAAATTAAGGACCCAAAGAGAATTTTGAAATCATGGATGACCCCAGGACTACTTAAATGCATAGAGAAGCGGGACGAATTACATTTACTCGCAAGGAAAAGTCCTTTGTCATCAGAGTTAACTGAAAAATATAAAAAATACAGAAATACTTGTAATGAGACCGAACGTAATCTTATTAGAAAAGCATATGGTAATACAAAAAAAACTTGGGAAGCTGTTAAGTCTGTGTGTAATCTAAAAGTTAAAAAAACAACAAATACGGAACTATTAACCCTACATGCAAATCCTAAAATATCACTTAACCTTGTCAATGAATATTTTACTTCAGTAGGTGAAACCTATGCGAACAAAATACTGAAAAGCTTAGGTAAAACAGAGCTACAACTTGCAAGTTCAAATAACGACATTACACTGTCAAATAAACCATCTTCTTCATTCTTCATGACCCCAACTAGTGAAATTGAAGTTGTTAATATAATAAGCGATCTCAAACCTTGTTCTGCGGCTGGTCCAGATAATATCACAAATAATGTACTAAAACTGGTAAAATTTGAACTCTCAAAGCCACTTGCTCATATATGCAATCTAAGCTTAAGTTCAGGAATATTTCCAGATTTGCTAAAAGTTGCCAATGTATGTCCAATATACAAAGACGGTGACAATAAAGCAATACCAAATTACCGACCAATTTCCTTATTAAGTTCTTTGTCTAAAATTCTAGAAAAAGTTGTTAACAGGAGATTGCTCAAATACCTGGAGGCAAACAAATTACTGTCAGATAACCAGTATGGATTCAGGCCAGCTAGATCAACGGAAGACGCCGTCACTTACCTGACTGATCATGTGGCTGGTAAACTCGATGGAAAGCATAGGTGTGCTGGTGTCTTTCTTGATCTAGCTAAAGCTTTCGACACCGTCTCTAGGCCAATCCTGCTCAATAAGTTAGATAGCTTGGGTATCAGAGGTTTAGCACTAACATGGTTTCAATCTTATTTAACAGGTAGAAAACAAAGGATAAAATTGGCTAATTTCTATAGTGACTATGCAGAGGTGCGCTTTGGAGTACCACAAGGTAGCGTTCTTGGCCCTACCCTTTTTTTAGTCTACATAAACGACCTATGTTCAATTGCTTTAAAAAATGCCAAAATATTTGCATATGCAGACGATACTGCTATCGTTTTTCATGCACATACTTGGAGTAAAGTCAAAGAAGCAATTCAACAGGGCCTACAAACAGTGTCCGAATGGCTTCAAAATAATCTGCTTACACTAAACACTAATAAAACAAAAGTCATTTATTTTAAGATCTCCAATAAAACAAATCCTTCTGAACCAATTGACGTAACGCTACATTCATGTAATCAAACATTTAATAATTGGACAGGTTGTGCATGTCCAAAATTAGAGATAGTTAATGTTGTTAAATATCTAGGAATTCTAATTGACGATAAATTAAATTGGGAAGTTCAAATAAAATACCCAAGTGGAAGAATCAGAAAACTTATGCATATTTTTAAAAGGCTAAGAAATATAGTGAATGATGATATTTTAAAACTAATATATCATGGATTATGTCAAAGCTTAATCAATTATGGTATAACAGCCTGGGGTGCTGCGTACAGGACCTATTTGATAATAGCTGAACGTGCGCAGAGGGCTGTGCTAAAAGTAGCTTTTAAGAAACCTTTTAGATACCCTACTGATCGCCTGTATCAAGAAACAAAATTTCTGCGGGTTCGTCAGCTGTTTATCCTCGCTATTACTTTAAGATTTCACAAAACTGCGCATAAATCAGTGATTGGTATAGGATCACGACGTTTAACATCGGTATCTCGAAAACCCAATTCAGGGTTTGCACATAGATTTTTTTCATTTTTGGGACCTTACGTTTACAAAAACTTAAACAAAATAATTAAAAAATACAATCTTTCTCGTTTTGAATGTAAAAATAAAGTTACAGTTTGGATATCTGAACTTAACTATTTAGATACGGAAAACTTAATAATATCAACCATTTAGGATTGGGTTTATATGAATTATATATATTTATGTATCAATGGATATAACTAACATTATTTATCTTAGTATGTATTTATATTATAAAACATAAGCAACAAAAAACACCATTTTGACATATGATCAATATTAGATACAGCACATACCTACACAGTACTACTAAAAAAAAAAACATTATTTTATTTTTTAAATTTTTTCAACCTTATTAATTTTCTTTGTATGTACGAACCAACATTGCGTATTGTTTTATGCACAGATATGGGAAGAAATAATAGCTACTCCGAAACAGGGAATCCTAGTGGAGTGGTTATATGTACAGAATAAGAAATATTGTAAACTACGTTTTTTCTGGTATAATAAACTATTATTATTATTATTTAAAAATGTATCTAATATATACGTTATACAAATGCCCGCCTGGCTAGCTACCACTCTCAAGTAGAAAATCTGTCGCCAAGCACCTAACGGTGTGTTCCGGCAGCTGTCCTTGAGAGCCAGTAATTCTTGGCTATCCCGAACAACACATTCGACCACATCATCACTTACCATCAGGTGCGATGGTGGCCAAATGCTAGCCTATCAGCAATAAAAGAAAGAATATTGGCGTCTTAAAAATCAATAAATTTAAAATTCTCTAAAATTATTACATATTCAATTATGGAAGTTCTTATTCTGTTTAATATAAGGTCCACATTCGTGTAACGCTTTAAGTATGATAGGTAGTTCTTATTCTGTTCAAAACTGTCAAATTCATATAACGCTTTCTAATCACAGTCCTACTTTTATGTTCAATTCTTGGTATGTTGTACGCAGATTTAGTCGTCATGTAACGTAACGTCATGTTAAGAGTTAGTAGTGGGTAGACAATGGTTATAGATGGCTAATACCCGATCACTATGGCGTTTTATTGGGGAGGCTTTGTTCAAATTTTTTTTTTTTTTTTATTGCCGATAGGCTAGCCTTTGACCACTATCTCACCTGATGGTAAGTGATGATGTGGTCGAAGATGTTGTTCAGGCTAGCCTAGAATGACTGGCTCTCAAGGATAGCTGCCGGAACACACCGTTAGGTGCTTGGCGACAGATTTTCAACTTGAGGGTGGTAGCTAGCCAGGCGGGCATTCGCAAAATGCCCTACCACCATGCTATAACGACTGCCATCCTAAGACAACAACCGGGACCGACGGCTTAACGTGCCCTCCGAAGCACGGAAGCGCTCAGTAGTATGTCACCACCGGTCACCCATCCAAGTCATGACCGAGGCGGACGTTGCTTAACTTTGCTGATCAATTCAGGATGGCCAAGCTAACTTCGCTACGAGCGCTTCAAAATATGGATACGCAGGGTTGAACATATCTCTAAATTCATAGGTACCTAAGTAATATATATATATATGTAAACTGTGATATGTAGCTACCTACAGAAACGGTTATCACGAGTTTTAATAATTATATACGCATCTTGTCTTCAGCCCGGTAATTTTTTTATCTATTCAAAAAATTAAATAATACTTTGAATTTTGAAGCGCTCGTAGCCAAGTTTGCTGCCATTATAGCAAGCCATTCTGAATCGATCGGCAAAATTAAGCAACGTCCGCCGCGGTCATGACTTGGATGGGTGACCGCTGGTGACATTACTACTGAGCGCTTCCGTGCTTCGGAGGGCACGTTAAGCCGTCGGTCCCGGTTGTTGTCTTAGGATAGCAGTCGTTACAGCATGGTGGTAGGGCACTTTGCAAATGCCCGCCTGGCTAGCTACCACCCTCAAGTTGAAAATCTGTCGCCAAACACCTAACGGTATGTTCCGGCAGCTGTCCTTGAGAGCCAGTAACTCTAGGTTAGTCTGAACAATATCCTCGACCATATCATCACTTACCATCAGGTGAGATAGAGGTCAAAAGCTAACCTATCAGGCATAAAAAAAAAAACTTAACGCATAGGCCCGCACGTAGAGGCCACGTTTGGTACCTCTCTATAAAGTCTAACTACTTGACTATGCTGTTAATTTCAAATTATACTAAAAGTTCGTACCTACTTTATATTTGTTTCAGGAATACATACACCGCGTGGGTAGGACAGCTAGAGGCGTAGGCGCAGCCGGAAATGCAGTGTTGCTACTCCGACCGGAAGAGATAGAGTTCATAGAGTACCTTCAAGAATCCAAAATTTATTTAGACAAATATGAAGCTTGGAGCTCCTTTTCTAATTTACAGCCAAAGGTACGTAAGCTGACTTCGTTTTGTTGTTCTTTTTGCGACATCCTTTATTATTCTTAGGCTTAGATGTATTTATTGTTAACGGCAAATTATTTTAAGGGGGATGATTTGAAACAAGGATAGCGCATTTCACTTCCGCTGGTGGATGAAATAGGATGAAAAACACTGGATCTAGTTAAAAAAATGACAAATACTTTTTTACGAGAACTTATTTCGAGTAAACAATAAATTTAAAATGAATTGAGAGAAAATTAAGTGTAAAACTAAGTTTTTTCAGCGATAAATTCTACTATAGAGCAAATTTCATTGGCACAGATGCAGTAGAGCCAAAAATATATTATTTTAATTATAAAAATACTTTTCCACAATGTCCCAAGTTTTCAAGTACTTTTTGGACCTCATCCTCGCCGTATACTAGAAGTGTTTGATGTCTGTACCTGTCGTACCAAGGTCATCGATCACTTCAATCGTGTAAATTTTTTCTTCAGTAAAGAGAATATTTCTGTGCCCTTCACTTGCGTATCGCAACGGAAGGCACTCTATTTAATTTTAAAGATTGATTTAGGGCATGTACTGAATATCGACGATAAGCACCGAGCTTCCTAACGGGAATCTTCATTTCTCGCAATAAGATTATTGTTGAGTTATCATAATATTTTTATTCCTAATGGGATTTCGACCAATTCTGACTTTAACAGCATTAATGTGTAGTTCTAACAGCACGCGGCTGCTCTGATATTTTATGGTTTTCGACAGAGGAAGTGTTGTTGTATCTGTTGATATTACGATATACGAACATACGGCTGATACCACGGTTTTTGTGTCTGGAATATGACCGACGAGACTTCTCAATACCTACTTTATACAAGGCGAATACTGCTATCCTATTTTCTTTAACACCTCATTTAATATTGTTATTTGATAATTAACACGAAATAATATATGAAATGGCGCGAAATCGAAAGAAAACTATAAAGTAATAAACGCGTTCCAAATTCTAAATAATTCTAAAGCTGAAAAGTTTTAATGTTACAGTATTTATGGCCAGACTAGTTATACAGTATAATAGCCCATTTATAAGCTTACTTGCATATATATAGGTGTATACTTTTTATTTTTCTTTCATATATATATATATCAACTATTTTATAATAGAATAATTATTTATGCTACAGCAAATAAATTAAATGACATTCAAATTCTTACAATGTACCAACGGATTTTGAATCGCGCTATCGTTACGTTTTCATTCGATTATCTACCTATAGAATTCACAAACGAATTTTGTTCAATTTTCGAATTACAATTGAAATAATAACTTAGCGGCAATCGTACTCTTATTTCTTAGATTTTGCAGGAAGAAAGTGGAGGTCAATAAATAACTACAGAATCGTTCTATATTATGATAACGGGCTTCTACGGCACCCTACATTGTGCGTGGCTCGACAGGCATTTGACCGTTTATTAATTTCATCAGTACGAAACACGGAATTTTAGTAGTTACCATACATACACAATTACTACTAAACGATACCAAATTTTCAGATATATTGAACCATTACTTTCGAAGTTCTAGGTGTGTTCAGATGTTTAGATTGAGGACCCACTTATAAATTGATATAACTTTTGATGCATTATACTACAAATTCTAGAATTTGTCCTACATAATTTTAAGATTTGCTAATAAATGAGGGTGACAGTTTACTTTTAAAACCTGGAGTGGCTCCTCAATCCATACGGACATGTCTAAAAGAGTTGTTTAACTTTTTCGGTATGATTTGTACCTAAAAATGTTGACAGTAACTTTCCAGAACATACATCTGAAGGAAGAGCCCTAGCTTTAATACCTATGCCATTTTTTTCAGCTAGACGCAGCTATGGAAAATCCCGAGTTCCATCAGTTAGCTGTCGAAGCGTTCGAAGGATACATGAGAGCCATGGAAGTTAGGAAACAAAAACATATTTTCAACTTGATCACCATGGATGTGGACGCGGTTGCGAGATCCTTCGGTTTGAAGGAACGCCCGGAAGTTGACGTCCGTAAGTAACATATTTTTATTATAAGCTAGCTTCCGTCCTCGCAGTAATTTAGTGAACACTTTCCTTTAGTAACCATTTAGTTTGGTGTCAAAGTTGAACTGTAAAAAGCAGCGCGAACCGCTCGTAGCGAAGTTTGCTTAGCCATTATGAACCGATCAGCAAAGTTAAGCAACGTCCACCGCGGTCATGAGTTGGATAGGTGACCGCTGGTGACATTACTGCTGAGCGCTTCCTGCTTCGGAGGGCACGTTAAGCCGTCGGTCCTGGTTGTTGTCTTAGGATGGCAGTCGTTATAGCATGGTGGAAGGTCATTTTGCGAATGTCCACCTGGCTAGCTACCACTCTCAAGTTGAAAATCTGACGCCAAGCACCTAACGGTGTGTTCCGGCAGCTGTCCTTGAGAGCCAGTAATTCTAGGTTAGCCTGAACAATATCTTCGACCACATCATCACTTACCATCAGGTCAGGTAGTGGTCAAAGACTAACCTATCAAGCATAAAAAAAAGAACTTACAAATTGTATACACTAGTAGAAAAAGTGGTGGGACCACTGTCCTTTCGTCTATTATCAAGCCCACGAATGCAAATGTATTAACACTTATTTTTAAAAATGACAATATCATGAATCTATAAGTTACGAATAGTATAGAGAGCAATAATAACCTTGCTTGTTTTTTTATGTTCATATATGAAATTTTATAGCAACTACGTGTAACTGTCAACAAACTTAATTTAGAATTTATTTACATGTTTTTTCAGGTATTGGATTCAGCAAAAAACATAGACCAAGGAAAAGGATCGCAGCAATGATTGCAGCACAGAGCGGGTCTAAACGAATCAAAAGTTGACACATGTGACAATTGTTAAACTTTATGAATAAAATGTTATATATTAAATGCTTTGTTTTTATATGACAAATGGGTCATAACACGGACATCTTGGGGATATTGCATAGGAGCGTGTCGCCAGCATGCATTCAAACTGAACCTATAAACGAGCAGCTGCTATGTGTTCCGCTTATTTCTATAACAGATACCGAGTGCTTTACGTGTTTAAGATACTTTAATAAAATGTATAATTGTTCAGTGGCAGTTTACCAAATAAGGACGACCACAACAAACCTTAAAACAAGTCTTTTTGAGTCGAAGTCCAAATTGTCTTTTTAAATGTGGTGGCGAAAAAGAGGAGTCGATGCGGAATAGGGAAATTCCTTAGTGAATAATTAACGGCATATCTGTGGGTAGTATCATATTATTATGACGTAGCATGGTCGGGCCTGCAAGTGAGGTGCGCGACGACGTACGAGACAAATTTTAAATGTAAGCACAGCAGCAATGACTATGGACTATCTTCGGAAGAGATGAGATTCCAAGATCATAATGTCATTCCTTGCGGTCCTGTGCTGTTTCTAGCCCTTGGGTAGCATAAACTTTTCACCCTGACACATAGTTGTTAAGTCTGATGTGCCTGTAATTTTATAATTACTAGCCCTCAAGAACTGCTGCCGAAATACACTGTTTGCGACAGATTTTCCACTTGAGGTTAGACGTACCTACGGTTATGCGTCAAAATTCAAACAGCTGTTCGAACGGAGTTGTCAGCAGTCATGACTGACAACACACGGTCGTGCAATGAAGCATTTATTGGTCGACGAGATATTAATATAGTTAATAGTTGTACCTGAAGGTAAGTAAATATAGTCGGATCTATGTCTGTCGTACTTTAATACATTCGCGTTTTAATTTCTTTGCTAATATATATTTTGTTATATAAACTTTCATTTAGTTAAAGCGCATGGGGTGTTGATTGGGCTAGACGACTGACGACTTTCTGAGTCGAATCTGAACAATTTCACACAAAATTATTTTTTTTGTACGTTATTGCGACGAAACGACTTCGTCGTCGAACAGCAAATACAGCAATGCAATTAGGACAAAGCGTTATACCATAGAGAAAAGTAATTTTTCTCTATGGTTAAACACACTCACATCGCGTCACGAGCCTCATTGACCAAATTAATACTTATTATTTACTAACCGGCTAGGACTCGCGTAATATTTACCGGATATTGCTAAATAAATATTGCGCGACTCCTAGCCGGTTACTAAATAATAATTATGGACAAAACTCGCGTCAGTTTTTTAGCTCAAATTAATACTTATATTTATTTACTACTTTGTTTTCTTATAGCCGCCATTAGCTACTTACCTTTGATCAGCATCAGCTGATGATCCCGTGTATCAACACGGGACTATACTGTTGCTTCCCTAACGTACAGTCGCCTGCAATAAGAAGTATACACTTCGTTATTTTCAAAATAATGCGATGTCGCTTAGTTTAATAATTATTGAAGTTAATATAAACATGAGTAAAAATATTCAACTTATTCTTTAATTTTAAGATACTTCTGTCTACATTAAGAGAAACAGAATTTATTGGCACAATTTCGAAAATCACGAAGTGAAGTCTTCTTATTGCAGGCGACTACATGATATTATTGAATGAAAGGTAATAAGCAAACCTTAAATTATCAATACTAAATCAAAAATCATATTTTTAAAAGGATATTTTTCTTTATAGCGATACCATATTATCTTACACTTATACCACTTGTTTATGAGTAAAAATATAATGTGAACAAATTTATATCTGACTAGATGATACTGAAATAATTACATACAAAAACTTGTGAAAGTTGGCAGCTGCTAAAATTACACTTGAGATTATAGGAACTTAGTTTTGGAATCATACATTAGTACTATGTACATTATTTTGGTGAAACATTCATTTCATAAATGTTGTTTCTAGATAGTTTTTCATAGCAATCTTCATGATTATGTTGATGGTTGACTGCATATATCATAGAGTCTATAGTCTCAACTGTAGCCGGACATCGGTTTAGCGAAAAGTACTGAACGCACCTCCATGATGTCTTCCCATGAGTCGTTGAATGTTTTGTATACACAAAATTCCTGTGAACTAATTGCTTATGTCCTTTTCTGCTATATATGTATTTGAAGCGGACAGGTAGCTGGATGTTTTCATTGCTTTCGTTCATAACTAATGATAGGGCACCTGTAAAAGACGTTTGGTTTTATTTTATAATTATATGGAGAAATAGCCTGTGCAGCGCAAGTACCGAACTTACCGATCGCTAAATTAGACATTTGAAAACGTCTTAATTCGATAAAACGGGTTATATCGATGTTTGCAAGTATGAAACCTACTTAAACAATCGGTAATTATAGTTTAAATTCGGTAAACATCGATCAAATTTAACGAATTTTGACGATAACCCTAGCATGGAACTTTAAGATGACGTCTGAGATCGTCTGTTTTGTAGATTTTAACGACTCTTTTGTCAGGTTTAAAAAAGAAGGTCTCGATCATGGGTCCGCTGCTTTTTCTAATTTATATAAATAATATACATGAACTAGGATTGCATGGAAATATATCGCTGTATGCAGATGACACATGTTTATTTTACTTCGGAGCGTCTATTCAAGATATAATACGTAAGGCACAAGAAGACTTGAATGCCCTATTTTCTTGGTTCCAATATAACCTTCTCACAATAAATACGTCGAAAACATGCTACGTAATTTTTAAGGCCAAAAATAAATTAATTCCTTCTCATGATCCCTTAAAAATCAATAATATTGTCCTGGAGGAAAAATCTTGCGAAACGTATCTTGGACTTAAATTAGACAGCCAATTGACGTGGAATGCGCAGATTGATTGCTTAAAGACCAAACTTTCGTCACTTATTGGATCCCTTCGACGCATCGTACGTTGTATTCCAAATCCGCTATACTATCTATAACTCCCTTGTCAAACCTCATCTACTGTACCTAATTGAAATTTGGGGCAGTGCTTGCAAAACAAAACTAGGTACTCTACAAATTCTACAAAACAAACTTATAAAAACTCTATTCCACTACCATTACTTAACACCCACTTCCAATATATACAATGAAACTAAAATAATGAATGTTAAACAATTATATATTTTTAACACATGCATACTTGTCAGAAAAATATTGAAAAGCACAATCCATACTAATGTATCCTTTACGACGGTAAAACAGATAACAAAACGAAGTACTCGCCGAGCAAGTTTTCTAGTGCTACCCAAGATAAGAACAAATTACGGGAGAAAAATGATTACGTACGAAGGTCCACAACATTATAATAAATTACCACCAAACATAAAAAATTTAAGCTCATTTAACGTATTTAAATCGCGACTAGCGCAACTCGTCGTCAACAATGATCTCTTATAAACAAGGCGTTGATGTGTTGCCTACCTGCATTTTTATACGTTAAATGAGTACTTGTATTAGTATTAACGAACGATAGTAAGAAATATGCTATGTTCTTGTTCTCATGTAAGTGACTGTGTAGTCTTTTTGAGAATAAATTTCTTTAAACCTAGGTCGAGACAAATTTTAAAATAAACTTCTGGGCTCATTTTGCTATCGAAAAAAGAGAGTGGCTGTGCAAATGCTGCAGGGAAGAGGTTGACAAATGCTAACAACCCTACCAATCGGATTTTCGGAAGAGTGCTTCAAGAATCGATTTCGAATATAGAAAGATTCTTTTGGTCTACAATTTCACGATCGTAAGACATCGATAAGAGTTATCGACAACAGTACCGTACTTGCAATAGGCGATACGATACGACAAATTTATCGATCATAGCGATTCGATAATTTAACGAGCCATACTACGGTACTTGCACTGCTGGATTGTTATAAGCAGTTGATATTAGTAGCTGGTAATATGCTACAGGTTGTTGAGAAAAAGATAAAATGAGTAATTATATCAAATCATCATTTAATCATAAAATATGAATATAAAAATACAATCATTTATAGACACGCGTTTATATTGTAAAATATGTAACATCACACCAAACTTGTTCAATAATAATTTTAAAAAAGTCATGGTCAAAAATTTCATAAAAGCATCAAAAAAATCATTCAATAATCAAGGAATGTAAATCTCATTTTGGTTTACTTATAAGTAATCTAGTTCTTAAAGAGATCATGCGAAAGTAAGAAATTTTAATCAGAACAACAGTAAGAAATATAAAATTAGGGAATAAATGAATCCTTATTATACAAAATAGACTAGAATATGAGCAATAAAGTCTTATGGCTGAAAATAATGGCACTTTCCAAAAAATTGTGATTACAGCTTTTACAAATATAGATTTTTTATATATTAGTACAACGTTATTGGCACATGAGAGCATATTTCCGCTATCACAGTTCTTTACCTAATTTATTGTGCTTTATTGTTCACTTTATTACTCCAATAATATTACTGGTATACCAAACTTACAAACTATCCATGTCTTTTACTGATGAATTCAAAAAAGTAAAATGTACTTTTGGTCCCCAATAACTACTGAATCTTTGATTCAATTAAATGTCAAGTAGGAATTATAAAGTATCAGGCCATGGAATAAAATCTTAATATTAATATTATAAAGTTTTGATTAAAAATATGTTTATAAAAATATACTGTCTTGTTTTATATGCCCTCTTTAAGAGGTTTACTGAGTACCAATTAAGTAGCATAGTAGTCTCCTTGTAACTGTGACACTTTTAGTATATCATTATAGTGAATTTCAAAACAAGGAGACTTGCAGAAAGGCAACTCGCAAGCGCTACACATGAATCGAGTGTCCCTTCTCTTTCCTATTTTCCAGCAAAGCCTACAAGATCTCTGTGGATACTTCTTTTTGCCATCCTCCTTTTGTGGGATAGTGACGAGACGATGGTCAAGAGTACTTCTAGGGTATTCTTCAGCGAAGTTACTTCTTCCCACGTTAGTAACCTTCCCGTTAACTAAATTTTTGAGATCGACGAACAAAGAGCTCAGGCATGCAGTACCTGAAATCACGATGGGCATTCTCAATTATCACAGAAAATTAAGCAAATCTGCAAACAAGACTGATAATGTTGAAAATGCCATCGTGTTTTCAAGATAGAAAGGCTTTGTAAATGAAAAGGAAAATCCAATGAAAACTCTAATGTGATTGCATTTTCAACACAATCTCTAATCTAAGTGTATAAAATAAAATTATCAAGTATTACAGAAAGCAATGGAATCTATGCTGCTTATTTTACCAACTGCTTTACGTACAACTTCTGTCACAGTTCATGACTCAAGCTTTACATTTCTTATTTGTTGATGACAATTGGTTCATCCTAAAGGTTTATTTCAACATCAGGAATGGACCAATTGTCCCTATTATGTATTTTTATTGTTCTCGTTTTCTATGATGCTAAAGTATTTTAATAGGATTGGCCAATAATCATCATTCAGCATAAGCATAGAAAAAAGTAAAAAAGGCTTAAGATCACATAATAGTGTGCACATTTAATGTGGCATCTACAAGATTAAATTGTGAAGATTTTGTGCTAAAGATTTTCTACATTTAAGAAATAAGTAGAGAATATGCAATACATACTGTCTTGGGGGCTTTGATAATCCATTGGCATAGATAAATCTTTTGCGCCATCTCTGTTTCCATCGTAACTCTTAGGAGTTGTGCAAACAGCAGGGTCTGTAACTATTATATCGCTGTCGTCACATTCTGTCTTCAGTTCTAGAGCATTATCAGATGAAGAATGATCTCCACTCCCATCATTTATATTTTTATTGCTCTTATTTAAATGTGTATTGTATGAAGATGTTATATCTACTGGAGCTTCATCATATAGATTTTTTATGCCTTCAAAGTTATTGCTAGAGAGCAGGTGACTATTTTTACAGTATATTTTCTCTCTACTTCTGGGTCTTTTCTCTGGGTTTAATATTTCTGTGAAGTAAGATTTCTGCAGAATTTCTTCAGACTTTCTTTTAAGGTTGTTAAACCTGTGTAGTTTTTCTAAAAACTGGTTATGTTTGAGTATGTCAGCATCATTCTGGATGTTATCCTCATTTAAACTGGTGTCATAAGGATCTGGGGTACAAGATTCTGGTTCAGGTGCGTGCTCTATCTTATCTGGGATGTGTTTTGGCAATTCTTGTTCCTTAACATTGCTCTCATCTTCAGTCTAGAAAAATAATTAAGTTATGTTAGTAACTTAATAAGCAAAAATTATTAAACACACTAGTTAATAAAGAGTTTCACACTGATGCACCATTTGTACTTTAACTTACAACTTCAACCACATCATCATTTACAGGTAAGATTGTGAACAGCTAACCCATCACCAACAGGGTATTTTGCTATTAATATCTGATATATTAATAGCAAAAACATTTTATCAAATTATTTATAACCATTTAATTCACTTTGAATTTAAAAAGAACTTGTAATGGAAATGGCATAGTTCTGCAAAAACAATAGTGCAGACTGTGTTACAGTTATTATACATTAATGATAGTGGTAGTTGTAAGATAATCAAACTTTGAAGAATTGACATACTAAGTGTCTTCAACAAGTCCGTTGTTTCATGCCCTACCAATGTAACAACAGGGATTTCAATTAGTGTTTTAGAGTCAAATTGTCAAAAGTAATATTCATTGTTATGCGGATGATAGCACTGGCGATGCCCATTATTTAGGCCGTGCAAATGCTCCTATATCTGAGGTGATGAAGGAGAGAGCAGAACTTGTGTCTTCCGTTGAATGCTCCTTAGAGCAAGTTACTGACTGGGGTAAGCGAAACCAGGTGCAATTTAGCACCTCGAAGACTCAAGCCATCGCATTCTCTGCCAAAAAAAGCACATTTGACGTCCCTCCACGTTTTCAAGGCATTCCCTTTACCTTGACGAACAACATTGGCATTTTGGGAGTCGACATATCTAGGGAGGTCCAGTTTAGGAGTCATTTGGAGAGCAAAGCAGGACTAACTGCTAAAAAACTCGGTGTACTCAATAGAGCCAAGCAGTATTTCACGCCTAACCAACGCCTCTTGTTATACAAAGCGCAGGTTAGGCCGCACATGGAGTACTGCTCTCATCTCTGGAGCGGTGCACCGAAGTATCAGTTAGACCCACTTGACTCCTTACAGAGAAGAGCCGTCAGACTTGTCGATGACCCAAAATTGACCAACAGGTTGGAATCGCTGAGCGTACGTCGTGACGACGATGACGATGGTAATATTTATATTATGTTTATTGAGTTTGGTAACCTTGCTATTGTTACATTTATAAACTAAATTCTGGTTTCATAATACTAGTTTTAGAGGGAATCAGATCAGCTGTACCAATAAGAAGCCAACTTCATAGTTACCATGAATCAATACATTTTTTTATGACCTAAGTAGAATATTATCTACCTACCCTTTTCCCATTGGACATTCACATGGAGTGGGTGACTCACTCTTACAACACAAAAACAGAAGAATTGTAAAATGTTATGGCATCAGTTTTATGGTCAACCGCCACTTGGGATTTTGATGGTTAGGAGCCCTGCTTTGCGCACAATGTGCAGCACCACTCTACTAAGATTTATGTGAGTTGTGCCATGGTGTTCATTAAGTGCATTTCACTCATAGCCACCTTTTAAAACATCCAGATATGGAGCAGTTCTAATATTTTTGAACTTGGAACTATGTAGAATATATAATTCTATATTACTGATTTCAATGTATCAAAATAGCTAAATATTATGAAATATCAGGTTTTCAATTTAGATTGTAATACAGTAATAAATCACAAATTTTTTACCTCTTTATTGGTCAATCCTTTGATCTGCAGTAATTCAGCAGTTCCTATAAAACTAGTGAGATCTTCACGTTTCACACTTACTTCCCCATGGTACATGAACTGGAGCAAGTCTCGCATTGCCTTGTGTGTTACATCTCTTAGTACAACTGAAATTAGTACCAGAAAAATATACATTTATGATACATCCACATGTTACCAACTTGACAATAAGATATTTAATTTCATACTTTGGACAAACAAATATAAATATGATAAGAATCAATGTTATTAGTTTATATGCATCTCTTAAACTAGGTAGGTAAATAACAGAATTCATATAGGTATGTAACAAAATTCATAATACAAATTTCATGTACTCACTTATTGGATGCTGACAAGGATTCATTTGAAACATTTTCTTGAAGTATGGCGAACATATTGACAATATCACTTTATGGGCCTGCACCAAATGACCTTCGACAGCAATTGTAACATCAACGAATTCGCTATTACCTAATAAACCGGCGAATCCTTTTGTGAGGTTTCCATGAAAGTTATTCCAAGACAATGAGAATTGTTGCTCCATTTTCAACCATTTATTTGTTTCATCTGAAAGTAAATTATTGTAAAACAACCATAATAGAAAAAGCATAATCACATTTAATAATTGATGCACTTTTCTCACAGTTTATGAATAAAATAATTGCTAATACCGTGGATTTAACATAAATATTTTTGTGCAAACGTGACAGCTGCGATCGGCGCGTCGCGTACCTAGTGTTGTGGTAAATAAAACACATGACACTAGTTGTTTCGACAGAAATGGAATCGAGTTAAGTTTAGTCGATTTTATGGGTATATTTTATAAATTTATATAATTCATTATATTATAGAGTGGAGAGCATGGGCCCGAATATTTTGATAGTTTCAATTTAAATAATAAGTGTTTACCCTAGTGTGAAACTAAGTAGAATTGAGCTCGAGAGAAAATGGCCGGACGTGTACCATGCAACATAAACACGAATCTAATCGAGACATTTCTTTTGCTGTGACATGATATTGTGTTGATGAAGATTACTGGATTTAGTGTTGATAAGTCTGTGAAAGTTGGTAGGTACAGCCACGGAAGTAATAAAATACAACTACTTACAGTACGGTAGTTTAAAAATGGTCCATAATGGTTGCAATTCTGTTGGCACCAGACTAACAAAAATTTAGTAAAATTATCCCTCATTCACCAGATAATATCCGATATTGTATATCATTAAAGCTCAAATGTAGCATACTTAGATGATGCATGATTAGGCAGCATGATAAGATGTTGGCGCTAAGGTTACCTAATGGTGCATCCAAAGATGTTGACAAACACAGGTATAAATATAGAAAATCTAGTATGGGCGTATTTCATTCGTCATTGAGGATGTTATCATTTGTCTATAACCTCACCTAGCCCTTACTGATACCTACACATTATCAGTGAGTAGTAACGCTCAAGGACAGCTACTTGAGTACAGATTTTCAACAAGACTGGGTAGCTACAAAGCTACCCAGGCAAGTAGTCACAGAATGCTGAACCGCTATCCAGTAAAACTGAAGCCCGTGGCAACATTCAAACTATGAACTGCATAAGAGTTCATAGCTGTCGCCACTTGATCATCATTGTTTTAAAATAATCTTTCTAATAATAATATAACCTTATCCCAACCTCTGTTTTGATACACTAAATTTATGATGTAAAAATAATCCATAGAACCAGACGTGATAATACTGCTCAGTATTATTAAAAATTAAACATAATTTGTTGATAAAAGAGTTTTAATTTTACTAAAGAGAAAGATTTCATTTAATGGTAAGAGAATGAGTGTGAGATTAGGAAGCTCTCAAGAAGATCAACTAGAGAGGAATCGTTTCACTTATACACTTCTTTCACAAACTTTACAAGAGTTTTTAAATAATCTATACCTTCAAGCGTAATTACCATGATCGCACGGTAAAACTTTTCAAAGTAAAATGATTCACGTTCTTGTAGGATGCCAAGTTTCTTATCAAAGTATAATAGAAATTGAAGGTAAAACATCTAACTTTGGTGGGTTTAGTCGTTTTGTTTCACATGGTAAATTGTCATCTGAGTTAGTTTCACCTCTCCAACTATCAACAAACACGGCTAATTAGTATCTTTAAGTTAACGGTTGTGCCTAATTTATACTTACTAAGAACATTATATAAGAGAGACTGCATGAACGGTAGAGTCGTTTCTTTTCAGATGGTAAATTGTCATCTGGGTTATTTTTAGCTCTCCAACAGGCTATTAACATACAGTGCTAATTAGTATCTTTCAGCTAACGGTTGTGCTTATCTTACACTTGCTAAGAGCGTTATATAAGAGACGGCACTGATACTGTAGGAATACCACCACGCAAGAATTTTTAATTTAAAATATGGATGACAATTTTATTGTTACGGGCGTAAAAGTCTGAGAGTAGTTAAGTTAGTCACGTCATAAATATTATTCTAATGAATTAGCATTATTTTTTTAGAATAGTTAGGAATTTGAAATTTCAGTGTTCATGGTAAACAAATATTGAAAACGCCGATTAAGTTTTGAAGCTGCGATCAAACCAAAAATTTTTTTTAAGGTATCGGTCATTTGACCGATACCTTAAGTAACCAAAGATACCAGCCAAGTGTGAGTTCACACTTGGCTGGTATTTTTGTTAAGTCCTAGGGCAAAGCTTTATTGTAGTCTCTTTCTTTGTTCATATTCTAGTTCTTATATATAAGTAATTCTTTTTACATTTGACGTAAATACATAATAAGAAATAATATACAAATTAAGCTGAACCAATTTCACGGGAGACGCATGACTTTTCAATTAGTCACAGGTGGGTATAGGTGAACAATATGGACATCATATCAACTAACGGACTCTCGGAGCTTTAGACAAAACTCTGAATTACAAATGAAAATTCACAAAGCAGTCCAAAGTCTGGCACTGTGCCTGGTAGATGCCGATAGACTTAAACATATCCGCTAAAAGTTAGTGTTTAAATACTTCTGCCGCCCCTCGGGGGAATAAAGAACTGACAATGTTTGTAATGATTTTGTAAACACAAGTGTATGTTACCTGCCTACAAAACTGTTTTCTCTGATTATGTCCTAAAATGACCAATAAACACTATTTTTTTTCCAAAGAATCCACAAGTGTGGGCATCACATAGCTGACGTGTTCACATAAGTGGGTATATGTTTTAACCTAATCTGCCTAATAAGTGATAAGTTATGGTATAGCAGTATAACAATATTGCAGATATCACTTAGTTTAGTCAGGGTAATGTTATCTATACAGTATTTCAACTTCATAGAAACGGACGAAACGCGAGTTATACCTACGCGCCTCTATCTCGGCCTGCGCTCGGTACGCAGACAGTCGCGTCTGTGCCGCAGTGACGAATGGAAGGTGTGTTATTTTTTTAACAATAAACGCGCGATATTTTCACTAAAAATAAGTTTATGTACATATTTCATATTTAATATGACGAGTAGGATATATTGTGCTGTTTTTGCTTGCATGAATTCGTCAAAAACGCATCCAGAGATAACTTTTTTTTAGATAACCTGGAAACTGAAAGGTAACATAGTTGACGGTACATAATATGTGTCTTTTTAATGGACAAGTATTTCCTTTAATCCCCCGAAAATAACATGTATCGATTAATAAAAAAAGTGAATAGAGTAAAGTGGTTGACACGAGTGAAATAGGTAGTTATAAGCAAGTTATAATAATATTATAGGTAGTTATTAGAATGCGGATTTTTAATACTTTAATATTTAATAATCAAGCATTCCGTACGTCTCACAAATAATTTTCGGTCGCAAATTTTTAAGACTGTTTTTTTATTCAAATATAAACATGTTTTTTTAATTAAATCTACCTACTAGTTCACAAAAAACACACATTTTTAGTGTACACTTCCTGTTCATTTCACAAAGAATTTTATTTGTTTATATAAAAAAAAGTATATTTACAATCACAAAACTAAATGGAAACACAAAGTAGGCAAATGTAATTAAAATACTGGAGGCGGGTAGCCCTATCGTATGTTTACGTTCAGCGCGGCTGTAGGTAGTTATTTCAACGACAGATCCGAGTTAAGATACTGTATAGAAAACATTACCGAGGTTTGGGGACTTAAATATTTTTGATCTAATTATTCACTATTCTAAGGAACCAACAGAATAAAGAATGTTCGTTTGCCATTTTTCAATCTAATTATACAAAATTTTAGTTGGTTTGGTGCCAACAGAATTGCAACCATTGTTCATTCATTCATAAAATTTAAAAAATGAGCGTTCCATGGGATGCCATGGTTAAGTAGAATTATTTGCTCAATACGCCACAGAGGCCATAAATATAAAAAGACAAGACAAGAAAAGAATTATTTTCTAATTTTACTTGCCCATAGCTACACCACAATAGACATATATAAGCTCCATGTACCTATGTATTGTGGCTACACCATGTCTTGCATTTTTAAACTTATAGTTAAATAATAAATGAAATAGCTGAAGTATCTTGCCACGAATTGAGTGAATGAAGATGTTGATGCCGAATTCTTTCCAGTTCAAAAGCTGAAAAACGTCCTCCAACGCATTTTTGAATAGTTTCAGACTAATAACGCCTCCTTGTCTCACGCCCCGTTGCAGTTGGATTGGTATTGTGCTCTTTTCCTGTACATACCTAGGTACCTATTAGAATCGGCCTGGTGGCGTTTCTATACAGAGTTTTTATATACTTTACCTATAAGTACATAAACGATTTGGCATCGCTGAAGAGACTGAGTACCGCCCAGGTTTCAATTGCATTGGAGGTTTTTAATTTTTCACAGACGCTAGACTTAATGGCCGATCATACTCCTCAGTCTTATCTCTAATCTGGTATAGCGTATGGATGTGGTCTACGATGCTAAAGCCTTTTCGGAAACCCACTCGTTCAGGCTGGAAGTCATAATCATCACTTTTCAGGGAGGCCGAATACATGAGAAGTAGCGGACATAATAACTGAATTTGTAACATTGCATCATTGAAGTTCCTACTTTTTTTAGTAGATTAGGTCCCATTTAAATTTGGTCAACTTCAGTTAAGCATTTATGAACTCAATTACCTGAAAAAAGAAGGTATCTATTTCAAAGAAGTAATATGAGGGTCATCAATTTCCCCCCCTACGGTTCCAGCCTTGTCGTGGCGGTGGGGCTTAGTAGCCGTGGGTTGGTCACCCACGGTGAAGCGAACAGGAACCGTGCCGGCTTGGGACATCGGCCGGTCCCGGAGGGGCCGCTCCACTGGGCTTTGCCTCTAAGTCCAGTATGGAGCGGTAAGGGGTAGGCTGCGGTGCTGTATGGGCAGCACGAGGAGTGTTGGTATAGCGAGGCGCCGCTCTCCCTATCCTCTGCGGCCGAAGTAGCAGGTGACGGAGCTACTTTATCTGATCCGTCATAGGGGGACCTCGGGCGGGGTTGTCTGACGCCCATTTGCGGGCTTGGTCCCCGGGCGGCAGAGACGTGCCATGCGTTCTGGTGCGTCGTGAGGGTTAGCACCCAGGAGGGGTCCGGAAACGGGCAACCGTGGCGGGTTCGTGGTCGAGAGCTTAAGCGTCCCTGCGGCCCGCCGAGAAGCGGTAGAGTTGGAACACCGTGTGTTATTTAGTCGGTAGGGGCACTTACTGCTGTGGGAGTAGTTCGTGTCGAGCCGGACATATCCCGGCCACTTTCCCCGAGGTGGACGGGAATGCGTAAATGCATTTTTCACACGTAAATAAAAAAAGAGTCAACAAGTTATAGGCCTAACATGCCTATACCTCGATTACAACATAAAACTACTTATTCATGTAGTTGGGACTATACATAATGATAATAATCATTTATTCATATTGAACTTATATAGGTAGGTACCCAGTTGTTGAAACTTATATGGCTAGATAGTTATACAAAAATTGTATACTTACAGTTAATCCATTGCTAAAGCAGCTTCTAGGTAGGTACCGTTTCTAAATTCTATTATTTAACTAGCCTCGTGCTTATTTATACGGTACATTTTTTTATTAAAGTGTGAGCTTAGTTTTGTATCGGCACAGTAGGTAGGTACTTATTTACACAAATTCTTTTAAATTTTTAGTTAGGTTTTTACACGACGTTTTGACTGCCCAAAAGGACTGTATTGTTTTTGAGGTTCACATTTAAGTATGTTTGTGAACATATTTTAATGTATTGAGTACCGTTAGCATTTTTATATCATCCAGAGTGTCATTAGGTATAATTTTTTGCAGGGTTGTTCGTTTTTACATATTTATCTAATAAGTTTGCTTGTTTGAAATCGTTTACGCCTAGATTATGTTTCTGCCTACGCCTATTAAGTATATGACGAGATTTACCAATCCACCAATACAAGAGCCACTAAAACACGATATCGTTGCAGCGGTTGGAACTACACCTGCATTGCAATAGCATCGGAAAAAGAAATCCGTAACATCCATTTTAAACTCATGTTTCAAATGCCTCCGGACAATAGTCAACGCACCGCGGTACGTGAGAAACGCAACTGTTGCCCGTGACCTGAAAATTTAATCCATAGATAGTTTCATCAGAAGCCTAACAACGAAGATGTTCAGCAGAGCTGACGCCTCGAGCTATACACACAGGCTTAGCGGCACTTCACGCGAGACCACCGGAGATAACAAGGGGAAAAAACTCGAAGCCACTCGCAAGAGAGCTAATAAGAAGTGAGGAGAAGAAAGAAGAAGTCGCGACCAAAGTAACGGAACCCTCGGCCACGGTAATGTTATTCGGCGGTCCCAGTCTTGATCGCAGATCGGCGCGCTGGGCTTCCCACCAGCGGGATCAACCCGGCGCGCGGCGGTGCCTCAAAACAAACCAATAGAAACTATTTTAATTTAAATGCTCGCTATTACAATAGAATATTTAATATGCTATTATAATAGAATGGTAAGACCGCCCCCTGTAACACTTGATTGTAAGACAGCATTTAATATACTTAAAGTACCTAATTAAATTTTGTTTACCTACAATGAAGAATTATCTAGCCCTCTAAACCAAGTTTCATTGAAATTGGTTTAGTAGTTCTCACGTCACAGAATTATAACATAGGTACGTGCGGTATAAACTAACTCAATCTTAAAAACATATTTACTTTGTTGAAAATTAAAAAATAAAAAAAAAACTAATGATAAATCGATAATTTTATTTTTTAAAGTGTAAATATACGCACATAATGGTGTTTCTTGGTGCGTTAAACCGAAAGACGTGGGTTTGATTCACGCCTGAAATAAACATTTTGTGCTTTATAAGTTTTTAGGTAAGTAAGTATATATCCATTCCTCTATTAATAAGTTAAATTACTGAAGCATTCCATAAACACTGGATCGTTATCGTACACGTGACCATGCAACCTACAATATGTACTCGTATGTAAGCGACAATTAATTAGGTTTAGTCAAGTCACCCTATCCCTAAGATAGGCCAAGCATGATATCGCACTTTTAATTTTCTGGTGAGCGAGTAACTGCGATAAAGCCGTTCCCCTTCTGCGTTACTTTTCCTAAGAAAAGTATGCGATTAATGGGCTTCTTATTAAAAGTAGAAAAGTTTCACCAAGACAAAGTTTCTTGTATTGTACGGGTTACATGGTAATAATAAAATACTTGGGTGAGTAATTTCTCTCGTCGATAAATTATATCTACGCGTAAGTAGGTCCGTATAACATAACCGAGATGGGGATGGGGGACCGTGTTTGAACATTGTTAATTACAAGCTTTTAATGTTTCACCACGTATACTACGAGTAATAAACTATATAGAGGAAAGATTTGTATTTTTGTATGCAACGAGTAAACGGGAAAGGACATAGGAATATAAGATAGTTTTTATCCAAATGCGGAAAAAGTGGTTAATGTTTTTGCGCAATAACCGAAATACGCGCGGGTGGAGCCGCGGCTGGTAAGCTAGTTATTTATATTGTGTATTGTACAAATTTAGAAAATTATTTTGTAATGATGATCATTAGTGCTAGTTTTTATTAATATTCAACATCAAAATAAAACGGTTAACTCTGATTTGACTCCGATTGCAACTCCAAAGTTATTTCGGCGACCAATAAAAATGTACAAGTCCCAAGTTTCACCGAACATTGAACAATAATTATGTATCTGTGATGCTCAAATAAGCTCTTTCCGTCCCAAAACTGCTCTTGGGAGTGCCGAACAAGACGAGCAGAGCAGTATTGCGAATACCTATTTTAAGGATTATATTAATATTGGAGAACTATTAAAATCATAAATAATCATAACCCAAAAACTTATGATAAAAAGAAATGACACGACACGCGATTTCCCGCCAAAAATATTTTAAACAATGGATGAGTTTCTGGTGTTTAAAAACAATATAACATTCCAAATTTCAATATTTATGAACTGGCAGGTGGTTGCGCTGATTCAAAACGATTTCTACGTAAACTATAACGTAAGGTTGTTGCAATTATATCCCTATATATCTATCCACTCCTGCACATACACCTCTGCATACGTGTGAAAGAGACTGCGTCACACAACTACAATGGTGGCGCGCCCGAACGCGAGTGACGGGATGAATGGGAGGTAGTTCGATATCGACGCGCCTGCGATCCTCTCGTGCAAAAAACTCAATTTTTGTGAATTTGTGTCAAGTGAGATGCTTAATAACGATTGGAAGGACTGATAAACGCCAGCATCGACCAATAAAGGTATTGTGCACCTTCCTTATATGGAACTGATTCTTTCTTTCCAACTCCCGTGCAGTTCTATAGTCATCCAATTCTCTCGCCGCATCAGCCTGATTTAAATATATATTTTTCGCAAATTTTGCTTAACCCGCGTAAACATTTTATGGTCCTTATCGAACCGGCTATTTGAATCAGCGCTAGCCACCACATATTTATCTAAATTGTAGTTAAGGCGACGTTTTCCGGACAGTTTAGGCAAATAGCGCTCGAACGTATCCCTATAGAATAAGATAAGTACGCATAGCCACACGCATGGACTAGCCGCGAATTACGCGACGCGGTCAACGACCTCCAGTCCGAAAACAGCGTCACAGTGTAAAAGTTACAGTTTCGCAAGCTTTACATTTATTACAATATTTTTTTCCACGTTTTGCTACAATGACAATCATGTTAAAAGTGTAGTTTCTATGGCTTTAAACTGCAACACTACAGACACGAGCGAAGTAATAATATTACGGGTGGATTCATAATATTTACGTGCGTAATAGTAGATTATTGTACAATTGAGCTAAGTTGCTCATTATAGACGAGGCTGTAGGTTGCAGCCCGAGCCGTAGGCGAGGGCGTAATTCAGCCAAGTGTATAATGAGTAAGTTGCTCACGAGTTTCATACACACTTTTTCAACACCCTTGCGAGAAAAAAAAATTGCACAAATGCGATACAAACACAATAATACATACGAAAATTATGGAATGTAGCGCGCAAGTTTTTAAGCTATTGCATAGCTTCTATCGCGGGCCTTGAGCGTGGAGACCGAATCCAGGAATTCCGTAACGAAAATAACCTAACACCCCCCACTCCGACCGGCACAGCGGTGATATTATATTTGATCAGCGCCTCTACAGTGCGTAAAAGGAACTAAATTTTGGCAGAAAAAAGGTTTTGACAACTAACGTGTCGAGATTTATAATTGCATAAGTTGATTAAAAATGCTATGTAATAGCTTTACCGCGGCAGTCTCCGAGTGCCACGCGTCTTTTTATTTTTTTGCACGCGGCAAATGTATGGTGTTGATTACATATAAACCTCTTTGTTGTAACAAATCTGTATAACCCGGTTAAATTGAAAATACTCTGTTTACTTGCATAAAAGTTGCAGTTTGGTAATAACTTAACTTTATAGGGATATTATAGGGAATAATTATAGGGAACCGGGTAATGTATCCATTACCCGGTTAAATTGAAAATGCCCTGTTTAATCGCATATAATTTGATAGATTGATATACACTTTATTGAAACACCGTATAAATAGTTTATGCAGAAACACAATTTAAAATAATGTAACATTTGGCGGTCTTATCGCTGAACGCGATCTCTTCCAGACAACCATTGGAAGGAGAGACATCATTTAAAGGGATCCAAGGGACGGCGGTGAGCAAGATATTATAGTACTTACACTGACAGTTAACTTATATATTACCTACATTACATAAATACAAAAATATAAATAGAATACTCATATAGATAAACAAATAATATTCATATATAATAATACATGCACATATACAACATAATAATATATACATACATAAATAATGAATGATGTTCATGGCTATAAGACACATACTAACAATGTAACAACGATTATATATATGTTCATAGGGCGTCAACGATTTACTAGATAAAACGCTTTTATAATTTGCAGTTAGGTACTAATTTAACTTTGTAGGGATAATTCTATTACGCACTAGTGTGTAATATTATTATGCATGAGGGTGTTATAGTTCGGTTTATGGCCCTAAGAACGATATAATAAAGCTCACTTTACGGGCGAGAGTGTTGAAAATATATGTATGTCATACTTATGTTGAATTTCGAATATAATCGTAATAGTAATCAGGAATAATCGTAAATAATCAGGTAAGGGTAATAGAAGATAAAGTATCAAATTTTTTTAGAGTCAAAATGCTGTTTAGTAATCAGTTAAAATATAATATCAAGTAATGCGTATTGTATAAATTCTATATGTAAAAGTAACACGGAATAGTCAAATCCTATAGTTTTAAATAAAGTCAAAAAAGGAGATTTTTAATTTAGGAGGGTGTTGGTAGATACACAATTAGGTAAGATTATTAAAAGGCCAGGATACTTTTAAGTATTTTAATATTTTTAGAGTAAAATGCAGTTTAATTTGTTAATATATATAACTTAAATATAATAATTACAAGTAATCAATTATTTTCTTTAGTTTCTTTTAGTTTTTCTTGTCTCTATCCCTCTTATCTTTGAGGATCTATTATTTCGGTAGACGAGAGTCCATGTAAAATTTTACAAGTTGTGGTTTCATTTTTTGCCCCCAAAAATGTATCCTCTTTCATATTTTTTATCATACCATTTGACCTTGCAGACCCATGGACAAAATTGTCAATTAAAGGTACTTACTCCATTTTTAGTCCTACCCTCAGCTATAGCTGCTTCTTTGTCGCACAATGCTGCAGATTCCATTGATTCAACTGCGACTCCTTCCCATTTCTCATAAACCTGAATTTGAATCTTGCCATAATATTTTGTCGAAATGACAGGTGCATCCAATGCAGAGAAAACTTCCTGAAACTGAGAGTAGCCGATGCCTAAAGCTATGATTCCGCTAGTAGCAGCTATATTTGCATTTACGCATTTTTCATCACTGCTATCCTCAGATTTAATCACCACTAATTCATGGCACATATTGCATTCAAATTTAAATTTTGATGTCAGTACTAATCTTTTCTCGTCCACCAATCTAAAATTTTCAGTCTTACAAGCGGACAAACCATTGAAGCGTCCTTTATTTTGTAGCTGAGCAAGAAAATCATTCAAATCAACAAATCTTCTTCCAGTAACGGGATGAAAATCATTTGACTCACTGATCGTTTCAACGGTCAGTTCTATCAGTTGTTCTTCAACACTGGAATATAAAATCACAAATTATATTAAAAAAAACGACTTCTTTTGTTTGCTATTTGTATATTTGAACTCTACATACTCATTTTCTGCATAGATGTTTAAGTTATTGGTCAGTTCAGAGTTATCTGAATTACTGCAGTCTCTATCTTGAAATGCGCCGTCCGAATACCTGTAAAAAAGTTATGATAAGATGTATTTATATAAAATACATCAAATATAAAAATCTAGACAAGTACTTACTCAACTCTCGAAACCAAGGTCATTTTGAAGTTAGCAAAAGATTTGTTCGAAGGCTCCTGGGCGCTACCACCATTGTCTATAAGTTGCGACACGCCTAGTTCCCTAAAACCATGATTTACTATATGTAAATTGAACTATTATCATATTTACAACATGTTTATACCAAACCAAATCACGAGTATAGAATATAGTCAAGAATGGCAAAGTGACTAAAATTACTGACTCTCACTGCTGACGAAACACTACTCAAGAATCACTGCTTCATATGCTACTGTTTCTTTGTATACCGTAGCATGTGTACAAAATTTAAATGTAGGCAATCCTACCCTCATAAGTCATAATTATAAATCCCTTATAAATCTATCTACTTATAGCAATTATTAGTAAGTACAAAAAGGTAAATGTATAATTTCAAGATTTGTATTTAGTAAGTGAGTAGGTACTTATAACATCCTTTACTATGGAAAATTATAAGCTGAAGATAATCTACAGTCAATTCGCTAATTATATACGATATAATTAGGTACATATTTTCGATTATATTTACTTTCAAAAATTACTAGCTACGTTACTCGGTTATATCTGGTTTTTTTTATAGGTTTGCGTTCCAATTCCGAGGTAAAGTATACTATCTCGTTTGTTGTACACCACCCCATAGCGAACTGCCATAAAGATCGGGGTTATTATACGTTATTTTACTAGCGTAAGGATTGGACAAACTAAAAATAAACCATAATCTTTATAATTTTTGTTTGATTATTGAGTTCGTAGCGGGTATGCAAAATATCAATGACAGCAAATACTTATGTATAATCTCAGAATAAGCTTATTATTTCAATGTGTATAATAAGAAGTATCAACTTAGCATCGTAATATAGAAGGAAGGTATTGTAATTGTAATATTCTGTACATTCATACATGGTAACACGGAACGGTCGAAAAAAGCTGATTGAAGTCTTCCCTTCCTTTGCGTTGTCATTATAAAGAACTTTTACTGTGGCACCAACCTGAAATTATGCTTTTCCATATATTTTGCTAAGTGGAGAGTGAATTACTTTTTCTGTGTAACAGTTCATATTTCATTTTTCCGTATTCAGAAAGTCTTAGGAATAATACGTTTATCAAAAGAGTAGGTAGGTCAACATTGAGATAATTTCGGATTAGTACCTACTTCCTACTCAGACACCGTGTAACCAAGTACGCACTACAACTGTAAATATATTACTGATATTTACACTCCATAATACCGTTTTAGAGATACGTCATTTGTCTTCTCTTGGCTGACGCCATCCGAAAAAAATACATATTCAGAATAACGACGTCCATTTCAGCCTAGAAATTTATTTTCAAACAAATCGGAGTAACTTTTTTCACTTGGCAGACGTCCTCGAAAAACATATTTTGAATTCGTTATACGGACGTTTAGAACTACCCAGATATCGATTTTCAGCCAAATCGGAGTCACTTTTTTCACTTGGCAGTCGTCATTGAAAATTTAATTCCGTATTTGGAATAAGGACATCTAGAACAACCTAGATATCGATTTTCATCCAAACCGGAGTAACTTTTCATACTTGGCAGACGTAATCAAAAAATAAATTCCAAATTTGAAATAAGGACATCCACAACAACCTAGATATCGATTATCAGCCAAATCAGAGTATCTTTTTTCACTTGGCAGGCGTCATAAAAAATAATTCCAAATTTGGAATGAGGACATCCAGAACAACGTAGATATCTATTTTCATCCATATTGGAGTAACTTTTTTAACTTGGCAGACGTCATCGGAAACAAATTCTAAATTCGTAATATGGACGTTCAGAACTACCTAGATATCGATTTTCATCTAAATCAGAGTAACTTTTTTCATTTGGCAGACGGCATCGAAAAATAAATTCCAAATTTGGAATGAGGACATCCAGAACAACATATATATCGATTTTCATGCAAATTGGAGTAACTTTTCTTAATCTGCAGACGTCATCAAAAATAATTTCCAAATTTGGAATAAGGACATCCAGAACAACCTACTCGTAGATATCGATTTTCAGCTGAATCAGAGTATCTTTTTTCACTTGGCAGACGCCATCGAAGAAAAAATACCAAATTTGTAATGAAGACATCCAGCACAACCTAGACATCAATTTTCATCCAAATTGGAGTAACTTTTTTCTATTGGCAGACGTCATCGGAAATCAAATTCTAAATTCGTAATACGGACGTTCAGAACTACCTAGACATCGATTTTCAGCCCAATCGGAGTCACTTTTTTCACCTGGCAGACGTCATCAATAAATAAATTCCAAATTTGGAATAAGGACATCCAGAACAACCTAGATATCGATTTTCAGCCAAATCAGAGTATCTTTTTTCACTTGGCAGACGTCATCGTAAAATAAATTCCAAATTTGGAATGAGGACATCCAGAACATCCTAGATATCGATTTTCATCCAAATTGGAGTAACTTTTTTCACTTGGCAGACGTCATCGAAATAAGGTCTGCATTCGGAGTGAGGACGTCCAGAACAACCTAGATTTTTATTTTCAGCCAAATCGGAGCAACTTTCTTCAGTTGGCAGACGAAATCGTTATTGATATTGATATGTTGGCGCTACATGCGCAAACTAAACGGCGATTTGCAAATAAGTCGTCCAGTACAGATGAACCTGAGTAATAGGGAAATATCAAAACGTGGAATATACTAAGCATTTACTTATGTGATTATTATACCACTAGCTTTCCGGGCGCGGCTCCACCTGCGCGTATGTCGGTTATCGCGCAAAAACATTAACCTCTTTTTGCGCAGTTGGATAAAAACTATCCTATGTTTTTTCCCGGGTCTCAAACTATTTCCATACCAAATTTCATTCAAATAGGTCCAGTAGTTTTGGCGTGAAAGCGTAACAGACAGACAGACAGAGTTACTTTCGCATTTATAATATTATATAATATACTGAAATGCTGATACATATGAAATATATTTGATTTTATTTTCTACACCGACAAAGGCCATCATGTGGCTTATTCATTTGATAAATGTATTATTTACTTACCTACTAGTTAGTACTTACCGATTTCGATCCCTAATCAATATCATAATAACTATGCTCCCTCAGCTGACGTAAGCGTTCCTTATTTTTTATACTGTGGTTTCCCATTTATTTATTCGTCGATTCCGAAATAGCGTATACAATCCGTGCGCGAAAGAAACGAGCACAGTACCGTCGTTGACAGCGGTCACGGGCGTACTGGCGACACGGGAACAAGGGATCTCGTAGTTTATAATGAGAAAAATTTGCCAGAAAATCATCCACTATAGATATTGATAAAATATTAGGCAAATATTTAGATATACTAATAAACTATCGAATAAAACCAGTTTAGTGTTAATATTAATTATAGTTTTAAGATATCGGCGATAATAAAATTTAAAAAGCATATTTTTCAAAAATTAAATCTATCGAGGATTTTTTACGTAATCGTGTTTTTGCCGAGATCATAATTAAGTTTATGAACTGAAGATATACATATCAAAAGAATGCAACTTAGGTAATCGAAGAAGTATTTTATCTAGATTTTCAAAGATGTTACTTTGTCAGACCATATCGCCTTAATTGTCGAAACATCGTTATACGCATCTATTTACGTACATATTCGCACTTTGTTGGAGTAAGTAGTAAAAATTGGTTCACATCGCAATATAGATTGTCGTAATTTTAATTCAATTCGCAGTAAACATTTATTTACCTATGCAATTAGTTTAGTTCATCCCGCTCACATTAATTAGATATTTGTTCTACATACATCTACATTATAATATAAGTATTCGTTTCGTCATTTATTCGCTAATAACTGCACCTTGCAGTCATAACTATCCAAGTATATACATAGGCCTATATACAATTGCGTTAGATTAGTGCTGTGAAGTTCTTCACTTATACCTAGCTAGGTATACAATATTGTTTGTTAGTTATATACAACCGCAGCTTACCATTGCTTATCAGTGTTTGAGAATTACGTAATTAATATTGATAAAAATGGCACCTACCGGAGACGTGAGTGTACAGTTGAAGGTATTATATGCTAAAAGAGATAGAATTTTTGCTCGCATGCAAACCATCTGTAATCGCGTAAACAATCTTGATTCGGAGTCAGCTAAGGAAGCATTTTTGTGTGAAATAGAAACCGTGGATTCATTGCGTGAGGATTTCGAAAGTGTGCTGGACAAAATAGTCAATTTTGAGTTAAAAATTAACCCCGAATATGTTGTCAGTTATCAGTCGCTTTCATCGTTCGAGGATCTATTGGGTTGTGTCAAACGTGCCGCCAAGGCGCATCAATCGCAAGCTGACGTCAAGCCAGCAAGCCAGTACAGGGCGCCTAGACTTCCACCAATTGAGATTCCCGAGTTTAACGGTGATATAAAAAATTGGCCTTTATTTTTCGCTAGTTTCAAAAATGCCGTACACGATAATGCATCTCTAACAGAATCGGAAAAATTGTATTATTTGATTGGGAAACTATCTGGTAAAGCTCGATTAATATGCGCCGGCATTACACCATGTGCCGAAAATTATATACTTATATTAGATTTGCTTAAAACTAAATACGAAGACAAACGGCTAGTGGCCACTACGTATTTAGATCAAATATTTGACTTTAAGTCTATTTCGTCTGCAACTCCCTCTAATCTCGAAGAGTTTCTTGATAAATTCGCTTCCTCGGTCGCCGCCTTAAAAAACCTGAAAGTCAATGACCTCTCAGATTTTATTTGCTTATACATAGCCCTTAAGAAATTGGATCCAGATACAGCACGTTCATTTGAATCTTTCAAACGTACCTGTGAGATGCCATCCTTTGATGACTTATCGTCATTTGTCCGCGATCAAATCAAAATATTACAACGCATCTCTTCTGGAAAACAGGAAGCAACAAGAAAGTACGTTGATCGTAAAACTGAAACGGCATGTAAATATCACAAATCATCTACTTCTACGCTTGCCTATGTAAATGCCGCATCCAGTTCGAAGCAATCCTCGTGCTCGTTATGTAATAGCCAACATGACCATTTATATAAATGTTCTGTGTTTCACAACTATAACCCAAATGAACGCTTTAAGTTTGTTAAGGCAAATAATTTATGCATCAACTGCTTAAGTGGGGGACATCGTGTATCCGCATGTGGATCCAAATCGTTGTGTAAACAATGCCATTCCAAACATCATACTTTGTTGTGCTTCCGGGATCCGTCCGTAGCCAGTAATTCGCTCGTTTCGCGCGCGCTCTCTGACCCCTTTGTGACTCCAGCGGGGTCCGACGACGACGCGCCCACCGCACTCGCTAACTCAGCTTGCACTGATGACGTCACTCTGTGCGCGTTATCAGATAGCAACAAAGGAAAACGCGTGCCTCGAGGCCCTACTACGATATTACTCGCTACCGCGCGTATTATTGTTGTTGATTCTCGCGGTAAAGAGCATAACGTACGCGCATTGTTAGACAGCGCTTCTCAAAGCAATTTTATTAGTCGTGAATGTTGCCAGCGTTTAGGATTGAACGTAAATCGAAACCCTGCTTGTTCCGTGGTAAAGGGAATAGGGGGTGCCACTAAATCTGTGCAGGGCACAGTAAAAATAAAGTTTTTCTCTCGTTTTGATCGTAACATCAATTTCGACATGAAATCGCTGGTAGTAGATAAAATTACTGAACGTTTGCCTACTGTCGAGGTCGATGTTTCACGCTTATCAAACCTCCAGAACTTACCGTTGGCGGATGACACGTACTCAGTGTCAGGTCCTATTGAGGTATTGGTGGGAGCTTCAATTTTCCCGCATCTTCTCTTGTCTGACAAGGTCCAAGGACAATCTTCACATCCTTCCCCGTTGGCTTTAGAAACTGTCCTTGGATATGTGATTATTGGTGAAGCTCCAGTCTTTGTTGGTAGTTTTGAGACCGCTTCTTATTGTTGTATCGACGAACCCCTTAACCATGCGGTCCGTAAATTCTGGGAAATGGAAGAGGTGAACGTTCCACCTATACTTAGCCCTGACGATAAAATCTGTGAAGAAATTTATAACACCACAACCTCTCGCGATCAAAATGGCCGCTATGTAGTTGCATTACCCTTCAAGGGAAATATTCAGTCTCTTGGTGACTCGCGGCAGGCAAGTGAACGAAGATTTTTTTGCTTAGAGAGAAAATTGCAAGCTTCCCCTAAATTGAAGGCCGCATATGATAGTGTCATTAATGAATATATAGATCAAGGTTATATGTCACCTGCACCTCAAGACGTGCAAATATCGGATACCCAGTCGTATATTATACCGCATCACGGAGTTATTAGAGAGGACAAGGTTACGTCCAAGTTACGTATTGTTTTGGATGGAAGCTCTAGGATTTCCAGTACCCACGTTTCGTTGAATGACCTACTCTATAGCGGTCAAAATCTTCAAGGCAATTTGTTTAATATATTAATTAATTTTCGATTATTTCCAATTGCACTTTCCGCTGACATTCGTCAAATGTTTCTTAGCATTGGTGTTCGCGAATGTGACCGCCGTTTTCAGCGTATTCTTTATCGCTTCTCCCGTCAAGAACTGTTAAAGGTTTACGAGTTCAAAAGAGTAGTTTTTGGGCTGAAATCAAGCCCCTATCATGCACTGCGCACGATCAAACAGCTCGCGCATGATGAGGGCGACTCTTATCCAAAGGCTAGAGATATTATTGACACTGGCCTGTACATGGACGACTTTGTCTATTCTGTCCAAAACGAGGAAGAAGGCATATCTACTGCTTCTGAAATGATAGGTCTTATGGAAACCGGTCAGTTTGAACTTGTAAAATGGACAAGTAATTCGCAATCAGTGGTAGATTCAATACCCCCATCACATCGCCTTTCATCTGTTAAGGAGTTTGATGATTCTGAACAGCATAAGATACTTGGCTTATGCTGGTCACCCAAAACTGACCTTTTTTGTCTGAAAGTTTGTAAACCCGCTCAAACTTGCACAAAGCGTACTATATTATCATGTGTCGCGAAGATATGGGACATAATGGGATTCGTCGCACCTGTCGTGTTGTACGCAAAGCTGATAATCAAACAGCTCTGGATGTGCGAGTGTGACTGGGACGAAACACCACCTGACGCTATCGTTCAGGTGTGGTCTCGCTTTAGAGAAGAGCTCCCACTGCTCTTAGAGATAAGGATTCCACGCTACGTTCGTATCACCACTGACAGTGTGGTATCAATTGTCGGATTTTCAGACGCCAGTGAAAGAGCTTACGGAGGAGTGGTCTACTTCCACGTCCAAAATAATAATGGAAATACTTTAAGCCTTATTAGTGCTAAGTCAAGGGTATCTCCTAAGAAAGTCGTTTCACTCGCGCGTCTAGAACTCTGCGCTATAGTCATTCTTGCTCAGCTTATAAAGACCATAATCGATGCGTGCAAAACCCGTGTTAACTTCAAAAACGTTTTCGCCTTCTCGGATTCGACTGTCGCTCTTTGTTGGACGCATTCATCACCACATCGATGGGACACATTTGTGGCCAACAGAGTGACCAAAATACAAAACGATTTGTCACCAAAACACTTCTATCACATTAGTGGTACGGATAATCCCGCAGACTGTCTGTCCCGCGGACTTACTCCTTCACAAATTATCGACCATCCGCTTTGGTTCAATGGCCCACATTGGGCCCGGTCAGATATATCGCAGTGGCCTATTGTTGCCTTTAATCCTTCCACGGTAGCAGAAGTGTTTGAAGAAAAGAAACATTCGTTAGTAACTACTATCCCACCTGCAGAATCTCCTATAATTTTGTTGGCTAATCGCTTATCGTCGTGGTCAAAGTTATTGCGTTGTGTGGTTTACATTTGTAGATTTGCAAAACTATTGCCACCACGTGATCTTATATCGGCCTCAGATCTTAACTTTGCAGAGGTATTGACACTTCGTGAAATCCAACGCTTGCATTTCGCGGTCGATATTTCTAAGCTACAAGCGGGACACACTTGTAGTCGCTCCTTGCAACATCTCAAGCCGTTTCTTGACAATGGGCTCGTTAAAGTCGGTGGTCGTTTGAGAAATTCAGATTTGAGCTATAACCAGAAACATCCTGTAGTGCTTCCGAGAAGACACCATGTTATGGATTTGCTTGTGGATTACCATCACAAGGTGCATTGTCACGCTGGCCCAGAGCTATTAATGTCGCTCTTACGTCAGAAGTACTGGATACTTTCTGCACGAAATTTAATCAGAAATAGAGTTCATAAATGTCTACCTTGCTTTCGTCTTCGTCCCAAGCCATCCTTTCCTGAAATGGCAGATCACCGCTCATGTCGTGTCGTTCAATCCGCAAAACCGTTTGTTAACTGTGGTACAGACTACTGTGGGCCCTTCAAAGTCACCACAAGTCGTGGTCGTGGTATTCGGGCCACAAAGGCGTACGTTTGCATTTTTGTCTGCATGGGGACCCGCGCAGTGCACATTGAACTGGCTGGAGACTTGAGTACTGCGAGCTTTATGGGAGCCTTTAAAAGGTTTTTATCGCGACGCGGCCCAATTGGCAAAGTTTATTCAGATAATGGTAGTAATTATATCGGTGCTAAGCGTATGCTTTCAGAACTCCATGAATATTTGAGTTCAAAGTATCATAAAACTGAATTTGGAAGAGTGTTGGCCGAGAACCGCATAGAGTGGTCACTCAACGCCCCAGCTGCAAGTCACTTTGGCGGGAACTGGGAAGCTAATATCAAATCTTTAAAAGGTCATTTATACCGCGTCATAGGAGAACAAATCTTGTCATTTGAAGAGCTAAATACCGTCCTCATTCAAATCGAATCGGTCATGAATACTCGGCCACTTTGCAGGACGCTCTCTAATGATCCTTCAGAACCTCTGGCTTTGACTCCAGCACATTTCCTTACTCTAACGCCATTAAAATGCTTACCTGCTGGAGAAATCGACGATAAAGTAAACACTCTTGAACGTCATGCTCTCCTCGATAAATTAGTTCAATCTTTTTGGAAGCGCTGGAGAACTGATTACCTTCATACTTTGCAGTCTCGTCACAAATGGAACACTCCAGTTAACCCAATTACGATTGGGACTGTTGTTATTCTACTAACGGAAAACTCGCCTCCTCTGCACTGGCCCCTGGGTATTGTAGAGGATGTCTTTCCCGGTTCCAATGGAGTTACACGGATAGTACGTGTTAGGACGGCAACTGGATCGTACTTGCGTCCAGTGGTTCGTCTCTGTCCCCTACCTAATCAGTAGACTAGATAACTGTGCATTTAGGTTAGGGAATTAGCATAGGTTTATTAGTTAGATTAATATCATAAGTAATTACTTTAAATAATAAGTAATTAATTGAAATTTCAATTATGCGTATATATATATTGCAACTTTGAAGGTATCCCTTCAAGCCCGGGGGAATGGTTGCGCTGATTCAAAACGATTTCTACGTAAACTATAACGTAAGGTTGTTGCAATTATATCCCTATATATCTATCCACTCCTGCACATACACCTCTGCATACGTGTGAAAGAGACTGCGTCACACAACTACAATGGTGGCGCGCCCGAACGCGAGTGACGGGATGAATGGGAGGTAGTTCGATATCGACGCGCCTGCGATCCTCTCGTGCAAAAAACTCAATTTTTGTGAATTTGTGTCAAGTGAGATGCTTAATAACGATTGGAAGGACTGATAAACGCCAGCATCGACCAATAAAGGTATTGTGCACCTTCCTTATATGGAACTGATTCTTTCTTTCCAACTCCCGTGCAGTTCTATAGTCATCCAATTCTCTCGCCGCATCAGCCTGATTTAAATATATATTTTTCGCAAATTTTGCTTAACCCGCGTAAACAGCAGGGGCTTAGAACTTTCATTGTGTGTGCGTTCTACGAGTGATTATCTAACCCTTATTATAAAACATATAATAATAATACCCCTTATCTTATATATCGGGATCTAATTCAAAACTGTAGATATTTTTTCTAAACCTGCGAATATATTTTTCAGCCAATCCGCTAGAACAAAACGATATAATGAATAGATTCAGGCGTCACTTTGCGAAAATCCATATTAAATAATATCAAATATACAAAAAATATTTAAAAAAAAAACAAAAAATTTGTATTAGTAAACACTTAAAAATATATCTAGAGACAATTCTGCCTAATTTTCCAGTTAAGCCGACGGGACTTCGCAAACGCTACGCAGCTAAACCCCAAGAATTTTTGACACGTGTAGCTTCTACACGAAGCATCCTCAGGAGGTTTTGACTCTCCGAATCTTGCTCTCGAAGAGTTTTACCTTTAATAATATAGGAAAGAAAATAATTGTTATTATTAAAAAGGTATTTATTATGTGAGTAAATTCCGAGAGAGCTAAATATACTAGTAGTAAGATATTTATTAATTGAACGGCTGCTCTCACGCAATATCAAAATGACAGATGTCATCATCACCAAATTGGCATAGCTCCATTCGGAGACTGCATATAGAGCTATGATATACTGGATTTGCATGTTGCATCCTTGCTTCGGATATATACTACATGGATACATCCTATCACGATGCTATCGTCTGCGTAACGAATGACACCTGGATGCCTGCTACTAAAAACGAAGCTTCGTTTCGGAAAGAAGGAACAACGAACTTGTACCCTGCCATCAAACCACCTGGTGTAATCAGATCGTTAATATGCAGTAAGAAGAAACTAGCAGCGAGAAATTACCCTTGAGATACCTTTGGTACTTCGTCACCCATCATGAACAGTCTGTATCAAAATTTTCCGCAAGTAGTCCAAGAGATTTAAAATAAATGTTTAATTACAACATTTGGACGTCCGTTACGGGGGCTTAGTCTTGGTGAAAATATAATAATTATTGTAATACGATTATTTTGAGGTCTATAAACAGATACGTGTAGTTTATTGATTTAATCCATAAATATGGGTAGGTAACTTGTGACATATCTTTTAATAAACTTAATCGTTATTGAACTTCTTGTATGTATCTACAATGAAATAGGTACATATCTAAGTATGAAATTACCTACGTAACATGAGGTACACGTGACTCATCTCTACTTATACACACATCCACCTAAAACCTAAGATAACTCTCTGCCTAACACCCACAGGCCCTCGTAATTCATAGTTCATAGTATTTATTGGTATAAATATTATACAGGTCTACTTATTGATAATCGTTAATTTTATATCATAATTACAATATTGTGTCATATCACATATACATAGTATAATAACTTACAACATAGATTAATATAATATTCTAGTACCTAAGTATATAAAAAAAATATAAAGAAAATAGTTTTCAATCACAATCAATAATAATAGTAATAATGTCAAAAAGAGTAAAAAATAAAAATAAATAACCAAGTTATTATCATTTCATGTCAAAAAATTCTTCATTAGAATAAAAGGTTTGGTCTATAAGCCAGCTCTTTAATCGTGATTTAAAGATAGCCAGTCTCGTTGATTCTAAAATATGGTTAGGTAGTTTGTTATAGACTGTCGGTCCCATGACGTGAGTCAACTTCGCAGATTTGGTGAGGGAACGGCTAACTGCCGCCAGCTGACCACTGCTATGGGTTGGGTACGTGAGTGAATCACCTACTTTTGTATATTTTTCTATGTTTATTCCTCCCGCCCTCCTTACATCCTCATTCCACTTTATTTTTAAATTATTGTATGGTGTGACGGCAATATAACTTATGTATTAGTACATAACTAGGCTTTTTTTATATACCTAGCCAAAATTAATTGGCAAAAAAACAAACTGTGAAATAATATTACAATTTTGGGATGACAAAGACTAGGTAAAGATCTAATATGGACTGTAAAATATCTTTTAACAATTGCTTTACAATAAAATATTTATATTTCTATTGTTTGCCAAAACTTTTCTCTCTACTGAATTTGATAAATTACACTCTGATTAAAACATTAGTGTTAGTAGACTACTGTAGACCAATAGAAAATTGAAATATAAAATAGCAGATTTTGTCCATTAAAAATAATTATATCTGATGATCTGATGTCGTTAATAAAACAACATAATATAGTGGCATATTACATATTAACAGATTAAAGTCAGAGCCTGTAACGGAGTTCTCTGTTTTCCTTCAATTTATCCCAAACTTGAGGTTTTTTGTTATTAATTTGATGGAGTCACCGACTTCAACAAATTAATAGCAAAGTCAACATGCGATGCAAATTCAGAAAATTAATATTAGGAAGTCAGTTTATGAAGTCACATAAAAATTACCAAACATATTTATTGGTTGATGCTGTGGACATTGCAGATGACGCCACGGCAGGGATACTTAGCTTCAACAACCAAAACATCAAAATTCAAATATCAACAGTATATAATCAACAGTTTATGTATGAATCTGACTAACATTGACTTCTAACAATGGGATGTTTTCCAAATTCACATATTTAACTGCCTACCTATTCCGCTCTATGCTTAGGTAGGTACTCGAAAACTCCGTAAAGTATCCGGGAAGGAACTCTAAGTAAGCAGGAAACAAAGACGCTGGCAGGGTGTTCATTTCCTTACTGTAGGTACGCGGTGAAAGTGAAATCGAAATGTTGCGTACAGATTATGGGAACATTTTTGTCTGCGTTTGAACTTTCATGTCTGCGTTTCTCCGCTTCTTAGTTTCCAATTATGTCATAGGTAGAATGCATTACTAACTAATATAAAAGTTACTATATAGTGAAGTGCCTAGACTAGAGGGGGTATGAGCGAAAATTGTGAACTGTTAAGGTAGCTAGTTATAGATACAGGTCTGTAAGGTCCGGCGGCGCGGTCACTCGACTCGGCCTGCCATTGACAGGTAATCGATGCGGTTTGCTAGTTTATTTGGCTATCGGTTCCGCTCTGGGCATGTGTATCTACTTGTTATAATCGATACAGCCCCGGGTTTAATACGGTTACGAATCGGAGCGTACGTACTCGATTACATCGATTTCGATATTAGTGTACGTTAACCGCGACTGATATTCGTTCGCATGTGCACTTAGTTAAGTAAGTAGGTAGCTGTGTATTGTTATAATATTTGAAATGTATTCAAATACCTGTTTCGGCGGTTATGGAGACGAATATTTTTAATCCTCCATCTGCATTAATTGTCCGTTTATGTATAATGAAGTTTTAATGTAACATACGTATATCAATGATTCTGCGTTATACACAATAGGAAAAGCATTTTTCAAATGCCCACTGGAATAATACTAGTAGCTACTACCCTCTAGTAGAAAATCTGTCGCCAAGCACAAGCTGCCGGAACACATCGTTAGGTGCGCTGCTAAGGCTAAGCAAACTACGCTGCGAGTGCTTTAAAGTTTAGTAAGTTTATTGTGGAAATAGATATAAATAGACACCTCCAACCGAATTTGCACCTGATGAAGACATTTGTAGTTAGGTAGTTTTGTTCAGCGCCAGCACCGATCAACTTCTCACCGACCTATTTACCGTACGGGAGCGGATTGTGCCGCTGTAACAGAGAACTTTGCCGGTGTATCTGATGGATTTTGTCGCTACACCTTCGTAGTTACGAGATTGCATCGTCTTGTAAGTATTATTTACTAGCGGTTGGTTGTAAGTATTACTTGAACGGATAGTTATTTGCTTGTAGTCGATTGGGTATTTGAAGGTTGGGGTTTGGTAGGTGAATGACAGAAGTAGTCTTAAGAGAAACTGATGTCATTATCTACTTAAACGGTGCTACTGGAGCAGTGGGTATGGATTGCCGCATAAGGGGCCCATAGTAACTGTGCAGGGGTGGATGAGCTTCACCGCATGGTGTAAAGGTATTCAAAAATGCTGGATGGAGCTAAATGAGACGGCTAGAGTGAATACCTACAAATTCAAATTCAAGTTCAAAATTATTTATTCAACTTAGGCGTCTACGACGCTCTTATGAAGGTCAATTACAAATTTTAATATCGAAATATTCTTCAAATTCAAAATCATTTATTCAATTTAGGCGTCTACGACGCTCTTATGAAGGTCAATTACAAATTTTAATATTTAAATATTCTACATTGTACTGCTACGTTCACCAAAAATATTTATAGACCCACTGCGAGAAGAACGAGCAAGAAACTCGGGGCCATTCTTTTAAACATCTTTTAACAATGTGTTATTATACAATATAATACGATTATTACAATACTTGTTTATATTACGTAGGTGACAGGTGTTAGCTTGGCTGAGGCAAAACTTTCCAAGCATCTTTGTCGTTTAAGTAATCACAAACTTTGTAGTATGATTTCTCAATCAAAATATTTTTCACATGCAACTTGAATTTTCCTTCTGTGAGCATTGTAATATGTTTGGGAATATGTTTTTCTACATTGTAATGCCACGTTCAGCAAAACAATTATAGAGCCACTGCAAGAAGAACTGGCAAGAAACCTAGCAGGGACAAAGTGTTAGAGTGCGTAACGCAAGGTACCTAACCTCTCAATCTCCAATGCATCTAGATAAAATAATAACAATCCTAGTCACCACACTAAGGCTCCCTATTTCGTGGAGACCAGTTACAAACGTTGAAACAATTTTGCCTGTCATGTATACAGTTACATTTTATGGACTTAATGTAGGAAACAGTCTAGTCTGTCAATAATGTAGGTTTGGAGAGTTCTAACTGTGCAGCGAAATGTGATTATAAGTACCTACTAAAATCGAAAGGGGTCAATAAATTTATCAGTTTCTTGTAAGCAATTTCGTATTTAATAAGATAATTTTTAGTAATTTTAGTACAGTTAAGGCGTCTCTTGCCGGAAGTTCATAATTAATATGAACATGACGCTGGGAGACGCTGTATTCAGCAGTGGACAATCCGGTCTGATACAGTAGGTACTTACGATGACTACCTGTAATTGTATGATAGACTAAGCTATAAAGACTATAAAATAACAATGTAACACAGTAAAACTATAAATATAGGTATCTAAATATGAAATATTATGTACTTCCGTCAATTTTTTCCCACTGTTGCATCCAGTGTCAGAAGACGCCGCGCCGCCGGTCAAGGTGGTTATTTTGTAATGTAGATATGAATTTGTAAATTTATTATTCGCTGAGCATGTGAAGTACTTTGAATCGTATTTGCCATATTTACTTACTTAATAAGCTTTCTTAACATAAATATATATGTCGGTACTACTCCTTAATTACAGTATTTCTTACATAATTTTCCAAGGTATGAAAAAATACGCAAATATATAATGACTTGTGTATACTATCTACTGCACAATGATATTTATGGTAGTAGATAAACTTAACTTATACAGAACTCTACCAATAAAGTAATTCCATCCCCGGAACAAATTGACAAGATGGATCCGCAAATTGCCTTACAAAAAACGAAATGAACCCACAAACTTTTCTCTATGAATGAATGTGAACAACTTCGTAACTAAATCATTGGAAAAACTTGGAGCGAACGAATTGAATAAATTACGTTATCCGATATCATTAAGATTGGCATGATTCGCGGATTGATTGGGGATCTTTCGTTCTGATTTCCATTGGGGAAGTATCAGTGAGTAGGAAGTATGAGGACGTGCCTCAACTGAAGAGATCTTGGGAGTTACCGTCGCGTGATTGGCCCCATTGTGCACCCTCAATGGTCTGTGTCGAGACTCGTAACCACTGTGCGGCGGCGTTCAGATCGTGCTCTTTTCTCACCACTGGATTAGAATTGCATATGTGGCATTAAATATATGGAGAGAAGCTGTACACCTTTCAAAATAGGGGTAAGTAAGGACTCAAGAATGACCTACTTTGACCATATTACATTCATATAATTATAATTTATTATTTTTCTATTCTAGTTGAATCCTATTTTTACTGGGGCTACAAATAAGGCTTGAACCTTTTCAACTTCACTAATGAAGTTAAATAAGAAATGGTCTAAGAAATTTGGACGGATTAAATTTTTCTCTACTCGAAATAAGTGGCGAAAGCCGTCAAAAACTGTAATTACATCCACAATACCAGAAAGAAAGTTCAATCAGGCGGCAGACGCCGGCGGCTGACCGTTTACCAATAACTCAGCTGAATGGACCTCAATTAAGCCTTGCTGACTAACCTAGAATAAATCTTTTACTTAAAAATTCCATCTCAAAGAATAACTCAGATGACAATCGAAAAGTAAATTACATCCTCTCCCAAATGGGTCCTATGAATTATATTTTTGCATTAATCCAACCTTGGAGAGATTTCTAGTCACGTTCGCAAATTTTATTCGCTTCGGATCTATTATTAAGTAGCTACGTGGTGTTATCTCAACTTTATTGCAGCTTCATAAAGTAGAAATGTAATGTACCTAACCCTCCAGATAGGGTTTTATACCCTAATTTAGAGTTATGTCCTGAAATCAGACGGTCTTCGGTTTGAGTGCTTTAAATAAGTGCACCTTTTGTTTCAAAAACTCCCTGTATTTTTTACTGCCTCGTTTGCCTTCAATACGCCCGTCATCAATATCTACTGGGCTTTTTGTCTTCATATTGGCCGTTTCATGCGATATTTGGGAAAGATCCAACGAGACAATGGCCGGCTTTTACTAAAATGACTCCAAAACCAGCCATTCCACGTGATACCTATTGTATTGTTAGTGAGGCTCAACGCAGGGATTTTACAAAAATTGGTTGTAGCAGTATTCTTGGAGAACAATGACAGATTAGGCTGTAAAAAGACAGGAGAATTCTTTGTTTCACGTTTATTGACTCGGTACTTACACTTATTTTTCAGGTTTTCGATAAATAAAGCTGTTAGTTGCATAAGAAGGCGTCAAAACGCAAACAAGCAGACAATGCAGGTGTTTATCCCTCAGAGGCTGTGGTCCCACGGTAATACCTCTTCAGAGAGAGGATTATGCTGTGAAACGATTCTGCTTATCGCCGCCCGCCGTGATGCTGTCGCTGCTCAGCAGTTATAACCAAGTACTAATCCGTTAGTACCTACCTTTATTTTGTGACTAAGCGTTAGAATTTAAAATCCTAGGTATACCTGGATATTCTAGGTTGACCGTTATTCCTTGACTGAAGAAACAGCTGAATGGAATTCAGTATTCAGTTCTGTGATAATTTTACCTTAAGGCAAATATAACAATAATGTAATTAATCGTACAAATTAAAAATGCTAATAGGTATCTAAAGTTGCATATGAGTATTTCACTGAATAATAAGTAACAATATCTATCAATATTGGTATTGATGATAGTACCTTTATTTTGTGATTAAACGTTAGAAATTTTTTTTTTTTTTTTATTGGTGATAGGTAAGCCTTTGACCACAATCTCACCTGATGGTAAGTGATGATGTGGTCGAAGGTGATAGCAGGCTTAATCTAGAATCTAGAATTACTGGCTCTCAAGGACAGCTGCCGGAACACACCGTTAGGTGCTTGGCGACAGATTTTCAACTTGAGGGTGGTCGCTAGCCAGGCGGGCATTCGAAAAAATGCTCTTCCACCAAACTTCTTATGTTATCTAGGTAGGTGGTTGTTCCATAACTGAAAAAACAGCTGAGTGTATTTCAATATTCAGTTCTGTGATGTAATTTCTCGTACAAATTAACAAAGCTAAATAGGTACGTAAAGTTGCATATACGTATTTCGCTGAATAATAAGTAACAATATCTATCGATACCAATATTATATAAAAGAACAGACTTTTCTAAAACCATCTCGGAAGCCAATCTTTTAATATAATATAAGCATAATATCATAATATTTGGCGCATGCAGTATTGACGTTGAAGACTCATTGGAATTATAGCCAAACAGGTGAAGACTTTTTTATGTTAGATGGACCAGCTTTCCTCTTGATGATAAGCGGCCTGACTGTCCATTACAGTTGCCGTGACTCCGTCCTCGTTTTGTTTGTAACTGCATAGCACTCGTCACTCTCAGACGTCTGTTCTTATGTCTCGTTCACCCAGTAATTTAAATTGCTACAGTGCCCTTCACTTTAGGCCTTCCGCCTGGTAAAATAAATTGTGTCGCTCTAAAGCCAGTGCTTCTACTAAGTTTTTTTTCAGATCGAAGGATATAGTAGGTAAGATATAGCATGTCATGTGAATTATACAGGCAAATGGGATTAAGTGACTATACGAACGCAAGGCATCGTACGGCAAGATGCAGCATTTATATTTACACTATAACAGCACTACACACTATATAACACTAGTTCTTAAAAAAAATATTCAAAAAATTAAACCGACTTAACACTATAAATGTGAAATATTTTGTTGAAGTCGGTACCATGATAGTTCAAAAGTATCTTTTATCACAATATTGAGCGCATGGTACCGACTTCGACAAGTTATTTTACTCTTTAGTGTTAAAGTCGGTTTAATTTTTTTAAACTTTTTTACCCTTTTTAGTGGCCTTTACTAATTACGGGATCGATTGTCATTCGCAGTCAATGACTATATAATCAAGGTAGAAAAACATGATACAGTTACTGGCTTAATCTTTTTTTGATGAAATTTGAATGGGACCCGGGAAGCACCAGCTTTCAAATATAAAATAATCATCAAAATCGGTTCACCCAGTCGAAAGTAAACAGTCGAATTGAGTACCTTCTTTGTTTTTGCAAGTCGTTTAAAAAACACTAAAGCTTAACCAAAGTTATAGATAAAAAGAATAAAGTGCCGTAGCCAAACAAAGGTTGTATTCTAGGTGTATGATTACGAAACTTTTCTTATAGATTTTTAACTAGGAACGTTTTACAATTTACTTATCTCTCAAAAACTAGCTTCCAACATTGACGCTAAGTAGATAAAGTGTTACAATAAGAGCACGACTGCACCCAGAGCTCGAGGGTGGAGGAAAGGGCGGCGGGGATCCGCTAATGCCCCTCAGAGCGCGGATTACTTCATGGAATGGTCGCGCTTAACGCCACTCCACCGTGAAAGCTGCAGGCGATCTGTTTGCTGCCAGCCACTCGGCAGAACAATCAAGTGTCAGCCAAAAGATCTGATGTGCCTGTCTATGTAGGTTACGTGCTGCTTCAAGTATTTGTCAGACAACGCCTAGCTTCTGAGGACTTTTCAAGTTGGGATTTAAGGCGGGTAGAATGTAGGTGTAAACACTAAATTGCTTGCTTGTACTTAGAATGTTTTGCTGTATTCTGAGCATGTTAAATACTTACTTTGTTTACCGCGGTGAAACGAGCGGCCAGACTGATGTTAAAAAAAAGATAATGAAAATGTTGCTGTTCGTTATGTATGTATAGAAAAAATATGACGAGGTCTAGTAATTAATTTAAAAGTACACTGACTGCCTACACAAAAAAGTGTTATTAAAGTGCTAAGAGTAATTATTAATAAATTATTATGATTTTAAGTACATATAAGATAACATACATGAAAAAAATATGTCAAATTCCACCTCCTTTTTGTAAGTTGAAAATAAATTATATTCGTTATAATCCCTAAAAGCCAATTTCAAGAATCATTGCCCAACGCATTTTCCCGCTACTGTCCGAACGATTGTTGAACTTCAGTTGACACTTGGAACGAAGTTGAGAAAACTTTTTTATTCTCTTCCTCTATTGGCTTCCTTCGAAATAACTTCGTCCAGTGCCGATGGGAACCGAGAAACTAACGTTGATTTAAAACAGATGACACCGACTTCTTAGTACATTATTGGCTTTTGTGCTCGAAGGATACCAGTTGCAGCCGAGTTTTATTTGGAAGCCAGTTTTCACTTTGATACAGGTAACTTGTAGCTACCTACTGTTTTGTTTCTGAATTGGTAACTGTGTACTTAGTTGTTTTTTACATCAGTATATATCGTGTCGTCGAGTACAAATGGGAAAAAAATATACATTGATTTAAAACAGACCATGGTATATGTGCACAAAGGCTTCTTGGTTTATTTTTGACTTTGTGTTTAGTTGCAGTTGAATTTTATTTGGAACTTCGGTGTTTATCCTTATTCTACCTACATGAACATTTAAGGGTTCCGCATTTCCATAGTTTTGAATTTTAATTATGTAGTTATATTGTGGTGTTATTTAACTTACGTTTAGCTTCGTTCAGTGAAAATGGGAAACAAAAAACAAATTTATTAACTTTTTGTTGCTTTATGTTTTATCTGCATAGTTTTTATTCTTATATGAACGTACCTACATATTGTTGTTGGTGTATTTCATAGGTTTAATGGATTTTTATATTATATATATATATATATATATATATTATATTATAGGTTTAATGGATAGCTTGTAGCTACACCGTTCTATAGGTACTTCAAGCGTAAAAGCATCGTTGTTAAATCCTTATTTAAATATGGCTCTTTTTGTAACTGTTTTTTTGTTCTTTATAAAGTTCTAACGATTACTGACCTATTTCCTTCTAAACATGAATTTTATTTAGGTAACAAGATTTAGAGGTACCTAAATTACGTTGAGATTGTCTTCAGTTATTTTGTAATAATAATAATAATAGCCTTTTATTCCTCAACATAGGGTTACAAGACGCCGCCTTAGTGCTTGAATAGCCGAACGACCAGAAAGCAAATTTTACAGGAGACATTAATTTTAGTTTGCTATCGATACAGAGAATTTTTTTTACAACGAATGTTTATATATGATTGGTATAGATAAACTGTTTTTGGAAATATATATATATCATTAAAATATTAGCCAAGTACTGCATATTTTCAATTTATACGTGGAGGTTGGACAAAATACCTCAAACTAAATTGCGTAGATGGATATAAGGCACAATGATCACAATTCAGGGCACTCATATTGAGTGTCAGTTACGTGCTTGTTTGTCTGAACAACCATCATTTTTAATATACAGCATGTTCAGTTTTCCTTTATTATAATAAGTGCCCGTGAGATGCCGGGCTAGAATGTCACCCCCCAGCACAACAACAATAGTAAATAACCAGAAAATGGGCACACTGCGATACTCAACACCCCATGCTAAGCGTGGGGACTAAAGCAAACCCCCACTTAATGGAAAAGGCTCTGATCAGCAGTGGACAATCCAGCCGATACAGTACTAGTTCATTATAACGCATACTGCGATCCCCAAAACGCCTGCCGAGCGTGGGGATTATGACAAACCCCCATATTAGGGGAGGCTGTGTTCAGCAGTGGACAATTCGGCTTATACAGTATTGCTTAATTATATCGCAATGCGATCCCCAAGATGCCTGCCAAGCGTGGGGATTATGACAAACCCCATAATAGGTGAGGCTGGGTTCAGCAGTGGACAATCCGGCTTAAACAGTATTCGTTTATTATATCACACTGCGATCCCCAAGAGGCCTGCCAAGCGTGGGGATTATAGCAAACCCCCTTAATAGAGAAGGTTGTGCTCAGCAGTGGACAATCTAGCTGATACAGTATTTGTTTATAAGTGCGCACACTATGATCCCCAAGATGCCTGCTAAGCGTGGGGATTATGAGAAACCTCAATAATATGGGAGGTAATTTTCAGGAGTGGACCATCGTTCATCATATCGCACTCTTCGACCCACAAGACGCCTGCTGAGTGTGGGGATTGTGACAAACCCCTATAATAGGCGAGGCTGTGTTAAGCAGTGGACAATCCAGCTTATACAGTATTCGTTTATTATATTACACTGCAATCCCCAAGATGCCTGCCAAGCGTGGGGATTATGAGAAACCTCAATAATATGGGAGGCAATGATCAGGAGTGGACCATCGTTCATCATATCGCACTCTTCGATCCGCAAGACGCCTGCTGAGTGTGGGGATTATGACAAACCCCTACAACAGGCGAGGCTGTGTTAAGCAGTGAACAATCCAGCTTATACAGTATTCGTTCATTATATTACACTACAATCCCCAAGATGCCTGCCAAGCGTGGGGATTATGAGAAACCTCAATAATTGGGGAGGCAATGTTCAGGAGTGGACCATCGTTCATTATATCGCACACTTTGATCCCCAAGACGCCTGGCGAGCGTGGGGATTATGACAAACCCCATAATAGGCGAGGCTGTGTTTTTCTGAACACAGCCTTGAGGACCACGTCCATTTGCTTTTCGATTTTTTGTAAAAACATGAGTTCATTAAAATAAGGTTATTTTCCATCATGAATTCGACTAGTTTCTGTCCATTTTGGCTTCTCTTGCCATGCCCAAGCTTCCCGATTGAGGATTCTTTTCCAATTTGCCTTTCTCCAACCTGTGCGTTGAAGTCGCCCATGATTATTATGTTGTTATTGTAGTGCGGTTTTATTGCTTCTGAGATACTCTCGTAGAAATATTCTATGTCTGATTTCCCCGCTTATTCTGTTGGGGCGTATATTTGGAAGATGGCCCAGTTTTTCTTGTAACCTGGAAATTTTAAATGAACTATCGCAATTCTGTCAGAAACTCCTTCAAATCCCGTAATGTTCTTCTTCAGTTTAGACTTAATGAGGAAAAAAGTTATTTTGTATTCGCTTTTAAATTAAGTTTAAAGTTTCTCTAAAGCATATTGAAGATGTCTGAAGTTATAACATTTAATCGAATAGAATAGAATATTGCGTTTATCATCTCAATTCATAATTCAGATATTGATACCATGGTTATATGAGTAATCGATTAGTAATTAAATCGACCCTCTTGCTCGAAGCAAGCATGTTGCTATGCAAGTTATGGCAAGCTTACACACACTGACTTCAGTGGAATATTGGTTCAATAAATCCGAAACAAAAAGCCAGTGCTTCGTATCGGCTCAACATAAAGGCCAAATCCGGGAACCTACCGATATTTCATTCGGTTTTTGTTCATTTGCTTTTATTGGGTATAAATTGGTGTAAATGAATAACGCGTCTGACTTTAGGTGCTATTGTTTGAAATGTCGATAGCCATAAGCTCATCTTGATACTGAATAAAGCATTTGTTTATCATTCATGTGTGTTAATATAAAAGGCAAGGGTACTTGTTAAAATAAAACTTTTATCTAGTGCAACACGTTGTATTCAAAAATGTTGTATTGAAAGCACTTTTCATACAAAAGTAGTTGCGTCGAATTTTTTAGAGTAGGTACCAATAATTCAAATGAAGTGAAAATTTACAGAGACTGACTTTGAATTTAACATCTATGCTTCTGCTCTGATGCAGGTTTTACGTTTTTTTATTTATATTGCGATATTTCCGCATTATTTTTTGGTTACATAATTTTACAGTAAGCTGACCAACCAGAAGCATAGATTTTAGGGTCAATGACATGCATGACAATTTCAACTAGTTTGAACACTTTGTATTTAACATTATGATGAAACTACATTTGTATGGGAAGAGCTACGACAGGAAATCGTAAAACAAACTATATGTGTATGTACTATGACTATATTTCATTAGATAAAATAAATCTAAGCCGGTATAATATGTGCCGGTGTACATATTTATTATTCAAGTCACTTGATTTTTAAAAGGTAAATTATGTTCTAGACCTGCCTGAACAACATCTTCGACTACATCATCACTTACCATCAGGTGAGAAAGGCTAGCCTATCAGCTATAAAAAAATGTATTGTATTTAGTAAATGAAAAAGTGGTTATTATGTCGTCTCATTTGGAGAAAAGAAAAAGTATTCTGTGTCTATGAATTAAAAAAAGATGGCACTTAACAAAAATAATGGTGATCCATGTAATCTGATCTTGTAAAGAGTGCACCAAGAAACAAGTTGTCCGTAATTTATTAAGCTAATTTCGAATAATTATTATAATTCCTCCGCAAAAATGTGAGAGCACATTCGGAATTCAGTAGAATTTGTAACATTTCGCAACTTAACCAAAAGTTATGAGAGCTTATCTGTGCACGGTCGAGAATCCAACTTCAGGGTACATTTCGGCTCGTGTATGTAGATACTCCGATAATATTCCCATATTGTAGCAAATGGAAAACGTTATCACGGCAGCGGTAACGTTTCCTGTGATCTCTCGTAAGCCCAGATTAGGTCGGATTGAGGAGAACCGTGCCACCGAACGGTTATATTGAAGACGTATGTTCTGCCGTCTGAAAACAACCTTAATTCCTATTAACTTGTCAGTCTCATTAACTATTTTCCTTGGGTAAAGTCTCGGCTTTAACGTCGCTCGCCTTGTCGAAGTTCAGTTCACTAAATCTGTCCAATCAAGCCTTCTAATCTTCTTATTGTGCAAGGACTAATAAAGCTTTACTTAGTCACATACCTATCTACTTTGTATGTTTATTTAAAAATTACTTTACGTTATCTGGTTTTAGGCATAAGTACTTATTTTCTCTAAACTTGTAGTAAAATAATCGAAACTGTCACTTATTGTTAGTTGGTCAAGATGGCTACTTATGTATATTAAAAATGGCGCCAAAAGCAAAAAGTAAAAGCAAGATCAAAAAGTATTTATTCACAAAGCGTTAACCCTCCTTCATTTCCAGCTGGAATAAAATGCGAAATGATCTTTGCGTTTAGAATTAGAGGTTGCCTTTGCGTGGTGATATAGTGAAACATAGTTATTTTGAAAAGGCTTGCTCGGCGAGCCCGCGGCTATAGGCGGGTAGAAATATAATAATAGTCGACGGGGCACCACGGAATATCATCTCAGTACATTGTGAGAGGCAGGATGCTCATTAGATGAACGCCCGGGGCCGACCGCGCCAGCCCAGCCCTACCTTTTACATTGCCACAGCGTATCTACATATGGTTGCGAAAGAAAAATAAATGTGTAATGGTTTATCATTTCACAAGTAAATTACACCTACATTTAAATTAATACAATCATGAGAACTGTTGGCAATTTATGATTATTTCCTCCTTATACTATTATTATAGGTTACCACATCGTCGCAATATAATATAGGATCCTACCCAGAAGACAAAGAAGATATTTCCTTCTCGGACAATACTTAACTTGTACCTAATGTCCGGATCGGTCAATTAGCTTACCGAGACATAATTATAACACTCAAATGGAATCCATTAATTAAAAGCTTTCAAACATTTTAATTGTAAATACAATAATGTGTAGGAATGTTAGTAGTTTGCCTACTGTTGAAATCGTTCATCTGTGGCAGTTGCATTGCCTTTCATTGCACATGATATTCAAATTAGTTTTACTATATACATACCTACATAAAAAGTAAAAGCCAAAAGGTAACTTTCTAAGATGTATTCGAACCACATAAAAATTCTAGCGCAGATAAAAAGACGCAGAAAACCTTCACGACATCGATAAGAGTCCTCACACTCCTGAAACGCAAACTGTGTTCCATTTTCAAGTTTATACTCAACAATAAAGTTATACTATGACTTCAGAATTTATTGTGGGAGCCTGTACGAGTAACATAGCTCTAATAAGCATTAACCTCGTTACGTTATCGTCTGAGTTGAGAACGGTGTTAACATTATAATTGTAACGAGTACTGTAACTCGTGGAATAATATAAGTAATATCTGAGTGAGTTTGCGAAGCCAAAGTAATATTTTAATCTTATCATTCGAGTCAAGTTTCATGTCTCGCGAGGAAAGTTTGATCCGTGGTTCAAGTTTCGCGACGAGCTTACAACTGTGACTGGAGGACTTGAGTGTCCCTGTTTGGCTCGCTTTGCTGCTGGAGCACATTAAACTTTTATTGTGCATTGTTTGTTTCTATAATATATGAATTTACAGACGGGAATAATACAGTGTTGTTATTGGTGTATTCATGTGCTGTTTTTGGATAAACAAATTTTGATCTTTAACACGTTTTTTGGTTATTGTGGAACGGTTTAGTATTCATCATTAATATTTTATTTCATCAAATGTTTACCGTTGAAACAAGCTTTAATCTTAAGAAAGTTTTGTGGTTATTGTAAGCTGATCAAGTTTTTATTAAGCAGGAATATCCCAAGCATTTTTGTCTTCTAAATAATCACCTATTTATTAATACGCATTTTAAATCAAAATTTCTTTTATATGCAGCTTGAATGTTCCTTCTTTGAGAACTGCAATATCTTTAGGAATTTTATCTTAAAATCGCACACGATTACCTGAGAAATATTTTTTATTTGTCTTTGCTAATCTAAAACCTGGCACCGTTAGTTAGTTTATATTTTTAGTGTTGAAATAGTGGCGATGGCCGTTTAATTTAGGGTGATGCCAAACGAACGTAATTTTGTGAGTTCTGAGCCGCGTATTTTCAGTCGCGTAATTTCTTTTGCATTCGGTTTCATACAAATGTGCAGTTTTGCCACACGACGACGCAAAATGAGTTATCCACATGTATGCACGCCAAGTAGCCTGTTTGTCGGTTTTCTATCGCATTCGATTCGGTGAATGTGCTCAAGAGCTACATGATATCATACCGTCTTCTCCAGTTCACTATAGGACTACTAGACGTGGAGAGAGCTTTCATCCCTTCACTGTCAATTTGCCACAGGTTCGTACAAAGCGTTTTCAGAGCTCTTTTATCCTGCGAACAGCGAAGCAGTGGAACTCTCTCCCATCGTCAGTCTTTCCAGGTGCGTATGATCCTGGTGTTTTCAAAAAAATAGTAAATAGGTTTCTTCTGGGCAAGCGTGATTCATCTTCAACTCCATCGTCGCTTACCATCAGGTGAGATGGAGTCAAACGCAAACCCATCTAATGTAAAAAAAAAAATGCAACAAAAATTACGCGACCAAAAATGCGCGACTCACAATTCACAAAACTACGGTCGTTTGGCCTCAACCTTAAAAATACCCAAATTCTGTCGAACTATTTATACAACGAATTGCCCCCTTTTGCAAGACACAGATGGTCTTTATGTTGCTGTTCCTTTTTCAATCGTCAGGACTATAAAATGCGTCAAACACGATTTTATTAAGTAGGTAAATGTTATAAATATATAGATTAATAAACTATTTACAATAATTGCATACATTCCTAATCTATATTGCGGTTTCCAGTTGGCAATGTTCCAAAAATGCTGGTTGAATTCTCAGACCGATTAAGAAACTCTACTATAAACTAGTTCTTAGACGATATGAAGCTGTATTACAACGTTGAATACCAATGCAATCATTGAAAAATATATGCCATCATATAAATCAAGGATTGCTTCAACAAAAAAAAAATAAAATAACAAATTAATTTTATAATAACTGATCAAAATTTGTCGCTATAATTTGTCAAATAATGAATATTAAACCATTGCAAAGAAAATAAGAAGGTGGTCGAGTAAAACTTGTTTGTCCTCAAACCTATATTGCATTAAATACCAACTTTTTACCAACCTCAAAGCCTCGAGTACAGTATACTAGTCAAGCACCCCACGGTGTATTCCGTCAGCCGTACTTGAGAGCTGGTCAGTTAATACCTTCGACCATATAATCATTATGAACTAACCTAATATGTATTTAACTATACTAATAAGCCCCAATAAATTGCAGTGCCAATATTTCTAGTAGTCTTGCTTTTTGTTATATCAACCCGAGTAAAAACTGGATTAGTGTCCGTCTTGTGAATCCTTTTTTGAAGCGCTCGTAGCGAAGTTTGCTTAGCCATTCTGAACCGATCAGCATAGTTAAGCAACGTCCGCCGCGGTCATGAGTTTGATGGGTGACCGCTGGTGACATTACTACTGAGCGCTTCCGTGCTTCGGAGGGCACGTTAAGCCGTCGGTCCTGGTTGTAGGGCATTTTGCGAATGCCCGCCTGGCTACCACCCTCAAGTAGAAAATCTGTCGCCAAGCACCTAACGGTGTGTTCCGGCAGCTGTCCTTGAGAGCCAGTAATTCTAGGTTAGCCTGAACAACATATTCGACCACATCATCACTTACCATCAGGTGAGATAGTGGTCAAAGGCTAACCTATCAGGCATAAAAAAAAATAAAAATCCTTCACTACATTCTAGAAGTCTACTCTAGTCAGAATGATTCATTATGATCGATTCTATATACCCACCAATGACTTATTATAAAACTACTTTATTCCCCGCATATTCTTCTATGTATTACTCTAGGCTACCCTTCGATCACTATGTTACTAGCTGGCTCTCAAGGACTGCAGTCCGAATATACGATTTGATATTCTACTTGCTGTCAGCCACGGGACCGTCAGCAAATGTGCTGGTCCTATGATTCCACCAGTTTGTGGTAAGTATACAGCCATTTTCATTGAGCTATTATCGCATTACTAAACGAAATATTCAGATTAGGAATCACTTGTGATAGTACCTCTCTATAACTCCTTTCCTATCTTCCCAATTATAAATATATCTTTAAGATAAATAAATAAACTTTATTCTATGAAACCAAGTGAAGCGAGAGACTGTCTACTACATTTTCCTAAGGTCCTTTACGGAGAAAGCTATTAATTTAACCTATCTATTTGCAGTTTGCTGCTCTCCGGAGCCGCCGGTGTATTTTGGAAATAATCTCTTTTGTTCAAGCCCCTGACTAAGCATTTCCCAAGTTAAGAAGGCTTGTTTGGCCGCTTCGATATTTGTTAAGATCGTGTCGGTTTTAGGAGATGCCAGCTTGAAATAATTAATGTGTAGAACTCCTTCAAACTTATCTCGGTAATTTAAGTTGTAATTGAGTAAGTTTTACAAAAGGTGTCTTCGTAAAGATTTTGAAATTGTCGTCTTAAGGCTGGAGAGATTACCTACTATAAGTAATTTAGGGTCTTAAGTAGATAGAATTATGGACATAATTTTATGAACTTCGCGCCTCCATATCCTTTAAAAGCCGGTAAGACCATCGCGTTCGTCAGAATAGGTACGTGAAACAGCTTCTTCTATCACTAGGGCAAAACAGCTGTTTTGCCATAGTGATAGCGTCTTATTGACATCGTACGTGTGAGAATGGAGTGAATCACGATTGTCGCTATCACATTGAAAGGCAAAGCACCGCGCTTAGAAAATAGTTATACTGATTTTTTGTATGTGAAAATGAAACATGAGTGGAACACATTCCGTTATCGATTCTACACCATCCCTCGCAGTATTGTTGATGAATTAATATCCACCTTATATAGGTATGTTGTATTGTGTATACCTACAGTAGTTTAATTCAGTTCAGACTAGTAAAACATAGTGATGAATAATAAAAAATAATATCCATGCCAACGGTAGCAGCCTTGGTACTCCTGTGAGTTTTAGGCTTTATATTAGTTAAATGACAAAAGTTGATGAAAGAACTACGGCAAGAAAATCTAGACATCACATAGCCATATAGTCTTATTTTCCAAATTATATGTTTCTTCTTTCACCTAAGTGATGAATTAAAATAAATATATAAAGCCACTAAAAAGAGGCCTTAGCTAGTGAGTTTTGGATGCTTTGCATTAATTAATTATAGACAAAATGCAGGCTTTATATTTCAAAATTCATAGACAAAAGTTTATCAGTACTAATATTATAAATGCGAAAGTAACTCTGTCTGTCTGTCTGTTACGCTTTCACGCCAAAACTGCTTGACCGATTTGAATGAAATTTGGTATGGAGATAGTTTGAGACCCGGGAAAAAACATAGGATAGTTTTTATCCGGCTGCGCAAAAAGAGGTTAATGTTTTCGCGCGATAACCGACATACGCGCGGGCGGAGCCGCGCCCGGAAAGCTAGTAACTAATAAAAAGCTTGCAAAATCAAGAAGGAGCTATGGCGGGAAAATAGGCATGATATCGTCATATAATCTTATATTCCAAAATATGTATTTCTTCTTATGTAGTCGTGTAACCATGATGAATTATTGACCTGGGATTGTTGTGAATAGGAAAATTGGATATAATAAGTATGTTTCGTTTCGTGTTCTCGTCCCAATCACTATACGAAGTTGTAGCAATATATACCTATCCCCTATTTTACTGAAATGGGTCTAGAACAAAGCTGACCCATCAGAACGACTTCTACAATACTATGGGTGGGAATTAATAACAAGGTAAATTTAACTCGTTTACTTTGACGTCATTCTTGAAAGCAACCAACTAGTTGCGGTCATTACTTGGAGGGGTAACCGCTTGTGGCATTTATACTTCTGAGCTCTTCCGTGCTTCCGAGGGCACGTTAAGCCATCATCGGTACCAGTTATTATCTTAGAATGGCAGTTGTTATAGCATTTTCGTAGTAGCGCGTTGTGCCAGCCTGGCTAGCTACCACTCTCAAGCAGGAAATCCGTCGCCAAGCACCTTACGATGTGTTCCTGCAGCTGTTCGTGAGAGCTAGTAATTCTAGGTTAGTCTGAACAAGATCTTCGACCGCATCACTTACCATCACGTAGAGTTGCCGCGTTGCTGTTTCATGTTATACAAACCTACATATATGTAACGTAGTAATTTAATTTTTCATTTGATTATAATTCACTAATTTAATTTCATGAATATGATAGGCACAGGTACATATTACAGATAATAATTAATACTGTGTATTGTTATATTAAGGAAAATAATAAAAAAATATTATTTTTAACTAATTAGTCTTTTGTTCGATAAAAGTTTATTTTAGACGACTATTCGCCGAATGCCGAATAATAGCTAAGTATTATTCGGTATTCGACGAATGTCAAAAAAATGTCGAGTAATGCCGAATACCGAATAACAGCGAGTATTCGCGGCAACTTTAATCACGTGAGACAGTAGTCAAAAGGTCAAAAGTCAACAAATATAAATTAATTGAAAAAGTGAAAAACCCGACTGCAAATTATTTATTTTCGTTATGTGTTTTATCGTTCCATTGGAATTAAAACTGCAAGTTATATATATTTATGGAAGGGCTTTAAGCCCTTCATTTTGATACCCACTCGATAGGTTTGAATACAAAAACCTTTTCTCACAATACGATGTCTTAAATCCACCAGTTTGTTTTCTTATTTATTTTTTATGTATCTATTGTCACCTGCGCTATCTATACGAATCTAACGATATACCTTATATCATTGTCGGTAAACCTTCCAGAAGTTATGGTGGAATGAAGAAACTCCCAAACATACACACATACATGACCCACGAAACTATAACACTATTTTTTTGGGCAGTCGTGTGATAAAAATAAAAACGAGGGGCCAATGAACAAACCATATCCATGAGGCCAATTAAAGAAACAAACATAAAAGCTGACAAGCTTTAAGTCTTTGTCTATATTTATTGTAAGACAATAGCTCTTCGCAAGAGGTGCTGCACAGCACCTAATGGATGCGCTGTTTGCACTATCAAGATGACATAATGAATGGAGGGCGGTGGCACAATTAATTGCTTCTTAGGAATGTGACCAGCTGCAGCGGTGCACTGATAACGCTATGAGATAAATTGTTAAATAGGACTCATTACAGTATGTAAAGCATGTTTATGGAGACTGGGATGCAGGGGTTTGTTTCTTGGTGAAGTCTCTTGTGGATCTCAGATTGCAGGTTTAATGTAAGTAGGTACTTTATTTTTAATATTAAATTAATCGAATTGCGAACCTCCTGTTTGCAATTCGACTGGTTTTGTTTTTTAATGTTTGGTACCTCAGAATTTTCGACTGAACAGATTTTGGTGTTTCTCTTGTAATTTAAAAGCTGGTGCTTCCCGTATGGTTCAATTAAATTTCATCAAAATCGTCAAGCCGTTTTTGAGTTACACTCAAATAACTGAAAAATCTTTTCCTCTTTGATAATAGAGTCATTGACAGTGAATGACAATCGATCCTGTGAGTAGCAAGGGTCACTAAAAATGGAACCGACTTCAACACTCAAAAGTGTGAAATAACTAGCAATTTTTTTAATTTTAATTGGTTTTTTTTTTTACTTATAAGTATGTATAGACCGTATATATAACTTTATATGGTATCACTCACTCACAGTTTCAATTGTATTTCAAACCCATCTTTTTGCGTTACCAGAAGGTCTCGCCTGTATGTTGTGCACGGGAAATTTAGGTCTTGTTCTGCCACTGCACTGTGCTCATCACTCTGAGACTTTAGTACTCATATCTCGTTCACCTAGTAGTTATATTGGTATAGTACTTGGTATAGTGCTCTTTACGCCTAAACATACTAGTTTTTGCACACTACTGTTTACATGCAGAATGCCTGACACTGCGAAGAAACGAACTAAAACGGATTCTTCCTAAAGAGACGTGATATAAGTTTATATGTAATTTAGCATTGCAATTCAACGGGGCAATGCTGCCAGCATGCTGGGCACGCTTCCAACTGGTAGCGGGCTTGGAGCATCTGGACTGCCTGTGAGTCTGTAACAGCTTGTAGTTTATCTATATTTAGGTATCTGTGTTGTAGGCTTTCTTTGTAGTAGTTATAGTGTTCTATATATGTAGTTCGTAGTATTTTGTTAATAAAGGCATACCGCCGGATAAAAAATGTTTATATACTGTCTATTAATCTTACTTCAGCGTAGTTAATACGATCTTAAAATATATTTTAGTTAAAGCAAAGTAGGATCATAGAGTTCGAATTAGTGAAAGCTAATTTTATTAGACGTAGTTAATACAGTTGTCCAAGCGCGCCCTCTACGAGTCAAGAGCCCGATAGAGACGACCGAGACACGACACCAACAAATCTGTTAGCCCTTATCTTCCAATCCGTGCCCGAAGTAAGTTAACCCGAATGATTTCCGAGTCATTAACCCACTCGTGCCCGTACTAAGCAAGACAGACAACATCTGACTTAGATCCGTATCGTGTGAACCCGGCGGCTCACAGATTAACCGTGGCTGATCCAGTCGTTACACAGTATCGGAGTTATCAACCACGGACGCGAAGAAATCGTGCTATCTCCCGGCAACCGCGGCTTACCCGGCTCCAATCAAACTAAACAAACCTCACTAATCGTATTTCTATCCTCTATCTGAGTATGCGGAGTTTCGTGAACGCAGGGATTACGCTGTATCCAGACAAGACGAAGTTATGGTCTCGTTACCTCAAATGACTTTGGCTAAAGTGGCGTTTTAAGATTACGTAGTCTGTAGTTGTTCGGTGGAGCGACATTGATTTGCCCATTACAATGTTCTGATAATGTCTGGGGCTGCGATTACCTTCAAATCCCTTTTTAATTGTGGCGGAATGGATTTCTTATTCGCGCGTAAAATCTTGAGCTATTTTGCTTATGCGAGAGGTTTTTACGTCTGCTTGATTGGCAGTTTTATATTCATTTGGTTTTATTTTGCGAAGTGATATTGAATTTAAAACGGTAAAATATTCGTCCAGATAATGTTATATTCAGGGAGCTTCAAATTCTACTCTAGTTGCACACAGTGAACATTTTGAAAACCAAGTAATAATCTTTTTAATTGCGATATTTTGCCAAATTGTATGATTATTCGAGTATTAATGTGTTTTAAATATGCATTATAATGATCCGTCGGTAAAGCCGTGGCAGATCGACGTTCACCTATCAGATGACTTGATGACACATTTTTTATCAAATATAATTTATTAACAAACATGCCTATGATAACATTCCTGTCGAAAAGTTTTCATAGCTAGATTTAATTCAATAAATTTGTATATATACGAAATAACAATTAAACTAGTAGTTAACTGTACTCGCCTTATCAGAAATTTGAACTTTGCTATTCCAAGATCTTTGTTGGTGGTGTGGCGAGTATTGATGCTTTCGAATCGCCAGGATCCTGGGTTTGAACCACAGGTCAGGCAGTTACTTATACAATTTTTCGACCGTAGGGGAGAGCCGGCAGTACCGTCACCTTAAGGTTTAAGTAGGATAAAATAAAAATCTCTTGGCTTTGACGTTAAATATAGGCTAATGCGCTAACAAACTCAAGTGTTGTAAATAAAAACAATAAATTATTAATATATTTAGATACAATCAACTTTATTAATAAAATTGGCAGACTATGAAAATTTAACATTAAAAAATTTGCCTCCAGTACCGGCCAGCAAAAATATGAGCCCATATACCAAGCAATAATCACAAATATATTAGTTAGGCAGCTCTGATATGTTCGCACAAGCCTCATGGACCCAAGTCTTGCAGTATCCACATTAAATCCAATCCTCTTCATGAGATTCAAGACGCAAAAGACAAATTGTCTCATCCTCTTTTTTTACAGCATCTTTTTGTATGCAGAACTGAGTAGATTTCACTTTTGTATTATTTTTTATTTGACAATTTTATGATTTCACAGTTTTACGACGTCGTCGTGCAGTATTTCATCTTTTCTATGCATCAGAAACCGGTTATAATTATTCTGCGCAACTGTGGCTTTAAAGTTGTCAACTGATTTGTCGATTTTATTGGTAGTTTGAGGCGCGGATTGTTGGCGAGCTGTTCAGCAACTTTTACACGGGCTTATGCATATTAGCGAGATCCCAAGCGCCCTTCTTTTTCTTCATCTCGCCATCATTTTCATTGCCTGGCATCTTTGAGTACCTAAAAGAAGATAAAATTACTCAAAAATAAACTTTAACAGTGGCCGGTACTGAAGGACATTTTTATGGCCGGTACTGTAGGGAACGAAAAAAATATAAGGTTTGATGCTACAAAATAATTAATGCATAAATGTTGAACTAAAACATATTTTATAATAGCTAAATAAATGAACAATACATACCAGGTTTAACTTCTATCGAACTCTTTCTATGAACTTCTGAAATCACCCACAGAACTTTACTGGTGTACCTTGCGTTCACCACGCGCAATACAAATTTGCACACTGAAAGTAACCGTGTCGCGACAGGTTGCTGCCGCGCGGGGCTTATACTCGTATGAACGTATTACTTTAATGGCAATAACTATATCGTATCCATCTGTTATATATTTTTGGAAACTGTATCTGGCCTTTATTGGATGCCGGCCGGTACTGTAGGACTTTCCCCTAAGTGCTCAGTAGTAGTTAAGGAGTCTGCAAACGTGCCCGATACATAGCAATTGGTTCACCTTCTATTACATACAACCGAAACCAACCCTAATATAGCGAAATGTGCATGTTTAGATATACGGAAATTCCCCATGTAGGCGTGACGATATGTATTTTTGAGCGTTTAAGAATTTCAAAATGTTTATTGACGCATTTTAGGCAGCAAAAAGCATAACTATACATGATTAAAAAAAAACCTAAAGAAAATAATAAACTTTACCATACTCTACTATTAATTTACGCCAAAAGCAAGCGTGTCGCGTTTGCCTGCGCTGCGGCTTCGGGACCGGGTACAACCGGATAATCAATTAGCCGTTGACCGGGTGCATCCGGCTGCAGCGGAACTATGATGAGACGCCAGATAAATGAAACGGAACCGTACCTCTTGCATACAGCTCCTATATAATACTCAGTGCAATTTACGCGGTGCAGCAAATTAATTTACAATAAATGGTAAATGACATGGCGAAATTATGTAAAAAGTAAATATTGTACAGATTCTACCTATAAGAATGATGACCTATTCTTCACTATTACTACAAAGTATAAAACAAACTTACTTCCCACTGTCTGTCTATAGATAGAGTGATTCAAAACAAAGTTTTAGGTATATGCATAATATACATCATAATATAATAGATAAACACTGATAATTTGAGAGGTTTCTAATGTGATGTCGTAAACAAACATATTCTTTTGCGCTTACATTGCAAACGCTGGCTGAACCCTATGAGATAGATCAAAATAATGTAGTACAGTATTGTACACCTTAAAAAGGATATAAAAAAAGTACGCAATGGTGTATGTTACTTATTAGTTATTACTCTTAGGAATAACCCACAATAACCATTTATATTCTTTACTTTTTACGAGAAATAATTGTTTATTTACGAAGCGATTTTAAGCAATATAGCATAAATTCTTATCCTGTGGCCTTTTACAACATTTTATTATATATTCATTAATTTTAATGAATATTTTCGAAAATATTAGAGATTATTTCGTATCAGCATTGCACCCGTGCGAATCCCTGTCGTTGCCATGAACCTAATTTGCGTTATGTTAATCTTTGACCAATCTTAGGAGTAACTTATTGACATCGCTATAGATTTTGACAAAAGCAGACAACTGTCATTTCATCAACACGATTCCGTAAAAAAAAAGAATTTTCATTAAAACCAATATTGAAAGCACATTGTTACGAGTGGGTACGTCGCAGTACCAAGCTCATAATAAGGTGCCTATTATAAAGTGTCTTGGCTCTTGACAGTAGGCTCTCGACCGCCAGCTCCTTGATAATTGACGCCCGGGAAATTACATGTCGGGCCGCAGACAGTTGTTGATGACGTCACGACACTTGATTATAAACGATTTGTTCAGAGGTATCTTCTGTGAGCTTATCAAGGAGGAGGCCCATCTGTCGGGGGCAAGTTCGAGATGAGGGCACAAAATTCATATAGTCTGATGAAGGGTACCTATTAATTAAATGTGAAATTCAGATATGCGATCAAGAATGAACAAACCGTCAATATTTTTTACTATTCATATTAAAATTTTGCTAGGAATTTTAAAGTTATATTAAATGATTGCGTTTTTAAAATTAGTCTGTATTGTTTATTTTTTCGCGTTGTCTTTGAATATAATATTCAGATATTATATTCAAAGACAACGCGAAAAAATACATTGCTTCGCTCAATCGTTAGATATATCAAGCTCGAACAAGAAGGGTGCTACAGTGTTTTCTACTTCATATTTTACATATAATTTATATGTTATAATTATATTTTATCTAATATTTCATATGTTTATCTATTATATTTTATCTCCCAAATGTTAATTTTATTCATAAAATGTCGACCACTTTTCCGACATAAAAACTCTTTGCTAAGATTTTAAAAAGTACCGTTCGTTTTAAACTGGTTTAATCTTGATAAACCGTGCGTTTTACATTAGAATAACGCACAAGTGCGTAATGAGATACATTACGATATTGGAATTGATGAAATAAGAGATCTTTACGAGCTTTAATGTGTTATAAAATATGTTTACACAACATTATGAATTAACAGCACCGGTGCTGTGATATGCAGTGCTGCCAGAAAAGGGCTGGGCTATGTATTATGCTGTGGACTAATCCCCAGCGCTGATCTCGCTCTGTATTGTGTAATAAAAAGTTGTGTCTCTTTGTATCGTGTAATTAATATCATGTCATGTTTTTGAGAGCTAACGTAACAATAAACAGCTTTCTAAGTAAAGGTTCTGCGAACTAACAAAGTATCATAAATTCCATGGCTTTATCAATGAATACTGCCTTAGTTTAGTATGCAAACAAACTGTACATAATTTATGAAATACACTATTATTAATATACAGTTATGGTAATACACTGGGTTGGCGAAGGCAGGGCGTTGCGCATCGTGATAGCTTGACATCCGGGAATTTTACCATAACCGGGCCCGCCCGGACATCCGGCGCAGTGTTTGACGGAACATTAATTACCCGAGCACTTGCCGGCTTGTGAGTGGTCCGCTGTGAAAATTGGTCAACAAATTGTTGGGACTTCTTGGATTTTGATTTTATTAATATAATATCAAACGTTGGTTTGAGACCGGACACTAAAGCTCAATTTTCAGAAAGTAGAAGATACAGATTACACCCGCAGGTGACCCTTGATTCTCAACTACTTCTTTTATTAAGTGCTCAAGAAGCGAGAGTGATCTAAGAATTAAGTACTCAAGAAAGAGAAAGTGGTCAGGTAGAGATCATACCTACGTTCAGTACTAGAAAAACTTGTAAAATGTTTTAAGTTTTGAGTCCTGTAGTAAAAGACGATACCTGCTTCGAGCCAAGAAATATATGTGTTATAATAAATTACAGGCACAAGAAATGTGTTTGGACCAACGGAAGTCAAATCTAAGAGGTTGTTAGCATTTTTCCAATAACCCTGTAGGTATATATTGCAGGTCCGTTCACCATAGCTTTACTGGTAACCAGTATTTACCATATATGGGTAGGTACTTAAAACTGTCGATTATAGTCTAATTTCAATAGTGTTTAGTCGAGTATAATAATATTAGGTACATATTATGTAAAATAAATATGGTATTTTGATTTACGTGACTCCACATAACGTTCATCCAATAGCATAATGTATTATCTCATGTGAAGACTTTTAAAGAGTTATTTGCCTTTCAAAACGGCAGATAATATTAGAATATTTACTTTGCTGTGTGCGTTTTTTTTTTAGTTCTTTAATTTAATTAATTTTGACTATAAATTACAACCATTCACAAAAATATGAATTTGATTTATTCTTTTAAGAAAGTCCGGGTTTTATTTATTTTCTCTTAAATATGTTATAAAACGTCGTGTGACATACGTGCGCTTTGATAATTACAGCTTCTGCTTTCTTGTAGGCATCACCTACGGCTCGGCCTAGCAATATCGCCTCGGCTGTAAATTTCAATTTACCGCACTTATTGAGGCCTTTACCCTCAAACAGAGGGGTTCATACTTATTTTAAACTCTAATTAATTGAAAATGATTTAATAATAATAATATAAAAGTAATAAAACAATAATACATTCAAAATGTATAATTACAATGCATGATATAATTCCACTTAAATATTGAATGTGTAAAATGTAATAGTTAATTATCAAGTATGAAATAAAAGGCTTTTTTATTTTTATTATTTTTTATTTTTATTATTTTTTATTTTATTGTAGCACTTAATGTACCCGTGGGGTGCCGGGTTAGAATGCAGCTCCCCATATCATCCCGTGGGTGTCGTAAGAGGGACTAAGGGAAAAAAACTGGAAGGTGGGCAGCAGCGCCTTCTGAAGAACTACCAACTTAACCTGCGATCCCCAAGACGCCTGTCAAGCGAGGGGATAATGGCAAATACCCACTGAATAGGGGAGGCTGTTCAGCAGTGGACGTTCCGGCTGATACAGTATATCATAATGTACTATTAAGATATCTCTTTTTATAATGCTGTTTTTTTTCTTCTTTCTTTCTATTCATTTTATTTTTAACTTACCAGTATTTATTGGTAAGTTACAACCAAGTACTATTCAATTGTAGGTTTATTTTTTATTTTTTACCGGCGGTATGCCTTTATTAAACAAAATACTATGAACTTTATACAACACTACAGCTACTACAATAAAAGCATTTAGACAACCTATAAGTCATAGCAGACTCATTGGCAGTCCAAATGCTCCAGCCCACTCCCAGTTGGCAGCGTGCTCAGCATGCTGGCAGCATTGCCCCTTTGAATTGCAATGCTTATTCGTTGAGCCAAATATGTGCCAGCATTTTGATCACGCGTCGCATCGACCAAGCGCTCAGATAGGTTTTGGAATATACGATGAGCTCCCGGTCCCCACAGACCCAACGTCTCTACACCAAACGGATCAAATATGTATTATTAAAAATGTTGGGTATGGGTCCCAACATTTTTAATAACCAGCGATATACATTTATTAACAAATACTACAAACTATGTACAGCTACTATAGTTCGGCCGTTCAGAGAATGCGTTCCTGACACCTATCAGTTAGTCACGACTAGTGATGGGCACAACATAACACTGAGTTCGTTACCGTTCCTCAAAAATGAACCGCCGCATTATTTTTAAGATTATTTTCGTTTTAAATTGGCGGAATCATTTAAAATTTATATTTTAGTTATTTAAGTAGAAAACAAAAAAAAGATAATATTAATATAATAAAATTGTTTTATATATTCTTTGTTACAAAGTTACAATCTGTATTTCTATGCAATAAAGTACATTGAATTGAATATGCGTACAGAATATTAATCAGACTCCGATTCGCTTGAGGAGGTGGTGTCATCATCATCATCTTCGCCTACATGTATAATTATATTATTATCAATAACAGAATTAATCCTGATATCTCGGTCAAAATGTTCCAAAATCAGGTTTTTAGTCTTCTCAACAACCTTTGCCCAGTCATCTCTTGTGACTTCCCCGCAGGCTTCTTTTAATAGGGTCATCATCTTTTTCGTGCTGAATGGCGGGGAAGTATTGTGGCGGGTGGCGCATCCTTTTATTTGAGTCCAGATTAGCTCGATCGCGTTATATTGGCAAAGATACAGTGGAATTCTTAGAACGCGATGACCGTACTCCAGAGCCAGTTCATCGATTTCGTATCGCACATTTGCTGCTTTATTTTCTTTAACTAATTTAATTAGCTTTGCTTTAAGCATCTGCATATTTGCGTCAATGCCTTTTGCTTGTAACCAAGCCACCATTTCTTCTTTTTTATTAGCTTGGGTAGGTGGTTTCTGTATCTGAACCGAGTGATAAGAGGCATTATCCATGAATATTAAAGAAGGCTCAGGCGCTGTAGGTTGGGCAAAAGCACGTTCTGGAACGACTCTTTAAATGTAGTGGCATTCATTTCCTCGTGGCAGTCATTTTTGGTTTTTGATTGAAATGCCAGTATCACTTTCTCCAAAAACCGTATTTTGCAGAACTTGCGTGGCATATTATCAGACGGGCCCCCTTACCCATTGGTACTTTCGACGTCGATGCTTGTGTATCATCCGTCCAAGTATGGGATACCGTGTGATTGGCGTTTAGCCATGTCTCGTCAATGAACACGACATTATCCCAGTTATCAATTTTTTTGCTTCTCTCAAAAAACTTCTCCGTTTGAAAATTATGTCGTGTCGTTCTAATAAAGTCAGCTTGATGATTAACTCACGGGCTTCACTTTTCAATGTTTGTCCACGTTTAGGCATTATTATGCACCAAAAGTAGAAAGAACGCAATACAAAACACAATCAAGCCGGGTAATCAAATAAAAACAGATCAAAAACACTTGAAGAACGTGGTCTATGCGCACGAAACGACAACAGACGACTGTTTTAGCGTCACAAAATGGCGGGCCATAACGCCATTTGGGGTTACCATTTTCAACCTAAATATAAAAATGCTACTTTCTTTCGCGCGTTCGAGAGTAGTTTTATTTTTATATATCATAAAAGTTATCTTATAGTCCATTATTTTCAAATTCTTAAAAAAAAAACAAAACGTATTATTTTATAAAGTATAACTGTATAAGAACAGTTTACGATACTATTATTGCCTGTTATTGTTAGCACAGCACTACAAATATAAAGCACGGACATAACCTTGTAATAGCACAGTATGGATTTAGAAAAATATTGTTTACCAAGTTATTTGACACTCAGTTTGGCACAAAATTATAACATTAATTGTTTATTGATAAATAATGTTGTTTTAATTCTCATCAATCAACCAGCATAAATATTTTTATCGTAACTGCAACGCCATTACAAAGTTACGTCGTCAGTTCAATCGCGACGTGTCAGGAACGCATTCTCTGAACGGCCGAACTATACAACGAAATCATTTAGACAAACTAAAGGCCATTGTCGGCCCACAGGCAGTCCCAAATTTGGCAGTTTCATTTGGTAGCGTGCTGGCAGCAATGCCCCGTTTGATTGCAATACATATGCGTTGAACCAAATAATTATTTATAGTATTCAATAGTTAGGTAGCATAGGATAAATTGTTTGTTTGAGCGCTAACTTCAATAATAAGCGAGGCGAGTTCTACTCAGTTTCGAAATTTTTGGAAACTTACTATAGTCATTTAAGCTTAATGGCAGACTTTTTTCGTCTACTATATATTAGACAGCCCCGTGGGGAGCCGGGTTAGAGTTGCACCTCCCCATATCATCCCGTGAGTGTCGTAAGAGGCGACTAAGGGAAAGATACTGGAAGGTGGGCAGCAGCACCTTCAAAAGAACTGTCCCCAAGACGCCTGCCAAGCATGGGGATAATGGCGAATACCAAGGGGTATTTGCCATAATAGGGGAGGCTGTGTTTAGCAGTGGACGATCCGGCTGTTACAGTGTATAGTAGACGAAAAAAGTCTGCAATAAAGCTTAAATGACTAAGTAATTATAAAAAAATGTAGATACTGAGTAGAACTCGCCTCGCTTGTTATTGAAGTTACCGCTCAAATGAACATAATTGAAACGACCGCACATCAGCTGTGAGCACACTCTCGGCTCGGACACGAAACCGGGACGAAAATTCAATCGTACGAGTCGGTAATAAAACGTGGCCTGTTGACAGCGAGCCGTTGCACCATAGTTGAGACTTCATTTCAGTTGGTAAATTTGTCGAGCGTCCGTCCAAAATTGCGAGGTTATTGCGTCCACGGTTTGTTTGACCAGTCGGTCAAAGCTTTGTAAGTTGCAAGGTGCGCCCACAACCAAATAAATGTCACAAAATAATGACGTTTCATTGCCGCTGGCCCTTGTGCAGTGCTCAGTTACTCACTGATCCGCATGACTGGGTGCATGGTATGATAACATTAATTTTGCTTTTAATTTCAGTGTGTGCCGGTTGGCGCATCGTGCATCAATGGAAATGACTTAATGACGTAAATATATTGGCTTGGAAAGTATCGAGTATTAGATTGTTACTGATAATGTATCCTCCAAAATGCTGCTGACTGCGGTGTTAAGCAGTTAACTTTTATATAAAAATATTACCTAAAAATGGAACCGACTTCAACACTCAAAAGTGTTAAATAACTTGCTGAAGTCGGTACCATAATAGTTCAAAAGTACCTACTACCACAATATTGTGCGCATGGTATCGACTTCGGCAAGTTATTTCACACTTTTGATTGTTGCGGTCGGTTCCATTTTGGGTTAATAAACATTTTTTCACCCTTTTAAGTGACCCTTTCTACTTACGGGATCGATTGAAATTCACTGTCAATGACCATATTATCAAGAAGAAAACACTTTTTAGTTATTGAAGTGTTACACAAAAACGACTAAACCGATTTGGAACCACACTGGAATAAAAAAAAAATACAGTCGAATTGAGCACCTCTTCCTTTTTTGATGCCGGTCAATAAATTATTCTTGATGAAAATTAGGCAAAGCTAAACACAACTAAAACACCGCTAAAATCATGAAGATATAAAATTTATCTTTTCTGTGGCTAAAATACTCGTGCGTACCGAAATCTATACCATGATCGTTTCCATTTTAAAATGGAAAAAGGCATGCGCGAAACGTTAACCGAAGAGTCTCAATTGAAGAATAACTTTTCCAATAACGCTTTCCTAGAAATCTCGTATCACGTCCCAACCGAGTCATATAGGGTAATCCAACCATAACTAATATTCCACATTCGAAGAAGTCGCAAGTCGGCTTCACACTCAGTTCCGATCCCAGCGAGGCACTTGGCACAAGTTAAATGTAGTGTAAACAGAGGGTAGTTATCGCAACACAGCGCGCTACTAAATCTTCACTACCGCCGGCGCGCGGCCGTTTGTCATGCCGCTTACCGTCGCTCATACCCGATACAGCTTATGTCGTGTGTGATGACGATGAGGATGACGATTTATCAATGTATTTACTAACTCTACTCTTTGACTTGTAAAAAGACTGTGGACCATGAGAGCATAGATAACATAAATATATATCGCCACTAAGTAGGCCTATATCGTTTTGTATCTCTACGTGAACTTGGGAGATAAATAAATGTCGCAGAGCACTGAATATTTTACTATAAACTATTTGCATGTTCATGTAGAATTTCGGATAGCAATTTTAGATCATCGTTGTCTGTACCTTTTACACTCCAGGAAAATGCTTGCACTTATTTGGTTCAACAAATATGCAATGCTGCTATCATGCTGGGCATACTAGAAATTGGTAGGACCTGGTACACCACGACCTGGCCTGGTACACCACGGGGAAGGTGAGAGTATGGTAAAAATAATTTGATTATAGTTGCAATAAAAGTGTAAAAAATATGATTTAGGGCCTGTTTCAGATTATTTGAGTAGGTTCCGGTTTTACTACCCAGAACATATTTATTAAACAAAACACTATCTTTGCGTTTCACAGTCATCGATTTAGCCTATCCATCGGTTAAAGCTTGAAACGCGCTGTATATTAACTGTAATTGTTATCATTCAGTTATTTTATGTGTTGCATAGCAACCCGAAACTTTATCATGACATTCTGAAACGGGCCCTTAATCTGATTACTTTTAAACTCTGGAGATAGGACCCAATTGTGATTATGCTCTTATATATAATGTTAAATATATTGGTATATGACTACTTCTGTTTTATCTTTTAGGAATCAAATTAAAATAAAGGCACAAACGTACATAGGTAAGGTACAATATGTTGCGTGAAATTAAAGAAGTGCTTATTATTAAAAGCCGGCTGAAACCCCCTTGATATGTACAGTGAATTTTTCCGACCAGCTTTAAACCTCGAGAGCAATGAATCCGGGTCACTTAAAGAATGTTAAAAATCTCGGAAACTAAAAATGATAGGTTAATGCAATAAATTGTATTTAATAGACAATGTAATACTCCTTAAATGAAAGTAAAAAAAATATGAGTCACCATACATTTTATTAACACAAAATTACATAAAGAAAAAAACTGCTGATCTCTCCTTCAAACAAAAATAGGAAACATGAAATTTTTGAACTTTATTACGATTTTTTTGAATTTTAATACTTCGTATTGCCTCCTCGTGCTTCCATTACTGCGTTTACGCGGTTTGGCATGCTGTACACCAAGTTCCTTATACGATTTTGGGGAATATTCTCCCATTCCTCTGTGAGAGCAATTTTGAGCTCACGAAGCGTGATTGGGGGAGGGTTTCGTTGTTTTACGCATCTGCCTAGCTCGTCCCAAGCATGCTCGATCGGGTTGATATCCGGGCTGCGCGCTGGCCACTCCATACGAGTAATGTTCATCTCTTGAAGGTAGTCATTCACAATCCTACCTGTATGAGGTCGGGCATTGTCATGCATAAATATAGCATCCTCACCTAAATTGACCATAAATGGACCAACGTGATCATTGAGGATTTCTTCCACATATCTTACGCTAGTTAAAGAGCCGTTTTCTATGATCACCAGCTCTGTGCGACTTTCAGAAGAAATTCCGGCCCACACAAGTACAGACCCACCACCGTAGGCTACTTTTTCTTCGATGCATGCTTGCTTGAATCTTTCCCCTGGTCTTCGATACACTCTGTGTCTTCCATCGTGCTTGTAGAGCATAAATTTTGATTCGTCGGGAGAACATAACTTTTGACCAATCTTCAATACTCCAATTTACGTGGCTCTGGGCATATCTTAGTCTCGAAATACGATGCCCACGCTCCAGTTTAGGGCCGTTTGCAGGTCTAAGGGGTTTAAAGTTAGATTCAGCAAGCCGACGTCTTACTGTCCATGCACTTGGGTTACTTCCTCCGAGGCGTCGAAACTGATTGGTGAGTTCAGTTCCTGTGAGAAAGCGATTTCGAAGCATGGTGTTCACCAAGTATCGGTCTTCTCGTGCTGTGGTACACCTGGTTCTGCCCGTTCCTGGTCTGCGTAGGTTAGAACCAGTTTCTTCGTAACGTCGGAGAACTCTTTGTACTGTTGACAGCGACACACCGACAGTCCTGGCTGTATCGCGCTGACTCCGGCCGGTTTCCAGCATTGTAAGTATTCTGGTGCATTCTTCAGGCGCAAGCGACATAATTTCAGCTTGAATAATGAATATAGAGCACTATCAACATGGTTTATGTACCCACATAAATGACAGATTACAAACAAAAGCAAAACCAAATGCTGTAATTTCGTAGTTCCATCTTCGAAAGTGGCCCTTTTTCAAATTTGATTTTTTTATGATATAACTTTACAATAACTAAGAAGTTTTAATACCTTCATTTAAGGAGTATCACATTGTCTATTAAATACAATTTATTGCATTAACCTAGCATTTTTAGTTTCCGAGATTTTTAGGATTCTTTAAGTGACCCGGATTCATTGCTCTCGAGTGTATTTTGAAACTTTTTACTAGGCCATTGCGGTTTCTGCAATAGAAACTACAAGTAAAGTTTTAAGTATATTTTATTAAGTATCATAAAAACATACGAAACAGTAAAAGAAAACGTACTAACGCGATCGGACAGAAGACAGAGCTCGTAATATCACTTGACAGTAAAAACACACCTGTTTCTATTCGCCTTCACTGGCGCGTGACCTTTCGATTTCTTTCAAATGAGAAATTGTTTCGTTCTATGTGTGCCAAATATCTGCTATATTTTTACATATGGGTGATTTTCAACAAGTGATTTTTTTGTATCATTTCGACGAGACATTTTTATAACAACACTTTTTACATATATTTAGTAACATAAACAAACTTTAACCTTATTTGTAACATATGCGTGAGTGGAGATCAAGTAAACAATAAAACTTACTGAAATATTTAAGGTTGAATTTTTGGGAGTCCACTGAAATGAAAAGTGTCCACTGCAATGATAAATCGTCCACCGAAATGACTAAACTGTGCACCGGAATGAAATTAGCCCACTGAAATGATACAGCCAAGGACATCATTTATTTATTAGGTGGATTCCGTAGATTGCCTAAAACGAAATTAAATAAATTTCCATTGTGATATCACTAGACTGTGTTTGTGATATTTATTAAATATAAGATCAAATTATTATCTTAGAGAAAAATTGTATTATAATTATTTAGTTAAATTGTTTGCGGAACGAGTATAGTGTTTTTACTGGTAATAATAATATTGTTTGTAAATAAAAATTCAAAATGTACTAAATCAACTCTTATATTTCTAAAACACAATGGTTTAATAAAAAACAGTATAAAAATATCTAAGTGTTTTCAACACTTCTATCCTTAAACATAACAAAAAAATCTTAAATTGAGATCACGTTATAGTTAATTATTGCAAACAGTTTGGCTTGACAATCCCTTTATTTATGTGAAAGGAATGAAAATAGCGTAATCACTAGTAACTTAATCACTAGTCTAGGACAATAGAATGAATTCTATTGTCCTAAACTATCGGTTCGTCGGTTGCCATTGTGCATTGCCTTCCTTTTAATAAGTAATTAGGTTATACCTACTTATCTAAATTTATAAACAATAGAATTTCCATGGCTTACGAGTAGGTAAAAAAAAATTCTTCTCATGTTACTTTATGATCAAACCATTAATCCTTTAATTCACTATTATCATTATTATATTAAATCTAATCAGCCTCTTTTTATGACTATATTGTTTTTTAATTATGTAATTACTTATTTATCAAACATTTATTATCACAATGACGTATCTACTATATTAAAGTCCTCAGTCTTCTTTAAAAAGTTTAACTTGACTATCTAAAAGGAACATTGGATACCTAAAATTATATGAGTGAGTTTCATGACATTCATGACAGCTAATATATAATAAAACTAAATCAACATTATTCAATTAAAAATATTCAAATCCGACGACGAAGACGAAGATAATTTTCTTACTGTTCTCTTTTTCAGTTTAATCTTGATTTCTTCTTCGCTGTCAATATTACTTGACTTTTCACACTTATCAATAAATGCGGTGTCAGAGTTCTCAAAAAATGAACATGACGGAGTGCTAACTTCAGCGAAGTCCCCATACTTTTCAAGTAATGATCTGTGTATCATTGATGACTCTTGTTCTATATTTTCTTTATTATAACTTATCCCAATAGGACATTGGGATGTTGAGGGATCAATGACCGATATCTTATTAATTTCAATTGAGAGTCTGTTTAGTCCGTCTGTGACACTATTTTGTTGTAAATCTTTTGTAACTTTCTTTGCTTTCGAAGCTTTGGGAGGTAGTACCAACTTTTCTGTTAGTGTGATTGGACGCAACTGTGCGTTTTTATTATTAACAAAAGTCAATAATTGGGTCCCAGTAAAGTCATAAAAACCTAAATGTTTACCGTGAGGGCACCTTATAGTTTCATTTAGGCATTCTCGTTCGATACAGGACAAATTACGAAGTGCCAAACGGTTTCCTGACTCTTTAGACCAAACAACTTGATGAACCTTCATAGTTCCAGCAAAAGTCTTCAAGTCTTTGGGCAAAAGCCAGTCTTTTTCTGTCACCTGATAATCTTCAACAACTTTAATTTTCACACCTTTAACAAAAGATTTCAGGTTTTGGACCAGTGATTCAATATTAGTAATATCATGTCCATATGAGACCTGTTTATCTAGAGTTCTCTTTAACACTCCACCTACTCCATCTGCTGCGCTTTTCCCATGACCACACTCACAATAGTTCCAAACTATGTTGGTCAGCATTGGACAATAGGTAGACAACTGTGTGATTATAAATAATATCTTTTTGTTCCTGTACTGCGCAGATGGCGAGTCAGAAATAATATAAAGATTGCGAACTAGAGGCGCAGTGATCTCAATTTCTGTCAAAACAGGAACAAGATGTGCCCATACCGCAGCAGCATCGTGCCTTAAAGAAGTACTAACAGTGCAAAAAGACTGAGTTTTACAAGTGTCATTGTTTACTTTGAAATATATAACGACTGTATGTAAAGTAAACTGTTGTCTGCTACCACCAAAATGAAGGGATTGAATTTCGGATCCGTATTTAGAGTTATAATTTTCACTAAAATCAATTTGAATAATGCAGTCTTCGGTGGTCATGTTTTCCTTTAAAATTTTAAACGCTTGATTTTGATTTTTATTGTTGACGCAATGTTTAAGGAATGGTTTCAGATTGGTTTCAAGTTTTTTTATAAGATCAAGAGGTTTCACCCAATGTCTTACTTTTTCAATTTTAATAGCTGATTTTTCTACATTATTTTTGACGTATGTGCTTTTGTTTTTCACCCAACTCCAATACGCCATGTTTACTTCATTATTAAACTCATGATAATCAATATGTCTTTTTTTACAGTTTGGGCATATTCTTTGCAGGCAATTTATGTTATCTTTACTACAACATAGTCTACTTAAAACGTCGGATATTGAATTTTCTGTAATGAGGCGGTTTCTTTTCATGGACTCAATTAAAAGTTTCATATTTTCGTGTTTTTCGCATAGGCACGTGTTTCGCGCATTCACATTTGGTTGGGTGACCCAAAACGGTTTCATTCTTGAAAATGTTGCATAACTTATCGGTGGATTGCCTGATTCCAAATATTTCAAGTGTAAATTTTTAAGAGTGTCTGTCAATAGTCTCTTCTGTTTTTTTAAACCATGTCTTGAGACGGTGTCATTTTTTCCAGGACAAACGGTTGAATTTTCATCTTCTTCAAAAAAATTCACAACTTTCGGTAGAATCGGATTTTTTTTCTTTTTAGGTTTTACTTTTGCTCTTTTTTCTATTTTTAAGGTATTTTCTTTTAAATTTACATACTGATTCTGTAGCCTGAAACATCTTTTTTTGAACATTTCTCTTTGCCTAGAGACCTGTAATAGTTTGTTTTGTAATTCTGTTATTAGTTTAGATTTAGTTCTTTGATATTTTCGAAATTTTTCTTTAAGCCCTCTCTTAAATTCTAAAGATGTAATTGATGATTCTGAAACAGGGCTGTTGGGGCATAATGTTGATTCGATACTACTCAGATTTGGTGGAAATGTTATTTGTGGTGCGCCGGTTGTTGGATATGTTATTTGTTGTGGTTCTACACAATGAATCCTAGTTTGTACATTCTCATCAATATCGTGTTGAATATCGGAACTAAGACTGCTATCGCTGTTCATCCGCAAGCGGCGTCGTAAAACGCTGTGATGAGTAGGTATTAGAGACGAACATGGATCGTCTTGGCGGAAAGTGCTTGGACCAGGATTGTTGGAGTAATTATCTAAAAAAAATGGATGCGTCGATAGTCGGGTTGGTCTTGGACTGCTTGTGTATACATGATCCAAAGTACGTTCAAGCTGTGTATTCGTACTCGTGCTATTATTACTGATCAACCGTAAGCTGCGTCGTAAACTATTGCAACAGGTGGCTCCTGAAGTCAAAGATGGCGTATTGCGATGGGAAGTTATTAGTCCAGAGTTATTACTCGTATTATTCTCATCACATTGATTTGGTATGAAATTCCCAGATGTCTCATCAAACTCAGCTTGAGCCACTATAGGAGCTGAGGCTGCTCTATTTTTTTTTCTATGGTAATAGGCGGAAGCACTTACTTTGTTTTTTTTTCTTAAGATTTTCAATTTCCTTGGAGTCATTTGTTGCCTAGAAACAATTAACCCTGCTTCTTTTTTTCTGGCATATCTCTCCCTGTCTTTTCTAAGAAACTCTTCGCGTGTGACTTCATTGCTCTTAATTCTTTCTTTTCTTCTTCTTTCGTACAACCTTCTTTTTTCTAACCTTTCTTCTTTCGTCTGTACCTTAGGTCGCGGCATTCTAAAATCAAAATACATAATTTTTCATTTCCATTTTTCTCGCATCTAGAATGGTTTTTCAAGTTTCAATCCATCTGCATCTCCGACAAATACTTTTTCTAAAATTCTATACTCTCAGACACACCACGAGTACATACTTTAGCTCTTTCGCGTGTACGCAAACACAGAAATAAGTCGAAGGGGTCTTCGACTTATTTCTCACTCACGCCTGACTCGCACATACAAAATGTACCTACAGATTCGATCATTTATATTCTACTACAGTTGTTTTTTTTAAAAGATATCTATCAATGCTGGTACATTACTAGCAATCCTGTTAACCCCTCCAGGTAAGCTATTAGGTCCAAGTGAGGTAATAGCTTACCTGGAGGGGTTAACAGGATTGCTAGTAATGTGAACCCACTCTAACACAAGCACTTAAGTAGCCTTAAGTGCTTGTGTTAGAGTGGGTTCACGTCGGCAGTGTAATGGTCAGGATCGAACCCGAGTCCGCTGAACGCAAGTCCGACCCCTTATCCATTAGGCTACCGTCGCCTTAAAGTTTGTCATTAACTATCATTTAATGAAGGAAAACTCTTGAAACAATTATAATCTACAGTTACAATGTAAAAAGAATAATATTAGTAAGAGGTGACTCTCTGGCTCAACCATGAAATTATCGTTGAGAACACACGTCGTCTAGCAGTAAGCACACCTATTATATATTTTCTAACCAGATATTGGAAACTGTTCCTACTTATTGTATTGTGATAAATACCTAAATTAAAAAAAAACAAATAATTACACATCAAAATAATCACAAATATCGTAACCTACAATATCTAGAATTATATCACCAAATTTAAATAATTCAATATTCGACTCAAGGATCTCTAAAACTTATGAATTTATCATTTCGAAGTTACATTTCATTCAGGTGGACTATTATCGGCATTACGGTCCACCGAATCCACTGAAATGATAACACCGAGATGATAAAAAGAAGTAAGTTTTACATTTAACTCCGATATTAGTATTGTTATTAAAATGTTAACACTGCTGTAACAAAGCATATCTTACGGCGAATTTAAAACACAATTTTGAAACAAATTAAATGAACCTAACACAAGTTATAACGGCCACAGAAATGAAAATATTTTTGTCCCCATAACACTGAAATGATATACTTACTTTTTGGCGGGAATCCACGCTGACGTAATGGCGCGTGCTTGCGCACCGACGAGCAGAGGCGGACTGATTCGAAGTGAGGCATGGCTCGGGGGGCGCAAGAACGCAAATTTGACGAAGCTACTATACTAAAACTTACTATGCACCGCAATGATAACTTTTTTCAGGACGAAAGTTGACTGCTTATCAAATGTTATAAGAAATAAGATAAACAAACAATATTCGTTTTATTTTATAGGTTATATTATAATTTATTGATACAAAATTCGATTTTAGTCCAAATAATAAATGCAACTGCAGGGTACGATATTTTTCGAGCGGAATTCGACTCAGGACAGGTCACCGTAATGATAAAATGTCACTTTGTAATTTTTTTTTTTTATGTAATAGAGGACATTACTCAATTATTTCTTTTGCCAAGATAGAGAAGTACCTACTTTACTATAAAAAATAATCAAAGTTATAAAACCTACACATTGCACTACCGTTCTCAAGATTGCCGTGTATTTTTTTTACTTATGCGATTCACCCATATGTATTTGGTAAAAAATTATAATTATTTATATAATATATTTATTGATTATTATGTGTGCCAAAATATTTGCTATATTTTTATATTCATGATTCGATTTTATAGTTAATAGTATCTCAAAGTATATGGCTTGGTTGCTACCTAAGAACGGTTGGTAATATTTTCTAAAGTACTTATCTGAGGACATCCTAATTTACTAGTAGACAAATTGTTTTTCCAATAAATAAATACATGCAAGAATGATAAGCGAATAATCAATCTTTTTATATTAGTATTTATTTTACTCGCTTAACTACACCCCGTCACTATCGGTTTTCAAATCCTCTCCATCCAAAGGTTGCCTGGAAGAGATTACTTTCAGTAATAAGGCCACCCATTGTTACACTATCGCTGTAAATTTTAATTTTACTTCTTATTTATTGTCTTGTGTGGTGTAACAATAAAGTATTATCTATCTATTACAAAGTTGCATTACCGTATAGTACATAGTAATGTACAGGGAAAAAATATTCTTCATACAGAACCAGTAATTCACACCACAATACAAAGGTTTGCTTTTAACTAAACGAAGTTTATCTGTGAGCAACAGTCGTCTGATCCCACTTTTGCAGCATTCAAAAATAGTTTCAGTCTGCCCCGGACTTATAGCTACGTTTTATTTTAATATGCGTAAAATAAACTCAGCACTTTGCTGCTCCTTTAGTTAAACTCGCTAATGAGTTTTTCAATTTGAAACGAAATAGCTGGACAATATAGTTGAAATTTTCATTTGCGATGAATGTTTGTTATTTTTGCTACTATGTTTATTAAAATATTGAATAATACTTTGATTTATAAATATTTTGGACCTATTCTTGGATCTTGACAGTTAAGACTGTTGGGAACTTTTGGAACTATCAAACTATATGCTGTACAAAAATACACTAAAGTGTATTGGATTTTATTAAAGCCTTTAAAGACATAAACAAGGTATGTTCCATTATGTCTTAAAGTAGTATGTGTTGATAACAGAATTAAACCACAAAGATAAAATACTATCAAAATTTTCTACTCAATATAACTGTAAATACACTCGAGAGCAATGAATCCGGGTCACTTAAAGAATCCTAAATATCTCGGAAACTAAAAATGCTAGGTTAATGCAATAAATTGTATTTAATAGACAATGTAATACTCCTTAAATGAAGGTATTAAAACTTCTTAGTTATTGTAAAGTTATATCATAAAAAAATCAAATTTGAAAAAGGGCCACTTTCGAAGATGGAACTACGAAATTACAGCATTTGGTTTTGCTTTTGTTTGTAATCTGTCATTTATGTGGGTACATAAACCATGTTGATAGTGCTCTATATTCATTATTCAAGCTGAAATTATGTCGCTTACGCCTGAAGAATGCACCAGAATACTTACAATGCTGGAAACCGGCCGGAGTCAGCGCGATACAGCCAGGACTGTCGGTGTGTCGCTGTCAACAGTACAAAGAGTTCTCCGACGTTACGAAGAAACTGGTTCTAACCTACGCAGACCAGGAACGGGCAGAACCAGGTGTACCACAGCACGAGAAGACCGATACTTGGTGAACACCATGCTTCGAAATCGCTTTCTCACAGGAACTGAACTCACCAATCAGTTTCGACGCCTCGGAGGAAGTAACCCAAGTGCATGGACAGTAAGACGTCGGCTTGCTGAATCTAACTTAAAACCCCTTAGACCTGCAAACGGCCCTAAACTGGAGCGTGGGCATCGTATTTCGAGACTAAGATATGCCCAGAGCCACTTAAATTGGAGTATTGAAGATTGGTCAAAAGTTATGTTCTCCGACGAATCAAAATTTATGCTCTACAAGCACGATGGAAGACACAGAGTGTATCGAAGACCAGGGGAAAGATTCAAGCAAGCATGCATCGAAGAAAAAGTAGCCTACGGTGGTGGGTCTGTACTTGTGTGGGCCGGAATTTCTTCTGAAAGTCGCACAGAGCTGGTGATCATAGAAAACGGCTCTTTAACTAGCGTAAGATATGTGGAAGAAATCCTCAATGATCACGTTGGTCCATTTATGGTCAATTTAGGTGAGGATGCTATATTTATGCATGACAATGCCCAACCTCATACAGGTAGGATTGTGAATGACTACCTTCAAGAGATGAACATTACTCGTATGGAGTGGCCAGCGCGCAGCCCGGATATCAACCCGATCGAGCATGCTTGGGACGAGCTAGGCAGATGCGTAAAACAACGAAACCCTCCCCCAATCACGCTTCGTGAGCTCAAAATTGCTCTCACAGAGGAATGGGAGAATATTCCCCAAAATCGTATAAGGAACTTGGTGTACAGCATGCCAAACCGCGTAAACGCAGTAATGGAAGCACGAGGAGGCAATACGAATTATTAAAATTCAAGAAAATCGTAATAAAGTTCAAAAATTTCATGTTTCCTATTTTTGTTTTAAGGAGAGATCAGCAGTTTTTTTCTTTATGTAATTTTGTGTTAATAAAATGTATGGTGACTCATATTTTTTTTACTTTCATTTAAGGAGTATTACATTGTCTATTAAATACAATTTATTGCATTAACCTATCATTTTTAGTTTCCGAGATTTTTAACATTCTTTAAGTGACCCGGATTCATTGCTCTCGAGTGTATATAAAACATCTATACATACTTATTGAACTTTGCGTGGTAATAAACTTGTTGTTTATAAGCTGATTATTGAAAAGATGATGTTCTAGTATTTTTTTTACTTGTACTTAATTTTTTATACGTATGCTGTGTTTATAAGCAGTTAAGTCTAATGTGCCAGTAATTTTACCAGCACCTATACCCTTCAAAACGGAACACAGTAATGCAAACATTATTGCTTGGTAGAAATAGATATTCCGTATAGTATAGTAAACAGTATTTCCCGGGACAAACTGGTCCATAAAGAGTTGTACTGCTACTAAACTCGTGATAATCCTAATTATAGTTCTAGAAATAACAAAAGCCAACACCGATTCTATACACTGTAAATATTACATTTCTAATGTAAACTATAATGATATTCTATGTTCGTTTAATTGTTACTATATAAGGAATTAAAATAAGTTTACAAAACGTCAACTCATGTTCTGTTGAGTCTCACAACAAACGACTGAACAGGATAATATTTCCAATCGCAAGGAGCGCATCCTCGCGTCTGCTCTGCTCCGACCGGGGATTGGTACATAATATTGCAATCTCCTGAAGCAAACATTCGGTATGTGCGCTAGTGTAGCGGCACACCAAGCACAATTTTCTCTCATTTTAGTGAGATATTTCACTTAGAGCACATAGTTTTAGAGCCTAAAGTATTCCACTTCGAACAATCAGTACTATCAGTACTTCAGTACTAATATTATAAATGCGAAAGTAACTCTGTCTGTCTGTCTGTTACGCTTTCACGCCAAAACTACTGGACTGATGTGAATGAAATTTGGTATGGAAATAGTTTGAGACCCGGGAAAAACATAGGATAGTTTTCATCCAACTGCGCAAAAAGAGGTTAATGTTTTTGCGCGATAACTGACATAGGCGCGGGCGGAGCCGCGCACGGAATGCTAGTGATTAATAAATCTCCATACGACGGTTAAAGAACGGTATGAAAAATTTGAGTTCCGACTCATTGTCACGTTAGTTCAGGCGGTCAGAGCATACCCCGGCTAAAGAGGTGGATGACGCGGGTTCGAATCCAGCACATGACTTTAATTGTTCCTCTCGTGAATTTGTAATTTTGTAATGATTAATACTTTGGAATGGTGATCAATGTGGAATATTTTTTATTATATTTTTACAATGACTTCCCTACTTTTTTGCTTACCAAAAATTACAAATTTTAACACTAGGTTTCCCTATGTTGCTGCTAATACGATTCCTACTTCTGGACCTGGCCCAGAACTTAAATATTTAAGCGTTAAGTATTTTATAGTGAACAAATAACATATGAAAAAAGTATGATATCTATGCCATTATGTTGTCCTATGTAAGCGTAAAACTATTTATATATAGACCTTGTGTTATCCTCAATATTATTAGAGTAAACATATTGTAACGAGTTCTCATGGGTGGGATAAGCTAAAGATGACGTCGATCAATGTGGAATAGAAATAAATATATTAGTTCCATATAAAGAACCTACAATGAAATAGCTTTTAGTAAAGAGGTATATTTTGATCTTCTATATCCTGCGACATAGAATAAGTAATAGTAGGTACTAGCGTAACTGCACGAAGATTCATATGAAAACTACAACGTAAGAATTCATAATAAAAACAGACAAACAACAAGACAACGTATAACAAAATACGGAAACGTTTCTTAATTGTGAACCTTGAAATCGATTTTAGTAACATTTTGCCTAAGGACATGTTTCGCTATTATATTTTATGAATATAAACTTATGTTTAAGATGGCATAATTTACAAGCAATGGATTCTATCATCCATATACCTAAATTTAGACATGATGCCTTTCAAATACCTGCCTAGGATATTTACTGAGCCCTTCATGATATTATAGCTACAATATATATTTTGATGGGTAATACGTGCCTATTTGTCGCTCAATACTACTATTTATTTAAAAGCTTAACTTTACTGGCATCATAATAGAAGGAGTTTTAAGTTGATTCCTACCCTAGGCTTAGTCGGAACTCCAGTATTTTAACGAAAAATGCTATAATGTCACACCACTCAGGAAGCAATGCTTACGCGGTGGCGCGGTCCGCGGTTAAACTTCCCTTCGTACAGCAATACGCTCTTTCGTATTTAACCACTCGCGGTTAGCGGCTCTTGTTACGTTCTTCTATATCAGAGGGGTTTGGTACTCGTCCAGATACTGCCTATACATAAAATGCTGACTTTGGTAAGGACACAAATGAACCTTATCGAAATTGTCGCTAGGTTATTTGGTACGATCAAGTTAAAATTTAAAAGTTGTCTTTTGCTTCTATGTTTTTCAAACTCAAAATCAACGTATATTATAACGTTTTAAAAAAGTCGACCAGAAGCAAATCGGAGATCAGAATGAAGATTTGTTTAGTTCCAGATCTACTTGGCTTTTTCTTGAATGTACAACTAATATTATTCCTTTTGCCATCGATCATTTATCGCGTTTCGTTGAAGCTCTGCTTCATTTATAAACTTAGTTGAAGGAAAACTACATAAAACTAAACGAAACTATCGCAACAAACAGAAATAGTCATAATTGCACGAAAGCACTCAACGTTAACCAGTTACTGTCTTTCCGCGATTACAGAATGGAAAATACAGAAATTAAGGCAAAGTTTCGGCGGGTGCCTCTTTTATGACGTGTTCTTATCTCTCGGGAACGGCGCGCGTATGAGCGTGGAGTAAACCAGGCTCGCTTTGCTTCTAGAAACTTCCTCGCGGAATTCCTTTTACACTATTCCGTTTTGCATAGGGCACAGAATAGCGCGAATGCTCAGGAATGTGTGAGGTTGTGCCGCGGCGAGTGTTGTACAAGTGGTACCTATTGTGGCAGCGTCGCTTTGTTTGCCAGTGTCGCCGATATATCTCGAAAGTTCTGCGGTGCAACAACGCATCTCTGGAGAGAGATGCGATGCGTCCTACGTGCCTATCTAGATTGTAATGTAAGTGTTTAAATGCCTTGTTTCCTTTTACTCGTATTTGGAAATATTACACCATAGTTTGTTGACTTGCTGTTCTTCAGACACAAATATATATTTTTTCAAATTGTCTTTGAAATTGTTGTATTAACTCGTTTTGATAGATGAAAAGAGTTGAAGTCTTTCATGTTAATTCTTAACACAAATCGAAGAGATTATTTGAATATCATAAGAATATTAAAACATTAGAAAATAATTTATGAAGTTAACATAATTGTTTAGTTATATTACGATATCGCTGAGCCTATGGGGTATATTTTAAAGTATAAAGCACAACACAGCCTGGGGCATTCGATCGGAGGGACTGCATTGTTTGTTTCAATTTCCTGAGCGGTGCGATTTCCATCGTGCTCTTGTTCTGTTGAAGTTTTCTTTACAATTGTGACATTAGAATGTTATTTTTTTTATGTTGACTGTACAACAACAGTATACACATCTTATATCTGCTCCTATAGCATTATATCTACACACTTAGAAGTGCAATAACCTATCATGAAAATATATTATATCGTTTGTATGTGTTGTCGCCATCATTAATATGCCATAGAAAAATGGCATCACTACCGCCATCTATCTGGCACTTAGAGACTTATAGACACTTTAAAGTACGGATTTGATTAGAAACTACCACTGTAGCGTCAACGACTTGCTTCCGATGGTCTTTTCTCTATGACAAGATATTTACGTAATATCCGCACAGTTGATGCTAACAGTGGAGCTCGCTCACCTTTTGACTTGGCGTTCAGTGAGAACAGACGTTTGGCTATATTAGGTATATACAGTTAACGAATATGTATGTGAATTTGTGAAATCTATAATTAAGTTGTGGTGTATACAAGTGTTCAATGTGGTTTTATTTAAGAGAATATAACATATGGACATAACATTTTGGCAACAAATCTGTGCTGAAGGTTTTTTCATAACCGTTGTTAGTTTTAATATTTTTTGGAACTCCTCTTCAATGATACTGAATTTTCACATCTAACTTACGCTAAAATGTTTTCACTTTAATTATTAAAAATACGTGCATATTTTTTTAATTGGCAAATTAACCGCATATATTTCAAAATTATTATATGCTCTAATTTACGCAAAGTTACAATAAAAGGTTTTTGTTGTTATCCTGTACAATAAGTATGATAAAGAATTTTAATATTAATGTTTGCAATAAAGCATGCTCTGCGTTATATTGCATTACATTACAAAATCACAAATTTACGAGAGGAAAAATTTAAGTTATGTGCGGGATTCGAACCCGCGTCCATCCACCCCTTTGGCGATATGGACTGTTCCATATCGTCCTGTTGGGTATTGTAAAAGGTGACTAAAGAAAAAATGGCAGCATGTCACCACTAACGTACGATGAGAGTATTACTGAAAATAACAGTGCTCTTTAGAAATTATTCTCCGTGATGAGGAGAAAAAGAAGGAAAACTTCTAACGAGGACTACTAAAATTTATAGGAGCGTTACCTGAACTTTTCATAATTAGGTCCTTTTATTTCACTGTGCGTTCATAGCCACATCACATATACCTAAATAAGTTTCTAACTAACTTTTACGGTTACCTAATACGGTACCTAAATAACTTTTAAGGTTATTGTTCTATCTATTGTGTTTTTAAACTGATTTGTTGTACCGACCCTATATGCGTGGGAAATGAGTAGGAAGATGATAAGAACTTAACCGAGTTAATATAGTAACCAACTTCTTGTATTATACATCCAAAAACCAACGTATAGTCACATTTCTAGCTAGATGGAAACAGCTACTTTTGGACGAAAACTAGTGCAGTCCATACTTTCTGTGTATAATATTCTATGAAAAAAATAACATATATAGGTATGATATTTTAATTTACTTTAAAATAGGGTAAACAAACAATAAATAGAGATATCATTAATTCATTTTCTATAGTTAATATGTACTTGATTTACTAGTTTAAGCTAGCCTCGTAAATGGACGTAAATGGGCACAATGACTCTATATAGACATAGACGCTTTCAAATTGTGGGGTTATTCCTTTTGTAATTTGGAATTAAAGACGATTCATAAATCGTCTTTTGGCTATGGCCAATAACTGGGTCTGTATGACGTGAATATTCCAAAGTGGGTCCTCTTAGCTTAACAGATTGGATTAACAAGAAAATATCGATATTTACGATTTAATTTCGTTGAAAGAAGATCAATGCGATCTGTTTGCGCCTCCATTGAACCGAAAATATTCTGGCTATCGAATATAAATATGGTTTTGCTTTATGATTCCGAGAAATGAAACGGGCTAGTCAGAGGACCTTTGCAAGCCTTTGCTCTGTCGGCTGTTTTAGTTTATCGACTGACTTCAGAAAATATTTCTATATAAGGTCGGGTTTTCAAAGAAGCTTCCATCTAAAAACTGTGCCGCACTAATCAATAAATTTAATATCAATTTAAGTTCAAAGTTAAGAATTTATTTTTGGGTACTTTACGGTCATTTCCCATTCCATCAATTATTTTGTTACAATAACGGGATAGGAGATTGTAACATCAAGTAAGATTACTACTTCATAAGACTTTACATTGAAAACTTACTTCTTATAGTCAGGCATTTGGAATTTCAAAAACCATATACTTATATAATTATCAAGACCATATGACTATGTATGTTAAGACAATAACTTTTCCAGTATTATCCAATATTTTTCGTAAATTCTATGTTTTTGAAATGAAATTATCGTGAGTTTCACACATTATTAAATGTTATACAAAAACCGGCAAAACACTCACGTTGGGGACGACGTACTCGATCCCCAACGTGAGTATTTTGCCGGTTTTAGTATAACATTTAAAAATTCTATGTTTTTTTTATAATATGGAGTGATGAGACGGATAAGTGATCCACCTAATGGTTAGCGGTCACGCTTGTCCATTACATACCCAATGTCACCACCCTCGTTCTGCTTGACACTGCACTGACTAGAAAGTACTTAATTTTACTACCCCTGTAGTTTTTGAACACTACTGATACGAGGCAGAAAATTTGACATTGCGGTGGTCCACCCAAACCAAGAAAAAGATAAATATCTTAAGAAAATGGATACTCATAATTATAACTTAAGAAATAAGGAGAAACTGCACGAACCAAGAGTTAAGCTTGTTAAAGTGCGAAAGCAAGGCCCCTACAATAAACAGTTTTAATGAATTTATGACTATGAAAATCAATAAATCTTCATTTATCAATACTGACTAGATTTTTTTTACTACGGGATATCATTATCATTATTTTATTTTTGAAATATTTGAAATCTGTACTATTTATTTATGACTAGACATATTATTTTATTTCATCTGTTTATTAATTTGTATTTATATTTATATAATTGCGAATGTATTAATGTAAAATTATAAATTAAGAAATTATATATTACTTGACCAATGACATACCTAGTATAACGTACATTTGTTATAAGGTGAATAAAGAATCTGAATCTGAATTATAGGAAAAATGCATTTTCTGTTGAAACTTTTAATCTTATCAAAACATTACAGCATTACAGCACTTGCACAAATGTAAAAAATTACAATTTATTTTTTATTCGAACGCCCCGCCTTGGTAGGCCTTTGAGACATATGAAATTGCTTTTTCATAATATTTTCGAATGTAGGTTCGAACTATGATAAAGTAATTTTCAGTATGGCGAAAAGGTGTTCATCACTAAGTCGGTTTCTGATTGAGTTTTTCCGTAATTTCATATTGGATATTCAACAATTTGTATTCCAAGTGTATTGTGCAAAATACATTTTTTAAGGGTGCTGTCAAAATTTCAATTTCAGACCATTCTTGTTCCGGGATCTATCTCAAAAACGTAACGTCTTTCAACTGAAACAAACAAGTTATATTTTAACAAAAAACAACCATCTTCTGTAGGCCTTTGAGACATATGAAATTGCTTTTCCATAATATTTTCGAATGTAGGTTCGAACTATGATAAAGTAATTTTCAGCATCGCGAAAAGGTGTTCATCACTAAGTCGGTTCCTGATTGAGTTTTTCGGAAATTTCGTATTGGATATTCAACAATTTGTATTCTAAGTGTATTGTGCAAAATACATTTTTTAAGGGTGCCGTCAAAATTTAAATTTCAGACCATTCTTGTTCCGGGATCTATCTCAAAAACGTAACGCCTTTCAACTGAAACAAACAAGTTAAATTTTAACAAAAAACAACCATCTTCTAACATAAAATACGCATTATTAGGGATAACTCAAACACTAACGTCAGATTTAAATGAGACATCATGACAAGCACCAGCTTTCGAATTGAAAAAAAATCATCAAAATCGGTTAACCCTGTAAAGAGTTATGAGGCAACACACACACAAACAAACAGTCGAATTAAGGACCTCCTCCTTTTTTGATGTCGATTAAGAAATACAAGAAAAAAAACGATTGTTATGTTAGTTTTGAAGCAAAGCAACAAAACATTTTTTCTCTTACAGGCTGATGAATGCGTTATCCTAAAAGACCGAGGTTTGACTTGCTCTTGGTCAGGTTTTATCCCTGTTTTAGCTTTCATACAAATAAGTTTGAAAATATTCAACTTCTACTTCACTTCTGAAAAGACAATTTATAAATTCAGAAACGAGTTGCTAACTTCACGTAAACGCCTGAAATGTTCATTGCAGACAATGAAAGTGTTCCATTGAGCTGTCCGTTCTCTACCGGGTGGATAGGAAGATTGCTTACTGTATAAAGAGTATGGACGATAAGTGATAGATCTGATGACTCAAACTAATGACTGTACACATAGTGTTTCTGAAGATACTACAAAATTACCTCGTAATTTTATATGGATAAAAAATAAGCCTTTTATGTGAACCAAAATGAGGCATTTAAATTCTTATGGCTTTAATAATAACAAATATTTTAAAGAAAAATTAAATAATTATTTTAATGAAACACTTTAAAAAATATAAAAATCTATCAGGTGACTATTTCCTGCTAAGCCGACGACATAATCATCGTCACAAACGCTATGCAGCCAAACCGGAAGAATTTTCGACGCGTTCGGTTTTACACGAAGCATCCTCAGGAGATTACTTGGCACTTGATATAACTTTATATTTTCTAGGTGTTATATTAAAATTTTTATTTATTTTTTCCTTAAAATATTTTAAACATATTTGTTATTATTAAATTTGGATTTCCGCAAAGTAACGTCTGAATCTATTCTTTATCTTATGGCTTAGACAACTTCAGATTATTTTTTTAATCCCTTTTGACCACTAAGTCACCTGATGGTAAGTGGTGATGTCAAAGATGTTGTTCAGAATAACCTAGAATTACTGGCTCTCAAGGACAGCTGCCAGAACACACCGTAATCTGCTAGGCGACAGATTTTATACTGGAGGGTGGTAGCTAGCCAGGCGGGCATACGCAAAATGCCCTACCACCATGCTATAACGACTGCCATAGCAATTAGCCATAGCATAGACTGCCAAGACAACAACCAGGACCGAAGCTTAATGTGCCCTCCAAAGCACGGAAGCGCTCAGTAGTAATATCCCCAGCAGCCACCCATCCAAGTCGTGATCGCAGCGGACGTAGCTTAACTTTGCTGATCAGTTAAAAAAAGCTAAGCAAACGTCACTATGAGTGCTTTAAAATCCTTACTGCTTCTCGGTTATGAAAGTTGCGAGTTGGCTGCGTGACATAGCCCACACGCAACCGTCGGCAATAGGTACAGTCGGAGCGGTGCGAAGCGGCGGCGGCGTCGGCAGGGCGCTTCGTTGCGGAAACCGCACTAATGGCTCCTCGGCTCTCGACTGTACCTGTCAGATGACTGTCGAGTGTCGCTGAGCTCCCCTGTTCACCAGGATTTGTACCCGACAGAAATGCGTAGAGTGCCCCGTGTTGAAAGCTATTCTTAGACGTAACAGTCCACCCCGCTTACAGACACAACGCTTTGAAGAAGATAATGCTTCTTCTTGAAAGCATTTATCAATAGACATTTTGAATTTAAGAAGACTAAGTTTTTCTTTTGTCGTGAAGATATCGCTGTAGCATTTGTATGGTAACAAAAGCTGCTATATGTAATATTTGGCGATAAATTTTACACCTCTAGTAACATTATTGAAACTCTGCAAATATTTTTACAACGTTTCCAAATGATTGGGTTCGTTCCATTTCAAAACAATCCATACAGGAGAATAAAAAGGCAAAAAATTAGAACAACAAATCAGAAATACGCGTGAAGCAGAGTTTTTTCCGGATAAACGAGTAAAAAGGTACACTCGAGAGCAATGAATCCGGGTCACTTAAAGAATCCTAAAAATCTCGGAAACTAAAAATGCTAGGTTAATGCAATAAATTGTATTTAATAGACAATGTAATACTCCTTAAATGAAGGTATTAAAACTTCTTAGTTATTGTAAAGTTATATCATAAAAAATCAAATTTGAAAAAGGGCCGCTTTCGAAGATGGAACTACGAAATTACAGCATTTGGTTTTCCTTTTGTTTGTAATCTGTCATTTATGTGGGTACATAAACCATGTTGATAGTGCTCTATATTCATTATTCAAGCTGAAATTATGTCGCTTACGCCTGAAGAATGCACCAGAATACTTACAATGCTGGAAACCGGCCGGAGTCAGCGCGATACAGCCAGGACTGTCGGTGTGTCGCTGTCAACAGTACAAAGAGTTCTCCGACGTTACGAAGAAACTGGTTCTAACCTACGCAGACCAGGAACGGGCAGAACCAGGTGTACCACAGCACGAGAAGACCGATACTTGGTGAACACCATGCTTCGAAATCGCTTTCTCACAGGAACTGAACTCACCAATCAGTTTCGACGCCTCGGAGGAAGTAACCCAAGTGCATGGACAGTAAGACGTCGGCTTGCTGAATCTAACTTAAAACCCCTTAGACCTGCAAACGGCCCTAAACTGGAGCGTGGGCATCGTATTTCGAGACTAAGATATGCCCAGAGCCACGTAAATTGGAGTATTGAAGATTGGTCAAAAGTTATGTTCTCCGACGAATCAAAATTTATGCTCTACAAGCACGATGGAAGACACAGAGTGTATCGAAGACCAGGGGAAAGATTCAAGCAAGCATGCATCGAAGAAAAAGTAGCCTACGGTGGTGGGTCTGTACTTGTGTGGGCCGGAATTTCTTCTGAAAGTCACACAGAGCTGGTGATCATAGAAAACGGCTCTTTAACTAGCGTAAGATATGTGGAAGAAATCCTCAATGATCACGTTGGTCCATTTATGGTCAATTTAGGTGAGGATGCTATATTTATGCATGACAATGCCCGACCTCATACAGGTAGGATTGTGAATGACTACCTTCAAGAGATGAACATTACTCGTATGGAGTGGCCAGCGCGCAGCCCGGATATCAACCCGATCGAGCATGCTTGGGACGAGCTAGGCAGATGCGTAAAACAACGAAACCCTCCCCCAATCACGCTTCGTGAGCTCAAAATTGCTCTCACAGAGGAATGGGAGAATATTCCCCAAAATCGTATAAGGAACTTGGTGTACAGCATGCCAAACCGCGTAAACGCAGTAATGGAAGCACGAGGATGCAATACGAAGTATTAAAATTCAAGAAAATCGTAATAAAGTTCAAAAATTTCATGTTTCCTATTTTTGTTTTAAGGAGAGATCAGCAGTTTTTTTCTTTATGTAATTTTGTGTTAATAAAATGTATGGTGACTCATATTTTTTTTACTTTCATTTAAGGAGTATTACATTGTCTATTAAATACAATTTATTGCATTAACCTATCATTTTTAGTTTCCGAGATTTTTAACATTCTTTAAGTGACCCGGATTCATTGCTCTCGAGTGTATTTCCATTCAACTTTGCAGAGCTAGATTTCCAGCGGACTGCGCTCGTCCACAGTTCAATGGAATTCAGAATTCTATTCCAATGCAGTGTTAATGAATTTGGATAATGAAAACTGTATGTAACTTTCGAATAGTTTAAAATTAAATGTCAAAGTTGGGCCTTTAATTTAACAAGAGTCTGTTTGAGTGTTCTATGTAGGATTTGTAGACACATAGCGATCACATCACGTATTCATCAAACATCCATTCTAGTCCCAATATACGTGCGGAAACTTGGTATCGCCCGTGGGGTTCATCTTAGTTCCCGCAATGGGGTACAACTTGTGAACTTCCCGAACTTACCGACCGCTTGTTTACAGCTCCAGGGAAGGTCAACTTCGGTATTAGTACAGAGAATACCATTCAAATAACACTTGCCGACTTGAATTAATATTACGATGGGACAATTTTGAAGCCCTACGGCGGCAGCTATGACAATCCAATTTGATGTTTTATTAACTTTTGTTGAGTTAAATTCACCAAAGTTGTTACATTAAAACATGTTATATCATAATCAGCCATTTTTAAAATAAAACTTGACGAAAGTAAAACTTTAAGAATGCATTGATTATCAAATAGTTAGGTACCTACTATTCTGATGATTAATTTCAACGGCTTCAACCCAATAATGCTTTTGTTCTTAAATTCGCCACCGCGAAGTTGAAATGGTCAGAACGTACGCCCATATACCAAAATAAATGGGATCATTTCATTGACAAGGGTGAGAAGGGAAAAGCGTAATAGTAATCAAATAGCCAACAACACCTTATGAAAGTATCCTTCGGTAAGATATGAAACAAGCAATGAACTGCGAGGCAATTTCAGGCAATATCTGGACTTTTTTACGAGACCACAGGTGTATTTTATAGAAAGTCGTTGTTCCGTTTATATGTGATAACACCCTGATATTGTGTTGAGCTCTGCAAATATTGTATGTTATTGATGTGCCGTCGAATCTTTGTTGGTGAATTGACTTATTATTACGCAATTTAAATGTATTTTAATCAAATGATCCTTTACGTTATATAAGTAGAAAATCTGTCGTCAAGCACGTATCATTGAGTTCCCATTTATCATTACGAATTTCTATGTATATAGTATAGAGTATACTCTGAAATCTGACGCCTACATAGATATTTGTAAGCTAATATGCCCATATACTTGATATTATTTTACAGTGATAAGACAGATCGAAGTCGTCATCGATAGATTTTCTACTTGGAAGTTGTGCTAGGCGAATATGTTCCAAATTTCTTATCACTGTAAAATAATATCAAGTATATGGGCATATTAGCTTACAAATAAAATATACGTATTTATATAGGTACCTAATGTAAATTGAAAGAACAACTCGAGATAGGCACTGTAACGCGGCGAATATTCCCAATTCTTCGTCAAAAGTTTTACAACGAATATAAAATGTTTCCCCTACAAGGTTTTAATGAAATTCCATTTTCCACGCTTTGTTTCATCTCGGTGGCGGTGTGTATCGAATGACCATTATATTCAACGAACCGACCTTACAATTTTTGCGAGTAATTTTGCCCCCGAGCCATTCGTGGAGTTTCCACTGGCTAGAATAAAACATTTCATTTCCGACATAAAGACTATGGAAGGAACAGTAATGGAAAATGTTATTGTCTGTGAATAATGGCTTTGATTTATAGTCTCGCCTACGTCGTCGTTTCGGATATTTCTCTCTGATTGCTGAAATTGTGGTTTTCTGTTGTACCTGTAATCTACCTGTAAGGTAATAAAAGAAGTTTTATGTTCCAAAAAGTGGTAAAATATTGCACTTAACCGACAAGCATAAAATGTTTTAATGTACTTCCAAACATAATTAATATACAATAAGTCAAGCGGTGATTCTTTCGGTCAACTTTTTGGTTCATAAAAGGTGAATAAAGGTTAATAAAATCCTTTGATATCACGACCACCATCTGTTCATTACAGGACACCTTCGTGAAGCAAACCGGCCTTGGCAGTAGGTAGCTAACAAAAGCAGTCCAAAAGTAGCATTCCGGTTAAAAGAGAACATCAATATAAAGAGGCCTATAACATCCCACTAACACGACAATATACTTGTGGAATGCTGGTCACTTGTGGTGTGTATTATTTTCCCGTGGACGCCTGTTATATAATAATAATATCAGGTCCCGTAATTACAGTCAAAACCGTCTTAAAGCCGAGAAAAGTAAGACTTTAATTGAGAAGTAATAATATCTTTCTAATTGGTCGTCTGAAAGATATCGCTCTAAGCGATAAGACCGCCTATTGTTACATCATATTTTGTATTGTTATCTTTATAAGCTTTTTTATGGCGTCTCAATAAAGTGTTATCTAATCTATCTATCTATCTTTATGAAAAACTTAGATAGCACAGAATTTGTTGAATCTTTGCCTTTTCCTTTAAGTAACAAAAGTGTTTCAAAAATCAGTCTTTCCCATATATTAATATCAAAGTTTAACAATAAAAAACATTTTTTTTAAATATTAAGAACTAAGATATGCAGTAGATACAATAAATTTATTACAGAGGACAAAAGTACTAACCGAGGATCGAACAAAACGATCTGGGAAAACAAAATTAATTATGAGCCTGTTGTGAACATTCAATATGGCGTATATATGCGACAGTGCGAATTCTTAAGCCGGAAACATTTCTGTGCTTTGAGCTTTACTTGTTCCCAAACGTCCTTAACTAAATTTTTGTCTTCAATTTCTTAAATTTTAAAATCGTGGCAGAAAACCAAGAAAGAAGAAACAAAAATCTAGATTGCCCGAGCTTTACGTTAAACAGGGACAATGTAACGTTTGCAGAAACATTGTTTAAGCATTTCGTGCACAAGTTTGTGTAGATTAAAGTGTCGCATCCAGAGTGTGTGTGACACGGCGATGTGATTCCGGGCAGTGTCGCTTGGTCACGTCCTGAAGTGCGGAGCGATGTACCGCGCAACCGCCACTTCGCAGTAAAAAGACCCGCGCGCCAGAATGGATTTGAATAATATATGGCAACTCTTTATTTCTCGCAGTTGGTACTTATATTACCCTCACCAAGCCACTTGATTGTTTAAAATGAACTCGTCTTTTACTTGCTACGTCTAAACCACGAGACGAATTTACAATCATTTGCATTTAAAGCGCGTAGGAATAAGGCGCTTAGAATTCAAGTGCTTGTAAATTATTAATGTTGGCTTAGCTACTTTATTTTCTTATCACACAACAAATAATTATGTTTAGACCGACTACAAACAAAGAGGGAGTTCTCAATTCTTCAGAATCTTTTTTTTTGTATGTTACCCGATTACTCGAAGAGGCTTGAACTAATTTGAGTTCTTTTTTGTTTAAAATGTATACTTAGATACTTCCTAGTGGTTCCATTTAAATTTCGTCAAAATCAGTTGAGTACTTTTTATACTGTCGTCAATAACCTAAAAAATAAATATGTATGTATATAGTATACCAGGCTGATTTCATGGTGATTTCAACAATTGTAGACGATCAAACGGTATTTTAGGCGAGTAAAAGATCTGGTAAGCAGTATATGTTATTATAATTTAATGTGTAATCTTTTATATTTCTAAAGTGGTGTAACAATAAAGAGTTTTTTATCTATCTATCTATCTATCTATTTTATCTGTAGGTTAAATATATGCGACGAAATGGCCGGCTAAATACAGCTATGCGTGGCGTGTTGCCTATTCACGTTTTGCTACATATGTTTTGGTCACATGTAACAGGGAACGAGTCTTTTTCAGAGCACAGTGAAAAACTGTCCAACACTGGGACAGTTAGAAGTCTGAAGCTAGATTTTCAAGATTCCAAAGCGAGGATTTCAAGTTGGCGAAACATTGCATCTGTTCGTATGTATAATCGAAAATCTAATAACATTTCGTCTGCTATGCTGAACAATGAAACGAAACCGAAGATCTGAAAGGGCACCATAAATAAAAGGCTTGAGTACGAAAGTGTTCTTTATGAAGTGTCGCCGCCGCAAATGCCGCTGCCCGCGCGCCTGCCATTGATACCTATTTGAAAGTCGTGTAATATTGAACTTGTTTGGGGTGTGAATTATCGATGATTCGATATATTCTTGTAATTCTGTTAAAATGTAACGGTGGTAAAATTCCTACGGCGTAGCTCTTTACTACTGTCACACTGCGTCGCAATCTGTCAGCTAGATAGACGAGTATATACGAGTATATATATATTTAGTAAAACATCATTTGTAAACTTTGATCGCTTGGTTAGGCAGTAGTTGCAACTCAACGCACAAGAAGGATCGCTCCTCTGCACATGATAATTCTTATTCGACGTTTATTATACAATAAATCAGTACTAATATTATAAATGCGAAAGTAACTCTGTCTGTCTGTCTGTCTGTTACGCTTTCACGCCAAAACTACTGGACCGATTTGAATGAAATTTGGTATGGAGATAGTTTGAGACCCGGGAAAAAACATAGGATAGTTTTTATCCGACTGCGCAAAAAGAGGTTAATGTTTTCGCGCGATAACCGACATGCGCGCCCGGAAAGCTAGTAATAAATATAAGGTACCGCACCATTATTCATTACAATGAAATTAACGTAATATGTAGTAAAAAAAGGCCAGTCAAGTGTCAGTCGGTCATTCCAACGTACAAAATACGTTTATAATTATTTTTTATAAATTAACGTACGCTGTACGTTTTTACCAAAATATAATTTTTTTTCTTTTATTTTGATGTTCAGAATCCTTAGCAAAAGTCTGAGTTATACTTGGTTGATTACTAATTCTTGAAATAACTAAAAACGTTGAAAAAAAACAAATTTCTTGTATGATGTGCCCTTAACCTTTATATTTTTTGTTTAGTTTGTAGTTGATAAATTTATGTCGGTACATTGAAATTTTGTCGTAATAAAAAACGACTGCTTAGCGTATACAAATACAAAATAACAACAAAAAAAAGATAAATTTAAGTGTTTGAGCTCAAATAACACAGAATATCTATAGGGACGGATGGTCGCGCGTTCGTATCCCGCTAAAATACGTTGTAATTTTGTAAAATAATCTACGCTTATCCTTAGATATGAATGACATCCTTCAGCTGGCAATAACCACTTATGGCCAGGGCCACTTATGGTCATTGTTGTTTCGTTAATACAGTTTTCATAACAGCTGAACGAATAAATTAATTCACCGCTTGAATTAATTATTATAAAGTCATAAAAGAGATGCTTATTTTGTTGCCATAGCGGATCCTCATCCGTATCGAATCAATTGTATGTTATTGACCCTAGCTCATAGCATAAAATTTACATTTGCCTTATAAAAGTTATATTTACCTTTTATAAATAAACCTAATAAAACACACCAATCAATAAATAATATAACGTATCAACATTAGTTAAATGGACAAGCTTTAGATATTACCAGTAACTTTCCAAGACATTTTCTCATTACAACATATAACTTAATATCGTTTAAGATATGATAAAATATCGACAAGAGAATGAATTTGAGGAAAATATTGCCATCCCTACCAGGGAACGGCCCCGACCAACAGAGGGTCGGAGTTGGCGAGGGAGAGTCTAATAAAATATGTAGATTTGATGACTTGTCACATTTTTTGTTACAAATCTCAGATTCAAAGTTTTTCAGGCACTTTATCGGGTCTGTCTTACATTTAAGACCTGCATCACGTGGACTTGAATAGAATGTATAGTGTTGCGATCTGGAAATCTTGACGTACCTATTTTTTCATTGCCGATATGCTATATTTAAACTACAGTATCTACTGAAGGTAGGTAAGTGAGGATGTGGACAAAGATATTTAACAATTTTAGCTGTAGTAGCCAGTTTCTATGCTGGGATAGGCCTGTTATATGCTAGTGAACTTTGTTTGTTTGAAGATACATTTGGAACTTTTGATGAGATCTTTATATAATTTGGCAGTGCGGTAGAAAAATTAAAGTCGGAGTATTTGAGGAGTATTTCTTTAAAAACCGTAGGGTCTCAAATCGGTTTGCGAACGACTTACTATAAACCTCAACTTATCGTTTCTACAGTACTTATATGTAAACTTTTAACTGTTAGATTAAGACTATCAACCCGATTGTCCTTTGCTGAAAACGGCCTCCGCTATTAAGAGGGGGGGGGGGGGGGTGCCATAATCCACACGCTTGGCAGGCGTCTTGGGTATAGCAGTTCCTCAGAAGACACTTTTGCTGCTCACTTTCTGGTATTTAATTCTTAGTCGCCTCTTACAACACCCACAAAAATAAATGGTGGGAGGGGAGGGGGGAAATTCTAGCCCGGCACCCCTCCAGCGTTAAATAAATAAATGGTTTTAATTCAAGTGTTAATATGTATTCTAATAATGGTGGTCTATTAACTGTATGTGTTCGTAAACGTGAAAGAGAGCACGCAAATAGTTCATCGGCAAGATATATAATATCTCGTGTTCTCTCAAACAAGTTGCAGTAATGTAGGTACCACTGACTATATGTAACACGACTGTGACTTGACTCTGCATGGCTGGAACTTCACTGTGTTTAATTTTATCCAAATGTAGCCGGGGAGATTTATATTATGCAATTAACTTCTGGACAAGATTAGCCTTATTACATATATATACCTGTGCACAGGTCGTTTTAGTAGATGTTAATGCATGTGCGAAGTTCTTGAGGGCTTCAAACCCACGGATCCACATGTGGAGCCTGATAGTTGATCCTTGTAACAGAGCGCAATATCATACACAACACCCGAAGGTGCCCACGTCAAAAATGTAAACAAGACGCAGTCATAGATGAATTTAAGTAGCTTTGTCTGGCAGTCAGTATTGATGGTGCATGGCCATTCTGAAAAAAAAATGTCAAGAGGAATAGTGAATTTTAATATTTATATTTTTTCAATAACGCATGCTCTGCAGATTACCTAAAAAAAAATTACGAGAGAAAAATTATACATATCGCATATGACTATGATTTTCCCCTCGTAGATTTGTAATTTTGTAAGGAATTGTGAAGTCAAAAATATGAAACCCACGTGGGTGAACTCACGGAGAGCACCAGTTCTTCATAAAATCTCAACTATTTATCTTCCTTCTCTTATCTCGGAGGCTGTAGATAAGGATATATTATGTAATATTAAATAGGACATATTGAACGCTTGAATATTTGTTGGGTATGAACAATAGTGTTCACATTTGAATTATTCAGCAAATCAATGTTGTGGCTGATTGTCATTACTCATCTACTAACCAGGTCATTTCACCGCTAGCACTTGAGCGACAGGTATCTTGCCTAGATTCTGAACAGGCCACAATACGGAATTCGATGGAAATGCGGGCACTCAAGCTTGCCTGCATGCAAAGGGCAGCCGCAGCCGTCATAAATCTAGACTATTGACCTTTCCGTATGTTTTATAGACTCGGCTAACGGAGCTTTGATTTGGCTTAAACATTTTGGTCCCAAAACCCAATTTGGAACCGAAACCATTCTGACATTTCAAAATCATATTCCGATCACGATACAAATATAATTATGTTGTACTAGCGGCTCGCACCGGCTTCGCACAGTTACTTAACAAAAAATTCTAAAAAAGATTTCTACTTTTCTGAAAATATTCTATAGTTCATCAGGAATAACGTAGGATTTTATTTTTAAATATTAGTGTAGATTCGTGTGGAATGACAAAAACCTTCAACGGGTTTTAGTTATATTATGATGAATACATTACATATGTTATTTGTGCGTAAATGAAACTGTTGCTGTTTGTTTCAAGACGAGTTCTCTTCGATGATTGGAAAGTAATTTATTATGATATATTTTTTGGAAAACTAACCTTATTGCTGCCTTTTTTTTTTTTTAAGGGAGGACATAGATGCTGGCTACCGCCTGTGCGGTCGTCCAGCTCCACCGGGTTTTGGGCGAGGGCCTGGCCCTACAATAGCCCGGGAGGGAGAAGTGCCGAAGGCACTTCTCCCGAGACGGGCGTAGAAGGCGAAAAGCGCTTTCTACCTCCGTCTCCTGCGGACGCCGAAAACGTACCGCTACTATAGGAGGGGTTGACAGCGAGCTCAAGGGCACCACTGTGGTTCGGACCTCGGCTTGTCTCGCTGTCGAGAGACATGGGGGGGATCGGAGCAAAATGCCTCTGTGCAACTGCAGTGTTGCACAATTGGGCCCTACTGAATAATACTCTTTGACTATTTGGAGAGCAATTTATCGTGACCTTGTTTTTGCCTCGAGCTCGCCGGCGAGCTCGGTGTTTGATTGTGTGACCTCTGATTACCTCACACCTGGGGATTTTACCTCGACGACTTGCGGATAACGCTAAAGCTGCCAACGTAATGGCTGCGATGGGGTCATCCGGGTCGTCTAATACCTGCCGTGGTCGGCGACGGGGGGGTTTGAAAAATGGGATAGAAGAGGCAGTCGAGTAGTTCGATGCCTGGACAACCAATGGGTTCGGGTGGTGGGGCGCTCGATCAAAGTATCGGCGGGCGCAGTCCTTATTGAACTGCGCTAGAGAGGGAAGGTTTAAGTCGCAATGCAACTCGGTGTTCCGGATATACCACGGGGCGCCGGTTGCATTACGAAGAAAACGGTTTTGGATGACTTGAAGTTTATGAAGGTGGGCCTCACTAGCATGACTAAACACTACTGATGCGTAAGTCATGATGGGGCGGATGCAGGCAGTGTAAAGTGTCTTCTTATTACTAAGAGACATTTTACTCTCTTTGCGAAGAAGGGGACCAAGGCGACCCATTATGAAGGCCGCTCTGTTACGGACGGTTGTTATGTGATCGTTAAAGGTGAGATGACGATCAAGGGTGACTCCGAGGTATTTTGTTCTAGGAACCCAGGGAATGGGTTCGTCGAACAAAATAAGCGGTTTCGGGTAAGGGGAGCGTGTCTTCTCAGTAAAGCACATAGCTGTGCTTTTAGCTGGGTTGACCGCGATGCGCCATTTTCGGAACCAGTCACCGATCTCGGTGATGGCCCGTTGCATGACGAAATAGGACTGTCTGTTGATATGCCACCCAGTGGTGTAAATGGCGGTATCATCCGCATATTGGGCTAGGGATACTTTGGGCTGAGAGCGTGGGATGTCACTGGTATACAGTGCAAAGAGAATAGGTGATAGCACGGAGCCCTGAGGGACTCCGGCTCTGACTGGGTGGGGGGAGGAGAGGGTGCCTTCCACGCGATAGCGAAAGCTTCTGGCTTTAAGGAAGTCTTGTAGGATGAGCACAAGACGTTCTGGCACGCCAAATTGGTATAGCTTGTAGATCAAGCCGTTGTGCCAGACTTTGTCAAAAGCTTTCGCTACGTCGAGGAAGACTGCTAGCGTAGTCTGGGGTTTGGGGTACTTATTGAAGCCCTCAATGATGTGCTCCGTGAGGCGGTGCACCTGTTGGACGCATGAGTGTCCGGGTCTGAAGCCAAACTGCTCATCTGGGATAAGGTGGTGTTCCTTAGCATGGGACTGGAGACGGTTTGCAAGTAACCGCTCGTAAAGTTTGCCTAAGGCACTGAGGAGGCTGATGGGGCGGTAACTGGTGGGGTCAGATGAGCTTTTGCCTGGTTTGTGAATGCCAATGACATTTGCACATTTCCAGGTGTCTGGGAATAAGCAGTGGCTCATAGCAGCATTGAAGATGCTGACTAAGAGATGGATGAGAGGAGGAGAGAGGGTTTTAAGAACCCTGTTGGAGATGCCATCGGCACCGGGGGATTTGCGCGGTCGGAGGGCCTTGATCAGTCTCTCCACCTCAGCGTAAGTCGCTAAGGTGATTGGTGGGAGTTCAGAGGTGACCACAGAGCTTTTACGTTCGACTTCAGCATCCACCGAATCGAGGTGAGCTTGGTCAACGTGATCTACGTTAGGGGAACACTGAGCCTCTAGGCTATCAGCTAGGCACTCAGCTTTGTCTTCGTCAAAGAACGCTGGGACTAGTGGGACTGGTCTGTATAAGGGAGGCATGTCGTTATGGTTACTTCCTTTCAAGCCTCGCGCCAAGTCCCAGTAAGCATGGTGGCTTGGCACGAGGTTTGAAAGTTTATCGCCCCATTGTTGATCACGCAACTCAGACATGCGACTTTGAACCATGCGTTCAAAGTGGCGTTTCTTAGTTTTGTTCTCTTTACTGGGGTAAGAGTCGTAATGTCGGGTCACTGCTTTACTCTCCGTCACCAATCGTCTCACATCCGCTGGAATGACAAGGCGCCGGTCGTCCGGCACTATGACCTCCTTTGCGGATGCACCTACTACGGTGGAGAGGTGATTGGTGAACGAATCGATCGCAAGGGTTACGTCATCTTTTGTCAGGATGTCGTCAGGGATCTTGTCTAGGTCCGGTGAACTGATAGCCTTTAGGGCATCGCCTACTTGCTTCCAGTTCACTATCGTCTTAGTGGGGCGGGGGAGGTCAGTCGTTGGGTCGGGACCTAGTCGCAGTATAATGGGTCGGTGGTCAGAGTGAAGCTCGTGAACCACTTCTATGGAGCGTAACCGGAGTGTTACGCCTCTGAATAGTGCCATGTCAAGCAAGTCAGATCGGTGGTTTTCCATATAAGGGTAGTGAGTGGGCTCAGTGGGCGCAATTATGTCAAAGTTAAGTTCTGCGATTAGGTTTTCAAGTGCAATACCTCTGGGATTGTTGACGTTACAATTCCATAGGATGTGCTTACTGTTGAAGTCGCCAATCAGAATGACGGCGCTTCCTAATGAGAATAGGGCTTCTAAGTCAGCTCGGACGATCGGCTTTTTGCAAGCTTGGTAACAGGATGCTATGACTATAGGTTGATGACCAGTCATAGCTAGGAGGCAACAAGATGCTTCCATATTAACAAGAGTCGGGGTAGGTAGGGGAATGCAGTGCAGGGACCTTTTGTAATAGATAAGAGTGCCTCCCCCACGGGAGTTCACTCTATCATCACGTACCGTTCTGTAATTGGCAAACCTAGGGTTCGCCTTCCCCGGTTTTAGAAAGGTTTCCTGCACGCATATGATATCGATAAGGTGGGTACAACAAAAGTCGTGGACGAGGTCACGTTGTCTGAAGAGGCCGTCAGCGTTAAATGACGCTAACGAAACTGAGTACGGTTTCGTGCGTTCGGTTGTACTACCCATAGTGGTTGTACTGGGGAGGGGAACGAAGCGCTTAAGGGCGCTAAGTAAATTCGCGTGTTCCAATGTGTATTGGATCACGTCCGCTGGGGATTGAGCGTATTGCATCTTGTGGAATAGCTCTTGTACCTCATTGATGTCAACCGACATAGCCAGATCGCTGACTAGGTTGATTGCCTCTTGAAGAGGGGCAGCCATCAATGGCATAGGTGGAGCTTGTGGCCGGGAAGCGGCGCGGGGAGGCGCGCGAATGGTGTTGGCGACGGGTGCCGGGAGCGCGGGGCGAGCCGGGGCCGGTGCGCGGGCAGGGGCCGCGGCGCGGGCGGGTGCGGGTGCGGGCGCGGGTGCGGGCGCGCGGGCCGGGGCGCGGGCGGTAGCGACGGTCTTAACCATACTGGGTGGTTTAGACCATGCGTTACGGGCTGGGAGCGGCGCGGGTATTACCTGTGAGGCAGGTACTACCGTTAGTTTAGGGCTTACCCGTTGGTAACGGTCGTAAGAGGGACGGGTCGGCCTATGCCTTGCCACCCTGTGGTTCACTCGTGGTGCTTTAGGGCAACCACGGTAATTCGCGGTATGCCCTTGAGCACCACATAAAACACAGCTGGGTGGGTCCGGTGAATCCCGGGTGCGAGTGCACGCTGCTGTCGCGTGATCGCCTAGGCACTTAACGCACCTAGCGCGAGCGAAGCAGAAACGGGAGGCGTGCCCGTATAGTTGGCAGTTATGGCACTGCGAGGGACTCCCATTTTTGTATGGGGCTTGGACATCGAGTCCTGAGAGGCCACAGACCTTTTTTAAATTAAAAATGGCCTTGCCTTCAGGTGTACGATCTAGTACTACGAGTACTAGATCGTAGGGACTGCGGTCCTTCCCGCTGTACATGCGGTGAACTGCATGTACGGGGAAGTCTTGTGCCTTCAGGTCGGCACATACCGAATCAGTATGTACCTCCTTGGGCACACCGCGGATGACCACTCGGAGGACTTTCTCCTCTTCGAGCGCATAAGTATGAAAACTTATGCTCTCTTTACGGAGGAGCTTTGTTAGCTCTCTGTGGTCGCTACTGGTGGGCACTTGGACTTTAATGCCCTGCTGCGTGGAGCGGGCATTAGTGTAATGGATCCCACGATCCGAAACTAAACGGGACAGCATGTCCCATTTGGTTTTGTCCTGAATGAACAGGGGTGGAGGCGGTTTTTCGCGGCGCGCGCTCGCGTCCTGAGGGGACGCGGCAGTAGTGGCCGGAGCGGAGGGAGGAGACGCGGGGCGCGGGGCGGGGGTCGGCTTCTTGCCGGAGGCGGGGGCCTTAGCGGGTGCCTTGGCGGGAGGGGCGGAAGTTGCGCAACTAGCGGCTTTAGGAGCACGCTTGCGTTTGCGGTCAACGACGGTATAGCCGTCGTTATCGGAGTCCGAGTCAGTGCGTAAGGCGCGACTCGGATCTACTTCCATCTCCGTTTCGGAGTCCGAAGTGGGCTCGACAACGGCGATGGAGGGACGGGTGCTCGCTGGCCTCCCGATCGGTGAGCGCGAGCGAGACCTCTCACGGGGAGGGGCTGCCACCGTGCGTCTATTGTCCGGGCCCGGGGCGGGCGAAAGCGGGCTGTCCTCTGAGAAGGACCGGGTCAGAGGAGGGACGTTGGCCTCCGGGATTGAAGTCCCGGAGGGAGCAATAAGAGTGTCCGTGAGGCGGGCACTCGCTTCCTCTTCTAGGAGTTGCATATGAGCAACATACAGATCGGGGTGGCGGAGGGCGAAGGTCTGAAGGACCTGCACCTCACCGTTAGAGGGACGGGACTGCATCCTGAGGGGAATACTCAGGACGCCCTATCAAGGGTTTGAATTCCCTCACACACCTTGTGAGCTCACTGTGTGAGAGGGAGTGTGTACCTAAGGTGTGCCCTAGTTGTGTACCCTCTCCGAGCTTTTTTCTCGGCGGAGAGGGGTGCTCCTAAGCGCTACTCCGGGGTTGACTAGGGGCGACCCCAAGGCCAGTAATCCCGGAGCCCAGCTTGCTTCGGCTGACCCGTGAAGCGGGAAAGGCCACGGTGCAAGGTTAAACCAAAACAACAACAGTGGCCGTTGTCACCGTAGGGTGTCACACTGCGACCGCAGCAAATGGCGGATTTGATCGTTCAGACGGGTTTGGCTGACGCTACCCCACGCCTGAACGACGTCGCTTAACAGCACAAAGTGTGTTGTTACGCGACTGTTACTATGTTGTGTCGGGTAGTAAAGTGGTGAAATGCGCACCGAAAAGTGCGGTCAAAACAAGACCACCAGCCCGATATGATGTTGTTCGTCCGAAACAAGGGACTTGGGTAGGTGGTAATGCCTGACGTCTTAGAGCGCCTCTGCGCGACGGCACGGCGAGCTCGTAGCTCGCGTTGCTCGGCGTTCGGCGGCTGCTCAGCTTCTGCACACAAAACAAAAACTTCGTCAGGACTGCGTATTCCAAGGCACTGGTCTGCAACTAGCGTCGGAACGATGACCCGAGTGAGACGGCAATAGTGCGGGGACTATTGCGGTCTCACTGGGAGATACTGGCGGAGCTGTAGACAGGTGTGCACGGCGTGGCGGCACAGGTCGGCAATCAGTGGAAAAAGTTATTGCTGCCGTATCCTGTACCGTTGATAGTGGGTATATCATTGTCGGAGACGCACGCCACTGCCGCTCCATCAACGATTACTCCAGACCAATGGCGGGGCGACGGCGGCGATGGCAGGCCGATGGTCCACCGACCCTCGCAATATTGCACCGACATGACCTATGACGATGACAAATATTATTTATGCTTGTCTGTAAGGCATATCACGTGCGGATATAATGTTAGCCTGGAATCCAGTTCAGTTATTAAAAGATTTATGGTTTGAAGTTTCGTTTTGGAATTTGTATCTATAAATAAGGGTATCGTATATTTTCTGCCAAGTGATGGATGTTAAATATCAGTGAGAGTTTTTCTTTTCGATTCAATGTTTGTCTTCTTATGTGATATATTTGAGGGGTAGTATGAATATATCATTTACAGATTATTAGAGCACAATTTATATTGTAATGTGTGATTTTGACAATGTTTGTAACTATATTTATATATAGGTATATATGCATATTTATAACGGTAGAGACATTATTGCGGGAGTTAAAAGCGTTTGAAAAGTCACTACTTTTGATCAGATGATTTGGTAGTCTAGTTGATGGAAGCAAAGTCCGCTATGACGGCAAATAAATTAGAGTAAAACACTCGGCTCATACGAGCATGTTCAGGTGGCCGAGTGGTTTAGGCACCCAGCGCGAAATCACTTTGATTTTCTTCAGGTGCATTTCGTCGCAAGTGACGAATTGCACTCATCCTGAGACAAACAGTTGTTAAGTCGCAAGTCGCTGTAATTTCATAATTACTTACTGCCTCTCAAGGGCTGTTCTGTTCTCAGTTAGGTGCTCGGCGACAGGTTTTCTTGAGGGTGGTAGCTAGACAGGCGAACACTCGCAATATGACCTTCCACCACGCGATGAAGCAAACCGGGCGGTGGGGATCGAACCAAGGTCCTGCGGTACGGCAGTCCATAGCTATTACTCTCATCTATCATTGCTTCATAATTAGGTAATATGTTCGTGACAAATAGGTATACTAACGATATTTGATTAAGATATTATTGTATGATTAATGCGCATATAATTTTATTTGCTGGCCGTATTTATCTTTTAGATGAGACGGTTTGTTTCAATAAAAACTAACTTCACGAAACAAATCATCTATTGGTTTAAACATTGTAGTGCACGATCAGCATCTTTATTCTCAGCACAAATGGAAATCTCTCTAGTTTTCATATTTATCTGTGCATTAAAATCAAACTCACTTTACACGTAGTATGTAGAGAGCTTAGTTGCGAATCAATAGTCCAATCGTTGGCAAGCACGTACCACTCTATCAGCGATTAGTTTTGGTCTAGTGGACACCCGCTCTCCTTGCCGGTAGAGCAGTAAGCTTGTTCATGGATAAATTACTGACTACAACGTAAACATAAAACTTTTACCGAGCACTTTACTTGCAACTAGCGAGGTAATGCATCGGACTTGTTCACCGCGCAGCAATATTTCTGTTCCCAGGCAAAAAAACTTTGTAATAAGAGTAGATCAATGAACACAAAGAAATGAAGGCAATCCGTAGAGATCTATCCGAAGTAAAAATGTCTGCTCGAACCCATCCTCAGCTCACCAACAAAGAATCGGCCGACGTCCATTATGATAATGAAAGTGACTCCCGTTTGTCTTAAAGTCGTAGCTCAATTTGCAAGGCGAGAGATAAACGCTGTTAAACTGTCGAAGTTCGTGACAAAGCCTGAATAATGCAGATTACACCGCGAAAAATACGACCAAAGTCAAATCTGCATATTTTATTGGTCCCTTTCGATGTCCTCTTCCCGATCCCGAATAAAATAATATCTGAAAGTTTTCAAACGCTGCTTAAGTATCAGCTTTACGTGTGAATCGTAAGAACAGATTGTGCTGTACAGAGATAAAATTAATTAATCTTAAACTGTAGTACTTAACTTTATACAGGAAGACACTACAGTTCGTGAACTTGCGCCATCAAAGTGTGTCGTACAATCAGGGTAGTGAATTAATTTCTCTAAGGGTGGCTTTAGTGCTTAACTGTTTGCTGAGATTTCAATTTCAGAAGGCAAAGTACGAGAACAAATTACTGCGAGTAGAGGTGAAATGGTTCAGAGAGTGTACGAGGGCGGCTTTGTATCTAGAATAATCTAGATAGGGTTGTGAAGCTCAGACCTGAATATGCGAAAGCCTACAGTGTTTCACGCTAGCGCATACAACCGCTTACGACGGAATTTACGTTTCCGAGTTCCATGGAATTTTGTAAATTGTATACTGTAGCTTTATCGAACGTCTTTCTAATGGAGACCACGTTCAGATGAAAGGTTTACGGAAGTGGAACACATTCTAGCGACAATACAACCAGCCATTTCATTGAACTTGAATTATTTGATATTAGTTTAGGACTCGGGCCTTGAGTATTCAGGTCAAGTGTGTTATAACAACGCATTAACTCGATACAAACCATTCCGTGAAATAATTCAACTCGTTGATTTACTCAATTGCCTTTTTATTATGAGTCAATAGTATCTTTATATAATTATAAGTTTATATGTTTATAATGGAATGAATTAGCGCAGGTATTAATTTTTTGCATCGTGGTAGGGCATTCTGCGAATGCCCGCCTGGCTAGCTACCACCCTCAAGTAGAAAATCTGTCGTAGAAAATCTGTCGCCAAGTACCTAACGGTTTGTTCCGGCAGCTGTTCTTGAGAGCCAGTAATTCTAGGTTAGCGTGAACAACATCTTCGACCACATCATTACTTACCATCAGGTGAGATAGTGGTCAAAGACTAACCTAACAGGCAGAAAAAAAAACGCAAGACAAAAGATGAACCAATGAGTTTTGTCATTGTATTTTTTTTAAGTTATCCTGATGGAACAAGCACGAGGCGCGCCTGGTGTTAAGCGGTAACCTTTTCCTATAACAGATTTAGTTCTTCACAAGAGGTGAACTGCACTGCGCTCATCACCCTAAGACATAAAGTTGTTACGTCTCATACCCTTTTTTTATTTATCATTTACTAAACTTCGAGAATACGTTCTAAAAGTTTACAATTTCACCTGTCTATTCAAACAATAGCATTAACATAAGGACCCATTAAGTATTTCAGCAGCACCCATCATGTTAGTGCGGGGCACATCAAGCATCGAGGATTAAGTTAATGTATTTCGACCCAATAGTTATTTACGCATGTACATTTGATTTTACACACCTGTGCTTACAGCCTACCCTTTTAATGTCTTTAGTTCGGTTCATTCACTTTAAGACCGAAAGTAGTAATGGTTATTTATGTACAGTAAATGTCGATTAATTTGGGACTGAACTTATTTTATTGCTTCTCAAATGCAACATACTAACTCAATTAACTATAAGCACGCACTAAATAACTTTACTAGATTGCTAATTTCCACAAAATGGGAGTTAAACAAAGTTTATCAGATACTCTGGGAAGTGGTTGAAACATATTAATGCACATTAAAACCAACAAAATAAATGGAAAAGAAACATTTCTCCATTGATAAGTAAAGTTTTTCTTACTCGAAATATATAGTAGAAACTCATAAATAAATCAAGATCGTATCAATATGAAAGGTACGTATAAAAGTGGTATGTCACATCTCTGTAAATCATTGTGAATATGTTTCGAGAAAAATATTTTTTATCACTGTCATAACATATGGAAAGGATGTATAAGTTATTCTTTTAACGTCATTCCTAAACCGAGAATGTAACATGTATGTTTTTTACATACTAACGTATGTAACACTTACTTTTTCTTATTTTTCAATAAGTGTAGTCGGAGTTTATGCATTCTTCCATATGATCTTTCTTCAAAAACTTAACATAAGATGTTAAGACAATATTAAAATACTTATACTTATAAATAGATAGGTACTGTACTAACTTACACTATTTTAGATATAGGCTGGAAATTTTACGCTGAATATAGACTAAATAAAGTTGTAATACAGTTTTAGTACAAATTTTTGAAGCGCTCGTAGCATCTCATGCTAAGTCGTTCTTGACCGTTAAACCAAGTTTAGCAATGTCTGCTGCGTTCATGACTTGGATGGGTGATCGCTAGTGGTATAACTACAGAACACTTCTGTGCTAAGGAGATTGTCCCGGTTGCTGTCTAAGGATGGAAGTCATCTCTCTACCATTCTCAAATAGACAGTCTGTCGAAAGCACTTAACGGTGTGTTCCGGCAGCCGTCCTTTAGAGCCAGTTAGTCTAAAAAACTAGCTAGTTTAGCCTTAAAAACATTTTTGACCTTTAGTTATTTTATTATCAAAGCTTTTAATTAAAAAAAATGTTCACAGGAAATTTAAAAGAATTTAGGTAATAAATAAAAATGTAATAAATTAAATTAAAAAATCTATGATTGGCTTGTATTAAATTTTCAAGTAAAGCTGATACTACTGCGTGGATGCTACTTATTTATATATCTTGCATTACTTAAGTATTGCATATTAATAATTTCTAGGCCAGTTATAAAAAAAAATAATTTTAAAGTAGGTTTATGTGAAGTCTTGTCTAATTACCGTTTTGTAGAAAACGCGTTAAAAATTGAAAAAAATAACATTGAAATATTCATCTGTTGGGACAAGGGCAGGGTCAGGACGAGACAATTATGGTTCATAATCCACCACGCGGACTCAGAGTGGCTTGGCACATAAGTTAGGGGCCAGCTCTAGTTGTGGAGTTTTTAGACTGCTGAAAGACCGTAACATGCGTCCCGAAATACTATTCAGTTTTAAATGCCTGTAGCGGTCACCCTTCCCAACAGTGACCGTAGAGATCTTGATTGGTTAAGAATGACTATGAAAGCCCCTGCATGATCACATGGGACATAAAAAACAGAACTCGTGACTCATGGTTCTCGGTTGGTATAAGTTGGCCTCTTATGTAATTCAGCGTTAATTTCAAACTTTTTTAAAAGAAAAAAAAATATTTACTAAGAAATGGAATCGACTTCAACACCGAAAAGTGTGATATAATTTTGTTGAAGTACCATGATAGTTCAAAAGTACCTATTATTACAATATTGTGTGCATGGTACCGACTTCAACAAGTTATTTCACACTTTTGGGTGTTGAAGTCGGTTACATTTTTAAGTAAATTTTTTTTAACCAAAAAATGGAACGTGACCCTTGTTACTTACAGGATCGATTGTCATTCATTGTCAACGCCTATATCATTAAGATAGGTAAATATTTTTCATATATTAGAGTATAACTCAAAAACGGCTTGACCGATTATAGACATTTAAATAGGAACAAACAACAAGCATTGGCTTGCAAACAAAAAATAATTTTCAAAATCGGTTCACCCAGTCCAAAGTTTTTGATGTAACAAACATAAAAAAACACGAATTATCTCCTGTGGAATTGAACATTTTAATGTCTACCTATAAGCTTTATTCTAAACTATACTATTTTACGATCTTAGCTGCAAGTTGTAAAAAACGATTTGTGCTTTGATCGGATCACTTATCTAGTTTTTGCTCACATGATTCATATATTTCTTTCTACCTACAACACCAGATTAGTCTTGATTTAGGTAGTTATCACCACATTACCAGAATATAGGTCTGTACTTTAAAATATATTACTTTACTACTATATCACCCGGATCGTCTACTGCTGAACAAAGCCTCCCCTATTTATGAGGTATTTGCCATAATCCCCACGCTTGCCAGGCGGCTTGGGGTTCGCAGTGCAAGATGGCATAGTTTTAAGAAGGCGCTGCTGCCCACCTTCTAGTATTTTTCGCTTAGTCGACTTTTACGACTCCCACACGGGAAGAAATGGGGAGGTGCAATTCTAACCCTGCACCCCACGAGTATAAAATATATGCCTAGTATTAATTTTAGAATAAGGGCCCGTTTCAGAATGTCCTAATAAATTTCGAGTTGCTATGCAACACATAAAATAACTGAATCATAAAAATGACAGTTGACATGCAGCGCGTTTCAAGCTTTAACCGATGGATAGGCTAAACCGATGACTGTGAAACGCAAAGATAGTGTTTTATTTATTAAATATGATCTGGGTAGTAAAACCGGAACTTACTCGAACATTCTGAAACAGGCCCTTAAACTTGTAAATATGAGAAAGAAAAATATTATTCACGTCATTTATTTGATAACATAATTTGCACTAATATGCCAGCAGCGTGGCAGGGCCCAAGCTACCAGCGGTTAGGGCTGCAGAGAGAGGAACCTATTATTATTATTTATGAGTTCGGTTTCCGCATTATCTTTACTGAAAATAATACAACATCATCAAAGCTTAAATGTATACCAATCTAGATGCTCTTTTCCCTTTAACGATCAGAAACTCAATACGAAAAAAGGGTATATGTTAATAAATCTCAGAGTAATTTGAATATCAAGCTACATAATTTTTTTCTGACACTTGAACTCAATGTTTACCTATACAACACAATAAGGTTGAAATTTATTCCTACATAAGCATTTTCTTTTAAAGTTTTTTCTTTTATACCAAGCAACACGATTTTGTCTAAACCGTTTTATTGACAGTAAATCATAGATTACCCTGTAGTAAGCTAGCGCTAGTAGCCTCGCTTTCTTAGGTAATAATGTTAACATTCTCCGTTGGATAACTTTTTACCTCATAGTAACAGGAATAGTAGCTCTGAAGTGATTTCTGTCTTTTCCAACTCAAATGAGCTCTGGGGTACTACCAGGATCACATCTGGGCCCCTAACTATTTATTATCTTCATCGAACGACGATCTCATAGAGCACTTGGCTTGTAGGTGTTTCCTTTACGCTGAAGATTTTAAATATATTTCAGACTATTTCTACACCACACGACGAAAAAAGCTCTTTTAAAAAATACACTCTCTGACTGATGTAAAGCGAAATATACGTTTCTCATTATCAGCAGATATATATAATTTATTATAATATATTATGATTTACTTCGTTGTCATGTTTACTTACAAGCGTCTTAAGATTGCCAACATGATTTAATATTGCAAGGGACAAATGCATTCTTTTTGACGACAATCATTTATTATGCACATTATCAAAAGATCACAACGTAAGCCAATCAGCTGTTTGGATTCATCTGCACATTATGTACGAGTAAAGGTTTAATGAACCTAGTTTTCTTCTCTACTTGTTTTTTACTCCTGCCAGAAGCATATTATTCAAATACGTCAGCCTGGTTGATTTCCATACTACAAAGTGCGTCAATGAAATAGAAGAGGTTAGGAGAAAACTGTGTTTTAAATAAATTGTGCTATTATCGGTTGATAGGTTGTCCTAAACTGAGCTATGAGACAAGGCTGGCTAGATATATAATTTACAGATGTTGGAACTACGTCGAAACTATTCTTACTTCATTTATCTTTATAAAATAATTCACTTCATAGCAGAGCCACAGACAGGCGTATTCCCAGTCTTCAAAATATTTATTACCGCCACTTCCACGGCTAAGGGACACCCCAGAGCTATGTGATTGTGACGGAACAAGCACGAGACCCACCTGATGTTAAGCAGATTAACTGCCTATACATTGCGCCCGTCACATTGAGACAGTTGTTAAGTCTCATGTGCCTGTATTTTTTCTGGCTCTCAAGTACTGCTGCCGGAACACACTGTTAAGTTCTTGGCAGCAGATTTTCTACTTGAGGATGGTGGCTAGCCAGGCGGCTATCCGTCACCATGCGAATGCCCAACCATAGGTGGTTGGGCATTCGCAAAATGCCCAACCACCATACGGTGAAGCTCAAGCCGGCCGCGGGATTGAACCAGGGTCCTGCGGCACGGCAGTCCATAGCCATAACCGCTCGGTCATCATTGCTTCAAAATAAACTTGATGGTAAATTTCTTCATAGCCTTTTCCATACAAACGTCGGTTCGTCATATTTTCAACACAAATTGTTGAAACTGGGAGATAATTTGCAAGGCTGTCCTTGGGCCTAAAATCTATGTTTCTGGTTTGTCAGTTTTCCATAACTATTAATTATTAGGTTTTTTAAATATAATTTAGTAATAATCGTTAATGGAATTGTTATTTTCATATTTAGAGATGAAATAAGTAATAAAACGAAGAAATGTCAAACGTAAAGCAAAAATATTAGGCTCAAAGTTATGCATGCAAAATTTCAATGAGTTTAAACAAGATAATGAATAGATATTATATATAATTTTCAAATTCTTCCACTTTGGCTAAAATATTTGTTATTATTGATTTTGAACACGTGGTATTTCCAATATGGCAAAACTACGTTTGTATGGAAAGGGTTACCTATACACTAACCTTAACATACAGGGTAATTGGTAAAATAACAACCTCTTGGGGTTGACTTCTGCTAGTCCAAATAAAAATTTTGAGAATAATTTTTATGGTTTGGAAAAAAAAACTTTTTTCGCTGTTCAGTGTTGCCACGGCGGACGCCCTTGGCTCGGAGTAGGCATTTAAACACCAAAATATTATATATAAATTTAAAAACAACATTGGTTTAAATCATCATTCAAATCAAATCAAAAAAAAAGTCTCAAAATGTTTGTTAGTACTACCAGTAGTCAACCCTAAGAGGTTGTTAGCATTTTACCAATAACACTGTATAGATCGATATTTTATATACCCATTAATAATTTCGGTAAAGAGTAATATTATATACAAATAGTAAAAGAGAGAATAATTCTTTGATCAGAACGATATGAAAAGTAAATATTTCAATCTCTATTTTGTTATTGATAAATTTATCATACTGACGACCTATTGGTCGATTCTTTTATTTTGGTCACTTTGAAGGTGAACTTCGTTTTAAATGATCATAGTTTAGATTCAGAAAAAATATAAACTATGTGCGAACATTTTGGCAACCAATTCGTGCTGAAGCTTTTTATAATTGCTTGGTTCTTCTGCTTTTACTTGCACCTAAAATGTATAAAATTATTTCATGGCACTCTTTCTCAACGATAATGAATTTTCACATCGTACATACGCTAAAATGTGACCAAATATTTCCTTAACAAACTTGTGTTGAAAATTTTTAAATAAGACAGCTGCGTCTATGTGTACAGTATTTTATTATAATGAATTTTCGCGCTTTTTAGACAAACGAAATACCTTAGCCGCCACGTGCAATGCGCATTGAGATTGAACTTTGTTTAATTCTTATTTTGTTTTATAAGATCATAATTGTTCTGCATTGCCCTCTTAATCCGCCTCAACCGTTGGGTTAAATTTGTTTGCTCCTAAGGTGCGTATCATATTGTATTTACGTTGTGTATGGTTTGCATGTTTTCACAACTTTGTTCTTTACAATATAATTGTATAGTTATCTCAATGTCTCCTCACATATTTTTTTTGTGTAGTATATGTTTTGGAAAACCATCTATATTTTAGGGTAAAAATTACCCTATTACTAAGACTTCGCTGTCCGTCCGTCCGTCTGTCACCAGGCTGTATCTCAAGAACGGCGATAGCTAGACAGTTGAAATTTACACAGACTTACATACAACAAACTTCATTTTATTACCGGTAACGCTATGCTAACAACCTCTTAGGGTTGACTACTGGTAGTACTAACAAACATTTTGAGACGTTTTTTATTCACAGTATATATTTATTTTTATGTTCTCTTTGAATATAATTAATTAAAATAAAATAAATAATCAAGTGGGATCCCGTACAATAAAAGAGGTTTTCGCCGTTTGTTTGCTAAAAATAATAATAATGAAAACAGGTAGAAACTTAAAATAATCACCGAATATTTAGTTGTATATTTACTTTAAAAATAAACAACTGAGACTACTATTTTAAATATGAACAAGTGATATCACTATTTAGGGTCGGACCTACCTTGGATAGGAACTTACCTACCCTGCTCAATCGGACACTGTGAAAAGTGTCTGTAACATGCAAGATTAGGTTACAGATAATGGTACGGAACCCTTCGTGCGCGAGTCCAACTCGCACTTGGCCGGTTTTATTAACCCATTGTATGTAAGAAAGTATGTATCTGTAATGAATAATGATATTATACTGATTTACGAAGAAGGTGTTATCAGTGAAAGTTAGTAAAAAACATTTTAAAGAAGGCAGATTCTTTGGCACTCCACGCTACACTCTCGGCAAGTATTCATCACTTTGTTTTGTATAAAATTAATTTCCAAAGAATTCTTTTGATTCGTTTTATTTTGCGGCATCTTACTTTCGCGAACACATTTTTATTTATCCCTGAAATCTTTCTCAAAGGACGAGTCTGGAATGCTCGAGGGTATTCATTCATCTGATTATGTTTCAGGAGAAAAGATACCGAATATTTCATAATTAGGACTAAGTATAGTAAAATTGTTAATCATATTTCTAAATATTATTTTAATGGCCAGTTTAATAGAATAAAATGGAAATTTTAAGAAAAAAACTTTAAACATAAATGCAATATGTATATTTTTATCGCAAATCTAGGAAACTAGTTAAATATGGGCGGCCAGATACAGGCTATACCTAGTATGGGGCAAATTTTAAACACTGCTTAGGTTTATATATAATTTTAAGAATATGATATAGACTCAATTGAAATCTATTTTTGAATAAAAAATATTATTAAAACATATTATTATTATTAGGTTTCCCAAGGTTCCGTACTAGAAAATGATACTCTAAATAGTTTTAAGCCTCGGCTGTGCCTCCGTACGTCTGTCTGTTTAACCTAAAAAGGGTTCTGTATTTGGAATCTATAGGACATATGAAGCGCTCGTAGCGAAGTTTACTTAGCTGTTTTTAATCGATCAGAAAAATTAAGTAATGTCCGTTGCGGATGGGTGACCGCTAGAGACATTACAACTGAGCGCTTCCGTGCTTCAGAGGGCACGTTGAGCCGTCGGTCCTGGTTGCCGTCTTAGGATGGCAATCGTTATATCATGATAGGGCATTTTGCGAATGCCTGCCTGGCTAGCTACCACCCTAAAGTAGAAAAATCTGTCACCGAGCACCTGACGGTGTGTTCCAGCTGCTGTCCTTGAGAGCCAGTAATTCGAGGTAAGCCTGAACAACATTTTCGACCACATTATCACTTACCATCAGTGGTCAAAGGCTAACCTATCAGGCATAAAAAAAGAAAGATATTTTGCTAGATGTAGCCAGTTGAAATTTTCATAGAATATGTGTTAGTATGGCAGATTGCGTAATGATGATAAAAAATAACGAAAAATCACTCGAAAAAAAAGAGTCCCTATTCAGGAAACAGTGCAGGTATATTGTAGAAGCGTGATATCAAATTACACTCGTTCTTTTATACTTACACGATTTTTTCTAAATTATTATTTATTACCTATAATTATCATCATAATTTTTCTACACTTATCCCACTCGTGTTATCCTCTTTCACAATAAAAGCGACAAAACAATCCAGCGACTTATCGCTCTCAAGGATAGCTGCCGGAGTCCACTTGATTGGCGACAGATTTTCTATTGGCGGTTAGCTAGCCAGACGGGCATTCGTATATTGCCATATCACCATATTTTCCAAAATCTATCTGAGCGCTTGGTCGATGCGACATGTGATCAAAATGCTGGCACAGATTTGGCTCAACGAATAAGCATTGCAATTCAATGGGGCAATGCTGCCAGCATGCTGGGCACACTGCCAACTGAGAGTGGGCTGGAGCATTTGGACTGCCCATGAGTCTGCTATGACTTATAGGTTGTCTAAATGCTTTTATTGTAGTAGCTGTAGTGTTGTATATAGTTCATAGTATTTGTTTAAAAAAAAAAGCTCAAGCGGGATTAATAAAATGGACCTTCTGTATAACAGTCATCGCTCCTGGGTTATAACTGCTCCTTTAGTTCCTTTGTGACAATATAATGGCTGCCTCATTGTTGTCGTTGCATGAGTGTCATGTCCATACCAGTTCATCGTGGTAGCACCGCAGTGTCAGGTGCACTACCTCTGGGCAGAAGTCTGCAAACACTACTGTTTTTTAGGCGTGAAAAGCACTGAAGCAATTGAAATTACTGGGTAACGAGGCATGAGAACTAACGTCGCGTTGTGATGAGCGCAGTGCAGTGTCAAGCAGAACATGGATGGTGATACTGCAACTGTAATGAACAGGCATGCCTCTCAATGTCAAGCGTGGACTGGCCCTTCCGTCACTTTATAACATAATAAACTGAGTACAAATTCCGGGTCAAACAAGATCTTATTTTAATCCTGATAGGTTAGCCCTTGACAACTGTCTCAGCCGATGGTAAGTAATTATGTGGTCGAAGATTCGCAAATTGCCCTACCATGATGCACCAAGTACCTGGATTCCTTCAATAAATTAACAGCTGAAGTTTTCACCTGTGCATGGAGAGTTTCTTGTTATGAAAAAGGCACCACTTCTATTACTCGTGTATGGGGTCTAAAACATGGGAAAGCTAGGTCATTCACCTTTGCAAACCCTCCAAAGATAAACAGGATTATTTTTAATTTAATACAGACTTTCAAACACTGTTATCAATGTACAGAATATACTTGTATAATGCGTTTGTCTAAGTAAGGTTATATAAAGTTTTCGGTGCGCCTGGTCGCAGGCTTAACTGATGCTATTAGCCCTGCCATAAATATCTGGGCAACGTATTAAAGGGATTTAGATTCAGCTTGTACGGGCCCTGAGCCCTGACGTAGGTACGGCAGAGTTACGGACGAAGCGGATTCCATGTTTTTTAAGTAGCCCACGATTAAGGTGATTTCGTAGAGTGTCATGCGACAGGATTTAATCCCGTTTTTCGCATGGGTTAGTTCATGTACGGAGGGAGTAATATAACTTTTGATATAAGCGTAAGATTTGAGATATCGCTCTCACTTTATACTCTATCTGTATATAATAACAAATATTTTAGGTATATAATAAATTGATATATAAGGTGGATATTAATTCATCAACAATACTGCGGGGGATGGTATAGAATCGATAACGGAATGTGTGTGACGAACGCGAAGGCCTTACCGGCCAATCTAGCTAGACTGCCGAATGCTTTGCATAATCGCTAATAGATTAAATTCTCCTAAATGATAAAAAATGTTACTTACCTACATTCTTTTTAATTTCAAGATCACGAAGGTACGTACTGTATTGTGTTGCAGCTACTTAGGTATGCCGTATTTTGTAAACCGCTACTGCGTCGCGCGTTCTTTTGTCGCAAGCCGCCAAAGACCGACTAGGCAGAATAGGTACACAAAACAGCTGTCTATTGTGTCTAATATAGCAGTTCATTGACTTCGCGTAGTAATCGTGCGTGTGTGTGTGAATAGAGTAGATACACCGTGTTCGTAGACCGCGGTTGTCCTTGCTTTTATTCCCAAAGCCAACGTGCCACAGCTTAAGCAATAGTACGAATTTTTGTGTATGTGAAAATTCATTAAACATGAGTGGAACACATTCCTTTATCGATTCCACGCAATATTGTGGATGAATTAATATCCACCTTATATAGCTAGTGATGATTCCGCTTCGATTTCCTCCAAAGCATGTCGTGACGACAAAACGCCTTGTAGCTGGAATAGTTGTTGACGCCTTGTGCTTCTAAACGAAGCATATTCAGGACTTCTCGACTCTCTTTCATATTGAATTTATGCCAAGTAACTATTCTATTAATTTAAAATAAATTATTTAGGACGAGCTTCATACACTAAAATATAATTATACGGGAATAACTTTAATCGCTTTAACCAACAAAATATGAAAGAAAAGTAAAAAATCCAATCCATGATTAAACCAATATTACCGTTAAATTTGCAGTATAGCTCCATAAACTAAAATCAAATATTTCCACTTTGCTACAACTGTAACACCTACTCTTTTTATGTCCACGCTTCAGTGATGTGATAAAAGCCCAAAACAAAAAAGGAGTTTCTTTTTATCAACGACATGTATCCAACAAATTTGGAATCAGTTACTACTGGTTTAATATTTTATGCATAGGCATATAAATAGTTTATAATAAAAGATTGTCATCCGCGTGTTATTTAAACCCTAGATTAATGAAAATTGGTCCTTATTCATATATGTTATCAGTGTAAACGGAACAAAAGAGTTAATAAGTACGAGTATATCTGCACTCAAAGGTATCAATGAATTGAATTACAGCTATGATGATCTTCTGATCCTCATCTCATTGTTTTGGGGTCGGTGCAATGTTTTCTCTAACAAATATTTTCTAAAAATGTAGTTTGTTCACTGACAATGGAGGATCCGGATGTTACACAACAATTTAGGGGATGGAAGTTTTGACACTTGGGACAAATGCTTTGGGGCAACAGTGCTTCTTTTACCGTATCAGCAATATCGTTGCATGTGTTCTAATAACATAAATCCACAAATTATCCATATAAATAACTGGTGTTTTTCTCTGTGGATGGTTCACACATCAGACATTATATTATGACTTATATAAGAAAATTTGCCGCTGAGCATATTTACGTTGAGCAATTATACAAAAATGTAGAAAGAAATATTTTTAATATGCCCGTGTATTGTGTGGCTAGAGAATAAATATTGTACCGATCTAAGAAGAGCGGTATAAGAATAGGCAGATAACGATATTGTTAATAATATAAAAACGTGTAAATTTCTCACAGAATATTTACATATTATTAATAGCGTTGATAAATTATACAAAAAACGTAAACATTATTTTTGAAAGCTATTAAAATTTCTTACAATATTTTCTTAGAAATTCAAAGAAAGACCCCTAAACGAGACGTCTCGCGCAGCCAAGTAAAGCCAACACAAACAATGCGTCTCGTCCGCAAAAGTTGCCCTAATCTAAACGTAGATCATCGCGATTGTCGGGAGATTCAGCGGCGATTAAACGTATTCATAGCGTTTACGTTTTGACGTAGCGCTGCCTTCGCAGGCTTTCGCAGCCGTCAGTACCGTCAGAAGCAACAGGGCAGCGATTGGAGGGCGGGCGGGACATGCGCTGTGCGGGTTGAGGAGCGGGAGGGCGCGCGGGGCAGCCGCCGTCGCAGCCTCCACGCTCGTTCTTAATGAATCGTCGGTTACCGCGGATCGCGCCGCGCTCGCTTCCGAGAGCTCCTTTTAAAAAGTTAACCATTCCGCCGTCTCACTCACGCCCTCTCGTGTTGCTAAATAAATCCGCGGGTGGTGGTGTCCCATGCCCACGAGGTAAGCATGCTCTTACTTATGTTATTATAATGCTTGAGAACTGATTTTGAACGGAGTCTTTATGTCAGTTGGGTGATGTTACTGAAAGTTTATTTACTTTTGAAAGTTTTTTTTGGATTTGTGTTATTGTGGATTTATGTTTGTTGACCGGTTTTATGTTGTTGTCTTTAGTAAAATTGTTTGCTGGTTTGTGTTTTATACCTGAATTATTCAAGATTTTAGAGGTGGCTATAGTTTATTCGTGTATGTTTCATAATCATTTGTTTTCAAGTGGATGTAACATTGTTTTTATTTGCTTATTTAAAATAAATTGATGTGTTTCAAAATAATTATTAATTTATGTTAGTTTTTTTTAGAATAAAAAACTATGATGTTTATTTATGTAGTATTGTCTTTAAGACATCCTTGTTTTTAATTTTATTATCAGAAACATTTTAATAAATACACAAATACGAAGATTTTGAAGTGTGTAGCACGACGCTTATAGTGAATCAGATATTTTTTCTACGTATATAAAATATGGGAACGTCAACAAAACGTGAATATGTCAGACGTATATCTACGTATAGTACGTATGTATTTTTTATTTAGGTAATATAATAGAAAACCAACATATAAGGTAACCTATACATGACACTTATAGTAACAGAAAGTTAATTAGTATAAATTATAGATATTCACGTGTGGTGACAACATAATAACAAAGTGTGAGCAATAACAATATCGCATATAAAACACATATATGTGGAAAAGTAAAATAAACACCAAACACCTTGTACACAATAATATGAAGGTACTAACATGAAGTAGAAGTACTCTTATAAAGCCAAAGTTTCAAACTTGTAATTCAGTAAATAATACAAAACTAGCACAGAAAATAAAGTATGTATACTAAAAACTTTCATAATGTTTTTCCCAATCTCTAGTAGGTATACCTGTGTTTTACTCAAAATAAACATATTCAATATTTTCATTATTGCTATGGAAACGGAGGCGAATATTGGAAATCTTTATGAAAAAGGAAATTCGCTTTCTGCGTCATCGAGTAGTGCACCGTTCGTATAAATTTAAAAGCATTACGCATTTTAAATACCGTTTTATGAACAACATGTTTTGTTTTTTAATAGCCAATAAAATAAGTGACAACACACAATTATTTTTAGATCTTGACCACTACCTCACGTGGTGGCATGTGACAAGGTTCATGATGCCATTTAAGGTAACGAAGAATTTCTGGCTCTCTGACTGGACAGCTGCCGGAACACACCATTGGGTGTTTGGCCACAGATTTTCTATTTAAGGATACTAGCAAGTAACGCGGGCTTTCGTAAAATGCCCCACTACTATACTATGACTGCCATTCTAAAACAATATTCGGGACTGATGCCTAAACGTATCCGCTGAAGCACGGAAGCACTCAATAGTAATAGAAGAAAGGAAGAAAAAGAAGACATAACACCTAAGCTACGAGCTCTTCAAATATATCGTGTACATTGATCTGTATTGGTAAATCAATGATCAATAGCTAAAAATTTAACTGGAAGACATATTCAATATGCTCATTGAAATTTTATTTATAGGTTAAAGTTAAGCTGACCCATAAATTTAAAAAAATATGTATCCTAGTAAATTAAGTCAAAACAATTAGCTTTTCAATTTAGGTGTCCAAGACGCTCTTATGAAGATAAATCAAACATATACATATACTACTTAAGTTCGGCAAAAATGGAAGATCAGCAGAACCATATCGAAAAGTACAGCGTGAGTCTTTTTGAATGCCATTCAAAATACGATATTTCATCACATTACATTGCAGACAGACGGTTATAGCTTGGCAGATGCGGAATTTTCCAAGAATTTTTGTCGTCTAAATAAACGCAAACTGTGTGGTAGACTTTTCAATCAAGGTATTATTACTTGAATTTTACCTTACCTCTTTTCTTGGACGAGCATAAAAGTTGTTATAATGTTGGTACCAAACTCCTCTGTTTGTTCTACCTTATTCGTCTCCAGGGAGTAAAAAGCATTTATTATTACGAATTTGCGGATGCCTCGACCATTGTTCAAGGCAACAATAGATCTGTCAATGTTTCTCTGATAAATGAACTGTCGAAGAGTAAAGCCAAAAAAGTCTTTTCACGATTTCCCTTGTATAAAAACGCGCGAAATTTAACACCTCTTATTTCATCAATAGAATCTTGTCTTTAACATAACGGATTGGTAAAATAAGAAAACCTCGGTAGTTTTATCTGGAATAACATTTTAATTCAACTATCAAGGTATATATTTAGATAGTTTCAGTTATAATGCTACGTTTTAAGGTGTTACTACGTCGAAAAGCCTAAAAATGGTAAAGTTTTTTTTCTGCCATGGGCAAACCTAGATTTTGAACTGACTAGGCTTTGTTACTGTTTTTTCTGTTGATAAGTGCTAATGAGGTAGATATAGTAACTTTTGGCCTAGAATGGCAACACATATCTTTGGATGCTGTGGCAAGTAAAAACCACGTTTCGGATTCCGGCACTATGCCTGGTAAAAAAACAATAGGCTCGTACCTTATTACAAGGGAATAAATAATATATTTAGCGACACGTGTATGCCTAAATACAGTACAGTGGTAAATTCTCGTTATTTGCTAAGCTCTGCAGCTTAATCAATCGGCCCGATTGCTACGCTACGCACCCTTTTTTCAGCATGTCAGTGTTTCAATGCCTCTAACGGTAACTTGGATGGGTGACCGTTAGAGACAATTGCTACTGAGCATGCTTCGGAAGGCACGTTAAGCGGTCGTCGCGTCGGTCCCGGCTGTCGTCTTATGATGGCAGTCGTTATGTTATATTGGAGCGGAGACCTCCAGAGAGCCTGAAAACTGCAACATTTTACAGTATGGTAGGACATTTTGCAAATACCTTCCTAGTTAGCTCAAGTATGAAATCTGTCGCAAAGCAGCTAACAGTGTGTTTTAGTGGCTGTCTTAGAGGCCAATAATTCTAAGCTTAGACTGTTAACACTTTCGTCCACACCATCACTTACACACAGGTTAGATTAAGGTCAAAGGGTTAACCTACCTAACAGCAATGAAAAAGAAAAGAATTTAGGGACGATATTCATAATGATGAACCAAAGAGAAAGTTCTTTATCAACTACCAAATAGAAAGACATTTGAGTTTTATTTTTATAATTTTTATAAAGATTTTATACCTGTATCACAATTAACAATAGAAATCCATAGCAATGGTTTACTATCAGTTTTTTTGTAGATAACCCAACTTAAGGGTATATTTATTATTTATTGACGAACGCCCCAATACAAACGCAGTTCCAATCTCATTTTAATAATGCGAACAAAAAATTTGAAATTACACTTGCTCAAAAACTCGTAATCAGTACTAATATTATAAATGCGAAAGTAACTCTGTCTGTCTGTCTGTCTGTCTGTATGTCTGTCTGTCTGTCTGTCTGTTACGCTTTCACGCCAAAACTACTGGACCGATTTGAATGAAATTTGGTATGGAGATAGTTTGAGACCCGGGAAAAAACATAGGATAGTTTTTATCCAACTGCGCAAAAAGAGGTTAATGTTTTCGCGCGATAACCGACATACGCGCGGGCGGAGCCGCGCCCGGAAAGCTAGTTTTAGATAAAAGAAAGACCCAACTTTAAGCACCTCTTTCAAGAAAAATAAGCATGTTTTTAATATTTCTATTGCACCACAAATATGGGGAATATACATTGCGTGTACTATATTTTTTTTATATATCTGAAACTACGAAATTCACTCGAATAACGCGCTTAAACTCCTAAAAACGAGTGCTATATCCTAAGCGCTATTATACTAAACTTTGTAATTATAAGTCCAAAAAAAAGGATTCAAACCGAAAACGATAGGTCTAACAATACGCTATATTTACATGCGAGTTTTTTTTTAAATAACAAGTTGAGTTTATAAATAGGTTAATGCTTTGGATGGCGGGTATATGCCCTTAAGGGCAGTCCCTATAAAAGACTACCAATGCTACGGATTTCTATTATTAATTATGTCCTCCCAAGTTATTTTTCTACCACAACTCAAAAGAATAATGGGCCGAACGACCCATGTTCAACATTAAAATAGACTTAAGTTTAGTTTAAGTTGACTTAATCATGATCGACGCCGAAACTTTTGACTTAAACTGTCAGTCAGGATAATTTCATGCTTCTAAGTTAATTGGCAAAGTCTAAGCAAGGATTTGTTGACTCTGTAACTTCTCTCAATGTACAGACTAATACTTTGTTAATTGTCACTTTTACAATATAAACAATAGAATTAAAAGATGTTAACGATAAGTATAGATGGTATAGACATCACTTAAGATGAATATGGCTATCATCTAAAGCTATGCTATTAGAACTATTTGAAACTCTCAACTGTTAAATCTATACTAATATTATAAAGAAGAACGATTTGTGTTTTTGGATTTTTGTATGCAACGAATAAACTTAAGAACTAGATGACCGATTTGGATTAAATTTGATATGGAAATAGTTAGAGACCCGGAGCGGGACAATGGATAGTTTTAATACAACTGCGCCAGAAGAATTTAATGGTTTTGCACGATAACCGAAATACGCGGGTGGAGCAGCGGCCTGAAAGCTAGTAAATAATATAATGAACTCAAATTAAAACGTATGTTTCCCGTGGGGTACCAAGCTCGATTTGATCCTTTTAGAAAAATATCAAAAGGCAGCAGCGCCTTCTGAAGAACTGCCATCTTACACTCAAATCCCCAAGACGCCTGCCAAGCGTGGAGATTGTGGTCAACGGTGGCCGTAATGAGTGTAATGTGATATGATAATGATACAAACTATCAAATCAAGTTTTAATATTTTTTGTATATTTGCAATAACGCATGCTTTGCAAATAGAGTTATGAACGACGGTTATGTTAGGTCAGTCGGTTAGAGCATAATCCGGCTAAACAGGTGGATGACGCTGGTTCGAATCCCACACATGGCTATAATTTTTTTTATCGTAAATTTGTAATTTTGTATTATTAAATGATGTCCTTACAGTTCCCGGCTTATAAACATAAGGACTGTTCCATACTCTCCTGTTACACGTAGAAGAAGGCGATGGCGACTATTGAGTAAAAAATAAGAATATTAGAGCATGTGTATAGAGAGAGAGAGAGAGTAGACTTTTCTAATAAATTTTACAATTTATAATTTTATATAAACTATAAAAAATAGTCTAGGGCCTGAACAACATCTTCGACCACATCATCACTTACCATCAGGTGAGATAGTGGTCAAAGGCTAACCTTTAAGGCATAAAAAAAAAAAAAATTACCCGTCGTAGTCATATTATATAATTTAAGTAAATAAGTTGAAATTATTTATAATTATTATCAGTGTAGCACAGTCCTACAGTCTAAACCCAAGTCTACACTCTTTCTGAACAGCCTAGTCTAGTATGCTACCACTCACGGGAAATTGAGTAGGCTTTTGCTGCAGATTGGGTGCACAAAAGGCTTCCTTACCATCTTAACAGCCTTGTAACATGAAATTTACCGTTCGCAGTACAAAAGAAAGCATTCCCAAAAAAGGTCAGCATCAAGAAGGTACCTGGCCGTATAACCGAAGCCAAACCTTTGACCAGTTTTGTACTTGCCTTGTTCTGTGTGTTGTCATTGTTGTCTAATTTTGCCCCAGTTTAATGTCAGTTTAGTCATAGAAAACTATATGTACCTATGACTATGTGAAATTAACGCAAACCAACTACGTATATTTAAATTTTGTATATTTCGTTTCGTAGAATGATATTTTCTAAAAATAGGTCGACTTCTCAAATCTTGTACGAAAAAGCTATACAGGAAATACTTAATGTACCTTTAGAATCATTATAACGAAGCCCACATGAAAATGACTACATTTTCCTTATCAATTTCGTCCCCCAGTAAGACCTCTTGAACTCATTAGTAAGCAGATATAATTAGCTTCATTTCTAAATTCACAGCAATGTTATAAAAATATATACTTTGTCTAATGGTGCGTTTTGGAAATTCTATATTCACAAAATACTACAGACTATATAGAACACTACAGCTACAATAAAGAAAGCATTAAGGCAACCCTAAGACCATTGCAGGTTCACAGGTAGTCCAAATACTCCAATCTGCATGATTAAGTGCAAGTATTTTAATCATGCGTCGCAAAGACTAAGCACTCTGAAAAGTTATTGAAAATGAGATGAGCTCCCGGCCCCCGCGGATCGAATGTCTCTACACAAAACTGCTCAAATATGTAACCACTCGGAGATTAACATACTTTCGCCACTTGAGTCCCTTCGCCGAAATAGCTGTGGCGCCAGCCCTCACGTTTTGTACAGAAACATATGACATCTGACGATTCCAAAGTCTCAACGCACGTAGCTTCCGTTAGAGAATACTCGTAGCTGCAACATATGTGTTGGTAAAAGCTCACATAATAAATAAAGAAATACTTGACTAATTAATTCAGATCCAATACTCTGAAAAAAAAACTAATACAAAATGTCTTTATGCTTGATAATATAAAGAAAACTTTACAAGTTGTCTCCCCAAGTGTCTTTTTTATCAGAAATTGAGACGATCTATGTTATCATCTCAGGTAAAACTTTATATTGAATAGAAAAAATTAATATATTAATGGGAGTGTTGTATTATAATTATATTCATACGTTTTAAAATTATAACATTCACTTGCACTTTACCTAGTTATCACTAGAACAAGATATTTATCGTGTTTTTGAACTGTCGATGTTTCAGCAAAGTCAGCACTGTTGCAAGCACTATGATCACGAGTAAACTGAATTTTTTGCGAGTGGATTGGGGTACGAAACGGTCTACCCCCATTCTTTAGCGTGCATATGCTCTCGTTATAATTAGCTTGAAGGCCAATAAAAAAAAAGTAAGTAGTAAGTAGTTAATGTGTCGTCAAGCACCTATGTATATAACGGCTGCTGTCCATGATAGCCAGTAATTCTAAGTTAACCTGAATAACGTCTTCGACCACATCATTACTTATCATCAGGTGAGACAGTGGTCAAAGGCGAGCCTATCAGCTATGAATAAATAAAAATAAAACTTAGTTTAGTTTCACATAGAATTCAATTTTAAAGCTAAACATAGCTTTTACGTCATCCAAACATTTGCAACCTAAAACGAACATTTTACATATAAAACTTCATGTAAGCCGTGATCATGCAACTATTCTCGCGTTAAGCGGAGGGGCATACAATTTATTGCATCTGCATTTATTGAAAATTGCACAAAAATACTTGATAAACTATGCTGTACCCGAGATTCGGTTTATTCGCGACTGTTCGCGGCGACATAGTTTCTATTCAGGTCAAACGGATCGTTCATGAGCTCTAGAGATAATTCTTCACCCCCATGCCACAATTGAGAATCTTTACTCATTATTTTAGTAACTAGCTCTTGGGATATTGTCGTTTATATTTTGTAAATCCATACTTATATTATGAATGCGAAATCTGTCTCGCTTTCACGCCGAAAGCACTGAATCGATTTGGATGAAATTTGGTATGGAAATAGTTTGAGACCCGAGGAAGGACATAGGATAGATTTTTTATCCAACTTCGTACGCATACTAAGTTTATTACAACTTATTATGCGTACTTTATGTGGTGAATGTACATTGTCTGCATTGTATTGCTTTGATGTACGCGATGTTTCAGACTGGCCGCTTACCGATGGTGTTCAGATTGTGCTGGCTAAAGTTTTAGAAGTATACTTATGGCAATTTAATCTGTGCACTCAACGTTTTCTTCTTCGGCGTCAATCTCAATTTAGCAGGGCTATTTGTTATTTTTCCAAGCAACTCATATTTTAATAATAATTCCTCATTTTTTCGTTTAAAATTTTAGTTTTGTAGAGATCATATTTCTATCTCAGTATGTGCACTTTTTAACTCTAACTCAAGTGCTTCAATGCGCTCATTCACTATTCTATTTTTATTCAAATCATCATCCGATATGCTAGGCAAGCTAGTACATGTTCAATCTAAAGTTTATAATGAAGAATCGTTGACAGTTTTGACTGTATGAATCTGAAAGTGTCCGTTTTTGCAGAACGTAATATTGTCTAGGAAATTAATTATTTCAGACTATAAATTTCAAAGACGAAAAGACGAAAAGACGAAAAGGCGAAAAGGTGAAAAGACGAAAACACGAAAAGACGAAAAGACGAAAAGACGAAAAGACTAAAAGACGAAATTTAAAAAGTTATTAAAATTTTAAAATTATCTTTTTATACAAAACACAAAATACAATATGTTAATGTCATCATGAATTTATATAATGTCAAATTTTAAAATTGTATTTCTATTTAATTTTATATATATATATTGATTATGTAATAGGTTAATTGTAATTTATTATTTCATTGTTTATTAAAGTGTATAATTTAGAAAATCATAGATATTATAACAGCATTTATCAACCAATAATTTTTTAAATCTTGTTTTGAATACGTTGATATTTAAATCTCTCAATAATTTTGGGATTTTGTTATAAATTCGTGGTGCCATCCAGACTGCACTCTTTCCCAGAAGAGCAGTGCTGCCTAAATATTGACATACTATATTATTGTCACGTCTGTTTCTCTCTACAAAGTCAGATAATTTTGGAAACAATTCAGGGTTTGGTTTAACAAATATAGCTATTCTCAGAATATACAAAGAAGGAAAGGTCAAAATTCTATGTTTTTGAAAATATGGCTTACATCTTTCCATTGTTCGAAGCCCAAACATTGCCCTAATACAGTGTTTTGCATTTTGAAAATGACTTCTTTATTAGTTGAATTTCCCCAAGAAATTACTCCATATCTAATAACAGATTCAACCAAACCATATTAAGCACATATCAAAGCGTCAGTGTTTAATATAGCAGAAAATGTATATAAGGCCTATGCCAAACTACTAACTTTTTAACTTAGCTCTTCTATCTGTGGTTTCCAATCAAATTTTTTGTCTACTAATATTCCCAAAAATTTAGCACCGTCCACAAAATTTATTTTGCAGTTATAGCTCAATGTAAGACGGGTTTTCAAAACGTTGGCTGAAATGCATGATATTTGCCGTAGTCAAATTATTTTTAAATAATTATTATCAAGCAATTAAATTACAGATGTAAAAGCATTATAAATGTCAGTTTCGTATGAGTCAAAATCATAACAAGCTATCGTTATAGTACTTTCATCTGCAAACAAAGTCATTGGCTGCGCAACGGCATTTGGCATGTCATTTATATAAATGATAAATAAGAGAGGCCCAGAACGCTTCCTAGGGGAACTCCACAGATGATATTACGCTCCTGTGAAGTAAAAACATCCTCACGCTTAGTTTTCAAATTTAACCTTGATATTTTAGTCTTGTGTTTTTCCAGTCAAATATGATTGAATTAGAGCCAAAACATTACCCAGAATTCCATATACCTCAAGTTTGCTAAGTAAGGCAACATAATCAAATCTGTGTCATATCGCAGAAGACAGAATTGAGCACGCAAAGTAACTTTTTGTGACACAGCTATTTTTAGGTTTTATTAGGTCTACGAAATAGTCATTAAATGCATTTGCGATCCTGTAAGGGTCAGTTATGTTACTATTAGCGCCTGTCTAATATTAGTGATCGAATCTTTCGGTACATTAAACCTACTTTTATTAATTATTTGCTATACAATTTTTGATTTGTTATTACACGTTTTTATTTTATAATTATTATGAGCTTGTTTTAAAAGATTAATAAAATTTTTAAATAATTTATCATATTTTCTGAATTTAATTTAATTTGATTCTGTAGGATTTAGTCTATATTTTCATAAGAGATTACTTTTCTTTTACCTACATATCCTGATGTCACGTGATACCCATTGTGGTTTCTTGATTACCCTAACTGTGATAAGTTTTTTGGGGAAACATAAGTCATAGATTAATTAAAAATACGTCATAAAGAATTGTACGCTGTGTCAGGGTCTGTAGAGTTATACGTTTCTTGAAATGATAAGTTATCGCTATACATTTTAATTTTTTTCTTGACAGTAATCTCGTCATCGTTTTAGCCAATATGTCAGTACCAGATGTTGTTTTTACTGGAAACGTTATTAACTGCGTAGTGTGATCCGACAACGCATACTCAATTACTTCACTACTACATTTATTTTTATTTTTGAAATTGTGAGCAAAATATTCAATACAAGTTTGCTTAAGAGTCTTGTAGATTTTTTAATTGTAAATTTCAATTATATTTGAGTAGTATGCATTCAAATTCTAATGTTATATTATTTGCTTTTAACATATCTATATTGAAATCTTCAGCTAAAACTATAAATTCAGATAGTTTTTTACAAAGAAGGTCTAATAGCTGGTCTAATTTATTAAAAAAAATTGTTCTCTTTGTATTTTGGAATTCTATATCATATCATCTATCGAAAGAAGTGCTTTTTCAAATATTTAACTCTCGCAGCGATGTCGCTACCCTTCTATATTTCTGAATATGTAGATATACAAGCACTATCGCGTTATAAGTGAAAATCACAATAACAAATTATATTTTACAAATAGGTTTAGGCAGCCGTCGGAATCGAAAGACAGGTTCGATTCCCGCACGAAACAATATTTTTTGATCTCTAATAATTTGTAAGATATATTAATCTAATGTTTTCATATAATATTTTTGAAATACTTTTGATTATTTAGTATACATGTAAAACACTCTCTGGGATAAGGACATAGATATTGGAGTGGTAATATATCAGATAATTATTACTACTTGTCTTTATTACTAAGTACTGTATCAGAACCTATTAAATATAAATAAGTATTAAGGGATCAGTAACACAGAAAAGAGAAACCAATTGACGCTGAAAACATGTAAAAAGAAAACATTTATGCAAAAAACTGAAAACATTAATGAAACTAGAACAAATGCTCCGACTAGAAGCTAAAGCACACGAGAAGGAAATACCACATACAAACACATAGACCAAATCAGATTAAAACCAAACCATATACAACTATGCATTGGTTGCGGTTCAAACAGATGCAAACGGTGCCATCCGCAGAGTACAAAAGAGCCACTAGAAAGGCCAGTAAAATTATAACGATATATTTTTCAATAACTCTTTTTATAACTCTAATTACTGAACATACATGAAAAAAACACATCGATAATGAAATTTGTATATTTCTATTATAGGTGAATTTTATTCTAGTTGTAACATATCTAATAATAGTGTACTATTTTTTCATCTCGTCGTATGAACTGTTTAGCTAGGAACAATATGTTGTGCAAATTTTAATATTTGCGGATCTCAACAGTTTTTTAAAGCTCTAACAAAGTCATTGTATATATGATGGATAATTTTAGCAAATTTTAACGGCATAATGTCTTTTCTACACACTAATGTCGCACTTCAAGCGTTTAGGCTCAGGGCAGGTGCTTCAGGACTTGATTTTAACGGATGTTATAAATTCTCTGTGGTAGAAAGCGAATCAATTGGCATAATTCCCAGCTGTTAGTTAACTATTTCTTGTAGGAAAATCAAACAACACTTGTCCGACACTGAAAAGGGACCCATTATTTTGTAGTTTAAACGTGACTTCCATGTAATTTATTTTCGTGTTAAAGGCTGGTTCAGTTAAGTAACACTTCACTGGCTATTTAATTTGTCATACGAAATATTCAAGGTGAACAGAGCACGCAGTCGGCCTTTCTTTTTGTTTACAATAATCTACTGTATCATATAGCCGGTAACGTTTGGGGATTCTGATAAAATGCTGCACAATTTCCGACTGGTTCCGCTGGAGTCCTAGCCTTGATTACAAAGTGCGATTTCTTCACAAACTCGCAGTCTGCTTTAATTAACATATAAATGCAATGGGGTCAGCGAGTGGGGAACAAAAAAGTAAATTAACTTTGAAATCAATGTAGGTTCGTGGCTGGGTTGATGTTTGCTAGTTTTAAGGGGTTGAAGTTAAAACTAGGAGCATTCATTGTCTCTCATTTCCTTATCTGTCTGTGTTGTTGTCTGTCTGTCTGTTTGGCACAGCCACAACCATTTTATATAGAAAGTTGTACTTACGCTTAACGACATCACAGCGATAGAACCTATAAAAAAGGGCGAAATTTTAAATGCAAATCGCTATAAATAAATGCCTAACGTTAATATTTGGCGAAGCTATCTGTAACTTGTAAACAAATAATGTATTTTGTTCTATAAAAGATGGTTACCTAATAATTCTTTTAAGGTCTCGCATTGCAACATCCCCAGTAACCACATAATAAATCTACTTTTCCGATATAATTTGATTAAATAGAGAATCCGAAATTTCTGATTCTTTACATACTAGTTTAATTATTGAGATAAAGTTCGTGACAAAAATGGTCTAATATTTACAAATTTGGCAGCCCCACATTAATTTATTTTCAATTATAAAAAAATATATATCTGAATATGACTCAATTAGATCTAATCAATGGCACCCCACAAGCTAGTGTGTATACCTTTTTATTTTCGGTTATGACCTAAACACTCGTGACATACAGATGGACAGACAGACAGCAGAGTCTCGTATAATTGTTCGAAACACTAAAACACGGCCTATTTGAGATAAATGCCAAATTGACTTGTGTTTTCCCTTTGGTGCAAAGCAAAACTGCGTACATTATCAAAATTAACTGAATTCTTTTTGATTTCCTTAAACCCAAATTTTCCCTGAAAGCATTTTCTGACCGGTATTTTGGAGAAATGTGAACAAGCCAACGTCGTGCATGAGATATGTGTTTCAAATTCTGCCTTAGGGTTGAACAGTATTCACCGCATGCTGATAGGGCTTTGAATGCTCATCTGGTTAGCTACAACCCTCAAGTAAAAACTCTAAAACCAAGAACATAACACCTATTCATGAAAGAACAACATTATCACCGCAACACGTACAACAGAGGTCAAAGGTTATAAGCAATAAAAAAACAGTCTGTGTAAAATAATGACAAATACGTAATAAGTCGAATACTTTCAAACGACATGGAGTATGAATGGTATTTTCTAATAAAAACTTCAATATATGTACAAAGCGACGGGTATTAAGGCGTCGAAATTCCGCCTCGAGTGAATAAAAAAACGTAAAGATTTTCTAACATATGCTTCATTTGTAGGAGCTTACTTCCTCTTTGTCGACTGTAAAGCCGATAAAATATCGTCTTGACATCCAACGGTTTTAAGACTAAATAATGATGTATTTATTTAATTTACATTACGCAAATCATACTGAATTATATAGGTACCTTTTATTACAAAACTCGTTAAAGTAATTTCTCCAGAGATAAATAAATTTAGAAGCTCATCACAAACAAACTAATCAAAACTCTTTATACTAATATTATTTACCAAACAACCAAAATATTAAAGATAAAGCAACTTTACCATTACAATATATGAATATTAATAAAAAAATACTATCATAGAAATACTTTGAAGCGCTCGTAGCGAAGTTTGCTTAGCCATTCTGAATCGATCAGCAAAGTTAAGCAACGTCCGCCGCGGTCAGGAGTTGGATGGGTGACCGCTGGGGACATTACTACTGAGCGCTTCCGTGCTTCGGAGGGCACGTTAAGCCGTCGGTCCCGGTTGTTGTCTTAGGATGGCAGTCGTTACAGCATGGTGGTAGGGCACTTTGCGAATGCCCGCCTGGCTAGCTACCACCCTCAAGTTGAAAATCTGTCGCCAAGCACCTAACGGTGTGTTCCGGCAGCTGTCCTTGAGAGCCAGTAATTCTAGGTTAGCCTGTACAACCATCAGTACTAAAATAACATTTACCTATAACTTAAGAAATTCAAACAAATTAAGGACAAGAGTTCCAAGAACCAAAATGTGCGGTAAGCAGAACATACTGTACGAAGGAGCACAGTTCTGTAACGAGTTACCTGAAGATCTCAAAGACTATCAAATTAATTTATTACACCGATGACAGCTCAGACGCCATCGGTGGTTTTGTGCGGCGGACGGTAAAAGCGACGGAGGAAGAAATAACAGAAAACAACCTAAAAATGGCACTAAAAGATCGTAATGAAGAGGTCGTGGAGGAAATGCTTAAAAGAAAGAGGACCCCGGAGTCAGTGGCAGGTCCATCCGTGACAAAATAAATGTTAAGATTAAATACATTAATTTAGTTTCATAAATTGTATGTAAAAACTGCATGTGTTAATAATATAATTAAATAATATTAGCATAACACTAACAAAACTTAAAATATAAAAAAAAATAATAATAATATTATAATAATAATATATCCGCTCTATCATCACGGACAGGACTATTGTTCGCAATAAGCCTGATATCGTGGTGGTCGACCGATCCCAGCGCCGGGCAGTGCTCGTCGACATTACCATCCCTCATGACGAGAACCTCGTGAAGGCCGAGAAGGACAAAGTCAGCAAGTACCTTGACTTGGCTCACGAGGTAACCGCCATGTGGGATGTTGACTCGACGATCATTGTCCCGATAGTTGTTTCAGCGAACGGCCTAATAGCGAAGAGCCTCGACCAACACCTCAAGAGGCTCTCACTAGACGGTTGGATCAAGGGTCAGATGCAGAAGGCAGTGATACTCGACACGACACGCATTGTCCGAAGATTCCTCTCTCTGCAGCCCTAACCGCTGGTAGTTTGGGCCCTGCCCCGCTGCCGGCGGCATCCTAATTTTAAGTTTTTTTATAATATTTGTTTCTTTTTTTATATAGGTATGAATATTGTAAAAAAAAATAAATTATGTTATAAAATAAATGACGTGAATAATAATAATAAAAAATTAAAAATAATAATAATAATGGACTCACTTAGTTTTTAAGATACAACACCTTGATCACTAACTTACACCTATGTGTTAAGAGTCAATCAAATGATGAATGGAGTATGACACTTGTAAGATTTTAATATGTTATAAATAGAACTTGATCGAAAAAGAGTACGGACCTAGAGTCTGTAGAGCGTAGTTTAATTATAAAAAAAAAAAAGTTATTTAATTAATAATCTCTTATAAGTGAACTTTGTTCCTTATTAGAAAATAAAAATCCTTAAACATATTATATAAAGCTTCTACGACATTCTTACGAAGGTCACTTACAAACGTTAATGTTGAATTATTTCACGATCCACTGCACGTTCAGCAAAGTATGTTATAGAGCCACTGCAAAAAAAACCTTCAAACTACAAGGAAAGGAAATGTTTGTTTCTTTTCGTTGTCATTTCGTAAGCTTATTATACTTTATAAAATTACAAATTTACGTGAGAAAAAATTATAGTCACGTGCGCGATTCGAACCCGCGTCCATCCGCCCCTTTAGCCGGGGTGCGGGGTACGAGAGCAAGAATTAAGGTAATGAGTCATTGTGTCATGTTAGCTTAATTGGTTAGAGCATACCCCGGCTAAAGGAGTGGATGGACGCGGGTTCGAATACCGCACATGACTATAATTTTTTCACTCGTAAATTTGTAATTTTGTAATGTAATTCGCCTAGCAGGCGTAATTGCAAACTTAACAACAATATTAAAACTTATTATATCTTACTACTCGGTAACATATGAGTTTTCGTATATTACATATTCACGGGGTGATAGGTCTTATAAGCATGACGAGGCTTTCTTGGTGGGTACTGCCGCAGTTGATATTCAGCCTGGAAACAGTATTGTCCAAAAACATGAAGAGGGCCGTTTACTGTCATGTAGTGATAAGTATTCCAAATGTAAGCCCTGTCCACCAAAGTAGCAGTATCGAATGGCGCTTCTCAACTGTTTGAATTGAATAATATCGTTCGGGCGACTCGTTCGTCTGATCATAAAAAAACCACCCACATTTATTTCAATTGCTACAGTTAAAAAGGATGTGGTCACTTACGTCGATTTTGCTGAATGTATACTGGCCAAATTGCTTGCAAACATGGTCAATATTTCAATGATCATTTACTTGTACAAACAAATCAGCCTTTGCTGGCATCTGTCAATAAAATATCTACGCTCCTAAATCAAGCTGAAATCCAACAATTTGAGTTCAAGACGGCTGTTTATCGGATGCACTAATTAGACATGATGACGGCACCTATTCAGACGGTATTTTCACCGGGAATCTTGCCACATTGTGCGAGTTAACGGTATCCAAAGTTTAATTATGTAGACGGTAAAACTTACATAGTATGAGTTGCCAATTCTTTTGATATTTCCGATGTCGTGGTGAACTGTGTTTGCTGCACAGGCTGGCCCGGCTTGCAGTCCTATACGGTTGAGTAAGCTTTCGTTTACGATGGTATCACACATGACATGAGATTATTCGTTTGTGCCATTTCGTACCTACTCCTGGATAAAAATCTCTCAAAGAAATTATCTCTTCCATTGCACTGTAAATAGTTCTTGATTATATACTAAGTTTTATATGACCATTTATTAATAAGAAATTAATATAACTTTTATTAATAGAGTCTGAGTCCTGTTTAGGTCACCGTACAAAGCAAAGCAGTCTAGAAATCAGCCGCAAAGATAAATAATATAGTGTTAATTACGCGTTAACGTGTTTTCAAAATATGAATGGGATATTACACCACATTTAACGACAGCAATTATCTTAAAAATAAACAACAGTCTTAACTCATCTCGTTTCATAAACCTAAACCATCACTTCTCGGTTATCGACCAGGCTATCACAATAAAAACAAAAACAATAAAGTCAGTAAAAACAAAACTTACGACAATAGTCTCTTACAAAGAGAGCGTAAAAGATTTTTATTCGCTGAAGATAAAACGTGATTAGTGGAAAAGAAAGTTGTTTTAAATAAATCCAGTATTGCGGAAGCGGATCGGGGATGGATAATAATAAAATGCAATTGCTACAACGAGAGAACAATAATTTAGTCCTGGTGTGTCGGAGAACAAATACAGTGTCAACAGATAATAAAGGCAGAGCTAGCCGATATCCCCGCGAACCCAATAACACTGAGCCCCTAAATGTAAGTATCTATATAAATCGGACCTGTGTAAGGAAAGGATGTCGCAGTCATAGATATTGTCGTGAAATGGGACCGGCCAGATTTGCACCCGATGTTTTGGATCAAATATCGAATATCAAGTTGACGAACGCCGGTTCATTTGAATAATCAGTAAATCTTGGTTGATTTTCAAACGATCTCTTTGCTTCTATTTTTCACACGCATTTCGTGCATAGGAATTTATTGGAATAATAAATATGCTTTTAAGATAATGAGCAGTAATGCGTCTTGACGTATGGTATTTTTTATCTGATAAATTAAAGTACTTATATCTATGTTAAGAAAAGAATGTAGAGTATAGTAAGAAATGTAAAGACAGTGGCAGAGTTACCTACTTTTTTTTGACCAACAATAAACAACGACAAATTTGCCGATTGAACAAGAAAAAGAAAGCAGCGGGGTACGCTGCCAACTGGGAGTGGGCTGGAACATTTAGACTGCCTATGAGTCTGCTATGTCTTATAGGTTGTCTATCTAAATGCTTTTATTGTAGTAGCTGTAGTGTTGTATATAGTACAAAGGAATATAATAGAGCCACGTATTAACGAGTCTATCCCGAACTTTCCATAGATCTGAAAATAATATATAGCACAAGATTTTTTTGTTATATAAAAGAGAAAATCATAGCATACCATCATGTCTGTAAAACTTCCTCAGACAATTAAGACGTTAAACAGAGATGTCTCACCAACGTTTCACCAGATAAATGTTCCAATTTTACGTTATATTGTTATTTACTGGGCACAGATCTGAAACAAAGAGTGCTACTAAACATTTTTATCGAAATAACACAAATCCACCCGGAAGGACCTCGAAATGTCAAAATTAAGGTATAATTTCTTGATAATTAAACTGCAAGGTAAAGCCACTTGCCTAATGAAAACGACAATAATATAAGATAATGCATTGTAGTGTTTTGATCCAGTAAATCTGTTACAGACAACAGACAAAATTGTTGGTATAGCTCCTTTGAAGCAATAGCTTCTAAGCGTAGCAAGGGCCCACAGGAAACCGCATTCCCTGTATACTAATACAGGGAATGCGGTTTCCTATAATTTATCTATGTACATCTTCGACAAACGAAAAGGGGTTTCAGGAATTCGTCTTAGATCTCGACTATAGTAAACAGGCGGGTACAACTTGATCCCGCTTAGGAATTCCTCAAATTCCGCCTTAACCCCACTCAAATTAACTCATTATTTCTCCTAAACATAGTTTTGACGGAAATACTTCCTGCTACGGTAAATTTTGTAAGGAAAGGTGTTTTATTTTAGTAAAGTTTTTAGACTTCTTTTTGTGGAGGTGTACCTTTACTTACCATATCACGACATAATATATACAACACCAAAATCACTACAACAAATTATTTAGGCTACCTAAGAGTCATTGCAGGCACACAAGCAGTCCAATCGACTCAGTTCACTACCAGTTGGCAGCGTGCCGGCATGCTGGCAGCATTGCCCCGTTGGATTGCTATGCTTATTCGTTGAGCCACATAAGTCCCAGCATTGTAATCATGCGTTGCATCGCCCAAGCGCTCTGCTAAGTTTTGGACAGTAAGTTTGGCTTCCGGCCTTTTTGTTTTGTGATTAAGTATCTGGGTCCTTAAATCAATATTATAGGTATTATAGATAAACATATATGTTGACAATTATATGCAACGAAATGCTAAAAAATATAAACAACAATTAATTTATTTTCTAGTAACTAGTTAGTGGCTGGATGATGGGCTAAATCGAAAACCAGAATCATCAAGACAAAGAAGAACATAAATCTAATGTTTGACAGTTAGGGAGTTACTATTACTGATTAATTTTATTTCATACCTCTTAGTACCCAAATTATGTTTGTAAATACTGCTTTATTTTATAAGGGCAGCGCACAAAACACATCCATATTAAAGTTATTCAGCCGTCTGTCTGTCTGATAGTCCGTATGTCAGGGGTCTCTATAGCTCCTGAACGGAATAGAGTAACAAACATATTTTGTATGGAATGTTGACCCAAAACAAAATATCAAGTTATTATTTTCTAGAGGGGCCTAGTAGACGAAAAGAGATGTAATAATAAATGTTTAGTACAAAATATTTTTAATATATTTATATCAAGAAAATGTACGTTTCGATGACTCATGCCCTTTATATAATTTAAACAACTGAACTATTTAAGACCTGAATTTCTGTACATCATGTACCTTATTACTTTATATACATATATGACCGGACCATCTGGTGTTCAAAGACTAATCTATCAGATATATATAAAAAAAATAGGTTGTTGTGGAACCCTAACTTAGCAGGACCCGAACAGTCACTTGGCTGATTTTTTGATCATTTGCTAAAGGGATCGGAAAAAATACCCCAACCACGAAATAAGCATCGACCCCGGCATGTAACGACAAAACCTATAAATAACTTGGAGGAAAATTCGGAAAATCTCATTGGCGCGACTCGGGGGGAATCAGTGACACTGACGTCCCGACGGCATTCTTGCGATGCTTCTTCCACTTACACGGACACCAGAATGTTTAATGGTAGTTAATGCAACTGGAAAAGGATTTCCTTTTAGATTTCGGGTAATTTCCGCTGTTTATGTTGCCTCGTCATACTTATCAGTTCGATAAACTTTTGAGCTTCAGGGCATAGCTTAGTAACTGCGTAAAAATCTGTGTTTTCCTTATTTGTTGGCCAAATCAGTACTTCAGTACTAATATTATAAATGCGAAAGTAACTCTGTCTGTCTGACTGTCTGTTACGCTTTCACGCCACAACTGGAACGATTTGAATGATATTTGGTATGGAAATAGTTTGAGACCCGGGAAAAAACATAGCATAGTTTTTATCCAACTGCGCAAAAAGAGGTTAATGTTTTTGCGCGATAACCGAAATACGCGCGGGCGGAGCCGCGCCCGGAAAGCTAGTAGTAGATAATAGTAGATATTTCATACACAGAAAATCGAGATTCCTGACCGGTTTAGTTATTTAGAGGTACCAAAAATCTAAAAAAGATCTAAAATGTTCTACTTTGACGGCCTTTAAAAAATACTCCATGAACTCTAGACAACGACACTTTACATGCTAGGGTGAAGAAAACGTGTTTTATCAGCTACCTTTTCATGAAATAATAATTTCATTGATTGAGTCCAATATTCATCTTTTCATGTTCTACACAAAATATCTAACTTACACTCGTAATATACATACGGTGTGTGGGTGGATAGACACACAGAGGAGTAAGAGCTCCGTTTTTCCCTTTGGGTACGGAACTCTAAAAAGTATTTGCCGGTATATGCCTAAGTGTATGAGTTAATAGGTGTAACTATTGCCTTTATATAGGCGCGTGAATCATCGATAATTGTTTTATGGTACCGACTGCAAGAAGTATTTTAACGTTTTTGCAGTGGTATTGAAATAAGAATTGTTAAAAAAACTTTTATAGTTGTACATACATAACAAAATAAGTATACACTCGTGGCTGTTGATAGTACGTGGCGTATCAAAACTTTTACTGCTGGTTTTATTAAGGGAAGTGTCTTCATAGCACTTCTTATACAAACGTTGTTTCGTCATATATATATATATATATATTGTGCTCAAACTAAGAGAAATTTGCATACATGGCTATGTGGTTTATTGTAATTAAACAACTTTAAACGGTTTAAATCGCGTATATTTGTCATTATTTTTGTCCCGACGTTTCAAACACTTTGCAGTGATCGTGGTCACGGGGTGACTAATTGCACTGCAAAGTGTTTAAAACGTCGGGACAAATATACGCGATTTAAACCGTTTAAAGTTGTCTAATTACTATGTGTAACAATCACGAAAACCTAAGACAACACTATGCGGTTTATGTTTATGCTTCTGATTTTCCAGTTTTCCTAAATTTCGTTTGCAGTGAATGCAGGTGTAACGATTTGTATATGTTTACTTGAATCCATCAAAATTACAACAGATTTATAATGGATTCGTGGTTATAATATCTTTTAAGACAATTTTAACAGATAAAAACATAAAGTGGTCGTATAAGCAGCTACACGATGATCATATATTTTCTATCTGAACGACAAAGAGTTACGTGTGTAAAAATGTTCTGTAAATGTCACATCTGCGACTACTATAAGATGGTGATATAATTGGATCGAGTAAAAGTTTTAGTGACCAAGTACAAATAAAGTAATATATTAGATTAAACATTCGTATAATGGATATAACACATGCCTAGAATAAATTCACAAATTATTGGAACACAAAAAGTTTTACACCGGGCGGGAATTGAACCCGCGTCCTTCCGATTTCGCGCCGGATGCTTTATCTACTAAGCTACCGGGGGTACGGCTGCGTCGCCGAAATTTCGTACTCCAATCGTATTTCTTAAACCGTCATAGGGGACGGTGCGTGGCCATCAACCAGACTACTAGACTTCATCTGACTTAGTACTTAGTACGCGGTAGTGCTTGTAATCATAATATATAGAAATACATGCCTAGAAATTTCAAACACCACTAAACAACCTTTATATAAACGAATGTTATTTAGTATCTATACCATGATATAGGATAACTTTGCTATTTCGAAATCCGTCTTGCCGTCAATAATCAAACGCCGCTTACGGTTAGTTATAAGGAGCATAATAAACAAGTTTAACCAAAATTGGCTTGGACACCACCCGACGAGGGTACAGAGGCCAAAGACAACGGTTTCAATCTGTAATCGATACTAGGTACAGATCCCTTTATCCAATACGACCCTGGCGTTGTCGAATGCCATTACCGAATGATGTTATCAATGTAATAACATTTCTTTGACGTTTGTAATAATTGGCTCGATGGAGTTTGCAGTTTTTGAAGTATATATGGTACTTTTATATTGCACTAGGATCAATCGGTAACCAATATCTAATTAAACAAATGTCTTCACAGAAACTAAAATCTGCTGGAGAGTATTCTGCTTTAAAGATACGTATCATACGCTTTGGTTCCGTAGACATTTGTAACTAGTTACTATAACAGAAAAAATGTTTAGTTACTATAGATTTTGTAGATAACCATTTCTTTAGTTTTGGCTGTATAGTAAGATGTAACCGTTGCTTGTTTTATTGTAATAGGTACGTGAAATTCAAATAAAAGTGGAGAATAATTCAAAATTCTTATATTCTTCAATCACAAAGCAGGTACAATATTCAAATACAGGCCATGTAAAATAATAACGAAACCAACATACAAAAGTGAAATAACTGAAAAGTGGAATCTTGAATTTCCCAACAAAGACGTGCATTTTTACCTATAACGTAATCAGTCCCTGCCCCTGGTTTACCTACATAGTTCACCTGGCTGTACCAGGGGTAACTTTACTTGCCGTGGTCATTCACCACAAGTTAAGAGCGTGTACCAAGGCTACTTTTATTTACAGCATACATTTCACGGTAGTCAAGGGTTCTTGGTTTCCCGTAGTCCACCTGTACAATGGATATATAATAGGGATATTTTTATCTTTTAAACGTGGTGTTTTGTATTCATGTTCGAAGAAGGATAAACAAACGGGTTTTCGCGCGCATATAATTTTTATTTTGAAGCAGTGATAGCTCAGTTGCTTTGGCTATGGACTGCCGCGCAGCAGGTCCATGGTTCGAATCCCGCCGCGGGCTTGAGCTTCACCGCATGGTAGAAGGGCAATTTGTGAATGCCCGCCTGGCTAGCACCCTCAAGTAGAAAATCTCTCACCAAGCACCTAACGGTGTATTCCGGCAGCTATCCTTGAGAGCTAGAGTAATTCTAGGTAAAGCCTTCGCCTACATCATCACTTACCATCACGTGAGATTGTGGTCAACGGCTTAACTATCAGCAGTAAAAAATATATCAATGCACAGTTTTAAAGTTTATCTCTTCTCCAAAGGACAGCTGCTGGTGAATACTATTAGGCGCTTGGCAACAGATTTTCTATTCGAGAATGGCAGCTAGACACGCGGGCTCGCCAAATGCCCACTATTCTGTTACAACTGCCAACCTTAGGCAGTGCCTTAGACAACAACCGGGACCTCTTCTTCTTTAACTTGTTTAGGCTTTATCGTGACAATATAATTTGTTTGACAAAATTATGCCAATGTCAAAGTATGACCAGTGTATGTTTATTCCATGGAAGTAATAAGTACTACGTAGTACTTATTACTTCAATGGTTTATTCAAATAAATTCGGTATAAACAAGTAGGTAACCATTTAATGGTTTAGAAAATTGTTGAGATAACACAAACATATGGATTAATAGTTCACATGAAGGTTAAACATAAAGAGGATAAAGGAAATAACACTATATGTCACTAGCGCCCACCCATCCTATTCAAATAATGACTATCTAGCTATCGATGCTAGGTAATCGGATAAGCCTGCACCGAGGCAGCGATACGTAATTGTGGTTCGTTTGATCCCTTGCTGTATCTTTATTTCGTAATTTTGAGTTATGTAACTAATATATATCCTATTTAGGGATTCATTCTATAAATCGTACACTTTGGAAACACGATCATTTAAAATTTTCTCGATACAAAAAATCCAAAGTTACATCTAAAAAACGGAATAAACCCTTAGTACGGCGTAAATACTTAACGGAGAGTCATCCGTATTTGAAAAATAAAAATACAATATGTTTTCTATAACGTATACACATTACATTTTTCAAATAGGTATTTGTTTTTACTATACGAAGGAAATACTCAAATTCACGCATTTTCCGCCCATTTTATTCAGAGCCGCGATGCTTTGTCTCTATCCGCCTTAGTAATTCTTCGGCCGTCGGACGAGCACGGATGCTTACGCATACATACGCGGCGCGCCTATAAAGCTCGGTGCGCCCTTAAGAACGCAAGCAAACTCCACTACGAGCGCTTGCAAATATTTAAATGATAAATTCCTACAAAAAGTTTTATTCTTGGTTACTTATAGCTTATATTCGGCGCTCTGATTGCATACAGGATCGAGTGATGTTCCAATATTTGGAGAACACTAGTGCGATAGTCCAATTGATGGGTCAGACTTTCGAACCAGTCAACATATTTGTATTCCACGTACACAAATTGTTTGAATTTAGAAAACTTTTTATGATCTGGCTCTATTTTATTAATGGATAGATTCAGGCGTTACTTTGCGGAAATCCATATTTAATAATGACAAATACTTTTAAAAGTATCCAAAAAAATATTAAATAATATTTAAATAAAACACTTAAAAAAGCATAAAATTATATATCTAGTGACAATTCCGCCTAATTTTCCTGTTTTCTACGTGACGTCACAAACATCACACAGCCTAACCGGAAGAATAACCGACTAGTTTCGCTTCTAAACGAAGCTTCTTCAGGAGGTCTTGACTTACCGAGCGCACGATCGAGACTAAACGGCCAGCGGCTAAACACTATTTTATTAATCTACCCGATTTCTAAGAGAGAAGAGGACAACATTTGCCATAATCCCCACGCTTGGCAAGTGTATTGGCGATAGCAGTGTAAGATGGGAGTAATTCAGAAGGCCCCACAGTAAGATATGGGGAGGGGAGGAGATTAGGTTCAATTCTAGCCAAACCCACGAACTCTTTTTCCTAACCCGTTACAAAAGGAAACTAATCAATCCATTTCTATTAGATCTGTAGCTTCTATAAGGTATAATATATACCCTAATTCACCAAAAATAATAATGTATCTATATATTTCCATACCCTGCTAGATTACCTTTACTATCAAGATGATAGAAAATGTATAATTATTGACTGTCAATTTGACAGCCTGCATATTTATGAGCCCATTTCATTCCGATATGAAATATAAGTACAGTATTATAGCTTGTTACGAAAAACAGTTCCGAATTGGACGAAAGGATATTTACAAAACAATGAACGCACGGCTTAACATTGTTATTGTCATCTTTTAACTTCATTCTAAATCTTCTTGGGAAGTTGATTTCCCATCGTCGATGGCAGTCTTCGAACAAAGTTAAATCATTATGTAAAATACGTGCCACGGAAGAGCTGCGGAAACCTTCATCGGAAACAAAGTTGAGGCACAGAACATTGAACACTGTATTGCTCTTGTAACTATAGATAAGCTTCATTTCCTCATTCTATTTTAACAAAAGGTTCTTGTTCGGTACTCTTGATGGCCAAACAGTAGGGAGTGGGGACTTGAGAATTGAGTTTTCTGCTGTCCATAGTTTCAAATGAAGTCTGCGGTGACAATTGCTCTGAGGCAGTGACACAATTCTAAATTCAAAAATACATTTTAGTATGAAATTGACGTTTCACAATGTTTTTTTTTTGTTGGACGTATTATTTCTATTTCATCTATGTATCTACCGGCGTTATATATCTTTATATTTTTGCAACTTTAATAAGAAGATTATTAATTCAATTCAATTCAAATTATTTATTCAGACAACTTACAGTCCATGGGTTAGTAGACACGTAACTAAATAATAGAACTTATTAACTAGTGTCAGTGTATGGGCGATATAAAAAAATAAAACAAAGGCCTTTCCGATGAAACTCTGTGGACCAGGACTCCACAAACTGTGTGAAGGCGTTTCAAGAGCTTCCTGAGAAGAAATGTTTTCCGTTGAAAAAAATTACATACACGAGGAAACTAGACGGTTGGAGCAAGATCTGGCAAGGATGGAAGATAACGAGTGGTTTGAAATGGCAGACGTTGTGTTAAAACTGTTTCACAAGCAATGTGAGGTTTAGAGTAATTACTAGGAGCAATAATGGTGAAGGCCGATTGACGAGTGTAGTTTGGTAAATTCTTCGTGGTTTAATCTTTATATCAAAGTTTCTACTACGACAGCGTTGAAATCATTACCCACGGTGCGTTCGATAGCCGTATCATCTCCAAACACAGTATTGACATTACATGTAGTTTCTACTGTGTAAATTAGATCTCGTATTATAATAAATCTGTGATTTTCGCTGTATCCATTTTTACAATAAAAACTGAATGTAAAAATAAAACAATTGAAATTAGTTTTTTAAATTTAGATAGCGCGATCGCGTGTGAAATATGTTTCACTCTGAAATCTGACGCTGATTATAGGTTTAAAATTTATTCGAAGTGGCCAGTACATAAATTAAATATTTAAACGCATATTAAATTGGTATTTTTTTATTTTGACGAAAGTAGTAGAAAGCCTTTGTTTACAATCTCACCTGACAGTAAGTGATGATGCGGTTGAAGGTGGTAATCAGTTTTAAGCGACTGATTTTCTAAATTAGGGTAGTAGCTACCCTAACTCATCGATGTTTCGAACTTCTGGTCTGAAAGAAAGATATCTGCAAAACACGTTTTAGCTTACTTTTTGTTTAACTTCGTTCGTAGCATAGACTAGCAAGCATTTGCCTGAATACATTCTGAATATTTTTTTACTATTAGATTCGTATGATTTGTACATTTCCCAAATATGTGGTAATAGTATTTTGCTTTTAGTTAGTCAAACTCCAAGTCGAGTTCTATATATTTAGGCAGATATAAAATAAATAAATCATAGTCGTGTCAAAGTCTTTACTTAGTGATATGTTTTAAAGTTATTTTTTAGTGCTATAGCTACATTACTAAATCTTGATAGAGAGTTTAAGCGAGAACACGAAGTGCATGATACAGATATGCCTTCTTGGATCAAGACGAAAAGTACTTATACCATTAATAAATCTATAATTGCCTAAATACTACACTGTGTACTGCTTAATATAGAGAAACAAGTATAAATTAATTGAAAAAGTAAAAAACCCGACTAAAAATTGTTTATTTCCGTTAAACGTTTTATTGGTCTATTGAAATGAGAAATGTAAGTTATATTATATTTATGGAATCATTTTTAAGGCCTTTCATTTTGAAACCACACTCGACGGGTTTCGAAGTTTTTTTTTCAACTTTACGCTGATGTTATGGTGGAATTAAAAATCTCACAAACATACATGAACCCTGAAAACAAAACACTCCATTTTTTGGCAGTCGTGTAAAAAATATTGCAATGTAGGTTATTATGTTATTGCAAGATACATTTATACTCTTTATGACTGTTGAACGATGCAGTCCGACCATAGACTTTACAAAACAACGAACTTCGTCCCACAAATGACATATTCGTTTTTAGTGTCGCTCAAAACCAATGACAAAAGAAGGAAGAGGACATGAACTTTATGGTCGTATCGAATGCCGAAAAAGACAGAAAATGGCGTCGGCTCCGCCCATTTCCCAGTATTGTCCACGACTGTAAATAATTACTCGTTATTTATTACAAGTTTGATTAATCGATCAAAATGTCAAATCCCGTCACACTAGGTAAGCACATAATAACAAAGTACTCTGAGTTTTTATCTTTTGACATCCACATCCACCGAAATAGGAAGTACTACTACTTTATTACATTACTAGAAATAATGACTTGTAAATATAAATTGAGCGCCTTAAAATAAGACAGTTGCAACTATTAGAGAGATCTAGTGCATTTCTCTGTGCTTCAGAGGTTTGGCCAGTCGAGTTGTTTGCAACCGAACGCTTACCGAACCGAACGGTTATGATATACGTTTTAGTTTGAAAAGTTGCACTCAGAGTGCGATCTCACGTAGCAGCGCCAAATTCAAAATAAGTAGGTATCAGGAGTATAAAACTCTACAATACAATTTATAATGGGTGACGACTTGGTGGTAGTCTCAATCAAGAGGCTAAGTGGGTACCACCGCAGTGACAGATATTCTGGCCAAAATCAGTATTGTGCAAACACTACTGCTTGAGACATAACAAATTGTTCCGAAGTGACGAGGTATGTGCAGTGTCAAGAAAGTAGATAGGCACTGTTACTGTAGTAGACATTTTCCGGCTCTTCTACTCATCAGGCGTTGTTCCAAAATCATGGAAGATGGCTTTGCTGCACCCTATCTCTAAAAAAGGTGACCGCTCAGATCCAATAAAATAATTATTTTCAAGTTATTCAATATTTTTAATATAATAATTGTAGCAAGACAATTCGAGAGATCAATTCTTCTCGACTGAAATATAATTTAAAATAATTTAAATAGTAATCTTCAATTGCCATTTTGTAAACATTTAACAAATGTTTATAAAATTTGCATAGCAAAAACAAATTGGCATATATAAATAAAATAAAGCTGTCTTGAACAGACACACATGACACACATGACAGCATGTGATTGTGAATTTTATAACATATTTTTCCTTGTGCTTACCTAGTTTTCTTTAAAACACCTAGTTTTTTTTATGGCATTGCGAAAACAATGGATGTTTTATAAACATTGATGTGTGTATTAATACATCTTATTAACATCGATGCAACCGATCAATGCATTACAACGGAAAAAACATCAATGTATATTTTAAATGTCCATCTCTAGTTCTACTCAAAAACCAGAAACTAAAGAGCGTTCCAGACAGTTCGCGACCATGGTCACGAACCATGGTCGCGAACTGTGGAGATGATGGTTTGCGACCAAATTACGTTTGACTTTCCAACGCCCTTGGATTGCGAGCATGTGTGGTCGACCGTGGTTCGGGACCACTATTTCCCAATGTGTAGACGCCGGTCGCAAACCACGCGAGGGCAGTATGCCACTGCCGCCGACGAGAGCGCACGCATGGCGGCCGATACGCGCCTCGATCTCGGCCTGCGCTCGGCACGCTGACAGTCTCGAGTGTCGCGACTGTGCCATAGTGACGAGCGAATGGTTTGTTGTTTTTTAACAATAACAACAAACTATTTTTTTACAGTACATATTTACATTAAATATAACGAGTAAGATATATTGTACTGGTTTTGGTTACATGAATTCGTCAAAAACGCATCCAGAGTTAACTTTTTTTGATTACCTGGAAACTGAAAGGCAATACTATAAAATAATTTTACTTACTAGTAAGTCGACAATAAAATAATTTTACTAGTAAGTAAAACTATTTTAAAGTCTACATATAGTTGACGGTACATAATGTGTGTCTTTTTAATGGACAAGTATTTCCTTTTATCCCCCGAAAAAAAAATGTCTCAACAAAAACAAGTGAATAGGTAGTTATAATAATATTATAGGTAGTTATTAGAATGCGGATTTTTAATACTTTACAATTTAAAAATAAAGCATTTCATACGTCTCATAAATATTTTTCGGTCGCAAATTTTTAAGAACGATTTTTTTATCAAACATAAACATGGTTAAATCTACCTACTAGCAAAAAATCAACATGCATTTTTAGTGAACACTTCCTGTTCAATTCACAAAGTATTTTATTTGCTTATATAAAAAAAGTATATTTACAATCACAAAACTAAATGGAAGCACAAAGTAGGCAAATGTAATTAAAATGCTGGAGGTGGGCAGCCCTATCGCATGTTTACGTACCACGCGGCCATAGGTAGTTATTTCAAAGACATAGCCGAGTTAAAATACCGTATAGACTAAAGATAACATTACCGTGACCTTGTGGTCCTCCCTGAGCATGCGCATGTTGTGTGTTGCCAGGGCCAAGGGTCGTAGTATTAAAATGCGGAAGCTAGCCGAAGATCCTTCGCACCCCCTGGATTTGGAGAATATGGCAAACACCACTTCTCAAAGAGGGGGAGTCTTTTGTTCAAATGTGGAGGTGATAAATGTGGTTAATGATGATGAATTTATGTAAAATTTCTATATCAGATAGAATAGAAGTTATAAAAGGACAAGTCACCCAAATAAAAAACCACAAAGATCGTACCTTCCTTATCAAATCCACAAGCTGACCGAGCATACACTAAGGCAAAGTTTATTTTTTATATGGGTAGGTATTCTTCACGTAAGTGTTTTAATTTTGATATTCAAATAGTTTTGTAAGTTTATTATTAGTTTGATATTCTGCATATTTTCATTAACATGAAAACCCTATTAGTTTTATTACGAAATTTCTGAATGAGTTTAGTTTAACTACAGGTGCTTCAACTTACAAAAACTCCATACCAAGTTATTGTAATTTGAAAGCTGTATAACCCGTAACCGCCCTTTAAATTTTAAATTAATTTCAAAAGGGTGCCAGTGACAGATCGATAGGTATTTCTTTTGAAAAAGTTTGCAAAGGGATTTGCTACTTAATTAAACCTGAATTTAAGAGAATCGTCAGTAACGAGCAAAGTTTTTGGCCACAATGAATGTAATTAATCGACAACTTTTTAAGCTTCGCTCCACTTTAGATAGTGAGTGAATCTTTAAAGAGTTATGTGTCACCTTTAATATTTTTCTGTGAAAAGAAATAAATGACGTACATCTTGTCAGCAGTCATAGTGCTTTTTTAACCGACTTTCAATTAAGGACCACGTTCTCAAATCGACTTTATGTTTGTCTGTTTGTTGCGGATTTTAATGATTCATTTTTTCTTGGGTCGAGTATACTTCTAAAGTGGTCCTATTTAAATTTATTTGCGTACCTGAATGACTTATCGACAATTGCAACTGTTGCCGATGGTGAAAGGGATTTTAGGCGAGTGAATGAAAAATAAAACTTGGAAGCAGTGTGCATGATTAAAAAGAACGAAAAAAATATTTATGGAATCGGTTTCGTACGCTAAAAGTTTCGTCTCTTTCAATATTTTTGTGTATGTTTTTCATAGAAATAAACAGAACAGAGCATTATTTAAGGACCCTATTGTATGCAAAGTTCATGTAGATCATTTTATCATACAAATTCTGCTTCCGTATAGTTGCGATTTGATGGACACTATGTTAGCATTTGTCAATACTAAAAATATAACAATATCTGGCGCTAACAAATTTACCGAACTTAAAACGATTTATTTTAAATTAATCATTGTATTAGTCTTAAACTCTTCTTGATGTGTGTACAAATTGAAAGTTATTAGCAAGGTTACTTGTCTTAAAGTTCGCTGTTTCCTCTTTGTATCACCGTTAGAGCTCTAGTAAATTTTTCTCCTTTATAGGACGCTTTTTTGTGCTTTCCTTTCACAACAACATTTTAAATTGGCAAGTTAAGTGTGGTTGCTTTGAATTTTCTAATAGATACCTAATTATTATTCCCTCCAAAATTCTATTAGATTTCAGCAGGGAATGTACGATAACGATCCCTTACTTAGTGACAGGGACGTGGCTATGCCAGAATAAGCCATTTAAACTCTAAATTTTCCTTTTTTCTTGTGTACTTTCCAACGCTAGCAATGTTCCCCCAGGGTCGTTGAAAAGAAAAGCGCACACAATTATAAGTAATCGGTACAAAGTATGCATACTGAATTAAAACCGAGAACTAATGAAGTTACCACGATAAGAAAACAAAATGCGAAGAAACGTTATTTTTACGTACGAGTTTTAAAATAGATAGTGAGAGAAAAATTGTTTCGACTTTTTAATTTTTCGTTTATTTCCAAAGTCTATACGTATAGTCTTTCAATGCACAAAAATATTAGCCGTCGTAACTCCGTACTCTTCTTAATCAAACTCCTTAGTTATAATCTTGGAAAACTTTTCTCATAAAATCTCTTTGGGTTTGAGTAGAACCTTTTTATTCTGTGGTAGAACCTATGAAAGATGAGGACACCGCGCCAAAAAAATGAAATCGGGGTAGGTAAGGCCAATCCGTTTGTGCATAAATCCCTGATAGTGGATTGGAGCATTTGGATTATCTGTAGGCCTGCCATGGCCTTTGGATTGCCTAAATACTTTCGTTGTAGTAGCTGTAGTGTTGTATAAGGTTTGTAGTGTTTCGCTTTGTTTGTTAACAAATAAGGATTTTCGGATGCCATACAAAATTTTTCATTTCCTGTTCTTTTATTATATTTATTAGAAAATCTGCTAAAATATCATAAATTCTGTGAAAATTTTAATTACCTTAGTGACAACGTTATTTTTTGTCGATATTTTTGGAGTCAAATTTTATTCAAAGGTTTTACTACTATTTGTTTCATGATATTGAGAAATAGGACTTATGACAATGATACCTTAACAAATACATACAAGCACAAACGGCAAGACCCCTCTTATATTCACTGTGGTAATTCATCTAATCTAATAATTCGTTTTTATTAATATTTTTAAATCTTTCACAATTTTGTCTTATTATATAATATAATCAGCTGGCTTTGTTTTCACAAGGCGAAATGCTGCCTCATCTGTCAAAAAGGCCTTTTAAAATCATGAAGTTTCCTATAGACAGTCTTTCTTAGAAAATTAGTTTTCGTCAACTAACTTTCAGGTGAAAAGTGGCGTTACTTCCCCTTTTTTAGGGTTCCGTAGTCTTGACAAGGAACCCTTATAGTTTCGTCATGTCTGTCTGTCTGTCCGTCTGTCCGAGGTTTTGCTAAGAGACCATTGGTGCTAGAAAACTGAAATGTTGTACGGGTACGTAAATTAACCACGCCGACAAAGTGGTAAAATAAAATTTAGAAAAATACTTTTTTTTAGGATAGCTCCCATACATGTGAAGTGGGGATGAAATTATTTTTTGGCGTCTAACCCGTCGTGTATATTATCGTTGAATAGGTATTTTAAAATCATTTAGAGGTTGCTCAGACTGTTTTTCGTTTAAATGCTCCATTTACGAAATATTAAACTTTAAAGTGCACATTTTTGTTCCAGCAGGGCGTCCCCCCCCCTCAAAAGCTAAACTGCTGGCTTGAAAAATCTGAAAATAATCATGATGATAGTGCAGTTCATGAACTTTAAAGAAAAAGTATAGCGGTTTAGATAACTTTATTGGTTTAGCAGTAATAGTCGTTAAACTTGGGTGTTGGATAATTTTGTACCAAATATAAAATCCTAAGAATAAATCCTTTTAAGTGACTAATATGAAGTAGTTGGTTATTTTTCCAGGGTAAATACTCGCACTGAAAATGAAATCTTAAATAATTAAATTAATAAATAAGTATTTGGCCTCATACTCGCCGTACCGTACACAAGAAGTATTTTCTGGTCCCACGAACACAAGACTGGAAGCCATATAATATTATGTTTAACTGCTACTCTAGTCTAGTCCTAGTCCGGCCATTAGTTAAAAAAAATGTTTAAATAAGTTATAATTAATTAATAAATATAGTGAACAATGAAAATGCAATTTTTAATGAAGTTATGTAATATTACTAAAACTGACATGTAGATATTCATTAAAGCCTCAGCCAAAAATAAATGCAATATTCTATTCGAAACGGCCATCTTTACCTGTCTATCCATAAATCTATGGATTAATACTGTTTCCATGGGAATTTTCGCCACTGCTTGCTTCAGACATTTTATTAAAGACTCAATGTCAGCGTGTCATTAAGAATAAGCCATGTACTCTAAAACTGGCCTTAATTTGTACACTTGTGGGTGGGCTTTTGTGGGGTGAGGACTAGGCTAGATGAGGGCCAGAATGTAGCTTTGTGACGCCTTGGTGAGATACGCCCCACCAAATGTTCATTGACGCAGGATTACGACCACGTTGTACCTGTTCAACCACTTGAGCAGCTTCTTTAGAACTGTGAGCGTACAGTTTGTCATTTTGCTGATTGTAGGCCTCTTCAGGGGGGTAATGGGGGAGAACGGACTTAACATCTTTCCGACCCCAACTGTCAACCTCACCTGCACGCGCGGCAACACATCCGCGGCGGTATACTCCCGATACCGCGGTCCCCCTGCTAGATAACGGACGAGGCAATGGCGACCGAGCCGTGGCGGTATAACCACATTCTTGACCAGTGGTCAGAAGAGGCTACAGTAGCCTTGGGATCCAAATAATCCCTAAAAGTCTGGTGCAGAAGGCAACGGGACCACTGCAACTACACTCCCGAGATTATCGTCATGCAAGTCAACTCAAAGGAATCACGATTGCCATGCGAACCGCCTAGCGACCGGCGCCGCGCCGCGTCCGGGGTGCGCGGTGTGAAATGGACTACCGGCCATGTTGGAGTAGGAGACCAGGCTTCACATGGAAATAATGTTACTGGAAACTCCATCAAATTGCGTAAAATCCAGACTATAGGTACGTGGAATGTACGCGGATTATTACAACCCGGTAAATTGAGTATCGTAGAGAGAGAACTGAACCAGTGTGGTCTTAATATCTGTGGACTTAGCGAAACTCATTGGAAGAACAATGGATTTTTCATTACCGACACCCATGCTGTTTACTTTTCTAGAAACAATGACACCAGCGAACATGGAGTTGCAGTTCTTGTGCCTAAACACCTAAACAACTGTGTGTTAGGATATGAGCCAATTAATGACCGGATTATCACCATCAAGCTGAAAGCATCACCTGTAAACCTGAATATTATACAGGTTTATGCTCCCACTAGCGCCGCTAAGACCCATGTCACTGAAAGTTTTTACGCTGACTTACAAGGAGCAATAGAAAAAGTCTCTAAAAGAGAGCTTCTGATGATTATCGGTGACTTTAACTCAAAGATTGGAGCAAACTCCAGTGTTGTCAGTAAATCAGTCGGGAATTTCGGGCTTGGTACGCGGAATTTACCTGGAGACCGATTAATGCAGTTTGCAGATGAGAATAGTTTAATTATAGCCAACAGTCTTTTCCAGCATCATCCTCGAAGACTCTTTACCTGGACTTCACCAGGAGGCACAACCCGTAATCAAGTGGATTATATCCTGGTCAAGTCTCGTTGGCGTACTTCTATCCTTAATGCCCACACATTACGTAGTGCTACTTGTGGTTCTGATCATGAACTTCTGATCACCAAAATGAGACTTAAACTGAAGGCTGCTAGGGTTCCCAATAGACAAAGAAGGATCGAAGTCACAGATAAGTTGAATTTTGACGCGGCTATTGAACGAAACTGGACCGACTGGACTAAACTTAAGCAAGACGAGGCTACGCCTGAAGTATTATGGCACAAGGCAAAACATCTCATCAAAAATGCAGTAGCAGAGTCCAAGATAAAAGAAGAACCGCGTAAGCGACAAAACTGGATGACGGACAGTACCCTTGCACTGGTTGAGGAGAGGCGTAACAGGAAAGGACAAGGAGTTGACATAAGGCAGATAAATAAACTGTCTGCTGAAATTCAAGCAAGCTGTAGACGTGACCACAATACCTATCTTCAAAAAATTTGTGAAGAGATAGAAACACATGCAGGAAGACACGAATCCCGAGACCTGTATCATAAAATTCGTGTTATCACAAAATCTCTACCTACAAAGACCTGGGCCATTGAAAATGAAGACAACGAAGTGGTAACGGAGCTCGACCAAATTTCAGAAACATGGAAGAAGTATTGTCAGTCTTTGTTCCAAGATCCAGAGTCACGCCAGTATCCAAGTACAGAACCAAGCAGTGAAGATTTGGAACCGGACATTCTGCTCTCTGAGGTCAAAGCTGCCATTCAACACCTCAAAAATAGGAAAGCGACCGGAAGAGACGCCATCCCTATCGAGACGATAAAAGCCCTTGGAGAACGCGGATACCACATGTTTCACGCCATTTGTAACAAAGTGTGGCAGGTAGGGACATGGCCTTCAGAATGGACGCACACTGTTTTCACCCCGTTGCACAAAAAAGGATCTACAAAGAAATGTAACAATTACCGCCTTATTGCACTAATATCACACTCCAGCAAAATCCTGTTACACATTCTTAATGAGCGTTTGAAGACGTATCTGTCCAAAGAGATCGCTCCAGAACAAGCCGGGTTTGTGAAGGGTAAAGGCACGCGAGAACAAATACTCATTGTACGACAGATCATCGAGAAGGCGCGAGAGTTCAACAAGCCAACCTACATTTGCTTTGTTGACTTCTCTAAGGCATTTGACTCGGTGAGATGGCCTGTTCTGTGGAAAGCTTTATTGGATATGGGAACGCCAAAGCATCTTGTCCATTTATTGAGACGTCTGTATGAGGATGGTACAGCATCAGTACGTACAGATGACGTTTTGTCAAGTGATTTTCACCCGAGTGCTGGGGTTCGTCAAGGATGTATAATATCACCGCTCTTGTTCAATATATACACTGAACTGATTATGCGCATAACTTTAGAAGATTGGACGGACGGTGTTACTATTGGTGGCTATAAAATTACAAATTTACGCTATGCAGACGATACGACCCTATTTGCGACCAGTGCTCAAAATATGGAAGACTTGCTACTGAAAATGGAACGCACTAGTCTAATATTCGGATTAAAGATAAATCGCAGCAAGACCAAAATGATGATAATTGATCGCGCCAACAGCAATTCGCCGGAATATGCCCAGATTGCGAACTGTGACGTGGTCCAATCTTACGTATACCTTGGCTCTTTAATCACGAACTATGGCGGGTGCATTGATGAGATAAAGCGACGCATGGCTATAACAAGGACATCTATGGACAAGATGAAGAAAGTATGGAGGAATAGGAACATCACCAAAACCACGAAGATCAGGCTCGTGCGAACACTCATCTTCCCCATACTTCTTTACGCTTCTGAAACATGGACTTTGCGAGATGTGGAAAGGAAGAAAATAGACGCTCTGGAGATGTGGTGCTGGAGAAGGATGCTTGGAGTTTCCTGGACTGAGTTCCGAACAAATATATCCATACTCCAAGAACTCGGCATAAAGCAGCGTCTATTTACAACAGTACAGTCTCGCATACTTACCTTCTTTGGTCATGTCTCGAGACGTGATAATCTGTCCATAGAGCGCCTAGTCGTACAGGGCAAAGTGGAAGGTACCAGACCGCGCGGAAGGTCACCCACTCGATGGACCGACCAGATAAAGAATATTGTCGGTAACCCTTTAAATGAGTGCGCCAGGATGACCTCTAGCAGAGAGAAATGGCGGGGCATCGTGAGGCGTGTACTGTCTGCCCCCTCCATCACTACTACATGACGACCACGACCGCTCTGCCAAGAGCGTATCGACTTAGAAGAAGAGGCCTCTTCAATCATTTTTTCATCGGTGAAAATAATATTTTACTGCCCTTCACCTATCGCAACGGAGGGTATTTTGATCGTGTATACCGATCATAAGGACCAATCTTCAGGTCTTGTTCTATATTACACGATATTTTCCTAGTGGGAATCTTCATTTCTCGCAATAAGATTATTAAATGTTATACGATAACCGGCAAGACACTCACGTTGGAGATAACATTTAATTATGTGTGAAACTCACGGTAATTTCATTTCAAAAATAAAATTATTGTTGAGTTATCATAATATTTTTGCTTCCTAATGGGATGTCGACACATTTTTGTTTTAACAGCATTCACAGCCGTAACTGTAGTTCTGTTAGAATGCACGCGGCTGCCCTGATCTTTTGACAGATGGTCTTAGACAGCTTTTGAAGTGTCTGGAATATGACCGACGGCTCCATACCCACTTTGTGCAAGGCGATCAATGCAATCATATTTTCTTTAACACCCCATTCCATATTGTAATTTGAAATCAAAAAAACTTTTTAAAATAATAAACGCGATCCTAATTCAAAATAATTGTTTTTGATTCGTTGAAGAAAAAAAAAGTTTTATATTACAGTATATAAGGCCAGACTAGTTATATAGTATGATAGCTCTTTTATAAGTTTACTTGCATTTAAAGCTGTATACTTATTATTTTTCTTTCATATATATATGAACTATTTTAGTATAAAATTGATTAATTATTTATTGCTACACAAAATAAATTAAATGACATACAACTTGTTACAAACAATATACAACTTATAGCAATCAGTTTGAGTTATGGGCACACCTGTTAAGGTGCAACCATAAACTGATTTTCAGTGAATTCCTTAACTCGGGCTAAGATATTCGCTGAGAATAAAGTTAACTGGAAACAAAAACTACGAATAAACACTTATATATCTAGACACAGACAAAACAGCAATCTATGAATAGGACTTATTGAAATTAAATTATTTAATTGGTTAAATAACTTGTACTTTCAACTTACGCCTTACTCACAAAATTTTTTTTTTAATTAATTTGTGGTCAATGAAATTGTTCTCACAATAATTACTATAAATAAGAATACTTATGAGGTCCATGGTTCGAATCTTGCCGCGGGCTTGAGCTTCACCGCATGGTGTAAGGGCAGTTTGCGAATGCCCGCCTGGCTAGCAACCACCTTTAAGTAGAAAATCTGTCGCCAAGCACCTAACGGTGTGTTCCGGCAGCAGTCTCAAAGTGTCGGGCGCATTATATTCTTCGTGAAACACGTGGAGGAGAATAAATAACTACAGAATCATTCTAAATTGCGATAACGGGCTACTACGGAACCCTACATTGTGCGTGGCCCGACACGCATTTGACCGTTTATTATTGAAGTAAAAAGTATTCAAGATCATAATCTAAGCACATACATAACTTCACACCTGTTTTGCGGAAGGGTAGTCAGGGACCTAGGATTATTACTTGCTACTACTATTATCAAATTATACCTAATGTTATCAATTTAGAATGTTAAAGAACAAATAATTCTAAAGAATGTTAAAGAATATAGAATAAATAACAAAGAATTCAAAAAATATTACAACAATCCTATGTATCTTGGGTGTTTCTTGTTTTTCTTTGAAATGAGGTCACTGGTTTCTTTTTGAAAAAATGTTCACAGAATTTAAATTCATAACCATGGATTTAAAAATGCTTTGCCCGACGTGCACCTTTATAGTTATTTTATTAATAGTTACGTACGGTCAGCATTTAATATTTTTACCATGTCATAAAACAGGCCGCGCTTACAAACATATCATGTTTGTTTAACGAAACGTCACATCGGCAAGGTTACGCGACAATGTCACTTCAATGCATTCACAGCCGAATTTCTAAAGTGTCAAACGTCAAAGTGTCTGCTGTAATTTATTTAATCCAAGTTCTTCAATTCGTTTATTAAGCAGAGACGGGATTAATGCTAGGAGCTTAACGCAAGATGCGAACCGTACCTCGGCCCGCCAGCTTGCCTCCTTTGACCCGTCATAGCCCATCACGACTGCTTCCCGCGCGTGACGTAGACAGATAAGCTAATTACTTATTGTGATTTACAAACCGGTTCTTGGAGGATTTTTCATCAAATTTTCTGAAAGCAACTCAGAATAATAAGTAGACGTCGCCTACCACAATGGCAGCAATTAACCGGACAATTTAACTTTTTAATTGCGAATTAAGAAAAAGGAAACCGGGAGTGCAAAGGTTGAACATGCTCCGTGAAATTTATTGTTATGAAAAGTATTTTTTTTGCTTTGCTCTACCTTTAAGCACTTTTATTTCTATTGTACGGGTTCTGAAGCCTATTCGTTCCAGGACAAATATTGTCTTACAACGTATCAAGAATTCAGTTAGTCAATCAAATCAATTTCATCTTGAATTTTGAAACAACGATGGCTGAGCGGTAATAGCTATATAATGCCGTGCTGCAGGTCCATGGTTTGATCCCCACCGGCGGCTTGAGCTTCACCGCATTGGGGAAGGGCATTTTGCGTTTGCTCTTATGGCTAGCTGCCTATAATAAAATCTGTCAACAAGCACCTATCAGTATTTCAGCAGCAGTCCTTGAGAGCTACTAAATTTCAGGTACATGAGACTTGACAACTATATGTCTCAGACGGGCGCAGTGCAATTCGTCACTTGTGGTGACGAAAATAATATTTCGGTGTGTTTTTTTCTCTTAGGGCGTTTTCGATTTAGAGTATACCTAACTTTTTTGTTGACTACACGAAAGTAAACACACCTCTGCGTGATTTACAAAAAAGGGCATCGGGTTTGGCACAGTCTCGGTAGGTTAAGCAAATATTTTTATGATTAACACAACATAAATATACATAGCTATGATTAACCGTATTTCTTAATAATTAATAGTATTTCTTTATATCTCGCAAATTATTATATTGTGTATAGCATTTCCTTAGTTTAATAATCGTATTCGTTGGGTATCCAGAGCAGTCATGCTCAGGCAGAGGTAAGTCCCCTAAACATTAGGTAGGCCTCCTGCTTGTTTCGTAACACTCACTTAACTTTTTTTTTAACTAAATACATTCTTTTACTGTCCTTCTCCCACGCTGGCATCGGCAAAATATATTATATAGTATAGTAGGGTTACCAGTCGTCCGGATAAAACCGGACATACGAGTAGGTAGGCTTTTTGTATAGCTGTCCAGACAAATTTCAAGGAGTCTGGCCTGTCCATTTTGTAAGTCTTTTCATTTTACCTCGTCGTGACCGTGTAGATAGAATACAGTAAAAATTACTCACTAGGCATACTACTCATAAAGGTATAGTATTTTTTACTGACCTTGAATGGATATAATTTCTCGTTTTTTTAATGTTTTCTCATTTTGTACTTATCACGAACACCGATATCTAGGTACCTAGTAATATAAGAGGTGAATGGTGAACAAAACACCCACAGTAAGATGCCATTTGGCTATTGGATTTGAAGTTAGTGTTAATAATTATATGTAATTATTAACTGTTCTATGGTATAAATAATTATATGTTCTATGGTCTCAACACTTATTTATGTATCTGTGTGGGTAATCATTCACTTCAACTATTTTGATATAATCTATACTTACCTAAAATAAGAGATGTGTGATGTGTCATATTTAAGGTTACCTTAGTGGTCAGAGCATAAGTACCCCAGCTATAGCGGTGGATGGCGCGAGTACAATAATTAAGTAACTTAATTAGTCTTATTCTTCACTTCTAGAATAACCAAAAGTTACAAGGCTAACTTAGAAATTTAATATACCCACCATTAGAATACATTAAACAAAACATGAGTAACTTTGTATCTATCAAACTGAGTACAGTGTTATTACGGAAGCGGGTTTAGCTTTGCTTTAATCGGAATTCAGGAATGAGCATAGACAATGTAAACATGACAATAGAAGCAGAGGAAGGGGCTGGTAGGCACTCGTATCGGCGGCGTGCCACTCGTGAGATAACACAGTCGCGTCTTTGTCGCCGGATGTAAAATTATTAGGCAACGGAATGCTTCCAGTAGGGCTCTGCCTTTGCGATATCGAGGGTTAAAGGCCAATCCCGAGATCGGCCTCGCTTATACGATTAACTTTATCGAATTCCGGACCTAGTTACATACGCCTAATTATGTTCCGGAGCCCTTATGCGTTTGGGACTTACCCTCATTTTCCTCTTATCAAAAAATAATCACGAGAATCTAAATCGGTCCGCATTCGCGCACTTTTCAGTTCAGAATTTTTTTCGTGAGTATTTGAAGCTGGATTAAATTGTTGGAAACTTTGTCGGCTCTGTCAAATGGGAACCGGGATCGATTGACAGTGGGATGACTCGACGGCGAAGTTATGAGCGCTCACTTATATTGAATCGCAAAAATGCGAAGCTCCTCGAACCGCAGCCGCAAAGTAAATACCATTCAATTTTATTACAGCGAACAGTCTCTTTGAAACCACTGACGGGCAATTCAGTAAATCTCTATTTGTCGCAACTAAAACAGGTCACGGCGGAAGGCTATTACGCTCCCTAAATGCTGCCGAACTCCCTGTAGAGCGCTCTAATCCACTCGGAACGGTCTGGTGTCAAACGCAGGCCAGGGTTGTTTGTATTGTTTATTGTCGCTACGCTCGTTCGTTCGGCAAAGACGCCGCCGCCATCGCCGCCGCCGAGAGCATGTTTCAATTGATGGAGCCGAACGGTCCCCGGAGTGTACCATTATGTTCCTGCCCACGGCAATACTCGTCCGCACTCCTTGTCTCCTTTACCTCCCTTCGAGATCCACCTTTAGAGCTTTGTGTTTCCAACGCACAATAAAATCTATAATGTGAACGTCTGCAGGAGAATAAAAAATGGGCTTACACGGCGCATGACAGATTTTGTACCCTTTGAAGCTGAAAATTGGAGGTGTGAGTAAATACCTCGTAAAATTTCTTTTCTGCGCCCATGCCTGTAAAAACCTTGTTCATAATATGAAAATAATTTTCACGCGCGAAAAATGTAAAACCGTTTTGTACATGTCTGGAATTTTAGAAAAGGCAAATATTTAACGAGACGCCCTTTAAATACTTACATACCTACATTCTTTTCAAATGTTTGTGGATATATTTTAGCTAAAAAATTAGGATTCGTAGAATTTTGTATTGTTACAAACGACGGATCGAATGAAATCTCAATTGGAAGTTGGAAGAAGTTCAGTTATTCAGCCAGACGGTATTCCAATACGTTATTGAAAAGAAACGCTTAGTCAGTTCAGCTGTTTTTACGCGGCGGCAGATCGTTCGGGTGTGGATGAATAAAAAGCGGCGAGGACCTAGCAGAATGGAACAAAACACTTGAAACAATATCGCGACAGAGCGGCAATCATTCCTGTTTTATCTCAGTTTGTGCACGCCGCGCCTCGGAAACTGCTGTAATAAAAAACTACCATGTGTTTGGTTGTATGTTTGCTTTACCACCCTACGTGAAACTGACTTGTGCCTGTAGTGGTGTTGCAATCGCACCTGCCTGCCACCATTCTAAAAAGCAAATATAATGTAGATTTTAATTGCCGTCAAAGAATCTCGTAATATTTGCGATATGGCAGGGTTTGCACTTTTCAAAAAGAATATGTACGTAAATTAATCTAGAATACAATGGTATAAAAAACTAGTGGTGTTATGTTATAAGAAACTAAAACTTTTACAGTATCTGCCGTAGAAAAATGACAGTCTGGGAGTTAAACTACTTTTATCCCGATTATTTAGTAGTTTGCGAAAGAGCGTAATATAACTTTATATGACAAATGACGTTACATATGAGTAGGTATATAAATATGTCACCTGTTTGTAACGTCTTCTAAAATATTAGCATCCTAGACATAGTTTGGGCGCTGACTCTCAAATACAGATGCCAGAGCACTTCGAGACATTGAGATTTGAGAATTTGAGTACAGGCGGGCAGGCTAAATCCCCTACCACCATGCAGAATTAAATCCCACGTTGACTAAAGCTCAGTCAATAACTATTTTTTAACAAATTGATTGATACAAGTAATTGGGTAATTCAAGAGAGTTTTTTTGGTTGATGATAATTTAGTCTTTGTTGATAAAAAGTAATGCTTTGTGCGCAGCCTTAGAGATATTAAAACTTCTACAAGTGCTCCCAATAAATACTTACCACCTCAATAATGGCGTATCCAATTTAGGTTGTACGCGGTTTAAACTTGAATCATACAGCTCGTGCGTAAATACTGTCTTGTGAGCTTACGGGTCTTAGTTCCAAGATGGGACTCTTGGCTCACTGTTTGCTGAAAGTCGGTAGGATATGTCTTTAATTAAACGTCTCAACTGTTTACATCCAACAACGAAGTACGTATCTATTAATATGTATTATCTTTGTTTCAGATCTCGCTTGAAAGCAGCTGAAATGATACGACAATAACACAATACAATACTGAGATATAAGTATAAGAGATATGATATTATATGTAGCTATATGAAATCGAGAATTGAATGGTAGTAACATTTTTGACAATAACGAGATGTGAGCTTTACAATATTATACATTTGATGTTGAACGTGATTTGAGAAAATGCCGGTGGAGTGTCGGCGTTCCAGAGCTGGTTCAATGGAGACTGGTGGACTTCCCTTGGTTTCTACATTTGCTCTCCTTACTATTGTAGCAGGTAAGAATAATTACATTTATGTTGTAGTGCATAAGATCGTTTTTGCTTCAGTTTTGTTTAGATTTTACAATGATGTGGTCATAGTAATTTTTTTTTCAATAAATATAATACCTAATATATTCATGCGTAAGTAATTTTGCATATTGCCTGTATTATATTTAGAAACAGCAACGACCCGCCGATCCTCTCGACCGAATATCTCTTTGCTAAAAAACAGCAATCTTGTCTGATCATGTTTAAATATTTTGAACTAAAGATAGCTTTCATTTCACATACTAGAAAAGACAAGGAATACATTTTGATTCGATTTAAAGCATGTTCATGTATTATATTATATATTTGATCATAGTGTGTAACACACACCATGATCAAATATATACATTTTATCATCTCCAACTGATCTTCAATTGTCTAGAATTAAAATGTCATTTGAAGTAAAATCTCAGCATAGAAAATACGGAGTTTAGCTATTTTCCAAGCATCGTGTATGCTATGCTGAGATTATAAAAGACAAAGCATTATATAGGGCATTTTACGAATGAGCGCCTGGCTATCACATTCAAATAGAAAATCTGTCACCAAGCACCAAATGGTATGTTCCGAAAGCTGGCCTTTAGAGCCAGTTATTTTAGGTTAACCAACATCTACGACCACATTTTATCATCAGGTGACAAGGTGGTCAAACACTACCCTATCAGCTACAATCTTATTATTATATCAAGCTCATTAGTCAATTTTAACGTAAGCGTGCAGGATAGAAGAAGCATATTTAAGAACGGCAATGTCAGTTATAATAAGTATATGTATGGCATTGCCGTTCTTAAGTAATAAATAAGTATTTCTTTAACAAAATAGTAGTTTATATTAACACTTGACAACTAACATATATAAAATTACGTATATAGACGGTTATATCAGCATCAAAGTTGTAGATATTCCCACAAATATTCGCAAACCAAATACAGCTTTGATCGTAAAGCAGACAAATTAGGCCGACGAAAGTCGAACTATTGGACAGTAGCGAAGCGTGAGAACTAAACACATTCCGCGTTCCGCCGGTAATGGCCAGCCTGATGAAAAGCTTAATATCCTGTCGGACATCTCTTGCAGCCTCTTTGAAAGCATTAATTTTCTCCTCTTGCCTCTGCATAAACTAATGCGAACGTTAAAATGTTTCCCAGATAGAAGCTCGCAAAATACATTTTCAGCGTTTGCTGTGAACCATATGAATTTCGAAATTAGTTTCTGCTATGGGATTAGTCATTTGTGTGCAAACAAGCCAGGAGCCTTTAAGCGACAAAATACTAAACATCCATATATATTATGATAATCTATAGTCTCAAAAATAGTAATATAATTAATGAACCAAATAATGCGCATCATAATCTAAATAATATATTACGTTGAAAAGTTAAACACAAAATATTTGTCTAACTACACCGAAGTTAAACATGAAATATTCCGTGACATTTATAATTATACCAAGCAATATATTTTTTTATTCCGGCAGTTGCCTTTATTAAACAAAATACTACGAACTATATACAACACTACAGCTACTACAATAAAAGCATTTAGACAACCTATAAGTCATAGCAGACTCATAGACATTCTAAATGCAATAATACTTAACTTCCGTCCATCAAAGTCCGGGGAACCTATTTATGTCACTAAGCAGTAATGTTAGCTTTACTGTGTTTCGGTTTGAAGGGCTTGGATGGCAGTGAAATTAAAGGCACATAGACATAAGAAATATATATCACTGCATGGCGGGCGCAGTGCAGTTTATCACTTGTGACGAAATGCATATGTTGTAGGTAGAGGTTATCGCTTAATACCAGGGTGGGTCTCGTTCTTGTAACGTCACAAACCCATACAAAAAGTTTTTCGAATGTTTCTAGACATCACAATATCTTATCATCTCAGCAAGCTGAGGAGCTTTTGGTTCATATAAAGCAGAAAGTATTTCTTATGCAATGAATCTACTCATAAGCTGGCAAGAGTCAAGTCTCTTTCAATAATACACTGCAATAATTAGAATGTTTTCCATGTTTTGAATAAGGAAGCGTCCGTAGAGCTCGCATTAGTTCCCGCATGTTCCTCCACTTGTCTGTCTCGAACGTGAGCAGAAACCACTCACGTGATCCAGCAAATTGTTGCATTTTAACGACTGTCTGAGCCGAGTGCAATACAGCTCCAGATTCACTCACGTCCCAACGAGGTACCAGCCACGGACAACGCAACTCCCGCCCTCACCAGATTCCAACTCTAATTGAAAACTCTCTATATACAACCCTTTTCTTTTAATTGTTCGATGCTCCATCTCATCCCGGGCGCGTGCCCCGCGAAATGTTTAATTACAGTTCCTAATGGAAACATTACGACGATTTAAATAAACAAATAGGTACCTGCATATGATACGAGCAACGAACTAAAACCCGCTGAGGATTACGGCTAATCATTGGATTAATTGTATGGAAATTAGCGATCGTACGCGCGGTGAATTTAACCAGTTCTACCAGAATGTAATTATAGACGTCGATGAGCGTGAAATACTGTATAATTGAACCTCGTAATCGGATCTGGAGGCTGAAGCCTGGGCCATTCATATAATTATTTCCATTAAATATTATTCATATTGACGAGTTATTTATGTTGATTTCGATGGCGCGCCAGCGATTTCCGATTTTATTAAAATTTTATAGTGTACGTATAAATAAAGCTTTTTCCGTTTTGTTCGATCAAACCATTACGAATGGCAAAAAAGGTTGTAAATGATAATATTTGATCATCAGACTTCAAAGCGCATATTGAAGTTTGCTTAGCGGTTTTTAACTGATTAGCTAAGTTAAGCAACGTCCGCCGCTGTTATGTCTTGGATGGATGACCGGTAGTGACATTACTAATAAGCGCTTTCATGCTTTGGAGGGCACGTTAAGCCGTCGATCCCGGTCGTTGTCTTACGATGGCAGTCAAGTGTGGTGTTAGAAAATTTTGCGAATGCCCGCCTGACTAGCTACCACCCTCAAGTAGAAAATCTGTCACCAAGCACCTAACGGTGTGTTCCGGCAACTGTCCTTGAGAGCCAGTAAGACTAAGTTAGCCTGAACAATCTTCTACCACATTAATACTTGCCATCAGGTGAGATAGGTCAGGGTCTGATCATTACATCAGGTGAGAAGGCTTAGCCCATCAGTTATAAATGTATAAAACATAGCTTTGTAAAGAAATATCGACTCCTGTAGAAACTATTTTGTTCCAGAGATAGCACTGATACCAGCTGAGGTTTAGTTGGACTCAGTAAAATAGTGCACGTGTGGTGAACTCATTTTCTAGCTTTCTGATATTGCATTTTTCTTATTTCACTGGCGCCTCATATTGTACAGTTTGTCGCTTCGTTTAGTTCGTACACGCCGTTGCTTGTTGAACTCTGTTTTAAATTATTATTGCTTTCGGTAGGTAAAGGAGTGCACGAGGCAGGCAGCTGGCACTACTTTACTGTTGCTGACATTGTTGATAAGTTAGTAGGTGTGCGTGTAAAGTTCCAGCTTCCACATGTGTATTTGAAGATCGCGTTCCAATATTTTGGCCTTTTGTTTCGTAGCTGTGTAGTTATTATTTTGACATTCTAATATTTGTGTTACTTTGTGACTTCACCAGCAACAAAAGCAGTGTACTGCCATTCGGGAATGTAGTTTATATTTTTTTATCCTTAGATAGGCAAGTATATATATTTTTTTCTTCATTTAATAGGTTTACAAAACTGGTTGTTTCACAATGCTTACATAAATTACAAATTAATTATATCTTTCTCGTGTGAACAGCCTTTTCGATGTGAACACAATATGCTTAAATAAAATTACACTCACTAACCTAATTAGACTAACTTGAATTTAAATGCACCTACCATCACTTATGGAAAAAATGTTTGAAAATACAAAATAATATTAGTTACTTATACTAAACATTAGAATTTTAACAATTAAATATGATTGTTTGTTGTACACAATGATAAAATAAGGTATAGATAGATTTTTTTTTAAATTATATTTGTCGATGTATTGAAGACTAGCTTTCCGAGCGCGGATCCGCCCGCGCGTATGTCGGTTATCGCGCAAAACCATTAACCTCTTTTTGCGCAGTTGGATAAAAGCTATCCTATGTTTTTTCTCGGGTCTCAAACTATTTCCATACCAAATTTCATTCAAATCGGTTCAGTAGTTTTGGCGTGAAAGCGTAACAGACAGACAGACAGAGTTACTTTCGCATTTATAATATTAGTACTGATATCGACGTCATGATCAATATCATTATAAGCGGAACTCATTCTGTAGACTGGCATGGTGACCATGGTTAGTATGACAAAAAGGGAGCGTAAATGTCATTCTATTTTCAATTCTGCTTGAAAATCGTGGTATTGAAAAGCAAAATCTTTCTAAAAGAGTTGGGTTTGGTCTTTGTGCACTATCTCACCTGATCGTATTGTCGAAGACGTGTTTCAGTTTAATCTAGAATTATTGTCTTTCCAGAACAGCTATCGGAACACACCGTTAGGTCGTGGTGACAGATTATCTACTTTAGGGTGGTAGAAGTACCATGTTATAGCGACTGCCGACATAAGACAACTACTAAGATCAACGGCTTAGCGTGCCCTCTGAAGCATGATAGCACTCAGTAGTATTGCCTCTAGCGATTACCCATCCAAGTTAAAACCGCAGCAGACGTTGCTCAACTTAGTTGATCGGTTAAGAAAGACTAAGCAAGCTACGCTACGAGCGCTTTGAAATAGATTTCATTTGAAAAGAAAACTTATTGTTGCTAAGCTATATAAGTAACTAGTATTTTATAAAAAATAGACTGTCTTTTATTTGTGAGGGTACCAGAGCACCATAAAGCTCATAAATGCCCTGCTTTGTGCAATGGATAGTCTGGGGTCATCGCACTAGAAGCCGTCTCTGGCGCTCGCGGCCACTGGCCGAAGGTTATTAATTTTCATTTGATTCGGATAAAATCTTAACTTACCTAAAGCTGGTAATGCTTCGGCTAGTTCTAGTGACCTAGTTGTTCTTAGACTTCTAGCAGTTTCAGTATTTATTAACTATCTATAGCAGTGTTGGCAGCAACTTTCAAAGGAAAGTAATTCATAGTTAGTACATTGAAAAGGTTATTATAGAAATAAGCAAATATCAGCATCGAAGTCACCTCTTGTATATCTAAAATTCGGGTTCATTTTCATTCAATTCAGAACTGTGATTTCAAGTGGGTCAACCTATATATATATATATATATATATATATATATAGCTCAAGGAATTGCATGTGATAGCATAGGTAAATATTATGTTGTTAGATTTACGTTTTAGGTAATGTCCTTTGTTTTAATTTTAAGATGTTGAATAAAATAGGACTTGCAAGGAACTATTAATAAGTATTTGTATCATGTTGAACCATTGTACATTTATTTAATGTTTAAAATAAGAGGACTTGGTTTGACGTTAGTCATATTAAATATATTATATTTGTTCAATACATAAAATTGTATACAATCAATCATAAGATTAATGTAATAATACCTAAAATTAAAATAGTTATTTATAAGCACATTCTAATCAAATAATTTAATAGTAAACCAAAATTGTAATTAATTAAAAATATTGATATTGACTGCCGAAGTTGTTATTTGAAAGGGGCTCTGCCCACCAAGTCAGTCGTCTTTAAGCAAGCTCAGAGTGAACAACTCAGATCTCACAGTGGTGTCGAAATATATTTTCAAAGTAGTCTTTAACGACGAAGTGCTGCCCGATCAAGATTGTGTGAAAGTTAAGTAATTTATTATTCTCTTATATGATATTGCTGGACTAACCTTGTTTATATGTAATGGTTCTTAAAATGGTTTGTTAAAAAGGTTTTGACAGTTGTTGTAAATTATATTGAATTATAATTATAATAATGTTAATTAATAGTTGATGAACCAGTAAAAGTATAAATAAAATGTATTTTGAAAGTAAGTAACACACTGTAAAAAGATGTTTAAAAGAATGGCCCCGAGTTTCTTGCCCGTTCTTCTCGTTATAATTCTCGAGATATACGTTACACTAGAGAAGACATTTGAGACAAAAGTCTCTGCCATTTTTGCTAATTTTAAACTTAAGTGCGCTTCAGCGCTTTACGAGATCGGACTGCAGTCTAGAACTAATTATATCGTCTAACCAAATATCCAAACACGCAGCGCCACAACGCTTGTCGGTTAATGTTTCCTACAAAAAGGATCGCTTACAGTGCTTAAGCTAATTGCATCATCTAAGCAAACTATTCAAACATGCAGCGCTAGACTACTTTTAAGGTATGGTTTCTCAATATCAAAGACTATCAGCACACAGAACGGACGTGGCTTTTGTACCTACGAAACATTGTAAAGAGTATATTAGTTAAAATATTTTAAAATAAAGTTGAAAAAATAAGTATTACTGAGGGTCACTAACTACGCTATTCAGTTTTTGAAAGTAAAGGTACAATTGGCTTTTTACTAGAAACAAAGTGTTACTAACTTTTTTAAATCTAGATTTTGTATTGTGATAATATAAAATCTTGATTAAAAAATGTTAATCGCATTTTGCATACATACATATAAGTAAATAATTAATATTTTTAGTTAAGGTTTTTTATTTTTTTTGAATTATGCCCAGCATTACCCTGTTGGATTGCAATGCTTAATCATACGCATCAAAAAAAGGAATTAAAATCGCACATGGTTAAGTCACTTCCAAATATTTAATCCATCTCGTTCCAGCCATTTGGGATTTATGTCGATAAACAGACACGTCAAACTTTTTTCATCGTGAGTAAAATATAGGAAATTTACTCAATGTTGCTAGTTGGCATATCTGTTCACTTAATCTATGAATTTCACTCCGGCAACATGGCTGCCTATGCTGTGTCGTGAAGCATTGTCTTTCGCTATTACAAATCGACATAATAATAAATAATGTATTAGGGCGTGTTTAATTCCAAAATCTGAACTTACTTGTAAAAAGTGATTCCATCGCTTTTAATTGTTTTTCCCGACTGGTTTCTGCAGTATTTAAGGACGCCGGATGGCATTTTGAATACACAATTTTCGTCGAAAAGCGCGTGTGATCTCTATGAGTGCCCAGCTGCGTGTGGGGGAGGACATGCTTGGCTGGCTTGTCCTACCCATTCGACTTTGCTCGTTTGAGATGTCGCGTCCAGTATATATAAGTCAATGGCTCTATACAATTTTGTTTGCTGAACGTGGCAGTAAAATTAAAATATTTCAATATTAAAATTTCATTAGAGCGTCGCAGACGCCTAAATTGAATAAATGGTTTTGACTTTGACTTTGACCTTTTATTTATTTAAACTAACACATGCAAAATTTCACCGAGTTTGAATACTTGGTATTCAATTTATCATGAAACTAAATTTGTACATGGAAAACGCCATGTAAGCACTTCACTTAACGCTCCGATGGACGAACGAACAGCGTAGGCTTTTAGTAACAAGGTCACGTTTTCTAATACGAAACCATAAAAACAAAGAGCAATAAAAATATAACTTTTTTAATTAAACAGATCTTAAACTGTCCTTAAAAGTAGGTAAACGCTATTATAATCGACAAAATAACTAGTTTGGCTATAAGAACTGATACATAAAAACTTTTCTTTCTTTCAACTTCTTAATTATTTTGAATTTGGAACGCGTTTATTAATTTAAAAATTATTTCGATTTCGCAATATTTCATATATCGTGTTTATTATAAAATTTCAACGTGGGATGGGGTGTTAAAAAAAATAGGATTGCAGTGATCGCAGTGTCGCGTCGGTCATATTTCAGACACTTCAAAAGCTTGGTATCAGCCGTATTTTTGTATATCGTACTATCAACAGATACAACAACACTTCCTCTGTTGAAGACCATAAAAAATCGGGACAGCCGCGTGCTATTAGAACTACAAAGGCTGTGAATGTTGTTAAAGCCAGAATTCGACGAAATCCCATTAGGCAGTAAAAAATCTTATCGCGAGAAATGAAGATTCTCTAGGACTCTGTCACGTTTTATAAAACAAGACCTGTAGTTTGGTGCTTACCGTCGATATACAGGACATGCCTAAAATCAATCTTTGGGGCGCCAGACCTACAAATAAATTTTTTTGTAATATTTTAGAATACCATCAAGCATATGTTTTATTTTTACCTAAAACATTTTTTACGATCAAATAGATAAATTAAATCAAGCAAGCAAATCCTGAATTCATGGTTTAAATCAGATGTAGAACTTCGCCGTATCGTTAAGTTTGTATTAAAATTATTTTTGCAAATAAATGGAACACTGGAAATTATGATAATAACTTGTTAAAGTCGGCCCCATGCTGATTCAAAACACTATGAGATCACATTTTCAAGGTCCGACTTCAAAAAGTTATTTTATAATATCTAGTGTTAAAAATAGGTTCCATATTATCGAAATAATAAACCCTTTTTAGTGATAATAATTGTTTCAACGATCGAATTTCACTCACCTGCAATACTGACCAGTATTCTTAACTATTACCAACGACAAAACTTGCTACTACCAAGTCATCTAGATATGTCAAGCATTTTTCGGTTAGATGAGTGTAAGTAACTAATCGAGCGATTTTGATGAAATTTATATGGGATTATTTCAGAGGTATAACAGTTTTTAATAAAAAAAATATCAAAATCTTTAAAAACTTCTCTGTAAAAAGTTATGCGTGGTCATCTACGAATAAATTTATTCGTAAGTACATAACAAACTATACGCATTGATTTGTGAACCTCCTCCTTTTTTGAAACGGTTAATAATGAATGTCTACTTGTTCGACTAAGCAAATAAACAGCGACAATATTCTTTTATTTTCCGGTCCGATAAGGGTATCATTAATTTTCATTTCGCAAAGGCAAGCCCGATGTGCCTCGCGTGAATAGTCGAATTGAATAAACGGAGCTATACATTAATGTGATCATGCATTTTGTTCTTGTATATTTGCGAAATAATTTGTAGCTTGTGTTTTGTTTAATGTTACAATCCTGTAATAAGAAAGCGTCATAATTTGCCTCCGCGGGTAAGTTCCGATACTATTAGTGATGTGTCGGGGTGACAGTGAAAAAAAAAGAAAGAAAAAGAAATAAAATTTAAATTAAAATTATAATTTTAATTTAAAGACATTAGCAAAAACCTAATGGGGGTAGATTTAAATCGCTCCCACCAGTCTTCAAGTCGATGACACGCCCTCGTGACGTAGACTGAAGAAGCGGGTAGAAGATGCAACTTCATTGAAACGTCGAGGTTAGTTAAAATATTATTTTGATGTTAATTCGTGCGTGAACAGATCCGTTTATGCTTTAAAAACCTGAGATTAGTTTACGAAAGTTTATGTTTTATTTCTTTAACAGCTAACCTGATTTCGCTTTGTTCGCGCTGCCTATAGAATAATTATCATTATCAGCTGAAAAACTACCACTGTTAGCTATAAACCTAACCTGTTGCTGTCTATTTGGATATATCCAATAGAAAAGTAACTTACCGAATTTTTAGTTCAATAATGCCGAAACTTTAGACTTCATGATACAAACACAGTATTAATAAAAAATAAGTTCAATACTTTCGAAATCTAAATTACCATTACAGTTTATTAGTTTCCGTAAAATACATACTACATATTATTATGTCTTATGTTAGGTAACATACATAATCATTACATTATATATAACAGTACACATACGTAAAAGACGTATATTGCAATTGTACATGTTTGCATGGTGGAAGTCTCATGTGCCTGTAATTTCACTGGCTCTCAAGGACTGCTGACGGAACACATCGTTATATGCTTGGCGACAGATTTCTACTTAAAAGTGGTAGCTAGATAGGCGAGCATTCATAAACTGTTCTTCCACCATGCGGAGAAGCTTAAGCGCTTAAGTGAGGAAAAAACTATAGAACTGCGGCAGTGCATAGCTATTACAACTCAGCTATGACAGCCTCAATTTGATCAAAATTAAATTACTGATCGATTAGTATTGTAATTAAAGCATTACCTATAGCATTAGACGGTTAACCGCAGAGCCAGCTTAAATCTAAACTCGGTAACTACCTACGCATTTCGTATATAATTGAATAGTGACTATAACCACAAATATGATCAAACGTTCTACTAACTATACCTGAATTGTATTAATACTAATAAAGGTACATGTTTTCTCGAACACATAACGAGCTGAATGCGTGGTATATAAAAGCGATTCTAGTAGTGGAACAACATTACTATGCTAAGACAAGATCGGTTCGTTTGGTACTTTAATCTAGATTTATAAATACGTTTTCGAAGGAGCTCCATTTACCTAATACATTGAGATAAAAAAAGATCTGTCGGCGCTCCGATCTTGTCTAAATATATTCGAAAATCAACTCGATCCGATTGCCCTGTTCCTTGTTTCTGCGCAAAAGATGGATAAACCGACAAATACACTTCAGTTTTGCTTGTAATTATAGCGGCTTTGCGCGCGTCGAAATCGGTTAAATTGTGCTTCCTTAAGGACTACTCACCAAATTGGAACAAGAGGTATCTCCAGGATCTAGGAAATGTATGTATATATCTTATATATAAGATTTTATTTAAAGTCGTTCAGTTATTTCTAAATATGATTTCAAGCACTATTGCACCCCAAGCGAATAAGGTACCGGGGAAAGCAGATACGATTACTGCTTGAGATAAAAATATTGTTAATTACTCGTTCAGCTATTTTGAAGGTGAGTGCTGAGTGCAGCAAAGACACGGAACACATACCTAATTTCGAATTTCTAAAAATAGTTTTTATATTTCTATAGTTTTTATGTTTTTATATTGATTCAGGAACCATAGGCTTCTCCTATAATAATTATGGCACTTTTATTTAATTTATATTTATAGTATTAGGATTGTAGGTTTCTACGCAAATAAACCAGTAAAGTGTTATTACTTCTATAACGCACCGAAATAACATCAGATTACCCGAAAAAGTTGTCGGTACGGTTAGAGCAAATATTCGCATTGAAATGTGTGGAAACTACTTTGTTTAGCACTCAGTAAGCCGCCCACAGAGCACAATAACAACCATTTATTTGCACGTACTTTTCCAAATAAAATAAAGCTGTTGACTGACTGTTTGGGAAATTTAGGCTACCTATGAACTTGCAACTGCTGATATTTTTTTAGTCTACTTTCTGTTGTAAATAGAGCTTGTTGATTTTTTACGTATAGGCAAAACGCCTTAACGTTATGTTTCGAAAATCCTAACCTGATGCTTTTTACATGTATTTAGCTTACAAATTTCCACTACGATTATGATTGATATAAAATAAATATATTAAAAAATCTAGTCTGTAAAACAAAACCTTCGTTTTCTTAAACAAAAGATTGAAATACTTAGACAATTCACAGATCTGAGAGACTACCTTACTAATTTTACTAGTGGCTGTGTAAGCCACAGCCAGCCCTTACTAATTGAGTTGGCGACTGAAGTATGTTTCTTAACCCCCTTATCTCAGGCGAAAATACCCAAAACCTAAATGGACCAATATTATCGAATCTAGTCGCAAAATTCCATAAGAATCAGCTGAGAAATGCAACCTGTAGAGGAGAACCCCGTGGGGTGCCGGGTTATAATTTCACCTCCCCATATCATCCCATGGGTGTCGTAAGAGGCGACTAAGGGAAAAATACTGTAAGGTGCTCCTTCTAAGGAACTGCGATCCCCAAGACGCCAATTGTGGGGATTATGGCAAATACCCCCTTAATAGGGGAGGCTGTTTCCGGACGTTTTGGACGATCCGGCTGTTACAGTACAGTTCAGAGGAGAACGACCAGAAATCCGGACAGATATAGGAAAGCATTTTGTTCGAAGCTAAAACGGAGACGCTTCGTTCGCACTTGCTCGGTCAAAGATACGAATAAACTATGTATTACTATTGGTAAACTGTCCATAATCTGTACCGTCTGGTAGCTATGCACTATGTAGCTATGTACTATTAGCTATTTACTATGTAACTATGTACTATGTAGCTATGTATGTCCGTAGTGAGGGCGAGTACACTAATTTAATTGAATCTATCCAGTATCAACTAAAGCCATTGAAGTTTTTAAGGTGACAGAAAATCCGCTCTCAAGTCACGAAACTAATGGCATAGGTTTTAAGATGTAGCTATCTCACTCAAGTTTCATCCTAGAACTTAGCGCTCTCAACTTCAAAGTTTACGAGATGCGAAATCTGTGTAAAGAGAGATATTGGGGCAGTAGGACGGTAAACTTTATCAAGCGTTGATGCAATTTTATGTGATGAGTAAGTCTTTTAACCTCAATATGTTGGTTATATAATCCATATGCGTTTAGTATTACTATAAAGTTGATTAATTTGGGCAAAGTGTTTTGAAGCGCTCGTAGCGTACTTTGCTTAGCCGGTCTTAACCGATCAGCTAAGTTAAGCTGCGGTCGTGAGTTGGATGGGTGACCGCCAGTGGCATTACTACTGAGCGCTTCCGTGCTTCGGAGGGCTCGTTAAGCCGTCGGTTGTTGTATTAGGATGGCAGTCATTGTTACATGGTGGTAGCGAGTTTTAAAAGTGCCCGTTGGCTAGCGACCACCCTCAAGTAGAAAATCTGTCGCCAATCACCTAACGGTATGTTCTGGCAGCTGTCCTTGAGAGCCAGTAATTCTAGGTTAGCCTGAACAACAACTTCGACCACATCATCACTTATCATTAGTTGAGATAGTGGTCAAGGGCTAGTTTATCAGCATTAGAAAAAAGTGCTTAAAATTAGAAGTGTCAAGGACGTGTCAAATTAAGGGTTTTAGAAACGTTTACTTTTTATGATACTTTTTATGATTGCGTGAAGAATATTTTAGCTATAGGGTAGCTTTTGATCACTATCTCACCTGATGGTAAGTGATGATGCGGTTGAAGCAAAATTTTATATATAAATATCAACTGGTGCAAGACAATTTTGCATAACTAGTGGAGACAAATTGAGATTCGACAAAAGACCGTAGATGGAAAAGCAAATTTACCAAATGGTAGGTCTCATAAACAATATGCTAGCGGCTACCACCGCAGTGCCCGATATTTTGCCGCCAAGTAGCAGTGTGAAAGCATTGTTGTTTAGGTTGACTGGCGCTGTAGCAAGCGAAATTACTGGGCAAATGAGACTTTGGTACTAGCGTCTTTGTGTGACGAGTGCAGTGCAACAGAGAACGTGTTTAAAGCTGCTCAGTGGCCCTCCAACTGTTTTTTTAACAAATGTGCCTCTTGCCATTAGACGCATGACTTGTTCATAACGTCAGATCAGATAATAATATAAATAAATGTGATAAAAAAGACAACCTTACAATTAAAGCATCAAACAATAAATTCTAAATATTTGTACAAACAAATTGGTTCGCGTAAGCTTTTTAAATGTGTTAAATAAATATTTGTTAGAACTTTAGTGGAACGAATCGGCTAGCTTTTATTTATGTACAAATATTAATTAACATTCTATCAAGAGGCAAGGAAGGATAATATATAGGGAAATATTTTCTAATAAGTAGAATAGCGTTAACAACGGACACGATATTAAGCTTAGTGCTTATCTATACAAGCATCAATTTACTTTCTTATAGTTACTTATTGTCAATTATATTTAAATTCTGTGGGTGTCGTAAGGGGCGACTAAGGGAAAAGTGCGCCAAATGAGCGGCATGCCCTCATTTGGATGTGAGCAGGTGTTGTGTGCTTTTGACGCACAACAGGGCTGTACTATCTTAGTGCACTGCCAGGGCTTCATACAATATTTTCTTGTGTTTTTGTCTTATGTGTTGTAAGCGTAAGCAAATTGTTCGTAATATGTTCATGTGTTTCGTCCAGCGTATTAGAAAAAACATTTTGTATGACTCTGAAACTGTGTCCGGTGAATGGCAATAAGCTCGCCCCCCTAGTACATGGGACCAAAACCTTATTGGCGAAAGTAGGTGTTTACACAATTCTGCCTACCCCTTCGGGGAATACAGGCGTGATTATATGTATGTATTATTTAAATATATTTATATAATCTCATTTGGTAATATTCTAATTATGAAACGAAATACAGACTTTTATTGGCATATTTTATTTACATACTTCTTTAAGAAAATTAAAAAATAAAATTTAAGCATAACATACATATTCTCCTTACAAAACAATGCTTTAAAACATTTTTTTAATTATTAAAGTACAATGTGTCCCGACCAAGGAGGTTTCAATTCAATTTAAGTACACATTATCTGTGGTGAGCACGCTGCGCACGCAACGCGCTGGTTTTAATATTGCTTTTTATTTAATGTAGCTACCGATAGCCATGAAATTAAATAAATTAGTGTATGCAACTGCATATAATTAGGTATTAAAACACTCGAGTAAACTACACTCGTGTTTTAATACCCTCTATTATATGACAGTTGCATAAACTACTATTAAATCATCAGTCGTCTCATTGTTGTAGCCCATCCATAAACACCTCAATCTCAAATTGAGTGTTTTTTTTTATATCGAAGTGAAAGGATAAGAGGTTAGGGACGTGACATTTAGTTGCCATGCACTGGCCGTTTCCTGTACAAGTCTCATAGCCGTAGAAACCGCAAAGCTTATGCTTTTTTTTTATGCCTGATAGGTTAGCCTTTGACCACTATCTCACCTGATGGTAAGTGATGATGTGGTCGAAGATGTTGTACAGGCTAACCTAGAATTACTGGCTCTCAAGGACAGCTGCCGGAACACACCGTTAGGTGCTTGGCGACAGATTTTCAACTTGAGGGTGGTAGCTAGCCATGCGGGCATTCGCAAAGTGCCCTACCACCATGCTGTAACGACTGCCATCCTAAGACAACAACCGGGACCGACGGCTTAACATGCCCTCCGAAGCACGGAAGCGCTCAGTAGTAATGTCACCAGCGGTCACCCATCCAACTCCTGACCGCGGCGGACGTTCCTTAACTTTGCTGATCGATTCAGAATGGCCAAGCAAACTTCGCTACGAGCGCTTCAAAACTATTTTTTCGCTGTTTATTGGTGAATTGCCCCGGGTCAAATAGTGACATGTCAAACATTAATTCGTGAAAAAGGAAATTGATAATTTTAAATTTGCTATTTTTGTGGTCGTCTGACGTTCCCTACTGGTAGTTCAGTGCGGATCGATACAAGAATAAATCATTATACCTCAAAAGTTTTTCAATAGGGTTAATGTTTTGAAGCAATCGTAGCGAAGTTTGCTTAGCCGTTCTTAACCGATCAGCTAAGTTAAGCAACGTTCGCCGCGATCATGACTTGGATAAGTTACCGCTTTACTACTGAGACCTTCCGTGCTACGTTAAGCCGTCGGTCAAGTAGAAAATCTGTGGCAAAGCACCTAACGGCATGTTCCGGCAGCTGTCATTGAGAGCCAGTAATTCTAGGTTAGCCTGGAAACTATCTTCAACCATATCATCTTACTATTAGGTGAGATAGTGGTCAAAGACTAGCCTACCAGCCATAAAAAAACATTAAGTGAAAAAGGATATTAGTTATTTTAATTTTGTTCTTTTTGTGGTTGTCTGACGTACCTTAATGATAAGTCAGAGCGGATCGACACAAGAATAAATCATAATTCCTCAAAAGTTCGTAAATATTTTCTCAGAATGGTTAATCTAACAAATAATAAAATATCTCTCAAAATTCTCACTACGAGGGACGCGTTCCAATACTTTTAGTTAGGCAGAAAGTTCAGGATTTAATACCCCGTTAGCAGAATCCATGGAGAGCACATTTTAATTTAAAATTATGATAATCCTTTTTACTTTAAACGAGATAGGTATTGGAAGTTCACGATCATTGATATATGACTCAGTTAGGCACTTAAAATATTCCATAAACTTCATTTAGATAGAGAGAAATGAGTCGGCGAGCTAATATCATTGTATCAAGTAACTGAAAGAAGTATAGCATAAAAATTGGAGTACGATTAGGGTTTGCACCTGCGATCGACCTTTTCTTTGTTCTGGTACATGTTCTTCCGATTTGAGCTATCATGATCACGAGTTTAAATCTGTATTCACGGTCATTGATAATGTAATCTTAAGATAAACACTCATGATACCAGCCCCGCTGTGACACAGCCCATGACTTGCCTTTCAAATTAGTACTGCATGAGGGGAACTTATCCATGGAGATCAATTTGACCATTGCTATATATTTATTTTTTTATGCTATCGTGATGGAACAAGCACGAGGTCCGATGTTAAGTGATAACCTCTGCCTATAACAGATGCAGTTCGTCAAAAGTGGTAAAATGCACTTCGCCCATCACCCTGGGACTTCAAGATGTTAAGACTGATGTGCCTGTAATATCACCGGCACCCATACCCTTTAAACCGGAACATAGTAATGTGAACATTGCTTGGCGATAGAAATATGTACGGTGGCAGGACTTCTCAGGTCGAACTCGAACGAGGTCTACTGGTACATCACCAACCTATCTTTCACTAAGATAGTTCTCTGCGTGTTTTCACATGTCATAGTTTCTCGTAGCCAAGTTTGCTTAGCCATTCTGAATCGATCAGCAAAGTTAAGCAACGTCCGCCGTGGTCATGACTTGGATGGGTGACCGCTGGTGACATTACTACTGAGCGCTTCCGTGCTTCGGAGGGCACGTTAAGCCGTCGGTCCCGGTTGTTGTCTTAAGATAGCAGTCGTTACAGCATGGTGGTAGGGCACTTTGCAAATGCCCGCCTGGCTAGCTACCACCCTCAAGTTGAAAATCTGTCGCCAAGCACCTAATGGTGTGTTCCGGCAGCTGTCCTTGAGAGCCAGTAACTCTAGGTTAGTCTGAACAACATCCTCGACCACATCATCACTTACCATCAGGTGAGATAGTGGTCAAAGGCTAACCTATCAGGCATAAAAAAATAAAAAAAAAGTTAACGGCTACGAACTTTGTTAGTTCAAAAAGCGCGAAAATTAGACAAAAATATAAATAAAAAAAACATTGTACATGGATGCGGTTGTCCGATGATAAAATTTTCAACACTTAGGGCCTGTTTCAGAATGTTCGAGTAAGTTCCGGTTATACTTTCCAGAACATAATTAATAAATAAAACACTATCTTTGCGTTTCACAGTCATGGATTTAGCCTATTCATCGGTTAAAGCTTGAAACGCGCTGTATGTTAACTGTCATTTTTATCATTGAGTTATTTTATGTGTTGGTTAGTAACCCGAAACTTTATTAGGACATTCTGAAACGGGGCCTTATACATTTGTTAAGGGTATAATTGGTCACATTTAAGCGTCAGTTAGATGTTAAATTTCGTTATCGTTGCGAAGGAGTTCTTAAAAGTAAACTTAAAAGCTGCATTTTTTTTTTTTTATTCCTTTCTTTATATATCAAGCATATTTTATTTTGAAAATTCTCGTGAGCATGAGATATATTAATGTTTTAAATAACCGGCTGTACTCACGCGTATTGGTCGAGATTATCGATCTAGGTTTCGGGTTCCGATTCATTATTGAAGCATTAATTTATCAAGCAATTATGAAAATACCCTCAGACCGGTTTTTTTTCCAACATTTCTTAGGATAGCATATATTTTTCAGAATCCAAACAGTGGTCGTTTGAACAAGAGTTCACCATCAAAGTGACCAAAATCAGGGAATTTAAGTAATTTATAGGCAACATAAATTGATCAAATGTTTGCAGTTAGCTTTATACATAAGCTTATTGGCTAATTGGGTGTTAATGATATTTGTCACCAGTAATAACAGTAAGAAAGTAAGGGTTATTAATTATGGTTACAACAAAGTAAACAATATTACTGCTCGATTGCTGATTAAATAGACAGCAATTTTTACCAATAGTAGTTAAATAAGTAGGCAAATACCCCTTAATAGAGGAGGCTGTGTTCAGCAGTGGACGATCCGGCTGATGCAGTACTGTTAAATAGGTGGCATTTAACTGTACTGCATGGTGCGTGGTTATTGCATGGTTGTAGGGCATTTTGCGAATGTCCGCCTGGCTAGCTACCACCCTCAAGTAGAAAATCTGTCGCCAAGCACCTAACGGTGTGTTCCGGCAGCTGTCCTTGAGAGCGTGAGTAATTCTCTAGGTTAGCCTGAACAACACCTTCGACCACATCATCACTTACCATCAGGTGAGATAGTGGTCAAAGGCTAATCTATCATGCATAAAAGAAAAACTATCAGTAATGCACTGGTGACTTTTATGTTGGTTATATTATGGTGGTGAATTTGTTAGTATTTCGTCCGACATTACAATTTGTGGTAAATTGAGAAGAATAATAATATATTTAAAAAAAACATAACATAACATTTACTTGACAGAAGCAGTGTGAAGGGTTTCGAGACATGGAATCTTTCTTTTCGATTGTCGACAATTTGAATATTAGCGTTAGACTAGCCTCCAAATCTACACCCCCTGGCGGGTTTTTTTTGTGGTATAGGAGGGCAAACGAGCAGGCGGCTTACCTGGTGATAAGTGATCACCGTCGCCCATAAACATCCGCAACACCAGAGGTCTCGAGGATGCGTTGACGGCCTTTAAGGAGAGAAAGTGCTCTGTTCTTGAAGGCTGACAAGTCGTATCTGTTTGAAAATACTTCACCAGGCAGCTTGTTGTGCTACTTCAAAATTACACATAATTATGAGTATTGTAACATCATAACAGTCATTGTAACAATAATGAACCTCTGAGGTAATGTAATTTTTTTTCATTTCTTTTCAAGGTCTCAAGGAGTTTTGATAACTTTTATGTTATTCTTGTGCTTCTCTTGTTATTATTCTCCACTTGTCTCAATAATAGCTTTAAATACTCCAAGTCTAAACTCAATTAGCAATTAATTCTGATCGACTAACAAATTGCATTTTCGTTGAGCCATGAAGAATTTAGTCTGAGTGAGACTACAAAGTCAATTTGAAGTACATTTAGTATAAATAAACATTTAGTAATGTAAGCAATTTAAAAATTTAATATATGTCTGCTAGTCTGCCAGTCTACTTTTTAACCGATTTCAAAAAAGGGGAAGGTTCTCAAATGCATTGTATTTTTTTGTTTTTTACTTCATAACTTCACAGGGTTTTGATGATTTTTTTAAATTCGATAGTTGGTGCTTGTCATTAGTTACATTTAAATTTGATTGAGATCTGACGAGTTGTATTTGAGTTATCCCTAATAAGCTGTATTTTATGATTAACGTCGGTTTTTTAAGATATTGCATAGCTTCTATCGCGGGCCTTGAGCGTGGAGACCGAATCCAGAAATTCCGTTACGAAAATAACCTAACACCCCCACTCCGACCGGCACAGCGGTGATACTATATTTGATCAGCGCCTCTACAGTGCGTAAAAGGAACTAAATTTTGCCAGAAAAAAGGTTTTGACAACTAACGTGTCGAGATTTATAATTGCATAAGTTGATAAAAAATGCTATGTATATATAATAGCTTTATCGCGGCAGTCTCCGAGTGCCACACGTCTTTTTTTTTGTTAAATTTTTAATTATTTGTTTAATTCAGGCTGTTATTGTGGAACTGACCAAAAATAAATATAACATGGAAATAACTACACATCCTAGGTTAAGCCTGTTAACACCTTCGACCACATCATCACTTACCATCACGTGAGATTGTGGTCAAAGGCTTACCTACAACCAATAAAAAAAAAAAAAACTGTACTGCCGTGGTAAAGCTATTACATAGCATTTTTTATCAACTTATGCAATTATAAATCTCGACGCGTTAGTTGTCAAAACCTTTTTTTCTGCCAAAATTTAGTTCCTCTTACGCACGTTCCTTTTTTTTGTAAGAAAATTATACAATACAGCTTTGAGACAATGTTAATATGGGACTAAGACATGTTGAAAGACAACCTTATAAATATTTTGAGCAATAATACAATGTGCAATAATGATACAACAAGTTTAGTGTATTTATGAAGCGCTCTTAGCGAAGTTGGCTTTGCTGTTCTTAATCGATCAGCAAAGTTAAGCAACGTCCGCCGCGGCCAGGAGTTGGATGGGTGACCGCTAGTGACATTACTACTGAGCGCTTCCGTGCTTCGGAGGGCACGTTAAGCCGTCGGTCCCGGTTGTCGTCTTACGATGGCAGTCGTTACAGCATGGTGGTAGGGCATTTTGCAAATGCCCGCCTGGCTAGATACCAAATTAAAAAAAATTTAAACTGTAAATTGTAATAGGTATAATTTTAGTAAACTTTACTACGTCCATCAAATTTACGCGATGATTATTAATTTGATTCGCGGGGGTCATATACAAGATCTTGGAACATATATAAAGCTATATATGAGGTCAATTTACATGTATAATCAAATGTCAAATACATAGTTGTTTTTAGAAAGCTTTTAACCATTATCTCACCTGTTGCTAAGAGTAAATATTGTAAGCAGGATATACCTCTAGAACTGCCTCGCAAAGCTGCTGCAACACGCCGTTAGGTGCTTGGTGATGCATTTTTCTCCATGTGTGTGGTAGCTAATAAGATGAGCATTCGCAAAATGCTTGACCCAGCCCGCAAGCCCAGCGTCAGTCGATGATTCTTTGCTTTTGAACTATCATTGCACTAAAACTAATAACTCCCCTTCCTTGCGTCGTTATCCTCAAAGCTGAGAGTTGATACCCTGCAGAAATCACCTTTTTTTTGACAATTTGTCGCCACATGTTCCTGTCTTTGGCGATGGGAATGGCGCCATGAACACTGTTGTCAAGGGTAGTGTGGATTTGGTCTGACCATCACATGGGACTGCGACCTCTTGGGCGTTTCCCTTCTCTCTTTCCAGTGACAATTACTTTCTCTAGGTTGTAGTTACTCTTTCTAGAACTAATTACTAACATGTTTTTCCTATAACCAAAGATGGAAATAGGTTCGACCAGCAAGTGAGATTGAATCTCTCAGTCACAGGTTGCCGATCATGCTGTTGACGAAAAAAAATTAAATTCTTTACCTGTGACGCTGAAAGACTAATCAAAACGATCTTTAGAAGAAACAAATGAAACATAATGTCCATATTTCAAACTAAACTAGTAGGTATACTTACTCGTATTATTATTTTATTAATAAAAGGCTAGAAAAAAAATGCAAGTAACTATTGTGGATATCATTTCGAAACGGTTTTTTCAATACCAAACCATTTTCGAAGCGACTCTATAAATTGCATCCATCTATTCAAAAAGAGATTTAATAACACTATTCCGCATCCATTTGGACAAAATAAACTGTCGATGTAAGTTACTGCGCTGTAGTTTTCTTTGTTTAACGCGAACAAAAACATTTTTACTGACTACTAGTATTGTATGAAGATATTCAGATGCACTAATGATGCAAATATTTGTTTAATGAAAATGGATGGATCAACTGCTGTAGAATCCTGTAGCATCGGCAATTTTCCCCGTTTTGTTTGTGCAAGCCTGACCCAATTTCAACCAATTTGAAAGGCCAATTCGACCTGTATTCCTTCTGATTGTATTTGGCTACCGTTGAAATAAAGCTGATTCGACAGGTTACAGAGAAGGTATAGCTTATCGACAGAGTCAAGCGTTCGACTGGCTCTTAATTAACGCTTTATATTGATCGCATCGCTACGTTCGCTACAAAGTAAAATCATTTATAGATAAATGATGCATCGTATGTATTGCATAGGTATTTGGCATGACCAGACTGGAATTATGCTCAAAAGTGATTATCAGTTTGAGATTTGATTGAAATAGGTATATCCTATCTTGTCCTCCATACTATAAATAGTTTGTAGGGATTTATTTTTAACCGGCGGTATTCCTTATTTAGACAAAATACTACAAACTATATACAACACTCCCGCTACTACAATAAAAGCATTTAGACATACTATAAGCCATAGCAGATTCATAGGCAGTCTAAATGCTCCAGCCCACTCCCAGTTGGCAGCGTGCCCAGCATGCTGGCAGCATTGCCCCGTTGAATTGCAATGCTTATTCGTTGAGCCAAATATGTGCCAGCATTTTGATCACGCGTCGCATCAACCAAGCGCTCAGATAAGTCCGCCGAAGTAGCCGCAGCGCAAGTCTTCACGTTGGTGTCAGAAAGATGTGACGGCGCTAAAGTGTCTACGCAAGTAGCGTCCCACACTAAGAGCCGTTCTAACTTCCACGGAATCAGAGTAGTGCCGTCAGGTCTTTTACCATCCTCCTCTCAGTACAGGTCACTGAAATTATCAGTTACCCGAGAAATATCCTGAACAGAAAGAGGAGTTGACCTCACTGTGTTGTTTTCACGACCCTTAACCTCTGTATATTTTGTACCAGGTCAGCTGCAAGGATCAGGGTACGGCGAGCAAGCGTCGCCTCCCCCCGAGTTCCTGTCACCTCTGGAGAACCTCACGGTGGCGCAAGGCAGAGATGTTCACTTCACCTGTACTGTCAACCGTCTTGGTGGCTATAGGGTTAGTATTACCATTAAAGTTTTAGCAGCTAAGCAAACTATCTATGCAATGATTTAAATTATTGGATTGCGTCAATATAAAAATTTTTCAGGTCCGTATTAATGAATCGATTCTGTTCACGGTTTCAAACCAATTTCAGCGGATAAGCTCTGCAGCAGCGATCAGTTTCTTTTTTATACCGTCGATGGTTAGTAAACAACAGTATCTGACATAATGTCGCTCTCAAGAATCAGTATCTCAAGACGAAGTGGTCTTTAAAAATTTCGGACTCGGGGTGCACGCCGATTAGACTTCATTTCAATACTCAATACTCATATAAAAATGAGCTTTTTAAAAACGGGAAAAATCTATCATGTACCTTATCAAATATTTGCTGCATAATAATTTTTAAACGATTTACAATATAGGCACAAACGTGGATAAAGCGATTTTTAGAGCTGCATTCATGTTACTTTTCTGCCGAGAGAAATATATGGAATTGTGTTTCCAGATGAGGCATAGTAATTACCATATCCTTAAGAATAATATATATTTTATTGATACCTAAGGGGTACACTCTTTAAAAATAATGTACAAAATTTGCCTTACTTCAACTTAAGACCCATCTCAAAACTACAAATGAGACTGTACAATTTTTGTCTCAGGTTTGGTTTGTGGTAACAGTTGATATCGAGGTCTCTAATATTATAGTGACATTGGTTTATAAATAAGGTTCAATACCCTAAGAGGTCTCTTAAGAGCAGAACCAAAACAATGGATTCATATTTACTCAGTGCCTATATAACTCCAGACTAATAAACTACATATATAAAAGCAGACTACTAAAACTACATATATACACAATACTAAAGCTATTACAATAAAAGCATTTAGACTACCTATAAGTCACATATAAGTTTATACATATTTATATTTGAAATATAAATATGTATTATATGTATGTGTGATATAAAATATAAATGAAACATAATAAATTAATGTGACTGTAAATAAAATAAAACATATAAAAAAAATATAGAAAAAAGCTGAGATCGGTTTATTAATACGGACCTAAATCAAATGATAAGTTGATCGTCTTTGTGGGTCTAGTAATGTAAATTAATCTGCATCACAAGAATAGGGCAACTAATGAAATAAATTATTAAAAAAAATATCAAACATGTTAATCAATCAGTTTCCATATGGGGATTATGTAAAGCTTCGCTAGAATGTTAAATTTTTTACCTAAGCTTTATGTTAGTGTTGGTTATTCCAAAAATAAATTATGTTGGGGTATACAGGTGGCATGGATCAAATCTGACACGAAGACCATCCTGGCGATCCACACGCACATGGTCACCTTGAACTCTCGTCTATCGGTGACCCACAACGGTCACAACACGTGGAAGCTGTACATTAGCACCGTGGAGCCAAAGGATTCTGGCACCTACATGTGCCAGATCAACACTGACCCAATGATGAGCCAGGTGAGTTTGAAATAATCACTACATTATACCATATCTTTTATACTTATATTACCGTATACATATTTACATTACTATATATATATACGAAATTACATGATATCTGCGTTATTTAGCATTATGGTTCTTCTCAACAAGGTTGTTTCTATGATCTGAGGTTCTGCTGTTTCCTAATTTCAAACTGGGTGACTTCAAATGAAGTTTGAACCGATTTATTTTAAGTATGCATGCTCTTCTTACGACCGCATCATCACTGTCTGTCAGGTTTAGTTGGTCAAATGCTTTTTAATTATAAATCTATAAACGAACACTTCAAACATGGGAACCGTTCTCTAAGACCGCCTTAAGCCGAAAGGTCTAAAAGGTCTTCTGCACGTTCCTGCCAAATGATTAAATCAGTAACAGCTAGGCGAGACTAACATCACTAATTTAGAATGAAATAAAAATTATCGGAAATTCACATAAAGTTAATTATGCCTAACAATATAATTTAGTTATTATTAGTTTTTATAAGTTAGTTCAATGGCAAGATATGGAAGGAAAACATTACTTAATACTATGTTCGCACCAGTAATATGGAAAGTTCGAGTACAGTTTTAAAAAGAGAACGTAAGTAGTCGAAGTAGTCTCGTTGTTTGATACCTGCCAGAAAATAACTTTTTCCATCTGAAAGTAATAGGGACACAGTACGCCGGCGTACGCAAAAAAACAAATCTCAGTGTCTCTAATTAATGTAATTTACTCTGACTTGTCTTTTTATTATTTTAACAACGTTGTTATCATTAGTTCTTACGATATCTACCATTTAGTTGTAATTATAAGGTGAAGTGAGTTTCAAAAAGGCAAATTTTAGACATGATTTTTAGAAAAAGAGCAAGCCTTACTGATATGAGATGCAGTTCGCCACTTCTGACGAACTGTATCTGTGGTAGGCAGATGTGTGTGCTCATCACCAGTTGGGCCTCGTGCTTCTTACGTTCCGGTGCCGGTGAAATTATAGGAACATGATACTTAACAGCTTTATGACTCCGGGGGACATAGGCGAAGTGCAGTTCGCCACTTCTGACGAACTGTATCTGTGGTAGGCAGATGTGTGTGCTTATCACCAGTTGGGCCTCGTGCTTCTTACGTTCCGGTGCCGGTGAAATTATAGGAACATGATACTTAACAGCTTTATGACTCCGGGTGATAGGCGAAGTGCAGATCGCCACTTGTGACGAACTGTATAAATTGTAGGCAGAGGTTACCGCGTAGGTATCACCTCTTGCTTCTTACATCACGATAGGTAAATATCATTAATAAATACAACAAGTTTTGTTTAATGTCTTTGGTCCAGGTTTGTAGTGGACCAGAAAAAGTTTCCCGTATGCTCCGCGAAGGTTTTATAAGTAATCCACTTCAGTTACACACATTCTGTAGAAAAATCAACCGGCTAGCTATATCGGCTCAAAATATACGCGCCCGACTAACCTTCAAACCGCTCTGTTACATTGATGTGACGGTTAGGAAATAAAATGGGGGTGATGAAGATCAATTAGAAGCTTGTAACGGAATATAAACATAATATGAATTTAATAAAGTTTATTTTCAATGCTCACTACATGTGGCGGCTACAACCTTTTGTTTGTATAATTATTAATGAGATTGACCGATTTTAAAATATTCAACACAAATTTGTAAAGGTTATATTGTTCACATTTTGGAGATATAAATATTGATTCTCTGTAGTAGTTTTTTTTTGATAGCCCCCTTAATATAATGTTCATATAGCATTGTGAAGGTAAGGAAATATATTTCCTATGTTATATAGTCCATTGTTTATCTTAACACCATTGCGATTTGCACTTGTTTTCTATATTACAATATTGATTTCTAAATTTAATAAAGGGTCCCGTGTTCCACCTGCTTCTAGCAGAGTATTCGCCAATTAGTACAAATTACCAGGAAATAATGAAGAGATGTAAACCGGCATTGTAATAAAGTATCAGAGCAGTATCGTTTTTCACGTACAATATAATTACTCACCTTTTTAATATTTCTGGTCTCCTGGTACTCTATACTGTAAAATCATAAAAATAGGTAAATACAATGATACTTCAGAGAGTACTTTTAAGATCACCGCAGTAAGTGCTATGTATGAATGTGAGAAAACACTATTCAGCGGAGTTAAGGTCAGGAAAATTAATTCTTATCCAATAATGTCAGGAAATTTTCTTTCTAAGCGTCCACCAGGGTGACATAGCAGAGTGAAGGGTTTGTCGGCCGCCAAAATATACTACAATTTATAGATAGGATGGACTTAGAAATGCACGGATAGACAGCATATGCCCAGTTATACAGTTACGTTTCATTATAAAAATGCTTAAAATAAAACGTATTCTTGAATAACATACATATAAAATTTTATGAAAGAGCAAAGGCCAAAAATGTGTAAAAATAATAAAACCCGTAATACATAATTCATACCAATAAAAATTAATTGCAAGCAATCAGGGCATATCAATTATCCGAAATGAGATCGTAAACGCATGATTATACAGGCGCAATTGCATTGTCGTTTGATAGCAATATATCACGAATCGTTTACACAATTCGATGGCCATAACAGTTAATCATCTACATGTAGGTATATCTACATTTAATTATAGCATCAATGCTTATCAATAATGAACAGTAATTACAATCAGTTTCCGTCTCAGTGCGGGCGAGCTGTATCATTGTATGGTTAACTACGAATCTGCTTCGTGATGTTGATCGATAGATTGTTATTTTTAGTACAAATTAATCTTGATCTCTGTAAGTATCAATACCTATCATCTATATTTACATAGATGAAATAGATATTGATACAATAGATATTGATTACTAACTCAATTTTTTATTTAGCTCAACGAATAAGCATTGCAATTCAACGGGGCAGTGCCAGCATGCTGGGCACGCTGCCAACTGGGAGTGGGCCGGAGCATTTAGACTGCCTATATCTGTTATGACTTATAGGTTGTCTAACTGCTTTTATTGTAGTAGCTGTAGTGTTGTATATAGTTCGTAGTATTTTGTTTAATGAAGGCATACCGTCGGTTAAAAAAAGTTATAGTACAATCTTAAGAGATAAAAATATATGAGAATTCAAAGTGTACCTTTGTAATGTTTTTTTACTTACAGTCTTCAATACTTGCATAAGTTACTTGTATAATTCATGTGATCATTTCTAGTTGTTTTTAGTTACAACTAATGGTATAACCACGATTATGTGTGTATATGTGTCGCTTTGGGATCCTGGGTTTAATCCCAATGGCGGGCATGTTATTGGGATCTTCTGACAAATAAATTTTGAGTTCGGAGCCAATGGGCTCAACGCCTATTACACAGGATGTCCGACAACTGTGGGTACTTAGTCTATTTTGCCAACCTATTTGAATACGGGCGTAACCACATAAAAAAAAAAAATGTTATTGATGTGGTTAGCCCTAGGCTCACCTGTTATTAAGCGGTAACCTGAGCCTATATGTTACGAGCTGAGGGTTTGGGATAAATAATGCAATACTTTTTCGGCAAACTGACACCTTTATTCACCAGCTCTACATTCACTTAACACTATTCTTAAAACAACACTGAACACAGAACTGTTCGCACTTTACAGATCACTTCATCATCACATTAACGCAAAGCCCGACGCCCGCAACGAGCCCTAGCAACATAAGAAAATTAAACAATAGATAGAAATCGTTCTGGCTCAGTGGGACTGGCTATGGACTGCGGCGCAGCACATGTCCATGGTTCAAATCTCGCCGCGGGCTTGAACTTCACCCGCATGGTGGAAGGGCATTTTGCGAATGCCAGACTGGCTAGCGACTACCCTCAAGTAAAAAAAATCTGTCGCCAAGCAGCTAACAGTGTGTCCCGGCAGCTGTCTTGCTGAGAGCCCTTGAAATTAGAGGCATATGAGACTTAACAACTATGTCTCAAGGTGACGGGCGCAGTGCAATTCGTGACTTGTGAAGAAATGCATCTGTTATAGGCAGAGGATAGCATAACATCAGGTGGGCCTCGAGCTTGTTCCATCACAATAAAATAAAGATAAAAATTGTGTATGTTTTTAATAGGCACCATTTATGTATATTTTGTAACCGGCTAGTTACGAAAAATGGCGGTAGTTTGCCTGCGGGATATATTGGTCGTTCGGTTCAATATCGGCAACGTTGGACGGAAGCGTTGACTAATATTAAAATGTATGCCATCGATCGGGATAGCCAGCCTGCATCTGCACTAGGCGTCACGTGCCAAGCGTTTCACCAGGATAAATGATATCGGATGCCCTGTTTCCAATTTTAGTTTTGTCAGATACAGGGGAAGCCACTTCCAGCTTGTGTCACGGATATAAGAAAACAAACGCTGGGAAATTGTTTCTGTGTTACTTGAATGTTGGACCTAGAATATTTCATATTAATTTTCATTTATTTCATACAACATAGGTTATCAATGATGAGAATTAGGAGAAGTACAGCCATGTTTCGCCTTATCAGCATATGAAAAGTTCATCACAAAATTGACTAAATTATTACTTTAATAAAAATAATAATTAAAATTAACATATAAAATGTAATAATTAGGTTAGGATACGCCTATGTAATTTAAGTGTTTTCAGCAACTAATTATTACTAAAGAATATATGATCCTGAAAATCAAAAAACTGCCCCGCTTTACCGCCATGTTCAGAAGACCAATAAATTAGAGAACTGTTTAATATAAAAAAAAACCTCGATATACTCTTTCATACAATTTAAAAGGTAAAAATGTGTGTTCTTGGCAATTATTTACCTGACTGAGTTAATAATAATTTCTTCTATTACCGAGAGCGATCATTACGTTGGTGAGTGACATAAGGGGTCCAGTAAGAAGCACGCATCCATGAAAATTAAAATAAAACAACGTTATTAAAAACACGATATCACTTGTAAAGGTTTACGTCGATTGGCCCGCGTCGGCCTCAATGTACGCACGGCACGCAACGAATGAGTATGCTTTGTCTGAATTCCTGTACCACTGCGTTCAACATCCGTAACTCCCGCACTCTCGGATTTATGAACAAGAGACACTTAACAAGTATAAATTCATAAACAAATATTAAACCCGACTGTGGTTAAGCGTTTTATCGTTCCATTTAAATTATAACTGCTAGTTATATATATTTATGGAACGTTACTTAAAGCCCTTCATTTTGATACCCCACTCGATATTTTTACCCATATTATATCGTCTGAAATCCTCCAGTTTGTTTTTTACACTGTTTTATTTACTTCTTGTCACCTGCACTTTTAAGATGAATCTAATGTTATATCATACAGTCGTTTAGAAGTAATTGTGGAATAAAGAAACTCACATACATACATACATACTTGAACCCTGAAAACATAACAATCCGCTTTTGGGCAGTCGTGTAAAAAAAGGAACCAACTTCAAAAAGCAATATCATATTTTTAAATGACAGTATTCGTTTGGGAACCATGTTATTTGCTATACTAGGTGTTGTTCAAAATTTCAAGTATACGATTGTATTGGAACCCTTTGTAATGTTATTCTAATATAAGCGCCGGCACAATGCTAGGCGAGTTCAGTTGCAATAACCCATCATCGAGTGCATACGTACAAAGTTGTTTCCTTGCAAATCTAAAATCATCCTTATCTCAAGCGATACACTAGGGATAGTTATAATGTAACACAAGCGCTTCACAACCTTGCATGTAATTTTGTTTCCAAAACCAATACTCCCTAAAAGTACCCGAGTTGTCAGCACGTTCTAACAGTCAGGTGTCTGAAATGGGAAATTGTTACACGAACTAAACGCCAAGAACGGCATAACCTCATCACCGGAATGTCAACGGGAGAAAATTGTAGGGGGCGCGCCTGACGGCCGTCACTCAGCCCCGATGTTTGCTACAAAGCGATATGTGAGAGGGAAGTGTTATTGTAGTCGTTGTATCAAGTATCGATTAGTTTCTGTTGATGTGTTTACTTGCCTACTTCGTTATATATATAAACTACATTAATTTGTTTCGAGTGATATTTCAGTTGGAATGAAACGCAATCAGTTTTTTAAAGGGACGGAGGACGCTCTTGGCACACATACTACATTTAGTCAATCGTTTATTGCGGAATTATTTGGTTTACATAAAGATCTTAAATAAACACAATGTTATAGGCATCACATAATTACCCTATTTAGGTGAAGCAATGTTAATGAGGGGTGGGCCGGTATATTTCTAATATGTACTACTTTTATTCATAGGTTTTTGTTTTTTTTTCAAACGTATACTTATTCATTTTTTTTTCTTTTAATCCTACTTGTAATTTATTAAATATTTTAATGGCCATTGAATTTGGACTGGTTATGCATTTTTATTATAGATTTCGTGATTTCTAAATTGTGTTCAAGTTGTGTTGGGTACCTACGTGGCATATCAGCTTCCTTTTTAAAAATGTAGGGGTATTTTTTGACTAAAGTTTCTAATAGGTATACGGACAAAGAGTAAAATATTTGTATTTTATTAAAAAATGGTAACGATAATCCTGGTAATGTTGATTTAAAGTTCTTGACTGTAATCAAAACGAACAGACATTTATTTTCTATTATGGTTTGTGCTATGCTCAACCCTAATGGAGCAAGGCTCACTTTGCTCCTGGCCGTACTATTTAATTATGTTATTGTTAGATTTTCCGCTTCACCTAATGTTGAAATTATGAAAAACGTTATAAACATAAATAGATGCTGGCCTGAAAAGGGTAACTTGGCTCGAGCCACAGATTAAATAATAGTTACTAAGCACGAGCGACGTTTTGTACACAACGATTTCAAGGAACTTATTATTGTACTCGGCCATAAATTACCAATCGATTAAATGTAGATAGATAGATAGATAGAAAACTCTTTATTGTTACAACACTGATGAAATATAAAAGTTTACAAATTAAATAATAATAACATAGTGTTACAATGGGCGGCCTTATCACTAAAAGTGATCTCTACCAGGCAACCTTAGGATGGAGTTAAACGAACAAAAAAATTAAATGTAGTGTGATAGGATGGTGCGTGATGGACCTGGTACGAAGATCTCAGTAAGCATTTATTTAAGATTTGAGGAGAGGTCTAGATATATGAATATATGACATGAGAATGAAATCTTTGTTGTGTAAAAAATTACTGATATCGAAATATCAATCGTTTATATCTCAGAAACTATAAGAGATAAGTTGGAATAGTTTCTACTAGAACTAGATGTATGAGCAACAGTAACGCCACTGGTTAACGTAATTTTTGTAGCGCTCGTAGCGAAGTTTGCTTAGCCATTCTGAACCGATCAGCAAAGCTAACAACGAAAATGTGTTCTCTAATTCCATTTATTATTGAGCTTATACGAGAGCCTGTTCAATTATATTTAACCTTCCAAATCATTACGGAATAGATCTATTCCAGCTGTCTGATTTGAAAACAACAATAACACTTAAATAAAAAAATAAAATAAAAAAATTTGTATACAAAAAATAATACTAAATAACCATAAAATTTTAATTTTTATATATTTTAAAATGAAGGGGGTAAAATGCGGGCGAAAATTGACCTAAGGTATCCAAAAATTCTGTTATCATAAGATGAGGTAGAAAAAAACTTAACATGTAGGAGCTTATTGCGTTTATATGCTTACTAGCTTTCCGGGCGCGGCTCCGCCCGCGCGTATGTCGGTTATCGCGCGAAAACATTAACCTCTTTTTGCGCAGTCGGATAAAAACTATCCTATGTTTTTTCCCGGGTCTCAAACTATCTCCATATCAAATTTCATTCAAATCGGTCCAGCAGTTTTGGCGTGAAAGCGTAACAGACAGACAGACAGACAGACAGAGTTACTTTCGCATTTATAATATTAATACTGATGAGCGCCTACAAAGCGATGCCACTTGTGTTTAAAATTTTGCTTTTCGTTTATAATTGTTGTTGTTATTTACTCAATTTTGTAAAATGATATGATTGTTATAAAAAGCAAGTACCAAAAACAAATATGTTTTAATCACATCGCATGCCTCTGTTTAAATAATGGAACGATATGTCAAACTTGTAATATTGAACGCGCGAATTTATTATTTGTACCCCGTTTGACCTCAGTATACAGAGTCAGCTTTATCGTAGACATGCTTTATACAGCACATATAATCATCTCACCTTGTGAACCCAACAAGCCTCGGTGCATATTATGTTCAAAGCATTTGTTTACGTAAATACGTATATTAAGCTCTGTGAGGTAAACGTTTGTGGTTGCAGACGACACTCGCTGGTGGAATTTCGTCAAGTCGTGCATGGAATGCAAGCCTGTCAAAGAACAATTGTGAGGTGGGAGGGTAGCTACGTAGTTAAATGCTACGCAGTGTGCGTAGCGTTAAGAGGCCTTTTACATTTTTATCCCTCTCACTCGCACTTTTAAAGATAATTTCAAATAGAAACAATTTGATCATGATTTTTTAAAATGTGTTCTGACATATGTATTTTTATTTTGTAACATGTTGATTCCAATTAGAATTAGAGATCCAAAAGTTTAAATTACTAAATTACGCGTTTTGGATCCCCGATTACAGATATCATCATGAAAATTAGTCGAGAACATCTACAGTCGCATGCAGCGAAATAATGTCAGACTAAATTTTAAAAAATCATTACCATATTGTTGCTATTTGAAATTATGTCTAGAAGTACGAGTGAGAGTACTGCAAAATGTAAAAGGCCTCTTAACGCACAGCTTATATACTATATAGATAGGAATTTACAGTTTTAGTATTAAGCCCTCTTTATAACCGACTTCCAAAAAAGGAGGACGTTTTTTTTTTTTTTTTAGGGAGGACATAGATGCTGGCTACCGCCTGTGCGGTCGTCCAGCTCCACCGGGTTTTGGGCGAGGGCCTGGCCCTACAATAGCCCGGGAGGGAGAAGTGCCGAAGGCACTTCTCCCGAGACGGGCGTAGAAGGCGAAAAGCGCTTTCTACCTCCGTCTCCTGCGGACGCCGAAAACGTACCGCTACTATAGGAGGGGTTGACAGCGAGCTCAAGGGCACCACTGTGGTTCGGACCTCGGCTTGTCTCGCTGTCGAGAGACATGGGGGGGATCGGAGCAAAATGCCTCTGTGCAACTGCAGTGTTGCACAATTGGGCCCTACTGAATAATACTCTTTGACTATTTGGAGAGCAATTTATCGTGACCTTGTTTTTGCCTCGAGCTCGCCGGCGAGCTCGGTGTTTGATTGTGTGACCTCTGATTACCTCACACCTGGGGATTTTACCTCGACGACTTGCGGATAACGCTAAAGCTGCCAACGTAATGGCTGCGATGGGGTCATCCGGGTCGTCTAATACCTGCCGTGGTCGGCGACGGGGGGGTTTGAAAAATGGGATAGAAGAGGCAGTCGAGTAGTTCGATGCCTGGACAACCAATGGGTTCGGGTGGTGGGGCGCTCGATCAAAGTATCGGCGGGCGCAGTCCTTATTGAACTGCGCTAGAGAGGGAAGGTTTAAGTCGCAATGCAACTCGGTGTTCCGGATATACCACGGGGCGCCGGTTGCATTACGAAGAAAACGGTTTTGGATGACTTGAAGTTTATGAAGGTGGGCCTCACTAGCATGACTAAACACTACTGATGCGTAAGTCATGATGGGGCGGATGCAGGCAGTGTAAAGTGTCTTCTTATTACTAAGAGACATTTTACTCTCTTTGCGAAGTAGGGGACCAAGGCGACCCATTATGAAGGCCGCTCTGTTACGGACGGTTGTTATGTGATCGTTAAAGGTGAGATGACGATCAAGGGTGACTCCGAGGTATTTTGTTCTAGGAACCCAGGGAATGGGTTCGTCGAACAAAATAAGCGGTTTCGGGTAAGGGGAGCGTGTCTTCTCAGTAAAGCACATAGCTGTGCTTTTAGCTGGGTTGACCGCGATGCGCCATTTTCGGAACCAGTCACCGATCTCGGTGATGGCCCGTTGCATGACGAAATAGGACTGTCTGTTGATATGCCACCCAGTGGTGTAAATGGCGGTATCATCCGCATATTGGGCTAGGAATACTTTGGGCTGAGAGCGTGGGATGTCACTGGTATACAGTGCAAAGAGAATAGGTGATAGCACGGAGCCCTGAGGGACTCCGGCTCTGACTGGGTGGGGGGAGGAGAGGGTGCCTTCCACGCGATAGCGAAAGCTTCTGGCTTTAAGGAAGTCTTGTAGGATGAGCACAAGACGTTCTGGCACGCCAAATTGGTATAGCTTGTAAATCAAGCCATTGTGCCAGACTTTGTCAAAAGCTTTCGCTACGTCGAGGAAGACTGCTAGCGTTGTCTGGGGTTTGGGGTACTTGTTAAAGCCCTCAATGATGTGCTCCGTGAGGCGGTGCACCTGTTGGACGCATGAGTGTCCGGGTCTGAAGCCAAACTGCTCATCTGGGATAAGGTGGTGTTCCTTAGCATGGGACTGGAGACGGTTTGCAAGTAACCGCTCGTAAAGTTTGCCTAAGGCACTGAGGAGGCTGATGGGGCGGTAACTGGTGGGGTCAGATGAGCTTTTGCCTGGTTTGTGAATGCCAATGACATTTGCACATTTCCAGGTGTCTGGGAATAAGCAGTGGCTCATAGCAGCATTGAAGATGCTGACTAGGAGATGGATGAGAGGAGGAGAGAGGGTTTTAAGAACCCTGTTGGAGATGCCATCGGCACCGGGGGATTTGCGCGGTCGGAGGGCCTTGATCAGTCTCGCCACCTCAGCGTAAGTCGCTAAGGTGATTGGTGGGAGTTCAGAGGTGACCACAGAGCTTTTACGTTCGACTTCAGCATCCACCGAATCGAGGTGAGCTTGGTCAACGTGATCTACGTTAGGGGAACACTGAGCCTCTAGGCTATCAGCTAGGCACTCAGCTTTGTCTTCGTCAAAGAACGCTGGGACTAGTGGGACTGGTCTGTATAAGGGAGGCATGTCGTTGTAGTTACTTCCTTTCATACCTCGCGCCAAGTCCCAATAAGCCTGGTGGCTTGGCACGAGGTTTGAAAGTTTGTCACCCCATTGTTGATCACGCAACTCAGACATGCGACTTTGAACCATGCGTTCAAAGTGGCGTTTCTTAGTTTTGTTCTCTTTACTGGGGTAAGAGTCGTAATGTCGGGTCACTGCTTTACTTTCCGTCACTAATCGTCTCACATCCGCTGGAATGACAAGGCGCCGGTCGTCCGGCACCATGACCTCCTTTGCGGATGCACCTACTACGGTGGAGAGGTGATTAGTGAACGAATCGATCGCAAGGGTTACGTCATCTTTAGTCAGGATGTCGTCAGGGATCTTGTCAAGGTCCGGTGAACTGATAGCCTTTAGGGCATCGCCTACTTGCTTCCAGTTCACTATCGTCTTAGTGGGGCGGGGGAGGTCAGTCGTTGGGTCGGGACCTAGTCGCAGTATAATGGGTCGGTGGTCAGAGTGAAGCTCGTGAACCACTTCTATGGAGCGTAACCGGAGTGTTACGCCTCTGAATAGTGCCATGTCAAGCAAGTCAGATCGGTGGTCTTCCATATAAGGGTAGTGAGTGGGCTCAGTGGGCGCAATTATGTCAAAGTTAAGTTCTGCGATTAGGTTTTCAAGTGCAATACCTCTGGGATTGTTGACGTTACAATTCCATAGGATGTGCTTACTGTTGAAGTCGCCAATCAGAATGACGGCGCTTCCTAATGAGAATAGGGCTTCTAAGTCAGCTCGGACGATCGGCTTTTTGCAAGCTTGGTAACAGGATGCTATGACTATAGGTTGATGACCAGTCATAGCTAGGAGGCAACAAGATGCTTCCATATTAACAAGAGTCGGGGTAGGTAGGGGAATGCAGTGCAAGGACCTTTTGTAATAGATAAGAGTGCCTCCCCCACGGGAGTTCACTCTATCATCACGTACCGTTCTGTAATTGGCAAACCTAGGGTTCGCCTTCCCCGGTTTTAGAAAGGTTTCCTGCACGCATATGATATCGATAAGGTGGGTACAACAAAAGTCGTGGACGAGGTCACGTTGTCTGAAGAGGCCGTCAGCGTTAAATGACGCTAACGAAACTGAGTACGGTTTCGTGCGTTCGGTTGTACTACCCATAGTGGTTGTACTGGGGAGGGGCCTGGGGAACGAAGCGCTTAAGGGCGCTAAGTAAATTCGCGTGTTCCAATGTGTAATGGATCACGTCCGCTGGGGATTGAGCGTATTGCATCTTGTGGAATAGCTCTTGTACCTCATTGATGTCAACCGACATAGCCAGATCGCTGACTAGGTTGATTGCCTCTTGAAGAGAGGCAGCCATCAATGGCATAGGTGGAGCTTGTGGCCGGGAAGCGGCGCGGGGAGGCGCGCGAATGGTGTTGGCGACGGGTGCCGGGAGCGCGGGGCGAGCCGGGGCCGGTGCGCGGGCAGGGGCCGCGGCGCGGGCGGGTGCGGGTGCGGGCGCGGGTGCGGGCGCGCGGGCCGGGGCGCGGGCGGTAGCGACGGTCTTAACCATACTGGGTGGTTTAGACCATGCGTTACGGGCTGGGAGCGGCGCGGGTATTACCTGTGAGGCAGGTACTACCGTTAGTTTAGGGCTTACCCGTTGGTAACGGTCGTAAGAGGGACGGGTCGGCCTATGCCTTGCCACCCTGTGGTTCACTCGTGGTGCTTTAGGGCAACCACGGTAATTCGCGGTATGCCCTTGAGCACCGCATAGAACACAACTGGGTGGGTCCGGCGAATCCCGGGTGCGAGTGCACGCTGCTGTCGCGTGATCGCCTAGGCACTTAACGCACCTAGCGCGAGCGAAGCAGAAACGGGAGGCGTGCCCGTATAGTTGGCAGTTATGGCACTGCGAGGGACTTCCATTTTTGTATGGGGCTTGGACATCGAGTCCTGAGAGGCCACAGACCTTTTTTTAAATTAAAAATGGCCTTGCCCTCTGGTGTACGGTCTAGTACTACGAGTACTAGGTCATATGGACTGCGGTCCTTCCCGCTGTACATGCGGTGAACCGCATGCACAGGGAAGTCTTGTGCTTTAAGGTCGTCACATACCGCATCGGTATGTATCTCCTTAGGCACACCGCGAATCACAACGCGAAGGACTTTCTCCTCTTCGAGCGCATAAGTATGAAAACTTATGCTCTCTTTACGGAGGAGCTTTGTTAGCGCTCTGTGGTCGCTACTGGTGGGCACTTGGACTTTAATGCCCTGCTGCGTGGAGCGGGCATTAGTGTAATGGATCCCACGATCCGAAACTAAACGGGACAGCATGTCCCATTTGGTTTTGTCCTGAATGAACAGGGGTGGAGGCGGTTTTTCGCGGCGCGCGCTCGCGTCCTGAGGGGACGCGGCAGTAGTGGCCGGAGCGGAGGGAGGAGACGCGGGGCGCGGGGCGGGGGTCGGCTTCTTGCCGGAGGCGGGGGCCTTAGCGGGTGCCTTGGCGGGAGGGGCGGAAGTTGCGCAACTAGCGGCTTTAGGAGCACGCTTGCGTTTGCGGTCAACGACGGTATAGCCGTCGTTATCGGAGTCCGAGTCAGTGCGTAAGGCGCGACTCGGATCTACTTCCATCTCCGTTTCGGAGTCCGAAGTGGGCTCGACAACGGCGATGGAGGGACGGGTGCTCGCTGGCCTCCCGATCGGTGAGCGCGAGCGAGACCTCTCACGGGGAGGGGCTGCCACCGTGCGTCTATTGTCCGGGCCCGGGGCGGGCGAAAGCGGGCTGTCCTCTGAGAAGGACCGGGTCAGAGGAGGGACGTTGGCCTCCGGGATTGAAGTCCCGGAGGGAGCAATAAGAGTGTCCGTGAGGCGGGCACTCGCTTCCTCTTCTAGGAGTTGCATATGAGCAACATACAGATCGGGGTGGCGGAGGGCGAAGGTCTGAAGGACCTGCACCTCACCGTTAGAGGGACGGGACTGCATCCTGAGGGGAATACTCAGGACGCCCTATCAAGGGTTTGAATTCCCTCACACACCTTGTGAGCTCACTGTGTGAGAGGGAGTGTGTACCTAGGGTGTGCCCTAGTTGTGTACCCTCTCCGAGCTTTTTTCTCGGCGGAGAGGGGTGCTCCTAAGCGCTACTCCGGGGTTGACTAGGGGCGACCCCAAGGCCAGTAATCCCGGAGCCCAGCTTGCTTCGGCTGACCCGTGAAGCGGGAAAGGCCACGGTGCAAGGTTAAACCAAAACAACAACAGTGGCCGTTGTCACCGTAGGGTGTCACACTGCGACCGCAGCAAATGGCGGATTTGATCGTTCAGACGGGTTTGGCTGACGCTACCCCACGCCTGAACGACGTCGCTTAACAGCACAAAGTGTGTTGTTACGCGACTGTTACTATGTTGTGTCGGGTAGTGAAGTGGTGAAATGCGCACCGAAAAGTGCGGTCAAAACAAGACCACCAGCCCGATATGATGTTGTTCGTCCGAAACAAGGGACTTGGGTAGGTGGTAATGCCTGACGTCTTAGAGCGCCTCTGCGCGCCGGCACGGCGAGCTCGTAGCTCACGTTGCACGGCGGTCGGTGGCTGCTCAGCTTCTGCACAGAAAACAAAACTTCGTCAGGACTGCGTATTCCAAGGCACTGGTCTGCAACTAGCGTCGGAACGATGACCCGAGTGAGACGGCAATAGTGCGGGGACTATTGCGGTCTCACTGGGAGATACTGGCGGAGCTGTAGACAGGTGTGCACGGCGTGGCGGCACAGGAGTGAGTGAGTGAGGAGGACGTTCTCAATTCGTCGCGTATATATATTATGTGTGACTACGAGTAAAATTTTACAGAGTAGTCCGATTTTGATAATAATTTTATGAAAATCTTAATATATTCAATAAAAAAATATATTCTATTGGTAAGAATATAATTCCTAAGTGTATTATTATGTATTACCGTATTAATTTCATCAACCGCTAAAAAAAAGCACCTAACGGTGTGTTCTGGCAGCTGTCCTTGAAAGCCAGTAATTCTAGGTTAGCCTGTACAACATCTTCGACCACATCATCACCTACCAACAGGTGAGATAGTGGTAAAAGGATAACCTATAAGGCATAAAAAAAAACGGTTGAGTAGTTTATAAGTTATAGACAATTAACTGAAAAATATATTCACTTACCTGGATTACTTAATGGTTATTATATTGCTGTTGTCGACGATTAAACCTAATTTAATAAGTGAGTGAATGACTTAGTAAGCAGTCTTAAAAAAAACATTAAAAAGAATATATATATTTTTTTAAAATGGAATCGACTTTCAACACTAAAAAGTATGAAATAACTTATGTAAGTCGCACCATGCTAATGTAAGTCGATGTTTTGAATCAGCATGGTACCGACTTCCACAAGTTATTTCATAATTTTCAGTAATTTTGGACGTCAATTCCATTTTTTTTAAAACATTCATACAAAAATCACTGAAAAAAACTACAACGAAATTGTTATAGAGGCTGTGCGGATCTTTTAACGATTTATTTGGATACTTTGCCCTTCGAACCGCAAGATAACAATATTTATCTGGGTCAGATTCGTATAGTCTGAATGAGCTGAAAGGTCTCTGTGGGCATAATCTTCTGAATAAAAATAATACAACAAAAAATAACTTGAAAGCCATTGTCCAATTTGTAATAAACACCGCCGGTCGCAAAAGAGAGCTCCGTTTGCGAAAACAAAATAAATTATCCTAGAGATATGCCGTATTTAGTTCCACTTTGGGCTTTGTGGCTGTGGGCAGACAAGGCCGGAATGTTGTCAAGTAGAGCGCGGAATGCGCGCTTACCAAAGAGCGACGGCCAAATGCCGCGGTGACATCTTCATGTGGACCGCTTTCTGAATGTTTTACGTACAAAGGTATGCTCATACTCTGGTAGCAAAAAACCTGAAAATATAACCTGTACCTAATAACTGTTCAATTTACTTAAAATACTGTTGGATGGATGTGTGCCATTGTCAACCTAATAGACATATCACATATTCAACCTAGAGTATTCTAAACGCAAGCCTAGTGTCACTTCCTTAAGCGTATTCATGTATTTGCTTTATTTGCCGCAAAACAGTGACATGTAGGGAGAAACTAACACTGTAATTATGTAAATTATAGTAATACCAAAAACGCATTTCCATTTTGGTTCTGAAAGTCTTGTTGGCTTTCGAATATCAAAGGAATATGCTAAATATTAGTATCACTTAAAGCGAGTACGTTTGTGCACGGCGGTAGTTAAAAGTATGTTAATTATATTTCAGAATATTAATCTAAGTTAATAGATGAAGAAAAAAGGGATGAATAAAACTGAACAGTACTTAAGGAATAACTTGTCTAAATTGGTTCAAAACACTCTTAGCTCATGCTTTCTTGTCCGACTACCATGGCACTATTTAACATTTTCAGAGAAAGAAACCGGTTCCGGTCGGTTTATTAAAAAACAATTGTTGCATACTGCTTAAAATATCGATTATCATTCGCCTATAACACTAGTCACCATCGGTAAGAGTTTAATTAGACATCATAATGTCAAATACTGTTTCAGTTAATTGAGTGTTGCCTAAAAACTACTCCATGGATGTTAATTAAATTTAAAAAAGCTTGAACATATTATACTCAAACAAAATTTGTATCATTTAGATTGGATCCAGTAAAAAGTTATGCGTGATACATTAAATAAAATATACGCATGAGAACCATTCAAATTTAAATTATTATTATGTTATGAGCGTGTATAAATATTGTTTGGTGCATATTATATTCATTGACAGGATAGGAAATAGTATGATAAGGGAACGATATGGTGTGAATGAGGATGTAGTAAAAAATGAGAAAGGTATGTTAAGATGGTTTGGACATGATGAGAGAATGAATGAAATGAGAATAACCAAACTAAAGACAAATAAGATTGAAGACGTCCTGAAAAAGGCCAGGTTAGGAGTACCCTAAACCGACGCTTACGTATGAAAAGATTGATGAGTGTATGTGAAGCAAAAGAGGGTAGGATTGTACTAAGCGGAAATCTGTGCTCACAGCCTAACCCTACGGGAAAGTGGCGTGATTTTATGTATGTATTATGTTCCATATTTTGTAAATTACATAATCACTTTAATATTTTGAATTCAATAGTAAGTAGTGAGTCTATGTGTTACTACTTACTATTACGTATATTTTAGTAACGGATTAGATTAAAGTATATACTTTAATATTGGTTCATGAGTAGTTCCCGAGAGTGTGGTATAGTCAATTGTAAGTGCGGCAAAATCACGGCTTTTAGCTTATATATGATAATAGTAACGTTCAAAATGAAATAAGGTTCAAAGTTGGCATTCAATAACAGTCACGTATTCAACAGAGTACTAACTGAGCTATAAAAAACTAGCAATCATAGTTAGAAACGACTACAAGCTTTCCAGCTATTTGTGCCTTTACAGAAATCCAGAACCCGGTCTTTTGTTTAAGTTATATTGTAAAAACTCCAGCGTATACTGCAATATCTAGAGTTTTATAACTAGTTCTGCTGTAGTTTAAAACAGAGGCGATTCAAACGCTACGTTTTGGGGTTCCGCAGTAAAATGAAATAAAGTCAGAAACAGGAAAGAACTAAGAGATTTTATAAAAAGAAACTATAGGCTACTCTATTCGATTAGAAATGTGTGAAGACGTTACTAGAAACGTAGAATAGAACGGAAACATTTTAAATCAACTTTCGTTGCCATGAAGATATTAATAAGAGAAACGCTTATAATATGTGTATTCTCTAATAAAGTACCTGATAAGTTATCATGGACGTCAGCTCGCAACCCTCACTTGTCTCGTGTTTGCTCATTGGCTGCTAAGCCTACAGTAACCGCATTTCGGTAAATTCATAGTAAGCATAAAACAACTGCATTTCGGGGTAGCTTTCGCTATGCTGTTACTAAGTGCTGGAAAAACATTCCAGCGCCAATAAGGAACTTGCAAAGTTTGTATAGTTTTAGAAAAAAATTAAAGTAGTTTATATATCAGCGTCAAAAAAGTGAAATCCATCATGTACCTAAATGACACCAGTGCTATTTGTAGAATATATGTAAATATAAAAATACTTGATTGATTAATTATTTTTGTCTCTCGTACCACTCAATACCTTCACAGTGTTATTGTCTACATTTTAATTGATTTTTATTTTCTTGTTCTACATTGTTGTCCAGCTCATGTTTTGTATAATTAACTTATTTTTATTAGCTAATCTAACGCCCATTACGTTCGTGATGTCACCGCCACTGTCAACGGAAGATCAATGAAAAGGAGGAAGAGGAATTTTTTTTGGTAACTTCAAATTGGTGTACTAACACAATATTTAGACTATAAATAAATTTGAAATCTTGATATTATTTTCATAACAAGTTGTCAAAATTTTATTTTATACACGATTAATTTTTAGTCTATAATATAAAAACATTTGCACAACTGCTTGTAGGCAGAATACAAACACTACACATTTGCTCAGTATCTATGAAAAATGTCACATTATTACTTTAATGTTGAAAATATGCAAATGATTCGATATATTTATATAAAATATTAAATATGATACCTACCTACAATAATGGACATCCATATCGATATTTTCTAGATAACTTATGAACAAACAAAGAGGAATAGCCCTACGTTAATTACATATGTAATAAATAAAGCGTTTTGATAAGGTAAAACCTTTAACAGCTAATAATTACATATAGTAGGCTCTTGATATTCCAATAATCCACAAAATATTGACTCAAATAGCGTGGCCACTTGACACAGGCCGAAAGGTATATAATATCGCAGCCACAAATTAATACGGTCGAATTAATAACTGGAACCAAAGCTTAATGTGGTCAACAAGCTTTTGCCAATATTTTCATTAAAACGAGTTGAAGTGCTTTGAACTAGTAATTAAGTATTCAGAATCAGTTCGCTTGTTCGCAATTTAAATTGCAGTTTAACTTACGACTTGGCGAATAACTCGTTATATCTATTTGAGAGATAAAGCGTTTTATTTTTCTATTGCTTAATAGCGTTTTCTGCAAGATAAATTGCTGCAGCTCTTCTTATTTTGCACTCGAAGATTTCACTTTGATTTAAAGTTCACGAGTTTCCAAGATAGGAAAATGTTATTTCTGAAGATTCAATGAATGTAACTTTTGTTGATTTTATGGGGATATCCATTTGTGTGATAAAACATCTATCTGAACATAAATTAAAAGTTTGTTTATGGAAAATACACGTAAATTAAAACAAATAAAATATAATTATGTTTGTATATCTTCGAAGGGATAGATGAAGGTGTGTAGACAATCACATTTTGCCACATGGTTCCAGGTTCTATGCTTACATACACACATATAAAATAGAGGGAAAGTCTGTTGCCAATTGGTAATTGGTAATTGGCAACAGACTTACCCTTACCTGGCCATTACCTGACTTTGGACTGGTACTGAATATTTCCTGTAGGAAAATCTTATATTTCATTGGCGGAAACTGGTTTTGAACTTAGTGCTTCACATTTACGTGACCATTCGCCAATAAAGCAAGGCACATCTTATATAAGATAGTAGAGTATTGAGCTTGAGAGAAGGTGCAAAGGTAGCTTTGCACCTTCTCCATAAGCTCCATAAGCTACATATACCACAGCTCCATTACTCCACCATATTGAACACAGGAGGATGTGAAGACGAAATCAGAGTGCTATGTGCAATCATGAGGTCAGCAGACGAATGACTAAGTCAGGTTTAAAGGGATAGGCGCATAGACAAAAAACAAATGTTAACTAATTCTAAAATTTTGAATGGTTCAAATCGCTTATATTTCATCTTTATCCCGACGTTTCAAACACTTTGCAGTGATCGTAGTCTCGAGGTGACTAATCGGTGTTATTTGTCACTTGAGATATTAAGAAATTATTTAAAATGTTTAAAGTTGATGCTGATGATGATACTATGTGTTATAACCTCGAAAATCTAAGACTATAGAAATACTTTAAACCCAAAACAAATTTTTATCTTTCCAATCTTTCTTTATGGAGCTTTATTCACACTACAGATTCGCCGAAAAATCGATGTAGGTACTGAATTGAACAAACAGCTCGATTATCAATGGTTTTCAAATATATGATAGACTTTCGTCGACTGTACCGATACGATTACTGGGGCATATCTTTAGGAATGAAAGAAATAAATCCCGAGATCGTTCATCAACTCCCAGTGCTGGACCGATTTGAGCACACTATATACTAAAATGGACCGCACAGTCCATTTCGGTAAAGCGTGCTCGGTATGCCACTAACAGCCAAAAGTTAAGAAACATCAGTGTATCTTAGTGGCTCAAATGCATCTCAAAATTAAGATCGCTCTAAAGTTGCTGTTTTTGACAAATACTCCATAATTAACGTAAAAACTGCATTGTAAAATCAATCTCAACTTTGATTAGGTGTCTAAGGCTTGTACTAATAAATGCACCTCAAACTTTTTATCGATCATAAAGATCCAGTTTTGACGTTTTAATGTTAAACATCTGTCAAAATTGTGCATCATAAGATCGATCTCAATAATAAGATAAAATGCATCAAGATTTAAAACTCAAGATCAAAATTTTAGTTGGTCCCATGTTCTGGCCAAGGTCAAGGTTCCGTCTTAGAAGGATGTAATCTTAGAAACATTTCTTATTGTCTTAACAGGAAATTGTAAAAATGTAATATTAAACGTTTATTCCAAATAATTACCGAAAATAGATCCTGAGTGACATCAAACATACTGAAAGTATTTATACGAGTAATACGCTCGTACAGTTCTTGCATGGTTATGGATCGATGCGCGATGTCAACGGACTAAAACGGCTTTTTATGTTCTAATGCGTAAAAGTTTGCTTTCTATGCAGAAACGCATCAAAACCTCAACTTTGGCTCAGTCTTAGCTAAAATGACATGTTTAATACAATTGTACGATTGCACGTAACGCAAAATTAGAGGTAACAATTAATTTAAAAGCTGTACAAAAAATATATCCGATACATATAGTAAAATATCAGCAATTATTTATTTAACTTACAAAACATCCGTTGTATTCATGTAAGCAAGTAAACCCACAACCAGTTAAAAAGACGACTGCTCACTTCTACAAATTGTTATTTGTTTAGGCGCTGCTCTACTGACGAATTCTGGCTTCGATATATATTCTTATTTGACCACGCGATGGAGTGACAACATTAATGTGTATACACGGGTTAAAAGGAAAACAAGATGCTTTGCCATTTTAAAAATTAACATAGTATGAAAACTTGGCACCATTTCTATGCGTACCTATATATAGTCTAAGGTAAATGGAGGTATCAAAAAAGGCACGTTTCGGCAGAAATGTTTTACTTCTATGTTATAGGACTTTGATTTATTTTACAGAATCTACAAAAATCCTACTGTTAATGTTGGTTTACGTGTAACTAACACAACAAAACCGTATTTGATTAAACATGTAATAAGTAAAATATCATACACACTTGTAGTTTCATATAAAAACATATAAAATAATATGACGCATTTAGCTCCCCGTAGGCTGAGCTATCTATACACCTACCAGGTGGTAGTCTCAGCAAGAGTCCATCTTGATGGGTATTACCCCAATGTCAGATATTACACTACTTCAATATTATGCCAATACTACTGTGTTAAGATGTGAAGGGTAATGTACCAAGTGAAATTACTGGGCAGGCGAGACTTAAGAACTAACGTCTCAGAGTGACGAGCGCAATGCATTGTGAAGCAGAACGAAGATGGTGACACTGCAACTTTAATGGACAGCCGTAACGCTTGTATAAATTGGCGTCAGGCGTGTTAATGGACTGTTTCGTCTCTTCATAACATAAAAAAACAACGTTTTGCCGTATGTGTCTTACTCTCAAGTAGTAGCGAGCCGATTAACATCTTCTGGGTATACCTTCAGACTTCAAGCTATTCCTTAAAAAATATATGCCAGAAGAACTTCGTAAATAATAACAAAAGATGTAAATTTGTGAACGGTGGATCAAACCACGGAGGGTCTGAGAGGTCAAGTACTGCTTGAGGCACTCGCCCAACGAAATTAGTACATTTTTGAAAAATGTATGTTATGAACAGAGCGTACACTACTTCTCACAAACTCCTACAAAGGTAACTTATGAAGTTGTCAGTTTTCATCTTTCTTGTCAAATTGTCAAGGTAAGTAAGTTGTGATTCTTTTTCCATTAAGAAAAGTGTACGATGAAACATACGGGTATGAATGCTATATCTACACACAGTTTTCCTTGACGTAAATGGCAGACTTGTTTTATATCATAATGAAGAACTCAGTCAATATAGAAGTTGCTTTCGTATAAGTAGAATTTATACTACCATTGCAAAAAATCTTGTCCTTTAAACTTGTCTCAAGTATTTGGGATCGCTGCAATATATATTGCTCTAAAGCATCTCGTTATTGCAATAAAATCATACCTCATATGATTACGGCCAATGTGACTGAGCCATTTACAATGCTGGGAACGTTTTAGACAAGGATCCGGACAAGTAAACACTATGGATTTCGTCCATGACAGCGACGATAAATCCCCGGTCACGTCCCGCCACATTCACCCGCACGTATTCATTAAACAGAAAAGATTAAATAACGATACAGACGGTCATCATTCATGGCTCGGTTTTGGGCAATCAAATAAATATTGACCTACTAATTGTTTTTGCGGCATTGACGGCGCGCCCTGTTGACAGAGGCGGTGATGGACGACCCGATTTTTTGTAATCCCCAACCCTTTTTTCCTTTCACCAAGATCATATTCCGATACAGTCAAGATACGGTCGTAAAAACGTTTTATATTTACAAAATTTATGACCCAAGTTTCCCACTCCACGAAATTCAAATCAAACTGAGACGTGATTTAAATCCGTTTTAATAGCCGAATACTTTGCATAACTTAAACAAAGCAATCTTATAATTGCAAATCAATACGGCAACAATTCGTAAGTCCGCCGGGACTCGAAGTGTATTAAATTAAAGTATCTAATGGCGAGGCTTTAAAGTTTAATGTGGTACGTACATTTTTACGTGTCTCGAGTGGGGAAAGTCTACATAATACACCGTATAAATAAGCCTTCAGCCGGCTGTTAGCGCCGAAGGGTATTTTCAATATGGGTAATTTCGCTTGGAACACAAATACTTTAGCAGCTTTATTGCATACTCCAGGATTAACTTGGCATATGAGCGTTGAAAAACGAGTGAGCAGCTACTACGGCTACGGTTACATACAAAAACTCTCTGGTATTTTATCTTAATTACTTTGAAATCTTTGTGAGAGAAAATCCTTACCCTTACGTTGTCCATCGTCGCGGAACTTTATGAGCGGATTACTTTTATGGCCAGGATTAAAGTCCCGTTTGTGAAATGTTTACAGCTACGAAGTAGCAGTTATTAATGTTTCGAATAGATGGCCACTTTTGTTTAATATATGTAACCTCTTTGTCCTCCTTAAAATAGCTTATAATTCGTCAACGATGTGCCGTCGCAAAATATTCATTTCAAAAGAATTTATTCAATTCTAAAGTTTATTATAAATCATTCCGCTATCTTATAAAGTAATATTTTAGGAATTTTCATAATGAAAGCTTTGCAATTTAGCAGGTAGGTAAAAGCCTTTCAGGCATTCGTGGAGGTCAGCGGCAGAATTGCGTCGGATTCAGAAAATGAATCGGAAATTGTTACATTCAAGCTCGGGATGAATATCCATTTATTTTAGGTATAATGAACTAAATTGTACCGACTAGTACATATTTTGTAAGTTTTGCGTTTGTACTTGTTTGTTATCACCAAATCAACGGGTGAATAAGTCTTGATATGATGTATAGACTCTCTTACACTGCTTAGGAAATCGGGATGTGTGCAATACTGAAACAGTCTATACTACGAAATATAATGAGATAATACATTAGTTGTCGGCAAACGCTAAAGTAATTTAATAAATGGGACTAGAGTCCACATCAAAAAGTACATGCATTAATATACCAGCTCTTTCCAAATAACTATACCCATTATATAGAAAAAAAATAGTTTTTGTAATCTGCTATGGTAATGCACAAGCCAAGAATTTTTGTAATATAAACACGTAAATAAAAGTTAGTCAAACTTTGAGGAAACTAAATCGCAAGCATAAGCGTAACACAAACAAAATTGAGTTGTTAGTTCGATAGGCAGTTACAAAGCGGCGGGAGAATCCCCTCCGCTAAGGAGCCTCATTCTTGGCACCATAAACACATTCTTCGACACATAGTTGCCTCGTGATGTCGCAACTAAGGCCGTCGTTACAAACACTTAGCACGCCTCTCGAGGAATTTGCTACACTGCTCTTCGGAATACCTTGGGACTTTGAACGGGAACCAGCGGCGCTCCGAGCTCGCCTCCCTTTCTCTTACATAATTATTTCACCTCCGTTTGATAATTTAAAGCTCTAGCTTGGAACTAACCGAGTAAAATCCTAGCGCTTCTAAATATTGTGGCCTGGCTTATCTTCCTATACGCGATTAACTATGTTCATAGGATTAGTATTAAGCTAACAGAATATTATCTTTAAATTTATAGTTTCTACTTGGAGAATAGTATCTACGTACATAAAATTACATGAAGCGCTCATAGCGAAGTTTGCTTAGCCATTCTGAATCGATCAGCAAAGTTAAGCAACGTCCGCCTCGGTCAGGAGTTGGATGGGTGACATTACTACTGAGCGCTTCCGTGCTTCGGAGGGCACGTTAAGCCGTCGGTCTCGGTTGTTGTCTTAGGATGGCAGTCGTTATGGCATGGTGGTAGAGCACTTTGCGAATGCCCGCCTGGCTAGCTACCACCCTCAGGTAGAAAATCTGTCGCCAAGCACCTAACGGTGTGTTCCGGCAGCCATCCTTGAGAGCCAGTAATTCTAGGTTAGCCTGAACAACATCTTCGACCACATCATCACTTACCATCAGGTGAGATAGTGGTCAAAGGCTAACCTATCAGGCATAATAAAAACCGTGATATTTTGACTTAACAATGGCATAGATATTAGTGTACCTTATCATATACTAGCGGTCCGCTTCGGCTTTGCATGGGTATTTAACAAAAAAAAAAATTAAAACAAATAAAAAGTAGATATTGTGACATAATATAATAGTTAGATATATGGTATTGCGGACTTTTTTGTAGATATTGATGTCGTATATAAAATTGTACAGATCACTTTGCTTGGTCAACAGTTTCCGCAGCGTACGCGATGTAACGATTTTTTTATATTTTTTACCCAAGTTGGGTTACATTATCCAAGTTTTCCTACGGATCCCTAAGATTTTGAAAATAAAAAATATATTCCATAGCGTATTTTCATCAGGAATAGTGTAGGGTTCTAATGATGAAAGAATTTTTCCAATCGGTCCAGTAGTTTTTAAGTTTATTCGTTACATTCAAAAATACATATCTTTCCTCTTTATAATATTAGTAAAGATAAAGAAGTACAAGTAGGTACATATGTATACTAAATATAGAAACTTAAAATATTACTATATCCGTTGTAGGTACACAGGATAAATGGCATCTTTTTATTTCGGTTGCTAGTTGATATTAGGATAAATAACAACAGTAGGGAAAGAAAGCAAAAAGCTAAAGAGAAGAATCAACAAGTGAATTATTTCTTAGCCGAAAATCGGTAGCTTAGTGCGGGGGACTACAGGTGTGAGCTCAGTCAAAGTATTTGCTTATTCACAAAGATTTATTTTTATCAGAAAATACAAACAAGCTTGCGTATTTTATTTTTTGCGTAATTCATAATATTGTTATGTTATTTTATTTGTAGGTATATTACATTTGAGGAACAATGTTTGTTTTTCAAGCGTTTTGGTACACATTTACGTATTTATGAAAGATACAAACATTTGATATTACATACGGAAACGAATGAAATTAATGTAATTTTTTGAATAGGTAGTACCTATGTCTACTATCTCACCCGATGGTAAGTGACGATGCGGTCGACAGGCTAACCTAGAATTACTGGCTCAAAAGACAGCTGCTGGAACACACCATTAGGTGTTAGTAACAGATTTTCTATTATACAGGTGGTAGTTAGCCAGGCAGGGCATTCGGATAGTGCCCCACTGCCAGGCTATAACGACAGCTATCCTTAGTCACCAACTACGGCTGACAGCTTTACGAAACCCCCTGAAGCACGGAATCAATCAGTAACAATAAATGCCAGTAGCGGTCACCTATTCCAGTAATGGTCGCAGCGAATGTTGCTTAATCTAGCTGATTGGTTAACATCGATAAGAAAAACTCCTCACGAGCGCTTGAAAAATCAATACATAAATGTTTTAAATGCAATTAGTGTAAAAAAACCTTCATAGGTTACGGGAGTATAAAATTGTGTACCAAACTCCAAATTCTATCGTCAGTCATGGAATCTGAATTCATCGATCATCCGATAAATGGTCAGGCTCACAGCATATTCTTCAGGTAAATGTTAATGTCAAATAAAACTGACAACATTTCATCATACCGCGTCTCTCCAAACGTTTAACCCGACGGTGCCCGTATTTCGTCAGCAAACAGCTTTATGACGTAACGTATGTAGGTAATATGTCAGAAATGTTTTCAAAGTTTGTTCAGTATCATACTTTGGACAATGTATTTGGAGATACTAAGAATTTTCTTTGCTAATATTATTCTTTGCTGGTTCAGTACACGACGAAGTTATTTGTATTGTACTACTAAGTTAAGCCGCAGTCAATAAGCTTAGGGAACAATGACTACAGAGGTATATAAAGGCAGCGTTTAGGGCCGCCTATCTTGTTTATCTTTGCCTTTACTTAAGGAATCTTAAGCAAGGAGAAATTTATTTAGCGTCGTAGCAAAAATGACATGATAGAGTCGAGGTAATTTTTTGTCCCGTTTGATAAAGTTACCCCATTCCGTGGGGATGGGTTCCTGTTTAAATTACGAGTAGAAATGGGCAAATCGTTGCACGTCCGAGACGCTTGTCCGTCACCTAAATAAGGCCTGGAGCCCACGTCAGGTTCTAAGTCGGGAGGAATGTTTCTTCGGGAAACAAACGACTCACTTACCTGTTGATGCCTACTCGGCTGAGTGTTAGTGAAGTGGAACCATCCAATCTATATCGAAACGAACAAATTGAAACGTGACTTGTTTTACCTTTTTTACTTACGTGTTTGTCTCAAGCCACTTCTTTATTATTATGATTTTGTATTCACATCATGTTGTAAATGGAATTGAGGCTTGTTTCAGTCTGATACACCTTTTATTTTTCTCTGAAATATGGGACGAATAAACTAACTTTGTTATGAAGTGCCTACCTGCCTATTGTGTTAGTTACTTCAATAACAATATTTTGTGTATGGAGGCACTTCATAGGCTCAGAATATTGATATATTAGTTAGAAAGTTTGATTGTTATTCTTTTTTATACGAAGTAAATGGAATTTACAAACAAAAATATAATAGTTTATTATATTTTTGTTTGTAAAAATATAATAAACACGTTAATACTTTTTCATTTATTAACGTGTCATATTGGAAACTTATGCCTAATGAATAAACAGATAATAATTTATATAAGTATAATCTATGTTATGCTATTTATATAAGTATATGGTTATATATATGGTTATTTGTTTCATTTTTGTGCTTAGAACTTAGTCCGACATATTTTTAGGAATAACTGCTTAATATAACAGTAAATTTGAAAATAATCATAATTAAAAGCAACGACTAACTGGAACATGCCCACCTAGAACATACTCTGAACTAAAAGGTGACTCCGAGACTACTTCGTTCGCCCAGGATTTAACTTGCCACATTGCCCTTCAAACCTAAACATAGTAGTGATTGCACACTACTGCTTGGAAAAGAATAAGAAAGAAGCTAGAATATCTGACACTATAGTGATACCGAGAAGAATCCTACCACTTTGCTGTGAAATGAAACATGTTGTGCCGACCGTAAATAGCGTAGGATAAGTACAGGAAGAAGATCTAAGTGATTAAAAATACAAACATAGTGATGTTTATAAATGTACACAAAGCAGTCAATTATTAAAAAAAATATTGACTTCTTTGATTAAAAAAACATTCATTATACAATTATTGATTAATAATCTTTACCTGCTTGAGCAATCTTAGCCATTCAGGTACACCTAATCCTAACTTAAGTCTCATTTTAAATAATATGAATGATTCGCTGATTGTGACTTAGAGGCTAGAAAATTCCCTGGCTATAGGGGTGGATGACGAGACGAATCCCGAACATGACTATATTATTTCCTCTCGTAGTAATTTTGTAATCTTATCCGCGGAGCATGCGTCATTGCAGAAATAATAATATTAAAGTTATAGGGTTGCGCCAGCGTAAACATCTTTAAAACTACGAATATTTGCTAAATTACTCTTGTTTGCAGTACAACGTAAGAAGAACTATAGAGGTCGCTCCATCTCCGTAAGATTGTTAAGAACAAAAGGATATATAGTCATATATGTTTGAAGCGCTCGTAGCGAAGTTTGCTTAGCCGTTCTGAATCGATCAGCAAAGTTAAGCAACGTCCGCCACTGTCATGACTTGGATGGGTGACCGCTGGTGACATTACTACTGCGCGCTTCCGTGCTTCGGAGGGCACGTTAAGCCGTTGGTCCCGGTTATTGTCTTAAGATGGCAGTCGTAACAGCATGGTGGTAGGACACTTTGCGAATGCCCGCCTGGCTAGCTACCACCCTCAAGTTGAAATCTGTCGCCAGGCACCTAACGGTGTGTTCCGACAGCTGTCCTTGAGAGCCAGTAGTTCTAGGTTAGCCTGAACGACATATTCGACCACATCATCACTTACCATCAGGTGAGATAGTGGCCAAAGGCTAACCTATCAGGCTTAAAAAAAAAATAGAGTCATATGTCATGCTGGCTTAGCGGTAAGAGCATACACGAGCTACAAGGGTGGATGGCGTGCTTTCAAATCCCGCACATGACTATATTTTTTGCTCTCGTTGTAATTTTGTAATGTGAAGTAGGTCTTGTCTTATTTATTTATATTATTCACCATACCATATTGTTAAATCTCATATGAATGTGATTTCTCTAGATGTATTTTTTTTTATTATTTATGTTATTGTGACGGAACAAGCGCGACCTGATGTTAAGGGGACTAACCTTTGCATATAACATATACAAGTGACGAATTTCACTGCCCACGTCGCACTGCGACATACAGTTGTTAAGTCTCATGTGTGCCTGTAATTTTACTGGCTCTCAAAGACTGCTGCTGGAACACAATGTCAGATGCTTGGTGACGGACTTTCTACTCGGTAAAGTGATAGCTAGCCAGGTGTGCATTCGCAAAATTTACACCATGTGGTGAAGCTCAAGCCGGCGGTGGGAATCGAAGCTTGGACCTGCAGCACGGCAGTCCATAACTATTACCGCTCGGCCATCATTGATTGAAACTTAACATTATGATTATAATTATCTAAAACACGGCCAGCTTAATACTGCTGCCTAAGAAACGAATAAATATAAAAGGCGATTTACAAGAGTCATTCTCATCGACGACATCCTTACCACCATCACACACGCCCCTGGAGCAGCTATGCCAGCGACCCAAAGTCCTTCTCCGCTATATCAAGGAGTTGGGATGGCTTGGGTAGAAACTGGCGGGGGGAATGCACAAAACACCCCAAGCGAGACGTCAGTGCAGGACATATCGCCCCCAAATAGAATAAGAATAAGAAAAGGCGATTTAAATCTTATCATCGTTCTAAAGGTACGACTACGAAGTATGATAAATACGAGTACCATATACATCACTGGTTCCGATAAAAAATTGTTAATATACAAAATAGGAAATAAACAACATATGAAAGTCGAAACTGTTGTACTTACATATGCACTGGCACAGTATCTGTGGAAAGGTCCTTACTACTGTAAGTCTCTGCCAGAGATACTCGGCTCGCTGTGCACCGCGTATTTGCATAATTCATGTGACGCGAAGCCGTCTCTAAGAATTTACACTAGTGAAACGAGAATATAGAAAATGCCATCATTTATCATATTCTTACGAGGAAAATCGTACGTAAGGGGACTTTAGAGACGTGTTGTCGAAAGAATACTTTTCAGTCTGTTAGTTGGATTCGATGTTTTAAGTAGGTCGAGTTGACAAAGTTACTGGCTTACGATTTGAAGGATTGTTACGTATCGTCCTTTTAGATATCGTAAAGGGTGATTTTGGGAGATATGTCCTTAAATAATTAGTATACTACTAAACTGAGCTTCTATTAAGGCTTTGATTATCTGAAGGGTACGCTAATTTTGAATTAAAATAAAGAGCCTTTCTATTAACCCTCCTTAGTCCGGCTGGCCATTAAACGGTAACTGAATCTTTTTTAACTTATGTCTTTTTTTATGCTCGATAGGTTAGCCTTTGACCACTATCTCACCTGATGGTAAGTGATGATGTGGTCGAAGATGTTGATAAGGCTAACCTAGAATTACTGGCTCTCAAGGACAGCTGCCGGAACACACCGTTAGGTGCTTGGCGACAGATTTTCTACTCGAGGGTGGTAGCTAGCCAGGCGGGCATTCGCAAAATGCCGTACCACCATGCTATAACGACTGCCATCCAAAGACAACAACCGGGACCGACGGCTTATCCGGCCCTCCGAAGCACGGAAGCGCGCAGTAGTAATGTCACCAGCGGTCACCCATCCAAGTCATGACCGCGGTGGACGTTGCTTAACTTTGCTGATCGGTTCAGAACGGCTAAGCAAACTTCGCTACGAGCGCTTCAAAAAGTCTTTGGGTGGTCCTATGTGTTTTAAGTGAATATATATTTTAATATGGCATGGTGATAGGAAAATTTGCGAATGGCCACCTAGCTACCGGCATATCATCCAGTATTAATTTAAAATTCAATCTCCACTTTGTTAAATAGGTGAATGGTATTATGGCTGTATATATATATTTATACAAATATATTATATATTCTTATCTACATGGGGTTTGAAAGCATTTCCAACAAGGGGACAATTATAAATGTTAAGCAATTCTCACACATTCTGAAACAATTGCTTGCAATCAGCACAAATCTCATTTTCTTACAAATATCGTTCACATTTTGAATTATATTATATTTTTTTCTACCAATCGTATTAAAACTGGCATTAATAATATTATAAATATTAGCAAAAGATCTAATGCATGAAAGCGGTTCTAAATTTTGCATGCATTTCACCACATTCTAACCATGTTAGAGGCGTTCCTCTTAACTATGCGACTGTACAATTGTTGTGATAAAATAAACATAATAATGTTACAGACGAGAAATCAACAGTAATGAAATTCATCGATATTTATAATCAATATAAGCTAAGATAAGTACCGTTTAAGTCTAACTTTAAAGTTAGAAGAAAGTTTAAAGTAAAACAGATTATGCTTCTAACTTTAAAGTTATTTAGAAAACTGGAATAAAGAAAACGTACAAGCCTAGTCGACGATATGTTCAATACATGAACACAAAAATCACCAAATCGGGCAATATTAAGAGGTAGAAAAGAGCTTTCTCTTTTTGTATGGAGAAGTACGCGCTATATAATACTCTTAAATTAATATTTTAGAAACCAAAAAAAATTGATCTAGTAATTATTTCGCCTAACTTTCCTGCTGATCCTACGTGATGTTTTAAACGTCACGTATCCCAACTGGAAGAATTTTCAACGCGTTTCAATTCTACACGAAGCATTGTCAGGTGGTTTTGACTATTCGAGGGCACGATGAATAATTAGAAATTTATCCTCAGACATATACTTTAACTTTTGCGAATCACAAACTTTTAAGGGGCCATAGAAGAACAGACACAGACAGTGGAGTATTTAAAACAAAGTAGTTATTTTTCTCGCATACGAGAACCGTAATTGTTCTAAGTCTCATTTCTAGGACGCCATTGAACCAAGCTATCCTCTCTGGCTAAAATTGGCAATTCCCAGCTTGTGTAATTTTTTTCTTTGTGGAGAAGCCAGATCCTGGCGTCGTGGCGAAACTGGATTCTGGCTTGGTAGAAAATCATATATAGAAACTGGAATTTCTATTCTTGTTATTTGTTTGTATTATATCGCTTGATTTTGCATGAAATTTTATTGCTAATATGATATAGGTGTTGAAAAAAAAACTTTGTTGTCATATCTCTGTTCAAAATTCAGAAAAAAAATAATCAAACATGGCACGTGAGGATGTATTACCTTAATGTTTTATTTCTAATTTTGTTTAACATCTTTCTTTAATTTAGGTATGGAATTACAGACAATGCATTTGATAACATTTTAAGAATACATGTTTACCCGTAGAAGTAAAATAAACTATCTGTAAAGGCATATAATATAGGCAGAAGGTCGTAAATCGCATAAGTAGCAGTAAGCATAGGTAAAGGTATTGTTTCTATTTATATGTATGATTTTATATTTTATTATTTGAATATTTTAAATGATTGTTTTAATTTATCAAATATAAGCTTAATAAATCTATCTATACAAAATATTTTAGATTAAAAATTGGTTCTAAAGTGAAAGTGCCTGCAACTGCGCATTAGTTATCGAAAAATCTACAACGGTAGTAAAAGTGAAAACCGGTAAAATAAATAACCAGCCCTACAACAACCGACAATTTTCGTCGTACCTGAGACGGCATACCGGGCCACCCGTCACTTGACTCGTCCGGGGAATTCCGTCAAAGCACCGTCCCTGGAATGGGGACAATACGTCTTCATGCAACGTTCACGGACCCTTGCCCTTACATTATTACAATGAGGGACTCCCGACCTATATAAACTATGAGATTCCGATCGAGGAAACCGCCTTGATGAACTTTGTGAAGAATGTTATGATTTATTTTCATATTGGCATTTCTTTAATGCCAATAAGGAGTCGGTAGTGTACCAACATTTCGCTTTTCTAGCAGCGTTTTCACTTGGGAATGCGGTGTAATGGCTGTGTTTTCTTTTGTCTGCACCTCGTTGTAAGCATTCCGGGTACGGTAATGTTCCCGATTAATGTAACCGAGTACGTACGCTAAGTGTACAGTTAGCTAACAATGCTCACGTCTCTAACATGCCTTTATGGCATGCTACTGTTAGTTTAATTGATTCCAACAAATAGGACTGTAGCTATTCGTAGCTCAACTTGGCGTAGCAGCTTCGTAGCGGTTTTATCATGTAGCAGTTTGCAGGCAATCCGTAGCAATATTCATAGTACAGATGATCTATTCCACGATGAGGGTGTTATCGTGGTTTTTGCTAGCCGTGTACAATGTACATGCAGATTAAATGAGTGTGCATACATTTGTGCTGACGTATTGTGCGGACCCAAAATACTAGCGACGCTATTGTGACTGAATGCTCCCGAGGTACACACTACATTAAGGTGCATGTGCATGGCTAAAAAAAAAATGAAACCTTAATCGTATAAAACAACATTTGTATCATATTTTACTGGTATAAATTCATATAGCAGATTGATATTACTACATTGAACTACATTTTCAACTAAATTGGAAATATCATGATGATAGCATTTTGAAAATACTGTCTCACTAGCTGCCACCCTCAAATAGAAAAACTGTCGCCAAGCACTTAATAGCTTATCCTTGATAGCTAGACCCATTTTAGGTTCAGCTCATTATTAACGACATTATCAGCCATGATTAACAAGTGAAGTACTGGTCAAATGCTTGCTTATCAGTAGCAGCAAACGTTCTGATTACAACTGATCTAATATGCCTACTCATAAGGTGGGCGCTACTGAGCATTCTAAAACTTTAGCAGTTAAATCATACCTATTTTTAAATATTCAGAAAACATGGAAAAATATTTAGCAGTAACTCACTCTACAGTGGATGTCTTTGATATGAATAGGTGTCATAATTTTAAATCTAATCTCTACATGCAATTGTGTGATTGAATACACATACGAGTATTATGTTGCTGCCGTTTTTGTGTGGGCAAAGGCGTGATGATGTCTATTTTCATTTACAGCTTAAGATCGGCTGAATTGCAGCGAATTTGCAAATTTATTGCACATTCATCCTAATACGGTATTTACCATTCAAGGCCGATATGTAGAGGTTTATAATAAATAATCTTTAACGAAATTTTTGGTGGAAACATTGCATAAAAGTATTTTATTCTCACAGAAACAAAACTACTTCCGACAGAATCACTGCGCGGAAAGGCAGTTCACATTAAACTTATTCCCAATTTATGAGTTCTCTTTAGCTTGCTCTAAAATGTTCAACTTAACTTCATACTTAACCTTATACAGATGTCGTTACTGTATCGTTATACTGCGCTCTGAAAAATAATCATAATTTGACAAGGCTATTAGTAGTCGCCTTCTGAAGAACTACATATTACACTGCGATCCGTCCTGAAGACGCCTGCCAAGCGTGGGTATTATGGCAAACCTTCCGGGAAGTTTTTGTTTAACGTAGGACGTGACTTTTGATGACGATGACATTAAAAGTAGATACCTATAAATTATATGACTATAAATACCATAGAAAAATATATTATATAACTTATACAATTTTGTCGAACTTATATTTACAAACATAACCAACGCTAACAGAGACTGGTAATAGTAAAACGTGATTTTAATGGACTAATCACGTTCCCCTTCCAACTCTACATACTTGGTTCCCTGTTTCGGTCCCAGTTGTTTTCTTAGGATTAGAATTGTTTAGCTACGCTGCAGGCCTTTGGTATATACAACCTTTCATACTATCTGCCTCAGAAACTACAACACTGTTTCTTCAAGGCTGTTTGTATACAGAAGCAAAATTGTAGCTTAATGCTACCACGTGGTAGACTATGTAGGATGAGTCCGTCTTAGTAGGTACCCAAACAGTGTCTTGTTTTGGTGTGAAGGGCACTTTAGGTATTGACATTATTGGGTGAGACATAAGAACTGTCTCGAACAAGGACAGTGCTTGACACTCAAGTAGAATGAGAATGGTTACACTGCAACTGTAAAAGACAAGCGTGACATTTACTGACTAATCTATATCGTCATTATAACATAAAACATGTATAAAATAATTTAAAAGTAAAAAAACTTGAATGCAAATTAATTTTCGTTAGGCGTTTTATCGTTCCATTGAAATTAAAACTGCAAGTTATATTACAAAATTACAAATTTACGAGAGAAAAAAATACAGTCATGTGCGGGATTCGAACCCGCGTCCATTCCGCAGTCCGATTTGCAAGTTATATATTTAAAGAATCGTTTTTGATATCCAGCTCGATGGGTTTGGAAGGAAAGTATTTTTTTCTCACAATATGGTTTCTTAAATTCGTACCTTGTTTCACTTGCGCTGTCAAAACAAATCTAATGATATCCTACACATGAAAATCGGTCAAGCCGTTTAGAAGTTATGGTGGAATAAAGAACTCACAAACATTCATACATACATGAACTTTGAAACATAACACTTCTTTTTTTTGGGTATCTGCACTCTAATGAATCATTATCGCATATAGAGTTTAGGTGCTTATGTGTTTCAAACAGTGAATTCACTTAAAAATAAAAATAAAGAGATCACTTGGGTTCTGAAATTCGTCACAGGTTTCCGCGCAATCACGCGAACTTTTCGTAAGCAATGTACAAACGTTATTAGGTGATGTGTTGTGCAAGTCAAACTCAGGCAAGTCCAAATCATTTATATATTTTTAAAATCTAATAGAAATAGAATTTGTCTATAATTTGTAGAACTTACAGGGACGTGTAAATATTTATTATGCCAGAAAGATAGGTGCTATTTTAAAAAAAAGTCGGGGGCGTCAATTTGATATTGCACTGCATTAATTTGGTTTATTATATTTGTGATTTTTCGTAGGATATAAATAGGTAACATATATTGTTTTTTGCATCGGGTCTCTTAATTGTCATATTCTTTTTATATTTTGTATCGTAAATGCCTCATAAATATATTTTGAATAGATTCAGGTCTGTTGATATGAATATCTACTTTATTGTGAATTATACCATACGATGTCCACGTATGGTCTCCAGGACATACGAAATGAATTCTAAACATGAAATTAAAATTATAAAATCTTACGCTCATATTTATATCTAATAATATGAAGAACACGGGTGTTTGAGCTTGAACTTACTATGAGTCGATATCGCTTTCGACAATGTTTCGGCTTCTACCGGAAGCCTTCCTCAGGATTTTGAGTGTGGTACGTCCGCCGCGGTCGTGTCACCCTTCACAGTGTGCTTCCGATAGAAGCCGAAACATTGTCGATAACGATATCGACTCATAGTAAGTTCACGCTCAAACACCCGTGTTCTTCATATATTAGATGAAATTAAAATGTTGTGGACGCAAAACAGAATATGGAATTGACGCTAAATCGAAGCGCTAAAAAAATAACAAAAATGTATAAGTTAGCCTTTTTTGTCCACCAGATGGGTCACCTCTCAGTGGTGATTCCGCCAGACATCGCAGATGAAGATGGTTCAGAAGCAAGCGCGCCGGAAGGTGGTTCAGTTGAACTGCGTTGTACCGCAACCGGAGTACCAGAGCCCAACATATCGTGGAAGCGAACTGAGGGAAGGAACATTGTGTTTCGGGATGAAAGCGGAAAGGAGATAAAAGGTAAGGAAAACATTTGTTTTTATTCGATGGAAATTAACATGTCTAATTTAAAGATACTGTTTCTCTTAAGTGATACCTTAGGGCACTACTTAGCTAATAAGGTTAAATAAAAATCACTCGCACGCATACACAAACACAAACTGTAGCGAAGATTACGGATAATAATTCATATACGTTTTATTTTTTTGCCTGATAGGTTAGCCTTTGACCACTATCTCACCTGATGGTAAGTGATGATGTGGTCGAAGTTATTTTTATATCCAACAATACTCAATTTAGTTTAAATAAAAATACAGCTATGAATAAAATATAAAATACTGATAAATGTAGTAGGCTTTGTAGCGTCTGTGCCCAGACGGCATGCTGGCTGCGCTGCACTAACACGATGCTCATCAATGGTAATCATTTGTGCAAAATTTTAGCTATTCAGTCTTTTGTCGCTTCAACCAAACATTAGCCAAACATCTCTAAATGCCTCTCAACTTTCAATGTTAACATAAAACCAGTTAATAATAAATTTGCAAAGCTTAAATGTTATTGTTGTCCCAATCCATTTTCATATCTTCCAGAAATTACTCAACGCTTACGTATTCATATTAAATTATAAGCTGTATGCATACATAAATAATGAGAATCACATAAAACACCCCGAAATAGACCGTCAATCCCGCCGTTGAATTTTATTCGCATCACTGAGATGTGACAACTTAAGTGGTAAAAAAGAAACAAGACTAATTTTGCATTCAAAGCCCGCTCGTGGGGCTCAGGTGTTCGCGAGGTTAAAACATTCTACTTTTATAGGATTTATTAAGATATTGCCCTAAGATATTGGAAGAGCTCGAATACGTTATAAATATACATCATGAAAGTGACGTCTGAATAATGACAGAATGGGGTGAATATATCGGTTACATATGGGACTTCTCGTATATACATTACCAATTTGTATGTTTATGCCTATTGTTATATTATGATCTATAAACGACTAGATTATGTATTAAATCATGTACAACAAATATAATATTGTACCATGTTTGTTGAATTGAAGCGCTCGTAGCTTAGCTTGCTGAGGCTTTCAAATAAGTTAAGCAACGTCTACCGCGGCCATGATTGAAAATGAAAATAAAATAGTTTATACTGATAAGGTATTATACAGTTTCAATGGAATGGTTGAGCACCTGATTCACACACTAGGCTCGAGGCCCGTATTATGAGAAAAAGATTTTGGATTTGGATGGGTGACGGCTAGTAGCGTTACTACAGCTGATTTTTTACGTGCTACGGAGGACACGTTAAGCTGTCAGTACCGGTTGTTATCTTAGAATGGCAGTTATTGTAGCATAGTGGTAGGGCATTTTGTAAACGTCCCCCTGACGCCACCCTCACAAAATCTGCCACAATGCACCTAGCGATGTTTTTCGGCAGCTGTCCTTGAGAATCGTTAATTCGGAGCTATCTTGAACAGTGATGATGTGGTTGAAGATGCAACCACATAATCACTTACCATCTGGTGAGATAGTGGTCAAAGGCAAGCCATCCAATAAAATAAGAAATATAAATTAATCATGGACAGAATTGTAGAAACATTTAAATGTTTCTTACATGCAATTCTATCAGTTATAAAAGTTGAAACAAGTTAATGTTGGTATTTTAAAAGAAGACGGTTGCTATTAGGACAACCAGAAAAAAATATTAAATACAACATTTTCGTACAAAATCACGTTCTTAGAACTTAATTACTACTCAAACAAAACATCGCAGCGATCCGGGTTTGGTCAGGAAATTAAACGAACGGCTTACTGCCAACCGACTGTCCTGACAAAAGGCCGTTATCTCTCGTAGTTATAATGACATACCCGACACAGTTCGGCCAAACACTAGGTGAAAAGACTCACCAGTTGACGCATTTGTAGGACTACCTTCTCATTTCAACACATACTCACACTTTGCCCTTTTAATGACATGTAATCTGACTTACTATTTTACGCTTTAAATTTTAATATATTAGGTAGAAAATTGTTGGTTCCCTGTGGTCCACTTAAAACCTTTTCGGCGAGGTGTTTTACGAATTTGACCCGTTTTATTTAAGCCATTAAGCGTAAACAAAAGACTGGCGGACCGGCCCTCAGTAAACGGAGGGAGGTTGTAATAGTTAACAGAGTGGTGGAGCCGGCTCTCCTTTGTATTAATTGGACATGTTAAACACGCTTCGCTTAATATGTAAGAATTGCTTTTGGAATGGCTATTCGCGTTTTCTTTTTAATTTTCCTCTTTCTTTTGTCCGGCAGATAAAGCCTCTGAATCGGAGGCGAGAGTATTTGTATAGAACAAGTCGCTCAATTTAACTCTAAGCACAAAATTTTTAAAGAAAGCATTCTTTTTGCAAACATTAGATTCAAGTTTACGAAACGTAATCAAAGAAGCATTATGTATGTAATATACGAGGAACATGTTGGTGTATGATTACTTAATTACTTATCTCGAAGCGCGGCGCCACGAGACGCGCGACGGGCGGCGAAGGCTCAAGCCAACTTAATTAACTCACTTATAATAAAACATCGCAGACGGATCATTAAATTAGCTTAACGAAGCATATAAATTTCACTTGGCACGATTAAATTCAAGTTGATGCCTATTGGAAACGATATTGAAAAGAAATATTGCTTGGTTATTGAGATTATTTCCTATAGATGCCAGTTTATTGAAATATTTTGGCACGGCCTTAATCCTGATTCAATTAAGTGAGTTGATCAAAAATTGTTTACTCTCTTTGTTGTGCCGTAACTCTGGATTGAACTTGGGAGTAATCAAAATGAAATTGTCGAGTAGAAACTCGACAATTTTGTCAATTAAAATGTGTTTAGTGGCCCCTGATGGAGTTTTAAATCGGAAAAGGATTAGTCTGTGGGAACAATAACTGAAAGTTACTGAGTCGAGTAACAAGTCGGCAACGGCGATTACCGCGACTTTATAACCCGTTAATAAAACAGAATTTCATATACAAGCCCCGCTCCAAATATTATACTGCTATACCGGTTATATGCGTAACGTAACGTACTAGCAGTATTTTATGTCCGCGTTCACAATTTAGGAGCGGGGGGTCGTGTGCCATAATAAAGCTATAAATTATTTCCATTTAAATTTAATTTGACAGAAGTCGTTAAATGGCGACATTCCCGTGCTTTGTTTCGTTTGATTAAACCGTTGTGTTAGTTGTAAATGTTGAAACTATTATGTTTGCCAGTTGCATTGTTCGTAAGCTTTGTACACTAACATAACAAGGTATTTGTGTATGGTCGTGTGAAGTCAATATGCTATGGCAGTTAGAACTATTTTGCTGCAGTGTTAACATGAATTAGGATAGCAGCCAATTTTGCTTTTGGCATGGACAGTTGGTTCGGTATTTATAAACGCTTGTGTATTGAGCTTAGAGGCTACGAAAAATTGTTAATCACCAATTATAATTTTGTTAAAAAAGATTTCGGTTTCTATGCGCTAATAATCCTGGTATGTTTCACTTGTTTTGGAGTATCTATGAACTGAGAAAACGATCAATATTTTGCTGGATGTTCATCATGTAGGAAAGAATAACGATAAGTTACATTTAGATCATTCAACTACAATAGTGCATATTATAACAGTCAATTGAGACATACACTGCGTTCAGGGTTCGATATACGACAGGTTCAGGGACGACGACAGGTACTGCGTACAGGCTGACGATGTTGCTGGGTTAAAGCATTTATTGCTATAAACCAGTAGCACGATAGTATATTCGCTTATTTTGCGTGTGTTTAATTCAAATAACAACAAAATTAAAAAAAAAACTCAATATGTATTCAACATCATTTTTGTTTAAAGATAATACAGTATACAGCAGTACAGTAGTAGATAATACAGTAAATAATACTAATAGTTATCTGTTATGCAAGGTTGTGAAGATATTATTTAGTGCGAGGACGTTTTTATGTTGTGACGGAACAAGCATGATGCCCGCCTGATGTTAAGTGGTAACCTCTGCCTATAACAAATACATTTCGTCACAAGTCACGAATTGCACTGCGGCCGTCACCCTGAGACAAACTCAAGTATACTGCAGCTTTTATTGAATCACAAGGAAGGGAAGGATTGAACCAAGGTTAAAGCGAGTGAGTGGTTCTAAAATATAGAATTAAAGTTGCATTGCGTCTTTTGGTACGCTTATACCAAAGCAAGCAAAATAACTTTGCTTCCTAGAGCAACACACAATGTTTCACTTCATTACAGCGAGGAAAATGCTAGGCGCAAGAAATACATCTCATAAATGTTATGAATTTGCGTTAATTTATAGTAAAATATAAGAGTGAAATTGACCATATTTAAAATTATTACATATGTGACGGTAGACCAAATAATTTCTTAATAACTCATGTGACAAATAAAACCAATTAGTCACCCCGTGACCACGATCACTGCAAAGTGTTTAAAATGTCGGGATAAAAATAATGACAAATATACGCGATTTAAACCGTTTAAAGTTGTTTAATTACTAAATTACATGTTTTCTAATTTTTATGGTGGTTCAAGTTTTAAAAATATTTCTAGCTAAAACGCTAGCGTATAAAAAACACTTCCACGCATATTTCGAATGATAAACAACTAGCTACCTTTCCGAGTTTGTGAGGTGAAAAATATACTGTATCCAATATAACATAAATCTCTCTGCGTCATTTTTATTCGAGGTAAAAAGACTCGAAAGGTACGCAGTCAACATTTGAATTTCGAACATTAATAATGTTCCTTGGTCCTTGGTGCTATGCGACCTGAGAGATCGAACGAAGATAATGTATGAAAAAAACGTTTACTGGCCGGATAGAAGGTCGGCCCGCCGGCTGTATTAAAAAATACCATAAAAACACGCGAATCACGCGAAACGAATGACGATCTTGTCTATGCTATATTTGTACACTACGTGCGGAATATTGTAGTGAACATTTTAAAGTATAATTTCTAAAAAGGACTTCCTAAGGAGAACCTGACAGCATTAGAACAGAAGCAACGTTGTGGTCTCTTTCCTAACTTGGTCGATGGGATCCATTTATGACTTACTATATATTAATATTGTCATAATATAACTCTCAGCGACATTACGCTCACTTAGCTCAGGATTTTAATTTAGAATCCTTCGCTCATGAAAAAAGCGCCGTAAAAATATTATTTTGCCCGCTCGAAATATATTTGAAAAACCATGTTAGATAATTAATTTTACCTAGGCAATAATGGTATAAATTTAAACGCTAATGTTCGTTTTCATTTCTGATATATATAGTTATTTTTTTTATACCGGCGGTATGCCTTTATTAACAAAATACTACGAACAATATAGGCACAATACTGCAGCTACTACAATAAAAGCATTTAGACAACCCATAAGTCATTGCAGACTTGTGTATTGTAAATTGATTTTGGAACCTACATACATATTTGTAAAACTTTTACTTAGGGTCTACATCAAAAATCTCGAAATCTCACAAAATATATTGCCAAGCGTCTAACGGTGTAGATTACGTGTCCTTTGAGCAACACCTGGCCAAAAACCACCCAATCTATATATTCTTAAAAAAATTCAGACATAAATAGGTTACATTTTTATTCTACCAGTTTTCTCCATCTCCTTTCAACGGCAAATCACATAAAACACAAATGTGTAGTTATTGAAGTGTACGCGAGAAAAAGCTCTCGATTCCATTCCAAAGTCGGGGAGGATTTACGTCCCTAAATCGAAAATTGTTTACGGAATCACTCCACTTGAGTCGACTAAAGTACGACTGTTTTGAATACTCGCATATTTGCCGATTCACTCTCGTCAGTATGTTAAAAAATCGATGTTGTAATTTTTAAAGATATAAATTAGTTTTATTAGCTCTATTGTAAATTTTCTTACAGGCAAGTCCAAAGTACATACTTATACGTACGTACATATTTATACTACTTAAATATATTAAATTCTAATTATGTTTATGTAAATAATTGTTTCAAATTCAATAATCATAATATTTTAACATTTAAAACAGTTAAATACAATTTGCAGTTATCGCGTTTGCACCTGTCCTAAGAACAAAAATTCTAAAACTGCATTGACATATATTCTTTAGATGTTTAGAAGGGAATGTTTTCAAAAATGTTTTAGTTTGAACATACTATATTTAAGGTGGTCAAGTTTTTTGATAATTTATTATATATATTAGTATTTTCGAATAACGGCTTTTTTGTACTTTTGCTAATCTAATTATTGGTACAACCGGAATTTAATTATTTTTTATAATTCGCTTTTCATTATTACGCAGATTGTAAGGTAAAACTATTTCTTGCTTTTCTGAAATATCCCTATCCTCAAAAATTTCTCATTTTAATTGTTACAATTATAAATTTCTCTTTTCACATAGTTTAGTTTAGTTTAATTGCATTGCAGATGTCACTCCTTCCCCCAATGACGGCTTAAACAATCGGGAACGAAAGAATACATTTGAGGTTTTACTCACCCACTACTTGATTAGCGAAACATGTCCCGGCTATAGGGACCGATCGTCGGGTTTTTGGAAACCTCTCGTAGTTTCATTGTAATAAAGCGAGTCACCCGCGTGTTTCAACACTCTGTTCTATATGATAGAAATTTATGTCTTGTCATTTAATTTAACCGTAAATAAATAAGATATTGAGATATATTTTACATACATAAGATTGCTACGGATTTATAGGCATGATTATGATGTCACAAAAAGTTACCTACTCGTATAATAAATACATTATGCATTCAACACTATTTACTGTCTCGTATATTTTATGCACTTAGCTTTGGAAACTCGAGGTTCTAGGTTTGAACTCCTGGTCGGACAAGGTATTGGATTATTCTGCCAAAAAATATCAGTCTATTGCAGTCTGAAACTCTACCCAGTAGACTAACTAATACACGGTACCACAACAGAATGAGATGTGGCATTGGTGGTGTGGCACCTCTGCTACCGTTTCGGAAAATACAGGCGAAAAGACATGTTTTTTATGTCAATGCTGAACTGGATTTATAAAGGCATAGGCCACGTACGTAACCTTCTAGCGTTAACTAATATATATAGTTCCCAAATTATCTTTAATTAACCAACCGTCAGTTTTTTAAGTATGAAATAAAAGTATGATTTTGCTAAGGGAGTAAATTCGTAAATAAGAAGGAGAAAGGCAACTAACCAGCCATACAACCGAAGCCAAAACAGTTTTATTGTTAGGAAAGTGTATATTATATCCACACATATGGGAAAAGATGGCAACATGATGTATGTATGACTTTGATGTTCTGGTTATAAAACGTGGTAGTGTTTTTGAATATTTTTTTTGGTTTAACCGAACATAGTTATACATAATGCACTTTTTTAATTTATTTATTAATTTTTAACTAACAAATATTACATAACTGAATAGCAGAAAGAAAAATATTTCGTGTTCATTGCACCTAAACTCACACGTTTACTACTACCCTACTATAACTTGCATTGAAGCTGGATAAATTTACAGAATTTTGGAATAAAGCCCAGAGGTGTCAATAAAACACTATGTAAAACAGTGCGCAACATTAAAAATCATTAAACAAAAGCTAATTTCAACTCTCGCTGGTTTTATACAATGCCAAATGCTCGTAATGACAGTACATGTGCTACTTTTATTAAGTACCCGTTTGCTTTTAGTGCTACTTCTGATCAGTCAGAAGTTCGTAGCTTAGTATCTGTGTAAGTTGGTCTACTGCGAGGGTGGCTGCGTCCATAAAGTTTGTGTTTATGCGCAGTTGTGGACAGCTTGCGTTGAAGAACTTCCGGCGTTCGGACACGGACTAGCGTTTAAGTATCATTGAATGAATACATTTAGATACGGCTCCCTGCACTAGCACTTTTGTGTTTTATGATTTATGACGTCACGAAAATAGGATAGTCATGAAGATTGATCAGTTACCAAGTAGGTAATAGTTAAATAGGTTATCGGTGCTTTTGTACGCTTGGTATTTGGTGAAACTAATTCGGTTTCTTCTTAATAACAAACTATATTGTATTCGGATTATAATTTCCGCGTTTTGGTATTGAAACAAACGAACAAATTAATAACCGACCGTCTCGGTTGCTATGTGGTCACTAATATACTTTGATTTGAGGTGAAAAAAAATCTAGTAAGTACGTATAAATACGATGCCGATTTTATCCACATAAAGAGATAGAGAAAGTCATCTTGCTGGTAAATTATTATTTATATCGATTCACGAAATATGGATAGTTGTATAACGACAGCACTTTGGACTTCAGCCCGGGTGTGTCGATAAAACAGGCCATTCACGTTATGGTAGACCTGCCTATAGGTCACATGTACATTTATAAAATATATGATAGGTTGCGTGATATTGGAGAACCTTTAGACCTGGTCCTAGACTGAAGCACATTTAGTTTTAGGTGCATTACTACGCATAATACAAGTACTACGTGTGGGTGTGAAAGATATATCAAAAACTAAAATTTCGATTAGTTCATTATGTATTGGCAAAGTAGCAGCGAGCAAATTGCCACCGAAAATTGTCATCAACTACGCCTACCTTTCATTACAAGAACAGATAGTCTAGAACATGTCCCACAGTGAGAAATTCCTGATATATGGAATATGTTCTCAGATGAAGGGCATTTTAACTGTCCTATTCTATTTTTCGTGAGAAAGACGTCAACGTGAATACCAACCATTCTGTTATTCAAGGAACCAGCTATACTATTTTGTTGCCATTTTCCAAATTCTAAGTAGGTGATTGAAATAATAGAAGCATGAGATGGTATGTATGGTTCATTTACGGCGCTTTCCCTAGTATTTACTACTTTAGTAGCGAAGAACTATCATCGTTTTTCTTTTGTTCTAAATTGAATCTCTACAATGAAATCTAAATTCTAAAAATCATAATAATATGTAGAACTTTCATATACATCGCTTTTGCAGAACAATTTTAATATACCTATAAGTTAGTGATAATTCATTACAAAATTAGATATTAGGAATCTATAAATTACTGTCAAGAGAAGATAATCATATGTACTTCCCATAGATGGCGTGAAAGGCAAATACCCGAAAGAAATAAAACTGTATATATTTTTCTTTTTTTTTTATGCCTTATAGGTTTACTTTTGACCACTATCTCACCTGATGGTAAGTGATGATGTGGTCGAAGATGTTGTTCAGGCTAACCTAGTATTACTGGCTCTCAAGGACAGCTGTCGGAACACACCGTTAGGTGCTTGGCGATAGATTTTTAACCTGAGGGTGGTAACTTATCAATTGTTCATTTTCTTTTTCCTTTGCTCAGTTACGGGGCCGGTACGTTAGTGGAATAAGGATAGGAAAATGACGTTTGTATGAAGAGTGCCCACGGCATACTATGCTCACAAACTCATTATTGTTTCCATGTGTGTTTATTTATGTGCAGTTGTGGAAAACTACGCCGGATCCACACTCTCGTTGAAGAACCTGCGCCGAACCGACATGGGGACCTACTTGTGCATCGCTGCTAACGGCGTTCCACCCACTCAGAGCAGGCGTTACGAAGTCACAGTGCAATGTGAGTGACATGCTTGTTCTTTATTTGACTTTCAGTATCTTGCATATTGTACTCGTATGTTACCAATTTATAAAGCCCAGAACTTTCTCATCACTTTGGGACTGAGCCCGCGTCTTCCGTTATATGTACCAGACGCTTTAACTAACATAAGGAAAAGATGAAAATTCTGCGCTCTAAAATTTTCTGAAATGTCTGAGCGTGAGATAGTACTTGGAGTATCAGGAATATTGAATAATTAATATTCATCTCCTTCATCGCCTTGATTCGATCACGACCCAGTGGTAATTAGAATCTTTTTTTTTTTTTTTTTTTTTTTTTTTTTTTTTTTTTTTATTGTGACGGTACAAGCTCGAGGTCCACCATGATGTTAAGGCGGCTACCTCTGCCTATAACAGATGCAGTTCATCGTGCAAGTGACGAATTGCACTGCGCCCGTCACCTTGAGATATAGTTGTTAAGTCTCATATGTCTGTAATTTCACTGGATCTCAAGGACTGCTGCCGGAACACACCGTTAGGTGCTTGGCGACAGATTTTCAACTTGAGGGTGGACGATAGCCAGGCGGTCATTTGCAAAAAGCCCTTCCATCATGCGGTGAAGCTCAAGCCCGCGGCGGGATTCGAACCATGGACCTGCTGCGCGGCAGTCCATAGCCAATGCCACTGAGCCATCACTGCTTCAAAATCATAAGATCATTCTGCTGATCGGACATTCGCAGGTGCAGATTCTATTCGTGTTTGAGATTCATAGCAGTGGTAGACCATTTTAAAAATGATCGTCTAAATACCAATAACCTTAGGTAATGAAATGAAATGAAATTTATTTATCGTTTTAACAAACATTATTAAACTTAAATATATCAGAGTACAATAATAATATTGTAGTATATCTTTACATAAACATTGGAAACACATTGGTACCAAAACTAGGATAGACCTGTGATATGGCATACCAATGCCTTCCCCCGGACATAAATAGTAAATTAAGAAATGTTACAACTCATTGATTATATTATGTAGTATAATAACGAAATTAATTGTGTTTTAATTGTTTCGGAAACTAAGTAATGATATTTACCATTAATTTCTATAAACCATGATGAACCTAGATTTACGTAGAAGAAGTGTTTAGGAACGAGTGTATGACGGCATGTGAGTGAAGGGGTGAGTGTGTGAAGGAATGTGAGTGTGTGTGTGTGTTAAGGTGACTGTATGGGTTTTAATGTTGAAAACAGTAAGCTGAGTGATTTATGTGAGAATCGTTAATAATTTTTCAATTTTAGCGTAATATTGTTTTAGTAACCATTCTCTTAACATAATTTTACATTTGTGGCGAGTCATTGGTGGAAAATCTGTTATCAAACTCACAGAGTTAATTGTAGCAGCTTCCGTTGAGAGATTATTTCTGTATTTAAGCCTAGCGTGTCAATAGCATTGAGAGATAGTGGTCACAGGCTATGGTAAACCAATGTTGCCTTTGTCCTACGCAGCGAAGCGATGCGGTATGACACATCGCGTATACCTAAAGGGGCCTACGAAGCATAGTTGACCAATTTGCGGATTAATTTGTTTCGTGTTGTGTGGCATCGTCTCCTGACTTGTTTCTTTCTCAGCTTACCTGGGACAAAAGCAATTAATAATCGAGCTAATACATACTTGCATTTTGCATTGGATTCTCAACCTATATACCTGTTGATGTTGCTGAGTTTGTTAATTTGCGGATTTGATTGTGTTATAAGAAGTCATATCGCAATGGAACTAGGTGATTTTCAACGCTCACCTACGACAATGGGTTATCTATCAATATCTAAAGGCCCGCTTGCCCTTTGACTAGTGATGTGATTAAGAGTGCGCTATATACTATATACTCGTATCTAACGCGCTTCTCGCTTTCACCGTGATTTGCTTGGTGCCCGCCAAGTAACGATCTTTGGATATACTTTTAGTCGGTCAAGTAAAATAAAATTATGTTACCTATATATTATTCATAAACATTTTTCTTTAATTAAAATAGTAAACACATACACAACACCTCACATATAAATAAAAATTAAAAATGTAAATAAAAAATGCATGTACAAAGTTTTATGTATCTAATTATTGTGTTGAATCCTTGGAAGAGTCTAGTTATCGCAAACACAGGAAATCCTACTGCGATAGCTAGAGAACTAAGTAATAAATTTTCGTGATTTAATTAATACTTCAATTATAATGTAACTAGTATGTATGTTATAATGAATATGTTCTAAGTTACTATGTATATTTATGTTACATGTCTTTGATGCAAAAATAAACATTATTATTATTATTATTACTTTTGTTCTCTGTCGTATTTAGTGCTTTGCAAGTGGTTACATTTGTGCAAAAATATCCCAAACACAAATGTAAATTTAAAAACAATATAATAACATAAGTATAGGCGCCCAAGAAGCGGCTCTTAAAAAAGAAAAGTCTACTTCCAAGTTAAGAGGTTTTGATATTATGATTTTTCATAATTTCCTGCAGTGGCACTTTAGAGTTGTTGCTTATTCAACGTCCAACAAGCAATAACTAATTTCAACAGTTAAACAGTGTACTACATGCACTACACGTCTGCACTAAGTATCAAAACTCAAAGTACAAACAGGCTTTAAAGTGAAAGCTCATGTATGTGGTAGAAAAATTAATATTTTAAAAGTTTTATCGCGCTTGTAACAAGTTTCGGTACCTATTCTATATTATTCTTCTCGTATTATCTTCCGGCGTTATTGTAGATCTTTGCACTTGATTCCACAAGTAAACTATTAACCGTCAAAAACACAAAAATTAAGAAACAATTTTTTTCATAACAAATGTTACCTATTCAAAAATTGCAAAAAGAATATATTAGAAATAGAAAAAAAAATCTCCCAATCTAGCGTATTCCATGATGAAGTTTAACTATATTGACTTATAAGACTTTGCAAGAAAACAAAAAATAAACGCCATAGACGTCGCAGTTAGATGTTTTCATTTTATGTGTTTTATTCTCGTTTGCACTAAAGTGAGCAGAGTCGATTCTTAACAAGTAAGTTCATAAAGTAAGTCGAACCTAGTCGATACATTTTTTCTGGATCGACTAGGTTACATTTCGTAAGCAAATGAGTGAAACAGTGTGCATTTATGTAAATTGTGCAACACAATTTCATGTTACGAAAGTCAGTAGTGAGTACGGAATTATGAAATTTCAAAGTTCAGGGCAGTCGGGCATTACAATATCACCGTGATGTTGCTATCTGCACTGCGATGCCGATCGATAGGAATATGTGCCTTTTATTGATTTGTAACACATTCACTTTCTTCTTTTAATCTGCCATTAATGAAACGTTACTCACTATATTTATTAAAAAGTGAACATTAACCATATTGAATTAATTTACAAATATAAATATATGTAAAATATTTTGGAAGCACTTATTTTAAAGCAAAAAAAAATTTTTTTATGCAAATAAAACAGCTTACTCGTATTATAACAAAAATTTGGTATATTTTTTTAAGGTATATTATGATTTTTTTTACAAGCATTTACATAGGTAATAGTTTCTTAAAATTTTATTATGTACATATTAACATAACTTAATATATTTACGTTTACTTAGGTACTTTTTTCTAAGGAATATGCTGCAATATCAGATATTTATATTAAGTGCTTTGTATTTAATTAAATTATGATGAAAATAGAATACTAATTAATTTTCAGAGAAATTTAGGTTTTAAACGAGATTTGGCTGTCTGGGGCTAATTTAATACTAGACTTCGTAGAAACGAAACTTGTGAAGACTGTAATCTCAGCTGTCCTTTACGTAATTGATTTATTACAGTTATATTAAAATTATTTAGATAACGTTTTGATTTTATTTTCACTACATAGACTTTGAGTATTTTGAATAGCAGGTGGGTCAGCTTTAGATCTATGACTCACCTCCTGGAAGGTGATGTAGTTAAATGATGGTATAACAGGAAATACATTATTTTTTTATGTAATTGTGACGGAACAAGCTCGAGGCGCTCCTGATGTTATGTGGACCTCTGCCTATAACAGATCATTTCGTCACAAGTCACGAGTTGCACTGCGCCTGTCACTTTTAAGACATAGTTGTTAAGGCTCATGTGCCTGTAATTTCACTGGTTCACAAGGACTGCTGCCGGAATAGACCGTTAGGTGCTTGGCGACAGATTTTTTACTTGAGGCTGGTCGCTAGCAAGACATTCGCAAAATACCCATCCACCATGCGGTGAAGCTCATGCCCGCGGCGGGATTCGACTCATGGAACTGCTACCCGGCAGTCCATAGACAATGCCACTGAGCCATCACTGCTTCAAAAATCTCCTTTTATACCTATGGGAGCTCTCAAGAACAGTTGCTGGAACACACCAATACATGCTACGTTACGTTAGCAATGTGCCTGACGTCAGATTTCCTACTGGGCTCAATTGCTTGCCTGTCTAGCAAGCATTCACAAAGTACCTTACTAACATGCGATAAAAGTTAAAACCCGAGGCTGATTTCGAATAATGGACTTCCCTGCTGTGTCCTTATAATTATATTAAAAATAATGTAAAACTTGTACGTTTGTTTAGTCGAGCCGATCGTTCGAGTGACCACTCCAGTTGTCCTGCGTTCTGTCGACATGCAAGTTCACCTCCAATGCTACGTGGAGGCCTCACCGAAGTCGCTCAACACTTGGCAAAGAGGAAAAATATATGCAGGTAAAAATCACTCATTTAATGATGTATCAGATGTAAAAAAATACAGTAAATAAATGTTTTATTCAGAAGATGTCACACAGATTTAATGTATTAAATATATTATACCAAGAAATAAAAAAATCGATACGAGTAACCCATGTTATATTTAATTTTTAACGCAAACAGTTTTGGCCTCGGGTTAGTATTGATACTGAGTTTTCCACGCTGCCGGAAAATGTGGTTTCGATCACGGGCGCACGATAGTGATATCATATTTATAAATGTCAATTTGTATTCCCAGCGTAGTCGTTCAGTCATCTCATATTTTCTAGCTTTGTATGAAACGTTTATGTGCAGCTCAATTCATATAACTACTAAACTAGTGATACTGTTATTTAAAGAAATATTTGTAGCAATTTGCAGTGTTTAAAAGATGATGATCAATAACATGCGCTTGAACATAAAAAATAAACATGAATATAAAAAAATGCACAATGATTAAAAAGTTTCTTTTGTTTTGATAGACAAGCCACTATCTCACATAATGGTAAGAGATTATGCAATCGCAAATGTTGTTCAGGCTAACCGAGAATAACTGGCTCAAGGACAGCTGCCGCAATACACCATTAGGTGCTGGGCGCTAGACTTTCTACTTGAGGGTGGAAGCTAACCACGTATCAGTAATCCGGGAGGGCAAACGCCTATGCATTCCCTACTTGCCCTCCGAAGCAGGAAAGCGCTGAATAGTAAACGCCACTAGCTGTCACCTATGCAAGTAATGATCACAGCGGACATTACTTTACCTAGTTGATCAGTTACAAACGACTAGATAAACTCGGCTGCAAGCGCTTCAATTCCACTAAACTATGGGAAGGATCGCGAGTTCATGATCCCTTCCATAGAGATATAAAAATTATCATTTCTGTGATCCCTTCTGATCTACACTTGTATTCCCAGGTGGCAAGCTGCTAAACAGTTCCAAATACATTATATCAGAGGAAGTTCTGAACGAGTACTCGTTACGGATGAACCTAAACATCACCCGGCTGAAAAAGAGCGACTTTGGAGAGTACACATGCGGAGCTGTCAATGGGTACGGTCGAGCTGACGGGAGCGTTATTTTAAAAGGTAAAATATATTGATAACTTAGATAATATTAAAGTTTTGTGCTAATATTTTTAAAGTTATTTTTAATTATTATTGAAGTCGTGTAATATTACTTTTAAAGCTGTTTTTACAGTTAGGTAATAATCAATGTCACACCATTATTTATTACCACAGTTCAAATATTATCAATACGCCTATGTTAATTAAAATAAAAAGAAATAGATAATAAGATCACTTATATTTTAATTCGTTCTCCCGTTTGCATCATGTGACAACAGTCTTTCTTGCCAAAATCAGGGTCTTGACCATTAATACTGTAAATGTGATTTAAATGACAGAATTAAATTATGGACTATACATTTTTTGGTATCCATAACTATAAAACTCGTTATTTCACTTTCTAGGTCCTAAAATGCCGGCTTATCAACTTTAATTTTCTACTGTCAAAGATTTTCTCTCAATTTATATATATGTTTCACTTTAGATATTAAAAATCTATGATAATTTTATATAAATTTGTTTACTATATGAGCTGGATTGTTCACTGCTAAAGTGCCCTTAAAGTTTTTTTTACTTTCGTTGTTATCTTGTGATTTTATTCACTTAGCAGACATTGCATTGGTGCAAAATTCGCAATGACAGAGTACTCTGCCTTTTCTTAATTTAATTATTGATGTTTTCTTAAAATGTTTTTTTATTATTAAATATGAATTTCCGCAGAGTGACGCCTGAGTTATTATTTTTAGTTATTATTTTGTTTGTGTTATCTGCACATATTTCTAAACCGTTTGTATAATTACTTATACAAATGTAATAAAAGCCAAAAGAAGGAGAATAAAATGGTACTCTAGCAGATTTATAAATATAAAATATAAGTCAATCGACCGAAGAGCTGTATGGGGAATTTACTGAGCCATAAATTCTTGATTTGTGTTTGATTAAACGTAACACTTGCTACGAATTTAAATTCCCAAATAAATCCTTAATACGAATGAGTACTATGAGTGGCTCAACAAAACTTGTCAGAAGTATCTCGAAACAAATTAAAGGTGTATTATAATGAAATTAATTCTTCTGGTTATTGAATATCAAATTAACGTGAAACAGCTCCTGAATCCAGTACACTGAACTACTGAAGTAAAAAAAATACGACGGACATCATTATTACCATAACATCAATAATAAACAACGTTTTATCTTTCAACCGTTTTAATAGATGCCACATCTACCAATTTTACCTCAGACGGAAATTTAACTCATGTTGATTGGTAGCAGGAGTTGGAAATTTTTTCCCTTTAATATTTATTTTCTATCATAAGGGTCAGTGATACCGTGTATATCAATATTTGGAAAAAACTACGATTAAAATATTTCGCTTTGAGTTAGAAGCCAATCAATTAACTTTGTTCAAATCATAAACTAAAAAGTAACCACTGAATTTTCCCTCTTCATCAGAAACGCCGGTGCGAACGACAACAACGACGACAACAACAACCACGACAACGACAACAACTCGTCCAACAACAACGACATCGACGACAACGCGTCCGCCGAAGCGTCATCTCAAGAAACAGCACGACAGAGTGAACCAGAACGCGCTTGACTCAGACTTACGACAAGCGGAGCTCAACAACGCTTTCAACTTTTACGCAATTAACGCTTTTGTGCCAATAAACAACACCCACAATAATCACAATTCTCAACGCACTGAAAGACAGAAAATAAGACCAACGACGTCTTATCCTTCAGTTTATCTTAGTAAAGCATCACCAACTTATTCCAGTTTTGCTATTGTTTTGGCGATAGTCAGATTACTAGTAGTTATCTAAGCTTTCCAAGTATAATTAAAAGTACATTTTAAAGTTTACTACATCTCACAATAAAACTTAACATTGATAATGTCCTTGATATATAATAACACCGGTTGTCTTCTGCAGCATTATAAGATTAATGATAGATTTAATACTGTGACCTAACTAATATTCCCTAAACTGTTTCATTAAATAAATGAATTCCAATACAGGCCTTATTTTATCTTCGGCTCATTGCACACATATTCAGTCGGGCTCATAGTCAGTCATTCATAAAATCTGCATCAGATACCTATATAACTAGATATATGCACAACTTGATAGAAACTTGTCGAACAGAATAGTTCCTAGAACAATGCATATTTTTAAAAGTGATTTGTTTTTTAACTTTGTATTTTTTGGCTTTGAACTAGTAATAGCAACAAAAATAACTGGATTTAAATACACAGAGTTTCTTAGTTAGCCAATACGAACAAAAGTATTACACTTGTTTCTGTTTTTCCTACCGCTTAGTGTGTTGAAAAACATTCATTCAGTAATTTATCTGTTTTATCTATCCTTTCATCAATAATCTGAAGCAATACATAACTGTAAAATAGGCTATACGAGCCTTAATATGAAAAAAAACACACAATACTGAATATTTTTAAATTTTTACTTATTTTAATTATCTTGCTCTTGTTAATTATTTATTAGAAAAACAAGAAACGGACGTAAGAAATTGTACTAATACCATAGTAAATCTGATTGCCGATTTTATCTCATGGCTATGAATATGGCCTGTAATTTATTTTTGGGTTGATTTTGGTACATTACATTGTATTCATGTGTGCATGCGTTGATTAATGCGAATAATAAATATTGTTGGAAATTATTGTTATGTTCCAGGATTTTAAAAAAATGTGGACGTTTTACATGCCAATTTCAAAATTAATAAACTCAAAATAATTTCATTAATGTCAATATATAAATAAGTACTCCTTAAAATGTTGATAAAATTGAGATAAAATTACCTGAAAGACATAATATCGAGAAAATTTTGTAAAATGCAGTTGATGCAGTTGGTTTTAATTTATGTCATTCTTGTCTAAATTAGAGTGTTACCAGAAAAATTTCTATGCTTTCACAACAGATCCACGTGAAGCAGGAATTATCGTTTATTAATAGCAGAAATTAGATTTCTGACATTGTATATGACTACATATAAGAACAAATATTTGTAGTGATAACATGGCTGTTGAAATTTTGTAAGTTACGTATTTTGAGGTTGTTGTATTTGGTAAACATCGCTGTTATATTGTACGAATAAGTTGTATTGATTATATATATCAGCCTTTATGTAAATTGTGACAATAAATTGATAAGTCGTCAAAGTAGAAAAATAAGTTATAAGACAAGTGAATAAATTGTTGATAGTTATTCTGAAAGTTCTGTGAATTGTTCTCTTATATGATTATCATTATTTCTAAAATTTGCATTAAACATAAACATACAGTTAAAATAATTATCAACAATTTATATGCAAACTCTGAATATACATGATAGGCAAGTCTAGTGAGTTACTTTCATAATCTTTCATAATAAATAGCCTAATTAATTAGGTACGTCAAAAATATCATTATAGTCATATCACACATTTGGGACTTGTAAACTTGTATTTAGATTTTGTAAAGATAATTTATGCTATTGAAAATGTATGCATTTATTTCATTATTAACGGACTTGTGGTGTTTCTAACGTTTACTGTACAATCATATGATTGAACCATATGAAGTATTAACAGTATTATGAAAGGGAGCTATATTGGTTATTAAACTTGAGGCTCTATTGCAATACAGCCATTGCTTACGCTTTGAGCGTATGTAATAGAACTATGAATGACGTATGCTCCCGCGTTTTATACGATATTTTTAGCACACTTTCAAGGCAATAAAATGATCATCTTTTCAGATATGTATAACAAAATAGATTACATACTTAATACCGCCGAAATGAGTATTTAAAAAAATCATAAGTGTTTTATTAATTGCAATTTAGGCGGTGTAAGAACGAGCCAGAGGCAAGTGTGTTAGTAATAATATTTCAAACGAAATCAACCAAATACTGTTACTATATATTTTATCTAACAGTTCTAGTTTTTACTTCATAATGCTTAGACATAAAGTAATAAATATTTAATTATACAATAATAAGGGCATTAGTTATATACATTTATGAGCATAAAAATATTCTTGTATATGGCAAAGACAATACTTACCGGGTGGGTAATATTTTAATTATAGTACATTCGATATAAGATAGACCAAAAGTAGTCTACGAACTACATACAAGTTGATATTATAATTTTAGGATAGCGTAATGTTTAAAATACTTAGTTTAAAGGATTATCAATTGTATGAACTGTAAAGGTCAAAAGGGATTGTTATGTTTACACGCAGTAAAGTTAATCGAGGAAAAAACTGTTATTGTACTAGAATAAAAACCAAGGCGAGTAGTAAAACGAGAAAGTCATAAAATAGGCTTTTCTCGAGTGAAGAGGCGATCATGGTCAGCCCTACCCTATACAGTAATAAAATGGTAGTAGTTTATTTTTCTTTAACTGAATTCATAAAACGTATTATGTTCTAATCGAATGTTTGAATAGACAACAACGAAATCATGACCATTTTGATAACATGATTAGATTTTGTAATTGTAATTAAGATGAATATAAAATTAATATGTTAGCCGCTCCGTGCACAAACGATATTTTAGACATTTTCTAGCTCTATATACTATATAATTTATGAAATACATAGAGAGATTGACAGTCATGTTATGATTGGTAATGTTATCCCCTCTTTAATGTTTGAACGACAAACATAATTAATATAAAATTAATTATGTTTGTCGTTCTAAAATTATTCAGAGAAATGTCTTCAAGATTCTATTTGTGTAATGTTTATATCTTTAAAATTATTTTGAAGTTTTCTGTTTATATTACTTAATAAAGTTCTTTTCAATATTTTTCGATTGTAATTTAAAGTTGAATTGAATGACGGTTATTTTCTGGTAATGTTAATCTGTATTATGCATATAAGTTTTTTAATTGCAAAAAATCGTAATTAGGCTAAAAATAATAATAAATTTATGTCTTCCGGATAGTGTAATGAAATTAAATGTATTTGGCTCATTCGTTTGAGTTAAAATCAGTAGATGAAGTTCCTTTTGGACTTCTGAAATGTAGCTATTATTTAAGTAATGAAAGAATTTACTGTAGATATTATAGTGCGAATATGACAGAATGTATGTGATTTTTGATAATATTCAAAGTATTTTAAAATGATTATCATTCGACTTTTTGCTGACGATCGTCAACCGTTTTATTGAGCTGTGAATGTCTATAAGTAGACATGTTTTTTTAAATCGAGGTTTACTCATAAAATAGTCGTTTCTTAAAATAGCTGTTTAGAAGGCATGATATTCATAATTTGCATGAGCTAATATATTGAGGATATTATAACTTGACAATAATATATTATCATAAAACTATTATATAAATTACATTGGTAGATATTTACATATCTAAATAATCATGATCATAACGAATATGGCTACCGTTATTTTTTTCTTGTAATTAGATGTAGATTATAACGAATATAAATAGGAAACGTTGATATTTTTGAATTCATTTTCACGTGTATTATGACAATAAAATCATAACTACTATGACAATACATATAAACGTATTTGTAAATAATTTTGATTCATAAATTGAATTACCATTTACATTGTTTAGTGCGAATATTTATCAATGTTAAATTTAAGATGTTAATATCATTTTATGACATTTTAAAATAAAAAAAAAATGTAATCAATACAAGTGCCGCGTGTATTTATTATACTTACCATTTAAGATTATTTTTATTTTCAGCAAGTGGGCCTTCAGAGATAGACCACCCTGATGGGTACCACAACATAGTAGTCAAACATGGCTACCCCAAAGAAGTAATGTGCAAAAAGTATTGTGTTTAACTAGATGTGAAAGGCGCTTGAGCAATTTAAATTACTGGGCAAACGGGACATAAGAACTAAAGTCTTGGAGTTTCGAGCGCAGTGCAGTGTCAAGTAAAACGATGACCCTGCAACTGTAATTGATAGGTATGACGCTTGCCATCTGACGAGCGGATTGTCAGTTTCTTCTTTATACAAAATAAAATGATTGATTCATTATTTATATGGGTAGCCTGTTTTGTATCCACCACGGGAAAAATAACTAAATTATTTTAAAGTAGGCTAGCCTATTGCCACTTCCTCCATGCATGCTCTACTTCAGATCGTTACTGATCATGCATTTACATTATATGAAGCTCGATCTAAAGCTTTATAATCATTATTAAGAGAAAATCATAACGTCAGTATGAATATTCTTGAAGGGATAGCCAAAGGTAAAACACCCACATTTAGTCATGTATTTGTAGTCCCCCTATAAGAGACCGAGTATTGTGATGAAGCAGGGACAGTTCCATAATTAGAACTGTTATAGAGAATTTAGTGTTGTAAAATACTCGACTTGGGCGAAGAAATTGTTCGACTTGGGGGTCGAAATCCTGTTTCCGCCATGAGTAGCATTGCCAATACTAACGAGGTATGTATTATGTTTTGGTTTAATTTGTATTCGTAATAACGCTTGTTCCCTTGCCTTGGCTATTTCTTCGGAAAGTTATAACAGTACTAAGTAGAAGAGAAAATATTTTAAAATTATTACAAAATCGTAATCACTTACGTCGTAAGCACACATGGCGTAGCACATGATGTTGTAGGACAGTTGCTACGTCGCGTCGTAGTAAGCACTACATAGCTACGAGTAGTTGGGATATTAGCATTTATAACTTTGAGTTAGTTCAATTGCTTGAGGAAAGTAGGTTGCAAATGAAATTACTATTATTTGTGAATCATCTGAAACTAAATTTTCTTTTACGGTTTCCCTTCGGCCGCAATTTAACCTGATGGTAAATAATGATATGGTCGATGGTGGTAACAGGTTTAACCCAGAATTACTATCTCTCATGTATAGCTTGTGGAATACGCCGTTAGATGCTTGGCGACATATTCGTACTTGGGGATGGTAGCTAGCCGAGTGCCCAGATGCCCTATTACTGTGCTATAGACTACCATCCTAAGACAACAACTGGGACTGATGGTTTAACGTGCTCTCGTTACGCGGAATCGCGCTGTAGTTAATGCTACTAGCGGTCACCCATCCCAAGTCAAGACCGCAGGGGTCGTTGTTTAACCTACTAATTAATTAATGCATAATAATTAGTCAATGCATTGAATTTGATAATATACCCCTGCTGTCTCAGCCATCTTAGCACTTCTATTGATGGTAATCTTTGATCATAAACTTTGTAATAAGAAAAGTAAGTACTTTGTAAAAGCATCTTTATGTTCGTACGTATTCGATTCTCGTAGCGTAGCTAACTTAGTCGTTCTTAACCGACCATTAATGTTAAGCCACGTCCGTTGCAGTCATCACAGAACGGTGTTTCAGCAGCTGTCCCTGAGAGCCAGTCATTCCAGCAAAGCCTAAACAACATTTTCGACCATAATATGAATAGACATAGCACTATACCTGTTCTGTCATTTTATAACTGTTAAAGGCTATTACATGTCCTCTTGACAAATGTTATTAGATGTCTACGAATATAATGCACCTTATGAGCAGCATTTTAGTTACGTTAGTAAAAGCTGATGCTGCACATAAGGTCTATAACATACTTTATTCCCACCTTAAATTAACGGACTGGTGTACTACCAAGAAGTTCATTATCAAGGAGGGTTTATGTAAAGATGGCGCGTATCAGAAATGACCGTCCCTAGCCGGTAGCTCAATCTGCAATTTGGCAAACGATGTATAAATCAAACAACTTGAACGGGTTAAATTGTGTTTATTTAACTTTGTTTTAGTCCCGACGAGCGACGGTTCAAAAACTTTTCAATGATTACGTCCACGAACAAACTAAGGTGACAATTGTCTTCTGAGTTGTTTGAGAAATTATTTGTATCTTTTACCTAATATTTTATGTAAACATAAAATTCCCTATGAAAGCAGTATTCGCTCACAGAAAAGAATACTATTTGTGTAACTTATTGTACATTACCCTATTTAAATAAGTTCCCTTTCAATGCACTGTTATAAGTTTATTCACTTAGTTAATGAAGCAGTTTATAATACACTCTAATACGGTAAAAAGATCTATTGGGGCATGGACTTCAGTGTTTACTATCTAAGAAATGTAAGTAGAGTAGTTGAAGATTTATTTTGATGAAGCTAGGCTTGACCTAAAATATAAACTAGCACTTAAGGATAACTGCCGGATATCACATGCTTGGCGACAGATTTTGTAGTTGAGAGTGGTAGATACCTCTTTGTCTCACACCAGATTGAGCTATTGCCAAACAGCAACTAACATCCTGGCCCTTTTCTAAACTAACAATAAAAATGACTATGCAAGGTACGCTACGAGCGCTTCAGTGGAGATACTGGAATAAATCAATTTTATTCGATACTCGGATAATCTCCGCTGCGACAATATGGTATCAACTAGCGCAATAAACGTGCAACAAATCTAAATCCGTATTGTTCATTTCATGTATATAGACAGCACGTAACAGCAAGCAATTTTTGTCTAATGTATGAAAATTGTGGATATTGTCTTAAAATATATCCTTGCTGCCCAATACACTTCATGATGTCGAAATGTTAATGTGTTTGCATAATAATAAAAGAAACACTGCGGATTTTATCCCGTAAGTATATGAAAAATGTGTCTTTTTTATTTATATATATTATGATAGGCTAGCCTTTGCCCACTAACTCATCTGATGGTAAGTAATGATATGGTCGAACATGTGTGTTCAGGGTAAACTAAAGTTAATGGCTCTCAAGGACAGCTGTTGGGACATACCGTTGGGTGCTTGGCGATAGATAGCCGTGGGCACGCCTATCTGGCTTCGCGAAATACCCCACCATCGTGCTATATCAACTGTCATTGTGAGACCGACGGCTTTACGTGCGCTCTGTAGTAATGTCACTAGCGGTTCCCCATCCAAGTCATGACCACGGCGGCCTGGCTTAATTTAGCTGATCAGCTAAGAACGGCCAAGCAAACTTAGATTCAAATCTCGCTTCAAGTCATCAAGTGTTTTGTTTTTATTATTTTATCTACTGACATAATAAACATTGAAGTCGAAAATCTTTAGACATATTGTTCCATAAGCTGATAACAAAAGCGAAATAAGAGAAATATTATAAGCCTTTTTTGCGGCAAGCGTGTAATCAATTTCTTCATTCATCTCATGTTGACATCAGTAGAATCTACATACGACGAGCGACCTGGAACATTAGACATGCCACAGAGTTTTTACCACTAGCAGTTATAATAACAACAAAGTGACCCGCAAAAAAATATAGGTACCAAGATCACCTCAAAAATAGAACAAGACGTCACTTTCAACCAAGGCAATTGCGTTCCCTATCGGATGTTGAATTAAAGAAGCAAAGTAAGGCGCGTTTACTCACCTCTTTCGATTTCTTAAATGCAAGGCAGCGTAGAAATTATTTATCTGCGCCTCTGACATCTGTATATTATAGACATCTCATATTTATGTGAGTTAACATTATGGGTTTTATTTAATAATAACGCAGTCAATATACGCGTATAAATTGAACCAAAATAAAACTTAACTGATAATGATACAAGTATTTTGTTGTTTTGCAGAATCAAACATAAATTACCTAGCCAATCCAATTCACGAACTAAAATCTACATTTTTTTGAGACTTAATCGTAGACAATAGGCTGTCATGGAAATATCATAATAGTATTACAAAATTACAAATTTACGAGAGGAGAAATGTAGGTCATGTGCGGGGTTCGAACCCACGTCCATCCACCCGGCGTTATGGAAAACATATAAATATTAAATCAAATTAGTACTTTAGTGAAAAAATTAAATCAATTTTCCTACGCATTTGGTAGGTTAAGAAAAGTTGCTAATGTCCAAACACTCTTAACAGCATATCAAGGATATCTACTTTTAAGATATGGCCTAATGTTCTGGGGAAATACTACTGACAAGCAAAGCGTTTTCGTAGTCGAAAAGAAATGTATACGGTCTATGTTTGGCATAATGACAGACGATTCGTGTGAACCTTACTTTCATAAGTATAAACTTCTAATAGTTCAATTGCTGTATATAAGTTAAGTTGCTAATTTTGTTGAATTTACTCCCTCTTTTTTTTAATTTAAATTAACTGACAACAGACGTCAAAGTAACTTAAAGACAACCCATAAATGCATAAGTCTAAGCCTTCTTAAGAGAATAGGTGTAAAATGTATGACACCTACAAACTTTAACGAAATTCCATTACCGATTAGATCTCTTTACGATAATAAACGGCTTAAAACTGCACTCAATGGCCTCCTTACTGAAAAAGTATGCTCCATAAGAGACTTTTTGAATGAAAAGAAAGTGCAGTTTTGAATATTATATAATGACTTTATCATGAATAAACTTAAATTTTCTTTTGTGAGCTATGACATTACTAATGTTGTACACATAGTAATTAAACAACTTTATACGGTTGAAATCGCGTATATATATCATGATTTTTGTCCCTTCGTTCCAAACACTTGGCAGAAATAATGATAAATATACGCGATTTAAACCGTATAAAGTTGTTTAACATTATTAATTATATATTTTTTTATTTATAATTTTCGTAATTCATGACCTAATAATTCAATTTTTATATTTTAATTTAATTATTATATTTAAATTGTTAAAGTCAGTTTTGTAATGAAATTTTCATATGCTGATAAGGCGAAACATGGCTGTACTTCTCCTATTTGTCATCATTGTTAACCTAAGTTTTATGCAATAAATATTTATATAATATGTTATTTATCGTTAAGTTATATTGTCCATAAAATGTAATGTTTATTGAACAGGTGGTGGGTCTCGTCAAGAAGGGGCCGAGTTGGTAACCACCGCAGTGACAAATATTTTGCCTAGGAGTAGAAGTGTTCAAAAAGTATTGTGTTTTGGCGTGAAGGGCACGCTTAACCGCTGGGCAAACGAGACTTAAGAAAAAGAAAGAACGAATGTCTCGGACTGATAAACGATAAAGATGACACTGCAACTGTAATTGATAGGCATTACGCTAAGCATCAGGCGGGCGACTTCCCCATCTCAGTCGTTTATAACAAAAAAAACAAATAGCCACGTGGATTTAATTAACTCCTTGTCTGTGAATAGCATTAGATTAATAATAGCGTTTAAGTAAGATGGGTATTGTTTAAGATAGGTCAGGGTATGCTCTGACCGATAAGCTAACATGACATATGACTTATAATACTAATTTGTTTTCTCGTTCTTAACCATCATATGGAGATGGAGCGACACTTAAGTTCAACTTACGTTGTACTACAAACAAGTCAAATTTTTGCAATTTACTTTTAACTGGTTAACGATGACGCAACTCAATAATTTAAATATTCCTCTCGTAATATTGTAATTTAAAACGCGGAGCATGCGTTATTGCAAAAATAAAAATATTAAAATAAGACAAAATAAGTTTTGTCTATTTTCGAAATTGTAAATAAATAATTATGTCTAGTCTTTGATTGTTTGTTGTTGATTGATTATATATAAATTATTAGGTCTAGTCATGCTTGTAGGATAGTTTTGATGCTGTAAAGCTGACTTAATGAATTTTTATTAATAACAGAATTCGTGACTTGACCTACAATGAACATGTAATAAGTTCAGTGGATTTATTTGAAAGTAATTTTGAGAGGAGCATCTGGCGTTGCGGTATGAGAGATTTCGCTGATCAATATTCGAGCAGACGCTCGGAAGAACCGGGAAATATGTCAGTCTCTCATTCAATCCGACTGCGAACAGTTATTTGCGAGAACTCTTACTTGTATCACTGGCGTTAGTTTTGCACTGAGATGTCGCAAGAATATTTTTATTAGAGTTTTAATTTGGCTTCCATATATTTTCCAATATCCATAGCACATAGTTATTTTTTGTACGTAAACCAATGCATTATTCACGGATCTTCTATAATAATTTTTATTAATGTATAAATATAACTCATATTACATATACTGTAACTGAACTGTATAGGCCGAATCATTCACTGCTGAAGACAACCACCCCCATAAAGGGGGTATTTGCCATAATCCCCAAGCTTGGCAGGCGGCTTGAGGATCGTTGTGTAAGATTGCAGTTTTTTAGAAGGTGCTGCTGCCCACCTCCCAATATTTTTGCCCTAGTTGTCTATTATTCCCACGGGATGATATGGGGAATGGGTGTTATTCTAACCTCGCACAGGGGATTATTGTAGATATAAGGCGGATATTAATATATTAACAATACTGCGAAAGGTGATTTGGAATCGATATGGAAATGTGTTTGATGGCGACACCTGCAGCCGCGGCATACACACATACACACGTAATAACGCTATGCAAAGACTATGAACAGCTATCACTAGGCGCAACACAATTCAGCTGATTCGTGTACCTATTTTGATGGACGGAGAGGTAGTGATGGAAGCGATGCGGCGCAGAGCTAGATATTAGTTGGTAGGTAAGCGATAAGATCATTGATCAAAGATTGTAACAGATGATTCCCAAGTGACTTTCAAAGCCAGCTGTCCATTGGTTTGGTGGTGGGCGTCAAATATTCTATTCGGAAGACGGTCGACGAAAGCATTCAATAGCCTTTACACTACTTAATGAAGCCCTGCGTACTTTTATAATCCTTAAACAATCATCTCATCACTTATCAAATAATACCTCCCTAGTCCCGTGCCACTTGACTACCGCAGCAGCCTCGGCGTTTGTCAGAATAGGTACATGAAACAGCTGAGTAATGTCACGCTTTATGATTGGCGATCGTTATAGTTAGTACGCTGCGTTGGGGTAGTACCGAAATGGTATATATTCCGGAACATCAAAATATGTACCAATCGTAACATAATCTTCCATTGCTGATACAAATGTAGACGCCATCTTGATTGTTCTCGCTGCATCAATCGTTGTGAGCCACTGGTGTGAGCATTACGTGCGTAGTGTCAAGTTTTTTCCGACAAGTGTTTATCGCGCTATTTAAGGTGATTGGTGATAAACCCAACATATTTTTTTCGGAATTCTGGTAAGCTAAATCAAAATGTCTTTGTTTTTACGATAATTTATCCTATTTTTTGCAATTGTGAGAGAAACTCAGGTAAGACTTTCCATTGTAACAGTAGGTAAAACGAAACGTTAATTGGCGAAAATTCTATATAATCTATGCTACTTCAGATTAGTCAATACAAAAGGTTTGGCATGCAAAATTAATTGATTTTCAATTATTTTTTTTCTTATAAACTACGCATCTCCGTACATTGAAACTTTGCGTGTGTGTTTATAATAATGTAACCTTTTTGTGAAAAAAATATCAATCCCCAACCCGACGGACGGCAAAGGAAAACTGTGCCGAAACACAACGTCGAAGCTGTGATTATTTTTTGTAGACGGTATGCCTTAGTACTATATGTATGAATTTAGATCATAGTTTAAAATACTATGCTTAACTAGTTCATAGTATTAAATACTCTGAACTAATATAAAATACTACAGCTACTACAATTCAGGCATTCAGTCAACCAGTCATTGCAGATTCACAGGCAGTCCAGTTGGCAGCATGCCCAGCATGCTGGCAGCACTGCCCATTGGATTGCAGTGCATATTCAAGCCAAATAATTGCCAGTTATTTCAGGACGCGTCGCCTCGACGAAACACACAGATTTTTCTGTCTGATAGGTTAGCCTTTGACCACTATCTCACCTGATGGTAAGTGATGATGTGGTCGAGGATGTTGTGCAGACTAACCTAGAGTTACTGGCTCTCAAGGACAGCTGCCAGAACACACCGTTAGGTGCTTGGCGACAGATTTTCAACTTGAGGGTGGTAGCTAGCCAGGCGGGCATTTGCAAAGTGCCCTACCACCATGCTGTAACGACTGCTATCCTAAGACAACAACCGGGACCGACGGCTTAACGTGCCCTCAGAAGCACGGAAGCGCTCAGTAGTAATGTCACCAGCGGTCACCCATCCAAGCCATGACCGCGGCGGACGTTGCTTAACTTTACTGATCGATTCAGAATGGCTAAGCAAACTTGGCTACGAGCGCTTCAAAAATTTGGAAAATATAAAGCGCTACCGACCCCTATGGACTCAATGTCTCCACAAACAACTCATATATTTGCCGAAATTGGCACAACCTTTACTTGCACCACTTTAGTTACTACGCCGAAGTACTCGCTGTGCTAGCCCTCACGTTGTTGTTTGTTGTATTTAGAAAGAGGTTATTTTGTATGATATGATTAATTATTATATATGATATGATTATACTATTTTGATTCCGTAATAAGTCCACTTAGCTATTTCATAATTTACAGTAATTCTCAATCTGTATAGAAACTAAAATGATGTCTAATTTAACAGGTAAATATCTATATTATTTTGACTAAATTATGCGACGTCCTCAAAGTTATCTAATGTTCTAAAACTTATCTAACGTCCTATTATAATTTTAGGTAACATTTGTAAGGGTACTTACCTTCGCTTGGCTGATTTAATTGTATGGTTGATTTATGAAGCATTTTTAAGAATGTCTGATATGTCAAAGTCATCATGAATAAAGTTTGTTATGCTGCTGTGCAAAAGTCATAAGGCAACACTTTTCAGTATATGTGAAAGTTTTTTCTCACACTCCTTACTAAGTTTATATAAACGTACTTTTACGTAAAAATTTAATATATTCAGTTATCGAATTCAAACCAACCGCCGCTGTATTATTGATATATTAATATGCTTCGTGTGTTTGCTTAGGGATAAAATATATATATATATATATATGTCATATCAAACTTTATGTAAAGTATAACGGTGCAAGTACTAACCAAGTAAAAGTATTTTAAACACCATACGAGCCATCACAGTATAAAATACATCGTACTATATGTTAATCTCTGCTTACCTTTCTGTGCATAGCATCTTTATTCTTCTAGCAAACTTTGCACTAGAGCTTATCAAATTATCTGACATGCCTTGTTGCCCCTAAATATACTGTCTCGTAGCACCAAATAAAACAGTAGTTAATATTTCCACAAATTATAATGCGTTAAATAGCGTTTACTTCCAGCTGGCGGCGATTGGAAACTGCAGTATAAGTCAACCGACTGCCAATTTGAATATTAGCTCACGATATAATTGTAAATACAGATTTTCGTCGTGAGTTTTACAACCATGCAATAACAATTCTAGGATAAAAACTGGGGGTGATGGCTTAACGCGCTCAATAATGAATGCCACTAGCTGTTACCCTTCCAAATTGTGACCGCAGCTTACATTGCCTAAGTTAGTTGAATGGTTAATAACAACTCAGCCATATCCACTACGAACTGTTGTGTGGAGCTATTCAGTTGTCTTAAAAAAGCTTAAGCACACATAAAAATATTTACTCGATATTTAAAAGTACCCGCATCTCACTTTTGCTACTAAATTGGGCAGAGGTTCCACCTGGAAGGGTATACTAGTACTGAGTTTGGTGACTCCTGGAGTTATCAAAATAATTCTGAGCACTTAATTTTGGAAGCCAACGTTTATGTAGAGAAATATACTGCAGACAACGCGTAAATAGGTTTGTGAGGGATTCATGCGTAACAGAGTAATGCGCTATGTTAGTACTAGTATTTTGAATTTTATAGGACCTCGTTTTAAATCATGAAGTATTATTAACCTCGGCGCATGCCGACGCGTCATCCAAGTTGCATTTACCGTGGTCTGAGTAAACTTAAGTAATTGTTCGGTATAAATTCCTCTTCTTAAGATTTAAATTTTTGCATTGACACCGGTTTATTAAAATGTTTTTTTAAACTTATGTTTAAAAAAACATTTTAATGATGATGATTTGAACCGTCTTCCCGCCTAGAGACTAGGATATACTTCAAAGACAAAGTTAAAGCTTTTTACCTGTCGTGCTAGCATAAGCTCCATACGTGTAAATATCATATTTATGTACTGTATTTGTATATATATGTATGTATATGTATATATATATATTATGTACGAATACATTAATTATCTAAATTGTATATTATATTGTAGATATTTATAAATATCAATACTATTGTACACCGCCATCCCTTGTCAAAACTTGCTCCTCTCCAAAGGTTGTCTGGAAGAGATCGCTTTGAGCGATAAGGCCGCCTATTGTTCACTATTATAAGTAAAATACTTTTAATTTTTTTTTTTTTTTTTATTGCCTTTAAGTAGGCAGACAGGCAGGCGGCCCACCTGATGGGAAGTGGTTACCGTCGCCTATGGACGTTTGCAACACCAGGGGTGTTACCAACGCGCTGCCGACCTTTGAGAAATTTAATGACCCCCTTTTTAAACAACCCCATATCGTAGCGCAGTGGGAAAACCTCGGCGGGAAGCTCCCTCCAAATCCTTAAAGTACGCGGTATGAAGGTTCTACCGAACCGTTGCGTAGTAGAGTGCAGTGTCTCGAGGTAGTGAGGGTGAACATCCCGCCGATGGCGAGCGGTGCGGTGATAGAATTCTGGAGTTGGCATCAGATAGAACAGTTCCTCAGAACATTCCCCATTGTACAGACGATAGAAAACGCAGAGAGATGCAAAATCTCTTCGGAGATTAAGCGATTCTACACCATCTGTCAGTATGGGATCATCGACAATACGAACGGCGCGACGTTGTATAGAGTCAAGTGGGTCAATCTGGTAAGCAGGAGCTCCAGCCCATAGATGTGAGCAGTACTCCATATGCGGTCTGACTTGCGCTTTGTAAAGCGCAAGACGTTGCCGCGGGGTGAAGTACAGCTTGGACCGGTTTAGCACACCAAGCTTTTTTGAGGCAATTTTAGCTTTGCTCTCCAGATGACCCCGAAACTGCACATCATTCGTTATGTCGACTCCAAGGATCCCAATACTGTTAGAGATGGACAGGGGTGTTCCTTGGAACTGCACCGCAGGGACGAATGGGTTTTTTTTCGCAGAGAACGCACAGACCTGTGTCTTCGTGGGGTTAAAATGGACAAGATTTTGTCGTCCCCATTCAGAGACTCGCTCCAGGGAGTTCTCTACTTCAGACACAAGTCTTACCCGATTCTCTTCTACTAGCGGCCGGGGGATATTTGCACGACCAGTATATCTGGCGTCACCAGTGCTGTCATCCGCATAGCAGTGAATATTCTTAATAGACAATAGGTCATTGATATGCAGAATGAACAATGTCGGCGACAGCACACCAGCATTGATTGGCTTCGTGGTTGAGCAGCAACTGTCGACGACGACTTTAATGCTGCGCCCACTAAGAAAGCTGGATAGCCAGGTGCAAAGCCCCACGGAAATCCCGTATGAAGTAAGCTTCGATAGAAGCGGATTTTGGTATAGTTTAAGGTGTTCAATAAAGAGTTTATCTATCTATCTATCTACACTTTGCATAAAGATATGATACTGTGTTGATGGTTAGTCTTGATCTTTTTGTCTTTGATATCTACAATGTAAGTTGTAGTTAAATATAAAAACCAATAGATTTATATTGTACCCTCATATTTCGTTCGACTGCTTTAGAAGGCTCAAACACTTTTATACGTACAATACATCTGCAATGTACTTAGGTTAGGTCCAACATAACTAGACACATAGTTTAATCTAAAGGAAAAGGAGAGCTTGAACTCTTTCTCCATAAGTACTGTGTAATAATAGTTTCCACGACGGCAACAAGCACATATGAAAATTTATAGCGCTCTCTATTAATTAAAGGCATGGAGGAGAAGTAACATAAACAATTAAGTGATATTCTGCAAATAGCGGTGGTTTGGTTTGTCTGCCAAATTATCTCGTGTTTCCCTGACGCTTTGTACTCGTGTAGGCAACATTTAATAGTGATTTATTTATCTGATTACACTGGACATGTTATTTTATGGTCTAAATAAGTTTGTTGTTTCGATAGCATTTTGTTTAATCCACCCCTTGGGAGCAATCAAAGTGTGCAGGCAGTATACATATTCAGTAGTTATATGCAATATTGTATAATATAATGATATATTTAATATTTACTGCACATTTACTTGCATAGGTATACTTTTGAATCGTATGGTAAGTATATAGTGAAAAGATTTGGAAGAGCAGAAAATAACTGGCCACAACTTTTTACAACAGTAGGTGGCAGTTGTATCTACAAAACTATACCTGAATATGAAATTTAGTAGGTGTTAAATTTAAAAATATTACACGACTGCAAATTTACGAGAAGAAATATTGGAGTAATGTGTCAAACATTTATAATTAAAATATTAAAAAAGGGTTGCGTCATCATTTACAAGTTTAAAGCAAATTGAAAAATTAGTCTTGTTTGTAGTACAACGTAAGTTGAACTATAGATGTCGCTCCATCCCAATACGATGGTTAAAAAGAACGATAGGAAAAAATGTAGTTATGGACTGATTGTCATGTTAGCTCAACTGGATTAGAGCATACCCCGGCTAAAGGGGTGGATGGACGCAGATTTGAATCCCACACATGACTTAAATTTTTCCTCTCGTAAATTTGTAATTTTGTAATGTCTAAATATGTATGTTGTTTCGATAGCATTTTGTTTTATCCACTCCGTGGGAGCAAGCAAAGTGAACATGCAGTATACATATTCAGTAATATGCATATATATATTGGCGGAATGTCAAGGTATCAGTAGCAATTAAAAATACATTCGCTTTTGCTGAAGCATTTTTTTCAAATATATTTTTTATATTGATTTTGAAAGCATTAAAAGTTAGTTCTTATAAATGACCCTCGGGCTCATCTCACACTAAATATTAACTCAGAACCGAAAAATAAAACATTAACTGTCACTCACAGCTGATAAACTTGCTGTCTCATTACAAACGTAGGTACCTTAAACGGATTCTTTTTGAGTCAGTAGAATAAATCAGAATATCTTAAATGGATAAGTTTTTTAACTAAAACTATTTCTCGTTGTCCACCCAGATGAGCATAGGTAGACTTAGGGCAAAACTAATTTCCCATAATCCCCCCAGGTGTAGCAGGTGGACCACGATCAATGAGCTGAAAGAAAAACTGTGTCGTTAACTTTACAATTTATTTCTCAAAGACATTGAGAGTTTTAAGTTAATAAAGGCTCGTTTTTCTCCCTTACCCATCTATCCACATTCTCGGTTGGTGGCTGCAATAAATTTTCATATTGCAAGAGAACGCAATATCATGAGGCAGGGTAAGTACGTTATATATCATGTTTGCGGCACGCACCGCTGCCTACTTGTTAATACAGTTATTAAGTACTATTGGGGGCGTGCTGCGGTGGATTCTCTTGCGTGTAACGCGAAAAAGTTTTGAATAAGCGATAGGGAACACAAAGGAGCTTAGGTTGAGTAATTGCTGTCTTATTTATGTCTATGAGCACAGTTCTTTTGAGCCACGGGCTGTTGTTACGAATCATCTTCATACCCTTATCTGAATTGTGTGAAGTCGGTACACATCAATGTCTTCTCTAACAACATAAGAACATGTAAGAACACGTTATTGCTTAGAACACATAGGATAACATGCACATAATACATTATCTACGGGTAAAACCATTTGGTTTCGCTTTTGTGGCCGACCGTCTTTTGACGTCAACTCTCTTTGGGAACGTTCTCGTTGGTAGTGAACTATTATTCAGGTAGTTTATTTAGTCAAATAATCCTTATGTGCGCCCAAAGTGCAGCAATATTCTACCTACATTGATGTCAATATAAGTAGAATACTGCTTTCATCAATTCATCATTCAATTCATGTGAATTTGGGAACGTTCTCGTTGGTAGTGATACCATTCGGATAGTTTAAGAAAAATAAACCTGATGTGCGCCCAATGTGTAACAATATTCTACCTACAGTGACGTGAATGATGGCATGCTGTTCACCAAGGTGCCTTTTTATATTACTAGCTTTTTACGACATTCAATAGGACGATATTAAACAGTCCATATTTTCAAAGGTTGGGAACAGTACGGCGCAGTTACGATGATTAATATTGTAAGCAATTGACACTACTGATGTGCGCAAAGAGAAACAAAAAAAACTCAATTTATTAAATAATACAGGACAATAGTGCAAGCATTCGGATTGTATGGCTAACTTGGAGTGATGTGGAGCAACCAGTCTCATTAGTCTATCCACGGTTGATATTATGGTCTTTCATAGTTTTCCCAGCACTGTCGATATCTGAAAAAGGTTCTATTTGTAACTACAATATAAATATTTGCATATGAATAAATCCCACACGTTTTCAAAAAACGGATAGCTAAAATTCCATACCATAATGATAAGGATGGTCTTCTTCTAGAGTTATTCATCTCACGGTTTTCAAGTCCCAGTAAAAGTTATCTTTTTCAACCAAAAAAATAAAATGGCTTATATCGTCTCGTGATATTTTTATAAGAATATTCAACTAATTTGTTTTAATCAGTCAGCTGGAAAAGTTAAACACTAGTTTCTAAAATATATTTATTGCCGCGCAGAAAGTCCATTGTTCGACATCCGGGCTTGAACAGCATGGTGATGAGCATTTTCGAATGTCCGCCTGGCCCGCTACCAACCTCAAGACAAAAATCTGTCACCAAGCATCTAATGGCGTATTCTAGCAGCTGTCCTTGGAAGCCAGTAATTTTAGATTAAGCCTTTGACAACACGATCAATTACCATCATGCCAGATTGTGGTCTAAAGCTAACCAATCAGTAATCAAATTCACAATAGTTTATAAACATCACTGAACTAAAAATTTATTTATGTATGCATTCTCGTTCTCTGTATATATTATAACTCATTTTCTCAACACAGCAGACTCAAAATTGACTCCAGCTATCCAGTCAACCATAAAATCCCGCAACACATTGTAGATGAACAAGTTTCTGACGCGACCGGACTCATACAATAACTTTACAGTCCTCACTCGACAAGATTGCATTTTCCACCGTCAATACGTGTATCTACAAGGTGTTGCCATATTTACTTACATAAACCACACGACGACGCAGCTTCGAAGCTTCTCTGGAGAGTAACACCGAAGCTTTATAACCCTAATTAAGAGATTATAAGCTTCAATTAGCCACAGCTCAGTAAAGATTTATTCACTGCATACGATTCTTCTCATATACTTGAAGCTAACTGCCAACGACGTTAGAATGAGAATAGTAAGAGTAGCTTTCTAGCACAGTCGTCATTCTAGATTGATGCTAGATATTTTGCAAGAATAAGAATTAGCATTAATAACTGAGTGTAGATTTAAAATGAACAGCAGCTAGTTGAATAGAGCTGAGTATGAATCAAATTACAGTATTTAACTTGCCGCTATTTTATTTACTTAGATGTCCTAGAATACACATCTGATCAAATAGCTCAAAAGATTAGACAAAACTAACTATACAGTAAGTTTCTTGTTTTACATGATATTTTTAACACTAAAACTACAAGGACAGGAAAATTTAAATGGAGGAAGGTGTAATTTTTATACGGGAAGCATCGCATAGACTAACGAAGCCCTTGAAAAACTGGCAAGGTAATATAAAATATTTTCAGCATGGACGAATTAGAGGATCGCATCACACTCAGTAAGTGAGCCTTAAGTACGAGTAGGCACGCTGTATTTTTATAAAGCCTTACACGCTGACTTTGAGAATGTCAGACGTTTGTTTGTAATGATGATAAATCGTAATTAACTTTTGGTGTCGCTTAGCCTGTGTGCACAACAAGAACGGAGCTGAATAAACGGGGGTATGAACAGGGATAAGGTTTACAAAAGTTTTTTGTATAACTAGGCCTAATTTTAGCCACCATCTGATTGAGTGATTCAAAGATATTGTATCGTGTTTATTTAAAAGATAAGTTAAAATAAAAAAAATACACGGTGATGTATTTTCTACTATGTTTTAAAAATTCTTAGGATTAATAATTATGGGACTTAGAAAATGGTATATATGGTTTCATCAATCAAACTATGACATGTTTTGGATAAACATGTCAATGTAAATTAAAAGTATGGGTATAAATCTAATACAGGGTGGCTTTTAGATCTTAACAACACATAGCTATAAGTATTTAACAGGATTTAATCGCTATAATTGTTTGTTGACGCCCGCCTCTTCTGTATGCTGGTGAGCACGACCAATGCAACTTGGTTCAAGTAAATAATATACATGTTTTTGTAAATACTTATTATTACACGACATCATAACACGCCTTGAAATCTGTATGCAGAACATTAGCGTAACAATGTATTTGATACTATTTAATTGAAACCACATGATATAACATTGCAATTAGCGTTACATAATAATGAACTTTCTCAGAAGCCAGGTCCGATATTATACCACTAATGTAAGTAAAATTGGCTATTAACGCCCAAAGAGAGACACTGTTAACCGTAGCGCCTGAGAACGTGACCAAGGCTCAAATTAAATATAACATACCAAATTGGAACGCAGCCAAAATGAAACTGAAATGTTATTGTGTTGTGAATACAGTAATAGGACGTTAGAATGAGATCGGGTGGCAGTAATACAGGGCGTAAGATAATGTTCCCCCGCGGGGATGTGACACATGCCCTGATAAGACACTGCCCGGGACTTCGGATTTGTCTCGCTTAGTATGTTACAAGTAATATCAAGATTGTTAACGTTAAACCTTAGTTTGCCGACTTGTTTCTTTTTAATACCACTTATCAATACACAAGCAATAAAAAGTTATGTGAGGGTGCGCTTTTATCTGCCAGGAAAATTTACGGATACGTTTTGTTTCCTTTCCGGATATAAATGTTTTACCTCGTACAAGTTAATGTGCTTTTTCCTAAGAACAAGTCGTGGAGGAGTTACCGTGTATATTTCCTCAACAGGCAGGATAATGCGTGGAGCCGGCTCGCCGCGGCATGAATCACGGAGCTCCTCAGGCGACTCTTTGTATTCAGTTTGGCGGATGACGATAACCTTAATGTAAGCGCCGTCACGGCTGGTGGTCCGAAGAAGGATCGCTTTTGTCGAGGTCCCTTCCCGCGCCCCATTCTTTTCTCTTTATACCGTTTCTCACTTGAGTAATTCGAGGACAATAAACATTTATTGTGCTCGTTTATTTGACAGACGATGAAGAAATATCGAATGAGTGAGTTCGTTATATTTTGCCAGCGGCCTCGCGGTTGTTTAACGAGCGTTTGTTGTACAAAGGCTATGACGTTATAGGGTCGGAGAGGTTTCCTCTGAAATGTTAAGGGATGAGAAAATGATCCGGTCACCTTAAAAACCCGAACGTGAATTTGCGAAACGTCTGAAAAGGCGGGTTGCTCTCGGGGGAAACTCCAACGAGACATCCGCATTCGTTTTTGTGAGTTTCGTTTTCTCGCTTAGAATGTATTTTATGACTTCCTCTTTCATTAATTAACTTTCCTTCCTTTTCATTTGGATGGAAATATTATTTAGCCTTTTTTGTTCCTGGATAAATTATAATCTAATTCGCTAAGTACCAGAAAGTGATGGTTATAAGGCTTTCTTGATGCCATTAACTACAGAAAAGAATTTTAAATTTATTTTATAAACTTCACAAATTTTTTCGCCCGTCTCATTAAGATCCCGAACCACACACGAACCATTATGCGGAACACCCGATCCAAATTCCGACGGCGGCAGCGCTAATCATCCAACAAGGCACACAGGGCACAACAGAAAGCCCGCGCCTGCATTTGTATTCAGTTTGGCAGACTACGATAACTTTAATCCGGGTAAAGTGTCACCTTGAGTGGCTTACAGTGAAAGCGCCTTTGTCTGGGAGTAGGGTACTCTGACCTTCTTATTTTTTCCGTCAGGTTTTCCTCCATTGTCACGAGGTAATGTAAAATCCAACCACTTAAAAGGCGAGCTTTTCGTCGGATTGCCGGGAACCTAGACTATTGCAAGCGCTGTACTAACGCTTGATGGATTGTGATCGAAAGCCTCATTGATCATAACACGTACTTGGTCATTTGCCGCACATATATATCGCTTGGACACAAGATTGAGAATACTTATTCTGAGGAGTACCGCGTCGAAGTTAAGTGTCATTGGCACAGTCTTCAATTATTCACCAGTTTCTTATTAAATTGTAGGAACCTATGTAATTGTGGAGACGAACTTTCGACAAAAGGTGAGGAAATGATACGGTTCCTTTGTAAAAGTTGTAATGTACGTGACAAATCTTCTAGTTTCGAGTTCGGATTGAAAACTGCGATAGAGCCGGCCCCAGACGTGAGCAGAATCTTTTATTAGTTTCCATTTAGAAATAGGTGCACACACTTTATAGGTAGATCTATTATATTAGAAATGTTGCTATATTTAACATGGCCTTGTAAAATTGTGGTCACGTTCAGTACACTCCATTTTACGTAGTTGGTAGTTGTCGTAGTTATGCTACTAGACTAACAAGTAACAACTATGAAGGCACTTGTCTGAATTAATGCAATTACACCAAGCGTTCAGGCGAGAACTAACTGAAAGCTATGGCAATTTGCAATGAACACAATCAGAATCATAATCGATTCGATTTGGTTGCAAATTGTCGAAGATTACAAGCGAGCAAGTTTATATAACAAATCGGATAACATAAAAAAATCGAAAACTATAAGTCATGTATATATAAAAATAGCTTTTAAGTGTTATATAAGTTGTTTAGGAGCAGGAAGCGAGACCCTTGAGAAAAGAAATGAAAACATGGACATTTGCCTACCACGATGCGAAAAGTGGGGAGGGGGAAAATATCAAAATCGCAAAAAAATACTACGTTAAAATGTTTATTTTTTAAATGTCAACGTAAATGTTGACAACCCTTATAGGGCAAATTTTTTTACAGAAAAATATGATTGTTTAGTATATTTAGTCTATATCGATAGTCAGAATATAAAATCTGAAATAGTTGCGCGGGCAACCAGAATATCAGTTGTGACAAATATTCTATACCTTTTATATATACCTATATATATGGTAGTGTTAAAACTAACCCTATGGTAATAAAGGGAATCATTTTAATATGAAGGTAAAGTTTAGTTTCTCAACAAACTTGTGTGTGAGTGCCTGAGCCAGTAAATAAGAAGTAGAAGTGTCAGATATAGTTGCTTGGACATAGCTTTAATCAGACAGATCAGAGAATCAGATAGTGATGATCAGATATGCTCAATTACTAATATTAAATTTATTTTTGAAGGAAAATATAATTAATTAATTATTTATATATAATTAATTATCAGATTCAGGCATAATCAGTACTAATATTATAAATGCGAAAGTAACTCTGTCTGTCTGACTGTCTGTCTGTTACGCTTTCACGCCAAAACTACTGGACTGATTTGAATGAAATTTGGTATGGAGATAGTTTGAGACCCGGGAAAAAACATAGTTTTTATCCGACTGCGCAAAAAGAGGTTAATGTTTTCGCGCGATAACCGACATACGCGCGGGTGGAGCCGCGCCCGGAAAGCTAGTTAATAATAACAACGTTATTCTCGATCGTGCGCTCGAAGACTTAAGAACTTCTGTAAATACTTCGTGAAAAAACGAAACGCGTTGAAAACCAATCCAGCTGGGCTACTTGACGTTTCTGACGTCACGACGGTGTAGTAGAAAATTTTGGTAGAATTGCCTTTAGATATAATTTTTTAAATTTAGAAATATTTACAAAAATATTTATTTAATGTGTTCTAGAATTTTTACCGAGTTTTTTAACGAGTTAATATTTTTTATTTTAATTAGATTAGATTGATACTTATGTAGTATTTAGCATTAGCGAACAAGTACGTTACGAATGAAAAGGTTTTTTACTCCACTGATGCGAGGACCGCCAAACACAGAAAACCTTTGAAAAAAATGTAAGCTGATTTACCGTGGCCAGCTTGGAACCTCTTGTGCTCACTCGACCGTCAAATAAAGGCGACCAGACAAATGCTCGCAAATTGACTCAACGTTTTTCACTGTATTCCATATTTTGCCTAAGGAAGGCACTCGCCAAAACGATATAGTATAAATCTCCACACCTTCTTGTCCATATTGCATTTGAATGGCTTGGGGCATGGCATTTCAATTTATCCAACTTCAGCAAAGTTACTTGCTATTTATTTTTATAATTAACTGTGAAGGGCCAACACGAGGCTCACCTCTTGAAGCAATGATGGCTCAGTGGCATTTACTATGGACTGCCGCAGGTTCGAATCTCGCCGTGGGTTTGAGCTTCATCGCATGGTGGTAGGGCATTTCGAATGCCCGCCTGGCTTGCGACCACCCTCAAGTAGAAAATCTGTCGCCAAGTACCGAACGATGTGTTCCAGCCTGTCCTTGAGAGCCAGTAATTCTAGGTTAAGCCTGTTAACACCTCCAACCACATCATCACTTTTCAGGTGAGATTGTTGTCAAAGGCTAACCATTCAGCAAAAAAAAAACCTGATGTTACGGTAGTACCTCTGCCTATAACAGATGCATTTCTTCATAAGTGACAAATGGCACTGCGCCCGTCACCCTGAGACATAAAGTTTCTAAGTCTCATGTTCCTGTAATTTCATCGGCACCCATTAAACACCCTTCAAACCAGAAACTGCAATGCGAACAATACCGCTTGGCGGTAGAATTAGATATGGTAGTACTTTCCCGGACGAATTCATTTACAAAGAATTCTAGTGCTTCTGAAAGTTCGCAAATCAGTTTTTGTCGTTATCTACCCTATCATAAGAGTAGACTTTTAATTTACCGACTTTATATTGAACTTTGAAAGTAAATGTTAATTTATGCTTCTCATTCAACTCATCGAGATAAAAGCCAAGACACCGAGACAATGGACAGAATAAAAAGGAAAGATTGAAGGGGACATGAATTGAAATTGAATATCGAAGGGTTCTCATAAAAAGAGTTGATTACGGACCGGGAAGGCACTAAGTCACTACAACGGCCAAATAAAGCTAAGATTACAAGTTAACCTCATGTTAGTCGGAAACCCCAATGATAAAGCATCTCAGGAAAATTGAGCCCAAAGAGGGTACACTAATCCCTCTTTAGCAAAAACGCTCCGTTCCAAAAAGTGATGGTCGGCTCACTGGGGATGGATCTTCATTACCCGACCGTGTTGTCAGTTAAGCCCAAGGGTCTCAGGATTACTTGCTACTTAATAAAACTTAAAATATAGGACGTGACGGCTTGTAAATGCGACCTAGGGCTTAAGTTTAACATGCAAATTTTACAGATTTAAAAAATGGATAACGGAGGTAGCTCTTATCTTGCATTTACTCATATTAAGGAGTATAGTATCGAGTTGGTAGTAGTATAAATTATAACACATATTATATATATACATATATCGACATGCCGCTAGTCACCGATGGAGTGTGCATAGGGAGTCCCATATACATTACCCATCGTGGGTGATTAGATAATTACCCATGTTAAGCCAGATATGTTTTGTTCACCAGTAATACGAGGCGAGCCTATTACCAGCTATCAGAATTAGTTCCAAACTGCACTGTTATTGAAAATGTTTTTGTCAAATAACCCAATAATTAACCCGATCCGGGGAAAGAATTCAAAACATCAACATTACAAAATGGCGTTTTACAAACGCATTATAATGATATTTTATAATAAAATATATCATAAAAAAGTCTTCCGATTTCTATGACGCTGAAATGACTGAACTGAATTGGATCAACTTGAACATATTAACCAGGAACATACAATGTTTAGATCCTGGAATTAACACATAAGTATGATCCTTTTTATCATCATCAGCATTTTACATCTTTGTCTTCGCGGGTGAAACTGTAGGGTGCAGCTAATAGTGAACAAGTAATTCAAATTACAACATTTTTCAATACATGATACGGTTTGTATATTTTCACTTTAATTTTTTTTTCTGCTATATAGAGGATACCTGTTGAACCGACCCTGCATGTGGGGGATAAGGGTCGAATTATGAAAATTTCTTGCACGAAGTTTCATATTTCAAGCAGTTCAAAGAAAATAAAATAGGAGTAGGTGAGAATTTACGTTTACGATTCTCAATAACGAGACCATATCATTTTTCCATACAATGGTGCTATAAAAAGATTCACGGCACTGCCTTTTCGTATTTACCTTTGAAAATTTATATTCCCTTTGGGTTCAAGTTGGCGACCGCGGTTATACACAATGGGCAATCGTATTATCATATGATTATGGGCGGGCAAAGCATCCAATACCTGTAAAGGCAATTTTTGTAATGTGCACAGTTTGACCCAGATTTTTATGTGGAGTTTTCTTGGAATTGAATTTAAGCTGTCTCAATAAAAAAGTCTTGATTTCGAGTAAAAAATTCGAAATTTTGGACTATGGACTATTTAGCAATTGAAGTTAAGGACATATGAGACTTATCAAATAAATGCCGTGACGAGTATCGTACAAAGATACTCAAAAGTTAGCAGTATGAAAATGTTGCATGTATGCAATTATTCTTACAATGGATGGCGAGGCATTTTTTTTGCATATTATTTTAGGTTGGAAATGATTTTGTTACCACTAAAGCACTATTTATATATGACAATACCAATCCACTGGATTTTGGACGAGGTTAAGCCCTCTATAGCTTTGGTGAAAGATGTGCCGAAGGGTGAGATGGTCGCTATAGGCGTGAAGTGCTTTCTACCTTCTTCTTCAGCGGACGTCAAAAAACCACCCCTACAAACAGGTGGCGACAACGGGCTCAAAGGCCGTTGAGTCTTTTCCCACAGAATTTAAGATTGGACCTAATGCCCCAATATAACAACATTGTTGTACCGTTGAGAAAAGGCCCTACCTACGGATATTAACTCTGTGACTAGTTGGAGAGACACTAATCGAGACTGTATTTTTGCCTCGAGCTCGCTTGTGATCCGCCATTTACGGAACCAGCTACCTATCGCGGTAATGGAACATTGGATGGCGCTGAACTTTGAACCTGACGGTGTTATACGCGAACTGGGCTAACAAGACTTTGGGTTGATGTGTGGAATGTCGGTGTGTAAAAAATACATGGTAGCACGTAATCCCTGAAGTGGGGAGTACTTTACGTTTTGTACTCGGACGTCTTAGGGTAACTTTTCAAGTCTTACGAGTCTTGTATGGTGAAAACACACACTTAAGTTATATAGCTTTTAAATCAAGCCATTGTGCTAGATTTTGACATTTTTTTCTGATTGCTACCGTCCCTTGAGAATGCTGCTTCCTATTGAAACCCTCAAGGATGTGCGCCTTAATGCGGTGCACTTCTTTTACGCACTGGTGTCTGGACCCAAACTGCTCATTGAAAATGAGGTGATTCACATGTATATGACGAGAGATGGTTTCCCAGGGCGTTGAGGAGACTAATCTTTTCTCACTAATTTCTAATTGCCTGGTTTGTGCATGTCAATGACATACGTACATTTCCAAGCAACTGGTACTACTATAAATAAGATGGGCAGTAAGGTGTTTAAGCATCTTATTGAAGATGCTTTCGGCACCGGGGGCTTAGCGTAAGATACTTGGGTGAGTGGAAAGAGGTCAAATATGGTCACAGACCTTTACGTTTGACTTTGCCGTCAACCGAATCGTGGTGAGCTTACTCTATGTGATCTACTTAGGGTGTCACGCTTGTGGGCGGTGACAAATAAGTTTAGAATATAATTAATAAAAAATAAAACTAAATATTTAGATTAATAATTTACTAAAATAAAACATTAAGTATGAGAGGTGAAAGGTCCGGCAAAGTCAAAGGTAAACTACTTGGGTCTAGAGTACCCCACTCTCCTCTATTCAATCTCTGGCATCCTCCTGTGGTTCTCCTAAGGGTTCAGAAGACACCCGCATGCAGTGGGACGAGCGTAGGGAGCGTTATTGTTTGTTCAAGGATTATAATAAATCCTAACGATGTTCCCAGTACGGGAATAACTCTAAGTAATATCACTATTTATTACACAATCATAATAATACTTTTAACATAATATCTTGGTGTTAATATTATAGTTATAAAAATAATCAATGAATACGTTCAAGCGCTGAGATCGTATCGAGCGGACTGCCGATGACGACGCTAGGCAGGGGCGCGGTACGGTCAGTTGGCTGCAAGCGCACCGGTTTGTAAACAATAACAAACTAATCCTCGCGTTGTGATGCCACAGCTTATTATGAAGATTCTACTGCATTATTATTGTCGAAGTTATGGCGTATGAATAAACTAATAAGGTTTTAATAGAATTTGTATCATTATTTAATTATTATTTTAATATTTGAATAGTGCGTTTCAAGTGTTATTATGCGTTCGGAACGCTACGTGACAAGGGGGAATATTGAGCCTTTAAGCTGTCAACTAGTAGTCAGATTTGTCTACGTCGGATAACGCTGGGACAAGGGGACTGGTGAGACTTTTTGCATTGTCAAATATAAAAAAAATAATATAATTATTATCACGCATGCATCCCTGGAGGGATTCCCAGTGGATTAGATATAATAATAATAACAAATTTTATTTGTCATAAAAATATACGTACAGATTAATATTTGAACCCATTGGCTCACAGCTAGTGAAAACTGTGATTCAGAACCAATGGCTTCTCCCATAGTAGTTGAGCTTAGATTTATTATGACAAAACTTAGTAGCAGTGTTTTAAAATATATACTAAGTTGTTTTAAGCATTGCAATTCAAAGGGGCAATGCTGCCAGCATGCTGGGCACGCTGCCAACTGGAAGTGGGCTGGATCATTTGGACTGCCTATGAGTCTGCTATGACTTATAGGATGTCTAAATGCTTTTATTGTAGTAGCTGTAGTGTTGTATATAGTTCATAGTATTTTGTTTAATAAAGGCATACCGCAGGTAAAAAAAATAAATTAAATTAAATATATACTTATTTAATATAGATATCCATAATTTTCGTGTTTACCTGAATACAACATAAGAACTACAACTACAAACTAAGAAAATAACAAATTAAGTTAATAAAGCATTTAACTAAACTGAATATTTAAATTAGTAGATATTATTTACTAACTACTATTATATTTTTGGTTATTGGTAAAATGCTAACAAACTCTTAGGGTTGACTTCTGCTAGTCCTAATAAACATTTTGAGATGTTATTTTTTATATGTTTTTGCCGGAATAAGCACGAGGACCACCTGACCTTAAAAGTCTCTTGTGCCTGTAATATATTTTTTATAACTTTGCTCGATGTCAATATTAAAAAAAAACTCTATTCAAAGGGAGCGCGGCGTGGTCCAGTTTTGTCGCAACGGGCGCTCTTGGCTCAGAGTAGTTTACTACAAGACTCAAAACCTAAAACAATAAGTTTTTCTAATACTGCGTCACGCTTATTAAATATAATTGCACTGTCACCTTTGTCATTCTGTTTGTCACTGCATTGAGCTTGTCACTCCAAGAAGTCAGTTCTTATTCCTCGTTAGCTTAGTAATTTCACTTGCTAGACGTGACGGAACTGTCCCACCTTACATTTGGACACTACTGTTTCGAGTCAGACTATCAACTACCGAGTAATATTGAGATAATCATTGTAAGGCTCTCAGTATATTATCTTCTATCATGGAGCACGTCTGGATGGACGTGGGATGGGCAAATAAAAGTTCTGCATTTCGGTGATCACCGTTAATTATTCTCCGTAAAAATTACATAAATTTAGGTACATAAAAGGTTCCGCTAATGATGCTCATATTGGTAGAACTTGCTTACGTCTTCTTTAAATCTCTGAGTCTTTAAACTGTAAATTGCCCTGTAGTGCACCTAATGTGTAGCAAAATCTTACTGACATGCTGCTCATTCGGTGCATTCGTAGCAGGTAGATGATATGGAACAGTTATTTCTTATGCCGGTAAAAAAAGCTTGAACATTCTTCGTGTACCTACTTAAGAACTTGGATGTGTAAAAATATTTCTAAAAAAAAAATATTGCTAAAAAAAATAATTCTTGTTACAATTATAAGAAGTCATAAGTGCCTACTTTAAAACCTTGACTGAAGACAAACTCGGTAGTAGTCGTAAAATCAAGGCGCGTTGAAACGGTGCCGGGGCGATAAGTCAGCGAAAATCTTAATTCATACAGTCGACCTCCATTTAGGCATAAGTAATCCTCATTACGAAATGCCTACACGTCAAGTATCTTTGCGACTCAACAAAACTTTTAAAAAGTTCTTAAACCTAACCAATCTTTTTCGTGTAGTCACTGAAAGGTGGCTTAAATAAAAGTTACATTAGTAGGTTAGTGACAAATAATTTGTTCGAATAACATTGCAGAGGCATTGAAAGCACCTTAGTCTGTCCTCAGAGTCAGTATAATGTAAAAACTAAAAGAAATTGCTTATTTTTGCTTTATCTCTAGAGCTCTTAGAATTTTACAAATTGAATGTGTTAACCATCAAAGCCTGCAATATTAAAAGACTCGACTCTCGTTTTGGTTTTGTGACGACTTTACAGTTATCAAATAATCTTATTCAAGTACTGACCATTGAAATAAATATCATTTCATTTTGAAATTCATTTCGTAAAGAGTTATTAACACTTTTTTAGGTAACTTGTTAATGGAATTATGCAGAATCATTTGTGGCCGAATAGCAAATAATAGAAATGTTATTAAAATTATAAATAATGTTACGCGAAGAAATATTCTCAAATCGGCAATATCTTTTTACTCTTATTTCACTAGACAAATTTCAATCGACAAAAGTTGTGACTTCTTTTTAGGGTTCCGTACCAAAAGGGTAAAAACAGGACCCTATTACTGAGACTTCGCTGTCCGTCCGTCCGTCTGCCACCAGGCTGTATCTCAAGAATGGTGATAGCTAGACAGTTGAAATTTTCGCAGTTGATGTATTTCTGTTGCCGCTATAACAACAAATACAAAAAGTTGGCAAAGTGTGACTCGCGCACGTTAAAACAAAAGAAAAAAGTTTAAAATATGAAGTCTAATGTTGTATAGCTAATGGTACGAAACCCTTCGTGCGTGAGTCTGCTCGCACTTGGCCGATTTTTTTATGGACGGCCGCCTTCTTGAAGTCAACCCTATTTTAAAATTTATATAGTTATTTCGTAGCACACCTTTCGGGTCATCGTCGTTAAAATGGTAAGTAGCACTGTTTTGTGCCCATTGTAAGGCATCAAAATACTCATTTCGGCGTGTAGGGCTCCCTCGGCATGATGTTAATTCTGATTCTTTGTTATTCTAGTTCTTAAAGTTTTCGCTATAAATCTTATTTTTGAACAAAGACAGTAAAACCTAAGGTTTACAATCTATTCCCTAGGGAATATATATGACTATATATAGGTTTAAAGATTTTATAACAAAATTTTTGTAAACAAAATAAGGATGAATACCAAATTCAGGAGCATTCAATTGAGTGTTATAATTTGCTATTTTAAGGGTATATTTTAGACGAACGCCCCCATACAAAACGCAGCTCCAATCTCATTTTAATAATAGCGAATAAAACTCAATGATTTTTTCCCTACGTAATCTCTACCCTAATATCTAGGTTTGTGGTGCATCAGATTTTCATTAAATTATACAGTTTTGAAATTACACTAGCTCAAAAACTCGTAATTTTAGATAAATGAAAGACCCAACATTAAGCATCTCTTTCAAGAAAAATAAGCATGTTTTTAATATTTCTATTGCACCACAAACATGGGGAATATAATGAACTTTCTATAATGGGAAGTTATTTATACATGTGTACTATACTTTTTAAATAAATCTGGAGCTACGAATAACTGGCTCAAACTGCTAAAAACGAGTGCTATATACTAAACGCTATTTAATAAACAAATTAATTATAGTCCAAAAGAAAAAGGATTTAAGCCAGAAACGATAGGTCTAATAATACACTATATTTACTTGCGAGTTTTTTTAAATAACAAGTTGAGTTTATATGAAAGTTCACACTTTGGCTGGCGGGTATATGTCCTTAAAGACTCCTGTCAAACTTGATCGTTATAACCGTCTTGTTATTGTGAATGCATGCAGCGAGAAAGCTATGGATAAATAATAATATGTAAAGAAGTGTTATCGCTTTGATGTCAGACTTATCAAGTTAACATAGCACACACTATCTTCCAAATTGAATTGGATTGGTTAAATTATTTGGCGCTTAGAAATTGTCGCATTTGTTGCGCCGCACGGTACATTTTTTGAACTACGGCCATCACGGTAATTTTGCCTTTTGCTGTTACATCTCTTTACTAATTCCTTCGAACTTGTAACAAGAATATTTTTTATCTCAGTAGTAATGTATTACATGACAACAAAGTAGATTAAGTTTCTCAAGTACACGAAGAATGTTTCGGCGACTTTTTAGAAACTTGTCCAAAATTGTTGTTAAGTTTATCCAAATCACGGTTCAAGCAGAATATTTCATAAGTTCGCATCGTTTTACGTAAAAGTTAGTTTTTCTAATAAATGGAAACTTCTGAACGATAATTTCGAAATATATGTGAACAAGGAAAACATTCCCTCAAAGGGTAAGGTTCGCTCGACTGATCAAAATCGGGAGATGTGTCAAAAGCAGATTGCTTCAAAAGGAGTTGGACAACTTCAATATCCGTTACAAATACGAAATGCGATTATGTTTATATGCATACAGATTTGTTATAATAATTGTATGTAATTATGTTTTGTTTACTGAATGACATTAAACGATCCATAGTATATTAAGCATTGCATAAATTGATTCTTACTTATAATCACGTTATTATACAAGATTAAGATATAATTTTCCAATGCGTGACAATGGTAAAAGTCTTGTCAGAATAATTTTGTTTCAGTGGATGATAGGGCGGCCATTAGTATGGAACTTTATATGCGTTGATACTCTAGCGTCGTCACATCTTTTTACACATATGACGGCTGGCGCCGCGGACGGAACAACTCAAACGGCGCAAGGCGCATGTATGCTAATCTCGGTAGTGGTTGTATAATTATTGAGCCATTTGGGGTAAAGAAGAAATTGGGTCCGTGGGGGTCCAGGTGCTCATCGTATTGTTCAATACTCACCAGAGCACTGGATCAATGCGACGCATGATCTAAAGGCTGACACGCTGCCAACAGCCAGATACACATACAAAAAATATCGGCTTTCTAGGATAATTAGTTACAAAATAGGAATAAGCTTCTTAAAACGCGATCACTCGCTATATCCCGTTTTTGCGCCAAAATGTATGAAAACCGAGGGTTGTTTTTTAAATAAAGTAATGATATAAAAATCTTCCCGTTGTCGTAGAAGGGTGAGAATTATTTCGAGTAAAGATACATGTCTTGATATTATCGGCATTTACTTATGTGAACCGGATTTATAGGAAGACCCACTATTGTTTTTTGAAAAGGCCTTTAAAAGAACCCGCTTTGTTCCGCTGAAATCAGATGGCTATTAAACTTCGGGACAAAACGGGTCACCAACACTTGAAGAATAAAGAAATAAATTAGATTGTTACACTTCTACTTCGTTAAAAACACCTTTTGGTATGACATGAAGATATGTATGTATTAACCAAACACCGTCTAGCGGCGTTGCCTCACATTTCTGAGCTTCGGCTTTACATAATGCTATATTGCTGTAGAGACTGCAATTTAGCTTTTACATACAGAACATGGTAGGTAATCTAGGTTTATTTTGATTTGCATCTCCATGCATACACAAATATCTTGCTATTACTAACACGTTGAGCATGTGTTTGAGTAGGTAAAGTTTTCATTTATATTGTGTGATAAATATTAAAAAATAACTTTGATGGTGTTGTTGATAGTAAAACCATGATATGATAAATTAAGACAGTTATTGAGTTAGATGACGTTTTTTATTGAAAAAAAATGATTGTGCAATACCTACACGGATATCCGGGGATATGACATGGGGGCGTGGCAAGTGATTCCGCGTTCAAACTGCCTGAGTCCAGTCAAATTAAGCATAAGTGTGGCGTAATTCCGGTTAAGTTATGTATTCTTTTGGAATCGTAAGCGTAGTCCTTCGCTGGTTTGTACAGTTTCTCGCGGCCGGTTTTCCGGCGATTGCACCCGTCAGATGTCGGTAGATATGCTCGCCGCCTATTGCAGAGGGCCAAAAATATGTTTGGAGAAACCTGGGTGTCTAGACACCTCTGTCCACTCATTCAGGGTATAAGCTGTTAAGATATATATAAATAATTTTTACAATAATTTGCAACTTGACTTGTCTATGTACGTTGAGTCTATTAGTCAAAACTCCGACGATCATATTACTTTTATCTACTGATTTTTATTTTTAAAAGGAAATATTACAATCATTTATGTATAAATAACATGATATAAACTGGCATATATTTCCCTTGACATTTCGTTTTGTGTTAAAACATCCAAACGGGCTGTCACTGTTGTCGCATCACTCCAGAATTAAATGAAATAAGCTTCGCATTTTCAATAGGAAATATTCGCACTCCCCAAAGTCATTGTGAGCCATTCTCATGCCTTGTTCGTCGTGTAATTGTATAAGGCGATTGCTATCGCCAGTCGCGAGGAAAAGAATTTAATAACACGAGATATAACGCTTGCTGAATGTGCACAAGTCTCCGTGAGGTGTTCGCACATACGAGCTCAAGCTTTCGTTCTAATGAAAACATTTACAGGGAAGGTTACATTGTTCCACTTACATTGTTCCCAACAAGGCTTACAAAAGTTCACAATATTTCTATTCATATAAAAGTATAAGGTTAACATGAGTAGAAAATGGCAAATAGTATTATTGGGTAACCACGAAAACTTTTCAGTACTTATCTAAAAAAAAAAAAAAGTTTAAGCGTCAAATCACACTGAAGTGTCAGCATCTGGCTGCGCAGCGACCAGAAATTTTACTATCGAATCATTTTCGACTTCATCTCTATCACAATAATGTATAGAATGAAAGACTTAATGCAAATGTGGATGACCGCGCAGCACCACCAGCGGCCGCGCGACTTTTCCAAGATTTTCAAGCGATACTCTGCCTTGTAATACTAGATACATAGTCGAAAATAGTTTGACACTAAAACTGATATTTATCGAGCCTTAACGTGTAACGACCGTCTGCTATAAATCAGACAGTGAAGTTAGTGTGGGCAGATCTTTATAATGATCTTAGCTGGACAGTTATATGGAGGCAAAGGCCTATTTTGGAAGTTGAAATAGTTTATATTTAAATAAAATGGCGATATTTTCGAGGTTTACTGCACATCGCTTTGACAGAGGGTGAAATTCATTGATCGAAGCGCTCGGTAAAGCGATTCTAACTATTTGTGCTATCTATTTTGCTAAACAAAAACTATCTATATATCAATTCGAAAAGGGAGAATTGTACTTTCTGTTTTACGCTACAAAAACATAACATTACTCGTGTTAAATGCATGTTTTATTTCGTAAGCGCCTTCACGTTGGGGCCAATGGTTTTCAACGCCTTTAAATGCCCCATAAATCGTGTATGATATTACAGTTTATGTCATGTACGCCCGAATTTCTCGTGTTGTACTTATACAGATTTATTTGTTATTGAAGTGTACTTTGCTACTGAAAAACATTCTTGTAAATTGGTGCGCAAGTCATTTTTTTGAGTTATTCAGCGTTAGATTTTACTCTTGTAAATAAATTTAATATATATTTTATATAGATTTTGCATTTTTAGGCATGTTTTGTAATGTGCTTGGACTGATAATTCTTCGTCAATCTAAGGTAATGAATCCCATTACCTTAGATTGACGAAGAATAAGTCCATATGTACCGATTATCTATCAGTATACAAAACGCTTATACAGTCGCTCATATCTCCTACCCAATTCTGTGAGTTCTATTATTAGACTTGATACATGCGAGTAATATAAGTAAATGCCAAAGTTTGTTTTACAGAGATCGATATAGGAATAATTATTAGTTCCCATATAATCTCGCTAGATATTCGAATATGTAATGCTGGTTCGATGAAAGTGAAGTTTAGCAGATTTTATTTTAATCAGTTGTAGATGGTAATAAGTAACGAGAAAGTTGTGAGGTTGGTATCCAGTTCACATATAGCTTAAAACAATAAAGTTACAGCAGTAGAAACTATCAACATATATATGTTATCTATACCAAAATAAGGGCTCTTGCGTCTGGAAAACTTTGACAGCATAAATTGCCCTAAAGGCCTGATTAATTATGATTTTATGCGTAGTCGCGTCATAGAAGTATATGTAAATTTTCCCTTTCGTTCTCACGTTTCGGCCACATCTGCGCTAGTGCATATCGCCTAATAAAGCTTAAATTAGAACATTAAAGCTTTACCATAGAACATATAATAATACTACGCTTTATATCGAGGGCCATAGAACTAACTTACATTTATAGCAACGAATTGGAAATCATATTCAACATGGAGAAATATACAACGTAAGAGATTGCAGCGGAGTCTTTTGCCTCCAATAGTTCCTCACCAATATTGGTATTATAATGGTATTACAGAATAAATAATAAATTGCAGGAAACGTACATAACCTTCCATATAATTATTTGTAAATGCCATCAAACCCGCACGATCAAGTTGCGATTTAAATTAATAAACGCTAGTGTTGCCACCGCCTGCATTCACATGGCTATATTTCTATTTGATGTGGCAAAAATACCGCTACACGAGCTATTGCTTAACAGCTAGTGGCGATAACAATGCTATTAATAAATTATAGCAACAAGTCAAATCCAAATCTACGTTAGCTATATAATATGCTAAGGTAGGTGTGGCTGCAGTATTATTAATAAGCCGTCTGAAGGAAACGGAGTCACTCTTTCTCCTTCATATACTTACATTGTAAGAGCAGGTCTCGGCACATGGCATGAATCAACGGGTTCAAACCCGACTTGTGGGTCAAATTTTACTTTCTTTGAAATTTTATAAGCTTAATAGCAAAACAGATATTAATGCAAGTTAGGATTTATCAGTTATTAAAGAAGTCTTAATCAGACACGAAGCAGAGTATACACGCGTTACATAAATGTTAAACCTTCTATTTTTTCTAAAGACCAACTCACACTCATCAGTTATTCTAAGAGTGCGGAAAGTCTAATAAATTTTATCATAAGTCGTTCTAGTTATAGCTTGGGAATGGGCCATTTCTAAACGGTTTTATATGGCATGTCGAGCGGTGGGTCAAACGGAACGAGCCATAAATCTGTTAAAGTGACAGTGTCGAGGCGATAACTGCGATCACTCGGGTGTGTATTTGATAATGGGCGTTGCCACCTGCAGCCACCACCGTGGAATAAAATGTACTAACATAGGTACCTACCCTCTGCACTTGTTCTATACCAAAAATATAGAAGCTACAAATTGTGAGTGATTTTCGTTCGGCATTATATATTCAAATTCATCGAAATATAAAACCATTCTATTTACGAATTTACTCCCTTAGCAAAATCATACTTTTTTTCATACTTAAAACACTGACGGTGGGTTAATTAAAGATAATTTGGGAATATGTATACATCAAAGAATTAATATACACTTTTACCTACGGACAGATAGATAAAACACACTTACTAAAAACAGTCTAATTTCATCCGATCAGTATGTCTTTATTTAATTTTGTGGCATATGGCATATTCGTATATCCGTTTGGTACTTACCAAGGAAGCAAACATGGAAAAATATTTATTTCTACTGATTTTTCACTTGTGTGATGAGTTTAGATCTGAGCGATACCTGCCTTTATTTTACATTTAAAAAATATCGCACAAAAATATGTCGGCATTGATTCGAGCTCGTTGTTTAATGAGCGCTGAGGTTGAACGGTACAAAAGAGATAAGTACAAATCATTAGTATCTGTTTCTTGTTTTCAAACGTTTGAATTGATGTCAATAACAGATTTGATACAATATTAGCTGGAAGCTCCACTCGACATTTTAGTACTTTGAATTAATTGAATAGTGATATTATGAGATCAATGATAATCTGCAAAATGAAGAAGAACAAATGAACTAATATTTCATACGAGAATTTGAATACCGATCGAACAAATCAACTCAAACTCAACAGGAACTGTCTGAGTAAGTGATTCGAGAGATTTGCGACGACTTATCCATTCCAGTCCCTTGTTCCTTATATTCATTCTCGTCTCGATGAATGAAACTACCCCTGATTGAACGACATAGACAAAAGACTTGCATTATCCCGTAAGTGGCGTGATCCGGCCTATTCGAATCTCTTTATATCGTGAGACTATCAGAGTCGATTTTTCACGAACCTCCGTCTGGATTGTGTAAAACGGTCACGTATTTTTTAGTGTCAGTGGCTTCATGTGGGCTCACTTTTAACAATATCATAACCAGACTCGGAGGAGGGGGCTGAAGACGTCACATGAGATTATTGAATTTCTATAGCAAAAGGTTCAGAGACTGCTGTTCAGGATCCATATCATATTGCACACGCTTTACCGGATACACCGATTACGATTTTTGAAGCACACGTAGCGAAGTTTGCTTAGCCGTTCTAAATCGATCAGCTAAGTTAAATAACGTCCGCAGCGGTCAGGAGTTGGATGGGTGACCGCTAGTGACATTATTACTGAGCACTTCCGTGCTTCGGAGGGCACGTTAAGCCGTCGGTCCAGGTTATTGTCTTATGATGGCAGTCGTCACAGCGTGGTGGTAGGGCATTTTGCGAATGCCCGCCTGGCTAGCTACCACCCTCAAGTAGAAAATCTGTCGCCAAGCACCTGACGGTCTGTTCCGGCAGTTGTCCTTGAGAGCCAGTAATTCTAGGCTAGCCTGAACAACATCTTCGACGACGTCATCACTTACCATCAGGTGAGATAGTGATCAAAGGTTACCCTATAAGCTATAAAAAAATATATAGTACACGATATAATATCAGTTGCCTAAAATGTGAATAAAACAGCATATTATGTTTTATTAACACTTATGAAATCACAACGTTAAAACCGTAGCCTTAAGTCATGGAACATATTATAATAATTCTACGTATATAAATTTTACCTTAAATAACCTAATTAAGCTTTAGTAGCCTAGTTCAAATAGTAGTATAAGTCGACTGCAAATGCTATTTGAGGAAATCGATTTTAAATTAGTGTGAACGGTCAAAATGTGGACATCGTTAAACGAATTTCGAGAAAATCGTACCTAACCAACTGGGCGGACTGTGGGCGGATGGCGAGAATTTTCTGCAACTTCGTGTTGTTCTAACGGAAGTAATTGATTTTAATTCCAGTTGCAGTACGTTGAAACGCAGCCAAGCGTTAATGAAAAATAATTTTCCCATCTAAAGTTGCAAGTTCTCGACTATTGCAAAGTAACAGCGCGGCTTGCGAAATATTGTACATTAAACATTCACTTTTGCTCAAGTAATATCAGACATGTAAATATACATCGTGTTATATAAAATTTGTTATTTAGTTAGATATGAGTCTCCTTAACCATATTATATATAACCATATTATGACGTGCAACAAAGATTTGGTATTTCCATGGTCAGTGAGCAAAAGATATCTTAATACTAACAAAAAGAAATTACTTAAAATCACACTGTTCTAAATGCAAGTTTTTGAGTGGGTGAGGATGTGAGTGTGTATGTTTGTTACTCCTTCACGCTAAAAGGCTGAACCTATTTGGACGAAACTTGGTATATATATTCTTTAAGTCCTTGATAAGCACATACGATACTTTTCATCATTATTCGTTATTATCATCATTATTTTTCATCATAGACTACGCGGGTTAAATTGCGGGGCACTGCTAGTTTTACATAAAAATGAGTTGTTTGAATGCTTTCTTCACAAGACTTGGGTAATTGTTAATATGCAGTTTTTGTAGACAAAATTATCCAAAACATATAATGTGCAGTAATTATAGTGATCTTACGTATTAAAGTACACAACCAAATATATAAAAACAGCGTCATCACTATATTGTTTTCTGTTTATGGTGAATTTGTTTTGTTAAAGACAAAAAAAAATCTTATTGAACAAATACATTTCCAAGTCTACAATCATTTGTAATAACGTCGAAAAGCTAGTGAATCGCGTGATTGTCTTTAAGTCTAGACTTCGTAAAAACGCATATGTGGAGAGAGGGGGGCGTGGTTTCGCGGATTCGTATGCCAAACTTGATGGCAAAGAAGCTGCCATTAAATCTCCCGGTACGCAGTAGGATCGGTAGATTGATGAGTTGGCCTGACATCGTCATTAGGTCTAGTCCAGTACCGACGTTTTTCCTGCCGAACCGAGAGACCCCTGCTCGGAAACTCGCCCTAGATAATTGGACTGAATGTTTTCGTCCGTCGGTCTAATGACTGGCAGTTTTGTTTACCGAAGGGACACGCCGGCTTTTATTGAGCCGTTTGCGTTTACCCTCCGAACAATTGGTGACTGGTTTTTATACTTTTTTAAACTTTTTCCGTACGGAACGGGAGAAAACAAAATATTTTGATGGGTTCTGTCTTACGACAATAGGGGCGTTTCTGATTGAAGCAGCGCAATTAAGCGCTTTGATTCCTCTTTGGAGTTTTAGTGTAATGTGGTGTAAAATTTAACGTTTCGCAAAGAAAATACAATTATATCGAAATCATGTATCTTTAATGGTATCTTTAAAAAAATATGTAAAAAATTTCGAAACCTTGTAAACCATTAATAATAATAAGCCAATAACAAAATAAAGAATTAGAAATATCTATAACATTTACTACTTACCGTAGGTTTATCCATTAAGTCTTGGTTTATATAGGTAGGTGGCGCGGGTCGTGGGCAGCACGAGCGAGCTATCGATATTTTTCGCTGTCCATCGATGCGTCACGGGGCCCGCAGCGGTAGATTGATCACCGCACTGAATGACGTCCTCATTCCGGCCCACTCACCTACAGTATCTTGCAGTGCTTAAGATTTACACAAAAAATATATTTTATAGTACATTTATCTTGGTTTAATTAGATGACTGAGTGATGTGGACAGCACCGGCGAGCTATTGATATTTTTCATTGTCAATCGATGTGTGTGATGATGATTTTTAATTCAAAATGTGGGCCCGCAGCGATAGGTTTTCACCATACTGAATGACGCCTCATACCAGCCTACTCGCCTACAGTACCGTGCAGTGCTTATGCTTAACTCTTTAATTTTACAACAAATCCTGTTTTTCTCATAAATATGTGGAGCGGGCCGTAGGCATAGCGAGCTATCGGCATTTGTTGCTGTTCATCTTTGCGTCATGGCAGTAGGTTGATGACCACACTGAATGACGTCCTCATTCCGGCTCACTTACAGTACTTTTCAATGCTTGAAATTTATTTTTCACCTCACAAGCTCAGAAAGGTATTGTCTAACATTCGAAATCTGGCTGGAAAAGGACTTTTACTAGCTAGCGTGGAAAAGGGTTTTGAAGTTCGATGAATTCACTTACAATACAACCAATTTAAAAATAATATATTTATAGTTTGTTCTTTAAATTAACTCAAATCTACTTCATTATTTAAGCTGCTTTTTTTGTACCTAGCATTTTCCTCGCTGTATTGAGGTGACAAATTGTGTGTTGCGCTCGGCAGCAAAGTTATTTTGCGTCTCGTACCTTTGAAACCTTCGGTACGCTCAGTATTCCTTATTTTGAACTCACTGTTCAATCCAGAATCCTTTGCTTTCTTACGTTAATATAAAAGTACTCGTGACATATTACAAAATTGTAGCCTTGCATAAACAAATACGCCCCGTGGGGCGCCGGGTTAGAATTGCACCTCCCCATATCACATCATGGGTGTCGTAAGAGGTGACTAAGGGAAAAATACTGGAAGGTGGGCAGCAGCGCCTTCTAAAGTAATGTCAACTTACCCTGCGATCACCAAGACGCCTGCCAAGCGTGGAGATTATGGCAAATACGCCCTTAATAGGGGAGGCTGTGTTCAGCAGTGGACGATCCGGCTGTTACAGTACAGTACAGTATAAACAAATAACTATTGCTTGTTTAATATATGAAATGTCAGCTGTCGGTTATTAGTCCTGAAATAAGTATACATGTAAAATTTTTTTGAAATACAAAGCCAAAGTCAAAATTATTTATTCATTTATTTTTATGTTATTATGACGGAACAAGCTCGAGGCCTACTTGATTTTAAGCGGACTAACCTCTGCCTATAACCGATGCATTCGTCACAAGTCACGAATTGCACTGCGCCTGTCACCTTCAGACATAGATGTTAAGTCTCATGTGCCTGTGATTTCACTGGCTCTAAAGGACAGCTGTCGGAACACACCGTTATGTGCTTGGCGACATATTTTCTACTTGAGGGTGGTCGCTAGCCAGGCGGGCTTTGTGAATGCACAAAATGCCCTTCCGCTATGCGGTGAAGCTCAAGCCCGCGGCGGGATTCAAACCATGGACCTGCTGCATGGCAGTCCATAGCCAATGACACTGAGCCATCAATGCTCAAAATTTAAGCGTCAACGGACGATGCTCTCACGTTTAAAATTACTTTAAGTTTAACTTTAGAAAATTCTTCATTATATTGCATTATTCTATTTTTACCTTATACTTATCACGCAGTCGCTATAATCATCGAATTGTAATGACAATGGCAGTTTCACAGCTATATTTTGACCCTGGTAATTATTTGATATTAATACGGAATTTTTGTCAAATATAATTTTAAAAATGTCGCGTAAAAATATTGAGTTCAATAACTGCTTTACGTTATATAGTTTTACAGACGAATGCGAGATTTCATATGTAAGAAAATATTTAATATGTAGTGGACATAGCCAAAGAAAATTGTGTTTGTAATTTATTCGATAAAGGTTTAGATATTGCGAATGCTCTCCTGCCTAGATCCCTCAAGTAGAAAATCTGTGGCCAAGCACCTAGCAGTATATTGCATTTACAACTGTAGGTCTGAGTGTGATGGGTTCATCACTTGTGATGCAATGCATCCGGTATAAGCAGAGATTACCTCTTGACATCAGGTGAGCTTTGTGCTTGTTCTTATACAATCTCAAAAAAAAAAGAAAGTATTTTATAATAATTTTATATCCATATTCCAGTTTAGGACTGATGAATAAGAGTTTTTCCAGGGATGAGACCTAACTAGACGAATGTTTACACCCAAAATCCTCTTAAGCTTAATAATAAGTAATTAAGAACTTATTCAGAAGTAAATATGTAAGAGCTAAAACAAATATTATATGTAAACTAATATAAAATCTAACCTCAAGCTGCAGTGTTCATATTCTCAAACAATCCTTACCAATGTATAGCATATGGAGTAACTACTCGTCACATTATAGCTATTTGGTATATACAATAAAAACCTTTACGAAATATACCTACTGAAACTTTTATTTGAACAAACATACAGCAGGCCTGCAAAATACTTATTTTCTAGCTAGTAGAAACCGGGCGCGGCTCCGCCCGCGCGAATGTCGGTTATCGCGCAAAAACATTAACCTCTTTTTGCGCAGTTGGATAAAAACTATCCTATGTTTTTTCCCGGGTCTCAAACTATTACCATACCAAATTTCATTCAAATCGGTCCAGTAGTTTTGGCGTGAAAGCGTAACAGACAGACAGACAGACAGACAGACAGACAGACAGAGTTACTTTCGCATTTATAATATTAGTACTGATTAACTTTTAGAATATTACTGGTGGGACGAAAGCGTGATTTTATTTCTTCAATCTCTTAAGTTTTTCGGACATAAGAAAACAAAATTGTGGTCCTTGATGTCAACAACAAATAAAAAAGTTTCCTCTTAAATTATCCATAAAATACAAATCTAATAGACATAAAATAACTAAACAAATTAAACGGAAGTCATCTTAATTAAAAGCTAACCGAGAGCAAAAGAGAAAACCAGAGAAGGGTGACCTGCCCGCTACCTTTTGTAATTGGTACGCTAGGTATACGATTTAACGATATTTTGATTAGAGGTAGTCGACGACTGTGGACGATACATGAACCGTGACTGCAGACTTATTTGTAAGAAATTAGAACTGTATGATATAGGGAAATTAACAGCTTGTCTTGTCATTGTACATTTACATTCATTAATTTTACGCTGTAGTGACATTTAGAGCCTGTTTCAGAATGTTCGAGTAAGTTCCGGTTTTACTACCCAGAACATATTTAATAAACAAAACACTATCTTTGCGTTTCACAGTCATCGATTTAGCCTATCCATCGGTTAAAGCTTGAAACGCGCTGCATGTCAACTGTCATTTTTATCATTCAGTTATTTTATGTGTTGCATAGCAACCTGAAACTTTATTAGGACATTCTGAAACGGGCCCTTAATATAAAACACCGAACAACATATTGCCATGCTAGATGTATGTAAAATTGAGTAGGTAAATTAATCTGTATCTAAATCATAACTATCTAAATCATACATGTGAATTAAATCAACACTATAAATAAAACACAAATACCAATTTATACCATTTAAATCACTACATAAAACAAAGTTGCTTTCCGTTGTATGTCCCTATAGTCCCTAGATCTTGAAAACTACGCAACAGATTTTGATGCGTTTTTTTTTAATAGTGATTCAAGAGAAATGTTTATCTATATAATTGATGCATAATATACTAATTAATAGTATATAAAGACATTCTGTATCAGTGTTAGTCTTTAGTATCAGTATTGCTTCCGTCCGAAGCCGGGGCGGGTCGCTAGTATTTATAATTAACCTGAAATCACGCTGGCAGGGTAAATGTACCTAACTTCCATGCCACGGACCGTTTTGATTGTGTTTATAACGACTAAATAAATTGAAATTCTTACACATATTTCAAAAGTAGAGTGCATCAGTACCCCGTAGGGTCCGAGCTAGAATATCACCCCCCCCCTCTATTCCCGTGGGTGTCGTAAGAGGCCGCTAAGAGAGAAATACGGAATTGTCCGGTGAACGCTGATTTCTTTAGTGGGAAAATCAATATTTATACATTTTCTTGTTTGTATGACTAGGTTCTATATGGTTTATTACCATTGCAAGATTGAGGGAATGTACACTACATAGGTTATATGTAAAACAAAATTTATACAGCTGATTAATTTTTGTACTGGTAAGCGTTATTTTTTCAAGATATTACAAAGAAGTACATGAAAGCTTGATTGTACCAAATTTGTCAATTATTAAAACCACAAAAAACATTTCAAGTTCAAACTTATTGCGATGAAATAATTAAGTTGACGAACATGATGATGATGAGGGTGGTGCAATCCAGCCACGTAACCTGGTATCGCAAATTCCAAAATAATGTACAAAAATTACCAAATATAGCCACGAAGGCGAGAATATTTAATTTTAGAGCGTTCTGCCACTGATCATTCTATCTTTTTCCATGGCATCTCAATATTATAGAATAAAACAAGTACATAGCTTTGCCCTGCCTCCATTGACTTTGTAAATATTTTCTATTCTTATTTTAGTTGAAGGATATCGTTCGTACTGAGTTTAATTCTTATTTCCTTACATCCTAGTCAAGACTTCGGATTTTTCTCATCGTTAATTTTTGTTACTAAGCTGCATTTTAGTTTCGGTGCTGACGCCGAGCACAGTCCACGGCACCGCTTCGCCGGCAATTGTTTGCCTCCCTTCACACTACGTAGAAACAACGCACCCACCGCTAACGTAGTCGCGTGGCCCAACTACATGTTAGTTCAACATCCAGAAGTTTTTTACCGGCGGTATGCCTACAAAATACCACTACAGCAAAGCTACTACAGCGAAATCATTTTTCCAGAGGTTGATATATTTTATGATACATAGGTATATATACTACAGATATACACAGTACAGTATATTTCGTAGTAATAGCCTATCTAATTTATTTTTTGGTCTTCATGTCGTTAGTTACATGCAAAAATAAATGAATTCATAAAATAAAATGTATACATAAATACACTCTTTCTTACCAATTGGCTAACCTTTGACCACTATTATCACGTGATGGAAATTTACGTTGCGGTCAAAAATTACACACAGATTAACCTTGACTTATTGGTTCTTAAGGATAACTGCTGGAACACATCTTACCGCCTGGCTACTGTAGGAAAATCTGTCGCCAAACACCTATACCTTACATCACAAAAACAGTAGCTCATAGAAAAAAAAATTTTTGTAGATAATTTTATGATCAACAATTTTTGTATTTTTATGATAAAACTTCCGTTTTGGTGAAAATCGCGAAATACTCATTTTTCACCTCTGACCTTGAGTAAAAAAAAACCATATATGGGAACAATGGGGAACTTTCAAATTTTATTTTTAATAATATTTTAAACAATCTTACTGATTTTCATCTTGGGAATTTATGTAGCTTTAATCTTATTTTTGGTCTTATTTGACCGGACTATATTAGCACAATTAAACATACTTTTCTACATCTTAGCTCGGGGAGTATCATCTAGAGCTCAGTAAGTGATCCCACTTATTCACAATATATTACAAGTATGTATTTTTTTTTAATAAAAATATAATAAATGGGGAGTATCAACGTTTTAATTTTTAGACCATCTTTGTTAAGTCTATCTGAAAAAACTAAAATAGTAAACTCTCAAATGTAATGTTCGAAATATACCTAGGTGTGATCAGACCCAACAATATATTTGGCTGGTTTTTCGATTACGAAACTCTAAAAAGGCGACTCGCGCTTGACCAGTTTTTGGTTTATTGTTTCGTTTGTAAATAACTGCGAGTAAGAAAACGGCTCTGTTCCCTTTTGCAAATTCATGATGCCCTGGATCAAAATCTGTTTAGTTGTCTCACAAAGTTAGAAGAAGTTAGAAGACTAATGAACAGTATAATAATATGTGAAAAAAAATTAGCAGTTAACATTTCATATGACGTAGTCAACCCGTGTACTCGTACCTATAGCGCAAAGGTGTTGTTGCTTGCGACAATACCTTTTACTGTCAGGAGCGTTTAAAAAGAATGATTGTCGCATGACAGCATTTGTGTGAAGGATGCAACAAAACGCTGGAAATCCATGCTCGTGTTTGTTTTATCGCCTACCTATGGGTTTTCATTGGAGGTGACGTGACCACATGCAGTTTGGTGAATAAATAACGCAGTGGTCTGATTTGCAAGTGAATGTTGTCCATTGTTCTTTTATTTGCATATGAGTAAAAAGTAGCTGTTCATTAGTAAAATATACTGCTGCAGCGATAATTTAATGGAACCTGCTAAGTACTTTTATAAATATTTTTATTTTTGCAATAACGCATGCTCTGCGGATTACATTACAAAATTCCAAACTTACGAGAAGTAAATTTAAGTCATGTGCGGAATTTGAACCCACATCTATCCACCACTTTAGCCGGGTATGCTCTGACCAATTGAGCTAACTTGACTATGAGTCATAACAAATTTTTTTCCCATCGTTCCTTAACCATCGTATTGGGATGGCGCGACATCTATAGTTCAACCTACGTTGTACTACACACAAGACTAATTTTGGAATTAGCTTTAAACTTGTTAATGATAACGCAACCCTATATTTTGAATATTTTCATCTTTGCCCGCTGCAACGCATGCTTTGCGGACTACATTACAAAATTACAAATTTATGAGAGCAAAAATTTCAGTTATGTGCGGGTTTTGAACTCGCATCCATCAACCTCTTTAGCCAGGATACGCTCTGCTAAGAATTTGTTTGTTGTACATACGCAAAAATCAACTTTGGTTTACCAAGTACTTTTGCATCTTGGCCAAGCGTTGAACTAATGTTTCGCGTGACAAAGAGATCATCAAATCTCCAGCGCATCTGCTTGAATGACGCTAAGAAACTACGTGAACATTTTTAAAATGAGAACTTTTAAAATCAGCCGCCAAAAATTCACAGCGTATACTGAACGAATAAAGAAAAAATAACGTAGAGTCCACAGGGCCACACGGCCGAGTGTCCAGAATAAATTATGTCGATGAAACTTTCAGTTTGAGGGCTCTGCGGTGGATCCGCGCCGCACCGCCGGTTTAAATACAGATTAAATATAAATTCTAAACTTTCTCGATTGATGAGTAAACAAATGAGTAGTTTTTTGCTTGGAGTTATAAACCTACTTTGTAGAACGATAATAGTTTATTGTGCAGTTACTTTTTATATATAATGCCGTCTTTAAAACCCGAGCTAGCGAAGTTTGTAGTCTGTGCTCGTGATATAGACTACTGAAACTACTGAAGGTAATAAAGGCTTTGAACATTTGCTCTTAGAAAAATAGTTATTTTTGAAGCAGTGATGGCTCAATGGCATTGGCTATGGACTGCCGCGCAGCAGGTCCAGGTTCGAATTCCGTCGCGGGGCTTGAGCTTCACTGCATGGTGGAAAGGCATTTTGCGAATGCCCACCGAACACCCTCAAGTAACAAATCTGTCGCCAAGCAGTGTGTTCCGGCAGCAGTTCTTGAGAGCCAGTGAAATTACATGAACATGAGACTTAATAACTATATCTCAAGGTGAGGGACGCAGTGCAATTCGTGACTTTTGACGAAATGCATGTGTAAGAGGCCGAGGTTAGTCCGCTTAACACCCGGTGGACCTAGATCTGGTTCAGTCACAACTATTAGTAAGCCTCAGCCTCAGCAACACCCGGTTGAAATTTTCACAGAATACGTGTTTTAATAAGTTAATAAGTATTCACAAGCACATTGACTAATAAACAAAATACAAAAAGTTACAAATCGAAGGGGTCTTGTAACGAGAAAAGTGTTTAAGCTAGTTTCGTCGCAATAAAAAACTCTAAAAATCAGTGGTGAAACATAGAATATTTCGACACTACCATTGACAAAAATATTTGGAAGAAACACACTGCACGACACAAGTATGAAGCTAATTCTAAGATACGAATATTACATATTTATAAATATTAAAGGGCACTCATTTAAGTTAGCGTTCATGATCGGAATTGAGTATTTCACACGCAAATTCGATTTGATTGCGAATTTTTAAACACTAAAACCGTCCTTTTCGTACTGGAGAGTTGATCTGATCACGCAGATGGAATGTAGTTCACGGAGCATTCCTGAGGCTAACAGTATATTGAGAGTGTTCGGACTCACTTTGGTCAACTCATCGTACCATTAATACATTTTATACAATCTAGAAAGGAAATATATATATATATACCTACCTATTATAAAAAAAATGCTTAGATATCTCAATTATCTTAATGTCTTAATCATAACATCACATCTTCCATATAAAATGCTTGCATATTGTTTTGGCTATACGGTAACGCAGTTTTTACGAAAAAGGTATACCTAGTACCTATACCTAAACAGATATATGTTGGTGAACTAAAACTAAATTTGTAACATTATTCATTCAAGAAAACTCACAGGCTAGATGTGCAGAAGCCTCAATACTTAAAAGAATAGGTACAATATTTTTAATGTAAGAGTCAGTTTTACGACCCCTTTTTGCAAGTAACTAACTTAGCAAAGACCTTAACGAAATCACCAAGTTTTACGATTAACCATTTCAAAGACCTAATTTTATCTACTGTCTAATTAGAGCACTTGACATAAAGTTAGACATTTTCGTTGGACTCCAAATGGGATAAAAAATGGCCGTCAAATGAAACGATTAACTTTATTGGTTCTCTTCATGGTTATTAAACTGGACGAATGGCAATGGCATCGTGGAATGGCCGCATTAAGTCAAGTGCAACACGAAAAATGCATTAGTGGACGCGATTGGCCATGTGTCAGTGTCCTGTGGTGCCATTTTGAGGCTTCGACGGTGGAAGTTGATTGAACGGCTTTACCGTATCAATGATGAATTCATTAGTTTATCCAATTGAGTTGTATGTGTCATATATGAAAGTTTGATAAGAAGCCCGAAATAATCGATTTACATTTTAAAAAACTATTCTCTGTAGTCTCAGACAGGCGTAAAGTATTCTTCCTTAGACATCCAGAACATTTTTAAGTTTCTAAATAATAACTAAGATAACAAGATCTTTCAACATGCCTCTGACTACTCGACACTGACGAATAAATAATTCAAGAGCTGAGGACTGTAGGCATTTTATTTGTAGGTTAAGTACAGGTACCAGCGGTAAATATTGCACATCGACCTTTGGGGAGTGACATTCGGCCAATTTCGGTTTCGTAGAGCGTTCTCTGTATCGCTCACTACCATGACGTTCAGCCGTGGTTCAAATACGATAGAGGGCGGTTGCTTAGTGTGTATATTAAGTTCTTTGGTTTCGTCCAGTTCAAAATATTTATACATACCTATAAATAGAGTTGTTAGTACCCCAAACTTTAAATCACTTAAAGTGGTACGTAGGTATTTATATAGTTAAGCTTGGCGACAGATTTTCTACTTGGGTGGTGAAGATCACCACCATGCGGTGACGATCAAGCTGGCGGGGGGAATCGAACTATGGACCTGCGCATTGCAGCCAAAGCTATAACCACTCAACTAATCATGGTTTCAAGTTCACTAAAATGGAAGATAATCAAATATTTCTTATGAAAAAGCACGATGTAACTGAAACGAATTAAATATTATTGAGTTGCTATACATAATGTTTATTTTACAGCTCTATGTACCTAGTTCACGCGGGAATCAAAACAAAACAACAATAAAGCACTTAGTTCTGAATTCAAATTCTGATAAACGATAAATCTAATAATAGAACTATATGGAAATTAGCATTCCAGCAGTACCTGTAGTGATAATTATTATAATTATAATAACAAAAAAGGAAATATCCTGAAAATTTGATTTGTACAGCATGTTAATATTGTAATTCCTATACAATGAGTTGGAGCCAAATGTTTGTTATATTAGCATGAGAAGTTAGCTGAAAAATAAATATTTTACAAATCTTGACCTGTAGGTTGTCATCACTAGAGAGTAGAAATATAATATATTCTTCTGAAATATATATGGGAGATAATAATGAGGTAAATGGAAACATAAATAAAATAAATAATGAAGAGGGCGTCTGATAATTAATTTCAATTTTAAACAATTTTTGTTACAGGCACTTTATTTGTCTTGTTTATCTCGACTAAACAAGTAAAGAAAAAATGTAATATTTTGTTATTTTATGCATCATAATTATTCTTTATTTAACAAAGAAACTAAAATGAAGTTTTAAAGTTGTGATCAAAATGTACAAACATTTTTCTTTCTCGGTATATATTGTGATGCGGAACCCTAGTAGAGTGAAGCCCGTCTCGCACTTCGCCGAATCTGCTGAAACTCTGAATCAACTGTAACTTTATTCACCCTGAAATTTTGCTATATTGTAATCGCTCGAAAATCATGTTTCTTTGTTTATGCCTGCTATGCTAGCCATTGACCACTAACTCACTAGATGGCAAGTGATGATGTAGTCTAAGATGTTATTTAGGCGAATCTAGAATTGTCTTCATTGGTAACATAAACCAAACAAACTATCATTGTATTCATTTATATCGATCAAATCACACATCACATCTCTAGGCTACTGTCCTGTACTGTTTATACCATCTTTAGAATATATAAAAACAGTTTAAACTAGTCTTAACTGTTTTTATACTAATGGGTCCGCCATCTACTCGTAACGCTTTTTTTTCAACTAGTGCTTATTTCGTGAATGGTAACACTTCATGTTTGATTTTTGCTCATGTTTGATTTGACAGATAATTAGTTTTATCCTTCCGCTGTACGAATATGGTTGTGTATACGCTTGAACAACTTGAAATAATGTTGCAGAATGTGTGCGAAAATTGCGTACGGATTTTGGAAGAAGAGAAGCACCGTCAGCTCCGTATGTTGGTTATTTTGTGCATTTTTTTTTCACAAAAATTGAAGAGGAGGATATTGGCAACATTTGGTTTCAACAGGACGGTGCTACGTGCCACACAGCCGAAGCTACACTCGATGGTTTGCGCCCTGTTTTGAAGATCGCATTATCAGCCGCAGAGCTAATGTCGTTTGGCCACATTGGAGCTCCGATTGATACCGTTGGACTATTATTTGTGAGGTGCCGTCAAAGATAAGTGTTACGCCGACAAGCTAGAGACAATATTCGTGTAAAGGATAATATTCGTGAAGCCATTGGTGAAATACAGCTGCACACAATCGATAATGTGCTTAAAAATTGGACCGATCATGTAGGCTACTGCATGGCCAGCCAAGGCAGCCATTTGAATGAAATTATTTTCCATTATTAACCGGAAGGATTGTACTTTTAAATAAAAAAAGAGATTTGAGAAAACAATCAGTACTTTTTTATAGCATTAAAAAAAAGTTATTTGGCGGACCCTATATAAAGCTAGCCTCGGATTTTGATGTATCTTACGTGTTACTAAGTTAATATATCATTGAATTTTACATGTTTAGCAACACGGTTTTTTTGAAGGCAGTAGCTAACCAGGCGATATCCATGTCATGAGAGATTATACACTGGTTTTTGCATCTAAGATCATCGATTAGTAGTCGTATTGGTCGTCGGTCCTGATTGTTGTCTTTGGATGCCAGTCGTAATATAATAATATATGGATAAGGCATTTTGCGAATGCCCGCTTGGCTAGCTACCACCCTCTGTCACCATGCACCTTACTGTGTGTTCCGGCAGCTGTCCGTTAGGGCTAGTAATTCTAAGATAGTTGGAACAAACATGTTCGGTCATTTATCATCAGATGGTTGTGGTTGACCTACGAGCACTCCCAACAATAAATATAATCTAGTAGTTCTTCGTGAAAATTAGAGAAATTCAACAGTTTGCCATTAAAAAATTCTAAGAAGCCTACTCAAAAGTCCTTTATAGAACTAAATATAATATTTGAATATACAGATGAAGCGCATACTTATTATAATACTCCCCAATTTGATGTATTTTTGGCAATCAACAACCTAAAATTTCAGTTCGAACATTTTTAGTTCAACTTAAAATTACTATATAAATAAAGCTATATTGTACCAACCCAATTTCATGTTATCTAATACTCAGGTCACTTTCAACGGAATGCTTTATCAATAAAACTAACTCATAAGTTTCAATGACATTTATTTATTAATTTTATTCAATAACACATTTATTGTCAAAGTTAACGTAACGTTAGCACAAGATTTAAGAAGAAACGTAAATAATAAGAACAGTTTACTCGTAACTAAAACTAGTTACGCAAGACATGAGTAGATACTTATTCATAGATTATTTTATCAGTTAAGTTCAATATATACGTCATATAATTATTATGATAGTAGACAATTTATATAGCATTCGACACTTTTAATTATATACCTACTTGTAATTTTATTTATTCTCGTTTAATTATGTATCTTTTTATTGTTTATATATGAAAAATCAAGTAAAAATAAACTATAAATAATGTTATATCAGTAATTTCTAAAAAGTATTTAATAATTAATAAAATGTAAACTTATTTTTATTTATACATGCGTATATGATTTCACATAAAATGGAAACAAAATAATCCTTTTCAATATATTAAAAGCAATTTGTTTTACATATTTACAAAGATTACGTTGATTAATTTCGTTAACGCTTATAGTTATGAACAGTTTCTCACTTAAATCTAGTTTCCTACTAAATAAATATAAAATATACAAAATAGGACAGAATTGGGATCATAATCACATTCATAAATTTATATAAATTATCTAAGTATCGATTATAATATATTTGATAATTTGAAAAACAATATACGTACCTACTTAAATATTTATCCAAAATACATAGTAAATAGTATAACATAATATGCAACATAACGTTATGAATTCATATATACGCAAAAAAATAGGTTAAGTAACTAATGATGTCCATGATTGAAAATTCACCTTGGTTAAGACAACTCCAAACAATGTCCCTTTTAGCAATTATCAACACCATCTCTCGGATTTTGTGAACATTAATTTGATTTGAATATAGAATTCTTTAGCAAAAATCAAACACACACGTAACCAATGGTGTAGAAGCAATTAATTAGAAGATATTCATACATCAGTCGTCTGGTAGTTTTTTTTTCAATAGCGATGTCAAATGAAAGTTCGTACAATTTGTAACCACTTTGACTCCAATATGTATCTTTTTATTGTTTATATATGAAAACTATTTCACTAGATCTGTATGTTTCTTACCTGGGCGAAGTCTAACTTACAAAGAAAATCTTGCTTAAATTACTTAATTGATTTGTTCCGTTTTTCACTAATTTTTGTGGTTTTAAACACGAGTTATCAAGTTATGTATAGTTGGCAGATCACTGACTAAACGAAGAGTAAAAAAGTAGCTTTCCTTCTTGGGTACAAAGTGGATGCAGTCAAAAGGTTACACATTAGTCATCAGTTTTAACATTTATTACTCAGCTTTAATGACTTTTAATGGCACATCAAAATGGCCCTTAAGCCTTTAGCCCAATTTGTCAATATCATATTGGCTAACGACCTAGGTGTTGATTTATTAAGTAGCCTATAAATGACTTCAACGGGTCAAATTCTAAAACGCTGTTTTCTTTGTACATTTGAATCTGGCAGTATTAATAAAATAGAAATTTTCATGATTTTATTTAATAAAGTTTCATTAAATACATTTTTCATTTAATTTTAACATATTTTTTCCAGGATTACACCCACTATATCTTTTCAGGATTATTCAGGCATATGTAATCATTAAGGTTCTACACTGCATCTCTTCTTTTAAGTAATGCAGTACAATAACAAAATTAAAATATTTCGGAACAAATTGACCATTTCTATGTAACAAACACTTAGCGCCATCTGGGTGGAACTAATTTGACAGTAGGCTTCACCATTGATGCCCGTTAAACAACCACGCAGTCCCTACGATACTGTCTGTACTTTTAAATAAAACACTAATATGTTATGATTACAGTACCTATGTGGCGTTTGCAAACTGCATTTATTTATTTATAGGAAAGGGCACAGTTTTAAGGTAAGCACAGAGTAAACTCAACTAGACCCAAAAAAAAAAAATTAAATAAAACGAAGTTTAAATATCTTTACTACCTTTGTAACGCTTATTTTTTTCCACAATTAATTAAATATACCTAAAATGTATAGAGATAACGCATTGCTGTGACCAGGAGCGCATATAGTTGTGGTGGTAGATGTTGTGTCAAGATGTATTGATGTGCGTGAGAGGCAGCAGGAAGCGTGCGGGTAGCAGGCGGGTTGCGAGCTCGCTGCCAGGCCGCCCCGGAAACCATCGGTTCTTCTGCCCCGAACCCGTTCATGCTGAGCTCTAGTCCTAGGAGAGAAAATAGAAGAAAATTGCTTATTAATTCCATTTGCTGTTTAGAAACTTTGAATATTTTTTTACATCACCTGTTGGAAAAACACATGTTAATCAACCTCACGGGTGTGTTAAAGGCACTATTCCTAGTAAATTCATATTATGTATTCGAAATAACATGTAAACATTGCCCGTGGGGTGCCGGACTTGAATTTCACCCTCCATTGCGACCTGTGGGTGGCCAAAGGTAAAATACCGGAAGGTGGGCAGCAGCACCTTTTGTGGAACTGATTTCTTAAACTGCGATTCCCAAGACGCCTGCTAAGCGTGGGGATTGGTGCAAACCCCTTCTTAAGAGGGGAGGCTGTGTACAGTAACGATCCGGCTACAGTAAGTAACATGGGCAAATATAGTATAATATAGTTATAGTATATACTCGTATATAATCATTATTAGCATCTTAACAATATAGTTTTATATCTGAAAATTCTGCATTCACCATACATTAATGTTTTACTATATTTTACGTTTTAAACACGCGTTGCGACATTGGACAGATTAATATTCTTAGGTATTAAGGTACTCGTACGTATTAAACCTAAATTTTGGATCAAAAAATAAGCTGATCAATTTTTGTTATAAATTTGATCATAGCTAAGAACCCTTGCATTAATGGCTCCTTACGAAAAAAATATCTAATTGAAAACGGTTCAGCCATTAGGGAACCACAAGGCCACGATTTAGACACAGACCGTCTTATTACGAAACGTAGACCAACTGTGGTCTAACGATAGTACTGGGTTAGTACCATGGTTTAAGTAAAATCCTTATTCTTACCTAGTTTATCGTTAATTTGAGAATCATCTATGGTCTCAAGTTAGTTTTCCGATGACTCTAGTTTAACTATGGTACTAACCTCAAGGATAGCTGTCAAATTTGCCATTTTAAAATTATCTCGATCTTTGTTACGAATTAAATCTATAATTTTCGTGTTTTTTAAGAAAAATGGATTTGAACAACTTAGATTACATGGATTTAGACGATTTGGAGTTGTTAGAGACTACCCGGCAACCTAATAAGCTTGGACATCGCGTGAAACCTTTTGACCTAAGTGATTTTAAATACAAATATAGGTGTACAAAGGATTTCGACAAAATTGTGGACTTAGTGAAAGATAAGTTATCTCATGACCCACGGGGATATCCACTACCTCCTAAAATGCAAGTGGTTTGTGCATTAAGATGCTGGGCTCGCCAGGAAGTAAGTACTAAGAGCATGAAAAACCTGAAAAGCGAGTTGTTTAGTTTTATGCTATTATAGTAATATAATATTAATATAATAATATATTTCATTGTTTTCTTTATATACATAGATTCAAGACGACACTGCAGATTTGCATGGTGTGTCACAACCAGCTGTAAGCAATATTTGTAAAAGAGTGGCAGGAGCACTTGCAATGATATTACCCAATACATCAAAATGCCCACTACCCTTGAAGTACAACAGGAAAATATGAGAAAGTTCCGTAACATTGCTAACTTCCCCAATGTAATTGGTGCAATTCATTGCACTCACATGTATTGTACTCACACATACACTTGTGCACAAGTGCTTTGTTCCAGATAATAAAAATTAAGAAGCACTTGAAAGCTTTTTGGAATTGTTTATTGTAAGTAATAAGTACAGCAATCGATGAGAGTAACTTTTAAAATTCGTGCTACGTCATATTTACGTTCCGATTGTCGCAAGTCTCTTTGCTAACCAAAAATCTAACAACCTTGAAAATATTGTTACAAAGATGATTTTCATGAATAATTACTTATTGATTAAAAATTATTTAAACAATATGCCTTCGAATGCTAATATACCTATATTTTAAACGGGAACAGTAATTCTAAATCTATATTGTAATACACGGAACGTCGTGAACGAATGGAGTGCATGAGAATGAACTTCTTTCGTATTTAATTTATGATCAATATATAAACCATGGACTAACTGGTCTTCGATAGGTCTGCGTTTTGTTATAAAGTCAAGCACTAACTGCTTAGTACCGCAACCAACTTGTTATTGACAAACTCGGACTTGTTGGTCTAGGTTTAAATCCTGTTTTGTAATAAGACGGAGAGAGGCAAAGGCTTCAAACATATTAAACCTTTCCTTGACGACGAGGGTTAACCATCACGATTTGGGAATCTCCTTCCTTTTAACCTCCCAAACAAACTCAGGGATGTTTTAAGTTTAAGTTAAGTGTCCGTTCGTGGCATCGTAACTTCACCAACCGAGGTTTGTTTACTTTTTTTTGTTTGTGACTTAGTTCAATAAAATCTGTTTGGGCGTTTACAGAATGGGGTTGTGACTGAACACGCATGAAGTCTACCTGATGTTAAACAGAAACCTTTGCCAATATCAGATGCATTACGTCAAAACTGACTACGCCCATCAGTTGTTAAGTCTCGTGTGCCTCTAATTTGTTATTGGCTCTTAACGACTTCTTCCGGAACACACTGTTGGTACTCGGGGACAGATTTTCTACTTGGAGGTGGTAGATAGCCAGGCAAGCTTTCGGAAAATGCCTTTTCACTATGCGGTGTAGCTCAAGCCGGCGGTATTACATACCTAATTTGCATCCGTGTGAGGCCGGAGCAGGTAGTAGCTTATAAGTAGATCATGATCTGGGTTCGCTTATGTTGGGAACTATGCTTTATTTTTTATGTATTGAAATTTTGGCACTTCTTTGTGTTTGCCATTTAATACAAATATTTATATTACAATTAGGTATTGTATCTTACGTGCTGCTAAATTCATTGGGTTTTTAAAGAAAATATGATGAAATAAAGTAACCAACGGCATTAATTTACCCTCCATTGTACTAACATGTAAAAGTGAATAAAATAATTAAATTTTGTAAATTATACGTAAGTATTACAAAACTACAAATTTACGAGAGCAAAAAATATAGTCATGTGCGGGATTCGAACCCGCGTCCATCCACCCCTTTAGCCGGGGTATGCTCTAACCAATTGAGCTAACATGACACACGATTTTGCATGTTTGCATGAAGAACGAGAGCAAGAATTACATTTATGAGTCATTGTGTCATGTTAGCTCAATTGGTTAGAGCATACCCCGGCTAAAGGGGTGGATGGACGCGGGTTCGAATCCCGCACATGATTATAATTTTTTCTCTCGTAAATTTGTAATTTTGTAATGTAATTCGCCTAGCAGGCGTTATTGCAAACTTAACAATGTTAAAATTATACGTAAGTAATTGCTTTTCATTAAAAATCTTCCATTACCTTAAGCTTGCAGAATGTAACGAAGGCATTAAGATTGAAAGCTACGTACTAGTACTTTGTAGAAAGTGTGAGCTTAGTTTACTAGCAAGCAAGCAAACGGGGCGCTAACTTTCATCCTTTTTATGGATGCCTAGTAGTCGTTAAGTTTCTTACCTCTCCTTGTTTAGTAAATCAGTACTTGCGTTCATCACTTTTACAAATTGTTGGAGCACAAAATAAGCGTTAATTTTTAGAATTTCTGTTATCTTGGACAAGCTTCATGCCTCTCAAATCATTCAGAACTGAAGGTGAAGCTATTAATTGTTATTAAAAAAATGTACAATAAAGGATATCGTAAGATCTGTTTTACGAATCAGAATGTTGGGAAACGACGGAGGTGGATGATAGCATGTTGTATGTAGCAGAGATACGAATGACTAGACGGATTTGTAATTTTAAAAGCATTTTTAACCGAACCCAAAAAGGGCGTGGTTCTCAATTTGACTTTTTTATGTTTGTTACCTCAGAACTGTTGAATGGGCGAACCATTTCGATAATTCTTTTTTTATTTGAAAGTTGATGCTTGTCGTTTGATTTCAATTTAATCAAAATTGGTCAAGACGGTTTTCAGTTATAGTCCAATAACTGAAAATATTTTCCTATAGTCGTTGACAGTGAATAAAATCGATCCCGAAAGTGGCAAGGGTCACTAAAGAGTGAAATTTTTTTTCTAACAAAATTCGTCAAGTTATTTTACACTGTTGAGTGTAGAAGTCAGTTCCATTTTTAGCCAATTTTTTTTTAGCGTAAGGCATGACGTATACTTTAAACCACTAGTTTCAAAAACCACTGATATATACTATACTATGTTACTATATTATACTATGTCCCTCTAAGCAAACATGTTCCGACGTCAACCACGCCTTCTTATATCAGACAAGACTGCAGTAAAATGTTTGACTATCCATTAAAGAAATCCTTTATAGTTTGTTTGGGTTTTGAGAGTACACCACATTGTTTTCAAGTGCCAAGTGTTTCAATGCTTTGACAGTCCAGACGGTGAATTGAAATATCACAATTCTTTTAATCCACTTTGCCCGTGTAGTATTTTTAGGCGATCTATAAACCTTCTTTGTCCTAAATATTGACAAATATTTTATAAACGATTTAAGATAATTTTAAATTGGAGACACATTCAATATAAAATATAAATAAATATAAAATATATCTAGTGGAAATTGCGGTGAAACGTGATTATAGCTGATGACTTTTTTCTTTGTTAATAAGTTCACTTCTGTAGTGGTGTAAAGTACTGCCCAAAAAGGGGTGTTATGTTTCAGGATTCATGCATGTATGTGAGTTTCTTTATTCTTTATTCCTAACCGATTTTAATGTTTGAGATATCGTTGGATTCATCTTGATAGTGCAAGATTTTAGGTTGATTTGAGACATATTGTGAAATATTTTTTTAAGGATTGAGGATGGGTTTGGAAACCCATTCTGTTGGATTTCAAAATAAATGGTCTAAAAACGATTTCAAAATATATAAATCTTGTAACTTTAATTTCAACGGAGCGATAAAACAAATAACTTGCAGTCAGGTTATTTACTTTATTATTTATTATTTTATACTTTATAATCATATCGATGAACTTATATATAACTATAAAAACACCGGGTGTAGTTGAAACTAGTCTTATATATTTTACTTTATTATCGTGATAAACGCATATTCATTTAGTAATAAATATTTAAAGTTATTTATGCATATGATTACAAGCACTACGGCGTGCTAAGCGAAAATCATATTTACAAATTATTGGAGCACAAAATTTTGTATCCCGGGGCCAGAATTGAACCCACGTCCATGAATTTCGCGCCGGATGCCTTAACCGCTCGGCCACCTGGGCACGGCTATTTCTGCCGAAATTTCATGCTAAAAATATATTCCTTTAACCGTCATAGGAGATGGTGCGCGACCATCATCAATGCCCGCCCGGGGCATAAAAAAATTGAGCTCTAATAATTTGTAAAAAATATTAAGTTATATTTTAAATCTGTTCTCTGTATTGACGAAGAATTCAAGTTCCACTTACTGTGAAGGCTGACTTGATTCTCAGTTTTGCCGAGGGCGTTGACTGAAGCACAAACGTATGTCCCGTAGTCACCGGGCGCCAAGGACTTGATGCTTAGATTCATCCACAGGGAGTACTCGTTGACTATCAACTCGTGCACCCGCAGCTTAGGGTTTTCTGCAAGCTTATCACTTACTAGAGCTGCAAAGAAAAATAAAGGATACAATTATTAAGATAAGTGAGAGAGATGCTACTTTAGATGAAAATTTTAAATTCCCAGTTATATTTAAGAACTTTCCCATATTCTTCTGATGGATCTCGTTAAAGTGAAGAGGTATAATGAGCCGACTGAACACCACACCATTACTAGCGTAGACTCGCGTATCGTGTAGGACTGCAATAGATGCATAAAAATTAGCGGTAAATACTACCGCCAAGAGCATGATGAGTGCATGAGGAGTTAGGAGTGGAAATCAATTAAACCTAAGTTCACATAAAACGAGCTTCTGCCTTCTTTTTTCTTGTAAGAGAAACTATATAATATCGAATCAAAAACAATAGGGCAGGAAAATTGTGACTAAATTGTATGCCTATACATTAAGATTAAGAGTATAGTAAGATGCAGACCGTGCAAGTGACTATACATATATTGTGAATAAATAACACCGTCGACATTATGTCCCTGGCTTTTTGGATCGTTAGTGTACCCATATTTCATTATAAGTTACTTAAATAAGTTATATATTCTTTCATTTAAAAATGAAGTTAAGAAATGTTACCTTTCTTTAATGCATCATGATTAACTATCCAATGTTTATTTATATTATTGTTGTTTATCTATATATATATTTATATTATAATTATTTCGTATTATGTATCTATTTAAAAGTATTTAAGTCTTTTATTTTGATTGTATTTTAATGTACCTAGTTTATCTATTATATTTTAATATTATATTTACTTTTAAATAGATACTTATTTGTAGTATATACACTGAGAAAAAAATGAAATGTAGCGAAGTCTTTTCACAATGTATGTGTAGTTTTATCTAAAATACGTAATCTACAGCCGTAAAAATGTTGGATAATACAAAATAATGTTGAAGCGTATCAACACGTCACTTAGTTACAACATGTTGTGTACTGATCTTGCCGTTAAATACGTACCCGTCTGTCGGGTCCGTCAACAAGACTCAACATACGTAACCGATATAGGCAGATACATTCTAGGAAGTAGTCCATGGATATGACGTCACAGATAGAACATTACATTATGCTGTCGCATCTTTATAAATGTACTCCAACATTAACAGGATGACACAAACGTCTTGACTAAAAAAAATAATGTTTCAAGTAGTTTGCGTCGTGACTATAAGTAGATCGTCTATTTATTGTAAGTATTTGGGAAACAGACTCCTACTGTGAGTACCCAACAACAAGGTATAAGTAGACAATCTCCTATATGTACGTAGCTTGATGCATGATGTAGGTGCGTAGAAAACATTATTAGTTACATTTAAGTAGACTGCGCTAAGACTCCTTACTGTACGTAGGCCGATGCACGATATAAGTAAGCGAATTATGCAAGCTCCTTCCAGTACGTAGGCTGATGCATGATTTCGTAAGAAAGATCTTTAACCACAGCAGTGAGCAGCTTCAAGGTTGACGTAGAAAAACTATTTACCGTACGTGAATTTATGCTCAATAAAATTACGTAAAATTCATTTAAGTAACCTACTTAGTGCGCGTAGGCCTATGCGTGATGAACGTAGGGAACATCATTAAACGTTTTTAGACATACTGCATTTGAACATTATTTAAATGTTACGGGCGCAATAATATACTGTTCCCTCGACATTTTAAAGATTGTTTTACGACAGAAGATCAGTGTTGCCAGATGCCGAATAAAAAAATACGAAAGCAATGTTTCATAAACGCTGATTTTCGACCATTGCTTATTTCAATATTTCTTCATTTACAATCAAATTTGCGCTCGTACTCATGTTCGTATAAAATACAAACAAATCAATTGTTATACGCGTGCAAATAAATAAAAACTAGTTACTCTGCACTGAAACCCCATATTTCGATTTGGTACTTCTTTAGTTATGTCTATTATGTGCATTTGTACTTTTAGTTTGTGCCTCATTTTTTACATCACATACTACATATATATAACGTTGCTTATATCGGTATCGTTACGTGGTGTTTTCATCATAATAGTTCAATAAGCACAGAAATAATAAAAAGTAATACATTGATGAGATGATTTATAGTATACTATTGACTATATAGAATAAAAAATTGATATAAGGTTTTTTTTCTGTTATTTTTAAAAAATATGTTTGGTATATACCTACTGCATCCCGCAGTATCATTCACGTAGGCAATAATGAAAAGTGATGATGGTCATGATGATTATGATAGTAAGAAGTTTGCGTTGTGTTTATCTAAGACCTAAACTATCTATATTTCTATTTATATTTCAGTTTCATCCAAAGTGGTCCAGCAATTTCAGCGTATATATATATATATACAAATATAACAAATATACATTCTCGTCCTTAGTTACTAACCTTAGTATTTCGAATGAATCGATTCAGGCGTTACTTTGCGGAAATATAATAATATCAAATATTTTGAAAATATTAAAAAAAAACATTAAATTAATATTTTAACAAAACTCTTAAAAACTATTAAAATATAACTAGTGACGATTTCACCTAATTTTCCTGTTAAGCCGACGTGACGTCACAAACACGTGAGTCGAGAAGGTGCGATCGTGCACTCGTATACTCAAGACCTCCTGAGGATGCTTCGTGTAAAAGCGACACGCGTCAAACGGTTTGACTGCGTGTTGTTTGTGACGTCACGTCGGCTTAGCAAGAAAATTAGGCGGAATCGACATTGGATATATTTTTAAGTGTTTTATTAAAACTTAGCATTACTAATGTTACTGTTCTTGACCAGGAAAAATTACATATTTTTTTATTTATAACAGCATTTAGCCACATTCTCACCTGAAGATTTTGGTATTTCCTAATCTAGCCATACTAATTGTAAAACAGAGCTTTTGAGGGTGTAAGGAAGTGCTCAGTTTTTTTTATAAATATTTACCTAATACTACTAAACATGGATTGTTTTGTCTACATGGATGAAACCGCGGGGAGCAATTGTTATTATAATAGTTTTTGAAAAGTCTAAGCAATGCATCAATGATAGCAAAGTTAATATCTAATTGTATTAATATTTAAATATTTTTATGTGAATACTCGGCTGATTTTGATTTACACGCTGGCAATACTGGCTGGAGCGTAATGCAACAGCTATAATATTAGTTTTCTGCGAGACCGTGGCAATCGCGTCACGCGCGCATGTAAATGTTTTCAACAGTGATTATTTATAAAAAATCTTTTATTACAAAGTTTCCAAAATCAATTTACAGTCGCCCCAAAGTGGGTCTGTGTGTATAAAGAAAGGCCAAAGACAGAGCCTGGCTATCCGGCAACCAGTGAATTCAAATGCTAAACGGCAACATTCACAGGTAAGTGACTTTGTTGTTTTTTTAAAGTCTTTAGTTATAAATGATTTAGTCAAACGTTGAACAAATGCCTCCCTCTATTAAGAAAGGGGGCTATAATTGCAATAATTTTATTTCATTTCATTTGCCATAATGTCCATGCTTGGCAAGCAACTTTGGGAGCTCGTTTGTAAGATGACAGTTCTTCGGAAAAGGCAGCTGTCCAAGTTGTGATATTTTCCCTTTTGTCGCCACTTGCAACTCCCACAGAAAGATATGGATGGTGCAATTTTATCCGGGCATCCCAAGGCCGGTTAAACATAAAACAAATATATTTATGTCAATGAAGTCTACACAATTGTTACAGATGCTACTTTATTAGAAGACAAATTGACTTGGCTAAAAATAATATTAATACCTGACACTGAGTACAAAAATCCTCGAGAAAGACTGCTGATACTGGTATTAAAGAAATATTATGAGAAAAAAGAACACATCCGACTACCTATGACAATCCAACTCTCCGATAACCCCAAGGTATATTTTGGTATGTTAAATTTTCAAACCTACATGATATTTTACTTTCATAATTCATATTTATGTTTCATATTACTTTCATAGTGGAATTATTCGAATGATCTTAATGTTATTGATTGCAGATTTTACAAGATCTCAACCATATATATCAAAAAAATAATGAGGGGCTTTTCTTATAACTCCAGGGACTAGTGCTAGTGGTAAGTAATTTAAATACCCTTAGAATATACCCGACGACTACAAATAAGCTGGAAACGTTACGCTACAAGTGCAGCACAATTAACTATTGTGGTATAGCGAGTGTAGTCTGACATTAATAAGCTATTGTTTCCTAACTTCTTGGTAATACTTTTTAGGGAGTGTCATTTTTTTTAACAAATTTCATAAAATATTTATTTATTCCAGATGGTGAATCTGAAACTGTAACTGTGCGCCGCACTGCTTTGATCCTCGCATACATTGTTGATTCCGCATAGAAAAATAAAATGTATATGGAGACCATGTCGAAGATAAATTTTTCAAACTCCGTGAAATGTTGTACGCATGTCTTTTAAGCCTGATATCTGAGGTTTGACAGTTTTCCACCACGTCCTTAATAATGTCATGTACCACCTTAGGCTGGCTACGCTCACCTGTCTTTCAACTTAAATTGATAATTGATAATGGACCTAAATATTTTACAATTTTGTATATTGTTTTCAATAAATAGATCACAAATTGATGATAATAAATTTTTATTAACCTTATGAATTTATTTATTTAATATGCTTATTTACTGTCTTATTACAGGTGCAGCCTGCATATAGAATAATTACTTAAATCGTGCATCAGCCTTTGTACAGCTAGGTTGTATACGTAAACCTTATTGCAGTTTACTAATGGTTTGGATCTTTTCTTCGTATAGAATGAATCAATCTATGTAGAGTAGGGTGCACAAATTGTAATCCAATGCGCATAAATAAACCAGGAGCAACCTTCATATAGTAAAGAGGTTTACCTTTGTATACTACAAATGGTGCTCTTAATAACATCTTAAGTGTAATAATGGTCCAGGTTTATGTACATATGTAATATCCATACTCTACATAGGCGAATGCATGATAAATATATTAAAAATCCTTACTATTAGTAGGTTGTGCCAAAATTGACGTAGGCAACCTCTGTACTGTACGTAGGACGATGCATTATAAATATAAGGAACATCCTTACTATAAGTAGGCTGCATCAAGATTAACGTACGCAATCTCCTTACTGTATGTAGGCCACTACATGACAAACGTATGGAACATACTTACCATAAGTAGCCTGCATCAAGATTGGTGTACATAACCTCCTTCCTGTAAGTAGGCTGATACATGAGATACGTAGGGATCATCTTTACTATAAGTAGGCTGCATCAAATTTGACTTACGGTACCTCCTTACTGTACATAGGCCGATACATGACTAACGCAGGGAACATCTTTGCCATAAGTAGGCTGCAACAATATTGACGTAGGCCACCACCTTACTGTACGTAGTTCAATACATGGTAAACGTAGGGAACATCTTTACCATAAATAGGCTGTACCAAAGCTGATGTAGGCAACCTCCTTACAGTACGTAAGCTGACGCATGTTAAACGCCAGAATCACCTTTACCATTAATAGGCTGTAGCAAGTTTGACGTAGACTACCTCCTTATAGTAAACATAATAAACGTAGGAAACATACTTATCGTAAGTAGGCTGCACCAGGATCTACGTAAGTAACATCCTTACTTTGTCAAGATGTTACATACTTATTTGCATGACAGTACCTCATTGAATGAATGAATGAACGAATGATTTTCATACATTATTGTAATGTACAATGCTCGTTACAGCAAGGCCATTATACGTCATGTTGTCTCATCTGTATGTACGCTAGTCACGTTTTAAACAAGAAATACGTATGCTGAGGCTAAAATTACGTATGTCAAAACATGAAATTTTTCTCAGTGTATATATATTGAGTATCAATTATTATGATAACGCACTTTGGTCTATACCTCCATCTAAATTAACATGCAAGCATCTGTTGAGCCTACGGTTGTCTGGAAGAGATTGTTGCCTAGCAATAAGGCCGCCGATCGTACTATTTTTAAGTTATTTTAATATTTCATGTAACTAGTTTTAATAATTTTAAAAGTGCAATAAAGTGTTATCTATCTACCTATATATATTATATATTTAATTGATTGGATGTTCTCGCATAACAATGCTTCACTGTGATATCTAAGCCGTTTGTCAAGTGTAGAGATTACGGGAAAGCCCTAATAATACATAAATCCCTACTGAGGGAGCCAGTGTCATGTGGCTTTTCTTCAACATTTAATGTCTCCGAATGATATGACTATAATGAGGCAGTGTCTTATAGTAATAATTATAATTATGTTGATGGTTAGGAATTACTAAGAAAAAGCCATCGTATATTAAGAGATTTCTGCTATATTTTGGGCTTGTTTCAGAATGTTCGAGTAAGTTCCGATTATACTACCCCGAAAATATTTATTAAACAAAACACTATCTTTGCGTTTCACAGTCATCGCTTTAGCCTATCCATCGGTTAAAGCCTGAAACGCGCTGCAGGATAACTATCATTTTTATCATTCAGTTATTTTATGTGTTGGTTAGCAACCCGAAACTTTACCACGATATTGTGAAACGGATCCTAAACAATACAAGATAATTCAAGAACTTGCTTACCAATTACTTTTGTTTTTTATTCCTGATAGGTTAGCTTTTGACCACTATCCCACCTGATGGTAAGTGATGATGTAGTCGAAGAGGTTGTTCAGGCTAACCTAGAATTACCGGCTCTCAAGGACAGCTGCCGGAATATATCGTTAGGTGCTTGGCGACAGATTTTCCACTTGAGGGTGGTAGCTAGCCAGACGGGCATTTGCAAAATGCCCTACCACCATGCTATAACGACAGCCATCCGAAGACCAACCGGGACCGACGGCTTAACGTGCTCTCCGGTCACCCATCCAAGTCATGACTGCGGCGGACGTTGCTTAACTTTGCTGATTAATTCAGAATGGCTTAGGAAACTTCGCTACGAGCGCTTCAAATATTGATAAGCACTTAGGCACAGCGGCGACAGCTATTAGGGTACTGTAAAATGCTAGCCCGCTTACATCAGGTGTGCCTCGTGGCTATTCCGTCACAATCTTATATAAAAAAACTTCGTACTTCCTTGTTTAACATCCATTTCCGTTCTATAGTTTATCGCAAAACTATGTATTAACAATGAAATAAAAATGAATTTCATTTTGAAATTGGAACTTCATTATGAGCTTCGTTTTCAAAGTAAAATAAAAACATGAAGTTTATGTTCATTATTCTAAGTTATAGACATTTAGGCCCCTTTTCCTGGTCATACTTTTATCTCGACTCAATGAGTAACTTCCGATGCAGCACAATATACCTAATCTAATTCCACGTACTTCATTTTGAAATTGGAACTTCATAATGAATTTCTTTTCAAAGGAAAATTACAAAATGAATGTCATGTTCATTAATATTATAAGTTGCACATTTAGGCCCCTTTTCTTGGTCATACTTTTATCTCGACTCACTGAGTAACTCCCGATGAAGCACACTGTACCTAATCTAATTCTACACTTATGAAGCCGCGGGCGTAGCTAGTGAGATACAGATTACATTAATTATAAATCAATTATTTCATAACGTTCAAAGTAAGTTTATGTATTTCGTAGTGTGGTATGTGACTAAAATAACTTTCGAAGTAGATAGTATTAATTCGAATAGTTGCGGAACTTCCACTATTTATGCGTGTTCATAAACTATCATGCTAAACTTGTGTTGGGTTTTGTACTTCAATGAATTCATACTGAGAGTAAATACAGGATTCTGTCTTAGGATATTAATTTGAAATTATACGCAAACGCGCAGCGCTATCAACCGTCAAAATGAGTCTAGATTTTTTTACACAAGCGTAAATTCAGTAAGGCAGCTGCTGAGCAGTCAATTCTTTGATCAGCAACTGGATTAGTAAGATAAGATAAACATTTATTTGCATAAAACATGAGTATTATACCATAACAAACGCATGTATAATGGTGTTACAATGAAAATAGTGATCATCATGTTTTTCCTAGCAAGGCGTACAAATTTTTTGAGAGTCGGCAATGGATTAATCAAATTAACAATAACATATTATAAGAAAAAAATATGATTTTAGTTAAAAGTACTTGAACAATTCACACAAGTTACAATATAATGTCAATACAATGTCAGTAATAAATTCAATTCTAGTTATAAACAAGTGTATATAATGTCAATAATAGGACAGTTTCTTGTCAGTCAAGAATTCGCTCACGTTATACATTTCTCCAATATTTTTTTTTAAGATTAATTTTAAATAAATTATTATTAAGGGACTTTAAAGAGCTTGGTATCTGATTGTGTATTTTTGGTCCTATACAAAAAATACTATTATTCATAAGACTCTTTTTGGAAGGTTGTATACAGAGCTTATATTTATCACATCTATTACGCTTAACTTTGTCAGATAAAGAGGGAAAGTAGTGCTGATTTAATTTGACGAATAAAGCTACTTCATATATATATATATATATATAGAGATAGAGAAAAAATGTACAGAGTAATAGCTAAATAAATTAAAAATGTTCTAGTTTGTATTTGTATGAAGTAAACAAAGAAGGTATTATTTCTTATTGTTTCTTTTGTCCGTATTATGTATAATTTATATCGAATAAGAATGCTCACTTTATGTTTATATAAACTAATACATAGACGCCAAGACCTTGGCTCAATGGTGCTTATTTTTAGGATAAAAATAAATAACAATGATGGCTCAGTGGCATTGGCTATGGACTGCCGCGCAGCAGGTCCATGGTTCGAATCCCGCCGCGGGCTTGAGCTTCACCGCATGGTGGAAGGGCTTTTTGCGAATGCCCGCCTGGCTAGCGACCACCCTCAAGTTGAAAATCTGTCGCCAAGCACCTAACGGTGTGTTCCGGCAGCAGTCCTTGAGAGCCAGTGGAATTACAGGCACATGAGACTTAACAACTATGTCTCAAGGTGACGGGCGCAGTGCAATTCGTCACTTGAACGATGAACTGCATCTGTTATAGGCAGATGTAACCGCTTAACATCAGGTGGACCTCGAGCTAGTTCCGTCACAATAACATAAAAAAAAAAAAAAAAAAAAAAAAAATAGAGAAGCATTGCCAAATCAGTGATCACCTCCATGAAGACCGATGAAGTTGAATTCCCACCATATACCACCATATAGCACCCACTCTGTCAAGTATGCCTGACTAAGGAGAAGTTACGCTCAGAAAAAGTGTAAATAATTAGATACCTACATATTAATTGATATGATGTATAAAAGTTATGATCCCAGTCAAATCTTGAGCTTCTATTACAATGCGATAAGGTATACAATAGCATGTATGCTTTGCAGGTGGTATGGTAATAGTGTAAAAAGTAGCACCGTAAAAACTTCCACTGTGTTTTAAGCCATTATCCACCTATCTTAAAACCTAGCTTGATTTCATCGTAGACTATATCATCATTATCAACCAGTAAGATTGTCACAACAAAGTCAGCTAGATAGAACGAAAAAGAACGGAAAATAATATACACCTTAGTACAGCAGATCTTAAAAGATGTTCACAGTAAAATAATTACATTTACCGTCTTCCCTGTACCAGGAGTTCATAGCCTTTGGAGATGCTTCGATGTAGCACTGCAGTTCTACGTCGCTGCCCAGAGGAGCGCCCACTAGTTGATTGGTTACCTTCACTTGTGGGATGACTGTATACAGAAAAAAAATATGATTAGTAAATAAAAGTATGGACAGCAATCAACACATGTACACAAATATAAAGAGGAAAGATTTGAATTTTTGTGTGTAACGAATAAACTTAAAAAGTAAAGACTGATTTGAAAAATTCTTTCACCATTTGAATCCAACATTATCCCTGATGAACATAGGCTATGGAATATTTAAAACAACATAGAAATTATTTATTAAGATACTCGTGCGAAGCCGGGGCGAGCCGCTAGTTTAAAAATAAATGTATGCATTTATCAACAACGCTATAATATATAAATGTGTTATCTCTGAAGTTCCCGTGTCACAGTGTTAGTAAAAAAACTCCTCCGAAATGGCTTGACCAATTCCTATGAAAGGTTGTATGTAGTAGTTATGAGAATAGAACGTAAACTATTTTTTATATTGTATATTCAGTAGGTCTGAGCATAGGACGTATACTATTTTGCAAATAGGTATATTAATTTTATTTTTAATTTATATTTGCCTATGTGGCAAAACAACGTTTGCCGGGTCAGCTAGTTTTACAATACAGGGTTATTGGTAAAATGCTAACAACCTCTTAGGGTTGACTTCTGCTAGTCCTAACAACATTTTGTGTTTCAATGCCTACTCCGAGCCATGAGCGCCGCCACGGTAACACTGGACCACGCCGTGCTCCCTTTGAATAGATTTTTGAATATTTACATCGAGCAAAGTATTAATAAATATGAAATAATACATTACAGACACAAGAGGCTTTTAACATCAAGTGGTCCTCGTACTAATTCCATAAAAAACACATCAAAATCCCAAAATTTTTTATTTCCTAACAAAAAACATCTCAAAATGTTTGTTAGTAGTTAGTACTAGCAGAAGTCAACCTTAAGAGATTGTAAGCATTTTACCAATAACCCTGTATAAAATTTGTTTTTAGTGGCTGACAACGCAGAAATCTTCGTCCGTAATTTCGCGATAGTGATCCTAGTGTGCGGCTTCATATTATGTATAACGTCATGAGCCACGCTGGAGTGCTAACAGATGAGCTCAGCCGAGATAAATGAACGTGGATGGAGCAATGTATAAAAGATTAATGAGTAAAGGAAATTAGTTATCATTGTATGCTAGAGATTTAAGACTGGACGGATCAAATATCTGTCATAAAGAGCTATGCAAAGATTACCTATATTCAATTTTCTTGATATGTAGGTTCGTGTATTTGATTTTTTATCGATCACGTGTAAGTCACATTAGTCACGTTTTTACAGGGAAATTTAAAATTAACAGTTTGTCCCGCTTATAGCTGGAATTGAATGGTAACAATAAGATCATAGAATTCGCGAGTTTAACGAATATTCCTCGTAATAGAATTAATAAATTAAGAAATAATAATAGAATTTGAAGCGCTCGTAGCGAAGTTTGCTTAGCCGTTCTGAACCGATCAGCAGAGTTAAGCAACGTCCGCCTCGGTCATGAGTTGGATGGGTGACCGCTGGTGACATTACTTCTGAGCGCTTCCGTGCTTCGGAGGGCACGTTAAGCCGTCGGTACCGGTTGTTATCTTAGGATGGCAGTCGTTATAGCATGGTGGTAGGGGATTTTGCAAATGCCCGCCTGGCTAGCTTCCACTCTCAAGTAGAAAATCTGCCGCCAAGCACCTAACGGTGTGTTCCGGCAGCTGTCCACGAGAGCCAGTAATTATAGGTTAGCCTGAACAACATCTTCGACCACATCATCACTTACCATCAGATGACATAGTGGTCAAAGGCTAACCTATCAACCATAAAAAAAATTACTTCAAATGCCATTGATACTTTACAGAAGTAAAGCCCTGAAACTGTCAAACATATTTGAAATTACGTTTATCATAAAAAAAATTTACTCAATTCATCCTAAAAACAAACCGACTCTCACCTCATACCTACGTGATTACATAGGTATAGTTTATATTATTTGGGTAGTCGCCATGTCGCCAATGTCAAAAGACGTATGCAATATAATACCTCTTTTTGATGTTGGCAAACGGATGCAGAAAATCGACTGTCCAGCACCCGCTTCCATAGCATAATTGGAAATGCACCAGCGCGGTGTTCTGAGGTTGCGGATTCAAGTTCCGCTGGAAGACATCTTTTTCCATCCGAAATAATTTATATATGTTTTCGCTCAGCATGCGTAAAACTCTTTTAAAATAATAGAATTTGTTTATCAATTCGTGCCCTCCGAAGCCCTCCGTGCTTCGGAGGGCACGTTAAGCCGTCGGTCCCGGTTGTTGTCTTAGGATAGCAGTCGTTACAGCATGGTGGTAGGGCACTTTGCAAATGCCCGCCTGGCTAGCTACCACCCTCAAGTTGAAAATCTGTCGCCAAGCACCTAACGGTGTGTTCCGGCAGTTGTCCTTGAGAGCCAGTAACTCTAGGTTAGTCTGAACAACATCCTCGACCACACCATCACTTACCATCAGGTGAGATAGTGGTCAAAGGCTAACCTATCAGGCATAAAAAAAAAAAAAAAAAAATACTAGTTAAAATAAACAAAAAAATAGTTTATTGTTTATTTGGACAATTTTTATTTGGACAACAGGGTCCAGGCCATTGGGGATCGCAGTATAAGATGGCATGCGTATTGACGCATGCCAAGCGTGGGGGGGGGGGGTTGGGGGGTGGAGGCATTTGTTCGACAGTGGACATTATGGGTATCGAAGATGCTAGTAATATCTACTTATATACCATTTGTATTATGAACAGAATATCATAAACAGTAACGGGCACAATAAATTAGATTATATGATACTCACAATGTACTTCGACATGGTAACGCCGACTGATGGAGGGCGGGACCCCATTGCTGGCGATGCAGAAGTATGAGCCCATGTCATTCCTTTGCACGTGGAAGAGCTCCAGACTCTCTCCTTTGTGACTGTCTACCACTGAAACAAAGGGTAATTGTTAGTATCACAAGTCAGTACCAACCACAAGAAGAAATTCTGGCGATAAGCATCCAACAGTGCATCTAAACCTATCCATGAGAAACAGGATCTTCTGGGTGAAGCCAATCTACCAACGTCGATCATAACATCACTTATCAGCAGATGAAATGGTGGTCAAAGGCAATATATAAAATATAATTTGTTTTATTCTCAATGGTGCGCTCGAAGAGTCAAGACCTCCTAAGAATGCTTCGTGTAGAATTGAAATGCGTCAAAAATCTTCTGGTTTTGCTACGTGGCGTTTATGATGTAACATGTCTTAGCAGGAAAATTAGGCGGAATGGTCACTAGATATATGTAATATATTATGAGTATTTTTTTAAAATATTAAATTAATTATCACTCAAAATATTTTTAAATTATTTAATACTGTGAAATATGGATTTGCGAAGAAGAATGCCTGAATCTTACCTATGAGCTAGCTTATAAAATGGTGAACGTTCATCTGGCTGGCCTGGCCAGGAGTGACTGCAAAATGTGTGGCATCCGCAAGTAGCAAATGTAATACCAAGCACCTAACGGTATGTTCCTGCAGCTGTCTTCAGGTTCCATTGATGTTTAGGCACAGTTTCTTCTGAAAGTTACTAAGACATAACTAATAACTTGGACGTTCAGGTCGTTCACAGGATTTCCTGGATTGAACACAGGAAAAATAAACAAATTGATTGTCAATGAAGCAAGTACGCAGACCGATGTACCAAAAACATTGTGAACTATTTTTTTTATATTGTTATGTTTGCAATAACGCCTGCTCTGCGGATTACATTACAAAATTACTAATTTACGCGAGAAAAAGTAAAGTCATGTGTGGTATTCGAACCCGGGTCCATCCACCCCAATAGCCGGGGTATGCGCTGACCGACTGAGCTTACATGACATTATGACTCTAATTCTTGCTCTTGTTCTTCAATCATCGGATGGAGCGACACCTATAGTTCAACTTACGTTTTACTACAAACAAGACCATTTTTGTAATTAAAATTGTAAATGATGACGCAACCTTATAATTTTAATGTTAAGTTTGCAATAACGTCTGCTCTGCGGATTACATTGAATTGCGAATTAAACTGCGGGTTCGAATCCCGCACATGACAACTTATAAGTTTTTCTCTCGTAATTTTGTAATTGTGAACTTTTATTCTTAAATTATCGCTTTTACTCATATTGTCTTAACTTTGTATATACATGAACGATTACAAAATTTTAGCCATTATAAAGTAACGTACTAAAGGGACCCTATTAATTAGCCTCAGCCTCAGCAACACCCGGTTGAAATAGTCACAGAATACGTGTTTTAATAAATTAATAAGTAAGTCGTATGACTAACAAAGATTAAAAAATAACAGGGTCTTATAAACGAAAAACGTGGTTTAATTAACCGCTATAAGGATCTGGAACTGTATGTAAACATGACAACTTTGTGATATAGTCTATACGGATACGAAACTTTCGTTGTGTGAGCCCAACTTCCAATCGGCCGGTTTTATTCTCTATGTTTAAGGGTAAGCAGCTTAAGGCAATAGATTCATGTTGATCTAAAAAAGAAACTCTTGTAGCAAGGTATATGTGTATTTGTATTGGAATGTTGTCTCAAATCTATAGAAAAAAGTGTTGTGCGCATCGAACTTATGAATAAACGGTCAAATGCGTGTCGGGTCACGCACAATGTAGGGTTCCGTAGTAGCCCGTTATCTTATTCTAAATGAAACGCTGACATTGAGTCTTTTATAAAATCTCTGACGCAAGCTGTTGCGAAATTTCCCATGGAAACAGTGTGTTAACCCATAGATTTATGGCCAGACGGGTAAAGGTGGCCGTTTCGAATAGAATATTGCTTTTATTTTTTGCTGAGGCTTTAATGAATATGTACATGTCAGTTTTAGTAATATTACATAACTTCATTAAAAATTGCATTTTCATTTGTAACTCATAACTTATTTTTACATTTATTTTTAACGAATGGCCGGACTAGGACTAGACTAGGTTAGCAGTTAAACATATTATATGGCTTCCAGTCTTGTGTTCGTGGGACCAGAAAATACTTCTTGTGTATGGTACGGCGAGTATGAAGTCCAAATGCTTATTGTATTAATTTATTTATTTATTTAAGATTACATTTTCAATGCGAGTATTTACTCTTGAAAAACAACCAACTACTTCATATTAGTCGCTTAAAAGGATTTATTCATAGGATTTTATATTTGGTACAAAATTATCCAACACCCAAGTTTAACGACTATAACTGCTAAACCAATAAAGTTATCTAAACCGCTATACTTTTTATTTAAAGTTCATGAACGGCACTATTATCATGAATTTTTTCAGATTTTTCAAGCCAGCAGTTCAGCTTTTAGAGGGGGGGGGGGACGCCCGGCTGAAACAAAAACAAGCACTTTAAAGTTTAATATTTCGTAAATGGAGCATTTAATCGAAAAACAGTCTTTGCAACCCCTAAATCATTTTAAAATACCTATTCAACGACGGGTTAGACGACAAAAAAAAATTTCATCCCCACTTCACATGTATGGGAGCTATCCTAAAAAAAAATATTTTTCAAAATTTTATTTTATCACTTTGACGGCGTGGTTAATTTACGTACCCGTACAAAATTTCAGTTTTCTAGCATTAATAATTTTATTGCTTTATCACAGGTAATATACAAAAAGTGGTCTTATACATTGGGTGAGCGCTGTGGTATACCATTAAGGTGTGCAACATATCATACATTTAATTATTAGTATCTATTAAATTATATTATAGGTACAATATTAACTGAAATTACAATAATTAAATTAAATAAAAGGATATTGATATTATGTCAATGAAATAAAAATAGAAAATAATATTTATTTAATAAAAAAATTAAAAAATAATAAGTCAAAATGTATCATTTAAAAAGTCATTTATTGTGTAGTAGCATTTTGCAGTCAATATATTTTTCAATGTCCTTTTAAATAAATTATGTTTCATGTCTCTGATATATTTTGGTACTTTATTAAAAAAAATATTTTTACAAATTTTATTTTATTACTTTGTCGGCGTGGTTAATTTACGTACCCGTACAAAATTTCAGTTTTCTAGCACTAACGGTCTCTTAGCAAAACCTCGGACAGACGGACATACAGACGAACATGACGAAACTATAAGGGTTCCTTGTCAGGACTACGGAACCCTAAAAACGGGAGATACAGTACCTCAAACATGGCTGATTATTTCTCAGTAGTGTGCGTATATTCGTCTACTGCTTGCTTATCTACCTGCTGTTGTGATTTATTTAAACGTATCATGTACAATAGAAGTGTGGTTGTGTGCATTATATATGCTTGGGCGAAATTTTCTCTTTATTATATCGGCTCCACATTACCCGTACCCTATACGTACCCTATCTTCCATTTTGAGTTAAATCGATGATGGTACGTCTTAAAGTAGTACATAGATAGTTTTAAAACGAACTTAATCAATTCAAATGCCGTAATATCGTACTAAAATTTCTCATTTTTAAAGAATGTTGCTCAAATATCATCTGACTGTTTCTTAAATTATTTATAACCGATAGGCCAGCCTTTGACCACTGTCTCACCTGATGATAAGTGATGATGTGGTCGAAGATGTTGTTCAGGCTAAACTAGAATTAAGGGCTCTCAAGGACGCCTGCCAAAACACACCTTAGGATTAGGTGCTTGGTGACAGAGTTCCTAGTTGAGGATGGCAGCTAGCTAGGCGGGCATTCACAAAATGTCCTACCAACATGCGAATTAATAATTAATAATTACTCCTTCCTGGCAATTATTCCGAGTGAAAAACAAAAAAGTTATCACAATAACGATGAAAATCTAATATAGCTTTACTTATTTGTGACCTTCAGGGTTTTTCTTTCTGATGGACTGATACGTAGCGAATTTGAATAATAAATGAGCTAATCTATAAAAAGGGCTGAAAAAGGGCACCTAAAAAATAAGCCAGATGAGAATATTTAATGCCCTGAAAAGGGATCTGGGAAAGCTTGTGATGCCAACAGACGAATTCACTTAAACGGTTAAATTATTTAACCACACCTCCTTGTGGAAATAACGGTTTTGTTTGGATGCTATTAATCCACTCGTATCGAGATAAGCGCGAGAGAACGGTGAACAAAGAAGCGAACGATACATTTTAATGATATTTACCAGACTGTTTTTGTTTAGAACGTACTTCAGGATCGTCGTTAAGTTATATCAACGGTCATTAATGTATAAGCGAACCAAATAAATCATAGCTTTTATGAGCTACATTGCAATCTGTAAAACTGTACAGTACCCGACGCAAGAATTCCTTTTTTTTCCTATATCTTCCTTCCTTTATCTTCTAGTGCTAAGGAGACAATACGCTCAATGAGCGGCATGCCACAACTAAGGCTGTGTGAGTGGGATGATGTTGCACACTGGACGCACAACAGCGCTCGTTGGACCATCTTAACCTTCCGAACGCCAGAAATTTCTAGGTCTCTTCTTATATTCTAGGTTAGTCTGAACAACATATTCTAAATATATGTATAATCAGGTAAGAGAGTGAACGAAGGCTGCCCTAGCTATAAAAAAAAATAATGGGAATAACAAATGAAATCATTCCCATGGAGAGAAGGCGTCGGGTAAACTGCTGGGCACAAAACTGAAGGGAATATTGTAAGCGAAAACTTATATATTTAATTATTGTATTATCCATTGTATTGTCATCCATTTTTTTTTACCGGCGGTATGCCTTTATTAAACAAAATACTACAATCTATATACAACACTAAAGCTACTACAATAAAAACACTTGGACAACTTATAAGTCATAGCAGACTCAAAGGCAGTCCACTACCAGTTGGCAGCGTGCCCAGCATGCTGGCAGCATTTCCCCGTTGAATTGCAATGCTTATTACTAATATAATTAATTTTGTGCCGACTTCACATGACTAAGATAAGGGTTAGACAAATATTGCTTTGAATGTTAAGCCACGCGATCTTTTGATTATGGAGCTTTCACGAAGCAAGTTTTTTCCTTTTTCGGGGCGTTCAATTAGCTTCCCGGAAAACTGGACTTTGAAGGTCGAAAATATTCATTAAGCTCCTTGTTTATTATGAGAAAGTCTTAAATATAATAAAACGGATCAGTGAGCTTCTAATATTGTGTCAATAAACAGTATCCCCGCAACTTATTAAAATATGATAAGTATATATAAATAACGTTAGAAACTTGTTTGTGGGTTAAACGGCGGCGGATCAAGTAGGTTAGCGTTTGTTTGTATGTAATGTTTTCCTAACATAACTTCCTCAAATCCGGATTATTTCAAGCGGAAAGAAATATTCCAACGGAACGAGACGAAGCGACGATGAAGTACAATGTTCACGGAAAAACCGTTCATTTTGAAATCGCATTTGAGTATAAAATCTTTTATTATTCGAACACAGTTCATTTAACGCGGCATTAAGTGAATTTGTTGAACATCGTATTTTAAAAATGGATGGTTAAAACAGCTGTGAAATATGGATGGAAAGGAGTAAGAAAAGAAATAATAGATCAGAAATTTGTGCTGTTCTGATTTACGCATTTCGTGGCTGATGTTATTGATGCAGAGTGATTTTTATTTGTATATCTGTTTAAGTTTTGGATAAAGGTATGAGACCTATATATTAATTAAAATAGGTTACAAATTAATCAACTGTCTTGCAAAGCTTGACTTAAATAAAAAAAAAAAAAATTCACCCACAGATTATATAGAAAGTACGACTACACTGACAACTGTTAAGACACCCCTTTGCAAAGCACTCACAATATCATAAATAGTGAACGGAACTGAATTTAACAATTAAAGCCATCCTAGGGTAAATGTTAGTAAACATTCATAAAATTAACATAATCAATCGTATTTTTTATCAATAAGTAGAAGTGCATATTATACATATAAGCCTGTCATAGTATTTTTTAAGTAACCATTTTTTAACTTGTGTTTCCATTCGGTGCTGTCTTCGGCTTTACTGGAGTAGAATTTGATTTTAACCCATTCTTGCGATTGTTCGATGTGATTATATGACGTAATATTACAAAACAGCGCTAGGTGTTTTTAAAAATAAATTTTTGAAAAGTTTGCAATTTTATTTTTGGCCAAGTATTCTTTTAAATCAAAGTTTATGTTCATTGAAAAGAAGGAAGCCCACCAGCCCGCTCCTGATAATTTAACTGACAGAAAAAAAGCCAAAATTTTTTTACCCGAATCAAGATAACTAGTAAAAATTACATAGAAATTACATCGCTACGCTTTTACCACTCCACTTTTGGGGCAGCCAAACATTGCAAATACGTTGATTATCCTTATATCTAAGGACCTACGTCAATAAAATATAAAAATATCAACCGACTTCTCTTCTATAGATCAATAAAAGTGAGCGAGTGTTTGAATCAACATTAATACTGACTTCAACAAGTTATATGTTATTTATTTCAGTTAGGAGTCGGTTTGTAAGTTTTCTACTGTACTGTACTGTATCAGCCGAATTGTCCAATATTGAACACAGCCTCCCCCATTTTGGGGGGGTTAGCCTTTTACTGCTAACCCCCCCAAAATGCTGAACCAAATGTGATAAAATTTTGATGATAGCGATTTTTATATAAAAAAGTATACTAAAAGACTTATCATACATAAAATATTTTTTCGTTCTTTGCAATTCGTTAAAAAAAAATAAAAGAGCTAATCCTAAATGCAAGTTGCTGCCGCTGTTATCACTTAAAAATGAATAACACGATAAGCAGATGCCACTCACGATTGGTTGTCCTCAATTTACATTTGTTTTCGAAATTTTTCTCGACTTTGTTGGAAATCATCTGTAAGTGACGGTTTAATCTGAGAGGGAGGCCGCCTACTAGAGTTTCGCACGTGACTGAAATGATAAAGATGTATACATTGACTCAAACCAGCTACTCTTCTACCTACAGATAAAAAAAATGGAAATTTTGTTCAATCCAGTGGTTAATCTATGCAAAAGCCGAAGAAATGTTACAAATAGTTCACGACCTGATATCGTTAGTTTTGAATGTCGAAATTTAAATAGTGGTGTGAGTGACAATGACAATAATAGCATTGCCTTGCCGAAATAACGTACTAGAAAGGGGTTAGACCGATTCGCCTGCTCTTATAGTGCCTACCATCCACGCGGATAGACTTCAGTTTACTCGTGATCATGGCGCTTGCAACAGTGCCGAAATATCGAGAACTCAAAAGTAACCTACAGCACGGTAAATATCCCACTTTTAATAATAATTAAAAATTTTGTTCAATTCATTAGAATCCTTGTAAGACTGAAAAGCTTTTTAATGAAATTTTGAGGCACTATCGTATTGAGTATCGACCACCTGAATTTCAGAGCTAGATATACTGTATTTTATCTATACTTCATGTTTTATTACAGCTTAATATTTATTTCTATATCGATATAGCAGCATACATATATCAATTTTATATCGATATAGCAAACCTGTCGCCAAGCACCTAACGGTTCCGGCAGCTGTCCTTGAGACAGTAATTCTAGGTTAAGCCTGTTAACACCTTCGACCACATCATCACTTACCATCAGGTGAGATTATGGTAAAGGCTTACCTATCAACAATAAAAAAAAAATAAGAAACAGCTTAATTTATAATGTAATTGCTTACAATTTCACATGTTGGCAATAATAATTTTAGGAGGAACTGACTTTCATGAACGCCGTAACACACTTTTAGGTTAGTGACAGATAATTTACTTGAGAGTGATAGGCTATGGTGTACAACTGTACACAGGTCTACACACAATTCACACACAATATACGAAAATATTTTTATTTTTTTTATAGCTGATATTCTATCCTTTGACCACTATCTCACCTGACGATATATGATGATGTGGTCGAAGATGTTGTTCAGGCTAGCCTAGAATTACTGGCTCTCAAGGACAGCTGCCGGAACACACCGTTAGGTGCTTGGCGACAGATTTTCTACTTGAGGGTGGTAGCTAACCGTGCAGGCATTCGCAAAATGCCCTACCACCATGCCGTAACGACTGCCATCGAAAGACAACAAACGGGACCTCTTAAGCACGGAAGCGCTCAGTAGTAATGTCACTAGCGGTCATCCATCCAACTCCTGACCGTGGCAGACGTTGCTGTACTTAGTCGATTGATTAAGAACGGCTAAGCAAACTTCGCTACGAGCGCTTCAAAATAAGTTGTTTAGTTTTTGAGATAGACCTCGTGACAAAATGGTTTAAATTTTACAACTTTGACTTATTTATTTAAAAACTATATAATAACACATAGGTTGCTAGGGTGCAAAGTCATCAAATGTAATCGCCGTGACTAGTAGCCAAAAGAATTTAGTATTTTTCGGTACATGTTTCAATGTGACCTCTGAATAATAAATTTGAATTTCTAGTCTAATATTCTTATTGGGGTCAACGTACTACACAAAACATCAAAATTTCAAGATTGTAACTAATTCCTTTTTTTCGGGATCCATGACATACTGGGACACAGACCGCAGTCTCATTAACAGAGGCCAAAAACAAACCTCTCAAACAAAAGAAGAAATTGTAAGAAACCTTATCACAATATTCCTGTCCCTCTGAAGTCTAACTAGGTAATTTACGTTTGGAAACGGGATGTCTAAACAGTTTGTCGTTTGACAAACCGAGGGCACTTTTTCAATTTGCTGTCTTGGTTTTATGACAATGTATGACAGTACATAATCTGTGTTTAAACATTTACATGCTAGCATATTAACAGATTTTATTTATTAATTTATAAAATCACTAACTTTCCGGCCGCGGCCCCGCCCGCGCGTATGTCGTTTATCGACCAAAAGATATTAATAGTGATCTCATTTTGCGCAGTTGGATAAAAATCTATCCTATGTTGTTTCCCGTGTCTCCATATAACCATATCAAATTTCATCCAAATCGGTGCAGTACTTTTAAGTATACGAATGCAAACAAAATACGAATCTGTCTTCTTTATAATAATAGTTTAGCTAAAGTTAACGGCTATACCTTATTGCCCGTGGACATATAAGAGTCGTAAAAGGCGAAAATGGAAAAAATAAACGCCAACGCCGCCGTCTTAAGAACTATCGTCTTAAACTGCAGTCCCATGACGACTGCCAAGCTTGGGGCTTAAGGCAACCAAGGCGTTTGTTCAACAGTCATGGTTATTAATGATATAACTCCCTAATATCCGTTTCTTTTATCTAGTAAAGTAGAATCTACGCTTGTGATATATTTCGATCTAAATGGTCATAACTCTATTCATAGGGTGCGCGGCGCAGTCCAGCGGTACCGCAGCAGGTTCTTTAAGCTCCCGGGGACATTCATGCCATTTTCATTTATTATGAGATTCAGTACTTGCAAGTGTCAGACATATTGAAAAAATATATAAAATATATACAATAAGCTTCATGTTTTTTTTTCTGACAAATGTTTAAGTCGTTGAACTTGAGCAAAAGCTTCGTGTTTTTACTCTGACAAATGTTTAAGTCGTTGAACTTAAGCCGTTTGTTGTGTTAAATGGAGGTCTACAAGAGGTTGTTAGCATTAATGATTTATAATATAATAATTGTGTGAATTTCTCGAAGAGTCAAGGTCTCCTGAAGATACATTATGCTGAAGCGGGATGCATCGAAAGTCGAGCCTACTATGGTACGAAGCATTTTGGCTTACAAGAAATTTTGCTAGAATTGTCATAAGACATGCTCTAATATTGAAAAAAATGTTTTTAAATGTATTTTAAGATGAATATTAAAAAATAAAACATATTTATATTTTTTATGCTTTCAAAGGCTTTTTGTTTAAATATCTTAATTTTTTTTTAGTAGGTACCTTTTGTATATTTAAATAGTTTAAAATATTTGTACTACTGTTTTTTAATATATATTTTTTTTTAAATATGGATGCATGCAAGGCTTGAATCTAATAAATGGACGAAGACGTCGAGGTACCCCACCTTGTCTTTTATTTCAACCGCCAAGCAGCGGTGCTTATATTGTGTTCTAAAAAATGTAGACAGAGTAAAATTGAAGGCACATGAAATTTTAATTTCTTGTTTGTGGAACTATGCCACATCATAAACCATCACGTGCAATTTTGATCAAAAGCTCACCTATCAGAATTAAAAAAGTTCAAATAGAAAAGCGATATCCCTTTGATACAAATATAAAACGATGTTTAGTCTACTCGATGTCAGATCCAATGCAAACGTTTAGACGGTACTCTACGAACAGCGAAGTGAGGCCGGTTTTGTAAGTTACATACGTGTGAATTGTAATTCCATCCTGCTCTTTATTATTTGTAAATTATTTCTTACACCCTCTAACAACGCAATTCAGCATTTGCAATGTAAATTCATATTTCAAATTATGATTCCTCTTAAAGTTTTGTTCCACGCGAAGGATAGTTTAGTTTCACGCGTGTGCGTGTAAACGGTGACTGTTTTATCCATTCTCACTTCACTGTGGTCTGTCTATATGAATAACTATTCTGCTTTGATAGGTATGGGTATATTTTGGGATACCCATTTTAGAGAACTATCTAAGAGCTCGGCGGTATAGCTCAACAGTCCCAATATGCAATACTGAGCTTGGAAGTCCCCTTTCCAGCACGCTTAGCGCTTACTTAACGGGGTTTCCCAACAGTACCAGAACTTGGATTTGTTCCACTGCACGTTAATAGAGTTTCACAGAACGCCAGTTTATGTGGAGTTATACTCATTGGGGCATTTGTAAATATACTTATGTATATATTTTGCTTTGTGTGTGTGTGTATAGTATAATGTACCTATAATGATTTTTTTGCAAACTGTTATGCCCACCAAATGTAATGTATTGAAATAAATAAATAAAGATATATATATATTTATTATATTTAATCATCTTCATCTTCTTTTCCTTCTTACACTTACATAACTCGCGTTGTTACAATGTGTGGCTAATAAGCTTATGCACCGATTAAAGCCAATGTGTTTGAGGTATGATAGGTCACTCGCAGAAAGTATCCTCCAGAGATCTGCGGTGAAGGAAGGAAGATGAGCGGTGTATGATGAAAAGACTTGTGACAGTCTTTTCATCATACACCGCTTGACAATGCGACAGTCTTCCTGGGAATTAAAATGGATTCAACTTTACAGTGGAATCAACATATACATGATCTATCTGGAAGACTTAGTTCTGCTGCATATGCAGTTCGTAAGATAAGACAGCTAACAGACGTAGGTACTGCTAGGCTCGTTTATTTCGCGTACTTCCACAGTATTATGTCTTATGGTATATTGCTGTGGGGAGCTGCTGCTGAGATAGAGACAATCTTTATCTTACAAAAGCGTGCAATTCGAGCCATATATGAAATGGATCCTAGGGAATCCCTGAGAGATATTTTTAAAGAAATTGATATTTTAACTTTATCAAGTCTGTATATATTTGAAAATATTATGTATGTTCGTAAAAATTTGAGCAAATTTAAATCAAACAGTGACACTCACGATTATAACACTAGGAATAAAGATAAAATAGCGGTGCCAGGTTTTAGATTAGCAAAGACAAATAAAAGGTCCTTCTTAGGAAATTGTGTGCGGTTTTATAATAAATTGCCCAAACATATTACAACGCTCACAGAAAGAAAATTCAAGTTGCATGTGAAGAATATTTTGATAAAGAAATCTGACTACACAGTTTGTGATTACTTAAACGACAAAAATGCTTGGACTGGTTCGCCTCTGCCAAGCTAGCGCCTAACACCTACGTAATGTAAATTAAGTATTGTTATAATTTTACTATATAGTATGTACTTACTTAATACATTTTTAAAAAACGTTTAAAAGAATGGCCCCGAGTTTCTTGCCCGTTCTTCTCGCAGTGGCTCTATAATTTTTGTTTGCTGAACGTGGCAGTACAATGTAGTATATTTCAATATTAAAATTTGTAATTGACCTTCATAAGAGCGTCGTAGACGCCTAAATTGAATAAATGATTTTGACTTTGACTTTAACTTTTTGAAGTGCTCGTAGCGAAGTTTGCTTAACCATTCTAAATCAATCAGCAAAGTTAAGCAACGTCCGCCGCGGTCATGAGTTGGATGGGTGACCGCTGATGACATTACTACTGAGCGCTTCCGTGCTTCGGAGGGCACGTTAAGCCGTCGGTCCTGGTTGTTATCTTAGGATGACAGTCGTTACAGCATGATGGTAGGGCACTTTGCGAATGCCCGCCTGGCTAGCTACCACCCTCAAGTTGAAAATCTGTCGCCAAGCACCTAACGGTGTGTTCCGGCAGCTGTCTTTGAGAGCCAGTAATTCTAATTCTAGGTTAGCCTGAACAACATCTTCGACCACATCATCACTTACCATCAGGTGAGATAGTGGTCAAAGGCTAAGCTATCAATCATAAAAAAAAAAAAAAAAAAGATTCACCAATAGGATCATTTCATTTTTTTAACCGAGCAGAGCGTAATTCTGGTGATATCATAATTAATCTGGACCATAGCTTTTATAAATCCCTAGAATAAATCCTATTTAAACAGCATGAACATTTCGACGCAGATTCTTCACTGCTTTTAAATGCACCGTGATTTTGCTCTCTTGAAACAAGTCTTTATTTCCAGCGAGTGAACATCAAACAAAAAAGTAATTAAGTGGGCTATCTGCCGCTTCGAAATAAAAATAAATCGAAATTGGTGAACAATGAAATCTTTTCATTGAGAATGGACAGGTTAAATTCATTTTCTGAGTTGGTTTCCTAATTTGTTCCAAAGGACATTGTGGAAAGCAGATAATTATAATTTATTTTTATGATAAAAAAATAGTCACTACTTTTCCGTTTCACCTTTTTGAAGGTGTAAGGATTGTACAAGTCCCTATGTGCGCCTAATGTAAAGCAACTTCATGCTGACGCGGTCGTGAGTAATGCCAAGCTGCTCTTTAGGCACATTATTTCACTTGGTTACGTTCTACATCATATCATGTAAAAGGGAGATAACTTATTAGAAACGCGTATGCGTGGAGAAGGTGTGCACGTATCAGTGCAGTTTCCGTCAGATATTTAATTCTAAAAATTCAACAATGGCACCAAAAGTCCAAGAACCTGCTTTATATGACATAATTATACGCGACAAAGTGAGGTAAAATCAGTGCATTAGAATCAGTAATACTTGATCAAAAAATGATATTAATACTAAACCAACCTGCAGACATCAAAAGCATTAAGGCTGCAATAGCGGGAAAGCCGGAGAAAATAAATGAAGCAACGTTTGTTACTAGCGAGCCGACACCTACACCGCCCGGTAACTCAGCGACCCGTTCGTCAGGCGCTAACGCTGCCATACTCAACACTGTGGCGACACAGAAAACTGTTGGAAAACTGTTTCAAGTCGTGATTAAAACGCTGGCAAACGAACAAACGCTTTACAGCAATGAAGAATATTGAAGACTGTAAAATATGAGTTATGAAATCACTTGACAAAGCATTACTTGTAGTAACGACATAGTTTTAGAATTTTCTATTATAATTAATTATTACCTATTTTATTATTAAGTACAATGTTATTTTAATGTATAATATTAAAAATGTTGATTTTAATGAAAATTAGAATGTATTCTTTAAAAAATCAAATTAATGTATGCCATGGCGTGTAATTTTAAATACCAATAAATTTATTTATGATTTATTATAAGTATAGATTTGATTTATGATATTGAACATCAGGACTGTTGCATATCTTCCTATTTGATATCGTTAAAAGAAGTTGAGTAATATATTGAATTTTTAAGGAAGGACACTCATTTCTGTCACGGAAAATTGAATATTTAAGCAGTCGAGCCTATGGTATATGGTATTGGCGATTTTATCGTATTATTTTGAAAGTTATCTATCAAACACTAATGTACATGACATTTACAAATTATTGGATCACATTTTTTTTATGCTCTGGCTGCCTATTCCACTCGGCCACCGGAACCATTCTGTTTCGAGCGGAAACTTTATACTCTAATTGTAAAACTTGAGCCGTCATACGGGACGGTGCGTAATTTTTGGCTTCTTGCGAAAACGATACTTGACTTGTTTGATTAGTCACTAATAAAATTGTTTGTTTTGAGAATAGGTTTGATTGTTTATCTTTCAAAAAATCATTCAAATATGTGAATGAACAAAATGTGCGCAATTACCATTTGCGTCCTTGGCACTTTCGGTCAAAAGGTTCTTACGAGAATCTTTTGCTTTAACTAACTCTATTTCTATAAAAATTAAATGTAAATCGTATTTTTTTAATTCTATTTGTGACACTTATTTGATAAAAATATTCGATTCTTCCTCATTATACGAGTATCATTCTGAAATTAATACGGGCTTTGCCGGAATTAAAATGTCAAAACATTTTTGACATCCTGAGTCACAAACAAATGACTGGCGTCACGCGCTACGTTATCTAAGGACGGTTTTACTAAATAACGTGAAATCGCGTAGCTAAGGCGGTGTATGTTTTATTTGATAAGCATATTTCGTTTGCTGCTTTAATAGATAATGCTCCCGATTCCAAACACTTATCTTAAAAGGCTGATAGAAAATTTGTTCCAGCACATAAATGGAAGGGTAACTGTTTACTAAATTGATGGCTTCCGTCCTTTAAAAGACATTTAAAAATGTTAGGAATTTTGTCTAAAGAACTGTCATTAGTTTACGTCAGAGACATTCTAGTGGTCTTAAAACTCACACAGAGGATTCGCAGTTGAGTAACCTGTAAGAATATACTACATCAAAGTAGTGAAGGCAGCGATTGTTGCTTAATCTATTTGATCGATAAAACGTTTGGAATCTGTGATAAAAAGAACAATAGAATTTCATTCATAAAATGACAATACCGTCCACGCGTATGCCAATGGGCAAGCTCCGCAAGAAGCACTTCAAAGTTTCGACATTGTACTTTTCTAAAGCAGTGTGGATAGCATTATGCATAAGGCTTGTGGTTCGCTGTCACTAGAAAAAAGAACAAATCTATTCCCTCGAATGAAGTTTCCGTCTTACAACCTGTGTTTTTTATATATTAATAACATTTTTATAATTATTTTATAACTGACACCTGCATATTTACCGTTTAATTTATCATCAATATTCATTCTCGTTTAACAAAGGAGTTATCAATATCAAAATATGTTAATAAAGTTTTCGTATTCATTCGACGGTACTGCATAAAACATCCCGGGTCGTAACCGAGACCTTACGCATAAAATAAATTATTGTTGGAAATCCAAGCGCGGGCCGATGTATCTGCGATGCTATCGCACCGTCCCGCTGGTTATGACATTATTAAACTAGACCGTAAGCAGGCTATAATTCATTCACAGTACCTTAAATCGCTCACTTCACTAGTAGGGTCTAATTAACATTCTGATTACTCAGATGGTAGTGGCTATACTGCCAAGGCAAGTATTCTTAAGGAAGTATGGCGTAAAACCAGAGGCATTTTATTTTAATTATGTCCTTTTTCTATCCTCGTGTTGCCCGTGAGTTGTCTGTGAGATGCCGAGCAGAATATCGCCCTTATTTCTTCTGGTGGTTGTCGAAAGAGGTGACTGAAAGGTTGACAGCAACGCCTTCTGATGAACTGCTATCTTGCACTGCGATCCCTAAGACGATTGACTAGAGTGGCGATATTTGTGTTGAATGCTAAAGCATATACTGAACGCCAACCCCACATTAGTGAGATAAGGGTAGGAAGATGAAACATTTTTTGTTCATCTTTTTAGTCGATAAACTCATGGCAGAGTGGTCGCTCCTCTCGAATTGCCGCCTCCCTAGCGCACCTGTTCACAGGATCATTTAGTGCTTTTATTTGGTCGGTCCAACGATATGGTGATGTGTCGCATGGTCTTGTCCCTTCAATCTTGCCCTGAACACATGTTCCACAAAGACTTCACGTCATGCCCAAAGAAAGTGAGAATACGAACCTGAACTATAGTATAAGCGCTGCTGAATGCCGATATATTGTAAAATTTACTGGTTGTTCTGAACTCAGTCCTTGAAATTTTTAGCAGTTTTCTCCAGCACCACTTTTTGAGAGCATCTCTCTTTCTCACTTACTATTAAAGTTCACGTCTCGGCAGCGTAAAGAAATATGGGCATAATGATTCGAACCTATCACACCGTACGACTACCTTTTTGAAAAATGTATTTTATCAATACAAGAGCAGAACCAGTGCATAATCATTAAATATTATTTCATTTCAAGAGGACTATTATTGATATATACGCAATTATCCGAAAAAAAAACTACAGTTGGAGATTTTAGAGACTTTCAAATATATTTTAATTTTTGATTGCCTGTGAGATGTCGCAAGGCAGCAACTGGCAATAATATGGCGGATGAATACTTCATCCGCCATATTATTTCGAAAGTCACATTTGCCAAAAGTCTATTAATACTCGGATAAGTTTATACAATTCTGTGGTTTGAGTAGTAGTTTCAGTATCTATTACCACTGGGCCATCACCGCTTCCAAATTAATGTACCATTGTGTCAACAAAAGACGGAGTGCCGTGTATTGTATTGTAATATATTATGTCATACCCCGCGGGGTGCAGGGTTAAAATTGCACCTCCCCATATCATCCCGCGGGTGTCGAGGCGACTAAGGAGAAAATACTGGAAGGTGGGCAGCAGCGCCTTCTAAGGAACTGCCAACTTACGTGTCACATTATGCACGTGCGATCCCGAAGACGCCTGCCAAGGGTGGGGATTATGGCAAATACGCCCTTAATAGGGGAGCCTGTGTTCAGCAGTAGACGATCCGCCTGTTACGGTATGCCGTAAAAGGAAAAAATAATGATACTTTAAAAACATATTAATTAAGTTCGAATATAGATAACATATACATTCGATTATTTGCCGGCACTGATAGCGGACAATGAAGTTTATTGATGTAATTATTTATTGGTTAGCTGGCCGGTGAGGGTAAACCCCTACTCTGCCGCAACCATGAGCCCAGCTGGACTGCTGTCTATCACAACCAGGACCTTAGTTTAGTGGTATGATTCTTATGAAAAAATGCTAGCAAACGTACTGTACGCATCATGTATATTGCAACCGTTAGGATCCACTGACGCTAAAAAATACGTGACCGTTTTACACAATGTTACCCTGTTGAAAAATGGCCCTCCACAAATTTAAGAACGGCTTTGACGGGTGCGAATAAATTATGCTAATGAACGCTTTGAAAGCGCATCCGTTGATTTACCCGATTGGGTGGCGGCGGGGTTTTCTTAAGGCTATTGACCCTTGATTTGCTTTTTATAAACATATTTTCCTACGATTTTGAATTTAAGTTAGTAATATTATGGCAAAGAGTTTCAATAAGTCACGTCTATTTGAGTATCACTTGTAGCATTGAGTTGTAGAAGAAAGGGTATAACGGGAAGAACGAGTAACGTGTATCAACTACACTGACACGACATTTAGTTTTTAAGTAGGTATTTGCTCATGTAGATAGGCCAAAAACGGCTCGCTTTTCTCGATTCTTTTCGTATGTTTGACTGGAAGCAGTGCTACGTAAAAATGCGACACCAAATTTAAATAAAATCAGTCTTAAGATTACGTAAGCTTATAGCTATAAATTTCTGATATATACCGAAATTAAAACATAGTATATGGTCGGATAAAGTTGTAAGTTGGTTAGTACGTTGTTCAAAACATTACATTACCATGTAAATACGTTCGTATACACAATGGTTAGCATTATCATCTCTATGCAATGTATACGTCGATACTAGAATGATAAAGATTTACATATTACCAAAATATTTATAGCTTCAAATCTTTAATTTCTTTAAGTGTCCCATTAATGCGGAGAAACGTCATGAGGCAGCTAACCATTTTTAATTTTCTTACAGTCGACGCGATCGAAATAGGTTGCAGGATCGCACGTTCAGAGACCAATTTTTACAATAACTGCTCACACCGCGAGGTGCAGTCGAGTACATACCTAGTAAAGTTAGTGTCTCAAACAAAATACATTGATTTTTGAACTGTATAGTATATAATGATACATATATATACTATGTAAAATATATTAAAAAATATACAGGTATGTATTTTTCTTGTTTATTCAGCTACCGTGAAATCTTTTATAAAAGACACCGCAAAGTGCAAAAATATGTCGCGTGACCACACGTTCAGAGCCCAATTAAACATAATTACTGCTCGGCTACCACGGCGAGCTTCAGTCAATTTGACGTGGTTACAAGCAAATGTGCTTTTGTATACAATGTGGTGAATAGTGATCATTGAATATCAACCAAAATCTGTTTCAGCCGGATTGTCTAGTGCTGAACACAGCCTGGTCCGTTATAGGGGTTTTTGCCTTAATCCCCACGCTTTACTCTCTTGTTTGTGTAGAAAAAATATTTCTGTTTAATTTTAAGTAAGCAGTTTGTTCAACCTGACTGTTAATATTAATTTAGTGCGGGGTGCATTTTCACACGCCTTATTACTCCCATTTCCTTTACATCCAAAGGTTGCCTGGAATAGATCGCTGTTAGTGATAAAGGCCACCCATTGTAACACTTGACTATAATAGTTCTTCAGAAGGCACTACTGCCCACCTTCTGATATTTTTTTCCTTCCATAGCCTCTTACGACTGTCACAGGATACGGGCGGATGCAATTTTAGCTCAGCACCTCACGAGGTAGGCATTACTCACATTGGACGGCGTACCTATTTTAAATTTTATACGGAAAGAGGATTGTCCATTTTCGGTTTTGCGTGAACAAGGTGCCCGAAACAAAGTAAATTTGTCAATAAATCAGATTGTATTTAAAATTTATATCTGTGATTTACCTTTGTATCAACTTAAACCTTTTCTAAATAAGGAATATAAGTATTTATCTGATAATATCCGCACCAACATCGGTCTTTCATAATACAATCCTGCCAACAACTAAATGTAGTAAACTAAATCAGTACTAATATTATAAATGCGAAAGTAACTCTGTCTGTCTGTCTGTCTGTCTGTCTGTTACGCTTTCACGCCAAAACTACTGGACCGATTTGAATGAAAATTGGTATGGAGATAGTTTGAGACCCGGGGAAAAAACATAGGATAGTTTTTATCCGACTGCGCAAAAAGAGGTAAATGTTTTCACGCGATAACCGACATACGCGCGGGCGGAGCTGCGCCCGGATAGCTAGTACTACATAAAAAATAAAGTTTTTGTGAAATATGATTTCGTAATGACTGTGTCTAGCCCCAAACGTGACTGTTGTGACTTGACACGACTATTTACATAATATTCAACACGATTCAACTAAATGGACGAAAGCCTATTATACAAACCACACTAGGACTAGTGACTAGTGATCCATAGAAAAAAATCTGTTGTGAAGAAGTTCAACGATCTAGCTACCAGCCATGTCATATCAATGTCGATTGCCATTCATTTTACTTTGCTTTCCCGGTGTTGTGAATAACAGCTCTAGTTCATTTGATTTTTTTGCTCTTTCGTTTTCCTAATGGATTTTGGTGGTCTTCGTCCTACGACGACACTGACCCGCTAATGGATACCGATTCTCCTCACGATCCCGATGATTTCGGCTCGCTTACGAACACTGACACTACTCCTCACGATGCCCTGCCGTTGGATACCGAAATTTCTCCTGAGCCACGGGAGGAAATCAATAAAACAATTTTGCTGCAATTGCATTGTTGGCCGAAGGACAGTCAGGTTGCTGCGCACATGTCATGACGATGATTTGGTTTTTGAGCTGGGCAAAGTATTAGGATCCCAGGTGGATTCACATTTTCCTGATACCCAGATTATCCAATTTCTAAATAACATACTGTTAACTCATGATAATGAGTAGTTATAAAAAAGTTATATATAAGTTTGTTTTTTACCACAAGCTATTTAAGTAAAACATGGTGAACAAGAGCTTGTCTAACATCCAGATACAATACATCGATGATATTATTATTTAAACAGCTATATTCTATTTATCCTATATCTGAAGCGCTCGTAGCCAAGTTTGCTTAGCCATTCTGAATTGATCAGCAAAGTTAAGCAACGTCCGCCGTGGTCATGACTTGGATGGGTAACTGGTGACATTACTACTGAGCGCTTCCGTGCTTCGGAGGGCACGTTAAGCCGTCGGTCCCGGTTGTTGTCTTAGGATAGCAGTCGTTACAGCATGGTGGTAGGGCACTTTGCGAATGCCCGCCTGGCTAGCTACCACCCTCAAGTTGAAAATCTGTCGCCAAGCACCTAACGGTGTGTTCCGGCAGCTGTCCTTGAGAGCCAGTAACTCTAGGTTAGCCTGAACAACATCCTCGACCACATCATCACTTACCATCAGGTGAGATAGTGGTCAAAGGCTAACCTATCATGCATAAAAAAAAAAATATCACACCTATACATAAAGTGTCTATTCATTGTTAGCCAAAAGGTCCATGGTCCACAAGTGGAAAATGTCCTTTGTGTGTTTTGTATTTTGAAAATTGAATAAAAGTTATGATATTTCTGTAATGTTATACATCGAAATAAGTTTCAGTAGATATATATTTGTGCTAACATTTTATTAAAACTTTCGTAAGTATATATACTTTTATAAATATAGCAAAATCTTAGTAAATTCTACATATAAAATTCACCTAAGGTGTACCGTTCCCCATACTTTAGGAATACGACATAGTCAAATTCACGTCCCAATATAGAGTGTAGTATACCAAAATTTGCGTCTCTCGTAGCGCAAATTAACTAAACAGTTTAAATAGTATCGTCCTATAATAAAATTTTACACCAGACAGCCAAAACCTGTTATTGCAAATATTTTTGTAAGAAATTCCATATATTCGTGTTGTCTTTGTTCGTTTCCTATTTGTGTGGTGTTTTTGTGTTTGGTAATTTGCAACCGCTGGTAGCGGACCGTCCTGCGTTGTTTTTAGGTTTATAGCTTCAATAGTAAAAAAGTTATCAACGTTTTACAGTTACATTTTTCAAAATTTCGTGTATTTTCAAAATCAAAAATCAGAATTCAACCTTTTTAAATAGCTCCACGCATCAAAACACGCGGGCCGCGGTCCCAGATCGTGTCCCGTTGGATTGAGCGCGATCGGAGCTATACTTTTTTAAATATTACAAAATTTAAATAAAATACCTAACTTTAAGCTCTCCAGTTAATTTTATATAAATATTTTTGTGTGACCGATAAAATTGATGCCCTTTTAAAACGGCGATACAACATACGGACATTTTATCGCCCACCCAGTCAATTGCGGCATTTGTTGCGAACGCCAAAAGACAAGGAGCCACTAAACGTGCCAGGAGTATACAGAATCCCTTGTGACTGCGGAAAAAGTTCCTAGGATCCTAGGGAATCTCAAAGGGATCTTTTTAAAGAAATTGATATATTAACTTTACCGAGTCTGTATATATTTGAAAATATTATGTATGTTCGGAAAAAATTGAGTAAATTTAAATTAAACAGTGACAACCATCATTACAACACTAGGAACAAATATAAATTAACGGTACCATGTTTTAGATTAGCAAAGACAAATAAAAGGTCCTTTTTAGGTAATTGTGTGCGGTTTTATAATAAAATTCCCGAACATATTACAATGCTCACAGAAGGAAAATTCAAATTGCACGTGAAAAATATTTTGATGAAGAAATCCTACTACACAGTTTGTGATTACTTAAACGACAAAAATGCTTGGAAAATTCCACCTCTGCCAAGCCATCACATGTCTCCTACGTAATTTAAACAAATATTGTAATAATTGTATTATATTGTTTATAACACATTGTAAAAAGACGTTTAAAAGAATGGCCCCGAGTTTCTTGCCCGTTCTTCTCGCAGTGGCTCTATAAACTTTTTTTGCTGAACGTGGCAGTACAATGTAGAATATTTCAATATTAAAATTTGTAATTGACCTTCATAAGAGCGTCGTAGACGCCTAAATTGAATAAATGATTTTGAATTTGAATTTGAATTTGAATTTGAAGTTACATAGGTGAAACGCGACGTAACATTGCAACAAGATTAACTGAGCACATAAAGAGTGTTAAGAACGTGGACATGGGTAGATCCGCGGTTGCCGAACATGCTCAAGAGGCGAACCACTTTTTAAGATTCGACAAGGCTTCCGTCTTAGCAAGGGAGAAGTTTCTTATACCCCGTAAAGTACGTGAAGCCATAGAAATTGGCCGTAATCCCAATTTTAACCGCGACCGTGGATGGATGTTGGCACCAGCGTGGAAACCAGTACTTAACACTACCACACCGCATAGTGCATTAAGCACCTTGTCGCAAGATACGATCAGTACGGCGTGTACGGGTGTTTTGATTATGAGCGACGAAGATTCTAGTGACGATGACGACGTTGATAACAAAAACAATGCACCTGTGCCGGCGCCGGCGCTGACGTCGGAGCGCGCAAGACGAGCCGCGGCGCGCGCGGCCCGCTCCGCCGCCGCCGCCGCCGCAGACAACAGTGCTTGCGCGGACGCGGTCGGGAGCGCGCGTACTCCATGATGAAGCGACTCTGAAAGTCGCGAAACCGGTCGAGATCTAGCTACTCGACTGTATAACGTAAGTAAAATCGGTGTGAATATTATTTAAATATATTTGTGCTACTTATTTAATCGCAAGGCATCGGTATTAACTATACAGTACTGTGTGTTTTGAAGCGCTCGTAGCGAAGTTTGCTCAGCCATTCTGAATCGCAGCAGAGTTAAGTAAGTTCCGCCGCGGTCATGACTTGGATGGGTGACCGCTGGTGACACTACTACTGAGCGCTTCCGTGCTGAGTAACTACCACCCTCAAGTTGAAAATCTGTCGCCAAGCACCTAACGGTGTGTTCCGGCAGCTGTCCTTGAGAGCCAGTAATTCTAGGTTAGCCTGAACAACATCTTCGACCACATCATCACTTACCATCAGGTTAGATAGTGGTCAAAGGGTAACCTATCGGGCATAAAAAAAATGTATCAGCCGGATTATCCACTGCTGAACACAGCCTCCCCCATTTAGGTGGTCTACCATTGTCATAGTTAAGATAAAATATGTACACGCTTGCATGTATATGACCGAAAATATAGATGTGTCTAATCCACCCCGTTTCTATGAAATGCTTTAGCAACATGTATTAAGGGGCGAGTCTATTGCCATCACTGGATGCGTGATGGCAGATCCAGACTTTTGATTGCCAACCTAAATTTATTTATCCCAATAAATTTCCGATCTTGAGATAGAAATAACCTAGGAATTGAAATGCCACACTAAGCGCCTCTGAAAAAAGGTAGTAATTTCTTTATAGTACATCTCCGTTTTAATTTAGTTTCAGTTAACCAAGCTTTTAGTAACTACCATTTTACTACAGAAAAAGTGCAATGAGTGTAAAATATATTCAAGACCGCGGCGGCCTAAATACGTACAAAGAGTTATATCATGTGCTTCCGTTTTTTGCAAGCATATAGCGCGATAACGTGCCCACTAAGCACCCAGTCTTTGCGATTATTCTGCATAAAGTAAGTCCCCTAAATGCAACTTACACGCTAAATCCATTAGGCTTATGTTTCCACGTTCCCCTTCGTAAAAATACCGCAACGCTTTCTCTAAGTAAATTATTCTACAAAATTAACCTCCAGCCAGGATACCGTTTGCCTATAACCATCTACGAGATAGCACTACCGTTACATTGTGAAACACTATGTTTCATTATCCATAATAATCTAGCTTACGTTATTTTCTCAACATCGAAATGTAACGTAAAAGAAGATTATTTTCGCTGGCGTTTATTTTAAGTAACCCAAAGTTAGTTTGGTGGAAATTTCGAAGTTGTACAATTGTGTATATTGGGGACGAAAATAATTTGGGCGGCCGTACGGGACTAATTACGAGCAGTCGATAAAACGTATATAAACGTGCCTGGTCCATTAAGTCTTGATTAACTAAAAAGTCGATAAAATGTGGCAGCTTTGTTTTACGGGCAGGTACAACGGTAAGCTAGCTGCTCCTCGGTGCTCGATTCGGTTGCTATTTGAATAGTCGAGTTTTAATTGTTTATCAGTTTTATTACTAGGCATTAAATTATTTTGTTTTAGATTTCTAAAAAACATCCCAAGTGGTAGTTGGAATAGCAAACCGAGGGTTCCGATTAAACACACAATATTATTTGCGCATGTCATATTTTTTTCTATTCTTTTGGCGGTTTTATAGCCCATGTTTGACTTGCACTAAAACGGGCTGTTTTATTTTTTCTTGCTTAACCTTCCAATGCAGACTAAGCAAGAAAAAATTTACATATGTATCACACTAAGTTTTACGCTTGTACTAAGATTTTTGAGTCAGTCCTGTTTTCAAGGCTGTCCAGTTTTAACTATAGTCCAGTTTATATGGTACCACGGCTATTTACAGTAGTCCGGCTTTATGATAGTCCGGTTTTACGCTATTCCGGTTTTTACGGTAGTCATTTTTAAGTTAAATTTATTGTATTTATCTGGCAATATTAAATACATCTTCTCCATCCCTACTCTACGCTGATTGGAGTCAGCATAATGTATATTTTCTGTCTTTTCTGTTTTGTTGCTCGTACTACTTAGACTTTTCATTCATATATCTTTCTACACTCAATACATGGATATTGTGTAGCCCTACATACATCCACAATCAAACTTTATACTCTTTTCGATAAATGTTCTTCATTCCTTATTAAAACATGCCCATACCGCGCTCGTCTATATTGTTCAACTTTAATATATAATATAATCTCATTTCGTATCCTGTTCATTTTGGGTTTACCACACATCCATCTTAGCTTCGTGTCTCTGCTACATGGACTCATTGCACGTCATTCAGTATGTCATTCCACACAAATTTACACACTAATATATCAAAACTAAATTAATTCAGTTAGGATTTTGCGATAATAATCTTTCCAGTTTTTGCAATAGTACCTAATGCTAAGGTTTAACGGCACATATAGTAATATACTAGGTTTTATATAAATTTAAGTATGTTAGTAAGAAACCAGTGTATTTCAGTAGGTCTAAGACATGTACTGAATGATGTACGCGCCTGTAAGAGGTGTACATATCAGGCCTTGTCATGACTAAATTGTCATGAATTTGTAAGAAAATATGTATATAATGTATTTTTAATATGTAAACTGTTGGTGCATCTAAATAAATAAATAAGTACTACGTGGGTTGTCAGGCCAGAATATCACCCAGCCCCAAATATCTTACAGTAGGGGTCGTAAGAGGCAACTAGGGCAAAAAACCTGATGGTGGGCAGCCACGCCCTCTGAGGAAATCTTGGACTGCAATACCCATGCCTTCTGCCAAGATTATGGCAAACCCCCCCCCCCCTTAACAGGGGAGGCTGTGTTTAGCAGGGAATGATCCAATTGGTACTGATTACTAATACAGTTTTGCAACGTTTCCAATGCTTGTAAGGCATCTTGTGTATCGCAGTGGAGGTGCTGACAGTTCTATAGAATAGAAGACGCTGGTATTCATAGTATTTTTTTACTATTACGCATTTTTTACTTCACCCACGAGAAGACATATACGATGATTCTATATGTTATTCTGATTCTACACCTGCAACCCGCGGGGAATTTCTTATAATTGTGTTTTTTAAATATACCAAACTAGCCAATAAAACTGCAGAGGTGTCATGGTGGTTTAAAAACATCGACTACGACGGATTATTTTCCACAGTATAATAATGAAATTGCTATTTTGGTCTGCCTTTTGTATGCCTGTGCAATTAGCACACATAAAAACGGTGACCTCTTTTGTCAAAGGTGTCAGTCATTTTGCCACTTTTAGTGCACTAAGCTTGATCGAGGCACAGTTAAGGCTCGTGGCCTGAAAATTCTGGTACATGAAAAAATATTTCTGGTATACGTAGATTTCTTTTTTCTTTATTGGTGTTAGGCTAGTTATTGACCACGAACGTGCTTGATTGTTAGGTATTATACGATCTAAGAAGTTGTTCAGGGTAACACAGAATCACTAGCTCTCAAGGACAGCTGCCGAAACACACCGTTAGGTGCTTGGCAACTGATTTTCTACTTGAGGGTGGTCAGGCGGGCACATGCGAAATGCCCTACCACTATGCTATGACTACTGCCATCTTAATAAAAGAATCGGGATCGACGGCTTAACGTGCCCTCCGAAACACGGAGGCGCTCAGTAGTAATTCCACTAGCGGTCACTCATCCATCTAAGTCATGATCACAGTGGACTTTGCTTTCTAAGTTTAAATAAAAGAACTCGAAGAAAGAACTCATTTTGTAACTTTGATGCATATTCTATTAATTACAGAAGAACCATGTGAATTACTCCTAATAACATAATCCACACGTGTATATAGAATTCCCATAATATATAATACTGAACCATGATTGGCACCGCTACATTAAGGCTAGCATTATTACATTCCCGTCACGTCGGGGTGTGCTTTTATCAAATAAATGTACCATTCGGATGTTACACGATTCCTACAATTAAGCCTTTGCAAGGATCCGTTTTCGTTTGACATGGATACCCTTTGTCTGTGAATCCTTGCTAAAGAAAAAGAAATAATTGGGCGAATGTCGGAGCTTTGTCGATTTACATGACTTTAGCTCGTGTTGGGTGGTGCCAGGGACTGTGTCAGGAGCTAGTTTAAATAGTTTTTGATTTTAATGTAAGAAAATTAAACTAATAAATATTTATTATTAGTTCTTAATTGTTATTAGTTTGCAAAAGCATGAAAAAATATGAGGGAAATTTGAACCTGCAAATTACAATCCCTGAGACTAAACTCTTGTAAACTGACCTACGCTGGTACAGTCATAGTTTGAATCAGTCTTATGAGACATTATAATAGTCAGTGGGAACTTATGTACTAGTACCTAAGGCTATATTTTAAATAGCTTAAAAGTAGTTTTCATTGAGGCGACCTAGTAATTCCTACTTAGTAAGTATTAAGGCGTAAATTGCAATACTAGTTAACTCTATGATTGTCCATTTTTGCTTTTGCTGTCCCACTGTAGATTCTCCCCTCCCATTTATAATAATCTCGTTTCTGTGCTGACTGATGCCAGCCGTCGTCAATGCATGGTTGGACAACCATACTTTCTTGCTTAGTGAGTATCAATAAAATAATATATTATTGTAGTCATAATCAATGAATAGAAAAAAAACCTTAAAGTTATATACTTCAAAAATATTATATAAAATATTTGACTTTTTAAATAATATATGCCAACTCTTTTTGGGAAGTTCTCGCTGCAAATGTGACATTAGGAAGTGCCAAGAGCTATTGTGCGCTTAATATAATACATTCACTCAAGTACGAATAGTGGCTATCAGGTGTATCCTTCATTCATTTATTTCGTTATAATATCGAATCAGACTTTTTGTTTATTAGTTGACTCTCCGCGGCCAATCAGATAACCTTAAGCCTTCCCATGTTCTCCAGTATATAAATATACATAAAAAGCGACATGGCGTCACCACTTTGTAATAACTTTCGTTATATTTTGTTTATACTGATACAATCCGGAACTTTATGTTCACTAAAACTGAATAAAACATTAATATAATCAACTGTGTAGAGTTTCAAGCGGATATAGCAGTTAATTCGTAAACTCCACGGTACTTCGCTGGCACTGAGAGCTGAGACGTTAATTAAATCGCTTTGCCCAACTTTCAGTACTAAATTTCTAAAGTACAGCAATCAACTTAATGGCTCAATCAAAGATCAAAACAACCCTATCACAATAAATATTATAATTGTTTCATTGACGCCAAATAACACCAATTAATTTGCTTTTTAATTCAATTATTATAACACATTTTTATTAATATTTCAGCTACAGATGCGTGTTACGAGTATTTAATTATATAAATATCGCGTACAAGTATAAGTGCAAGAAAATTGTACTTAAAGATTTCTCTGTACTTTTTATGATCTATTTAATTTGAAAACATCTGGAAACAGATTTTTTTCAATTCTTAGTTAAATGTTAAAAAGTTGAAGGATTTTCTTTTGATTTAGTATTAATAGAAAAGAAAGTGACGAGACGCGTCTCGCCGTTCCAGACTTTCTGCGTCACTGTAATGCACTGGTTACTCTGAAACAATGTTTTTAAGTCACGTTAGCCCCGGAATTTCACATACTACCATTGCCTGTATGTCTAAACAAAATAAGAAAGTATTTGTATGCCATTATTTTGAGACAGAATATTAAAGCTGCATTGGTCACCAAGCCGGGCTCTTGGTCAAAAAGCGTAGGTTTTTATGTATCCTAAAAATACGCGTAAAACACAGTGAAATTGTGATTGAAACCTTATTTCGTTACTTTGTAAGTATTGCTTTGTGATACAGTTTGCTTATTTATAATTATTTACGGAAAACGCTTTTGAATGGCTTCGCTTATGCTAAGGCTTCTTCGAAAACTTGACAATAATTTACGTAGGTATTCTTGCAAAATAACCAATAAAATATGAAGAAAAACATTAGATTCTCCGAAATGAGGCTCGAGTTTTAAGGCTTTGACGTCAAGAAAAACAGACTTTTTATAACGTTCTTCGTAAACATTTTAACAGAGATTGTTATGTTGTACGCGGTTTCTTAGTATTTTGGAGTAACAAAATAAAGTTTTACACAAATGGACATCTCCGTAAACACTGCTACCTATAAATGTGCCTAAATTTTTTATTGCTTTTTGATAGGCTAGCCTTTTAACCATTATCTTACCTGATGATAAGTGATGAGGTAGTCGAAGATGTTGAACAGACTAACCTAGAATTATTGGCTCTCAAGGACAGCTGCCGCAACACACCGTTAGGTAATTGGCGACAGATTTTCTACTGTGGTAGCTAGCCAGGCGGATAAACGCAATATGCCCAACCATGCTGAAACGGTTGCCATTCTAAGACAACAACCGAGACCGTCGGCTTAAAGTGCCGTCTCAAGCGCAAATGCGTAATTTATCACGCTTATTGAGGTCATTAAAACTGCAAAATAATATTATCAATACTAGTTCATTATCATCAAAAGGATGCATGGAATCACAATCTGGTCCATAGTTCTTAATTCAGACATCCATGAAATTAGTTCGGGCAGAGACCAATTTGGGGACTGTGGGTTGCCATCCTCATAAACTAAATCCTGAGTTACTGATACGTTTGTTGGTATAGTTACAGTAATTGGTGTGATTATTCTTGTTTGTATTCGTTACCTTGCTCGTTAGATCGCAACGCTTCTTACAGATATATGAGAATGGTGCTAGTGAGGTATTACGACAATTATGAAGTTTGTTTAGATATTCCGCTGTAAATCAGTACTATAATATTATAAATGCGAAAGTAACTCTGTCTGTCTGTCTGTCTGTCTGTCTGTTACGCTTTCACGCCAAAACTACTGGACCGATTTGAATGAAATTTGGTATGGAGATAGTTTGAGACCCGGGAAAAAACATAGGATAGTTTTTATCCGACTGCGCAAAAAGAGGTTAATGTTTTCGCGCGATAACCGACATACGCGCGGGCGGAGCCGCGCCCGGAAAGCTAGTCTGAAATATGTACTTGAAAACGTTTATATGACCGTACATTACGTTGTTCAGACTCAGAATCAGAAACATTTATTTATAACTGACTATATATACAGATCTGTCAGAGCTCAATGCAATGAAGGTCATCATCAGTTTGCCCATACCGAGATTCGATATTAAAAATTTTTTATCATTATTTTTTTCTACCTTTACTTTTTAATTATATTTAACAATTTTACAAATAAAAGAAGTATTTTTTTTTAAATAAAATATACGAACTATATACAACACTACTATATACAATTATTTAATGTTTATATGTCAACAATTATTTCAATTTGCTTACGACTAAATGTCAGTAGACTTATCCCTATTAATACATTCATTATAATCATAAAAAACTTGACTAATTAGTCAATGTGCCCGGAGCTGAATGGCTACAGCACTACCATGATCAACTGTTTGGTCATTGCGAATGAAATAAACACCTAGTAAAGAGTGTAATGCATTTTTTCAAACCTGCTATCTTTATATTAAATGATTCATCCAATTGTAAAACATAACCTTTTGTGTAATTGGCTAATTTTTTTTTTTTTTTTTATGCCTGATAGGTTAGCCTTTGACCACTATCTCAACTGATGGTAAGTGATGATGTGGTCGAGGATGTTGTTCAGACTAACCTAGAGTTACTGGCTCTCAAGGACAGCTGCCGGAACACACCGTTAGGTGCTTGGCGACAGATTTTCATTTTTAATTAGCCACTGTTTAAGTTTTGTGTATTATTGTTTATGTTCGTAATGTGAGGCGGATATAAATCATCTATTTGACTCTAGATACATACAAATAGTTATCAGTAGGTATCATTAGAACGTTGTTATTATTACTGAATGTAATATTACGTTGTACTTTTTTATAAAATAAAAATATAAGCAGCATGACTTAGCAGTGACGGCTTTGTTGCAATATGGACTGCCATGCATGCCATGATTTAAATCCCGCAATAGTTTCACTACATGGTTAGGTTAGTTATGTTAGGACACTTTACGAAATCTTGCCTGGATAGCTACCACACAAAAGTAGAATATCTGTTACATTGTATTCCAGCAGCTGTTATTTAATGTCAAGCGGTGCTCCACAACTTCATCATTTACCAACTTGGTATGATAGTGGTTTGTTTTGTTATGTTTGCTTTATCAGTCGACTAAATTAACTTGTAATGGTGACAGCTCATAAGATAAGATATCGATTGACATGTCATGTGGTACATTTATATTAATTTAAATTGTAGGGGACGATACGGCCATCGCCGTCGGCCAGATTACCTAGGATTCACTAGTCCGAAAGAAGTGGTTTTTGAAACCATCAAATCCAGTGACGTCACTGACGATTTTAAAATAAGATTTCATCTACTATACATTGTAAATTTCTAGGGCATTTTTTTAGTTTTAAAGTAATAAAATTATAACACAAATTTTATGTGACGTTATAGCTTGAGATCATATATATTAAACTATGTTTTATTATTTCAAAAAACAACGTGCCTGTTTGCAAATTTCCATAAATTATGTACCTCCATTTTAAAATATATGACATTTAAATCCCAATGGGGCCGAATGTGCCGAGCTAGAATGTCACCATTTTCCCGTGGGTGTCGTAAGAGGCGACTGAAGGTAAAACACCAGAAAGTGGGTAGCAGATGCTTTTAAAGAACAGCTATCCTTACACTGCGCTCCCCAAGATGCCTGCTGCGCGTGGGAATTATGGTAAACCCAATGGAGGAGACTGTGTTCAGCAGTAGACGACCTGGCTGAAACAGTTTTAGACAGTTACAGAATCCCAATGGCATATTTTGTTTATCTGATTGGGTGTTGGGGCGTTTCACACCACGTGTGATTCGCACCGCAGTTTGAATCACCCAATAGCTATTTTGGATGGGCTTTTTACAACATGGCATGAATTTTTACACTTGGGCACTTGAAGCGCTCGTAGCCAAGTTTGCTTAGCCATTCTAATCCGATCAGCAAAGCTAAGCAACGTCCGCCGTGGTCATGAGTTGGATGGGTGACCGCTGGTGACATTACTACTGAGCGCTTCCGTGCTTCGGAGGGCGCGTTAAGCCGTCGGTCCCGGTTGTTGTTTAGGATAGGAGTCGTTATAGCATGGTAGTAGAGCATTTTGCGAATGCCCGCCTGGCTAACTACCACCCTCAAGTAGAAAATCTGTCGCCAAGCACCTAACGGTGTGTTCCGGCAGCTGAGTTTGAACAACGTCTTCGACCACATCATCACTTACCATCAGGTGAGATAGGGGACAACGGCTGACCTCATCATCATCATCATCATCAGCCGGAAGACGTCCACTGTTGAACAAATGCCTCCCCCATAGAACGCGACAAAGTACGGCTAGTAGCCGCTTGTAACCATTGGCTACCCGCAACTTTTATAATGTCGTCAGTCCATCTAGTGGGGGGCCTACCAACTCTACGTCTTCCGGTGTATCGTGGTACCCACTCGAGAACCTTTCTTCCCCATCGGTTATCGGTTCGTCGAGCAATGTGGCCCGCCCATTGCCACTTCAACTTGCAAATTCTGAAAGCTATGTCGGTGACTTTAGTTCTTTGGCGAATATCCACGTTCCGGATTTTATCGCGCAAAGAAACTCCGAGCATAGCTCTCTCCATGGCTCGTTGAGTGACTCTGAGCTTGTCTATAAGGGCCTCTGTTAAGGACCACGTCTCGGTGCCATATGTCATCACTGGCAACACACACTGGTTGAAGACTTTGGTCTTCAGGCTCTGCGGGATCTTTGACGAGAAGATGTCGCGTAACTTCCCGAACGCTGCCCATCCGAGTTGGATTCTTTGGGCGACCTCTTTCTCGAAGTTGGACCTACCTAACTGGACAGTCTGTCCCAAGTAAATGTAGTGGTCTACAACTTCGAGCGTATCGTTTCCAAATTACTGGTACGGGTGCAACATGGACATTAGACATAATTTTCGTCTTGTCCATGTTCATTTTAAGACCCACTTGCTGGGAAACTATACTGAGGTCGCTGAGCATTGTACTGAGTTCCTCAAGCGACTCTGCCATAATGACTATGTCATCGGCGAAACGAAGGTGAGTGATGTATTCGCCATAGATGTTGATGCCGAATTCGCATTCGTGAACAGTTTCGGAGAAATAACGTCTCCCTGTCTCACGCCTCGCTGCAGTTGGATTGGTTCCGTGCTCTTGTCCTGTAGTCGAATCGACATGGTGGCGTTTCTATACAAACACTTCAGCGCTTCGATGTACCTATAGTCAATTTGGCATCGCTGAAGAGACTGCAGTACAGCCCAGGTTTCGATTGAATCTAAGGCTTTTTCATAGTCCACAAACGCTAAACATAACGGCCGATTATACTCCTCAGTCTTCTGTATAATCTGGCGGAGCGTGTGGATGTGGTCTATGGTGCTAAAGCCTTTTCGGAACCCGGCTTGTTCGGGAGGCTGGAAGTCATCAAACCTACGAGCAAGACGATTCGTAATGACTCTCGAGAACAGCTTATAAACATGACTCAGAAGTGAAATGGGCCTGTAGTTCTTCAACAAGGTCTTGTCACCTTTTTTGAAGAACAGTACCACTACACTTCTGCTCCACGCTTCTGGCGTTTTACCTTCAAGGATGACGGAATTAAATAACTTCTGGAGGACTGAGAGTACCGGTTTTCCACCCGCTCTCAGAAGTTCTGTCGTGATTCCGTCATCACCTGGCGCCTTGTTGTTCTTAAGCTGTTTGAGAGCCATTCTAATCTCGTATAGGCTGATGTCTGGGATGTCTTCTGTATAGTGTCGGGTCAGTTTAGCTCTCTTGTCCTGAGCTGCACTGACAACGGGTTCTCGTGTCGAGGTGTATAACTGTCCATAAAACCTCTCAAGCTCTCTCAGAATCTCCGGTTTTGATGAGATGATTCTGCCATCGTCGATCTTCAGCTTGGTCATTTGGCTTTGCCCTATAGACGAATTTTTTGCGAACACTTTGGAGCCTTGGTTACGCTCGATTGCGGCCTTAATACGATTTGTATTGAAGGCGCGCAAGTCGTGTCGTAGTGCCTTCGAAATTCGTCTATTGAGCTTGCCGTAGTTCGACATATCAGCTGAAGATTGCAGTCTCATCTCATTCCGGTCTTCCATCAGCTTGATGGTTTCTTCTGTGAGTTTCTTCGGTTTATTTCGGCGGGGGTCTTAAAAAACTGAGGCCCCACCGCTTGGACAGCTTCCACCAACCCGTTGTTAATCTCGTCCACTGTTTCGCATTCAGCTAGGCACTGAAAGCGGTTGTGTAGTTCGAGTTGAAAGCTCTCGGGGTTTTGGATTTGGGCAACGCTCGGACGGAGCTTGGAGTTTATCAGACGTGACCTCTCAAGCTTAATATTGATATTCAATGTGCCTCTAACGATACGGTGGTCGCTTCTGGTTTTCACCTTATGGATCACAGAGACATCATCGAATATTTGCTTCCTGGTCGTCATGATAAACTCGATCTCATTTTTTGTTGAACCATCGGGGCTTATCCACGTCCACTTCCTGGATGGTCGCTTCTCGAAGAAGGAGTTCATCGCAAAGAGTCCCTCCTTTTCCATGAAGTCGACCAGCCGTTGGCCCCTCTGGTTCCGCTGCCCATATCCAAATGGCCCCACTCTCAACTCATCGCCATTCCGTGTGCCCAACTTAGCGTTGAAGTCCCCCATAACAACGGTGAAGTATGTTTCGGAGGAATGTATGGCTTCAGATATTTCCTCATACATAGCCTCTACTTCATCGTCTGAGCGTGTCGAGGTCGGTGCGTAAACCTGTATGACCTTCAGCGAATACCGTTTGGTGATTCTGAGTATAAGGTACGCTACCCTGCTCGACACACTTTCGACTTTAACAACGTTGTTAACGAGGGGCTTCCGGACGAGAAACCCAACACCACCTTGAGATTTTTGGTGACCTTCCCGGTAGAATAACAAATTACCGGAGTCAAGGATAACGGTGTCCTGTCCCTGTCTTCGGACTTCCGATCATCCCATGACATCCCAGCGTAACTTGTTCAATTCTTCTTCCAGCTCGACAATCTTGTGGTCTTCCCTGAGCGTACGTACGTTGTGTGTTGCCAGGGCCAAGGGTCGTCGTTTATAAGAGCGGTAGCCGGGCATCTTCCGGGGATTCTTAGCACCCCCTGCTCCACCGTTACCTGGCCTGCTACGGGGGCCAGGAATAATAGAGCTGCCGGGGACTGGGGGCCGAGTCATTTTTGTGCTTATCATTAGGGGGGATTTGCCATAATCCCCACGCTTGGCAGGCGTCTTGGGGATCGCAGTCATGGTTGTAGATTTCTCAGAAGGCGCTGCTGCCCACCTTCCGGTATTTTTCCCTTAGTCGCCTCTTACGACACCCACGGGAAGAGATGGGGAGGCGCAATTCTAACCCGGCACCCCACGGGAAGGCACGGCTGACCTATCAGTCATAAAAAATATGCCTATCGACTTCTGTTTTTCATTCAAGAGTTAGAATTTCAATATTTTTTATGAGATAATTCTTAGCACACTCCAACGAGTAAAATTAGAATCATCCAAATCGAAGATAACAGGTACCTAATATAAATTAAAACAAATGTAGTGAATTGAACTTCTGCAATTAATAAGCAGATAGAAAACCACGAACATAACCTGTACGGCCTGAATGTATTGTATTTGTCACTCTAATATAATGAGTATCATTTGTCACATCTCTAGCGCCAAGAATGTCGTGCTGACCGGAAAACTTTGCCGCACATAATGGTCTCTATATGCCAAGTAGTTACAGTATATACAGTATATATATCTAAGTAATCACAGTATTTTTACGGGGAATGCAATAACACAATAGAGAATGTACCGTGGGTGCTTTTTAATATAAATTAAACGCTCGGGCAGTAGTTACATCGCCATTATTACAGCGTTCTCTATTTGCACTTCCCGGACGGAGAGCTTAGCGACGGTCAAGCTTATAGTGATGGCCGATGCTATGTCGATAGTTTATTTACGTACGTAGCTTATGTTTCTAAAGTTCGTAAGTGTTTTGTGGCCTGTAAGTTCTTATGATTATAACTTTTTGATATTTTTTTTGGGTGTAGGTTCTTTTGTTTGTAGTTTAACTTTTTCCGTCGGTATTCTTTGTCTTTTTAGACACAAGTAATATGAGTTCTGTAAGATTCATTCGTAATTTATTTCCATAACAGTTATATTTAAAATTTTAACCAATTTCAAAAAGAAGCAGGTTCTCACACACAAGGGTTTGCTATCACAAATATATCAACTACGGAGTTGGCAGTGGTGCTTTAAGACCCACGCTACTTGTAGCCAATTATTTTGGTTCCTCATCAAAAAGGTGGCGAAGTTATTACCACCTATCTATTTTACGCCACTAAGCCAAATAAGCCGTCGTACACATCGGATTAGTTTAAATAGGAATTCAATAGTAGAGACCACGCAATCAACAAAAATTTAATATTATATTGCACCACCTTTGCCAAAGCTTATATAGCGTGCAATTCAATTCATATATGAAATGCAGCCTAGGGAATATCTAAGTCATCTTTTTAAAGAAATTAATATTTTACCTTTACTGAGTCTGTATATATATTTACATTAGGCCCTTAGTACATAAGCAAATATGTTTATCTTGTTTGTTTTTATTGGAAAATTAACACATTATATTTGTATTTGAAAATATTATGTAAGTATGTTCGTAAAATTATATTAAATATAAATTAAACACTAACATTCACGATTATAACACTATGAAAGACTATAACAATAAAAAAAAATAGTGGGTGACAGGTTAAACAATAGCAAAGACAAATAAAGGGTTTTTCTAAGGTAATTGTTTGCGGTTTTATATTTAAGTTTCTAAAGATATTACAACACCCACAGAAGGATAATTGAAGTTGCACGTGAATAACTTTTTGGTTAAGAAATCCTACTACACAGTTTGTGATTACTTAAACGACAAAAATGCTTGGACAATGCCGTCTGTGCCAAGTTTTCGCACGTAATTTAAACGAATATTGTAATAATTTTAAATTATAGATTGTACTGCATTGTTAAGACTTTTAAAAATAATGGCCCCGAGTTTCTTGCCTTTTCTTAATTCTCTATACATTTTTTTTGCTGAACGTTGCAATGTCGAATATTTCAATTGTAAATGACCTTCGTAAGAGCGTCGCAGACGCCTTAGTTGGATAAATGATTTTGACTTTGGTTTTTTAGGTACTTTAGTTCCGCATCAAAAGGTTGTATGGAAGAGATCGCTCCTCGGTGATAAGATCACCTACTGTGCATAGTAACTTATGAACTGCAACATTGTTTTGTTATTCTGCTTATGATAGTATAAAATAAGGTGTCATCTATCTATGAGCTTACTGTCATTTAATCACATCCCCAGTTCCAAACCCCTGAACAAATATACATGAAATAAGTCACGAAGCATGTAGTCTAACAAAGAATTGGAATACTTTTTATTCAGATTGACAGTTAGTTCCTCAGAGAGCTCAGCGACTACAATAGGACGAAGACGCAGATGGGTAGTGGTATATTTAGATATGTAGATATATATAAAATTTGTCGATAGAATATTTACAGGAACGTCAAACCCTTCAGTTGTCTTTAATAAATACCCATATTTTTCTGTCCACCGTAATAGAAGCCAGTGGTTGCTAACTCTCATATTATTCTCACAATAATTGCAATTACTTTGTCTACCATTTTTATTTGTTTTGCAGAAGTGGTTCTGGAAAATACTCGGGAATTATGAGACCTTGATGTTGCTCTTTTTTTCTTTATATATTGTATGCTCAGATGAAGGTAGTTAATAGAAAAGTAATTTTGTGATGATAAATTGAATTACGTCTGGGAATTTATGGTACACATCATCAGCCTACTTTTATTCTTCTCCGCTAGATTATTAAAGTATTTCCGCTAATAACACATCGAATCAGTAGATTATATTATTATATCACATCCACTATAATGTCAACCGTTGAACGAGGGGATTTGTCATAATCCCCACGCTTGGCAGGCATCTTGGGGAATGTAGAAGTAATCAGTTCTTCAGAAGTCGCTGCTTCCCACTTAGCTGCTGCTTTCCCTTAGTCACTTTTTAAAAGGTGATGGAAAGAAATGGTGGGGAGAAAATTCTAACCCGGCACCTCACGGGGCAACGTGGGGCGTAGAGTTAGAATTGCACCACCACATAGCTTCCTGTGGGAGTTGTAAAGGCAACGAGGGGAAAAACACTAGAAGGTGAGCAGCAGCGCCTCCTGAAGAACATCTTACACTGCGATCCTTAAGACGCCTGTCAAAATTAAGGATTATGGCAAACATATATAAAGGGGTAGGCCATTGTTCACCGGTGGACGTTATCGATGTTGATGATCATGATGAGAGAAGGTCTTACGTCAAGATACATGATTTAGTATTGATATTTTTGTGATTGTGAGGTTCGGTTCAACATTCAAACCACAATATCGATCAGCTGATAACAAATGAATCTATAGTAAAAACATTTTCCAGCTTTGCCTATATAGCTACAACAATGCGATGACTTTACTTTAAATGATCTTTCTATACAGAATGTTTAGCTTAGTTAATATTAATATTTGAAAGAAGATATTTTTCAGTACATAAATTAAGCCGGTTATTGTTCCAATTGCCCTTTCGGGTGTATTCACGAACAAATTATGTTCATAAGTGTATTATTTGATTATTTCGACGTTTCAATTAAGTGGCATCGATCGGGGTCAGCGCGAATAGACCCCAACTGAATTAGTTCTCGAAAGGTTAAGAAATACCATTGTAAGCATGTTTTTGTTAGTCATAACTCATGGTGTTTTATTTAGCTGGAATATACATGCTGAAGTAGTTTGCGCTAAATTAAGCAGTTATTCTTACGCGCTGTACATGCTTTCAAAAGTAGTATGCCCATCAGCAGTACTCACATCGTATCACGCGTATGTAACTTCTACCCTACGCTACGGGGTTATATTTTGGGGTAACTGTACGAATAGGGAAAAAATATTTAAAGCACAAAAAAAGTGTTTGAGATCCCTGTGTCATTTACAAACAACAGACTCTTGTAAACCGCATTTTAAGCAACTCAAGATATTAACACTTCCATGTCTATACATATATGAAGTCAGCTTGTTTACCTATGTAAATAGAAATTTGTTTCAGGCTTTCAAAAGCGATCGCTATAAAAACAAAGTCGCCGAGTTCCCACATACAACGCATTGTTTGGTAAAAGCGTTCTTGGTATGGCTCCGAAGCTATTTAACCACATACCAAAATCGATTTTGGATTCTGATTGCGTTATTACCTTTAAGAAAAGACTTTTTATTTTTCTAGTTAATAAAAGTTATTACACAGTTAACGAATATTTAAATGACCGTTATAATTAGTTTTAGAACTGCCTGGGCTTGGGCTTGGGCTTGGGCTTGGGCTTGGGCTTGGGCTTGGGCCTGGGCCTGGGCCTGGGCCTGGGCCTGGGCCTGGGCCTGGGCCTGGGCCTGGACCTGGACCTGGACCTGGACCTGGACCTGGACCTGGACCTGGACCTGGACCTGGACCTGGACCTTTACCTGGACCTGGACCTGGACCTGGACCTGGACCTGGGCCTGGGCTCGGGCTCGGGCTCGGGCTCGGGCTCGGGCTCGGGCTCGGGCTCGGGCTCGGGCTCGGGCTCGGGCTCGGACTCGGACTCGGACTCGGACTCGGACTCGGACTCGGACTCGGACTCGGACTCGGACTCGGACTCGGACTCGGACTCGGACTCGGACTCGGACTCGGACTCGGACTCGGACTCGGACTCGGACTCGGACTCGGACTCGGACTCGGACTCGGACTCGAACTCGAACTCGAACTCCAACTTGAACTTGAACTTGAATTTGAATTTGAATTTGAATCAAGGCACCTACTGAAAACTTTTAGTCTGCAAAGTAGATGAGTATAAATTATTAGTTTATATTATTTTTTTGAGAAAACAATGAAGGCTCAAAATTCAAATGAAAGCATCTTGCATTAAAAAACAATTCACCCCAAGTAGATAATATTTTCTATAAACAATTTACCAGTTAAACATATAGAAAGAACATCTTCTAATCGTCCGCATAATATTTATATACATCGAACAAAATTGAACTTGACTTGCGTTCTACCCTCAGCAATACGTCAATGACAGAATTGATACGTCATCACGACTAAAAAATATAATCTGTACATATTGTTTTAGACCCCTAACATCAAAACACGTTGATTTGGTTCAATTAATTTAAGTTTTTTTTTTTTTTTTTTTTATGTGATGGAGTGGCAAACAAGCCGACGGCCCACCTGATGGTAAGCGGTTACCGTCGCCTATGGACATTTGCAACACCAGGGGCGTTACCAATGCGTTGCCGACCCTGTAAGACTCTTTTAACACCCTTTTTGAAGGAATCCATATTGTAGCTCCGCGGGAAAGCGCTAGCTGGAAGATCATTCTACATTTTGCAAGTATGCGGTAAGAAGGAACGCATAAATCGAGCTGTGTGAGACTTCCAGGACTCGATTATGTGTGGATGAGCTTTCAACCGGTGACGCGAGGTACGATGATAGAATCGCGAAGCCGGTATAAGATCAAACAGCTCCTGAGAGCATTCTCCGTTATAGAGCCTGTAGAATACACAGAGCGCACCGATGTCTCTACGGAGGCTCAGTGGCTCAAGGTGGTCAGAGAGCTCGGGGTCGTCGACAATTCGGACCGCTCGACGCTGAATAGCATCGAGAGACTGGAGTTGGTACTTTGGTGCGCCATTCCAGAGGTGAGAGCAGTACTCCATGTGAGGGCGAACTTGTGCTTTATAAAGCAAAAGTCGCTGGCTCGACGTAAAGTACCGCTTTGCCTTGTTAAGCACACCAAGTTTCCTGGATGCCAACCCAGCCTTACTCGCGATGTGATAGCGGAACTGGACATCTTTGGAAATGTCGACGCCAAGAACTCCAATACTCTCTGCGATTTCTAGGGGAACACCCTGAAATTGCGGAGCGATGATGAAGGGGGTCTTTTTCGCGGTGAAAACGCATGTCTGAGTTTTTTTGTGGTTGAATTGGACAAGGTTCTGCTGTCCCCAATGTGAGACAAGTTCCAATGCACCCTCGACTTCAGACACAATACCAGTTTTGCTTCTTTCTACTTCGTCGCGAGGGGCACTAACACGGCCAGAATATTGCGCATCGCCCGTGCTATCGTCCGCATAGCAATGCATGTTACAAACTTGTAACATATCATTGATATGCAGAATAAATAGCGTAGGCGATAACACTGATCCCTGAGGGACGCCAGCATTAATCGGCATGGGATCGGAGCAAGCTCCGTCGACAACGACACGAATGCTCCGTCCAGATAAAAAACTGGCGACCCAGGTGCAGAACCCCTCGGAAAGACCGTAGGATGGTAACTTCGAAAGAAGTGCCCTGTGCCAGACCCGATCGAAAGCCTTAGCAATATCTAAGCTGACAGCTAAAGCTTCCCCTCTACTCTCGACTGCGTCAGCCCAACGATGAGTGAGGTAAACCAGAAGATCACCAGCCGATCTGCCACGACGGAAACCGTATTGGCGGTCACTGATCAGTTGGTGATCCTCTAAGTAACCTAGGAGCTGGTCGTTGACTATTCGCTCCATCACCTTGCAGAGTAGAGAAGTGATTGCTATAGGCCTATAGTTGGATGGGTCTGTACGGTCACCCTTTTTGGCAATAGGGTGTACGAGAGCAACCTTCCACGAAGACGGCACGCATCCTTTGGAGTAGGAGAGCCGGAAAAGGCGCGTTAACACCGGAGTCAGCTCAGGAGCACATGACTTGAGGACAATAGCCGGGATGCAATCTGGCCCACTCGACTTTCGCACATCAAGGGAGGAGAGTTCTTTCCGTACCGCTCTCTGCGAGAAACGTACATTTGGCATGGAACTCTCACATCCGTGAATTATCGGAGGTGTCGCGTCCCTATCGTCGAGAGTCGAGTTAGAGGCAAAGAGAGTACCTAAAAGTTCGGCTTTCTCTTTGGCACTGTGGGCCAGAGAGTCATCCGACTTACGTAACGCTGGTAAGGAGGTCTGGCAGAAATTACCTTCAGCAGCTTTAGCAAGAGACCAGAAAACACGACTTCCTGAGGGAAATGTTGCTAGCTGGTCGCCAATTCTGCTGATGTGCTCAGACCTTGCCTTAGCAATTGTCCTCTTATTAGATCTGGAGGCAGCATTTAGTTTCTTCTTCAACTCGGCGGTATTCGGATCTTTACGCGTAAGTGCTTCGGTCCAGGTTTTATAAGCAGCGTTTTTCTGACCGGATGAGTCAGCGCAAGACTTATTAAACCATGGACGGCTCCGACCACCAACGCGCAAAACAGATTTAGGAATGTAGCATTCCATACCCTGAAGCACGACATCAGTGATGGAGTCTGCACACACGTTTGGATCTTCCGAGGAGAAACAAACCTGCCTCCAAGGGTAGGACGAGAAAAATTCTCTCAATCCATCCCAATCCGCTGACTGGTAGTGCCACACCGTACGACTCCCGAGAGGAATATTACGGTGGTTGCGTACGATCACTACCTTAGATCGTACCAGGCAGTGATCAGAAGAACCTAGAGGAGCTTCTACTGATACCTGGTAGTGATCTGGGTGAGAAGTCAGCATCAGATCCAATAAAGAAGGTGTATGGTTCTCGACATCTGGTATTCTGGTTGGTGTGTTAACCAACTGCGAGAGACCATACGCCAAAGCAAAATCGAAAGCAGTACGGCCGGCGTGATCCGTAGCTTTGGAACCCAACCACTCGATATGGTGAGCGTTGAAATCTCCAAGTACCACTAGTTCCGCCGAAGGGTACTGCTCACCGACCTTATCAGCTCCTCTAGCAAAGATAGGTGGTCTCCATATCACCGCTATGTGACCTATAGAGGCAAGCGTAAACCAAAGTTTTGCCACAGAAATCCACGTGAACCCACAATATGAATAGGTCTTTGTCGTCGAAACCATTAAGACGCCGACAGCAAACATCTTCCCGGATGAAAAGACAGACCCCAGCACGACGAATGAACGTGTGCTCGAGCGTGGAACCTGGATATAACAGGTACGAAGTATCCGCCGTGTTTACTATTTGCGTCTCCGTTAAAAAGAGAAGGGCCGGCTTAACCGTTTCAAGGTGGTGATGGACGGCATCTAGGTTGGAGTGGAGGCCCCGAATGTTGCAGAAGTCCACAGATAAAGTGGAATTTAAAGCCGCTGTAGAACATCTCTTTTTATTTATATTCGGCATTGGGTGAAAAATAAGAGTTCGGTGGTGTGTCCTGTACCAATCCCAAAGATAGGGCAAAATAACAGACTTGAAGCTGCAACAGCAACAACAAACAGTGACGTGAGTGGCTGGCGCGGGGGACGGAAGGGCCCCCGGTCCCCCCTGGAACCAACTGACGGGATCCACTCCGGTCTCCTACTCCGGCACGTCAGTTGATTCTCAGGATTATGCGCCGGTTGGCGGGACAGCCTCCCCGGGCTGAGATTAAATGCAATCCCGGGGTTCGGGTCCCCTACTAACCCGCGGGCGGCCAGCGGTCCGCCGTTTCACCGGGTCTCCCTGGACCCCGCGCCAACCCTTCACGACTGTCCAGTAGTTAACTGTTGCTTCACTCACAGTACGGCCCTAAAAGTTAGGACAAGTACAGGTCACACAGGACTGGTACTCCCGCAATAGTACCGGAACACGTCCAAGCTGGGGCATGGACATTTGGCGTTACACTTTAACGGGAGGGTGGTAGTTATCCAGACGGACCCTAAGGCCCTACCACCACGGTGGTTCTTCGAGTGGAGTTGCAGCCCTCTGGGCTGGCAGGGGATGCGACGAGCACGCCTCCACGCTTATCCCCTACAATATTACAAGTATTTTAACCATATCCTTCGAACTTCCTGAAAATCCCGGAGAGCTTGTTATCAATGAAAACTGAAGCGTTTACTTTACCAACTTAGTCTTGTTATCCTCGATTTGAATTTAATAAAAATCAGCTCTATTCTCAGTGCCTCGGCCCACTCGAGTGCATTCAATTGAAATACACGTAGGAAATAATTTTATTTCCTCAGAACTGTTAACAAGCTCTGTCTGCTTTTATTTGGGAATAAAACAGTTATCTACTGTTGTATTGATTGTACATTTGAAATCGAACTGTCTGTCCAATTAAGCCATATCCAGCTAAAGTTAGTTTTGTTCACGCCTCTTTTAGTTTTTGTACAATTCTCATGTGGTATTTATTGGGCGAATCTTTATTTTTTTTGCCACTGTGTTGGTCGTTTGCCTCAAACCCAGAGGTTAAAATCACGCAAATATGCACTATTTGCACTGTTTGCACGCAAAAGTTTGGTTCATAATGTGTTAAATTTACACCACGAGTGTGTTATGTGTGTTAAACTTACACCAAAAAAAGGTAGAGCAGCAATCTTTCTGTCAAAATTTGACAGATAGATGAATGTATTTTTGTTGCTGTGGTTTGAATTTTATTCGTAAAATCTTGTAAACATACATGACGTTGGTGTTTCGTCTTCCAGACCAGACATATTTCTATACTCAAAAAATCTAAAACGCATAGTACTTATAGAACCGACCACACAATAAAAACAAACATTATATATTATGACCTAACAAAAGAATTAATCAAAAACGGTTATGTGGGTAATTTATATGCTGTAGAAATTGGAGCAAGGGGTATACCAGCAAAATCCCTATATATATAAACGGTTAAACGGTATAAGGTTACGGTTGTTCTTAAACAACCGTAACTTCCATCCTAGAACGTGCATCTAAGGCGGCATTAGTAGGATCTTACCAAATTTGGTTAGGTAGAAGAAGAGGCTCGAGCGGTAAAGGGGAACATTGATATATCGTAAAGAGGCCTCTTAACCCTGCTCCTGGGTTGCAAGTCCCTGGCCCCTCTAGCCTCTTCCTCTGCAACGCTATGGACCCGGCACCCGCACGGTGAATCCATGGAATGCTAAGGAATTCGTCTCTCTGCCTTGAAATGTAATACTAGTGATGTCGATATTTGATGTGAAAGTTATTTTGGGTTAATTGCGAAAAAGCAAATCGACAGTTCAAAGATATTATAAGTGCGGCTACTAATTGGTTCAAATTGTTTGCGTGCAAACAATGGTGCATATTCCCGTATTTTAATTATGAACCAAAAATTTGCATCGTATTATATATAGACAACACTGTTTACATTATTTAAACCAAAGTGAAAATCTTTTCCTTCATCTTTTTGCTATAGTTACCATAGAGAAATTGTTTGTGGATAATATAAATTTATGATTGTGTACACTTGCTCTTCACAGAAGTTCACAAGCATGATTCAACCAGGTTGTTACAACTCTAGGAGACTAAGGGCCTGTTTCAGAATGTTCGAGTAAGTTCCGGTTATACTACCCAGAACATAATATACTAAACAAAACACTATCTTTGCGTTTCACAGTAATCGATTTAGCCTATCCATCGGTTAAAGCTTGAAACGCGCTGCATGTCAACTGTCATTTTTATCATTCAGTTACTTTATGTGTTGCATAGCAACTCGAAACTTTATTAGGACATTCTGAAACGGGCCCTTAGTAGTATATTTAAATAAATATTTTTAATGTGTTGTTATTTTATTTTATAAATTATATTTATTAAGGGATTAATTCAAAATATGTTTAATAGAAGCTTTTATGAGACACTGTTGGCATACCTAAAATAATGAAATTCAAAAATGTGTATAAGATTTTTGTGGTAGTTCAAACTGAATTTTGCTATATGTTTACAACACATGTGAATACACTCCCTTTTTTGGGTAAGTACAGAAAGAAAGCCGCAACTTAGCTTGATATAATATCTTATACATTCTACCCCTGCCTACTCCTTTGTGGTACAAAAATATTCCATTGGTGCTATAATCCCCAATTTGATGGTCAAGAATGAACTTTTTGATATTAAACCGGTTTAAAATAATTAAATTACGTGTCACAGTAAGTTAGTACGTTAGTGTTAACTTGGCAGGTTTTATGTAGTAGAAGTAGTATGTAAATTAGTGTACTCGTCATACTCGGGTTTGACTCACACCTTACAAGTCAATTTACTACATTAAATTTGAACAAAAAATTGCACTTTAAAGTTTAATATTTCGTAAATGGAGCATTAAATCGAAAAACATTATTAGCAACCCCTAATTTAAAAGACTTATTCAACTATACCAAACACGAAGAGATAGACGACGAAAAAAAATTTCATTCCAACATCACATGTAGGGGAGGTACACTAAAAAAAATATTTTTCAAAATTTTATTTTACCACTTTGTCGGCGTAATTGATTTACATATCCATATGAAAAAACAGCTTCCTAGTACTAACAGTCACTTAGCAAAACCTCGGACAGACGGACAGACAGATGGACATGACGAAACTATAAGGGTTCCTTGTCAGGACTACGGAACCCTAAAAAGATGTATTATGCAGTAATAAAAACTTTTTTCATATCATTTAATTTAAAACCCTCAACGTTGAAAGTGCAAGTCACACTTAGCTGGGTTTTATTTATAGGAAGGCCATAAAGTACTCATATTATATTTATAATGTATTACTACCTTATAATGTTTTATACCACACTCCAATGACACACGTGTAGTTTTGTTAGTCAATTTAACGTGCAAAGTTAGTATTTTTAAACGAAAACTAACTCTAAAGTACCCATCAAAATGTTTGTGTCTCTATTCAGCAGAGAAACTTTGTTTTTAATCTCGCTCGTGTTTTATTCACAAACTAACGCAGTCCTGAAATTCACATAATTAAATAATAGTTCAGAGGTAAATTTATTTTTAATATTTTTTATTACGTTCCTATGAAATCTAATGCTGAATTAGGGTTCAGATTGCGTATAATTGACAATAAATCAACATTATAACATTCTGTTTTTGAGGTTTTTTTGGATAGTTCTAATGAACTATCTAATATCCAAAAAACCTAAAAGTGAGGTATTTTAATTTTTTACTTTAAAACCAGAAATGCTCGCTTTCGTGAATTTTGTTATTTTGTCCCTATTGTGTAGTTTAAAAGATGCGCTCGAAAAGCTTCATAATATAATTATACACAAACATGTGTTATTTTATCTAAAATACCCACTAGCTACATACGCTTTAAGATATTTTATAATGATATGTATAGACAGTCTTAAGCATACTTTTCTGGTTTCAACTTCTTACAGTTTAAGTTTACTTTTGATAATGAATAGATTGAGGCGTTATTTGCAGAAATCCATATTTTATTATAACAAATCGTGTCTCTAGATCGTGAGCTCGTAAAGTCAAGATCTCTTGAGGATGCTTCGTGCAGAAACGAAACGCGTCGCAAATTCTTCCGGTTTGGCTGCGTAGTGTTTGTGACGTCACGTCGGTTTAACAGGCAAATAAGGCGGAATTGTCACTAGATATATTTTTATATTTTTTTAGTGTTTTATTAAATTCTTAATTTAATGTTTTCTTAAAATATTTTTAAAATATGTGTTATTATTATTTACTTTGAAGGTTAAGACTGAAACACGAAGTATACATACTCTAACCTATCTAAGAACGCGTGACACAAGACGACACTTTTCTTTAACAAGAAATTAACTGTGTGTTCCGGCAGCAGTCCTTGAGAGCCAGTGAAATTACAGGCACATGAGACTTAACAACTATGTCTCAAGGTGACGGGCGCAGTGCAACTCGTGACGAAATGCATCTGTTATAGGCAGATGCCACGAGCTCGGTCCGTCACAATAACATAAAAAAAATATATATATATTCACACATACAAAACTTTACTATTTCAAATGAGTTCAGTTCAGTCACGGCACTCAAGCATTTATGTGGCAAACAAAGCAATGCACCTACATCAACATTAGACCGGAAGGGAGAAGACGGTCGGTAGTTCCGGGGCAAATTGCAATTACCTTTATTGCGGTAATTTTGAGCTTCGCCGCGCCCACCTCCCCTCGCCACCGCGGCTATGATCTACAAATTGTTGCCATTTACAATTTAAAATACACTGTTTATTACTGCGAAGCTACGGACTAATGTTCTAATGTACTTATTTTTGAAAATGTACCGTAATAACTGACACTGAATTAAATGATGTACATAGCAAAGGTTTTGTCTGTATATAAATTAAAATATTGATAAAAGAGTTGACACAAACTGGAGACACTATAAATTACAGGGAATATAAATTTTTAGGAGGATTTCATACACCTGTTCATAGGAAAGCATTTGAGTTTCCTGTCAGGAAATTTTTCAATTTTTTTTTTTTTTTCTCTCTGTTTATCTATTTTCCATAAATATATTAGACTTACGGAACTCTTATTCACGCCAGTTTGACCCAAATTAGCCGGTTTCATTATTGAATAAAAGAAAAAAAGATCTCGTTCCATCAAGCTAACCTTTTATTAGTTCCTGATTAATATATGTGTAGTGAAGGATGAACCTATATCTTAATAATGCACCCACAAGTTCCTAAGATAAACCACTTTGGATTTAATTAACTATTCACTTTCATTCAAGTTTGTTGAGGATATAATTGATCATATTTCAGTTAAAGTTAGATAAAAATATTTTTTATCATTGAGGAGTTTCAAAACTCAATTTTGAAACAGTTACTCTTTTGTTTTCTTTACCTAAAAATCAAGCAGTTGTTGAAGCAATAATTTAACTTATAAATTTCCGTTCATAAGTTAAATTATTTCTGAGTTTAAATAGTGATTATCCGAAGAGGAGTTTACCTCCAAAGACCTTCAACCAGGGAATGACACCCTTAACTCTTGCGATCGATCGCCACTACCTTAAAGACCGCCCTTTCTGCCCCATAGAGCTACATCAAACGCGAACCTGCTACAAAACCAAAAAGCGGCCCTAAGTTACCAAACCAACGCGTCAGCAATTTTTTCAGACCTTTGAATGGCTCATCCTCGTCCAAAAAAATAAAGCTTAATAGGTATACAAAATATTTGCCTCCATCCGCGTCATCGATATAGTAAAATTGGTTATACCATGCTACTTAAACAACTCTCCAGTAAGTCAGCTAAAAATTATATCAAGTCCTAATCTGGAAATAATCTCCGGAATCAACATACACACATATCAAAAAATTCCACTCTGTGACAGCCGGATCGTTTACTGCTGAACACAGCCTCCCCTATTAAGGGGGTATTTGCCATAATCCCCATGCTTGGCAGCGTTTTTAAGATTGCATTGTAAGTTGGCAGTTCTTTAGAAGGCGCTGCTGCCCATCTTCCAGTATTTTTCCGTTAGTCGCCTCTTACGACATCCACGCCACGGGATGATATGGGGAGGTGCAATTCTAGCTCAACACCCCACGGGGAATTCCATTCAGCTGCTTTCAAAGTGACTGCCAACAAACACACACACACACACGTACGATAACTTTAAAATAATATTATTATGTGTAATAAATACGAAAAAACAAACACATAGACAGCAACTTTATCTGCAAAGCTTGAGGATCACACTACTTGTATTGACACAAATACTGTGTTCTACAAATGGCCTCCCAGATTATGGCAATAACATATTTCACATTCAATATATTCATTTAATCCAACTTTAAACTACACCGACTCCTAAGTGGTTCAAATAGAGAACATGTAAGCTAGAACTATATAAATTTAGCACTAAGCTTACAAATATCAGATTATGTTAAAGGTTCGGAGCTGCGCACAGAACAAGTATTTGTTATAATTAAATCCTACGAACCCATGAAATTGTATGTTTTACGCCTGCGGAGTAATGGGTAAAGTTTCATTGCGCTCTTTTATCTAATTTATTTTTATTGTATGAGCCAGTTTCTGCGAGGTTTTATTACTTTGGTAGTGTTACAAGGGAAACGAAGCATGTAATTTTTTTATTGACGTCAAACGTTTTAAAAATGTTACATGTGTAGGTACATATGTAACATAGCGACTACCCTTAAGTAGAAAATCTGTCGCCAAGCACCTAACGGTGTGTTCCGTGCTCTCAAGACTTTTTTTATGTTTTCTTTTTTCTTTAACAAGAAATTAACTGTGTGTTCCGGCAGCAGTCCTTGAGAGCCAGTGAAATTACAGGCACATGAGACTTAACAACGTCACAAGGTGACGGGCGCAGTGCAATTCGTGACTTATGACGAAATGCATCTGTTATAGGCAGAGGATACCGCTTAACATCAGGTGGGCCTCGAGCTTCTTCCGTCACAATAACATTAAAAAAAAAAAGAATTTACTAGCCTTATGACGGCATAAGGTACATCAAAATAAAGTAGAAGTTAGGTATTGAAGCAGTTATGTAGTTTTTTGGTTGAATTAGCTTTTCAGTTAATTTGTAACGATGCTTATTTTACTTTAAAATAGTGTAATTACACAATATATAGAAAACATTTCTTTAAATTATATAAACTTTTAATTTAAATGGTGTAAATACACTATTAGAAGTAAAATAAAAGTGACGTCATCATAAATATTATTAGATCAAAAATCAGAAGTTTTAATATTAGGTAATAATATTATCTTAATTAAACAAATTTAATGTATTTATTTACTTAACGTCTATTTTATTTTAATTTTGTGGCAGGTCTGATTTGAATCATACTGCAAACTTTCACTCCATGGTGCATTGATTTTCATTGCCATTCCTGGCTAGCTACTACGCTCAATAAGAAATTTTATTTCCAAGCACTTAACGGCGTGTCCTGGTCTATTGTAAAAATATTGTTCTGAAGCAATGTTGGCCGAGCGGTTATAGCTATGGACTGCCGTGCCGCAGCTCCATGGTTCGATCCCACCGCTAGCTTGAGCTTCGCCGCATGGTGGAAGGGCATTTTGCGAATGCTAGCCTGGCTAGCCACCACTCTCAAGTAGAAAATCTGTAGTCAGCACCAACAGTGTGTTCCGGCAGCAGTCCTTGAGAGCCAGTAAAATTACAGGCTTATGAGACACGACGACTCTATGGCGCAGTGCAATTCGTCATTGTGATTAAAAATATCTGTTATAGGCAGAGGTTACTCTGCTTAACATCAGATAGAACTCATGCTTGTTCTGTCACAATCACATCAAAAAAGGACTAGCATGCCTACATTTTCAGTCACATCAACACCCATGAGTAGTGACTCAAAAGGCAACAAAAAATAATAAAACTATTTCAGTGTTATTAATAAAAATCGCCTAATCCGAATGTAATCTAAACTTAGACATGGATTTGTTAATCCGATATTAACGTCGGATTAATTTCATAATTACGTTGTTATTAATAAATAAGCATTAGCCTCGGACTAACTAAACATTCTTTAAATCGGGATTAAGACGTGCGATATGGCAATTCTCCTATTTTAAAAGTAAAAAGAATGAGTGAGCGAATGAACTCAATGCGTCATGTCGACATTTATGACAGTACCAGCAGAGAGTTGAAATACTAGAGTAGTTATATCCGAACACCACTGCTCTAAAAGCTTACTAGAATTTACCAATCTACATACCTACGCACACGTATGTATATGCAGTTTGTAATGACAAGGAAAGAAAGTTCAAATATTATGCGCCATATCTGTTGTAAGAAAGAGATAAATAAGTAATTCGTGTAACTACCGAACCGCCACGAGACGTTCTGATCACCACTACACTGCGATCTCTTTTACTCTCTCACACCAAACGATACACATATCTCGCTCATACATTTCATTGAGATTATAGTTCCTAAGATAAAACAAAATAGCTATATTTTCTATTTCATCAATATAAGCATTAATTACGCGTGAAATGAAACCGTTTTCTTATCTCTCACAGTGCTTGTATAATTGGTGCAGAGTCTAAAGGCACAAGGAAGGCATATTGTCCACAGATTATTCCTAAAAAAACACGATTAGTGGCGATGTATTCACCGGACGCTCGGAAGTGCAAGACTGGTAGTGACTCTGGTAATTACCCTGAATTCGTCTAGTACATATGGAGGGCACACAACTCATCTACAGGTAAAAACATCTTAGAGTACCAGACTATATTCTTGTTGGAAATTTATCAAATGTCTCAATGTCCATAACTACATGATAATATAATAAATATTTTAAATAAAATGGCTAATAAACGAATGCGTTCAAGCAACTGGGATGAAGAAAAAAAGGTAAGATGTATATTACGTACATACAGTTTTACATATACCCGTTTTAGTCGTGTGAATGTAGAGCTTCTAAGTCGTGCTGCAATAGCGCGGCAGCAGGGTGACATGCAGACGCTACAAGCTAGTGGTGGCGAATTTGTCGGCGCTAGACTAGTTTTGCGAGCACATTTGAAGGGACAAATTATATTATTTACAAATAACCTAACCTACGCAATAAGCAATTGTTTTCTTTCTTTCTTTCATGTGTGATACCGAAAAATGCATATAACTAGTTGAAACACAGAACATAAAAAACAACAGTAGAAATCGCATACCGCTTTATTAGTATCGGAACCAGCGTACCCAAACTCACACTTAAACAGGTGAATTGTATTTCACAGAACATAAAAACTTGGCTTCTCACATGGTTCAGCCTCAGGCATTAATCCAGCTGGTTTCGAGTGATTTGCTTATCAACCAAAAAAATATATTAATATGTATTACATATATCAGTAATGATTGATTTAAAACATTCATTTACAGGATCATGAGGACTATTTGAAAAAAATACTGGAAATTCCAAGGAATTGAAAGAAAAAGAACATGCCAAAAGAATGGAGATGGCAGAAGAAAAACATTCTCTAGAAATAGAAATATGCGAAATCTAAAAAATATTATAGTACCTACCTATTAGTCTAAATTAAATTAAAGAACTTATAATTATAAAATGTTGAGTATTGTCTATTGCCCTTCTATTGTCTCACTGTAACAGCCGGATCGTCCACTGCTGAACACAGCCTCAAAATTTTAGCAATAAGTTAGTAATATGTGCTAATGACTATACTCACAATTTAAGAGGTCGACTCATGCGACCTAGATTTCGAGGATATCTGATCCTCTTCATCATGTGGATCGGATATCCTCGAAACCAAGATTGCATAAGGTGACTAAATAAAATTACAAATTAAATTGTTATTCTCTATCAATGCTTGTTTGGGTTACTAACTTAGTAGGGTGAAGGTGGAAATGAAACTAAATTATATATAAAAAATATTTTATGTTCTATTAATTTAAAAATGTTCATTAATACACGCTGCTCTGGATGCATTCCCTCTCATAAAGTTACTTGTTGAGTGAATTTCTGAAGAAATAAATGTTCCGTCATCTACTATTACTTCATCTTCTTCATCAGTAAGTCTTGCTTATTCATTGCAATATTATGCAGTATTGCCAATGCAGCAATGTACAACTTGGTATTTTCTAACTTTGTTGTAGATCCACGCAATAAGCAACGAAACCATTGTTGTGGAACAATCCACACCAAAGCATCGTTCAGCTGTGTTACGAGTCCTTATGTGTGCGCAGTTATAAGATTCTTCTTTTTATGTGCATGGATTCAAGAGAGGAGTGAACAAGTATGAAGTACAAGCATAACCTGAATCTCCTAATAGACTCTCCCTGCTCAAATCTCTGTTTCAAGTTTTCTTCTTCCAGTGGATTGTAACGCGTTTTATAAAATTTTACTCTTCTTACTATTCGAGCGTTATTTTCAACCTCCTCAGCCTCCTCTATCAACATGATATCATCCATACATATAGTAATTTCATTCCATTTTTCACATTGTAAAATATAATCCGCGAAATAATTCCGCAAAATATCACAAAACAGCGCGTAAACAAACAATATGTCTGCCGGCTGGCACAAATCATAGAGAAAACCACAGAAAAGAGGAAGTATTTTATATCTCTATATAACTATGGTACAAATGTCAAGTTAAGACATCGCTAAACTAGGTACCTCGCAGGTTTAATTTTAAGTCCTAATTTAGAATTGGATAAGCTTAAAACATCTTTAATCTGCGTTTATTAATAATGAAATCGGTTACTACTGTCCTAATCGTCGGACTATATTTAAACCTGCTATAATCTACGTTTATTAATAAGGGTGTTTATGTCTAGATTAGAATCTATCTATTTAATTGAATGACATAAAAATAGTAGTTTTTTATGGAATAAACGTATAATTCATAGCAGTTTTTGTTGATATAACTCACCTCTCAAAAATACATATTCTTAATCAATAAATATATATTTTGCTTATAATGTTGTCTTAGGTTTTCGCGAATATTACAAATATTAATTAAACAACTATAAACGGTTTAAATCGCATATATTTATCATTATTTTTGTCCCAACTATATTAATCTTATTAAATGTATTTATTTTAATTAATATTATAAAAACTTACGCTCATATTTATATATTATATATGAAAACATTTGATAGGTAGATGCCGAAACATTGTCGATAGCGATATCGACTCATAGTAAGTTGTTTCACGCTTAAACACCCGTGTTTTTATATATATAATATATTTCAATTCAATTTATACGTGACAGTATTAGTCATCTACCATGCAACTATTTCAATGCCATTACGTCAATTCCACCGCGCGCTGTGCCAGAAACTGGGCTAAGTCGATAGTCAGTATATCCGGTCTAGTTCACTAAAATAGCAAAGTAGACGGATATTTAATAGTAGCCGGATGTCCATTCCAACCCTTTAGAGCTATTTAATTTTTTAAATTGAAAATTCCAGACATTTTCTCCCGTCTAGCCTCTTAAGCGTGTGAAAACAATGGTTCAGATGCTGTATAAATGATGTTGGTGTTGGGACAGTACTGTATTTTACGAGACTAAAATATCGAGTTGAAGGATGCCTTATTTTCCGTATTTTTATCGCCTTTGACCACTATCTTAAAAAACATACCTGCTATTAAATAAATTAATCATCGCGCAAGGATATCCCTAAACGAGGCGTTTATATTCCCACTTTTCACTGATATGTATGTTTCGTCTCATGCAATAGGGGTCGAACTTTTTGCCATCTCTTACCAGTCATAGGTCCATACTCGGGACTCTAATGTAAACGTAATATATGTCCGACCCGGGCATCGACACTAGGACCTTAACAATTAACCCAGTTCATAAGATTTGAATAAAAAATATTAGAAATATATTTAGCTCTAAACTATTGTTTAATTATGTGAATTTCATGACTGTGAAACACGAGTGAAATTAAAAACAAAGTATCTCTGCTGAATAGAGACACAAACATATTAATAGGTACTTCAAAGTTGGTTTTCGTTTAATAATACTAACTTTGCACGTTGAATTGTTTAACAAAACTACGCGTGTGTCATTGGAGTGTGGTATAAAACATTATAAGGTAGTAATCAGTACTAATATTATAAATGAGAAAGTAACTCTATCTGTCTGTTACGCTTTCACGCCAAAACTACTGGACCGATTTGAATGAAATTTGGTATGGAAATAGTTTGAGACCCGGAAAAAAACAGGATAGTTTTTATCCAACTGCGCAAAAAGAGGTTAATGTTTTTGCGCGATAACCGACATACGCGCGGGCGGAGCCGCGCCCGGAAAGCTAGTACATTATAAACATAATATTACTATTTTCCTAACCTTATGCCTACCCCTCCTATAAATAAACCAAGCCAAGTGTGCTTTGTACTTGCATCGTTAGGGTTTTATACCATTACACACACCAAATTCGTAATTATTTCATACAATTCGGAGTTCGGACCCTTAACAGAAATTGAACACGCCTTAGGGTTTTTCATCATCACCAACCTTAAACAACCAAAGTGACGCTACGCTACCCGACTCAAGCTAGTCACCTTTTACCGCCATCGTATATCTATTATTAAGTGATGCTTGCTGTGTTTAAGGCTAAACTAGCTCTAAACAGCATTGAGCTGATTGAGAACTGCTCCTCAAGCACAGCTGCTGAAAATTATAGTTAGGTGCTTGGCAACGGATCATATCCTCGGCTGGCTACATAGTAGTCATACTCATAGTTTCAAGACATGAAAAATTATATACGAAGAATTTAAAGTTGAAATCAATCGTCTAGAAAATCGTAACGATACGATCGGTCCTTTCGATCGAGTGGTCGTTGACATTGAGAGGTATCATTGAATGGCTAGCTTTGCATGTAATCACATAGACTTTTAACAATTTAAGTGTTAATATTTTTAGAGAACCTCTATATTATAGAATTAATCCATGAGTATCATATATAATGATTACAATTCAATTTCATTCATAAATGCCCAAATTCGGGTACTTATGATGCTTACGGGTTACATCAGCTACGCTACTAATAATATAAGAAAAATTAAATATCGAAAATGTAGTGATTTATGAGAAAATTAATATTCATATATATGTATGAAAAAAAATATGAGATTTCATCTAAGACAAATGTGAATGAATCCACAAGAAAACAGTAACATTCTAAATAAGAAAAAGATTTGTTGTTCGGCATTCAGTTTTATTCAGCCTTTAACGGAATGATGAAGAACAGCTAAAATCAAAGTAATATTCAAATACGAAATCCAACATGGGACTAACACAACAGAAAGTGCTCTTAAAACACCGTATATTACTTTTTGACTGTGTAGTTCAGTGTAGTCTTCAAGCCGTAGTAGCAACTACGGCTAATGAAATATGTTTTGAAACCACTACGGTAAAAACGGTAAAAAAAGTTAAAAACGATCAACTTAAAGATGATTGTGGAATCTAATCCGTATCACACTAGCAAAGAAATAGCTGCATGGTTTGCCGATTTTGTCCAATTTGTAGCAAATGGTTATATTAAAAATCTTGAAAAGTAGTTGCCACATGATTTGGCTGATATGCAGAGAGCAGCGTGGGTTGACGATTGTTCTACCTTATTAAACTGGTACAGAAATAATGGGAAAAGTAGGAGTCCATCGTCTCTCCAGATCCACTACTTGTCATGTCAGAATTTAGTCCAAAATTGGGTTGAAATTAGACCCAGACCGCACGAATAACGAACCGCACTTAGAGATATTCTATATTAAAAAGGCTTAACTTTAGCTTAACACTAATCGATTTCGGGGTTTATTTTTTGTACAGAAAGATCTTGTTATATAAAATGTCTTCATGTCACAAGTTACGCTAATTAGTTATTTGTGAGAAATACATTTATAAAGTATTTTTGTAATATTTTTTTTTATATTCTAGGACGAATTCATATGTATATAGGCGGCAACGATCGAAGCGAAGAGAAGGACCATTTAGTTATTGGTGATCACTGCAGACAATATTATGTGTGTCGACGGATATCAGAATTTATAAAGAAAAAAAAACAACCTACCAGAATCTATAGCGATTCGTTAGATTAGTCCGACCAAGAAAATACAAAGATCCACTCCACTTTCCAAATTTATTGGCGTTAATCCCAAGTCCTATATATCAAAATTTTAAAAAGTTATGTTGGTATTATAAAAATCAACCTTGATTAAAACGTCAGTAGTAAACATCATGTTATTTTTATAATATAAAAATGTATTTTATAACATAAATCCTGTCAAATAGTTTTATCTATTTGTTATTAGATTTGATAGTACCTACCTAGTTAAGCCGAACGCAAGGATGCCTTTTCCTGCGCATAATATATTACCAAAACACAACGTATTAAGGATTATATCGGTCCTTTGCTAGTAATGTTTAACGTAACGTCGGTATTATGCCTTCACGGCTTTTCCAATTTCCTTATATGATATTAGTTTTGATAGGTACTAACAAATATTTGTATGGGCTATAATATCTTTTATTCTAGCAATGTGAAGTGATAAAAATAGTTAATGGTGCCTAGATGTTTTATAGAACTCTAGGACTTATTCGCCATTAACTTTGTCTTGTTAGGTAAAACTCATTGCAAATATTCCCAAACTAAATAATAAAGTTTTGCCGTTATCCTTCGAACAACACGAAATCTAAGAAAAGTAATGATATTGCTTTCGTAAGTAGCAATCGTCTGGAAATGGAGTTAGGAAGTTGTTAAAAGCCGATTGTCGTATCCGTGAAATTATACGACAAATTTAGAAAAAAAGGACAATACCTACTCCTTATTGGGAGTATAATTATCTTTTATTATTCATTTCTACGACAGCTTTACAATGTTATAAACAAAGAAAACAACTTAAAAAAATACATTTCACCTACTGCACAAAACAAAAGTACGTAAGTTATAGTAAGTAGTTATGTAATTTTAAAAGGCCATATTTTAAAGGATTTTTCAACAATTGAGAACATATGTTGTGCTAAAGAAGTTAGTTTATAATATACCTTAGTTATTGTATACTTTTGCAAATTGTCTATTTCATAGGCCTTAATAAACACTGAGTTACTGACTCACCACACGATTCGGCGCGGACCACCTCGCGCTGCGTTTTGGATAAAAAATTTCATGAGGGTAGATATTACGCCATATTATATTATCTTTATTTTGTTCTGTATATTAGGCATGATTCAGAGATTGATGTGTTTTAGAATGGTATCGATGAGATATATGCAGTCTGGGGATGTCTACTAATCGATAAGTAGACACTTATCGAGTAGGGAGTTAGAATTTGAATTGTGTTTTGTTTTTTTTTTGTATATGGATAACGTATTGAGTAGGTATATTACTAAGTCACAATTTCATTTCGTATTCACTGTGTAATCCGGTATGTATAGTTTACTTTGTTTTAAATGTGTTTATCTGTAAGTGAATATTTTTATTCTTAAGAAAAACAAATTCTTCAACCACAAAAGTAATTACCGCATCAAAATCAGGTCATTATTACACATTGCAACTAGGTAGGTACTCGTACTTACCACATGTAAAAAATCTTATTTCCCTCTCCGTGATGAAAAGTAAAAGTTTTGGAAATATTATGATTAAAAACTTCTGTATTTTGCATTGTGACGTCTATCAAAAGAGACTGTTCAAAAGAAATTTACTTACTCCACAGTTTCCTTTTTAAATGCAATGCCCTTTCAGAGACCGGTAGCAGCGATGTTATAACTTTACATTTCGTCTTAAAAGGCCAACAAAAAGTTCATAAAAATTCAGTTGGAGAGAGCGCTGTCCTTTTTGGTCGTCTTGCGACCGGCCGAAGGAAAAGAGCTTGGCTGAAACTTGTTTGGGGAAGTCGATTTAAGTTACGGAAAATTACTACTTACCTACAATTACATTCTACATTGAAGTTGTAACCTAATGGGATAGTACACAATGTAGTCTTTTTATGCGACAACAAGATTCTAAAAAAAATCAGTATACGAATCTATTGCATTTAAATAAAACTATCTCCATAATTTTCTTGTGTTTCATTATAAAATCGTGGACAGAAAACCAAAGTAAACCAAAGTACATTGTGTAAAACAAACTATTTAATTTTACCACAATGCGAACAAATAAAAAATATATGGTCAGTTTTAATATGATAATGGTTTCTCTTAGATTAATTAATATTATCGTAGACGACAGAAATAGTTTAAGACGCGTTGTCAGAACAAACGCCCGGCTTGAATGTACCATCGCGTAGTCTGGGCTTCATCAACCACTCTGCTTCCGCTGGTTTAGTTAATTCTACATCGGGGTTGCTAAGAAAGTAATTGAAAATCGAACTGTTTCATTTATATTATTAGAAAAGGAAACAATGTTTCATATATATACAAAACAGTAGAATTTAAAACTCGTCACTTTCAATCGTGCTTAATTATGTGCCTACAACCAAAATATTTATAGAGAGACATGCTGATTTTATTTATTTATAGCTGATAGGCTAGCCTTTGACCTTTATATCACCTGATGGTAAGTGATGATGTGGTCGAAGATATTGTGCAGACTCACTCAGAATTACTGGCTCTCAAGGACAGCTGCCAGAAGTGTGGTAGCTAGCTAGGCGGGCAGACGCATAATTCCACCTAGCGCAATGTTATTTTTGCAGATGATCCATACCATAAACGCATGTATACATAAACTTAACGTACCTAAAATATTTTTTTTGCTTAGAGATTAAAAAAAAAATCTAATGGCAGTTTGCATCTAAATGGTACAGACTCGAGCCCATGTGACGATCATTATTTTCACTTAACAAATACTCGCATAAAAAGCATCCTTAAGCATGAACTGCGCAAATTATTCGATTCATTTCAAAGGAATCCTACTAAAAGGAACTCGAGACTAACTCAAAGCTTTTATATCTCGTTCTGTAGCGCCTTATTGTCTCGCGCGGTATATGTATTAAAGCTTGCTTTCTCTTGCGTAAATAAAATCTATCGGAGAGAGAAGTGGTCGGGAGCAAGTGCAAGGGAACCAATGCAAGCAGTTACAGTGAACATGCTTCGAAAAGTAGATGATTCTCGAATGAGCTTTTGTATCTTCAGGCAATTTGGCAGGTTAACTGCGCGTTTGCTTACAGTTCAAGGCATACATTTGATTAAACATGTGAGATGTTTATCAGGTTTATTACCAATAAAATACGCCTATATTGGATACAAAATATATTGTCACCACAATTTTTACTCTCTTCAAACTCTAATAAAAAAACAGGTTCTGGCTGTCGCTTCAACTGCGTGGGATTTGATAAAACTTCGACATCGGTAATTAATTGAAACAAAATAAATTAATTCTTAATCGGGATAAAACGTAGAAAACACGGTACTTTTTATCCTGCGAGCTTAAAATCTATGTATCAAACATTTTTCCTCGAGAGAAAGAAAAATATATAGTCAATTAATAAAATGTTTGGCTGATGTAGATATACGGGGGTCACTGATCACAAACAAACGTACGAGTAAGTATCCGCATAAACTTTTTAGTTGTTTATATTATCTTATGGTTTATATTATTCTTACAACTTTTGTTTCTTATGGTGTTCATATAAGATGTTTCCACCATATTGAAAAAAATCTCACAATACACTCGTGTACTATTTTAAGCCGTCTATCATCTATTTCAGTGAGAAGTTAAACGTTCTTATAACACTAATCTTATTTTTTGGAAATGGCTTCAAAAAGTCGTGGGGCTCAGTTGTCAATATCTTCGCGGTAGCTTTGGTACTGTTTATATCTATATAGTATAGGTGTAATGCCTCATGCGAGTGCCGAGGACAATGCAAAGTAGATTGAATTGGAAAAAAGACTCGAGTGAAATGGCGGCTTTCGGCGCCCCCGGGAACTCGTTCTAAAGGGTTAACAATGAGAACAGTGTCCGGAGATGGCACCTCTTTGTCGCAAAGAGGCTCAGCTCAGATTTGATGATAGAATTATTACAATGTATAAGGATTGCGGTTGAATGTTTATGTACTCTACAATCTATGTTTGAGGGCATTATTTTTTACGACTTAAAACAAAATATGCTTGTTTAAATAATAAAAAATTAAGTAACCTTTAGTTTAACAGGGTGTTTAGATGGTACGTAACAAAAGGTTTCTACGTGAACCCAATGTGCATTTATGGGCGTGGATTAATTAGGCACATTTTTTTCACTAAGTTGCCCTTTACGACATCCAGCAGGACGATTTAACACTCCTGGTCTTTATATTCGTAAACAGCTAACCGTACCGCAATGATGATAAAGAAAGAGTAATGTCACTAATTACAACGCATTGCTTTTTTAATTGATAAGCCCGTCAGGCTCCACCGACGACGCTACTAGGAGAATAATAAAACTGCACAAAGTTGCAGTGTGCTCTTTTATAACGTACTCGTAATTGCATTCTCTTTAGTCCAGTATTTTTAAAAGTAAAGTAGGGAAATAAAGTATCCAGAATAAAGAGCTGGAGACCGAACTACTAACTTTATCTATAAAACTTAAAGGAAACAATCTGCTTTCTGCATTCGATACTTCGGAATCGATAGCTCTGAGCGGCTTATATTTTCAAAGAAAAGTGTCTCTTGGAATATTTTATTCTAATGTATCATAAACATATTACATTACAGTATAGTCACTTAATTTTTTGTAACTTCTTTTGCGTTATTTTTTACATATATTTGTAGGTACGATATCGATTGATTTCTACATTATCTAGGCTTGTATCGTAATTCAAAGCACATTTTAAAAAAAATAATTCACTTAATAGTTAGTAAGGCCAGTTCAAACTTAATGCCGCGAGGCAGTCATCATATTTATCCTGTTATTAATATTTTATAATATAAAATCATAGTATACCACTTTTTAACTTGGTGGTAGACTGGGTAAACTCTTGGAGTGACGAGCGCAGTGTACTGGCAAGCAAGACAAGAATGGGATACTGCAACTGTTATGCTATTTATCACCAATCGAGCGGTTTCGTTACGTCTTAGCTTAAAATAACTGAATAATAGTATATCTAAGAAAATAAAAAATAAATGTGGCTTAACTCTGAATTCGCACTCTGGTGTTAAGCTGATGTTAACTTTGTATGGTGGTAGGGCATTTGGCGGATATAAGAAATCTGTTGCCAAGCACCTAACGGTGTTCAGGCAGCTGTCCTGAGGCAGTAATTCTAGGTTAGCCTGAACAACATCTACAAAAACGGCTGTCTGCGGGTTACATTACAAAATTGTTTGTTGCATGTGTTATTGCATAAAAAAATTAAACATCTTGAGACAAATCATCGCGTGGGATAGTGGTCAAAGGTTAGCCTATGAGTAATTAATATAAAAAAAGCTTAAAATAGAACACATTTAATACGGTGACATTATTTTAACGAATAGTGCAAAAAGTAATTAATAAATAAGTTTTTTTATGTAAAGAAAGTTTGAAGTATTTGTGTTAAGGGCAAGACCGTAGTCAAAATAATTTCTAATTCAGGCGGAGCTAATAGAAATGGGCGTTTACTTTTAACTCATAAAAATATTCAGTCGCACGGTGGCACTAGACGCCGTACCACGGATAGCGTCGCTAAAATTGTAGAGTTTCGTGCGCTATTAGAAGCGGCAGAACAGAAGTGTAGATAACAACATTTTTATCTGTAGTTACTGCGAACCTCTAAGGTAAAAAAATATTATCACTTGTAGGTAATGATATTTTTTTAATAGACTAAGCGAAGCGAGGTCTCGGTGGAGGTCTGAGCAGTGTATATTTCCCCGTCAATAAATCTCGATTGCCTGAATCGATCTTCATGAAATTTGGTAGAAAGGTGTCTATCTTGCATATCAACAGAATTTGCAAGTAAGAACCTGTAAGAGCTTAATTGGTTTGTGGTTTGCTGAGATTATAGGGTCCATAAAACGAGATTGTAATTTAAAATTCAAGAGTATTATCTCAATATTGTGATCAAAAAAGTATTTTGACTTCATGAAGCGGTACGAAAACACGGTAATATTATCTATACAGTATTTTAACTCGGCACTGTCCTCGAAATAACTACCTACAGCCGCGCGGTACGTAAACATGCGATAGGGCTGCCCGCTTTTAGCATTTGAATTACATTTGCCTACTTTGTGTTTCCATTTTAATTCTCTAATAATTATCATTTTTGACATGAATTTTATATAATTCTCTAATATTTAACATTATCATTAGTGTAATTCGTGAAAGCGGTACTAATTGAATAAAAAAAATAAATAAAAAAAAAAATAATTTTGTTTTGTGATTGTAAATATACTTTTTTTATATAAGCAAACAAGTGATTCGCCCCGGTTACACACGGCTATTTAACAAAAAAATCATAACTTATAAATTAAACATATAAAAAAAAAGTTATTGTGACATAACTGTAATAGTTAGACTTATAGTATTGCGGACTTTTTTATTGATGTCTTCTATAAAATTGTAGTATATCACTTGGCTCTATTTTCAATAATTTTCGCAGCGTATGCGATATACCTAACGATTTATTTTGGTATTTTTTTCGCACTTTATGTTACGTTATCGAAGTTTACATACGGCCTAACTTTTTTGAAAATCTTCTATAGCCCATGTTCATCAAGGATAATCTGGGATCCTCATAGTGAAAGAATTTTTCAAATCGGTCCATTAGTTTCAGCCTATTCAATGCAAACAAACAAATGCACAATCAAATCTTTCCGCTTTATTACCTATATTAGTTTAGATAAAATACTTTGTAAATTGAATAAAAAGTGTGTAAAAATGCGTGTTGTTTTGGATTGGTAGTAAAAAAATATTTGCACCTCGACTGAAACGTACGAAATGCTTTATTATTGAATTTTAAAGTATAAAGCTTAATCAAAAATTGTTTTTGCAAACATGGACAAGGTGGAGAACAGGAAATATGTTTTACTTGGTTATAGTTTGGTTTGGACGAATTCATGCAACCAAAAACAGCACAATATATCCTACTCGTCATATTAAATATGTACTTGAACTTATAGGACGTTATCCGCACCAACCACTGGGTTACTTTCATATACTTACCAACTCTAAAACAGAAACTTGCAATTTTACTCTTGATCATATTTCTATAGATAAATAAATATTATGCATAGGTATAATTTCAGTTATAGAAAGTCATTTTGCAATTTTAGAGTTTATTTATGAGATAACATAATGAATACAATGGATAGATTCAGGCGTTACTTTGCGGAAATCCATATTTAATAATAACAAATACTTTTAAAAGTATCCTAAAAAATATTAAATAATATTTAAATAAAACACTTAAAAAAGCATAAAATTATATATCTAGTGACAATTCCGCCTAATTTTCCTGTTATCTACGTGACGTGACAAACATCACGCAGCCGTTAACAACCAGTAGGCTAGAAATTCTCGGTACCAATATGGCAGCTAAGCTTGGCATAACAAGTTTTTCTCACTGTGACCCGAATGACATCTACAATAACTTATTTTCTTTAGTAAATATTGAGTTTCAAAAAGTTTGTCCAAAAATAAAGAAACAAATAAATGGAAAATTGAAGTTTGGTGATTGGGCAACTAGAGGTATCCGAAAAAGTAGAGATTATTTGTTTGATCTGTATCGCAGGAAAAATTTAACATCTTGCAAGCAGTTTCATGATTATGTTAGGAACTATTCAAAAATTTTTAAGTCTGTTTGCTTGTGTGCTAAATCTCTTTTTATTAGAGACAAAATTAGCAAGTCTAAAAATAAAATAAAAACCATTTGGAAGACTATAAATACTGAGACTGGTAAGAATAAACCTAGAGATTCAACATATGTCTTAACTATTAATAAACATCAAATCTCTGATCCAATACAAGTGGCGAATATATTTGAAATTTTTTTTTCTAACTTACCCCTAGAAGCCACTAAATCATTGGATTCTTGTCCCAATGTAGCAGAAGCCCTATTAAAACATAATTTTCCCTGCAAAACACCGGACTTCTCTTTCAGATACACGACAAACTTTGAAATTATAAAGACATTCAAAAGTTTAAACATAAAGAGTACTGAAGACTTGTGGGGTATGTCAGTTAAAGTGGCAGAGTCTATTATTTGCATTATTGCACCATACTTAGTAACAATATTCAATCTTTGTGTTGATAGAGGAAGTTTCCCCGACTTAATGAAACTAAGTAAAATCACTCCAATTTTGAAGTCGGGGGCTGCATCTGACCCTTGCAATTATAGACCTATTTCCATCTTACCCGTTCTGAGTAAAGTATTCGAAAAAATTATGCTCAAACAACTTTTATCTCATTTTAATGAGCATAATATATTGAATGAGAATCAGTTTGGTTTCACTAAGAGCAGATCGACAACAGATGCAGGTGTTCAATTGATGTCACATATACTTGAAGCCTAGGAGAGTTCACATGACGCTATTGGCGTATTTTGTGATCTTTCCAAGGCATTCGACTGTGTAGAACACTGCACTCTGATTCGTAAGCTTTCACACTATGGTGTTCGTGGAAAAGCTTTGAATCTAATAGAGTCATATCTGTCTGACAGGCTACAGATGGTTGGAATAAATGGCAATACTTCTTCCGGGTTTTTCGTAAAAATAGGTGTACCGCAGGGATCAATTTTGGGACCTTTTCTGTTCCTAGCGTATATAAATGATCTGCCTTGCATGGTCAAAGATTTCTGTGATATTGTTTTATTCGCGGATGATACCTCTCTGATTTTTAAAGTAGATAGGAAAGATAGTGAACTCATTCATGTAAATAATGTGTTATCTATGATCTCTGGATGGTTCGCCGCTAATAATCTTCTGTTAAATTCAAAAAAGACCAAATGTTTAAAGTTTTCATTACCAAATGTTCCTTATGTTGAACCAAACATTAAGCTTGGCCTAGATAAACTCTCTATTGACAAAGCGACAGTCTTTCTGGGAATCAAAATGGATTCAACTTTACAGTGGGATCCACATATACATGATCTAGCCGGAAGACTTAGTTCTGCTGCATATGCAGTTTGTAAGATAAGACAGTTAACAGATGTAGCTACTGCACGGCTAGTTTATTTCGCATACTTCCACAGTATTATGTCGTATGGTGTATTGCTGTGGGGAGCTGCTGCTGAGATAGAGACAATCTTTATCTTACAAAAGCGTGCAATTCGAGCCATATATGAAATGGATCCTAGGGAATCTCTAAGGGATCTTTTTAAAGAAATTGATATATTAACTTTACCGAGTCTGTATATATTTGAAAATATTATGTATGTTCGGAAAAATTTGAGTAAATTTAAATTAAACAGTGACAACCATCATTACAACACTAGGAACAAATATAAATTAACGGTACCATGTTTTAGATTAGCAAAGACAAATAAAAGGTCCTTTTTAGGTAATTGTGTGCGGTTTTATAATAAAACTCCCGAACATATTACAATGCTCACAGAAGGAAAATTCAAATTGCACGTGAAAAATATTTTGATGAAGAAATCCTACTACACAGTTTGTGATTACTTAAACGATAAAAATGCTTGGAAAATTCCACCTCTGCCAAGCCATCACATCTCTCCTACGTAATTTAAACAAATATTGTAATAATTGTATTATATTATTTATAACACATTGTAAAAAGACGTTTAAAAGAATGGCCCCGAGTTTCTTGCCCGTTCTTCTCGCAGTGGCTCTATAAACTTTTTTTGCTGAACGTGGCAGTACAATGTAGAATATTTCAATATTAAAATTTGTAATTGACCTTCATAAGAGCGTCGTAGACGCCTAAATTGAATAAATGATTTTGAATTTGAATTTTGAATTGAATTGAATATTATTTAATATTTTAAGGATACTTTTAAAAGTATTTGTTGTTATATAATAAATACAAATAATAATATAATAAAAGTTCAAAATTTTAATAGAAGTATAATCCCGATAACTGTAATGAAACCGCCATATAAAATTCACCCTACCGCTACTAAAAGTGGTACAGGCAGAATCGTACCAAGTTTCTGAGCCACAATGGTTAAAGAACCCCACTCGTAGGTGCTTCGGTTATCGCAGCCATTCATCATAGAGACCAGTTGAAACTATGGAAAATACTCCCAAGTCAGACCGCCTTCGGCCTCGCAAGTCACTCACACGAATCGGACTGCAGCCTCGCCTTGCACTCGCCCTTTGAACTCACGCACTATCCGTGCTCTAAATGTAGTATGATGAATAAGAAGAGTTCATAGGGCAAATCCAGAATGTCGGAATTCAAGACAGCCCCCATACAAAGTACTCCGATCACACTGAAGCTCAGCTTTATTTCAGATTTCCCATTATTATCCTATCACGAAAAGCACTTTGTTATTTTCAGTTTAAAATACTTTCTATCCCCATGACTCCTTCCCATAGAACAATTTAAGTCAATGGTTTCAAAACATCTATGTATAGCGGCCATCTTAAAAAATTATGTCATGGAAAAATAAATTCTAAATTCGGAATAACTACGCCTAAAACCACCCAGATATTGATTTTTAGTCGGATCGGAGCAACTTTTTACCTGCCATCTTGAATATGTAATTTTGGTTTTTGTCAAGTCTCATTCGACTGCTGCCATTAAAAGTTGTACGAGAAGAATTGTACCGGGTCACTTTGCCTAAGGAACCCCACTTATTAAAATATATAAAATAAAATATAATAATAGTACACATTATCACTTTTGCTATGAAAATGAAACTATCTACAGAAGTAACGGTTCAAACGTTACGGGTACATGCTTTTAGAGGTAGTACGAAAGAACAGCGGAGTCATACAGTTGTAACACACATTTCAATCCGTCTAACTACATACTAAGTATTTAACTGTTAAAGTCAAAGAGATAAAAGAGATATATAAGTTCCCTTTATTTGAATGATTGGATATATAAATACCTAGAAAGTAGTTGGTCGTCTCGGAAAGTGTGTTAAAGGCATTGGGAATAGGTTCTCATTTAATTGTACAGTAACCTAATAATAACAAAATGAAATATTTTACCAAGGGTTAAAAATCTAGATGCCTAATTAAATAGGAATTAACAATGCCGTGTCTGAACTTTAATCAACTCGCTCAAAAAAGTTATTATAAAGATTTTATAAATCAATATAAACAAAAGTACTTCCCCAATAAATGTTTTACTTGCGTTTCAATAATTTATGAGTTCCAAATTAACGTATGGTAAAAAAATATTGTAATATTTCGTAAAATAAATGCACAATAATGATGGCGTAACGAACGGCACAGATCCCACGTCCAAACGGCCCGAGCGCTGCGGGCAGACTGATTTTCGTTGCGATTTCTTCTCGCGATCAAAGAATTTTGTGGCAAAAATTCATAAAAATGTTTTCAACACAAGTTAGTAAGTAGTTCATTAGAGTATGGTATTAGCTATTTTTTAAAAAAAGAATCATTGCATTTAATTCAACTATGTCTCTTAAATTAATAAAAAACAATCTAAAAAGGGTCGTCGATTACAATTTATTACAGAAGAACTAATTGGTTTCAATAAAAACTAATCAACTAATTCACTCAATAAAGAATTAAAGAATATGATATATTTTTTTCGCACATTTTTAACTCATAGTTTCAGTACAAGAAGATTCCAAAAGTGCGCATTTCACTACGGTGATCCCCTTAAATATACTGTACTATACTGTAACAGCCGGATCGTCTACTGCTGAACACAGCCTCCCCCATCAAGGGGTATTTGCCATAATCCCCACGCTTGGCAGGCGTCTTCGGGATCGCAGTGTAAGTTGGCAGTTCTTTAGAAGGCGCTGCTGCCCATCTTCCAGTATTTTCGACACCCACTGATAATATCATCCCGTGGGTGTCTATCATATATGACTATGTATCATATTATGATAGATAGTCAGATAGTCAATTTATTGGTAAAACAATCTACAAGTCGAACATTTCATTATATAAAATTTAAAATTATGTGTAACATAACAAACATAATACATCAAAAATAATTAATATTAATGAATATAAATAATTATAGGAATGTGTTATAATTGATCATAATGATTATTAATTAACATTAGAATTATGTAAAAACAATATTATACTGTCATTCTGAAGTCGAATATATATTATTATAGGTGAGTTTTGTAGCTACACATACTCTTCGAAATTATAGAAGGCCTTCTCGTTGAGCCATGATTTTAATTTGATTTTGAACGATGGTAAGCTAGTTGCGTTTTTTATATGCTCTGGCAGCTTGTTATACACAAAAGGTCCCATAACATACGTCAGCTTATCAGATTTCGCTAGTGTAAGGGACTTGTGCGAGTTTACTCGAGCCACGGGTATTGACAGGCTGTAAATGCAAGTCCGCACGAGTTTTAAACTCTGAAAGGTATTGTCTCACATACACAGCAACCTGGTGAATAACGATCGAAGGGAGTGTAAGTATCTGCAGCGACGTAAAGTACAGTTTAGGTGACGTTTCTTGCGAAACCTTTGCAATCGCCCTCACAACACGCTTCTGCATTATGAAGGCGCGTTCCCTGTATGAAGAGGTGCAATTCTAACCCGGTACCCCACGGGGCAAATATAAACATAGTTATAAAAATTTAAAATAAACGTCTTCTTACAAAAAATACGCTTTATTAGGTATAACTTAAATATTTCTCATCCGATCTCGCTTAACACAAGCACCAGATTGTGAATATAAAAAAAAAACTTAAAAATCGGTACACTTTGTAAAAGTTCTGAGGTAACACAGACAAAAAAAATACAGTCCAATTGAGAATCTCCTCCTTTTTTGAAGTCGCTTAAAAAGTACCTATTTTTTTTAATGCTTGATAGGTTAGCCTTTGACCACTATCTCACCTGATGGTAAGTGATGATGTGATCGAAGATGTTGTTCAGGCTAACCTAGAATTACTTCTCCAGGACAGCTGCCGAAACACACCGTTAGGTGCTTGGCGACAGATTTGCCACTTAAGGGACCACCCTCTACCTAGCTACCAAGCTAGCCAGGCGGGCATTCGCAAAATGACCTACCACGATGCTATAACGACTGCCATCATAAGAGAACAACCGGGACCGACGGCTTATCGTGCGTCGAAGCGCTCAGTAGTATGTGACCAGCGGTCACCCATCCATCTTATGACCGAGGCGGACGTTGCTTTACTTTGCTGATCGGCTCAGAATGTCTAAGCAGACTTCGCTACGAGAGCTTCAATTTCCTGTATTAATATTTCCAGGTTATATTGAAGAACAGTGAATATAATTATCTACACAAGTGTTTAAGTTACACATTTAAAAAATAATCTTAGTCAAATACCAATATTATAAAAAGGAAAGAGAAATGCCATAAAATAAGAAAGTGTTAAAATAAAGAAAGAAAGTGTATGCAACGAATAAACTTAAAAACTACTGGACCGATTTCTATAAAATCTGGCATGGAAATAGTTTGAGACCCGGGAAAGGGTGTAGAATATTTTTTATCCAACTGCGCAAAATGAGGTTAATGTTTTTGCGCGGCTGTAAAGCTAGTTTAAAATAAAACCAGACCTTAAATATTAAAATAAAATGTTCAGAGGTCTCGCGGTTCTCAGCAATCAACAGTGTGCTCTGTGCAGCTGTGCATAAATTACCGAAGCTACGGATCTGCAACCACCCTATTTACATAATTGAAGTTATTATTATAGAGTTTTAGAAGCTCGTAGCGTAGTTTGCTTAGCCGTTCTTAGCCGATCAGCTAAGTTAAGCAAAGTCCGCCGCGGTCATGAGTTGGATGGGTAACCGCTAGTGGCATTACTACCGAACGCTTCCGTGCTTCTTAGGTCACGTTAAGCCGTCGGTCCCGATTGTTGTCTTAGGATGGCAGTCGTTATAGTATGGTGTTACGGCATTTTGCGAATGGCTGACTGGTTACCACCCTCAAGAAAAAAAAATGTCACCAAGCACCTAATGGCGTGTTCCGGCAGTTGTCCTTGATAGCCAGTAATTCTAGGTTAGCCTGAACAACAAGTTCGACTACATCTTCACTTACCATCAGTAGAGATAGTGGTCTATGGCTATCAGCTATATTTTTATTTTTTTATTTTTTTATGCCTGATAGGTTACCCTTTGACCACTATCTCACCTGATGGTAAGTGATGATGTGGTCGAGGATGTTGTTCAGACTAACCTAGAGTTACTGACTCTCAAGGACAGCTGCCGGAACACACCGTTAGGTGCTTGGCGACAGATTTTCAACTTGAGGATGGTAGCTAGCCAGGCGGGCATTTGCAAAGTGCCCTACCACCATGCTGTAACGACTGCTATGCTAAAGACAACAACCGGGACCGACGGCTTAACGTGCCCTCCGAAGCACGGAAGCGCTCAGTAGTAATGTCACCAGCGGTCACCCATCCAAGTCATGACCGCGGCGGACGTTGCTTAACTTTGCTGATCGATTCAGAATGGCTAAGCAAACTTGGCTACGAGCGCTTCAAAATTACATTGCTTTCACTTCAAGAGTAAGTAATATACCTACTTATATATTTATTATATTATAGTTTCTTCTTGAATGTTCAATCATAGTTAAACCAGTGGTTTGACTAGTCCGTAATTGATTCAAATGCATATTCTTGTTTAAGTTTTATTCGCTTATTCTCAGTTGAACCGATTCTCAATTTGCCTGGTTTCTGCAATTCGTCTGGTATATTTATTCCTTAGCAATTCGTATAATATTTAATTTAAGACGAATTGAGAGCAAGACCAACTACGAATGTTTTGCACTTTATTCTTAATTTTTTGGCAGACTTACTACTGCATTTTGTTCACAATTTATATGAAACACATAATATAAAATAAAATCTCGGAAGCTGGACAGCTGCAGCAAATTCTGAAATCTATTATCTTACACTGCAATATTGGGGAGGCCTTTGTTTAACGGTGGACATAATGGCTGTTGATGATGTTTTTTTTTTTTTTAAGTAATAGAGTAGCAAACAAGCATACGGCCCACCTGATGGTAAGCGGTTACCGTCGCCTATGGACATTTGGAACACCAGGGGCGTTACCAATGCGTTGCCGACCCTGTAAGACTCTTTTAACACCCTTTTTGACGGAATCCATACTGTAGCTCTGCGGAAAAACGCTAGATGGAAGATCATTCCACATTTTGCAAGTATGCGGTAAGAATGAACGCATAAATTGAGCTGTGTGCGATTTCTAGGACTCCATTATATGTGGATGAGCTTTTAACCGGTGACGCGAGGTACGATGGTAGAATCGCGATGCTGGTATAAGATCAAACAGCTCCTGAGAGCATTCCCCGTTATAGAGCCTGTAGAATACACAGAGCGAAACAATGTCTCTACGGAGGCTCAGTGGCTCAAGGTGGTCAGAGAGCTCAGGGTCGTCGATAATTCGGACCGTTCGACGCTGAATAGCATCGAGAGACTGGAGTTGGTACTTTGGTGCGTCCATGTGAGGGCGAACTTGCGCTTTATAAAGCAAAAGTCGCTGTCTCGACGTGAAGTACCGCTTTACCTTATTAAGCACACCAAGTTTCTTGGATGCCAATCCAGCCTTACTCGCGATGTGACAGCGGAACTGGACATCTTTGGAAATGTCGACGCCAAGAACTCCAATACTCTCTGCAATTTCTAGGGGAACACCCTGAAACTGCGGAACGATGATGAACGGGGTCCTTTTCGCGGTGAAAACGCATGTCTGTGTTTTTGTAGGGTTGAATTGGACAAGGTTCTGCTGTCCCCAATGTGAGACGTGCTCCAATGAACCCTCAACTTCAGACACAAGACCAGTTCTGCTTTCTTCTACTCCGACGCGAGGGGCATTAGCACGGCCAGAATATTGCGCATCGCCCGTGCTATCGTCCGCATAGCAATGCATATTGCAGATTTTCAACATGTCATTGATATGCAGAATAAATAACGTACGCGATAACACTGATCCCTGATGATATCTATTCAAAAAATTTTACCACGATTTATTAAGCCAGACAAACTGATAACTTATACCCATTTATACCCACTTTGTAGTTGGCCTGCCAGACAAACTGCTAACTTTGTCTTCGTATTTGGTCTACCAGACAAACTGATAATACCCTAGACGAATCAAGAATGAATATTCTCAGTTCACATCCAGACAAATTTAAAACAAGAAAAGCAGAAAAAACAACCCTTAAAAGTATTTTTTTAAATAAACCTTGTTACTTAACGCTAATAGCGTATCTCGCAATTAATAAATTATTCAAGTACTTGGCTCTTATATTTTCACCCTTTACCTACTTGCTACTATTTTGTATCTAAAAGAATTTCTCATTTTCCTCTCTCGGTATTTAAAAAAGAAATAGTTCAACGTATAAATTTGCCCGTTTTAGTTCACAAACGAGGATTTAATGCGATTGTTCAAATAAGCAAATAAAGATGAAAAGAAACGTTATTTTTATATATATTTAAAGCTGGGCTTTTTTTACCTTATGGTAAGTGATGATGTGGTCGAAGGTATTTTTCAGGCTAAGTTAGAATTACTGGCTCTTAATGACAGCTGCCGGAACACATCGTTAGAAGTTTGGTGACAGATTTTCTACTTGGTTGTGGTAGCTAGACAAGCAGGCATTCGAAAAATACTCTACCACTATCCTGCCGGCACATGTTTGGCAACAGATTTTCTACTTGAGGTTGGTAGCTAACCAGGCGGGCATTCACAAAATACTATAACGACTGCCATTCTAAGACAACAACCTGGATCGCCAACCGAAGCACAGAAACAATAGTAAGGCCACTAGGTATCACCTATTTAAGTATTTACCACAGCGGAAGTTGCTGATCTTAGCTGATCGGTTAAGTACGACTAAACAAGATAGCATGAAGTGTACGCGCGGTTCAAAAATTCGTCAAAGATCATCTAGGGTACCTTTTTTAACTCAGAATTAAGACTGTCTATGATTGACACTTTTCTCGATGATATATAACTGTGGCTGTTATAGTTCACCGGATGTCATATCAAAATTTTTAAATGACTTGCCTTTGATGCACCTCGTGGTAAGTGGTCGAAGATGTTGTTTAGTAAAATGTCTGGTAACCGGTCAAGAATTACTGGGTCTCAATGACAGCTGCCGGAACACATCGCTAGAAGTTTGGCGACAGTTTTTCTACTTGATTGTGATAGCTAGCCAGGCTAGTGTAAATGCCTGCATTTGCAAAATACTCTGCCACCATGTTGTAGAATGCCGTCCTAAAAATATAACCGGGATCGAAGGTAGCACTCTGATGCGCGGAAGCGCTCAGTAGTAATGCCACTACCGGTCACCCATTCCAATCATGATCGCAGCGGACGTTGCTTAACCTTAGTTGATTAGTTAAAAACGACTAAGCGCATTGCGTTACGAGTGCTAAAAACTTTATGATCAAACGTACAAAGTAATTAGTAAAGGCGTGAGAGCGATATCCCTGCTCCAAAAATGACATTGTAAACTACATTGCCCCCGTCTTGAGCTGCACCACCATCTAATATGGTATTTTAGATTTTCTGTTGGGATGACTACTGTGAGAAGACTTACTTTTTCGTTCTCTTCCACCTTCGTGCCGGAAGACAATAGGTTTGTTGTGCTCTCTTCTCCACAACACGGTAGGTGGTGGAACTCCAGTCGCGGAGCAGGCCAGCCTGATGCTGCCCCCTTCTTGCGCAGAGCTGCCTTCAGATATAGTGTCTACGATATCTGGTGGTATGACTACTGAGAGGTGACCCATCTGGAGCAAAATAAATTTCATTAAACCTCTGGTAACCGGTCAAGTAAATTAAAATTTTACGAGAGGAAAAATCATGGGCGGGATTCGAGCCCCTGCCATCCACAGGGGCATACTCTTACTATTTCAGGTAATAAGAATCATAATGCCATGACTCATAAGTCTAATTTTTCCTCTCGTCCTTTAGCCATCGAATGGGGGTGGATAAATTTGTAATTTTGTAATGTAAAACGCAGAGCATGCGTTATTGCAATAATAAAAAATTTAATACTTTAAGTAAAGTTAGGTATATATTTAGGTATAAACAAAATGGATTAAAGTTTGCTGCTCGATCGTAGAGTGATAGAAAATAATGCTTTTGAATCTCAAGAACCTTGTTCAGACCGTTATTGGATTTTTCTGACAAATAAATTTTAATTGCTGACCAGAATTAGGGCTTTGGGAAGCAGATACCAAAATAATAAAAAGGAAAAGGCAGTCTCCTTCTGATCTATTCTGGTCTATGTTTAGACTTTTCCCTATTCGAGTACATTTTTAGTGTAATGTAACAATTATATTTTTTTTTTACTATTCTTATTCAAATTGGAAGCGATATGTCCTGCACTGACGTCCCCCAAGCGGGACTTATAGATTGTTGTTTTGTTAACTATATATAATAATACAAATAATATTATAATTCCAAATTGTAACATTCTAATCTAAGCATTTTCGTAAATGAAACACTGTTAACTATCTCTATACATTGAAGCAAGATATATCCTCACCGTCAAATAGCATCTGTCAGTCGGCAAATATCAAATTTTATAAGGTTATTTCTAAGTCACGCGTAGAGTACGCCATAAAGCCTCTTCCCCTTTTCAAATCACAGTAACACAATAAAACAGCGATTACTGTTACAATGCATCGCACAATACATTCTCACCCTCGACGTTGAACGTCTTGAGATATGGCTTTCTGTGTCTGATTTCATTAGGGACTCGTCTTGCTCCCGTGACTGCAATGTTACTCACTTGAATTAGAATTGTGGCATTCAAACAATGTTATGAAGAAATGAAACTACGCGCTACAGATTCTACTGCAAACTTTTGTGATATATATTTAGTTACCTTAGTTGTAAGTAAGTATTATTAATCAACTTATATTTAACTACACATCTTTGACTATATAAACTCCTACGATTTAATATGTTCATATTTTTTTATTCCAAATATTTATTTGCAGATAAACTCTCTCTATTACGCCTCTGCAAGTGAGATAAAACAAATGCTAATCTTAATGATTTCCTGGTGCCGGGTCATTCCCCCAATTTCTACGTGCTACAGCTTCTACTGCAAACTTTTGTGATATATGTGGATATTTCATTACGGTAGTTGTTAGTTTCTAAAAACTACCTATACTACTCATATTTAACTACACTTCTTTGACAATAGTTTATCCAGCTAACAACAATCTTACCTGAAGGTGAGTGATTTCTTACCCCGACGGGTAAGAAACTTCGGATCTTTTTAACTTAATTTTACAGAATTATGGATAGACGATTACTTATCAAAAAAATGCGGAGAGAATTTCATATCCATATTGACATTATGCTCAAAATGGTCCCCTTTTCCCTGAACCTTTCTTGTATAACAAACACTATATTCCCAACTCGAGCCACCACGCAATTTCGCCCACGAGGTCAATTCTCCATTCATCATAATACACTTTATTTACTCGTATAAACTTCTACGAATGGATATGGTACCTACATATATTTTTTATCAAGACATCATACACTTATATTATAAAGAGGACAGATTTGTATTTATGAATGTAACAAATATAAAACTTCTGGACCGATTTGAAAAAATTTTTCACCATTTGAATTCTACATTATCCTTTATGAACATAAGCTGTAGAATATCTAATATTGCCAAAAAAATTATTGTTAAGTACCCCTGCGCAGCTGGGGCGGGCCGCTAATTCCATATATATATTTATTCGTAGAGAATCTCTCTCTCTATAACGTCCCGCAAGTCATCCAGCAAGTAAGATAAAACAAATGCTCATCTTACTTCTTATTACATTAAAACTATCCAACAAAGATATATTTATTGTTCTAAATAGTTAATAATAAACTTCACTACTCATTTGTAGTTCAACCCAATTTCTAATTTTCAGCTGTCACATTTCTTAAATTCCTATTTATAATCACCGCTGTATTCGTACAATACGAAGCAGCAATGAAGCCCAGGCTTTTCCAAGAAAGCTACATAATAGTCTACATTCTGAATTCAAAACCAACTTCATTAGTTGAAATGGGAGCACAAAAGCTGTACCTCGTGTGCTGTACATACAAATGTAAGCTTGACTTTAAAACTAAGCCATACATTATTTTATGTACTTATTTTGAGTCTTAACTGATAGTACCTAGACTTAAGATTTTTTAAAATTTATTAGATTAAAAATATTAGTCATGTGCGGTAGCCAAACTCGCGCCATCCACCCCTACAGCCGGGGCATGCTCAGACCATTTGAGCTAACATGACATTAAGTTCCTCTCTTTTCAACCATCCTATGGGGATGGAGCGACACCTTTAGTTAGTTCAACTTACGTTGTACTAATTATTTTTCGAGTTTGCAAGTTTAATCAAATATGAATTTTTATATTTACAAATTCTTCGGAGCGCAATATTTTGACATTGAGCGGGTATGGAAGCCGCATCTGCTTGCTTTACGCACAGGCTATCTGGACTGCTTCACCATTGAGGCTGTTGGATGAGACTCTCATCACGAAATTTACGTGAACTAATTTAATTATTTTAACCATCATAGACGAACGTTGCGGTCATTAACCTCTTGTATTTCATTGGACCGAAAAAATGCTTTTGAACACTTATCTAGCTCGTAAATTATATCGTTTCGATTCTATATTACTATATAAGATTTCAATTTAATTTTTCGTGGTAAGTAATTAATTGAAATATTTGATCGATGATTTTTAAGTGCAAATTTTCAAGATGCAAAGGCCTGATTTTCTCTCAAGATGAAAATTAAGCTAAATAGAGGCACGCATTTCATTTAGTACAGACGTACACGTCTCTTCCTTCCTTCTGTTAAATTATGTTTTTCCAAGACTTAGGGCCTGTTTCAGAATGTTCGAGTAAGTTCCGGTTTTACTACCCAGAACATATTTAATAAATAAAACACTATCTTTGCGTTTCAGAGTCATCGATTTAGCCTATCCATCGGTTAAAGCTTGAAACGCGCTGTATGTTAACTGTCATTTTTATCATTCAGTTATGTTATGTGTTGCATAGCAACCCGAAACTTTAATAGGACATTCTGAAACGGGGCCTTACTGTGATATAAAATAAAAACAAGCAAAGGCGACTTTATCTGCATAGAGGCAAAGATCTTCTTGAGGAGCAGCGTTCGTTCCCGGTGACTAGGATTTCCCGTTATGAAGAAGTATGGTATAAGGGTTCGGTACTAACGCTATATTTATTAGTTAGTCCGCCAAACCACAGTACTTATATTGCCTCGTTTTGAATTAAACTAAGTAATGATTCTAATCAAATGAAGGCCATAGTACGAACTAATATACTTGTGAATAAAGCTTAAAGGTATGTAAAAGGATGAGCATGATAGTGATTAAAGCCATCAAAACGTAAATAAAAGAAATAAATGATAAGGTTTCTTTTTTTGGAGGTTGCATTAAAAATATTTGTGACCCAATGCAGTGCCGTGTAGAACATATTTAGGTCTTATTATAGTTGATAGGTTACCCTTTGACAACAATCTCTCCCAACGGTACCTAAGTGATGATGTGATCGATCATGGTAAACTATCTGCGGCGCATCCACAAGAGTAGTGCGAGGAAGATGATCGATGTAGAGCGAAAAAATCCACTGTACCTATAAATTTATATAAGCTTACCCAGAAAGGGAAATGGCTTTTTTTGACAGCTGCAAGAATAGACCTTTAAGTGTATCGCGTCAGATTTTATACTAGAGGGTGGCAGCTTGCTAGGTCTATCAGGCATTAAAAAGCGGCCATTCCATCATCCCGAATTTTCAGGCCAACCGAGTTCCTCCCTTTTAGCCTAAGAACTGCTAACAATAACATCCAACAGCTAAACGTAATCTCCAAAGCAAGGGAGCGGTCAGTAGTAAATGCTACAATCGATCACCTATCCAAGTAATGACCACACAGATATGAATGCCTTGACAAACTCTGCTTCATATACTTAATGTTTTGAATATGTTTGACAGGGCCATCATAGAATTCACTAAAACGTTTTATTTATCGGTCTTTACGGAGAATTTATAGGCCAAATACAAATCAAATCTGACTTAAAAAGCGATGTACTTACACAGAATGTATTTAAAAAATGCAACAAAAACTAGAATCGTCAGAACACAGGCTACATTGTTAACTTATTTTTATCTAAAATCCGTTCTCGAGAGCAACTTATCGAGTTAAAAATATGTTAGTGAAACTATGTTATGTAAAGGAACAAAATTCGTGTCATGTTCTAAACGACCTTGACTATATTTTTCAAAAGCATATTAATCGATATATAAATTTAATATTTTTAATCTGTCCATACGATTTTGAAATCGAATAACGGCGTCCAGCTGAAAAGTATTATTTTACCAAATACTATAAGTATAAGTATTATTTTACTTGCATTTCCTTTTTTTTCCATCTTTTTTTCGACTCATTCCGACCTGTGCCGCCACGCCGTGCACACCTGTCTACAGCTCCGCCAGTATCTCCCAGTGAGACCGCAATAGTCCCCGCACTATTGCCGTCTCACTCGGGTCATCGTTCCGACGCTAGTTGCAGACCAGTGCTTGGAATACGCAGTCCTGACGAAGTTTTGTTTTCTGTGCAGAAGCTGAGCAGCCACCGACCGCCGAGCAACGTGAGCTACGAGCTCGCCGTGCCGGCGCGCAGAGGCGCTCTAAGACGTCAGGCATTACCACCTACCCAAGTCCCTTGTTTCGGACGAACAACATCATATCGGGCTGGTGGTCTTGTTTTGACCGCACTTTTCGGTGCGCATTTCACCACTTTACTACCCGACACAACATAGTAACAGTCGCGTAACAACACACTTTGTGCTGTTAAGCGACGTCGTTCAGGCGTGGGGTAGCGTCAGCCAAACCCGTCTGAACGATCAAATCCGCCATTTGCTGCGGTCGCAGTGTGACACCCTACGGTGACAACGGCCACTGTTGTTGTTTTGGTCTAACCTTGCACCGTGGCCTTTCCCGCTTCACGGGTCAGCCGAAGCAAGCTGGGCTCCGGGATTACTGGCCTTGGGGTCGCCCCTAGTCAACCCCGGAGTAGCGCTTAGGAGCACCCCTCTCCGCCGAGAAAAAAGCTCGGAGAGGGTACACAACTAGGGCACACCATAGGTACTCACTCCCTCTCACACAAGTGAGCTCACGAGTTGCGAGAGGGAGACAGAACCCGTTAGGCCATCCTGAGTATTCCCCTCAGGATGCAACGTCCCTCTAACGGTGAGGTGGAGGTCCTTCAGACCTTCGCCCTCCGCTACCCCGAACTCTACGCTGATCATCAGCAATCACTTAACGATGCAGAGAGTGCCCGCCTCACGGACACTCTCATCGCTCCCTCCGGAATTCCAATTCCGGAGGCCATCGTCCCTCCTCTGACCCGGTCCTTCTCAGAGGACAGCCCGACTTCGCCCGCTCCGGGCCCTGACAACAGACGCACGGTGGCAGCCCCTCCCCGTGAGAGGTCTCGCTCGCGCTCACCGATCGGGAGGCCAGCGAGCACCCGTCCCTCCATCGCCGCTGTCGAGCCCACTTCGGACTCCGAAGCGGAGATGGATGTAGATCCGAGTCGTGCCTTACGCACTGACTCGGACTCCGATAACGACGGCTATACCGTCGTAGACAGAAAACGCAAGCGTGCTCCTAAAGCCGCTAGTTGCGCAACTTCCGCCCCTCCCGCCAAGGCACCCGCTAAGGCCCCCGCCTCCGGCAAGAAGCCGACCCCCGCCCCGCGCCCCGCGTCTCCTCCCTCCGCTCCGGCCACCACTGCCGCGTCCCCTCAGGACGCGAGCGCGCGCCGCGAAAAACCGCCTCCGCCCCTGTTCATTCAGGACAAAACCAAATGGGACATGCTGTCCCGTTTAGTTTCGGATCGTGGGATCCACTACACTAATGCCCGCTCCACGCAGCAGGGCATTAAAGTTCAAGTGTCCACCATTAGCGACCACAGAGCGCTAACAAAGCTCCTCCGTAAAGAGAGCATAAGTTTTCACACTTATGCGCTCGAAGAGGAGAAAGTCCTCCGAGTGGTCATCCGCGGTGTGCCCAAGGAGGTACATACCGATTCGGTATGTGCCGACCTGAAGGCACAAGACTTCCCCGTACATGCAGTTCACCGCATGTACAGCGGGAAGGACCGCAGTCCCTACGATCTAGTACTCGTAGTACTAGATCGTACACCTGAAGGCAAGGCCATTTTTAATTTAAAAAAGGTCTGTGGCCTCTCAGGACTCGATGTCCAAGCCCCATACAAAAATGGGAGTCCCTCGCAGTGCCATAACTGCCAACTATACGGGCACGCCTCCCGTTTCTGCTTCGCTCGCGCTAGGTGCGTTAAGTGCCTAGGCGATCACGCGACAGCAGCGTGCACTCGCACCCGGGATTCACCGGACCCACCCAGCTGTGTTTTATGCGGTGCTCAAGGGCATACCGCGAATTACCGTGGTTGCCCTAAAGCACCACGAGTGAACCACAGGGTGGCAAGGCATAGGCCGACCCGTCCCTCTTACGACCGTTACCAACGGGTAAGCCCTAAACTAACGGTAGTACCTGCCTCACAGGTAATACCCGCGCCGCTCCCAGCCCGTAACGCATGGTCTAAACCACCCAGTATGGTTAAGACCGTCGCTACCGCCCGCGCCCCGGCCCGCGCGCCCGCACCCGCGCCCGCACCCGCACCCGCCCGCGCCGCGGCCCCTGCCCGCGCACCGGCCCCGGCTCGCCCCGCGCTCCCGGCACCCGTCGCCAACACCATTCGCGCGCCTCCCCGCGCCGCTTCCCGGCCACAAGCTCCACCTATGCCATTGATGGCTGCCCCTCTTCAAGAGGCAATCAACCTAGTCAGCGATCTGGCTATGTCGGTTGACATCAATGAGGTACAAGAGCTATTCCACAAGATGCAATACGCTCAATCCCCAGCGGACGTGATCCAATACACATTGGAACACGCGAACTTACTAAGCGCCCTTAAGCGCTTCGTTCCCCAGGCCCCTCCCCAGTACAACCACTATGGGTAGTACAACCGAACGCTCGAAACCGTACTCAGTTTCGTTAGCGTCATTTAACGCTGACGGCCTCTTCAGACAACGTGACCTCGTCCACGACTTTTGTTGTACCCACCTTATCGATATCATATGCGTGCAGGAAACCTTTCTAAAACCGGGGAAGGCGAACCCTAGGTTTGCCAATTACAGAACGGTACGTGATGATAGAGTGAACTCCCGTGGGGGAGGCACTCTTATCTATTACAAAAGGTCCCTGCACTGCATTCCCCTACCTACCCCGACTCTTGTTAATATGGAAGCATCTTGTTGCCTCCTAGCTATGACTGGTCATCAACCTATAGTCATAGCATCCTGTTACCAAGCTTGCAAAAAGCCGATCGTCCGAGCTGACTTAGAAGCCCTATTCTCATTAGGAAGCGCCGTCATTCTGATTGGCGACTTCAACAGTAAGCACATCCTATGGAATTGTAACGTCAACAATCCCAGAGGTATTGCACTTGAAAACCTAATCGCAGAACTTAACTTTGACATAATTGCGCCCACTGAGCCCACTAGTGAGTGGGCCCTTATATGGAAGACCACCGATCTGACTTGCTTGACATGGCACTATTCAGAGGCGTAACACTCCGGTTACGCTCCATAGAAGTGGTTCACGAGCTTCACTCTGACCACCGACCCATTATACTGCGACTAGGTCCCGACCCAACGACTGACCTCCCCCGCCCCACTAAGACGATAGTGAACTGGAAGCAAGTAGGCGACGCCCTAAAGGCTATCAGTTCACCGGACCTAGACAAGATCCCTGACGACATCTTGACAAAAGATGACATAACCCTTGCGATCGATTCGTTCACCAATCACCTCTCCACCGTAGTAGGTGCATCCGCAAAGGAGGTCATAGTGCCGGATGACCGGCGCCTTGTCATTCCAGCGGATGTGAGACGATTGGTGACGGAGAGTAAAGCAGTGACCCGACATTACGACTCTTCCCCAGTAAAGAGAACAAAACTAAGAAACGCCACTTTGAACGCATGGTTCAAAGTCGCATGTCTGAGTTGCGTGATCAACAATGGGGCGATAAACTTTCAAACCTCGTGCCAAGCCACCATGCTTACTGGGACTTGGCGCGAGGCTTGAAAGGAAGTAACCATAACGACATGCCTCCCTTATACAGACCAGTCCCACTAGTCCCAGCGTTCTTTGACGAAGACAAAGCTGAGTGCCTAGCTGATAGCCTAGAGGCTCAGTGTTCCCCTAACGTAGATCACGTTGACCAAGCTCACCTCGATTCGGTGGATGCTGAAGTCGAACGTAAAAGCTCTGTGGTCACCTCTGAACTCCCACCAATCACCTTAGCGACTTACGCTGAGGTGGAGAGACTGATCAAGGCCCTCCGACCGCGCAAATCCCCCGGTGCCGATGGCATCTCCAACAGGGTTCTTAAAACCCTTTCTCCTCCTCTCATCCATCTCTTAGTCAGCATCTTCAATGCTGCTATGAGCCACTGCTTATTCCCAGACACCTGGAAATGTGCAAATGTCATTGGCATTCACAAACCAGGCAAAAGCTCATCTGACCCCACCAGTTACCGCCCCATCAGCCTCCTCAGTGCCTTAGGCAAACTTTACGAGCGGTTACTTGCAAACCGTCTCCAGTCCCATGCTAAGGAACACCACCTTATCCCAGATGAGCAGTTTGGCTTCAGACCCGGACACTCATGCGTCCAACAGGTGCACCGCCTCACGGAGCACATCATTGAGGGCTTCAATAAGTACCCCAAACCCCAGACTACGCTAGCAGTCTTCCTCGACGTAGCGAAAGCTTTTGACAAAGTCTGGCACAACGGCTTGATCTACAAGCTATACCAATTTGGCGTGCCAGAACGTCTTGTGCTCATCCTACAAGACTTCCTTAAAGCCAGAAGCTTTCGCTATCGCGTGGAAGGCACCCTCTCCTCCCCCCACCCAGTCAGAGCCGGAGTCCCTCAGGGCTCCGTGCTATCACCTATTCTCTTTGCACTGTATACCAGTGACATCCCACGCTCTCAGCCCAAAGTATTCCTAGCCCAATATGCGGATGATACCGCCATTTACACCACTGGGTGGCATATCAACAGACAGTCCTATTTCGTCATGCAACGGGCCATCACCGAGATCGGTGACTGGTTCCGAAAATGGCGCATCGCGGTCAACCCAGCTAAAAGCACAGCTATGTGCTTTACTGAGAAGACACGCTCCCCTTACCCGAAACCGCTTATTTTGTTCGACGAACCCATTCCCTGGGTTCCTAGAACAAAATACCTCGGAGTCACCCTTGATCGTCATCTCACCTTTAACGATCACATAACAACCGTCCGTAACAGAGCGGCCTTCATAATGGGTCGCCTTGGTCCCCTACTTCGCAAAGAGAGTAAAATGTCTCTTAGTAATAAGAAGACACTTTACACTGCCTGCATCCGCCCCATCATGACTTACGCATCAGTAGTGTTTAGTCATGCTAGTGAGGCCCACCTTCATAAACTTCAAGTCATCCAAAACCGTTTTCTTCGTAATGCAACCGGCGCCCCGTGGTATATCCGGAACACCGAGTTGCATTGCGACTTAAACCTTCCCTCTCTAGCGCAGTTCAATAAGGACTGCGCCCGCCGATACTTTGATCGAGCGCCCCACCACCCGAACCCATTGGTTGTCCAGGCATCGAACTACTCGACTGCCTCTTCTATCCCATTTTTCAAACCCCCCCGTCGCCGACCACGGCAGGTATTAGACGACCCGGATGACCCCATCGCAGCCATTACGTTGGCAGCTTTAGCGTTATCCGCAAGTCGTCGAGGTAAAATCCCCAGGTGTGAGGTAATCAGAGGTCACACAATCAAACACCGAGCTCGCCGGCGAGCTCGAGGCAAAAACAAGGTCACGATAAATTGCTCTCCAAATAGTCAAAGAGTATTATTCAGTAGGGCCCAATTGTGCAACACTGCAGTTGCACAGAGGCATTTTGCTCCGATCCCCCCCATGTCTCTCGACAGCGAGACAAGCCGAGGTCCGAACCACAGTGGTGCCCTTGAGCTCGCTGTCAACCCCTCCTATAGTAGCGGTACGTTTTCGGCGTCCGCAGGAGACGGAGGTAGAAAGCGCTTTTCGCCTTCTACGCCCGTCTCGGGAGAAGTGCCTTCGGCACTTCTCCCTCCCGGGCTATTGTAGGGCCAGGCCCTCGCCCAAAACCCGGTGGAGCTGGACGACCGCACAGGCGGTAGCCAGCATCTATGTCCTCCCTAAACTAAAACTTGCATTTCGGACAGAGCGATTACAGTAACCGTGCGCTGATATGAGCCTTATTTCAATGTGTGTTGGTTTGATTTTTGTACTGGCTTACACCAACCTGCTCATTTGGATCTTATAAGGGCCTGAACTTAAAGAATCAGGCTTGTCTGACTTTTATCATAATCGTTGATTTTGCATGTGCACTCAAGTGCAGTTTTCAAATGCTTTCATTCATTGTATAAGTAAACACACTGTTAGCTGCCAGCATTTTTTATTTGATTTTCCTAGAGTATAGAAGAGTGACAGTAGGCTTACCTGACTTTTCATTGGGTCTGTGTTGACTTGGCACATATAAGTGCCGGAGTCGTTGGCTTGCACGTTGCTGACTCGCAGTTTCCACGTGTTGTGATTGTTATAACTGACTGACAGGCGCGGGTTGAGGGCCACCATGTTTGTGTGAATTGCCAGGATAGCTTTTGAGTCCGATTTAATCCATGCTACCTGTAAGAAAGAAAATGTTCAAGTTTGGTGCACTTGTAGCGTTTTGTTGATATGAAGCACTGTTTGTACCTGTGTCTCATAGTTAGTTTTATAGTAGATTAGACCAGTGTTAGGCCATAGAAATTGTTTTTGTATGAGAGATATAGTAACTGTTCGAGGAATGAAGCTTTGTTCAGTATATTTTCAGCTCCTTCGATGACATAAAACCAAGTCTGTTGAAACTAGGTCTTATACTTATTTTGTATGTACCATATAGTTTTTACGTATATGCATCTCAAACTTGGGATTGATATTATAATGCTATTTTTGACAGATGTTCCATATATTAAGCGTCAAAACAATAATTTCAAAGCAATGGAAGCCGGGCAGTAGTAGCTATATTTCGATTGGATTGATATGTTTCGATGGTTCGATACCCACCAGCAGGTTGAGTTTCCAAAGGACATTTTGCGAATGCTTGGCGGGCTACCTACCTTTCAAGTAGTAAATCAGTCGCCAATTACATAAGAGTGAGTCACAATGGTAGTCCTTGAGAGCCAGTAAAATTATAGGCACATGATCCTTACGAGACAAAATGCATCTGTTATAGGCAGAGGCTAACGCTTAATAACAGGTAGGCCTCGTGCGTGCTCCATCACAATACTATAAAAAAACTCTTTGTGAGATTATAAAAACGTCTTATTATGATTAATTAACATTAGGTAAGTTACGTAAATATAGGTTATGGTTTTTTTTTTTTTTATCCTTGACAGGTTAGCCTTTGACCACTATCTCACCTGATGGTAAGTGATGATGTGGTCGAAGATGTTGTTCAGGCTAACCTAGAATTGGTAACCTAGAAATGGTTAATTTGGTTTAAAGTAAATTCTACAATCTTGTGTATATCGGTTGTCTAGAAGAAGTTGCTTTAAGCAATAAGACCGCCCTTTGTATACATAATATGTGTGTTAATTTTCTGTAATGTTTTTTTATGGTATGCAAATAAAGAGTTTCTATCTATCTATCTATATTCCATACATTGAAAGTAAACTTGTCAAAGTATACAATGTGTGAATTCATCACAGTTATGTGAGGGTTATCATTTGAGAGTATAATTCCTTTAGGAAGTGTAATTACAGTTAACATAAATATAAAAATAAGTAGAATTAATGCGCAGGGGGTTATACCTGAAAATTAATCTATCCAACAAACCACAAACTGTATTCAAAATGACAACCCACGATTCGTAAACACTTCTCTAGCATTTCTCTAACTACAGAACAGCTTTTACACTCGCTCTTGATGAATAATTTTCACAAACAATGAAATTGTTACTAATTTATTTCCCGACCGCAACAAAGCGCGATGTCACATGAAAAATGCTCGAGCGGCACGGATGAGGCGCCGTGCATTCCTCGGGGCGGGTGAGACTACAAGCTTTACGTGTCGTTTTACATTCGCTACAACGTTTAAGTTACATTAAGAATCTAAGCAAACAAACAGCGTTTGTTAACTCTTTTCTCAGTTTAACAAACGTTAGGTAAACTGAGAAAAGAGACGCGGGCCAAGGGGAAATGTGAACCAATTACACGACTGCCCAAAAAAAGGAGGGTATGTTTTCAGGGTTCATGTATGTATGTATTATATATGAAACCATTAACATATATACTAACTATATTAATGAGTTTCTTTATTCCACCATAGCTGCTGTTTAGAAGCCGTTTGGCTTTACTGATTTTAAGATACGAGATGTCAGTAGTTTCATCTTTTTTTTCCGGCGGTATGCCTTTACTTAAACAAAATACTATGAACTATAAACAACACTACAGCTACTACAATAAAATCATTTAGACAACCTATACGTCATAGCAGACTCATAGCCAATCCAAATGTTCCAGCCCACTCCCAGTTGGCAGCGTGTCCAGCATGCTGGCAGCATTGCCCCGTTGAATTAATTAGTTTCATCTTGATTGCGCAAGTGACAACAAGTGGGTTATCAAAATGAAGGACTTTAAAAACGATTCCATAAATTTATATTTCAGTTTTAATTCAATGGAATGATAAAACGCTTAACATAAATAAATAATTTACAATCGGAATTTTTAACTATATAATTAATTAGTACTTTTGGATTTATTTATTTAAAAGATATAAACTAAAATACCACGACCTATAAACAACACTACAGTGAAGGCAATAAGACAATCTAAAAGCCATTGCAGACACAGTCAGTCGTAATGCTCCAGCCCACTACCAGTTGACAGCGTGCACAGCATGCTGCCAGCATTGACGGTATTTTTTTTTTCTTTTAGAACATTAAGGCTCCGTTTCAGAATGTCCTAATAAAGTTTTGGGTTGCTAACCAAAACATGCTGAATGATAAAAATTACAGTTAACATGCATAGCATTTGAATCTATAACCGATGGATAGGCTAAATCGATGACTGTGAAACGCAAAGATAGTGTTTTGTTTTATAAATATGTACTGGGTAGTAAAACCATAACTTACTCGAACATTCTGAAACAGGCCCTAAGGCTCCGTTTCAGAATGTCCTAATAAAGTTTCGGGTTGCTAACCAACACATAAAATAACTGAATGATAAAAATGACAGTTAACATGCATAGCATTTGAATTTTTAACCGATGGATAGGCTAAATCGATGACTGTGAAACGCAAAGATAGTGTTTTGTTTAATAAATATGTTCTAGGTAACCGGAACTTACTCGAACATTCTAAAACAGGCCCTAAATATTACAAAATTTGAGCTTGTTACTATGAATATTAACTTTGCAGTACAATAATTGTTATTGTATTCTTAGACGTTGAAATGAATATTCTTCATGCCGCGTAGGAATGGTGGTGTATCAACGTTGTATAATGACATTCGGGAATGAGTAGCGCTCCGTTGTTATGTGAAATATTTTGCAATTAACCTGGATTTCAGTTAAAATATCGCGCGTGCACTTGCTACGCGTTATTCAGAACTTTACAGCTTAAAAATAAATAAATGTATTTTGCAAACAGGTGAATGCAATTGAATCTCAAAAGGCAGACTAATATTGATGACAAGTCAGGCATAAACAAATTTGTATAATTTTTTTTGCATGGTGGTAGGGCATTTTGCGAATGCCCGCCTGGTTAGCTACCACCCTCAAGTAGAAAATCTGTTGCCAAGCACCTAACGGTGTGTTCTGGCAGCTGTCATTGAGAGCCAGTAATTCTAGGTTAGCCTGAACAACATATTCGACCCCATCATCACTTACCATCAGGTGAGATAGTGGTCAAAGGCTAACCTATCAAGCATAAAAAAAAAATTAAAATGTAAAAAAACACGTCTGCAAATTATTTATTTCGTTGATCATTGAAATTAAAACTGCAAGCTATATATATTTATGAAATCGTTTTTAATGCTGTTTATTTTAATACCCCACTTTGAAAGAAAAATATTTTTTTATCTCCCAATATGGGGTCTAAAATCCACCACTTTGTTTTTTTATTTTTTTATGTACTTAGTGTCACTTGGGTTATCAAGTCGAATCTGAGGATATCTCAAATTCAACATCAGATTCGGTTAAGCCGTTTAGAAGTTATGGTAGAATAAATAAACTCACAAACATACATACATGAACCCTGAAAACATAACTCTCTTTTTTTGGGCAGTCGTGTAATAAATAAGACATCGCTACAGACAAAATTAATTTTGAAAAGATACGTGCAATATGTACTATTAATCACCCTTTATATCACATCAACAGCCCTAACGAAACGGTTGAACAAATGCCTCCCACATTATGGGGAGATTGCCATAATCCATATGCTTGGGAAGCGTATTGGGGATCGTAGTGTAAAATGGCAGTTCATCAGAAGGCACTGCTGCTCACCCTTTGGTAGTTTTTCTTCTTCTTCACCTCTTACGACAGTAAATTCAATATGTATTTCAAATTATTAGATTTTGTAAAAACTCTTCTTCGAACTTGTTTGACGATATCATGTACAATAATAAGATGTAGACTAGTTACTTTGCAACAAAATCAAAAATATTAAGTAATTTTTTTTATTTCAAACCAAAAACAGGGGCTAGTTACGAAAAATAAAATAATTAAACAAAGTGCAATCTCTATGCGTTCTGCGTGTGGCTTCTACGACCTTTTGTTTTTACAAAAGGCGCGAAAATTAGAGAAATTAATACTAGCCACATTGACCCGGTTTTCCGATTAAAAAATCTTCACCACGGATTTGATGCTAAAATTCATTATCGTTGAGGAGGAGGCCCAAAAAACAACTACATTTCAATAGTATTTTTGCCTATTATTGTAGCAGTTATGAAAAAACCTTAACACTGATTTGTTTCCCAAATGTCCGTACAGGGTATATATATTTTCTAAATCTAAACAACGATCAGGTCACCTTCAAAGTGCTTAAAATACAGGACTTTTCCCTTATCATGTTAATATATCTTATTTTTATTTTCTTATCCTTTTATTAGTGTTCCTTCATACTAATCGAGAGTTAAAAAGAAGGTTACCGTCTTAAACGCACTGGTCACTTTGAATAAAAAATAAAACCGGCATTTCAGACTGAAACACTTTCAATACGAAAACAGTAACATTCTGTATATGAAAAAGATATGACATTTGATGTTCGACTTTCAATTGAAGGTGTATATTCAGCATTTCATGTGAAGAAATACACAGAAAATCAGAGTGAGATTCGAATACGAGTTCTGACGTAAGACAATCGCAATAGACACTGATCGTAATGTCAATGCTGTGTTTGGTGAGGATATGGCTAACGAACTCACTGTGCGTTATTGGTTTTACCGCTTCCGCAGTGGTAACTTCAACCTAAAGAACAAAGAGAAAAACTTCAGTGGAATGAAGGTGGTGGTGGAAGCAGCGACAGACTACCAAAAAAAGCTGCATGATTTGATGTAAGCATATTTGCAGATATATAGCATATTTTATTGACTCATTAGCTGCAAATTAGTATAATTTAAAGACTTGTAAAATGGGTGCTTGGTTATTTGACTGATATGCAGAGAGCAGCGCGCGTTGAAGCTTGTTTTGTGATAAGTTGGTACATAAATAAATGAATTTAGGACCGATTTGTAACATGTGATGTGATGTGAATTGTTGATTAACTATCATCAATTCCGGGATTATAAGGATTAAAAAAAATATTTTGATCTTTCATTTCACTGTTTGTGGAGTCTAGGTCCGCAGGTTTATAGGAAAGCTATAATAGATCTTCATTTTAGATGATAATTGTTCAAACGAGGGTAGTTACTAGTACTTTTGATTAATTAAATATATTAAGACATATTATTAAAAAAAAACATTAAATGTGTAATAACAAAACGGCAATTTTATAACTACTTTATATGTATATAATATGCATATATATGATATGCATATATGATAATAACATTTATTAGTATTTTACCTTAATCTCGCTACCTACTGTTATTAACTTGCCTCAAAACTGTAAATCACCAAATTTATAATCACCTAATTATAAATCTTATCTTTACCGAAAATTTTGATACACTTACCGGTATTTTTCCTAAAAATGTTATATATTACTCAGTATTTAAAAATAATAGTATATACTGTAATAGTAGTATACAGTATACTACTGTAAACTACTATTATATAGTGTATAGTACAAAATTTATTCTATATTGACTTTTATATAGATTTTCTTTACTTTATAGGAAGCTTCAACATTCAGGACTCAAAGTATGTCAGTTTGTGTGAAATACTAAAAACTCAATGAAATTTACTTTCTCCTAAAAAGAGCAGATATTAGTATAATCCTATTTCTAGACATTATACAGTTGCCTGTATTTTATTAAATTTACTACTATCAGCCTTACTAAAATAGCACCCTTCCATATAATCCTGTGGGAGTCGTAAGAGGCGGCAAAAGGAAAAATACATGAAGGTGGGCAGCAATGCCTTCTGAAGCGCTCGGAGCGAAGTTTGCTTAACCGCTGGTGACATTAATACTGAGCGTTTCCGTGCTTCGGAGGGCGCGTTAAGCCGTCGGTGCCGGTTGTTGCCTTTGGATGGCAGTCGTTATAGCATGGTGGTAGGGCATTTTGCGAATGCCCGCCTTGCTAGCTACCACCCTCAAGTAGAAAATCTGTCACCAAGCACCTAACGGTGTGTTCCAGCAGCTGTCCTTGAGAGCCAATAATTCTAGCCTGAACAACATCTTCTACAATATCATCACTTACCATCAGGTGAGATGGTGGTCAAAGGCTAACCTATCAAGAATAAAGAATAAAAAAAATAGAACTTCCCCTCCAAGCTGCTATCATTGCGATCTTCAAGACGCCTGCCAAGCATGAGGATTACGTCAAACAGAAGACTTAGTAGGGGAGGCGTTTGTTCAATGATGGAGTTTATCGCTTTTGATGCTTCTAAAATCAGACAAACTAATTAAAACTATTCCTATAAAAAATAATAAGTTAATCGTTTCTAGGTCGCAAAAATGTGACACGAGATCGAACTAAAAATGGTTCAATTCAGACCGAAGTGGTAGCGGCCGCCGAACCATTTTCAACTATATCTGTCCCTATAATGGCGGCTGGCACAAATGTGTGGATTGACGCTTATGGTTACTTTAACTATAAAAACATAAACTAAGGGACTAAATTACAAAATATAATCCGACTATCGATACAAAGCTTTGTATTTCTGTGTGCACGGTTTGTGAAACTTGCTTTTTCTGTATGCACGATTTGCAATTTAATTTGATACATTATACTTTCTTATTAAATAAGACACTAATTTTGATAATAGAAAAACCGGCCCCTAAGTGTTGAAGGACTAGGTATATTCTTCAGACAGTAACTATTTCTTCCTTATTATTTAGGAATAAGAATTAAATGGACTATAAAAAATATGACAATGTCTTAAACATTAAGCGTTATCTGCATTGTTTATTACCTTATTTTTCTGTTAAGACCGTTATTAAAACGCTTAATATACGAGGATGGCTCGCTTGTTGGAGATTTTGCATCCAAATTATGATTGTTCATTATACAAGATGTCAAAACGTTAGAAACTTTTTTAATGTCGCAAGCGCTTGAATAGGGTAGTTCAAGTGTTCGCAATATTAAATTAAATGCATTTTTTTTTATAAAATATATATATTGCGACATGTTGGGCTTAAGGTAGATATATGAAGATAATTGTTATAGAGTTGTAAAACGCGTATTTGCTCGGGAAACAAACAAAACTCATAAATTGTAAAGGTACCGCGTGGTACAGTGTGCTTTCGGCTCCCGATACGATATTCTCGTTCTTTTTTAAGTAGTCTAGACTAGACTATGACCACTATATCATATGATGGTAAGTGATGGTGTGGTCAAAGATTTTGTTGAGGCTACCCTAGATTTACTAGCTCTCGCTATTGGAACACATACATTAGGTGCTTGTCGACATATTTTAGACTTGACGGTGGTAGCTAGCCAGATGGACATTCGAAAAATAACCTACCACCACGCTATAACGACTGCAATCCTAGACAACAATTCAGACGACGCGACGGCTTACCGTGCCCTACGAAGCTCGGAAACGCTCCGTAGTAAATGACACAGGCGGTCATCCATTCAAGGAAAGACCACATCAGACGTTACTTAAGCTAAGATAAGTGAAGAATAACCAACAAACCATGCGGTGAGACAGTGGTAGGGAGATTAAAATAATTTCATTATATTAATTAATTCCATTTAATATAATAATGTATTTGACTTCAATGTCAAAGCATTTAGTTGAATATTGTTTCGTTTTAACAGTATCTGTATTGTAATATAACGATTAAAAATTGGTACAAAACTATCGTTAATTATTCTTTGCGCAAGCTCCCTCGGATTTATCATTTTCTACTGCAGCACAAACACGACACAGCTTTTGTTCGCACAATTAATCCAAGGACTGCCGCAAACAGCCGTCCACTCCATTTTACCTGTCATAATCGCCGAGTACACTTCACTAAAACATCGATCAATATTTCTGACCTTTTATATCCGCGTCTCTTTACTGGGAAATATAGGTTTCATATGCAATCGTTCTTTCACTGGAAATATATTGAAGTTTTGGCATATATTTCTCATGTTTACACTGCCACGGCATTCATCTGTCCTCTTCCATATTGGCATGATACAAACGATTTGAAAAGTGCACCGAATCATATCGGTTGCTGAAAGGAATCGATTAGAAATCAGAATAATACCTTAAATACCTAATTGAATCACATACCTTGGCAGCCAAGAAAGTAAGAAAAGGAGTTTTAAGCAACCTTTGGAATTTTATCAGGAGCACTTTATCGAAAGAATTTTACAAGCCAATGCTGCTCTGCATGCTAATGATGGCTTTTGGCCATTTGTCTGGGAAACTTGCTTTTAGCATTTACGCGATCAAAGTCAGAGGGAAGATTACAGACAACAAATCTAAAGCTCGGGTATTCTCATTTCATCGGGGTATTCTCATTTAGACGTAGTCGCATCAGTTTTGCATTATGGATAATATTTTGACTGATTAGAGAATCTTTAATAGGCGTTAGGTTCTTCTTACTTCTTATATTAATATAAGACATATTATACTTATTATCCCGCATGTCTTTAATTTTCCTTTCGTAAATTTGCAATTTTGAAATATATATATATATTATATTATATTATATTATATTTCTTATATTATGTTATACTTCTCCTTATAACTTCCTTATACTTAATTATATATGATCATCTTTTTATATACAAAATTCAAAGTCCTGAATGAAATATATAAAAATCAACGCACAAACTTAACTACTGGTCTTAGCCCGCATTAAGCCAGGATTTTCGAAAAACTGGGTGTAAGTACTTTTACAAAAGCAATTTTTATTTTTACCTCCCGTTACAGACAAAAAGTAAAAAAAAGTTGATTTGAAAATCGATTAGCAATATCCAGCATAAACTGATACTTCAGTTTTTATACATAAATACCCATGCATTAGATACAATTATACGTAAGTATATATTATTATGCGCCATTGTTCTGACTGACATCAACTCACAATCCTCAGGCCCTAGAAACATAAATCCACATAGGTTTTTTGAAAATCCTTGGGCGGTGAGTTATATATAGATAGATAGATGGATAGCTTTGTATGAAATTGTTATTATCCGAGTCGATTGAATCAAAATGTAGTGTTTATATTCATGTTCCATTGTTATTAATAACAAAACGCGCATATAACAATTGTTCAAAATAACCATTCTCTAGGCTTAAAAAGATTACAAAAATGTTGAAATGAAAACAACGTCCAGCCAAAACTATGAATTGTTTTAAAAACATGTTTGTATGCATGTACATACATTAATCAGAACAAAGACTCTCCAAGTCATAACATTTAGTCTGAAGTTAGTAATAGTTATTATATAACTATGATCATGAATACGTACAACGTAGGTTTAAATCTCTCTTTTAGTTGTTACCCTACTACCTAACTCATCATCAGTAGGTTTTGACTCCTCGAGCTCGATCCTCGACGAGATCACGTCAGCTTAATAGGAAATTTAGCCGAAACTGTAACTCACTCTAGACATATTCCTAAATGTTGTAATAATTTTTCTAAATATATTAATTTTATGTTTTCTTAAATTAGTTGTTATTATTAAATATATTAAGGGCTCGTTTTAGAATGTTCGAGTAAGTTCCGGTTTTACTACCCAGATCATATTTAATAAATAAAACACTATCTTTGCGTTTCACAGTCATCGTTTTAGCCTATCCATCGGTTATGTCATGCATGTTAACTATCATTTTTATGATTCAGTTATTTTATGTGTTGCATAGCAACCCGAAACTTTATAAGGACATTCTGAAACTGGCCCTAAATATGGATTTCCACAACACGCCTGAATCTATTAATTATGCAAGAAAAGCTAAACCTATTTAAAATCAATCACTTCCACCCGCTTTCACAAACTTATGACTTTCGACAGGTACAACATCCGGGGAGAAGCCTCGCCTTCGTGGCTGCGGTTTCTATAGCTTCTGCAATATTTCATACCCTACATTCATTCTTTCCACATCGAAATACTCGTAGTTGCAATCATTTCAATAGTTCTTACCCTATAGTTAGAGAGATGGTTGACGACACAAGTGAAGTGCACATCTCGGCCCTGCGTCACTGTGTGGTTCTCTAACGCCTGAAGAAACTCTGGCTCCACTTCCGCTTGGATCGGCATTTCACCTGAAAAGATTGAACAGTAGGGTCTGTGTAAGTTAAACTGAATTTATATATATTTTTTTATTCCTTTGTTCAGGCTAACGTAGAATTACTGGCTCTCAAGGACAGCTGCCGGAACACACCGATAGGTGCTTGGCGACAGATTTCCTACTTGAGGGTGGTAGCTAGCCAGGCGGGCATTCGCAAATAGCCCTATTACCATGCTATAACGACTGTCATCCTAAGACAACAACCGGGACCGACGGCTTATCGTGCCCTCCGAAGCACGGAAGAGCTCAGTAGTAATTTCACTAGTGGTACCCATCCAAATCATGCTGACGTTGCTAAACTTTGCTGATCGGTTTAGAACAGCTAAGCTAACTACGCTACAAGCGCTTCAAATAATAATTTATTCAAAGAGTATGCATTCTACAATGGCGACATTTTGTACATACCTAAATAATATACACCTCCGAGGGGTTCTGGGCTATAATGTCACTCCCCCATCTCTTCCAGTGGGTGTCGTAAGAGGCGACTAAGGGGAAAATACTGGGAGGTGAGAGCAGCACTTTCTGAGGAACTGCTGTCTTGTACTAAGATCAAGACGCCTGCCAAGCGTAGGGATTATGGAAAGCCCCACCTAGATGGGGGAGGCTGTGTTCAGCAGTTGTCAATCGGGCTGATATAGTAGTAAGTAATATAATTTCCAGATGGGAAATATTGACATGAATATAATAAATGAATGAATCGATTATTTATAATAAAAATTGGAGTAACTTTGATTACAAAAACGGATTCGAAATCATTATTATGAGGTATTCCAAAACACATTTCAAGCTACGAATAAATCATATTATTCGTAGTTTTCAAGTCCTAAGTAGCCGTAAGTACTTATTTTAAATTTTATATCAAGTGCGTCTAAATTACGGCCTGAAATCAGAAAATTATTTTAGATACACAATCTAAAATAAGTTTTATAATTTACGTAACTAACTAGAGCTCAAATAGTTTTGAAATTTACCGCACCAAAATCAATGCTTTAATTTGTTCGAAAAAGGCGCATTATATAGAAACTGAATTTTTGCTATTATCACAGTACTACTGCCCCTATACTATTCTCTAAATATGGAAACTTTCAATTAACGTGGATTAACATTCACTTGACTCATTTTTTACACTTGTTTATTAACTCAAACATCAGCCCCTCTCATCATACACCTTATGAGAATTCATATATTTTTATGTACAGTCTAAAACATTAAGTATTAACTTTTTATCTCTTTGGTATATTGTTTATTATATTCCAAATACAAATCAGACTTATATTTCACGTTAGAAATAAGAGCGTTTAAGAAAAATGTATGATAATACATAACAAGAAGAATTATATTATTAAATCAAGAAAAATATCTAGCAAATACAAAATATAGTGAAGTGATCTTTACAATTATAATCTCTTCTACTTCTCTATAACTAGACGTTCACGGCATAAATTCTTTATATTTTCTTAGATTCTCATTCAGTCAATTAAACGGTCCTTATGTAGCTCTATAGAGACTCTAAGCAAATTAAGTGGTAATAAAGAGGGTCTATAAGGACTTCAAGTAATTAATTAGGTATTTAATTACTGTAATATTTTCCTTAAGTATGAAAAAAAATCAAGGGCTATATGTGATTTTAACCACACACTTTTAGGTATTTATGCATTGTTACTTAAAATATAAGTGACGCACTGAGTACATATTGATGTTTTGATCGATGGAACAATAGTATATTGTGCAGTAAGTGAATAAAGGACAGATTCAAAGCGAGGGCCATAGTGAATTGCGAACAAGTAAATGATTCTAATGACTGAATTCAAGAATCCTGGTCGTCGTGAGCATATCATGGCCCGCGATGCAACTCTTGAATATAACTATTCAAAAGTTGCATACTATAATTTTATTCCATGACTACGAGAAAAAGAAAGATTTAAGCGAAAATAGACATTTAATTAAGAAAAAAGAAAGGGAAAGTTGATTAAAATACACATTAAATTTGGAACAATTATAAATTTTACAGTAATTTTCTTATCATTACGATCGTCAACTTGTGAAGCGTAATATGAGTATTTACATGGAGTTTGTTTATCGTGTATTCGCTGCACAAGGAGTTTGTATCGAGTTTTTTTGCGCACGAAGGATGTATGGCATTGAGACAGAGGTCGAATATATTGTTCGTATCCTAAATTCAATGCTTTTTATTCATTATTTTCAGTGAATTAAATGAGCGCTTCAGAGATGTACCTAAAGGTCTCTTGTTGATTGGATATCACGTTACATTTTGCTTGGTTGTTTGTAGATAACTTCTTTTTATGAGATTTGGCAGTAACTTATAATATTTATTCGGCAAACTTTCATAAAAGTACCTACGAGCTAAAATTGTGTAATTTTGAAGTTTATATTAAAGATAAATTGGGTCGAGGGTTGTTGAGAAATAGAAAATACAAATTCTAAATCAGTAGCAAAAATCTTCAGTGATAAAGTAACGATATAAGGTATCGTAGTTATTAGGATTATAATCTATTATTAGAAGTAGTAATTCATGTAGGTACAGTAGAACGCAGATTATCCGAATTAATTGGGACTGCGTTCGATACATATAATCGAAAATTCGGATGATCGGACATAGACTGGTAATAACGATAAACGAACTGTCACACATAGAATAAACTTTATTAAGTTTAAAAATCACAGTTCTACAATAACGCTCACTTGAATATCTTGATCAGAGTAAGTTGCAACCCCATCAGATCTTACCAAACATATAAAGTATAAATATTCACAACATAATCGCTTAGGTCCGTAGTTCAGATAATTGGCGATTCGGTAAATCGTCGTTCGGATAATAGGCGTTCTTATTTATTTTCATACTTTTTTTGTTGACGTTTACAGAATAAAATTCAACAAATAATATTTATTTTTGTTATGGAAGATTAAAATACCACGACATATATTGATAGCTCTAGTCATACGATTTTAATAGACTTTTTATAAAGTCCAATTACCTACTACCAAATATAAATATAAAATAGTTTATATTTTATGACGCGTTCTAGCACGGCTGGAGTAACTGATCTGGTGACTCAACACGACTCACTCCGCTGAGCATATACTCGGGCTCCATTATGCCAAACTCGACTATGAATATAAAATTGTTTGTAGTTTGTTGATTCATATTTTGTCATAATAAAGTTTGAGTCTAAACTTGGACTCGTCTCTGAATGTCAGTCATCAATATCTTCCACTGAAATCTTAATGACAAACCAACGGACTATTCACGTAGCTACTCTTATATTTTTCGTCGTATTGATAGTAAAACCTCGATAGTTTTGAGAAGTAACGCTATGATTACTATGGGAATATCCTTTTTATAAACGTCTTGTTCCGAACGTAACTTGCGGTGGCGTATTTGTTTGTCTTTGACGCTTCTCTTTGGAGCGAGGCTCTGTGGTTAGACGTATGTAGAAAATGTTTTCTCAAAAGAATTGTTTGCAATCTTTTTGTATGTAAAAGAAAAGCTTGTCTTGGATATACTGGTGAAAAATGTCTTGGTGCTGACTACGAATAAATGGAATTGAAGGGTTGTGTATGGACGTTATAGAATTGAGGCTTGATGTTTTTGCCGCGGTCACTGGAGGGCAGTGACCTTGGAAGAACTTCACCAACTCTCTTCACCAGCACTTCAGTACAGAATTAGTACCATTTGGCCAAAATGTATTAATAGCATGTAAGCGTGAGGGTGTAGTCATCGAAGGGACGCACACAGGAACAATTTTGTAAGTTGTTTATCTGACTTGTATTATTTTCAGTCCCGCATATCGCGGGCAGTTAGGATTCATTCAACAGGTTGTCCAAGTAGAAAACTCTGCTATTTATCATGCCTAGGCAATATGGAATCTTAACACGTCTCCTTTTTTATTTGAGATTGAGGTACTATGTTTTTTTTCTGAATATTTGACAACCCACATGGTGGAAGATTATTTTGAGAATGGCCGTCTGGCCTAGCTACCGTCCTAAAGATTTTATTTAATTTAATATTATTTGAAGATTATAACCAGTAAATTATGCTGTTGAGTGAGTACAATACCAAATTTAGTTATCTAAGTTGCTGAATGATTCCAACTTAATTTCTGTCGAGTCATTTGAATATACCTTTGAAATCAAGAGAATCTAACTTCAATAAAATCTAGGCCAAAGTTATGAAACAAAGTTATATTCAAGATTTAGGTAAAATTATTATTGAGCAGAAAGTTAATCCAGTACTGAATTGTTTAGTTCGTACTTATGGCACGTAATATTTTATTATTATTCGAATTTATAAGAAAATTAAGTCGATATAAATATACTTATGTCGATCTAATTTTCTTAGTTTTAAATTATTAAGAATAATTGTTGTTTTTCGCATGCTCAGCGAACCTAAAAATTTAAGCAGGAATAAGACGATTACCATCGGCACTTGAACTCACTACCTTAAAATACCGTTCTGTCACATTATCAAAATACAATTTTTCCCACTGTTTTGTTGATTCGATACAGATAGACTGTCTTAAACTTTTTGTTAATTTAAGGAGGTTTAAATTTGTATGTATCTTAAACAGTATATTTGGTATTTTATTGGAATAATATCAATAATTTTATAACTTTGTTGTCCATCACTGTCAGTATGGTACCTACCGCAGTTGGTCAACTTGGTCACCATGGTGTGTACCAGTGCTACTCGAATTTCCTGCCATGCCAGCCTCAACGATATCATTTGCCGGGCTTTTACTAGCACCAATGATGCAGTTACTCTCAAACTGAATTTTCTAAAAAGATAGTAAAGATAGTAAAAGACCTGTCGGTATGACTTCGGTTCCACGGAAGTTAGGCTGGCCCTTAGTGTGGGACGCTATGAGCGTTGAAACTTTAACGCCGTCACATCTATCTGAAACAAACTTGAGGGCTGGCGCTGCGGCTAATTCCGTGGAGTATGCTAATTTCGGTAATGGTTCCAAATTTGAGCCGTTCGGTGTAGAAACATTGAGTCCGTGGGGGCTCTCAGCTTGTTTTTCAAAATTTTTAGGCGGCTTGGTCAATGCGATGCGTGATCAAAGGTTAAAACACTTCTTTGGCGCAACGAATAATCGTCGTAATAAACCACGGCAATGCTGCCGGCATAAGACTTGATTATTTGGACTACCTGTGGGACGGAAATGGTCTTTAGGTTTCCTAAACGCTTTCGTTGTTGTAGCTGTAGTACTAAATAAAGTTTATGTTATTGACAAATTAAAATGGTAAACTTGATAAGGAAGATGGTTTTTATCGTGAGTGTGACGGAAATAGCACGCGGCTCACCTGATAGTAAACGTTCTGTTCCTCAACATGTGACGAATTTTTGCACTTCGCTCGACACACTGAGACATACAGGTGGTAAGTCTCGTGTGTCTGTAATTTTATTAGCTCTGAAGGACTGCTGTCGGAATACATTGTTAGGTGCTTGGCGACAGATTTTCTACTTGAGGTTTATAGCTAGCCAGTCGAGCATTCGAAAAATACCCTTCCACCATACGGTGAAGCTTTAGCCGGCGGTGGGGACCGAACCATGGACCTGGAGAACGGCAGTCCATAGCTATTCTTCGGCTTGAGCATCATTGTTTCAAAAATGTAGTAGATGATCTAGGTTACTGAGTTTTAGGTGGTTAGCTAATTTTAAGATATTTCACAATAAGAAACATAAAAAGAAGGATTTGGTTATTTATATTTAGTAAATGTATTAAAGCACTGGATAGTGGATTCAGTTGAACGTCGGCTCTTAATCCTAGAGGTGTTTTTACCCAAGAAGTTTTCCTCAAAGTTGTAGTCGCTTTTTCTCCATTAGCCGATAAAATCTTAAAAACATGCCCAGATGAAGCAGATATTTTAACTGGCAGCTTTTACTCCTTACGAGTATTGGATACCTCCCTCGGGGAGAAAATCGAACCTCGAGAATTTTTAACGAGCATCAAGCTAAGGTTAACTTAAAAGCTGATCGCTGTTTACTGTAGTTTTATAGAAAAATAATAACATTTTTAAAATATATATTACATATTATTATTTTACCATCGTGTGGTTTTTGTTTTGGCTGTTCGAATGCGTTATGCGTCTTTTTATAATCGGATCAATGTCAGGTACTTTAAAAATGTACGAATGGAGCCGAAGCCAATATTAAAGAGGTCTTTTTGTATAAAATTCGATATAATACTATAAAAACCGGCAAAGTTGGAGTGGGACTCGCGCACGAAGGGTTTCGTACCTTTATCTGTAACCTAATCTTGCAAGTAACAGACACTTTTCACAGTTTCCGATTGAGCTGGGTAGGTACGTTCCTATCCTAGAGAGGTACGAACCCTAAATAGTGATCTCACTAATTGCTTATTTTTAAAGTTAATATACAACTAAATATTCGGTGAATATTTCAAGTTTCTACCTGTTTTCATTATTATTATTTTTAGCTAATAAACGGCGAAAACCTCTTTCATTGTATAGAGTCCCCTTAATTATTTTATTTTATGTTAATTAATTATATTTAAAGAGAACATAAAGCTAAATATTCTGTGAATATTTAAAGCGTCTTCATGTCATAGTTATTAATATCAAGCAAGAAACGGTAAAAAATCAAGTTTGTGGTATGGGAGCCCCCCTTTAATATTTATTTAATTTTATTTTTAGTATCTGTTGTTATAGCGGCAATAGAAATACATCATCTGTAAAAAGTTCAACTGTCTAGCTATCACCGTTCTTGAGATTCAGCCTGGTGACAGATGGACGGACGGACAGCGAAGTCTCAGTAATAGGGTCCTGTTTTTACCCTTTGGTTACGGAACCCTAAAAATGTTTTTTTTTAAATTAGAAACATATGATAAAATAGGTTTGGTTTACTGTGTAACACCACACTGCCAGAATTCTGTTCAAAGCAGCACCTAGTGTACTCGTAGAAACACTACTTGTAAATTACATTAAAGGTTTTTTTTATTAAATTTGAAGAGATTTCTAGCAAGTAACATTACTTGCCGAACGCGACTTACAAATAAAATATATCTTGGAGTGACAAGCATTGTGTCACGTTGAACAGTGAGATTGCAAATATAACGGGCTTGAGTGACGCTAACCATCAAGCGAGCACTAGTCCTCCGCTTCACTTTTTATCACAAAAAATAAAAATATAAGTAATAAAACATATATGATTAAATTACATTTATTGTATAGACAGTCTCGAGAAAAAAAAATGTTTTCTTCGGTGAAAATGGCATTTGTGTTAATCAACATATAACGGCAGTTTCATATTTTAACTCCAGTGATAATTATAATAAAGAAAGGTCTCAAAATATCTCTCACCTGTGACAAAAACGCTAAAAAATGTTGCCAGCCACCAGGCCGCTTTTGTTGAAGGCGAAAACACGTGTCTATCCATCGCCTGTCTGAAACAAAAAAGTCTGTTAATATTACCCGTAATATTTCAGCGTAAGTAACGTAAATTACGTAAGACAAGTCTGTAATTTACAACGTGCGTAGATTTTGAGTCAAAATTATCATAGATAGACCTGATTATATATTATTATATAAAATAATACTCATATTGTGAGTTCAAAATCTAACTAAACTGCCTCATAACATTGGGAACACGGACGGAAACCGCTCACGATGTTGATCCCCAATCAGATGGTCAGATTAAGTACTCATGAGCCATCAAGTTCCATAACATCGTGCAAGATGCGATGAACAGAAGCCGATGGGGACAGATCATCCGATCTAAGTACAGACCATCTAATGATGACCACGATCCTCAGTCATTAGGGGACGACTACAGAGAGAGCCTGATAATACTGTTAAAAACGTTAATAAATAACATGTAAACGTAGGTATAGTTCTCGGTTTATTATGCCATAATATGGTACATTTTAGGAAGTATAATATATTTAAACAAAATACTATGAACTATATACAACACTACAGCTACTACAATAAAAGCATTTAGACACCTATAAGTCATAGCAGACTCATAGGCAGTCCAAATGCTCCAGCCCACTCCCAGTTGGCAGCGTGCCCAGCATGCTGGCAGCATTGCCCCGTTGAATTGCAATGCTTATTCGTTGAGCCAAATATGTGCCAGCATTTTGATCACGCGTCGCATCGACCAAGCGCTCAGATAGGTTTTGGAAAATACGATGAGCTCCCGGTCCCCACGGACCCAACGAATATATATTTTATATTATAATATATTCAGCACGCGTCATAGGGTTCAATTCAATTGTACTGAGTCGACGACGAGGACGACCATTCCGACCTGTGCCGCCACGCCGTGCACACCTGTCTACAGCTCCGCCAGTATCTCCCAGTGAGACCGCAATAGTCCCCGCACTATTGCCGTCTCACTCGGGTCATCGTTCCGACGCTAGTTGCAGACCAGTGCCTTGGAATACGCAGTCCTGACGAAGTTTTTGTTTTGTGTGCAGAAGCTGAGCAGCCGCCGAACGCCGAGCAACGCGAGCTACGAGCTCGCCGTGCCGTCGCGCAGAGGCGCTCTAAGACGTCAGGCATTACCACCTACCCAAGTCCCTTGTTTCGGACGAACAACATCATATCGGGCTGGTGGTCTTGTTTTGACCGCACTTTTCGGTGCGCATTTCACCACTTTACTACCCGACACAACATAGTAACAGTCGCGTAACAACACACTTTGTGCTGTTAAGCGACGTCGTTCAGGCGTGGGGTAGCGTCAGCCAAACCCGTCTGAACGATCAAATCCGCCATTTGCTGCGGTCGCAGTGTGACACCCTACGGTGACAACGGCCACTGTTGTTGTTTTGGTTTAACCTTGCACCGTGGCCTTTCCCGCTTCACGGGTCAGCCGAAGCAAGCTGGGCTCCGGGATTACTGGCCTTGGGGTCACCCCTAGTCAACCCCGGAGTAGCGCTTAGGAGCACCCCTCTCCGCCGAGAAAAAAGCTCGGAGAGGGTACACAACTAGGGCACACCCTAGGTACACACTCCCTCTCACACAGTGAGCTCACAAGGTGTGTGAGGGAATTCAAACCCTTGATAGGGCGTCCTGAGTATTCCCCTCAGGATGCAGTCCCGTCCCTCTAACGGTGAGGTGCAGGTCCTTCAGACCTTCGCCCTCCGCCACCCCGATCTGTATGTTGCTCATATGCAACTCCTAGAAGAGGAAGCGAGTGCCCGCCTCACGGACACTCTTATTGCTCCCTCCGGGACTTCAATCCCGGAGGCTAACGTCCCTCCTCTGACCCGGTCCTTCTCAGAGGACAGCCCGCTTTCGCCCGCCCCGGGCCCGGACAATAGACGCACGGTGGCAGCCCCTCCCCGTGAGAGGTCTCGCTCGCGCTCACCGATCGGGAGGCCAGCGAGCACCCGTCCCTCCATCGCCGTTGTCGAGCCCACTTCGGACTCCGAAACGGAGATGGAAGTAGATCCGAGTCGCGCCTTACGCACTGACTCGGACTCCGACAACGACGGCTATACCGTCGTTGACCGCAAACGCAAGCGTGCTCCTAAAGCCGCTAGTTGCGCAACTTCCGCCCCTCCCGCCAAGGCACCCGCTAAGGCCCCCGCCTCCGGCAAGAAGCCGACCCCCGCCCCGCGCCCCGCGTCTCCTCCCTCCGCTCCGGCCACTACTGCCGCGTCCCCTCAGGACGCGAGCGCGCGCCGCGAAAAACCGCCTCCACCCCTGTTCATTCAGGACAAAACCAAATGGGACATGCTGTCCCGTTTAGTTTCGGATCGTGGGATCCATTACACTAATGCCCGCTCCACACAGCAGGGCATTAAAGTCCAAGTGCCCACCAGTAGCGACCACAGAGCGCTAACAAAGCTCCTCCGTAAAGAGAGCATAAGTTTTCATACTTATGCGCTCGAAGAGGAGAAAGTCCTCCGAGTGGTCATCCGCGGTGTGCCCAAGGAGGTACATACCGATTCGGTATGTGCCGACCTGAAGGCACAAGACTTCCCCGTACATGCAGTTCACCGCATGTACAGCGGGAAGGACCGCAGTCCCTACGATCTAGTACTCGTAGTACTAGATCGTACACCTGAAGGCAAGGCCATTTTTAATTTAAAAAAGGTCTGTGGCCTCTCAGGACTCGATGTCCAAGCCCCATACAAAAATGGGAGTCCCTCGCAGTGCCATAACTGCCAACTATACGGGCACGCCTCCCGTTTCTGCTTCGCTCGCGCTAGGTGCGTTAAGTGCCTAGGCGATCACGCGACAGCAGCGTGCACTCGCACCCGGGACTCGCCGGACCCACCCAGTTGTGTTCTGTGCGGTGCTCAAGGGCATACCGCGAATTACCGTGGTTGCCCTAAAGCACCACGAGTGAACCACAGGGTGGCAAGGCATAGGCCGACCCGCCCCTCTTATGACCGTTACCAACGGGTCAGCCCTAAACTAACGGTAGTACCTGCCTCACAGGTAATACCCGCGCCGCTCCCAGCCCGTAACGCATGGTCTAAACCACCCAGTATGGTTAAGACCGTCGCTACCGCCCGCGCCCCGGCCCGCGCGCCCGCACCCGCGCCCGCACCCGCACCCGCCCGCGCCGCGGCCCCTGCCCGCGCACCGGCCCCGGCTCGCCCCGCGCTCCCGGCACCCGCTGCCAACACCGTTCGCGCCCCTCCCCGCGCCGCTTCCCGGCCACAAGCTCCCCCTATGCCATTGATGGCTGCCCCTCTTCAAGAGGCAATCAACCTAGTCAGCGATCTGGCTATGTCGGTTGACATCAATGAGGTACAACAGCTATTCCACAAGATGCAATACGCTCAATCCCCAGCGGACGTGATCCAATACACATTGGAACACGCGAACTTACTAAGCGCCCTTAAGCGCTTCGTTCCCCAGGCCCCTCCCCAGTACAACCACTATGGGTAGTACAACCGCACGCACGAAACCGCGCTCAGTTTCGTTAGCGTCATTCAACGCTAACGGTTTCTTTAGACAACGTGACCTTGTCCACGACTTTTGTTGCACCCACCTTATCGACATTATATGCGTGCAGGAAACCCTTCTAAAACCGGGGAAGGCGAACCCTAGGTTTGCCAATTACAGAACGGTACGTGATGATAGAGTGAACTCCCGTGGGGGAGGCACTCTTATCTATTACAAAAGGTCCCTGCACTGCATCCCCCTACCTACCCCGACTCTTGTTAATATGGAAGCATCTTGTTGCCTTCTAGCTATGACTGGTCATCAACCTATAGTCATAGCGTCCTGTTACCAAGCTTGTCAAAAGCCGATCGTCCGAGCTGACTTAGAAGCATTGTTCTCATTAGGAAGCGCCGTCCTTCTGATCGGCGACTTCAATAGTAAGCACATCCTATGGAATTGTAACGTCAACAATCCCAGAGGCATTGCACTTGAAAAACTAGTCGCAGAACTTAATTTTGACATAATTGCGCCCACTGAGCCCACTCACTACCCTCATACGGAAGACTTTCGACCTGACTTGCTTGACATGGCACTACTCAGAGGCGTAACACTCCAGTTACGCTCCATAGAAGTGGTTCACGAGCTTCACTCTGACCACCGACCCATTATACTGCGACTAGGTCCCGACCCAACAACAGACCTCCCCCGCCCCACTAAGACGATAGTGAACTGGAAGCAATTAGGCGTTGCCCTAAAAGCTATCAGTTCACCGGACCTTGACAAGATCCCTGACGACATCCTGACTAAAGATGACGTAACCCTTGCGATCGATTCGTTCACTAATCACCTCTCCACCGTAGTAGGTGCATCCGCAAAGGAGGTCATGGTGCCGGACGACCGGCGCCTTGTCATTCCAGCGGATGTGAGACGATTAGTGACGGAAAGTAAAGCAGTGACCCGACACTACGACTCTTACCCCAGTAAAGAGAACAAAACTAAGAAACGCCACTTTGAACGCATGGTTCAAAGTCGCATGTCTGAGTTGCGTGATCAACAATGGGGTGACAAACTTTCAAACCTCGTGCCAAGCCACCAGGCTTATTGGGACTTGGCGCGAGGTATGAAAGGAAGTAACTACAACGACATGCCTCCCTTATACAGACCAGTCCCACTAGTCCCAGCGTTCTTTGACGAAGACAAAGCTGAGTGCCTAGCTGATAGCCTAGAGGCTCAGTGTTCCCCTAACGTAGATCACGTTGACCAAGCTCACCTCGATTCGGTGGATGCTGAAGTCGAACGTAAAAGCTCTGTGGTCACCTCTGAACTCCCACCAATCACCTTAGCGACTTACGCTGAGGTGGCGAGACTGATCAAGGCCCTCCGACCGCGCAAATCCCCCGGTGCCGATGGCATCTCCAACAGGGTTCTTAAAACCCTCTCTCCTCCTCTCATCCATCTCCTAGTCAGCATCTTCAATGCTGCTATGAGCCACTGCTTATTCCCAGACACCTGGAAATGTGCAAATGTCATTGGCATTCACAAACCAGGCAAAAGCTCATCTGACCCCACCAGTTACCGCCCCATCAGCCTCCTCAGTGCCTTAGGCAAACTTTACGAGCGGTTACTTGCAAACCGTCTCCAGTCCCATGCTAAGGAACACCACCTTATCCCAGATGAGCAGTTTGGCTTCAGACCCGGACACTCATGCGTCCAACAGGTGCACCGCCTCACGGAGCACATCATTGAGGGCTTTAACAAGTACCCCAAACCCCAGACAACGATAGCAGTCTTCCTCGACGTAGCGAAAGCTTTTGACAAAGTCTGGCACAATGGCTTGATTTACAAGCTATACCAATTTGGCGTGCCAGAACGTCTTGTGCTCATCCTACAAGACTTCCTTAAAGCCAGAAGCTTTCGCTATCGCGTGGAAGGCACCCTCTCCTCCCCCCACCCAGTCAGAGCCGGAGTCCCTCAGGGCTCCGTGCTATCACCCATTCTTTTCGCGCTGTATACCAGCGACATCCCACGCTCTCAGCCTAACGTCCTATTAGCCCAATACGCGGATGATACCGCTATTTATACCACTGGGTGGCATATCAGTAGAAAGTCCATTCCCGCCCTCCAACGGGCCATCACCGAGATCGGTGACTGGTTCCGTAAATGGCGCATCGCGGTCAACCCAGTTAAAAGTGCAGCTATGTACTTTACTGAGAAGGGCCGCCCCCGTTACCCGCAACCTATAACTTTGTTCGACCAACCCATCCCCTGGGTTAGTAAAACAAAATATCTCGGAGTCACCCTTGATCGGAATCTCACCTTTAGCGATCATATAACAACCGTCCGTAACAGAGCGGCCTTTGTAATGGGTCGCCTTGGTCCCCTGATTCGCAAAGAGAGTAAAATGTCTCTTAGAAATAAGAAGACACTTTACACTGCCTGCATCCGCCCCATCATGACTTACGCATCAGTAGTGTTTAGTCATGCTAGTGAGGCCCATCTCCATAAGCTTCAAGTCATTCAAAACCGTTTTCTTCGTAGTGCAACCGGCGCTCCGTGGTATATCCGGAACACCGAGTTGCATTGCGACTTAAACCTTCCCTCTCTAGCGCAGTTCAATAAGGACTGCGCCCGCCGATACTTTGATCGAGCGCCCCACCACCCGAACCCATTGGTTGTCCAGGCATCGAACTACTCGACTGCCTCTTCTATCCCATTTTTCAAACCCCCCCGTCGCCGACCACGGCAGGTATTAGACGACCCGGATGACCCCATCGCAGCCATTACGTTGGCAGCTTTAGCGTTATCCGCAAGTCGTCGAGGTAAAATCCCCAGGTGTGAGGTAATCAGAGGTCACACAATCAAACACCGAGCTCGCCGGCGAGCTCGAGGCAAAAACAAGGTCACGATAAATTGCTCTCCAAATAGTCAAAGAGTATTATTCAGTAGGGCCCAATTGTGCAACACTGCAGTTGCACAGAGGCATTTTGCTCCGATCCCCCCCATGTCTCTCGACAGCGAGACAAGCCGAGGTCCGAACCACAGTGGTGCCCTTGAGCTCGCTGTCAACCCCTCCTATAATAGCGGTACGTTTTCGGCGTCCGCAGGAGACGGAGGTAGAAAGCGCTTTTCGCCTTCTACGCCCGTCTCGGGAGAAGTGCCTTCGGCACTTCTCCCTCCCGGGCTATTGTAGGGCCAGGCCCTCGCCCAAAACCCGGTGGAGCTGGACGACCGCACAGGCGGTAGCCAGCATCTATGTCCTCCCTAAAAAAAAAAAAAAAAAAAAGTCATAGGGTTCACTCCTAAGAAGGTGCTGCACTTTTATGGCAACCCCCCCCCCCCATAATGTGGTAGACTATGTATAATGTAAGATAAATTTATCTTACCTCCTGAATTTTCAACTTTATGTAAGTATATCCTACTTTTTGCAACTGAAAAATCTGGTGATGTCAAAATATCAATAATTCCAAATTGACTTTTTGGGATTAGATACAATGATCATGTCTTATAAAGCCTAATAAATGTTTCGTAAACTAAAAAGTTTTGATATAATAGATTATATTTAGGTATTATAAGAAAAAGTTCTAACTTTGACGTTTGAAGCTTAAGTCGCAATAAAATCTGTACAAAAACAAAGCAACAAACACGTAACCTCAAAGGAAATAAAGCTTGATCTCGATGTAAATAATTTGAGTTTTATTGAAACAGACGGATTGAAAATTGATTTGTACTTGGAAATATCAAAATCATTCTGACTTTTGATAAATCTGTGGGTAGTTATATTCAGCCTTTTGATTCAAATATTCTTATGAAATATTTCATTGGAAACAATTATATTGGGCATGACTTAACGTATACTTTAACATTCATTTGTGGTTTTTAATTGTTATCTAATTGTAACTTTGTGCATTACCCATTAATGCAAAATCATACAAAAACTGTCGCTAAGCACCTAACTCTGTGTTCCGGCAGCAGTCCAGTAAAATTACAGGCACATGTGACTAAACAACTGTATGTCTTAATGTGAGGGGTGCTGTGCAATTTGTCACTTGTGATGAAATTCATATGTTATAGGCAGAGGTTAGTCCACTTAAAATCAGGAGAGACTCGCGCTCGTTCCCTCAAAATGACATAAAAATAAAGATATTTTATGCAGTTTCTTATTCTTATCATATTTGTGGGCGATAAGCCCTGCAATGAGGTCCCATTAAGGGTTTATGGTGCATTTATAGCAACAGCTTCTTTTTAAGCTATCCCAACTCCTTAAACAACCGGAGAAGGAGTTTGGATCACCAGCATAGCGATACTTTGGCGTCTACTTGACTGTTTATGCTGAGCATATCATTGGTAAGACCAATGATATGCCACCTCGTATAGTCCCGGTGTGATTCGATATTGGTATGTGGCTTCACATTATATGCTCCACAGTTTCATCATTACGCATACAACCTTTGACTGTACATTGCATTGCTCAGTGACCTCTGATGAGGCCTACAACAAGGCGTACAACAACCCGTTGTAGTTTAGCTGTTTTTTGTCAGATTATTGCTTAGATTTTGAAATATGGCCTTTCTTTGTTTGCAATCCTCTGTTTTATAATACAGTTTTTGTTGCTCTATAACGAAATAGTTTAATTGGATACAATTCTCGTAGCACGCGAAAAATATTAATTTACCCATGCATTACGCTTGCGTTATGCAATATAAAATGTTGGTACTTAAACTTTTTATATTCATTGATATCAAGTTTAACATTAAACTTAGAAAATCACTACGAAAAGAAGTGGACCACGAGCAAGTTGCAAGCTCGTGACCTTCCGTCCGGAGCCCAAGGCATGCTGTTCCATTCTGAGCAAGGTAGGTTGATCCTATATTTGCGATTTATGAAATTTAATATATTAATGTATATGGTGTGGGTAATTGTAATATAGCGAGTAATAGCTACGCAGACGATAATGTCAAATTAACAACATAAAAAATGAATCATTTTCCATATGTAAATGAATGCTGCAGTGCGCTCAAGACCCGATATTTTAGTAAACGAATCTCTTATACTTGTATTTATCGCCATCTTCAACCAATATAGATGAGCATTGCCAAACTAATGCCTCCCATTTCAGTGCCACATAAAACATATATGAGCAATGTATTTCTGACAAATGATACAATTGAATTATACGAGTAAAATTACATGTACATTTTTTTTTATGTACATTTCCGTTTTTAAAAGAATCGTATTCTAGGAGTACTTATTACTCACTAAACTATTCTAAGACCAAGTCAAAATGTTCGCTTTCATATGCAATGGTCTATTTAGGTGTCAAGAAGTTGCTAGATTCAATTACGTTCGTTGCTGACGTGGCACAGCGTCAGAAGTTTCACTGCGGCCAGTCGGCATCATAACTTTGCGTTTAGAAACATGGACGAAATGTATCAAATGACATTTTATTTGTAATTATATTTGGTTCAAATTTTTACTATGACAGGTCATAATCTGAATCAGCATGCGATTGAACGAAACCACAGATTAAATATAGATAATGAACAAAACAAACGATAATGAATGAAATAACACGGATAATCCTATTGTAATGTTACGTTTCACTCAGAATTACCTTATATGTTTCAATAATAATTAATGAATAGATTTCGGCGTTACTTTGCGTAAATCTATATTTAATAAGAACTTAATAATTTTAAAAAGACTCAAAAATATATCTAGTTACAATTCCGCCTAATTTACAGCGATATCTTGATTGTGCGCTCGAAAAGTCAAGACCTTCTGAGAATGCTTCGTGTAGAAGCAAACGCGCCGAAAATATTCCGCTTTCGCTGCGTGGTGCTTACAACTAAAATTGACACCAGATATGTGTTACAGTTTTCAAGTATTTTCGGAAATATTAACTAATATATTCTTATAATATTTTTTGATAAATGAAATATTTGTCATTATATCAAAAACATTCATCGAAAACAACACGATTTCGATATTTTCGAGTGAATATTAGTTTAAAGCCACTTAAACTTACCATTTATGCATAACACTAACAAATAGATCATTCCTAGTTATAACTAGGAATATAGGGCATTGTAAATTCATTATAAATTCATGTTTAGGAGCTCGAGGTTGATGTTCCTTTAATTTAATAATTTAACTCTCGCGAACTACAGACATGACATCTATTTTCTCTAATCAATTAATATGATTTATCCCTACTATTACGGAGTTTATCAAAAGAGTCGTATTTCCGTCACTAGTTAACTACTTACTAGTTAACTAATTATTGTTCAGATATCGACGACAATGTCATTTAATAGATATTTTTCAGTCTAAAAACGTACGCCTATAAACTAAACAAGATTATTGTATGAATATATTATGTACAGCGGTTTTACTGTAGACTTGGACTTGACCGCTCACTCTGCACACAACACAATGACTGAAGGGCCATTAATATTGAAGAGGTTACAAAGTTTTCGAAGCAGTGATGGATCAGTGGCATTGGCTATGGACTACCGCGCAGCAGGTCCATGGGTCGAATCTTGCCGCGGGCTTCAGCGAGCTTCAGAGCATGATGGTAGGGCATTTTGCGAATGCCAGCCTGGCTAGCTATCACACTCAAGTAAAAAATCTGTTCCCATGCACCTAGGCGGTGTGTTTCGGCAGCTGTCCTTGAGAGCCAGTAATTCCAGGCTAAGCCTGTTGATACCTTCGACCACATCATCACTTACCGTCGGGTGAGATTGTGGTCAAAGGCTTACCTATAAGTAATAAAAAAAGAAGTATTGCGTCCACTCATCAATTTGCATGCAGAGGTAAAACTTTGTAAGGGCGTGCATTTATAGACTTTAAATTCACTTATATAATTAACTAACTATAATTATTAACTCTATTTCTCCTTTATTTCCTATGTTTCAGTTAGGTATCTACAATCAATTTGTAATTATTTTTAGCGTGCCGTTCAAAAACAAAATACAATTACTTAGCCTACATTGTTTGTCGGTCCTTCTGAAGATGGGCCAGCAAAATAAAAACCAAAAAATTATTTGAAGTAAAATTTTATTTTTTTTTACCAAAAAATTAAACCGACTTCAACACCCAAAAATGTGAAATACTATACTGTGATATATATATAATCCTTAGGTACACACAGCCAAATCGGAAGAATTTTCGACGCTTTTCGTTTCTACACAAAGCATCCACAGGACATCTTGATTCTAGGAGCGCACCATCAAAATAAATATTTCATACGATTCCGGAAGAATTGTCGATGCGTCTCGCTTCTACACAAACCATCCTCCGACGGTCTTGACTCTTCGAGCGCATGATCGCGAATCGAGATAAATTAGGCAGATTTGTCACTAGATATATTTTTATATTTTTTTAAGCGTTTTTCTTATTAGTTGTTTTTACGTAAATTGTTAGTGTACATAAATTTTAGGTTTAATTTACTGCTTTTTATACTGTATCTCATTCAATTCAGATAAACAAGTTAAGTATATGTAAATGTCAGGGCAAGTTGCTCCAGGGCAACGGGTTGTCTTGACAAGGGCAACCCTGTTCGTCGCTAGGTGACAAGTTGTCACCTCATGTGCGCCACTCCATTACTCATGAGGACAATTTTCTACCTGTCGCCGTCACTTGTCACCTCGGAGCCTCGGTACGATGTAAATGAAAAATATCGTAAACTGGGTAACACGACTTCTTTCTTCACTTTAGATTTTGAATAATAAAATAAGAGCAGGTGGAGTAGAGTTCACGGAGCTCTCTCCTTACAATCAAAGTTTCACCATATTTTAATGCTAAGTGTTTAAAGTCGGTGAAACTTGGCATTTATATATTTGAGCCTAATATCAATGCTTCTGGCGTGCCAGATTTTCGTAAAATAGATAAATAATACTTTACTGTCACATCAGTTACAGTAGTGTTACAGTGGGCGGCCTTATAACTAAAAGCAATCTCTTCCAGGGAACCTTTGGATGGAGAGGAATTATAAAACCGATTATAAAGGGGTGTAGCATTACTAGTATATAACTAATAAATAAAAAAGAAATCAAACTACTAATTATCGATTAAGTGATTAAGTATTAAAATAAAATAGTGAAAAAATAATTAAAAAAATCGTTTAGTATGGGAATTTTTATTTTGACATTTAGGGGTGAAATAGTTAATAAATCAAAAAACTAGCAAACCAGAAAAATAGATATTAGGCTCAGCAATATGCGTACAAAATTTCACCTAGATAGAACGCTGCGTGCACTCTACTCTTAAGAGCTTGTGCACATAATTTGGTACGTACAAACTACATACCTTTCTAGTCACGAAGATGCGCCACTCCATATTATTTGCATGTAGTTGCAACTACTACATATCAAATTGATCATCTATATATATACTTCTATATCTATACTAATATTATAAAGAGGAAAGCTTTGTATTTTTGTATGTAACGAATAAATGTAATAACTACTGGACCAATTTGAAATACTCTTTCACGATTAAAATCCTATGAACATAAGCTATAGAATATTTTCAAAAACTTGAGAATCCGTAAGAAAACTTCGATAATGTATCGAAAAGTGAAAAAAAATCGTTATACGCTGCGGAAATCGTTAACAATTAGAGAAAGTGATGTATTACAATCTTATAAACGATATATCAATATAAAAAAAAGTCCCCAATATCATATGTCTAAATATCTATTACAGTTATTGCACAATAACTACTTTTTATGTTACAAAATTACAAATTTACGAGAAAAAAATATATAGTAATGTGCGGGACTATAATTTTTTTCTCGTAAATTTTTAATATAATCCGCAGAGCAGGCGTTATTGCAAACATAACAATATTAAAAAACTTTTAATGTGTTTCAATTTATAATGTTTGTTAAATACCTGAGCGAAGCCGGGGAGTTAACTGTCTATGTGTGTACCATTAGCATCACAGAAAAGAGAATAGTACTTTATATCTCTATGATTAGCATTTACACTCGTACTAGCAAGGCATATTCCAACCTTTGTCACAAACAAATCAATTCAGCTTATTACCAAAATGTTGTTCAATTAACCAAAATCTATCAACCCTCAACATTTCTAACGAGAAATCTGAAATTACTTTCGGCTGGATTGTCGTCAAAATAATAACTTGATATCGTTCAGAACAGATCCATTCCATGTTGTTCGAACGATTTATTTAACAATTTACGGCGGCTTGCGAATCTGAGTCGAACTCGATTTATGGCGGGTTAGTAGACCCGAGATTTCAGGTTACTTAAAATAAAATTAAAAAGAAATATACGTATTGCATGTTTCATAAAATATGTACAAAATAAACCGGACTCGCAGCCGAGGACTCCGTATAAGCACACAAAAATCTTTGTATATAAAATTGTCGATACAACATTTTAACTCATTCTACGATAGATTTGAATTTTTGAGCATTGTACATTTATTTTTTATTTTTTATATAACTTTAAATCGAGTGTATATAGCCTCAATTCACTAAAAGTATGGTTTATATAGTGTCTCCCCTGAAGGTAAGTGATGATGGGGGCGTAAATGTGTTTCGGGCTAATCAGTACTATCAGTACTAATATTATAAATGAGAAAGTAACTCTGTCTGTCTGTCTGTCTGTCTGTTACGCTTTCACGCCAAAACTACTGGAACGATTTGAATGAAATTTGGTATGGAAATAGTTTGAGACCCGGGAAAAAACATAAGATAGTTTTTATCCAACTGCCCAAAATGAGGTAAATTTTTTTGCGCGATAACCGAAGTACGCGCGGCCGGAGCCGTGCCCGGAAAGCTAGTCTACAATAAAACTCTCAAGGATAGCTGCCGGAACACACTGTTAGGTGATTGGCGACAGATTTTCTTCTTGAGGGTGGTAGCCAGGTGGGCATTCGCAACCTATTATGCCCTAACATCATGCTATAACGCATGCCATCCTAAATAACAACCGCGACCGTCAGCTTAACGTGCCCTGCGAAGCACGGGACCGCTCAGTAGTAATGTCATTATTATAGTATACTAGCTTTCCGGGCGCGGCTCCGCCCGCGCGTATGTCGGTTATCGCGCAAAAACATTAACCTCTTTTGGCACAGTTGGATAAAAACTATCCTATGTTTTTTCCCGGGTCTCAAACTATTTCCATACCAAATTTCATACAAATCGGTCCAGTAGTTTTGGCGTGAAAGCGTAACAGACAGACAGACAGACAGACAGACATACAGACAGACAGAGTTACTTTCGCATTTATAATATTAGTACTGATTCTGTGTTGGTACGGAAACCTCAGTGTGTGATTACAACTCGCATTTAGCTGTTTTATGTAAATTTCCAATAATTTATAAATATGATTTTCGCTCAGCACGTGATAGTGCTTCTAATCATATTTAGAAATTTAGCGACATCATCGAGAGAGAGTTAAGGGCATGAAAAAGGACTTCTTTCGATCAGATGAAGTCTAGAAGTCTGATTGATGACCACGGATCGTCCGCTATGACGATTAAAGTAATACCATTGGAGCACAAAGTTTCGAATCAAAAGAATGTTTCGGTGGCCTAGTGGTTTAAGCATCCGTCGCGAAATTGGAGGATGCGGGTTCAATTCCCGCCCAGGATAAAAATATAAGGCTCCAATAATTTGTAAATGTTTTTTACGAAGTTTTCAGATAAAACACAGAATAAGTTAAATAATTTTATTTGCCAAATTCTCGTTACTAATGCAGTTATCTCCCCGTCGTCGGTGGCGTTCGAAAGATCATAAGTTAGCCTCCGAGAAAAATGTGGCCGCTCGCGTGGAAGTTTTTAATCATAGTTTATGGAACAAAGTTTTAATTACACCTCCGAACTGACCTCGATCAATACTGCTTGAAAATTCAGTAACGAATGGATCAGGCTTGTGTTCATTATTTCAATGTAGGTATTTATTACGTAACGCTTTGTTTACTTATAACTTGCGCAAACTTTGTATAGTTATGAACTTATTACGGATTCATATACGGTCTATTTTTGTGTGTGTTATTGAAACAACTTTTGAAATATTTTTTAATATTTCCACTGGATTATTATATTTGATACGCTCGTAGCGAAGTTTGCTTAGCTGTTCTTAACCTATCAGCTAATTTAAGCAACATTCACCGCGGTCATGACTTGGGTGACGGCTAGTGAAATTACTACTGAGCGCTTCCATGCTTTGGAGGGCACATTGAGCCGTCGTCGATCCCGGTTATTATCATAGGATGGGGGCAGTCGTTACAGCATGGTGGTAGGGAATTTTGTAAATGCCCGCCTGGCGAGCTACCAACCTCAAGAAGATAATCTGTCACCAACCACCTAACAGTTTGTTCCGGCATCTGACCTTGAGACACAGTAAAAATACGGGCACATGATATAAATATTGAATAATTAGCCTTGTTAGTTCAGTTCATTTTGACAATAGATGTCACTATAATAATAGGATAAATTTGAACTGACTCACCTTCACCTCGGTCACACAAATTGGAAGAGCATCTCCCGGCCCCAGGGATGAAGGATCACGAGTTTGAAACCCTCTGGTGGTTTAAAATTTTCTTTCCGTTTTCTTTTGCAAGCTTATCCTTCAAACTGGCTAAATGAAAGTAAACCGCAAACCGATGGTTCCGTACCAATATAAAAAAATTGTTAATATTTTTATAAATTTCAAGATTCCAAGATCCTTCTCCGAGAGTCGACCCCAACCTTTGCCTGGTTTTATCATGTGTTTCTATATTGTAGGTATTGTTAATATTATAACTCAAGAGTTAGACTCTTGTCGGTGCAGCTGCTGCAATGATCTCCATTTTGTTCTGTCTTAGGTCACATGTTCTACTTCTTTGTACGACATGACATTGACTTTTTGTTTTATTTGGCTCATGTAGCTTATCCGTGACCCCTTGCTCACTTTCCTTCTTTTATCCTTCAATTATTTTTTTAATAAAATTGTCATGTCGCAAAAGGTGGCCAATCATTTTTCCTCTTCTCTGTTATATGGTCTTGAGTAAGAACTCTTTTTTCATTTACTTTTTTAGAACTTCTTCGTTTGTCACCATTTCTGTCCATCGTATTCTCTCCATCCTTCTTCAACACCACATGTCAAAACTTTCCAATCCTTCTCTTTATCTCTTTGTATCATAGTCCAAGTCTCACACCCATACAGAGCTATGCTCCAAACAGAAGTCTTTAGTGTAGGTATTGGACTATAATAATGCCAAGTTTAACGCTTGTATTTATTACTGTTTTTACAATGGAGCAATTACAAAAAACACGTTAAAAATATACCTTTCCAGTATGGGATTGAAGATTTTTTTATGATATAATACTTAAATAAACAAAAAAAAACATGTGAATGATAACTAGATGAGTTTTAGAGAAAGACCCAGTAAATTTACGGGTAAAATGTATAACTTAGACAGCACCACTATATATTGAATTTGATATACATAAAAAATACGTATATATAGTACATACACACAGTATAAGTACTATATATATATATATATATATATGTATTTTTGTAATAAAACGGTAACTAAAAATGTATCTAGCGCCAACTATGTTAGTTTTAAATTTTTAAGTGTTCCTTATAATCATTGATAAATATTTAATAAATGTATAAATGAATCAATATAATGTTGATAGTATATAGTCCCGCGTGATTTGGGATATCACTCCCCTATAGGGGTTTCATTGTCCACATATCTTATTAATGAGCCGGTAAACAAAATAAAGCACATTAATAGCATTCTGTGGCTAAGGATAGATCTACTCAGATCCGTTGTAGTGGCCATCAATACAGGTAGGGCTGCAATTAGTCCCGCGAAGTACCCTGTGGGGTATTTATACCTCGGCACGGGTCTACTGATCGCTCGGTGAGTCCATCGGGATTTCATCTTCATTTACGTTTTTATTTGACAAAAGGCATAAAATGGGCCGGGTTAGAATAAAATTATATTTCATTTTCCTTAACGCTGATTCCATGTAAGGCGTTTATTCTAAAAGGGGAAATATTATATGCATATGTATTATATGCATTTTTTTGTATATCTATGATTTATATTACATAAAAGTATATGTATTTTACGTTTATTTTTGGATTGTGTTGGGCATTTAGCGAATTCCCGCCTGGCTAGCTAGTACCTTAAGTAGAAAATATGTCGAAAAATACCTAACAGGGTGTTTTCCGGCGGCAGTCCTTGAGAGCCAGTAAAATTACAGGCACATGAGACAGGCAAAAGTTAGTCAACTTAAGAGCACTCGGAGAGCTTTCCATAGAAACGTAGTTATGTCATATTTAAAAATACCAATTGTTCAAACTCAGTGAAGTTTTGTTGCATATTGCTGAGCCTAATATCTATGCTTCTAGTTTGCCAGTTTTTCGATTTATTATTTATTTTATCCCTAAATGTCAAAATAACAATTCCCATACCTATAACGTATGGTAGCGCCACCAGTCTCCTTAGCAGCCTTTAGCCTTAACATCGGGGAAGATACGCGTATCACACTCACAAAAAAAAAATACCCCTGAACTATCTAAAATAAAATAAATAAACTTTTACCCGTAGCAAATGTAATCAATTAGTATTAAAAAAAATTACTGGATACTATGAAAACTCTTATCTGAAACTCGCCCTAAACGTAATCAAGTACAGTTCAATAGTAACGATCTAAAACAAAATAAAAAAATCACGGCGACTTCAGCTTTTGCCTTACTACAAAATACAATTATGTACTTACGAGTATTTGGCTTAACGGTACGTGATAATCCAAAACATATGACAACATTATCCAAAAAACTACCAGGATCGCATAACTTAATAATCATCGCAATCTGTAATGCCTTTAGTTTAATTTGATATATAAATGTGAACGCTTGTCAAAACATTGTATTCTATACCCGTTAGCTAGGTGTAGAAAACCCATAACTCACACTGGATCGCCTCTTCGGCCGTTAATGGTGCATTATGAGCTAAGGGGTTCAGTTACTCCCCCGTACACTGTTATCTTTGTAACGCAACTGTTTACCTTTGATGAAATATGTTTGTGCTACGTCATTGCCACGATGGGTTCCTAGTCATCTCTTGGTGACTAGTCTTTTTGTGAGTCAAAATGATTCATTTAAATTTGGCTCCTATTAAGCTCCTATTTCCTAGGAAGTCAATAATAAAATTAGTTTTAAAGATACTGCTATACTAAAATGTACAGCAAAAGGGCCCATACGAACCATTGTGAAAGTAACGGACATAATTGAGCCATTATTTTACATATATTTAAGTATATTTCATGAATTTATGATTACTAAGGGAAGCTTGTCTAATTCGTACTTGTTCCTAAAACGTACCCCATCATTATATCCAGACTGACAATAACAGTAGCGACGCAAGTGACAACAAATGGAACTACTAGTCCGCCATATTGAATAATTTGAAAGACAACAATGCTCAGCTACTCCTTCAAAAAGTATCAAAAGACGAAGTCATTTCACGACTTTCATGTAATTTTTTTCACCATTTCACAAGCATATTGAACAGGTGATATGGCGTAAAACCGATCTTAGCAGACTATAATCTGAATTTGTATATATCTGTGAGATTTTCATATGTAATGAATGATGCTCAATTCTATTGATTCTTTTTCGCGGGAAATTTGAAATTTCTTACTGTAGTGCGCCTAATTCGTACTCAGTACTAAAACATAATTCGTACCGATACGAATTCATCGTAATCGATCAATCATATGATCAATCGTAATAGTTTAATTTTGTTTCAGTTTATCATGGCTAAACGAAAGTAAACGAAATCGTGGTACCAAGATATCATGTATCCTGGAAAATAATAAATCAAATTTTGGTAAAACTAAAAAAAAACTGGTTTTAAAATTTATGTAAAGAGAATAGAAAAGATGATTAAGACTACCCAATGTTAGATTTGGTTTACAAGCTTTGCACAAGTGCTGATAAAGATAATCTCAATTATTTTAGTGATGATTGTAAAGACTTAAGAGTAAATAATTACATTGGCTCACCAAATTTAAAACATAACTATAGTTCCCAATCAACATAATGACATTTTGAGACTTTAGTGTTGATTTAAAGTAAGCTAAACTATTTGTTATAACTACAATTAATAGTTTAGCTTACCAAAAATGTAACATAAACATAGTTCCTAAACTTTTTCTGTTATTTTGAGATTGAAATTTATGATACAATCTCTAAGTACAATTAAGGATAATTGAAGTACGAATTGAGACCAATGTTCTTAAATCGTACTTTCTAAACTTTTTTAAAAACTTTATTTTTGTTGAAACTGATAATGAATGATGAATATAAATGAGTACTGATTTTAACAAGACATTAAATATTGAATGACACAAAATAAACCATGTCTATCTTTTATAAATTTGAAAATACAACCTTTGTTCTTAAGGGGTACGAATTAGGCAAGTTTCCCCTATGTGATATTTATTTTCATTTATATTTGACAAATTCCACCACTTTATAACCATCCGGCATAGTTGCAATTTACCATGCATCTTTCTCGTTAAAATAATCCCTGGTAATCTTTCGATATCAACTTTTTAAACATGCATTTTAATATGACGTTTTCTTATGTGTAACAAGTATTCGTAAAGAAAAGAGCCTTGGTTGCCAATCAACTCCACAACATGAATTTTCAGAACTTGCTGTTGACATAGTATTTAAAAGACTGTCATCAGTATATTTTTAAATGAAGTTTGTTTTCAGGATAGTTGTGTAGGCTAGCCTTTGACCACTATCTCAACTGATGGTAAGTGATGATGTGGTAGAAGATGTTGTTCAGGTTAGCCTAGAATGACTAGCTCTCAAGGACAGCTGCCGGAACACACCGTTAGGTGTTTGGCGACAGATTTTCAACTTGAAGGTGGTAGCTAGCCAGGCGGGCATTCGCAAAATGCCCTACCACCATGCTATAACGACTGCCATCCTAAGACAACAACCGAGACCGACGGCTTAACGTGCCCTCCGAAGCACGGAAGCGCTCAGTAGTATGTCACCACTGGTCACCCATCCAACTCATGACCGTGGTGGACGTTGCTTTACTTTGCTGATCGATTCAGAACGGCTAAGCAAACTTCGCTACCAGCGCGTCAAAGTTTATCATATAATGGAATTGAGTTCAAGGTTATGAATGCCTTTAGACTGTGTGTACCACGGATACGATGTATACCTCTGAGTACCAGAGGGACTTGTGTGATGAATGTAATGAGAGAAAAGAAAGGAAGAGAGATATACCATAATTTGAGAGATGATAATCTTGTTCTTAGTTCTCTCTTTAGAAATTAGGCAATCGGTAATTAGTAGTAGTCATTAGATATCATAATAGAAAATTAATATTATTATTATAATGTCCTATGATTAAACATTTTTTGTGTCTTTAATACATTTATTTGAATTAGAACAGAAACGAACGCCTGCTTCTCAGTGAAAATGTATTATCTCGTGAATTCACGGTGAGGGATGAAATATTTGTCGCTGAGCAAAATTCCAAATCGGCAATATATAATTTTAACGGCAACGACAGTAAACGAGGTGAAAATGGAAATAATTTAAATATTTGATAACTAATAATATTTCTATTTCGTACTTCAAACGATTGATGATGTTTTGTTTTGCCATGTCCTTCCCTTATCCCTTATAAGGAATGGTTACAATACGTATTTTCTAAGTACACAAAGGGCAATAAAAGAAATATTGTATTATATTTATTTCTACTTCGTTTACCACTCCTGAAAATCTTGTCATAAGGTTGGCCGCTACCTGGCGCCAACTTTATTTTGCAGCTGATAGTTTACACAGATTACTATCACCCCTGATGGTAAGTGACGATGTGATCGGATATGCTGTTAAAGGCTTACCTAGAATAAGTATCACTGACTCTCTAGGACAGCTGCCGGCACACACCGTTAGGTTGCTTGGCGACATGTTATCTACTAGTAAGTGGGTAGTCAGGCGAACATACGCAAAATGCTCTACCACCATGTTATAACAACTTCCATCCTAAGATAGCAACCGCCACTAACAATGCCCTAATCACGAAAGCACTTAGTAGTAATGCCAATAGCGGTCACCCATCTAAGTTATGATCCTAGTGGACGTTACTTAACACGGTTGGTGAAGGATGACTAATCAAGCTAAGCTACGAGCGCTTCAACTTTCCTTGGAAATGATGATGTTGGTAGTATACCTACTAGCATTTGGAGTTAGGTGTTAAAAAGCTCTGTCTTGCAATTATTGAGAACCTAAGAAAGCAAAAATATATCATTACGCCTTTTTTCCACCTAAGGGTAAACAAACACTTGTGTTTCTAAACACTTTTCGGTCTCTTGTTGTGGTGAGCGATCCTCTAGTCATCTACTGAACTGCTGTCAGTTTCAGACAGAATTGTTAGTATAACATTTTATTTTTGTCGATCAGGGCGTAAAAATAGTAAAATAAATTCACTACCTTTTCGGTTCAAAAAGGCTTTGATGGTCGGACGGACGTTTAGCCGAGATTTAGAAATAAATTCTAGTATTTAAAGAGAACTTTTTTCAGAACGGAACTTTATTTTTGTTTTTATGACGGAGTAAGCTCAAGGCCCACCCGATGTTAAGTGGACTAATATCTGCCTATAACAGATGCATTTCGTCACAAGTCACGAATTGCACTGCGCCCGTCACCTTGAGACAGTTTTGTTAAGTCTTATGTGCCTGTAATTTCACTGGCGCTCAAGGACTGTTGTTGGAACACACTGTTAGGTGCTTGGCGACGGATTTTCTACTTGAGGGTGGTCGCTATCCAAGCCTGCATTTGCGAAATGCCCTTCCACCATGCAAGTGAAGCTCAAGCCCGCGGCGGGATTCAAACCATGGACCTGCTGCGCGGCAATCCATAGCCAATGCCACTGAGCCAACACTGTTTCAGAACTTTGAAAAGGAAGAAGACAATTTCTTTGAGTCGAATATATAGTAAGAGTTTTGACTTCCATAAAGTACTGGCTAACTTACACTACTTAACCCCCGTGGAAAACGGTGAAGTGGTATTAAAACGAGATTCATAGTATCATAATATATTCTAATCCAATACTAAAGGAATATAAATATTATACTTAGGTACCGAGTTCAAAATCCGTTTAAAAAATTAAACGAAAGCATAAAACATATAATAATATTACAAGAAAGGCAAAATTTTAACAACGAGATGGATTCGGACCCACGCCATCACACGATCTTTCGTGGTGAGTGAGTCAGCTCAAATTTATCAGTTCATTCCTTCTTTTACCGTTTTAAAGGAACGGAATTTCATAATCTTTTTAGCCGTGAGTAGTAAGAAATACATACAAACTCACTTCAGCATCATACTCGTTTTCTATGTATAGGGCCTGAACTATAGGCATTATTAGGTACTTATAAGACTGATCAAGAATTGATTATTAATTTATACTTGATGGCATAAGTGTAAAACTTTCCCGCATCAAATTTATATCAAATATATGACTCAAATCGTGCACAAAAAATAAATATATACATACGCTACGAGCGCAACAAAATTAAATATAAGATAGCTTGTTGAAAAGGTAAATGAAATAGCAATTCTGAAACTATAATAATTCTAAACGTCAGCACGCCAAGCATGCACTAAGCATAAATTTAGCTTACAGCCAGCATGAATAGGACGCCCCATTCAGTATGTTTAAACTTAACGTCCTATGTCCCATTACATCATACGAAAATTGTAAATTGGGACATGCATTGTAAAACCTAAATTCGTGTGCGCTGAATGCTACATATTTGCACAGCACAATTCTACATGGCCACCCCTGTTATTACACTTTGCCAGTTCACTGCGCGTGTATTGTGTCAAAGCATGAAAGTCAATGCCGAATCAACCGAAAAGCGAGCGAAATTTTTACGATGGCAACTTTTTTATTATTGTGTTTTATTTTTTGTTATCAGGTACTTGGTAATATGGTTATTTCTGTGTTAAGTGGCTTATACAACTTTTTGATTGAATATTTTAAGATCTAAAATAGCCTTTAAATACAAAATACCTTTAGTGTGGGCCCCCAATACAATTTGATTTCATATTACTATAAAATTGCGTAGATAATCAAACCGCAATGTTTGCTACGCATTTGTTTACAAACCTTTTTCTAAAACAGAACTTGCCGTATCCATTCGTAGCCTTGTATTATTATACCCCAAAGTTTTTAAACCGATCGCTTAGAAAACTTCAATACAACATCTCAGCAAACTTTTCAGGAACCTTTCGAAACAATGTTCCAAAACCGTACTTCGATTTGTTAAAACATTATTTTCCAATTGCTTTTTATAAAAGTATTTACGAAACTTTGTTTTATGGACAAGATTTTGAGTGTTGTGAAGCGTTGTTACTTTATTAAGAAAGGTCGGACATGGGTCGCGATTGTTATGAAAATGTTTTCGAGACTGAGAAGTTTATTGTAGTAATGGTTGAAAGCAAACTTTAAATACAAATACTACATACAAGCATATCAATAGGGGGTGAAATACCCGAAAAGCTGCCCAAATTTGAATTGAAATAACACACCAGGGGTTCTGTAAGAACACAGAGTGCCCAAAAAAACTATATTTTCTCATAAAGTTAGTCATTTAAGTAGCTACTAAAATAACCTACGTCCAGGGAAGAACTGCTACCTATTAAAGTACTGCCACCTATTGTAAGTACTGCCACCCAATGTAAGTACTGCCACCTATTGTAAGTACTGCCACCTATTGTAAGTAATGCCACCTATTGTAAGTACTGCCACCTGTTATAAGTACTGCCACCTAATGTAAGTACTGCCACCTATTGTAAGTACTGCCACCTATTGTAAGTACTGCCACCTATTGTAAGTACTGCCATCTATTGTAAGTACTGCCACCTATTGTAAATACTGCCACCTATTGTAAGTACTGCCACCTATTGTAAGTAATGCCACCTAATGTAAGTACTGCCACCTATTGTAAGTACTGCCACCCAATGTAAGTACTGCCACCTATTGTAAGTACTGCCACCTATTGTAAGTACTGCCACCTATTGTAAGTACTGTCACCTATTGTAAGTACTGCCACCTAATGTAAGTACTGCCACCTATTGTAAGTACTGCCACCTATTGTAAGTAATGCCACCTATTGTAAGTACTGCCACCTGTTATAAGTACTGCCACCTAATGTAAGTACTGCCACCTATTGTTGTAAGTACTGCCACCTATTGTAAGTACTGCCACCTATTGTAAGTACTGCCATCTATTGTAAGTACTGCCACCTATTGTAAATACTGCCACCTATTGTAAGTACTGCCACATATTGTAAGTAATGCCACCTATTGTAAGTACTGCCACCTATTGTAAGTACTGCCACCTATTGTAAGTACAGTCACCTATTGTAAGTACTACCACCTATTGTAAGTACTGCCACCTAATGTAAGTACTGCCACCTGTTGTAAGTACTGCCACCTATTGTAAGTACTGCCACCTATTGTAAGTACTACCACCTATTGTAAGTACTGCTACCTATTGTAAGTACTGCCATCTATTGTAAGTACTGCCACCTATTATAAGGACTGCCACCTATTGTAAGTACTGCCACCTATTGTAAGTACTGTCACCTATTGTAAGTACTGCCACCCATTGTAAGTACTGCCACCTATTGTAAGTACTGCCACCTATTGTAAGTACTGTCACCTATTGTAAGTACTGCCACCTGTTATAAGTACTGACACCTATTGTAAGTACTACCACCTATTGTAAGTACTGCCACCTATTGTAAGTACTGCCACCTATTGTAAGTACTGCCATCTATTGTAAGTACTGCCACCTATTGTAAGTACTGTCACCTCTTATAAGTACTGCCACCTATTGTAAGTACTGCCACCCAATGTAAGTACTGCCGCCTATTGTAAGTACTGCCACCTATTGTAAGTAATGCCACCTATTGTAAGTACTGCCACCTGTTATAAGTACTGCCACCTAATGTAAGTACTGCCACCTATTGTAAGTACTGCCACCTATTGTAAGTACTGCCACCTATTGTAAGTACTGCCATCTATTGTAAGTACTGCCACCTATTGTAAATACTGCCACCTATTGTAAGTACTGCCACCTAATGTAAGTACTGCCACCTATTGTAAGTACTGCCACCCAATGTAAGTACTGCCACCTATTGTAAGTACTGCCACCTATTGTAAGTACTGCCACCTATTGTAAGTACTGTCACCTATTGTAAGTACTGCCACCTAATGTAAGTACTGCCACCTATTGTAAGTACTGCCACATATTGTAAGTAATGCCACCTATTGTAAGTACTGCCACCTATTGTAAGTACTGCCACCTATTGTAAGTACAGTCACCTATTGTAAGTACTACCACCTATTGTAAGTACTGCCACCTATTGTAAGTACTGCCACCTATTGTAAGTACTGTCACCTATTGTAAGTACTGCCACCCATTGTAAGTACTGCCACCTATTGTAAGTACTGCCACCTATTGTAAGTACTGTCACCTATTGTAAGTACTGCCACCTGTTATAAGTACTGCCACCTATTGTAAGTACTACCACCTATTGTAAGTACTGCCACCTATTGTAAGTACTGCCACCTATTGTAAGTACTGCCATCTATTGTAAGTACTGCCACCTATTGTAAGTACTGTCACCTCTTATAAGTACTGCCACCTATTGTAAGTACTGCCACCTATTGTAAGGACTGCCACCTATTGTAAGTACTGCCACCTATTGTAAGTACTGCCACCTATTATAAGGACTGCCACCTATTGTAAGTACTGCCACCTATTGTAAGTACTGCCACCTTTTGTAAGTACTGTCACCTATTGTAAGTACTTCCACCTATTGTAAGTACTTCCACCTTTTGTAAGTACTGCCACCTATTGTAAGTACTGCTTCCTGTTATTACTGCCATGCTATTTCATGCTTAATGATTAGCGATAGCAGGAATTTCGCAGTTTGAATTACCTACTGTCTTCCGGTCTAAAGGGAATGGGTGCCGGTGTGATTACTGGCACGTAAGACTTAACAACTTTATGTCTCATTTTAGTCACAAGGTGATGAGCGCAAGGGCGATAACAGTTGCAGATCCCCACTTGTTACGAAGTGCAACTGCTATAGGCAGAGGTTACCGTTTAACACCAGGTCATTATTCCATCCCAAAAGCATGAAAAAAAAACGATTAATCTCTCTGGGAATCTAAACCGTACAAAATAGGTGTTTATTATCTGTTGATAGGATAAGATATTAGGTTATATTCATACGTAGATTCGTTTGTTAAGTTTTCAAACACAGAATGACTGACAATTAATGTGAAAATCTGAAGCTGTGCTTAATTATTCATTGGAAAACTCGTTATAAATGCGTGCTTACATCAGATATTACTAATTTATTACATCAGAGTCGTCGTTCTGTGTTCCTGCGGGAATATTAATTATATTCATCGGTTAACCAATTACGATTATTGATTGTGATTGGGCAATTACTATTACTGGCGTAATTACATTCGGTTTGGGTAATTACCATTATAATTTACATATTTGTATTGATGAGTCTAATGGAGTACTGTTTCCGGTCTATAAACTTAAGGGGTGTTTTGTTATCCACTTGTTCGATGATCGTAAATGGTGACTGAGGGAAAAGGGTTACGAATGAGCAGCAGCCACTACTCACATTGACGTGGGTAGATTGTGGACTCATTTTAAGCGAACTTATTAGCGAAAAGTATCAGATATCTACTGAGGCTATTGGAGGTTGGCAGTCAGTCAGAAAACGGCCATTTTTGACTGTGCATTTTTTTATACCTATAGGCTACTGTAAGACTGTCTAGCTATCACCGTTCTTGAGATACAGCCTGGTGACAGACGGACGGAAAAAAAAAGTCTGTGTAATAGGGTCCCGTTTTTACCCTTCGGGTACGGAACCCTAAAAAAGTGAAGTAAAAATAATGGAAAGTGCATGGGTAAAAGCGCATTCTGAGAAACTGATATCTTTAACTGCGATACCCAAGACGCCTGCCAAGCATGGGGATTAAAGCAAATCCCCCTTGATGTGGGAGTTTGTGTTCAGCAGTGGACAATCCGCCTGATACAGTAAAATTTTCTGTATGTTGATGTATGGAGGGAGTCATAATTAATCATTAATGTCACTAGCGGTCATCCATCCAAGTCATGACCGCGGCGGACGTTGCTGTTGTTCATCGCTTCTGGATTCTACCTTCCATCAGGTTAGGTGGAGTCACTTTGATGAACCACTATATATGGAGGGGGTATAGGTGAATAAGGAAGCATACCAACCCCACATGAAGTGATATAAGGTAAGGAACATGATGAGTTTAAGGGCGTTGATGTAGCGCCTTGTAACTTAGTCACGAACTGCTCGTATTATACAATATTAGGCTTTTTTTTTTTTTTTTTTTTATACTGTACTGGGTAGCACTTGACCACTATCTCATCTGATGTTAAGTGATGATGCGGTCGATGATGGAGCGCGCTTACCCAGGAGATACCTGTTCACTCGCGTTTTGAAGACCCCCATATTGTACTTAACCGGAAACACAGACTCAGGCAGGGTATTCCATTCCCTGGCGGTTCGTATAATGAACGAAGAAGCAAAACGCTTTGTTCGGGTAAATGGAATATCTACCATATAGCGGTGGCGCTTCTGAGTATCCCTGGATGTCCGGTTATAGAATGGAGATGGCGGAATCAAATCATGTAGTTCTGTGGCACACTCCCCGAAATGTATCCGATAAAAAACCGATAAGCAAGCGACTTTGCGGCGATGCTCGAGACTTTGGAGTCTCTTGCTTACAAGTAGGTCATCGTTAATGAGTCTCTTGGCTCTCCTCTCAATAGCTTCCAGTGTCTCCAGCTGGTATTTGGCAGAACCATCCCAAAGGTGAGAACAGTACTCCATACACGACCGGACTTGCGCTTGATAAAGATTAAGCAGCTGTCCCGGTGTGAAGTATTGTCTCACCTTAGCCAAAATACCAAGCTTTTTTGAGGCCAGCTGGGCTTTAGACTCAATATAGGAGCCGAAATTGAGAGTCGGTGTTAATGAGATGCCAAGAAGCTCGAGATGGTTACTTATCGGCACGGACACATTCCTGAAAGTAGGAGCCAGCTGAAAAGGGCTCCGTTTGGCGGAGAAAAGACACGCCTGGGTTTTAGCAGCATTGAACTTAACCAGATTGGCATCGCCCCAATCGGAGACTGCCTTCAGAGAAAAGTTCAAGCGCTGAACCATCGCTTCCCTATGAGACTGGATTTGTAATGCACTGGTTCGTGCGTTAGATGTATAACTCTCTACAACGGTGCTGTCGTCTGCGTACCCAAAAATACCGGGCTTAAGCAGATCATTAATATGCAGCAGAAAAAGCGTTGCAGAGAGAACTGATCCTTGAGGGACTCCGGCGTTTATAGCCAATTGGTCGGAAGAACAGCCATCGATGACCACTCGAATCGACCGATCCCTCAAGAAATCTGAAATCCAAACACATAAACCAGTGGGAAGGCCGTATGAAGGAAGCTTGCTAATAAGGCTATCGTGCCAAACCCTGTCAAAAGCCTTCGAGATATCGAGAGAGACAGCAAGCGCCTCTCCGTGGTTCTCAATGGCTTCGCTCCAGATGTGAGTGGCATACACTAGAAGATCCCCAGTAGACCGGTTTCGGCGAAACCCGTATTGTCGGTCACTGAGGAGATCATTCACTTCTAGGTATGCCAGGAGCCTGTGGTTCAGTACACGTTCCATCGTCTTACAGAGTATGGAAGTGACTGAAATGGGCCTGTAATTGGCAGGGTCTACGCGACTACCCTTTTTGGGCACGGGCTGCACGTTTGCAAGCTTCCAAGACTTAGGCACTTGACCAGTCGTCATAGACAAGCGAAAGAGGCGAGTCAATATTGGAGTCAACTCAGGCGCACACATCCTCAAGAGTACAGCTGGTATACCGTCTGGACCACTAGCTTTGTTCACGTCTAGATCGCGCAACGCTTTGCGTACTTCAGACTGTCGAATGCGGATTTCTGACATTAACGTCCCGCAGTTTGGCAGGCTAGAAGGTACAGCATTGCCAGCATCTAGACGTGAAGACTCTGCAAACAGAGAGGCAAATAAATTTGCTTTCTCTTCGGCAGTGTGCGCTAGTGAGCCGTTAGGTTTCAGCAGTGGAGGCAGTGAGGGACGGCAGAAGTTCTCTTCGATCGACTTTGCCAGGGACCAGAACGCTTTGCTACCCGAGGGGTAAGAAGCAAGTTTGTTCCCTGTTCGGCGTATGTGGTCGAAGCGAGCCTTCTTAAGAGCCTTTTTGCAGGACTTGGCGGCTAGGTTAAATGCTTTCTTCTTTTCACGTACATCTCTAGATTTGCGGGTTCGAGCATCAGCCCAGGCTAAATAGGCCTCATGTTTTGACGCTTCTGCATCTCTACATGTAGCATTAAACTTTGGGCGAGCTTTGCTGGACATCGGGACGTCAGAAAATGGTATGAAGTATTCCATACCCTGACGTAACACCTCAGTCACAGCATCCGCGCAAGTTGAGGGATCGCTCGAAGAAAAACAAACCTGCCGCCAAGGGTAAGACGCGAAAAAATTACGCATCTCATCCCAATCTGCTGACCTGTATCGCCACACCCGCCGAGTGCCTCTTGGGCTGGAATCGGGCGGGGAGTACACTGATACAGACTTCACCAGACAGTGGTCGGAGCTACCTAAGGGTGATGAAACCGACACCGAGTAGCGGTCTGGATCTGTTGTCAGCAGAAGGTCCAAGCAATTGGCTGTGTGGCCATCAACATCCGGTATCCTTGTGGCTCCTTGGACCAGCTGAGTGAGGTTTAGCGTCAAAGCAAGCTTGCGCATCTCTCGACCAGCGTGGTCTGTGCTCTGGTATGGGTATAGCCAGTCTTGATGGTGGGCGTTGAAATCCCCCAGAAGCACTAATTGAGCAGAAGGATACCTCTGTTGGGCCACATCGGCCGCCTCACTAAGGTAGTTTGCGAGCCTGGTTGTCTCCTCATCTCCGCTGTGCGAACGGTAGACACTAGCATAAAGAAGTTTCTCCATGCCATTGTCCACCAGAACCCACATGATAGAAAATTTGGGGTCTTCAAGGTTGCGGAGACGCCGATAGCAAATGTCATCGCGAGCATACATACAAACTCCCGCCTTAGCCTTGAAACTATGTTCAAGAACATAGCCAGGGTAGGCAAGGTATGTCGCGTCAGCAGGACATTTGATCTGCGTCTCCGTGAGGAACAGAATATGTGGTCTAGCGGTCTCTAGATGGTGGTGGACCGGGTCGAGATTGGAGTGCAAGCCTCGAATGTTTGAGAGGTGCACTTGGAGAGAGAGGACGTGCTTCCGCTGTTTGACCTTTATTCTGTTTGTACCTTTCATTTATGTGGGGAGTGAAGTTAGGTAAAGGGAAACGGAAGTGGAAACGAGGCGCAAATTACCAGCCCGTGACATAAATTAGGCCATTCCACCTAAAGGGAACCAATCCTGGAGACCGCGGGGACGCCCGAGCCCCCCCAGAGGTGTCCACCGGGTCCTCTCGTCTGGTCGCCAACCAGCACGATGGCGTACCTCCGGGATTTTTCGCGAGATGGCGGGGCAGCCTTTCATGAGTGGCTGGCTCACTACTTGGGCCCCCAACTATCTGCGGTCGGCCAGCGGAGAACCGTGCCTCGGATCCCGCTGCTCTCCAAGATTGGCTGCCAGGTAAATTGACCTTCAATGTGTCACGACTAGCTATAGTAATAAGCGCAACTGTTTCCGACCCGTTCCCCATAATGGCTTCACCAGACATCATGCCGTAACGCGACCGCTTGGCGGCATGGTTTTGTCTGGTGGGTGGTAACACGCCGCGGCCTAAGCCTACCACCTGAAAAAGTACTGCTCTTTTGGCGCCACCCAGGGGACACGTGTAGGACATCGAGGGCTGAATCCTACGGACGCGAGCAGTATAGTCCCCCAGAACTTGAACAAGGCCAAGTATATTTACTAGGTTTTGGTTACGTACCAACTATGACGTATTTTATGTGCTTTAGTTTAGAAGTCTTGTAGATACAGAGTAGACCCAACTCGAAACTTAGTTTAAATTAAGGTTGGCAAATAGTGAGTTATGGAGTAATGTGGTAGTAAGTCTTAGATTTAATCTGACATAATATTGAAAAAAAAATCGGCCAAGTGCGAGTCGGACTCGAGCACGAAGGGTTCCGTACCATTAGCTATACAGCATTGGACTTCATATTTTAATCTTTTTTGTTTTAACGTGCACGAGTCCGACTCGCACTTGGCCAACTTTTCGTATTTGTTGTTATAGCGGCAACAGAAATACATCATCTGTGAAAATTTCAACTGTCTAGGTATAACCGTTCTTGAGATACAGCCTGGTGACAGACGGACGGACAGCGAAGTTTCAGTAATAGGGTCTCGTTTTTAACCTTTGGGTACGAAACCCTAAAAGTAAGTACTTATATCAAAATATGTTTAGAAAATTATGTTTCATAGTAATTTGTTTCTTAATATACCGTGACAATAGTATTTTTTATTGTTTTATTTTGCGATTTTTCTGTGCTAAATTATTAAACGCTCTACCAGCATATGTTTTTCCTTGCATCTATAACCCTGGGTCTTTCAAGTGGAGCGTGATAAAACACCACTATGTATTATAGGGATGGCGATTAGCGTAGCTTGAAGCTTTACTAATTAAAAAGCAAATGGTCATCGCTTCTAGATTCCATCTTTGATTTCCATCAGGTAAGTTGAAGTCACTTTCAAAGCCAAAGCCAAAATCATTTATTCAATTTAGGCGTTATGAAGGTCAATTATAAGTTTTTTATATTGGAATGTTCTATATTGTACAACATTGTACTTTGGTTAACCTTTATAAAACACTTTCTTTGTCAGTCCTTAATTTGGTTGTACTATTAAGCACTTCCATGCTTCTGTCATTAATCTCTGCTATTGTTTTAGGATGGTAGTCCGTAATGCATGGTGGTTGGGTATTTTCCAATGCGATGCCAAATTACTGAACTGTGTGTTCTGGCATAGTTCCTGAAGTGCTGGTTCCCAATCTGCCTTAAGCCTAAAATACTTACTGCATCATCACTAACCATCATGTAAGATTGAGGACATAGGCTTATTAATAAACTAAATAAAAAAGAACTTCTACCTAGTGATCTTAGTGATCAAGTACGTTTTCGAGTAAAACAAGTAAGTTTTAAACATATCTCATTTGGATCAGGGGCAACCTTAATGCTCAGATTTATGAGAAGATTGTTTCAGAGGTGATTATCTTTTTGCGAAGCCGTTTGGGTAATTTGTTTCGTCTAATGCACGATAATGCACATTCACAAACGGCTAGAGTCGTAACTCGACTCTTGCCACGCATCAACGTTTTGCCGTGGCCTGCTCAATTGCCAGACCTGAACTCCATTGAACATGCATGGGATATGCTAAAAAGAAAAGCTCTGCCAAGTATGGATACCGTGCATACACCACAACAGCTTTTTGACTTGTTAAAAAGAACGTGGGCGGCCATTCCTCAAAATTATTTTGATGAACTGATTTTAAGCATGCCAAATGGCTGTGCTTGTGGAATTAGTGTGGTAGAAACATATATTATTAATTTATATAATTTTGCAAAAAAACAGCCAAAGTCCCATTTTTTTGTTTTAATGACAAACAAGTCAGTTCAGATAGTTCAAAATATACATGATCTCTAGGCACTTTTGATGTGTATACACTTCGATAACATCATTTACCTTACTAGTTAGAGCAAACTTTAAGAGCTTTCAATTTATCTCTATCAATTTCAATAGAAACAGAGCTCTGACTAAAAAGTGATAATAAATCCTTAGTGACTATTAGAATCGAATGGGAATCTGTTTGCGTGTGGAACTAACTTTGTGGTTACGTTGCAATTCTGGACGCGACAGGTGATCCAAATGATCATTCTATCCCGCTCCGTGCTTCTAATGAAACATCTAGCTATCGCGTTCACACAAACCTTTTTTTTCCCAAGTGGTGGAGTGAAAATTGCCCTTTGGCCTACGTTCGTGACATATTCAGTAAACATAAATTTTGTTATGAAATATGTTACGAGTAATAAAAGAAAAAGGTTTGGTACTCATGTGATAGTTATTGGGAAGTATTTTGAACAGCTCAAGAATATAAACTCTGTCATTGGTGTAGAATCCAAAGAACATTTTCTTAATTTAAAAATGTCTAAGAAAATATGTGCCAAAGCGGGTAGTATGTATATAGTATAATTGATAGTATAGTATTAGTTAATGAACCCCTTTTCTCTAAAAATTCTAGCCTTAACTTTAGGTTTAGGTTTAAATACATTTATTCTTATTTAAGACAAAGTTCACTTCCATGAGAATATAGCTGTTAATTATAGGTTGCATATAATAAATATGTTGTTGAAACAACAAAAAACATTTTTTTTTATTCTCATTTAACTTAGGGACTTTTAAACATTAAGTTTATGCCAGTCCCATCATAGCCTTATAACAACTAACTAAAACACTACAATATAGAATAGAATACAAAATACACATTTGAAGCAGTGATAGCTCAGTGGCTTTGGGTATGGACTGCCGCGCAGCAGGTCCATGGTTCGAATCCCCGCCGCGGGCTTGAGCTTCACCGCATGGTGGAAGGGCATTTTTGCGAATGCCCGCCTGGCTAGCGACCACCCTCAAGTAGAAAATCTGTCGCCAAGCACTGATTTTCTACTTGAGGGTGGTCGCTAACCAGGCGGGCATTCACAAAATATCCTTCCACCATGCGGTGAAGCTCAAGCCCGCGGGATTCGAACCATGGACCTGCTGCGCGGTAGCCCATAGCCAATGCCACTGAGCCATCACTGCTTCAGTAGCCGATTTGAAAGTTTTTTATGTATGATCTATTGTAAAAACGGTACTACATATAAGCGTTATTAAACTGGTCTGTTTATAGTCCAATGCCTATTACTGTATCAGCCGGATAGTCCACTGCTGAACAGAGCCTCCTCTATGTAGAGGGTATTTGCCATAGTCTCCACGCTTGGCTAGAAGGCGCTGCTGCTCACCTACTAATATGTTTCCCTTAGTCGACTCTTACGACACCCACGGGATATTATACGGGGAGACACGGGGGTGCCAATGCCTATTATATAGCAAATAATGCTAAAAACTGGTCAAGTGCGGGTATGATACACGGTAAAATTCTGAAAGTCAAAGTCAAAATGATTTGTTCAATGTAGGCGTCTACGACGCTCTTAATGAGGTCAATTACAAGTTTTAATATTGAAATATTCTACATTGAACTGCCACGTTCAGCAAAAAAAATTTGTAACTTCCTAGGTAATGTTTTTTTCGTACATTATGTGTGGACACGGAACCGCACTTGGCTGATTTTTCTTTATATTTCTCATCCGACCTGCACGAGCGGATCCACGGTACTGTGACCAAGTAACTTGGACACGTTGACAGCTCATTTATCTTATTTGCTGCTCGGTTAATTAAGTTCCCGCAGGGGTGTCGTAATTTCATTGTTCGTTTTGTTGATTTACGTACAGACCGGGAAGTTTTTTATAGTTTTAGTTTTGGTTTATCTCATTGTCGAGCTCTTTAGACACTTGGATTAAAACTTCATTTAGGTATTGAACTTCATGTAAGTAGGTTTAGTCTGGGATTACGAGTAAGTACAATTTGTACCAAGTCGTAGTCAACAAGTTTAATAATATTGTTTATTTCTTACCACTAAGTTTAGTGGCTACCTTTATAATACTAGTGATTCTATGAAGCTGAATATTAACTGAAATATGTTTCATTAAATCTTTTCAACATTTCTAATAGTCTTACAGGGTCAGCGACGCATTGGTAACGCCCCTGGTGCAAATGTTAATAGGCGATGTTAACCGCTTACCATCAGGTGGTCCGTCTGCTTGTTTGCCACTCCATTACATAAAAGAAAAAACCCATATAACTACACCATTTTGAAAAATACCCAAAAACCGAATCGAAATATATGCCACAATTAACTAATCTACTCAATATTAATATTAAATACACAAATTTTCACGAGAATCGGTTGAGTTATGTGACGTGTAGAGGAAAACAGCCGAACAGACATACGAGAGCATTTTTGCCCAAGCTGAAACCGAGATGCTTCGCATGCGCATTGCGCTCTCTCTATTTTCTGTACCGCTGTGAAATGTTCTGCTACAATGACATTTATAAATGTCATAGATCTGCTACATCTGCATAATTTTTGTATACATATTATATAACATTATCCTCTTAAAATAACAAAAGCTCCTGGTATTCTAGATGTCGACATCTCTAGTGAGGTTGAGTTTTGAACATATAGGCAAAAGCAAAACATGCTTCTAAGAGATTCTTCGTGCTAAAAATGCCGAAATGGTACTTCGATCGCATACGTCTACGGTTTGTATTATAAAAAGTGCTAGTCCTTTCACCATAGTATTACTGGTAACCAGTATTTAATATTTTATGTTGATGGACAAGTAACTACTATAAGCACACTGCTTTGCGTAATAATGAAGAGTAATATTGTAACTTTTTCATTAAAGCTTGAAAAAAATAAGCTTACAAAATTTGAATTCAAGTAAACATTTCAACCAAGAGCTGAAACCGTGACGGATTCACCCCTTGAGCTCCGACTCACGTTGTAAGAGCATAGTCCAACATGCTCTTACAATCTGAGCTAACGTAGTAATGCATGATAGTTCAAATGTTTTGTTCCCCTTATTATATCATAATGGGACGTAGAGACGTTTATGTAATACAAATTAACTAAAAAACCAGTTCTATTTCAAAGTTAGCTCTTAACCTAATAATATAACAACGTAATATTTGCGTAATTTATAAAACTATGAGCTTATACTTTTCGTACCAGACCTTTTTTTTTTTTTTTTTATGATTGGTTTTGTTCATTTTCCACAGACTCCGGGGTCCGTGCCATTTTTTAAGTTAACCGAGAAATTTGTTAAGTATTTACATTACTATGGGGAGCATTCTTACATACTAAATGGGGGAACACAGTTTTAAGGAATATACTACTACTAAATAGTAGCAAACAGATTTGCACAGGCATTCCGAACGGACCAGTGTCCTCAAGCAGCACTCGTTCACGAGTTGACTCGCGTGCCAGCCATCGTCCTCCTCAACCATTTTTGAGGGAAGAGGGCGACCCGACACACGATGCCACCACTTGCCAACACATTTTCGTGAGCATGACTGTTCCGAATGCCTGCACGAATCCGCTTGCTAATAGGGGAGAAAACTATAATTAAACACTAAATCTTTACACATTACAAAAAAAACTGAACTTTGAGATGTTCTTAGTCTGCCTCTCCGACATCCATTCTCACCAGGACATCTATCACCACACTGTTGCAATCTCTGATTGCCATCTTTAAGTTATAGTCACGGATCTCTTTGCGTCTTGCAGCCACCGCTCTCCGAACGAACCGTCCAATAGCATCATTTGCGTCGTCAGCGTAGTACGTGAATGCCCCGGTGTGTCGTGAGACTGCGACGACTGCGTGTGGGACGCTCTCGTGCAGCTTCATTCTACCCTTGGTTTTTATTGCGATTACTGACTCGTATGTCAGTCCCTGTGCTTCGTGGATTGTGAGGATACGAGATCCCGTGCCTGCTCCGTAGCCCTCGTTGGTCAGGGTCTCCTTTTCTTCCTGGGTGTGAACCAGGAACAGGGTGTTTGGGAGGGTTTTGGGGATTTTCGCATCCGTATATCCTTTCTGCTCTAGGGACTGGATACGGGGAGCCGAGGAGTATATACCTGAGTATATTTCCCTCAGTGCGTACGCGACATCCATTGGGTTCCGGTGCGTGCACAGCAACTCTTGGCTGATGTTTGTAACCAAGTTAGGGCGATTGTACCTTATCTCGAAGAGATCTTCTCTATCGATATAAGGTAACTGATTTACATCTCCGATGAGGACAAGTTCGCCTACTCCAGACAACCTTGAAGCCATCACTATGGCCCCGAAATGGTTTATGAGAGCTTCGTCCACCAAGAGGCGGCTGTAGCTCTCCTTCTTCTTAAAACCATTTACGAGGACCGAAGCCATGGTCCGCACCTTGGTCTTTGCCAAGTCACCGATTCGGTGCGCAAGCTTCTCCCTCAGATCTTTTGCTGCCTCTTTTGTTGTTGTGATGATGGCGTCTCTGTCCACATCGAAGTTGCGTATCACCCAAGTTGTCTTGCCGCATCCCGGCACTCCATTGACCCACTGTATTTTAGCGTACCAGACCTTGGGAGATAAGAATATCTAAGATAATGTTTATTCAGTTTCTTTTTCAATATATTTTGTGTTTTAATTCATTATAAATGTAAATACGTTTTTTTTTTCAAATCATTCTGGAAAGGTACCTAATTTTGAAATAACATTACTTGATTGAGAAATGACTAATCAAGGCATAATTATATTATATATAATAAAGACTAATTTACCTACATGCAATTCATGTATGTGAAATCTTACTCAGTTAAGACGCTTATAATTTTATATAGTAAAACTTCAATTCCTATTCTAGGCTTAACCTTATAGACTTTTAGGGTGACGTTGTTCTCTTTATAAGATAATAAGTGCGTTTATATTGCATTTGTATATAAATTAGCACTACGGAAAATCAATCTGAACTTTGCGTGTGCTAGATTTGATCAAACTTATATAAGTGCACAACCGCCCTGAGAGCACTAGTATTCACATTTCGAGAAACAAATCTAAATCCTTTTCTCGGCTGTTGCTATTTGTTTGCTCGACGCTTATTTGAATTTCCTTCTGCGGGTTTGTGCAATGCTTCAGAGCAACAGGAAAAATTACAGTATTTTTTTGTTCTACAAAATTAAGCGAAGCGCTCGTAGCGAAGTTTGCTTAGCTGTTCTTAACCGATCAGAAAAGTTAAGCAACGTCCGCCGCGGGTATGAGTTGGATGGTTGACCACTAGTGACATTACTACAGAGCGCTTCCGTGCTTCGGAGGGCACGTTAAGCCGTTGGTCCCAGTTATTGTATTAGGATGGCAGTCGTTATAGCATGGGTGTAGGGCATTTTGCGAAACCTCGCCTGGCCCGACTTCCAATAATATGGAGTAAGATTTGCAAGTTAACGTGTATAATTTTTTAATACCATAAGTCATTTATTTACTAGAACCTATCTGGATATGACTTTTAAAACACGTTGTGGCGCTAAATTACTCATTTTAATGCACCTTTATCACTTTCTTAGATATTACTTTTAAAGAATACAGGACTACGTATATTGTCTTATTATAAACACTCATAACATTTTACTAGACAATCTGCTCTCTGATCTGATGATGATATATATTTTTTGTTGAGTAGATTATACCCGTCCCGTGGGGTGCCAGGCTAGAATTTCACCCCCACTCCCCATGAGAGGCTGTGTTTAGCAGTGCTCAACCCAGCTGTTATAGTACAGTATAGAGTAAACAAGTAAATAAGGGTCCGTTTCAGAATGTCCTAATAAAGTTTCGGGTTACTAACCAACACATAAATAACTGAATAGTAAAAATGATATTTAACATGCAGCGTGTTTCAAGCTTAAACCGATGGATAGGCTAAATCGTGAAACGCAATGATGAGTGTTTTGTTTAATAAATATGTTCTGGGTAGTATAATCAGAACTTATTCGAACATTCTGAAACAGGCCCTAAGTCTTATTTAAATGTCATGAATGTTAAGTAACATTTTCGGTTACACTCAATTATATTATAAAAAATAACGTGGTTTTCACTAATTTTAGTAAATAATACGGTATAACTCACGTGAACCAGTTATATAGATCTGACTATAGCTTCAACCACATTCGGTGGTCTTTTTCAAGTAGAGCTCGGGACGCCCGCGTTGACTTCTCGCATAGCTCTCAATTAACTAAGTATATTGCCAATCCTTCCAATATTTATACATACATGAATTTAATATCATATTTGTAACTAATGCCAATGATGACCATTATTACCTAATAGTTGGTAACACTCTCTTCATCAAGACTCCACTTTGGTTGGAACGACCGCAGTGTCAGATACTCTTTGGAGTGAAAGATACTGTCATAAAAATAGCTTGACAAATGAGATATTAACGCTGACTATATTTTGAGGGACATCTCTCATCAATTCGTAATAAAAAAGATATGGTTGAGTAACACAACCGATTTTGTACCTGTATAACAATAAGAGGGTTTTTTTTATAGAATAACATTTTCTTTCGTCTTTTAAAGTAATATGCTTCACATAGCAAAAAAACATGTATGTCACAGTAAGATGGAAGCTCATGGCATTAAAATCCAGGGCTTCCTTCATGGTAGTCTACAGTAATTGTCACTGAGCCAGTGGCAACATTGAGTGGTTTTAACTGTTTGAAAAGATGTCGTTATTTCTTGAATACATCTGGGATATTGGCAATATGCTAACAACCTCTTAGGGTGGACTTCTGCTAGTCCTAACAAACATCTCATAAGAGATAGAGAAAAATTTAAATATTTTTTGATTTTTTTTGGTGATTTTTTATGTGTTTTTGACGGAATAAGTAAGAGGACAGCCTGATGTTAAAAGTATCTTGTGCTTGTAATGTATTATTTCATATTTTTTATTACTTTGCTCGATGTAAATATTCAAAACTCTATTCAAAGGGAGCGCAGCCCGGTCCAGTGTTGCCGCGGCGGGTGCTCTTGGCAGTGACTAGGCAATAAAATACAAAAAAAAATAAAAAAATTTTTAAACATTTAAAAAATCATCTCAAAATTTTTCTTAGGACTAGTAGAAGTTAAATCTAAGAGGTTGTTAGCATGTTACCAATAACCCTGTATAATTGTTCCTACTATCGATCTACGTCTAGACAATCTGGACATAGCTCCCAACAAAAAAACCGGCACCTACAGACTGAGGTCTTGTTTCTTCATGCTGACCATAAAGTATACTCCAAAATAGGAGACTTGTGAGGCCATCATTTTTAAAGCACCACATTTAGCACCATGAAACATTAATCATCACACATTCCATTTAAAGTCTCACTAATACGTATATTAATGTGTGTTTACTAAAAGCCTAAGCGCGGAAGTAACAAATGGCTAGTCAACTGATTGGACTATTGTCCATTCACACCATTACGGTAACGGAGTGTAATACACATTAGGGAACGTCATTTGTATTGGTATGTGGTTGACGGCGAAACATTAGGTCTGCAGAGCACAGAGCTCGTAATATCTAAAATTTATCAGATCGTCTGGTCAATGCGGCGTATGACCAAATGGTGGTACGTATTGTACTAATATACTCTACCTAACAAGAATATAATATTTTTATTTGTTAATGAATATATTCATTTGCTGAAATTCATTCTTAATATTAACAAATATTTTGAAAAAAAAAAACAGGAAATGAATATTTTAGTTGAATACTAAAATGTATGTATAGGGACAATTATGCCTAATTTTCCTGTTACTATATTTTTTAAGTGTTTTACTTAAATATTCATTGTTTTCTTAAAATATTATTTAAAATATTTGTTATCATTAATTTATTATTCCTTCGATTTTTGAAATGTTGATTAAATACTTGAAATAAACCAGACATGGTGCAACAAAAGTTTGATTTGTAACATCTCCAGTTAAATCGTTGGTCAATTTAATTATTCTTATGCGGATCTAACGATTATTTAGAATTTTCCAAAAATATTGTATCGTTGCGATGAAATAATGTTTTAGTCGAAAACCCTTTTCTATTCCTGTTGCATTCATATTTCCTAGACGCGACGTGGTGAGAAGAATAAAAGGCAAGCGTGGCATGGTGAAACTTATAATTGGAAGGCGTGGTCGTAGAAAGCCATGTAATGGGAAAGTAACATTTCAATATTTGTTGCCGCTACATCTGGTTACAATAATTTTTATTTTTTTGATGCCTGATAATCTATCTCACTATCTTATATGATGGTAAGAGATAATGTGGTCGAAGATGTTGTTCAGGCTAACCTAGAATTACTAGCTCCCAAGGACAACAACCGCGACCGACGGTTTAACTTGCTCTCCGAACACGGAAGCGCTTGGTAGTCACCAGTGGCCACCCATCCAAGTCATGACCGCGGCGGACGTTGCTTAACTTTGCTGATTGGTTCAGAACGGCTAAGCAAACTTCGCTACAAGCGTTTCACAATATATTACCTATATTGTTCTCATTATTCTCTATACCCACTCATCGTTTCAGCTACTTTTATTCCCTTGTGTGTGAGCTACCAATGCTTTGGACGTTAAATACACGAGCGGACCCGCATGAAAGCAGCCTTTTGGATAATCAGTCAATATTGAACCTGACGTTGATCAATTACACACAAAAATACTGATTATCAATCACAGTTTGTTGCATGTAAGAATAAAATAACATTGTACATATGTTATTGCAAAACAATCTGATAACTTTTAGGGTCGGGACTCTTAAAATTATCATCGAAAAGCTAAACGGGGCTCTATTAATGAGACAGTTTTCTGTTCGTTTCATGTAAAGGGTCACTACCTCTTAAATAAAATGAGTAAAAAACGTAATAAAGATATTTGTTCAGAATATTAACCCCATAACAAATATTTAACTATACATTTAAAAACCGATATCTTTTGAGCATGATAACACCCCACATGACCACAGGACACCCCACTAGATGTAGGGTGTCATCATCTAGAGTTCATTGAGTTAAGTTTTAATACCTATATAACTTTCTTTTTATCAAAATCATAAAGGTATATGGTGTACTTCAATATTTCGATGTGTTTTCGGCACTAAGCCTAAATACCTAAGTAGTTCTAGGTAACCCTGATATCTGACCACATCATCACCTACTATAAAGATATATAGCATAACCTGTCTGTTAAAAAGAGCAATGACCAACTCGCATTTGGCACGTGATATTTAAATTTGGGATTGTGACGGAACCCGCTCGATGTCCTCTAGTTAAGCGGTCTGACTATAACAGATGCATTTCATCAGTGTACAGATGAACTGCATCCATCACCAGTTATAAAGTCTCATGTGCCTGTAACTTCATGTTATACTGGCTCTCAAGGATTGCTGCCGAAACACACAGGTTCTTAACGACAGATTTTCTATTTGAGGGTGACTAAAAGAGAATATCGCGAAATGTGCTGTCACCTCGCGGTGAAGCTGAAGTAGGCGGTGGACATGGAACCATGGACCTGTGGCACGGCAGTCTTTAGCTATTACCGCTTGCAGTTGCATTGACCATGGTCAGGAGTAGACAGAAAAAGTCTACTCGTGACCACGGTCAATGCAACTTGATCGAAACGTCGAGGTTAGTCAAAATATTTTTATTAAGATATTAATTCGTTTTCAATATTTTATATTTTATTTCAATATTTCAATCAAGTTGCATTGACCGTGTTCACGAGTAGACAGAAAAAAGTCTACTCGTGACCATGGTCTAAACGTCAAGGTTAGGCAAAATATTTTTATTTTGATACTAGCTTTCCGGGCGCGGCTCCGCCCGCGCGTATGTCGGTTATCGCGCAAAAACATTAACCTCTTTTTGCGCAGTTGAATAAAAACTATCCTATGTTTTTTCCTGGGTCTCAAACTATTTCCACACCAAATTTCATTCAAATCGGTCCTGTAGTTTTGGCGTGAAAGCGTAACAGACAGACAGAGTTACTTTCGCATTTATAATATTAGTACTGATTAATTCATGCGTGAATAGACCCGTTGATGATTAGGAAATATGAGTTTAGTTCACGAAAGTTTAAAGAAAAGTATTATTAAGTTTATGCAAAGGAAAATAAATTGTTTACAAGAAGCAAATTAATTCACTACGCAATTACACTCACAGCAACTGAGCTTGAAGAACTTCCTAGACTAATTTCATACATGACAAAAGCAAACGAGCAATGCATATGCCACTTGATAGGACTGTGTACGGGCATTAAACTATTTGAATACCACTAGAGCGGGCAAGAAGTCGAACCACAAATTTGTCTGACGAGAAGTAAATATTTGCCGCACTGGTTCACTTCTCGACCTTTTGATATTTGTGTTTCCGTAAATAACCTGTTCTCAGAAACGTTGAGTTGGAAAACTGACTACACTTGTTTGTCGAAGTAGAATATTAGATTTGATTGAAAATTGTTGCGTACCTTGAACCTGCGCTGATCATTTTATCACTATAATGAGATTGCTTATTATGATGGAATTTATATAAGTATTGAAATCAAAATGTATTTATGAAGCTTTGGTTTTTGAGCAATTTTAATACTCGTAAGTAGGTATTTGATTTTGGTAAAGTTTGTTTGTACTCAAAGTTGTTATGAATTAAGTAAGCCGTATTTTTTTATGCTTGATAGTTCAGCTTTTGACCACTATCTCACCTGATAGTAAGCTATTATGTGCTCGAAGATGTTGTTCAGGATACCTAGAATTACTAGCTCTTAAGCACAGCTGCCCGATGCCGTTAATTGCTTGGATTTTCAGATTTTCTACTTCAGGGTGGTAGCTAGCCAGGCGGGCATCCGCAAAATGCCCTACTACCATGCTATTATGACTGTCATCCTATGACAACAACCGGAGACGGCTTAATGTAGCTTCCGTTAGCACTCAGCTGAAGCCCGGAAGCATTCAGTAGTAATGACACTAGCGGTCACCCATCCAACTCATGAACGTGCCGGACGTTGCTTAACTTTGCGGATCGGTTAAGAACAGCTAACCAAACTTCGCTACGAGTGCTCCAGAATATTTATAAAATCTCTTTGCATGTTTGTGTAATTGAACGGAAGGACGCCATAAAACTTTCTGAATTCTTTGTGACTGTCTGCGAAACCTAAATCAGTACTAATATTATAAACGCGAAAGTAACTCTGTCTGTCTGTCTGTCTGTCTGTCTGTCTCTGTCTGTTTGTCTGTTACGCTTTCACGCCAAAACTACTACGATTTGAATGAAATTTGGTATGGAAATAGTTTGAGACCCGGGAAAAAACAAAGGATAGTTTTTATCCAACTGCGCAAAAAGAGGTTAATATTTTTGCGCGATAACCGACATGCGCGTGGGCGGAGCCGCGCCCGGAAAGCTAGTTAAATATAAAAATAAACACACACTTTTAGCTCAGCCCTAGAGTAGATTACTTCTTATAATATCTTAGATGAAACTAGTAACAACTCCAACTCAGAAATTTCAAGCGATGCTTTTGACACTTCATCAATGCAGTAGTTTCAAAGAAGTCACAAGTAACAGCAAAGAATGTTTTCGAGTGAAATCATCGTTGATAACTACATGGAACGTATTTCCATGTAGTTTAAGACTACATTTGAATTGACTAAATTTAATATACATATGAATATTAAATAACGCTACAGCTACGAAAAATAAAACGCTGAAAAAGATTGTACATTATGATGGAATTGATATTTTGAATATACTCAAAATATATGGAAGTGCAAACTTGATTTGAAAAGTCTGTAGTTAGTTTATCAGTTATATATGAACCTGCTTAAACAATATCTAGTCGTCATGGCTACGCTTAAGCTAACAATTGACGATAATTTCCAAATAACCCGTTCTTAAAACGATAGGAACTATAACCTAATCTACGATTCTATTGTCAAGTAAGTGCCAAATTAAGGAATTATGTGTCAACAAATAGAGCTACAGGGTTGTTTACCACAGGAAGTTCGTCGGACTTTATCTAATATCGAAACTGATCTTGAAGATTTACAATGTACTTTTTTTTTACCGGCGGTATGCCTTTATTAAACAAAATACAATGAACTATATACAACACTACAGCTACTACAGTAAAAACAATATGCTAACCTCGGTATGGGTTACATATTTGAGTCGTTTGGTGTAGAGACGTTGGGTCCGTGGGGACCGGGAGCTCATCGTATTTTCCAAAACCTATCTGAGCGCTTGGTCGATGCGACGCGTGATCAAAATGCTGGCGCATATTTGGCTCAACGAATAAGCATTGCAATTCAACGGGGTAATGCTGCCAGCATGCTGGGCACGCTGCCAACTGGGAGTGGGCTGGAGCATTTGGACTGCCTATGAGTCTGCAATGTACTTGTAATGTTCGATTGCAATAACTGGAAGGTCGTTATAATGAAAATCGTCCAGTGTTGGAGTTTTAAACCTGTGATTGGAATCCAGTGCTTTTTATATTAGATTTGCTATCTTTTGACCACTTTCTCACCTGTCAGTACCAGATGGTGAGATTGAAGACGTTAAAAATGGTTACCCTAGAATGAAACCTGGCTTTAATTGGATCTGTCGGAACTTATTGCGAGATTGCATCGTGTGAGATTTTCTACTTGACGGTGGATAGCTACCTAGGCAAGCACTTGCAAATTCTCTTTCGTCATATAGTGAAGCATATATAGTCCATTATCAATAGGTGCATTGCAACCTGTAGTTGGGCCATATTTCCTTCAAAAGGTCGAATTATGAGATTAATTTACCTCAAACATAAAACCATTTCCATAAAATATTATTTCAAACTTAATGTACAAATTGGTCTATCCACGCAGAAAATTTTATGAAAACTAAGTTTTGGATGTAATAATCAAGAATATAAACGTTCCATTTGCTCTTATATTAGATAATATACCTACTGGGCTTGTTGAGATGTGAACTTAGAATAAGCGAATGCCTGCAATTTCATTTGCATCGAGAGCTATACTGATTTGTGACATCCAGTCAATCATGACCCCGCTTTATGAGGACCACAAAATACAGAGAGAGATCAAAAAGCCACCTTCAATTTTATTTTCTAAGCAACGGATGATCCATTAATTTTCCAAAGTCATTATGACAACTATGAGTAGGTACACGCCAAAAAAGCAAAGTCACGTTCTCTTTTGCACCCAAAATCACCACTAAAATGATATATGCGTGTCATTTGTTCAGAGTTAACTTGCTTACTAGCCAGTAAGTTTTTTAAAGTTTGGTGGCTAAAAAGCGATTAAACAGTTTTGGCATTCGGCAAATTGTAGCGTCATGCAATTTTTGAATGATTAATGAGAAACGCAAATGTTCTCTGTTTAGTTCTGGCAATTCTGTGCTTAAATGCTGATTTGTTCGCGGTTTTGTTACATCTTTTACGTCATCATACTCACACTTACAAGTTCCCCAGTGTTTTTTATAGACGCAGTAAAATGTGTTCTGATTGAAAACTGAATGGTTAAGTAATTGTTGCTATTTTGAAAATATATATAAAATTAAATAATACCATCTATGCCCGCTAGAAAATAAGGACTGTTCCATGTCCTTTTTTGGACATCAAAGAAGATGAAGAATGAGCAGCATGCTACCACTTCGTTGAGGTTCGGGTGATACTGCAGTTGAGTATATAAAAGAGTTTTAAATTTTTTTGAATGCCGTAATTACCCGAGATGTAGCGGATACTGTCAACGAGAACATTCTCAACGAGAGATTCCATCAGGCAGGTGGCTGGCCATATAATACCGAAGCCATATATTTTAAAAGGTATTTTCTTGGTTTGTTTTACGTGATGATAGCGAAAATATATAGTTAAATATGTTCTCATCTTGTCTACATGTTGTTAGAGAAATAATATAGTAGCGACCCCTCATGCGTGGGATAAGGGTATATATGAAAATAATTAATAGAACAGTTGAGCCTATTGCTAGAAAGTCCATCGCACTTTTCAACATGAATTAGATAGGTAGTATGTTTTGGTGGTATTATATTTTTAGCCAAACCATATTGTCTTAGAAACAAAGTGGCAACGTCATTTAGCTTTACTTCTAGCTCTTTTCCAAAAAAATGTCTGATAATTTAGCAAACTCCCTATTGGACCCTTTTTCTCTCTTAAACCATTTCTGTAAGCACAAATAAATAAGCACAGAAAAAGATATATAAAAGCAACGTCATGTTGCCTTAGATATCCCTATAATTTGGGACATTCAAAAGAGATGCGTGAAAACGTAGTCCTTTGTCAAGAGTTCATTTACGGACTGGCTTTTGGTCAGCCCTCTGAAAGGCGTGTAAACATTTCTGTCGTCCGGCAAGTTGATGCGTCATGCAATATCTGAATGATTGATGAGGGGCGCAACTGCTCTCAGTTTGGTTGCGCTCACATGCTCCTCTACGTAAACTTGTTATTCCCAAAATACACACGCTAAAGGGAGACTATTTCAGCTAACGAAGGAAATATTTTACATGAGCGTATAACTTTGTTGTATGTTAAGGTTTCGGTCTTATTTTACCGTATAGTATGGTTTTGTAGTTCAAAAATAAATAGTCCGTCTCATCCGGAAGAAAGCATGAAATTTGACATGTATGTAGTTTTTATATAGGTACGTATACGTTTTAATGTGGTGAAGAAACACATCGATAGTTAATTTCACCGCCAACCTCTTTTTCTCCCGTATTGTGCCTCCAATCAAGATAGTTTTTTTTATTTTTAATAAAACCAGTTAATGCTATAATGCAACTGCCAAAACCCAATATATGCTGCAATAGATTTTCTACAAAACGGTGCATAAAAAGTCCTATTAGGACTTTCTTAATAAGCTAACATTCATGGTTCAGCGGTTAAAGCAGTTTATTAAAATTACTATCTGCGCTCCATGGTTTTACCCGCTTTGTTATGAAAACGGTGATGACAACAAAGTGATGTACCTTATGTGTTATTCCAGAATCTAAACTATCTATACTCCAGTCTTCATCCAAGTCAGTTGAACTGTTTAAGCATGAAGAAGCTCAAACCATATTGTCATTTCACGTAGTTTTTTTTTTTCCGACGTTTCTTAGTAATCCTTATATTTTGTACAAGAAACAAACTGAAATCAAAATAAAATCATACAAGAATACACTTGCAGTGACAGAGTACTTTAAAATATGATAAACATTCAGAAGCCGTTTAGAATTTAATGAATAATTACATCCGAATGTCTAAGAATTTAATAGTCTAACTAAATATTCCAATATCTTTTTAAATAATTTATACAAAAACAAACAAATCATGTTATGAGGATAATATGCCATGTAAGTTTTGAAATGCAGGTTACGAATATAAGAAATCTGCTAACCAAGTTTTTAGTTCTAGTACTGAATATAATATTATAATGCTCTTTCTCTTATCATTTAATTCTCTTTGTATATGTAAAAACAGCACGTTAAGTTAATAAGTTCGAGGTGGGGGCCAGAGTATCACAGGATCAATCTAGTTTGGTCCTGTTCCTTCCCAAGACATTTCTTGTTGTATGTAGTGTAAAATCTTTAACTCTTATTAAATAGTGATAGAACTATTGTAGAAGGATAAATAAAGATTATTTTTATTATATTATGCTCAAATACCAAATTTATATGCATCTATTTTATTCGATATTTTATAATTTGAGTGTCATAGGTTACAAATGTAAGGTACGCCCATTAATATTTATATATATTGTTATTTATAAAACAGTTTCTAGAGGAACGCATTTCACATCCATAATATAGACGGAACGTAATCAAATCAAGAGTAGGCACGTATCACCTGTTTCATGAATAGACTACATGTTTGCATCATCAGGCCTTAGCCACATATCCGGACACGTATGCATTACCCCATTCGACTGATTGACAGGCATTCTACTCTGAGCTACGTTCAATTCAGGTCGATAACAGATATGAGGTAACGACAGTATTTTTTTTTATGTTATGAAATAATGAGACGGTCACGGAGTCCACCTGATCGTGGGTTATATTCGTTAGGTAGCAGTGTCTCCGTTCTTGTTTAGCTTGACACTGCAGAAGTTGTTATGCCGCATTAGCTAGTAATTTTACCTGCTACAGTTTCCTGAACGCTAAACAGAACATACTTTGCACACTACTGCTTTGTGGCAGATTTATGACATTGCTGTTTATTTTACTCAACGTTATGGTTGTACTGGCCGGTCACTTCTCCATACCCACGTGGAAGGGTGATCACTCCCATATTTCAGGATTAAGATCCAGAAATGAGCATGATATTGATTATAATTTATTATTATTTATATTTTATTATTTATTTTTAATTTATCCAGTCCTAAGCCTGGTAAATTTTTCAAGCAACTGTGAATTTAGAAAACATTTAAAGCGCACGATATAATAAATATCTGATGGACAGTATGTATATAACTATGGATATTTATATGCCTACCTAACTATGCTAGAAACGCTACGCGCGGTCCCGTAGTCTCGACTGCTACGAGCTACGCAGTTCGCGTGAGGCATTGGTGCTATTTTGTTCAGTATAAAACATAGAACTATAAAGTTACTATTATCTAGGCTTCTATCAACATCAATTTGTAGAAAAAAAGTTGAAAGTACCTCAAAAATAACACGTAAGTTATTCGATATTTTACTTATTAATATATAATTATCTTTTTACATTTGTTGGAATACAAACCTAGATAAAGCTTAGTTTTAGACTTATAACCCCAAATAAGGTAGCGATCACTCTTTGCCGTTTGTATGCAGAAATTTTATTTTACTTATTGCTGATAGGCTAGCCTTTGACCACTATCTCACCTGATGGTGATGATGTCGTTGAAGAGGATCTTTAGGATATCCTAGAGTTACTGGCTCTCAAGGACTTCTGCCAAAACACACCGATAGGTGTTTGGCGACAGGTTATCTACTTGAGGGTGGTAACTAGCCAGGTAAGAGGATCTTTAGGATATCCTAGAGTTACTGGCTCTCAAGGACTTCTGCCAAAACACACCGATAGGTGTTTGGCGACAGGTTATCTACTTGAGGGTGGTAACTAGCCAGGTGGGCATCTGCAAAATGCTCTACCAGCATACAAAAAAGTGACTGGTTCACGCTTAAAGCCTCTTGGCTTGCTGAATATGGTAAAGTATTTTATATGGAGTAGGCTTAAATAACTTTTATGTCGTAACGACGTCTTCTCACGGTTAATTATGCATTAAATTTCTTTGTTAATGAAATCGATTTGACGAACAAAATTCATATCCACGACATAATTGGCGATATATGTTATAATTGCTGGCTGTAGCTGGATTTCCGAGCAAGCAAAATATTTATACGAATAGTGATTTCTTTTAACCTGAAGTTGGGCGTTAGAACTCGTACTTACGATTGTCTTATCAACAACTAATACTCTCTGACAGTCACTATCGTGGAACGATCATTGTTACAAATAACCATTACCTACATTTATCGATTTGGTCAGATATAGAACCGTAAGTTAGAACACAACGATTCGAGAATATTGATTGGGATACGTCTCTCTTCAGCATACATAATTTTGCGGTTGACGGACATTCCAGACAGGGCTAAATGTGTTCTGAAATGAACGGTCAGTGATCATCATTGTGAAATGTGTCCGGGAAAAGCTTGTTATAATGAATTGAACTGTGAAGTTATAAGTAATTTGTTATATTACAACAATATAATATATTGCTAGCTTTCCGGCCGTTGCACCGCCCGCGCGAATGGTGGTTATCGCTTAAAACCATAAACCTCTTTTTGCGCAGTTAGATAAAAACTATTTTATGTCCTTTCCCGAGTCTCAAACTACTCCCGTGCCAAATTTCATCCAAATCGGGTAGTTTTTAAGTTTATTCGTTGCTTACAATATACTCATCTTTCCTCTTTATAATATAAGTGTAGATGCAGATTATAACAGAATTTTAATTTTTCTAGGATATTTTTTTATTTTAAGTAAGTTATAAAATTGTAAAATAATTTTATTGATACACTTTGAGGTAGCGGGACCATTGGTCAGTCGTTTGGAAGGAGTTTGGAAGTCTCCTGGTTAATCAGAGAGTGTAGTCGATATTTTTAAATTACTTTGATATATTAGTTCAGTTTTTGGCAGTCTCTGGAAACCAAATTTTGTCTGCAGCTTCATTTAGTTGTCAAATTCACAGACGTTTGATAACGATCAAACAACTGGTTTGGAAGTGATCATCAAACACTGGAAGTGACCATCAAACATTGGTTTCCCTCAATACAGCACCCATAACGAAGAGATCTTTATAAAAAAAGGCACAATGCTTATAAGACCTTTGCTTGACGCTGGCAAAACAAAGGTTTCTCCCATTTACGTAGTCGTTTAATCAATTTCGTATAACTTGCAGATTCTTTGGTTGGATAACTTTTCATAAGAATTCATTGAAGAAATGGTATGTAAGAAATAAAATATAATATCATAAAAATAATATAGTTGCCGTTTTTAAATTCTCAGTGCTCCTCACCGAGATCGATCGCTGTGTCACACGATTGCCGTCACGTCATTTTGAACTCTACCCGAAATAATCATGTTCTCTTTAGTTTCAGGACGATTGGCGCAGTGCAGTTCGTCACTTATGGCGAAATGCATATGTTATAGGCAGAGGCTACCGCTTAATACTAGAGGGGCTAAAGGCTTGTTCCACCACAGTCAATCCAATAAAAATATATATGACACAAACAACGGCTTATAAAGTAATAAACAACATTTTCGACCACATCCTCACTTACCATCAGATGGGAAAGTGGTCAAAGGTTAACATAAGGAATAAAAATTAAACACAAAATATGTTTTATGTATGGGGCTGTTTTGGGCTATTTTATTTTTTACTTTTTGTAATTATTATCACTTGTTAGTCATTTTGCCATACTAATACGTATCTGTATATTAGTAAGGCTGTTACTATCGTACCTTTATAGGTCGAACAGACAGCCGATGCTTAGTAATATGATTCCGAAACCCTTAGGTTTTGACTAGACAATTTAGGGTTCTGTAGAACGGAGTTCTATTAGTATAAATCAGGTCTGCCGCGGCCTGACAGCCGTTGTTGTCTGGGGGCATTTTTCATAGTTTCCCATGAACGCAGACCCTTGAACTCGGAACTCCTCTGGAACGCTCTGTGCATGTGAAAGTGAAAATAGTCGGAAAAATATACTAACTGAAATTTTAACGAATTAGACAGGTGAACGAGCGAATTCGTTGGACAGTTCATTTTCCTATTACGGTTGTGTTTAAACGGAGTAAAATATACATTGAATAAAATATATTAAGACATTTTAGTAAACGACTGACGCAATATTATGTTATCACTGTCTATGTTAATTTGAACTGGGGAATAAATATTTATAATAGACAGATCGTCTGTCAACGCATTTTCTCAGCGGACGCGCTGTTGGGGTGCTAATTTTATAAAACGTTTTCTCTTTCAACCCCCTTGTAAACACACCATTAAGAGAGGTACCCCTTATTCGGTTCTTAGCTTGAGTGAACGTCAGTATTCACTGAAAGCAAAACTATTATACGTAGTGCTAGATATGAATAAAAAGGTTACGATTATCGATAAAAAAAATGTAGGACGCTGCGTAAACAGTCTCTGATAGCGGCATATGCATTATCAACTTCATAATATCTGAATATGGGAAAATTGTAATAGTAGATAAAGAAGAACAACTGGAATAGGGCAGAAAATAGAAAACAAAAATATTCAAACAACCTTCTGTTTAATAACTTTAAGCTCTGTTGTTAAAACGTTAAGGTATATAATATTATTAACGTGAAACAACGAGTTTCGTCGACAAGTCGAGCATAAAGCGGCGTGAAGTAACGTCGTGCAATCCCACACAATCATCGCACAATGTTGCCAGTCGCGCAGCGCATTCTCCTATTGCACCTGAGTTTCTCTTGTTCAGAACTAGAACACACAGTCGCGCGTCTTTTCACTACAATTGTGTTACGTCTCATTGTCCTGTTGCATTTATTCTCTCCTATTCAGTTTTCACGAGCTTTCTCTTTCTCGGTCCGTGCCGAATTACCGTGTACGTACATTGCTGTCGTATTAAGTAGAGTTTTGTTGTGACAATTCTGATTTATATAGATGTGATTTACAAAAAGGTGTTTGGACCGAGAAATATAACCATTGTTTGTCCTTTATTAACTACAGGAGGTCGTGCCATTATAGCTGCAGAACGCCTAAACTGATTCCAGTAGGTATTGTTTTTTCTTATCGCAATGCCAGCGATGTTTTTAGTCATGCTTAAAAATATGATCAGCAGTTTCCAAGACATTGCACCGCAGTGCGTACCTTGTAACCTTTGATCGCTGCAAATTTTATCTATTCAACATGTTTTTGATAAAGCATTTGAGTTTTAAAATCTTTCAGTATAATTACTCATTAAATCCATCGAGCTTCTTGAAGTTCTAACTCATACGACAGTCTATAATGAATCGAGAGTATTTAATAGAATTTGCAAATCATACCTACCCCAGCTCGTGATAAGAAACTAATTTTGATGTTGCAGTTAGGTAGCATACCTAATATTACCTGTGATATTACTAAATGTTTGTACTTTTGGTGCAAAAATGCTTACAAAAGTTTTCACATACACAAAATAGTTTGTTTCTACGGTCAATCTCGTACTTATAGCTAAGCATAAATGGTATTCAAAAATAAAGCTGTTTATTGTAAAATCACTACAGTAGCAGCACAATTTAATTGCAAACAAATTTTCATAATCGACTTTTAGCATTTCAATGCAGTAGGCCGCATCTTTTGATCTTACCCTCTCTTAAATATCTCATTTAATTCCGAAAATATTTAAACAAAATATACTTTTGTAACAGAAATGAACATAATTGATTTGTAAATTGAGAGGAAGAAGTGAACAACAGACATGTTTTCTACATTCGCCATTTCAGTGTCACATATAATGCATAATGTTGCAATATGTAGGATGGTGTTAAAAACCTGTGATATTATTACCACGTTGATGTATTTCAACCAAATAACGATGCCATCGCTTAAATCTGCACATTAATTACGTCCCATCACTATAAACCATTTGGAGGTGGTTTGGCTAATTTAAACGCGTTGTGGATAAAAATAGCATTGCTGATCTTGGCGTTATTTTCACCATGTAAGTGGTAAATATACAATATACACTTAACGAAGTAAATTTCCTCGTCAGTTTTCTAAAAGTATAATAGAATATTCTCACGAACCTTATATGTCACGCATATTGTTCATAAATATTTATTTAATAAGTTCTAATATAACTGTATTAAATCCCAATTTTCAGTTATACACTTTGTCAGTGCAATTTAAGGTCAATGTGGCTCTCTAATTATTAAAGATTAATTAAAGATTGATATCTCTCATTGCACATTTTTACAGGCAATTGAAAACCTTTAACATTTTTAACTAAGACAATTTGCCGTGGCCGCGGTACAGTATTTTAGGGGCCTGTTAAAAATTACTTAGTGTACCTAAACTCTTAGTGTAAGTTAAGTATATACGTGGAGGTATTTGGTATACTAAATTAGTTAAGAATATGTGTGTAGGTAATAGTATTAGTATAGTTTGGAGTATTAGAATTTGATTCTAAAGCTTAAGTGTGTAAGCCTAATGTAGATAATAAGGTCGCAGTGTATATCAACCTTTTGTTACATATGAATAAAATCAAAAAGATGGAATTTATAAAATTGCTTAAGGGCCCAGTCTTTCAGTGCAAAATACAAAATCACGCTCTGTGCGTTGGCACAGAATAGGTAATTAGTGCTTTATGTCTAAGCTTCTCCGTCGCGAAGATTCATTCTCCGCAATCATTTAACAAGAGATGAGCGGAATAAAAAGTTGCTCTACTTTTTAATTTATTTATCATACTGATATTTGTTGTTGGATATTGACGGCCACAAAGGGCCAAAATAGAAAATAAATTTGCTAAAAAATTTATTACATTGCTGTGGATGCTTTTGATTACATTTTTATTTGAGTATTGTAAGTTTTTCAGACAAAGAGGATGATTTCATTACAAAGAGTTCAACTCTTTGTAATGAAATCGTCCTCTTTTACCACATTAGCACCTTATTTCGTATTTAACTACTGTCCGAATACATATTTCATACACCGATTCTTCATTCAAATTCAAAACAATCGCACAACTCGCACTTACCTAGATTGATGCATTCCTACATGAGCTCTAGTTGCGAGCAGTGTTCATTACTCAATTTGACGCTGGCAAAACAAAGGTTTCTCCCATTTACGTAGTCGTTTAATCAATTTCGTATAACTTGCAGATTTTTTGGTTGGAAAACTTTTCATAAGAATTCATTGAAGAAATGGTATGTAAGAAATAAAATATAATATCATAAAAATAATATCGTTGCCGTTTTTAAATTCTCAATGCTCCTCACCGAGATCGATCGCTGTGTCACACGATTGCCGTCACGTCATTTTGAACTCTACCCGAAATAATCATGTTCTCTTTAGTTTCAGGACGATTGGCGCAGTGCAGTTCGTCACTTATGGCGAAATGCATATGTTATAAGCAGAGGCTACCGCTTAATACTAGAGGGGCTAAGGGCTTGTTCCACCACAGTCAATCCAATAAAAATATATATGACACAAACAACGGCTTATAAAGTAATAAACAACATTTTCGACCACATCCTCACTTACCATCAGGTGGGAATGTGGTCAAAGGTTAACATAAGGAATAAAAATTAAACACAAAATATGTTTTAGCTGTTTTGGGCTATTCTATTTTTGACTTTTTGTAGTTATTATCACTTGTTAGTCATTTCGCCATACTAATACGTATCTGTATATTAATTAGTAAGGCTGTTACTATCGTACCTTTATAGGTCGAACAGACAGCCGATGCTTAGTAATATGATTCCGAAACCCTTAGGTTTTGACTAGACAATTAGGGTTCTGTAGAACGGAGTTCTATTAGTATAAATCAGGTCTGCCGCGGCCTGACAGCCGTTGTTGTCTGGGGGCATTTTTCATAGTTTGCCATGAACGCAGACCCTTGAACTCGGAACCCCTCTGGAACGCTCTGTGCATGTGAAAGTGAAAATAGTCGGAAAAATATACTTACTGAAATTTTAACGAATTAGACACGTGAACGAGCGAATTCGTTGGACAGTTCATTTTCCTATTACGGTTGTGTTTAAACGGAGTAAAATATACATTGAATAAAATATATTAAGACATTTAAGTAAACGACTGACGCAATATTATGTAATCACTGTCTATGTTAATTTGAACTGGGGAATAAATATTTATAATAGACAGATCGTCTGTCAACGCATTTTCTCAGCGGACGCGCTGTTGGGGTGTTAATTTTATAAAACGTTTTCTCTTTCAACCCCCTTGTAAACACACCATTAAGAGACCCCTTATTCGGTTCTTAGCTTGAGTGAACGTCAGTATTCACTGAAAGCAAAACTATTATACGTAGTGCTAGATATGAATAAAAAAGTTACGATTATCGATAAAAAAAATGTAGGACGCTGCGTAAACAGTCTCTGATAGCGGCATATGCATTATCAACTTCATAATATCTGAATATGGGAAAATTGTAATAGTAGATAAAGAAGAACAATTGGAAGCAGGACCGAAAATAGAAAACAAAAATATTCAAACAACCTTCTGTTTAATAACTTTAAGCTCTGTTGTTAAAACGTTAAGGTATATAATATAAACGTGAAACAACGAGTTTCGTCGACAAGTCAAGCATAAAGCGGCATGAAGTAACGTCGTGCAATCCCACACAATCATCGCACAATGTTGCCATTCGCGCAGCGCATTCTCCTATTGCACCTGAGTTTCCCTTGTTCAGAACTAGAACACACAGTCGCGCGTCTTTTCACTACAATTGTGTTACGTCTCATTGTCCCGTTGCATTTATTCTCTCCTATTCAGTTTTCACGAGCTTTCTCTTTCTCGGTCCGTGCCGAATTACCGTGTACGTACATTGTTGTCGTATTAAGTAGAGTTTTGTTGTGACAATTCTGATTTATATAGATGTGATTTACAAAAAGGTGTTTGGACCGAGAAATATAACCATTGTTTGTCCTTTATTAACTACAGGAGGTCGTGCCATTATAGCTGCAGAACGCCTAAACTGATTCCAGTAGGTATTGTTTTTTCTTATCGCAATGCCAGCGATGTTTTTAGTCATGCTTAAAAATATGATCAGCAGTTTCCAAGACATTGCACCGCAGTGCGTACCTTGTAACCTTTGATCGCTGCAAATTTTATCTATTCAACATGTTTTTGATAAAGCATTTGAGTTTTAAAATCTTTCAGTATAATTACTCATTAAATCCATCGAGCTTCTTGAAGTTCTAACTCATACGACAGTCTATAATGAATCGAGAGTATTTAATAGAATTTGCAAATCATACCTACCCCAGCTCGTGATAAGAAACTAATTTTGATGTTGCAGTTAGGTAGCATACCTAATATTACCTGTGATATTACTAAATGTTTGTACTTTTGGTGCAAAAATGCTTACAAAAGTATGTCTACAAAATAGTTTGTTTCTACGGTCAATCTCGTACTTATAGCTAAGCATAAATGGTATTCACACATGAAGCTCATTATGTTTATTGTACTATCGCTACAATAGATGCAAAATTTAACTACTATCAAATTTTCATAATCGACTTTATTGCATTTCAATGAAGTAGGCCGCATCTTTTGATCTTACCTTCTCTTAAATATCTCATTTAATTCCGAAAATATTTAAACAAAATATACTTTTGTAACAGAAATGAACATAATTGATTTGTAAATTGAGAGGAAGAAGTGAACAACAGACATGTTTTCTACATTCGCCATTTCAGTGTCACATATAATGCATAATGTTGCAATATGTAGGATGGTGTTAAAAACCTGTGATATTATTACCACGTTGATGTATTTCAACCAAATAACGATGCCATCGATTAAATCTGCACATTAATTACGTCCCATCACTATAAACCATTTGAAGGTGGTTTGGCCAATTTAAACGCGTTGTGGATAAAAATAGCATTGCTGCTCTTGGCGTTATTTTCACGATGTAAGTGGTAAATATACAATATACACTGTACGAAGTCAATTTCCTCGTCAGTTTTCTAAAAGTTTAATAGAATATTCTCACGAACCTTATATGTCACGCACATTGTTCATAAATATTTATTTAATAAGTTCTAATATAACTGTATTAATTCCCAATTTTCAGTTATACACTTTGTCAGTGCAATTTAAGGTCAATGTGGCTCTCTAATTATTAAAGATTAATTAAAGATTGATATCTCTCATTGCACATTTTTACAGGCAATTGAAAACCTTTAACATTTTTAACTAAGACAATTTGCCGTGGCCGCGGTACAGTATTTTAGGGTCCTCTTAAAAATTACTTAGTGTACCTAAACTCTTAGTGTAAGTTAAGTATATCTGTGGAGGTATTTGGTATACTAAATTAGTTAAGTATATGTGTGTAGGTAATAGTATTAGTATAGTTTGGAGTATTAGAATTTGATTCTAAAGCTTAAGTGTGTAAGCCTAATGTAGATAATAAGGTCGCAGTATATATCAACCGTTTGTTACATAAGAATGAAATCAAAAAGATGTAATTTATAAAATTGCTTAAGAACATAACACACTTTGTACTGTTGAATTGCCTATGGATCTGCTTCTTTACTCGACCTGACTCAAAAACCACATTATTTTATAATGGCTAAGAATGAAATTACTATATTAAAATGAATAAATATGTTATTTTAAAAATGCTCAACATGCTTCTTCTTTGTGATATGACTTAGGCGAGATAAATTAGTCTTTGTAGTGCTAGTTTTTAAAATAGTTCTATATTTTATATTTTTGAAGAAATATTTTACGATCTGTCCCCCTGCTCTGTCCCCTCGGGGTGACAGAACGAACAAAAATGTTTGATCTGTCCCCCTGTTTGAAGCGCTCGTAGCGAAGTTTGATTAGCAATGTTAAGCAACGTTCGCCGTGGTCAGAAGTTGGATGGGTGACCGCTAGTGACGTTACTACTGAGCGCTTCCGTGTTTCGGAAGGCACGTCAAGCCGCCGGTTTCGGTTATAATCTTAGGATGGCAGTTGTTATAGAATTTAGGTAGGGCACTTTGCAAATGCCTGTCTAGCTAGTTTCAAGTAAAAAATCTGTCACCAAGCACCTAACGGTATGTTCCCGCAGCTGTTCTTGAGAGAGTCAGTAATTCTAGGTTAGCCAGAACAACAGCTTCATATACAATCAGGTGAGATAGTGGTCAAAGGCTAACACACAAAAACAAACCTTAGCGAGAGCAAAATCGTAATAAAATACTTCACATGTCACTAAAAAGAACAAATAAGGCTGTCGTTAATGCAATTAATTTTAATAAATAGTTTCAAAGAGTAATTATAGTCTTGTTGAAATGCTCCTGTAAGACCTTTGTTCTTGTAAATAGAGATAAACGTTTTTTTTTATATACGATATTAAGATTATGTTAAATGTAAGAATGTATTTTACTTAAAAAAAACTAACAATCCTTCGTTTCGTTTTTGTGAGAACATTTATAATCCTTATATAATACTTAAATCTTACATAGGCTTATTTTTATAGCATTTTTTAGCTAGGAGATTACTCCAATATCTGTGCAATTCAATTGTACCCTAGAACAACAGGTAAAGATCTGTTGCAACAAAAATCATTGTGAAAAATCCTTTAATTGTTAAATAGACTTATTCAACAATTAAACTGAAGTATACTCGCCCCCATTGGTGTAAAGTATACGGTCTCCATATCTATGGTTTCAGTACAGGCTGCATAGCTCAAATAACCTGAGTATCGGCAAACATTGTCAACCGTTGCGGTCTCGCAGGGTCGCGTAGAGAATTCTCTTGCTGCGAAACTATGCATAGACTTTAGCATCCCAACACAGATTATATTATAGTATTTGTGAGGCTTTGGAATTCTTCTTCGGAGCGAACTGAAACTTCTGCATGTGGTTGGCTACCATGCAGTTAGTTAAAAATATTATCATATACCAGTTCGGTTAAGTTTACAATCCAAGAGAAATTCTTTTGAATTGACGCAAAATAATATCTACAGGAAATAAGAGGACGCTAAGTCAATGTTAAAGGATTTTTTTATGAATTCATGGTCCTAAATTGTGCACTAGCTGACTGAGTCACACTGGGTTTCGACCGTGTTGAATCGTATTTTTTATATAAGTTCATTTCTCTTATACTTTTTAAGACGGATTTCTGTTTTAACAAACTCCAGAAGTAACAACGTGCCGAATAAAGAATTGCCCGAGCCCCGGGAGTTTGCATATTTTATTACCTATAGCTAAGATATAAATGAGTTTGTAAAGTGTTTCACCCGCTCCGGAACAATTCAAAAGATAAACAGCCCAAATCCGAGACAAAATAGACTCCTGACAAATTGTTCGTGTTAGCAACTCCATTGATTCTTAAAGGAAAATATTGTGAAAGGGACTCATCAGTTGTTCGCGGATGGAGGAAATATCTTTCTGTCGAATTCTTCCCGCGGCGGATCATTTAACACTCGATTTGATTAACGAGGGAGGGAATTCTCGATAGCAGGTGAACATTGTTGGAGCCTTTATTGGGGCGCTTGTTTGTAAGTCACTATTATTATTGTAGTATCAGTGTTTTGTGATTTGGCTACAAACCGAATTTACATTATTTAGCTAACGTAGTGCTAGCTTTTGAAACCTTGTGAAATGTGTTGGTGAGTAATGATTGTGGTCGATTTAGGTAAGCAGCCTGCAGGCCCGAACAAAATGCGCACACATGAGAACTAAGTGCACACGTTTACATAATAAAATATGTTCTAACATCGGTTACATCCACACAGTATAATTGATGATATCAGAACTAGAGAACTGGTACAGTTCTGAAGAAGGTGCACCAGCGATACTTTTCACTCGTTCTGGGTGAAGATTACTTCATTCACGATACCTGGCGGCCAAGTGGTATATTTATTATTATATTGTTCTCAATTTAAGTTTTACTTTTATCGGCTTTAAGCCGGTTTTAATTGTAATTACGGGCCTTGGACGAGTAAATTACAGCGTGTAATTTGTAGAAGTTAAGGTGGGTGTGAAGTTATTTCATTTTCCTACAACTGCATAAACTAACTACCCGGCAAGTGATAAGGATCGCAGCTTTTTGTAATTTTATTATTAAATTATCTTTTACATCTATGATTTTTAGGCTTCAGTGAATATGGTTTAGTACTACTCCGATGATAGAAATCACGACTATGGAGACTACATAAACTTTTTCTTGTTTCCAGATCCATAATAATTCTTGTTTTAGTTCAGCATATTTACAAATTTTCTCTGATATGGTCTTCTGTAAGTCATGTGTATTAGGTACAGCGATGTCTATTAAATATGTGGTCTTAGTAGTTTTATTTTGTATAGTTATGTCCAGTCTATTGTCGTGAATGGTTCTATCTGTGAGTATGGCACGGTCGTAGTAGAGCTTGTGTGAGGTATTTTCTTAGACTGTCTAGGGTGTATATTTGTAGTGCCGGGTTTTAAGGTCGTGTATGAGCTTGTATGAGTGCCAGTTTTTGGTGGATGATATTGAAGAGTTTGTTGTGTCTGTGAGTGTAGTCAGTTTGTATGAGGCTTCCGCACGCTCCTGTTACATGCTGAATGGTTTCCAGTTGGCTTTGGCATTTGCGACATTAGTTATTTGTAACTGTAGGTTCTTTAATGATGAATTTTCTAAACTTCCTTGTATTGATAACTTGGTCTTGTGTTGCTGTCATGAAACCTTCAGTTTCTGGAAATAAACTGCCAGTTTCCGGCCACATGTCATGTACACCCACATGTCGACCGTGTAAATCATTCTTCTCCCAGTCTTCTATTTTACTTTTATGTGGGTCTTTTTCTAGTTCTGAGTTTTCTGTGAGATCAAGTGGCATGTAGTTATTATCATTTTGGGCTATTGTTTTATGTATTATACCTGATTGGTATTTATTACAGAAGAAAGTTTTAAAATTGGAAATTTGTTTTTGCCACAGATATTGCATATCTCCTCTACCTCCGTCCTATCTTTTAATAGTAAGTTTTTCTATTGTGGATTTGGGGTGCAATTTATTGTGTTTGGTAAGTGTTGTGCGTGTGATGAGTTCTATTTGATCTAAGTCTGTTTAAGTATATTTAATAATTCCAGATGAGTAGGTTCAAATCGAGAGGGTATAGGTGTTGAGTGCTTTTATTAAATGTTTTCCACATTTTTTTATTATTATTATTCTACCTGGTCTTTCTTTGTTTGTGTTTTTAAATATAAAGAAACAATTCCGAATTCTTCTCCCAAAGGAGTGATAAAGCGATTTAAATTGTTCGAGAAGCATACAATACTTGAGGTTTGAAAAAGCCATTCGTGTGATAAGGGTAAATTATACGCTGGTGCCATATATATTAGAGTCCTTAGTTATGTAGTTATAAAACTAATATTAATAAGATATATACGTATTTAGAGTGACGATCTAATTTAAAAATATTTTCACTGTTTTATGACGAATTTAGCAAATTATTATTATTATTATGATCAACGTTTTATTGTCCAAAAGTAAAAGTTATCTCTCGAAATGGAGAAAAAAACTTAACATTTTATTTTTCTTTTTGAAAAATACTTTTTACTATGAAAGTTTTATTGTAGGAATTCCTAGTGGTCTAACTCACAATTCGTTATTACACAAAATGTTATGTTACGTTAATTAATAATAAAGTCAAAAGGTAAACCCAATAGTACCTTTTGATTTTATTGATTTTTTAGATACCTAACAGTAAACTAAGTTATATTTGCAAAACAATTCGCAATTTAAACGCCCTTTGTATTGAAATCTTGGCTTATTTTCTGTAATCATTTGAAGCAAAGCCAGCAACTTCTTTCCGGTAAAAATGAAACATAGTAATTTACAGTTAGAATGGACCCTTCAGAATTTTGCATTAATTTAGAATACGACTGTAATCAGGCGCTTAAAAATTTCTGCAGATCGAGCGTAACTTATGCAAACAATCCACCAACAGCAAAATCATATTTGAATTCTCGGTTCGAAAAGCATAAAGGCAGTAAAAATAAACTTTGCATATATGAGCGGCTTAAAGTAGCTTATGATCAGGAAGTTAAGTTATAATAATACTTTGATAACTCCGCAAAACTTTAATCGCTTCTCTGAAATTGTAGAGTGTATCAAAATGAAGCTTTTAACGCTGTTGATAAGCCTTACTTAACTTAAACTCTCTGTTTGCTAAAAGCAGGAATCGACAAAGTTTTTGGAGATGGTTTCAGTTATCTTCTTATGAAAATCTATATATTATTAAAATTTTCTTCATTTTCTAATAAAAATAATTGGCCACTGTGTTAATAACAGACCTATATAGTAGAAATGTGCCCAGTTAAAATGTTATACATGCCAATATTTGTACATCCATAGCTAAAGAACTTAAGGAACAAGAATACCATTTGAAATTATCTGAGATGAAACGCCTTACAACCATGAGGTGAATGATATGAGTGAAATCTAAACATGAGGTGGTAAAAAAATGTTGAAACGCAAACCGATTCCAGTATTACAAATAATTCAAATGAAAATAATTGTGACATAGATGAGAATTGTCCTGCTAAAGAGTTTTTCGTATTTAAACATAATGTATGTGTTCTGCACCAAAATATTGACGGTCTAATGGGAAAATTCGACTCATTTACAGTTCAGGTTGAAAAAATAGAATTAAAAAGTAAATTTATAGATGTTTTATGCATTACAGAACATAATATGTTAAATAGCGACACCGAATATTTAGATATAGCTAATTTTTCTTTGACTACAAGCTGTTGTAGAAAAATACGAAGAAGGGGGTCGTGTATTCTGGTCCGTAATACTCATAATTTCAGAGAGCTTGAGGAAGTTAAGACTTCTAGTAGCATTAACAACATAGAATGTTGTGCAGTTGAACTATTGCAACACAACATTATAATAGTCTGCATTTATAGCCCGCCTAGAAAGGAAAAGGCTTCTAAAGAAATATTTTATGATAATTTGGATAACATATTGAACCGGGTTTACTTTAGAAAGAAAAAAGGAATAGTATGTGGGGACTTTAACATCAACATCTTGGATGATAATATAACAACGGAAACTTTTCAAAACATCATTAAAAGTCACCGGTTAAAAATATCACTTCATGACCCATCCACAAGACAATTTTTGGGAAATGTAGGAAGTGCTACATGTGAATTAATGCAATTAGTTCTATCTGATCATACAGCTCAATATTTATGTCCAGTACCTGAATACCCCCCTTTCATAGTTTGGTACTCGTTTAAACGTGACTATTATGACGAAAATATAGAAATAATTAAGAATAATTTAAGTAGGTTATATTTTGGTGAGGTATTATATAGCTGTTGTCATAATGAAGCATATAATATTTTCTTTGAATTATTCATAATGGTTTATGATTAATGGTTTATTTTCTATTAATAAGACGTAAACATACAATATATAAAAGACCATCATGGGTTTCGAAAGGAATTAGAATATGTTCAAAGAAAAAGAGAATGTTGCTATGGAAATACAGAAATAACCGAGTACTGAAAGCCTCACAAAATGTAAAAATTATACGAAGCGTTTCAAAACTATTATGAAATTAAGTCAGAAATCTAGAAATAACTATACAATTCAAATGGCTAGGAATAAATCAAAAGCCACATGAAACATAATCAATAATAATAAAATTAATAAACGTCGAAATACTGACATTAAGCAAATAACTAGCAAAGATAAAATTTTGACACACCCAAATTACATTTAATGAATACTTTGTCAATCAGGTAACTCCCAATAATGTTAAAACTTTCACTAACTTGCAAAACATCTTAAAATCTGTAAATTGGAATAAATCTAACTCTATATTTATGTGACCATCTACTCCAGAAGATATTGAAGATCATTAAATCACTTAAAATACTAATAGTACTGGTTACGACGAAATAACCATTAAAGTCATAAAACATGTAGCTGTGATAATATCTCCAGTGCTGAGTCATATTGTTAACCTATGCATAGACTGTGGGATGTTTCCGGAGAATTTAAAACTTAGTATAATTAAACCACTTTTTAAAAACAGGGTATTACATTATTAACAACTAGAGACCTGTCGCATTGGCGTCCTATTTTCCCTAAAATATTTGAAAAATATATTTATGCTGGCCTTTATACTTATTTAGACAAATATAATATTTTGATAGAAGAGCGATCAGGTTTCAAAAAAAGAAGTCTATGAATATGGCCATTTATAATTTCATCAAGACTATTAGGTCTGGTCGTGAAAAAAAGTTGCCTGTATAATATGCTATGTACATGGCTTTAAAAATCGTTTGCCCTCCTAAGACATAAAAAAAGTATGAAATAAGAGATAATGTTTTAAATTTAATAAAATCGTATCTCAGCAATAGATCACAGCAAACTCAAATCACAAAAAATTGCCCAGAAGCTAAAACTGAACTAATACACATGTCTTCTCCTGGGCTAGTAAGATACGGTGTCCCACAAGGTAGTGTGTCGGCCGTTGCTATTCATAATTTATATGAATGACTGACCATAAGCTATTGCTCATCCAATGATTCTGTATGCTAATGATAGTACTGCTATATTTGTAGGGGAAAAACAGAAGCAATCAGGCCCAGAGATAAATTTAGCTTTAGAAAATATATTAAATGGTTGACGTCTAATAATCTTATAATTAATCTTGATATAACGAATGTATTGACATTTAATAAGAATATAAAATTGACTTCAAAAATAACATAATAAATAATGACATTTAGGACATTGCTGTAACGAGGTTTTTGGCCCTTTATGTAGATTCTGATCTGAACTGGAAAATACATGCCGAGTCAATACGTGCAAAAATTAATACTTACTCATATGCTCTTTACTTTAAAAAAGTAATAAAAAACATATAATATAATACATTACAGGCACAAGAGACTTTTAACATCAGGTGGTCCTCGTGCTTATTCCGTCAAAAAAACAAAATAAAATAAAAAACATCTCTAAATGTTTTAGGGCTATTAGAAGTCAACCCTAAGAGGTTGTTAGCATTTTACCAATAACCCTGCATAGTCCTATCTGGTCTATGCGTGGCTAAAAATACCAATATGATATCTATCTACGAATATTCCACGCCCCGAATATGACAGACGCATCTGCCCATCCATCACTTTGATATTGCGCCGCAGATCAATCTGACGTTTTTGCCGCGGAGCAGCTCCCTAGGAGCATTTGGTTCACCATTTTGTTAAACAGTTACAATTTTTTGTATAAAGCTCCTAAATTGACAGATATAGCGGCACGTTGAAAGTTATATGAACCTGTGGATAGCCCTACATACGGGTATTATTATTATAAAATCGTTTCTTCATCAGAAGTGGGATAAACCGCAGCTTTCCAAACGTCACTTCGTATCTACTTCGTATTGAACTGTACGATGTTGACGCTCAATTAGAAGCAGCTAATTGCTTCGTGCCAGCGTTCGGAACGTTTTTTGCAGATTGAGTGCTTTTCTATTTTAAATTGATTTGATTTTCTACTAAATTACTACCAGATAGGTTTTATGTCTGAAATATAAGTAAAGCACTAAGGTTTTACTGGAAAATCTCTCATTGCCTATTATTACATATGAATTGGATTTTTTATGCACATGCGAAACTCGTTTGACAAATTTAAAAAAAGAACTAGATAATTACATAATTATCACAGATCAATCATTGTAGGTGAACAATCTGTTTTAAAAATATGTGTTATATGAGTTTCAAATATTGTAGCGTTTACCTCTTACCTTAACTATAATTATATAGTACATTATGAATTTTTTATGTAAAATGTTATCTATTATATTATTTATAATTTAATTTGTTATTTAATATAATTTTATTTGAGTTTCAAATATTGTAGCGTTTACCTCTTACTTTAACTATTATTATATAGTATTTATGAAACTTTTATGTAAAATGTTATCTATTATATTATTTATAATTTAATTTTATACCTAAATTATTGTGAAGATTTTGAGTTAAACTATGTCCTCTTGTAAGTGGCTACCTATTAGCTTGATTGAGAATAACATTTCTCTAAATATAAACCTACATACACGAATCGTTCGCATAAGCTCATTTTGGTTTGCTTGCAAGCCGTAGGAGAAAATGACTCATGAAAGTAAACTATTTTGTTATGCTGTCATATATATAATTAAATAAAATAGATGATAGAACAAGTCTTATCACAAGAACATGATGCAAATTTTGGCTACAAATTGACACAAACTTACCAGGTGGAGCGAGAATGAACAAACCTCTTGGGGTAACGACACAGTGCAGTTGTATGGAATATTTCATTTAAATATTATTTGGGTGAATAATATTTAATGTCATGAGCAAGCAAGATTCAACATGAGACACACTTTTGCAAGTGACGAGAGACGGACAAGCTGGTCATAACTTTAGAACGTAGTATGGATGCTGCGGCTATTGCTGAAGAGATAATCCATACACGTTCCAGTAAGTCTGAATCAATATGAAACTCAAGTTAAAACTGCTAATGCATGATTAGTTTTAGAAATTTTAAAACAACTTGGTAGACTGTGGTATACTTATTTAGAATACACGCAAGAAAGTAGAAAGATATGATGTGGTAAGAAGATGCAACAATGTACTGACTTGACCCGGTCGACTTAAGGTTGAGTTGTCTGCTGATGAAATTTGGTAGAATGGAGATTGCAGCTCTATATTGTATTGTGCAGCCAACATTTAATTTTTAATTTTTTTCCAAGCCTTCAAAGACTTATTCGAGCAGAATAGGTGCAGGAAACAGCTGTTTTGTTGTGCCTAGTATAGCCGTTCATTGACTTCGCTTAGTATTCGTGCGTGTGTATGTGTAATAGAGTAGATATACCGTCTTCATGACCGCGGTTGTCATTGCTGTTTTTCCCAAATCCAACGTGCCACAACTTAAGCAATAGTACTAATTTTGTGTATGTGAAAATTAAACATGAGTGGAACACATTCAGTTATCGATTCCACACCACCCCCAGCAGTATTGTTGAAATATTTATATCCACCTTTTATATATATACTTATTGTAATAATGTCACATCGTGTCAGGGATATATCCCTGATACTAGTGACAAGCGAGGATGAAATTAACAAACAAAATTGTAGCACACAGCAATTGAAAACATATAACAGGAAATCAAAGACAAAGTCAGTTACTAATACAAAGTTTGCACCGTCTTTAGAATGTAGTTTTGCATACAGACTGACTCACCACCTATCGAGTTTGCCAAGATCTTTCGTAAACTCGCTTCCGACTCGAACATCAACGTGATTGCTTTTCACCACATTGTCCAAATAACGAGACAGCTTCCTAAACTCGTCGCCACTCTCTGAGGTGATGCATAAATAGGACTAAATTGGAATAGTCTCAAACTGTGACACTGTGGACGCCACGTCCTTTGGGCGAAGGGGGACGTGTGGGGACAAAGTAACAAACTTTAGAGTTAGCACTGTCGGTCTAGACCGCTGGTGACCCGCTTGTGCTCCCACTTGGATTAAATTGAACATAACATCAGTTATATACGAAAACTAGCAAATATCCGTGACTTCAATTTTGAATAGCTCAAAACCACTGCAGTGTATTTTATGCGAGCAAGTGTCCAACGCTCTAAATGGGACCATGTAGTGCATGAGGCTTTATTAAACAAATCGGGATTGGTTAAGGTACCTCAATATAAATTATTTGAAGTTTAAATTAATAGAAGTCAGTAGATTTTACTGCTGCCACCTATACTCAAATATGTTACGAGAACTTGAATAATAACTGAAGGAAAGCAAATATATATTTATATATATATATATATTTCAGTACAGTAAATTATGAGTAGATATGCATTGGCAAAGACTATCTTTGTTAAGGACTGCGGCGCATTGTTACGATTCTGCCACTGACTTGAACTCCACGCATGGTTATAGGGCATTATGTGAATGGCCTAGATAGATAAATTCTAACTAAGCCTATAGAACAAGTATATTTAGCCACATTATCATTATACAGAGAGTGAGATCTAGCTCTCAAGTTTTAGTCACATACAAACTTTTAGCCCATAGCTCGTTCATTGGATGTATAGATTACATTGTGCAGTGTAAATAATTTTATCAAATTTATTCCAGTGCATAAAGTTTAGAGAATTTGATAAATAACGCTTTGGATGCAAATTTCAACTACGGGATTTTCAGAGCCAACTGTTTTGTGCAACCAGTTGTATTTGCTAAAGGTAGAAGAACAATTTTATTTTAACTTGTTTTATATTATATATTCTATATCTGCGGTAGAGATTCAACTGTGCTGTCTAACCAATTAAAATAGGAGATTTTATTAGGGTTGCACACAATGAAATAAAAGTTTATTTTATTTTTTATATTTGTTCCATGTTAAAAATCTAGTAATTAGCATATTTAACACATGAAGTACCAAAGTCTTGAAATAGTTTTATACGACTCCAATATTTTTTCAGAGCGAAAGTTAGCGTTTAAGAAGTTCTCTAACATCTCGAGTAAAACAGATGGACACCGTTTTAAAACTCTTCGCTGATTCAAGATAGCTTCTTTGGGAAGTATCAACTTTATCTAACGATTGCGACTCTTTTCAAAAACTGCTTGTTAGAATTTTCACATCACTATATATGTTTTTTTTTGTTGCTGTGACGGAGCAAGCTCGAGGCCCACCTGATGTTAAGCGGACTAACCTCTGCCTATAACAGATGCATGTCCCAGTGCAAGTCGTGTCGTGACTTGTGACGAATCACAAGTCACGACTTGCACTGAGCCCGTCACCTTGAGACATATATGTTAAGTCTCATGTGCCTGTAATTTCACTGGCTCTCAAGGACTGCTGCCGAAACACACCGTTAGGTGCTTGGTGACAGATTTTCTACTTGAGGGTGGTCGCTAGCCAGATGGGAATGCGCAAATGCCCATCTACCATGCGGTGAATCTAAAGCCCGCGGTAAGATTTGAACCATGGACCTGCTGCGCGGCAGTCCATAGCCAACGCCACTTAGCCATCACTGCTTCAAAATTTTTATCACAAAACTGTTAATAATTTTAAAGGGTCATATTGAAATAAAAGCAGGGTATCTGTTCGTCTATTATCAATGTCAATTTACTTTGGCAAAGAAAATTTATAGTCTAAATGTATTGAATGAATAACCCATAAATTTGCAAGGTTTTGACATGTTTGAGTGGTATTAAATATTTGCCATTTTCAGATATTGTTAAGTATGTACTAGAGACGAGCTGAGACAAAATTGCAAGACAGAGGTCATAATTCTCTGTTTCTTAAAGATTTCAATTTCAATAAGCAGGTTATCAATGTGATGTTTTAGAAAACCGTTTTTAAACCAATTCTTGGTCAGCTACCCATAACTACCCAATTAATAACGATTAATAATCTGACTTCGAACTATAAGTGTGGTTCTGAATTTGTGTATTTTCAAGTATCATTTTTAACGTATATATATAAAAAAATATCATAACTAGCGATTATTCAAACTAATACTATAAATAAACTGACAAATTGAGAACCTCCTCTTATTTTGAAGTTGGTTTAAAATACGAATGAATAATATGAATACCTTTTACGCATATTGGCCAAAATAACTTCGTAAATGATATTTTACGATTTTTTTTACCGGCCCTATGGCCGTTATGCCTTTATTAAACAAAATACTACGAACTATATACAACACTACATCTACTACAATAAATGCATTTAGACTACCTATAAGTCATAGCAGACTCACAGGCAGTCTAAATACTGCAGCCTACTCCCAGTTGGCAGCGTGACAGCATGCTGGAAGCATTTTTTTTTATAATATTGTGACGGAACAAGCTCGAGGCCCACCTGGTGTTAAGCGGTTACCTCTGCCTATAACAGATGCATTTCGTCACATGTGACGAATTGCACTGCGTCACCTTGAGACATAGTGAATTGCAATGCTTATTCGTTGAGCCAAATATTATGTGCCAGCATTTAGATCACGCGTCGCATCGACCAAGCGCTCAGATAAGTTTTGGAAAATACGATGAGCTCACGGTCCCCACGGACCCAACGTCTCTACACCAAATGGCTCAAATATCTGACCCATACCGATGTTAGCATACTTGCGCCGCTTGAATGGTTCCGCCGAAGTAGCCGCGGCGCCAGCCCTCACGTTGTTTTCAGAAAGATGTTGCGACGCTAGTGTCTACGCAAGTAGCGTCCCACATTAAGGGCCGTCCTAACTTCCGCGGAACCAGGAGCGGAACCACGGAGTCATGCCGTTAGGTATTTTACCATTGTCACGCATCAAACCATTCGATTCGAGAGTAGCTGCAACATTGTCATTGGTAAAAGCCCGGCGAATGATATCGTTAAGGCTGGCATGGAGGGAAATTCGACCTCAAGAGCAGGAGAGGCCGTGATGACCGAGTTGATCAACTGCAGTACCACACTGGCAGTGATGTGCAACACAACACCTTGCACTCAAGCGTAATCTACTAGCTAGACGAAAAGCGGATGGATCTATAAGGCTACCAGTTTTGTAAGAAGGAATGGCCTGTAACCAAAGACCAGATTCCTACACATAAACAAACAACGATTAACCTTTTATCATAACATTGTAACACATTACAAATAAAACTTACGTATTTTCTATTTATATGTGCTGCAGGACAGTGGTTAGAGACCACCTAATTACTTACCTACATAATTTGAATACACGTAACTCGTGACAAGCCACTAGCAGTGGTATTTATTTAAAAGTCCTAGCGTAAAATTCGATATAACGAAAAAAATCATTTTAATCGCTTGGTTTAAGTCGTTAATAACCCGCTACGCATTTATTTGTTCATTTTACACATGTATTATTGCAACTGCAATATATTCACATAATGATTATCTGTTAAGGCTTCCAAACATTAATATTTCATAGGTAGTATGTATGTTTGCTTGGATTATCACTATTATTCATTATTGCCATACATTAACTTCAACCTACAGAATAGTACGAATTGCATCAAAATTGGTTCAGTAGTTATAAGATTTGGACTTTAAAATATCAATTATTTTTCATAGAGAAGGTAAATCACTATCCATTATTTTTTCGATCCTTCTATTGCTTTGTAGTTGAACTTTATACTATATAATATGAATAGCTGTATTACTTGATCAGACGACTATCAGTGAGGTTTAAAAAATACTTTTCAATATGTCATATGTTATGTTTTTTACATAGTAATGGTTTTATTTTTTACATGGTAATTTTAAATATATTTGTTGGTTTAAACAGTCATTTATAGAATACTGTGCATCGGTGTTCAATAACATTCCAAGATTATAAGAGGATTATTATTTTAAACTCACAAATACCATGATCATGTAGAATGAATTACCAAAACTACAACCGTGAAAAAACTATAAAAATATTGACTTTTCCACCACAAATGTGAGATACCGCCTTAACATTCACATCTCGGTCACATGCACCCTTTTTTTATCATCCTCTTTTCTTACCCAATGTTGAGATCCATATTTTTCGCATTTCGTATGTATAACCATTTTTCATTCAAGGGCATTGGCAATTAGCTTCGAATTTGACTTGAAAAAGTATGACGTCAGATTTTCTTTCTTATACCGGTAACTTATTTTCTTTAGTTTGTACGCTTTATTTTGCTTTGGAAAAAATGTTATTTGCTGATCTTTTCAGGAATTGTTCATTAAGAATTATCTGATGACATAATAAGCACAAATTAATTAAAATATGAAAAAACCCGATTATATTTTTTTCATTTTCGTTAAACGCTTTATCGTTCTATTGAAATTAACACTGAAAGTTATATATATGCATGGAATCGTTTTTTTCATTTTCGATCGATGGGTATGGAAAAAAAAGAATGTTTTCGCCCAATATGGCGTCTAAAGTCAGCCAGTTTGTTTTCTATTTTTTATGTACTGTACAAGCTGGATTGTCCTTTAAAGAGGGGTTTTTATATACCTCGTGTTTATTGCGCTACAAACACAAATCTAATGATATCTTATACAAAAGCCGTTTAGAAGTTATGGTGGATTAGAAAAACTCATACACAACATACTTACATGAACCCTGAAAACAAAACTCTCCTATTTTTGGGCAGTCGTGTTATTCTGTAAATATGTACCTCACTGATGAATATAAACGCTGTTTTGTAGAAGGCCAGTTACGATAAATAGTTAACGATGGCATGACTACTCTATTGACTTTCATTAGATTTTATCGGTTTACCGTTTATGTTTTACTAAATAAACGCTAACGAGCACAGCTAAGAATATTTGATAGGTATGAAGTAACTCGTTGAAGTGGGTACCACTTCTTCTTCTTGTAGTGCCTCTCCAATTACTGAAGGTTGGCCATCAGCTCTATACATTTGTCTCTGTCCCTCGCGAGGCGAAAAATGTCTGCTGCTCTCGCGATACCAGTTCACTCAGCCAAGACTCTTTCCTACGACCGGCTTTTCTTTTTCCTGAGACCTTCCCCATCATGATGAGTTGTAAAAGTTTGTATCGATCATTATATATGGCCTAGATAAGAAACTTGACTGACACCTCTGCTTGACGGTGTTCAAAAGAATGCGTTTCTTTCCTACTCGTCGAAGAACTTCGTCATTGGTCATCTTTTGAGTCCAAGATATTGCCATTATGCGTCTGGGTACCACGCTGATTTAAAACACTGACTTCGCATTATAAAGATCTGGCTTTAACTTCTTATTTCATACATTTCCATATTGGAAGTCGGTTACGTTATTTTTAAATATGTTTTTTCACTCTGCACCCAGATATGCAAATACATTTTTCAGTAACTGTATCAGCTATTTTGTCCACAACTGAACGCAGCTTCCCCCATTAAGGGAGTTTTCCATTGTCCCCACGTTTGGCTATAAGCTTCATCAGAAGCATCTGATTAGATACATCTCACGAGTTATACGATAACGTTGTACGAAACATAGTTCAACGTGACATAAGATTACATATTGTTGTTATAAAATATTTATATAGACTGTTATAGTAAGTTTTTTTTTAAAAAACTTATCATAAGTTGTGGTAGTTTTGTGATGTTTCATTTGACGATGGTAGCAAGTACAAAAAGATTGCAAAATGCTCTACAATATTGCATATCATCTAGTAAAATAAAATATCAACACGTTCACTTCGACCTAACAGATACGGCAAACTTATATTGAATTCTCAGCTTAAGGAAAAGCAAGTATGCTCTCTTTGTTCTATTTCACTAGTTTTCAATGTAACAAAGGCATTCATGTTCACTGCAGTTTCTAAAAATTTCAAACACATTGTAAGTGACATTTTTATTTAAGATGACGCCTGTCGTCTAGGATTCCTTACTTCGCTTACACTTTAAAATGCAGTAAAACACTTTTGCAACATTGATAAGAAAATTGCAAGCGAAACAAATTATGATAAAACCGTTTTGTTGACTTACAAACCTGATAGAATAGCCTTTGACTACAAAGATATTGTTCAGGCTAACTTAGAATTACTGAATCTCAAGGACGACTGCTGGAACATACCGTTGGCTGCTTGGCGATAGATTTTCTATTTGAGGGTAGGAGCTAGCTAGGCGGGAATTCGCCCTGACGAAAATGCGTATCACGCGGCTTCTGTATGGGGAGGAAGGGAAGGCCGCGTGGTTATGTGGGTCTCCCCGGGCAAATTGCTCGGTATACCCACTAAAACCCAGCAATGAGCCCTCGGCGTCTGTGTGGGGCGGCGCGGGTTCGCTTGAGCAATCTACCGCAGCCGTACCGACGCTATCTATCTTGGCCTACGAGGCACTCTGTCTTGGCCCGTTTGACTGGACTTCCCCCAAATTAGGCAGCAAGCGCCCGAACTCAAATCGTGGTAAGTTTCATTTAAATGCATTCAGCAGTTTTGGAGTGATGCGCGGCCGGGATACAGACAGACAGACAGACAAAGATAGAATAAAATACAGTTTTGGCATCAGTACAGAGTGCTCTCAAAAATACTTTCAAAATATCTGCAATGTACGAATTGAACCTGTTACAGTTTTATTATTAGTATAGATATAGATTTCATACCTAAATTGGTAACGAAGAATTCCTATTCATAACGATTTTGAATTTTGAATTTAATGATTTATACGGAAAACCGACAAACCAGTAACATAGATTTCAGACTCAAGAACATGCATGCAAAATTTCAACAAGTTCGAACACTTAAAATATGACGAAACTACATTTTACGGAAAATGCTATGAAGACACTAGCCTTAACATATTTTCCAGATCGCATCTGCACCACGCGTGCTACCGCTTACTCTACTAAATTCAAATTGTAGAGTCATATTTTAAATCATCGTACAATATTAAAGCGATATTTATTTGACACCTCTCTCGGAGCACGGCCCGTCACCCGTAGATTACCTTGTATGAAATTCTGCGGTATATATTATAACGTGAAATGACATTATTGCCTGGTTTATGTTGCTATGCGTAACGAGTATATCGTAATAAAGATATATCAAAGACGATATATAGCTGGTAGTAGCTTCTAGTCTGTGGGATGAGGTATTGCCGTCGCAAAACCCGAAGATATGGAATGGAATTAGGAATTGTCTCAAATTACTATATTCATCTACCTGTCAATCCTTCAGTTTGACACATGTGTCGAATATCTAGACAGTGATTTTCAAAATATTTTTTATTAAAAACATTAAACATTATATTTGTGCAGGTAGGGTCATTGAGGATGTATTGCTTTGGTAGTTCGAAAATTAAGTTTAAGTCGTAATTAAAGTGTATTTTTGAAAACTGAAAGAAGGCTAGAACTGTTTGGACAAAACGCATTAGATAGAAGAATTTATAATGATTTTGGTTTATAATTGTCATTTCCTAAGCAACCCACTAGTTGCTGTAGTTGAATTTCCGACAGGATAAGATGGATAAAGTTACAAACTATGGAATTATTTATTGCTAGCTGCTACTTTAAAGTTTGTGCGTTTAAAATTATATAGTTTTCTCTTGCTCATGATGTGTTGAATTGGGTTTATAAAAATATTATCCATTAATTTAGAGTTCTAAGTTTTCAATCACCCACTATAAAGATCAAATAATTACCACGTTATCAGGGTATAGTGACAAATATATTTTCAGTTTTTTGAGTGTAACTTAAAGACCGTGTAACTAAACCGATGTAGATGAAATATAAATGATAAAAATTTGGAGGCGTATTCTACCCAACATATATAGATTATTGAGGTTGGATGATCAAGTAAAGAGTTAAGTCACAGAACATAATTCCCAAGTCGATACATATGTTTATACGTAGGTATCGACTTGGAACGTGTAATCTTTGTTTTGGAAGGCAGTATTTGTTTTTAATTAACAATAATCATTTCTTGGCTCTATCAATTCTTCTGGAAATAAATGATTTTTAAAAAGTATTTTATTACATATTAAACTACGATAACTGATTTTATGTGACTTGCCATACATTTTCATTACATAATGATTATCTGTGATAACTTAAATATTTATGACTAGCGGCTCGCCCTGGTTTTGCACAGAAATTTACGAAAACTGTCAAATGAAAAATATTCTATAGCCTATGTTTATCAGGGACATTGTAGGATTCTAATGATTAAGGATTTTTGAAATCGTTAGTTTTAAAGTTTATTTGTTACATGCAAAAATATAAATATTTCCTCTGCCTATAAAATATTAGTGTAGATTAAGAAAATAACACTAGACTCTTCAGTAAAAGAAAGGCTTTTACTGAAGAGTCTAAAATACTTATCCCCGCAGCCTTATCAGCCTGTAAATCTGTTGTATTGTTGATGTATGAATTCAATGAATCAATATTTATCTTACCCATTACAGCTGTTAACAGCAGAAAATATATACAACTTTCACATACATAAAGCTCGGAACTGTAATATTTTATTCATATAGATCAAATTAAAAAAAAACATAATTATAATCCTATGTGCTAATCTAGGACCTAAAAATCTGTGTAAAAAAGTCGGCCTAGCTATTGCCATAAAACATATAATAATACCTCTTGCAGTATGAAAACACGCAAACGTACACACACTTTATATACACACAAACTTTAAAATTTATAAGAGACTTATGATTATGTGATGCAAAGAATGTCGTGGTTGAAATACTACCAATATTTTCAAAAGTCGTATTAGCTAGTCAAAGATAACAATTTCAACCATCACATAAAACAATTTATCAATGACATAAAACGTGAAAAGGAGAAATGAAAAGCCACGCTACTCGTAGCACGTCACGTAGCATCCGCTACGGCGTAGCACGTAGACATGATTGCGGTCACTGCACAAAGTAAGATTAGATTTTATTCATCCTTAAAACAGATTTATATTTCATTTCATATTGCATGACTTGCTCGCAGCTTTTTTCGCGTGGTCTTAATAAGACAGATGCAAATCTTATCCCATCAAAACAATACATTATTCAAATTCATAGTACATTAAGACTCGCTTGCCACTTTTTAAGTTTTGTTCTCATATTTGTCTTAACAAAGTTACTGTATTGCAATGATGATTTGTTTCATGCATAATTGCACTGATCACCAATGCAATCAATAATATCTGATAATTTTCTAAGGCTCGAAGATCAAGCCATAACAAAATTGTACACAGACTAAGCAGCAGGCGAATGTGAGCTTAGTGGAAATAGTTTTAAAGGACAATATTATATGTTGTTCATCTTCTTTATTTGGTTAACACTTCTTTTATACACGTTTTAATGCTGAAATCAAACATGGACTAAATAATTTTCCCCTGTATCTATCATGGGTCCGTCGTACATTATTTATCTGTGATCGCGCCAACGAACTCTCTGGGAACTTTCAAACCGAACGGTTTATAACCAATTTTTGTAGGATTATCTGGAATACCAATTATTGGCGATTTGCTTCATAATTCATACCCAGGAGAAGATTTTTTTTGAATTCTACTGTACCAACCTGCGTGGGCTCAGTTTAATATAATAAGTAGCTTGCAGTGAACTGGTACCCTTTGATATGTATAATTGTATAGATTTTTTATAAACTAATAAGTATTAATTATAAAAACAAACAAAATGTTTTGAGGTGTATACGAAAATCATACCTAGTTGATTTGTCTTGGTTACATTTAAAATATCCTAGGAATTATTAAGTTATATGGCCCTCAATAGATTTCAATTTGACTGTTTAGTATCATTTAAAATTATTTTCATTTAATCTATATCCTTTTTTTTATATGTAAATATAATTTCAAACACTATTATATGGTAAGCGAATAACTCTTACCGACTGCCGAATTGAATAAGAATTACAACAGTCGTTCGTAAGAAACAAAAAAATATACGCTCAGGGAGACCCTAGAATTATCATATCAACTATCATAACTTTATACATAAAACAAAATATTAAACTTAGAGTCAATTAAACCTTACAGACAAAAACTCTGTTGTAAAATTTGTAAATATAGATGTTTTGCATGTGTGTCCAAAACATTACTATACATAGTAATTTTAAGAATTTCGCGGCTTGAACACATGGTTATAAGTATTTAACGGGACTCAACCACTAGCTTTATTGGACGTGGCTACGAGTGGAATAATTGGACCTCCTCAATGTAGTCAAAACATCGATGTAAGTAACATATATATTTTTACAAAATTATAAATTTACGAAAGGAAAAATTTAAGTCATATGCGGGATTCGAACCCGCGTCCATCGACCCTTTTAGCCGGGGTACGCTCTAACCAATTGAGCTAACATGACCAATGAGTCATAACTCATTTTTTTCCTATCGTTTTTTAACCATCGTATTGGGATCGAGCGACATCTATAGCTCAACTTACGTTGTACTATAAACAGGGCTAATTAAACTTGTACAATTAGCTTTAAACTTGTAAATGATGAGGCAACCCTAAATTTTAATATTTACTTTTATGTTTGCAATAAGAGTTTATAAAATTTAAAGTGATTGAAATTTTTCCTCTCATAAATTTGTAATTTTGTAATGTAATCCGCAGAGCTGCTGGGATTAAGTTCCAGTAAATACGTTAGTTTTAATATTATATCGCGATACGTTACCAATATTTCAAATTCGATATGTAACGTTAAAATCATGCCCTCAACATAAGCCCTTTGGCTCTTTTCACTGACAAAATAATTAAAACTTTTTCCTTGCAAACATCGTTGCAACAATTTCAAGTGGCACAAATTTACAATTCAGTTCAAAAACTGCAACTTTACGGACTTTCATGAAATGAAACGTCAAGTCAACTAGAGTAATAAATTTGTAGCTTGGAAGTACGCAAGTAAGTATTTAGCTAGTGATCATCTACCTACTCTTATCCTTTGTTTATATTATCGGTGCAATATATTTTTTGGAACAACACCGAGGAAGACAAGAAAATATTCTAGAAAGTTTTCGCTTCAACTTTATGGCTTCCTGACGCTTACAATACTTGGGAATATTATTTTTAATAATGACAAATATTATAAAAGTATATAAAAAATATAATATTTTAGAAAAACACTTGGAAAATATATAAATATATCTAGTGACAATTCCGCCTAATTTTCCGACGTGATGTCATAAGCACCACATAGGCAAACCTACAATGCTTCGAGTAGAATCGAAATGCCTAAAAAATTCTTCTCATACAGTTGAGAGTATTCAAGCGGATCGTAGCAGTAGAAATATACTCATTCGCATCACCTTTTGTAACATCCAAGAGGAGGATATAAAACATCTGCTATTCTCTAGGTAGAAATTGTGTCTGAGTACAATAAATGGCTCGCATGTCCATTATTTGTACCAATACTGATCACAAGATGAAGCGAGAGCTCTAAGTCATAAAAAATATATAAATAAATATAAATCCTTTGTTTCAGTATGGTACTGCACGCACACATATTATATTATTGCAAGTGTTCATACATAATCTATCACATATTGACGATCTCTAATGTGCTTACCTGTTAGCTGACCCCTAACATCAGAGATAAATCATTTCGAGAGTGATTTAATAATATTGGTACAAGAAAACATTTGTTTTGTTTTTAAGTTCCATACCTTCATATACCAAAAAGAAAAAATGGAACCCTTTTAGGGTTACTTTGTTGTCCGTCTATCTGTCAACACCTTTTTCTCAGCAATGCTTGGAGGTATCAAGCTGAAATTCATAGGAAATACTCAGGTTTACTGTCCCATAGAGCTGTGAAAAAGTCAAACTTCTAAGCCAACGCAATGAAAAGATACAGCCGTTTATGCCACAAATTTTCAACACTCGCAAGGGAATCAAACCCTTCAGGGTACTTCCCGTGAACTCAAAAACTTGAATTGGTACAAAGGAATGTTTAATAGCACAGGTAAAGAAAAAATTGAGAAAATCATTAATTTTTAGTTACAACATATAATAAAAAAAAATTATAAGTTTTTAAATGTTATGGATTTCATTTATCAACTAAAATACCATAGTTTTTGCTAATATAGCTACAGGTTTGCACGGAACCATGGTGCGCGAGTCCGACACGCACTTGGCCGGTTTGTATTTTATGTTAAAAAGTGATAAAAGGCACAACTCATGCATCTGATTGTACGCGACACATCACAATTGCAGTGTTAACGTAGAAGTGCTTGCACACTACTGCTGCGAGGCAGAATAGCATTAGATATTTTGGTGATACCCACCAAGACATCAATAGCATGAAAACCAATTCATGCTATCAACCTACTATAATGTAATATAGGACAAATCAATGGTAATAGCTTTTTGTGAAAGCTTGCATGTAAAGCTATAAGCTATAAGCAGACTATAGAAATACAGCCCTGTTCTCTCTATATACCAGTAAAACTCGTAGTTAGTTAGAATCAATCGAATTCGATTTTAAACGCATAAAACACAACACACTTGGGCTAAGGGTAGAAAAATGATGATGATAAGAAGTTAATGTGATGATTTAGAGTATGTAATCGTCCTATATAGGATCCGACTTCCATTTTAAGAGATTGTTTATAAATGGTTATTTGCTTACTATTTTATTCATTGTTTTGCTTGTTCACATTTCACAAGAAATGAACTTATAAAATTTTAATGAACTAAGAACACATTAAAAAAAACTCGTTTCGTGTTTATCGTAAAATTTCTAATTAGCAGGTTTAAAATGTGGAATTTTCGCACCAAAATTTTTCGCGCATTTGAAGGTAAAGCCAAAGTAATAATCAACAATACAATGCCAGCATCGAGGAAGCTCTTTCGAAAGTCAATTACAAAATTCTACATTTAAATATTTTAAATTATGACACATTCAGCAAAAAAAAAAAATGTAGCCAAATATATTTTGTAGATACGAATCAGAAAATAATCTCTTTACTGTTTGCAGTACAGTGATATGTGTCTAAACGCATTTCTTTTGTGAACAAATTAAATCTCAAAAAGATAACTAATGAATTATTTTTGGGATAAATTCAAATAGCAAAATAATGAAATGTCATAAATTTTTAACATTTATGGGTATTATTTATGACATTTTATTATTTTACTAAACGTAGTCGCAAGATACATTAATTAATTCAATCTTGACGTTATCCATTACAGCCCTCGCCCACGACTCGGGCAAAAGTTAAAAAAAGCCTCGCCTACGGCTATTACTATCAAGAGCCTAATCTACATTTGATTGGAATAAGCTTAATCTTATCGATCAGAGCGATCTCTTCCAGAAAACTTTGGCAAGACAGGCGATTCTAAAGAATTGTTAGTAGATTTTGAAGCAGTGATAGCTCAGTGGCTTTGGCTATGGACTGCCACGCAGCAGGTCCATGTTTCGAATCCCGCCGCGGGCTTGGGCTTCACCGCATGGTGGAAGGGCTTTTTGCGAATTGGCTAGCGACCACCCTCAAGTTGAAAATCTGTCGCCAAGCACCTAACGGTGTGTTCCGGCAGCAGTCCTTGAGAGCCAGTGAAATTACAGGCACATGAGACTTAACAACTATGTCTCAAGGTGACGGGCACAGCGCAATTAGTCACTTGAACGATGAACTGCATCTGTTATAGGCAGAGGTAACCGCTTAACATCAGGTGGGCCTCGAGCTTGTTCCGTCATAATAACATAAAAAAAAAAAAAAAGATTTTTTTTTCATAAAGTAACATAAATAAAAGATTATTTTATCCTGACACTAAAATTGCTAAGATAACTTTGTATGAAAGCTCATTATTCCATATGCCTGTTTAGAGAATAGCAATAGAAATAAATTAGTACATATCAATTTGAACTTCAACGTCGAATTTGTTTGAAGAGCTTTTTTCATGACTAAGCTGTAAATAAGTAAGGCTTCAGACGACATTTCAGACGTTATGTGGAATATTATGATATCGTTGTCTTTGACATTTACGAACTAGTACATACATAATTATAAATATACCATCTTTATTACACGACTGCCCAAAACCAGGAGTGTTATGTTTTCAGAGTTCATGTAGATAGATAGATATATAGATAACACTTTATTGACAACACCATAATAACAAAAATAAACTTATCACTAAAACATAAAACCAAGTGTATCAGTGTATGTATGTACGTTTGTGAGTTACTTTATTCCACCATAAGTTAAAAAAACAAACTGGTAGATTTTAGACGCCATATTGGGAGAAAAAATTTTTTTTTCGTCCTAACCCATCAAGTGGTGTATCAAAAAAAGGGCTTCAAAAATGATTCCATACATACATACAATTTGGAGTTTTAGAATGAAGCGACAAAACATTTAACGAAATTATATTATTTGTCACAGTCGGGTTTTTTACTTTTTAAATTAATTTATACCTGTATTCAGTTGGAATTTACAAAGACTTTTGCGGGTTACCTGAATTAATTACACACTAAAATATTTATACCAACACTACATCTATATAAACTGTCATATATAAACTGTCATCATATAAACTGTCTGACATCAGCCACAGGATTGTCCCCTGCTGATTAGAACCTCCCCAATAAATAGGAGGCTGTCATCTGAATACTAAAACTAAAATATCAACCATCATTACGTTGTAGGCGTTTATGCAATCTAAAACCATTCCATAGCTGCATTTTCTGTGTTGTAATGTTCAATAATTAATTCGTAAATAGTAACGATTCCATACTAGATAATATTTAATATTTTTAAAGGTAAATATGTCACAATCATCTTCTTGTCCTTATCCTACTAATGTGGCGATAGGTACAATATCTATTATCTAACAACATAAAGTTAACTTTAGTCTTAAAACTAAATTTAATGAAAATAAATAAGCGATTTGAGAACGCAACAACACATTACCGGTCCAAAAATTATCTACATCTGTATATTTACAAATTTTAAGTACACATTATTTTCTTCTCCAGCATGATTCAAACCCACGCCCTTGGATTTACACACTTAGCCACTCAGCCATCGGGACTGGCTGGACAAACGCGAATTCTGCCCTCGTATTTTATTATTTTTAAACATCATAGGGGACGGTCTGCCTATCAACGAGGCTATTGCTTTTTCAAACACTCTCGTAATAATATCTTTAAATATTTCAAAATATGTCTAGTCACGCTATGCGAATATCACATCAACAATATATTTTATTTTGTGCTCTAAAATGTTGTATATTTGATGTTCATTTAGCATGCGATAGTGTTGGAATTAAATACATAGAAATCTACAATGGTATCTTTAAATTCTCTAAAACAAGGCATGTGATGATCAAATCATTACTACCTTATTTCACCGATGGGTTATGCAGATATTTCTCAACAACCACGTTTTGCAAAATATATTTCGTGCCATGTAATACGCCGAGACTATTACCTACCACCTATCGGTCATAGGTTCAGACTCCTACTCCCTGCCTAATACTAAAATATAGTCTAAAAATATTGACAGTCAATACATCTCGGGATAGGGAATCGAATCCAAGACCTAGACACTCGAAAACGATGCTTAAAACCACTAAGACCAATGAAAAAATATTTAAAAAGATTGATGAGATATTAGAAAACGTAATACTAACTTTGTTATCATAGGTTAAAATTTATAATGCTAGTCTTAATTGATCCAAATAGCAATTAATTTAATAAAAAAACAACCATAGTTTAAGTAAGTAAGTTCAAAAATAAACCTATTATGCCATGTAACAATCATTGTCACTAGCACAACATAATCATAATACTTGTTAAAACTACAGACAGAAGACACAGACATAAGAACTAACGGCTCCGAGTGATGAGCGCAGTGCAGTGTTAAATAGAACATAAATTGTAACACTGTATCGGTAATGGACACGCGCGACGCTTACCATCCAGTGGGCGAAGTGACCGCCACATTCCTTCTTACAAAAACACAGATTTCATCTAGCCCACATTTTGTCATCAATAATTCACACTCATTTTGAAGCGTATTTAATTGTACTTAAAAAAAATATTGAAAATAAGACATAAAATAATTAGTCACTAGACTATTTATGGACTAAAAGTTGAAGAATCTAAATGTTATATAATCTTTTAATGATTAATTCGTTGCCGCAGTCCATAAAATATTACAGTTACAGAGATATATTAAAATATCAAATCCAAAAATATTAAAGTAATCCTAAATATGTAAAAAAATTTCAGACCCTTTATATAAACTGCAACCGCTAACATACCGCAGCCGCGGTTGTGGTACGGTGACCTTTTAAAAACCTCACTTACCTTATTATTTTCCCCCGTTTTTCAAACAATTTATGCAAACCATTCAGATTAGCGTCATATAAAAGTTTAAAATTCTATTTAAATTCTATCCTCATTTGAGAATTTGAACGAATAAAAATGTTCAATAATTAAAATGAATCAGGAATAACTATAACGGAAAAAGAGATGCATTGTCTATTATACTTTTATACATTTAGTTTGCCATTGGTTGTAAGAAAAGTTACAAAAATGCTAATTGCTGTGCAGAATATGATGAAGTATTTCGTTAACATGTCACTTCAACCAAAAGTTTAGCCAAATTTCTATAAATGTCGTACCTAATAGGACCCCATGGCTCCAAAGCTTCTACCTCAAATGGCAGAAACATATATCCTCCATCAATATAATATAATAAATAGATTAGTTCATGTGATGTATTTAGTTATTAACAACCTGTATGCAAACAAAATATTTAATTATGAAATAATATGTTACAAACATCATTTTTAAATTAAGTATTCTTGATTGGGAGTAAAAAAGATATTAAATAATTGAAAAAAACCTGTTATGAAAATGTTAAACAAACTTGTAGATTTTAAGAAAATAACAAAAACCCCATTAAAATTAAAAAGTTATTAAATACTTTCTAACAAGTTTACCGCTTACTTTTTTGATATAAACACCCAGATTCTTTTCGGCTCATCAAAATATTATTCAATTGATTTAAGTACAACTAAACTGATAAAGAATTTATATATATCGTAATACTTACTTACTTTTTCATACGTTCGACGACAGTGAGCAAAGTAGCACGACACAATCATGAGTTCAAAGTTATTTGTATCCAACTACGTCATTATATAAGTGACTTAGTCACTGAGTTTGTTCACATTGTTCCATAATAAAATTATAAAAGTTAGTTAATGCGGACCACGTGGGTTTCTCGAGCGCGGGAGATCGGAAAATTTAGCGCCAAAATCTACCTCCCCCGAGACTACCATCCCTCGCAATGCCCGACAATACACTGACAACTGTCACCGGAGCCCGGCCGGCGTTTTGCTCGCTTATACTAGGGACGCTTTTCCTCTTTTGCCCTATCTTGCTTTAACGAAAATTTATATACATAGAGATGTCTACGTACACACATGATCGACAACTTAGTTCGAGTCGTCCGGATTCCGTACACCTATACTGTTAACGTGTGTGCGTGGAAATTGCATATGTAGGAGTGGCCCGTGGAAGACGCATCTTCACGGTAACGTTCCAATGCGTTGTTGCACACAATAACATCTGTTTTGACCCAATAAGGTTTTTAATAAGCTGGAATAAGGCTGCGTTTCGTTTGCGGATCCGTGCTTGTGCTCATTGAGAGACAACGCTACAGCTGAATTGCGCATGTCCATGATCAATCCTGTGATTGTGAAACTACGAAAACTATTGCTGTCCTTATTCTCCCTAAGTTTTAACGAATTGCCGAGACTTTAGAAAACAGTACAACGTAAGACAAGGCTCATAATTAATTAGTACTCTGTTTACAATTTGAAACTCGGGAAGAATAAATAATGTTTTTTGTTCGGAAAGTCTACTGAAGTACATTTTTATGAGTCGTAAAGTTGGGCTTTTATAAGGTAGCAGCAAAGAACTTTTTAATAAATTACGATGAATAAAAAATGTTCCCGGAGTTTTTCACTTCCGACGCCATTATCGAAAATCCTGAATAGAGGCAGCTTGGCTAGACAGTGCTTATCAAAAATAATAATTCTAACATAAAACAAATAAAACAAAACTATGAAAAATGTCATCACTTTTTACACAGACATGCGATACTATTTCATGTTTTATAACCACAACTGAAATCTAAACAATATATGAAGAAGAATTAAATATGAAGCGAAGCGAAATGTTGATAGATACTCATGGTATTGTAAATATTTAAAGGTAATGATGTCCTAGTGGCAATGCTTAATGGGACCAAGGTTTGAATCTTTGTTTAAAAATTGACATTTAGCGGAAGCAGTTGCCTTTGAGTGCCAGTTTTTTTATTAATTAGCTTTTACTTTGTTGTTATACTTAGCTGGAACATCATCGATTTCATAGTGGCAATAGCCATGCACTGCCACGCAACAGGTCCAAGGTTCAAATCTCACTGCGAACTTGAGCTTTCACGCGTGGTGGAACTCCTACAACTGCAGACTACGGACTAGCTACCCTCCTCAAGTAGATGTTCTGACGCCAAGCACCTAGCGCAGTGTTCTGGCAGCTGTCCTTGAAATCCATTATTTCTAGGTCAGCCTAAATGTCTTCGATCGCATCATCACTTACCATCAGGTCAGATAGGGTCACAGGCTAGCCTATAAGCTATAAAAAAAAAGTGCATGATTCACTTAGTCAGTACTAATATTATAAATGCGAAAGTAACTCTGTCTGTCTGTCTGTCTGTCTGTCTGTTACGCTTTCACGCCAAAACTACTGGACCGATTTGAATGAAATTTGGTATGGAGATAGTTTGAGACCCGGGAAAAAACATAGGATAGTTTTTATCCGACTGCGCAAAAAGAAGTTCATGTTTTCGCGCGATAACCGACATACGCGCGGGCGGAGCCGCGCCCGGAAAGCTAGTTACCAATAAAATAAAGTAAGCAAATTATTCCTGAAAGACATTCACACTTTCATAATCCACGAAACACAAAGCCATACAAACTTATCGTCTCGAACTAGTCGCGAACAAAGTGGAGGAAAACAATTTTCCTTCCACTGTGGATGATATTACTCCAAGATAAGAGTGTATGAGTGAAGTACTCTTAGCGAGGGCGGGCGTTTACAAAGCTATGAATAACAATTTAGTAAAGAGTGAGAAGCACAAACACTTGAGTGTGGAAGTTTGTTCTCGAGTGCCCCAACGAGGAACAATACAAACGAGGAGCGAGGAAAGTCGAGGGCAGATACGCCAAGTAGCGATTAATTCTCTATTGCGAGATTAAGACGCTGCTTTCGTGCAACACATAATATGAACAAAATTATTAATAAGAACTATGACTCATTGCACCACGGTAGCTCAAATAGGCCGAATAAAGCGATCATAGCGAAGTTTGCTTAGTCCTTGTTAACCGAACAGCTAAGATAATCAACATCTGCCATGGTCATGACTTGGATGGGTGACCGCTAGTGACATTACTACTGAGCACTTCTGTGCTTCGAATGGTATGTTAAGCCGTCGGTACCGGTTGTTGTCTTAGGATAGCAGTCGTTACAGCATGGTGGTAGGGCACTTTGGAAATGCCCGCCTGGCTAGCTACCACCCTCAAGTTGAAAATATGTCATCAAGCACCTAACGGTGTGTTCCAGCAGATGTCCTTGAGAGCCCGTATTTTTAGGTTACCCTGAACAACATCTTCGACCACATCATTACTTACTATCAGGTGATATATTGATCGAAGAGTAGCCGGCCAGCTATAAATAAAAAAAGAGCATTTCACGGCATCAAAGGATGGCCGCGGTTTTAAATCTCGCTCGTTGTTATTTCCTTTCAGTTGTGTATTGTAAACCATATCAACATCACTAGGGCGGCATAATACCTCAGGCAGTAATGTTCACAGCATTACTGTATTCTGGTTCGAAGGATGCCGGTGAAATTACAGGCACATGAGACTTAACAAATTGATGACTTAGGGTGATGGGCGCAGAGCAGTTTATTTATTTATTAACAAAATGCACAGCTCCTTAAAAACAGTTGGTATAAAGCATTCGTTATAGGCAGAGATTACTGCTAATACAAGGTGGGCCTCGGACATGTTATGTAACCTAATCATATAAAACATTAAAAAACCATGCAGGCTCTGATGCCCAACTTCTCGTATTTTACCTTCATCTTCTCTCACGGGAGAAGATGCAATCGTAGAGATGCCCCAAGGGATCCAATCCTAGACTTTGCTGTCCGTCCGTCCGTCTGTCACCAGGCTATATCTCAAGAACATTGATAGCTAGATAGTTGATTTTTTTACAGATGACGTATTTCTATTGCTGCTATAACAACAAATACTAAAAAAAAAAAAATGGGGGCTCCCATACAACAAACTTGATTTTTTAACCGTTTCTTGCTCGATACTAATAACGGTGACAGGTAGACGCTTAGGATATTTAGTTTTATATTATCTTTACAAATAATTAGTTAATATAAAATAAATAATTAAGGGGCTCCCATACAACAAAAGAGGTTTTCGCCGTTTATTTGTAATGGTACGGACTCGCACTTGACCAGTTTTTTTTCTTTGACAAAGATTTTTTGACGTTCGTTTTTTTAACTTTTATTGTCTTTATTTTCGTTTTGAAGTAAAACTATTGAACCTTTACCCATAACAAGAACAAACCATTATTTTAAGAAGTATTTTCTTTTAGTTCGTAAGTTGTAAGTGTAGCAAGTACCTTCTGCGTGACACTGTTTTGCGTCACCCATCTGATATTTTTTTTTTTTTTTTAGGGAGGACATAGATTCTGTATATACTGATAGTGCGGTCGTCCAGCTCCACCGGATTTTGGGCGAGGGCAAGCCCTACAATAGCCCGGGCTGATATAATGGATTGTCGTTGCCTATTTATACTACTTACGTCAACTATTCTCTAGTCGTAAAACGGTAATCAAACATCCACCGGTGTGTTGTGGCAGCGTTAAGTTCCCAGTTCCCATGATTAATGCTAGATACATCCTCGACCACATCATCTCTTACCCGGATTTAAGTCACACCAGGGACACAAAATCCAATACAGTAAAAACCCCAAAATTTTTTTAGCTAAAGTGCAAGATATTTTCTGATAAAATCGAAACAGCTTCGGTATTCAAATTGATTTGGATCTTAAGCCAGCCGGAAAATATTGCTTCCTTCTTCGCACAGATTTCCGAACGTAGCTCTCACTAAGCCGTTTACATTCGATCATACACTGAAAGCTGCACTCTCGTGCCTACATTTACTGAGGTATTAGACTCACGGAGTGTTAGGGAAGGTTATTTCTGTGAATTCGTGTGTGGGTGCAGTAAGCTTACATTTTTTATCATTAAACGAATACTGAAAACCGGTCAAGTCGGAATCGAGCTAGCTATGTTACGTTTTAGCCCAGGTGGATAGTTGTACGGGTTACCGCACAGTAAGTAAAATCAATGACTCGCTAATTGGGGTCACATAAAAATATTGTTATATCCGCACATTTATACCTTTAGTTCATATTGCTAATACATCAGTTTACATTGTTATAAAACAATTACTTATCTACAATAAATCAGTGTTTGAAAGATTATCATCGGGTTTGTTTCCTACAGTGACCTTCCTTGGTCTTCGCACTCATCACATACAGTGATTACACACCTGCAGTGTAACAACATAACATTTACTTCGAGCACACGTGCAGTGCAAGAACATAACATAATTATTACAAAAGAAATAACAATACAAATGGACGATATCGTTTACTGCGGATGCCAAGAAGTTACAAAAAATCGCATTACTTTTTTTTTTATTTTATATTCGACCCAAGTCTGTATTGAATAAGTAAAAAGGTATGGAAGCGCTCCATAAAAAAGAAGCATCAAGCATTGACACATAATTTTTGGTTCTGTATTAAAAGGACATAATAATTAAAAATAAAATCTGGATGTTTTCAAATCAGGCATAGAATTTGTCATATATTAATTCATAACTGTAAGGCGTACTACTTTTTTAAAAATCATATGGATAATTTGCATTTTACTTAGTTCAGTACATATTATAAAATCGTTTCTAAACTAACCTTCCAATGAATTGCAGACCTTAACTATACACAGCTCTGAACTGTACCACTATGCAATATTAAATTGCTTTCTATTCTATCTGTTTAACTGTAAAACTAATTTCCTGAGCTAGATAAAATAGCTCAATAAGGAAGAAACTGAAAGATTTCGAATATTTTTTAGTTATTAGAATACATGTATCAAAAGTATTAATATTTATTAACTATCACGCGTTACTGGTCCTTTATTGTAATACAAGCTACACCCCCCGTTTTCACCCACGTAGTCAATGATGAAAAAGGATGGTGATTATGATGTCAAAGTATCCTATGTGACTATACAATCTTTTGTACAAACCATAGTTCAACCGTTTTAGTATGAAGATAAACACTCATATCCTTACTCGCACACTTTTGCATTTATAATATTAATCTAAAATAGTCTCTGGATGAGACATTTAGTTCCCGTATATTTGAGTATCTAATAATTAATCGCATAGTCAATAACTAGGGTAGAAGCTAATTTGTGCTAGATCTTGTCGCAGCGTATCACCTCGTCTAGAAACTCAATACGCCTACAGTTAAACCGCCGCGCCAAGGTCGTCTAATTAAGACGATTTTATAGAAGTTTTTCAATGATGTGATTGCTTTATTTATCTGCTTACACTACGCATATGAAGTTAACATACTGTAAAATTATACGTGGGTCACACTTGTGTCAGTGAGAAACTCGTTAAACTCTCAGTCAGCAAAGAGTTATGAAAACGGCAACTTTAGGGTCTTCGAAAAAAAACTGGACACTTTGCACAACTTCTCTCTTCAACAAGATTTATAAATATTAAAATCTAAGCGAGATACTCTAGAAGCGGAAACTATTCTTCTTCGCGTCTGCAGAATACATTCTTGAAACGGTAAACTTTATTTCTATTCAGCTTGACCGGATATATCTACAGAATAAATACTGTGTTTTGCCTTTTGAGATATAAACTTATTACTTAGTTCAAAAATTGTGTTCACATTTTATAAATTATATTCTGTTAATGGATTATTCTGAAGCTGCAGTGCGCAGGTAAAGAAAATCGGGTCCGTTTCTTACTACCTACTTTCTGTTGGATGTTGTAAAAGGCTTTTAAGGGAAACAAGTCCCTAATGATCACCTAGCACCACTCACGTCGATTCTATTAGGGTAATGCTGTACATTGGTGCATGTAACTTAGTGATACTAACGAATTACTACGAAGGGTTTGCACCAGATAGGCCAACCATAAAAAAGGATGAAACGATGAGCCCAAAAAAACTTCTTAGACTTATTTACAAATTATTTGAACACAACATTTCTAGTTTCGGACAGGAGTCGAACCTGCGTCTTATGATTTCGCTCCGAATGTCTATTTGGTTCGACCACGGGAGCCTCACTTTTTCGAGCTGAAATTATGTGCTACAATTGTACTACTTGTACCGTTATAGGGGTCGGTGTGCGGACGTCAACCACACTACTAGACTTCATCTGATCGAAAGAACTGATATTTCAAACTCTTGACTCTGCAATGATGTCGTTACCCTTCTATATTTCTAAATATGATGACAAGCACTATCGTGTGCTGAGTGAAAATCCATTGAGAAATTATTGGAGCATATAATTTTTAGTTTCGGACGGGAATAGAACCCGCGATTTACAAATGAATGTGATTATGGCTCAGCACGCAACTGCTTGTCACATTCTTAGAATTATGTCCATGTGTTGTTTATGTACGGTGCTTAGCAAGAATATAGTATGTTTTATGTTTTTATATGTCCTTTATGTTGTTTAAGAAGACGTCATACTATACGAAGTCATATGAGTGGGATAATGGTAGGTAAATGACATTATCATTTATGACGGAAAACAAATTGTTATCTGTATAACAATACCCAAGAGGAAAATCAATTCTTGTCAATTAATAGGGCTTTATTAACCGAGCGGGTGAGCGTGGCTCTTGTGAAGTTATGCATAATAATTACTTGCTCTTCACTTCCAATTAAAGCCACTTGAATAATGACGAACTTCTCGCGGTCGACTCTTGGACCAGTAAGCAAGTTCCCAACTCCCGTAGAGCTGAACGTTTCACACAATTAGATTAACTCGTGCTTTGTACTTTAGCAGTAAATATGAAGGAAAATAGGTATGCTACAGTTTGAAAAGCTTCGAGCGGGAAACAGTTTATTAAACTTGGCGCTACGTTGTATTGGATTTAGTTCGTTTCTGTAAAAGCTTTTCTTGTAGCAATATTGAAATTTAAATTGTGTAGTTTTTTAAACTGTTTAGTCGAAGGCGAAGTTCTCATTTTGAGTACGATATAATTTTTTACTTCTTTTCGAATTAAAGTTGTGTGAGTAGTAAAAGAAATATTATATACTTTATATATAGTTATAATAGAGAAACAGCGATGGCTTAGTGGCATTGGTTATGGACTGCCGCGCAGCAGGTCCATGGTTCTGGACTGCTGCCGGAACACACCGTTAAGTGCTTGGCGACAGATTTTCTACTTGAGGGTGGTAGCTAGCCAGGCGGGCATTTCCAAATGCCCTTCCACCATGTTATAACGGACCGCCATCAATAAGATAGCAACCAGTATCGACGGCTTAACATGCACGGAAGCGCTCAAATATTGGCACTTGTGGTCACCCATTCAACTCATGAGCACTGCTGGACAACCGAAGTTGCTTAAATTAGCTGATCGGTTGAGAACGGCTAAGCAAACTATGTTTCGAGTGCTTGAAATTTTATAAGAGGCATTCTAGCCCTGCGGCACCCTACGAGCATATTTTATTTAAGTTACACACCGGTTATACTTCTATTTCAGTAGAAATGTTTTGTTCTTTCGAGATAGATTGTTTATCTTTTATTTCCCACCGAAGGGCTCTTTATCAAAATCCTAATTATTCTGAAATATAATATTTCTAATTAAACATAAAATCATTTATATTATATATCGTATTGTCTAATCCTTAATTAGCTGTCGCTCGTTAATTTATTTTATCGAAAACGATGTTGGTTCCGATTAATTCACGGTAAGTAAATTAAAGCGTACATTTCCACGTTTCTGTGTGTGATTAAATTGTCGGTTTAGTTGATGTGTGGATTTTGCTGTCACTGTTATTGCTAAATAGGTATTCAATTTAACAGATTATTGAAAAGAACTTGTGTTTTAATACTAACAAAATATTATTAAAACAATAAAAACACAGAAGTGTTTCTACTAAGTACAGTTTTTTTATATTGGAACCACTACCTCATTTGCTTTTTCAGGATTGTAAAAGTAACTATCGAGCGAAACGTAGGTGTTTAGTCTTATATTCTTCTCTGTGCTCAGGATTAAAGACTTGAATCCTAGGTGGAATGAAGGATTCAAGCTCGCCCATAACGAAAACAGCTTTATGTAAAATAAACGTAAAACAGATAGATCATTTTATTTTGTTTGAGTAGGTACATACTAATTTGTCTATACTAATATCTGTATTAGAATAAGGTTGCTACTATTGGACCACTTGAAATGACATAAAACTGACGTTGTTACGTTTAGGAATAAAATAATAAGTTGAATGAATAGGTCTCTTAGTCAAGTACCAGCAGCAATCATTTCAGATTGTTTGCATCAAGTATATTGGGATGATATATAAAAAAAAACATTTTAAAATAGATGCTTTCGTTGGACCACTGTTACTATGATTGGACCTCTGAGGTGCTATAATTGGACTTAGGACATTATTAATTACTACTACTTACCGATCCATTCAAGGTGCCTGTACGAATGTAATTCTAGATTTGTTTAAATGTTGCTTTGGGTACACCATATATTCGGCTGCCTCTATAAGTTCAACTTGTTTCTCGCTTAAAGCATTCAACGACAATTTCATGCTCGATTCATTCCTGGTATTATATTGCCCTCTTTCTGCCATGCCAAAACAAAAATATACATACTAAGACCAACAATTTAAAAAGTCTCCATTATAGGACTGGTTCATTCCAAGCACCTCTTACCGGTCCATCGATGGCAATTGTCTACTATTTTACTAAAATAATTAAAAGAAATTTGATTGAAATGTTTTGCCACACATTATATGATATTTGCCAACGCCATAATATGTGTCAATGCTACCAAAAAGAAAAATGCTTAAACGTTGATCTTTATTTTACTTACATGGTATTAAATGTCACACAATTAACATGTAAGTATCTATATATAACCATAGCATCTCTTCTCAATGAAAATTTTGACAACACTGGCAGTAGAGGGGCCGGGAGAGGGGTCATTAAGGTAGCGTTTAACAAGTACAAACGATTTTTGATGCTAACCATTTCCGAGATACCTATGTGGCCCAATGAAAGCGCTAGTCCAATGATCGCCACCTTACCCTATTATATGTTCTATGCTAATATTATAACGAGGAAAAGTTTATATGTTTGTTTGCAACGAATAAACTTACAAACTACTCAACCGATTTGGATTAAATTTAGTATGGAAATTTGGGAAAGGACAAAAAAAAAACAAACGGTAAGTGTACGTAAATAATGTTAACAGAGATTCGATCTAATGCATGGCAGAATTGAGCTATTGAATGTGTAGATTCCAGTGGTATATTTGTAGATCGATTTTTTTTATCACTGATAGGTTGGCCTTCGACCACTTACTCCCCTGATGGTGACAGTGTGGTCGAAGTTGTTGTTCAAGCTAATTTAGAATAATTGCTGGATCACATTGTTACTCGTACGAGTTTGGTGACAGATTTTTAATTGAAGGTGGTAACTAGCCAGGCGGGTTTTTGAAAAAATCCTACTATCATGCAAATAAGGAATGGATAAGGGTAGGAAAAAGTTTTTTAAAAAGCGCTCGTAGCGAAGTTTACTTAGCTGTTCTGAACCTATCAGCAAAGTTGCCGTGTAGTCCGCCGCGGTCATGAGTTGAATGGGTGACCGCTGGTGACATTACTACTGAGCGCTTCCGTGCTTCGGAGGGCACGTTAAGCCGTCGGTCCCGGTTGTTGTCTTAGGATGGCAGTCGTTATAGCATGGTGGTAGGGCGTTTCCCGAATGCCCGCCTGGCTAGCTAACACCCCCAAGTAGAAAATCTGTCGCCAAGCACCTAACGGTGTGTTCCGACAGCTGTCCTTGAGAGCCAGTAATTCTAGGTAAGCCTCATCAACATCTTCGACCACATCATCACTTACCATCTGATGAGATATGGTGGTCAAAGGCTAACCTATCAGGCATAAAAAAAAAATGTTCGTGATGTCTTCAAGTAACTGTAACCGGTTCATTATTTTTATCAACCAAGTTCTTGGCGCTATGTAGTTACATTATATTTGTTCACAGCTTGTTAGTGACGACGTCCTGTCATGATGACACACAGCTTGTGAATCTGGGGGTTATTAACTTATGCAAACACACGAGGAAGTTTTAGCGCATTTTAGATAGGGAAATATGTGATTTCTTTGCTGAAAATGTACTAACCAGAATAATCAAAAGCCTTTTAACAACAAATTGCAGCGTTTTATTGTTAATCAAGTAAAATTTGCTTTTCACTAATAACGCATCTCGCTTAAACTGTAGAATTCTGAGATTAATTACCAAGTCAGAAACAAGTGTAATAATTATGTAGGTAGTTTTAGTAAATAATACGGGATAACTCACGTGAATCAGTCAGATAGCTCCGACTATAGTTTCAACCACATTCGGTGGTCTTTTTCAAGGAGAGCTCGGGACGCCCGCGTTGACGTCTCGCTTAGCACTAGCACCGAGACGTCAACGCGGGCGTCCCGAGCTCTCCTTGAAAAAGACCACCGAATGTGGTTGAAACTATAGTCGGAGCTATCTGACTGATTCACGTGAGTTATCCCGTATTATTTACTAAAATGAGTGAAAACCACGTTAGTTTTTATGTAGGTAGTTATTAAATTACTCTGTCCTAACATCTAAGTAGCACTGCGTATGTAATGTGCTCAGTCAATACCTACCATGTCTGTTATATATAAAAACATAGCCATGTATACCTACATAAATAACTATCCTGTTACTTACTATTACTGCGCGGTGTATAAAAATGTATACATATATATAGACAGCCGCACGAGCAAGGTGTTGAGACTGGACGTTGCAAGCCAGCTGCTAGCCGCCGAGCGCGCGAGTACCCGAAACGCATTTAACGCTACTCCACGTCGCTTTGCCAATTAATAGCGCGGCCGCCATTAGACCGTTGCGACTTATTTTTCTATATAGTTATTACAAAACACAGTTTGTGTCTCATCAAGATTTGTGGAGTGACTTATACGACTGTGCATACAGTGTAACGCTAATTATAATTATTAGTCCCGGATTTAACCCCGCTTTAAGGTAAGTTGTTGATTAGCACATCAAAACCGTTTCATGTAATTTTATGTTACCAAGTTAGTTTAAAATTACTACGCTGTGTCATCTCCATTTTCAGCTATGTCATCAGTTATTATTGTATTTAATTTACTAATAAGGCCCATCATAAAAACTGCTATAGTTATTCATTCAACGTAGTAGGTTGGTTCTTACGTCGTATACTAGACTCAATATCTATTCTCTTTTTTGGGTGTGTGTGCGTGAGCTGTAGTAAACAACCCAACCTAACGGAAGTGTTCCAATGAAAAAACAGTAATAAAATTGCTAAACTAGTGCAATACCTATTAATAAACCACTAAACCTGGAAGAACTTGGAAACGGACGTAAAACTAACCTTCACAAGGGATTTCAAGGTACCATACGTGCAAAAATGACTATTTTAATCACAACTCATAATTTTTGTTTTCACACATGTATACATTTTGAAATATCATATTTTCATATACACGAGAAAGAGATAGTTTGTGGCATTATTTTGACAACAGCAAATGACGTGAGAGTGACATTGACATTGTAAAGCTATAATAGAACGATTAGTGTTGCACCATATCAAATAATCGATTACCGGTTTTGTGGATTGATATATAAGTGTTCAATAATATTTAATTTAGCTCCATAATGGAAATGATGGACACCGACAATGTTACATTTAGATTTCGTCAACGGCAGAGAGCTAATAGCATGGGAGAACTCACAGACTCTTCCTTATTCGAAACAACTTTATTTTAATTTAATAAAATTTAATTAAATTTATATGATAACGGCAGGACCCGCAACCTTTATAATATCAACTATCTCATGAGTCAAATAATAGATACAGTTTCTAAACAGAAATTTCATGGCACATTGACTCTGAAATTTATCAAAAATTATACGGACAGTCAAGAATCAACTAAACTTAATACAAATTTTCAAAAAGAATACAACCCGACAATGATGTATAATATTGAATTCTAATGTACAAAGTATCCACAACAAATATACTGAAATTGAGGATTTACTCAATGACTACAAGTGCGACGTATTATGTCTGTCAGAGACGTGGGGCAAAGACTACCAAGTTCAAGCAATGAACATAGAAAACTTTGAGTTAGCATCTTATTTCAACAGAAAAATATTTGAACATGGAGGAACAGCCATTTTTGTTAGAAATAATTTAGATTATAAGATTAGACACGATATAAATAAGTTATCATCAGAAATGAGTGTTGAACTGACGACCATTGAATTTAAATGTAACAAAGTTGTAATAATTTCAATGTATAGGAGGGATAAAGACATATATATATTTTATATAATTTTTATAAAATTACTACACAAACTTTGTAGAGAGGGCAAACGAACTGTAATTGCCGGAGATTTCAACTTAAATGTCTTAAAAGCAAATGAGAATGTAAAAAAAATTTAGTCTATACTTAATAATTTCAATTGTAAATGGTTACTCAATGAACCAACTAGAGTGCAGGGAACAAGTGCATCGTGTATAGACAATTTTGTTGTAAACTTTAATGACTATGAAGGACTAGTATTAGATCGTAAGCTCTCAGACCACAAGGTCACAAAACTATGTATTTATGACAATATGCATTCGCCCAATGAAAGTAAATCTCAGGGTACATATAGAAACATCTAAAAATACTTTAGCGAAAATGGAATTATTGCAAGAACTAGTACCGACTGACCAAAGAAAACAGAAAATAAAATCATATAAAAAAGTTTTGAGAAATTTTTTTACCACAGCCAAAAAAATTAACTACTTATAGTCAGAGGATTGAAAAAAAAATACAGACGATAAAACCATTGCTGACTTATTCAATACTTTTTTTAAGAATATTGCCCACAAATTGACAAATAATTATAAATTTGACGTAGAAAAATGCATGGACTATTTAACCCTGAATGACAAATCAAAACCAACAACATTTATTAAATTTGACGCAGTAACACACAAAGAACTAAAGACTATTATTAGAAACATGAAATCAAAAACCTCCATTGACGTATATGATATGAACGCAAGGACATTAAAGGATTTGTTTTTAAAAATGATTGCATAATGAATTTAATTAATATTGTGATAAATAATTGCATAGTGAAAGGCGTATTTCCCGATTGTCTTAAAATTGGCCGCATTATACCTTTATAAAAAAGAAATAATATATAAATTAAAAAACACGCCTGCCGTACCAAAAAATGGACTAAAAATTGCAGTCGGGGGACAGTTCCTTGAAATAGTTCTTTACAGGTCCCCCGACTTCGATGAAAATAATGGTTATCTGTTTTCCATTTTTGGGTTCAATGGTGTTTTAATTGCACAGTAAATGTAATATATTTAGTACCTACATTGTGGCTATTCAACATTAAAATCATGTAACTTGTTTGTAATTTTTTAGTCCATTTTTTGGTACGGCAGGCGTGTTTTTTAATTTATAAATTATTTCTTTTTTATAAAGGTATAGAACCTGTAAAGAACTATTTCAAGGAACTGTCCCCCGACAGCAATGAAAAGATTGGTTATCTGTTTTCCATTTTTGGGTTCAATGGTGTTTTAATTGCACAGTAAATGTAATCTATTTAGTACCTACATTGTGGCTATTCAACATTAAAATCATGTTACTTGTTTGTAATTTTTTAGTCCATTTTTGGTACGGCAGGCGTGTTTTTTATTTTATAAATTATTTCTTTTTATTTCGTACCTTTTAATGATAAAACAAAATTTTTGCAAACGCACAATGTGCCACGAGGGATAACTTATATTTTTGGAAATGAATATCACGCAAAAGATAACGCGAAATATATTTTTTTATGATTAATTAATTATTAATGACAACTTTGAGGTCTTTCAGTTCTTGCAGAGACTTTTTGTCATGGGGCTCGTTGATGAGCTTTCGTGGATCTAAAACACCAACTCTTCTAGCTGTCTGACGCGACTAAGTTTATGTCTATGAAAGTTAAAACTTTCATCATCATCAGCCGGAAGGTCCACTGTTGAACCCATAGAACGCCACAAAGAATGGCTACTAGCCGCTTGTAACCATCGGCTACCCGCGACTTTTATGATATCGTCAGCCCATCAAGTGGGGGGCCTACCAACTTTACGTCTTCCGGTGTACCATGGTACCCACCCGAGAACCTTTCTTCCCCATCGGTTATCAGTTCGTCGAGCAATGTGGCCCACCCATTGCCACTTCAACTTGCAAATTCTGAAAGCTATGTCGGTGACTATGGTTCTTTGGCGAATATCTACGTTCCGGATTTTATCGCGCAAAGAAACTCCGAGCATAGCTCTCTCCATGGCTCGTTCAGTGACTGAGCTTGTCCATAAGGGCCACAGTTAAGGACCACGTCTCGGTGCCATATGTCATCACTGGGAATACACACTGGTTGACGTTTTTGGTCTTCAGGCTCTGCGGGACCTTTGACGAGAAAATGTCGTGTAACTTCCCGAACGCTGCCCATCCGAGTTGGGTTCTTCGGGCGTCCTCTTTTTCGAAGTTGGACCTACCTAACTGGACAGTCTGTTAATTACATAAACTTTGCCCCTGGGCAAAAAAAGTTTGCGCCTAGATCCACGACGGCTCTGTCCAGTGTCGTTCCTTGCAGGTTGTGCACTGTCACAGCCCAACATAATATCAGTGGTAGCACGTGCCACTCGACTTTACCTTGACCCCGTAACGCGTCAAAGTCGACAGTGCTAGGCTCAATTTTGACTATGTCACCCAAACTGACTGTGTTGCCACGTATCATTTTGTCATTGAACTCAACGAAGACGGCTTGCGGTAACTCTCCCGATTAAGACGTAGCGCTGGCCATACGAATTTTTGGATGACCCTCATAGCGCCATTTATCAAGCCGTGTTCAAAGTTAATATTTTTCCGCAACATTTATCTAGAACCAATACTAACTTTTAAGAATGGAACAATATCTCCTCATTTATTGGGGGTCAGAAAGTATAAATTCGGGTTTTGGCCGCTGTCCGTAGGTTTTGTGGCAGTTTGCAGAAGCCACTTAATCCACTTCAGCACTTAAATGTGGCGGTTGTTTAAAGCAGTAGTATGCAATAAATGATTCTGATTCAGTATGCCCCGCTGACAGATTTAGCTACTAGTGAAAGCTGCTCAAGTCATTAAACAGTAAAATGTTAACACCGCCAAAATAATCATTTCTTGTAGTTGTGTATGAAATGCCTTTCTCTCTGAAGGCGTTCTCCGGTCAAAAAACGCATGGTCTCTGTCCTGCCGCACGCCGGTGATTTATTTATTTGTATTACTTGTGTCTACAAGAAGCAAGTGTATAAACGGATAAGACAATATTTATTACTTTTGATATTAGTGAACCAATGTATATTGAATACTACTGTTATATATTTTTGTTATGTACTAAGCAAGCTCTAGACGGTGATAGTAAAATTTGTAAAATATTCACAATTATTTTTTTGTTTTCTTTTAATTTCATGAGCTATGGCCCCCTCTTTAATTTTTTAAACATTCACTAGCCTATGTTACCCGGAATAACTCAACGCTTCTAATGATATCACAATCATCAAAATCGGTTAAGCCGTTACGAAGTTATGGTGGAATATAGAAACTCACAAACATACATACATACATACATGAACCCTAAAAACATAACTCTCCTTTTTTTAGGCAGTCGTTTTTTGTTTTCTTTTAATTTCATGAGCTTTGGCCCCCCCTTTAATTTTTTTTAAATATTCACTAGCCTATGTTACCCGGAATAACTCAACGCTTCTAATGATATCACAAACATCAAAATTGGTAAAGCCGTTACGAAGTTATGGTGGAATAAAGAAACTCACAAACATACATACATACATGAACCCTAAAAACATAACTCTCCTGTTTTTAGGCAGTCGTGTAATAAAAACGGAAACCACTCAGAAATTGGGAAATATCGCCCAATTTGCATTTTACCATTTATTTCAAAAATTTTTGAAACAGTTATTAAGCGAAGAATAGTTAAGTATTTTGAAAAAAATAGTAGTTTTACTACTTCTCAATTTGGGTTTCGTCAGGGTCGATCCACAGAAATTGCCATAAGAAAAGTAATATACTACATTCTTAACTCCTTGGACAAGGCACAGAAATGCGCAAGTATTTACTGCGACTTGTCTAAGGCATTTGACTGTTTGCGTCACGACGTACTTATTCTAAAACTTAAATATTATGGATTTGAGGGAGCTGAGCTGAGTATGATGCGTTCCTACCTAAATTGCAGAACTAAAATTGTATCCATAAACGACGTAACCTCGGCAGTACAAAAAATAGATATTGGCGCACCACAGGGCTCTATTCTCTGGCCAGTTCTATTTTTAATTTATATTAATGACATAGTAAATGCTATGCCAAGCTGGACTTACACTAGTTTATTTGCGGACGATACCCATGTTGGAGTAGGTGATAAATGGAAAATAGACTAGAAGCAAAACTAAATGATGTGATGACAATTCTCAAGGAATGGTTTAGCGCCAATCATTCTAAATTCTGACAAGTATGTTGTCATGCATTATAAAACAAAAAAAGGTAAAAAACATAAGAGCTTGTCAGAAATTGTATTCCTAGGTTACACAGTAGATTATACCATAACACATTCTGCCCACATAGATAGTGTGTGCAAAAAAATGGTAAGTGCAAATTATGCATTGTTCAAACTCAAGCCCTTAATGGATACAAAGACGCTTTTGACAATTTATTATGCGTACGTTCAATCATTAGCTAATTATGCAATTACGGTTTGGGGAAACGGGACAAATATAAATAAAGTTCTTAAAACTCAAAATAGGGCAATTAGAATTTTATTTGGACTCCGAAAACGAACATCAGTTAGAGAATATTGAAAAATAAATCATATAATGACTGTCATATCATTGTATGTTTATTATAGTATTTTGGAGATACACCAGGAAGTTGATAATATGACTAAAAACCAAGAAGTACATAATTTAAATTTGCGAAATAAATAAAAAATATTTATGCCGAAAACTAGACTAATAAAGGTAAAAAAACAAGGCATCCTCAATAAAATATCTATGTTTAATAAACTACCCTTGATTATAACGAAACTAAACAATCTTGAGTTTAAAAAGAAAATGAAATCTTTTTTTGAATCACATCCATTACATTCTTTAAAAGAATTAATGGACATGCGTCTAACGGAAAATTCATTCCAGTAAAAAGAATTAGATAAAAATTACCAATCAATTTGACTGCTAAGGCTATAATGAGATGAACTATATAACCAAAGACGGATTTTTAATGTATATTTTGTAATTATTTAATATCACAATTTTCTGACATTTAATTTTATTTATATTGCTTATAATTTTTCTTGGACATCTCAATTTAGTTAAGCTTGGGATTATAATAATTAATTTACCTCGTTTTGCATAACTGTAAATTTGACTTGCCTAATATAATATACAATGTTATAAGGTCAATAAATGAAATATAATATTCTTTTTCATATATTTTAATTAAACTGCTATTGTATTATTTCAATATAGAGGTTGCTTCTTACGTAATATACTAGACTTAATATCTATTCATTACACAAATTTCGCTCACTCATATTTATTTTTATCAACTATTGTTTTTTTTAACCTTCGTGTAATGTGTAAATAATTCGAGATAAAAAATAGAGTTGTTACCACCACGACAATCTATCTCATCTACATAGTACTTTCCTAGTTTTAACTGTCGTTGATGGTCACCGCAGAACGGAAGCTAGACAAACCTTATTCTCATACAAATTGGTTTCTGTCACTTCCAGGGTTACCCCGCAACGTAATAAAATTCTACGCGTCGATAACTAACCACCACGAACGCCTCTTCCCTGCATCGGATTGCCCCGAAGCCGAATGTGTACCATCACCAGTACCGGCACACCAGGGAAGTGCTAACTATAGGGGTGAAATCAGACGGCCGTATCTCTACGTCCTCATAAATTTGTGCTTTACCCACTGGCTCTGGAACTCAATAAATTATTATGTTCACAATTGAGATGCCTTGCATTTTTGTTCTAACTCCACCTAGGAACTAATTTCCGACCTAGGAAGGTAAGGAGCTAGTTAGGTGTCGTATATTGTGGTGTCTGTGTAGAATATAAAAGCATTTCGATTTGTATTTAGATTTCAAGTTTGTACGTTAATCATAATAGGACACCGCTAAGCAAATAGGTAGGTATCATAAGTGTAATAACTTATTATATGAATAAGATAACCTTTTATCCACGCCCGCCGAAGAAAGCAGCATCCATCGCAGCACAGGAACAGCTGTCCCGCGCAGTCGGTATCACTGAATTCAAGCAGTCTACTCTGCTTGCAGTACTTACACTAGGTATTATTGTTTAGATATGAAAAGCGGTTCCCAAGGGTTCTTCACAGCACAGTAAGTCAAAACCAGTAAAGCAGGTTTAAGCAAACCGGGCTTATTCGTCAACTGGCGAGCGCGAAACTCGCGAGTGCGCGCGAGTTGGCACCTTCCTAGTTTACCTATTTTCTTTGTCGTCAACTTGCGCGTGCGTGTAAAGTACAGTCATATACAAAATGATAAAAACTAGTTAAATACCGATTATCCAGAAAAAAAGAGAGTATGGTATAAAAAGATAAGTTTATTTGACATGACATGCATTGCTTATACAAAATGAAAGCACTAAAATGTGAGTAAATCTGTACAAAAATATCACAAAAATCAACAACATCACAATGACTCAATAATTTGGTATATTGCCTGTTATTGTAAAAATGTAAATAAACATTGTCTAAAGAAATAAAATAAAACAAAAAACCAACAGAATCACAATATGTGAGTGAAGCAAAATCGCTCCTTATTATCTAAATGTTCTTTCTTCTAATTTGTTCCTAATATTTTTGAATTCGGGTATTTTTATTATGAGTTTGTGAGTTGGAATAATGAAAGTCAAAGTCAAAACCATTTATTCAATTTAGGCGTCTACGACGCTCTAATGAAATTTTAACATTGAAATATTCTAACATTACTGGCTCGTTCAGTAAACAAAGTTGTATAGAGCCACTTCGAGAAGAAAGGGCAAGAAACTCGAGGCCATTCTTTTAAATGTCTTTTAACAATGTGATACTTACTATATACACTTCATTTACACTTATCAACTATTGATTGACATATACGTCGTTAAATAATACCAAAAAAAGAGTATAATAAATTACTTAACAATGGGCAGCACTTCGTCGTTAAAGACTATTTCCACACCACTGGAGGTCTGCTCGGCACGGCGGTCCGACAGACACTGAATCGGGCAGCACTTCGTCATTAAAGACTATTTCGATACCACTAGAGGTCCGCTCCGCACGGCGGTCCGACAGACACTGAAGCTACTCGCAGTGAGTGAACAAACAAGGTGACAAAGCGACTACCGTCACAAACACATTACTCTTTATAATTGACAATTGTGTGATCTCAAGCTCACGTATGGCAATAAGTATAATAAAATCTTCAATGTTTTTACACATATAAATAAAGCACATAATATAAACAATTTTATATAAGTATCTCAACAAATATCACATGACCAGTTAAACTACTTATAAAATATACTTACAGTATTAATAACATCAAATAATGATTCAAGTGATCTATACATATGGCAATAAGTATAATAAAATCTTCAATGTTTTTACACATCATAAATAAAGAACATATTATAAACTATATTTAATAAGTACTTTACACTGTCACGTGATCAATTTCGCTACTTATAAAATATACTTCCAGTAATATTATCATCAAATAATGATTCAAGTGATCATGATAATTCATATATTACGCTTGATCACAGTCTAACAACAAACACAATTAGGTACAGTATTAAATTCACACCACAGATAAAGTATATATGGATGTATATGGATAATTAAACCAATACTTATTTTCCTCTTAAAAACCACAGAGTATATTTAAAACGAAATGAGAATGTCACATTAAACCAGTTATTTAATCTTAAGCTTAAAGCTAATCAAGTTAAGATGAACAAATATTTCATTACATAGTAAGTCAATTTTCAAATAATCTATCAAGTTCAACTCCTTTATTTTTTAGTGTTGAAGCAGCCTGTTGAAACGCATTTGATATGGGAATAGTAAAGTCTCTTTTCACTTTTTCAATGCACTTATTAAAGATCCAATTCATTTGACACAATACCAGTTACACAGTTGTGTATATCATCTCGTTTAATGCAGTTGTTGCTAGTAATAGTCTCGCTTTACATACATTTCTCAAATAAATGATCCGTCTTTATTTTTTCGGTCTTTATTTTATTGTATAGTAATGTTAAAACAGTTAATCGTATTAGCGAGGGTCATTAAAAAGAGTACATATTTTTTATTCTAAAAATGGGACCGACTTTAACTCTCAAAAGTGAGAAATAAGTTGGCGAAGTTTGTATCATGCGCACAATATTGAAACAATATGTACTTTAAAGCGACAGTTTTAAAGTACATATTATTGGTATATATATGGAATGGTACAGACTTCAACAAGTTATTTCACACTTGGGTGATGAAGTTGGTTCAATTTTTAGGTAAAAATTGTTTTTACTCATCAAATGACAGTCTTAAAAACTTAATAAAATATGTATGCAATGCACTGTAATCTGCATGTTAGCTGACACTAAGATCACTTGAACAATGGCGACACAACGGGCAACGTTATAAGGGATAGCATGTAACATGCGTCATCGGCCGCGTCCCACTTGTGTGCTTTCTTTTGTATAAGTCAAGCATGTTATATTTTTTTTTGTACCACTTAGGTTGCAAACTAGCGTACGGCCCGTAGCCTATGGGCTTGTAACACCAGGGGTATCAGTATATATCAAATAAACATATTTTCTTTCTTTCCATCTTTCTGGATAGTTGATACCAATACTTTTTCATTTGACTGTACTTCATAATGTATGTGCGCGCGAGGTAAAATCTGAAGGTGCCAACTCGCGCGCACTCGCGAGTTTTACGCTCGCCACTTGACGAATAAGCCGCAAAACGTATACTCGGCGCGGGTCGCAATGACAGAGTGTCACCTACCGTTCGACGGTAGTACAATATAAGGCATTGATGGAGTTATTCTTCCATCTACCCCCTAATAACCGACAATTAAGATCGAATAAACATATATAGGTACACGTCATACACAAGTTGCTGATATTGTTATTGATACATTAATTATTATTTTGAGCGGTATACCTTTTTTATCGTAACACTACAGACATATAAAATAATAAAACAAAAAGATTTAGGTAATCTAAATGCCATTGCGGGCCTATAGACAGGCGAAATGCTCATGCCCACCAGTAGGCGTGCGTTATACGAGTATTGCAATACTTATTCGTTGAGCGAATAAGAGTCACATTTTAATCACGCGTCGCATCAGCCAAGCATTCAAAGTTTTGGAACATAAGAAGAGCTGCTGGCTCCAATGGATCCAATGTCAAATGGGTCAAATATGTAACTATTATCGAGATTAACATAACTGCGCCGCTTGAGTCGCTCCGCTGAAGTGGCTGCGGCGCCAGCTCATTTTGCGCGAACGTTGTTTTTTTTTTCAAAGGATGTGACGGTGATACAGTTTCAGTGTACGCAGTGCCCTAATGGGCACCCTTACTTTCACGGAACCATTGTTATACCGTAAGTTATTTTACCATTGTCACACATTGGCCATTCGGTTTGAGAATAGCTGCAACATTAGCGCTGGTGAAAGCCCGGCGAATTATAGATTTTTCTACAATTTTACAAATATTAAAAGGGATTCAATCATTATTACCATCATCAAATGGAAGAGATCCACTATTGAACAAGGGCCACATAGAACGCTACAATGAACAACTATTATCCCTCTGTTCCGGGGAGTCGATGGATACACAGAGATGTGACAATTCAATACTTAATCACCAAGATATTATTAAAAGTCAAGAATCAATAATCTTTAAAATTAACATGATTACACAAATATTAAAATTTATATAAATGGAAAACTGTTCAGCAGTTCATCACTTACTATAAACAAACGTAGGCAGTGACGTCATCAATAACGATAATTGATTGATTCTGGGTTATTAAAACAACCATCGACTTCGAAAATTGAATTTTAAAGATGCACATTATAGTCAGTTGGAACGAGTGCGCCGTAATAATCCGCTTTTGTTTGCATTCCTACGTATTTCAAAATTCAATTTAAATATGATGGCGCAGAGCACAAACATGAGATCAGCGGAATTAAATGACGCGCGCCATTTGTCGAGGTTTCACGCGCGATCCGCAGCCGCCGCCGCGCCCGGCCAATTCCCAAATTAATTGCTTTCCAATAGTGTTTTTTTACATAAAATTCGCTCTAACGTGTAAAATCCCGATCCTGCATCGACCAATTTACAGATCAAATTGAACGTTCGATTACTGTTTTTGATATGGACCGGTTTCGCTTGTCTGGGATTTTAATTGAATTAATATTTTTAAACGCGTTCTTGATTACAGGCTGTCTGTGTAAAATTTCAGAAAGAGTTCTAATAACTGTATCTAGCATGTAAGTATCAAATTTGTGTAGAAAAAAGTATAATATAAATAAACAAAATAGGATCAATCACATTTATGCATCTTAACAAGTGGTAGGTCTTTTTAGTAAGTGTAGGTACAGTGTCAGATATTTTGCGCTCAAATATTGGCCCTGTAACTAAGAAATGACTAAGCAAATGAGACATAAGAACTAACGTCTCGGAGTTTTGAGCGCAGTTCCAATGCTGGAATTTCAAGAAGGATGAGAACAGTGGCACTGCAACTGTAATAGATCGTCGTGATGCTTACCTTAAGGTGTAATCGTAATTAAAAAGTAGGTGAAATATCAACAACATTTTTATCGCTTTTCTCGGTCAAATGTCACAAAACTTAGTTTTGTTTTTAATGACTTTGACAACTTAAAGATATAAGCTATTGAAAAAATGATAGCCGAGCGGTTCTAGCAATGGACTCCGGTAGTGCAGGTCCGTGGTTCGATCCCCACCGCCAGCTCGAACTTCACCGCATGGTGAATTCATTTTGCGAATGCTTGCATGGATAGCTACCACCCTCAAGTAAAAAAAATGTCGCCAAGCACCTAACAGTGTGTTTCGGTGTCAGTCCTTGAGAGCCAGGAAAATGACAGAGACTCAACAACTGCCTCAGGGTGACGGCTGCAGTGCGTTCGTTACTGGCACAGTCGTGACTGTGTTATAGGCAGAGGTTACCGCTTAACATCAGGTGGGCATCGCGTTTGTTCCGTTACACAAAACACGATTTCTTAAACTTTTCTAGATATATATTCTGTATTCCAAGTTCAGCTATTCCCAAACACTTTTAACGTTACTATTCATGGATATGAATAAAAATATAGTGCATTTACACACTACATATATATATATACTATGACAAACATAATAACTAGACATATTAGAGAAGTTTTAGTTTTAAATAGATATTTTCTAAGATTCTTCTAATTATTATCTTGTTTGTCGCTTATTTAATTTACACCACGTCTTTGTTCATAGGACCTTTACCACAGACGAGGTGGTAAAGGTCCTATGAACAAAGACAAATAAACTATAGGCATAAAATCATTTAGAAAAAAGTCACTTGTTTGAATTTAAGGTACATTAAAGATAAATTTTCTGCCTGATTGGAGAGAAACCTCACAATGTAGGAAGCAGTGACTTTTTGCTGTCGGAGGCCAGTACCCACTTCAGGTCACCGCGCCATTTCAGTAAGTCAGTAATGTGTATTCACCTAGTTCTTATGACTATACTTTTAATTATAGTTAGTTTATGTTTCGGTGAATAGTCGAAATGCAATCCCACCCAACAACTAGGTGTAACCATTAGCAGGTATGTAATTAAACTCAGATGCATCCAAAAAAGATACATGTAATGTTTAATTTATGGCTTTAAATACTACACACAACAACTAGTTTTAGCCTTCATCAGAGACACGCTCGCTTTGTTCGCTCAGCTCAAGCTTTGTTGTAGTCACCTAACGTTATCTAGATTAATCTCTTTTTTACTTGAGGAAAATGCATTTACGTATACACACCCGCAGGTTAGCAGCTGATTATGCCGAACTCCGTGTCAATAGGGACCCCACTACCGACTTAAAACTCCATGGTATTCCGCCGTCATCGACTGGAGCCAGTAACCACGGCTATCAAGGAGAGGCCGGACCCTACAACCACTCTCTATTAGATTCACCTCATTTTAATCACATTATTTTGTCCACAACTGGTTGTAGCCGGCTAAAACTAGTTGTAACCACAATTAAGCTTTCAGTCGTAATACATTTGAGTTTATACATTCCCATTTTCCAATCAAATTTAAAGTTGAAATTTAAATTAATGTAAACAATAAGCTCCAATTTGTAGTAACTGTATCAAGTTGTAACACTACAACGTAATCCATCGTATCAGAACTTCAAGAGCTTCTTTAGAAAAGGCAAAGTTGAATCCGAGAAAGAAACTAAAGAATTATGTAGTCTATGAAAGACAAATCCAATCTAAGTAAACAAGCACCCGAGAGTCGGCTCCGCTGCAGCGAAACTGAAACAATGAATAAAGTTTGAAAGGACTCCGATGGGAGACGGAGCTTGGGCACTAAGCTGTACCTTATTTTCTATAGACTAGAGAGATGATTGTATATACTAAACCTAATTGTTCTAAGGTTTCTAGTTTAATTCATAACTATTTTATTTAGGATCTTATTTTCTGTGACTTCTATCTAAATAGTAGCCTACAGTAACATAACGTTTCATTTTTGGTTTAAATTGAATCTCATTGAATTATTGCATGAAGTCAGAACCTCATGTAAAAATTTATTAATGGAACTATTTGAAATTAGAGGCAGACCTCTGATTTTTGTTTTATGCACGATAGATTAGCGTTTGACCACTATCTCACCTGATGGTAAGTGATGATGTGGTCGAAGATGTCGTTCAGGTTAACCTAGAATTACTGGTTCTCAAGGACAACTGCAAAAACACACAGTTAGGTACTTGGCGATAGATTTTGTAGCGGACATTCGCAATATGCCCTATCACCACGCTATTACTACTGCCAACCTAAGACAACAACCGGGAACGACGGTTTAACGTACCATCCAAACCAAATCATAACCGCAGTGGACGTTGCTTAACTTAGCTAATCAATTAAAAAATTGGCCAAGTGCGAGTCGGACTTGCGCACGAAGGGTTCCTACCATTACTGTACAATATTAGACTTCATATTTTAACTTTTTTTTGTTATAACGTGCGCGAGTCCGACTCGCACTTGGCCTACTTTTTGTATTTTTGTTATAGCGGCAACAGAAATACATCATCTGTGAAAAATTCAACTGTCTAGCTATTACCATTCTTGAGATACAGCCTGGTGACAGACGGACGGACAGCGATGTCTCAGTAATAGGATCCCGTTTTTACCCTTTGGGTACGGAACCTTAAAAAGGCTTAGTAAACTATGCTATGAGCACGAGCATTTCGACCGCCACCCACTTCAGGTGAGATTGTGATATTGGTAGACATTTTAGCTGTTAATGTGAACTCTATTCAAAAATTACATTCTGAAAGTACCGATTCAGAGTGTAGTCTTTAAATTCTGATCAAAACAAACAAATGGTGATTTTACGGCTTGCGATTTGGAACCGTAATAGTGCAAAATCCTTCTTGCTAATAATCGGGTTTAAAATACATTTTCTGATACGAGAAGACAACTCAATACAAAGTTTTAATTTTAGTTATTTAAAGATATCTAGAAAATTGGTAAATGTTTCGCTAATGCAAACGTTATAAGGCAATAAGACTAATTACTAATGCATCACTGAAGGGTCGTGCATAATGTCCATCCTACCTAGTTGCGGACACGCTGCGGTTGACATGACATGTGTGGGGTCCTTGTACCATTTCACCGCATCTTGTCTCCTCGTATCATGTGTCCACGTCACTACATGTTGGCTGAATTAGTTACTACATTTGCGTGTGAAGCTTTGTCCCGGTAATATTATCTATACAGTATTTTAACTGGGCTTTGTCCTTGAAATAACTACCTACAGCCACGCTGTACGTAAACATGCGATAGAGCTGCCCGCATCCAGGATTTTAATTTGTAAGTGCAACTTACAAACAAAACTAATTTTATTAATTACTTGTTTATGATGACGCAACCCTATAATATTAATATTTTTATGTGTAATAACGCATGCTCTGCGGATTACATTACAAATTTACGAGAGGGTAAATATAAGTCCCGCACATGGATAGAACGTGGGAAAAAAAAAGCCTCTCGTAAATTTGTCATTTTGTAATGTCTGACTTTGTAGTATAGTTCATTCGATTGAGGACTTGACAGAGTTCAAAACCTGCAGATAAATAAGCTGTCTAAGTTTACTTTTTAAAAGCTCACTGTGTTTCCACAGCTGATATCTCAAATTATATGTAAATTTAAGCGAAACGGCAAAGAATAATATAAAAGCATATATAAACGGTCAAATGCGTGTCGAGTCACGCACAATGTAGGGTTCCGTAGAAGCCCGTTATCATAATATATAACGATTCTGTAGTTCTTTATTCTCCTCCACTATCTTCCTGCTAAATCTAAAAAATATGAGTACGATTGCCGCGAAGTTATTATTTCAATAGTAATTCAAAAATTAAACAAAATTCGTATGTGAATTTTATAGGTAGATACTCGAATGAAAACGTAACGATAGCGCGATTCAGAATCCGTTGGTACATTGTAAGAATTTGAATGTCATTTAATTTATTTGCTGTAGCATAAATAATTGTTCTATTATAAAATAGTTGATATATATGTATATATGGATATATGTATATATATATACATGTATATACATATATATGAAAGAAAAATAAAAAGTATACACCTATATATTATGCAAGTAAGCTTATAAATGGACTATTATTATACCTATATAAGTCGAATCTTTGTACTGTCATATAATATTATAAAGAGGAGAGATTTGTATTTTTATATGCAACGAATAAACTTAAAATATACGGGGCCGTTTTGGATGAAATTTAGCACGGAAATAGTTTGAGGCCCGGGAAAGGACATAGGATAGTTTTTGTTCAACTGCGCAAAAAGAGGTTAGTAAATTTTATATTTGGTACAAAATTATCCAACACCCAAGTGCAACGACTATTACTGCTAAACTAATAATATTATCTCAACCGTTATACTTTTCCTTTAAAGTTCATGAAACGCACTATTCGCTTGAATTTTTTTAGATTTTTCAATCTAGAAGTTTAGCTTTTAGAGGGGAGGGGGACGCCCTGCTGGAACAAAAATTTGCACTTTGAAGCTTAATATTTCGTAAATGGAGCATTCAATTGAAAAACAGTATTAGCAACCCTTATATTATTTTAGAAGGCCTATTCAATCATACCAAACACGATAGACGACAAAAAAAAGATTCATACCCACATCAAATGTATGGGGAGGTACCCTAAAAAAAAAAAATTTTTCAAAATTTTATTGTACCACTTTGTCGGCGTAATTGATTTACATATCCATACAAAATTAGACCTTCCTAGTACTAACAGTCACTTAGCAAAACCTCGGATAGACGGACATACAGACGGACATGACGAAACTATAAGGGTTCCTTGTCATGACTAAGGAACCCTAAAAATGGGACTATGAATATGCTAGAGGAGTTAAAAAAAAAAAAAATTCTACAAATGGGGATAAAGATTCGTCGAAAATCGGTGAAACCACTTTTTTCTACAAATTTTATAATAGGGGCAAGTGAATTGATTTTTAAATAATCAAAACAGGACCAGAATCGATAACGGAAATTTCTCATTCGGAAAAATGTAGGTATTTCAAGGCCAATTATACGAACGTCGTCTATAAACACTTACAATTCATTAAGTACAGTTTTTGTATCGTCTCAGGTCCTGTCATTCATATATAATAAAGTTTGGTATTTACCAAACGTTAATTTTGATTGCACACTGAATTATTTAGTTAATGACAAGGCAACAGACCACTGGACCAAGAGGATCACCTTTTTGTCATCACGGAAGATAATATAACGATATTGTGGTATGTGAATTTAACAGTTTGCCGTAACATTGCCAAAAGAAGTGGGTATAATTACGGAATTTATACATCACTGCAGGCAAAAATGCATGCATTTTGTGAATGCCCGCCTGGCTAGCGACCACCCTCAAGAAGAAAATCTGTCGCCAAGCACCTAAAGGTGTGTTCCGGCAGCTGTCCTTGAGAGCCAGAGTAATTCTAGGTTAAGCCTGTTAACACCTTCGACCACATCATCACTTACCATCACGTGAGATTGGTAACTATTGGTATTGGTATTTTTTTTATTGCTGATAGGCTTACCTATCAGCAATAAAAAAAACCTTTTATTTTAAAAGATTCTACACTGCCACAGATTCAAATATAACTTCGATAGAACTGTGTGTTGACTTTGTCAAAAACTATTGCTTTTCTCAATGCTCTGCCTTATGAGTTCGTCTACATATACCTACGGAACGTGCTACATCGTTTTTAACCGACTTCAAAAAAATAAGGAGGTTCTCAATTCGTCTGTATTTTTTTTATTAAATTTGGTTTGGCATCACTTTTAAAATAAATAAGTTCTCTTTCATCAGTACGAGTCGTAGGTACGGCAATCACTGCGCTGTTGTTCTAAGGCATTCCGCATTATAATCATTATCATTTCATCCACCCCTTCAATCCGCATCGTTCCCGAGATACGGGGGAAGGGAAGTCACATGAAGACGAAATGTGTTAGTCGTTCCCAACACACATATTCACACACAAACGTCTGCACGGGACGTATTTAATTAATTTTAACGCACCGCGAAACACTTGCGGACGTAAATATAGCGTTACAACGTTATTATAATAATTAGGCGTTTAACCCCAGAGATAAAACTGATAGCAGAGTTGAAGCGTGCGTGAGTTCTAAAGGATTTTGGTAGTATTTATATACACGTGTATATATACTTATACCTACCATCAGCACTTATGGTTATGCATTGCGTGGTTTACAATAGTCACATAATTCTGTAAATATAGTGATGTAAGGAAAGAGGTTGAAAGAAGAAGACGGTTTTGTACACCGTGCTACTGAGTCATTATGAAAATTAGGGAACTTATCTTTCGATATATGTTTTTTCGATCCTGTGGTCTAGTAGTGTGAAGGCTCAAAACAGGATTGGATGGAATTTTCTTTATAGAAAAAATATCCACAGTGACATCGGGTAGCAATTAATATTATAGGCCTTAAATGGGTATTGTTTCGCTCACACTTGTACTTCTATTTATTCACATTAAATTGTTTTTTTGGAATAAATTCAAATTCTACTTCAAAAATCTGTCGCCTAACAATATGTCCCAGCAGCAATCCCTGAGAGCCAATACAATTACAGGCATACGGGACTTAACAACTGTATAACTGTATGTCTCAGGGCGACGGGCGCAGTGCAATTTGTCACTTGTGACAAAATGCATCTGTTATAGGCAGATGCTAGTGTGGTTTGGTTAGGTAGGCCTCGTATTTATTCCGTCACCATTCCATAAAAAACTGATTGTCAGGTTTCTTATTACTTAGTTTTAACTCAATGGCATCCTCGTGGACGATATCGTCCATTTATGAATGAAATTCAATTGTTCTTGTTATCTCGTATGCCAAAGCATAAAGAACTATTGCACGTTAAAGGAACATCAATAGTTTACAAATTTTTAGAGCACATAATTTGTAAACGTCCGCAGTATATAGTAAAAGTTGAGTATTCGTCCACTGTTATCTGTATCAGTGAGGTAATAATCAAATGTCAGTTTAAGGCATTGTCAGAGAAAAAATATGGTAATATAAATCAAAGCAAGTATAAATAATCATTGATTTGATGGTACATTTGTGGAGTTTCATAAATTTTTAACACAGATTATTTAAATTCCAATTAAATTACTACATATATCATGTATATGCACAGTTGTTTCACAAAAGAGAAACACAATAAATGTCGTCGTCGAGGATTAAGCCGACAATAGCTAATGCGTCATCCTTCGAAGGCATCGCGAAATGAAATGAAGATCTTTCTCGATCTGACGTAGTGTTTATGGTGGAAAACTGTACAGTTTTGAACGGATTCCGTGATCGCATCCGTTTTCGGAAAGTATGTGTTCGTTCAACATTTATTACCTTCTAAGTCAACCTTTAGAGCTTCCATAGAAACTAGACAGAATCTCAACGGGATAAATTCTTAACTGGACATCTGTCCAGTGCAACATTTAGACAAATTCGTAAAAGGATAGAGTATATACCTGAGAAAAAATATTTCTCAGTACCTACATACAGCAGAAATTACTAAATAACGATGAATAAAGTCATAGAAAGATTGTTATAGGTGCATATTTTATAGATAACTACAAAACGGTGCCGCCCGTTCTGCTTCAAGTGACTGAATACAATATGTACCATTAGTGTTTGAAAGGCTCGCAGAACTTAGTACACTGTTATTACCATTTGAAAACCGCCACAGATTAGTTAATAGTAAGTTCATAATAACAGTAACAGTGAGACACGTTACGTCTCGGAACTTATTTATGAGATAAGTTTATATAATACCAGATATTAATTGAATGTTCCTGTCTCACTGTATGATGTTTGTAATAATTGCTAACGGGTATGCTTGGGTGGCAAAGATAAGGATACATATATGGTAACGGTATTTGAATGACTTCAGATTTAGGTCTAAAGGGAATTAACTTAAATGTTCACCGATGGCACTTTCTAGATTTTGGATCCTATAATATATTTAAGTCCAACTAGATTCCTGAAGATATGTAAATGTAAAATAAAATTATATAGTTTTAGAGAAGACAGTTTCTGGTCAAATGCAAAAAAAAATATTACAAAATTCCAATTTTACGAGAGGAATAATTATAGTCAAGTGCGGGATATATAATTTTTCCTTTCGTAAAATTGCAATTTTGTAATAATTTTTTTTTGACTTTGACCAGAAACTGTCTTCTCTGGTGACATGACTATGTTAATTTAAATGAAAACATCGACCAAGTGCGAGTGACAGACGGACGGACGGATGGACAGCGAAGTCTCAGTAATAGGGTCCCGTTTTTACCCTTTGCGTACGGAACCCTAAAAATGACAGGTCAGGAAGGTTACTCCTGACGCTCATGTATGAAAGGATTGATGAATGTAGATGAAGCGAAAGAGATATGCAAAGATCGTAGCAAGTGTAAATCTGTGGTATCTGCCTACCCCTACAGGAAAGTGGCGTGATGTTATGTATGTATGTAGCCGCAGAGCAAGCGTTATTGAAAAATTAAAACAAAAAGAATAGTTTTGATACTGAAAACATAGTCAATAAAATAATGTTATAATATATATATATATATATATTTGAGGGTTAATCAGAAATAAACATCTGTAGTTTTGCGGTAATTGCACTTGTTTTACATTTTTATGCAGGTAATATACATTTTTACCCCGTGGGGTGCCGGGTTAGAATTGCACCTCCCCATATCATCCCGTGGGTGTCGTAAGAGGCGACTAAGGGAAAAACTACTGGAAGGTGGGCAGCAGCGCCTTCTAAAGAACTGCCAACTTACACTGCGATCCCCAAGACGCCTGCTAAGCGTGGGGATTATGGCAAATGCCCCCTTAATAGGGGAGGCTGTGTTCAGCAGCGGACGATCCGGCTGTTACAGTAATACATTTTTAACTTACACCAGCATGAAAAAAACGTTTTGGTGTTTTACAACTCTCAGCAACAATGATTTTGTTGGTAGCAAGAGGAACAGTTATTCTAATCACAAACATCAACTTTGGAAGTTAACGTACCGAAAATGTACGGCGCGGCGTCTAGAATTACAACGCTCCATATCTTCTTTTAAGGCTATGAAAGAAAAATACCGGATTGATGGGATGCAGTGCCTTTTAAAGCAGTGCCATCTGACACTGCACTATCACGCCAGCCAAGCGTGGCGATTATGGCAACCCCCCACTGATGGGGGGAGGTATTTGTTCTCCGTTGGAAGACTTCCGTTGATGTTATTTGAACAAGTAAAAAAATTATCAATTAAAATAGTAAAAAAACCGGCTGGAACATAATATTTCTTTTCGTCAAACGTTTTATCGTTTCGTTAAAATTAAAACTGTAAGTCATATATATTTTCAACACCCTTCGTCGTAAAGTGAGCATTATTAGGAGTTCTTAGGGCCCTAAATCGAACTGTAACACCCTCGTGCATAATGATATAAAAAATACACTACAAAATAATACACTAGTGCGTAATAGAATTATCCCTACAAAGTTAAGTTAGTACCTCACTGCAAATTATATGCGAGTAAACAGAGCATTTTCAATTTATCCGGGTAATACAGATTTGTAACAACAAAGAGGTTTAAGGCTAAGTATATGTAATCACCAAGATACATTTACCGCGCGCAAAAAAAATACTTGCGCGCTATTTTCCATATTTTTTGTATGTTGTTTGTATCGCATTATTTGTCATGAGCAACTTGCTCATTATACACTCTGCTGATTTACGCCCTCGCCTGCGGCTCGGGCTGTAACCCTCGGCCTCGTGTATAATGAGCAACTTAGCTCACTTGTATCATAATATACTATTATGAAATCGTTTTTAAGAGCCCTTTATTTTGATACCCTACTCAATGGAGTTTAAAGACGAAAAAAAGAAAAAAAATCTCTCTCTATAGGGCGTCTAAAATCAACTGGTTTGTTTTTACAAAATTACAAATTTACGAGACGAAAAATCATGTGCGAGATTCAAACCCGCGTCCTCGCATTCACCTCTTTAGCCGGGGTATGCTCTAATTCAATTGAGCTAACATGACTAGTTTGTTTTTATTTTATTTGTATTTTTCATGTAGTTAGTGTAATTTGCGCTATCAAGACAAATCAATCGAGGTCCCATACATTAAAGTCGGTTGAGTGGTTTAGAAGTTATGGTGGAGTAAAGAAATTCACAATCATACATATAAATATAGTGGAAAAACTGTTTGTTAGCCCTAAATAATAAAAAAAAACTCGTGCCCTGAAAATATAATACTCCTTTTTTGGACAGTGTAAAAAATAAATTAAAAACTCAACGACTATATGTAACGAAAACGAATAAATATTACAATCTACAGCAACGAATAATAATTATTCTAATATATTTATCATAATTTTCACTTTGTATTTAATATTAATCAGTACTTATATTATAAATGCGAAAGTAACTCTATCTGTCTGTTTGTCTGTTACACTTTCACGCCAAAACTACTGGACCGATTTGAATGAAATTTGGTATGGAAATAGTTTGAGACCCGGGAAAAAACAAAGGATAGTTTTTATCCAACTGCGCAAAAAGAGGTTAATGATTTGCGCGATAACCGACATACGCGCGAGCGGAGCCGCTATAAATAAAAGCAAAAATTCTGGACTGATTCGTCATTTCTGCGAATTCAATAAGACGAAACTATTTCCTAGAATAAATATATTGACCTATTTACGTAACCAGATTGGAATGATTAGTTCCAAGACTTTCAAGAACTAGCTTGTGTTATTAGATCCCCATCGAAACTGTTTTAAAGAGCGGATCGTGTTGCGGTTACAGCCCAAAGTACCCCAATCTCCGTTACTTGTGTAACTCGTAATAGCGTGTTTCGACTTGTTTTCCCTTCGGCGCTCGTCGGACATCTTCGCATGCAAAGAGCTTGGTGTACTTGTAAAGTTGCCCTGTGGCCCAACTTTGGTCAGAGACGTGACGGTTCTCGAGATATTTCACAGAAGTTTCCTTTACTAAAGTTTCTTTAAGTTAGTAAGTTGATTCTGTGAGATTTTTAAGTAGTTATATATTACACTAGTATTTCGAGTAAGAGTCTTGGTGGTGGAAATATATTTTTAAGAATATGTGACACTAATACGACCGAGCGAGCAAAACTGTATGTATAAATATATTTTTTTTGGCAATGGGAATGGGCTTTTTCTGCTTAGGCAACAATCACATTACAAAACTGTAGTGTCGTTGTTAGGCAAAGAATTCTATAGTTGAATCATATATATAAGTACTTTCCTAATAACAACAGAGTTGTAAAGAACTGTACACCAAAGATAATTAAAAAAAACATAACTTCATAGATATGCAAACGTAGTTCCTTCGTAATTAAAATCAGTACCAAATGTTTTGCAACCTTTACCTTGCGACTTATATTAAGTTTGAATTTTTTTGTAAAATTATGGACTTACATGTATTTTCGTAGTAATTCGGAAAAATAGTTTTGTATGCGAAATCTTATTTAAGCATCATAAGATCAAATAAATGATTTAATAGATATGATATATTTATATATTTTTGTGCTACATTCTGAAATATATTTAAAAAGAATGCCCAAGTTCCTTGCCCGTTGTTCTCGCAGTGGCACTATAGCCTATTTTGCTGAACGGAGCAGTAGGATATAACCATGTTTAATGTTGCGATTGACCTCCATAAGAGTCTCGTATATGGTTAAAGTGAATAAATTATTTTGACTTAGAATTTGATTCTAAACTTTCCAGAGCAGGCTGTTTGCACTTCACGTTTATACCACTACTGGCGCAATTAATAAAGCAATTAACAGAAACGGCAAAAATATAATGACCAACTTCGGTAGCGATCGTAATGCATAGACAAATATATGGGATGATACAATTAGTTAAAGCTTCTCAAAATGACCCTTTGTACTAAATATTCCACGACAGTCTACTTCGCATTTTAGCTTGGACGATAATTTAAGATTGAGGTCGGTCAGATACTCTTTTGGCCTTTGTGCTACTATAAGATAACGGAAAGGTTAAGCTTTTCAGGATCACTTCTCTAGTAATATGCCGATTTCGTTTCCTACACGATGTTATAACTTATAAAACTTGATCACGCACGCCGTTTGCTACTCATTGCAGTTGGCATGCCACTATATTAACATTGATGTATTTTTTATATATCTGCGCAATTAGCAAGCTAAAAGGATGAATAAATACTAATAAACAAGTATACTGCCAGCGCAAATTCCTAAGTAAGATTGGAGCCAGGACGCCGTATGTAAAACCATAGCTTTGGAGCAGTGATTGCCGAGCATTAACAGCTTAGGACTGCAGTGCAGCAGATCTATGGTTCGATCGCACCAATGCCCGCATGGTGGAAGGGCATTTTTAAAATGCTCACCTAGCCAGGAAAGTAGTTCAATCAAGTAGAAAATGTTACGCCAAGCAACTAACAGTATGTTCCACTGGCAGTCTTTGATAGTTAATAAAATTAAAGTCACATGAGATTTAAGAACTAAATGTCTATTTAACGACTAAATGTCTCAAGGTAACGGGCGCAGTGCAGTTCGTCACTTGCAACGAAATGCATCTATTATAGGCAGAGGTTACCGCTTAACATCAAATGGGCCTCGTGCTTGTTCCATCACAATCTTTTACAAAAACAACTTAAACTGTTCAAGATACTGTACTACGGTCTTTTAATCTAAGAGACGAACCTATGCCATAGAACATATACGAGTACACCAGCCTATGTTGTAATAACACCAAATAAGATCGATTTGACAAAGGTGGGTTAAGATAGCCAATTAAACGTGTAAATAATATTAATATTTTTTATTCCGAATATCAAAAGGAATAGTACAACCGGCTAGCATCTATGTTTCTTGATAATTACTAGTATAACCTGGGAGTCTTCTGCTGGAAGTCTGTAGTGAACTCTTACTCTTAAATACGCGCTTAGACACACATGCTCGATAACACTTCATCAGGTTAGATTTTTGTCAAACGCTTGTCTGTCTCTTGAATAAAAAAAGCTTTTTATGCGCCACTTTTTGCTTGCTTTTGTATAGAGTAGACGAGTACGACTTTTGTCGGTGGAGTAATTTCCATTTTTTCCCATTTTCAGGTTGTTTTTGGACCTCCTTGTACTTCACATTTGTTTCCCTTATATGGTGTATGTAAATTCTTCTTGGTCTTCATCTTCGTCTTCCGAGTAACCTTCCCTCAGTGATAGTTATTTCAAATGTGTCGTGCCGTATAAGCTGGCTCAACACCTTCCCTCTTCTTATTTAAATACATTTTAGCTGTAATCGCTTCTCATCTACTAGGCTTAAGACTTCTCGTTTTCCATTCAGTACAGCTTTTTCCTTCCATGAGTCTTCAGCACCAGATCTCAAACGGCTATAGTCGTTCTCTTGTATGCCACTACCTTCCTTTATTCATATTTCAGTGATATCAAGTAGCATAAAAAAAAACTGTCATGCATCTCTATGGGGAGCTGCATAAATTTATTATCATCATGTCAATTTAACAATGCATCCGACAGATGTTTACAATTGAAAACGTATGCACGTTTGTATGTATAAAACTCGAATAAAATTGTTGTTTTAAATGAATTAATGAGACAGTTCGACGAAATTATGATGTGGTGTACCGAGAACGTAATGTGCTGTGAACGGAACGAGCTTTCACTGTCGATTTATCTCAAATTATGAGTATAATCGTTTACGTTTTTGCTGTTAAACACACTGCGTGTACTATTGAAATCATGAACGTGGAAATTATTATAATTTTAAGTGATACATTAAGTGAAGGGCTGTTCAACTGAGCAAAGCTGCTCGTTACTTAAACGTTTAAAACGAGTTAAGTGAAATTTTAGTTGGTAATATTGGTTTTCCTCTTCCAAAAACGACTAATCTGTTCATTTTATAACAATTCATCATCTTTAAGAATGTCATGGCGATTATATGAATACTAGATTATCTAGCCTGCGGTTTGACTTACCTGCAAATTGGCAATGTCGCGTTCCCTCGAAAAGTACTCAGTAAATCGGGATAAAGTATCTTATATCTTATTTCAGTAGGGCCATAATCAATGTAACTACTAGATTTTTTTAGATAGAAATTGGCAAAAAAAGTCCTTTACTTAATCCACATTTTTAATGTTTTGTACTAAATACCCCGTACAAGAATTTATATATATATATATATACACAACAAAGTATTTAGCAGATCTTGAGACATTGGTATTATGAATGGTGGGGTGGGTAGGACCACGTGAAAGTTTAATGCATTCCGAAATTCAATGAGAAATAAAATCATTTTATTTTGATGTATACACTTTAAGTTATCAAAAATGGAACTGTAAAAATACCTTCGCCTTATTTAATGCGAATATTATTTTTTGATCGTTTCTTTTGTGGTTACCGTATTTTTTTCTTTTTCTGGTTTTAAGTCTTAGGATATATATTGTTCTTTATTTTATTTATGATAGTTCTTAGTGTTGGTGTACAACTACTAAAATTTTACTTTGAAAAAAGACACTAATTTGTTAATTTTGTTTACTCTTGAGCCATGTTAAAGATTTAAGTTACTATTGTTCGTTAAAAATAGATTGCAAAATTTATAGTGAACATGCAAACAGGTAAAAAAACGAGGTTATTAAAACGTTTTGTAAACAATAACTTCAATTTGACCACAATGACATTTGTCAAGAACGAACTAAGTTTGCTGAATAATAATTATTAACATGTATATATACTTAACTTGGCATAAGGTAAAGAATAGATTCAGGCGTTACTTTGCGGAAATCCATATTTATTAATAACAAATACTTTTAAAAGAATCTTAAAAAAAACATTAAATAATATTTAAATAAAACACTTAAAAAGCATTAAATTATATATCTACTGACAATTCTGCCTAATTTCCCTGTTATCTACGTGACGTCACAAACATCACGCAGCCTAACCGGAAGAATACCCGACTAATGTCGCTTCTAAACGAAGTATCTTCAGGAGGTCTTGACTCACCGAGCGCACGATCGAGATGTCTCGATGTTTTTTAAGATACTTTTAAAAGTATTTGTTATTATTAACTTGGCATATTTGTGCTTAACAAAATATTACTAACAAAGTTACAAGCAAATAACACAAACAAAAATACAAAACAATTTTATACAAAAAACCGTGGAATATTGACGCTACAAACAGGCCGTATTTATTCTCCGTTGAAGCCGCGCCCATAATTCATGCAGTCTGTTTCGTTGCATTTTTGATGACACCGTATTTTATATATTACTGACAGGGGGTATTGCCCTGAGCGTTCCGGGAGATAACGCTTCACAGGAATTTTCAGAACTCTACACCATGTTGGATGTATTACGTAAAAGGTGAATACGGAGTTGTACCGGGAAATTGGTGATATGTGTATTGTGGGATGAAACCGTACAGCTGGATAATGTTCCACCAATACCAGTCGAATATGACTCGTAATTTTCAAGTCTGCTTTACAAATGTTGTTTGTACTAATGGTATGATGTTCGAAATGTTTTATCTCAAATAAAATTGTATTTCAAATTATTGGAGGCCAAAATTTTATTCCCCGCTCCGGAATCGAACCCGCGTCCTAAGATTTCGCGCCAAGTGCCTAAACCACTCGGCCACTTGGGCACGCTCATTGGAGTATGAAATTTAGGCAAAAGCCTAAATTTCATACTCCAATGGTTTTACTTTAACCGTCATACCGGTGAGCAGCCATCAACCAGACTACTAGACTTCATCTGATCGAAAGAAGTGTTTTTTTAAACTTGCCCACGTGGCCGAGTTGTTTAGGCAACCGGCGCGAAATCTGAGGACGCCGCGCCGGTTCGATTCCCGCCCGGGGCATAAAATTTTGGGCTCCAATAATTTGTAAAATATGATTTTCGCTTAGCACGCGATAGTGCTTGTAATCATATATTTAGAAATATATTCTATGTCAATTATTCTCCGGTCAATTAACGTTTCGCTTTGCACAAGTCACGTAAACTCGGTGTTACACTTCGCGAACTTCATCTTTTTATTTTTCAATATATAAATAACAACAAAGGCGTATTGCCTCAGTCTAATTCTCACGAGTACTTAAGGCTATGATTCCTGCTAAAACCTTGTCCCTATAGTTGAGACAATGCTGACACAGCGTTGTTTAGTGCGCGTTGTAGTTCGGAATTATGTACTGAGATGTACTATTATCGGTGGTATGAGAAAATAAAGTACACCCCGCACCCATGGGGTAGTTATTGCGATTTCCAATTTTTAGAATCAGTTTGAAGTCTAGCATTAATGTCATTAGAAGTAATAGAAAAAACAAATCCTATCTGATATCTGAAACGAGGGTTCTAAGATACCTCTGCTTATCCTTTTAGGAAATATTGGAGTAAAAATACATAATGTAGCGCGAGCTTAATTTTTGGGTTGTTTTGAACGCGCCTAAATACGGGGACGATCGGTTTTCTTCGCACACCTCCGCCGGCGCGCGAGGATAGAGAGAGAGAGAGAGGAGAATAGAACTGACCCGCGACGCGTGAGATACTCGGTCCCGTGATTGTTATTGTTTATTAATTATTTTAACTGTATTGTGTACCAAATTTGTGTCAAAACTTTATTATTATACCCTTTTCGTTTCGTGAGAACCTGTGTTTCAAGTTATTGCCCGAACCCCTATGGAATATACACAAATAGAACATTATATTAATAATTTTGATATTAATAAACATTTGAGTATTAAAATAAGTGCTCACTAAATACACTTGTATTTAATGAGCATTTATTTTACCTACTTATAATGATATTTCAACCTGATTTCACAAAGGAAATATCGTGTCATAATGAAACCAGAACATTGTCGAATGTTCTGATTTGATTAGCGCAGAACTCTAAGCACGTACCCGTTATGTTCATTTGATTAAATGAATGTTGACTCAGAATAGTTGGTTTAACAAAGCTTGGCATCTGACAATGTCAAAGGAGTAGAGCTATGTGAAGAATGTTAATGTTTCAGCTTGCGGTTTCGTGTGAGATGCGATAGTGGGACTTACAAAGGGCAAAGGTGTTCGCTGGCTTGATAAGGGCTCTGTTATTATATTATATTTAGTTTAGTTTGCCTTCACAATTGATAATTTAAAATATTAAATGCTTAAATTAATGATACTTTTAGATATGAAGTTGTGATGGCCCAGGAGTGATGTTTATGGACTTCCAAGTAGAAGGTTTGGTTTGAATGCCCCCACGGACTTAAGCCACACCGCAAGGTGGTAAGGCTTATTTAATGTGTTTTATTATTATTTATTATTTTTATTTTTATTGAAAACTTTTATATATGTACTAGCGCCCGTCCCGGCTTTGCACGCGTGCAATGCTGATACTAAATAATCTGTAATATCTTGCACACAACATGTTATTTAAATATTAATTTAAATAACATGTTGGAGAGGGCCATATTGATCTATATTCAATGCATAATGTATTTAAGGTACTTAATTGGATAAGGATTAATTCTGTATTGCTTATAATCGTTTCGTAAATAAGCCATTATATCTCGTAAAAATAAAGGTAAAAATTTTATCTCGTAGGGTTCAGCCAGCGTTTGCAATGTAAGCGCAAAAACATGTGTTTATTTACGACATCACATTAAAAAGTTCTAAAATTATCAGTGTTTCTCTTGTAAATTATGCATGTACAATACATACTTAATTTTGAATCATCCTGTCTATTAAAAAAAACCGCATCAAAATCCGTTCCGTAGTTTTAAAGATCTTTTAACTAATACATAGGGACAGACAGCGGAAAGTGACTTTGTTTTATAGTAGTACCGATGTAGTGATGATTTGATTTTTTCTATATGTCATTTCAGCACTATCGCATGTTTAGCGAATATCACATTTACAATTTTGCAGGGTGCCGAGTCTTTAGGCACCCGCTGCGTAAAAACTGGTGACGTGGGTTCGATTCCCGCTCGCGATGTACATGTGACGTTCTTAAGTTTCCTGTTGGCAAAGAAAGATTCAATAATTAAGAAAGACCAATTTTCCTCCTTGTTTTAAAAAAAAATATATCAAGTGGTGTTTCTTTAAAAAAAGTTTCACATTGAAAAATAACATCATGTCATGAAAACTGTATAGACAATTTTATTTTGAATTTTTATTGAAAAAATTGCAATAATAATCCTTGTTGAACAGAAAAGCCACCCTAGAACATAATATATTTTAAAATATATTGCAATAATATCGTATAAATATATGAAGATTCATTGGATTCATGATTCAGAAGCAGCAAGGACGTAAAAATATATTCCAAAACTTTTAAATTGCACGTAACATTTCACGAGTGCACGGCATGGAAGTCGACAAGGAATTTTATTCGCGGCTCTTGGATTTTCAAATAAATTCAAGTAGCGCCACAAATCATGACTTGGTCAAGTGGAATAAATCGATTAATGCAAGAACATTTATGCAAATGAAACAGATGGCTGGAAAAAAAATCCTAAAATATTGCTTGAACACAGACATAATATACAAGCCCGACCCATGGAGTGCCGGGCAAGGTTGTGATCCCCACCCTCCTCACCATCTCTTCCCGTGGGTATCTTCAAGAGCGACTAAGGGTATAATACTAGAAAATGGGAGCAGTGCCTTCTGAGGAATTGCTATCCCATAGATTCTCATAATGCCCCTCGCATTATGAGAATTTATTATGGCAAACACCCCTTAGTGGGAGAACCTGTGTACAGTAATGAACATTCCAGCTGATACAGAAAAGAATTATGTTGTAATGCATATACTTAGTCATAATAACAGATTCATTGCTCTAAGTCGATAATTAATTCTAACCGATTGAAATCTATTTCTGTCCTGTGATAATTCTCACAGCTGATACTTAGCAGTTGACTCCAAAATGTTGACTGTGATTAGATAGTTAAAGCACACAACATACACACCCTCAAAGCTGACTACACCAAAAAGTTGTGTTCCATTTCTCGTTCGGAGGTCCTGTTATAACGACCTTGAAAAAGTCGAAAGTGTGTCGAACAAGATAAAGGATACTACATACTCAGAATCAACTTAGAACAGACAGCCCATATAGGTAGATCAAACTTCGACACAAGTCACCTAAAGAATTCTACTCGAATGGGCAGCGTTCGGTAAATATGCGACATCTTCTCGTCGAACATCCGCAGAGCCTAAAGACCAAAGTCTTTTAACCAGTGTCTGTTGCCAGTGATGAATTATGGCCCTTATGGACAAACTCAGAGTCGCTTACACGTGCTATGGAAAGAGCTCGGAATTTCTTCGCTAGATAAAATCATGACTGAAGAACCAGTCACCGACATAGCTATCAGAATTTTCAAGTTGAACTAGCAATGGGCAGGCCACATTACTCGTTGAACCAATAACCGTTGGGGAAGAAAGATTCTCGAGTTACAGTTAGTAGTGTTGGTAGACCCTCCACTAGGTGGACTGAATACATTGTAAGAGTCTGCAGTTACAGGTGACATAACCATTCGCTGTGGCGTTCTATACGGAGGGCATTTGTTCAACAGTGGACGTCTTCCGGGTGATGATGATGCATTATAAGACATGGTGCAAATATTCCCATTAATCTTTCTATTACAAGCACTATAGCGTGCTAAGTGAAAATCATATTTTACATATTATTGGCGCACTGTCCCCTATGACGGGTAAATTAATACAATTGCAGCACGAAGTTTCGGCTAGAAATAGCGTGCCTAAGTGACCGAGTAGTATAGGCATCCGGCGTGAAATCTACTCCGGAGGACGCGGGTTCATTTCCCGCCCGGGGCACAAAATTGTGCTCCAATAATTTGTAAAATATTCCCATTTATCGTTAAAATAATTATTTGCTCAAAACAAACATTATTCGTCTACGGAAACCATAAATTATCCCTTTAAAAATATTTACTTAGCTGTCACAAAATCCGAGAGATCAAGTTGATTTGACGCTAAAGGAAATTCGTTGTCGAGATTTCTTAGCTAAGGCGCACATTGAATTCCTTCGTTCTCAATCAGTCTGGTTAACAAAAGGATCGCAGCTAATATACGGAACCCAGAAATATACGGATTTTAGCTACCATTGTATAACTATACTACACTAAAACTAAAAACCAAAAGCTAAATAGCGTAGCACTTGCTACGAATCGTCTACGACACAAAGATTTTCTTTCTTTAATCTGTTTTCACCAGATACAAAGAAAAACAATAATACTCACTATAATATGTAAAGAATTCAATCTGTAACCAAGGATGGTCTTTCTACAAAAGAGATGCCCCTTTTGTATGCTACGCGTGTATCTACCGATATCATTAGCGGGTGAGAACAACGTTATAAGGCAGAACATTGCGTTTAATATTGTTGTGTTACCTGCTTTAATAGAATGCTGGCTTGGGATCCGTTGCTTTTAATTTTGTTTAAGGCTTATGCGGCTTTCTTTAGTTTGTTTCTTGTTTAATTTGATGCGTAATGTGGTTTTTTTTGTCACGGAAATGTGAAATACTTGTAATTTATCATAGGCGGTCATAATCATACTCAGTCATAATCATAATCAATCATAAACATAGTTATCTTCTAGATTTAGCATGTTTAAGATCTATAACCAAGTCACCAAGTTTGAAGCAATGATAGCTCAGTGGCTTTGGGTATGGACTGCCGCGCAGCAGGTCCATGGTTCGAATCCCGCCGCGGGCTTGAACTTCACCGCATGGTGGAAGGGCATTTTTGCGAATGCCCGCCTGGCTAGCGACCACCCTCAAGTAGAAAATCTGTCGCCAAGCACCTAACGGTGTGTTCCGGCAGCTGTCCTTGAGAGCCAGTCATTCTAGGTTAAGCCTGTTAACACCTTCGACCACATCATCACTTACCATCAGGTGAGATTGTGGTCAAAGGCTTACCTACCCGCAATAAAAAACAAAAAAAAAAAAAAAAAAAAAAAAAAAAAACACTTACCTATAGGCAGGATAATGGTCAGTGCTAAATTAAATCAGCCAAGTGCGAATGGAACTCGCGCACCGAAGTTCCGTACCAACACAGAATGTACTTCAATCTCGTTATATTTACCATACAGTTTAAGATTCTTAGCAGGAGTACGACCCACACTTGGCCAGTTGTTATTATTTGCAGCTGTATGGTATGTCTTAGATGCTTTTATGTTTATTACTCTTTCTAAGAAGCAAAAAAGGTTTCTTTTGGATTTACCTTTTATTTTTAACTTTTTGTTATTATTATTATTTGTTATGCAATCCGCCATAGAACACACACAACCAGATACTTATTTCCGATCCTTAGATACAGCGTTTCAAATGTGGGTAGAACGGATACGCAGCCCAGGCTTAGTAATAGAGTCCCGTTATCTCGTACGGAAACCAAAAATATACTAGAAATAAAAACAAACAAAGGTCTTCTAGTATTTATAGTTTTGTTCCGTACTAAAGTATATACGTACTTATGTAAATAGTAGTACTAATAATATAGGGTCAGTTAGTACAATTATAGCTGATCGGACTTTTAATTTTACAGTATTTTTTTTTGCTGATGGGTAAGCCTTTGACCACAATCTCACCTGATTGTAAGTGATGATGTGGTCAAAGGTGTAAACAAGCTTAACCTAGAATTACTGGATCTCAAGGACAGCAGCCGGAACACACTGTTAGGTGCTTGGCGACAGATTTTCCACTTCAGGGTGGCTAGCCAGGCGAACATTCGCAAAAATGCCCTTCTACCATGCGGTGAAGCTCAAGCCAGCGGCGGGATTCGAACCATGGACCTGCTGCACGACAGTCCATAGCCAAAGCCACTGAGCTACCACTGCTTCAGAATTGATATTTTATATCTAAAACATCACACATACTCTAAAGTGATATAGAGGTACTCGTATAATGATATGATTGAGAACATGAAATCCATTTCTTTGAATGTCTGGGCGACATTAACAGATTACTGTAAGATTATTTCTAGCGCAATATTGTACAAAATTTTCAAAATAGAGATTTTATTGAAGCCCACTTCCAAATCAGTTTCAGCCAGATGGCGCTAAATATTTGTTACCTAAGTTGGGTCAATTTGTATGATGATCATACAATAAAATGTAAAATATGATCACTTGCTAGTAGTGATTGCAACTATACTCAAATAAACGGTCAAATGCGTGTCGAGCCACGCACAATGTAGGGTTCCGTAGAAGCCCGTTATCATAATATAGAACAATTCTGTAGTTCTTTATTGTCCTCCACTTTCTTCCTGCTAAATCTAAGAAATAAGAGTACGATTGCCGCCAAGTTATAATTTCAATTGTAATTCGAAAATTGAACAAAATTCGTTTGTGAATTCTGTAAGTAGATAATCGAATGAAAACGTAACGATAGCGCGATTGAGAATCCGTTGGTACATTGTAAGAATTTGAATGTCATTTAATTTATTTGCTGTAGCATAAATAATTATTCTATTATAAAATAGTTGATATATACATATGAAAGAAAAATAAAAAGTATACACCTATATATGCAAGTAAGCTATAAATGGGCTATTATACTGTATAACTAGTCTGGCCATAAATACTGTAACATTAAAACTTTTCAGCTTTAGAATTATTTAGAATTTGGAACGCGTTTATTACTTTATAATTTTCTTTCGATTTCGCGCCATTTCATATCTCGTGTTCATTATCAAATAACAATATTAAATGAGGTGTTAAATAAAATAGGATAGCAGTATTCGCCTTGTATAAAGTACGTATTGAGACGTCTCGTCGGTCATATTCCAGACACTTCAAAAATCGTAGTATCAGCCGTATGTTCGTATATCGTAATATAAACTGAACAGATACAACAACACTTCTTCTGTCGAAGACCATAAAAGATCAGGGCAGCCGCATGCTAAAACTACGCATTAATGCTGTTAAAGCCAGAATTGGTCGAAATTCCAATAGGAAGTAAAAATATTATGATAACTATTAATATATATCTCGCAGTAAGATTATTATTTAATAATCTTACTGCGAGAAATGAAGATTCCCGCTAGGAAGCTCGGTGCTTATCATCGATGTACAGTACATGCCCTTAATCAATCTTTAAAATGAAATAGAGTGCCTTTCGTTGCGATTCACAAGTGAAGGGCACAGAAATATTCTCTTCACTGATGAAAAACATCACACGCTTGAAGTGATCGATGATCTTGGTACAGTCAGCAAACACTTCTAGTGTTCGGCGAAGATGAGGTCCAAAAAGTACTTTTACCTATATAAGTAGAATCTTTGTACTGTCATATCTATATCTATAAAGAGGAAAGATTTGTATTTTCGTATGCAACGAATAAACTTAAAATATACTGGACCGTTTTGGATGAAATTTGCCATGGAAATAGTTTGAGGCCCGGGAAAGGACATAAGATTGTTTTTATCCAACTGCGCAAAAAGAGGTTAATGGTTTTGCGCGATAACCGCAATACGCGCGGGTGGAGCCACGGCTGGAAAACTAGTCTATTATGGGTATATTATTATATATTACTATCTATATAACATAGGGCATATTTATTGTTCTATTACTTTTGATTTTAGATTTATTTTTCAATGCCAGTCTTTACCCCTTATAAACAACCAACTATTTCATCTTAGTCAATTTAAGGATTTATTCTAAAGATTTTATATTTGGTACAAAATTATCCAACACCCAAGTTCAACGACTATTACTGCTAAACTGATAAAGTTATCTCAACTGCTATACTTTTCCTTTAAAGTTCATGAAACGCACTATTAGCTTGAATTTTTTTCAGATTTATCAAGCCAGCAGTTTAGCTTTCAGAGGGGTGAGGACGCCCTGTTGGAACAAAGATTTGCACTTTAAAGTTTAATATTTCGTAAATGGAGCATTAATTCGAAAAACAATATTAGCAACCCCTATATTGTTTTAAAAGACCTATTCAACCATACCACACACGAAGAGATAGACGACGAAAAAAAATTCATCCCCACATCACATGTATATAGGAAGTACCCTAATAAAAATATTTTTAAAATTTTATTTTACCACTTTGTCGGCGTAATTGATTTAAATATCCATACGAAATTACAGCTTCCTAGTACTAACAGTCACTTAGCAAAACCTCGGGCAGACGGACAGACATACGGACATGACGAAACTATTCCTTTCCCGGGTTCCTTGTCAGGACTACGGAACCCTAAAAAGATGAATGGCACGCCTTCGTGAGTTGAAAAGTCTGCACCATATTTTATTTATTGGTTCATTATCTAATGTTCAAAGCATTTTGTGCTTTTACAGGCGAAACGAGAATGATTCTATACCGCAAGCCAAGCAAATAACTGTTTTGAAGCAAGTTTTGGTCTTCACGTGTTTTATCTAACACTGTCAAACTTGACTGAATGACTAAATGTTAAGCTTACATAATAAATTTTGCTCAATATTTTTACATTTGCTTCCTGATTTCACTGTTTGATATCATATAACTTTTTTCAACCGGTATACTTCTATTGATGAAATACTATGAATGTATGGACAGGGGGCCTTTTCCATCCCCGTAGTCCCAAACTTTACCACGTACGTCGTGGCATAGGTTCCTGGAAGGTCACAGGAAGACACCTGCCGATTTATATCCGCGTGCAAACAAAAGGGCGGGAATCCACTCACCCCTTAACGGCTCGCTAGTCGGTCCGTCGAAGGGGGTTTATTTGGAAACACTTATCTTAATGTGGTTGCAGTCTACTATCGAAAGGAATTATATTCTAATAACCCCCCCTGACTCCCGAAATTGAAGCACGTAGTCGGCTGAAGTAGGGATCCGCCTTGCCGTTGTCTGCTCACTATAAATTTCATACTGTTATTTGTAATGACGCCCGGCGTCAGAAATAACAGGATGACCGCACTTAATAAAATACTTTCACACACAGTACAGGATCGCCTGTCTTATAAACTTAAAAAAACTACACACATTGCGTGGGATTCATACGAGAAGGTGAGCCGAACGCCTCGGTCGAACTCTGCTGCAGGACTGACTTCAAATTGACAATGGGCGACCGGCGGCCGCGCCGCGCCGCACACATTAACAATAGATCATGATACATGAATAACAAGATTCGCGTCCGCGTGAATATGAACACTATACGACCCGAGATAGGATTCAAAACCGATTGCATAGTTTACCAAACAATGAACTATATACAAAAGTACAACAACTACAATAAAAGCACTTAGACATTCACAACACAAGTCATTACATTCTCGCAGACATTCCAAATAATCCAGTCCTCTTCCTGTCGGCAGTTGAATTGAAAAAATCACTATAAATTTACTGTGAAAATCGCTGCAGCAGTTGAATTGAAAAAATCACTATAAATTTACTGTGAAAATCTATTTTTTTATGGTAATTATTTCGTTCGTATCCCTAGACTAGACATATTAATCTGGCAGGTTATAAGTTCTGTTAATGTGTATTTCTTAGATTTGATACAGCTTGAAAATAGCCAAATACGCTATCTGCAAACATGGCCTCAAAGGTGATGTTTGGATAGGTTCAATTAAATTAAACAATGGGGTGGGTTTTAAAATATTCTCGTCACGAAAGGGCTTTTGTACTTTAAAATGACCTCTCGACACGATTTCACGAGATAAAATAAGGTAAAATAGGAATGTTTTGATGTACCGACATATTAACTACCAAACTTATATAAATAATTTTATTACTTTTATGTGGCACACCATGGACAAGAGTAAATCAATAAAGTTTGGCCTAGGGATTGTTGTATTTTTTACTTCCCAGGGGTAATTAACATGATGAAACAAAAAATGTTTACTCCGCTTGCCCGAAAAATTGGACATTGCGTGTTATACAAACCTAATCCTTAAGGCTTAGCCGGGAAATAATTTTGTATTGGATTTCATTAAGTGACATTTTCAATAGCTGCGCCAGAGTTTTACAATCAATGGAGATGGTAAAAGAAATGAGGAGGGGTTCTCGCAGGAACTCGGGCGGTGCAGTCCGCGGTAGGCAACTCCTTGAATTTGTCTACTTGAACTTTAAGGCAGACGAGAACGTTTATTTGAAATGAATTTTACGAGAATTGTTAAATATAGTAAAAATCATGATAGTAAACACGAGTTATGTTTACGAATTTACCACTAATTATAACAATAATTTAGATTTCAGAAACTACTAAACAGAAAAATATAATTTCAAAACGAGTATATTTAGAAACGCTATAATTTTGTAACTTTGCTTATAAAACACAAATACCATGTCAAGTCGCAAAAGCAGTTTCAGCATACCACAGAGACCTCTTCATTATTAAGGTAACTAATGTACATCAAATTTTTTTTCCCTCTAGTGATATACCTACTTAGTACGTACGTAACAACACGGACTAATGAGTAATTTTAGCTTGGCCTAAACTGCTAAATAAAGTAAAGTTAAGAATGTGTCTATTAACACCTATCTTATTGTCTCTATTAAGGGGAAGACACTATGACTGTGTTCTTGTGTTCTTTATATGTAGCACTCACTTCACTACTTATCACTGTCACTAAACTACACTAACTCAAAAGGTTTTGTCCTTTTTAGCCTTCTCACTATGTCTGTGTTGTCAAGGAACTGGATTGCCTCAACATTCACGTGGTGGTGAAGTCTATGTTCGTGAGCTTCTGCGTGTTTTTTATTATATCCACAACGACATCCACTTTCAGGTATCGATGGAGGTCAACAGTTCTAATGTACCATGGTGCATTGTCTATACCTTTGAGTACTTTATTTTGGAATCGTTGGATCATCTGGATGTTGCTTTATTTGGTACAGCCCCATAGCTGAGCTCCATAAGTCCATACTGCCTTTAAGGACTTGCTTGTATAAGACAATTTTATTTTGTACAGACAACGAGGAATGTAGCCAGTACATCTTCTTGTAACGAAGTTCTAACTTTTCGCGTTTCTTCTTTACACGAGCTTTCCAGCGAAGCTTTGCATCAAGTGTTATACCAAGGTATTTGGCAGTATTTTCGTATGGTATTCTCTTCGTATGGTATTATTACTCGCATGGCCATTTATGTATACCGGGGTGTAATTGGCATTTATTCTCCATTTTTTCGTCCATTCGGAAATCTTATCGATAGGTGATTGTACTTTTACTACTGCTTCCTTTTCTTATATACATCACTTATCAGAAAAAATATATTATAATAAGTACTAAATTATCGAAATTGAAGAAAAAAATCCATAAACGCTAATCCATCCAAATATAGCTTCAAATTATGTAACCACGTAAATAATTCCTATCTTAAATGTACTACTAATATTACGACAGTGCGAAAGTAAGTGTTTATCTTTGTAGTTTTGATCAGCATGGCATTAGAAAATTAGTAATTTTATATTATACATAGATTTTGTAGTTCCTGGATTTTGACATACTTTCATACTCAAAAGAAGAAGAAGAATACTTTTATCCCGTTTTACTGAATAGTTGCTTCGGGAGCGCCATATAACCGATTTCTGTACGGGCAAAAAACGCGGACGAAATCTAGTAGGTAAGAAATAAAGAAAGTCTTAACTCAAATACACTCTAGTCAGAGTAGCAAAAATCTCCCTACAGAGAAAAATCAACGTAAGGATTATTTGAAGTATATAAAACAATACATAAATTATACAGCTCGAACCAAGTCAATATACGTGCATATTTTTACCTAAAATAAACGTTTTGGTAAATGAATTAAGTCGACCTCATACGCCATCAAAAATCATAATATTATTCATAAGTATGCGAAAGAACCACTTCAAAGCTAGAAATTGTTTTTACGTAACTTTTATTTCTCTTCAAAAAGGTTATCAACCAGCCCCCTAACGTATGACTCCTTAAAAATTCCCCCACACAAAGCCAAGGAAAGAGGCTTTCCTAAATAAATAAGTCACAATATGTTTACGATACAACGTTTTAGAAACACTTCACATATTTTTTATCTGCCTTTATCGAGTGAATGAAAAAGAGCGGTCCGCTTTACTTTTCTTTTACAAAAAAGGAATGTTTACGACTTTTTGGTGCGGCCCGCATTGAATATTCATGTCGATCTGGCGAATATTTTTAAGGTCATGTTTTACTATTCGTTTTGGAATAATTAGGTTTCTTTGATGGGGAATGTTAAAGAGGTAAACCTCAAATAAGGTCGATTGTAAAAGGTTTTTGGGAAAATGAAAATATCTCGTTCATAACAATTTTGTTATAACTTTTAATGGATCAAATCACATGTTTGTTACGATTTTGATTTCATAATGAAAATCAAAACAGTATTTTCGTATTAATTCTGATGTGTAGTGATATGAGAGTAATAGAATATTCAATCGCATGGCACTACATTTAAATGTCTGTAATAACACTGAACATTTTATCTTTTGTTCTAAAACAAAGGTATTCAACCATCTAGGTTGAAATAATGCTATTAGCTCGTATTGCCAAACGCCTTCTACGACTGCTTCATACGGTAGCTTCTAATACTTAACGATTATCTCTTGATGCGAACCGTCTATTGAAGCAACTTCAACTTCAACTACAAAGGCTAATACTGGGATAGGCGCAGTACGCCAACGTTGCGAAAACAATCTAATTAATTATCTATCCTGCTATCCTAAGACAACAACCGGAACCAACGGCTTAACGTGCCCTCCGAAGCACGGAAGCGCTCAGTAGTAATGCCACTAGCGGTCACCCATCCAAGTCATGACCGTGGCGGAGTTGCTTAACTTAGCTGATCGGTTAAGAATGGTTAAGCAAACTTCGCTACGAACGCTTCAAAAACAAAACTGAAATTTTAAAAATAGTTACGACATTTCCAACCTCCATATTCTATCCTCTTGTCATAACCCAGTCTTACCTGCCAAAACTGTTTGCGCACCCCTTGACTTCAATAAGCTAATCCAATTAGAAGGAAGTCATTATCGTGCCTGTTCCTGCAATAGTGATCCGATGAAAGAACCCTCGGGATGAACTGTAGTACCACTTGTTGGCGATTAGTGAAGCGCACTTCAGAGACGTGAGCCTGTCATCGAGGTAGAACGGTCAGGTATTAAAAGTATTACATTTTATTATTCGAAACCTACTACATCACTCGGGAAGTAAACTACTCATACATAAGAGTGTATTCTGCGTGGCACATATAATATAATGCTATTACACAACTAATCAGACGCATTGATATTATTGTATTATTTAAAAACAGTCTACTTAAATTGCTGCTAGACAAAACATACTATTCTATTAAGGATTTTTTAGAGGATAAGATCTTGCTTGACATTTAATTTTATTATTATAATTACGAATTAGTTTCTATTTTATATTTTATTATTGGCGTTATTTTTTTTTAAGTGCATGTGTAAAAATAATTCTGACATTTTAAATGAGAAGCTTTGATAATGCTGGTAAGTTACGACAGTTAATTGTAATTTACATCCCACTATATTACTATTTTTTTAATTTTATTTGATGTACTAAGCTTTTGTATGCTAATCAAGCGGATCTGGCGAACTATTTTAATATATTTGACACCATATTTGATGTACTACCTAGAACTACAAGAAAATAAATAATTTATCATTACGAAATATTACGAATAACTATACACTGCCTTGTGGAGTAGCAAATACGTAGCTTTGGCATCTAGATGTAAACAGTAGAACAAATGCCTTTCCCGTTAGGAAGGGTTTGCCCTAGACCCCACGCTTGGCAAGCGTCTTCGGGATCGCAATGTAAAATGGCAGTTTTTAAAAAGGCGCTGCTGCCCACCTTCTGGTATATTTTCTATCGTCGCCTCTTACGATTCACACAACATAGATACACACACAGATATAGGGGGGTTGAAATTCAAACCCGGCACCCTTTGGTTCCAGTCCATCATCCACGGCTGATTTCCTATATTATTACATAAGATAAAAACTAGATTATGCAGAAAACAGTTTTGAAACCTTTGGTACCACTTTCTTGATTTAAATGTAAAAAACCATAGATATATAAAATACTATTCTTTTCTGTGGTAAAAACTAAAATTATCAACTACAAAAAAAATATTAATTAATAAACTCTTTTTTTTTCAAGCTTTTGCCGTGCGTTTATCGTAGATGCAATTGATATCTTAGAACATTTTTAATAATTGACATACAATACATTTTTTTTATAAAATTTATTTCCCGGGTCTGGTTCAATGTTTTCTGTAATGTTTTTCTGATTAATAAATTTCCACTAGTTGCTAAGATTCTGAATCTGTGCTCGTTAGATGGCAACAGGCTTGCCCCCGAAATATTACCTCTATACTTGGGACCAAAACATATTTGGAGAATAAAGGCGTGTTCCATTTATTTATCACCCATATTACGAGTATCATACTCAACATTAAAAATACTTGTCCTTATAAAGAAACTGCTCTCTATTGAGAAAAATCCAAAAGTTGCACGGATCCTTTTCCTAAAGGTACATTATTAATAGAGCCAGTGTTTCGTTTTCTATAAATCTGTATTGAAAACTTTGTTGCTTCTTATAAAAGTACAAAACTAAACTTTAAAAAAATCGTGTTATTTATTATAAACCGTTCTACATTGAGACAAATCCACGAGCTGCACGCATCCTTTGTCTATGCGTGGGGGCGATGTAAGGCTTGACTCTTGGTCTGGCCTGAAGGGAAGTTATTACATTGCTTTTTAATGTCGATTGTTGACCGTTTAGTAGATACCTTAGATTAAAGACTGTTATGATTTGAAGTACGTAGACGAGACTAAAACGTGTTGGTTTCGTGAGGCATTATTAATGTTTTGTTTTTAGATGAATAACGTACGAATAAATATGTAAGGAAATGTAAGTCAAGCTCAAAAATAGCAGAACGCAAACAATACCGCGGCGGGCGGGGTTAAAAAAGCATACCGTGCGGCGCAAGTAATAGACCGGTAGCGCTAGGTTTTTAGGTTTCAAAAATATTAAAGTTGTTTATGTTTTGGATATGTATAGTTTCCTGACCATTTGCCAAACCTTATACAGTAGTTTGTGTCATCTTAGGTGCTTGCTTAGGTAGAAATTTAGGTATTTGTGTTTGCGAACATTATCCGACGAAAATAAAATTCAAGTTGAAAATTTGTCTTTCATGATAATAATAAAGTATTTCTCTCGTAAATTTGTAATTTTGTAATGTAATTCGCCTAGCAGGCGTCATTGCAAACTTAACAATATTAAAAAAAAAAATAATAAAGTAGTTTTAAATGTACATATTATGCATTTTGTGACATTTCTCTCCACGGGCCTACTGATATTTAACCAGTACCTACTATGGTGCCTAAACGGTTTTAAAAAAAATAATTAAATAAATGAATATTATAATAGGTCTAATGGGTGTTACTAGTTTCAGGTCACTGGTATCCGTAGTACATAACGTTTTGTGTCAAATGCATCCATGGCATTAGAAAATATAGGTATATATATTTTTTCTAGAACACCCTGTAAAAGCCACAAAAGAAAATACAAGTTATTAGATTTTACGTCTTAAATATTATCATAGATTAAAGAAACACTATTCTGGATTTGTGTCGTTTATATCCATTATTAGTACCTACCGTAATCGTACCTACAGAACGAACGTATGTGCTTATTTTTGCAGCGTGTTTATTTTTGGTGTTTAATTGCCATGCATGGAAATGACACAAACTTACAGTGTCTATTTTCCATGCATGCACAGTATTAAATTGTGTATTATAATATTTTTTTGAAGCGTTGGTAGTATAAAAAACCAAAAATTTTAAAAATCTAAAAATTCCATGGTCTAAAACGGCACAAAATTATTTATTGGCCATATTTAGGTGATCCGATGAAGTTAATATTTACCATTTCAATTGATTTTTTTTTGACATTGTTCTAACATACTGTCCGTTTGCACTGGATGAAAATGACACAAACTGGGTTTGCACACTACGCAGGCTATCTTAGATACGATGCCATTATATTTTTTAACATTAAAATAATTTTGGAAGTTTTGATTTGAATCAAACAAATTGGCCACAAATCATTGAATTACTGAAAATGCAAGTGACAGATGTGGCACAAAACGCAATAATAAGCTTTATAGGTACAACTGTATCCACATGCAAGAAATTAGCAACTTTAGATTTTTTTTAACTAATGACCCCAAAATAGCCTAGCGCTATCGGACTATAAATTACTCTGACGCGACTAATAGCTTGCGATCATTTCTAAGCGCCAAATCTATTAACCAATCCGATATCGGAAAATTTAGCGTCAATTTTGAACTTGATGAGTCCGATATTAAAGCGGTACAGTTACCGCTTTAATACAGAGATATGAGAGTTACACTTCTTTACATATTTATTCGTAGCGAAGAACTAAATGCGGCATTACATTTGAACTGTGTTTCCTTCTAAAATATAATTTATTTAATTTTATTTTTATAATAATTAAACCTCCGTCATAAATAAACTGGTTACGACGCGTAAGAAATGCACTGCAAGAAGAAAAACATTTTTTTTTTGCAATAACGCGGATTAAATTACTAAATTACAAATTTACGCGAGGAAAAATTAAAGTTAAATGCGGGATTCGAACTCGCGTCATCCACCTCTTTAGCCGGGGTATGCTCTGACCGACTGAGGTTACATGATAATGATTCATAACTCTACTTTTTCCTATCGTTTTTTAATCATCGTATTGGGATTGGGACATCTATACTTCAACTTACGTTGTACTAGAAATGAGAATAATTTTGCATTAGCTTTAAACTTGTTAATGATGATTGATGCTCTAAATGTTCAAATCCCGCACATGATTTTAATTGTTCCTCTCGTAAATTTGCAATTTTATTACAATATCCATGATTAGCTAATACCAACTGTTTTCCACCTATAAAACACCTTAACAGAAAAGATTAAGTAGATCTTCTCGCACTTATAGACGAACCAATCATTGTATTTCGAATAGCGAAATTATGGATGTCGACGATGATAATTCCTAGATTTACAGATGTAGGTATACTCATATCATGTTGTTAAATAATATATTCAAATGTTAAAACTAACCAAAAACTTCTACATTAAAATTACACATTCGGAATTCATTGCAGCACTGCAAGGTGCAAAGTTGCTCAATATAACTTGGTTTCTGGTTTTGTTTGTTTAGATCGGTTCCTTTGTTCCGAACAAGAATTTCAAATGTAAATTTTCAAGTTTCCTTGCCTAAGTTACACACGTGCTTGGAGAACTATTAAAAGTTGGGAGTCAACCAGTACTTATTGCTATTGTTTTGTGTTTATCAACGTATTAACTGTGTTTTTGTTGTAACGTTAATGTTTGTCTTTAATTTTTGTAGAACACGCTCTAAAACATCATGTGCTTGTTATTGGAACGTACTTTGTGAATCTTTTGTTATCTGTGGCCAGATTGTAATGATTTGACGCTTTGTGGCATTGTCATTGTCATTATTACTCTATGCCCTCAGATAATATATTCTAACTCTTTAGAAATTATGGTTTGAATGTAGCAATTGTAGACGAATTGAAGTATGCCGAGTTAAAAAAAATAATGGCGCTTCCTTTAAAATTTACCCTGATGCTAATGTAGCGCCAATGCATTTGAAAGGACACTTTTTCATGTACACAGATGATAATCCTTACTACAATGTGACTTGCCCACATTTTTCATTTGTCGCCAAGCACCTAATGGTCATTCCCGTTCATCAATAGTTGCTTAACGACAGATTTCCCATTCTCTCAATTTTCATTTGTGCTTCACTACACACATAATTATTATACGGTGGGGTGATATGCGTGTACCAAAAGTTAAGACATTGATATTCTTAGTTAGTTTTAAAGAATTTTATTTGTCATGTGAGCTAAGGTTCACTTAAAATGACATACAAAATATTGAATTTTAGATAATAGTCCTCCGGCTGGAAGCTATACAATGTTAGGGTAAAATTAAATCTGTTAGGTATTTTTTCAGTTTATTCCCATAACTAGTGCTCCTACTACAGGTTTTTATTTCATTTGGCTAACTTCAACCATATAAAACTGATATTCTTGCCTGCGCGTACAGGTATGTAAAAGGGAGAAAGGTATAGGAACAAAAAAATATATTTGTATCCACTGCATTAATTATTCTTATGGTTTAAACGGTTCCTAAAACCCTGTAAATATCCATATTTGCAAACAATAAGCAGTTTTGATCGAGCGTCAAAGGCAAGGTTTCAGCGATCATAAGCCGCAGCCGCAAGACGTCGGATTGCTTGCAACGAGGAAACGACTAGGAAATTGCCCCATTACGCTTGCAAATCGTGAGCTGCATTCCAATTACTTCTTTGCTTGTAATTTTGCATTTGGTTCAGGAGCTAACCTTCTTGAAATGCGTAATGACTTTGTTAAATGTTGAATCAGTGATAGCAGAGCGGCAATAGCTTTGGACTGCCATGTCGCCATGGTCCGATCCCCACCCGGCTTGAGCTTAACCGCATGTTGGAATGGCATTTCACGAATGCCTGTACAGCTACCACCCTCAAGTAGAAAATCTGTCACCAAGCACCCAACGGTGTGTTCAGTCATTGTGAGTCTGCAAGTAAATATGGAAGTGCAGGCACATGAGTGTTAGAAACTGAATTTATCAGGGTGATGGGCGCAGTACAGTTGGTTAGCTGTTTAATGCCGATAAAACGCATTTGTTATAGGCTAGGTTTACCGCTTAACATTAAGTGAGTGTCGTGAGTGTTCCGTCACAATCATACTTTAAAAAAACATTTGTACCAGACGGTAAAGCCTTCGAGTGTAAAAGCCTGTTAGGTACGTATTATCATCTATGTGAGAAGTCATTTATTTCCATATCATGAATTTTGTGACGTTTTCATGAGTGAAATACAATACTTCTCTCAAGAAAAGAGAGAATATTGGTGATATTTATCTTTTTCCTTATAATATAAGCAAACATTATAAATGAAATAATACTATTGTGCCATTTGTTCTTGACGACCATGTTAACTCATAAATGTTCACGTCTATAATTTTTTTGAGTAGGTGGTAAAAAATATCTTATAACTCAGGCTAAGTATATAAGTTCAAGTCTGGGTGCGTTTAAGTATAAGCACCAACTGAATCTTTTATTTGTATTATATTATGGAGTCATGAGATAATTAATCACACCTAGATATTACTGTCCTTCGAAAACTTAGCGGATTACTTACAATGTAAAGAGAGACTAAAATAGTCTCTCTTATCATTGTAAAATGATTAATTTACGATGATTTCTAGCTCCTATACCATCGCTAGAAAGGCAAGCACCGTGGAATGGCTTAAAAGCATCCACGCATAGTGTCGCGAGAGATAAAATGCGGCGGCGGTGGAGTGAGCGATTTTATTCCGGGCATTACTGTGAATAATGATGGAGAATAGGGTTGCCAGGAATATAAATAGGACGAAATTTTTAATAAAGTTATGGTGTACATGAGTGTGACTTGAATATATGCCTTAACTTTTTGTACTTTTCTAGTCAATTAGATATAAATGAGGCGAGGGAATTTCACTAAGTATGCATGAGTGATGTATATACAGATTAGAGGAAATAATATGCTAAAGACTGTAGATAAAAAATGGAAATATTATAAAAAAATATAAACCAACAAAATTGCACAAAATTTATTTCACACATAAGTTTCATGCATGTTTCAATGATTATTAAATTATTTCCAGTTATTAAAACTACAGAGATCTGTGTATAGAATCATTCTAGGCATAATTTGACAATAAATGTGTATTTAATCTACAACTAGGCTAGGCCTTGCTTGCATAATTGTTATTTCGTCCTTCATACAATACCAAGTACTAGCACTTATACGTGTGATTAAAAACCGATTTTAATAAGGTTCTCGGTTCTGGGGTAGGTTCCATTGAGTTACTTTTTGTTATGACACAAACAAACGAAATCCAGTATTACAGATTTCTAGGAAAAAAATATCCTACAAATATAATTTAAAATTTTATCTGGGTACATGCCTACATGGGGCATACCTCTTTCATCAATCCATGCTAAACGGGGATGAATAGAGTCATTTTCAGCGCGTAAAATTATATAAAAATACTAGCTCTCCGGGCGCGGCTCCGCCCGCGCGTATGTCGGTTATCGCGCGAAAACATTAACCTCTTTTTGCGCAGTCGGATAAAAACTATCCTATGTTTTTTCCCGGGTCTCAAACTATCTCTATACCAAATTTCATTCAAATCGGTCCAGTAGTTTTGGCGTGAAAGCGTAACAGACAGACAGACAGACAGAGTTACTTTCGCATTTATAATATTAGTACTGATGGATACCTACATCGGATTTTCTATCAAACGTTCTTGACTTAATGTATCTTATTAATTAATTATTCTGAATTAGTTGATAAGAAATTAAATTTCAATTTGTTTCACATTCTTTGATACATCTCCTGTAATTCCATATCAGAACAAATCATACAAATTAAACATTACAGCTTCAAAAATAATCCTGAGTTATCATGTATATTATTGCTTATAAATACCAAATGCCGTGTGTGTCGTAAGAGGCGACTAAGGGAAAAATACTGTAAGGTGGGCAGCAGCACCTTCTATGGAACTGATAACTTACACTGCGATCCCCAAGACGCCTGCCAAGCGTGGGGATTATGGCCAACAACTCCTTAATAGGGGAGGCTGTGTTCAGCAGTGGACGATCCGGCTGTTACAGTACAGTACCAATACCAAATACTTAAAAAATATTTTAAGAAAACATTAAATTTATATTTAAAAAAACTTAAGTTATCCATGAATATATTATATAGAAATAATTCTGCCTGATTTTCACGTTAAGCCGACGTGACGTCATTAATGCCACGTAGCAAATCCAGAAGTAATTTCAATTCGATCGAAGAGAAGTTTTAATTATGGATTTTTGCAACGTAACGCTTGGATCTATTAATTATATTATGCTTATTATTAAATAGCACATTAGCAGATGCGATGTCCCCTAATCGATGCAATAGAGTGATCATTTATTCGCGAGCAACCACAACTTCCCTCGAACATTGTTGCCGAAGTACATCGAAAAGTTTTCTTGTTAAAACTTCTATATTGCGGAATGAGAATAATAATTCCTGAAATCACTTCCTTATTTAAAGGAATATAAGTGTACCTTATATTGGAGTTTGTTGACTTTGTTAAAGGTATTTAAATTTTCTATCAGGATTTCTGTTCTAGACATTGTTGTATATTTTATCTGTTGACTTAACCTTTACATCTCAGCTTTTAGTTTTTTTTTTATTGCTGATAGGTAAGCCTTTGACCACAATCTCACGTGATGGTAAATGATGATGTGGTCGGAGGTGTTAGCAGGCTTAACCTAGAATGACTGGCTCTCAAGGACAGCTGCCGGAACGTAGAAGCCTTGAGGGTGGTCGCTAGCCAGGCGGGCATTCGCAAAAATGCCCTTCCACCATGCAAAAAGTTGTAATCGGTAATTTATGTTAAAATATTAGAACATGATTTAGATAGAAGATAGATAGATAAAAAACTCTTTATTTTTACACCACTATTAAAATATTAAAGTTTACATATTAAATAATAATAACATAGTGTTACAATGGGCTGCCTTATCATTAAAAGTGATCTCTACCAGGTGACCTTAGGATGGAGTTAAACGAACAAAACAGTTGGCGCGGGTGTAGTACAAAAATCGACCAAGTGCGAGTTGGACTTGCGCACGAAGGGTTCCATATTGCTGTACAACATTAGACTTCATATTTTAACCTTTTTTTGTTTTAGCGTGCGCGAGTCCGACTCGCAATTGGCCAACTTTTTGTATTTGTTTTTATAGCGGCAACAGAAATACATCATCTGTGAAAACTTCAACTGTCTAGTTATCACCGTTCTTGAGATATAGCCTGGTGCCAGACGGACGGACGGACAGCGAAGTCTTAGTAATAGGGCCCGTTATTACCCTTTGGGTACGGAACCCTAAAAATTAATAATGAAAAAAGTGCACTCATAAAATATTTTAAAATAAAATGTATTTTATTGAAATTTCTAAATTAATGAATAAAACTTGCAAGGTTTTTATAATAATTAAATAAATACAATAATTATAAGTACATATCTGTATATATACATACTTACAAACCTACATAAATAGATAATGATATATACATACATAAATTATATAAAAATATGTAAGTACAAATTATAATATTATCTTAAATATAGCCTAGACATTGACAAAAATGTAGTGCAAAAATAATTGGACAAATAAAACCTTTTATTTTTTTGAGAGTCGGTGCTTCACTTTTTGATACAGGAAGAGAATTCCACAAGCACAGACTTTTTATACTATACCTATTTATTTATTTTAACAAATGTTAATACCATGATATGGAAAGAAACTTTATTTGTCACCACTTCATGCCTAAACGCGGAGTCTAGTTTGTATCTTCTAACACTGAGAAAAACAGAATGATTCGTAAGATCCGATTTTGCACGTTGTGTGCAAGTGTTATGGAAAAAATCTTTACAAACTTAATTTTTATTGTGGCTAGTGCTAGGTATACAAAGTTTGCATATATATTTTTGTAGGAATTCAAGCAATTAAGTTCTGTAGATCTTCAAAGCGTTCAATATCTTGTAAAACATTATTTTCTAAACGTTAACAAACTATCAAATCAAAATTTCGTTTACTCAAACTTCGCTATGATTTATCGTAATTTAAGAATTTTACAGCACACCACTGTGGAAAACGAAAACTTATAATAAATTCAAGAAATTAGACTAAGTTTTGAAACTTAATCGTCGCCTCGGTATCTGAGCATTTTGAAAGACATCTAAAATTGGCGAATAATCCCTTTCTTCGCGGTAATTTATTTTCAAACGGACCGCTTTTTTCAACCTCTCCACGGCCTTGATTTTAATTGAGGAGCCTTTTTTTAAGTAGCCGAGAATATAGTAATCACGACAGCGTAAAATATAAACCGGGCTTTAAAATAAGGTTTTTAAGATGATTTACTTCGTATTTCCAAATTTGTGGGCAGTTTTTCTAAGTACCTTGTCTAAAGTGCCTTTAAAGGCTTTACAATATTTTATTTATTTCAGAAGTAAACATAAATATAGGATTATAAAAGAATGATTACTCTAAATATATATCAGTAAGTTGCTTGAATTTGATACGTTTTTTGACAGAATAGACATAGAAATGTCTGCGGCTGGCGTGCTGGCTCTCTATGCATTGATAAGACATCGCATTGCCAGATTAGGGCCTGCAAATCGGGTAATGCGATCATACAGGTTCTGGAAAGTCATAGTCACGAGTTTTTTAAATTTTGTTCGATTATTTTTTCTTACATTACATAAATCGATTGAACAATCGATTTATATAATGTAAAAAATTTGTCATTGTTGATTATTATTAACATTAAAACTTTCGCGACTTGAACACATAGTTATAATTATTTCACGGTACTTGTTGAGTGTGACAGTAGTGTGTCGCAACGTTAAATATATAAATCAAATGCGGGTAGCTGGAAAAAATACCTGATTTTCAAAACATCTTCTTCAGTTCACTCGTGACCACGACCAATGCAACTTGGTCGAAACGTCGAAGTAAATAATATACATGTTTTTATCGCGACTAAGTCTCGTTAAATACTTATATCTAAATTGATTGACAATTAATGTAATACCTAAGTCATTTTAGTTGTAACCTCTTATGGTCCTAGTTGATTGAAATAAAAAGATTATTATTATTATAGAATCAACATCGACTATATAAAACGTGATACATTTTTATCACCACTATCTTACGAATCAAGTAACAATCATCAGAGTTATTGTAACTAGTTAATATTTAAAGCCAGGGTTCACCCCAAACAAAAGCAATGCTACGGTAAAGGAAACCGATTTTCTCAATAATCAAACCAACCGATTAATATAATAATAATAAAAAATACTGAACCGACTTCTCACCTTGAAAAGTATGTAATATATTGTCGAAATCAGTATAATGTTGATTCAAAACATTCTGACCTCCCGTTTTCATAGTCAAACTTCCAATAGTTATATCATACTAACATATACATATACTTATATATACAAGTCGGTTCTGATTTTTTCAATAATTTTTCACTCACTAGTAATGCAGAAAATATTGATTTTTCGCTTCCATAATATTGTTCACCATTGACAAGACGCGAATCGGTAAATATACAATTAGGTTAATTAACTAATCCTATCAGAGTGCTTTTTACAAAATGCTGGCACTTATTTGGCTCAACGAATAAGCATTGCAAAACTACGGAGCAATGCTGCTAGCATGTTGAGCAAGCTGCAATTGATAGTGGGAGCATTCAGACTACCTGTAGCCTTACAATGGCGTATGACTTGCTTAAGAGGCCTGTGAAGAGAAGCACCCAATGAAAAATAGGTATTTTAACAAAATGATACTGTCTCGCTGCTAAACGCCGGCCTCGCGCTCCGCACCCCGCACCGTCGTCAAATCCTATAACCATATAATATGCATAGGTACTACAGTACAGAGAGTCGTCTAGTCGAGTCATTATTAAATTCTCTTTGGATACGATCACAACTTTACATTATATATCTACAACATCGGCTCAAACGATGTTGGTCATAATGTAAGCTTTAGAAACTAAGATTTCACGTATACTTAGAAGGAGAGGTGAAAATATGAAATTTATCAATAGGTAAAAACTGATCTGTGAACATGTTTTTATATTTGTATATTGGGTTATGTACGTCTATAATATATTTCAGAAAACATTAATATTCGTAGAATCAAAATATATACACCATCGACTTTTTCCCATCACTCACCATCCAACATATCGAAAATGCATATTGACATCACTAATGCAAGTACCTCTACCTAACTTCTATGATTTATTCTGTGCAACTACTCTGCCCTCCCCAAACAGAATTGTGCGATAAGGACAATTGCAGCTTCTTCAAGTTTTGACTTAGGATTTCCGGATAATTTGAGTTCTGGGAGAAAACTTTTCTACTATAGTAAACATTAATAAAATATTAAAAATTTGGTCTTATTTTATAACTGACAGAACAAACTAGGTTTATAAGTTTTCTTTTTTCTTTATTTATCATTATTTTTCATATAAACTATTCACAAACTATAGATACAAGTTTTGAGAAAAAATCGGTATATAAATACCAATTAATTCAAATTCCTTTAATATAATGTTAAAAAGCAAAATCTATAAACCTCAATATTGATAATATCTATAACATTTCCAAAAATCATCAAAATCGGTGATTGTTTAGGGGGGTAGAAACATTTTTTCTTTTTGTATGAAAATTCGTCTTCTTAACGAAAGAACTTCCTCCTAGTCTTAAATGCTTTCAGTGTAATAGGTGTTGTTATGATTATAGTTTGTAGTGTTTTGTAAATAAATGCATACCGCCGGTATACTAACAAAAATACTGCAATATTAAATATTAAATTTTTAATAATTTTTTTTTAATTATTTACCTGGTGTTGATTGGTAACTTCTGCCCGAAACCGAACACTGAGACATGAAATTTATGTCTCAAGTAGATTCTCAGATAAGTTGCTATTATGATATCTTCGTAATTTATAGTTTTTTTGGTAAAAGTCAACCGCCCCGTACAGAAAAAAACAGCGCTATGAAAATAATGATGATCAAGAATTCAGTTTGAACTTTATGAACAGACATAGCTTATGTAAGTCTCTTATATAAAAATACCTGGAAAATATAATAACTTCAAAAACCAAAGTCCCCAAAAGTCCATTGAAACTCATAATAATTTAGTTCAAAAGCCTCGTTATATTCAACGAAACGAAAAGTTTTAATGCCATAGTTACGAGCATAAGTGGCAAATATCGGATCACCACTTAATGACCACTCGACCCAATGATAAGCAATTTATATGACCCATTACGGGATCAGAGAGTCGTTTAGATAATGCAAGGATTATTTGTGCTAATTTAAGCGAATAAAAGAAAACGATGTCGCACAAGAACGCCTTGAATTTAACGCTATCGGAGCAGATACGTGAATAAATCCAAATACTGTCTATCGACAAGATTTTGTATTACTCTTGTCACATATAACATTCCAGACATCGCCCCGTCTGCCTTCAGACCTCGTGAAGACAACCGGAAAATTAGAAAGTAAACACTGACTTCCTGCACTCAGAATTTGTAGCGAGATTTATCGGGAAAAAACAAGAGGGAATTTACTTCGTAAGTCACGAACAAGCTCGGTTATATGGAAGGATAATTACGCAATAAGAAAACCATAAAGAGGTCTTTATTCAATTAAAAGAGACGAAGCACCGCCCGGCATTTTGAGGATATACCCCCGAGGCTTAGGAGACAAATTTCCTTGGAAACAAATGCGATTCAAATTCAGACAAATAGTCCCTGCGCGGAAGGAGCCGTTTACCAGGAAATTTGTCCATCACTCTTGGGCAGAGCCAAATTTGTTTTTCTTTTTCCTTTTGCTAGCCGGTACGGTTTGACGCTAGAACGTTGTAACTAGGAAGGATGTTGCTTCTGATAAACTAGCTTGGATACAAGTTTGGGCGTAGACAGAGTCTGTTTATGAACGTGGATGAAGAATTTTCGAATTCAGGCCGAAAATGCTTGACCAAAATTAACACGTGCGTTTGCTATAAATTTTTGGTGAAAAAAGTGGAAATACAATGATTTTCAGACACAGTCAAATCTCTTTGAAAATCGTTGTAATTCCATTTTTAGTTTAGCAGTATTACACGGGAAGTTCATCAACAAGCTTATCAGCTGTCCATAATGTTTATTTCTGACTACCTTGTTGCTTCAGAATTTATCACTGTACACTATAATCAACTTGCTATTTTTGTCCCACACGTGGTAGCTTAGCATAATATGTCTTTTGTAACTATAAAAAAGTCAATTCAATAAAATAATAAAGATATATTTTCGCATGAGTGTCAGTACTTGGTACTTCTCGGCGGTGTCGTAGGAGGCAATTTAGGAAAATATACCGGAAGGTGGGCAGCATTGCCTCCTCAGAAATATACACCTATAACTTAGACACCTGCCAAGCGTGGGGATTATGGCATAAGGGATAGACCTATGTTCAGCAGGACGTCTTCCGGCTGATGATGATGACTTGGTACACTTTTCATTACGCAACAGGCTAACCTATCAGGCATTAAAAAAAAGGTACATCATTACAAAACGCATGCATTATAAGCGCAATATGGAATATAAGTATTCATATGTATAGACAGCATGCAAACTATTGGAACAATTTCAACGTACAGTAGCATTAGGACATAAACAATATTTATAATAATTCCTTAATCTAAATAACTTTGTATCAAATGTTCTTTAGACGCTGATCATCAAAAATATCGATACTACCTTATTGTTCGTAGCATAAATATAATATGAATCTGTGTTTTTTTTATTGGGATTCTGACCGAACAAGCGCGCGGATGATGTTAAGCCTCGCCCAATCACAGATGCATTCCGTTACGAGTGACGAACTGCTCTGCGCCCATCACTCAGAGGCAAACAGTCGTTATGCATGTCATAATGTGTCTGTAATTTTCTTAGCTCACAAGGACTGCTGACGGAACACATTGTTAGGTGCTTGGGGGAAAATTTTATACTTATGGGTGGTAGCTAGCAAGGCGAGCACATGCAAAAGCACATACGGTAATGCTCAAGCCAGCGGTGGGGATCGTACAATGGACCATACGGCACATAGCTGCCGCTCGGCTATCATAAAAATATGCATATAATCGTTTAATCCAAATCTACTGCATCTTCACTTATACTCCGGTAAAACGCAGTCATCTAAAAGCTTAAAAAGATTCCATAGATATGTTCTGTTGCTATGTAGGGGCGAGCTACGAATAAATATTTATTCGTAGGGGCTAACCTATTATCCACTGTGTCGGGATTTGGTCGCAGTTCACCTGGGTGGGCCAACGGCACTTTTTCTTTCCGGTGGATCACCTAAATGATGTGGAATATGTACAGTTACAGACTCTTTAGAGAAAATTAATTCACAAAAAAACCAAAAACTCTCTGAACCATTCATCGAATCCAGGATCGCGAAATTTTATAGCGGCTTTACGTCATTCTCTCGAACCTCGAGAAACTTAAAAAAATACAGGTGTTAAAAGGGCGTAGCTTAGTAAAACACAATGTGGGTCTAGGCACACCTTTTGTGATTCGTTTGCATGCAATGTATAGAACATTGTTTCTTGTTTCTCGACCGTGCCACTTCGCGCTTCGTTTGCTCAACATAATAAAGTCAATTTTGCTTTATGTTAGTGCACGCACTCTTGTTTCGTTAACGGCAGTAAAACTAAAACACTATTTAACATTCTGAGCGAAATGTTGCCATATATAATATTTCAGAATAATGTTTAGGAATTTATATTAAGTTAATGGATAGATTCAGGCGTTACTTTGCGGAAATCCATATTTAATAATAACAAATACTTTTAAAAGTATCCTAAAAAATATTAAATAATATTTAAATAAAACACTTAAAAAAGCATAAAATTATATATCTAGTGACAATTCCGCCTAATTTTCCTGTTATCTACGTGACGTCACAAACATCACGCAGCCTAACCGGAAGAATACCCGACTAGTTTCGCTTCTAAACGAAGCATCTTCAGGAGGTCTTGACTTACCGAGCGCACGATCGAGACTAAACGGTCAGCTTTTTTTTTTTTGTTTTAGGGAGGACATAGATGCTGGCTACCGCCTGTGCGGTCGTCCAGCTCCACCGGGTTTTGGGCGAGGGCCTGGCCCTACAATAGCCCGAAACGGTCAGCGGCTAAACACGCCTTTATATAGGCCCGATCGTGACTCACTGTTCTTTGTTGTAGCTTACAATTGGTAAAGATGTACGTTTTTAAAGTAATAATTACATAAAAAGGTTATTGAATTGTTAACAGAATATTTTAAGTTATATATGGTATGTTTAGTGTTTACAAATATGAGAAATGTTGAATAATATAGTAAACAATGTACGAAAACTAGTTTTAAACTTAAAAATTATGAAAGGGTCGCAGAGTGACGTCAACACTGGTTCGGCGGGTAGCTCGGTTCGGCAAGTAGGCAGCTTCCACGATGAAACAGTCACAGGACCTGCTTGTAGCTACTCGGGACACGTGGGGATGATGCGGTGGGTGGCGTGACTCGTAGCGTGACGTCATCACTGGTTGCTGGTTCGACGGGTGGCTTGGCTCAGCACGTTATGAAAAAATAATAAACAAGAATTACAAATAATGTTTAAATTGTTGGTTTCAATTTGATTTAATCTGTACTTAATTAAAATGTTAAGCATTAAATTAAAAACTTTAAAAACGTACATCTTTACCAATTGTAAGCTACAACAAAGAACAGTGAGTCACGATCGGGCCTATATAAAGGCGTGTTTAGCCGCTGACCGTTTCCCCCCACCCAGTCAGAGCCGGAGTCCCTCAGGGCTCCGTGCTATCACCTATTCTCTTTGCACTGTATACCAGTGACATCCCACGCTCTCAGCCCAAAGTATTCCTAGCCCAATATGCGGACGATACCGCCATTTACACCACTGGGTGGCATATCAACAGACAGTCCTATTTCGTCATTCAACGGGCCGTCACCGAGATCGGTGACTGGTTCCGAAAATGGCGCATCGCGGTCAACCCAGCTAAAAGCACAGCTATGTGCTTTACTGAGAAGACACGCTCCCCTTACCCGAAACCGCTTATGTTGTTCGACGAACCCATTCCCTGGGTTCCTAGAACAAAATACCTCGGAGTCACCCTTGATCGTCATCTCACCTTTAACGATCACATAACAACCGTCCGTAACAGAGCGGCCTTCGTAATGGGTCGCCTTGGTCCCCTACTTCGCAAAGAGAGTAAAATGTCTCTTAGTAATAAGAAGACACTTTACACTGCCTGCATCCGCCCCATCATGACTTACGCATCAGTAGTGTTTAGTCATGCTAGTGAGGCCCACCTTCATAAACTTCAAGTCATCCAAAACCGTTTTCTTCGTAATGCAACCGGCGCCCCGTGGTATATCCGGAACACCGAGTTGCATTGCGACTTAAACCTTCCCTCTTTAGCGCAGTTCAATAAGGACTGCGCCCGCCGATACTTTGATCGAGCGCTCCACCACCCGAACCCATTGGTTGTCCAGGCATCGAACTACTCGACTGCCTCTTCTATCCCATTTTTCAAACCCCCCCGTCGCCGACCACGGCAGGTATTAGACGACCCGGATGACCCCATCGCAGCCATTACATTGGCAGCTTTAGCGTTATCCGCAAGTCGTCGAGGTAAAATCCCCAGGTGTGAGGTAATTAGAGGTCACACAATCAAACACCGAGCCCGCCGGCGAGCTCGAGGCAAAAACAAGGTCACGATAAATTGCTCTCCAAATAGTCAAAGAGTATTATTCAGTAGGGCCCAATTGTGCAACACTGCAGTTGCACAGAGGCATTTTGCTCCGATCCCCCCCATGTCTCTCGACAGCGAGACAAGCCGAGGTCCGAACCACAGTGGTGCCCTTGAGCTCGCTGTCAACCCCTCCTATAGTAGCGGCACGTTTTCGGCGTCCGCAGGAGACGGAGGTAGAAAGCGCTTTTCGCCTTCTACGCCCGTCTCGGGAGAAGTGCCTTCGGCACTTCTCCCTCCCGGGCTATTGTAGGGCCAGGCCCTCGCCCAAAACCCGGTGGAGCTGGACGACCGCACAGGCGGTAGCCAGCATCTATGTCCTCCCTAAACAAACAAACAGCTGACCGTTTAGTCTCGATCGTGCGCTCGGTAAGTCAAGACCTCCTGAAGATGCTTCGTTTAGAAGCGAAACTAGTCGGGTATTCTTCCGGTTAGGCTGCGTGATGTTTGTGACGTCACGTAGATAACAGGAAAATTAAGCGGAATTGTCACTAGATATATAATTTTATGCTTTTTTAAGTGTTTTATTTAAATATTATTTAATATTTTTTAGGATACTTTTAAAAGTATTTGTTATTATTATATTAAGTTACTTGCCTGTCCGCGGGGTGTTGGGCTAGAATGTCAGCCCCACCCTTGCTACCTGTAGTTTTTTAGGTTTTTTTTTATATGATTGTAACAGAACAAGCAGGGCATCGTTCTCATCGAACCTGATGTTAAGCGGCTTAACCTCTGACTATAACAGATTTATTTTGTCATGTGAAGATTGCACTGCGCCGTCACACCGAGACATACAGTTAATAAGTCTTATGTGCCCGTAATTATTCTGGCTCTCAAGGACTACAGCTGGAGCACACTGTTAGGTGTTTGGCGACAGATTTTCTAGGGTTTTCTTCAGGGTGGTAGCTAGCCAGGTATTCGTAAAGTGTTCTTCCAGAATGCGGTGAATCTCAAGCCAGCGGTGGGTATCGAACCAGGGAATTACGGCACAGCAGTCCATCGTTATTACCGCTCGGCCATCATTACTTCAAATTGCTTGGGTGTCGTAAGAGGCTAAAGGTAAAATACCGGAAGGTGGGCAGCAGCGCCTTCTGTGAAACTGATATCTTAAACTGCGATCCCCAAAACGCCTGGCTAGCGTGGTGATTATGCGTAATCCTCCCTTAATAGAGGAGGCTGTGTTCACCAGTGGACTATGCGAGTGATACATCACAGTACATCACAGCACTTGTGCCTGACCAATCTGAGAAGACATACACTTGGGTTCCGCTAATAAAGTAAACAAAGTAAATTTTACCTTATGACCAGAAACAACAACACAAGAAGTACATTTGTAAATTAAGTAAAAAAATCCCTTTGCAGGCTTAGCAGGATTGAGCTTCACCGCATAACGGAAGGGCATTTTAAGGGTGCTCGCCTGGCTAGCTACTTCCCTCAATTAGAAAAACTGTCATCAAGCGACTAGCAGTATGTTCCAGTAGCAGTCTTTGAGAACCAGTATATTATAAGCATAAGACTTAACAAGTCTAAGGGTGATGGGCATGCGCAGTGCAGTTCATTACTTGTGAAGAAATGCATATATTATAGGCAGAGGTTACCGCTTACAATCAGGTGGGCCTCATGCACGTTCCGTCACAATCACTTATAAAAAAGTACTATATAAAAATGTCATGACATAGAGGAAACATGTCATGGATTTTTATGAGCCACTGGCATGGGATGAAATGGAGATTTAAAGGTGAATTTAGAAATCCCTAATATGAATTCAACGGAGAAATGTTAAATTATATTGCATTTAAAAATCACTACATCAGTAAAGAAATATTTTTAATGATAAATTAACCTTGCGAATGGGATTTGCACCCAAGACCGATGCGTCTCTTAGGCTGGAATTTTCTTTTATTGCTCAATCTTTTTTTTTTATTGTTTGACAACTGAAAAGTACGAAACGCCATTTGGTTTTATTGACTTGTTTCGTCCAAATTAATAAGCAAAGTGTGTTTCATAGACCTGGTATTTTTGATTTAAAAACCAAACTACGGAACTAATTTTAATAAAAATTCTATGGGATTAATTTAATATATACTTCATAAATGACGGTGTTAGGTATAGGAAACAATAATAAAAAAAATGTTGCAGAAAATTAACTTGTCCGATCGGGGATGAACCAAGATCCATTAAATTCCATAGCGGTATTTTTATACACCCACCAACGTACTAGGTGCGCGATGCGGCTTAACCCTCATATATCATGATGATAAGTGATGATGATTATGAATATAATGCTATGTGTTAACACAGAACTTCTTCTATCTTTATTCTTAGTTTGATCCAAATCAGGTCAGCCATTCCAGCGTTCACGCTACTCTTTACTCTTTCAGGAGTAACAAACATACATGCAAACACTCACTAATTTTCGTATTAATAATATTCGTCTGATTGGTTGTAGTTTAATAATCTTATTAGAGGACTTAACATTTAGAAATTATTGGAGCACAATTATTTTTGACCCGCGTCCTTCGATTTCGTGACAGATGCCTAAACCACTCGGCCACTGGAACACACTCATTCGAGCCGAAACTCTATGCTCCAATTGAATAACTTTAACCATCATAGGGAATGGTGCGCGCAAGGCGAAAATTTTGTGCTTAAATAATTTATAAATATGATTTTCGCTCAACACTCGATAGTGCTTCAAATAATATTGAGAAAAATAGATTAATTAATATATTAGTTCTCACGAGTGCTGTTTCAAATTTTTACGTGCGTTATTATTATCTTTTGTTTACATAGACTATACGAATTTTTCTGTATGAGATTGGACGTGAGCGGTTTTTACTCCGCGCCGGGAGCTTTAATCGGTCCAAGCTCTGTTTAAATCTCCAAGTGCAAAGCGCAGCACAACCATGCATGGTTTAACAGAAAGCGCACTCCTGCACACGGGGCCATTATTAAATCTTTACAAAATATTTCTTACATCATTATAAGGGTTTAAGTTGTAACGGGAGATATCGTTATTGCAAGTCTTATGAGGAAATATTTAAACGCCGTCGTTCCGAAGTAGGCCACTCGTGTTCTTTATAAGCTCAGACAGGGTCTTTGATCCTCTTAAAATGATGGAGCGTAAAACGATCCTTCTGGTAAGATGAGTTGTTGAACGTCAAAATTGGCCTTTTACAATTGAGTAATAAACAGTGATTGCCCAACGGCAACAACTATGGACTGCCATGCATGGGGTCTTTGGTTAAAATCCCACCGCTGGCTTTTAAGCTCCATAGCATTGTAGAAGGGCATTTTGTGCTCGCCTGGCTAGCTACCACTCTCAAGTCAGTTCGAATCCAGTGTATATTTGAGTTACCAAAGCCGTCAAATCCCTCAAAAGTGCCTACCTGATCAGAAATAAAATATAAAATAAATTTTAAGTGCAGCGGTGTGGAAACATTTAGGTCACCGGCTGAGCATCTAGGCAAGGATGCCAGAGCCGTAGAAACTTCCCATGGAGTCTACTCATCCACGTCATTATTTTTGCAGGTGGTACCGCCACGCTTTTTATATCACCATCACTAATTTTGAGTTTGACTAGGCCTGGTTTCTCACATTGTAGGGGAATAGCTTCTCTTGTCGTTATTATTATTTTACTAACCAAATTTTATTTTGTTTTACTTATTTTAGTTTATGAGTTACTCATAATTAATATGGATGCTAAATAATTTAAATAATCTCAGATATTACCTAAGGAAAATGTCTTGGAATACATAGAAGAATACATTGTTAGTAATTATTTGTATTTTTATAATTATATATATATATATATATATATATATATATATATATATATATATATATATATATATATATATATGGGATGTATGTGACCTTGAGTAAATAATATAGATTTTAATCCAATTTAGCTTACCAATAAAACCCTTAACAGACAATAAGCTCGTTCATAGTTACAATTAGGAGTATAAATCATTGGAAAGTTATCATAAATTCATGTGAAATACGTATTGAATCAAGAGTTTCATATCCCTTTAATCTAATAATTAAAATCTCACGAATCACAGAGACTATACGTTTATTTTCTCTATTAAAATTATTTGATGTGGCTGTCATTAACAAGTGTAACAGAAGAGTCGAATTTCCATCACTGGATGACGAAGGTGGGATTTCTGAAACTGTAAGTAATAATATATTATTAATATCGAGGGTTCTTTCTCCAACAAAGATTAGTAGATACAATTCTGACTTATAACTATATGAATTAGATATTTTTTCCAAAAGATCAATACATAAAATCTTGATATTTTGCTAAAAGACTGGTAAACTTAGGGCCTGTTTCAGAATGTTCGAATAAGTTCCGCTTTTACTATCCAAAACATATTTAATAAATAAAACACTATCTTTGCGTTTCACAGGCATCGATTTAGCCTATCCATCGGTTAAAGCCTGAAACGCGCTGCATGTCAACTGTCATTTTAATCATTCAGTTGTTTTATGTGTTGCATAGCAACCCGAAACTTAATTAGGACATTCTGAAACGGGCCCTAAGTCTCGGAGAGCTCACATACGCTCCTGTTAATTGACAGGTTATGTCTTGACTTGCAAGCAAAGTTAGCCACGTCAACCTTTCAGTCAATTTCCGGGATCGCTTATAGTAGACACAGAATAGCTTTACTTAATGTCTTAAAGGTCAATCTCTACAAATCTCAATGTAGCAACTTTTATGACCACTAACTTTTTGGTCTTATTATGCTAACAGTCTAACTAATCAAAATAACTAGTGAACTACAATACATATAGAATACAAAAAAGACTTGTTATATTACAGAATATATCTAGGTTAAAATGTACAGTGAAAGCGCCACAATTCTTCGACCTTTCAATAGTTATCTTCTAAGCAAGCATAGTCCACCGACGACCGCGTCGTCATTTACCATCAAGTGATACTGTAGTCAAATGCTTGTCTATTCGCAATAAAAAAAACACTTAACAAAGGGGGGGGGGGGCATCATATAAGACCATGGTATTCAATTTGACACTTGAGAACTTCACTTCTCTCACTCAGTCAAAAAATAAGTTTGATTATTTTAGGTCACTTTTATTTTCACATGCAAGTGACAGATTAAAATGAAAATAAACGTTAACTATTTTCACGGGCATCAATAAACCAGACACTTTTAAGGTTCACAAATAAAAATCAAAAACGCAATATTCGTGTAAATATGCCGCACGGGCACTGAAAAGATAATAATACCACGGCATGGTTCAGCATTCAACCCACTATGTGTCAATATAATTCTCTGTGAAATGAATTTTCAGGATTACGCAGAATGTACGAACTGCGTATAACAGCGACAGTATTCGAGTTCGAAACCAGACAATTTAAATTAAACACAGATTTACCTAGTTCAAAATTTCAGCTGTATTTAAATACGTAATTAGTCCTATTGATAATCCACGTTTTGTTAATGCTATTAATTTAGTTGTTTCACTTGAATAGTACCTTCCTGCCTGCTTTGGATTTTGTTATTCGATATTACATCAAAACTCTATTGACAAATTCACGTCTGTTTTTCTAATGTTTTGTACCACGGTAGTTTGTAGAACGGAAAGAATATTGTATGTTAAAAAAATAAACATGTTCTCATCAAAATATCATACATTCAACTATAATGCCCCCACTGAGGAAGTCAAGACATATCATCGTCACATCAACCAGAAAGTCTACCATTGAACAAAGGTTTTCCCACTTAGCCATACTCTTGGCAAGCATTTTGGGGACTTCAGTATCAGATAGCAATTCTGCAAAAGGTGTCGCTACCCACATCCAAGCATTTTTCCTTTCATAGCTTCTTAGAAGTCCCAAAGGAAGATAAGGGGGGGTGCATATTATATCCAATGGTACTGAGTCCAATCTAATGGTAGTATAATACGGTTTGTGCTGTCTTTTTGTGACTTTTTCGTACCGCATCGACTGATAGACGTTATGAAAGTTGTTTCATAGATTCTTATAATACATGCAATACATAACTTCACGCCAGTTTCCATTACTCTCAGTACATTATCATATACCTACGCCCATCTGCTAAGGTTACTTATCTGTTTGGCCCTTTTTCCAGCAAGTTATCTATCTGGTCCAAATAGGTACGTTCTCCGAGTTCATCTATTGCTAACTGTTCCATCCAAACTCACCTTCCATACATACTTTGGTGGCTCCCTTCGTTCATCGTTTGTAGATATCAAAACCATCTCAGCATCCCCTTCTCGACTAAGGTAATCATATCTTCATATACTCCACATTGTATTCTTATCACTGTCTTTGAAGGTCACATCATACAATCTTTTTAAAGCTGAACTGTTTATGTCTATATTAACTACAAAGTTCCCGAGAGAACAAGATATGAATGTCAGATACAAAACTGATAATCGAGCATGATCCAAGAAAAATATTATTGTACCATGTCATCAAGTATCTTCTCTGATAAGATCCAAATAACGGTTAAGTTTTTATGAAGATCCATCGAGTTTCTATAAACATAATAAATGTTGAACGATCGAAAATGTATCGTATTTGTATGTGCCTCCGCTAAGCCAATAGTAGTTTACCCATCGGCATACCTCCACATCGTAGATTGAAGCGTGAATAGTCCATAAGTCAAACGTCGGGAGACTTCGTGATACCATTTTCCAATTGCCTGCGTTTTGGGATACAAATCTATCACTATATTCTTTGCTTGAGTAGTAAAGCACCTACTGTTCCGCATTACGACTAAACTGAAATATATACTTGTTTTGTGATTCCATGTGGCTGATCGATAAGGTTCTTGTAAACATTATTACGAAAATATTGTTACACTGTATTGGACACTAGTTCTGATATTCAGAATGATTTAGTGTTCGATACAGCTTTATTATTGTCGTATTAAAAGTGTTTATCTGTATGAACACTTTTGCATTGTTATATTTATTTCTCGATAGCAGCTGCTCACGGCTTTGTCTGTGTCGGTATCTCGTTTTGTCATACTTTGGCAAAAAAAGTATTTTTATCTATGATTCCATCTTTTAAAACGACTGTGCCAATTTTCGCAAAATCGCATTATAGTAGTGAGGAAGTGATGAGAAACACGCACATCGGTACACATTTTGTATGTTATTAAGACTTGTGAAATAGCTATTTAACAATGAAAACAATATTTTGTATGCTAAGCTTAAAACGACATATTTTAAAAAAAGAGATTTGCTCTGCAGGTACAAGTGACAGCTGGCCATTGGGGGGTCTAAAACAACTCCATAGCAGAAAAACTGCCCAAATTAATTCGTGGTACATCCTGGTAACTATTTTAAAAATAAGTTCCCTTTCTAAGAAGCCTTCTCTGATTTTTGTCATCTATGCCTGCTCCTATAATTCTCGGTCAGTACACAAGTAGTCAAGGCAAGACAATCGAAAAAATATTTGGAACTTACCAATTAAACTTATTTACACGGTTTCACGAGGATCACATCAGACATGACATCAACAGCTATACTGTATACAGTTGAACAAAGTATTTCTTATTAGAGGATATTTGCCAGGACTTTGGCGACTTGAGGATTGCAGTTTAAAAAAGTAGTTCTCTTGAAGGCTCAGCTCGCCTTCTGAAGAACTGCCTCTTAAAACTTTCACAAGAAGGTACCGGGGGGTGCAATTCTAGCTCGACGGGTATAAACCTAGAAATGTTGAGATGATGTAAAAAGATGGACAAATCGCCCGCCTGATAGTATGCGTCACGTCTGTCCATAACAGTTGCATATCACCACTTTCATTCTATTTGACACTCTAAGACATTAGTTCATTTCTTATTCACCCATTAGTTTCATCTGCTCTAGTGGCCTTTAAGCCTAAACACATTAAGTGTATGCACTTACTGGTCAAAATAAAATAAAAATAGATTTAATTATTATGTTTAATGATCGTAAAATATTAACAGGACCTATTTTTTAAACTACCAAAGGCTCTGTCATAGACTTTAATAACGTCAATATAAATTAGAATTACATAAGTAATATAAACTAATTTTACCAATTATAAAGAGTTTACCTGCAACTCTTAAGCTCGACATAGTTTGAACAAGTTTAACTTAGTTTAGAATAACTCTTAATGTAATCTATTTTGAAAGTAAGAAGTGAATAAGTTTCAGAAAGCTTACAAGATTGTATTGAAACAACTTCAAGCTACGCTTGCTAGAAATTATAAGTATAGTATGTACCAATCTATCAATATTAGCCTATACCCCAGTTTCTGAATCGTTTGTCAAAGCTTTGATTAGTTTACACATTAAATACTGTACGCTGAGTGTTTAATAGTACTCTATGACGTGATAGGTGACCAATGAACGTGCCGTATTCAGTATGTTAACTGATTAAAGCTTTGATTAAAGATTACAGTAACTGGGATTATCAGTGTTTAAAGTTCAAAATTCAAAATCATTTATTCTAATTCTATGCATAAGTTATTACAAAGAAAAATATCTTTACCAGTTTATTTCCAGTAAAATACCTAGAGGTATATAAACAATCACTCTATACTCATTTAATGAGACCGATCCTTTATAACAAGCATTTATTTTATGTTATCCATGTTCTTTTGCGTATATATATTTGAGATATCTATTAATTTAATTATAGATTATTTAAGTTAATGATATACCAATTTTGATTTTAAGTAACTGCTCACGCATGCAAAACGACGCTGTCTCATACCCATCATCTATAATAACAATATAAAACCATGGCAAATAATACGCGTGGAGTAAATACACGAGTGCGGGCGGGCGATAACGATAGCTTGTACAAACAAGGGTGTATTGAGGGCATATTGCTTGGTGATAATCCCCAAGGGAAGTCCAGTGACGCGTTTCCGACAGGCTTGATGGGATCCTTCTAATGTGGGATATTAACATGAATCGATAATAATAATTTGGTTGTACTATTATTCTGAAGGGGATGTGAACTGGGCTGTGTAGTGGATTAATTTCCTTAACCCACGTTGTATTTATATGATCTACTTATAGTTCCCGGCTTCAGAAAATAATGTCTGATCCATATCTAAAGTTAGATGTCAATATTGGGCACACAATAGAGCTTCTTACAATCTAATGTCATAGGAAATGAGGAGAGTATTCAAATGATACCTGTAAAAAAAATCGGATTCAAAATGGCCGCAACTCAAAATTCTCCAACCTTACTGAGGCTAGGCTTAGCACCTTTATTGCCCGAATTGTATTAGGTTGTTCTGTTACCAAGAAGATCATTCATAAGGAGAATTGGCGAATGATAAAATTTGGAAATACTTATATAAAAAATAAATAAAAAAAAACAAATTCAAAAAATACTATATAAAAAATGTTCATCAAGAATAATTTAAGATTCTAAAGGTGAAAGAATTTTTCATGTTGCACCAATAGTTTCAAGTTTTATCGTTACATACAAAAATAAAAATCTGCCCTCTTTAATATTATATTTTAGTGTAGATTTAGTTAAGAGTCCAGTGCGTAGGTATATAGCTACGAATTGATTTGCTATGGAATACCGATACATAATGCATCTTTAGAACTGTTGAGATATGGACAACTTCCGCATCCCGGCTAGGGTAGGTATTTAAATCTCCTACGGGGCCCTAGTCAAACTACTTTCTGGTTTTAGTATGGTACCGTGAAAGTCTGGAGCGTCTCTATGTCCACTCCATATGATCTAAGAGTCTTCAGGTTCATTGTAAGTAAATATCTGCAAGATGAGCATGTTCCAGCGTCATCAGTATTTGATAGAAAGACACTGGATCATAGTTATAAAATATAAATGCTGTAGAGTCTGGCTACGCATTTAGGGCATATATTCGAGTATACATGTTTATGAAGTACTTGTGAGCAACAAAGCAAGTTATTGTTATAACGTGGCTATATATCAGTATTGTTCTCCCTGATAACATGACACTGAAACAAAGCCTGGGGTCCATTGAGGGCCAGGAGTCCTAATAATAGTCAATTAGTAAAGGAACGTTTTCTACACACAGTAATATTTGATACAATGAGGGCGTTAATCAATTTTAACTGCTGCTAAATAGGATTTGTTAACAAGGGTTCTGGGTAATTGAAGGTTAAGTAATCAATTAGTTTGGTGTCATGATACCGGTTCTTGGATACATGTATTGTATATCTAATTTTTTTTAATACTAATAGACTAGTCTTTGACTGCCATCTTACTGGATATTATGCGGTTGAAGATCTGATGTAAACTACCTTAGCATTTTTCAAGGACAGCTGCCGCAACATGCCGTTAGGTTCCTGATGACAGATTTTCTACTTGATTATGTTAGCTAGTGAGGCGAGCATTCTTAATATGCGCTCTGAAGCACGGAAGCGCTAAGTCTTAATTTCACCTAGCGGTCAAACATCCAAGTACGGGGACATGCATCAATATGACGAAAATGTGGATATATTTGCTGACAGTATTGATATAATAATCAGACATGCATTTTAGTATTTAAATTCTAATTATTTTATTTTGATGAATTAAAAAAAATATTTTATTCATTATTGTAATTTGTATTCGAATAGTTTTATTTTGATGTTATTTCATTTGTATCTACACTCGAGAGCAATGAATCCGGGTCACTTAAAGAATCCTAAAAATCTCGGAAACTAAAAATGCTAGGTTAATGCAATAAATTGTATTTAATAGACAATGTAATACTCCTTAAATGAAGGTATTAAAACTTCTTAGTTATTGTAAAGTTATATCATAAAAAAATCAAATTTGAAAAAGGGCCACTTTCGAAGATGGAACTACGAAATTACAGCATTTGGTTTTGCTTTTGTTTGTAATCTGTCATTTATGTGGGTACATAAAACATGTTGATAGTGCTCTATATTCATTATTCAAGCTGAAATTATGTCGCTTACGCCTGAAGAATGCACCAGAATACTTACAATGCTGGAAACCGGCCGGAGTCAGCGCGATACAGCCAGGACTGTCGGTGTGTCGCTGTCAACAGTACAAAGAGTTCTCCGACGTTACGAAGAAACTGGTTCTAACCTACGCAGACCAGGAACGGGCAGAACCAGGTGTACCACAGCACGAGAAGACCGATACTTGGTGAACACCATGCTTCGAAATCGCTTTCTCACAGGAACTGAACTCACCAATCAGTTTCGACGCCTCGGAGGAAGTAACCCAAGTGCATGGACAGTAAGACGTCGGCTTGCTGAATCTAACTTAAAACCCCTTAGACCTGCAAACGGCCCTAAACTGGAGCGTGGGCATCGTATTTCGAGACTAAGATATGCCCAGAGCCACGTAAATTGGAGTATTGAAGATTGGTCAAAAGTTATGTTCTCCGACGAATCAAAATTTATGCTCTACAAGCACAATGGAAGACACAGAGTGTATCGAAGACCAGGGGAAAGATTCAAGCAAGCATGCATCGAAGAAAAAGTAGCCTACGGTGGTGGGTCTGTACTTGTGTGGGCCGGAATTTCTTCTGAAAGTCGCACAGAGCTGGTGATCATAGAAAACGGCTCTTTAACTAGCGTAAGATATGTGGAAGAAATCCTCAATGATCACGTTGGTCCATTTATGGTCAATTTAGGTGAGGATGCTATATTTATGCATGACAATGCCCGACCTCATACAGGTAGGGTTGTGAATGACTACCTTCAAGAGATGAACATTACTCGTATGGAGTGGCCAGCGCGCAGCCCGGATATCAACCCGATCGAGCATGCTTGGGACGAGCTAGGCAGATGCGTAAAACAACGAAACCCTCCCCCAATCACGCTTCGTGAGCTCAAAATTGCTCTCACAGAGGAATGGGAGAATATTCCCCAAAATCGTATAAGGAACTTGGTGTACAGCATGCCAAACCGCGTAAACGCAGTAATGGAAGCACGAGGAGGCAATACGAAGTATTAAAATTCAAGAAAATCGTAATAAAGTTCAAAAATTTCATGTTTCCTATTTTTGTTTTAAGGAGAGATCAGCAGTTTTTTTCTTTATGTAATTTTGTGTTAATAAAATGTATGGTGACTCATATTTTTTTTACTTTCATTTAAGGAGTATTACATTGTCTATTAAATACAATTTATTGCATTAACCTATCATTTTTAGTTTCCGAGATTTTTAACATTCTTTAAGTGACCCGGATTCATTGCTCTCGAGTGTATATTATTTGAATTTTATTTTATATTTCTATTTTTTATGTAATTTAATTTGTTCTAATTTATCTGCACTTGTATTTTATCTTCATACTATTTATTTTTAATGACCTACTCTGAATTTTTTCTTTGTATTAATAATTGACATGATGGTGTTTTGGTAATGTGTCTGTAAGCCACATTGACTGATTTTAAATAAATAAAAGTAAGGATAGCGTTGTTTAACCTAATCGACCGGTTAAGAAAAACTAAGCAAGCTACTCTACGAACGCTTTAAAAAATTATACGTGTTATCTTTCCGTTCATAAGCCCTGTTCTGCGGCCAGTGTACATACTACTTACATCAAAACGAGTAATGTCTTGCTGTTCATTATTACACAAATATTAGGATACTAGCTTTCCGGGCGCGGCTCCGCCCGCGCGTATGTCGGTTATCGCGCGAAAACATTAACCTCTTTTTGCGCAGTCGGATAAAAACTATCCTATGTTTTTTCCCGGGTCTCAAACTATCTCCATACCAAATTTCATTCAAAACGGTCCAGTAGTTTTGGCGTGAAAGCGTAACAGACAGACAGACAGACAGACAGATAGACAGACAGACAGACAGAGTTACTTACGCATTTATAATATTAGTACTGATGCAACAGCATATCGTAATATGTGTCTGTAGGACACTAGGAAAAATATGAGCAGCCTTATATTTTTATACCGTGAACTACAGAATTGGGAATTGGCTTATTCAATACGCCGCGATACGATAATGGTTTATCGGGCAAAATGTGAGACTTATTTCAGTACTGGACGTAATCGGTTGATGTTTTCATATCCATCCTACAAATGTTACATAATTATACAAAATTTAAATATGAGTGTTTATGACTGTTTTCAATATTTCACAGTGGTACTGAATTGGTGCATGTTCACCAGTCTAGCTATAGCGATTACTCTCAAATCTAACGCCAAGCACTATGGCGGTATATACGGAATTAATTGTTTAGTACCTCAGTTAACGGTAAGGATTCCTTAACCTAACCTGTATCTATATTAATCAGCTGTCATAGTGAACCAGATTCCATTCATCTTCACTTACCAACAGGTGATCTGAGGCTAGTGCATGAGTAACAAATCAACTTGCCTTCATGCTGAAATGAATTTAATTATTAGTATGAACCTATATGGATTCTTTAGGTTCTGGAGTAACTCATAATTTTCCTCCTCTATATCCGGATTTATTAGAAAATTCCCAAAGGGGCGCGCTATACCCAAATTCGGCGTTGTTGAAGTCTTGGGAAGCTGGATGTCCCTTACATATATGCTACGCTATTTGTTACGCTACAAAAACCTATTATCGATTGCCAAAAACCCGCCTATGAACAAATATAGTACCAAACCTTTAAATTGTGGAGTTACTAGCTGCGCTCTGCGGTTTCAGCCACGTATAAAAAGAAAAAATGTTATAAAGATTCCAATGAAAAGTACTCTATTTGTCAATCTAACACCTTAACTATCTATATTTTAAGTTTCATCCAAATCGCATCACCCGTTTTCGCACGAAGAAGTAATAAACGTATACACTCATCAACTTTCGTATTTTAATTTAAAAAAATAAAATTTTGATATCTAGTTTTCTTTTGAGATAATGACTACTAAGATTATACTTGTTTCTCTACGGGGGAACAAGTCCTAGTTTAAGTAATTAGCCATTAACATGATGTGAGACTTGCGGGGGTGACAGGGTCAATTATTGACAAAACCTCCAAGGAAAAAAAAATAAAGACAAAATAAAGAAATTATGACGGAACAAGTACGATGCCCACCTGATGTTAAGCGATAACCTGTGCCTATAACAAATGCATTTCGTCACAATTAACGAACTGCACTGAGGCCTGACACATACAGTTGTCAAATCTCATGTGCCTGGAATTTTACTGGCTCTCAAGGTCTGCTGCGGGAACAAACTTTTAGGTGCTTGGCGACAGATTGTAAACGTGAATATCTTAATACTACACAACTACTAATAATAAAACCAGCAAGATTCTTCTGACTCGGTTATAATAACAATTTATCCAGGCCTTTAGCTCTACCCTTTGTGAACTACAAACAAGCCTGCCAAGTGTTATCAACCTAAGGCCAGCTCCGAAACTATTATCAGGACCGTAATTACAGTTGATTCGACGGTAATTCTTTTCATTGTGTTCCGGACTCTTTTGTAACAGTGTTGCCGGACAAAGGATAGGACACGGCGATAATGTTATTGTGAGCCAAGTTGAATAGGTTACCTTTATATTGTGAGCTGAACGAGTGTGAATAGTGTAGTTTAATGTTAATTGGCATTTTTGGAAGGAAAATTAAATAAACTATTGTTTAATGGGTTCGATATCGGATGTTTTCAAAGCAATTTGATATGTAGGCTTTAATTTTTAATTGTAAAACATATTATGTTGTATACTTGGAGTCGTACTGTATTTCAGTGATATGACCCATGCAGTAGGGTATTGCAACAGAGTTAGTAGGTATAGTAGAGCGGCTGATCCATTTCAATATTATTTGGACTGGTCGTTCTAAAACTCAAATTTAACTTAACTAATATTATAAGTCTAAAAAAAAATATTATAGCAGAAATATAATATTATTGCAATATTTTTTATAATTAGTAACAAAAATTACCTTAACTTTTTGATGTATTTGGTAGAATGTTAATTTTTTTTTTTCGTATTACATTAGGACAGAACAGTGTATATTTATATTATCTAGCTAGACACTAGGTGTTTATGTCTGAATCTGGTTGGATTTATAAGATTAATAATAATAATTGAATTAATAAATATTTTACCGTATCATATATATTAAATGAAATAAGCGTGCCTTCGATTAAGCATATCGTTCGATGAATGGTGATTCGGAAAACCATAACAAGCTCTAAGATAACTATGTGCTATGTATGTTCTAATAGTAGGTATTACCTTAACATATTATTATAGGAGCTCATTGTATAGTTTAACTAATTTTCATGAACAAGAACTCAAGATAACAATATTATATTTTCTAAAATAAAGTTGCGTTACCTCGAAAAGCTTGATCTGATTTGCTTTACTAGTAATCCAAAGGGGTATTTTATCTTTTATGTGTATCAATACTTTATCTGAACCTTAGATCTCATCTCTGATAAAGTTCATGTTACGTTACTACCGATTGGTCGCCTTTGTATTGTCCTGTAAGACATAATTTTTTTTTTTTTATTATTAACACATTCTATACACTACAGACTCATGGTCCGTACACTTGTTTGATTTTGTTTCACTTAAATACATTTCTTAATTTTACATCATTCTCCAGCTTATCAATATTCCTCCTGAAGGGAAGTTAGCCTAATGTTAGTTATAAATTATATTATATATATATATATATATATATATCATAAAGCTAAAGTGAGTCCATGCTTATATGTATATTTTCTCCTTATATCTAGTTTGTATAGTAGTATGTCGTTGAGGGTCCGGCCACAGATTCCGCCGATGCCCTTGATGTTTTGATAAGAGCCTCCACGATCTCTTCGTTTCTGTTTCGTATTGCCATTTTTAGGTTGTGATCGACTATGTTTTTATAGTTTGCCTCTGTTGCCCGCCTGACGAAGCCTCCAATGGCGTCCGAGCTGTCATCGGTATAGTAAACGCAGCATTTTGTATGGCGTGACACTGCTACTACCGCATGAGAAACACTGTCTCGGAGCTTGGTGACTCTTTCCCTCATCTGTATGATGATTACCGACTCATAAGTCAATCCCTGCGCTTCGTGTACGGTTAAGGTGCAGGACCCTGAACCAGACCCATATCCTTTGCTGACAAGGGAGGCTTTTTCCTCCTGCGTCAGCACTAGATAGAGGGTGTTCTGGAGGTCAGTTGATATATTTGCACCTGTATAACGTTCTAGCTTCAGGGAATGAACCTGGGATCGCGATGAGTAAATGCCCGTGTACACCTCGCTGAGGGCGTATGCCACATCCAAGGGGTTTCTGTGGGTGCAGAACAGTTGTTGACTAATGGAAACCAATGTCTTTGGACTACTGTACCTTACGAGTATATCGAAGAGGTTATCTCTGTCAATATAGGGCAGTTGGTTGACATTTCCGATGATGACGACATCCTCAGCCTCCATCAACCGTGCAGCCATTATGATGGCCCCAAAATGGTTCATGTGAGCTTCGTCTATTAAAAGACGTTTTTCTCTACGCTCCATGAACCCATTGGCCAATATGGAGGCCAAGGTACGCACTTTGGATTTTACTCCGTCGCCGATGCGTTGTGCTACCTTGTCTCGCAGATCTTTGGCTGCTTCGGTTGTAGTGGTGACTAGGATGTCCTTTTCAGCATCGAAATTGTCAACTATCCAAGTTGTTTTCCCACATCCTGGAACCCCATTTATCCATCTGATGTTTGGCATCGTCCATATCTCACGTGCTGCTGCTGGATCAAGTGCCCCCGATATGGTTTAGCCATATCGAGGATTTTCTCCTGCAGCATTATTTTTGTGCACCGGGATGTTACGACGATGGGATCGTTTGGTGGTGTATGAAAGATGTTTCGGCCGGTGCGGTGCGTTTCGCTTTCATTCAGTTTGACAAAACCTCCAGTGGAGCTGAATGCGGCCATATACCGACCTGACATTGTTCCCTTTATGACTCGGGAAGTGTCATTGTCATATATGGCCGCCTCCGCCTCCACAAGCCTCACGTCCAACAAACCCTCACTTTCCCAGCAATATGCTTGCATGATGTTTTTGCAAGTTGTCAGGTTTACATCTCGCGAGGCTTTTTCAATCGCTAGAAACTCGAGGAACGCGTTGATCGCGAAGTCTATAGGTTTTGTCGTCGGAATGTAGCTGGGTGGGCTGACCTGCCCCTTGTCGGCTCTATTACGTTGTGTTTGAGGCTTTACGGATTTTTTGGCGTGGTCTACAGAAATCTTCAACCTGTAAGACATAATAAGCGTAATTAATATGCGCGCTTAGAATGAAACACGGAAGACACGTAACTAGTTTTATCCAGCGAATACTTATAAGGATAGATTACGTATTCCTAGAAATTTTAATCATCTTTCATTATCTTGATGCAGTAAATAAGAGAATTTCAGCATCTCAGCCCTGTATATTAATTAAAGCGCTTAGTGAGTAAAATAGTTTGCAGAAAACCTGCAAATATCTAGGTAGACTAGAAATTAGGTTTGATCTTCACATTTATTTGAAAGTTGTCTGTACCGACTATCCACTGATAATGAAACGATAATAATTTGCAGTAATTTATATGTTTAGTACACCTACGCTTTCGGCTATATTAGGTGGTTAGCACCGCAGATATTTATATATGATATTCTGACTTAGAGCAGTAATGCCCTAGTGTGCTTACCTTTATATAACACTTAGCGAGTTAAATAACTTGTCAAACGAGACAAGGATTAGAGTGACTAGCGCGGTGTAGTAAGGTTAAGCAGAACAGTGACACTGTATATTGAAAGGGCGTATCACTATCAAGCGAGCGAGTAGCCTGTTTCGCTATTTCTATGATAAAGAACTACACTATTCTAAATTCTTTGTAAAGTCAAGGAGAAGATCTTACTTTTATAGCTTAAGCAAGGTACTTAGTATAGAGCTAATTAAATTTTACCGCCACTTAGACTCTATATGAATATTAAACGCCTCGGAAGCACAGTGCATCTTAACGAGCATTCTGCTATGCGATAACTAACCTCGCTTCCGCTGCGAGATTTTGTAGAAAACGAGTCCTATAGCTGTAAGGCATAAGCATCCCACACAACCAGATCAAATATTTTGATGAGCATCTGGCCAAGTTCTTCATCGAGGTTAAGCAACATCCGCTGCGGCAATAAATTGGATTGGTGATGGCTAGTGGCAATTACTACTGAGTGCTTATATGCTTTGTAGGTCATCCCTAAGGCATCGGTCCCAGTATTTGCCTTAGGAAGGTAATCATTATAACTTGATAGTACGGCATTTTGCGGACCTGGCTAGCTACCACCTCAAATATAAAATCTGTGACCAAGCACCTACCAGTGGTCCAGCAAATATCCGTCAACGTCAACAGACATGACACCCACCCTACTACTTGGCTCGAGACTTATTGATAGATGGAGCACGGGGATATGTGGAAATCCCAAGATCCACCCAGGTGGATAACTATGAGGAGCACGCGACCGTACCGGGAACTCCTCATTATAACACACAGGAGGGGTGTAATATTAACGTGGTTAATATAAAATTTTTCTTATTTCCCAAATGAAATGCGTAAGTATCCTTGCAAATATTACCATGGAAAATTGCAAGCCATATTATATAAAATATAATATTTTAACCCATGTGTCCTTATATATATTAGAAACATGTAAATTTGTAAAAAAAATACCCTCAATTCTTTAATAAAGAAGAAGACCGAAAATACAACACATTAGATTTAGACATTACCTCACACTACCAAGCTCAGAACTAGCAATGCACTGTTGTCCTAATGTAATGGCAATAAAAAAAAATAACACGCTAACAAATTCGTTAAAAGTAAAGAAAAAGACTCAACTTTTGTCAATGCCTAAAAAAAACTATTAATTGATAAATGTTATTATATCATATTAATATTAAATTCGTTTTATTTCCCGAAAAAATGCGTAAGTGTCCTTGCAAATATTAAAACCATGGAAAGTTTCAAGCCATATTATATAAAATATAATATTTTAACCCATGTGTCCTTATATATATATATATATATATATTAAAAACATGTAAATTTGTAAAAAAAATACCCTCAATTCTTTAATAAAGAAGTAGACCAACCTAGAATGCATCCCATTAGATTTAGACATAACCTCACACTACCAAGCTCAAAACTAGCAATGCACAGTTCTCCAAATGTAATGGCAATAAAAAAAATTAACACGCTACCAAATTCGTTTAAAAGTAAAGAAGAAGACTCGACTTTTGTCAATACCTTAAAAAAACTATTAATTGATAAATGTTATTATATCATAAATTAATTCTTTCGTGACGAATTTAAATGATATGAAATAGGTTGGTTGCTTTACTACTATTATATATGTTGCTATACCTAAAATGGGTCATATGTATAACTTCATAATAATGTTTTTAAGATCAGCATGTATACCACATATGATGCAATAAAGAATTGAGAATTGGTTAAAAACATAATGGAGGTAAGGTTCGAGTATACAGCTGTAGGTCAAATACGTAGGTGTGTATTTTGATGAAAGTTATTTTATTTATCTACTTATGTTTGCTTAATTGATACCTTAGCACCCGACCCAATGTGTTCAAGTATTCCCGTGACCTCAAATACGTGTTTCGTTTGGAAAGGGTTTGGGTCCCGTCGACCACAGACAATGACAGCAATATACCAAGTTTGAAACTTACAGGCTGGCCAGGGTTAAATCGCTCCTCGAATTTACCTTTGACAATAAACATTATTCAGGTTTTTTTTTTAATGTTGTTGTGACGGAACAAGCTCGAGGCCCACCTGATGTTGAGCGGACTAATCTCTGCCTGTTACAGATGCATTTCATCACAAGTCACGAGGTGCATGCACTGCGCCTGTCAACTCGAGACATAGTTTTTAAGTCTCATGTGCCTGTAATTTCACTGGTTCGCGAGGATTGCCGCGGGAACACACCATTAGGTGCTTGGCGACAGATTTTATACTTGAGGGTGGTCGCTCGCCTAGAGGGTGGCGAATGCCTAACAGTGTGTTCCAGCAGCTGTCCTTGAGAGCTAGTAACCCTAGATTAACCTGAAGGACATCTTCGGCCACATCATTAGTTACCATCGGGTAGATAGTGGTCAAAGGTTATCGACATTAATATTATAAGGAGGAAAGATTCTTACCTATCCTTAAATCCTATGTTTTCTCATAGCATACGTCAATTATATTACTACTATAATAAAATAAATATAGTAAAATTCACGTTAAGTTAAGTTCAAGTTAGTCTCTTCGGAAGTTTAAATATTCATAAAATTATACTAGCCTCGCCAGTATAGCCGATTAGAAGGACTAAGTTTAGTGTACCTGAAGAAAAATATGTACGAGTAAGCTGCTAAATGCGTAGATTTCTGAAATTCTATTGCTCTTTGACTCCAACGCAAACGATTAATTTCGAAGATTTTTAGCCTTTCTATTAAGGCTTGCATACCGTCGTCAGCTTTTAAACCTCGTTCGGAAACGAAACAATATTGGCAAATTGAGCGCTTCAAAACAACTTGGATGACCAAAACTCGCTCATTTATTAGACTTGAAAGGTCTTAAATGTTTGACTTTCTTGAAATTGAGAAAGTGTAGCCAACTCTAAGTCTACAAAAAGGAAAGACTTTGTGACCTAAGCCTTTTCTTAAATTCTTGATTAAAATAGTGTTCATATACTCGTACATATTAAATTATTATTTAATTCCTTATATATATCTCTATATATATCCTTATAAAGGCTCTCAAGGATAGCTGCCGGAACACACCGTTAGGTGCTTGGCGACAGATTTTCTACTTGAGGGTGATAGCTAGCCAAGCGCGCATTCGCAAAATGCCCTACCACCATGCTGTAACGACTGCCATCGTAAGATGACAACCGGGACCGATGGCTTAACGTGCCCTCCGAAGCACAGAAGCTCAGAAATCATGTCACTAGCGGTCACCCATCCAAGTTCTGACCGCGGCAGACGTTGCTTAACTTAGCTGATCGATTAAGATCGGCCAAGCAAACTTCGCTACGAGCGCTTCAAATTGGATTACATTTAGAGTCGTTATAGTAGTAGTGCTGCAAAATCAATCAAATCCTGAACCTTAAGTGCATCAACAGCCATCTTTACATGTCTGGCCATAAATTTATGGGTTAGCGTCGTGTAGAAATTTCGCCACTGCTTGCTTCAGAGATTTTATAAAAGACTCAATGTCAGCGTATCATTTAGAATAAGCCATGTACTCTAAAAGTGGCCTTAATTTGTACACTTGTGGGTGGGCTTTTGTGGGTTGAGGACTAGGCTAGATGAGGGCCAGAATATAGCTTTGTGACCCCTTGGTAAGACACGCCCCATCAAATGTTCACTGATGCAGGATTACGACCACGTTGTACCTGTCCAACCACTTGAGCAGCTTCTGTAGAACTGCGAGCGTACAGTTTATCATTTTGCTTATTGTAGGCCTCTTCAATCGTTTTTCATCGGTGAAAATAATATTTTACTGCCCTTCACCTGCGTATCGCGACGGAGGGCATTTTGATCGTGTATATCAACCCTTGTTTTATAATACGCGATATTTTCCTAGTGGGAATCTTCATTTCTCGCAATATGATTATTGTTGAGTTATCATAATATTTTTGCTTCCTACTGGGATGTCGACACATTCTGGTTTTAACAGCATTAACAGCCTTTGTAGTTCTGTTAGAATGCACGCGGCTGCCCTGATCTTTTGACAGATGCTCTTTGACAGGGGAAGTGTTGTTGTATCTGTTGATATTACGATATACTAAGATACGACTGATACCAAGCTTTTGAAGTGTCTGGAATAGGACCGACGGCTCCAAACCCACTTTGTGCACGGCGATCAATGCAATTATATTTTCCTTAACACCCCATTCCATTTTGTAATTTCATAATGAACACGAAAAATATGCGAGTGGGATACGGGAGTTAAAATAATAAACGCGTTCCTATTTCAAAATAATTGTTTTTGATTCGTTGAAAAAAAGAAAAGTTTTTATATTACAGTATATATGGCCAGACAAGCTATATAGTATGATAGCCCTTTTATTACCTTACTTGCATTTATAGCTGTATACTTTTATTTTTCTTTTATATATTATATATATATCAAATATTTTAGAATAAAATTGAATGATTATTTATTGCTATACAAAATAAACTACGTGACATAGGTACAACTTGTTACAAACAATACACAATATATATATATAGTATATATTATATATCTAGACACAGACAAAACAGCAATCTATAAATAGGACTTATTTAAATGGTTAAATAACTTGTACTTTCAACCTATGCCTTACTCACAAATTTTTTTTACTTAATTTGTGGTCACTGAAATTGTTCTCACAATAATTACTATAAATAAGAATACTTATGAGGTCCATGGTTCGAATCCTGCCGCGGGATTGAGCTTCACCGCATGGTGTAAGGGGATTTTGCGAATGCCCGCCTGGCTAGCAACCCCCTTCAGGTAGAAAATTTCTCGCCAAGCACCTAACGGTGTGTTCCGGCAGCAGTCCTTGAGAGCCAGTATAATACAGGCACATGAAACTTAATAACTATTTCTCAAAAAGTGAGTGAAACACGTAGAGTAGAATAATGAACTTCAGAATCGTTCTATATTATGATAACGAGCTACTACGGAACCCTACGTTGTGCGTGGCCCGACACGCGTTTGACCGTTTATTTTTATTGCTCATAGGTAAACCTTTAACCACAATCTCACCTAATGGTAAGTGATATTGCGGTCGAAGGTGTTAAGGCTTAACCTAGAATTACTGGCTCTGAAAGACAGCTTCTGGTACTCAATTTTAGGTGCTAGGCGATAGATTTTCTACTTGAGGGTAATCGCTAGCCAGGTGGGCATTTGCAAAATGGCCTTGCGTCATGCAGTGAAGCTCAAGCCCGTGGCTGGATTCGAATCATGGACTTGCTGCGCGGCAGTGCATAACCAATCCCACTGAGTTACAATTAGAAATAAGAGTCAATTACAATGTAGACTCTATCTTAATTGCAAATCTGTCCTACTACATAAACACATCTTCTTCATTTCCATATCCTACGCTAAGTGGGGTTGGCATAACTAGTATTTTTTCTACGCTCTGTTGCTCATCATTTTAAGTCCTTCTTCTTTCACACATCTAATACTTCTAATTAATAATATCAATCTATTTTTTAGCGCAGTCAATCCTAACCTTCTTTTAGCATTCCACCATCCGTATCACAGAGACCTGTGCCCATTTCGTACAACCTCGGTGTGTCCATATTACAAACATAAATCATCCCAATAAATCTAGCACAATAAATATGTTTTATATGCTGGTTTGATTGACAACGATTTCTAATTTAATTCAATAAGAAGCCAACGATGTTATTTCCCATTCTCTTCGAAATAAAATAAAAATATGTATCATCTCATGTTGTATGTTTTATCGTTTTTTGAAATAATAACAAATATTTTACACAATGGCTTGATATTGGCTTCCATGTTTATCTTCAATTTATGAGATAATTTTTATTATGAATTTCGACAGTAAAATTCATACCTGAATTCGGGTATGAAAAAGAACCTATTTTTGTACCGGCATACTATCTTCTTACGTTATCTCACATGAAGAGTCGTTGCAATATGTCTTCTCTAGAAACATACAGGACAATAAGGATTTATTTATTACAAATATGCTAACAAGGACATATCATAATTTACAGAATAAATGGTTTTGGTTTTTATCCAGTCGTTTTTCTACAGCCTCCTACTCCTTGGAAATGTTTTCGTTGGTAGATTACAACTTACCTCTCGGATAATCAGATAATAATGAGCAGTTACCCAATGTCAGTGGTGTACCTATTGACTCTCATTTGGCGCAGTATTTCCCTTGGTTAACTGTAACGAAACAGATATAGAACATTATTTATATATTCCAAAGCCGGGAACTGAATTTATATTTTCTATTGCCATATGTTACTCTCATGAAACTTAAATCCATTTAATTAACAACTTAAGTGATCTTATAAAAGTAACAACGATGTTTTGAGTTTTGACTTTCCAACTCCAGATGCTATAGTTTACCTATCGTAGTTCTATAGAGACCATAATAAATCTTATAACACTTTAAACAATTCTAGTACATATTTAAGAGAAAGACGTTAGTTAAAATGTAGAAAAAATCCTTTAACTTAAATTAATGTTACCAAAGTTAAGGAAATATATTTTAGATAGATAGATAGATAGATAAACTCTTTATTGCAACACAAAGCTTAATTTAAAAATAAATAAAAAACTTACAACTTAAGATACAATATAACTAAGTGAAACAATGGGCGGTCTTATCGCTTAAAGCGATCTCTTCCAGACAACAATATTTTACCATTTCTTGAAGAAACTAGATCGCACTCTGAGAAGGGATTCAACAATGTGACGCTAAGGAAATAAGATCTGCCCGAGTTAATAAATTTAGAGTTCTACGAATAAATTTTAGATGTACTTTTCAAGAAAGTTCTAAGTAAATTTCATTAGTTTCAATAATGAAATTTACTTAGAACGACAAAAATGTGGATTAAATTTAAGATTCTGTAGTTGCACCCTCGCGTAGACTTCTGCCTTCATTTCGGCTGACTTAGTATGTAAATAGTACTTTCGTGTTATTTTATGAGTTAGGTGATTCCACTGAAGCAGTGGCTATTTAGGGTTCCGTACCCAAAGGGCAAATCAGAACCTTACTAACAACTCCGCTGTCTGCCTTTTTGTGTGTTTTCAGATGTCTAGTTCTAAACAGAATGAGCCATAAAACTGTAATATATTTGGTATAAAACGTTGACCAAAAATGGAATATCGGAAAGAAACTCGATTATTGTTAAAGGTTCTTTATCAAAAAGTTAACTAGTTAGAAAACTGAAATTTCAGTATATGGTTCATACCATATCTTCTTATTAACGCAAAAATACAGAAAACGCTGATTTATGTGGTTTTAAAGATGTTAATAAAATCGTGAGAGATAAAAAATAAGAAAGCGCTTGGCTAATATTTTTTTACTGTTATCGAGTAGGGTGATCTTAAGCCTCATAACTCTTGGCAATAACAAGTACATACTGTTCATAACTCTATGAGTATACTACCAGGTACCTGTATTAAATTTGTCTTAAGCAAAGGAAACAATTAATAAAGATTATCATCAAATATTGTAATGGAGCAAAGCTTACGGGCAAAACTCAATCAAAGACCATCAAAATTCAAGTTATTATTTATTAATATAAAAGCATTTGCAATTATCCATAATATCAATATTTATAAAATTACGCATAGTTAATTATGTACTGAAATTATATATGTATATAATATCAAACTTAAATGTGGAATGTCAATGATTGTCTAAATTAAAAATACCTAACTATTCAATATGACTATAGGACGTTGTTTATCTACTTCAGTTTTATTTCTGGTATAAGGGATTGACTATTTCCATTGTTTTGGGTAGACACTCTTCAGGGATTTATTAAAGATATGACAAAGAGGAAATGCTTAGTGCTCTTTGGAATATTTCAAAATGAAAGGAAGAAAATTGGACGGTGGGATCTTTGAGGAACACAGTCATACAACATATAATTACTACTTATTATACGACTCGTCAGGTAGTGTACGTCGATATACTGTAAATTTGAGTTTAAAAATATTTGTATAAGTTTGATTTACGGTATACTCATGACCATGCCTCCATATGTCGTACTAAGCTCAAGCGATCCCTAATCCTTTCGACGGAATGCACATGCATCACTTCTCTCACATGTCTGCTCAATGGTTGAATACATTTATTCTCTCCCTAAAACTTGGCACCCACAAATGCTTTCGAATTCATGAAAATCAAAATTACTATTTTATTCATTATTTTAACAAATTCTATGAATTTAGAAAACATCTGCATTGATTTTTAACATTTTTTTATATTATAAACATATGAAAATTTAGCTGACTAAACCGATTAAAAAATATACATATTGTTCCATTTTCCGTCCCCGCGCTACCTCAATAAACGTTTTAAATTCCTTAATACTGGCTATTCTACTACGTATTCTATATCCACTATGATCTTGAGATACATTTAAAATAATTCATTTCAATAGCTAATTTACAATAGTTTATTAAGTTAATAGCAGCTAGGAAGTTAAATCAATATTATCAGTATTTAGTATTCAGAATACTTTATGCTCAAAGAAATCCTACTATACTGATAATAGGATTTATTTGAGCATAAAGTATTCTTTAACTATTTTAGACCACTGTACTGTTAATTTCTCTTTAATAACTGCAAAATTTAGTACACTCTTATAAGTGTAGGTATATAGAGTTATAAGATACTTTGTTCGGACTGTAATATTGAATGTATTTATATAAAAAGGCCAAATCACTTCCTACATTTAGCCCAGAGAGCAGCTGGGAGATAGAGGAGTCATCTCAGTTTCTGATTTTATATAGAACCATTTAACAGGAAGTATATTAAAATAAACAAAGTATTGCAGGTACATAGATTTAAGGCATCTATAATATAGCTTTCTGGACTAGGATAGAGAATAAATCTCGTAATCAATATCGTAAGAGAGCGTGCTTTATACTGTATTTTATTTTGGAAGGCCTATAAGAAGAATATAGGACCAAAATTTATTAAGTCTTTACATGGTTGTGCCAATTTGTGGCAGTTCTTTACGTCCCTAAATACGAAACTAAACGACCTATAGATGTATCTGCATGGTGGTAGGGCACTTTGCGAATGTCCGCCTGGCTAGCTACCACCCTCAAGTTGAAAATCTGTCGCCGAGCACCTAACGGTGTGTTCCGGCAGCTGTCCTTGAGAGCCAGTAACTCTAGGTTACCCTGAACAACATCCTCGACCACATCATCACTTACTCGTACCATCAGGTGAGATAGTGGTCAAAGGCTAACCTATCAGGCATAAAAAAAAAAAATGTCTGTAAGCCTGGCCAGGCAAACACAACTTTTTGAGTTGAATCAAGTGATAATTGAGATATAATTAAAGCCATGGATTATAAAGAGCTGATTAAATATATATCGCTAATCGCTATCAGAATCAGATAGGCTCCTCAGCCTAACTAGTCTACTAGTCATTTTAAAATTAATTACCTGTTAATCCTATTATATACCTAGGTCAGCCCCTGGTGTGCCGGGCTAGAATGTCACCCATCCATCTCTTCGAGAGGGTGTCGTAAGTGGTGACTAAGGGTAAAATCCCCGAAGGAGTGGGCAGATGCGACTTCTGAGGAACTGCTATCTTACACTGCGATCCCCAAGACGCCTGCTAGGCTTGAGCATCATGGCGAACCCATTTTAATAGGAGAGGCTATGTTCAGCAATTAAATGGATAGTGCGGCTCGTTCAGTACAGTACTCTGTAGGTCAAAAGGTTTCCTTAATAGGAACACATCCTTCTGATGTGATAGTATATACAAATAATGCCACCAAGTCCAGAGTTATAGTAGGTATAGATTCAATAATTTGCAAGTCAAAACTGTGACGAATAAAAAATATTTTCTTACCGGTCAGCAAAAATAATAACACAATGTATACATTATTTTCTCAACTTAATCGAAATGAAAGATCTATCCGTCAGTTATATTTAAAATTTAAGTGCTGCGGTTGTCCCGACACGGTCTCACAATAAGCCCTCAGAACACCTTTGACATGTTCTCTTTGAAACTCTATCAAAGTCCACCGACACTTGCGATTTTGCGTAGGATGGATATCTCTTCTTTCATAGAATTGTATGAAATCCATATGTAGTGTAGGTATTTTATTTTACAAGTAATTTTAGAAATAAGGAACGAGACTGCGTGCTTAATTTTCTCACCCTAAATAGTGAGGTACTTTAGTTTATCAAATAAAATAATGTATTTTGAGTATTTTGACGCGTTCGAGGCTACACTCCAAAACCTCGAACTAGAGAGACAGAATACTACTCGAACACTGACGCAGTTGCCAGCTTATCGGTATTGACTTCAGTTTGGAGAATGTGAAATCAATCTAAACAACTTAATTCTACCATCTCTTTTCTTTTATCGGGCAACAAGATGCAAAGGAATGCGGTATCCATTCAGTAGTTTTTTTTTTGCTGAACTTGGCCAGTGCAGCCAGTGTATTCAATGTAGAATATTTCAATATCAATATCTGTAATTGGACTTCATAAGAGCGTCGCAGGCGCCTAAATAGAATAAATTATTTTGACTTTGACTTTGATTCACGATTGATAACCAGAAAATACGCAATACAGTTTCACAATGCGTACTGCTGAAGTATGGAGCACCCTACCAGCGTCTCTATTTCCCAATAGATATAATCTAGCAGTCTTTAAGTACTGAGTGAAAAGGTACATGTTAGGCAAGCACGTTCCACCGTCGAAAGCGTTGTCACTTTCCATCAGTCTTCTCAACAACATACAGAAGAACACATAAGTGACTGAAACCAAAGATATTGTCAAGGTTGCGTGTATTGCGTCTACACAGGCACTCATTATTTTGCATGTAGGGGTAGACTTGAAGGAGCGCGCATTTTTAAACTGTAAGATTTTAATATTTTACCTGTAACTAAACCAAAATGAATGTAGATAATTGAAAACCTTTGAGATTGATCTAGGCTGCGTATAACAGATATAGAAATATTACCTTTATACGCATTGTAGAATCTGAAGTGTCGTATAAATAAAATAGCATAGTATTGACCATTATCATAACATAACATTACTCGTACGTACTCTCAGAAGTTTATTAACTTCTGTGGTGGCAATAAGTCTAGCATTGATTCACTATTTCCAGAGATTTCCCTCGGTGAAGCAAATTGTAGATTTAATGGCTGCGAGCGCAGAGCTCTAATGAAGAAACTAACCTTCGTTCAAACTGAACTAACCGACTTGTTCTTGTTGTAGTTGTGAACAAATGTCCACATGACATAACAGCTTTTGGATTATATTTCAAGCTTCTACAAAATTGAGGAACCAATTTGAAATTCGGTTTAACGTTCTTGTTAGAGAGTATATCTGCCTTTATATACTCTCTAACAAGAACATTCCAAAGGACTTTCTGTTGGTCTTAACCATAGATGGCATATAGAGAACAGTTTTAAAATATGTTCTTATGTTTTCATTAGTATTCCTACAGGCAATATATCATATAAAAATTGTTTTATACCTAAAAATGGAACCGACTTCGACACTCAAAAGTGTGAAATAACTTGTCGAAGTTGGTACCATGATAGTTCAAAAGTACTTATTATCACAATATTGTGCACATGGTACCGACTTCGACAAGATATTTCACACTTTTGAGTGTTCAAGTCGGTTCCATTTTTCGGTATATTTTTTACTGTTGCTTGATCATCAGTTTTTTGTATCACGTTATTACATGACCTTGCCAATTGTCATGTCAGACACATCGCGTCGTTTGCCCAAACCTCAAGAACTCTCCTATAACCATACTAGTTCTTGAGGAAATATGACCAGTTAGTGCATTCCCACTTTGAATATTTATGTTTGAAGTTACGTCGAGTACTGTAGCTGCAGTAAGGACAGCATCAAGTAAAACAAATCACCTGATCTTAGTTGTGATCGAACAGGGGCCGAGATTTGAGCCACAGCTTAAGTCATAGTTACTCCATTCTGGAACCTTGGCCCAAGGAAATGAGAAATGAATTGTGGTAAGGCGAAGTTTCATAGCTCTTGCAGTAAAACTATCAGAGTGGACTTAAAGCGTAAAACGTGAGCTATTATAACCATGCAGATTGTTTGACTTTTGAAATGGCTTTCATACTTCCATGTTTTCTTTTGCTTTTAATAATTGTACTAATATTATAAATGCGAAAGTTTGTTAATGTGTTTATATGTTTGTTATTTCTTTACGCTCAAACGGCTGAATCAATTTTGATGAAATTTGGTATGAAAGTAGATAACACCCTGGAATAACACATAGGCTACTATGTATTCCGTAAAAGTTTAGTGTCCCTATGGGATAAGCAAGGAATTGTAATATATTTGTTTGCCGGCTAACCAAGACAAGGCTTAACTAATTATAAGAGGAAGCTTTGAATCTATTTTTAAACTCAGGTTACATCTTTAGCGAAAATTATGGCATTTCCGTAGGTTGAGCGGGGCCCCGCGAGGCGCCGGGTTAGAAGTGCTCCTCCTCATATCATCCCGTGGGTGTCGTAAGAGGCGACTAAGGGAAAAATACTGGAAGGTGGGCAGCAGCGCCTTCTAAAGAACTGCTAACTTACACTGCGATCCCCAAGACGCATGCCAAGCGTGGGGATTATGGCAAATACCCCCATAATAGGGGAGGCTGTGTTCAGCAGTGAACGATCCGGCTGTTACAGCACAGTACAGAGCGGGGAACCCTACTACCCTATTTATCGTACTACTACTATTATATTATAAATAAGAAATTTTGTGTGTTTATATGTTTGTTACTTCTTCACGCTCAAACGGCTGAATCAATGTTGATGAAATTTAGAAAGCAGATAACACCCTGGAATAACACGTAGGTACTTCTAATTTCGAAAAAGTTTAATGTTCCTATGGGATGAGCAAGTTATTGCTATATGGGATGTACAAAGTTATATGTGCATAATTTATTTCTTTATAATTAACTATTATTTTGAAGTTTAGAAAACACTTGGCATTTTTGGCAAAAGTCACATGAGATCATAAATCACAAAGTATTAATTATATCTATTTAAAAAATAACAATAAATTTACTGACAATCCTAATTTTTAATAGTATTTCTAGCACATCAGTTCATATAATACTATAATGAGAACAAAAACTACAGACATCAATTATTGCGAATACACACAGTCTGGGCAAACTTGCTTTGCACATTGGAGGCTTACATGTTTTTGCATGCATAAAATATTTTATTATACCATATTGATACAAATATTCATCGCCTTATTCGTCCCTTCGACCTTATCCTCGTAGTTGTATCTGTCAGTAGGAACTTATGAATTTCTGCAACAATTTTTTAAAAAACAATTATTTCATTCAACGAGTATCAATATCTGGGATAATTTTAAATATCCTGCAGATACAGTTACCAACCGCACCTACTACCAGCCAGATTGTCCACTGCTGAACACAAGCTCCTCCATTTAGGGAGCTCTTGCCATAGTCCACACTCTTGGCAAGTGCTTTGGGGCTCGCAATATAAGACAATAGTTCCTCAGAAGGCGCTGCTGCTCACCATCCGGTATATTTCCCTTAGTCGCCTCTTCCGACACCCATGGAAAGAAATGAGGGGGGGGCATTCTGTCCCGGCAAAACACAGCACTATTATTAGAGTGCAACAACTATAAATAAGTACAGCGTACGTAAGGTTTTACTGTAGCATATAAGAAAGTTTTATTTGATGTGAACACTTTTATTATACATGAATTTCCCTTCTCTTTTAGAACAATAACAAACGGTGAGTTTGTAGCCTACAAACTATTTTAATCTGTGACCGAACGGAGATCGTTGGTGGAGCCACGGAAATGAGAAATGAATTGTGGTACGAGCGCTTTACGAGCGTCTGCAGTAAACTTTCTACCTTTGAACTAGCTTTCACGCTGGTGGCGGTTGATTTTTGAAAATATTTCAAACCAAGCTAGAAGGTGAAATACAGTCTTACCTTTCATCTTTATACCACTAGAGTGGGATTGGTATGTCTTCTCACAAACAAAAATGCACAATCACACAAAAATATACAATGTATGTTTTTTGGTAATAAAACTCCTAACTATACAATTATTGAAGTAGAAAAATAGTTAGGAATTGATTTTATGGCCACCCGCATGCCTGACGCCATCGCTCAGAACCACAGATCAAAAACCCTCTCTAGGCCTATAGAATTTAATCAGAACTAATGTTGGAGTAGGTATATAAAAACTAATTATATTCTAGGTCTAGCCTGAACAACATCGTCGACCACATCATCACTTAACGTGAGATAGTGATCAAAGGCTAACCTATCAAGATTAAATGAATTTTTCTTTAGTCTTCTTTTATAATGTCGAAATAGAACGTTATGGAACTGTAGGTCCATAAAATTAAAGGACAAGGAGCTTGGAAGATAACTTAAATTCACTTTAGAGCTATTCGAGAATTTTTGCTGCTACACTTGTAGGTCTGTATTAAGAATATGAGTACATTAACAATATTATATCTTCATCTAAATAAAGGATATACCTACTGATATTGGATATACTAAAGTTGAAGATTGGGCATATATGAGGAGTATCATAACCTTGTTACAAAAAGTATAAATATTGTACTGTCTTTACTAAGCGGGGGATAAAGAAAAGGAAGAAGATACATTAATTTAGGTTTGTAATAATTTCTGTTTACATACAAAATAGATACAAACTAGTGACAAATACAGGTGGAAAGACAGTATAAGCGATTTTTAACCGACTTGAAAAAATGAGGAGGTTCTCAATTCGTCTGTAATTTTTTTTAACGGTCAAGCCGTTTTTCTGTTATACTCCAATAACAGAAAAATATTTCTTTTATCTTGATGATATAGTCGTTGACAGTAAATGACAATCGGTCCCGTAAGTAGCCAGGGTCACTAAAAAGAGTGATAATAAAATGTTTTATACCAAAAAATTGAACTGACTTCAACACTCAATAGTGTGAATTAACTTGTCGCTCCAAGTAACAACTCTGTACCATGCGCAAAATATTGTTTAGGTACTTTTGAACTGTCATGGATCCGACTTCAATAAATGTTTTCACACTTTTGACTGTTGAAATCGGTTCCATTATTTGGATATTTTTTTTAAAACAGCTATGTTTTGTTCCTGGATCCCTGAAATATATTATATGCTGGTACGGAACCCTCAGTGTGCAAATTCAACTAGCACTGCGGCTACGGCTTAAGAAGCTAACAAGTGCTAAATAGCTTCACCGAAACAGATTTTTTGCAAAATGCATTTAGTTTGTAGCAGTTAGAAAATAATATATTCATCTTGATCATATAACCTACATAAACAAATTAACATATTAGTATGTACGTTCAGAATAGAATGGTTTGTTTGCTTATAGTCCCGACAAATAAAAGGAAAATACTTTTTTCATGATATTAGGTACTCCTATTTTTACCAGTGAAGGCAACACTTATCACAATAATACTTTTTAAATTACCTCCCAATTCTTCTCGCGTAGGATTTAAAACTAAGTATCTGAAAATAGTTCAACGAGGGCTTATTAAGACCAATTTCAGCGAAACTAAATGCTTTTTCGATAATGAATACTAGGAATTCAAGTGTAATTATAAAGAAGGTACCTACCTTCTTTATAATTCGGATTTTCAATATCTACTTATGGATAAAACAAAATATTTTTTTTTAACGGAGGTAAGCCTTTTTAGTAAACACTACGAAGTATAAACAGTACTTAATACTGCTATTATAAATAAAGCATATAGAAAACCTACAAGCCATTGCACGCTCACCGGCAGTTCAAATGCTTCAGCTCACTATCAGTTGGCAGCGTATCTATAGCATGCTGGCAGCATTGCCTCGTTAGATTGCGATGCTTATTCGTTGAGCCAAATAGGTGTCAGCATTTTGATGACGCGTCACATCGACCAAGTGCTCTGATAATTTTAAGTCACACAGTGTGACTCACACGGCACTAAAAATATAATTTAGCATTGAAGTCGCACTTTTACAGTTATAACTACTTATAAACATGTTGAAAAGCCAATTACAAGAGATGTTAACTGACTTCATAGCATTTTAATAACAAGCAACATAACTTGTTCCTTCCAATCCAAAGTTACCAAGTTTTGTTAAAAACTTATATCAGTTGTTTTTTTGATGGATACAAAGTTATCCAGCCTGTCTCGCTGAGGGAACTGAGGGCTACATTCATATTGGACTAAATATTGTTATATATGGGCTTGGTAAACCATCAAAGTCGATGGGAGCAACTATCAAATATTAACGTAGGTATTTGCCGCGATATTCGATTGAAATTAACAAACCTAATTATACACTATAGTAAAAAAACTAAATTGAAGTAAAGGAAGCTCACGACTGTGTCGAAAATTTTGAAATCCATATTACTTATTATGTTATTGCTTTATGTGTTGTTAGGGTTCCGCGCCCAAAGGGTAAAAACGGGACCCTATTACTGAGACTTCGCTGTCCGTCCGTACGTCCGTCCGTCCGTCTGTCACTAGACTGTATCTCAAGAACGGTGATAGCTAGACAGTTGAAATTTTCACAGATGATTTCTATTGCCGCTTTAACAACAAATACAATAAGTTGGCCAAGTGCGAGTCGGACTCGCGCACGTTTAAAAAAATAGGTTAAAATATGAAGTCTAATGTTGTACAGCAAATGGTACGGAACCCTTCGTGCGCGAGTCCGACTCTCACTTGGCCGATTATTTAATGTTATTTAGACGGAACAAGCACGGAGCCCACCTATGTTAATCATTATCCTTTGCCTATAGCAGATGCATTTCGTCGTATATAAGTGAGGTACTACACTGCGCCCGTCGCCCTGAGACATACTTGTTGAGTCTCATGTGCCCGTAGTTTCAAATATTTCTAATATTCCTCGGTACGTAACCAATTAGGTAATTAAACCTATCGTGCGCTCAATGTACAAACATTTATCATCCACACATCGACAAGAGTAGTGTATGAATAATGGAAGGCTGCTCTAACGGTGCCTTTTCACAGGCCAAACTAGAATTACTGGCTCTCAAAGACAGCTGCTGGAACACACCGTTACGTGCTTGGTGACAGATTTTTTACTTGAGGGTGGGCATTCGCAAAATGCCTTACCACCATGCTATAACGACTGCCATCCAAAGACAACAACCGGGACCGACGGCTTAACATGCCCTGCGAAGCACGGAAGCGCTTAGTTGCTATGTCACCAGCGGTCACCCATCCAACTCATGACCGCGGCGGCCGTCGCTTAACTTTGCTGATCGGTTCAGAATGGCTTAGCAAACTTCGCTACGTGCGCTTCATATATTAGCAAGAATCCATTGAATAAAGCTAAAACTTTAAATATCATGATGATAAAATTTATTATGCCTGCGAGTAGGTGCATAGCACCAAACATTGCATAAACAATATCCAGCTTCTACCACAATCATATTGATTACACCCGCCGCGTCCAGCCCACAAACACAAATACACAGACAACGTTGGCACAGATCGAGGCAAAAATTGATGGCCCATGATTCGTTCCGCTTCGGCTTGAGTTTTTATTGAATTCTGGCTCGCTGGCATCGACTCAAACACTACGTTAGCAAAATTAAATTATGGTAGCGCCAATTACAGCCGTTTTTGAACCGCGCGATGGACGATAGCCAATTTATGCGCTCATGAACGACCGTTTCAGTATTAAACATGATTTCCGCCCTTTTGTTTGACGATGTAGTTGTTCTGAAAGTTGTTTTATGGGTTATATCTACGAGAGAGGTGTTATAAATAACTCATTATGATGTCTTAAGCCATTGTTGTATAAATTCACTTGTATACTACGAATATTCGTATCAAACGTTTAATAAAAGTTCTAAATGTTTAGAAAAGACGGTTATGCCATGTTGATATACTAGATGTCCTTAAAACGGCAAAACACTAACAGGTGTGTGTTTTTTTATGGGATAGGAGGGCAAACGAGCAGGCGGCTCAACTGGGGGTAAGTGATCACCGTCGCCCAAGAACATCTGCTACACCAGAGGTCTCGAAGATGCTTTGCCAGCCTTTGAGGGGAAATATGCTGAAACATGTTACAGCTTAAGTAAATTTGTTGTTTGTTTAATAAAAGTGTTTATATAGGATTTGGAGTGATTTGAAAAGAACCGACAAGGAACTACGGAGGTTTCTATCTTGTCTATTGGTATTTTCAGTCCAATTGTATATGTTACGTAACTTTTCAGAGCTTGATATCGGTAAAAAAAAATGCTAATAACTAGATTACCTACTAAAAAACAAGGTTAGTTCCTAACCTTATTTCCAATATTCCCACTACTAATAACCAATTTCCCACACACTAGTCAAAACAGTACAAAATAACTGTTATTTTAATATTTTATTTATTTTTATTTGACCTGCTTGTTATTATATAAATTACTAATTGAAATCCTTATTGTCTCTTCCCAGAGGCACGTATAGAAATAACTTTAGATGCATAAATAAAAAATAAAAAATTGTTTCTAATTTTTAGATTTGTGTGTGTACAATTCATTGGCGTATGGGCTACATTATAAGCTTGAAGACTTCAACCAATTTATGATCCATATAGGCTTATCATTAACACAGTGACAAATTGATTAAGTATATTAGAAACTTAAGAAATTTTCAATAATATATAGATTTTAACCTTCTCCAAAAACTTTGACGATTCCTACTTTTAGCAAACAGAGAGTTTAAGTTACGGAAAGCTTATCAAAAGCGCTAAAAGCATCGTTTTGATACACTCTACAAATTTTCAGAGAAGCGATTAAAGTTTTGCGGAGTTATCAAAGTATTATTATAACTTGACTTCCTGATCATAAGCTACTTTGTACCGCTTAAGTATATATGCAAAGTTTATTTTTACTGCTTTTATACTTTTCGAACTGAGAATTTATTCTGATTTAGCTGTTAGTAATTCGCTGTTGGATTGTTAGCATATATATTACTAGCTCCAGGAATTTTAAAGCTCCTTATTACAAAATTATTCTAAATAAAAACTTACATACAAATGCAAGATTCTGAAGGGTCCATTATAACTGTGCATTACGCTGTTTCATTTTTAATGAAAATATATTGCTCCCTTTCCGTACGTACTTACTCTAACCAACTGAGCTATCCTAGGACTACGTCATAGGTCATAGTATGAGTTTTACCTTTCGATCTTATTAAAGCAAGGGGCACAAGCCACGTTTAGTTGTGAATTTTTCTACAAGCAAGACTTTTGTAGAACCTTTTTACTAGGTATTTGGTTAACTTCCTAATGTTCACTTTTGACTTTAATACTATGACGTATTTTAAGATTATTTTAGCCGATTTAACTTACGGTTTGTTTACGTCGAGCAGGCGTCTCGAACGTTTTCGGGATCTTCAGAGTTGCTTCATCACGGAGTGCGTGCGCTAACGAACGCGCCCAGTGCCCACGCATGCACTGGTGGTGGCGCCGGCGCCGGCCGCGGAGTGAGCCACGCGCGCTGCTGCCCTCCTCGCGCGCTCTGACGTCACCGATGGCACCTAAACATAATTATAAGTATAGGTGTGCACTTAGTTCTTATATTTGCGTATTTTGTCCGGACCTGCAAGCTGCTCACCTAAATCGGCTAAAATCATCAGTCACAAACAGAAAATACGAGTGTTCAAAGACTGAAAGAATATAAAAAAAAACTGATAGTACCAATAATCACGAAACACTTTGTTACTATTATAATTATAATAGTGACTTATGAACAAGCGCCTCAATAAAGGCTCCAACAATGTTCACCTGCTATCGAGAATTCCCTACCTCGTTAATCAAATCGAGTGTTAAATGATCCGCCGCGGGAAGAATTCGACAGAAAGATATTTCCTCCATCCGCGAACAACTGATGAGTCCCTTTCACAATATTTTCCTTTAAGAATCAATGGAGTTGCTAACACGAACAATTTGTCAGGAGTCTATTTTGTCTCGGATTTGGGCTGTTTCTCATTTGAATTGGTCCGGAGCGGGTGAAACACTTTACAAACTCATTTATATCTTAGCTATAGGTAATAAAATATGCAAACTCCCGGGGCTCGGGCGATACTTTATTCGGTACGTTGTTACTTCTGGAGTTTGTTAAAACAGACATCTGTCTTAAAAGTATAAGATAAATGAAATTATATAAAAAAATACGATTCAACACGGTCGAAATCCAGTGTAAGTCAGTCAGTTAATGAACAATTCATGCAGAATTCCATAAAAAACATCTTAACCATAACATTAACTTCTCTCTTCTCTTGTATTTTTTTGCATCAATTTATAGCCGTTTCTCTTGGATCAATTATGGTAAACTTAACCTAGCGGGTTAAATTATATGATAATATTTTTAACTAACTCCTCGGCGGCAAACCACATGCAGTAGTTGAAGTATTGCGCGCTCTGAAGAAGAATTCCAAAGCTATACAAATTCTATAAGCTACTCTGTGTTGGGATGCTAAAGTCTATGCATAGTTTCGCAGGAAGAGAATTATGTACGCGACCCTGCGAGACCACAACGGTTGACAATGTTTGCCGATGCTCAGACTATTTGAGCTATGCAGTCTGTACTGAAGCTACGGATACGAAGGGCACATTATTCACAACGGGGGCTGGTATACGTCAACTTAATTGTGGAATAAGCGATTACAAACCACCGCCTACGGTAGTTTTTGTACCAATATTTTTTTGTGTGAAGAACCATTAGCTGTTGTTCTACAGTAACATTGAATTGTACGGCTATTGCAGTAATAAGCAGTGAAATCATATAATATGTCTATATTTTAGTTAACTAATAAGTACATACGTGAGTTTTACTTTGTTCTAGAAAGATAAAGTGAAACTAAACTTTGTATAACAAGAGGATTGGATCATTTATTTGGGAGAACTTTTATAAACAATATTTCCAGTCCTGATTTAAAAAAAAACGTTAAAGTTTCGGCAGAAATGCCAATGTCCAGGTGGCTGAGATGGTGTTAAGCATCCGACGCGATATCGGAGGACGCGGGTTCGATTCCCGCTTTGGGCATAAAAAAAAAAAAAAAAAAAAAAAATTTGTACTCCAATAATTTGTTTGATATGATTTTCGCTTAACACGCGATAGTGCTTGTAATCATATTTAGAAAAAACGTTAAAGTTATTATTTATATATAATTTTAACTTTAGAAATATTTATCTGAATTCAGGAGCAAAAATGTAATACTAATGTATTATATAAAACCATTTCATAACGAAAATGAGGTAGATAACAGAATGTTCCCGTTGTCATACAAGAAGCAAGCACAAAGATTAAATGCAAACATGATTTCTAGATCGCGTCGGCAAGTTTTACTTGGCCTAGGGTACATTAACCTAAGACCCGACATAATGATCTTGTATAAGTACGTACAAAGATTGTCAAACAAAATATTTTTGTCTCATGTGTGACGCATGTTATCTTAGAGTGAATAAACCACGAATATAGAGTACATTGTGTTGTAGGAGAGTAGCTAGTGGAAATTTGTGGTTACAGCTGACTCCTACAGAGAAAAGGCTTGGAGTGACTTTGAAATGATTTGTTGTTTTGTAGGTTCTACATTTGAGTCATAGAGTTAGTATATTTGCCGTTTCTCGAGTTAGAGTTTGCATCATCCAATGCGTCGTTGCCATTTCGCTCTGCATAAGGTACTCAGCCTGTGACGTGATGCGACCCAGCGCTGTGACGTCATATCGCTGCACGCCAACATACTATTAAACTTATCTACATACGTGCATCATTTTATAAAAATCTCAAACTGATTATTTTATGTAAACATACAGTTTTAAGTGAAGAAATAGTTTTTGTGTCTCAATTATTTTATTATTTTTTTAATTCTGAAATAAAATACACATTCATTTAAGATCGCACTCTCCTGTTTATTTACGAATACGGTCTATACAATTCTAAATTGTTTTTCAAATAATTAATTTTGAACATACTAGGAGATATCATCGGCTTAATCATAATGTATCACTTAGGTACTAAAATGTTTGTGCTATTACTATATTTAGCAAACATGTAACAGTAGTTATTGATCTTAAAAATAATAAGTGACATTAGCTGGCAAATTAATGCATGTTGAGTACCTATACTTCGAAAATGATCATGTTCTGACATATACGTGCAAAAATTGGCGAGCGATGGGAGGTTAGATGATTTTGAATGCTTTGAGTAGTATACAGGCTTAAATTTTTTGCATCGATATTGATAAATTTTAAGCTTATATAGATATCGTCTAGAATGATTAAATATATAATTGAATCAGTTGTTTGATGTGTTTTAGCTGACTAATTATTATTTAAAAAGCATTGACGCATTCTAGGCGAAAAGATACATAATTTCGGATGGAAAAAGTTAACTTCGAGAGGACTTACTTGCAATCAAGTAAAAATGCAATCAATCAATAAAAAATGATTTTAAAATTGGAAATTAAGGTGCGAGTAGTGATCGTAGTTTTGTGTAATTTACGTAGATATCGTAAAACGTCAAAAGTCGTACATTCAATCGTATGGGAAAAAGTCGACTATCCAGCACCGCTTCCATAGCAAATTGGAAATGCACCAGGATTTCTATAGTTATCTTTTTCCATTCGAGATAATTTTGATAAATATGTTTAATAACGATAAAAATGATGACTATGCCGTCATTAGCGACGACTTCAAATTATACGGGAGCCAATATGGACCCATAACTATTGAATTACTTACCTCAATGTTTTGGCTCGGGAACAAATACGTTCTATAGGTATTAAAAGGCAGTTTTCCATAGGTTTTTCAACGATGAATGGCATCGAGCCAAATGTTTGTGTACGAAAATATATAAAATATAAAAATATTGGTGCTACGTGCACCAATATTTTAATCATGAATATAAAAGAAACTTATATTTTACTAACAAAATCCCTACTTTTCTACATTGTCGCGCAGATCAGATAACCTGATTTTAAGAATCACCCTACATTTTTTTGGTTTTTAATTAAAGTTTCAGCGCTGTATGTTCAATTCAACTGTGAACACCAAAACCACCCCCTAAATTTTCTAAATTCAAATTAAATCAGATGTTTATTTTTTGAACTGGATGTAGCAATTCTATTATCTTTTTTGGACCGTTTTAGGAATATCGAACCCAAAAGTACCAAATCGGTTCTCCACCTACGGAGATAGGTACATAGATCCTATTTTGTGTGTATGCCGGTAATAAACGCAAAAGTGATTTTGTCTGTATGTCTGTTTGTTAAATTTTTCATTACTAATCGTGACCTGTTTTCAAACAAATTTGACACTAAAATTGTAGCCCGAAAAAGGTAATAGGATAGTTTTAACACGATCAAACACATTGTTCCTGAGGGATTGCGATAGTACCACTTTTACAGGGATGTTGTTATATCCAGAAGCCAGATTAGAATATACTTATAACTTGAATTATCTGGCGTGTCAATAAAACAATGTTATAACACCTAAATTTTAATTACATGCACGTTGGTACAGCCAAACAAGTAGTTGGGCATTTCTATAAACAAAAGAACTTAAAATAGCAACTAGGTAGGTATGTATTATAAAACCAGAATAGTTATTTGTTATACAAGAGTGCAAAGTTGCTTTTTAACCGCGTGTTCAATTTTGATGACCGAGCAAGCAAAGGATTCTAAAATCGAATCACGAGCGTAGCGAGTGATTCAAAATTAGAATCCTGAGCGTTAGCGAGGGAATCAAAAGAGCACGAGGTGAAAAATCTTTGCACTCGAGTGCAACACGTAACTATTCATTCCACCTCAGCGAGGAAATTACTAAAAATCCCGCGTAAAGAACCGCGTGCAAAGCAAATTGAAAAAAGAACACCAAGAAGGTTCCGAGTCTGAGTTGAAAACAAATTAAAAAAAAGTTGCATGATATATTCGGCGCCATAGAGGTAGCAGTAAATAGGTTTAACGTTTTTTTTAATTCACAAACTTAGTGCACACGATGTTCTAAATTCAATTTACTTTATCCTCTAGAGAATAAAAACGGCTTTTCCACTCAGATATTGAAGATTAAAAATACTCTTTCCGAGATGGTGGGATGAAAAATATATTGTGATTTGATTAAATTAGGTCTTACCTTTACCTTGAATTTTGTTCCTAAACGTAGTATTATTATATGTTCTATGCCTTTATGCAGATAAATTATATTTCTTTGACAACATAGGTCATATTATAATATCTTTTCTCTCTCCTTATCCATCGTGTTGCTGCATCGTTAGTAAAGTGGCGTATAAAGTCGCTTTGAAGTCTGGATGTCCCGAGAGGGTCTGAACCTTCCAGTCTGAAAAGCCAAGAAAAAACCAGGAGAAACATTTTTCAGTAGCATTCTGATTTTGGCAGTCCGGTAGAAAGCGATAAGTTCGCTGTTATTAAATAAGCCAGAAACATATCTGGCAAAACGTCAGTTAAGCTCATCTGCATTATGTCTTTGAGGTAGAAAAATTGTCATACTATGATTTAGTTTCTTATAACAAAGCAAAGATCGACACTTTCAAAGATAGAAGAGAGGTTGACCGCCTTCCTGCCTCTATACCCCTTGGGAATACTCTTATACTAACTGCACTACATTTTAGTTAGGATGGTAAAGAGCCCTGTTGCATGTGCTCCATGTGTTGCATGGCAAGTCGTACTATATTTCAACGCATTCTATCCTGTAGTCAAAATGTATGGCATCCGACAGCAACATGTGGAACAAATCAACATAAAAATGACTTCTGACATGTACCTGCATTGGCACCAATTTTATCAAATATCCCTTGCTAACATAATTGTATATTGGTTTAATGTACTGAATAGATTCAGTCGTTACTTTGCAGATATCCATATCTAATAATAACAAATATATATAAAATATTTTAAGAAAACATTAAATTAATATTTTAATAAAACATTTTAAAAAATATGAAAATATATCTAGTGACAATTCCGCCTAATTTTCCTTCGACGCGTTTTGATTCTACACGAAGCATCCTCAGGAGGTCTTGACTCTACGAGCGCACGATCGAGAAACACACAAAGCACCTATAGAATTACCTCTATTATAGATATCCTGTATAATTTACATTATAAATTAATAATACTAAACCATTTGCATAACATCAGCGTTATGTTTGTATTCAATCATATGCCGAAATTGAACTCGCATCATGCGACTTGACGGATAATAATTCATCCTGCTTGATTAATGTATGAACGTAGTCCAAAATGACGCTTATACGATTACTCATGTCTATCAATAAATAAAGAAACAAAAATAAGCTCCAACTAGCTACGCACGCGTATATTTTGATATATTAAATCGCGTACCCTCAGGATTTATTTAGTAAATCGAGATAAATTGGAAAAAGAGATATCTGTGTGTATACCGACATCAAAATCAATTCAGCCGTGTCGGAGGTGAGTGGCAACAAACACATTTTCCCTCGTTGGTGGACTGGTAAAAGCGTGGCATCGCGAGTGGGTTTTTCTGACCAAAATAAAAATGCCCTTTTCTTCAGTATTCGCCAGAAAGTTTTAATTGCTTTATATTGTTTAATTTCTGATAGTCTAGCCGTTCACCATACTCACACCAGGCAATAAGTGATGATGTGATCGAAGCTAGTTAACAGGCTTAATCTAGCATGGAATTAGGGTCTCAGGTTCAGCTGCCAGAACACACCGTTAGGTGCTAACCAGGTTGACATTCGTAAAATGCCCTACCACCGTGCAGCGTGACGGAGTCGTCATGTTTTTTTTTATATCACTAATGTGGCAAACATACGGCCTACCTGATGGTAAGTGATTACCGCAGCCTATGGACGCTTGGAACACAAGGGGCATCACTTCCGCGTTGCCAAGCCTTCAAATAACTAACCCTCTTGAAGAAACACTCAATACCTAGTCCCTGGGGAAAACCTTGATAGGGAGCTCTTTCCCTAAACGGAGTGTTTGCCGGAGAAAATGCCTTTGAAAACATCATCTTTCTACTCTTGTGCGGTCGGTACAATAAATGTTTTCTATCTATACAAGAACATAATTGTGAAAAGTTTTGGTATCAGTCAGCATTAAAAGGCCAGCCGCCTTCCTGACTCTAAACCTCCTTTGGAATGCTTTCATTACTAGTACGAGTGTACCCGTCATTGTTCGGGTCATTAGGGTTAGAATGGTATATATAAGGAGGCACATTTACAAATTATTGTAGAATATTTTTTTTGTTCCGGACGGGAATCAAATTCGCATCCTCCGATTTCGCGCCTGATGCCTATTCCACCCGGCCATCGGAACCCTACTCTTTCGAACCGAAACTTTATGCTTTAATCGTATTACCTATATTGTGAACCGTCATAGGGGACGGTGCGTGGTCAGCAACCAGACTACTACACTTCATCTGACCAACTGACCAAAAGAAGTGCTTCTTCAAACACTTAACTAGCACTTTTTTTGTACCGGACGATAATCAATCCCTTCCGAAACAAAAAAAAAAAACGTGCTCTATTAATTTTTATATGTGATCTCTCAGATCGCATTCATCATCTCGCGATAGTGCTTGAAGTCATATTTAGAAATATATAAGAAGCCGTTTTGTGCAAAATGTGAAGCAACAGCTATTTATACCAAGGCATGATCTGCGTATTTATTCCTTTAGTCGTCTTCCACTAAATCCAACAGAATGATATAGAAAAACAACAATATCATAATAAAGAGAACAACAATCGAACCAGTCAGTATTGCTATTATGAGTGCTAATGTCACCGCGGTTACAGCTATAATAGCGCAGCCAATGCAGTATACAGAGTAAACCAGCGGCAGCAATTTATGACAGCTAATAAATGGTACGATGTAGCGCTTTGCCAACTTGTTTGTTCTATATACTGATCATATTAAAATGTGAAATAAACTTTATTTATTTAAAAGTTATTCGCTGTTTAGTAAAACTATTAAGGAGGATTAGTGTATAACTATTTTCGATGGCATGTTATAAACAAAAGGGGTGGAAGCAAGGAGTCTCCCCGCGCGTTGTTACTATGATCGGAGATTTGATTGCGCACAACACTAGATCTACCCTAGTCAGTTGGTAACCCGGTGCCGACTGATGAATCTTTGCAACATGACAATTCGCAACGGTCCTTTTCAGGACCACCACACAACGGCGAAATGTTGTCTTATAAAACAAATTTCGCTAATGAAGCGAAAAATTAAAAAAAGTTTATTTCCTGGTTATACGAACCTACATATCCTGGTTCTACGTACCAGGCGCATTAGCCTATTGACCATTGAAAAGACGAAAAGTGATGCTAATAATTTTATGCTCTAGTACATGGTACACACGTTTTTTTTTTTTTTTTATTGCTGATTGGTAAGCCTTTGACCACAATCTCACCTGATGGTAAGTGATGATGTGGTCGAAGGTGTTAATAGGCTTAACCTAGAATACGTACGTACACACGTAAACCTAGTTGTACGTCATCGTTATATATATATAAATTACGTGTCACGTTGTTTGTCGCGATCCATCGCGGACAAGCTAGCTAGCAACAGTAGCTAAGGAGTCCACTCCTTAGCTACTGAACCGATTTTATTGGATGATTAATTTGATTTGCACACCGTGTGCAATTTGATCCAAATTGAAAGATAGGATAGCTTACATCTCAATTTATAGTCCCAATTACCCGTGGAATGCCGAGGAGCGCCGCTAGTGATATATAAAATTTTAAGTGTTCAAACTCAGTAAAATTTTGCAGCATGTCCTTGACCCTAATAGTTATACCTATATAGTTTTCAGTTAAATTATGTATTTTCAAAATTATTCCGATAATTGTTTATAATGGGAATTCCTATTATAAACAATAATAGTTTATAATTGATAATTGTTTATGATGGGAAAATTTTATATATATCAATATAAAATCGATGTAGAAATGCAGAAAACTGGCAAACCAAAAGCATTTGCAATATAAAAGCAATTGGTTGAAGTATATGCATGTAAAATCCACACGTGGTATTTTAAATACGACGAAACTAAGTTTGAATTGAAAAGCACTACGTGCACTCTAACCTAAAATAATCCAGAAGACGGTAAATAGCCCTCGTAGGTGACGGTACAGCAATCAGACTGGTCTCCGTTTGACCGAATGGTATCCTTTACTAGAGCTCTTAACTTTCCTTCAGATTTTTTTAATCTCGCTTCAAGCACTACCGCCATTTAGTGAATAACCTTGTTTGAAGTAAAGTAAATGTGTTGTATATAGCATTCTGTCATCTGTGATATACCTAATTGCAAGAGAAAGAGCTATTTTTATACTCGGTGTTAATTTTTTTAACCAAAAATTTATGTTAATGACAAAAAATACTATAAGGATTACTAAAGTACACTGAACAGGCTTGTCTTGTCCCCTTTTTTATTTTTTTATTTTCATGAGGAAAATGCATTTAGGCATACACACCCGCCGGGGAGCAGGTGGTTATGTCGGACTCAGGGTCAATAGGGACCCCACTTCCGACTAAAAACCTCATGGTGTTCCGTCGTCATCGACTAGAGGCGGGGGCCGCGGGGTCACTCACGCTCTCATCCGCAGCCCCCGTCGCCGTCGCTGCCCGCTTAAACGGGCCCAGACTCTGGGAATAATTCCCCCATGCCGCTTCGTGGGATGCCCCGGAACACGAGGGCATCCACACCTCATGAGAACGTAGCCCTGATGGGGGGTACCGGCTCTGACCACAGCCGACACCCCGGGTCCTCTGAGCGGGGAAGGAGTGCGAGCACAATCGACTCGCCTCCGTGTCCGCGTTCTGCGGAGCGGAAGAGATAGAGGATCTCTCTCCCTTTCCCGCTCCTCCGCCTCCCTCTGCGAGACAATAGTCTCGCAAAACGAGGCCACCGCCTCCCACGACCTCTCATCACCGACCATCTTTAGAAACCAAAACAGAGTACTAACACTGTAGTTTTGTGCCTAATTTTTTAAGCAAGGTCTTCAAGGTCAAAAAACCGCCTTTCAATCAAGACATATTTCTTACTTAGAATTTTAATTTAACATTATATAAACGTCATATTAGATGTCAAGATTTGAAGCAGAGATAACAAAATATACAGGGTTAATGGTAATATGCTAACAACCTCTTTGGGTTGACATCTGCTAGTACTGACAAGTATTTTGAGATATTTTTTTTGCGTTTTTGGCGGAATAAGTACGAGGCCCTTCTTGTGTTAAGTCGCTTATGCCTGTAACGTATTACTTCATATTTTTTAAATATTCAAAACTCTATTCAAAGGGAGCACGGCGCAGTCCAGTGTTGCCGCGGTGAACGCTCTTGGCTCGGAGTAAGCATTAAAATACAAAAAAATATTTTTTCAATACATATTTATTTATATCTCAATATGTTTGTTAGGACTAGCAGATGTTAACCCTAAGAGGTTGTTAGCATATTACCCATAAATCTGTTATAATTACACTAGGTATGGACTGCGCTGTAGGGGTCTAAGGTTCTAATCCCACCGCGGGTTTGAGCTTTACTGCATGGTGGTATGGCATTGCAAATGCCCGCCCAAATATTGGCAAAACTTTTAATAAGATCTAATAAAAACGTCAACACACTGGGCAACTATCCCGAATTCAATCTATTTAATTCACCTCCATATATGTTCTTAAATAAAATTTCTAATAACTGGTTTAACGTAATTCCTGACTCTCATATTATATCTTCACAACAAAATTTACCTTCTATGTTTCTATCACTACTTTTTATACATTGACAGTAATCTCAAAGTTACATTCATTTATTAAATTTTGGCGCTCTTATGAAATTACGAAATTTCACTATTAAAATATAGTACTGCGGCGTTCGCGATCTTCGACGAAGTTCGAAGACTGTAAGTAAAGCCAGCAAGTTAAAATAGTTTATTTAAGCAAAAACATCTTCAAATGGTGTTTATCTATACAAAAAGAATGCTATATAAGCACAATGTTTTCCATTTTTTAGAGTTCGTAGTCCTGACAAGGCACCCTTATAATTTCGTCATGTCCGTCTGTCCGAGGTTTTGCTAAGAGACCGTAAGTACTAGGAAGCTGTTATTTCGTATGGATATGAAAATCAATTACGCCGACAAGGAGGTAAAATAAAATTTTGAAAAATATTTTTTTAGGGAACCTCCCAGACATGTGATGAGGGGATGAATTTTTTTTTCGTCGTCAATCTCTTCGTGGTTGGTATGGTTGAATAGGTCTTTTAAAATGACTTCGGGGTTGCTAATATTGTTTTTCGATTAAATGCTCCATTTACGAAATATTAAACTTTTAAGTGCAAATTTTTGTTCCAGCAGGGCGTCCCCCCCCCCCCTCTCTAAAAGCTAAACTACTAACTTGAAAAATCTGAAAAAATTCAACCTGATAGTGCGTTTCATGAACTTTGAAGAAAAAGTATAGCGGTTGAGATAACTTTATTATTTTAGCAGTAATAGTCGTTGAACTTGGGTGTTGGATAATTTTGTACCAAATATAAAATCAACAGAATAAATCCTTTATAGTGACTAAGATAGTTAGTTGTTTATAAGGGGTAAAGACTGCCATTGAAAACTAAATCAAAATTAAAAATCTTAAAACAGTAACTATGCCTTATGTCATACATAATACTTAGACCAGTTTTCTAGCCGCAGCTACACCCGCGCGTATTGCTGGTTATCGCCCAAAACCATTAACCTCTTTCTGCGCAGTTGGATAAAAACTATCCTATGTCCTTTCCCGGGTCTCAAACTATTTCCATGCCGAATTTAATCCAAAACGGTCTAGTAGATTTTAAGTTTATTCGTTGCATACAAAAATACAAATCTTTCCTCTTTATAATATTAGTATAGTTATAGATATGACAGTACAAAGATTCGAATTATATAGGTATAAAGTACTTTTTGGACCTCATCCTCGCCGTACAATAGAAGTGTTTGCTGTCTGTACCTGTCGTACCAAGGTCATCGATCACTTCATTTCACACAATCATCATCGTGTAAATTTTTTCATCGGTAAAGAGAATATTTCTGTACCCTTCACTTGTGCATCGCAACGGAAGGCACTCTATTTAATTTTAAAGATTGATTTAGGGCATGTACTGTATATCGACGATAAGTACCGAGCTTCAGGTCTTGTTTTATAATACGTGACATTTTCCTAGCGGGAATCTTAATTTCTCGCAATAAGATTATTGTTGAGTTATCATAATATTTTACTCCCCAATGGGATTTCGACCAAATCTGGCTTTAACAGCATTAATTTGTAGTTCTAAAAGCACGCGGCTGCCCTGGTCTTTTATGGTCTTCGACAGAGGAAGTGTTGTTGTATCTGTTGATATTACGATATACGAATTTACGATTACGTTTGAAGCAGTGATAGCTCAGTGGCTTTGGCTATGGACTGCCGCGCAGCAGGTCCATGGTTCGAATCCCGCCGCTGGCTTGAGCTTCATCGCATGGTGGAAGGGCATTTTTGCGAATGCCCGCCTGGCTAGCGACCACCCTCAAGTGGAAAATCTGTCGCCAAGCAACTAACGGTGTGGTCCGGCAGCTGTCCTTGAGAGCCAGTAATTCTAGGTTAAGCCTGCTAACACCTTCGACCACATCGTCACTTACCATCAGGTGAGATTGTGGTAAAAAAAAAAACGAACATACGGCTGATACCAAGCTTTTGAAGTGTCTGGAATATGACCGACGTAACGGCTCAATACCTACTTTGTACTAGGCAAACACTGCTGTCCTATTTTCTTTAACATCTCATTTAAATTGTTATTTGATAATAAACACGAATGAAATGGCGCAAAATCGAAAGAAAATTTTAAAGTTATAAATGCGTTCCAAATTTTAAATAATTCTAAAGCTGAAAAGTTTTTATGTTACAGTATTTATGGCCAGAATAGTTATTATATATTATAATAGCCTATTTATAAGCTTATACTTGCATATATCGGTGTATACTTTTCATTTTTCTTTTATATATATATCAACTATTTTATAATAGAATAATTATTTATGCTACAGCAAATAAATTTAATAACATTAAAATTCTTACAATGTACCAACGGATTCTGAATCGCGCTATCGTTACGTTTTCATTCGAGTATCTACCTACAGAATTCACAAACGAATTTTGTTTAATTTACGAATTACAATTGAAATAATAACTTGGCGGCAATCGTAATCTTATTTCTTAGATTTAGCAGGAAGAAAGTGGAAGAGAATAAAGAACTACAGAATCGTTCTATATTATGATAACGGGCTTCTACGGAACCCTACATTGTGCGTGGCTCGACAAGCATTTGACCATTTATTTTTAATAGCTATTAGTCTAGCCTCTGACCACTATCTCACCTGATGGTAAGTGATGATGTGGTCGAAGATGTTGTTCAGGTTTTACCTAGAATTACTATCAAGTGCTTGGCGACAGATTTTCTACTTGAGTGTGGTAGCTAGCCAGTTGGGCGTTTGTAAAATGCCCTACCACCGTGTTGTAACGACTGCCATCCGAAGACAAGAACCGGTAAAATAAAACTAAAATATTTATTCTTAACGTACTATACTATTCTTAGACGACGAACGCAACCCAATACCTCTGGCCTATGCAGGACTGTATTTTCCATACAACGCGTCGTTAATGAAGCAACATTTTTACCGTCTAATTAAATTCCCTCGCCCTTTGAAGATAAACTAAAGAACATTTAAAGCAGTTCAGAGGTACAACATAATGAAACGAAATTTCCTTATAAAAGAACAGCGTAGAATGTAGAAAAACCACGAAATGGAGGGAATGTGAGAAACACAAACAAAATTAAAGGAAACTAAACAGAAGGCAGCTCGCCATGTCTGGATAGACGAAAGCTAATACAAAGTCGGCAAAAGTTAATCCTTTGGTATTCATTGGGTGTCGGCTTTAAACTCGGCGGAAGTTAGTGTTAGTAATCTTGTGCTCAAAGAAGATATTTATTATGTCATTTACAAATACTTAATTCCTCAATAAACCTTAAAAAGTTGGTGACTTTTTTGTAGAGCGGTTAATGGTTTCTAAGCTATTTAATTTAGTGCTACTAAACTATTTTATGAATTCTAATATTGTTATGTTTGCACTGCTCTGCGGATTACATTACAAAATCACAAATTTACCAAATACGCTCAATCCCCATACGATTTATGAACAACGACAGCAAAACTAAGGGTTATGAGTCATAATGTCATGTTAGCTGCAGTCGGTCAGAACATACCCCGGCTATAGGGGTGGAAGGACGCAGGTTCGAATCCCGCACATGACTATATTTTTTCTCTCGTAATTTTGTAATATTTAATTAATTACCTGGGATTATGAGACAGACATTATGATTTTTGTTTGTTGACGTTGCTTAGCTTTCGTTTGTCTCCATCTAAAACAGAGGAGATGAAGATTGCCCATTGTTCATTAGTTATTTTTCTCTCTGGAACTGTAATAGGTAGTCAGTTGATTTTTTTTATTGAATACGAGTACACACTGTTACAGTGGATTGTCTAAAATATATTGTATATACATTCACAGAAATAACGCAGGGCTTTATATAGTTCTATATATATGGACTAAAAAACAATTTTATCAACTTTTTTTTTTGTTGTATTGTAGCATCGGTACATATCAGATGAGCCCCCCCCCCCCCCCCCCTCTAAAAGCTTTTTTAAGCCGCTGGCTTGAAAAATCTGAAAAAATTCAAGCTACTAGTACGTTTCATGAACTTTAAAGGAAAAGTATAACAGTTGAGATAACTTTATTAGTTTAGCAGTAATAGTCGTTGAACTTGGGTGTTGGATCATTTTGTACCAAATATAAAATCTATAGAATTAATCCTTAAATTGACTAAGATGAATTAGTTGGTTGTTTATAAGGGGTAAAGACTGGCATTAATAAATAAATCTAAAATAAAAAATCTTCAACTTCAACTTCTTTTTTGTGGGTGGCTTCTGTGATAAAAAATCTTAAAACAATAACTATGTCCTATGTCATACATAATAAACTAGTTGCGCGTATTGCGGCTATCGCGCAAAACCATCAACCTCTTTTTGCGCAGTTGAATAAAAACTATCCTATGTCCTTTCCCGGGCCTCAAACTATTTCCATGCCAAATTTCATCCAAAACGGTCCAGTATGTTTTAAGTTCAATCATTGCATACAAAAATACAAATCTTTCCTCTTTATAATATTAGTATATATAGATATGACAGTACAAAGAAACGACATGTATAAAGTACTTTTTGGACCTCATCCTCGCAGAAGTGTTTGCTGACTGTACCTGTCGTACCAAGGTCATCGATCACTTCAATCGTGTAAAATTTTTTCATCGGTAAAGAGAATATCTCTGTGCCTTTCACTTGCGTATCGCAACGGAAGGCACTCTATTTAGTTTTAAAGATTGATTTAGGGCATGTACGATATATATCGACGATAAGCACCGAGCTTCCTAGCGGGAATCTTCATTTCTCGCAATAAGATTATTATTGAGTTATCATAATATTTTTACTTCCCAATGGGATTTCGACCAATTCTGGCTTTAACAGCATTAATTTGTAGTTCTAACAGCACGCGGCTGCCCTGATCTTGTATGGTCTTCGACAGAGGAAGTGTTGTTGTATCTGTTGATATTACGATATACGAACATACGGCTCATACAATTGTTTTTGAAGTGTCTGGAATATGATCGACGCGACGGCTCAGTACCTACTTTTTACAAGGCGAATACTGCTATCCTATTTTTTTTAACACCTCTTTTAATATTGTTATTTGATAATGAACACGAAATAAATATATGAAATGGCGCGAAATCGAAAGAAAATTATAAAGTAATAAACGCGAAATAATTCTAAAGCTGAAAAGTTTAATGTTACAATATTTATGGCCAGACTAGTTATACAATATAATAGTCCATTCATAAGCTTACTTGCATATATAGGTGTATACTTTTTATTTTCTTTCATATATTATATATCAACTATTTTATAATAGATTAATTATTTATGCTACAGCAAATAAATTAAATGACATTCAAATTCTTACAATGTACCTACGGATTCCGAATCGCGCTATCGTTACGTTTTCATTCGAGTATCTGCCTATAGAATTCACAAACGAATTTTGTTTAATTTTCGAATTACAATTGAAATAATAACTTGGCGGCAATCATAGTCTTATTTTTTAGATTTAGCAGGAAGATAGTGGAGGAGAATAAAGAACTACAGAATCGTTCTATATTATGATAACGGGCTTCTACGGAACCCTACATTGTGCGTGGCTCGACACGCATTTGACCGTTTTTTTTTTCTTAAATTTAGTTACGATTGTCATTGTTAGTGATGCAAATTGCTAACAAGACCGATCGGCACTCGCCCACATTAGTCAGCATCGACCAGAGTTGCAATTAAAATATCAGCTATATATAGACTTATTACCATATCGGCTATATATAGGCAAAAATACTTTTTCCAGTTAATCGAGTATAACTTAACCTCCAACGGTCGCGCGGCGTCGAATCGACCGCAATTGATACATTTGAATTTATAATATCATAACTTTTTTAATATTTTTATGTTTGCAATAACGCATGCTCTGCGGATTACATTACAAAATTACGAGAGGAAAAATTTAAGTCTTGTACGGGATTCGAACCCGCGTTCATCCACCCCTATAGCCTGGGTATGCTCGGATTCAATTGAGCTAACATGACAATGAGTCCATAACACATTTTTTTCCTATTGTTCTTTTTAACCATTGTATTGGGATGGATATAATTGCTTCTTGCCGCATACATTTCACATTCCTAGTAGCCTGTCCTCGTTTCACTGTTCACGGGATAAACAGTGTACATTCCCCCAGTGGGCTCCCAGAATCAAATTGATTTTATTTGCTTTAGTCATTGAGCAGGGTTGTCAAAAACGCGCCATGCGCCTGTGTAAAATTATGAACAAAAATCATTGAATTAAACTTGTACTATTGTTTATTTTTTATTAAAGATTAGTCGACAGCTAACTAATAGTGCAATACTTGTTCAAATAAAACGAAAAGTTAGAGAGAATCAAACAGGGCTCAGCCATTTCGTGCTGCCAAATTCCTCTCTAACTCAAATGAATTTCAGTTATACAATTCGATTTATATTTATTTTCTGAATAAATTAAGTTTTAATACAAACTCGGTTTGTGATAATGTGTCTGAATATAAAATATATGTATGTTTATTGATTTATTAGTGTTTGAGATCCCTGAAATATCCCATAGGTCTCTTTGGTTACGCGCGACTGCTGCGGTCACATAATACCGCGCTCCCGCTGAAGGTTAAAAACTAATCGAGTGAAATTCAAATGGCACCAATTTAGAGGTACCCATAGACGCCATTGCCACTGAGTACCTTGGATTGAAGAATTTGCATGTCAAGTGGAGCCAGCGAAGTCGGCGTGCTTTCAATTCACCTATGATGTTGGATTCGGCCACTAGTTCTCCAATTGCTGTAATGTATGTTTGTACACTACAGTAAAAACAACAATCGAAATGAGAACCTCTTCCTTTTCTGAAGTCCGTTCAAAAGAGACTAGGTAATTAGAATGTTTGTAACTTCCTTATAAGCAACTATAGCTTTCCAGCCGCAGCTCCGCCCGCGTTTATTTCGGTTATCGCGCAAAAACATTAACCTCTTTTTGCGCAGTTAGATAAACTATCCTATGTCCTTTCCCGGGTCTCAAACAATTTCCATGCCAATATTCATCCAAATCGGACCAACAGTTTTTAAGTTTATTCGTTGCATACAAAAATACAAATCTTTCTTCTTTATAATATAAATATCTTATATAGATAAATATTTATTATGCGGAAAGTATTTATAACTTAATGTTGTTGGATCTCAACACGGTAAACAAAACATGGCACCATACCACCCAACAAATTGGAACAAAAGCAGTGAAAAACCTATTGGCGTGGCATAACGAGCAATCGATGTGAATGCAAAACCTCGCTTCGGCAGCCAAAAGAAACTAATGCAGGATTAATAGTGCCGGGTCTTGCTTCGAAACTGCGGTTGCTTGGTTGGTATATTTAAACAAGTTTTGGGACATATTTATCAACAGGAGGAAAATAAAACTTAACAAAAATGTAGTAACAAGAAAACAATGCGTTACGTAAGGTCCTCTCATAGTTTAATTAACGTCATTTATTAACCAATTTAGTGTAAGAACCTTGAACTTCTACGAGAATACTACATGATATGTGAGTCGAACAATTAAGTGTTGAATAGTGTTAAATACACATTTTAGCGTAAGTGTATATCAGCCAAACCATATTTTAGAATAAAATGATCTCAAATCAAATCAAATATCTGTAGGTAATGAATAGATTCAGGCGTTATTATGCGGAAATCCATTGTTAATAATAAGAAATATTTTAAAAAGTATCTTAAGAAAACATAAAATAATATTTTAATAAACAAGTGAAAAGGTGAGTCAAGACCTCCTGAAGGTGCTTCGTTTAGAAGCGAAACTAGTAAAATATTCTTCCAGTTAGACTGCGTGGCGTTTGTGACGTCACGTAGGCTTACCAGGAAAATTAGGCAATTGTCACTAGATATATATTTTTATACTTTTTTAAGCGTTTTATTAAAATATTATTTCATGTTTTCCTAAGATACTTTTAAAAATATTTGTTATTATCAAATATCTTTATTGCATATCACATAACAATTACGGTCTTAAACATAAAATTGTAGTTCCTATGATACCCCGTAGGGGCACTGCAACTTACGAGAAGGTTTATTATTATTTAACACTAAAATCTTAATCATATTAATATTATATCTCAAAATAATATTATTTATATAGTTGCATTAGTGACTTAGTATAAAAAAATCTAAGCAAAAAGTATTCAAACGTATATATATAACGAACTTGATAAATACCTATGTTACGTTGTAGGGGAGTATAATATAAAAAAGAAAACATGACACTCCCCGACGAAACAATAGAACAATGTGAAGAACCTCCTGCGTGGCCTAACGAGCAATCGATGGAAATGAAAAACGTCACTTCGGCTACGGAAAGAAACGAATGTAGAAATGATAGTGCCAGTTCTTGCACCAAAACTGTGTGCGTTAGCTATTTTGACAAGATATTTTATGTATATACGAGTAATTTGAATTATTTAAAACTTCATTATTATTTTCCGGTTAAGTATATTTTCAACCACACCGCACCGTAGAACCGCGAAGATGACATTAAGTGGACATTACTAATGTGGTATGTCAACAGTAACGACAGTCACAGTGACAATCACACTGATAGTGTCAGAAATGACAATTCAGTCGTATTATTTACAAGCGAGAACGTCTCAATGCCATTTACGTGCTGAGGCTCGTACTTTACACTCGACGCTGTGCACAACCGTGTCAACAAAGAACTTCAAACAAGTTCGAAACTGGTCGGAGAAATATCCGGTAAATATTAGGCGAGTTCTAGACAGTTGCTAAATAATCACTGAGTACATCATCGACTAACAATAATAATCCTAAACTATTGGCCAATACTGTCCCATGATAGTATCCTAATGTACGCTAATACCATTATTAGCGTACTTTAGCACACTATGATACAGTCATGTGCAGAGTAGTCCATTGGGACACAAGGACTGAAAGGGGATATGGTTTGTAAACATTGTGTTCTCGTTTACCATAACCTTCAGGCACGCTTATCACACAAAGTTTTTCAAAAAGTTTGTGAGTAAAAACAAGTAAGGCGCTCGTAGCGAAGTTTACTTAGCCATTCTGAACCGATCAACAAAGTTAAGCAACTTCCACCGCGATCATGAGTTTGATGGGTGACCGCTGGTGACATTACTGAACGCTTCCGTGCCTCGGAGGGCAGGTTAAGCCGTCGGTCCCGGTTCTTGTCTTAGGATGGCAGTCGTTATAGCCTGGTGGTAGGGCATTTTGCGAATGCCCGCCTGCCTAGCTACCACCGCTACCAGCTCTGTCACCAAGCATCGAACGGTGTGTTCCGACAGCTGTCCTTGAGAGCCAGTAATTCTAGGTTAGCCTGAACAACATCTTCGACCATATCATCTTAGTGTTTTTTTTTTATTTGGTTTTGTTCATTTTCCACAGACTCCGGGGTTTGTACCATTTTTTGAAGTTAACCGAGAAATTTATTATGTAATTACATTACTATGGGGAGCATTCTTACATACTTAACATCAGGTGAGATAGTGGTCAAAGGCTAAACTATCAGGAATAGAAAAAAGGTAGAAGGAAATACAAAACTCTACATTTAGCGCTTGCTGGCTCTTCTATATTAAATCTGGCGGATTCAGATATATTTCTGAGCTTGAACTCATTTTTAGTCACGGACACTGAACTGATAATCACAAATCACGCTTAGTATCTAGATTTAGATTGTGAAAACTATTACTAAGAAAATTTCAAATGCCGCCCATTTGCTTATTGTATACAATAGTTTTTGTGATCATGTATATACCTAATTTAATGGACCAAAAAGTATCTGACAAGGAGTCTATTCAAAAACTACCTTCATGATTCTATGCAAATAAATAATAGAATATGTAATGGTAATAAATTATGTAAGATTTGTAATTTCAATAACTGGTTTAATGACACGATATGGTATACTTACTACTACTGTAAGTGATTTTATACATTATAAATCGTAACCACAGAAACATCGTCGTTTCTCTTTGCACTTACCTATTATTAGTGAGATTGAGTTAGTTGCAGATACATTTATTTAAAAAAAGCTGTAGCATGGTCAAGAGCTTACTTTTACAGTATGTAGGCACGCAGACCTAATATGGACACTTAGAGCAATAAGTATTGAAAAATTAGTTTTATGTAACTAGGAAGGCCGAGGTTACTTGTTAAAATTTTAAGAAAACGTTTAATAAATATCCAAAAAAATGACGTCACGTTAGTAATACAGGAACATTAAGCGGAATTGTCATCATAATTTTTTTCTTTGGATGCACAATATTTCTTTCTCGCAATCCTGGTAGCTGGTGTCGGAGCCCTTTTTTCTTTTGTAAACATGTCTTAAAAGGAATGCAATAAACAATGTAATTTTAAAAGATATCATCTAAAAGTTTGCGAAATACTCGGATTATACTCCCATACTTTCTCATAAAAACTTTTATTATGGAGGTAATTAATTTGAAAGAATGCAAATTTTTCTTTTAATCGCTTCCTTAGCGCCGCAACTTTTATCTACTTTGTTTGAATTACTTTCGGCCGTCCAGTCCGCGGCAAGTTTTAGGATTTTTTCCTATCGCCATTTTACAAGCCGTTATTAAAAAATATTTTGGATTTCGAAGAATGTATACTGATTCATCTAACTATGGGTTCAGTAGAACTTTTAAATATTAATACTTATCAGTTATGTTTATATATATTATTATTATTAAAGCTTTCTGTTTATACTCATTACCTGATGCACGTCATCTTTGTCCCCTTATCTTATTTTATGTGTTTTTTTAATGTAATTGTAATGGAACAAGCACGAGGCCTAGCGGTAACCTCCGCCTATAACAGATGCATTTCGTAACAAGTGACAAACTGCACTGCGCCCTTCACCTTGAGACAGAGTTGTTGAGTCTCATGTGCCTGTAATTTTAATGGCTTACGAAGACTGCTGCTGGCACACACTGTTAGGTGCTTGGCTACAGATTTTCTACTTGAGGGTGGTAGCTAGCCAGGCGAGCACTCGCAATATGCCCTCCCACCATGTGGTGAAGCTCAAGCCGGCAATTGACATCGAACTATGGACCTGCGGCAACGCAGTCTATAGCTGTAACGGCTCGGCTCTCATTGCCAAGTATTCATATAGGACCGATATAATTACTGTGAAAGTTTTGCATCTGGATTTATGGCCTTTGTGACGTACTCTTTGAGAATTCCGGTCGGTAAAATAGATATTTTAGTATGTATCTAAAACTTATAAGCTAGACTGAGTATTTCATTAAACTCAAAGGCGTGTGATTGTGATAAACATGTTCCATTTCGATAATCAAACTTTTGTGGTCACTTATCACTTACACGGTCCATCCTATGTACTATGCAATTTGCGGGTGGCAATCAAACGTTCACAGCTCTATAAAGCTCTAACATTAATTGACCACATTTTCGCTTCGGACAGCAGCACCATCGTCCACTTTCCTGTGTTATTGACTTTGCAATTCGTCCACGATAATTTCTAGTTATGGTAAATCAACTTCGTAATTCGTCTTCTTCCGAAGTAATCTACATTCTAAATCACCTACTTCTTTAAGTGTCCTCTTCTTGGATGAAACGTACGTATACGTAGCTATGTACTCTAATTAAAACGGTTTTCTTTATACAATAGAGAGAATACTTTTTATTGTTACAAGCCAAAAATAATACCTACTTTGTTATTACGACTATTTTACACTAATTGATGTGGACTGAACCATATAGCATTGTCTCTTTAAACCTAAGTGGTTTTTTCTATGCTATTGTAAACGAATCTTTTGTAAAACAATTGTTTATTTTGGTAAATAAATTTAAAAAAAAATTGAGTTGGCTAGGCACATTAATTAGTAAAGTGTTACGATAAGTGTTCCTTTCTTCAATATATAGAATACTCTTTATAGTATACTAGCTCTAATACGTAAAAAAGGATCTAATGATCTCTATTCTGAGAAAAAAGTGAAATACATATTTACAGCAGTGATGTGGTAATATTTCGACGTACACATATATTATATCTGCATTTGCCAAATCTGCTTCCCGTCACATTTTCTGCCCTTTTCCTTCACTACACGGGGTTGGACCAAAATATATTTTAATTACAACTCTGTTCTATTTTTTTATTTATGCATGATAGGTTAGCCTTTGACCACTATCTCACCTGATTGTAAGTGATGATGTGGTCGAAGATGTTGTTCAGGCTAACCTAGAATTACTGGCTCTCAAGGACAGCTGCCGGAACACACCGTAAGGTGCTTGGCGACAGCTTATTTCTTGGAATATTTTTTAATGTCATCGTGATGGAATAAGCACGAGACCCACCTAGTGTTAAGCGGTACCCTCTGTCTATAACAGTTGCAGTACGTCGCAAGTGGCAAACTGCACTGAGTTCATCATCCTGAGACATACAGTTGTTAAGTCTCATATGCCTTTAATTACATCGTCACCCTTCAAACCAGAACACAAACACATACACACAAATTTATTTTCTAATACACATTGAAGATTTTGAAAAGAATTTTCTTTGTAGCACACTATATCAGGCCGCATTTACCCTGACAAGTAATTACTTATAATAATATATTTTTATTCAAAAATTTATTGTTACAAATCCGTATGTGTATAAAGCCAGCCGGTCGAGTTGTTTCGTTCTTGTTATTGCTTGCTCTCACTTTGTAGTTTGTCTACTTACATGCAGAGCATATTTCATAGTCAATTACTCCGACTCCGAGCGCAATTCGCATTTTGGACGCGACTGAATAGCTGAATCCGTCTTCCGTCCTTCCTCTTTCGTGTTGGACGCTCATTCATTTTTTACAGCTAAAGTAAAATAAAAAAAAAATAGTTATCTAGTCGAGTTTATATTACATATTGGACGTTGGTAATTCTCTTATGCACCACAAACTAAACTCAAATGTAGTATTTACAATAGTTCTTATTTTGTTTATACTAAATTCCTTAATGGTAATAATACAACCTAAAGTAATTTTATTCAATGCAATTATGGTTGGTCTAAGTTTGAATCAGCATGTTACAAAATGTAATTATGTCAATTACAACAAGTTATTTCATTATTTTCAGTGGAAGTCGGTTCTGTATTCCAATTCATACGTGAATCCTAACATCACAATAACACATACAAAATAATACTTTTCGCTAAGAATACACATTCAAAAGGTTACCCAACACATAGAAATAGAAAAATTATTTGTTATGTACAAAAGTTTTAAAAGACTTTTTTTTAAACCGGTCAAGTGCGAGTGGGCTCGCGCACGAAGGGTTCCGTACCATTATCTGTAACCTAATCTTGCAAGTTACAGACAGTTTTTATTGTATGGGAGCCCCTTATTTTTTTTATTTTAATTAATTATATTCAAAGATAACATTAAACTAAATATTTTATAATTAAAGTTAAAGCGTCTATCTGTCACCGTTATTAGTATCAAGCAAGAAACGGTAAAAAAATCAAGTGTGTTGAATGGGAGCCCTCCTGAAATATTTATTTTATTTTTAGTATTTTTTGTTATAGTGGCAATAGAAATACATCACCTGTGAAAATTTCAACTGTCTAGCTATCATCATCCTTGAGATACAGCATGGTGACAGACGGACGGACGGACGTTTTTACCCTTTGGGTACGGAACCCTAAAAACAGCACTTAACTATTACTTTATCACCTCCCAAATTACGAGGACATTGTCAAAATCCTAGGTATATATAGATAGGCTTCTTAAGGATCGACTGTACTATCATCGTTTTATAAATTTATACGTACGGGGCCTGGGGCTGGCAACCTAGGAGCAAGGTTAAGAGGCCTCTTTATGATATATCAATGCTCCCCTTCCCGCTCAAGCCTCCTCCTCTACCTAACCAAATTTGGTAAGATCCTACTAATGCCGCCTTAGATGCACGTTCTAGGATGGAAGTTACGGTTGTTCTTGGCAGGCCAAGGTCTTTCAGTAGGTTATATGGGGATTTCGCTGGTATACCCCTTGCTCTAACTTCTACAGCATATAAATTAATATGTGTTTGTTTTTATTGTGTGGTCTTTAGGTATGTTCGTTTCCCACGGCACAGTAATTTCTATAAGTACTATGTGTTTTAGATTTTTTAGTATATAAATATGTCTGGTCTGGAAGACGAAACACCAAGTATACATGAGAGTAATTGTCCGTAAAAAAACTCTCTACACAATGAAATATTGATACGGAAGACTATATCTACAAATCATGCAGTTATAAATACTGCACGTAGCGAGTTCTGATGTTTACCACATTTTCCCTATCCATCACAAACACGACTCGAATCTAAAACAGAATCGCAAATGTAGGTAGCTACACCCATTCGTCGAATTCGTGACTACCCAGTGCAGATCAAATATGAACAGAATTCGATCACGGCACTCTGTGGACCTCGATAACTTCACGTAGCTTCGTAACATTTCATTTGTTACAACGGAAAAAGTGCAAAGAGATAGGGAGCGCTCCCTCACCATGAAATTACGATCTATCTATGTACAAAACATGCTCCTAAAGTTGCGTTCAGTAAAAAAAATATGCAGTTTGCATATCCACAGCGTTCGTTGCAGTGTTTATTGTGTGGATTGTCCGATATTTTTTTTATTAATGTCGCAAAGTCTGCAATGTATGGAAAACCGTTGGTTTGTTGTTCGTGCTCAGTGAATTTTTGTTTCCACGCATCGTATTCTGTTTCGGCATAGTTCGATGTTTAATCTTAAATTATATTTTAATATAGCCCTTGGAACAGCGCTTATATACCAACTGATATTTACAACCGTTCCAATCAATGTAATTTTAGAAACAAAATAATATTGCTAGGACGGCCCCAGAGAAAATATTGTAGTGCCTCGGGGTAAAAACGTATCTAGGTGCAGATCGGATATATTAAATTATATTTTTATGGTAATTTTTATAGAAGGAGTAAAAATTATAATGGGTTTTTTTAATGTGTTGGCAACAAAGACTGCAACGCCATTTTGTTCCGCCAGGCGAAGTCAATCGCTAGAACTGTTGAGTCACATTTTATTCTTTGCCATATGAAGAACGTAGGTACTGATTTAGAAAAGATATCTCAAAATATTTCTCGATACTGTTTAATGGGTAACACTGGATACTTAAGTTTTATTGAGCTTATGATCTGAGCTACAGAGACGGTTTTAGAATGTAGTCAGACCTTGCCTCGTTGAGGTCTGTATTTTCCCTGGGTTTTCAAAAAATAACCATGATGTCATGTCCATTCAACACCCATCGCGTTTACAGAATCATCATAAAGAGTAATTATAATTTTTGGACTCTGCTGTAAAATTATTTTTGCAATAATATTTTTTCGAGTCGAGAAATAAAATATATTGCAATATACTTAGGGTTTCTTAAAAAAACATCCAGTGTTGCCCCGGTGCACCTTACTCTGTACACTAACCGAGCCCAGTGTGACTAGCCTTGGAAATGGGATGGCTCGGGTTTCTTGGAAATATCTCTTTTAATAAAGTAGAATATGATTTTTTTGTTACATTGGGAGTTATTAACTCCTTATAACAAAAGTGCAACAATAAGAAGTCACTATGAGCGCAATAAATCAGTTAAAATCCGAGGACTTGGGGTCAAAACTATTATCAAAGTCGACCAATTTTCTAAATTTTTACGTCATTTAAATATAATTCAATATCAATTAATAAAAGGTAATGCATACAATCATAACAGTAAAAATATTATCCATGTAACTATAACAATAACTCTAAATATTAACAAATATTTGAAAATACTTATAGATAACATTTAATTATTTTTTTTATATATATATATTAAAATTTAAATTCTCGTTCGGGCGCTCGAAGAGTCAAGACCTCCTGAGGGTACTTCGTGTGGAAGTGACACGCTTCGAAAACTCTTCCGGTTTGGCTCAGTGGCGTTTATGGCGTCACGTCAGCTTGACAGGAAAATTAGGTGGCATTGTTACTAGATATATTTGAAGAGTTGTTTTTAAACATTAATACAATGTTTCTGTAAAATATTTTTAAATTATTTCTTTTCCGCAAAGTAACGCCTGAAACACTTAATTATAAAATCTGAACGTTATTTTTTAAACATATTTTGGGTAACTATTATAACTTATCACTAAACTTATTTATTATATTTATAACTTAAGCGCGAGTCGGAGTAGCTCATCGAGGGTTCCACATAACAATAGCCACAAAATAAAAAGTTTATTGGCTTTGAACAGATTCAAAACTATATTATACAAATAATGTTTAGGTCGCCGTACACACGAATAAAACAAAATTTCAGGTTTGTTACTTATTCCACTACACGTAGTCTGGAATAGATCGCTTTCATCGATAAGACCGCCCAGTATGGTCACACTTACTCTTAGTTACTATGTTGTAACTTTGTTACGTGTCAATAAAGTATTACCTATCTACTTACGAGACGACGACGACTTAGAAACCCTTGACATACGGACAACAGACAGACACACAGACAGCACAGTCATGAGAAAAGCCTTTCTAAAAATAATATGATTGAGTTTTTTTTTTTTAATACCTTAAAGGTTAGCCTTTGACCACTATCTCACCTGATGGTAAGTGACAGCTGCCGGAACAAACCGTTGGGTGCTTGGTGACAGATGTTCTACTTGAGGGTGGTAGCTAGCCATGCGGGCATTCGCAAAATGCCCTACCACCATGCTGTAAGGACTGCCATCGTAAGACAACATCCGGGACCGACGGCTTAACGTGCCTTCCGAAGCACGGAAGCGCTCAGTAGTAATGTCACTAGCGGTCACCCATCCAACTCCTAGCTGATCGATTAAGAACGGCTAAGCAAACTTCGCTACGAGCGCTTCAAAAGTTTCTCTTTCTAGTCTTTTTCAATGGGTCAGAAACTTCCACACGATATATCTAATTGGTTTATATTTTCTCCGTTTAAGGCCTTGTGTTTAAGGTTGTGTGCACGCAGTGATTTCCACACAAACGTATTTTCGCCATATTTTAAATACCATACCGAGTATGCCTCGTGCCAGATTTTATTTTACAATTGTATTTCCAAATTTTCTATTTTTTCCAACGCTTTGCAGGCTTTACATTCCATGGCCGCAGGGTGAAATACTCGTAGCATCTATTCAAACATCGAAACCCGTTCAGCCGTTTCGGTTACACACACATGTCGGTATTCTGTCGAGAACTACGCTCGTGTAAATACACGACAAGCTCGCTTCAATAGACCATCAAACCAGGACCAATCTCATACCACAGGTTTGGAGACATCATTCAGTCTTTAGTAACGACCGAGATTCTCTCCATATTACATATTCATGACAAAACAACGTCAAAGCAATGTCACAGTATTATGTACTCGTATTATAGCAATGTTGTAATTTGTAGACATTTATATATGTATAAGGTTATATATTATGTTTCACCTATTCAATAAACAAAATGAAGCAATGATGGCCGAGTGGTTATAGCTATGGACTGCCGTGCCGCAGGACCCTGGTTCGATCCCCACCGCCGGCTTAAGCTTCACGGCATGGTGGAAGGGCATTTTGCAAATGCCCGCCTGGCTAGCTACAACCCTCAAGTAGAAAATCTGCCGCCAAGCACACCTAACAGTGTGTTCCGGCAACAGTCCTTGAGAGCCAGACAAATTAGAGGCACACGAGACTTAAAAACTGTATGTCTCAGTGCGACGAGTGCAGTGCAATTCGTCACATGAAGAAATGCATCTGTTATAGGCAGAAGTTAATCCACTTAACTTCAGGTGGGCCTCGAGCATGTTCCGTCACAAGAACTGAAAAAACCAGCCAAGTGCGAGTGGGACTCGTAGACTAAAGGTACCATTATCTGTAACCTAATCTTGCAAGTTACAGATACTTAAATCTAAATATTCTGTAAACATTTTCACAACCTGTGATCTTTTTAATAACTAGAAAATCACGTTTATTGTAAGTATAGGGGGGCCCTCCTAAACTATTCAATTTATTTTAATTTACATACCTACATAATTTTATTGTTTATTTTTAAAATAAATATACAACTAAATATTCGGAGAGGATTCGAGGATATCAAGTTTCTACCTGTTTTCATTATTATTATTTTTAGCATATAATCGGCAAAAACCTCTTTTTTGTATGGGAGCCCCCTTAGTTATTTATTTTATTTTAATTAATTATATTTAAAGAGAACATAAAACTAAATATTCTGTGAATAGTTAAAGCGCCTACCTGTCACCGTTATTAGTATCGAACAAGAAACGGTAAAAAATCTATTTAGTTTTATGGGAGCCTCCCTTTAATATTTATTTTTAGTATTTCTTGTTACAGCGGCAATAGAAAAACATCATCTGTGAAAATTTCAACTGTCTAGCAATCACCGTTCTTGAGATAAAGCCTGGTGGCAGACGGACGGACGGACAGCGAATTCTCAGTAATATGGTACCGTTTTCCCTTTGGGTACGGAAACCTAAAAACACTTCTTTTTTTATTTTATTTTATGCCTGGTAGGTTAGCTTTTGACCACTATCTCACCTGATGGTAAGTGATGATGTGGTCGAAGATGCTGTTCAGGCTAACCTAGAATTACTGGCTCTCAAGGACAGCTGCCGGAACACACCGTTAAGTGCTTGGCGACAAATTTTCTACTTGAGGGTGGTAGCTAGCCAGGCGGGCATTCGCAAAATGCCCTACCACCATGCGAATTTTGCTTACTGGTTTATCTACTGAGAATATTATCTAGGTGCAATAGGTACATGAATTGTCATAATTATTATACTCGCTCTCAAAATATTTAGTTCAGGCAATTGCAGTCATTGTGCTATTCTATGTAACGATTATATGCCGTTATTTTTGTAAACAAGTAGTATGTACCTGATGCCAACTATCTGCGTTTATTATTAATTAAACATTATCATCAAGTATCACCAGGTTTAATTACAATTGTATCTAATATGTTATATCTCATTTGAATAATTTAAATATCATTGTTAACTAATAATGTTATAAATAACCGGCTGTACATACGCGTGTTGGTAGAAATTGTCGACCTGGTTTCTGGCATATCCGAAGATTGAGACGTGTGAACTCCACCTGATGAAAGGTTTCGGTTATGCCGGAAAACTAGGTCGACAATTTTGACCAATACGCATGAGTACAGCCGGTTATTTAAAACATTAATATGTCTCATACTCACGGGAACTTTCAAACGAAAACTATTGATCAATTTAATTTATGATAATTAGTTGGACAGTGTTTAGTGTAAAGAAACCAAATAATTTAAGTCGTGATCATCAAATATCATCTGGCGTCATCCTGAATCATCGGCTCAATAGCGATTAGGATTTTATAAAATATATTGATTTAAGGACTCCTAAGATTTTATATTTAAAGTCGTTGCAAAAAGAGAGAAAAGGAGACCCTACTATTATAGTATAAGGAACACACAGTGGTTAATCACTGGTAATTGTGATGAAATTTTAATGAGGTCTATTTGAAGGTATGGGTACACTATCCAACAAAAAAAGATCAAGATTCGATGATTAAGTAAAAAATTACGTGCAGTCATACTTACTGTATCAGTCAGATTGTCCCTTGCAGAACACAGGCTCCCCCATTAAGGGGGGGTTTGCCATAATCTATACGCTTGACAGGCTTATTAGGGATCGCAGTTTAAGATATCAGTTCCTCAGAAGGCGCTGCTGCTCACCTTCCGGTATATTTTACCTATAGTCGCTTCACACACAGGTAGCAATTGGGAACGACGTTCTTGCCTGGCACCCCACAGTGGTCATACTCACATAAAAATATTTATAGTTATTATAATCTTCAATTTTATTATATAACCGGCCTACTGGCTGTGACAGTTGTATTTATTTTTGATCTTATATTTTTAAGATGAGTTCAGTGTTTTTTTTTTTAATATATTGTGCGTACTCCCCACTTTTTTTGTCCCGAATAAATAATTCTTCGTTTGGTTGAAGTCACACCTTGTACACCCGAAATATAATAAAAAAACAATCTATAAATATTGTTTTGCACCGTTATTAGCTCCTTATTCGTTTACTATATTAGCAATGTTTTTTTAGTAGGTACGCTCATTACCAGAGTCAATACGAAATTTAATGGATTATAACAGATAGATTCTGTAATTACAGTCACTATTTAATCTTCAAAAAAGTACTGATAGAACATTTCGTACTTTTGTGACGGAAATTGTTTTCTTGATAACTGTACTTTATAAAGTATAGTATTATTTCATATGGGGCAAACCCAGAAACGAATTTTACATGGAACGAAAAAGGAATTTTCAGAATGTGGGACGATAAATTGGGACAAGCAAGGATCAAATCCTATTTTTTAAAGTCGTAACAAAATACTCGGCAAATTTACAGCCAGTACCGATCCAATTTTATGTGGAGGGATAGTCTCAGAAAAACAATGGGCACATTTGCGATAATGACAACATAATGTACTTACCAAGTTTGAATTTACTCCCAAAAATACTTACCGCAGTTCACCACGCTCAATAGCCTTTAACAATATTAATTTGAACTTATAATCTGTAGAAAACTAAACAAATGCACAAACGTCGTGTAATACTGAACTTATAATCTGTAGAAAACTAAACAAATGCACAAACGTCGTGTAATACTGAACTTATAATCTGTAGAAAACTAAACAAATGCACAATCGTCGTGTAATACTGAACTTATAATCTGTAGAAAACTAAACAAATGCACAAACGTCGTGTAATACGATAACTATGTAGATTTCAAAAACCCAACGAGCTTATTTTCCTTAGTTGATGGACAATTGCTAAGTGTGGAAAACAAACAAATCGAACACGCAATACACACTGATGGCGTCTCCTTCAAACTAATACAAAAAGATGTATAGTCCATCCTATATTCGCAATAATTTTCGTTATTAATGTCAACTCCATAGATTATCCCTCCATGAAAATTAGGAACACGTAGGTTAATTCAACTCTATCGCTTGCCAGCAAGCGGCTGTTTTCAATACTCTTCCAAAATTGCTCTATTAAAACTTTAGGATTTGCTTTCCGACTGAAAAGTCACCGTTCCATAGGGAACTAAGTACCGGACACTGGATTAAGCTTATTTAAAAAAAAACATTACGACTTCTCGCATAGACCTTAGATTATTGTATATGTAGTGCTTATTTATAGGCAAGTGCCAATAATTCCTTTACCAAATTATGTAGCTACAATACTTTTAATGCACCTAATGAGCAGAATACCAGCACTCGAGTCTTCTATGGCTGCGTGGGATGTTGCTGCAAATTGGGCACACACTCCTCTCAATCTTGCTAACCCAAAAGGTTGTGATATGTATTACTAACATGAGCATTTTATCAAGGGTTAAAGCGGTCAGCCACAAGACCGCAGTCAAAACTTTCTACAATTAAGCCCTTGTGTTGTTAGTCAAATTGGATATTTTATATTTTTTTTATTCTCTATTATCTCTCGTGTTTATAGAGAAAACATATATACCGTCACGACAGAAGTTTTAATTTATTGCTGATAGGCTAGCCTTTGACCACTATCTCAACGAATGGTAATGTGGTCGAACATATTGTTCTAGCTTACCTAGAATTACTGCCTCTTTAGGACAGCTGCCGGAACACACCGACCGTCAGGTGCTTGGCGACAGATTTTCCACTTTTTAGGGTTCCGTAGTCCTGACAAGGAACCCTTATAGTTTCGTCATGTCCGTCTGTCTGTCCGTCTGTCCAAGGTTTTGCTAAGAGACCGTTAGTACTAGGAAGCTGTAATTTCGTATGGATATGTATATCAATTACGCCGACAAAGTGGTAAAATAAAATTTTGAAAAATATTTTTTTTTAGGTTACCTCCCATACATGTGATGTGGGGATGAAATTATTTTTGTCGTCTATCTCTTCGTGTATGGTATAGTTGAATAGGTCTTTTAAAATGACTTAGGGGTTGCTAATACTGTTTTTCGATTTAATGCTCGATTTACGAAATATTTAACTTCAAAGTGCAAATTTTTGTTCCAGCAGGGCGTCCCCCCCTCTCTAAAAGCTAAACTGCTGGCTTGAAAAATCTGAAAAAAATCAAGCTGATAGTGCGTTTCATGAACTTTAAAGAAAAAGTATAGCGGTTGAGATAACTTTATTAGTTTAGCAGTAATAGTCGTTGAACTTGGGTGTTCGATAATTTTGTACCAAATATAAAATCTATAGAATAAATCCTTTAAAGTGACTAAGATGAAGTAGTTGGTTATTTATAACGGGTAATTACTGGCATTGAAAAATAAATCAGTACTAATATTATAAATGCGAAAGTAACTCTATCTGTCTGTTACGCTTTCACGCCAATACTACTGGACCGATTTGAATGAAATTTGGTATGGAGATAGTTTGAGACCCGGGAAAAAACATAGGATAGTTTTTATCCGACTGCGCAAAAAGAGGTTAATGTTTTCGCGCGATAACCGACATACGCGCGGGCGGAGCCGCGCCCGGAAAGCTAGTCTAAAATAAAAAATCTTAAAACAACAACTATGCCCTATGTCATACATAATAGACTAGCTTTCCACCCGCACGTATTGCGGTTATCGTGCAAAACAATTTCTCGGGTCTCAAACTATTTCCCTGCCAAATTTTATCCAAAACGGTCCAGTAGATTTTAAGTTTATTCGTTGCATACAAAAATACAAATCTTTCCTCTTTATGATATTAGTATAGATATAGATCTGACAGTACAAAGATTCGACTTATATAGGTATAAAGTACTTTTTGGACCTCATCCTCGCCGTATACTAAATGTGTTTGCTGTTTGTACCTATCGTACCAAGGTCATCGATCACTTCATTTCACACATCATCAATTTGCTGATTGTAGGCTCTTCAATCGTGTAAATTTTTTCATCGGCAAAGAGAATATTTCCGTGCCCTTCACTTGCGTATCGCATCGGAAGGCACTCTAGTAAATTTTAAAGATTGATTTAGGGCATGTACTGTATATCGACGATAAGCACCGAGCTTCAGGTCTTGTTTCATAATACGCGACATTTTTCTAGCGGGAATCTTAATTTCTCGCAATAAGATTATTGTTGATTTATCAAAATATGTTTACTTCCTAATGGGATTTCGACCAATTCTGGCTTTAACAGCAATAATTTTTAGTTCTAAGACACGCAGCTGCCCTGATCTTTTATGGTCTTCAACAGCGGAAGTGTTGTTGTAGCTGTTGATATTACGTGTTAGGAATTATAAGGAAATACTACTATGTTTTAAGTATACTTGTAAGGTTAAAAGTATTTGTATTGACTTTGCCTAGTCACGTGCACCCTACCACAATCGAGTGCGGTAGGGGGGAGGCGTTCTGTTAACGCCAGTTACATTTTACAGTCAGTCTTGCTTCGGCAGTCGATTTGAACGGACGACAAATTGTGACGTAGTGAGTAAGTAGGAAGTGATAAGTGTGTGTTTATATGTAATAGTGTTCTAAAATGAGGTATGTACATTGTTAAGGTATATTTTTGCAACACATTGTTAAAATAATGGCCCCGAGTTTCTTGCCCGTTCTTCTCGCAGTGGCCCTATAAACTTTATGTGCTGAACGCGGCAGTAAATGTAGAATCAATATTGAAATATATCTGTGAGAATCAATTTTGGCGTATTCTTCCGTAATATAGTACCCTCTTTCATACGATATACGATTACGAACATACGGCTGATACCAAGCTTTTGAAGTGTCTGGAATATGACCGACGCGACGGCTCACTACCTACTTTGTACAATGCGAATACTGCTAACCTATTTTCTTTAACACCTCATTTCATATTGTTATTTGATAATGAACACGAAATAAAATATGAAATGGCGCGAAATCGAAAGAAAATTTTAAAGTTATAAAAGCGTTCCAAATTCTAAATAATTCTAAAGTTGAAAAGTTTTTATGTTACAATATTTATGGCCAGACCAGTTATATCGTATAATAGCCCATTTTTAAGCTTACTTGCATATATCGGTGTATACTTTTTATTCTTCTTTCATATATATATCAACTATTTTAAAATAGAATAATTATATATATTATAGCAAATAAATTAAATAACATTCAAATTCTTACAATGTACCAATGGATTCTGAATCGCGCTATCGTTACGTTTTCATTCGAATATCTACCTATAGAATTCACAATAAAATTTTGTTTAATTTTCGAATTACAATTGAAATAATAACCTGGTGGCCATCGTACTCTTATTATTATTATAATTCTTATTTATTCTTAGATTTAGCAGGAAGAAAGTGGAGAAGAATAAAGAACTACAGAATCGTTCTATATTATGATATCAGGCTTCTACGGAACCCTACATTGTGCGTGGCTCGACACGCATTTGACCGTTTATTTTTTGATGTTATTGTGACGGAACAAGCTCGAGGCCCACTTGATGTTAAGCGGTATCCTCTGCCTACAACAGATGCATTTTGTCACAGGTCACGAATTGTACTGCGCCCGTCACCTTGAGACATAGTTGTTAAGTCTCATGTGCATGTGATTTCACTGGCTCTCAAGGACTGCTGCCGCAACACACTGTTAGGTGCTTGGCGACAGATTTTCTACTTGAGGGTGATCGCTAGCCAGGCGGGCACTCGCAAAATGCCCTTGCACCATGCGGTGAAGCTCAATCCCGCAGCGGGATTCGAACCATGGACCTGCTGCGCGGCTGAGCCATCACTGCTTCAAAACTTGAAACTTGAGATTGGTTGCTAGCCAGGAAAGTATTCGCAAATTTGCGTTGTTTCGTTTTGAGATGCAAAGGTTATTGGGAATTTAAATGCCTAACTCATACAAATAAAGTAAGATAAGCGTTGGAAGATCCCCGTGGAGTGCCGGGATAAAATTGCACCCCTCTATTTCTTTCTGTGGGATTCGTAAGAAGCAACAAAGGGAAAATACCAGGTGGGCAACAGCACCTTCTAAAGAACTGAAATCATATACTCCTCCGTAAGACACCTCCCATGCGTAGGGATTATGCCAACACCCTCTTTTGTGGGAGGCACTCGTTTAAACACCCGCGACAGTTTTGAAGCAGTGATGGCTCAGTGGCTTTGGCTATGGACTGCCGCGCAGCAGGTCCATGGTTCGAATCCCGCCGCGGGCTTGAGCTTCACCGCATGGTGGAAGGGCATTTTTGTGAATGCTCGCCTGGCTAGCGACCACCCTCAAGTTGAAAATCTGTCGCCAAGCACATAACGGTGTGTTCCGGCAGCTGTCCTTGAGAGCCAGTCATTCTAGGTTAAGCCTGTTAACACCTTCGACCACATTATCACTTATCATCACGTGAGATTGTGGTCAAAGGCTTAACTATCAACTATAAAAAAAAAAAAAAATACTTTTACGATATCGTCAGTCCACTTACTTAGTGGTAGTAGCCTACCAACTCTACGTCTCTTCCGGTGTAATGTGGTATGTGCCAATGATTACCAGCGGCTTATACCTTCTTTATGGCGTTTTATGGGGGAGGCCTTTGTTCAACAATGTACGTCATCCGGCTGTGATGATTCATTTCATGGTGGACATCATGGAGGTTATAATAGGAAAATATTCACTTATTATAATTACTTCTTACACACTCAATAATATGTAGTGCTAAAATTGCTCTCGAATACGCGCTTTAAACACTTTCATATTTGCAGCAAAAGCTAAAACTTTAAAAGCCTGTATAATCATCCACAACCTTCTAGAAACGGTAAACTTTAACTACTATTTGGCACACTTTCAAACTTGGCCGTACAGGCAAGTACTCCTCTCTATTTTTCCTTTTTACGTTCGATTAAAAATGCTCTTTTTCCATTCTATTCATGTGTGCGCTACACTTGAACCAATTTCGTGGAAACTGAAAAGGTACGAGGCAAATACCCGTGCTAGGAGCAAGCGTCATTGCACTAGAAGTAGAGAGAAAGCATCGTAAATATCGCCTTCGGTACCAAAAAGATCGACCTGTAAAAAGAAACTACGTAGCTGTTCAAACATGGAAATTATGAAAGTGGAAAACAGAATTTCTGCTCAATACTTTTATATTTCGAACAGCCCTAAGCGCTTGTTCAAAATTGGAATACAGTAAGAAAAGTTAGTTCTCATATAAAAGGCACGGAGCAGCACTAATGTTTATATAAATCGTACTTACCTGGACTGGCTCGGCATACGTTAGGTGTTTTGAATGCGAGGCCAAATTGACTCCATTAAAAGTTTTGAAAGCGCTCGTAGCTTAGATAATTTACTGTGAGAGTTATGCCGTCTATAAAGGCATACGTATACTACTGAAAACTAATGAATTTATGTTGTGTTTATCTTTTCGACTCGAACTTTGTTAAGTCGGGATTTAACTAATGGCTCAAGTTGTGGACGAATCTAATTGATGTAGGTGTGTTCATACTTATATTATTATATACCTAGTATCATCCATATAAGGTATATAGAATTCAGAGTATTTGCTTCCGCAGATATAGAGCATCTGTAAAAACCTATTTCTCAGCCATTTTTGTGCCATAAATATAATGAAGAGCGTGTCTATTGCCATCTGAAGGACACAGAAATAGACTCCGAACTGCTAATTTTTTTTAATAATATAATCCAATACCATTTATTACCGAATAAATAATTAAGAGTAGTATGTAAATATTCATATTATTTAATTCATAATATATAAAATATATTTATACGGATCGAACCCTGGTCCTTCGTTATTTATTATAAGGTCAGCTTTTCCACACGTTACAATACTTTACTGAAAGCTCAAGTCTCAACTAACCAAATGGCTATCGTAGTGAAAAGCTGATAGGTAAAATTTATGTCCAATCGCTTAGAAGGTAGGTACCTACTTCAGCTGGCTCGTTCCGCAGTTATCTTTTAAAGTGCTTCGGTTATCTTCGTCACACAAGTGTCGTGAGGAGAAATCGTCTTCGTAAACCGTTCAAGTACTTTGAGAAAATGTTTACCTGCCCGGATATGCTTTATCTCGTGTAGGTAACTACTACAAAAGTATATTTTTAAAACGTGAAATAAATATAAATGGATTGAAGCTGTTATTATTCCAAACCTAGAATTGATGTAGATAAATTTCTGTACTGCACAAAAATCGTCTAATGCGACTTGCATTCGCATAGAAGAGGATTCATAAGCTATTGAATTTTTTTCTGTTATTTAAATCTGTTTTATTTTCCTAAGCCGGAAATAAAGGGCATGGTCCGAATTGCTCCAAAAAATGTAGACATACGAGGTATGTCCGCGCGTATGTCGGTTATCGCGCAAAAACATTAACCTCTTTTTGCGTTGTTAGTTGTATAAAAACTATCCTATGTTTTTTCCTGGGTCTCAAACTATTTCCATACCAAATTTCATTCAAATCGGTCCAGTAGTTTTGGCGTGAAAGCGTAACAGACAGACAGACAGACAGTTACTTTCGCATTTATAATATTAGTATTATACTGATTGCTTGGAACATCGATCTCCAAATTGCTAATCCTGTGATAAAAAATCGGAATTTGAATTTAGTCTTTATGTAAATGAATTAAGTCTTAGGGAGCCGGGAGCTGATCTTATTTTCCAAAATTGGCTGAGCATTGCAATCTGCCAGCATGCTGGGCACGCTGCCAACTGGGAGTGGGCTGGAATGCCAGTGGGCCTGCAATGGCCTTTTCACTGCCTTAATCATTTCGTGGTGGCTGTAGTGTTGAAAATAGTTTGTAGATATGTAGCTTTTGTCAATGTAAGATCTTACTTCGTAATGTATATAAATGCATTAATATAATTTAGTCTTTTGATCAATCAGGAAATTGGAATCTGACTTTGTTTGTATTTAATTGAAGTTGGTATCTCCACATGAGGGTATAATGATATAATAGATAGATTCTATGAAGCATAGAGAAAAGACTAATTTCTCTATGGTAGAAGTAAGCTCAAAACATTAATATCTATACGTACTTAGAAAGTAGCTACAACAACATATGTAATGTATGTAAATATACGCTCGTAGCGTAGTTTTCTTGCTAAGTTAAGCAACGTCCACTGAGGTCATGAGTTGGATGACTACTAGTGGCATTTCTACTGAGCGTTTCGGTGCTTCGGAGGGCACGTTAAGCCGTCCGTCCCGGTTGTTGTATTCCGAAAGCAGTCGTTATAGCATTGCCATGGTGGTAGTTCGTTTTGCGAATGTCCCCTTGGCTAGCTACCACCCTTAAGTAGAAAATCTGTCGCCAAGCACTTAATGGTGTTTTCTGGTAGCTGTCTATCAAACGCAGTAATTCGTGAGCAACATCATCACTTTTCACTTTTAACTTATTAGGAACCGGCTAGGACCCGCGTTATATTTACCGGAAAGATTCCAACCAGTTTCAGACTGTTTTGAAGTCTTTTGTCTGGGAGTCACGATTGCGCGAAGCGACGAGCACGGACCTTAGCGCGTAACCTAGCCGATTCCTAATAAGTTGATATGGATAAAACTCACGATAATTTTCAAAGTGAATTATCATCACTTCCCATCAGATGAGATAGTGGTCGAGCGAGCGTGACATTGTACGAGTGTAACATAAAGATAGTGTCAAATTCAAGCGGGACTTTCCACGAATGCTTCCATTTTAGCATGGTGGTAGGGCATTTTGCGAATGCCCGCCTGGCTAGCTACCACCCTCAAGTAGAAAACCTGTCTCCAAGCACCTAACGGTGTGTTCCGGCAGCTGTCCTTGAGAGCCAGTAATTCTCTAGGGTAGCCTGAACAACCCCTTCGACCACATCATCACTTACCATCTGGTGAGATAGTGGTCAAATGCGAACCTATCATGCATAAAAATAAAATAAAAAAAAACACGTATGTGACATAAATCAACGAGAGGTGTTCATAGGCTAGTCTATCAGCTATATATAAAAAAAAACCGCTTATCATGATATGCATGCCACTAGAAAATAATTTAAAAACATAACCCCGAGACAACACCAATTGTATTATTTGAAATTTTCATCAAAACTTTTGTTATGTTAATACACAAGTGAAGTACAAGGTTTTCGCTTAAATAAATAAAAATATTATCGAATCTAAATGATATACCAAGGTACATATGATTTCTCGAGCCTAAATTAAATGCTAATCACCCGGTCCGTCATTATCCGCGTTAACAAACTTATTTCGGTGAATTTCCCGAGGATGGATATATATCTAATATATGAAAAACACGGGTGTTTGAGCGTGAACTTACTATGAGTCGATATCGACTCATAGTAAGTTCACCGCCAGCGCCGTCGGCTCGAGCACAGCGAGCTGCCGCCCGCAGTGTGAAGCGTGACGCGACCGCGGCGGACGTACCACACTCAAAATCCTGAGGAAGGCTTCCGGTAGAAGCCGAAACATTGTCGATAGATGTATATATATAATAATATACCGTATACATTATAATATACAGTAAAATATCTGATTTGAATTTATTAGTAAATATTGTACAATAATTAAATATACTTATAGATATAATATTACAACAAATTGATATACATTCGGATATAACACCGTGAGTCAAATTTCTACTTCTATTCTACTTCTAAATAAGTCCCGCACTTGGCACCTGGTCCCAATGTACCCAGCACACTCGCCGCATTACCCCGTTGTATCGCCAAGGAGATCAGTTGGGTCAAGAACCAACCAGATCGGGGGTCCCGCCCTCTCTCTCTTAAACGGCGGCCGAGGTTTCGGACTAATTTTTTGGCTTCAGAGCCCCAGGGGCCCGTCGTCTCCACGGCAAAAGGAACGAACTCATACAGTGGTTCCAAACTGGCATATTTTAGGCGTTTGCGTCGGGCGGCTGCTTCTGCTCCCGCACCAGCCGACTGCTGAGTAACGGAGATGTGACAGGATGCAAACGTGCTCACGCATGTTGCGTCCCACACGAGGCTGCGCCCTTTCTGCCATGGAACCAATGTCAGGCCGTCCGGCCGCTTACCGTCGGAACGCAAGAGTCCCGGGGGTTCAAGGACACAAGGAACCTCAGCCGACACAAAGGCCCGCTTAAGGATGTCATTGATAACGTGGTGCCGCGGTCTTCTGCCCGCACACCGGGTGCAGCTAAGGCCATGATGCCCGTCCGCCTCAACCCTCGCCCCGCAGATACAGGTGTGAGGCTCGCAGACAGGACATCCAAGCCAAAGAGCGGCAGCCACCCTCAACGAGTCATCATCCAAAAGCGTGCCCATGTGCGGAGAAGGAAGAGCGTAGAGCCACGCGCCAGACTCCGGTGTGGTCACGGCGTTTATTCGGGCGAGTTCAACACCCGTGTTTTCCGCACGCCACTGCGCAACGAGCCGTTTACCCAGTAGGTCGTCCCAGCTTCTTTGCCATTCAGGTTTTGCTGGTGGGTCGATGCCTGGGCACATTACTGACCACCTCGTAAAAGCCTCCTCAGCGAATGGGATGCGAACCGTGTCACCTTTACTTAGTATACGAGTGACAAGGCTCACGACTCCATGTGATGAGGCGAGGAAGGCAATAGGTCCAGTTTCATGTAGCCGTCGCACGCCCAAACCACCGAACCGTATCGGCAGGCTAGCCTGACACCACTGTGACTCACTGAGGCACACATTCAGCGTCTCTTCAACAATTTGCTTCAGAGCGCTGTCAAAGCATGACACCTCTTCTGGGAACCTCCAACTCGGGGCCGTCCGAATAACATAGGTCATCTTAGGCATCGCGAAGCAGGTCCCCAGAAGCGTCAACGCAACATGTGCCGGGAGGTGCTGGAAATGAGTCGACAATGATGTCAAGGTAGCCATCTTCGACTTAAGGCTGTCAGGCACGCCATCGGGGAAGATAGGAGCACCCAGCAAACAGAGGGATCCTCTATCCATTATTTTGAGGCCGGGGATGAGGGACTTTAACGTGGTGCTTGACTCCGCGGCTACTGGGCTGCAGGCGAAGAATTCACACTTTTCGGTGTTGACCTCCAGACCCAATTTCCGCAGCGCTGGGAAGAGTACACTAATATCCCTTGCTACCACATCCGGGTCTCCACCTATGGTTCCATCGTCAAGGTACCAAATATTAAGAGGGGCTTCCATAGCTTTTATGGCCTTGTGGATTGCCATGCTGAAGATGAGGGGCCCCAGGGGGTGCTGCTGCGCCCCGACCTGAGACAATATACGATATCCTTCATAGAACAGGTAACTTGGCTCTGAGTAACATTGCCGAAGGAAGCGAAAGATGGATGGCGTCAATTCCCTGACTTCCTCCAGCATCGGCCCTCGGTCCAAGCTGTTAAAAGCATTTCGGATGTCAAGCTTAATAAGCACGTCGTCACTTCCCTCCCGCAGCACAAAAGACCGAGCAGCGTGTATGGCTGCCTCGCATCCCAGCGGTGTACCGAATCCCACCTGATGGGGCTGGAGGTATGGAGTCATTTCGCTCCTCACGGCCTGACAACACAGTTTAGCTACCAACCGCCGGAATGCATTGCCTACAGCAATCGGTCTTATGCCACCGTCCTTCTTCTGGAGTGCGCACAGAGAACCACCGTAGAGGTAGGGGCAAACTTCTGAGCAGAGATTTCCCTCCAGCAAAAAGTTACAAAGTCTCGTAGTCGCCTCGAGCAACCTTTGTCCACCATCACCGGCTGAAGGCGAAGTCAGCTCCTTTAGATGGTCGGGGCGCAACCCATCCATCCCCGCGGCAGAGCCACGATGGAATGTTTGAAGTGCAGCTGACACGTTTTCCGCCTCAACGAAGAGACACGATACCGTGCTATTGGGGAGTGGAGGAATACGCGGGGCATCCAAGGGGGCGGAGTGCTTTTCTTTGAGGGAAGATAACGTCTCTTCTCCATAAGGAGCAAAAGTGCAATCCGACGTGAGCAAGCGCGCCGCACCCCTCAGGTCCCCCTCAAAGACCTTGCCCTGAACCGATTTATAAAGAGAGCTTGACCTACTGGAAAGAAATTCAACCGGCAGTTCAAGATGACCCTTCCCAACATTTTCCTTTACTTTTGTGGTCAGATTCTTTTTGTCCCCTTGTTCTGGCACTTTCAGCGCTGTAAACGCGAAAGTCAGAACCTCCCACCAGTCACCGGCGCTGTTAGACTCTAAGGCCTTATGGATTAAGGTAGCCAACGCGTTAGCTGCCAAGCATCTCGCACCCTTAGGAATGTGCCTCAGTACTCGTACCCTTGCCCGTAAAGCGGGCAAGTCCTCCAAACAGTATGAAGGCGAATCCCTTGAAAGAGTTGTCCGCGGTGTGAGTGGTATTGGTGGCGCAAGCGCTGCAGATGTGGAACCCGGTATCGCAGCCGGGGCAACATTTTTGTGCTTGCGGCATACAGTATATATTATAATATACCGTAAGTATATATATTATAATATACATTATGTATATTATTATTATATGCTGGGCACGCTGCCAACTGGGAGTGGGCTGGAGCATTTGGACTGCCTATGAGTCTGCTATGACTTATAGGTGTCTAAATGCTTTTATTGTAGTAGCTGTAGTGTTGTATATATAGTTCATAGTATTTTGTTTAATAAAGGCATACCCCCGAAAAAAAAAAATACATTATGATGAGTTCGAACTTCAATAGTGAAGCCGTCTACGGTTGGTCTACGGCGTATCAGTTGTATTACAGCAGCGCAAGTACCGAACTTACCGATCGCTAAATTTGACATTACAATCGTCTATTGACATTACAATCGTCTAAATTCGATTAAACAACATCGATATAACCCGTTTATCGAATTTAGACGATTGTAATGTCAAATTTAGCGATCGGTAAGTTCGGTACTTGCGCTGCTGATTAGGGTTACTACGACGGGCATGGGTTAACCTCTAAACATCGAGCTTGCATTGGCATTATTCTACGATGTGTGCCGCGTCAGAAGAGATCAAAGCTATGCGTGGCTATGCAATAGAAAGAGATATAGGTGAATAAAAATAATAGATACTCCGTGCTTTCCGGGCTAAAGTGCAGTTTATTGCTTCGAAGCTTATTTAGCTGTTTTGTGCTGACCAATAAAGCCTTTCGATCATGGAAAAACTAAAACAGTTTTTTTTTATCTAATAGCGGTTTAACGCGCGGTAATAGCGGTGCTAAGTAGCTTTACTAGAACTGATTTTTAGCAAAATGTATTGAGTTTGAAGAAGATTTGAGATACCTAGACCTAGAAGAAGATTTGATTTTCTTTTTTTTATGTACTGTATATAAAACAATCCCTTAGGTGTACCTATGATACGCAATGTAATCTCCTCAGATATACTACGCACAGATTAATCCTTGAATATATAAGAACCCATATTTTGTTTCAGCTTTAGAATGAAAATGAAATTGGACCTATACCAGCGGCACTGGCAAGAGAACAAACAGAGCATAAATGATAGTAATTAAGGCGCAGAGAAGCAATTACGGTATGCTCGTGTAGAGGCAATAGGTACTTGGATGCAAAATTACCGAGTAGGTATGTTTTGCATTTGCCGTATAGGCTAGGTGCAAGTAAAATTGAGTTTGGATGTCGTCAAAATAGATTATTTAACACGTGCAGTTCAGTAATTGGTGCGTAAATTATTTTGTTTAATTTTGCAGTATGTGGTTAAAGAAGACTGAACGACTACCAAAATGTGCCTATTTTTTTTTCAGAATTTAAGCATTTTTTTAAAATAATTTAAGAAGCAGGTGCGTTAGTCAAACTAAGCGACACATAGAACGATCATATATTTTTTTTATGCTTGATAGGTTAGCCTTTGACTACCATCTCAACTGATGGTAAGTGATGATGTGGTCTTGGATGTAGTTCAGTCTAACCTAGAATTACTGGCTCTCAAGGACAGCTGCCGGATTACACCGTTAGGTGCTTGGCGACAGATTTTCTACTTGAGGGTGGGAGTTAGCCAGGCGGGATTTCGCAAAATGCTCTATCACCACCATACTATAACGACTGCCGTGCCGTCCTCAGACAATAACCAGAACCGAACTTAACGTGCCGTACGAAGCACGGAAGCGCTCAGTAGTAAAGTCACTAGCGGTCACCCATCCAACTTATGACCATGGACGTTGCTTAACTTTGCTGATCGGCTAAGAACAGCAAAAACACTTCGCTACGAGCGCTTCTAAAAAAATAATTTGAGAAGTTACTGTAGTGTTGTGTAATGCTGGAATAAACTTCATTTAATTTATTCGATGTTTTTGATCATTATGAAATTCTAAAAACAGCACTGTATATAACAGATGAAACTCAAACCCCGCGCCAAAATGGAATGCGCGTTCCGAGGGTCAGTGTGTGTTGTTTGGTTGATTTAACTTACACGAAGGATCCGAACAACTAGGTTATTCCATAACCTCAAATATTGTTTTTGGCGGTGAATATTGCAAAATTTATGGACTTTTTATGATGTTTGAAAAGCAATAACTACCGTTACCTGCAAAATATAAAAGAGTGCCTATAATTCTCTCATCAAGAAATATCAAGGTCATGTCAGTTAAAGATTTAACATTTTAACGACCTCTTTTGATAGTTAAAAAGTTGCGCTCTACCCGAAGGTAGTGAACGACTGAAGAGTGAAAAGTTGCACTCCGAGTGCGCTCTAACCGAGGTTCGAAACGCGCTACAGTTGTGCCAATCTAAAACAATAAAAAATTGAAACCATAAACATTTTATCCCACAGAGCTTTGAAATCCATGCGTGTCGCCCTGTCGCGCGCGGGGGCGATGTGGCCCGATCGTTGTTCTGTGTTTCATCCATTCCCGATACTTTTTTGATTGAATGTACATTCGCCTGCCATAACAAGAAGGACCTTACCTAAAGAAACGCACACTTCGTTGTTTTCAAAATAATGTGATATCACCTCAGAGCAATTATTTGTTAGAGGATTTCACTAAATCTTAACGAAGTTCACATAAACACGAGTCCATCTGTGTACATAGAGAAAAATAGATGTCTTTACAATGCGTAATACTTTTTTATTATTGCAAGCGACTCTACCTACGTAGGATACCCTTTATGTGCCTGAAGAAAGTCAAAGTGTTTTCCACCAAAATTAATGTACCTAAATTACAATACGATGACTTACTTATTTTTAAAGTTACATAAAAGAGTACTGTAAGAGTTCCTGCAGAATCCAGAAGCACTTACCTACTCCAATTGGGAATAATGTGTGCTTGTAGGAGGTATCAATTTTCTCCACCACATTTTGCCAGCAGTAATCCATTGTGTGATTCAATATTTAAAAGTCAATCCTAGAAAGAAGCCAACACACTAAAATTATATTCTGTTTGCCTATGCATGTGGTCAAACTAAATTACTTACTATACAAATTCGATACAAACTTACATTACGGCACTATGAATTTTTAGTAGGTACATTGTGTATTAAATGGCGGTAAGTAAGGAGTTACGATAGAGGCTCTAGTAGAAGCCCGAAGTCAAAGACTGAGGCCTTTCTGAGTCGAGGTTCGTAATTCCTGTACCACCCGTGAGTAAATAATTAGAAATTATAGCTTTAATATGTACACAAGTCAGCACAACTTATTATTATGAAATACGTGAACTTTTTTTAAGCGGATGGCGGGCTTTTTGCCCAAAACCACAGATTATACAAATGTTTCGTTTAGAAACGTTAAGTACTAATACTTATCTATGTTACAAGACTTTTGATACAAAACTATTAAAATCGATTATTCAAAACATTAGTTGAGTATTTATTTAAGTAACATGTATATTGTAACGAAATTCCTGTTAAGATAACATTTGAAGGTGTAACTCTGCTTGAACTTGCATGAATGTGCTATATGCATGCTTGCATGCTATGTGCTGTACTATAAATAAAAAAAATCCTTACTGACCTTGGGTTTCATCATTATTATAATAATATTGTTCTATGGTTTCATGACAAAAAAGGAAGCTCGAAGGTTTTATATGGGCCCATTACGGCCAAGTGTATGTTTCTAGGAGGAAAAATATCTATGATGGAGAAGACATTTATAATCTGTTGGTTGTGAGACAAGAATGGTAATATATACGCTTGCATTAGTTTGAAAGAGACAGCATCAGTTTTTTTTGTCTTGCTCTGCGTATGCGATTTCTTTGTGTGCCACAAAGCAGTTTTGTGGCAGACAAATTTATTCAGTGCTTGAAAGTGTCCTTTTTTCGTGTTAAACAATGATTTTGAAGTGTGTATTGTAAATTGTAAGTTAAATTCAACGCTGCTGCTTCCGCCAAACATGTTGAAATGCAGAATTCTTGGCTGTAAAAACAGAACAGAACGAAATATGGAACACCTTACGTATCACATGTAAGTGCTATTTTTCATATGTCTTCACCATTCTTACATAGTCTATGCGAATCATATATGAATTTCTGATCATAACATGAATGTCTGCGTGTTAAATTATTGGATAATTTTACATTTTACAACAAAATAATTTCTTGATTTTGAGATTATAATCCATAAAAATTAAGTAGTGTTCTTTTGTCTATCTGTCTCGCTCTATTATGATGAAATTTGTTTCGGTAGAAAAGAGAGTGTGAACATAGATCAAAAATTATACTTTTTCGAATTATAGCAATTTTCGGAATACCAGCTCATGACCGAAGATATTTCCCATAAAAGTGGGTAATTTTGTATGAACCACTTTTGACCAATTATGCAGTAAAATTAATGCAATTAAATTTTGATTTGCAGTTTTCACAAGGAGGCTGTCCTTCATCGTGTATGGATTCATGCAACTGGACGACAAAATTAATTAAATTAAAAATTGCATAATTCATTAATTTAATTGTAAGTGGTGCCAAAACGTTGAATCTCAATGTTATTCACACATATGTTTTATATACCATAAAGCTATAAATACATTATTACTTTTTTTATTTTAAGTGCACACTATGAAATATTATAGGTACGAAGGTTTTATGAGTTTGTTTCTCATACAAACCTTCAAGTCACTCAACGCCGAAGTTTTCAACGAAATTTCGCATATAGATTCCGTAGGACCTGGATTAATACATTGGCTACCTTTATTCCGAGATATTGAGTATTATCGGGGGACTACAATTCACGCGGTTGAGTCCACAGGCGCAAGCTAGTAATCCAATAGAACCATGGGTTAAGTTATATAATATTTATCATGCCATAGTTTTAAACTCTACCAAAATAATATTCTGTACATTTTCAGTAAGTTTTAGAATCATGGTAATTTTCTAAAACTAGCTGACCTGGTTTCTCTGCCATTAAGGCGGACCGTTCAATCTATAGCGAGAAATTCAATATATAACAGTCTATTTGTTGCAAGATCGAATAATATTTGTAGGTATTTAATTTACTCAAATCAGAGATTCTTTATGGAGTATTTTGTTATTTTATCTTACGTATATGTATCTGATTTCATATATTTCTCTACTAATCAATTTTATGATGCCAAAATACTTTAGGGTATAATTTCCGATTTGCGCAATTTAAAAACAATACAACACAAACATAAATTTTGAATTCCCCGATATAACAAATTGAACGGCTGGACCGTTCAATTTGTTCCACCTTAAGCAAGTACCATTCAAATCTATTTTTTCAGTAGGCGTAGCAATTTTTGTTCTAAAAGCTTCATTGTAATTTGGGTAATGTTATGGGACACTGGCAATTCTGCGATATTAGGTATTTATACTCTGTCTCTATCGGGTATACGCGCATGGCTACTCCATCATAGATATTCTTCCTCCTAGGTATGTTTAGATCATAGAATAAAGAAAGCTATAGAGAGACGGGCAGCGTGACCACATGAGACATAATATTATAAACATAACCATAGGTATATAGAACTCAGTGATACCATAAACCTTACACTTTACCCATCAACAGGGAGATTTAAGTACCACGCAGTTCCACCGCGGAGTGGAGCACAAATTACTAAGGCAAGAAGCGATGATATAATATTATATAAATTATATTATATTCAATTGAGATATAATGATTATAAATATGACGTAGTTACCAAACTACGGTAACAAACGTTTATTGCCCCTTGAATGGCACTAGTTTATTGTGTATAATTCGAATCCTTTCGTTAGGTGCAAAAACTGTTCAATATGTGGTGAATCCTTACTTCAAAGTATTTCATGGCGATTGCTTTTAATAGTATTATCCTATGATTTCCAATTGTGCACATTTTCAAATATAGAAATATCACGTACACAGTCCTAAAAACATGAAAGTATTAATTTCTGCATTAAGTTTTTCTCATTGTAAAACCTTCATGTGGACGGAAAATAAATATTTTTTCAGCACGTTCGCATATTATGATTACACCTCTCGATGGATAGATCAACCCTCTATTATCTTTCTTGGCAATTAATCCATTATATAATTATCCGATATTAATGGTAGGAAGCATTCCTCACATTTAATTAGTTTTCTTTTTTTTTAACAAGAAATCCAGCTTTGTACTCAATGAATTCTTGTGTATACAAAGAATGTATAGGGGTCTGCCAAGTAGTCATAGTCACTATCGATAACTGATAAACTTTATTATGACTCGTAATTTTCTTTAGATTCAGTTGTATGCGTAAATAAATTTTCTTTTCGTACCGCTTTACACCGAACGTTAAAATGTTTATGTTTTCCAGGGGGATCCAATTTCCTATAGTAGTTACTTAATATGTGTTATATCCCCGTGTATAACTAGCCTTTTATATGCGCTTTTAAATAGAATTCAATTGGGTCATTGTTAAATCCGCCTTTAAGTTTGGCACGAATAGAGCTAAAAATACATTCCAGGTGACTGGCTCATTTTGTACAAGGGCACAAAATTTAAAATCTTGGAAGTAAACCTTTTTCAGACTTCTTTTTTCTGAATACTTATATAGAATTCAAAATCCTACTTTTCTATTAGACCATATTATTGGTGGATCTATTAATTTCTTAATATATGCTCCGCATAAAAATGTCTGCAGCATATTTTGGAACTCTGTTTTGGAACCCATTGATATCGACCACATGTAGCACTCCATATTTTTCGTATATCAGGATGATACGGAAAACTGTAATATAAGATAAGATTTAAATTATACATGTGAAGTAATTAAATGATCGGATCAAATGATTGAATATTATAAGATTAGAGACGGACAAAGGGGTAAATGCTCGACCCAAAACTAGCAACACTGAGTTTCAGGCAATTATATAAACGTTACTTTGAATCGTGATCTTATGCCTTTTAACCAGTGTTATTATGACAAAAACTGGCAGTACTTGAGATAAAACACTTCAAACACAAAACTTTGTTACAATAACCAAAAGAAAAACTTGAAACTTACATAATTATGAAAGGACAATCCTGGTATTTTCCACTCACTATCGCTTTTACAGTTAAGCACACTACATCGCATTGTAATAAAGGTTTATCTTAGTTTATAAACAACTACAAAAAAACACATATATAATAATTAATTATGCAGAAACGTGCCAAAGTAAATTTCACAAAAATGCCATGACTGTCAAAGTTTGTTGAGCTACATATGTTGCTTGCCTTGAAAAAACTGGCACGCACTGAGATATAGCAATAGTAGAGCTTTGTCCTTTTCTTTTACATATAATAACTCAATACTGTATCCCTTTCTTGTGGGAATGAAATGGAGCTACCAGCAGTCTATACCTTTCATTGTCTAAGGTTTAGATACTGTTTACGTGCAAGTGTGATGAAAATTGATTAACTTGCCCTGTTAAAATAATTTAAATATATTTATTTATTTTATTGCTGATAGGTAAGCCTTTGACCACAATCTCACCTTGATGGTAAGTGATGATGTGGTCGAAGGTGTTAACAGGCTTAACCTAGAATTACTGGCACTCAAGGACAGCTGCCGGAACACACCGTTAGGTGCTTGGCGACAGATTTTCCACTTGAGGGTGGTCGCTAGCCAGGTATATTTGCAATTTTAACAAAATCTCTGCGTAGGTTATACTTACATTTATAACAAAATGGCCGAAAATAGAGAGAAGCTGTAGTGTAAGTGGAATCTTCCATGCATAAATATATTAATTAGACAACAAATAAACTAAAACAATATTAAATAATATGAAAGAATGAAAGGTTATTTTTATTCCTGACAAAATATTACAAGGTAGGAAACGATTGGTACGTTGTATGTAGGTAATTGGGTTTGTGCCTTTTTAAATGTAGGTAAGTTGGCAAATCTCTATTTTTAAGTTTTTGACGTTTAATTAATTTGTATGAATTCAAATTACAGAAAAAGGTTTCCCGTCCCCTCGGCATACGCGTGGACGATATCGTCCATATAATTATAAAATTATATTGTTCTCGTTCTCTTAAGATTTAAACCATATATAACCATATACTTAAATTACAGAAATGTGAAATAGATTGACAAATCATGCCCGCTTCTGTAAGTAGATTCCAAAGAAAACAGGTATTCAGGAAAGGAAAGGAGCTACTGGTGGTAAGCCATAGAAATTATTAATGATGATAGATTTCCACTACAAAAATGGTAAAAATCTTAGACTCCTTATCTAGTGAAGTCTATTTCACACATTTAAACCTTAGAAATTTGCATACTGCAAGTAGAAACATTGCCAACAATAACATAATAATAGAGTGCCAGTAGGTATGAAAATGAGTCCCAGTACTTTAAGCAGGCATGTTGCTATGTTTGGTTTAAAGTACAATAAATGAGGTCGATTGCATATCATGAACTTGATCAAAACTGAACTATAAAATAATTGATTTTAGTCGTGTCAGATGCATAATTTCAGCTCCCGGCTTTTCTCTCAGCTGTCCGAACCGGGATCCAAACTGTTTTCGAAAGGAGCTTCATCCTTGGCTATACGAGAAAAAATACATATATATCTGAGATAACAAAAAGTATGTTTAATATTTTTATGAAATCTGAAACCATCTTAAATTACATTTTGGCGCAAAAATATTACGACATATAATAATAATAATCTCGTAACAACTTCTACAGTTATGAACCTAGAAAGCTGTCATTTTGCTTAAGTATGGGGAACAAGTCAATAACGATGTTAAAAGAAAATATAAGGATATGGATTGAAAAGTTTTTTTTTCTTTTTTTTTGTTTATGACCCCCCGCGTGTCCCGTCCGGCATTCCGGTAGTCTGAAAAAAAGGTTTAATGTGAAGCTTGTATATCCAATCGTTATTATTCAAACGTTGTTAGTAAGCTAGTATCCTTGGCTATACAACACAAGAAACCGCTTTACTCTACGGTAACGGAAAGTTATTCAAATTGTGAAATTAAATAAAAAACTTTCACTCGGTACATTTTGCCGCGCAAACACTCACCGAAACTTACGTAATAAATATTCTCGTAACTATTTTTTAACTACTAAACCTAAACATCTGAAATAATTCAGGTGTATGTAAATAATCATATCAAACGAAGACCCAGTGTAGTAGGAGGTTTAGTTTTTGAAAAAAAATGTGCTTTCATACAGTTTTCGCGCTAAAATTCTTAGAAAAAAATCGCGTTATTTGAATATCGTTACTACGTTTAAAATATTTGTCCTAACAATCTGTAATAATTCATGGGTAAAAAATCATAGCAAGTACTCATATTAAAAGAAAAATTAAAGTTATAGGTGGAATGGTTCGGAAAAAAATAGTATAAATTAAAAAAAAATAATGCTGTTTCCAGCCACTTTTGTCGTGTGTTCAAACCCCTTTTCCTGTGATATTTTCTATGCAAAGGTCTATTTTAATTTCTTTTCCCGTAAAGCCTATAATATGATGAGGATTGCATTGGTACAAAGAAGTTATTATATTTGTTATATATTGCATCAAATAAACCCGATTAAAAACATACAATCTCAAAATCTGTAAAAATATATTTTTATTTCGCTATTTTTGTCTACTCAAAATAAATGGATGATAATGTTATTTTTGTATGATACAATTGATATATTATTGGGGTATATGGATATGAGTGTTTCAAGTTTAGGTATTGGAAAAAATTACTTAGTACTCAACAAAAACGTAAAGGCGCGTCGAGGCAAAAAGAGCTTGAAAATACTGTACGGATGCGTGGGACTGCTGACGCCTAACCTGTACACTGTGCCTCAAACTTTTGATTCGGTATAAATAAGCCAGCTGTGAGCGTGCTGTTGGCACCAACTGAGCAAATTGGACCGCAATCCTCATATTTTTTATTGGTCTGTGGTCTGATCCAGTGTGACCAGATTTAGCAGAATTCTGCGAATTTAGCATAATTTGATCTCCAATTTAGGGTCTAGCAGATTGTGTCGCAAATCTCAAAATATAGCAGATTTTGGCAGAATTTTATAAAATATCCGCAGAAATTTAGCAAGATGAAGAAGAATTGGCAAGTGAACTGTGTTTCACTTGAGTAGTGCTACAAATATTTAAAATTCTATTATGCATTCTATTATGATGGAGAATTTCTTGAATCTTTTGGTCGAATTTTGTTTTGAACTAAAATCTTGTCTACCTTTCAATGACCTATTTGAGCAAGTACTATTTCTTGACCCACAAAATGTATTTTGTGTACAAAGATTTTAGAGTTTTAGTCATAACTGGTTCTCATTTGCCAAATTTTGTATACAAATCTGACAGACAGGCAATTGACTCCGTAAATAGAGACCTTAAATTTTCATCCAATTTAAGGTCCCTATTTTCAGAGTCAATTGCTTGCATGTAGTAGATCTTTTAGAATCGGGAGAAGTTTTGCTTACCTCACACCAATGAAAACTAAACTAAAAGGGTCGTTATCACGTTTCGTTCGTATTACGTGTCCGAGCCCATAACTCATATTTCTTTTATTTTTATTTAAAAACTATGTATGTGGGACTGTTACAGCCCAATCAAGCTTTAATACCACCCAACATGAAAAAGCTATATAGCTATTTATAAAAAGTAGCTGAAGAAAAATATGCTAAAATATCATTCCACTCCGTGTCCAAACAATCCATCAGCCAATTCAATAATTTTTAAAATGAAATATTTTTATTAAATACGCAATAAATGCTTCTTTTTGGATAAATTAATAGTCAAATAATATTTTATTAAGTTTTTTATATTTAGAAAGCGACTACAAGTTAATGATAATCAAAGTTTAAATTTTGTCAAACAAAAAAGTTCATTCTTATCCGGGCTTTCGAATATCAACATATATCTCAAGTAAGGCCCTGGACAATGGCTAGGTGATTCCTCGCGAGTTCAGCAACTAACCAGGCGTCGATTCAGCTCAGAGCGGAAAGACGCCTGTGGCTACGTTAAAAATAATTAAGAATCTTGTGTCACCGTAAGGAGTTTGTCATAGATTCACTGTCATTGCCATCCACTGATTTTTAAGGTAAGTAATTTTTTTTCAAGTATCATAAATACCTCATTTTGATCAATATTATTTTACTGTTCAAAATAATAATTTGTAAATTTTTGGTACCTACGTATCGTAAACAATTTAAGATCAAATGTGTAAAACTCATTATTCTCCAATTCATTATCTTCCATTTTACAAAAAAAAAATACTGGATGGTAATGATAACGGTTGGAGAGGAATGAAATGAAGTATTAAAGAAAGTTTTTGTAACATTTATTATGTCTAATAAGTTATCTAAGATACCAATTTATAATATACCATACATAGTTTATTTGTTTTTGAATATTTTGAACGTTATAGTTTTTTGGATTTTAAGTCACATATATAATAAGAAAAAATAGCCAAAGTTACTAAGAATACACGTCAAAACTATGCAGAAATTAAGAACAACCCTGTGCTTTCTGAAATCCAAAAGAAAAAGATAGTAATAGGTATTTCATGAAAAAAAGAGACAAAAAATATATGTAGCATTAGAAACAGTGCTAGAGCACAAAGTGACAAAAAAAATGGAGAAAGAATACGCACTACGTAAAGAAAGAACAGAAGCAGATATTTCTGATGACAAATATTTTAATTAAAAATTCACCCCCTCGAAAGCGAGAACGACATTGAACGCCTCAAAACCTGAATGAATAAGTCAGCAATATTGGCCATGGACTTAAACATTATACCCCTGCCTATATTGCAAAACAGCTAGCCCTATTCAGATTCTCCTTCAAGCCAATATCCTGTTCATCTTTTACATGATCACAAAAATTCATGAACATTTACACTGTGACATGGAATTACCAAGATACCGGTGATGAAAAAGGAGCACCAAATGGTAATCCATAAGAGCAACGTCAAATTAAGGAGCAATGTCGGCTCTTTCAAAGATTTTATAGATTAGAGTCGTGAAAAGGTTCAGAGTGTCGAAATTATTGTAATTTAAGAGGAAGATATCACTCGAAACAAATTTCCTGCTCACGTTCCGGACTTCAAAGACACCACCTAAGTTCACCAACCAGTATGGTCTTCTTTATTGCCGTACAGTGTAGCTCACAGGTGCCTCAGCTGTTTCAATTGCTAAAATAGCAACTTAACTTGTGAACACAAAAATCATTAAGGGGTGCTTGACATTGGGTTTGGGCAGACCCCTGCTATTAGCAACTTGGATATCGACTTAAATTAACATTAATTATATACCTCGCCGTTTGACTCGACTATCAAATGCAACAGTAAAATAAACTTGGAAGTGGATTTGGGAGAAGATTGTTTGGAAGATAGTGTGATAAATAAATTTATCAGTCGAGAGGATGAATTCCTGACTACATTAGACATTGATTCGGACACAATTTTAGCAACATAGAAGAGAACATGGTCTGCAGCTGTCAAAGAAACTGGATTAGGAAGAAGATTGTTCGGAAGACACTGGGATAAACAGATTTATCGATCGAGAGGATGAATACCTGACTACATTAGAAATAGATTCAGACACTATATTTAACAACATCGAAGAGAACATGCTCTTAAGTGAATTTGACGGTATTCTGTTCTTGAGCCGAACTACGAGTACATATAAGTGGTCAAATTTAACTACGAATAATTTTAAAAAGCTCTTATAAAAAATGTGATACTAAGCCTATTATGGATGATATGCATGTTATTTTATTATTAGTTAGAATTAGGACATACTATTTGCCATATTTTCATTTTTAAATAGTTTGAAGAGATTCTCATAAAAATTTTATACATTTTATTTTGTTGTCATTGCAATTTTTTGTGTCATAAAAACATTTTAACGTTTTTTGAAGGAAAATGTTCCTACATCATTATTTAACTAAGGAATTTAAACTTGTTGAACTGTATAGCAATATTTTTGCTCTACTGTTTCATTAGTTTCTGTTAAATGAAGCATTTTGAGTTCAATGTTTTATATTTCTCAATTATTTATAAAGGGTTTCGTTTAAATATTTTAGTCATCATTTTTGTTTTCACTTATTCTTAACTTTTTGCTAAAAATTATTTGTTTAATTTTACGTTTGCCTTGAGACATTTTATATTTTTTGTGATTACTTAACTATATTGGGTAGTCTAAATAATTCTAACCCAGTTATAATTGATTCTTGTGCTCTTATTTGAATAAAATAATGTAAATGTTAAAAATGATGTAAACGTTAAAAATAAACAGTATGATTTGTACATTTTATTAATTTATGAACACTAAACTTGTGGTATTTTATGTTAAATATAACTAAATTTCATCACTTTCCACATGTTTTCATTTACTTCCAAGCAAATATCATTTCGCACCTAGTGAAATTCATTACGCTCCAGTCGATTTTCATTACCATCCATGGGTTCATTACTTTCCTTAATTTTATTAAAAAAGTTTTTGACTTATGAAGGTGCCTTTCACAAAATACTTTTCCGAATACGCAGCTAATTTTATAAATGCAATAAAAACGTCAAAAAATCACTAAAAATTAAAATATCATAAAAGTTTAAAATCTGCACGACCCGTGATAATGACCCAAAACTGACCTGCGGAACAAATTTAAAAAATCAACATGTTGCTGCAACTCTACATGTAGATGCATTAAAATAACAGGGTAGATGCATTTTTAATTAAATTTGTTTTGATTTTTTTACGTCATCAATCAAATCTTGCTTTTTTTGTCCATAATATTCATTTCATTGGGTCTTCATTCATAAGCATTATTATAGCAAATAAAATCAAAATAATATATAATATATAAATATTATAGTAAATCAAAATAAAGTTAGCAGACTTTAGCAGAATTTAGAGGAGGAGCTGGCATAATGTCCAATTAAAATCTGGTCACACTGGTCTGATCTGATTTGCCGAATGAAAACAAAACAATTTACAAAATTCACGCGCCGTCCCCAACGTTATTTATTTTCCAGTCACTGCAGAATATTTGCGGCTGTATTTGGGCTTTTTGCGCACTAACATTACAAACATTAAATATGAGTTATGGACGTGTACATAGATACTTGGTTCGCACTGTCGGGAGTCGCGGCATCATTACTATGGCAGAAACTCTCAGACTACTTTCAGAGTTTACCGGTAAGTGTACATAATTTCGTTTCAGTAATAATATATATTACTTCAAACCCTCTGTTCACATATAGAAAGATCAATAAAATTATTGGCTCGTCTTTAGAATCGGTATACACCACAACGTACCTGCATTATTGTTTTACATATAGATGTAGTTATTTTAAATAATCATACAAAATTATTCTCCCGGAAATCAATAGTTTTTGAGAAATCAATTATTGAATTTTTAATTTTAACCTTGATTAAGTGTATATTTGCACTTCTACTAAGTAAATGGCATAGCCTAATAGATTAAAAATGAAAATACTCTATAATATCACTAGAATCGGATCACCCACCTTCCAAGCAGTCTGCCCAACCCCTAGCCTGTTTTTATAAGCCGGAGGTGCGGTAGGGTATCGTCACTAGTCTACTTGCGGCGAGGAACGGGAGTAGTCTGGCGCCTAGACTACGCTGCGACGAGAAGCGAAAAGACTAATGCGCTGCATACCCACAGCGCAGGAGCTGTCATAGAATTACTTCAATTCTAACAAGACATTTGTATCTTATGCCTTACCTTTTTTTGTTGACATTTTCGTACTTGTGACTAATTATTTTCATGTAAGACGAAGAAGATAATTTTGAGAAATTTCATTAGTATTAAAAAACTAGGTTTCTGTAACCCCCTCCCTTCAGTGGGGAATATTCTGCCCTTTCTCCCCCTTCCCACACAATACATAATATGTACTTACATATAACTACATCTAACTAGTCCTTTCAATGTATGTAGGTATAAATATTTTTTTAAATTATTATTATTTATAAAACTTGTTTCCGGTACCCCCACCCCTCTGGGAGGATGCTACAACGCCCTCTCCCGCTCCAACCCCCCCTCTCCCCCTCCAACCCCCTCTCCCCTCTCCAATCCTTCCTATAGTACATAATATGTATGTATACTGATTCTAAAATCCTTTCTTTTTCATTATATTACTGTAGCATCTACCAAATATTTTCTCCTCGTGAAGTAGCAACCATTGTTGTTTACTTCAACATAATAAAGTAATTTTTGTAAATTGTAATAAAACTTATATATTTGTAGACAATGAGAGTGAATCAGTCCAAGATCTGGTTAAAGATATAAACAACATGATACGGCCCTTCCAGCAGAAGATAAAGATAACTCATGATGAGACCACTGACCAAGAAGTTCTAATATTTATTTCCATGTCTGATGATGACATATCAAAAGCACAGAATTTCTTCTCTGCTACTGAGTTGGAGTATTTCAGGGTACTCTTGGAGCAGATTATAACAACTGACTCCAGGCAGCTAACTAGAATAAATGCACTCAACTTAGTTGGTGGTATGAAATCATCATTTACTAAAACTGAAGCAGAAGTGAGTATCATGCCAATTTTAAGTTTTTATATGAAATAAAATTTTGTTCACGCCTTAGGCCGCAAAGGCCATAAGATAAAAAAAAGTTAAACTGCAGCTGAATATGATAAGAAAATCATAAATTACAATAAGACAAGTTAAATGTAATATTTTAAAAACATTTGAAAACAATACTTGTGAAATGTGGCCTGTGGTTTGCTCTCTGATGCATTTTCACTCTTTTTATTTCTTTGGTTACATATATGAATAACAATGACTACAAATTTTTTAGTTTCATCTGGGATGTGGCTCCTGTAAATTATACCATATTATTGTTCATATAGAATACACATAACTATATTTTTGTTGTTTTTGTGTATGTATATATTTCAGGTAGCAGAATAAACTCATATTCTTTCTTGATAACTGTCTATTAACTAAATTGCCAAAAAAATATTATTTCATTCTCAGATTGAAAAAGCTTACCACTTTAAGGCTTATAATTGCATGCACACATTTAGATCATAAAGTCGATGTTATACAAATGTGATGTGATCAGGTATAGAGCATAGATTATTTCAATTTATGTGTCATCTAAGATAGACATAGAAAAACTTTTTGTAAAAAACTATATTTTATTTCCACTGTGTTACCCACCCATCTCTTAAAAATATTGAAAAATTTTGGAAAAATACTGGAAGGTGGGCAGCGGCTCTTTCTGAAGAACTGCTATCTTAAACTGTGATCGCCAAGAAGCCTGCTAAGTGTGGGGATTATGGCAAACATCCCTTAATAGGGCTTTGTTCAGCAGTTGATAATCCGTCTGATTCAGTACAATATTTGGATGGGTAATCCTTGAGTAGCATTTACTTTATTTTGAAGTGTTCATAGCGAAGTTTGCTTAGCTGTTCTTAGTCGATCAGCAAAGTAAAGCAACGTCCACCACATTCATTAGTTGAATGGCAGCTAGTGACATTACTACTAAGCGCTTCTGTGGTTGTTGCAGTCGTTGTAACATGGTGGATGGGCATTTTGCAAATGTCCGCCTGGCTAGCTACCACCCTCAAGTAGACAATCTGTCGCCAAGCATCTAATGGAGTGTTTCGGTAACTGTCCTTGAGAACCAGTAATTCTAGGTTAGCCTGAATAACATCTAAGACCACATTATCAGTTACCATCAGGTGAGATAGTGGTCATAGGCTAATTAACTTATCTGGCATAAAAAGAAAACTACCGAGTGCTTCCATGCTTCAAAGAGTATGTTAAGTTGTTGGTTCAGCATGTTGCCTTATGATTGCAGTTGTTATAGTAATATAATAAGTCATTTTGCAAATACCAGCCCGGAGTTGTCCTTGAGCTCCAGTTCCCCATCTAGGTTAAGCCTCCTTACCACCAGCATCCACACCATCACCCTCATTAATCACAATATCACTTTAGATGATGGTCTTTGACTAAAATATCAGCCTTAATGGCTATACTAGTTTAACGCTGATATTCCTTCAGCAGCTATGATACACATAGACGCGACAAGGTCTAAGCATAATCTATTCAGTTTTTCCAATATCATGCTACATTCATACATTATGTGATTTATGAACTCAAGTGTTGCTTATTCACTTAGGAGGCATTATTGCAAAAATTACAGGTTGGTGTTAGAATTATGGAGATGCATAGTAAAAATAGTCTTGTTTGTAGTTCAATTCGCATTGACTACAGATTTAATTTTAAGAACGAAATAATAAATACGGACTGTGATGCACCTTAACCATAGTTGCTCAAATGGATAGAGCAGGCTCAAGAGTAGCTAGTCGCGGGCCAACGTTAGAGGTTTAAAGTGTTTCTTCATCTTGATTTGAAATCAGTTGTCTAGAGAATTGGCACACTGAATTTCATCCAAATCCATTCAACCATTGCTGCATATAAAGAAGGCAAACAAACGTGCTAATATTCACATATTATACAATAAAAACAAATATAGAAAAACTTTAAAAGAAAACACTAAATTATCTTTTACTATAACTTTGGATATGTACATACAACATTACTGAACTTATTTGTTCTATAATATTTTTAAATGTCTTTTTAGGTATATTTTTGTATTTATATGTATATGTTAAAAATATTTATGTAAGTAAAGTATATGTATATACTTTACTATATATATACTATATATATATATATATATATATATATACATAACATACAATATTTATATATATATATATATAATTATCATATATTTTTTTATTAAACAAAATACTATGAACTATATACAACACTACAGCTACTACAATAAAAGCATTTAGACACCTATAAGTCATAGCAGACTCATAGGCAGTCCAAATGCTCCAGCCCACTCCCAGTTGGCAGCGTGCCCAGCATGCTGGCAGCATTGCCCCGTTGAATTGCAATGCTTATTCGTTGAGCCAAATATGTGCCAGCATTTTGATCACGCGTCGCATCGACCAAGCGCTCAGATAGGTTTTGGAAAATACGATGAGCTCCCGGTCCCCACGGACCCAACGTCTCTACACCAAACGGCTCAAATATGTAACCCATACCGAGGTTAGCATATTTGCGCCGCTTGAGTTGCTCCGCCGAAGTAGCCGCAGCGCCAGCCCTCGCGTTGGTTTCAGAAAGATGTGACGGCGCTAAAGTGTCCACGCACGTAGCGTCCCACACTAAGGGCCGTCCTAACTTCCACGGAACCAGAGTCATGCCGTCAGGTCTTTTACCATCGTCACGCATCAGACCATTCGGTTCGAGAATAGCTGGAACATTGGCGCTGGTAAAAGCCCGGCGAATGATATCGTTAAGGCTGGCGTGGCGGGAAATTCGACCAGCACTTCGAGAGCAGGAGAGGCCATGGTGACCGAGTTGATCAACTGCAGTACCACACTGGCAGTGATGTGCAACACAACACCTTGCACCCAAGCGTAAGCTAATAGCTAGACGAAAAGCGGATGGATCTATAAGGCTACCAGTTTTGTAAGAAGGAATGGCCTGTAACCAAAGACCGGATTCCCACACAGAAACAGCGAGAATACGAGCACGATCTGCGATGTTAGAACACGTATTTAAAAGATCTTTCCGTGTTAGCTCGCATAGGGGCCGATCCCACTGTTTCTGAGATGACAACATTTTTGGGAATTCAGTATTTGGACAAGCCAGTCTCCATGTGTTTTTGGCCTCAGCCAGATATGCTACATCGAAAGAGCCTAAAGATCGTGCAAGAATTTTTTCTACTAATTTGTGTGTACTGTGTACAGAAGACAAAAAAGCTGGTAATGCCACACTAGAAATTTTGCGTATCCCTATGCCCCCCCAACCTCACAGGGAGGGAAGCTTGCACCCAAGCCCTATCATCCATCTCAACATTCAAAACCGACACTAACGTATCTTTTACTAAGTTGTCTAAGCTTAACAAAAGCTCACTGTGTTGCCACAGCTGACAACATCTTAAATAGTATGTAAATTTAGGAACGAAAAGGCAAAATCTTATAATTGTAAAAGCCATATGGGCGTTAATTTTGGAGATTTTAATATAATTATTGTATGTTATGTATATCTATAAATGTCTTTATAATTCTTATGCGTATGTATATTTTCATATATATGTATAGTATAATTCATTTTTGTTTTGTTTAATTACGATCCTTAACTATTCTTTTTTTACTGTTTTAGTAACATTAGCTTAAAAACCCTGTCCATGTACTATCAAAATCTCCAACATTGTTGGGTTGTCTGGAAGAGATCGCTTTAAGCGATAAGACCGCCCATTGTTTCACTTAGTTATATTGTATCTTTAGTTGTAAGTTTTTTATTTATTTTTAAATTAAGCTTTGTGTTGCAATAAAGAGTTTATCTATCTATCTTTCTATATAAATTAATAGTTTTAAATACTTAAAAAATATATATAATGACAATTCCTCCTAATTTTCCTGTTAAGTCGACGTGACGTCACAAACGCCACGCAACCAATTCGTAAGAGTTTTTGATGCGTTTCGTTTCTACACGGAGCATCCTCATTAGGTTTTGACTCTACAAGCCCACGATCGAGAAATTATACACTTTTCCCGATCATTTTAATAGGCAGTGCTAAAGGGTATTCAAAATAGGGATGACAATAGGTTCGCTCCTAAATATAACTTGCGGTTCTCGGAGTTTTAAACATCGCGAGTCTGCCCCTGCATACCTTACACAGGTTCACTGCGCATGCTGATGGGGGAATGGGTTACAAAATCCAAAAATCATACTTATAGTCCAAAAACTGTTGAAATTTATTTGATGTTATGCGGGTAATATGCGTTTCTGCATTAGTTAAAATGTTTTGTAGAATAGCCAAAGTCATTTAAATCCAACTAATATCAACATTCCAATCAGTAAGTTCCAATAGCCGTTCCGGCTTATTTAAGTTAATCTGATGCATAAGAAGTCCTAACAAAAAAGTTGGTTCTTGGTAAGGGTAACAAAAATGTCATGTAACATATTTGAAAATTTTTCGATATAACTAAAAATACTTAAGTATTTTTTTTTTTTAGTTTTTCAACCCTATATTTCGGTCAATTTAAAATTTCCAAAAATTTTGTAGACAATAAATTCTATGGAAATATCAAGTTCTTACAGAATTTTCAGTTGATAAATGCGACCTGTAGAGGAGAACAACCCGACATACAAAAGAAAGAATTGAAGCAGTGATGGCTCAGTGGCATTGGCTATGGATTGCAGCATCTCCATGGTTCGAATCCCGCCGCGAGCTTGAGCTTCACCGCATGGTGGAAGGGCATTTTGAGATGGCCCGCCTGGCTAGCCAAGTCGCCAAGCACCTAACGGTGTGTTCCGGCAGCAGTCCTTGAGAGCCAGTGAAATTACAGGCATTTGAAATTAAGGGAAAAATACTGGAAGGTGGGCAGCAGCGCTTTCTAGAGAACTGCCAACTTACCATGCGATCCCCAAGCCGCCTGCCAAGCGTGGGGATTATGGCAAATACCCCTTTAATAGGGGAGGCTGTGTTCAGCAGTGGACGATCCGGCTGATACATTCCGCTTAACATCAGGTGGGCCTCGAGCTTGTTCCGCAAAAATAACATAAAAAAGAAAAAAAGTCTGATCAAGCTAAAGCAGGAACGATTCGCTCGCTGGATTGTATGAGAACCTGAACTAAGTGTATAAAGATATTCTTACAAAAAATTTCAGAAACTGCTTAACAAATGGTGCCTCATGCACTACCTGGACAAAGATGGCAACAACTACATCTTGGGACTGAGGGCCATACATGAGTTTGAGAGTTACTTTCGCCAGAACATGCCTGATTTTGTTGAAGAATGCTGCCTATGCAAGACTATTGTTTTTAGAGTAAGTCTCGTGTTCAAATTTGGATGTATGTATTATCAATAGAAAACTACTGTTTTGTTGAAACTTCAGGTTAAGAAATTTAATGTCTGAATAAAAGGTGTTATTGATTGAGTGGTATAAATTGTCGGTTGAATAATTAAGTTGGTTGTTTCCTAAAAATCCTTGGTTAAATAATTAAGTTTCTTTGACAAAAAAATTCAGTGCAGGCTGGAAATATTAACCGGTAGGTCGTAATTGATTGTTCACCTATTTAAATATAAGGGGCCAAACATATCCAACCCTTCGGGTGCCAGGCTACTATCTTCCTATGGGAGGCGATGAAGGGAAAATGCCAGAAGTTGAGCAGCAGCGCCTTCTGAAGAAACGCCATCTTACACTGCGATCCCAAGACGCCTGCCAAGCTTGCCATAGCAACTCCCCTCCCCACTCTTGAAACATGTTCAATGGTAGATGTTATGGCTGTTGATGTTGTTGTTGTGAAACATATACTGGGAAAGGTTGGTTTAGAAGCCTCTGCATATATAGATACACCAATATATTTTATACAGTTGTATAAAAACTAAGTGAAATTACAGTTTCCATTAAATTGAATTAGGTAATTACATAAAATACCGTCGTAACTCATATTTCACATTATGTACTTAATAATTTCAGGGCTACAACTGTCCAGCGTGTGCTTTGGCTGTCCACACAAGATGCCTGCACCGTTACGTGAGCAATGTACCAAAGTGGCCGTGCTGTAAGATAGACTATACTCCAGAACAGCTGGAAACCCTTAACAGTGACAGGTAAGTGTCTAAGTCTAATTTTGATGGACTATAGACTGCCGTGCCGCAGGTTCAATCCCCACCGCTGGCATTGAGCTACACAGCATGGTGGAAGCGCTTTTTGCGATTGTTCGCCTGGCTAGCTACCACTCTTAATTAGAAAAGGTCTCCAAGCAGTGCGTTCCGGCATCAGTCCTTGATAGCCAGTAAAATTACAGGCACATAAGACTTAACAATTGTATGTCTCAGGGTGACGGGCGCAGTGCAATAATTTGTCTTTTGTGACGAAATGCTTATGTTATAGGCAGAGGTTAGTCCGTTTAACATCAGGTGAGCCTCGTGTTTATTCCGTAACAATAAGATAAAAAAAAGATATAGTTCGTCTTCCACCCTATCCAAGTCAAAATAATGTTCAACCCATTTTGATATTTTTCTAGTAAGAGACAAATTACTTAGCATTCTCTAAATTCACCGTACGGGTGCCGGGTCCACCACGATGCAGAGAAAGGCTCAGGCTCAAGTGCCTGGGGCTTGCAACCCAGATAGCAGTATTAAAAGGTCCATTTACGATGTCATCGATGATCCCCTCCACTTTTCGAGCCTCCTTTCATTCTAGTTCTGGTAGGATCCCACTTATGCTGCTTTGTATATGCATTCTAAGATGGAAGTTATGGGTGTTCTTGATAAGCCAAAGTCTTTTAGTCGGTTATACTATAAGGATTTGGTGCTATACCCCCTACTCCGACTTCTATCTACATGTCTACACTAATATTTAAAGAGGATAGATTTGTATTTTTGTACGTAACGAATAAACTTAAAATCTACTGATCCGATTTGAAAAATTCTTTCACCATTAGAATCCTAACTAGACTAGACTATAAAGTCAGAAATACTTTGATAGTAAATTTTCCCATGAATTTGCATATCTGCTTATACTGCACCACTTATTTTTTTATGAAGTCTTCTCTGTAGTTTTTATTTGTATATTTATAGCTGATGATAGGCTAGCCTTTGACCAATATCTCAGTTGATGGTAAGTGAGGACGTGGTCGAAGTTGTTATTCAGGCTAGTCTGGAATTGCTGGCTCTCAAAGACAGCTGCCGTAAGGTGCTTGGCAACAGATTTTCTACTTGAAGGTGGTAGCTAGCCAGGCGAGCAGGCAAAAAGCAAGAACAGGGAACGGCGGCTTAACGTATACTCCGATGCGCTTCGTAGTAATGTCACTAGCGGTAACCCATCCAAGTCATGACCTTGGCTACGAGAGCTTCGAAAGGTGTCAGTTGCTTTTTAGTTCGTGACAGACAATAGAAATAGAACTTTTAATATTGGTTTATATAACTGCTGCATAAGACTGCCAGAGATGTGTGAGAAAGATGAGAAGATCCTGTTGGTAGATTTTTAAATTTTCCTGTGAAGCCGACGTGACGTCACAAAAAATTAGGCAGAACAGTCACTTAAATGATTTTTATATATTTTAAGCGTTTTTCTATAATATTAATTGGTTTAATATGTTATTTCATATTTTTAGCGTTAGAGTCGGTTCCTATTTTGTTTCACCACTGGCACTAGCAACTGGGCTGTGGTGAACTCTGCAATTTCTGAGAGCGGCTAGCGTTTTTTAATAGCTAATAGCCCTAGCCTTTGACCACTATCTCACCTGATAGTAAGTGATGGTGCGGTTGCAGATCTTGTTCAGGCTAACCGAGAATGTACTAGCACTGGAAAAAATATTAAAATAATATATTAAAAAGATAAAAATCATTTCATTGCACTGGAGGATAGCTGCCGGAATACACCGTTTGGTGCTTGCCAGGCGGGAATGCCCTACCACCGGGGTGTAGACAACCATTATGCTATAACTGGCGTTCTGAGATGACAACCGTGACCAACAACGGCTTAATGTGCGCTCGCAAGCGCTCAGTTGTCAATGCCACTAGAGGCCATGCAAGTCATGACCGCAGTGGACAGTGACGTTACCTAGTCGTTTTTAACATAACTGGCAAATTGGTTAAAGACTAGGTAAGCTCCACTAGAAGCGCTTCGGTTTTATACTAATTATTATCGGTTAAGGACCAGGTAAGCTCCACTAGGAGCGCTTCGGTTTTAAACTAATTATTTTTTTAAGTTAGTATCACACGGACTCGAATTCGGGCATTTATGAATTAAATTTAATTGTTTATATTTACATTCTTTATAAAACTTAAATGTCAGCGTCGAAAGTTTTTCATGAAAATATTTCGAACCTCATTAAATACCTTGTACAAATTTGTCACGATAGAAACCTACATAATTAAGTGAAGAATCGATATCATGATTAGTTCTGGACCTAAACCTCCAAATAAGGGAGTGATCATGCTTTGATGTATATTCATTTATATGGAGCTATATAGTTTATGTTGAACAGTTTACCAATAATTTTTCACCCACAGTGCTCCTAGCAGATATACTTTTTGCCATACAAAATCGCGTTTATTGGCTCGCGGCGTAGACATAAATAAGACAAGTCTAAGTTTGATTTGCATATTCAGCTAAAAAGTATAAAAAATAACTAATTCATTTTTACTCTCAGTTCCAGATTATCACAAACACAACGCCTCGAAGCCACGCAACGCCTCGATTCAACACAATCTCACACCCAACAAAACCTTGAAAACACCGAGCTACTAGCAACAGAGGACGTCACTCAGGACGTTGACCTCACACAACAGATAATTCCGGAGATCTCGCAGAGAATCACAAGGAAAAGGAAGCAACGTTCCTAGGGAATATGCGGTATTGGATTTTTTATTAAGTAAATGTAAGGTCCTTGGATGCAATGATGATTATTGAAAACTAAAAGCTGAAGATGAGATTTCACACTAACAGTTAGCGTATCACTGATTGGCTCATCTACGAACACTGATTTCCTCGGCACCGTACAGCATTCTTGAAATGGAAATCAATAATACATTGCTCACTAACCAATCGCTTCGACTGAGGACATATTTGCGATTAGTACATGAATGAAGCACTTTGACGTTGATATGATGCCGTAATATGTATGCGGTATTCTTTAAGGCGAAACCACTGTTGGTAGTTTGGCTCGTAAGCGGTGGCTTAGGACAAAACGTGCCGGTCGATGCCTAGGTTCGAAGAAATTACCTGGTTAAACTGAGCTTACCCGCAAGGCTTAAAGATGGTTCACATATAGAGATACCCTAATCCATTAAATAAAATATAAATAGACTAGTTTAAAAAAAACTATTCGTTTGACTGGGTTTCATAGTGGCGGATAAGCAAGAGATTATTTAGGGCGAGCGAATCGAGCCCTATCACTATCCCGCAACTTGAACATTTTGTGGCACCCTTTACTGAAAAACTATCACAACAATAGATTTGTGATTTAAGATAGTAATTTTAACTTCATACCTAGATGTATTATCTGTCAAAAAATAAAAAAAAATTATATCCATAAAAAAAATAACATTAACAATTTTATATTCGTTGGATATAATGTTATAGGAACGCCATCTGTTAGAAAACCAAAGAGTTAACATCACTACAACAGAACTTAACTCAATACTCAAATGCATCATAGTTAATCTAATTAATACTAGATGAAACCACTAGAATCAGGTTGTAAAATAAACGCGGGCCATCACAAAGCTCAGCTTTTTGCTAGTGTTTGAATCCATAATTCTTAAAATAAGTTAAATGTGTCATAAATATTAAAATTATATAAATGAGTGCTTAAAAATCGAGTCGCATTTCCAAGGCGCTCCTTATAGAAAAATCTTCCCGTCAAGTGCTCATTTTAAACCTTTGTTAATATTAGGTACTACTCATAGGCTATCTTTGTATGTTATTTCACATATTGTTAAGTGAGGATGTGGCCCAAGATGTTGGCAGGCTAAACCTAGAAGAATCCTCCCAAGGACCTTACATTATTTAAAACGTGTTGCATCTAAAATAAGATAAAAAGAAAGACAAAACGATGCAGATACCTTATTGATTGAAATTACAGATTTTAATAAGGAATACAACTTGTTTTTCATATAACAATTCTAACTTTCGTCTTTTGCTTTTGGGTGTTTAGAGGCAGCACGTTTCACTTGGTAGAATTGGTAGATTTTTATTTGTTTCCTAGTATTTTTCATTCAATAATGTTTCTGTTGATTTATGAATGAGCGTTTGCGATGTTACCATAGATATATAAGATCACCATTCCAATAAAAACAATTGATATTTTGTAATTGTTTATTAAACCATTTCAAATTGCTTCTATATTTTAATCATTGAAAGAATAATTAAACATTAGCTAGTACGACACCAAATAGTACCAAAAAATATTAATATTGTTTTATCCAACATAACCAACTGGTTGTAATATATACTTATCAAATAGCTAAATATACGTTTTCTACTTTTCTCTGAACTAGTTTAGCAGATTTCGGATAGAAATCTAGGAGATATTTCCATTGGTCCAGTTTCAAATAAACTATATCAACGACTGTCCGCGCTCGAAACGAGAAATGATGTGAGACACCCACAAACAAACCCTGAAAATAGAGAGAAATAAAAGTACTAAACATTGATTATAAATAAATAAATTTGAATAATATATCAATATATTGCCTGCCTTCTAACGAAAACTAAGAACGATACAAATAGCACACTAGTGATATGTGATTCAAGGTTGCAAGGTTGTTATTTGGCGCGAATACTTTATTGAAATATAAGGAAGGTAAAGTTCCAAAGGTACGAGACCCAAAATAACTTTACTCCGAGGCGAAACAGAATTTTTAACCTTACTCCAACAGAGAAAATGCTAGGTGTAAGAAAGACTGCTTAAATAATACAGTAAATTAGTGTTTTATATTATTAAAATTACTACGTTTTAAAATATTGAAGGTAAACTCATTTTTTGGAAGTTTTATAAAGGTTTCAAAATTTTAAGTTCTACGCTAGCACGTTTCCACGCTTATATCGAATGTTAAACAACATATTTCCAAAGGTTCCTTCGTGAGGTGAAAAAAGGGTATGCTCAGCTTTAGGCAGCGCTCCGTTCACTCGCATTAACGTGCGCTGGGCTATTTTGTGCCGCCACTGAAAGCACATGTAAGAAGCAACTACCGCCAGATTATTTATTGGCGATGAATGTTGACTGCTTATACAAATATAACTGACTAGATTTAGTGGTACCTAATAGAGATCCGCGCCACGCCGGCGTGCCGCCGCCGAGTTACCTAGGCGCGCCGCCGCCGCCGCCGGGTCATGAACTAATTCGCGCCGACGTCAAAAATTAATTCAAATTCGCCGCGAGCGCTAATGCGCTAAGCAACCATCCACATGTCGTTGCCTAGCAACCCACCCGTACCGTATGCATAGCTTAGTAAGCATACGTCGAGTGGTCTTCTTCGCGCTTGCACATGTACTATGCACATCGACCAATGTCGGGCGTTTGGTGCACCTTACCGCGGCTTTCAATTGCAGTTTGCAATCATTAGACCGGTCGTTGTGATGGGCTGATTTGCCTTGGCTTTCTTATCTGCTGTCTGTCGCCGGTCCATCAGGTTTGGCCATGCTTGGGGCAGACCTGGGGTTTTTTTGTATGGTCGTCTTTTACGCTCTTGAGCAGATTTCTAGGGTGTGTTTTTGCCATAGGGTGTCTCAATCATTGTGGCTGTAGTGAACACATGTAAATTTCCAAAGGCGGCTACTTTTTTTTTCAATAGCTGATATGCTAGCGTTTGACCACTCCCTCACCCGATGGTAAGTGATGATGTGGTCGAAGATGTTCAAGCTAACCTAGAATTACTTTGGCTTTCAAGGACAGCTACGGGACACATTACTTAGCGCCGTACTTGAATACCGGTGTCTAGACCAGGCAGGCATTTGCAAAATGCCGGAAGCGATCGGTATTAATGCCACTAGCGATCACCAATCCAGTTTTGACCGCAGCGGACGTTGCTTTACGTAGTTGATGGGTCAATAATGATTAAGCAACATACGCCTCGAGCGTGCTCTGAACGGCCGAAAATTAACTCAAAATTAATTCTAGTTCTTCATCTACCTGAGCGACTCCAAAACTGTCTTCTGGACCGAGTACATCATAAATTGATTCTGTCAGATTTGGGTGAACAGTTAGGACTTCAACCTGTAAAAAAACATATATCATGGTCATACATACTTCCTTCGAAGATATTACCAAATTGAGTTTTTCTATTTGCCTGCATCTTGAATGGATATTACGATATTGCAGGCAGGATCGCTTCAATAGTAATTGTGCCTCATTAGTGCAGTGGCATGTCCTGCCACATACACACTGTGATGGTACTTTCTCACTTCGTTTGATATCGCATTGGAGCTATGTTGTTGTTGAAGATGATCAAATACCATCTGGCGAGTTTCAAAACCCTGCATAGTGCACATGGTTTATTACCACTCAAAGTATCAAATTTGTTTGTTGACGTCGACCTAATATTATGAAGAATGTAGACCAGGTGTTTAAAAGCTTTACACATGGTTGTGATTTTTCCCTTAGGGTAAATTATACCAATCTAGGATTTAATGAATATGCGGAAAACCTTATACAGTAAACAATTAAAATGTGGTAGCTTGTCACCACTGATGTCTAGTGGTGTTGCAGTTCTCTAAATTTGCCTTGGTATTGACTTTTACGAAATTTGACTTCAGGCAGACAGCTATTGCAAAATCTAAAATAAGTAATACAAGTAAAAAATCTCTACCGTTGAAATTGAGGGTATAGCTTCACAATCTATAAACAAAATAGACCATTTTAAAAATACCTGTCCTCTATGTATGAAATAAATACATTGATCCGAATCCCCACACTGTACTATATAGTTCCCTGGGAAGAACACGCAGTGTTTCATCCACATGGCAAGCATTCTTCTGAAGTCATCGTCCGTCTTGCTAAATATCACCGATTGCCTTATGTGAGACCCGTATACTGCTTGCATCACTTGGCAACGCAGTCTAAACGGTAGCTCATGTACTAGCTCTGGCATCTAAAAATTAAAATATATTAATATCACCATTATCAGTTTGTGTCAATCCACAGCTAGACATAGGACTCCTAAATAGCTCCTCAGGGACCTATTTGATTGCTATTTTCGTTTTTATTGATATCTTATAATTAAAAATAAGTAATATTATTCTTTCTTCATGTTCGTTAATAATTATTATTATGGAATTACCAAGGCAAGATACTAATATCTAGTCGTTTGTAAGGATTCGTTTCACCGTACGCCGGTTACTACTAGCCATCCCTACTTCTTTATGTAGGGAAGTTGATAATTCAATATCTAGATGCTAAGCTCTTACAATGGCGTCAGGTGGAGCACATCTATGTTGAAATATAATAAAATTGCTCATGTTTCCGACCTTAAATTTACCAACAGATCATTGTGATCAAGGAAAATTTACAATTGAAACCATAACCTTCGATAAGTTTTGTTTTTATTGAAGACAACGGCAAAGTAAAATTAATAAATAAATTTTGTCGTCTCTTACGCTTATCATATGAAGGACAATTAGAAATTAATATATTGTATATTTTAACGACGTGATTACCGAAAAATGATATAGAGTCGCAATTTACACATAACTAGCTGCGCCCTGCAGTTTCACATGCGAATAAAAAGATATAAATCGATGATGTATAGTCGTTTCAGGTTGATGGAGTAACAAACATAGTCACTCACATGCTCACTTACAAACTTTCTCATTTATAATACTTATGTGATGTAGTGTGTGCTTCATTACTTCTTACCTGTCTCCCTTGTTGTCTATTCCATAATTCACGCACGTAATCCCACATCTTGTACATCTGATGTTCACTGAGATCCGTATCGCGTAAACCATCTCGTAGCTCGTTGATTCCATAGTCATAGGTTATAAGGGACGAGGAGTGGGCGGTTATCATCGCAGACATTTCCGATATTAGAAGACCTCGAAGTAACAAACAATATCAAAACATAGGATATGAAATGTATGCATTAAACATTTGCTTTACTAACCCTTTTGACCGCAACGCGTCCCTTTTAAGACTGACAAGTGCTACGTAGCTTTATTTGTACAAATATTTGCAAAATATATTTGGTTTGGAGCAATAAGAAAATTATATGTTAATTTTGACCACATTCTCTTAGGCCAAGTTGATGCCTAAACATGTTAATTTAACATTTTCTCGATGGAATGAAATTGCAAAGTTGACTCAAAATTACGCTTGTTACTAAAATATTTTTTAATATTTAATGTATACTTAGACAGAGCATTGAGACATGTGTCGTTTGGGGTGGACTTGTTGCTTCAATTATTCAAGGTTTTATCGAAACGATTACACACAGAGTGCTGGTATATATCTCGGCCAGAAAATTGTATTAATATACAGAGAGGTAATGCAGCCATCATTCTGGGCACTTTACCCTCTACCAGAGGTTTTTATTAGATTTTTAGAGCAATATTTTACTATAGTCATCTTAACAATTGCATATAAACTTTTAATTGATTATAATAAAAAAAATATATATATAGTTATAATCTAAATTATTTATGTATGTTTGTATATGAAAATGTAACACAAACCTTATTAAGAGCGACAAGTTCATTCACATTTTCAGTTTAAGTTGCTAGTTTTTTGTTGATAAGCGTTTTTCACAGAAACTGATCGCAATTTCACCATCGCTGCCTTTTTTTCATTCCTATGCACTCCGATAGTGATGGACATACGGCGTGTCACCGTCTTAACATTACATAGTTCATTGTTAAATTCTCAGTAATAGTCTGGAGTACGGCACTGTGCCCAGTAGATGGCAATACGCCAACCTAATGCTTTTATTTTTTATTTATTTTAATTTATGTACCCCCTCTGACTTACCGTTCGGGGATATTCGGGCATGACGATCTCTAGGATACATACAAACTTTACTATTTAATACATGAATACAATTGGTAAGTAAAAGTTTTGTCACATAATTAAATATTTACCTGTACAAAACTTGATGATAATGATCACGATAATAGTTTCCACCACCTCAAAGCTATTCTGTGACGACACATCACCCGTGCCTGTTATCGTTAACAGATTAATCATGTACCATAGAGCCGCTATGTAGAGGGTAAAATATCTTTTCTGGAAATAAGTTCAAGATTCAATACCTATATTGTCGTAACTAGAAAGTCTACATTAAAGATATCCCAAGAGCTAAATAGATTTTTTTGTAAAATATATCTTGTAAATGCATGAAAATTACACTATGTTGATCTTGATGATGTTTTTCACCCGCTGTTTCCAAAACACGTTCCTATCCAAACAAAATGGCAAAGTTAACTCAAAGTTTATTTATTAAAAAATCATGTATACCTACCTATATATTCTAAAAATATAACATTAGCTTAGCCTAAGGCCACATGCATAAAGAACGGTACAGAATGAAAGCTTCACTAATACACACTATGGGTACGTAACAAGACACTGACAAGACGCGCGGAGGTTGCAGCGGCCATAGCAGCGCCCGCTCGGATGCATAATCGTTTTGAACCAGCTCAGTGAGCGGACAAACTTGTAATAGCTTTGTTTCTGTTCTTTTCTTCATTCTGTACCTTTCTTTATACATGCACATGTATAAAGAAAGGTACAGATGAGACTGTGTATTCATCAGAGATTTGCGGTGAGGATGAGCGGTGATTGAGGAAAAAACCCACGAATAGGACCATTTCAGCTTGCCTACCTGAGCGCAGCGATTCAATCCTATGCACTATACAAAAATGGGTTGTTGTTTTAAGATAATGACATACCTCAGAATATCTGACGCGTAAGTTCAAATCCGGTTTTGACATCCAATTTGAAGAGGCACAATGTACAGGAGTTAGGCATGAGAACTTAAAGAAAAGACATGCATTTATGTGCGACAGTATTGATGCCCAAATCCCGATTGTCCTGAAAGTAAAAGTAAATCGTAATGTATTGACTGCATCACCCCACTGCCTTAACTATTTGTCTTCTTCTCATCTTTGACATTTCCAAGTAATTATTTTTGTAATTGTTATTATTTTATTAGTTTAAATAGTAAGATTATGTCATTTTCCCTTTTGTTATACTTCTAATTTTTCTTGAATCATAAGTATATTGTTACTCAATTTACGCCTTGTATATCAACGATGATAAAAATATCCTGTTTGTTACCATCCGCAACATCTTCTACATATCTGACACCTATTTGTCATTGATGGGGAACAAAAACTCCCCTAAAATTCTGGCCTCATAATGAGAATCAACTTAGAAAATGTTGCTAAATGCTACAAATGGAAACACTCTAAATTTTGCAAAGGTGTTGTGACAAAATAATATTTTATTTCATTTCATGACCTCACGGTTCTAAAAACACGTTTTATTATACACTTTATTCAATTCAACTCAATTTATTTATTTCCAGTTAATAATGATCCAACAGTTAGTAAATTGAAATAACGTAAAAAAAACGATTTAGTTTCGTGGTCAAACTTATAAATTTGTAGCCTGTAGCTTACATAGCATTACGAAATGTTTTATCAATGGCGAAGATAGATTCTTTGCAGCTTTTTCCTCAGTCCGCTTCTGATGCTACTTTTCTAAAAAAGAAAATTATAACTACTTTGATGGTGTTAGTAAAACACTTACATAAGTTTGATGAACAAGTTTGAAGACCCAATATTGGTATTCTGATGTGTCCTATATGTAAACAGATAAGTGATCCTGGAAAGCTGAGGGGTTCTCATGTACGAAAACAAAGACATTTGCATGGAATAACGTAGTGGCAATGCGAAAGTAATGTAGCATATAAGGAAGTTCGCTAGGAAGTCACGTCTTCGCAGCGTTATCTTGGAGAAATACCTGAAGAAATAAAAACAGTTTGAAGTTTCAAGTGAATAATGTAACGCATGTTGTGCCAAGCAAAAATAAACAGATAAATCTCCATTTCTCGTTTCTTTTCGTATGTCAGGGTATGCACGAAATCGCCACTGTTTATCCACGCCACACTGTCGAATTCAGTTATTTTTCAAAATCAGTTGTTATTTTAGAAATAATTACACCGACGAACGTGAAAAGTAAAAAAAAATAAGAGCTAAGAATCGTGTGCGTGACAACCCTAAAATTAATAATAAGAAGCATGAGAGCCAAAAGCGACCTTTAGAGCACCTTCGTAGCCTAAATAAATGAATAGCAAAAAAACTTTAAAAAAAGCTTTTATTAAACGCTCTAAAAAGAAGAAAATATTTTTTTCCTTAAAAATTTTAACCATCAACTGATAACTTCATTATATACAATTTATATGACCATAAAAAGCTTGTCGCGTAATTTTTGAATAAACTAGTACCAATTTAATTATATACCGGTAGGTAATTTAACCTCGCGATATTACCTATATAATATAAATAGTAATTTCTATTGTTAAAATAAAAAAATTTGCTACCTTTAAAACTAAAAGTGCTGTATTACCAACAATTATAATAAATTAATAGTCCGGTCAATATGGATATTTTAAATTAAAAAAAAACCGGAGAGCTTAATATTGATGGAGGGCTGGGGTTTACCAATACAAATAAAAATTTAAAAATCCTCATCGCTCCTATGTGAGCTACAAAAATTGAGGATTTTTTTGATAAAACTTACTGTTTTCGAGAAAAATCCAAAAAACCTCAATTTTTGACCTTTGACCCCGAATAAGTTTTGTAACACACATACGATCGATGGGGATTTTTAAAACTTTATTTGTATTGGTAAACCTCAGCTCTCTACCAATATTTGGCTCTCCGGGATTTTTTGTTATTTGACCACTATTTTAATGACTAAATTGACCGGACTATAAAGTATTGCGGTTTTATATTCGTTGCCATGTAAAATACTTGATGGTTCGTTGCCATCTAAAATAGTGAATAGATTTTATTTGGAATCTCGAGTTGAATGTTTTTTTTGGTAATTTGGAAATGAGCTTAATGAAGATTTAATAAATTCAATAAATATTTAACTAGTAGTGATCTCTTCTGTTATCGTAAATATTGTGACAAATACTTACATTTCTCTCACTTTCTTGGGTTCCAAAACATAATCGCCATATCTATTCATATAACCACAATGGACGTCCAGAAACAACTTATACAAAAATATAGTATCGGAAGCAGCGCATATGTATAAGAAATAAGGGATGGTTTGGAATGCCATTTGATACACCAACAACATAAAATCCATGTATGAAAGAAACAGGATCAAATATTCTGAAAGAAAAGTCATGTTATAAACATACCTTAAAATAATATTCGTATGTATTTATGTGATTCTTGAAGTTACCCATGATAATGACCAATCTGCTATCCGGAATAATGCTTCTTCGAAACCACCTGAAATTATTAGTTTTAATTGTATAGATAAACAAAAAAACGATGACTGTTATCGGTCATCTCCTTCATTTTCATACAAAATTCCTTTTGCATCCACATAGTACTCAATAAGTATCGTTGCTTTAGTGCTGAGAGATAAGTTAGTTTACAAACGACTTCCGAGCCTTATATTTCATGGAAAGCTCATTGGCGATGATGCGTTAGGAAAAAGCCATGAACATAGACCGAAAGTTATCAGCTAATCGGTATCATACAGGCTTCAGTTTGGAGAATTTGCGATAGATCTACACAACCTTATTCCCCCATCTTTCTTTCATTGCATGAACATGAAATGGACAAGACGCACAGTACAACGATTCCGTGCACGGTCGATATTTCCATACTACGTGCGAATTGCTTTAAACCCTTTACTAATGAATACGGCTAAAATATGGAACACACTTCCAGCGTCTGTAGTTTCCGATAGATATCTTCTCGGAGTGAAACGGTATTCTCTAGGCAAGCATGTTCCACCGTCGACCGCTTAGTCAATTTCAATCAGGACAAATGCATGCACACCAGACAAAATAAAACTTTGGAGTATTGACTCGGTCATTGGGCCGATGTTCTTTCTGCTCGAGTAAATTATACACGTGAACAAGATCTCTACCTCATACCTACAGACATTCATCTCCTTACATGATTTGGACAGGACCCATAGAAAAACTGTACATTATCGATCATCGTAATCACCCAAGGGAAATGTTTTAAATACAATTGCTAACTTATATGTGAATACATTCACCTGTGAGGTTGAAACAGTAACCAAGTGGCAGATGCGTAGTCAGCATTCCCAGCTGATGTTATTGATCTGGAGCCGTGTGATTCGGCTATGCTTTTTTCTGGACTCTAGAACAAAAAGCACGACATTCAAATTCGTAAAACACATATTGGTCAGTGATGAAACGATGTAGTTATTGACTGTGATTATTGTCATTGTGACGCACGATACAGCGAAAACCAAAGACCACGAAAAGACAGCACTGCTGTTTTGGTATAGCGGACCATTTAAACCTAGAAATTACAAACGCGACGCACTATACGCAAACGTTCAAAGTTCACGAGTTCTAAATAAGGATATTGACTTTGTGTGCGAATTGAAGTTAAGTATCAAAAGCAAATGGGAAACGTTTTGCGTGAAAATAAAAACCCTAGCAAGGTCTATCGTGAAATCTTAACTATCTACACTTCTACTCCAATATTATAAAGATTGAAGATTTGTATTTTATTATGTAACGAATGATTTAAAAAACTACTGGATCTATTTGAATAACTTTCACTATTAGAATCCTACATTAGCTCCGATGAACATATGCTATACCAACAATATTGTCATTTTTTTTTGTTAAACACATGGGCCGGCCTCTAGTTCTTAATAAAAATCAACCATAGAACAAACATAATGTTTTTTTAAATAACGATAGATTGCAGTTTATTTCTGACGTTTAATATCTATTCGGGCATACTAAATGTGAAAACATATTTTATTATGATATCCGAAAAAATGTTTTCATATATATTTTTCTAGTATTGAAAAAAGCAGAGAACGTGGTTACAACCACGACATCTCCGAGGCGTAAAACTTGTCAACTAACAACAGCTTTAATGATGATTGATGACGCAGTTCTGTTCTGTCGAAGCCTTTTGCCAGTTCTTTGGCAGTTCGAAGGGTTCAATAACATAACGCCGACGGTGTGTTAGTGCGTGATTGCGAATAACCGCATTTGCATTATCGCTTTTCGCAGTAACGTACATACATAATACTAGTACATATTACACTCATAGAATTTCGATAGCACAGAAATTGTGTAAGAATTTTACCTCTAAATACATAGCCACGTCAATATTCTCATTGTCGTCGTCACCAGGATCGTAGGTCAACGGTGCGGTTTCCAACTATAAACATTAAGAGTTTGATTAAATATTATTCAACAATTCCGCTTCTAACTTCGATACAGGGCTATATTATATAAGTTATTTATATGCCTTAAGGAAAGTTTTAACTTACTTCTCCACTCTCTCTATCCGAAGACATTGTTGGTATGACGTAGTCCTTTGCTGCTGATTCGACAGAGTGGAGGACCTTCCTCAAAACCGATGGATAGCTCTGTAAAACAGAGAAGCAATAAATTCTCCTTGGCCGGTAGTTGCGATAGTTAGAAATAAATTCATGATAATCGTTGAAAACCTCTTACATTCAAAAGATTATAAAATTCTCGGCCTTCAATGCATAGCACGTCTATATTTCTAGATGCTATGACATTTGACATGGTAAAATATTTTGTAGCGCCTCTGATATTTCCAAATATTCCACCTGGTCCCATACAGGCTTCTACTTCATTGATGTCTGATATTATGTCCACCTGAAGAAATATAATTATGTTTAAATACATTCATACCGATGATTGTTTAATGGCAGTACAAACGTGAGACGTTTCCAAGTTATCCCTATACATTGACTCGACAATAGTCTTCAAATTAGTGAACAGCTAATACTAGCTGTTCAATAAAAAATGATGTGAATGGTAAAAAATATACATATTCAACATAATCATGGAGTAATTTTGAGGTATATCATACAATTTATTGATGAAATTTATCTCCTTGGTGTTCTACAGGCAATCAAGCATTTTAATTGGGGGGGTCGACATTACCTAAACACGTCATCGACGGGATATGAAACAATCATTATTATTTGTACAAATCCATATTTTATGAAATATAATAAAATAACGTAAAAAAAACTAAGTAACAATGTTGCCGTAATTTTAATTTGTCACTATTAGATTTTCCTTTCTTCGGACTGGTACGATTCAAGACAAAATCATTATAAAATTACTTAAAATACCGATAGTTTTCCTTACCTTTCCACGAAATATGATATACATAATGCTGATAACTTCATTAGATCTCATAACCATGTATCCCTTTTGAAAGTATTGCTCTTTTAATTTCTTAGCGAACGCTCTAAAGAATGAATATTCCACGTTTTCAAACAATGGTATCTCTCGTAAGGTCTTCTCATACATGTACAAAACCGCGTCTTCGTTCAAATTTGCATGTAGTTTGCCAAGGATCGATTGGTGCTGAATAAGACAATTATAACAATAAGCCTATGCAAATGTTGTCTAAGGAGAGTTGTCATTCCTTTATTTTGATTATTAGTTTGATTTTATTTATTGGGTTCCTTTAATAATCTTAAACTGATTTTGTTAACATACGGCAAGGATCGATAGCTTTGGGAATGATATACGATATTTTTATCCGGTTAAAGTAAACATAATATAGTTCCAAGGCGACGTGAAATAGCCTGTTCAAGAAGAAAAATCTGCGAAATACACTAGCAATATATTTTTCTAATTGTACATAATTTATATAGTTCACAAAAAAATTACATTACAAAGAAACACGAAAACGAATAATTAACATATAGATATTTTAGCTAAGGGGAAGAGCAAACTACAATATAGATCCGACATTTTTAAGCTTACCGACCACCCTCCAGTTCTTTTCCATTGATACTTCCAATACTCCATGACTGTCTTTTTCAATTGAAAGGGCACCTTTTCCCTATTCATAAATAGATCCAGATGCTTTACGTTTTCTTGAAACTTGGTGACTACTTGATCGGCCATGGCTTTTAGAGATGCTATCCTTGCATAAACGTATCTAAAATACGAGGCGGACATGAATGGAACAGTTGAATTGGTGTGATTCTTGAGCAAAGTCAGATTCATAGTAAGTAGTGTTAACTGGGTATAATGTGGTAAGAGAGAAATAATAGGTAGATGACTAACAGATAGGAGTAGGCCGTCAGACATGTTTATGTAAGACTCCAGACTGCTACTGTACATTTACTTACTAGAAAAACCCAATAACTGGCCAACCACATCGAGACTACAAAGCGATGATTTACAGCACCCGTTCATCGAGACAGTCAGGCAGTAAGTTTTCTAGGATCATTGTTAGTGTAAATACGTGGTCTGTGTCCTACGGGAGAGGGTCTTACAAGGGAAGCAAAGGTAACGTTAGGTACATAGTGTGTCTAAAATGTACATATTAAGATGTTCAACCTAGAAATATGAAATAGTTCCTCTGTCTGTACCATAAACTGAAAACACAGGAATCTAATCTCTCGAGCTATCCTTAGAGTAATTTTGCCGTCCAGAGTCCAGACAGGTCCAGTTCGAGGCAGATTTTTTGCCAAACATTTTCTGAGGAGAACATTGCAATTTTTTTTTGTCACATAATATTCTTGGGTGTCGGTAGGTGGGTGAAGAATCATGAGGCAATGTTTCAAAAAGTTGAATTATCAACATACTCCCAAAGGCTTTTTGAAACATTTTTTTTTGTATTCTTTCGTGATGGAATTTGCACGAGGCCAACCTAGTGCAAAGCGGTAACCTCTGCCTATAACAGATGCAGATCGTCATAAGTGGCAAACTGCTCTGCACCCATCATCCTGTGACATAATGTTGTTAATTCTCATGTGCCTCATCAAACTATGTGCACTCTACTTGGCGCTAGAAACATGTATGATGGCAGTACTTCTCCAGACAAACTCGCGCAAAGAGTTCTAGTGAAAATATGTCTATATTTATACCATGTTGTTCCGGGAACTCCGTGTGGTCGAAAGAGGCCTTGAGAGAGTTGTTGGACAAATAATATATTTTTGGTGTGTGTTTTTGTCTTAATGTCAATTGAGCCTTACATGCCCTACACAGCTGTTTTTAACATGAAAAAACATTTTGTGTCAAGAACTTACCCGAAGAACAAAACTCCGTGCACATTACAGCAAATAGACAAGATCATATGTGTGGTATCTTGGGCAGTAATATCACCAAAACCGGCGCTACTGAAACTAGTAGCGGACCAATAGTGCGCAAGCAAATACACTTTTTGCGGTGACAAATGGCTGTGCTTCAAGATTATTGCAACGTCTATCCATGAACCTGATAAAAATATAATGTTGCTTAAATAAGTCAACAGGAAAGTAATTAAAATAAGTATACTGGTATGATTAACTATTATGACAACGAGGAAACGATCCTTAAAACGGGATTTAGTTGATTGCTATACCAGTTTCGCTACAAGCAACTATTCCAATTCCATCCCATTATCTTGAGACCAAATCCCAATTTGATCTCAAGCATCTGCCTCTCCCTGTATCACTTTATTTGTATATCCCCTAGGAAGATAGGCATTTCTAAAGTCCGAAATATCGTAAACACTACCATTCTTACTAAGGTCCGTATGCCTGTAATACAACTGGCTGTTCCAATATTCTAGAACCATTATGTTGCCTCTTTGCTGCTAGGTAGGTTAATAATGACCAGGCCAATGAACTAACCTATACAGAGGGGATTTTTAATATGAGAATTCTGCAACCGAATCAGACAGCTTAACAAAGTGTAAGCATACCTTTTTGACAAACCATGTTACCATCAGGATGAAATTCAGTGTCCATATACGGTCCTTCTAAGGATAACTTTCCAACTCTACGTGCAAAATCCTCTGCATCAGATGATATTACGTATCTGCATGTAAGAGTTATCAGTATCGATGTGTATAGGTTCAAGAAGAATAGCGTTAATAAGAAGAAATGGACGACGCTCATTAGATATGCCTGAAAACAAAAACATCAGTATTGTTATTATTCTACTAAATCGTGAAGTATTTTCTTGTAAACAAGAACTTCTACACTGTAACCAAGACTTCTTAAATGATGCCTCAAAGGCTACCAAAAGACCAAAATACTGCAGAAACGCATTTTTGTCCATCTAACCAAGCTTTGTCTGATGTCTTCAACCGGTTATTTTTATTGTAATTGTAGGTACAAGACAACACAAAAAGTATGAAATAATAAATATAGTATAAAATATTAGGTACTAGTTTATCAGAGAAAACGACAATCGTGGGAACAGTAAGGACTTCACAGATATAATAAATGATTCTGAATATACTAAATTTCTTTTGACGTAGTCTGCAAAAAGAATAATTTCAACAATTAGGTACTTACCCTTCTTAGAGCGTTTAATGATTCCGCCCAAAAAACCATATATAATTTGTAAATCTGAAGAACGTTTATCATTCTAATGGAGCAGTGGAACATGTGGCCGTTTACGGCATGGTCTTCTGCTGAGTGATGTTCATCATGCTTAGGCACAATCAGCATCCAAACTGCATACCACGGGAAGCAAGTCAGTAAGTCCATGACAAAGGCACCCTAGAAAGAATAGTTTTATATAAAACCAGCTCTATAATATATGTCGGGAATGCATTGCATTTTGTAATCAGATTGGCTAGAGCTCTCATGATGTGGGCGAAAACGTGGGTATCATGCAAATGAGAATACACAAGATCATTACACTACTTGGTTTAAGAAGGGGAGGGGAGGGGGTAGCCAGCTATCTTAATGCCACAACCGAAACCGACGGTTTAGCACCAGTTATGATTGTATAAGTCACGCATGAAAATATATAAAAATGACTAGCGGCGTAAACACCAAATTTAATAGTTCAATTATATTTTTAATTTTACATACATGTTGTTGCGATGTTGAAATGAGACATTAGATATATTTCATTTACGGCCCGAATTGATTAAAAACCGTGTTTACCAACCAACACTTGTGATTTTAATATACCAATCCAAAGAGAACGAAAAACTGATTGTGGCTGTATTTAAATCGGGTTTTCGCCAAAATCATAGTTACGCGCTCTAAGCCTAACGTTGTGCTCAACTCAACCATCCCTATTTCAATATGTTTTTCGTTTACAGTACAAAGGCTTAATTGATTCAGCTGCAATGTCCATTGTAGTATAAAATATGATAGGCACTCAACGAGTCACGTACAATCCTGGTCATCGGGTTACTTCATCCCTATGCCCGTTAGACGTTATGGTTCATGGGGATCACAGTACATGTAAACTACTCTGCCGAAAACGGTAATGCCTGGTCTTCTAGTTATTTATGCCTTAGTTTTATTTTGCAACTCCTACAGGAACTTACCTGTGTGCGATTCTAGCTCGGCAAACCCACGGGGTTCATCAGTTGCTAATAACTCAAGCGAACAAAATATCCGTTTTTTGTACCTACTTCTGCTATTATTTGGTTGACTTACTGTCAAATAATGTCGGGCAGTCATGTACGGATGATAGATGAGCTGATTTTTGGGACCATAATATGCTACGTGCAGCATGAGGTACATATCAATGTAGCACACTACTTCCAATACCAGCACAGCTATGTTGAAGGATTTGCACATTGGGGCCATTGAGACAATTACCTGAAAGTAAAGCTTATTCTCACTCTGGGTACGAAGCCTCCACATGTCAAATTATGTAAAGCCTCAGATGGCGCGAGTGAGCGAACGCACACACGTGTGTTCTTCTAGAAACTTCTATAAGTTTAAATTGATCAACTGTGGGAATGATGTAATGCCAGTAGGTACAAGTGCCAGAACGAATAGGTGGAAAAATGTATTAATGGTGAAAAAGGAAAGACACTAACAATCTATAGTTACAAGACTTTCGAAAAAATTAATCACGTTTGTATATTATCCCTGTAAGAGTATCAGGGTGTCTAAACAGTTAAACACCCACTTTTGAATGATTGGTCTATGATTGATTTGGCCCTATATCATAGGAGGTCTGCCTGTGGCTGTATGTCGGGAAAAGTACCAGACACCGGACTGCTACAATAAAATCTTATAAACTGGTCCGTAAAGCGATTTCGACAGAGCTTTTAAGGCATTGTTTGATTGGCAGGAAGATGTCTAGGTGGGTTACACTAACTTGTACACTGATTCTGCCGTCAATCGGCACTATGAACTTTATTTATAGGGCAATAGCTTACTGTAAGTCACTTCGTCGTTTAGACAATGTTTAAAAATGCCTTGCTTGTGATTTTATGGACAACATTCCCTAAGAAAATTGATCGGTTATGAACGAATTAGGCATAGGTATGCTACGCCAAATTCAATAAAATACCTGACTAATAATATTATAGTTATTCACGTCTTTCATATATCGCTAGTCACGAAATCGATTGATACCTATGTTCTTTGGCTTTATTCTGTTTTCGTCCACTTTAATATTCAAAATTATTCTAGTTGTAATTATATGCTTCTTATTCCTCCTTATGCCAGCATAACATCCCCTCACCAGCGAATTAAGTAAGCACTACTATACCAAAAAAATGTTTTAATCAACAACTTTTGAACTTTCCGTCGCCTATTATACTTGCAAGCTTCTTCATATGCAAATTCTAATTACATACATCCACCTAATAATTCGCATATTTGACATCTACATGCATTCTTCAGCCGTCTCTTATATTGCCCAACGCTACTTACAAATATCACGACAGATTTTATGATTGTCTACTTACTGGTGTTATCATACACAGCATATACGCCGCAGTGACTCGAATGATAGACCACACCGACAGAAAGGTTCCACCTGGTCTTATCGCAATCGGTAAAAGAATGTACGGAGCAATGTTGTTCAGAATATGAAACTGTTTGAATGACTTTCTATAGCTTTCTTTAATTTTCTTGTATTCTGCGGCGACGTCGATAAAAGAATCTGTAATATTTATAAATTATATAGGCTAGCCTTATACTACTGTCTCACACTAAAATGGCAAGTGATGACCTGGTCGAAGTTGGTAGCAGCCTTTGTAACAGATTTTCTACTTGAGCCAAGCATTCAAATAAAAAATCTAGAATCGTTTGACAAAAATCTTTCAAAGAACTATGCTGGAAGCATATCGTATGTGCGCTTTGACATGCAAGGAAGGTTGCTCTATCTTACGGACATCGGCTACCGGAGTCGTAACAGTTCAGTGTCATCGTTTCCTATCAATGTACGAGTTTCCTGTGTTTATTTATAAGTACTTTTTGATTGGGTTGAATTTTTTTTTGGGAACACGACCAGAGCCGCACCAAGGCTCTGGTATCTTGTTCTATAATTGTTAACCAAATGTTTGCATAGCCATTTAGATTACAGTTTCTTTCCTGTACAATAATTTTATTTTCTCCACATTTCCGCTAGAGGCCCTGTTTATAAATGTTCGCGGTATTTAAACTTTATATTAATATATTTATGATAACTTACAAGTGGTAAGTTGTTAATAATATGTATAAGCATAACCTTATGTTAGAGAATATGACTAACCGTTGAAAAAGTCTTGTAAAATTCCAGTTATTCTAACTTTTTTCTTTCTTGCCATAATCTTGTTGTAATGCCTAAGAAAACCGTCGGTATTTTGAGCTTTTGCTTGGTTTTCAATGAATTCCAATTCCTCAGGTTTCATGAGGCCTTCGTGTTCTTTCATATCAGGAAAGAGGCTAAGTGCCGATGTGTATGCAGAATGGCTTACACTGATGAGCTAAAAGAGGAAATTAGTAAAACCAAAAACATTATTGATTCTTAATCTCTTAAATGATATTGTTTGAAACGACGATGGGTAGTATAGGCATAGAACATTGGTAATAGGTAGTTGTAACGCGGGTTTGTGTATAGGGAATCAGTCGAGTGTCCAGGGTGTGGTATAGGTGTGAAGAGTGTCGATCAAGTTACCTAGTTCGATTCGAAGCCTAACGCGGAATTGAGATTAACCGCTTGCTGGATGGTCAAGGGGGTTGGTCCCTATTCAGGATAAACTGCCAAAGCTGCGTCGAAGTATTTAATAATTTCAAAATTGCGTATAATATTAGGAACATAAGTTTATAGACTCGTGAGTAAATACAATGGAATTCTGATCACGTCCCGTGGTACCCTATGACAAAATGTACGGAGCTTAATACTTGGTGACCATTTTAGCTAAGTTACTTTTTGAAAAGGTTCATGTTATTATTTTTTTGCCTACCCATACATAACCTACCTTGCAGTGGGTCAATGTTATCACTGTGCTAACAGCCGGAACCCCATATAAAAGCACCAGCAGCCCTAAATGGTTTCCAGGGCCTATGACTCGCTCTGTCTTCGATTCCCTCATGTCGTGTGACGTCACTAAGCAGTACCCGCTTTCAATGATGTACAGCTCTCGAGTGACCGTTCCTCCATAATAGACTATTTCTCCTGGCGGTAGAATCATGTCTCTTGCCGCTAAAAGAAGACAATAATTACAATTTTGGTTCGCCATTCAATGTTTAAGTGCAGCGTGGTATTATTATTGATGCATCCTAGCTTGTCTCAAGTATTTTACCTGTCACCAATTGCTTAAGCTTCTATTTCAATGCTAATTAGTAATTACCATTGGTCTATCTTGTTACCAATTTCGATTACAAATTACTGGTTTTTCAGTTTAGTCAAAACTAAATTAAAAACCGATAAATGCTTAATTAAATGTCACTATCACAACCACAGCCATTAACGTCCACAGTTGAACAAAGTTCTCTTCCAATAGGGGTGTTGCCATAAACACTGTTTGGCAGGCGTCTTAGGGATTACAGTGTAAAATGACAGTTCTGCAGAAGGCGCTTGGATAATGCAATATGCTTGACTTTCATGAAACTCCTGAGTTATTGAAAATGTTAGCGCAACAAGGCAGTTTCATTGCGTTAGCATGTTATCCTGGTGCACCAAGTTGAGGGTCAGTTTATCGTCCCTACATAGAAAAGTGCATATTTTTTTAAAACGTATCAAGGTCATTCACAAAAATATTCAACAGACGAAAAATACAGAAAACTTGGTTTCTATATGAAGAGAAGGCTCGTACGCCGTCCTTTATAACGATATGGCTGATTCGGGTCTCTGATAGTTGAAAACTGAGCACTCCAGTGCTTTCGCTACATTGGGCTACGTTAGAAGCTCATGGGGTGTATCTATTGTTAAATACACAGGCCGTCTCACTGATACGAATGATAATAATAATACCTTGGTACTTCAGTCATACGCCCCGTGGGGTGCCAGGTCAGAATTGCACCTCCCCATATCAACCCATGGGTGTCGTAAGAGGCGACTAAGGGAAAATTACTGCAACAGCGCTTTCTAAAGAACTGCCAACATACGCTGCGATCTCCAAGACGCCTGCCAAGCGTGGGGATTATGGCAAATACCCCCTTGATAGGGGAGGCTGTGTTCAGCAGCGGACGATCCGGCTGTTACAGTACAGTACTTCAGTCATATAAACGTTTACTTACTCTCAGTTAAAGTATGAATATAAGCTTTATTCTTCACTTGAAAGAATCTGATCGAAGTCAAGGCTCGAAATCGAGCTTGGTGTAAAACTTTTTTGCGTAATTCTGAAGGCACGATCGTTTTCTCTAGCCAGTTTTCATCAGTTACTTCTACACCCTGTAATCAAATTAAAGGACGTTACTTTGGTAAATAACTTCAACAAAACAACGTATAAAATAGTATTAATTTATAGGTCCGTATATTACCATGTTGAGATGTTAAAATTTGAAGACTTGACAATGACGATGTTGCAGATTGAAGAGATCACGGAGTGGGGAACAACTAATTACCTAAATAAGAAATGATGTCCAAGCAAGCACTTATAATAAATACTGTAAGCTGTCTTCAAGAGCCAGTTCCAATTCTAGAAGTCAAACACACGATCAACGCAACAAATAAATCAGTTCAATAAACGATACGAGTAAAGATACAATAAAAGTCGAGTCTTAGATTTTTATACAAGTGGTATTGTTTCTATTGGATCTGATGATTCTTCACATTTTTTGTAGGTCGAAAGCATACACTTGTGACACATAAATATAGTTATACATACGAAAATAATTTAAGATATGACGATGGATTTTGACTGTTAAAGTGTTCCATTCTCCCATTCAAATGTTTGCGAAAGGCGACTAAGAGAAAAAAATATGAAATTGAATAATACACCGATCCCACCTCCTGCAGGGTAAAGATATTTGCTAGGATCTTCCTACCTTGATAATAATTATGGAATTCCAAGGCCTTCCTAAACTTAGTTAATTCTTCTTTACAGTTATGGCACATGTTATGAATTCTCACTTACCGAATTGTACAGCCATTGTAGTTCGTAGAAGTTCATTATTCTATGCTTAATAGCTGGGTGCATGTTGTTCTCCTTCATGAATTTGTCTATTGTCATGATTATTTCCAGGAATGCCGTTTTTGTACTGTAATTAAATACTAGTGTAAAATTCATATGTGCGTGCTATATTCCTTATAGTATTGGCATGGGCGTCATTATGAATAACTCGTATAAAGGTGTAATTACTGAGATGAAAATGTAGTTACAGAAAAACGCTGTGATGTCGACACGTAAGCTTTATTAAATAAGCAGGGGAAGAAAATAAATCATTGCTTGAACAAACTAGCATGTACGTAAAGCTCGTGCAAAACTATATGAGCTTTGGCTGACACAATGTGACAGCGCAGAGACCAATTTATATAGATTTTTGCATCTGCGCAAGTCACGTAATTCTCGGCCAGGGATCATTCTGAAGCAGTCATGGCTCAGTGGCATTGGCTATGGACTGCCGCGCAGCAGAGCCATGGTTTGAATCCCGCCGTGGGCTTGAACTTCATCGCATGGTGGAAGAGCATTTCCTAAAGCCCGACTGGCTTGCGACCATCGTCATGTAGAAAATATGTCGCCAAGCACCTAACGGTGTGTTCCGGTCCGGCAGCTGTCCTTCAGAGCCAGTACTTCTTGGTCAAGTCTGTTAACATCTTCAACCACATCATCACTTACCATCAGGTGAGTCTGTGGCCAAAGGCTTACCTATCAGCTTATGCTCTTGCCCCTTACAAGCTTAGACGAACGCTAAGAATATGTAAAAAATCTGTGCAATTATTTCTTGAGCTTGCTCCCTTCCTCCTTCAATTTGTATAACTCGTGCTTTTGTCACTAATTTCTGGTGGTAACTTTGAATATACATTCAAAATTAAGGAACGTATAACAATCTTCCTACGTGAGTGGACGGAAAAGGCGTACAGGTACAGGATTCCTTTAGGGCCACCCTTGCAGGTGGCTCTAAAGGAATCCTGTCACCTTGTACAAAAGCTAAAGGATATTTTGAATGTCGCGACAGTTTACTTATAGCACATACGTTTGAAGCGATAATAGCTAATTATCTTTAGTTGAAATTCAACCGTGGGACTCGGCACTCCTCGCATCAAGATCATAACATGGTGTACGGGCATTTTGCGAATGATCGCCACGCTAACAACCACACTAGGTAGAAAAATTGACACATTTACAAGAGCACAACATTATTCACCTCCAGCGGGAATCGAACCCGCGTCACTCGGGTTTAACATTGAAATATGAAGGGAAAAAAAAATACATAAAATCTGTCCTCAAGCTCCAAATGGCGTGTTACTTCTAAAAATAAAAATATCGAGGATTAAACTTACCGTAGCCAATGTGTAACAACGGCAGAAAATTCTGAGACACAATATCCAGTAAGTAAGACTCCGAAAACGCTAAGAAACGCCACGTATCCCATGTCGTACCTATCGCCCGGCGAGAAATCTCCGTAGCCCACCGAAAGTAACGTGGTAGTCGCAAAATATATAGCCGTTACTATTGGGTATTTTGTTCTGAAGAAAAAGAAAGGATATAAAGTATACTTACCCAACTAGGGAAAATTGTGTTCGCAAAGGGTGCCACGTTATAGAGGAGAATTGGACATTTGATCGAACTGCATAAAAATCGCCTCTGCGATTTGTACGACTAACATAAAAAAAAGCCCAAAGCCAATGTCCAAAAGTGTTCATTAATAAATAATAAAATGTCCAATAATAAAACGTCCTACTATAAAAATTACCAAAGTAAAAAATCCATCAATAAAAATACAAATTGATTATTTGTGTTGTTGCCCCTTTGTATTTTATGAAAATTGAGTGATTATGATCTATATCTCGTTCATAATTGATATATCAGCCTGACTTAGCAGGCAGATCATATTGATAGGCTAGCGGTAATAGCTATAGGATTTCGTGCCGCACATCTTATGTTTATTTCCCACCGCGCCGGCTTCAGCTCCACTCCATGGTTGCCTGGCTGCTAACAAAACAAGAAAAAAAATCTGTTGCCCAGCACCTTACGTTTTTCATGTTAAGCATTCCTATTGGTGAATATTTTTCTAAATTGCCTTTTCTATATTTGGTTATATCTTTGGGCTATAGGACATTTTTACACTTTTGGACATTTTTCTAATTAGACATTAGTCGTGCAAATCTACTTAAATATGATAATTTTGCAAGTAATATTTTTTAAATTACTTTCTCATAGTGAAGCCGCGAATCTCGTCATCCCACAGCAATGCCTTGCTGAACCAAGAATTTTCGGCGCATCTGTTTACGAAACATGACTCCATGTATAATACAACACCGCACCAGTAAGACAACAGGCAAATGTATACACAATACTTGACAGTCTGAAATGATTAATGTATTAAATAAATGTAATATAAACATGCACTGATCCTTAGGCGCTCGCATAGCACTCTGATTCTGAATGTGATCATGACAAAAAATATTCACTGGTTGGCTAACCTTATACCTACAACTTGCCACACAATTTGTGATTTGGTTGAATATGATCAGATAAAGCTTTGGAAACTAGCTTTCGAAGACAGTTACCGTGATCTTTTCTTTTCTACTACATAATATAACTGTAGTTGTAGCTTGCAAGGTGTGCACATGTCAACCTCTACCCTGTACAATATACGTAGACTTTTAACAATATGGCATGAGTAGCAGCTGTAGGTATCACCCACGTAGACAATGATGTAAAGTGATAATGATGATAAGTATCCTATGTCACAGAATAAAAAGACCAGCACTATCACTCCGCAAAGCCATTCCAATAAATAAGCGACTCTAACTGCGACACAATAAAGTTCAGCTCGCAAAGCACGGAGTACCTAATATTTATATTCACCTACAAGGAGTCTCTCTTTTATTGCATAGCCAGGCATTTATAACTCTGATCTCTTCCGACGCGAACACACCGTAGCACAATCCCGTTCGGACGGATACGCCGATGTACCTGTCTGTATCTTTGCACCTAAAGTGTGTAGTGAGCCAAGCCTGCCTATGTGCCAATCTAGGACCTAAACTGTCATACTTAATTTCAGTTTCACCCAAATTTTATGAAATTCTACCGTTATAGAGTGTCCACCACTCTGTAACAAATATACATAGGTACCTATTGCCATCAACACTCACCAACTTTCGATATCATAATATAACTACCTGCGCCTCACGGTGTTATCCGCGTAGACAGTGGTGAATAATGATTGATATAAGTACCTTCTGTGTTAATCCAGGGTCTAAACTATCTATATACCAAGTTTTATGCAAATCAGTTGATTCGGTACAGCGAGAAAGTTTCATTATGTTTCTGTACTTACACATCCTCACTCACAAATTATAATTATGTAATAATTCTTATTTATAATAGAGCTTTCATACTGTTATTTTCATTATTCATGTGGTGATAGTCAATGAACACTTAGCAATTAAAAGACAAATTAAACCAAAAGATGTAGGTAGTAGACACGAATAATATAGAAGAAGTGTGTACCTTCACGAGAAGTGAATTTAACAGTAGTTTCCGTTCCAATTTCTCAAAAAAACTTGATAATCTCCAAACTAAACAAAGCTTTACTCCTTTACACATATAAAATAGATGATTGCGGTATTCATCATGATATTTCACTGCTGTGTGTATAGTAACAACGTACTCAAAGGGTATTATCGCCACCAAGTCCAAGTAAAATCCAAGAGTGTTGAGATTGTATCTTAAAATGCCCCAAAACTCTGTAACGTACTTCTTTTTAGTTCTCACAGCGGTAACCGACGTCATGAGAATGTTCAGTAAAAGAGTCAGTTTTATAACGAGTTGAGCGTAAAATTGTATCCCGTCTGAGAATTTTCTCTTGAAACCAATTAAGTAAGGATATACTATGCATATGTAAAGTACGATTAGTAGCATATAGTGCTCCCAATATTTGACAAGGTGACACTCGGATTCGAGAATCCAAGGGAAGCCAGAATTTACACAAGTAAATGGAAAGGTTTTCTTCCTTATATGCTCGGAGATAATGTAGAGATCCAAACAGTTTTCGTCTAAGATGTCTTCTTGGGTTAAATTGTCTGTGTCGGTTTTGCCTGCAACAAATTGTTTTACCTTCTTATCCTACACTATTTTGGATCATAGATATCATTTGATTCAATTTAAATTTAGCAGCTGTAAAGTAGGTATACCCTACTACTGCAAGTAAGATTTTGCAACTTAAAATTGAACAACTACCGTCACTGTAATACCTGTGTATTACAGTGACGGTAGTTGTTCAATTTTACTGAAATATGCTACTGCGTAGCGTTCGGCCGCTAATTTTGTATCGAAAAGTATCCAAAGGAGTACGCGATCTATTCTAGTACCTAACTACCTACCTATAGAGTTTTATTTTTCAATGTGATCATTTATCTATAATGACTGTGACATGTCATTAAATGTGGCAATAGGTTATTGGATTCTGGAAGTAATTTGGATGGGTTTCCTTGTCCATTTATTTAGCCGCCAAAGTTGGAGTGCATCTTGTCAAATCACTTAACGAAATGATATTGATGAAATTTAAATGTTACCACCTTTGGAGTACGAGCAACCAGACAAAAAGGTTCATCAAAATCAATTCACAATTGGCGGAGTAAAAGCGTAACAAAGATATCGAATTGAAAAAATCAAGTAGAATTGAAAAAGAAGGTAAAAAATATTGGCTTTGGTATTATAGCCAACCCACTGCCTAACTCTACTCGCTACCTTTTGTTTTAATGATGTTGAAGTGTTCTATTGTATAATGATGTAATACAGCAACACCTCACTTACATTTGTGTGTGTGGTGTTGCTGTAGAGGTGGTATGATGTTCATTTTTTCTTCGCCTTCACGACATCCAACAGGAGGATATTTTACAGTACCAGTATGAAACGTAATAAAAAAAAACAATATCTAGATATAGATCTAGATTTATATGATTTTCATTCTGGATATTAATTAATAAGCTGATAGATACCCCAATGTATGTGTACCTTGAATGTATCTCAATTTATCTTTCAGGCATTTGATGCTACTCTTTTTACGGTCCTTGGAAGCGTAGACATTCAAAGAAAACTCAGCTCTACTGCCTTGTATTACTTTTCTTCTTTTGCTCCGTTCGATGCGTTTCTCAATTTCTTGTCGCATTTTGTCGACCAAGTCTGGATAAGTGACCATTAGTCTTATGAACTTAGTCTTTTCAAGAACTTGACATTCTACGTAAGTTGCTGCCTTGACTGTACACCTAGCTGAAAATGTATGTTTAAAAGGGTTGTTGTAATAATGCTCAGTAAAATTTCTTATAAGTATCTTAAGATATCTAAGCATCTTTGAGGTTTTTCTTTGTACTGAACTTGGTAGCACTTGACTACTATCTCACCTGATGTTAAGTGATGATGCGGTCGATGATGGAGCGCGCTTACCCAGAAGGTATCTGAATTTCAATTCAATTGCGTTTTGAAGATCCCCATATTTTACTTAACCGGAAACAAAGACTCAGGCCGGGTGTTCCATTCTCTGGCGATACGGATGAACGAAGACGCAAATCGCTTCGTTTAGGTAAATGGAATATCAACCATATACCCTCCGCTATTTGGTTGATATGTGTAGGTCCATACGAATCTAAGTTTTAGTAGTACCCCAGGCTACATCCCAATTTATTAAATTCCAAAATTGTGGTTTATAAACCATAATACTTTTATCAATGACTCATAGTTAATGAGGTAGCTAGATTTAGTTAAACGTGAGTATTACCTGGAATATTATAGATCAGAGATATTTCTCCAAAACAAGTGCCTTTCGCAAATGATATCATTGGGCTTTCGTCATCTTCGTCAGACAAAAGCTCCAGAACACCGTTTGTGATGCAAACCTTGTAAATCCAAAAGATAAATAATTAGAGTCCTATAATTTCCATATTGCCAACCAACAAGCAATATATATAAAAGTATAATTACCATAACAGTCTTGTTCTGGTTATGACTGTAAACAACATCACCCGGAAGATAAAACTGGTGACTCATGTCTAGAGACAGTCTCCTCAAAAAAGCTTCCGGAAGTTTTCTGAATAATAACGAAGTGTACAGCGGGACTGCATTCAAATCATAACAAATTTCCATTTGGAGCGGATACGGCAATAAATTCAATAATTTCGGCTTGAAAACTCCCGACTTTTGATACCAGAGGTCTTCGTAATACCTGCCCAATCCAAATTTGTAAAGTAATTCCGAAAATAAAATACAAAATCTAAAATGGTCGTTAAGTCTTATACCTGATGATGCGTTTAGTGATGTCTGCATCCATATTTATCAGCTTGAGGTGATTCTGTATCTTTTTTAATCGCCTAACATATTTGGAGCGTCTCGTTGTTATTGTAATGAACTGTGAAGTCAACGATCCCACAAAAACGACCGTCGTTAGGAGGAACCCGACTAATATAGCCAGCGTAGCCATAATTCTTTCAGGCGTGTTGACAGGATACAAGTCTCCCAAAGCATTGGTTGTCAAATACATTACTGACCAGTAGCAACAGACGTAGTACCAATCCATTGTAGTTTCAGTTGGTAAATTAATTGCTGCGAGTGACCACGAAGATCTAATCAAATGTATATCGTATCCTCTATACGAAAACAAATACCAAATGCACGTCCAAGTATGGACAGATAGTATAAAAAGTATAAGATATTGAGTTAAAAATGATGTCCACTGGTTGCAACCAGCTTGGGAGGATCTGTTATAAAAGTATTCAATAATTCTATATACGCGTATTGTTGACACTATTGGTGATATTGCGTGGCAGTTGTACAGTACTTTGTCATCAACCAAATAGAAGAAGGGAAATGGTATTGCGAGAATGACATCAAGAACGACTTTGAACGTATCTGGCTCTACAAGATTAAGGGTCTTCCTCCATTTCCTGGAGACTTTCAAGCCCACTATAATGCCCACGTCAAAGGTGAACGCAAAACCAATACATATGACGACAAGAATGACCCAGACTGGTCTCTCTTTTGTTGTGCAGAAGGTGTATAGACAAGAGTCTACAATGTACGCGATGAATAAGACAGTAAGTATAAAAATCTTCCAGGCTGAGTTAGAATAGAACAGTAAAATCGATCGCAGTGGAGTATGAGTGAATTCTGGTCTACTTTCCTGTAGAATAGCGTAAGTTTTTTGACGATTCTGGTCATCTACTTCGTAGTAAATGTTTGTGGAATTCCCATGTGAAAATCTTGTCGGTGGCTGGTCGAGCAAGGTGTCAGCTCTATCCGATTCTCGTCTGTATCTGTAGAAGTCGATTGAGGATTCCTTCCGTGGTGGTCCGTCACCTGTTTATAAGGTTGAGTTTCATCAGTATTTGAGCGAATTTGAACTGACACAGTGATGTTGATACAAAATACAATTTACCCATTTTTATTGTTTGTTTTTTCCGGATCGAAATAATCCAACTGATGAACTAACACTTTTACATATTCGTCGGATCCATTTGTGAGAGGAAGTGATTGTAAATATTTGCTTGTCTAGGTGGCTTTTACGTTAATCTAGTAGGCGGGCTTATTATGACGTTAAGAGAAAATCTACCTACGAACAAATAGCGAAAAACCGCGAATAACATTTTGTGACGTTATATTTGCCCGTTACTTCATTGAACAAATTGAGTACGTAAGGAGCTGGGGATGCCATAACTATTGGACGCTAGGTTAGGTGTCTTGGGTTAGCGGTGTCAGGGCATTTTGTGAATGAGTATTCACAAAATGCCCTTCCATGATGCAGTGAAGCACAAGCCGGTGGTGGGGATAGAACCATGGACCTGCGGCACGGCAGTCCATAGCTTTTACCACTGGGATGTCATTGCTTCAAAACATGTTGATGTTTGTTAAAATACCAGACGTTTTGCAGAAGCGCTTTCTGCAGAACTGACACCGCTATCCCAAGACACCTAGCCTAGCGTCCGATAGTGTAGATTATGGCATCCCCAGCTTTTTACGTACTCATAGCCTAGGCTGTATAGCTACCACCGTCAAGTATAAAATATGTCGGTAAGCACCTAACAGTGTGTTCCAGCAGCAGTCCTTGAGAGCCAGTAAAATTACAGGCACATGAGACTTAACAACTGTATGTCTCAGTGTGATGCACGTGACGAATTGCATCTGTTGTAGGCAGAGGTTCGTCCGTTAACATCAGGTGAGCCAAGCGCTGGTTCCATCACGACTTATTGAAAAAAATATCAATATTTGAACCGTATTAATTTTTTCCTGGCTCATGAAACTCGTGACTTTTGGTAAAATACCCCGTGCGCCTATTCGGTAATTGTCCAACTGTAAAAGTTTAGGGCAGCTTCTAGGGTTGCGTAAGTATAAATGTACATTTGGACTCCAAACGCGTATTTCCATGTCACCGCATATAAGCACAAAGCTTCGACGTGACGTATCGTCAACACCAAAATGGTATAAGATGGTGACGTAATATATTCCAACAATACGTAGGCAGAAAGCCGGACATGTAGATCCGACAAGCTCTGCGCACGGCACTCCAACCTACATTCATGAACATAAAAATTGTTGTGGACCTGACGTTATTTTAATTTCATATTGTACCTACATGTTTTAACGAGACAATAATGTACGTGAACTGCTGATTGTATAGCCCCGCAATATCCGCAGGTTAACGACAGAATTTTCCAGGTTTTCAGTGCATCAACCTCATAAAGCTTGGACAATTATTTTTCTAATTTCTAAGACACCGCCGCGGTGGCATGTATCAGTCACATATTGCAGTCTCAACATCTTTATATATAAAATTACATGTCACGTTGTTTGTCCGCGATGGACTCCTAAACTTCTGAATCAATTTAAATTTGATTTGCACACCGTGTGCAATTTGATCCAAATTGAAAGATAGGATAGTTTACATCTCAATTAATAGTCGTAATTACCCGTGCGAAGCCGGGGCGTGCCGCTAGTAGTTTTATAAAATCCACAGCTACTTTACAGAACGTCGGAGACGAAGGCAGAGGAGAAAAACGTTATTCGTGGTTGGTACATTTTTAACTGACTTCCAAAAAGGAGCAGGTTCTCAAATCGACCCGTATATTTTTTTACTGACATGTCTGATTCTGAGTCGGTATTTATTTTTTATTGGAAAGGGTATCTCCTAATATGGGACCTCTGAGGTGGTCTCATATAACATCAAAATCGGCTAAGTACTTCACAAGTTATAGTCAATTAAATGAAAAATGTATTCGCTTACCTGAATATATTTAATGGTATTAGCTGTTGTCGACGATGAACACTTTTTTGGCGAGTGAATCAAAGAAAAAAAACAAAAATAACGTAACCGACTTACAAAATTGAAAAGTATTAAACAAAATCTTAAAGGCCGGCAACGCATCCTGGAGACCTCTGGTGTTGCGAATGTTTGTGGGCGACGGTAAACACTTACCACCAGGTGAGTCGCCTGCTCGTTTGCCCTCGTATCCTATAAAAAAAATGAAATGACTTGGGGAAGTCGGACCATGCTAATGTGAGATCGATGTTTTAAATCAGTATGCTATCGAGTTTAAGTTATTTGATACTTTTCAGTGTTGGAAGTAGTTTTTTTTTATTAATGCTCATGGAAACCAACTACAGGGGTGGATGTTGCAACGGCTATGGAAACGGATACCCAGAGATCTAACTAGCTCATGTGAAACAAATACATAACAACATTAGGTACTTACCCAAATGAGTAGATATATGTAAAATGATCATTGAAATAAATGGGTGTTGGTGCCTCCGCCTACATTTGAAACAGTTTTCTTGCTTCTTGTTCTTATATCTCAATACCTACCTAAGTCTTTGTCTGAATTTTTGGTATATAAGAAATCTTTATGACCTGAACGCAATAATGGAATGTTCTTGAGCTTTAATTCGTTTTCTTTTTTTTTATGCCTTATAGGTTAGCCTTTGATCACTCTCACCAGATGGTAAGTGATGAAGTGGTCGAAGATGTTGTTCAGGCTAGCCTAGAATTACTGCCTCTGAAGGATAGCTGCCCGAACACACCGTTAGGTGCTCGGCGACAGGTTTTCAACTTGAGGGTGGTAGCTAGCCAGGCGGGCATTCGCAAAACGCCCTACCACTATGCTATAACGATTGCCATCCTAAGACAACAACCGGGACCGACGGCTTAACGTGCCCTCCGAAGCACGGAAGCGCTCAGTAGTAATGTCACTAGCGGTCACCCATCCAACTAATGGCCGCGGCGTTGCTTAACTTTGCTGATCGGTTAAGAACAGCCAAGCAAATTTCGCTACGAGCGCTTCGAAAAGTAATTAATTTTGTTGTGCCGTCTTGTACTTCATATTATATATTTTATTCTAGTTATATGTGTATTCAGATAAACATGTTCAAACTAACTATACTTATTAACAAATCCAAGCTTGAAAGATTTTTCATAAAAGTGTAGAAACTGCTGCCACTGTTCCGGACACCTCATAAATCACTTAAGTCCAGAAACAAACACTTATCAATTGGTTCCAATAAATGTACCTACCGTATAACTCGTGGGGTGCCGGTTTTTGCCGGCCAGAATTGCACCGCCCATATCTTCAAAAAGAACCACACCAGAAGCATAGAACATATAACAATTCAGAAGGTCGGCAGCAGCGACTTCTCAAGAACAGCCATATTAAACTGCAATCCCCAAGCGTATGGAATATGGCAAACCCCTATCTAATTGAAGGAGGCGGTGTTCATCCTAGAAGAGTACAAAATAGTAAATTTGAGTGTGAGGGTTTCTGAGAAAAGGCCGAAGAGGCTTCTTCTGGATGGATGAAGATGGAGTATCGCAATCGCATAGTGGGAGAGCTTTTGCGAATGCTCGCCTGTCTAGCTACTACCCTCAAGTTGAAAATCTTTTGTCAAGCACAGTGTGTTCCGGCAGCAGTCCTTGAAGCCAGTAAGTAATCATGAAATTCCAGATACATGAGACTTAATATTTGTATGTCTCAGGGGGATTGTGTTTGCAAATTATGGATTATGTGCAGTTCGTCAATTGCAGACGAACTGCACATCATCTAGGCCTCGTGCGTGTCCCGACACAATACTTACCATAAAAAAGTCCTAACCCATTCTGCTCATAGCCCAGACCGATTCTTTCTTTTTTAAATAGCTATTTATAAGGGTCTATATCTACTAGATTTTGAAATATGCGGTAAATGGTATGACAGAATTCAAAACGTAGTAAAATATTAAAAGGAAAATGTTTTGAAAGCAAATAACTAAGTACTTAACACTCAATTGTTTATTGCAACCACAGAAAAATAATTCTATACCTCTATGATTGCAACATACTGTTAGGGCGAGTTGCTGAATGTACCGTACCTAATCATATTTTGCCACTCAGTAAATCGCCCATTTGGGACATAAAAAAATTGGGTGAGTTGGCTTACCTATTTGGTATTTAAGCAGGTCTTACCTTTTATTAGAACGATACATATGAACCAGGTAGGTATGGTATAATCATCGAGCTTTAAATCTACCATATACCCATCGAGAAAGTAACTCTTGCTCGATGGCTATATGGTAGAACAAAAAGGTAGGTTATAAGCAACCGAAAAATTTAAGTAGTTACTATAATAATAATATCGTTATTGATAAACATAATATATAAGGTACAAAATTTGTTATAACTCAGCCTTTTGTTTTTAGTAGAAACTGTATCTCAAAAGGTAGTCTCTTTCATAAAGACACTAATAGCTATTTCTTTAATTATTTTCATTTTTCTAAAGAGTTATTAAATACTAATTAAGACCATTTACTCTTGGGAGAATAGATAATAAGTAGTGTAAATACAGTTAAAAAAACTATTAAGTAGGTACCCCATTGAAATAACCGTGGTATTGGTATTAGTGTATAGGTACAAAGAAAACTATCTATATTTAAATATACATAGTTTTCTTTGTACCTAATTTACGCAAAACATTCAGAGGTTTCCGTGTGGCGTCGGATCTCAGTGGCCATACTGTGTTTTGATTAAAACCTGTGTTTATTTTTCCAAGGCAATTCAGGTTCTAGATTTTGTGTGGGCACTTTTCATTTTAAAATTATAACTTCAACACGACCACTATCAATGTTACCTATTATAGGAAGGTTCTATATCATAGCTTTGGGACAAAGTCCACCTCACTTGAATATCTTACTTTTATACTTGTGCTATATTTTCTATCATACTTACCTAGGTACTTGTATAATTCAAATGCATTGCTGCAAAAACCGTTGTCAATTGTTTTTTACATAACTAGTTATTCAATGACGTACACCTTCCCACCTTGAGATCAAGCTCATGTACCCAACTTCATACACAATGTTTCAATCCACTCACATTTACAGTTTAATGTTTTCATCGACATGTCTTAAGTAAATGATAGCGGCATTAGTGGCCTACCATCTTCGTATATTCAAACAAGTCGCAAGCGCCTAGCTAATTAACTCCAAGTTGCCTTAGCAGGCTCGGTCGCATAATCACGGCTCTTTTATGGAAGTCCAGTCTGAGTATCGGTGAAAATGTTGTCATAGAACGATTTTAAATACTCGTAGCATTTCGCAGCTAGCCTTCTCATTGGAAGATTTTAACATTCATAAGGAAAATTCTCAATCATATCATATGATGGTGAAGTTATCTTTATGATGCATACGATTGAAATGCGTCGATTGTAATTAACTGCAGATGCGTATAAATGATCTGCTGATAATGTTTATGTAAATAAATGATAGCTTGGTCTTAACAATAATTTGTTATGATATTGTTTGTGTAGGTATTTATAACAATGATAATGTTACAAGTTAATGATTTTGTGTGGTGATAATTTTCCTACAAGTAGACATCTAGATTACTTGATGATGTAGGTAGGTATGTAGTATACTTACTAGGTATTTGTGCAGTGGAAAGACATTTTGTGAGCTGGCCCGTCTAGCTATATGCAGGGGAGATGTATTACAGGCTATCTAGGTGTACTTACCTGCCTGTAATATACTTTGTGTCCGGTGACAGATTTTCTACTTGAATCCGTAAGAAGTGAGACAGGTGATAATGTAAAATGCCCTTACATGCGGGGCGCAAAATAACCGAGTTTCACGCCTATTAAGACGATGTCAAATGCTGAATTTCCGGGCTTGGGAGTAAAAGAGAGGCAGCAATGGTGAAATCACGATAAAATGTGATGAAAACGAAAGACAGATGAATTAAAGTTCCAATGAATTCATTAATATACATTTAGTAACTTAAATCGAAAATGTTAAATAAATTGTTCCTCTTTGGTACTACCTACTTTATTGTTATATTTTTGGCACATACATAAGTAGTACATGAACAATAAAGATATTTACTTTACAAGCGTAATTTAGAGATAACTTTGCAATTTTATTCGATCGAGAAAATTTTATGGAAACGTAAGAATAACGTAAAATTTCCTTACTGCTTCCAACTAAATATATTTTGCTTAAATTCTGTTCAAGCAAAGCTATTTAGCACTTGTCAGCGCCTTAAATTAAATCTCAGGGTAATCAGCCATTAGTCTTAAAAATTCTTGACATTTGCTAACACTAATCCAATGTATCAAAACCATACAATACCAATTCGCATAGATACATATAGACAAAGATTCGGAAATAAGCCACAGTTTTTAATCCGAAACACTCATACCGCAAACTGTCCATTAAATAATTTGCCACGTGGTTGAATAGAGCAAAATACTTAAGACGATTTATCTTGTTCAAGGTTGTTTAAAAAATACATTCGTCTACGTTACTGACCAGCTGCTTGCTGTTGTTATTCACCGCCACCAAAATAAAAGGGGTCGATCTTGTTACTCCAAGTGCAACACTTTTCAAGAATAATACTGGAAACCAGAACGTGGAAGTGCCCTATTTGATCTGTTTAATTCGATAGAACTATCGGATAGGGGTCAATTATCCATTTATCCTTTTAACAGAATTGATAAAACGTAACCAACTTGGATGATTTTAATTGATCGAATGTGTTCGCTTTGTTAAAAACGTATTTCGTCGGTTCTATAAAGCTAAATTTTCAATAAGGCTAATTGTTATGAAGTAGATAACGATGTGGTTTTGATATCTTTAAACGTTTGAAGAAAAATTTAAGTCCGGTCAATGGAGATTATAGTAGATCCCTATGTGGATAGATTAAGGTGAAGTCCGATTTGAAAAATGGCAGACTGAAGGCGTAGAACGGCGAGATTTAGTTTCGCATGTAAGTGAAGGAAATAGAACTAGGTAATATTGAAATCAAGTGAGCGAATTTTGTAAAATAATATCAATTGAAATTAACTTTTTGAAAACGGAAAAAATCTTTTATGTATTACCTACATCACAAGGTCGCTACATAATAAAATTAGATTTGATACTGTTTTAATTGATTGATTGTGCTGCATTGTTGTTTTTTAATATGTAGAATATAAGGAATCTTGATTTCAAATCAGGCATAGTATTTTTCATATCCTTAAGAATATTATATATTTTATTCATATCAGCCATGCGCACATTTTTACTAGAAAACATGTTCATAATTCGCCCTTTGATGACTCATTTAGAGTCCTTACCCCGATTTGAAATGAAATAAAATGAATAATACTAATGACAAAATTTATATGATACATTATAAAAATGGGATTTAGTAGGTACACAGAAAAAAAAATACCTGCAGACCCTCCTAAATAAACCTTATGTAGGTACTTTAAAAGTGGTGTTGAAAGGGCCTCAGCTGGGCTTTCTGTGTGCCAAGTGAATAAACAATCAGCGCTGGTTTTCAGACGCGACCCGAAGGCGAAAGGCAACATAAAAACAATGGTTATATTTTTAGGGTTCCATACCCAAAGGTTAAATCGGGACCCTATTACTGAGACTTCGCTGTCCGTCCGTCCGTCCGTCCATCCGTCCGTCCGTCTGTCACCAGGCTGTATCTCAAGAACGGTGATAGCTAGACAGTTAAAAATTTCACAGATGATGTATTTCTGTTGTCGCTATAACAACAAGTACAAAAAAATGGCCACTTGGCCGATTTTTTTATCAGTAATTTTAGGCGAAATAGTATATTTTTATTTATTAGTATATTAGTTAGCACTTAAACTTTAAACAAGTAATAAAAACCATTTCTTATGTATAAATAAATATATAGGTACAACCCAATAATCATACGTACATAACATATCACAATATATTATTAATTAAAATCAAAATATATTTATAATAAAACAAATACAATTGTATGCCTATATAATACGTACACACATTCTTTGTTGTTCTCTGTAGTAGAACCGATAAAAGTTAATTATTACATTTACCAGACGATAAATGTTAACTAGGAAGTAACTAATTAACACTTTTCTTGATGGTTGTGAAATGGAAGTGGTTACTTAGGACCTGAGAAGATTTTGTGACGTTTAATGTATTGTACCGTATCTGTCATAGAGTTGCTTTCTCTTTTCTGTTGTATGTATAGTATATTAACCCTATTATTAATAGTACATTACTACAGCGGCCAGCAAAGGAAGCATTGATGGACGAACGTGTAAATGTGGGCCGAGGCACACATACTTAAGTCCATCAATGCCTAGTTGTGGCCAAGGCTTGTATAGTGCTTTTCTCAAATAATGCGCGGAAATTAAAACAAAGTAGTACCTAGGCAGATTTTTTTATTTGAAGATACAGTTGTTAAATGTACAATTTTCAATAAATAGCGTTCTATTTGCAAGCCAAATCGAAATTTAAATAAAACCTTTGATAAGTTACCTCCTTGGTTGCCATGCTTCGAAGTAAAAGATCGTTCCATTTTTAAATTACACGACACATATGAGTTTACTATGCAATTTATTTGGCCGCTAGACACGACAGATATAGATTTTCATACAATTTTTGCCGGCCGCTACGCGCATGTATTTGGCCAGTACAGCAATTTCGATTTATCTCGAAGAAGGTTGTCAAAATAATGCTCACATTTCCAAGCATGTTTGAGAAATAATGTTATTATATTATGTATTTGTAATCACTACAGGCTTACCTACTACATACTATGTAGAACTGTAAATTGTAATATAATTTTTAAGCTGTGGTTAAAACCATAAATTAATTTGTATCGCACTAGGTCGGGGTTCATTAAAGACCTCATTTATTATTGGACTAACTTTTTTATTATTATTAACTGTTGGCCCTTTTCATATGTCTAGCCACTATACCTACATTGTCATCTTGTGAGATTTTTTTTGGTCGTAGATTATAGCTTGTATTTTTCAAGATAATAAAGACTATAACAAATATATAAGATAATAACAAACAACGAGGTAGCGAAATCACAACATATAAAACTCGGTTTTATTTCAAAGCCTTGTTATATAAAAAACATGCACAACAAATTTTAAATTTCGCCCACCACTTCCTTATAAGTCAAGTTTGAGAAAAAAATATCTAAACGTGATAAAATATCACCTACCTACGTCTGAAGATTACGTACAAGGCAATGAAGGTGATTAATTAGGTAAAATAATTATACTTTTTTTAGCTTTACAGCAGCATGCTCCTCGGTACTTATCTACATTTTGACGTGAGTTGTACGAATAGATGGTAAAGAGCTTATTATACCCAAAATAAGCTCCTTACCATCGCCGGACACTCAACCAAAATATCAACACCATATAATCAACAGTTCAATATTTAAATGAATGTGAAGAACATTGACTTCTATCTCAAACGGTTCAAACGATGAACAATTCTATCGATCAATGAATCTTATATTATAATATGACACAAACGTTTTAAAAATCAGCAGTTTCGTATACCATTAATTTGCCTTTGATCAAGACACTAAAATTATTATATTCCTTAAACGTGCATTATAAAATTAGTATATTGCTTAAACGTCTTGAAACGCTCGTAGCGAAGTTAAGCAACGTCCGCCGCGGTCATGAGTTGGATGGGTGACCGCTGGTGACATTACTACTGAGCGCTTCCGTGATTCGGAGGGCACGTTAAGCCGTCGGTTGTTGTCTTAGGATAGCAGTCGTTATAGCATGGTGGTAGGGCATTTTGCGAATGCCCGCCTGGCTAGCTACCACCCTCAAGTAGAAAATCTGTCGCCAAGCACCTAACGGTGTGTTCCGGCAGCAGTCCTTGAGAGCCAGTGAAATTACACGCACATGAGACTTAACAACTATGTCTCAAGGTGACAGGCGCAGTGCAATTCGTGACTTGTGACGTAATGCAGATGTTATAGGCAGAGGTTAGTCCGCTTAAAATCAGGTGGGCCTCGAGTTTGTTCCGTCACAATAGCATAAAAAAAAAGTTGTTTGCTTATGGAAGTTCTCTGTTAGTTATGATGGTCAAAGGACCATTATCTTTTGGTAAGTGACGATGTGATAGTAGGAGTAAACAATATGTTGAATGGAAAATTCTGACGCATTTCGTCTTTAAAAAATGTCAGACTGAGTGCGAAGGACTAAGGCCTCACTATAGAACTACGCAAAGTTTATGTATATAGAGTGAGCGAATTTTCTTAAATAAATTCATATAAAAGTGTGCCTTTTAAAATTGGAATAATCTCTTGTCGGTAATTTATCACATACTATAATTTACACTACTACACAATAATTAAAAATAAAATTTGTATTAATAGAACTTACTATGTATACACAAAACTTGATTAAGTGAAAATTTAGAGCTGTATTCATGACTTTTTTGTATGGAAAAAGTAAATGATCGCGTTTTTGGATGAGACATAATAACTTGTCATATCCTAGATATTAGATAGATATTATATATTTTTATTGATATCTGTAAAGATTGTACTCTCCCTCTAAAAAATATGTTCAAAAAGTAAGTCTCAAGTAAATCGCATAAAGACAAATTTTACAGAAAGAGATACGCTTCACAGATATAATTAAAATTTATATTTTAGCTAAATACTATGCCTGATCCGTGAAGACGATTCCATAATTACATACCTATCCCTTGATAGAAAACAAAACACGAATACAGCTCTATAATTATGACTGACTCGGACAAAATTTTACTTCTATTTTATGTTAGTAATAACCATGTGATATACTTTTTTCCGTTTTTATATGAATTTATTGAAATAAATTTGTTGTCGCTATTCGGAATCTGCGTGGACGATATCAACCATTTATGAATGAAATTCTATTATTCGTATCTCGGATGCCAAAGAATATTGCGTAAGTAGTTCTGTTTCGCTCATGCGCATGCGAAATGAGGTCTCCGTCCAAGCCCTCAGTCTGCCATTTTTCAAAGACCACTTCGCCTTATATAGACTGGCAAACATGGAAAATTACAAAACATGCTGTGCGTGGTAGCAGAATTCTAAACAAGGGATATAATAAATTGTTTTAAATAACAATATATGAGGTTTTTTTCTTTAGATGTCAAATAAAGTGTCGCTGCGAAATTTGAACCAAGAGTTTTGCACGTTGCTCACCTACCTACTTGGTCTTAAAAAGCCTCGTTTGCCAAGATAGGTATTTCATGTAGTATTCATTAGTTATAGTCTTCAAGTCTAAACTATAGATTTTGTATCACTTCTGCAATTATATATCTATTTATTATATAATATAATATACTTATAAAATATTTTAAGCAGAACGCCTACAAGAAAAGAGGTTTAATTATGCGATGGATATAAGCTTTATTATTACATTCAGAAATGTTTATACCGGCTTGTAGTTAGCTGTTTTTCATTGATAGAAAATACAATTAGATAAGTATTATACGATGTTTATTTTTTTATATTTGCATTATTTCCCTCAGGTATGTACCTCTATGTGTCTCGCTTGCACTCTTAAACCCAAGTGTCTAATCTTAGATGCAGGTATTGCAATCTTTCCAAGACACCATCAGATCGTCATTTGCATGTTCGTGCCTGACCTTTCCTATAGTACTTTTAATTGGGTTAATCCTTACATTAAGTGAAGCATACTAATTAGTTAGTAGAAACGTTTGGCTGCATGTCAAGCCGTAGGTGTCAATCGTATGTCAATCGTGCTTGCCATAAAAAGTGCTTGTTGAATATCTAATAGACAAATAGACGCCTGCCTGAATATATTCCAGAACCTTTGTAATCTTCATTACATTTCTCAGAGGTTTACCTGATCTTGCTTTAGTCTTCCTGTACTTATCCACAAGTGGGATCGGTACCTACAACATTATAGTCTTCTGTTTTACTAATTGTTATCGCAGTAGGTACCTTCAATACACAAAATATCCTTCAGAAGGATATTTTGTGTAATGCTTTCGTTAAGAAGAGAAGACATGTTTTATGCAAGCCTTTTTTATGCTAGGTCTAGAGAAAAAAATATTGGTAATTAAAAATAAATAAAGTTGATTTGTTCCTTTACCCTAGCTGTTTTTACTTATATCAACCTTTAAAATATTTAATATTGCAGACTAGCTAAATACAAGATTATTTTTTTACGCTATATCGAAAATATCGATATATTTCTCCGATATATCGCAAAGTATCGATACAACACTACGATATATTATATCGAAAAAAATATCGATATTTTTTTTGTGTGAACATCTCTACTCCTAATCCTTCTTGACACAAGTCACCCATACCTTCTACCCCTTTTTAGGTCCATACCTCATATTCAACACTTTTCATTTTGACGAAAATCACGATGCCTTCATAAAGTTAATCGATCACCTCAGCCCATAACAGATGCATTACGTCACAAGGGACGAACTGCACTACGCTCGTCACCCTGAGATATGCAGTTGTCATGTGACTGTAATTTTACTGGTTCTCAAGGACAGCTGCCGGAACACTGTTTGGTGCGACAGATTTTTTGACAGATTTGAGGGTGTTTTTTTTTATTGCTGATAGGTAAGCCATTGACCACAATCTCACCTGATGGTTAGTGATGATGTGGTCGAAGGTGTTAACAGGCTTAACCTAGAAATACTGGCTCTCAAGGACAGCTGCCGGAACACACCGTCAGGTGCTTGGCGACAGATTTTCTATTTAGGGTGGTTGCTAGCCAGGCGGGTATTCGCAAAAATGCCCTTCCACCATGCGGTGAAGCTCAAGCCCGCGGCGGGATTCGAACCATGGACCTGCTGCGCGGCAGTCCATAGCCAAAGCCACTGAGCTATCACTGCTTCAAAAGCTAGCTAGCCAGGTAAGATAAGATAAGATAAGATAAATTTTTATTTTCATAAACTACATGTAAACTACATGTAAACACCATATAGGTGAGCATTCGCTTGCTCTTTCACCATGCGGTGAAGCTCACGCTGGCGGTGGGGATCGAACCGAGGAACTGCGTCTCGGCAGGCCATAGCTGTTACCGCTCGGCCATCAAGGCTTCAAAATTGTATATGCTGCTGATAATATACTATTTTCCATTCCTCCACAAGACTCCAAGTTGAAGCAGTGATAGCTCAGTGGCTTTGGCTATGGACTGCCGTGCAGCAGGTCCATGGTTCGAATCCCGCCGCGGGCTTGAGTTTCACCGCATGGTGGAAGGGCATTTTTGCGAATGCCCGCCTGGCTAGCGACCACCCTCAAGTTGAAAATCTGTCGCCAAGCACCTAACGGTGTGTTCCGGCAGCTGTCCTTGAGAGCCAGTCATTCTAGGTTAAGCCTGTTAACACCTTCGACCACATCATCACTTACCATCACGTGAGATTGTGGTCAAAGGCTTACCTATCAGCAATAAAAAAAAAAAAAAAAAAAAGACAGGCCATTACCACGCTAACCTGCTACGATGCTACTTTCAAAGTTCCTCTGATATATCTATTCATTCCTAATCTCATTTTTGTTACACCACACATTAAACTGCACTTCCTTATCAAACATCCCAACATTACATCACTACTCTGTGGTAGATAAAGACTAGATATAACTAGACTAGGTAGGTAGATAGAATAGCGGTGGCAGGTTTTAGATAAGCAAACACAACGTCCATTTTAGGTAATTGTGTGCGGTTTTATAATAAAATAGGTACCTACCTAAATATATTACAACGCTCACAGGAGGAAAATTCAAGTACTTAACACGTGAAAAACATTTGGTTAAAAATTCTACTACACAATTTGTGATTAGTACGACAAAAATGCTTAGACAATTCCGCCTCTGCCAAGCTATTGCCTGTCACCTACATACCTTATTGAAACAAATATAGTAATAATTTTATAATATAGTTTGTAACCCATTGTCAGACGACATTGAAAAGAATGGTGTTGAGTTTCTTACCCGATCTTCTTGCTGTGGCTCTATATTTTTTTTTTTACCTAAGGTAGCACTACAATGTAGAATATTTCAATATTAACATTTGTAGGTAATTGACCTCCATAAGAGATAGACATATTGAATATAATGACTGGTCTTTAGATGCTTCCTGGGCATCCTTTTTTCGTTGTTTAAATCTATGAACCAAGATAGGTATTGAAAATCATCCACCATCTTAAGACATGGACGTTCAAATATATGATTAAATAATTAGTTTTTTTTTATTGCTAGACTAGCCTGTAGCTAATGGTAGTTACTACACATCAAAGGGCTTGGTTTAAACTTCGCCGATTTAATGCTGATTCCCCAGTTTTACCATTGTCTGCGGCTAAACATCTTTGATTTATTATAAAAGAAGTTATCTTTGTACCATTACTTCGTTCTTAATTGTTACAATACCCAGGGTCATTAGTGTGGTGCTAGTAGTGACTTCCCTCTGCGATATTAACTAAACACAAGACAACATGAAATCAACCGTGCCCTCCTTAGTTCATGCTGTGGTCCTTTGGTGTGGTAAGTTTACTTTTGGGGTAAACAACCAGATGGCAGCACGTTTACTCATAATAAATTGGCCATGTTAGAGCGAGATATGCACGTACCCGAACGCGCAAGAACGAGACGACTAGATGTTATTATTACGCCTCCGTTGCGGACAGAAGTCGCACGCGCTCAGAAAAAATCATCGTCGAGAACGCAGGCGCAGCGCTATTCGCCCACAACTTCACATCGGTCAGTTTCGTCATTTAGTGGTTATCGAAACGTCGATGTGTGTGGAAGTGATTTTAACTTTTCTAACACCATCTCACAAAAAATAACAATAATCAGTAACTAAAGTACAATAACGTAATTGGACGTGCTAGAATAAACATTTTTGCGTGTCGTTAGTTATACCAATAGTATTAAAAATGTGTGAAAACAATCCATCGACGCAAAGTATAGCGGACTACTTAGCTCAGTTGCTCAAAGACAGGAAGCAACTGGCTGCGTTCCCGAATGTTTTCATGCATATGGAGCGACTTCTGGATGAAGGTAGGTCAAAAGCGTGTTGAACTATTTATAATACATCGGCAGACAAGAGGACTGGTTCCTATCATTGCCGATTCCTGTCACCGAGCCGATCATAAATCGGATGCGTCGACAAATGCTACAACGCACACGATATTAAGTTTATTTTTGTCTTTGCCTCGCCGAGTTATGGTCCAGTGGTGTTTGTAATGCGATCCTTCATTTCGAAAAGCGAAGCAGAACGTCTCAGCCCCGATTTGCGGTCAGCGGTCGTTAGATTGTCGCTGAGAAAAGAGATTGGTGAAATGTAAACGAGTTTGGTGACTTAATTTCTCTTATGGCGACGCAGCTGTTGTAAATATATCATTTTGAGGTTATGTGTGATGAGTTGAAGTGGGATCAACGCCTACGCGAATTGTAAGGATCACGAGGTTTACATTGGACCTGTTCGCAGGGCCGAAGTCAAACATATTGCGTGGACTGGAATGTCGCTTGTGTGTAGGTACCGTATGTCCATCGCCGACGGTCCTGCGCCTACCTAAGTACCTACCTACTCCATCGTACCATAAGTACGAGATTTGTACGCAGCGCGGCGCAAGCGCACCGTTCCGAACTCTGCGAGTAGCCTCGTTTATATTGCCGTTCGCAACCAGTCGCGGTATAACTAAGTACTATGTAGCCCTTATCTGCGCTACCGAATTCCAACATTGCCAACCAGGGTTGGCTTTCGTTCCATTTTATGCTACTTTCCAATAATTAAGACTATATATATATATAGGTACATTTACTATAGGTACAATAAGTACAGATAGAAGCAGATGACATAGGTACCTACAAGAAAATAGGTACTTACCAACTATTAAATGATATCATAAATTAATATATGAGGTAGAATTACCATGCACTGACAATATTACACTCAAGTCTTTGAAATTAATAATATGATGTACCTTAATACTTACTTAAATTGTCTGTTTGATAATTTTGACGACACCGTAGATCGGTAGGTATGTAGTTCAACGTACTTAATTAATTAGGCATACATAACACTATCTGTGAAACAAACTAAGAGTCGATGTTGCCAATCGCAAAACCCACAGCTTACCTAAACATCATTGATGTGCCATTTGATGATCGATGCAAAACTATTAGGAGCTTTTAACGGAAAATAAAACAAATTATGAATTAAACAAAGTTCAATCTCAATGCGCGCTAAACGTGGCGGTTACGACCTTTTGTTTGTCCAAAAGCACAAAAAATTTATCCGCATCCATGAGAAAATCATACTTGCATGCGGTTGTCCAATTTTGATTTGAATTCGGACAACGACGGAAACCTGTAATAATCTATATTCGCGCATCTCTGACGAAATGTTCGATAAATTTCAAAACGAAATTTCTTTTATGTTTTTCGATGTTATTGCTAGGTTGTATAATCTTTTACCTAATCATGCAATCTAATAATAATATTCAATATATATATAATTAAGGTATTGAATAATAATTATACAACAGGTTCTATTTTTACGGGTAAATGCAATTCACAATATTTTAAATGTTATATATGTACCTATACCTACTTATGTTTTACGGGTAAATTAATTATTAAGTTCATAACTGTTTAATAATTTATAAAGATAGGTATCATAACCAGTATAATAGAATACCTAATAAATAGATATGAAACATCTCTATAAGTGAAAATATCTGCCTACCGTTTCATATTTCAATTTAACTCATTAAGTCATCATATAGAATTTCATCATAAGTTAAAGATGCCAGCTTATAAAATGGCATCAAATTTTTACTCAAAACTAGATAAAAGTCTAAATCTTTTTTCGATAGCATTAATAAGATAAAAAAGATAAATAGGCGGTCACATAAAACACAAAACCGAGAATGAGTTGCCTTCTTGTAACTAATCGATAAACTAAATAATACGGGATAACTCACGTGAATCAGTCAGATAGCTCCGACTATAGTTTTAACCACATTCGGTAATTTACTTCGATAGATATCTTCGATAACATTTAGAGTTTTAATTAATATGATTAAAAACTGAGTTCTATTATACAAAAAAAGAGTATAACAGAAACTGCGATATTGGCTCTAATTATGACACAAGGACTTGCCAAATTCAGTCCATGCCGTTGCGCCTCATAGCATTAATTATAGGCATCTGTTTCAGTACCAAAAAAAAATTGTATCTTGTCTGTGGGCTACTAAATACAGAGTCGTTGTCACGCATCCGTTTTTTTTTTATTCAATGGGTTATGTATCCAGTACGCTGCTACTGCTTAAATTTCCGAATATATTTCATGAAAAAATCCAACGTTACGCTTCTTGTCAAAAGTAAATTGATAATAGTTACTGATAAATGTCTACCTATCGCAAAATCTAATGCAATAAAAACTATATAAATATTTATTGTCCTGTACATAATAATGGAAACAACGATTTATCTTTTTCAATAACAAACTAGTTCAAGACAACTTTGACACCATATAAGTGAATGCAAGTAATGGACCTGCCCATACGTAGGTAGTAAAGTTAAATCTATCTACCGTACCTAGCTATAGATGCAGAAACCGGCTGATCTCAGATTAATGCAAGTAAGACAAAAATGAAATAAGTACTTAATTCAATTGAAAATTCGTACATTTCCTTGATAAGATTTAGAACTGTACTTATTCGCCCAAGCGGATATCGAAGAAACAGTGTAAAGGAAAATAATACCTATGTCGTATCTACCTAACCTACATCAAATGAGTAACTAGCCCCTGCTTACGTCAACGTTAAGGAGTGTAGGCACACATCAGGCATAGTTTAGGATGACTTAAAAGTATGTAGGTATATTTTTCATAGAATGAGCGTGTTAGGATGGAAACGGAACAACCCGCATCACTATAACATTGAATTTCATAATAGGTTAGTAGCCAGATATACACTACGTGTGTTGTATAGGACAAATGTTGCCTAACCAAACATAAATAACGAAGGGATAATTACGATTATGTCGTGTCCTCGCGTAGAAAATACCTTTTACACTCTAAATTGACTTAAAAGGGTACATTTCAATAATCAGGTTTGTTAGGCTGCATTACGGAAAGGGCCAGTAAGCGCTTCCATCTTGGTACAAAGAATAAATTCTAGAACACTTGGGGAGTTAGGCAAGAACATATCAGTGTTTAAAGACTATTAATTAAACATAAAAGTATTACAAAACAAAAGCTTATACATGTATTATAAGTATATTTAAGAAATCCTTATTCGAAATCTAAAACTGCCCATAATCTAAAAGTACCAATACTTTCAAGATATGTTGGGTAAGTAGATACCTTACAATATTTTCTAAGTACATGTTCTCGCACGTTAGAACATTAGGTTTATTGAAAAGACCATGTTATTGTGTTACTTAAAAACTCATTAGCAACTCTAGTCACGTCTTGCAGCCAAGCGAGGTCTATTCGACCAATTCTTATACATGTCATAATGTCACAGCCATAATGATTTACTGTTAAGTTTTAACTGTACGTTGCTGGGTACTTTAGCAATGAGATCAGAGAATTTGGCCAGCGACTGCATTCTACAGTTACCTAAGATTAACTGGAATAACACTATGTAAAGCTGTTTGCTTTAATTACACCTTATTGGTTACATTGACTGCTTTTTCTAACGAATCCTTACCGTCGAATTCCGTGAGCTTATATTACTCAAAATTGCTGGAGAATTTTTCAAGTGGCATCTCTGCTTTGTTCGAGTGCACTTATTTGCCCTTAGTAAGTACCATTTCCACTCATTTCTATAAATAGTATCCTAGAAGTAGGTTGGTCCCTATCCTCTTGACTAGTATCAGACGTGTCCACAAATTATGTTAGATTGGAACATAAGCAGATGTCTGTGTGCTTGCGTCGGTCTCATATTGTCCTATGTTTACTCGCATTTAAATGAGCACTTACGAAATAATGTCAGTGGCTTACGAATCCAACTAGATTTGTCTCGGTATACATATGATGGTTCAAGTAGATTAAAATATCGGAGCGTTACCAATTAGCTAGTGTGAAGTACGACACTACTTGTGAATCTCAATTTCACGCTACCAACCTTCTCTCTAAAGTTTCAAGTTAAAGAAAACTTTAACTTGACCGTTCTCAATCTGGTTATGATGTTATTCTTTTTGCAGTCAAATGACGTGGATGTGATATTAAACGTCCATTCCCTTGTAACTTGTAATATTCAGCTTGCATCACTCTGAAAAACTTGTTGATTTAACATTTGCCATATAAAGTAAGAACCCTCGAGTCGAGTGCCTACTCTTTTCTTTAATTTCGTTTTGATAAGTGAGGCGTGTTGAGTCACCCGAAATAAATTGGGAAATGTTGATGTGACAAAGTGAAATAATATTCCATGTCGATGTCTAATAAAAATTACGACCTTTGCAGTAAGTAGAAGTTTTATAGGTTTATTTGACATGTTGTTGGTCCAATGTGAGCAGTGACGAAGACTAAAATATCGACGACGAGCTGACAGCCGACAGGCGTGGCGTATCGTGTTACGTTGAACCGAGACATTACAGCGCTATTTTAGAAACTTGAATATAAATTTTAAATAGCTAGAAAAGGTTTTCATCGAGAACTCAAAATAATAATCAATAAAGAACTTAAAAAAAAAGTAAAACAGTGACACAGAATAAAACAGTATTAGGCATTCCTATGAAAGGCACTTGAGATTTTAACCTAAGGCTCGCTATGGCTCGAAATACGAATGTAGCGGACAATTAAATGGGATCATGTTTACATATCAAACATTTGGTTGTTTGCATACCAAGATGACCAACGTCAATAGATAACAATACACTAATCAATGTCAATATATATACAAATTGATCAATCAAAATATACAACAGACATAGATAAAACAACGGTTAAATGTATTACAAGATAACGCCACCTCAATGAATATGATATTTTATCAATATTATGCCGATATAGATAGACTATAATCGGTACTATAAAACCCTCCAGATTTGTTGATAAGTTTATCAAGTGAGTAACACATACTTGAGGTGCAGATTGTACGGTGATAAGTGATAAGACTGATAAGAGATAAAAATGAGTTTAATAGCCTTAAAACATTGTTCTTAGTGAAATTCATTTCGAAAATACTACAAAGGGATACATGGATTTCAGAAATCAACTAATTATATTAAATTTCCAGTAGTCATAATGAACAGAAAGATATTACTATTAAATTTAAAAATTGCCTTCCATTATGAATAGAAACGTACTGAAGAATGAACTAGTTACGGAGTCTCGAGAAAGCACGTAGGTAAATAAAATCATAACATTGAAACTACGATTGAACTAGCAAGTAATACGTTATTAATGCAATAATTGCGTATTGATGCGTAGGCGCCACCTACCTTTGATGTTTACAGTTCCGCAACCCTGTATCAAAAGCGAGCTTTAGTGAGGTCATTATAAGGTTGCTTAGTTGAGATTAGTTGCGCCCACGGCAGTGACCAAATGAGGGTAGTCGTGGGTAGCGTGGAGGTGTTGGAGCCAAGGTTGTTCCAGTCGCTGTTCAAGTTGTAACTTGTCGTGGGCTGCTTAATTACATCGATTCAAAGCAGCCATCAATACCTAACCAGGTAGGTTACACACCTACATGTGTGACAAATCTGCCCTAATTTGGCGATCAACTTAGCTTACTCCCGGCAGGTGAACCGAGTTTGTTTTCTGATACGCCCTGTGAGGAAACAGTCGCTTTCTTCCTTTGTCTCGTTGTTCACTTGAGAATATGTATACAGCAAATATTGACACGCGACTCGACTTATCTAGTCGACCTCGATAAGGCTATACCACATCTTTAGAAAACTGGATCATACACAGCACCATTCTTCACCCGTTCCCACGACACTGCCATTACGTTCAATGTTCAATCTCAAATGACATGATGGTTCTGCTAATGAGATACACTTTTTTCTAGGCTCGTGAAAAATACATGTAACTTTGTCGCTTAACACTAATGCGCGTGTTATTAGAAAACTTCAAACAATGTTAGCTTTTTGATTACCTACGTTTTTTCTCGTAAACAATGGATGTGTGATATAATAACCTTCAACCTCTAATCAAAACTTCATGACAATAGTATGGAATTCTAACGAAAGCTGGGCGACCGTCAACAGTGTACTTGAACCACTAGTGTGCTTGGAAAGAATGCATTCGAAAAGGGAGTGTGGGCTGCGCATGAGCACTGTAATTTGAAATGAAAATCGATCGCTTCAGAATGCCGCTGAGTGAACCAGCTCCGTGGGCGGGAGACCTACGCACACAACTTAACAATCCTTCTAATACCACTTTTACATTCGGTTCCGTAACCCCGAACCTTTTGGGACTCTCCTACGCACCTTATGATTTATGGATTTTTCGAGCTTCTGCCGCTATTCTGACACTATTGCAAGATGCAAAAGATATATTATTATCTGAAGGCGTTACTTTATGCCATTGATCGGAATATTATCAAATGGTATGTTGATTTTATGTTGAGCAATATCTTAGTCGTTATTAGGTATCAGTATCTAAGTCTGGCTTGCCTTCTAAACACGACAACCCGGTATCTAAACATGATTTAACTATGAGCTCTCTCGCAAACACGGTTTTGCATACGTGAATATTCAGCGGGTCTATAACGACTAGGGACATGACTGATTGTTATACAGTGTTTAAACAAAAAGGTCGGATATTTGAGCGTGGGAGCGGCCAGCCTACGGAGGAAGGTGACTTGGTAGACCTGCTTAGTTTAATTGTGGCCCTCGTCGCCCACCTTGTTGTTAGATCTTTGACAATGAAGTTATACTAACCGCCCTATTGTGTTCGGTCGGAGGAACAAAATGAATTGCTACTACTTACTGAAACTTTTAAGTAGATGATTTTGTTGCGAATCCTTTGAATGGTGAGTAATAATAAGTAGATAATAATACGATGGTTAAAGTACGATAGGAAAAAAATAAGTTATGACTCATTGTCATGTTAGCTCAATTGGATTAGAGCATACCCCGACTAAAGAGATGGATGGACGCGGGTTCGAATGCCGCACATGACTTAAATTTTTCCTCTAGGAAATTTGTAATTTTGTGATATACCTACCTAATCCGCAGAGCATGCGTTATTGCAAACATAAAAATAAGCAGATACTTTTATCTGTCCTCGAAATATGAAGATATGTAGAATCTGTGAAATCGTCGCCATTGACAAAAATAACAGTTCCTTCGACTAGACCTTCAGACAATCCGGCGGATATCTTTGCTTATCTCAGCCAAAAATGGAAGGCCATGGGTGCGTTTTTAAAACCCAAAATTCCTCAGACATCCGAGACATAAGTTAGAGGATGTATAAAGGGTAGCGCTTACTTACATAACTTAGTTTTAAAATATTGCGGAATATGCAAAACGGGTTTAAGAAATGCAACCGCGAAACGATGATAACCGTTAAATTGATCTCCATTTATACCAGTTTGTTGTCGATTGTGCTTACTCGTTCTCATTTAAAGAGGTCTTGAATTCCTTGCCAGTGATTAAGTTTAGCAGCACGTATGTACAAATATAAATTGCTCCATACATTGGCGGTCACATCACAATGACTGCTGTTAGTGGGAAACGTAAATACATTGTGGACATGAAAAACTGTTGGCCTACATAGCACAATGGGCGGATAAATCTCCTTGTTTAGACAAAAGGGTTCAGTTTTATTGATTTGGATAAAGGCGAGGCTCATTGAAAGTATTAATATATGACCACTGCTGCGGTTTGAATTTATAGATTTAAACCCGTCTAATAGGGAGGTCGATGGCAATTTGCCATAGCTTTTGTTGTGCCCGATATTGTAGCAACTACATACATGTTTATTCCTTTTTCAAAGTCTTAAAACTAAGCATACGAGTACATACTTTATATATATGCTAATTTTAATTTGTTTGAAAGAAAATTCCACGAAAAAACTATATTCAAAAGAAACCTGTACCTATACGTAGGTACTTACTTTTGTTTCTGATGTTCCGTGCCTAGTCAGACGTCGTCCACTACTGAACACAGCCACCACTATTGAGGGGGTATTTGCCGTAATTCCCACGCTTGGCGGGTGGCTTGGGGATCGCAGTGTAAAATGTCAGTTCTTAAGAAGGCACTGCTGCCCACCTCCCGGTATATTTCCCTTAGTCACCTCTTACAAAACCTACAGAATGATATGGGGGAGTGCAATTCTTACCCGGCACCTCACGGGGCAAAGCCCATACCTTCGATGTTTAAAATATTTGATCGATTTGGCCAAATAATTAGAAAAACAATAGGAATAGTAGTAATCTCCTTGAATAACACTCAACAATTAGTTTATTATGTATTAGTGCAATATGTAATCACCTTTTTTGAGATCATTTTGATAATGATAATACGAATATTCCGCGCCTAAAACACATTTTCCCTTTTGCTAAATGGTGTCCATTGCGAAACGTTCGTTTATTTAAATTAAATAATTGTTGTTGCAAGGTCGCCATTTTATAGGATAAGGACTTGTTTTGCAATGTGCAAATATGTTCCAAATAAAGCTAATTTAGGTTAAGGAAATTCATCATCGTATCTAATAGCACCTATATAAGGTATTATTGAACTGAATATTTAAAAGGGATTGCCCGTGGGGTGCCGGGTTAGAATGTCACCCCCACATTTCTTTCCGTGAGTATACCTATCTTAAGACTAAGGGAAAATACCAGAGAGAGGGATGCAGCGCACTCTGATGAATTGACTTCTACTGGGATCCCCATAACGCCTGTCAAGCGTGTGGATTATGGCAAATTCCCCCCATTGGGGGAGGCCTTGTTCTACGGTGGATATTCCGGTTGTTATGAAGATGATCAAAAGAGATGAGGAAATCAATAGTTCTTAATTTAATGTTGCTTGACTTTAATACTTATGTTGAAGCTAGTAAAGAACAAGTATTTAGAGAATTTAAATTAATTTTATTGATTTCAATACAATCATGTTATTATTCCAAATGGCTATTAAAATTGTGTTCGTGTCATTTTAATTGCATTCCTTGGTAGGTATTTAGTATTAAAAACCATAATAACTACTTATCCTCACCTAGCAGTAAATAATGCTGTATATATAATTATAGGTACTCTGCTTCGACATCGTCTTCTGTTTTGCTATGATTTCGACCCAAGCAAAGCAACCCTGGCTCTAAGCTCCTTTTTGTTTTATTTAACAGATTTTTTTTATATATTTCAGAGCAAGACGTCGCTGCGACGTTATATATATATTTAATACATATATTTCTCGCTTTCGTGTGATAAGATAACACTTACTAGTCTACTACAACTGCGCATAAATACGATTTCTAAGCATGTCATAGTATTTTTATATACCTAGCTGATAGGATAGCCTATGACCACTACCTCACCTAAGTGATGATGTTGCCGAAGATGTTTTTAAGGCTAACCTAAGTTACAGGCTCTCAAGGATAAAACTAAATTCATTTGTTGTAACGGGTATATCAAAAACTTACATTCGTAGTTGCAATTCATGCTAGATACATATGGGAGCATAATATGTATTTTCCACTGTATAATCCTTAAATTAGACTTATTTAAGAACAATATTTGGTAAACACAAACATTACGGGGAACCCTACCTACTAGGTAAGCGAGTGTGATTTGCACTTGAACGAATTTTAATAGCTGATAAGCTATCCTTTCACTGTTTTCTCATCTGTTAGAAAGTAGTGATGTGGTCGATCATGTTAATTAGACTAAACTTAGAATAAAAATCTGCATCAAACTTAGTTTATAAACAATCGAATGTGTTCGTTTCGTCATCGAATTTAGTACTTAATGCATTATAATTTTTATTGTTACACCATCTAGTGACCACGATAACGTTGGCTGGCCTTCACGCCTCGCGGTAATGGCCATGCTTTCGCTCTTTCTAATCTGTTGATAGTATTTAAATAAGCACAATTTTTTGTATATTTTCACGTTGTTTTAATACTAATGTAAACAAGTAAATTTAATTCAAATTAATTATAGGCAGTTTGTCTTCATACCACAATGGCCATGTTTAGAAACAACCTTATCATAGAAACGGTATTCCGAGAATTTTAAAACCTGCGCTATAAACTTGAATGTCTTGTTCCGTTGGCACACGCAGAATACTTTATTAAATGCAGTTAAACAGCTTCTGATTCCACTCCCCGTTCTATACGTAAACACTATTAGCGAATGTAAAGTGAAAATCAAAACACTCCGTGTGATCGAAGCTACTACGTAATTTGCCCAAACTGGGCCGGTCTAGTTCTCCAACTTTCTACTGTGGCACGTAGGAGGCCCGAGCTCGGCGACATCTTGGAACCGCTGACAGTTTTATTTATGGCATAAACTGCTCACTTATCTAACCCTTTCCTTTAAAAATACCAACACGAATACATAATCAACCATTCCGTTAAAGCAAATAACTGACATGACGACGATAATGAGATTTAGTTAGATCCAAAAAAAGGTTATGACATCAGCGTTGAATATGGCCATACGGATTTTTTCACAGACTCCTGAGATTCGCTTTCTATAATCGGTAGGCAAGGCGTTACTCTAACAGGCAAAGCAAATATGTCGAAAGTGCCTCTGTTGAGTTGCGCCACATGTGTGGGATGCTCAGGCGCCGGTCTGCCGAGGTAGTTCTAGTGTGTGTAGACGGCTTTAAGGGTCCCCATTCATTTCGCGTTAAGCAATTTGGTCAACGCTCAACGTTTACCGGTTCATTCATGCGCTTGTGCAATTGTTGATACTCGATTTCGAACGAATACATTTGAGCTTCTTGCTAAACAAATATTTGATTATCTACTGTGTCATTTGAAATATCACTTTTTAAGTATATGACATCATTATGGTTAGGTACTACCAGAACGAGGTCAAAGGAAACTTTAGATTGCTTGGTTATATTCTCAACGTAAAAAATATTATTAACAGGGCAGGAAATGTAACATTTAATTTGTCGATCTAATGTCCTGTTCTAGATTGTGAATAAAAAGGTCGTGGTACTGTGACTCATAGTTGAGAAGTCGTCTGCTCTGTATGTCTTTACTCTGAGATGTTGATAGAATGTTACCATCTCTTTCTAGTGTTAGAAATCCTTGTATATGTGTCACGCTCTTGCTAGTTATTTGAAAACGAGTGTTCGTTTCTACGTCAGCTGTTAATTTAATTACTTCTGTTCTAAAATTTGTACGCTCCAGATATCTGTAAAAGGTACCTTCTTATATGCGATCTATATACTTATGTTACCCTATATTGTTTTTATAATTTTTTTGCTAAATGCTCACTTTTAACGTTTGTTACTGTAATAAAGTCGTCAGTAAAGCAAAGATGTTATTATATATATAAGTATATGTATTATGTAGATATATAACAACCATACAATATACCTAAAACAATATTAATTGTATTAGTGAAACTCTTACATCATAAAATGAACATCGAAGAGTTCCAACATGTTAGCAGTTAGACGTAAATATACAGACTCCAAACCAGAATTTACCTGAACTGCGTAACCAGGCTGCACGGCCCCATACATAGTGTCGTTTTTTCGTGTTATGGTCCCCCGCGAAGATTGGTTTTTGAGGAATAGACGATGACTTATTCCTGGAAAACATATATGCCACATTGTCAATTGGGGGTTTATGATCACTGCTGGTTTCATAAAGAAATACTGATTTAATTAGATAACAATTCTGGACCAACCAAGTTAGAAATACATAGTTAATTATTGAAAAAAGATGGAGTTTGGGTATGGTAATTTTAAAATTTATCAAAACATCAAAAGCCATAACAGCTACCGTATGATATAATCTCCTCGGTGGCAGGCGTCCGGGGATCTCACTGTAAGATGACAATTCTTCAGAAAGCACTGCTGCCCACTTTCCGGCATTTTTTCTGACGTAATTCTAGAGGAAATAAAATAAAACCTATTGTTTGAATGATATTGCCCAGTACTGATGAATCAATCATTTTATTATTATTTTATGTCACATTTAGGCAAGCTTTTTACAGAAAGTAATTTAATTTCAGCCAATGTGTATCTTAGCAGCAATCATGTCTCAAGACGCCTTTATGGAGAGGTCAGTTAGAACGTTCGTACAAGTTATTTCAATACTTTATCATTCCCTATTTACGTAATTTAGTACTTATGATGATAATCTAGTAGTAATGAAGTAGTTTGTCTTGATTCCGATGTGGTTACTGCTGTTTATAAACGTAGGCGAACATTAAATGCAGAACTATTAGAATCTAAATATTATAGGTACTGTATGCAAAGTGTAAGCATGTTACGAGTTTTAGAAAGAATTGTAATTTTAAAAAGTATTTAGGTACTGCACCTAGTCTTAGATGCTTGGATCCTGGCCAATTTCATATAATTGGGTCATTTGTATATCACACATTTCTCAAATACTTTTGCCCCTTCCTGATTATTTTACTTGATCATTTATAAATTTGATTCAATTTCGTTTACTTATACTTTAATACTAATTGGATGTTTATTTCATTTTGATTGTCTAAAACTTGGTTTGCAATTAATTTATAAATGTTATATATTACTATGTGTTCCTTGACCGTTTTCATGAATCGATAATTAGTTAAGCGCTATGTAATAAGGATCGAATATAATATTAGAAGCTAGTGTCAAAATAATAAAAATAATAAAGTCAAAATAAAAGGGTCTTTATTAAAGCATTTGGCTCCTGAAACACAACTTGACGCCAATTCGGGATCCTGTTGACTCATATTAACTCTGTAAATACACCCACCCATCTTTATTCACTAAACATACTTTGTATGTATTGTATTTGGAAGTTTCGGATACACTAAATGATAGAATATAATAAAAAAGTTTTGGTCCCTAAAATTTTTTTATTTCATTCTTTCGTTTGTGTGGTTAGAAAAAACATATTGTGACTTAAAAAATTTAGAAAGATGATAAATGATATGCAACTACATATTTGAAAGACAACTTTTACATATATCTATCAAGATACTTTCATAGGCCATACATTAGTAACTCACCAGATTCATAAAACATATCTATATATACGTAAATCTTCTGTATGTGTTTCTGAACTTTGTGAGACAAACCATCCTATACCTACTAATTTTAATCAACTCATATTTGTTACCGTGTATCGTTGTTGTCAATATAAAGATAAGTTATTTTAGTTTAGTAAGTAAGTTTTATTACTTGCTCGAATTCACAATGTAACAGTACCGCTAATATGAAATTAGTTCCAAGCCCGCATGTTGCGACATCGATCTTTCCTGCATCTGGTTATCATTGTAACTGTAACTCTTTATTGCTTTTATAGATGTACAGTACACTCCCCTATTGTAATTTGCTTCCTGACATTAAATTCTGCTGGCAGTTCCTTCACATTAACACAAGTTTGCGCCTTTTTATTGATATTAGATTATTTTCTTGTACTTGGTTCGTTTTTATTTTCATCCGTAACAAAATGATCTTCGGTTTCTTAATCCTGAATGTTGTCGATGACGTAACGTTTATAGAAATGATGTTTCATGTTATGAATAAATATATTCCTAGAGCAAAAATATCAAAAGAACGCCGGATCCCTGTAACGACTTGCGCAGACGTCGTGTGTATCTCATAGATATAGAAACCAGGCTTCATATAGTTCTTCTATTTTTGTCTTTAGTGATTTAGATACAGGGTTGATTTTCGTATGTTTAGTTGAAATAGGAATTAATTGGATATTTTTAATGACCGCGTTGCGTATTTATAAACCATATGGTAGTCACCTCATGGACGTGATATCTAGGATAAGCAATGTTCATTATGGAAATGATTCTACTAAACAATTTGTGTTTTGTTTCAGGTAAGTCAATGAAATCCAATCTACAAGAAGTCAACGAGACATATTTATGGGCAAGTAAATATCATCTATAATGAGAATATTATAAGCTGTTTCATATTCTTGTACAGTTTAACTGTGTTTCTAGGATAAATCTGACAAATGTATTCTGTACGATTGCACCTAGGCTCACATTATATTCCTAGAAAGGTCACATAAGTTTCAACTATTTATACAAAAACATACATTGTCCGTCCTATGTTAGGTACTAGTCTAAGATTTTTGAAGTCGCCTTTAGGTACTATTAGATTAAAAACAACGTTCTTTCAAGTCTATTATGCAATATTTAATTCATTACACCGTTCCCCGAACGTATTGTTTTCGACAAAAGTTGCCGCGTCGACTGATGTGAATTATTTCTCGTTCGGTCCGCACGCAGTAAGAATAAAGTCGGCATGAGTACGCTCATTAAGTCCCACAACAATGCAAGGCGGGGTTGCCAGAGCAATAAAAATTACAAGGCGCCCAGGATGGGAGCGGTTAATGGTTCCGTACAAATCCTCGACCGATGGTCTCGCGATAAAGCCGGTTAGATTTTCTGGATTGTCGCCTTATCACGCTTTCTACTAACGGTATTTTGGTGACAAGCTTCATTCTTTTGTCTGATAGTATGAAATTGTATTTTAGTTGATGTCACAGACACTCTACACTAGGTATCAGTACCTATTGGGCGTGGTTTAAATAGAATCGTCATATTAAAAAAAATAGTTATTACTCCGAAAACGTAGATGCTAAATGACACTGATCTGAACCTGTGTGTCTTCATTTTCTTATAAATGTATCCCCACGCTTACACTTATTATATATTTAGGTAAGCATAAATAGGAAAAGTTCTGAAAACTACCCTACCTATTTTCTAACCCATGTGCGATCGTTGCAAAATGTTTTATTTAAAAAAGAAACATATTTATATTCATATTGTGAAAGTTTTTATGGCTGGCCGAGCTTCTGAAGCCAAAAATGCAGGAAAAAAGCGTTAAGATGTTAAAAATCCCTAATGTGCAGCAAAACCCAGCTCGTGTGCTGCTCATTCATAGCACTTCTTTCATCAGCTTTTAGGACATCTATTATAACGGCATGAACCAGTCGCATTTTAAAGGTGGAATTTGTACAATTTGAAAATATACCACACAAAGAGAAAAGATTACAAAAGCAGAAGAAAAAGAGCATGCAGAGGACTAGTGTTCAACTGAATAAATAATATAGACTAAACTATTATAGACTACCGGAATCCTAAGAAGCATCACAAAAATCTTGGCATAAATTTACAATTAGAATTTCCACAGCTTAGTTTCTTCTGCTTGTATTTTCGGCAGATTCTTATCTCAGAGATGACTAACGCATAGCGGATGGTAGTGTGACATGAATGAACCGCGCTGATGCCGTCGGTATCGTTGGCCAACATTTTAAACCTTAAGCACACTAGACGAGGTACTGTCGTCGAACTGCGCATTGTGTTCCATCGGTGGGGCCGCTCAAGATATACTATGTAACAAGATTCAAGTCATGTTATAATCATAGAACAAACGCAGAAAAATAATATGATTTAAAAGTAGGCTCTTTCAAAAAGAGTCGCGATATTCCTGAAACACTCGTAGCAGAGCTCTCTATAGTCATTCTTAACCTATCGACTAGGTTGATCGCTGCCATGATGTCTTTGATTGGTTACCCCTACTGGCATTTACTATGAGCGTTTCCATGCTTCGGAGGGCACGTTAAGCTGTCAGTCCTGGTTGTTGTCCTAAAATGGCAGTCGTTATAGCGTGGTTGTAGAGAATTTAGCCAATGCCCGCCGAGCTAGACACTTGAGCGTGGTAGAAATTCTGTCGGTCAAACAGTGTTCTGCCAGTAATACTTATAGTTCCTATTCTAGGTTATTCTAGTGTTCTTACTAACCACAACTCCTATCAAAACGCAAAGCTGCTGCTATCGCGAGCGGCTATCCGTATCAGAACTATATATATATAAATACTTTATAGTCTTTGACATTATGCTACTTGGGCAACTTGCCATTTAAATGCTTGACATACTGCTACATGGTTTTTTTGCTTAGTAGTCGTTCCGATAGGCATAGGCGAGCGTGATCCAGGCCACAAAGCGCACACGTTTGTTGTTTAGTGTACCAAAGTCCTTAGTCGGCAGACGCAAGCCAATGACGCGAGGTTCCGCTCAGCTTCCGCCGCACCCGCACCGCTCCCGTCACTCGTCCGTAAACAATCGCCAGATTTGATGTTCATCGCCCCCAATAGATACTGCACTACCTTTACAGGAAACATTACATAACGTCCGTCATAAAGGTAATGATCCTGATAATCATCTCCGTAAACAATATCGAGTTTAATAGAATTACTCGTACTCAAATAAAATGTGTTTTTATGATGTTGATAAAAGAGCCCGCTGTTTGTCTTAAAATTTCTCCCCCACCCGTACTAAGCACAGAACTCAAGTTCCGTGCGGTCTTTACGCCGCCTCGTGCATTGCATTTTTTATGACATTTATGAAAGAGCTTGCTGTTTGTCTTGAAACTTTCCTCTGTGCATAAGAAATACCTACAGAACTCGTCGAACTCACGTGGGTCTTCACTGCGCTCGTCTCTCAGTCCGGAATGCAGCGATATAAACATTGCTTCTAGACGGCTAAGTGGCTTGGGACAAAGTAATGGTGCTTGTACTCTTCCAGATGTGATACCCCATAATACTCGGAAGGTACGCTTCCGGAATGCACCAGACGGTTAGATAAGAGACGGGGTTGTGTGTGGAGTTGCTGTTGTGTGATGCTTTCTTTGCATAATTTACATGAATAAAAATGAAACTTTGCCGTTCTATAATTTCAAAATCGAAAGCTATGAATG